>JARTUT010000436.1:10000000-12673159 GCA_030674115.1 Micraspis discolor
GATACGCTGAGTTCACGAGCTACCTCTCTAACAATGGCATGACGATTTTCGAGGACAATTTCCCTAATTTTTTCGACATTTTCGTTGGTTGAAGAGGTCGACGGTCGTCCTGAACGAGGCAAATCTTCGACGATCTCCAGATCTTATCTAAAGGCTTTGTATCATTCGTTGATTTGGGTTTCTGAGAAAACAGAGTCTCCATAAGCCTATTTGAGAAATCGCAACATGAAATTTCGTTCAAAACACAAAATTTGTGGCAAACTCTTTTTTAAATATATTTTGCCATTGTAACATTCGCTGACTTCCACTGAGGTCGACTGATTACTACAGTTATCGTGAAAAACTAGTTGACAGCTCGCGTTCGTGCTTGACATAGTAATTACCTTGGACTATATAAGAATAGACCTCTTTATTTACATTAAAAAGTGTCGCATCTGAAACTTAGAGCTGGCCGATTGTAACGTATTGAGCTGGTCCACTCAGGTCATAAAAAATTTTAATGTTGCCAATCTGAGCAAATAGTGGGTTTCTCTATTCCCCTATAATTGTGAATAAAAACTTTTTTCCAATTTGCATTCAAAACATTGTTTAAAATTTTATATTTTGAATTGAAACTGTCTTGTCGGATATATTAGCAAGAAGTAAAAGAAAAACTTTAGTTCATTCTGCTATCTCATGTCAGAGACCACAGATGGAAAGAAATTCAGGTGAAAGTCAAGACAACGCTGCTCCATTCTCTACTTGACAATTTGATGGTCACATATTCTAAAAGACACACGTTGCCACCTCTGTATTGAAAATAAATACGCAAATTGAAGAAAATTTGTGAGAGTCTTAGGTTTTTCATATTTTTTATTGTTTATTACTTTTTATCGCACTAAAAATGTTTCGTAAGTGTGAAAGTTGTAGTAAAGACAGGAATTATTAATTATTAATCCGAATTTATCGTTCCATAGATAATTGTATTGTTAGAACCGAAGTATTCAGTTATTTACTTGCTCAGTAGCGTAGAAAGTTTTAATAGGGAAGTTTTCAATGAGATTATTATAAGATAAAATGAGGTTTTCTTGAATTAAGGTTCCCAGATGACGATGAAAAAAGAAAAAATTGGGCTTCGCTGTTGGGATGGTCAAGCATTTGCCCAAAGAAAGCAATTTTCATTTATTTAGATCATTTTGACCCTGAAGATATTGTGACCCGAGTAGATGGAAAAAGATTTTATGCGGTGTTGCCGGGTGAGGTTTCACAAGAGACTTTCAATTAGGTTAAGACTCTATGAGGGAGTCAAAACAAATCGACATTTTACAAAGGAATGCTTTGTCTATCTTATATATATATATAATATAGTCTAAGGTAATTACGGTCAGTCCGACCAACTTACAGAGACTTCAGTCATTATAGATATGAAACTCGGGCGATTTGAATGAAAATGTCCGGACACTTTATTGTCAAAGTGTGAATTTTCCAACTTATATGATAAAAGTAAGTCGTTTACTTTAATATTTCAACCCTTGTTACTGTTTTGCGACTCAGCCGGCATCATAAAATGATGACAGATGGGGTGCGCAGATAAGGACGAAAATAGTAAATTCCAAGATCATATACCTGTGTTTTTATACCATATTGGATTCGGAAATTGTTCTAAAATGAAAATTAATTTATGTATCGTCAAGTTGGTTTGTTCCAACTTTTTGAGTACCTACTGAATACAGATCTTTTTTATGGGCATCATCATTTATTTGCGAATAATGTATGGAATATATATTACAAATAGAATTCAATTGATACTAAAAATATAATATATTTTAATATTCATTCCTGTATCAATAAATAGATACTTATACCAAATTCTTTCGCAATAAAATATTGAATTATGCAAAATGAAATTCGCTTAACTTGTACTTCAATTATTCAGGATGAATTTAATGTTGATAAGCTCGATTTAACATAATTGATATGTGCACTGTTTAAAAAAAAATACACAGTTTACAATATCTATCCGAATGAATTCTTTCAAGTGTACAGGTTTGTTCATCAAACAATTTTGATTGCCTCGTTCACCGTTATTATAATATTCTAATTGCGGAGTATCTACCACCAATAGGGCAATAAAAAAACAATGGATATCTCGATAACCTTCTCGAAATTAACTTACAGTGAGTTCGTATGCAGTTGCCCCTTCAGATTGCCAATTTCCAAATGATTGATTGGTACGCTTTTTGTTTGCACACATATATTCGTGAATTGCTTATTTATATTGAAGGGGTTGAAGATATTTTATAATGAGTAACCTCTATCAGCATACTGTTCGAATAGAATCGTTTGGGTCAAGTGTATTCATGATTCAAGTGTTTTGTTTAAGCCCACAAATACATGGAGGAGGTTTTTCCCATCGTAATTGCATTCTGTGTTAAATTGGTTCAATATCCTCCCCTCTAATAAATCGGTAGATGATAACTGAAAATATAACAATATCTTCTTTTGTTTCAATTGATCTGGACATAGCGAACATTTGGTTAATTGTTTGGAAGAAACTTGTTGAAAGATTTTAAGTGTGCCCAGTTTTCAAGATACACTATACACTGTGTATATTTCACGAAGTTAGAACCAGATGAATCGAGATTTATAGAAATTAATAAATAACAATATCATGCAAAGAATATTTTCTTTTTATTCATCTCAGTACTCTTGTTATAATTTTATTGATTCTTCTGAACTCGGACCAGGGCGCTGGTATCTAAAACTGCCCCATTAATAACATTGGATGTTGGAATTCAGGGACTTCCAGTCACAACCGAACACGTGCTACAATTTAGTATTTATCGTCGATAATTTTCTGTTCCCAAATAGACGATGAACAAAATATCAACTGTCATTTCCGACACTTTTCAGCCAATTAACTAATGAAATAAATTTTCAACTGGCTCCAGGACTAGTCAGTTTTTGAAACGTGTATCGTTCTGTGTTGATAATTAGCGTAATTTCAATATGTTAATTGCCAAAGGTTAAAATCTTTTCATATTATCCAAAAACCGGTTGTTACTTAGGTTTATTTTTTGAACGCTCATAAGTTTATTCCTCATTTTGGCTTTACAAAGGGCCTGAAGGGGTTCCAGAAGCGATTGAGATCTTAGCTAGGACAAGGGAAGGATGATAAATGCCTGAACTGACTCAAGGGAAGAGGTAGCCAAGTGTTATATTACATTTCTCATTCGAGTTGTAATCGGCTAAGAGATTCTCGGAGAGAGAACAACCGGCATGTGGAAGGGATGAGGATACCAACACCCCCAAAAGAGCCATTATTGGGCAAGGGTTAGCCTCATTACATATCAGCAGGATCGGAAGCCGTTCCAGATCCTTCTTCATGCGTGTACGCGATTCCATTGAAATTTCAAAAATGTGGGATTACGGCCATAAATCAAGGGTTATGGGGACGACGTCAAAGGGATAAATGACGCTGCAACAATATAGGGAATGGACAAGGGACAGTTTTTAAAGTGTCTCCTCGCGACGTGGCCACAATTTTCCGTTTCGGAATAAATTAGCCGTGATGCGAGCTGAAATTAACCGCCGGAATATGAAAGAGTGCCCCCACGTCCCTTTTCGGAATTTCAATGAACCCCAGTTTCTCGCATCAGCTACTCCACATACAAAGTGGAGTCGGCAGTGAATTGATACTTTCAACACGATATTATGATGAAGATCTACGACCTGCCCGGGTGGTCATCTGAAAAAATCCGACATCCGAAGGGGATGCTTCTAGTATGGCACTTTGAAATTGTAAATTTATGGAATAAAGTTTATTGATATTGGTTCAAGGAAATGATATCTTGAATTTACTTTTCTGATATTGACAAATTAAGTGATACTTTTCATAATTCATCCATGTTTTGAAACGTCTTACATTTCGTAATTTTGTCTCCATTTTCAGCCTAATTCCATAGACAAACAAGGAAAACGTCTCTTCAATACACCAAATGTTCTTTCAACAGTATTCCTCGTTTTGATCTGTGCTCTGTTGTACGCTTGCTCACCGGGAGTTGATGGCCTCAGAAATGGAGTCAATAAATATGAGCGACAAGGGTAGCCACTGTCCTCCAATAAATAATCCCTGCGGGATCACAAATCACCTGAACATTAAGAGAAAAGTATCCCTTTCTATTTCTGAAAAGCTCACCTTGTGGACCTCCAGGTGACTGTATTTTTATATGTATGCAGTCTACACATCCAATCACGTTAGGAAATGAACTTATAGAATAAAATTCTGATTTGATTCTATTCCGTTCATCCTCTGTTCTTGGCATAGATATGAACTGGGGTCGAAGTTCAGCAATGACTCTAGATACTTTTTAATTATTCTACATGCTGTAGTTTTATGGACCCTTATATGGTCAGCTACTGTTATTTGGAATGCTTAGTCTAGTAAACAAGTACAAAAACGTGTTGAATAGATATAAGGACGAAATGTTGATAACGGTTGTTAGCACGTAAGAAATTGCGATTGTTATTAACAAATATGCTAAACAAAAAAGTTATTTCGTTTTATGCTAATAACTTTTGAAATAATAAAATTTGAAGAACTTTGAAAAAAGATTCTGAAAGAGAAGAGGAAATTTCCGATGTAAAAGTCTGAACTTCCGGAACTATTTCCCAATTATTTATAATTTTCTTTTAACGCTGAAAATAGGGCTCCGCGCGGTCATTACGGCATAGGCCGATATATCACCTTCAATAATTTTTACAGTATTAAATATCCATTTGAATGGTGAAAGTTTTTATTAATTTTTCAAAAAGTTACAATATTATTGATTGAAATAATTTTTTTTATTTTTTACTGTAGAGTTATGGGTAATGGAACCAATAAAAGTTTTCGTTCTAAAGCGACCTTTCCATGAATTTTATCATCTTCTTCAGGCTAAAGAACAACTGACAGCTGATGACAATCAATGAAGAAATCATTTTATTCTTGAAAATCGTCATTTACCCTTTCGAATAGATTATTGGAATATAATATAGAGACCTACGTAAAAAATCTCTAAGGTTAATTTTAGTAAATAAATAAAGAAACCTTATCAAAATACGAGTATTAATAATTATATTGGTATATCAATGAAAAATAATTTATAATGGTGTGTGAATAATTAAGTATAAATTTAACATTTTTAACATTCAATTATTCGAACAAAAATATATATTTCTATAATTTATGCCCATAATAAAGATATTTTATTATAGAATATATTCTCTGGTCCTTGCTTTCTCTATATTATTTAGAATTAACAAGCTATTTGAATTCGAAAAATTGAAAAAACAATTCTAAAATTTTTATAAACAAATGCTTATAAAAACTGATAAACAATAGCTATCGAATCTGTGTTGGATTCATTTCAAAGATTAATTAATCTTTCATGAAAATGACTTGGACTTCCTTTATCGTATCTCTTACAGTTCAAAAATTATAATGATTTTAAAGTTGACAAATCATAGGACGGCTGAAATCATATTATGATGAAATATTAAAAAATGCTGGGAAAAATACCATCAAATTTGTTTTTATACATTTTTATAAATGGTTGTTTCTGTAAATTTTCAAAAAAATAAATGAAACCGTTGAAATTAAATGTTAATAATAAGTTGTTCGGTTAATAGACAATTGAATTATTTATAAAACTTTTTTTCACTAATCCAATGAAAAGGGTCATTATTGTTTTTTGGAATAAAAAATTCCCTAATCAGATATTTTACTAAATGAAAGATGCAAAAAAAAACAATTATAAACAATTAAGAAAGTAATTAAGCAATATTTTGCAAAATCATAATTACACCTATACAATAAGATGGTAGAAAAATGTTCTTAAAAGTCTCAAAATAGTCAATTTGTTAATATAAAATATCCTTACAAAAGACGATAAAATTGTTTCCGTAGTTAATTAGGACCTATATAACATTTAAAACCAGTAATAATAAGATATTCCGAAAAAGTATTTTTTTGTGTTAACATTATTGGGAACTTTCATTTCTTGTTAGTTGAGAAAAATCGTGATGAACAAAATAATAATTTTGATAAATTCTTTCTGCATAAATTTATGAAGTACCTATATGGCAAGAGCTCCATGAATCGAAAAATTTATGGACCAATTATTTAAACTGTTATGCCTTAATTTATAGAGAATAATTGAAAAGAATTGTTGATTAATAATAGTTTAACATTTTGAAAAACTGATAAAAGGTTTTGACTTCGCCGAGGACTTAAAAATTATTTGAGGTTGGCACTTTTTAACCGGATTTTTTTTCAAAATTCCTCAAATTTCATTATTTCAAAAGTTACTAACAAAATACCTTTTTTTGTTCAACTTATTTTGTTAATAACAATCGTCATTCTTTATGTGGTGAAAAACCTTTAAAAACGTTTTGTTTAGACGTCATTTTGAATCGAATGAGCTATGGTACGTATTTTTAGGAGCATAATGTCTATTCAACACATTTTTGAATTTGATGACTAGACTAACTAGTTACGTTTTTAATTTCGACAATTCTGCTGAAAAAGCGTTCCTTACCGTGACGTAGTTGTGTTATGCCATATTGTCTGTTCACTTTTATATTTCGTCTTTGTTTCTGCCATTGCCTTATCTTCTTCAGTGAGATATATTTGCCATTTATATCCACTTTCATATTTCTTCTTCAGCTGCTCTGTGTATGCTTTTCTCAGTATTTTCCAACTAGATTAAATATTTTCTTTTTTCCTATATGTTGGTTTATGCGATTTTCATATAGTTGCATCATGGATTGGTTTTCTAGCGATTTTTTGTGTTGAGTTAATTCTGTCAAAATCTACAAAGTTGAAATAATTTGTGGTCGTCATGGGTAGCATCTTGTCTTTTCATCGAGAACGAGAGTTTTGAACTTTTGGAACAGGTGGAGGATCGATATCGTCTTACGTCACTCAAGAATACTCCAAAAATATATTACAATATGAAATAGTTTCAAAGGAAACACTTCTTCCCAAAATGGATTCAGTGATGCACAAGAATTGCATATCTTCATCAATATTGAGTTGTATTTCAGACTTTATTATTGCAACAGCTGGAGGAATCTGTTCAACAACTTTGTTGAAATAACTTGTCCGAGTGCGAATCTAAAGTTCTTTTCTCAAAACTTGTCTTTCCGTGTGGCTCGGGACCTTGTCCAAAACAGATTTGCGGTGACACCATGTACGACTAAACAATTCGAATGAACATTCAGGTAAATGTAGTGAATTTGACACTTTCGGACTTGAGGTTCGAAGAAATAAAATTGGCGAGATCTAGCACTAACAGAATTTCTTCATTTATCTGCTCTCTCACCAATTCGAAGCAAGGAATATAACAGGGTTCTATAGCCACATTCAACGGAATGATTATAATCGCAGTATTTCGCCGATGGCCGGCCTCATCCCTGTGGGATTCGTGAGATAAGAGCACCTAACGTGTTTGTCGATCACTTAAATAATATATTCCCTATGCAGTGGACAGCACAAAGGGCGCAGCGTTGCCAGTCTGATTCTGAAGTTATGACATGTCCTGATGCCGGTGTATACGTTATCTCCTGGATCATTTCTGTCTATCCTGATAATAACTGAAAAAAATTACCAAAGTTCGAATCGAATATTCGTGAGCAGAAAAAAGTAAAATTATTTTAAACACTGATCGATGAGTATTCATCTGAATTTATTTAGACGAATTCAAAATAGGCTATTTCCGAAATAATGAACTTACACCAACGAATGATTTAATTATTGACAGCGGATTATGGTTTGCGTATGTCGAATTAGTGAATCCAAGACTAGTCGGCAGTTACAAAGAGGCGGAGTCGCAAAAAAATGGACACAAGTTCATGAAACGCCATTGTTTTATTGTCTAGTTTTAGAGAGCTGCCACAAATATTAAGTAACTATTTTATAGACGTTAACAGCATCTTAACACTTCATTGCAAAAACTCTATGCTCGTGGTACACCAAACCTTTCTGATCCCACCGATCACACAGTATTGTCTTCTTGCCGAATCTATCTGGTTTTGCAGTCGATGTTGATGGTTGTCCCGGATTAACCTATGAGTTCTTCGTTTAGGATTCATAAAATAAATCCATTTTTCATCGCTAGTAACAAACAATCCAATGCAAAACCGATTTTCTTTCGTGTCTTTGAAGCAATATTTCACAAGTGTTTTTTCGATTTTCCATCTGTCTTTTATTCAATTAATGTGGCACTCATTTTCCACACTTTTGGATCTTTCCCATTTGACATTTCTGCCATTTGCTCTGGATTCAAAGTGTCATTTCCATCCAATATCGTTTGCAATTCGTCGTCTTCAAACTTGAGCATGATCACTATATGCCTCGACAAGCATTTGATGCGACTCTGCAGCACTTTTCTTCAAATGAAAACAAAAAATCGATCCTTTCGCAAATCATCACTTGCTGGTGCCAAATTCAACCTTTTTAACACGATGAAAAAATATGATGTGGTCATCTTGGTCAGATATGTGATATGTGAAATGAATCAGGAATAGGAGGTAACCAGTCGATCCTTCTAATTTCAGTGAAATCTCGCATCTACTTTGATATATCCATGCTAGAAGAGCGTGAAAGGTATTTTTTCATCTATGGTGTTCACGGTTTATGTGTATGAACAGTTCTATGGAACGAATGTGAGTTTCATATATATACCTATAACAGCCCTAGTTCAGAGGGAATAATAAAGAGGCACTTACAGTTCCATCTTTTGTGGGCAAATAGTGTTCAATCTGCATGGGCATTCGGGTTGATTGCTTCCTTATTGGAACGAGGCCATGAAGATGAGCAGCGGAGAACTGGCAACATCGTAGTTACGATTGTTACACCGCCCTATCAGCCCTGATAACGTGGGTTAGTTATTGGACTGTTATTGGAGCCTATAAAGCCCCGATTACTGAGATGCCCTGACATCTGTATCTAATCCACACAACAACAGAGTGATGAAACACTGGTCACATCTCCTTTTGTTCGTGCGATTTCCCCTTGAAATGCTGGATCAATTACTTCGGATGGAACTCTAATACCACTCGGATGTCGAGCATCTTCAGATTGGAGCAATACATTCCTCTTGAATTATGCCTGAGGTCTTGGGTTTAATCAACAGTATATATCACTATAAAGCGAATCGGGCACGGTGATTTCATTAATACGAATTGGCTTTTCCTCTATATACATATCTGGCAGGATTGAATCAACCAGAGACCGTAGCATTTCCAGCATTAATTATTTATTAATTGATTGAGAATGCTGTATTGACAGTGTACCTCCTCCTCGAACAGCTTTTCATTTCAAAGCGTAGGTAAGTAACAACACTAGGTAAAGTGAAGGTTGAATTTTTCCAGTAGGTCCATTGATTACTAACATTGGAATAGATTCTGGTTATTCAATAGATTTTTGCCGAGAACGGTTGATCAAAATTACGTCTCTTATACACCGTTGTGAAGGATCTTCCAAAATCTTTCAAATTTTCAGGGATTGCAACATGACAATTAGCCACTTCAGTGAGCATGAGACTCTACTTTTAAGGGAGGAATAATTTTCCCTCCAACAAAAGTTTTCTCAGTTTTTGACCAAACTTGCAGATCCCCAAGTCCCCAGTCTTCCAAGTTAATTTACTAGCACTAACAAGAAAAACACGTATCACGATCCTAGCAACTATAGATGGGTCGATTTCCAAACTCGAGATACATGGAGGCAAGGAAACGTCCACATTCGCTCCTTTTGTAGGTGACAATTGAATTCTGGGGGCTTGAGGCCGTTATTAGATCCACCATCAACAGGGCCTTAGCAAAATAACAGGTAGTTGGTCTTCATACAAGCCTTATTCAAGTCCAAGATAAGTTTTCAGAAGGCTACTTGCATTTGTCTTCCTTTAAAGGTGTGATATGTTCTCCTCAGGGGCCAAGATATGTTTTTTTACAAGGTTGAGATGATTTTTCCCTTCACGGTTATGATATATATCTCGTTCGTGACTAGCACAAGCTCTTTCCGGGACTTGGAGCTATATAAATACTCAAAGCAAGACAAGAAGCCCCCTTTTCGATTTTCCAGTCTAATAACAATCAAATTGCTAAAAAATTACAATATATCAAGTAAATAAATCGAGAAGCAGTCCTGCTGTAGGACTAATTTGATGGAAAACCAAAAGTCAAACACGTGCATGGATGTAAAAGTGCCAACATTACTATTTCTTTCGTGAAACAGTTCAAAGAAAGTAATTGGAACTAACCTAATTTCAATTCGCAATTCTTACAATATATCTGAGTTCAAAACCTAATTTTATTGATTCATTGCCATTATTTAGGCAGACAGACAAAATGATCTGTCATCCACAGGTCCACAGGTTATCTATCTACCGAGTATAGAATCTTCGGCTTCAGTTCAGCTTATTCAGTTAAGGTTTCGAGAGGACGCAGTCGCTAACGTTGAGTGGAGTATCAGTGGTTTTTTCTTTGAAGGATGGTGAAACACATTTTAAGCTTGGAGGTGCAGGATTTCTCCAAATAGACAATCAATAGGTCAACTAGCTCATCAATTTGATGAAAATCTGGAGCTCAAGCATTGTTTTGATCTCGTTGAGGCAGCACTTATCCAAAACTATCTTCTGATCTAATCTAAGAGGGTGAAACAGTCGGCAGATAGTTTGAATTCACAAGAAAATCTATAACGAAAGATGGATGCAAACAAAGAGAGCTCGCAGCATTGAAGAAGGACGACTATAGCTCTTTCCGGGTCTTGGAGCTGAATTGAAACGAACAAAAATAGAATGAGAACCTCAAAGCAAGACAAACAAGGCCTCTGTTCGATTTTCCAGTCTGGGAACAATTAAATTGCTACAAAATTAAAAATATATCGAGTAATTAAACCGAGGAGGAGTTCTGCTATGGGACTAATTTGATGGAAAGCCAAAAGTCAAACACGTGCATGGATGTATAAGTGCCAACATTACTATTTCTTTCGTAGGCAGTTAAAACAAAAAAATATGAAGTAAATTCGCAATTGTTATAATATATCTGAGTTCAAAACTTAACTTTATTGATTGATGCCATTATTTAGGCAGATAGACAAAATGATTTGTCATCCACAGTTCACGAAAAACGAAACGCCCACTGTCAAAACATAGGGTTATCTATCTACCGAGATAGATTCATCGTCACCAGTTCAACTAATTCAGTCAAGGTTTATTGTCTTCTTGCTGAATCTATCTGGTTTTGCAGTCGATGTTGATGGTTGTCCCGGATTAACCCTTGATTATTTTCGTTTAGGATTAATAAAATAAATCCATTTTTCATCGCCAGTAACTAACAATCCAATGCAAAACCGATTTTCTTTCGTGTCTTTGAAGCAACATTTCACAAGTGTTTTTTCGATTTTCCATCTGTCTTTTATTCAATTCATGTGGCACCCATTTTCCACACTTTTGGATCTTTCCCATAGCTTTCAAGCGGTCAGAAATTGTTTGTTGTGCAACATTTGACATTTCTGCCATTTGCTCCGGATTCAAAGTGTCATTTCCATCCAATATCGTTTGCAATTCGGCGTCTTCAAACTTGAGCATGATCACTATATGCCTCGACAAGCATTTGATGCGACTCTGCAGCACTTTTCTTCAAATGAAAACAAAAATCGATCCTTTCGCAAATCATCACTTGCTGGTGCCAAATTCAACCTTTTTAACACGATGAAAAAATATGATGTGGTCATCTTGGTCAGATATGTGATATGTGAAATGAATCAGGAATAGGAGGTAACCATTCGATGCTTCAAACTTCAGTGAAATCTCGCATCTACTTTAATATATCCATGCTAGGAGATTGTGAAATGTATTTTTTCATCTATGGTGTTCACGGTTTATGTGTATGAACAGTTATATGGAACGAATGTGATGACTCAGAGTTTCATATATATACCTATAACAGCCCTATTTCAGAGGGAATAATAAAGAGGCACTTACAGTTCCATCTTTTGTGGGCAAATAGTGTTCAATCTGCATGGGCATTCGGGTTGATTGCTTCCTTATTGGAACGAGGCCATGAAGATGAGCAGCGGAGAACTGGCAACATCGTAGTTACGATTGTTACACCGCCCTATCAGCCCTGATAACGTGGGTTAGTTATTGGACTGTTATTGGAGCCTATAAAGCCCCGATTACTGAGATGCCCTGACATCTGTATCTAATCCACACAACAACAGAGTGATGAAACACTGGTCACATCTCCTTTTGTTCGTGCGATTTCCCCTTGAAATGCTGGATCAATTACTTCGGATGGAACTCTAATACCACTCGGATGTCGAGCATCTTCAGATTGGAGCAATACATTCCTCTTGAATTATGCCTGAGGTCTTGGGTTTAATCAACAGTATATATCACTATAAAGCGAATCGGGCACGGTGATTTCATTAATACGAATTGGCTTTTCCTCTATATACATATCTGGCAGGATTGAATCAACCAGAGACCGTAGCATTTCCAGCATTAATTATTTATTAATTGATTGAGAATGCTGTATTGACAGTGTACCTCCTCCTCGAACAGCTTTTCATTTCAAAGCGTAAGTAACAACACTAGGTGAAGTGAAGGTTGAATTTTTCCAGTAGATCCATTGATTACTAACATTGGGATAGATTCTGGTTATTCAATAGATTTTTGCCGAGAACGGTTGATCAAAATTACGTCTCTTATACAACGTTGTGAAGGATCTTCCAAAATCTTTCAAATTTTCAGGGATTGCAATATGACAATTAGCCACTTCAGTGAGCATGAGACTCTACTCTTAAGGGAGGAATAATTTTCCCTCCAACAAATGTTTTCTCAGTTTTTGACCAAACTTGCAGATCCCCAAGTCCCCAGTCTTCCAAGTTAATTTACTAGCACTAACAAGAAAAACACGTATCACGATCCTAGCCACTATAGATGGGTCGATTTCCAAACTCGAGATACATGGAGGCAAGGAAACGTCCACATTCGCTCCTTTTGTAGGTGACAATTGAATTCTGGGGGCTTGAGGCCGTTATTAGATCCACCATCAACAGGGCCTTAGCAAAATAACAGGTAGTTGGTCTTCATACAAGTCTTCATACGCAGTCGCTAACGTTGAGTGGAATATCAGTGGTTTTTTCTTTGAAGGATGGTGAAACACATTTTAAGCTTGGAGGCGCAGGATTTCTCCAAATAGACAATCAATAGGTCAACTAGCTCATCAATTTGATGAAAATCTGGAGCTCAAGCATTGTTTTGATCTCGTTGGGGCAGCACTTATCCAAAACTATCTTCTGATCTAATCTAAGAGGGTGAAACAGTCGGCAGATAATTTGAATTCACAAGAAAATCTATAACGAAAGATGGATGCAAACAAAGAGAGCTCGCAGCATTGAAGAAGGACGACTATATAGCTCTTTCCGGGTCTTGGAGCTGAATTGAAACGAACAAAAATAGAATGAGAACCTCAAAGCAAGACAAACAAGGCCTCTTTTCGATTTTTCAGTCTGGTAACAATTAAATTGCTACAAAAGTAAAAATATATCGAGTAATTAAACCGAGGAGGAGTTCTGCTATGGGACTAATTTGATGGAAAGCCAAAAGTCAAACACGTGCATGGATGTATAAATGCCAACATTACTATTTCTTTCGTAGGCAGTTAAAAGAAAAAAATATGAAGTAAATTCGCAATTGTTATAATATATCTGAGTTCAAAACTTAACTTTATTGATTGATGCCATTATTTAGGCAGACAGACAAAATGATTCGTCATCCACAGTTCACGAAAAACGAAACGCCCACTGTCAAAACATAGGGTTATCTATCTACCGAGATAGAATCATCGTCACCAGTTCAACTAATTCAGTCAAGGTTTCAAGATGGCGCAATCGCTAACGTTGAGTGGAGTATCAGAGGTTTATTCTTTAACGAATAGTGAAGCACCTTTTGAGCTTGGAGGTGCAGGATTTCCCCAAACAGACTATCAATACGTCAACTAGCTTATCAATTTCATGAAAAGCTAGAGCTAAAGCATTATTTTGATCTCATTGAGGCAGCATCCATCGAAAACTTTCTCCTGACCTTGAATTCACAATAAAATCTAACACCCCACACATCTAAAAGATGGATGCGTCTTAAATCAAGGGAAAACAAATATCAAGTAAGTGAGATGATAACAACATGGCATAAACTAGCAAAGAAAAAGACTTGCGCAAATAAAGAGAATTGAAGAAGGACGACTATACTCATCTAGACCTTAATGCCGGTAGAAGTAGAAGAATGCATTTTTTTGCCATTAAAATTGTATTAAAAATTTAAAAATATTTATAGCAAAAAAAATTAAAGATATTGATAGTGTTCAATTAGTAAAATCGGTGGATTCCAGCCCAATTTCATCGTGTGAAAAGTTGAATAGGTTGAAAGTTGTGCATGGACAATACATTAATGGTCGACTTTCATTAAGTGACAAATTTTTATCAGGTACCATCGTCTCAGAGTAAATGAGCACATGCTGAAAACAAACAAATTTTTGAAAATTTCTGCACGCCTGTGAAGAAGATACAAAGTACAACATGACCCATTTTCCCTATTCAAAAATTTTAGAGGGTTGATGGGCATGGCACAGGGTGCAACAAAAATATTTAATAAATGCATAAAAATTTGGTAAAAGTGAAACAGAAATTCACCTATTTCAGGATTTTGTTGTCCCAATATTTTTCTTCGGAGAAAATTGATTTTATCTATAATTTTGACGGTTACTGTCTAGAACTATCCATTAGAGCAAAAGCATTTGATGGAATTTGTGCCCATTATATGAGTAACAACATTTTATAAACGTTGTGTACACTTTTATCGTACTTCAGACGTTGTATAAGATTTATAAATATCCTCATAACTAGAAACTATAAAACAAAAAAATTTAATTGTTGGAGATTGATTAGAGAAAAATTCAACTCATCAGGAAATTGATTTTTTACTTTATTTGTTTTTCAGTTCTTTAGTGATGAAATCGTCTTTAATTTCCCTATGTCCAAAGATGTCAACTTCCATTGTAATTGCTTCACAAATTGGAAATTCGAAACGTAACCTCCCCTAGAAATTCTCGAAATGAAAAAATAAGTATTGCAATTATAATTTTAACTCGTTCGAAATCTGTCATGGTTGTTGGGATAGTTAGTCAAAATGATGGGATTTAACGGCAATTCTACATAATCAGGCGGAAAATGAAACGAACTAATAAAGCTTCAATTTTATACGATCAAAATCGATTTGGGTGTTAATGTTGAAACAGGTTCCGTAACACCATTGATTCTGTAGTCAATATGTAAAATGGTAATATATCATGGCAGCATAATAATGCATGGTCAAAGCCAACTGAGCAAAACGAGCAATTAAGCGCTAGATTTCGCCATAATTAAGTTAGCGTATTAGCGGCAGAGGTCGCGGCTAGCCAGGCCATACTCATAAATTATGGCAACGCTCAGCTTGCATAGAAATACTTCACTGAGAACATCAGGCATTAAGTATCGATAAATTTCAGAGACTATATCTTTTGAATTACGAGCTCAAAAACCAATATAATAACAGTCGTAAAAGTTGAAAAAACACCGATCGAATTACCGATTTTGACGTTTCGCGCGTATTATTTTCGTTTCCTGTATAATTTGGGTTTATAGCCATGGAAAAAATTCTTCTGAATGATTGTTTGTGCTATTTCCAATGTTTTCGAGGTCGAATGACATTGAAAACTGAACGCTTTGAAAAAACAGATAACAGCGCCGGTGAAAAGTTTTTCTCCATGCATTAAGCAAGACTAATAGTGGCATGAATTCATCACCATTTGAAGCGATAGCTAAGTAGATTGATTAATTCACCCAGTGGAATGGATTTTGACTTGATTTCGGATGATATTGTAAAAATTGGAAAAAAACCTTGCAATTCTATATCATAATCTTTATCATTTCTTCATTTCTTTTTCGAATTTGGATTTCTTCCGTTTGTATTATGTTCTAAGGAATAAATTAATTACTAAATTTACGTAACTCTCCTCGCGCGACATGTTTAAACTAACCAATACGCGTTTGATAATAGTAAACCAACAAAACTGCGCGAGTGCTCACGTTTGCCGCGCAGCTCTAATGTAATAATAGAATGAATTGATGACTCATTTATTTTGTGAAAATCCATCTTGAATATTAAAAGAAAACAATTATTTTTGTCTATTTTTCACTTTATTAATACTATTACACGATCGGTTTCGGTTGTTAAACCATCTTCTGGTGTTAGGTACAGACTGAAATATTTCGTGGGTTTAAATCTATGGGATATTCAAAAGTGGTGAATGGTTTATTTCTATTTGGGTGTTAAGTGGGGACACATTAGGAATATTGAACAGATTTGTTATTTCCATCGCTTCCAGCAAATTTAATTTCAGGCCTTTTTCGCAATTTTAAAATTTACTGATGTTCTTCAGTCTCGATATGATCATAAACTGTGGACTATCTACCTGATTTCAGATGTTCTTTTAATCTGGTCTCAAAATTTCTACCGGTTTGACCTACATATGCAGCGTTGCAATTTTTACAACAGATTTTATAAACACCTGAAGTTTTCTCGGGTTTAAGTTTGGATTTTGAGTTATATAATATTTTTCCTAGGTTTGGACGTCCTGAAAATGTTGTTTTGAAATCAAGTTTAGAAAAATAATTTTGGATTTGGATTGATAATTCTCCGAAATAAGTGATATGCATGAATTTATTAGTAGGTTTTTCTGTGGTAGTGTAAAGCATATTAATGGTTTTCAGTTTTCTCTTGTTTTCAATTAGTTTGTTTACTAGGGATCTCGGAAAATTATTATTAGTTGCAATTTATTTGATTTTATCAATTTCAGATTGTATGTTAGCGCTCGATAAAGGTATGGTGAATGCTCTGTTGATCATAGATTTCAGAGCTGCCAGTTTATGATTATCAGGACTGAAGGAATCATATGGTATTATGGCTTCTGAGTTTGTGTCTTTTCGGTAGATGTTAAAGTCGAATGTGTTTCTATCTCTACTTATGGTCAAATCTAGAAAGTTAATGGCTTTGTTGCATTCAATCTCCAATGTAAATTTTATTTTGGGGTGAATTGAATTGAGGAAGTCAAGAAACATTTTTATTTGTCTATTTGTTCGGTTGAATCCTACTATAATATCATCAACATACCGGAACCAGAAAATGACGTGTTTTTTTGAAAGGTCATTTGTTTTTATGAATTCATTTTCAAGGTGATTCATGAATAGATCTGACAATAGGTGATCCCATCGGTAAACCTGAATTTTGAAAATATGATTTGGATTCGAATTTAAAGTAATTTTGGTATAGGCAAATTGAAAATAACTCCTGAATTTCTGAAATTAAGAGGGGGTTAACTTTATTTTTACGAAGTGACTCGCCAACTAGGGGTAAACATTCTTTTGCTGGAATGCTAGGGTACATATTTTCTACATCAAAAGATATCAATTTCATATTTTCTGTGCTGTTTATTTTAGATAATTTGTCAATTAAATCTTTGGAACATTTTAGACTATATTCTGGTGAAAATTTCGATAGATTTTTGAATTTATTAGATAAAAATTTTGATAGTTTATCTGTAGGAGTATTAATATAGGAAACTACTGGTCTCACGGGATTGTCTTTTTTGTGGAGTTTTATTAAACCATACATTTCTGGAGGTCGTGGATTTATTGGAAGATGCTTCCTTATTTCCCATGGTGTAGAAAAAAGTAGATTGCAATCTTCTAAAGCTTCTTTTATTTCTTTGGAATATTTGTTGGTAGGATCCTTTGGAATTTGAGTTAAATCTAATGTACTTATAGTTCTTTTCATTTTGTTGTTGTAGTCTTCTTTGTGGAGACACACAATGCTGTTTCCTTTATCTGCTTTTATGAATATAAGATTTTCTTCAGTGCTTTTTCCAACAATTCCTTTAATTATGTTTTTTGTGTGTATTTCACTGGCGGTTGTTTTTGTGGGTGTTTTTTTAATGATTTCTGCTGTTTTGTATTTGTGTAATGAAGGGTTATCAATTACACTTGTGTTTTTTATGATGTTCATTTCTGTTTCTACACCCAGGATTTGTTTATTTGATTTAGAACATGTTGTGGGTGGTGAATATTTGGGACCTTTGTTCAGTAATTTTGTTTCTTGTTCGTTGAAGTTTGATGTTGAGAGATTTACAAACGTTGGGAAAAATGTATTTTTGGAAATATTTCAGTCTGTACCTAACACCAGAAGATGGTTTAACAACCGAAACCGGTCGTGTAATAGTATTAATAAAGTGAAAATTAGACAAAAATAATTGTTTTCTTTTAATATTCTAATGTAATAATGTAATATACTCTTAAATAGGATTTAAAATGATTCAGGTTATTTTTATGAAGCATTTCTGGGGTTAGCGAACTTTTTGTAGCTAGAAACACCTTCAAAGCGTGCTTGGCTGTCATCATTTCGTGAACGCACTATATTTCACTCAAGAGTGTTTTAAAATTCTCTCACCTTAGCGCCGACATCGTCATGTAAGTTCCGTATTATTAAAAATATACAAATTCTGGATACAAAAGGGAATCGACGCTCGTTATTCAAGGAATTTCCTTCATTTCGATTGAACTCATATCAAATCCCATTGAATGGAATAATCGAAAACCTGGTTGTATTACACATCACTGTTGAAAAGCACCCGGTCTCCAATGCGTAAAAACTGAGCTAGGTCAGTGCTTGTCGAGAGGAAGGATCAAAACAATGGGCCCCACCGCTAACAATGATTTTCCTCCAGCGCTGAGAGATTGCATTGAAGGTATTGCTTCGCTTTGCAATTAAAACGACGATGACTGGGCTCCTCGCCCCCCTGCATCCAGCATCTGCATCCCCCTTTAGGGGATTCAGTATGCATCCTTGCTTATCACGCAATGAGCAACTCACAGCAATCGATCAGTTCAAACTGCGTGAGCACATATTTATTACGTGCAAGTACCAATTATTTCATATCTTCACAGGTAAATGAACGAAAAATTTTTTCGATGGAGTCAAGCTTTTCGCATAATTGCAGAAACTAGATTAGACATTAGGTGTATAATAGTAAAGAACAAATTGAAATAAAATATCGCAGATATTCTGAGGTTAAATGGGAATCTAGATCGGGTATGTAGTCAAACTAATATAAGTTTAGCTCTTTATTGTCTAGGCCAAGCTTTCGGATAGTCTGCTATCCTTCTTCAGAGCTACTGAAAATTACACAAAATTACAAAAAAAGGTGAATAACTACTTACAGCAATGTGAGACTTCAGTATTGATGAATATAAAAATGACATTACAACCTCCATATATATCACCTTTTTTTATGTCTTTTCAATGACAGTTTTCAATTTCTATAAACTTTATTTTCTTCCACTTGGTGCATATAGAGTTGATTAGGAGACTCCATTTTATTGAGTTTGACGTTATTGATAAAACTACGAGAGAACGTGTCATGTCAAGTCAAATTATTCACAAAAAATTTTTAGCTCAATATTCAAGATCAAATAAATTAATTTATACAAACAAAATTCACAAAAATAAAACTACTGAAAAATCACAACATTTTTCAAATCATAGTTTTATCCGAAATTTGTCCATTTATCAAATGTGAAATTTACCAACAAAGAATCTATTTAATAATTTAGAAAAATCTTTAGAATATTTAGCAATAGATTCCGATATTACCATTTAATCTATTCAGTTCCAACAACCAGTCCTGTCCAATGTGCAGCAAGCATTATATTTCTGACAGGATTGCAAATCATAATAAAAACGAAGATGCATAATTTAATTCATTTGTTGCCACACTGAGAATTAAATTAACTAGGGCATTGATTCAAATTATGCTAAAGAAACAAAATTTTCAGACAAATTCTCAATAGCTTACAACTCATAGATAAGATTCAATCAATTAAATTACCAAAACATTGCCAATTACTCTCTTTTAATGTACAGAAATTATTTCCTTGTATTCCACCAATTTAACATTTTAAAAACATTGATTAAGAATAATGCAGATCCGATTGAAATGAATGATATTCTCAATTGCGTAGAAATTAAAAATATGCTTGGAACAAAATTACTTCCAATTCGATGGAAAAATCTATGTCTCAGATAGGCTTCATGAGGGGCAATCCTGTTTCCCTATTTTAGCGGAAATGTTTATGGATTATTTATGAACTCAAATACATTCGAATCCTTTAATGAAATATTTTCTCTGTAGGTATAGGTATGTAGATGATACCATTTGTTGTTGCAAAGGCACGAACGGACAACTACAATTATTCATTAATTTTATAAATGAAATTCATAAGTCAAAAAATGTCAGCGTATAATTGTTTTATTCATAGATTATTAAAAGTAGCGATGCGTCCAGAAAGATTCATTATTGAATTGAATATAATTAAACAAATTGCCATTAATAAAGGTTTTGATCCATCAATGATAGAAAAAATGGTATCCAACAAACTAGTTTTCGAATTCTTTAAGAGGTGGATAAACGAGATTATATTTCATTGTTTTATGTTAATGGATTTTCAGAAAATATTGCCGAATACTAAAATCATTCATTTTACTGGTATAATCTTTTTCAATTGAAATCAAAATCAGCATCTAAAATTCTCTAGAAGTAATCTTCAAGAAGATTACGTGTACAACATTGGGAAAACAATTCCTTGAATATTCATTTATTAAATCAGCATCAGCATTACGAAATTTAATTTGATTGATCATCCATTTTCAATCATTTGTATTGTTCTTCAGTACAAACGATCCGCGGTCAGTCGCACCTATCAATGTCATCGAAACGAGCGACGCTGAATGCAGAGCGCATCTCTGCATGGTGTAGGTATTAAATTCCACCTGACAAATGTAATTTTAGTGAAATATCCTAATGGTACAAACAGATTTGTCCGACTTGACAGTTCTGTACTAATGCAGACGGACCTAGCGACAAGCAAAGCCTGATATATTGGAGCCCATTCGGTAACAAATTGACCGTGGATATTCATGACAGGACGTTAGACCTGTGCGTATAGGGGCCCCGGAAATCTATATACGCACGTAGTTACAAATGCAATCAACTGTTAACGATCTAAGTTCAGATTTTCAAATATCAAACTAACGAAAAAATCGCAAATGCCCATAAAGCTTTTCGAACGTTGCCAACACGAAATTGAAACGATAATGCCTGTTTAACTAGATTCACTGGTCCACTGAAGTATCTGCATCTGGAGAATTCGAAAAAATCTAAATGACAATGTTTTTCTATAGTAATTTACTACGCATAATTTTTAAAGCATCCTGGAGTCATATGAACGTGTACACAATGTTTTTACAGCTCAAATGGGCATGAGTTTGTAAAACTCTTTTGCCATTCAATGAATATTCACGGCACCACAACACATCTTAACAAAAGTTTTATAATACCTGCGCACTCAACAGTGACGGCTCGTGCCCTCTAGGAGTGGGTCGGCCAGACCAAGCATATATATATGTATAATTAAATTACAGAAAAGGATATAATGCGGTGAAATTAGATATAAAAGGATAATGGGTGAAACCGCAGAAGTGCAGAAAATATGAGAATTGGATGGAAGGTACTTGCCGACACGTGTTTCTGCTTATTGGCTTCTTCAGGGCAAGGCAACCAAGAAACCAGGATAGGAATGGAAAGGAATAAATATGGAAAAACGACAACAGGTGACCACAATAGGAGCGAGCATCCAATTTGTGGCTTCAACCCTAGATACCTCCGGTTTTGGAGGCTAAATCGAGCATCGCCTCGATGGAAGCACTCCTGTGGTTTCACCCATTATCCTTCTTTTATATATATAATTTAGAAGCAATTTTCTTGGGATTAGAGCACTGGATTGAAATTAGGATTTCATCTTTTTTTATTAATACTTTACTACATATGTTTCGGCGTACATTGAGCCTTTTTCAAGTTTACATGTTACAAATACAGTGACAATCATATTTAAAATGTATAACTGTCCAACAATTCATCTTAAAACTTAGTAAAATTAAAATTATGTTGTGAACGTGTTAATTAGAATTATTCTAATAATGGAAAACCTGTTATCTACTGAAAAACTAATCAAATCACCGCAATTTGATACTACCTCTCTTACACTTGCCATCTGGATCACTCACATTCAACTTGTAACCGAAAACGAACGAAAACTCGTACAACCCTAAGCCCTACACACTAACATCTTACTCCAAACTACTGACCTAATGAACTGTACTCTGATAATCAAAGTGTAAACACACGCAATGCAATTCTCATATACCCCCTCCCCAAGGGTATCTTGGCCGACCTAGTCTTTGAAAAATGAACAAGTCCACAAGGGTTGCTGTTTTGCTATTTACAGTTACTAAGAATGAATTTTTAAGGTCAGAAAATCACAAAATTTATTCCATACAGTACGAATACACTTTTTTCTGAAATTGAAATAATATTCAAGTAATTGATATAATAGTCATTTGAGATTTGAGGGTGAAAATTTCAATTATTAACAGGATACGTGACAAAATTTTAAATACATAATGATTTCTCTTTCTATCTCAAATTTAGGATAAACATATGGAGATGTCGGATATTAAATTACAATTTTAAATTTGATATTTGCAATAAACATCGATAATAATAAACAATTTCACCCGCCTGCCGTTTCACATAGGGACGGCCGACGGCCAAGGGTTCTCGGCCGACCTCGCAAGTGTCACAGTCGAGGTATTGTAGAGTTCCATAATAGGAACTTCGAGCGACGTATGTGTTAGATGAAATCATAAACTGAAAGCTGTGGCTCGGCTGGCTGAGCTGCGTTATTACGTATAAGGACAAATGCGGGAGCTTGGAATAAAAATTATTTGAGGTGTTTGACCGAAATAATGTGTACTTCGATGTGTTAAGTGGAAATATGAGATATATAGAGGGCAGAGGAAAAGATACTAAGGGAATTTCTCGAGATTTAAATATTGCTATTAATTTTTCAAATAAGTTTCGATTAAAAAAATATTTATTTTCATCTTCTCTTTTTCGGTTGCGTTTGGGTCGGCCCGGCCGACCCTGCCTACCCTGACGAGCCGTCACTGGCACTCAACTATATTACTGTTGTATAAAAGTTTACGTGACGAATAAATATCCAGAGAGCATGATGAAAAAATTATCATACCCCACCAAACGCATAACAGAATGAACCAATGCATTTTGCCTCATACCCTAATATTGTCAAATTGCATTCGAAAGATTTTAGTTTACTTGAAAAACTCAACATACAGTAAGTCATTTTGTTGTCTGTAAGGAAATTGTGATATTGTATGTCCTTCTATGAGAAAGCTTAGAGTATAATAAAGAGCACAAAAATTTTATTTTCATCCAATCCAGAGTTGAAAAACCCTTAACTCTTCAATAATTGTATATATACAGGGTGTCCCGTAACTTAACATCAAGCGGTTACTGGCCGATATGCTAGGTTATATCAGTTCTAGCAAAAATAAAAATAAATGTCACTTGGTTAAGTGGTAATAAGTATATTTTTGAAAATGTTGAAAATTGACACCCTTCACTACAACCTCAGGTTTTGTAGTCACAAATTTTCCAATTTTGCAGTGATTTTTTTAAAACGTAATCCTAAATAACCATGCTATTGATTTCAGTCACAAATCCATTATTAGGTACAATTGTTTTACTAAAAAAAATAAATGTTTCGTTGGGACATATGTATCGTACTACCCTCGGCAAGTTACTTTGAAAAATGCCACATTTTATCAAGATGACAAAATGGTATAATACTTACTACATATCCTTCCATAAAAATTAAATTACTCATTTATTTGCAAATGGACCCAAAAAGGAACAAAAACTTTTACCTGATTACTATGAATAATAGGTATTATTGCATGATTAAAAATCGCCTGTACTTAGGTAAGTGAGATAGCCAGATGTAATAGAGTGAGATAGATTTTTTACAAAATGATTAACCGTATTCATTAGAAGAAGTACCAACATCTATGGAAACATGTGGTTTCAACAAGATGGTTGCCCAGCGCATTATGTTCGCCCCGTACATAACTATTTAAATAATGAATATCCTGATAGGTGGATTGGGCGCCTTGGTTCAATTTTGTGGCCTCCGCGTTCTCCGGATCTAAACCCACTTGATTATTTTTACTGGGGCTGCATTAAAGACAAAGTTTATTTAAATCCAATAGAAAATCTGACTCAACTACGTCGCAGAATTGTAGAAGCAGCAGAAGGAATAAATACCAGAAGATTTGCACGTTTGGTGAGAAGATTTTTTCTGAAGCGATGCAGAGCATGTATTCGTGCAGAAGGTAAATAATTTGAGCATTTATTATAATTTCAAAATAAATAAATGTAATACAACATTTTCTTGTGCTCCATTATATTACATCTTACAACAATACAACCGTTATATCATACTTTCAAATTTTAATTGTTCGATAATCAGTTGAAAATATTAATTATATTTTGTGATTTCAATTAAATGGGCCATTTTTCAAAGTAACTTGCTGAGGGTGGTACATTTTTTTAAACGTGTAGTGTCAAAGTTAGCTGAAAACATATTTTTTAACCATGTCTCAACGAAACTTATATATTTTTTACTAAAACAATTGCACCTAACAATGAATTTGTGACTGTAATCAATAGCATGGTTATTTAGGACTACGTTTTGAAAAAGATCACAGCAAAATTGGAAAATTTGTGACTACAAAATTATACCTATTACCACTTAACCAAGTGACATAGAATTTTTAAATTGTAGCTAGAACTGGTATAACCTAGGATATCGCCCAGTAATCGCTTGGCGTTGAGTTATAGGACATCCTGTATGTTGATTCATTAAACGATTCATCAAAGTTGTTTTGCTGTTCCTTCCTACATTAAAAAAACTTTTATCAAGAATATCATAGTCGAATGATATGTGATGAAATTAGTTTTTATAAGGAAATAAATGACGTATTGAATTTAATATATCAATGCTACAAGGGCTGCAATAAAGATTAATTGTTCAATGGACGAGTACACATTCTATTTACACGAAGATATTTATGGGCTATGTCTACATATTCATATTTTTCAATGTTGTTAATATAACTTTAATAACTTGAATAATATTGTTAATTGATGCACTGTTATAGGATTTTCCATCCAAAAGGTGCTTTCATAATGAATACTGCGTAAATTTTTATGAAACAATTTAGTCTAATAGATTTACATATGATCTTACCGTTCGTCTTGTAATATCTGTAAAGATGGACAAAATATGGAGGTAACAGAAACGAATAATGAAATAATTGTTTGAGATAGCGGGAAAGCAATTTTCTACTGATATCAGTAATAACCAGTCAATACTATATATTGTATTTTCATAAAAAATCTGCATAATTTGTTGTGTGGAAAAAATGATTATATGTGGTTGATATCTCTTTGTAAGTCCTTCAATTTTCATTGCTGAGAATATAATGGCTTCCATTTTTCAATCATCAGTACTGCTCTACTGAAATAATTGATAAGTTTCTACGAAAGGCACCCATTCTTTTTACTTTCTTCCATTGTATTATGGAAAATATTTCTGTAGGGATCTCATGTGGCGGCACTCCATCCCACATAGCAACAATATACAGCGGCTTCGGTAGCCGAAAGGAAGCTCGAAGTTTCCTACCGACTAGGTGCCGGGTTCAACTCCCGGCGGATCCCACTCTCAAATTTCTCCCCTGCGTCTATGGCATGGCGCACACAAGCCCTACTGATGAGTACCAATGTGTGCGCCAGGGACGAAACGCATAAGTAGGGATAATACCTACGATCCTCATTTCAATCAAGTGGCGTTAGTAAGTAAGTAACTGAGTACTAATGGACCTCAGAGATATAGTTCATGTATAAGACGGGATATTTAAAAGCATAAAAAACACTTTTTCCAAAGGATTTATCAACAAATCAGGAGGGTAAATTTCAAATAAGCCTAGACTAGATCAATCGGTCATTCACTTTTTTCAAGCATACAATTGAAATGGGATTAGGTAATGTAAGTAAGTAGATGTGTAACGACACATAACAATTTTGTTATATGTCAATACACGCTTCTTGGTGTTCATGGTTACTTAATTGTGTTAATATAAATATATATATATATAGTATAAAACCTTCAAAAGCTCTGTGGGGAACTTCTAGAAAATTTTGGTCGAAAGTGCCTTGAGAGGTGATACTTCAACAGATACAGTAATAATTCAAACACCTGGAAATCTATTCTATAATAGCGCTAAAAGAAAAGTTTATGAAACAATTATACACCTATACATGAAGTTAACCCAGCCAATCATTTGTACAAATCAGTATCACGTGTAGAAGTTGTATACGTAATCCTAAAAACGTTCAAAAAGCAAATAAAAATTAATTTAAGAAGTTTCATGATATATTTTTTCAGAATTACATTACACAATAAAATAATTCCAGGAGAAAACGGCGATATCCTAGATTTTAACACAACACACATACTGATTTATTTAAAAACGTTGATAGAACTTACTCTTTCGTTTACACCTAAACTATTTATTCAAAAGTGTGAATTGGGTAGGAAATTGAAAATAAGCGAACGAGATTCACATCTCGGTTTCCGAAGGGCAGTGTTGGTTATTATTATTATTAATTATCCTATTTGTTTTAGGAACATCAATCACGTCAGTGTGTTCCTGAACCACCTGTTCAGACCCCTGGCGGGAAATCAATGAATTAATTGAAATAAACGAAAGTGTCTCCCCCAATAATAAATTCAAACTTGATACAAACAGTACGAAACGGAAAAATCGTCTGATATAATCTGAACATTTGATGCACCGGAGCAGTAAATTCACCGTTCTTTATAACAAAACAATAGAGCCCTTCGGCTAGGAAACAGCATAAATCACTAGCCCTTATCGTTTTAATATCATCGCCATGTTTGGAAAAACGCACCACGTCATCGGAGTGAATTGTAGAAAATTGATATGATAGTGTATGTATACAGGATGTATCAAGATCCAGTACTCATTAGTCGTTTCTTGGCCTAGAGGAAGATTATTTGGGCCACACTATTGGTTTTCGTTGTTTGGTGCTTTTGTAAATGACTCTTACAAATAGCCAAACATTCTTGTAATCATTACGAAATTGATAAAAAGAGATTTGATCGCTCGGAACTCTGTTTCAGTTATCGAGGTACACTGTTACCGTATATCCTAAAATTTCATTGGGAAAACGATGATATAAAAATTTTTTATGCAATTCAATTCTGGAAAACAGATACCGCTTCGCTAGCCATAAGGATCAAATCCATTTTTTGATATTAAAGAGAGTAAAGGTTTACGTCATTTGAATAACAATAGTAATTGTATTGAGCGTTCAGAGAATTTTATTGAAAAATAAAGTAACTCTTAGAAAAACTGCTTCCATTTGAACTACTGATTCTTGAAGCGATATAAACACTTTATTCCCATACTCCGTTTTCCAATTCTGCCTCAATGCAAAGTTATAAATGATTAAAGATTTCAATTAGGGCTAAGCCGCCACTAGATTACACAAAAATTCAGATTTGCCTTATGACATTCCATAAAATTGGTAAGAGATACTTGTATATGCATATTGTTCCTGTTTAAGGATCCAAAATACTAGATAATAAAGAGATCTAACCTTACTTTTCCAATTTGAAGTTCAACACAGCTCTGCTTCAATCGTTGAGGGTAGATTTCAAGGTATAAGGTGCAGGTACTTCAGATGAGAATTTCAATAATAAATTGTACTAAAGTAACTAACTGACCTAACAGGAGAAATGTATAAGGGAGAGATTATGTTAATCTACGAGGAGCTTTTTAGAGTTTAGAGTGCCGTTATAGTCTGGTAAAGTAAAAAAACCGGTAAAGACTGGTGGTCAAAATAGAACTGAACTGAGAGAGGGTTCTCTTTAGATTTTGAAATCAGTGAGACAGATCGAACGAGGTACCTGCTGAGCTTAGGTGACAAAAAGGGATTTCCAAAATTCCGTCCGATAAGCTAGCATTCTTGGAAGTAACCGACGCGGCCCTAAATTCCAAGATGTGTCCCTTGTTGTGAATTTATCGCAACAATTAACTTTTCCAATTCTATCAGTCTTACCAATTTTACAGATCATCAAATCAACACTATTGTTATATTTTTTATTTCCTATTACTATCAAGGATTTCTATCTGTGTTCTATATTGAACCTGTAAATTCTAATGTTCTAATAATTCATAGAATACAAATGTCAAAGTTATGATATTCAAGAAGTTTCTCATTTTTTGAAGAGTAAATAGGTTATCAGTTCGAAGAAATGCTGTATTGCAAAAACCAATTAGGAAAAATCATTGAATCAATTTCAATAAACTGGGGATAGATTATGAAATTCAGAAGATTTATAATCATCATTTTTCTACATGAATAATTCTTCTCAAAACTTTATGAAGCACCCTTATAAACTCTAAGAAACTTCAATATGTATGTTGTTTATTTAATTCCCCTGTATATAAGATCAGGATTTATTATTGGTTATAATTACCGTTTGAAGATGAATTTCATAAGGAACATGTTGAGTGAAAATAGCTCTTCGAAGCATTATGGATTAAAGGTTTTCTTCTTAAATTACCTTCAAGACTTTCAGATATTTCATATAGATTTATTTGGTGTGATTTATTTTTACTTGTCGAACCCAGGAAAAATTCAATTACGATATTAAATTTCTCTATTTGTTTGAATCAAACAACTTTTCAAGTTGAAGGCTATGTTTTCTGTCTTGGAATAAAGTATTCATTGTCACTGGAATCAGATAAAATATTAATATGAATTTGAGATAAATATTCATTATTGCATGTCAATGAATTATAATTGATCAAATAACATAGTAAATGGTGCATATTGATACATTCTTAAAATTGAATTTGAAACTTTGTTTTTAAATTTAGTATAGCAAAGTTTGTAGTTACTAGTTCTCTTGTTGTTTTATGAACAGGTAACGTCACCTAACCTACGCTACAAATCATTTGAATTTCAAGAAATGATAGTTTTTGATATGTACAAATACTCAAAGTAAATATTATGCTATCTAATTGAAAACAGATAAATATTTACGATTAATTCACCATTATCAAGAAAAATTTTCAGTATGTCTTATGAATTTCATCCATCCATAGAAAAGGTGAAATTTTTTGCCTACATAGCAAAATTTTCAATGATGATAATAAAACTGTGGCGTTCATACAGGGTGGCCATTTGAAAACGAAACAGGCGAGATTACAGACGAAATAAGTTTTTTCGATAGAAATGCTCGGACAGGTAGATTTCTGTTTCGAGGGGGACAATTTAAGATATAGGTTACGGACGCATAGCGCTTCAACCCTTGCAGCTACAACCCCCACCCCCAATTCTTGAATAGGAAAGATGGGGTGAGTGATACCTCAATTCAAAGGTATTTTTATACTGATTTTTATACTGGGCAAATGAAGTCATACCGTTCGTGTTAATGCTACTAGGGTCAGATGTTCGACCAGCTGTTTTATTCACTGTAATCATTCTCCAACTGTACGGTATCAGAACGATTTGAAGTATTGATCTAAGAAATAAGACTTTCCAAAGTAAAGTAAATAATTGATCAAAAACTCACATCAATTAATAAAATATTCAAATTGTTCACCATTAGCTTCCATATAATGAAATAAGTTTTGTTCGAAACGATGGCGCACATTTTGCAGCATTCCTGGATTGATTTGAGGACATTCGTTTACTATACGTCTTCTTAAATATCCTATGGAATCAGGCTGTGTAGAGTGAATTTTACTCTTCAAGTGGCCCCAAAGAAAGAAATCTAGTGGCGACAGATCTGGCTATCTGGCTGGCCATTCAGTGGGACTGTCTTCCAATCCACCGATTTGGAAATCTTTGATCCAGATATTCTCGAACTGGTAAGGCGTAGTGTGGAGGAGCTCCATCCTGCTGAAACACAATCTGATCTTCCACATAATTTCCAGCATTGTTTTCAATAATTTCCGTCAAAATTGGATCAATGTGATTTTCCAATAAGTCCAAATACATATCTCCAGTAAGATTACCAGGTAAAAAAAACGGGCCGACAATGTTGTCACCAAATATTCCAGCCCAAACATTGAGTTTTTCTGGTCGTTGAGTATAAACTACGTGGAACAATCTCGGATTAGCATCGACCGTTATTGTGTCGATTTACGAACACTCATCGGAGAAACAAACATTGTTCAGATAATTGGGATTAGCAGTTGCTCGTTCACTCATTGTATCACAAAATTCAACACGACGGTCAAAATCATATTCGTTTAGTGCGTGTGAAAGATGGATTTTGTAAGGATGGAATTTATGATGCTTCAAAATATTTGCAATTCGAGTTCGTGTAAAACCAGATTCATGTGCTAGCTGCCTCGTACTCGTCATTAGATTCATAGCAATCTGTCCAAGAACAGCTACTTCAGCTGCTCCATTTCTTTCCATGTTTCGTTTTTTATTAGCCACGAACCCGGTTTCTTGAAACTTTGACACTAATTCCAAAACATACTTCCTATTAACATGTTTATCTAAATGTTGTTTGTTCGACATCTTGATTGAAGATTTCTATGTCAGTGGATTGGAGGAAGGAAGCCACAGACATGGTTGTTTTGCTCAAAATGTCGATTTTTCACAAAAAACACCACTTCATTTTCAAATACTTAGTTAAGAATATTTCGAGAACTAATGCATAAAACGAAAAAACAATTACTGTGCTGAAATCAATATAAACATACCTTTCAAATGAGATTTCACTCACCTCATCTTCCCTATTCAAAATTTGGGGGTGAGGGTTGTAGTAGCAAGGGTTGAAGCGCTATGCGTCCGTAACCTATATCTTAAGTTGTCCCCCTCGAAACAGAAATCGACCTGTCCCAGCATTTCTATCGAAAAAATTTATTTCGTCTGTGTTACTGCAACTCATTGTTATTAGTTGAGTTCGTTCATTTTTATTCCAAGTTGCTTGCTCGTTTCGTTCGGCCCACGTATATGTTCATTTCATTGTCCGATTAACGCGTAACATATGTTGGAGCATATGACTTATGTCGCCAGAGGGAACGAAGTCGTCGTTCATCCACACATCGTCGTGCAACACTTTCTTCGCAATCAATGAATTTCTCAATTTCTACAAATTAGAACTCTGGTGAAAAAAGTGACTATTTCTCGCTCGTGAGTGACACGTTGATTCAGCCGTACTGTGAAACCAGGTAGGCAAAAGTCAGTGCTCCACATTCGATTTTCTTTCGAGTCATTTTTTCTTATCAGAATTTCATTGTTCATTTTCTTTCGTTTTCATTTAATTTTCAAAGGCCCTTGTCGTGCCAGTCTGTAATCTTCCTTTTCTAATTGCCACCCTGTATATCATTAAAACGGTGTATTTTAGGAACATAAATGTGGAATGATAAATTCTTCTGAAATGTTCAAGCATAAATAAAATGGTAGGAAGTGTTTACTAATTATCTATTTTCATGGTTTTGATCGTATTAGGAGTAGAAGATGTATTAACTAGAAGACCTTGAAATATAGAGCAAATGTGTTAAATCTAAGTGCGTGTCCCATTCGTTTTCAACCTCCTACAAAATTTTAATTGATTTGGACACTACGTAGATATGAGCAATAATAAAAACAGCTTGTATCTTTTTAATGCAGCCGAATTTAAAACATGCTACAGGAAAAAATGTTTTTTTTGGTCTCAAGAATCTATGATTACAATTTATGCAGTAGTCAAAGTCTCAACCTCTATAGACCTAACTTTTTGTCACGGTTATTTGCCGTAGAGGCGAGCACCAAAATGTGGCAGGCATAATCAACTGAAGAATCTGGTGAAAAATCCAACCAATATCATTAAAGTTTCTGCACGAATGATGATAAATTTGCCTGTTTGATGAATTTCCGAATTTCTCTTGTTGTTGGGTCGATCAAAAAGAGATTAATTGCACGAGCCTCCCGCATAGAGGGTGGGCGTTGATTCCGATACATACCATGAATACGTACACGAATATTTGTGACAAATGGCACTCGCTAGTGGCGATACCTAATTGCTGGTCGAGGAAAAAAAAAAAAATGAATAAAACGTAACCGTTTTGATTTATGTTGCGACATCACCTCTGTAGCATTGACAGATTTCAAAACATGAATCCACCTCATATACGTCATCCTCAAAAACGAATTGATATTGGAAATTTTGTTGAATGGCCTCATGGGGATATTCGACTGTTATTCGAAATGCACTACGTCCATCAAAAGCGGATGAATGTTCGGTTTGGGATGTGACATCGCATAAATTTGTTCTGACCGTGGATTTTCAGTTCGAATATTGTCCCTAATTCATGAACAGAGAACGTAAACAATCAGTAACTATTTGTTCATTGAAATATAGCAAAATTCGAAAAACTATACCATTATATGGGTCGGTTATAGGCGGTTTGGAAATGAGACATCTGGTGGTGACTTTCGGCATAATTGCTGGGATAACATTGTAAATAAGATGATTTCTTGGAGTTTTTCAGGGTTGTTAGGATATTTTTGTATTAAATTAAGTGAAGAGTCATTGTTTCCTTGATGAAAGAATGTATTTATGTTATGCTTGTTAATATAGCATAGTTTATATCCGATTCCAAGAAAGAATCTGAAACATCGCGAATAGCCCTAAAACCATCTTGAAATTTATATATGGGACAATCATTGATGAGATGAGGTATTGTTTCTTCTGCATATCCACATTCACAACTTGCGCTTTGAACTGAGTTCCATCTGAATAGCATGCTATTGGTACGACCATGATCTGTTTCCAAACGATTAAGAATTGTCCAATTTTTTTTGGCAGATCAAAACCCGAAAATTTTTCAGAAGGATCAGAAATGAGATTTTTATTGAATATTTCATAGTAGTTCCACTCAATCTTCCATAATTCTTTATCGCTTATGTTCATATTGAAGAATGTATTTTACCAGAATGGTTAACGTGACTTCAATCTTGGAATATTATTTTGTGGAATGTATGAAGTAATTGGAAATAAATTAGGAAAAGAATGATATTTGCTCCACAAATTCAGAGCAGCAGTCTGTAACTGTCTGGTAACCAATGAACCGGTATGGATCTTATGGTGCCAGTAATTATTCTCATGGATGTATTTAATTGTGCATCGATTTTTTGTTTATGTGCACTATTAAACCAAACAGAGCAACAACACTCAGCTGCAGAGAAGACTAAGGCTAGAGATGCTGTGCGAAGAGGGGAAGCAAGATGATCCAGCTATTTTCTGTAGAATATTATTCCTAGTTTTCAGTTTTAGGCTGAAATCATCTAAATGAGCCTTGTAATTGAGAGATGAATCTAATTTAAATCGTAAGTATTTTAGATAGAAATTATGTTCGATCATTGAAAGTTACAGCAAATTTCCTATATTTTTCATGATTATTCAGATGGGAACAAGATACCCCAGTTTTGTTGGGATTGGGACATAATCGTTACTCAATAAAATAATTATTTAAAATTGCCAAATCAGAAGATAGTATGTTTTCCAGATCATGGGAATTCGAATGTTGGTAGGCAATAGCAATGTCGTCAGCATAAACAAATTTTTGAGATTATGTCGTTGGTATATCACTGAGATATAAATTGAAAAGTAAAGGAGCTAGAACTGATCCTTGTGGAAGACCGTTTTTCAAATGTTTTGAAATTGCTCTTCTTATTGTCAATAAAAACACGAAACCTTCTATCAGATAACATATTTTCTAATAATCGTACCATTTTCCCACACTTCAGATGGGTATAGAGTTTGAACATTAATCCATCTTTCCACACAGTGTCATGCCGAAGATAAATCAATGAAAGCAGCTCCTATTTTCAACCTATCATTGAAGCCTGATTCTATGAAAGTTGTGAGGCTGAGGACCTGATCTGAACTATTTCTATTTTTCCTAAAGCCTACCTGGAAATTTTGTAGGGCATTTTCTATAGAAGATTCAAATCTAAAAAGAATTAGCCTTTATAAGCATCTATATTGAATAGATGCGACACATGTTCTAAAGTAGGAGCTGATCTCCTGAATGTGTGTAAATTTTTCTTCATATTCTTCATTTTAGATTGGAATATATTAACTGATTCAGATACATCAACTAGGCGGCGAGCGATTAAACTTGGATCAATTTTTTATGATGATGAGGCAAGGGGAGTAGCTTCGCCTAATTTCCTCAATATATTCCATGAACTCCTACTCGAATGTGTGAAATTCATTTTTGATACAACACTATCCCATTTCTCTTAGATAGCAATATAGCAATTCTACCAATGGGAAATAAATTTTTTCACAGATTATATGTATTAATTTCATTCACTTTTCTTGTTGCTGTGGTGAAAGATATTCAACTAGGTAAATATAAATTGAGTTACAATAATGGCTTAAGATCAGACTATAGATAAACCATTTTAGATAATGCAAAGTCTGAAATAGCAAGATTTGAGTTTACAATACAATTGCAACTGCAAGAATACGCTGAAACGCTTTCCTTTCATTTATTTGACCCGATAATATATCTATGTTTTATCAAAAATAACTTCAATTTCAAAATTGTATAACACTACTTTTGAAATGTCTTTTTCCAATTTCAATTGATATCATGTGTCAAGTGGCCATCATTGTGTTAAATTTATTTCTGCAGTTTTTCTCTTTCTCAGATAATTATTTATTTATTTGCGCTCCTCAATACTGACGCGCTCGCATTCATTTTAGGCATGAAATAAATTTGGTAAAGCTCGAGTTCAAAAGAACAAATAAATCAATTGATCGAATTGGAGATGATTCCTAAAACTGACAATCGAAACGAGTTCAATGTACTCGGATCTCTCAGGTATTCATATTGACCCTCCCTCGTGGATTTTTGGTTTGTTTTCAGCCATCATAATTTTATGATCGAATTTATGACGCATATACCGTTTTACGATAGAACTACTCGCTTTTTTCCACCTCAACGGGCGAGAAAAACAAAATTTTTATAGCCATGATTGATTGCTTAAGTAAGTGAACCAAATACGGATTTAATGGGTTTCACTGACAAAGGGTTTATAAGACGCCAGTTCGAGTACTTGCCTGATCCGCATATTGACAATGAAATGAAGGATATTCAGGATAAATTCCGTCAAAACCTGCTGCTTTTCGAAATTTGGTAGACTTGATTGCAGCCCTCAATTCATCTATATTGAATAGATGTGATGTTCTAAAGTTCTGAAGTAAGAGCTGATTTCCTGAATGTGTGTAAATTTTTCTACATATTCTTCATTTTAAATTGGGATATATTAACTGATTCAGATACATCAACTAGGCGGCGAGCGATTAAACTTGGATCAATTTTTTATGATGATGAGGCAAGGGGAGTATCTTCGCCTAATTTCCTCAATATATTCCATGAACTCCTACTCGAATGTGTGAAATTCATTTTTGATACAACACTATCCCATTTCTTTTAGACAGCAATTCTACCAATGGGAAATAAATTTTTTTACAGATTATATGTATTAATTTCATTCACTATTCTTGTTGCTGTGGTGAAAGGTATTCAACTGGGTAAATATAAATTGAGTTACAATAATGGCATAGGATCAGACTATAGATAAACCATTTTAAATTATGCAAAGTCTGAAATAGCAAGATTTGAGGTAACAATACAATTGCAACTGCAAGAATACGCTGAAACGCTTTCCTTTCATACGAAATTTATTTGACCCGATAATATATATCAATGTTTTATCAAAAATAACTTCAATTTCAAAATTTGATAACACTATCAACTTTTGAAATGTCTTATTCCAATTTCAATTGATATCATGAATTGAGTTAATATCTATATTGTGTCTTATCTGCAGTTGTATGATAACATCAGTCATGATCAGACTTAGATTCGACGATGCAAGTGGCCATCATTGTGTTAAATTCATTTCTGCAGTTTTTTTCTTTCTCAGATAATTATTTATTTATTTACGCCCTCAAGAATGACGCGCTCGCATTCATTAGGCATGAAATAAATTTGGTAAAGCTCGAGTTCAAAAGAACAAATAAATCAATTGATCGAATTGGAGATGATTCCTAAAACTGACAATCGAAACGAGTTCAATGTACTCGGATCTCTCAGGTATTCATATTGACCCTCCCTCGTGGATTTTTGGTTTGTTTTCAGCCATCATAATTTTATGATCGAATTTATGACGCATATACCGTTTTACGATAGAACTACTCGCTTTTTTCCACCTCAACGGGCGAGAAAAACAAAATTTTTATAGCCATGATTGATTGCTTAAGTAAGTGAACCAAATACGGATTTAATGGGTTTCACTGACAAAGGGTTTATAAGACGCCAGTTCGAGTACTTGCCTGATCCGCATATTGACAATGAAATGAAGGATGGTCGTATATTGGCCATTTCGTCCACACGAGTTTACAGCAGTCAAAATGAAAACTATGAACATTTCCTAGAAGTATTCATAAAATATCGGATTTCTGCCTGGAACTCGAATATAACGTGTTTTATATTGCGACGTTTGTCCCAATAGTTCAACTTGTTTCTCTGTGTATTTATTTCCAAACTATATGAGCTTATTCTCTGAATCAGTTTATTCAGTATACATCTTGAAACTTGATAATGGGAAAAACGATAGATGCAAAATGTGAACTGAACTATGACTATGACTATTTCAGTGTCGACATGGGTTCATTACAATATTAGAAAGAGTTACTCGATAGCACGCTAGTAAATTTTCAATAAAGAATTATTAAAATGATTTCAATTGAATCTGAATACCTGAAGTGTTCTATTTCCTTCATTGTATTTAATTAATTCATCACAAGTTTTTTGAATTGTTGAACATTATGATAATAACAAAACTATTCTTCATTTTGTTCATCATGGAACAGTGTGAAAAAACATCTAGTTATCAAAAGATACTTCAATCTAAGATATATCGACTATTAGTCATTTTTAGATCACTAAAATTTCTATTTTCTTAGATTTAAATACAAACTCGAAGGGGTCCACCCATCAAAGTCATATTGGTGACTGTTAATATGTAATTCTGTCTTAATCAAAAGCGGAATTACTAAAATATGATATATCAGATCGGATAGTTGGCAATTATGGAGGGTTTGATGCATGCATTGGCCAGGTTCAGACGTGTACAGTCCGTAGGGAACGTGATTTACAGCAATGCCATTGATTAGCAAATGTCACATAAGCTGAGATGCTCTACACTGTTTAGCATAATGCACGCTAACCGGTAAACGGTCAAATACTGCCCCATGCCCATCAACATTAAAGCTATTAGTCCCTTAACTACAGCCTCAATAATCAGATTCCAACTCCTATCTCGGACTCAATCTTCCTACCCAGTAATTGCGAAGACTTGATGGTATAATTCAGTAAAACAACAACGATAACGTAGAATCAACATGCTCTATCTACACAGAATTGTGAACATGGTCGATTCATCTGAAGAAATTTGTAAATGACACAATTATGATGGTACCAGAAAAGCAAATTCAACTTCCAATTGTCTGTTTCAACTCACTTTGTGTAGATCTACTAGAGAAGATTTATTTTATACCTTTCCTAGACATCAAGGATAAAAGACAAAACAGAAAAGTAATAAGATAACAAAATGGTAAAAGGGAGATCACAAATTCAAGATCGATTACCATTCCGACCGCGTAATATTGATGTCAAATGAAACAAAGAATGTAAAAAATATGTGATGAAAATCCATAGCGGACTTATTGAGCAAATCGAATCAGATACTTAGAAAAAAACGCATATTTTATCAGTATGATAAAAAACTACTATATGCAAACCGTACAACGTTGACAGAACGAATAAAAGAACAAAGTATAACAACAAATAAAACATATTACCATCATATTCTATTGTGATAAACTTAACAAGGAAATTAAGAAATGTTAGTAGAGAAGAAAACTTAAAAATTCCAATCTTTTCCAATCTTTGTAAACCAAAATAAAAGACCCAACACCAACAGTTCTACAGTCATCTAGTGTAAAAAATAAAAGGTAAAAGCTGTAAAATATAAAAAAAAATATAAATAAAAAAATATATAAACTAAAAGAAAAAAAATTTGATCACTATTTTCAACATCGGTTGGCAATAGTTATTAGTATGTGGGCAACAGTGATCAAAACTTATTGCAAACTATGCATATTCTGCCGGTTTCGTTTTGTGGTAACAATTTGTATTTTTCCAGTAGCTCTTCTAACAGTTTGTAGAATTGTTGAACTTAGGTTCTGTTGATGGCTGTAACCCTGTTAATGTTGTTGGGCTTCCGTACAGAAATATTTCAAGAAAAATTGCATTTTCACCTGTAATATTCAAACGACAATATAAATTGAAATGATCCCTTGTTGAAGGTTTTTGATAACAGTCATGCTTATTTTGGCATCAATAGATTTATTTATTCTATTTCTTGTGGGTTTCTCACCACTACAGTACAGATTGCTTAAATTTCATGAAAAACAAATATATCACTTGAAATAAAGATCTGTATATTGTACTTCTTAGAATCATAAGTCTTTTTTGCAGATAAAATCATTTCTTGAATGGTTGAGGTCCTCACTTGATGGAAATCCATTTTCATTTAGTTTGAATATGATTAAATAAAAACTTATTTAATAAAATTTCCACATTTATTGTGTTTTAACAATATGTAACACTACATTTGCAACAATTGTTTCGCCAAATTCTTGGCTTCTTCAGGCGAGTTCGATGTTAAACTACTCCAAAAATTTTTTTGAGTCTTCCTTATATATTTCTCAAGATGGAAGAGGGGACCGGTATTCTAAATGCTTCTGGGATTTTTTATGGCATGTTCATCAATGGTGATCTGTTGACATCCGTTTGGTCATTGAGTAAGATATTTTGCTTGTTATATCTGTTAATTTCCATTGTTTCTAGGATATTAAGCCTTCTGCTTTGCTGTGGAAGGTTATTTTCATTCAACCTAAACTGGACTACAGAGGGGTCTTTGCCCAATATGAAAACTTAAAATGCTTATAACTTTTAACGCAGCTGAACATGGAGAAACGGTATGGGAAAAAAGTGTTTCTTTCGATCTCAAGAACTTCTGGTTAAAATTAACGCAGTGGACAAAGACTCACCCTGTATATATATCTTATCAACAGAAAATCCCCTACTTTACAACATAAGAACTTGTTGAAATTAATATATTTAAACTTAAAATATGAACGAGTAAGAAAACCAAACAAAATTAAAATTTGGTTGTTATTGTCCAATTCTTTTTCCATCTCAGGGCTATATACAGTAATATGGTTGAGATGAACTACTTTTTATGAAGAGCAAATGGAATGTATATCATGCTGGTAGCTTAATTTATTGAAAATTTTGTTCTTCAATCAGCTTTACAATTTATTCCAGGTGGTCTTAAGTCCACTCAGCCTTATTATTTTCCTAACACGAGATTTAGTTAATGTGGGCAGTGGGTATCACTTTGTATGTGTTGAAAATTACAAAATTTTTTACCCTACAACTCGACCTAGTCTACGCTCATGAATTATCTATCAGCGGCTAACTTCATGATGTGTCAGTGACAGTTGATAGATAGTTACGATCGATGAAAAAATCAGCTCAAAGAAACAAATCATGTGTGATTTTCTCAATTTTAATTCCAAGAATTTCTTTTTCAATTAAATTCTCTTCGAACTCCTCGTTACAAGTGAACCTGGTAGTGACTAGTGCTCTATATTGCGACTTTTTACAGTGTTATAAAAGAGACTTTTCTAATTTTTTTACAATTGAAGACATATTTTAGGACCGCCTCGGTGGTCCAGTCGGCTAGAGAGTCGACTGGAGTTCCGTAGGTGGGGGTTCTGAGTCCCCTGAAGTCATGGTTGTTGTGTTCGTCCAACGCCCAGTTCACAAAAACAGTTGTTGGCACATTAAAGAGAAGGAAAAAAAAAAGACATATTTTCTCTGTTCAAGACATCTTTAATGCTCTCTAAAAGGTATAGTACAGTTTTCTCAAATACATGAATTATTTTCTGCACGTGCACTTGTGTAACTGCAAGACTTTATATGTTCTTTAAACATCTCGTTCATCTCATCACTTTTTCATTTAAATTACACTCCATATTACATTCTCGATACCTCTAATTCATGTTTTCAGTCATATTTTTTATATTCTCAAATATTATAATTCTATTTCTTAAATTCAAATTGGTGATCCAAAATTGTAATTTTGAAGGTTCAAATGGTGGTAGTAGGATCAAAAAATAAAAAATTTAGAAAGCACTGACGTGAGGTCAGATTGCTTTGGCGCTCTTGTTGAGCTACTTGCGAGTAAATATTCAAACAATAACAAATCTATAAGCACTTTGATCACGTGAAAAATAGTCTTTTCCCGTACTATGGGGCAATGTGGTGCAAATATGAACGCCTAATGAATGAACAAACCTATATCACAAATTAAAAATAACTACTCATAATTTTCCCCAAGTTTTGTTCGAAGCTATAATTCCCTTTTCCTAAAAACTTATGTCTGTGCTTTTCTGAATTTTGACAACGTATATTATTCCAGCCACCGAGATTGAATTCTATTTCTATGATTTCCCGTTATGAAAAATTTTGATTAATATTACGCCAACTGTCACTGATTAATGAGCCCGGCATTTGTCAATCGAATATCGATCTGTGATGGCCATCGTTCAAATCAGCGGGACGTTTGTCATTTCTCTTTTCTCTTGAGTAAATGAAAAAAATGATCATATCTTTAGATGGAAAAGAGCTACGACAATGAAATTTGGGGATAAGTAAGATATCGATCACCTCAATATATTCACGAATTTTTATTGAAATCCGAAAAATATCTTATGAGATAGTGAGGATTAAAAAATTTTTTTGGGAATTTTTTAAAAATTTTCTAGCGTGAAGATTTCTGCGAAATTTTGCGAGCTGTTTTGTTGCAGCCTCCTTCAACAATATTTCAAGTATCAATTTGATCGGATGGATTTTCTAGTAGTTATTGAGGAAACAAAATTTCAGATGCTCATAACTACTGAACCATCCGACGGATTTGGCCCAATAACGAACTTGATCGAGATATTTGGACAATTAATCTATTCTGAAAATATGAAAACTCTAGCTGATTCCTTTTGGATGCTAGAGAGGATACGGCCGGCCGGCCGGAGAGACTCAACTTTCGCCACGAATTCTTCATCAGGGAGTCTAACCCAATCGATTGAGACCATTTTCGGCTCGATATTCCAAAATTACAGACATTTGGGCAAAATGGGAGGATACAATTGTTTAGTCTAGCCCTGAAGATGGAAACATGTATTTCCGAAACGTCAGCGAACTGACATAGTATCATTTTCCCGTTTTTTGATCCTACTACCACCATTTAAACCTTTACAAATATTCTATGTCCAACCATGTGCCAAGTTCAGCTATCTTTTTCATATCTGTTCTTTTTCAAATCACCTTCCATCCTTAACACTGAATTCCTCAATTTACTGCCAGATTTAGTTGTGATTCACATTTTTCATCTATCTCTTACTGTAATTTACATACTTGTTTTCACTCAAACATATTTCATACAACATTTAGACATTTTCACCTCTTTACGATCAGAATTCTTAGGTCTTATAGGTAAGGAACATTGTACAATAAACATTTTATTTTACTACCTCTAGCTCAATCATTTGGTAACAGTCCTCTTTTTAGTAATCGCCAAAAATCTCAACAACCAGATTTTTTAACAGTATGTAATAAGGATCATCCGAATTCAATTCAAAAATGAACTGATACGAAAAAATGTACCTGATAAAAAATTTCAAGTTATATTAACCAAATGGCTGTTGTAATACAAGCTAATATATTACGACTATTACATATGAGAGATACGGAAATTGAGATTTATCATTTTATGACTGGTCAAGTCGAAAAATAAAATGAAAATGGCGCAAAATCTTCACACACCTGACAACCGGAAGTGCATCACTGGAATTGACTTGAGATTGGTCCATCTTATCTTCTAAGAGTAATTTTCTTCAATCAGGTGGTTTCTCCTCTTGTAGGCGTTACTTCTGCACGAATCAAGCAAACTTTGGCAGTTTATATGGGAAAGCGAGAGGGCAATAATTTCTGGATATTTATAGTCCGAAATAAGTGCTTGTAAAGGAAACGATTCCAGAAGAAACACTAGAGGTTTAATGAGATTTTTCCTACAAATGGAATTTGTATTGATGTTGCAGTAAACAGTGAGTCGTATATAGTAACTATAATGTTCAATTTGCGACTTGTTCCAATACATTTTATTGGCAGGAATTCGGGAAGTCCCCTTAAATTTCGGTATTCATTCGTCGTGTAAAAATTATGGCGTTACATTCCGGAAATAAAACTTAGCGTTGGCGCTCGAAATCCGTACTTAAGGAATTTATATTTTAAAATAAAAATCCTATCCGAGTGCCTTAATAAGGTTTATGAAAACTATAAAATGCGAGATTGAATTATTTTTATCTCTGTTCTAACGCCGCTTCTATTTCCCTTCGTTTTGCCACAACTGGAAATCGGATTTCGGTTCTTGGATTTGCATTTCAGTTATTCATTCTCGAGGATGCCCCTTTTTACAGGATTTCTCATATATTTTTAATGGAGAAAAATAATGATAACGCAAGACGACTCCACCACATAAAATATCTAATCTGCGACTGCCGAGCTCGCAAAAATTCATTTCAACAAAGGTAGAGGTTTTATCTCATATCTCGCCATGAACTTCATTTTGTACCACGAAATGGAACGAACGATATCCTGCAAAAATGTATCCGCTGATTACTTTGTACGACTGGGTACAGATCTGACGCTCATACAGGGTGAGTCTCTGACCACTGCGTTAATTTAAGCCATAGGATCTTGAGATCAAAAGAAACACTTTTTTCCCATACAGTTGTTCCATATTCAGCTGCGTTAAAAAGTTATAAGAATTTTGAGTTTTCACATTGGGCAAATACCCCTCTGTAGACCAGTTTAGTTTGAATGAAAATTACCCGAAACAGCATCCACTATTGAATCGAAATTGTTTAAAAACATTATTTTCCCTCTAAGAAATGATTTACTCACTTATGTTTCATCAGATGATTATACAGTGCTAGTCAAAAGTCCCCTCCCCCCTCGTATATTTTGAACGGGTATACTTATAATAATGAAATTTGGAGGGTGGAAATAAACGGATGTAGGCTTCTCAACTGGTCATAACAGGTGACGCAATAGTCATAAATGACGTCACAAGGTCACTGTGACCAATAATTTTAAATGGGATCCTATGGCAAGTGTCAGCTCGTTTGAAAGGTATTGAAAATACCTATTCAGTCATACCAATTCTGTTTGGGTTTCGGCTGATTTTGATTGATAAATTGAAGAAATACGAAAATTATAGTTTCGCATTTAATTAATAAAGATTTTAAAGTACGCCTCTGGTTAATTGTCAAAAAGGTTGACGTGTTTGAATTCTCTACTTGTCAGAAGTGTTTATACCTTGAAAATTTACCTAAGCTATTGTTTAAGTGTTTACATAGGCAAAATGGTACGTACTGTAGCCGAGAAAGCAGCAGCTATCTTAATAATTGGTGGATGTAGAAACAATTTTCATGCAGCGGAACGACTGTTTAATGAGAGGTACCCCGATCGCCCTATATCGAGAGTTTATTTGAGGGAGCTTCTTCGGAAGTTCGAAGCATCAGGTAGTGTTCAAGATGCCAAACGATGTGGTCGACCAACAATTAGTGATGACAAAAAAATTGACATAATTGGAGAAATGGTAGTAAACCCTACTTTTTCCACAGCTCAAGTTGCGTCTATCTGTGAAGTCAGTCAAAGGACAGTACATAGGGTGTTGGCTAAAAACAAATTTCATCCATACAAATTAAAAATGGTGCACCAACTTTCAGATGATGACCCCGACCGAAGACTAGAATTCTGTGAAACTATGTCCAATAAAATGAACCAACAACCAGGCTACATACAGACAATTTGTTTTAGTGACGAAAGTACTTTCTTTCTCAATGGAAATGTTAACACTCAAAATGTGAGGTATTGGGTGACAAATCCTCACATCTTTCGTGAAAAACATACTCAATTTCCAGAAAAAGTAAATGATTGGGCAGGTATTTTGGGAAACCACATAGTTGGGCCTCTTTTTCTCAATGCTAACCAACCGGTGAATTGTATCTGGAGATGTTACAAAAAATGATATTGAGGCGTTAATTCTTGAAATTCTAGAGGATAATCCAAATGAATTCGACAACTTGGAAATAACGTTTAAACAAGATGGTGCTCCTGCACACTATTACGGTGCAGTAAGACGTTGCCTAGATGAAGAATATCGTGGTAGATGGAGTGGACGACGAGGTTCGATCGAATGGCTAGCTCGGTCACCGGACCTTACACCATTAGATTTTTTCTATGGGGGTACTTGAAATCTAAGGTTTACGCTACAGCACCTGACAGTATTGCCATTCTGAAACAACGAATTGTTGAAGAATGTAGGCAATTTCTGCTGACACACTGGGACGAGTACGACAAGTGTTTAGCAATAGGATGCATTACTGCCAGGGAGTAGATGGAGCACATTTTGAACACTTATTATAAGAAATGGTTCTTAAATTTTTATTAATTAAATGCGAAACTATAATTTTCGTATTTCTTCAATTTATCAATCAAAATCAGCCGAAACCCAAACAAAATTGGTATGACTGAATAGGTATTTTTAATACCTTTCAAACGAGCTGTCACTTGCCATAGGGTCCCATTTAAAATTATTGGTCACAGTGGCCTTGTGACGTCATTTATGACTATTGCGTCACCTGTTATGACCAGTTGAGAAGCCTACATCCGTTTATTTCCACCCTCCAAATTTCATTATTATAAGTATACCCGTTCAAAAGATACGAGGGGAGGGATGTTTCACTAGCACTGTATAATCAATTTAATTCCTTTCAACTTAAAATATCCCAAAATGGTGCAATTTAGGAAAAAATATGACGAATGATTTTATATGCAAAAAAGACTAATGATTCTAGGTGGTACAAGATACGGACCTTTAGTTCAAGTGATATTTGTTTTTCAAGCAATTTAACCAATCTGTACACACAACAAGAAATGGAATAAATCTATTGATGCCAAAATATGCATGGCTGTTATCAAAACCTTCTACAAGAGATCATTTCAATTGATATTGTCGTTTGAATATCACAGGTGAAAATGCAATTTTTATGAAATTTCGACACCCTTTTTTTCTTTGAAGCTTGAATCGAATTTATTTATATGTGTTTGTAAAACGGTGATCCTGAGGATTTCAAAATGTCAAATAAAAATATATTGGAGGAAAATAGCCAGATTTATCTTCACGATTCTTCATCGGCTTAATTTCTTACTTAATAATAATAATAATTTATTCACACACATAAAAAAGTACAACATTTATGTAATGCAGTAATCTTTCTGTAGGCCTATTTGAGATAAATATTTCCCCAACATTATACTGGGTGTTACAAGTTCAACCAATTAACAGTTTATGGGAGACTGAGTCTATTTGAAATCTGAACACTGAGGATATCATATATACAGAGTGTGAAATATGTTTGTCTAAGAAATTTTCGACGCTTAGCCTGGACAGAGTGAACTTGAATTTTTGATTAAAAATTGTATTAATAGTTATAAGCTAAGACCGATTTGGTCCGTCGGTTAGTATGATGACTTCCAAACGGAATGAATAGGATAGGTACGATGGTTTCAATACCCCGGCTTATACAGACAGTTCTTCGGTCAAATCAGAGCAGTAGTTTTGATGTAACAAAATTTTTGTTCACTACGGTATTTCATCATTCATATAACGCAGTGGTTAAAGACTCATCCTGTATATTGCGGAGATGTGATTTTTGAAAGTTCGAATATCTGCTACCAAAGTATAATAGCTTAAAGCAAGTGTTAAAATCATGTAAATTTTTTGTCATAATATGCTATAATTTTCTATATCCGTGGCCTCTGAAGCCTAGTCGACAACATATTTGTAACATTGTTAACGTTTTCAAATATTTCGTTACTTCTGGGCAACAATCGACTAGCTTCAATAATAATCCCTTATCGGGATCAAATACCCAAACAACCGAACCATGACAATCTCTCAACGTATGAATTTGAAGTCCTCGAATACTCTGCTCACAGCGGGGTGTTCCATTCTGAAAATCCCCATAATTACGTGAGACTTAATAATATTCAGGACGTATTGTCACATCGTTACGGACATTTGCTACATAAGATACGGACCTTTAGTTTAAGTTATATTTGTTTTTCAAGCAATTTAACCAATCTGTACACACAACAAGAAATGGAATAAATCTATTGATGCCAAAATATGCATGGCTGTTATCAAAAACCTTCTACAAGAGATCATTTCAATCGATATTGTTGTTTGAATATTACAGGTGAAAATGCAATTTTTTAATGAAATTTCAACACCCTTTTTTTCTTAGAAGCTTGAATCGAATTTATTTATATGTGTTTTGAAATCCTGAGGATTTCAAAATGTCAAATAAAAATATATTGGAGGAAAGTATCCAGATTTATCTTCACGATTCTCCATCGGCTTAATTTCTTACTTAATAATAATAATAATTTATTCACACACATAAAAAAAGTACAACATTTATGTAATGCAGTAATCTTTCTGTTGGTCTATTTGAGATAAATATTTCCCCAACATTATACTGGGTGTTACAAGTTCAACCAATTAACAGTTTATGGAAGACTGAGTCTATTTGAAATCTGAACACTGAGGATATCATATATACAGAGTGTGAAATATGTTTGTCTAAGAAATTTTCGACGCTTAGCCTGGACAGAGTGAGCTTGAATTTTTGATTAAAAATTGTATTAATAGTTATTAGCTAAGACCGATTTGATCCGTCGGTTAGTATGATGACTTCCAAACGGAATGAATAGGATAGGTACGATGGTTTCAATACCCCGGCTTATTCAGTTCTTCGGTCAAATCAGAGCAGTAGTTTTGATGTAACAAAATTTTTGTTCACTACGGTATTTCATCATTCATATTAGTTCTACTTCGAATATACAGGGAGACTTTTTGACCACTGCGTTAATTTTAACAATAGGGTCTTGAGATCAAAAGAAATATTTTTTTCCCATACCGTTTTTCCATATTCAGGTGCGTTAAAAAGTTATATGCATTTTAAGTTTTCGAATTGGGTAAGTACCCCTCTGTAGTCCAGTTTAGTTTGAATGAAAATTACCTTCCACAGCATCCACTATTGAATCGGAATTGTTTAAAAACATTATTTTCCCTCTAAGAAATGATTCACTTACTCTTGTTTCATCAGATGATTATATCGATTTAGGTCCTTGCAACTTGCAATATCTCAAAAATTGTGCAATATTGGAGAAAAGATGACGAATAATTTTATCTGCAAAAAAGACAAATGTTTCTGGGAAGTACAAGATACGGGTCTTTAGTTCAGGTGATTTGTTTTTCATGTATTTTAACCAATCTGTACAGTAGTAGTGAGAAACCCACAAGAAATGGAATAAATCTATTCATGCCTAAATATGCATGACTGTTATCATTTCAATTGATATTGTCGTTTGAATATTACAGGTGAAAATGCAATTTCTTTATGGAATTATGAAGTTATATATTTTTTGAACAAATTTCGAAAAATGTTATAGGAAGAAAATGTTTTTTTGAAGAATCGTTTTTCAAGAATCTATGGTAAAAATTTAACGCAGTGGTTAAAGACTCATCCTGTATATTGCGGAGATGTGATTTTTGAAAGTTCGAATATCTGCTACCAAAGTATAATAGCTTAAAGCAAGCGTTAAAATCATGTAAATTTTTTGTCATAATATGCTATAATTTTCTATATCCGTGGCCTCTGAAGCCTAGTCGACAACATATTTGTAACATTGTTAACGTTTTCAAATATTTCGTTACTTCTGGGCAACAATCGACTAGCTTCAATAATAATCCCTTATCGGGATCAAATACCCAAACAACCGAACCATGACAATCTCTCAACGTATGAATTTGAAGTCCTCGAATACGCGCACAGCGGGGTGTTCTATTCTGAAAATCCCCCATAATTACGTGAGACTTAATAATATTCAGGACGTATTGTCACATCGTTACGGACATTTGCTACATCTCTGTTCGCACATGCTCCGCGTTGAATATAAAAAATGATCATCATTACTTACCTTAAGTGTTCGGCCGTGAGCTTTGACGAAGGAAACAGATTCTGCAAGCCGGCGGCAATGGTACAATGGATGAAAAATTATAGCTGACCCTTCGCTGAAAACGGGTCAACGCTTAATGTTTTCGTACGGGCAGTTAATCTAATAACCAGTTAAACTTCAATAATATAATACTCACTGACAAACATTAAAATTATATAATAAATGGATGTACCCCGACTGTTCACACAGAGTTGGGTATTCTTGAGCTCCATGACGGATTTTTCGTGTAGACCTGTTTTAACGCTTTATATTTCATCATGTGTCAACACAAAAAGAATGTTTTTATTACAAGCAATGAACCGACGCGAGTTGCCCCAGCTCCCTTTGGAAGCTAGCTTTTGACGTAAATCAGGATAAACGATAGTTTTTGATGTATTGCAGAAAACTTTTCCGTTTTGTGCTGTCTGGAATGATGAACGAGATCACCAGTTGAATGAAAAACCTCTGTTATTGTGGATAAGACGATTCAATCTTTTCAATCTATTATCGGGTAGAAATGTACGCCGAAAATACTGTCATCTTGATAATAAAAGGATTTCCGATACATGAATTTGGCTGAGGATCTTAAATAACTACCAACAAAGTTTCAGCATTAATTGAAGATACTCTCATTTCAACAATTATTGAATATCTCAAAAATGGTACAATTTAGGAAAAAAGATGATGATTGATTTTATCTGCAAAAAAGGCTTATGATTCTAGGAAGTACAAGATACGGACCTTAATTACAAGTGATATTTGTTTTTCATGCAATTTAACCAATCTGTACAGTTGTAGTGAGAACCCCACAAAAAAATGGAATAAATCTATTGATGCCAAAATATACATGACTGTTATCAAAAGTAGGGATGGGACATCGATAGATTTTCGTCGATGTTTAACATCGAACTGTACCATCGATGTTAACTGAACATCGCTAATTGAACATCGATGTTTGTGAACATCGGTGTTTTTACACCTTAATTATACTTAGGTATATCAATCATTCATAATGATTTAACGATAAATTCCCAATATATCAAAAAAAAATTTTAATGTCTACTGAGAATTCTTATATTAGAAAAAAGATACAGGTAACTATAACATAAATTTGGAAAAGCATAAAATAAAAATTGATTCAATAAATGGATAGAACTCTGGACACTGAAATAAATTAAAGGTCCCAAATACTCCTATCTATTGACTGGAGAAACAAAATTTGTGAAAGTCGCTTTCCTTTCAGTCTGTTTCCTATTTCCGGATGGCCGTTATATTCAATTGATGTCATGTACGGATTAGGAAGTGTCCAACCTTTCTGCCGAAAATAATGGTTTCAGGAATCATGAGTTTAAGATGATTCGAAATAATGGTGGCTGCTAAATGAAATAGTATACTTTAAAACAAATCGCACAATAGGTATTCAATTTTACATACAAAGGTGCTCCTAGTATTTGCCGCTTGAAGCAGCCGTTTTGGATGAAACTATTTTTTCAAGTTGGACCATTTCCGAGGTTTTCAAAAATAAACGAAAAAAAATATATATTTTTTGTGTCATGTCCATGTTGAATTATTACATATGCCTATCACCAAATTAGTGTAAACTGGAAAGCACAAAATCAAGTAAAATTAATTTTTGGACGCCCTCTATCTCAGAAATCAAGTCGTTCATATGAACTTTTTTATTTTAAAATTACGCAAAGTTTAACCCCTTAAAGTTTGCACAAGTAATTAATTGACACCCTGTATAGTAAACGACCGATTCCAAAATTATCATAACACAAAATTGGGGTAAAACCCGAATATAACTTTCTCCTGACGTCAATCAGAACTGTGACGACTAATTTCACCCATCTGTCTATACAGGGTGACAACAAAATATGGAATCATGCTCATGTTTGTATATCAATGAGGATATGAAATTCGATTTTTTGCAGTGTGGAATATTTTTGGTTGTACCAAAGAAGGGTCACAAATATGTCAAGTTATACAGAAAATGGACTATTTTTTGAATATTTGATGGCAAAATCGGTATATTTTCTCATACTTTCATTGTACACTTCATTCTGAGTACGACGCTGTTTTCTTCTACAATTTTTGACAAGTCATACCCATGATTTTGAATAATATATAAATCAACCGTATAAAAACAAACCTAGTTGACTGAAAAATGATTCAATAGCTGAATTTCCATAAATATATAATATATAAAAAGAGAACATCGAGAAACCGATGTTTAATATTCTATCCGCAACATCGATGTCAGTATCGATGTTGAAAATCAGTTAACATCGATGGTAAAAACATCGACATCGATACTCAAACATCGATGTTTGAAAAACATCGATGATGATGTCCCATCCCTAATCAAAAGTCTTCTACAAGAGATCATTTCAATTTATATTGTCGTTTGAATATTATAGATGAAAATGAAAGTTTTTATGAAATTTCATCACCGTATATCTTTCGAACGAAGCCAAATTTGAAAAAATGTTTTGAAAGAAAATGTTTCTTTTGACGTCAAGAATCTATGGTTAGAATTAACGCAGTGATCAAAGACTCACCCTGTATATGCTGTTGATATTTCTATTGCTTACTTTAATTTGGATTTCCATACTTTGGAGAACATTCTATCAACTTTTTTGGAGATCTTAAAGAATTATTTTGTTGAATGACGTTTATGTCTCAACCCTAACAAGATGAAGGTATCTGGCGTATATCTGGATAGTCAGGGGAAATAAAGAAGATCGTTTGAAATAGGAAACAAGGAATTATATTTTTCAAAAATAAGAAGGATCATCTTGGGGTGCTGATGCTCCCACTCTTCGCACAGCATCCTTACGAGTAGCTTTAGACTTTCCTGGAGCTGAGTAATGTTGCTCTATTGGGTTTAAAGTATACAGAAAGAAACAGTTATTATTATTACAACTAAAATGAAAAAGGGAAAAACTCCTACTAACTCAATATAAATTATGAACAAGTGTTTCACATTTGAACAGATCCTTCTCCAAACAGGTCCAAAGCATTCTTGAACCCATTGGCAGTTCAAGCATCAACCATAGCACTCGGTAAACTAACGGTTCACCTCTCAAAGATGCGGTAGATTACAAAACCATGACGTAGGGGAGTTGCAAACTTGTCCAAAGCCAATTTGAAATGGTAACCATTCGAATCATTGATGTTGAAAGTAAACAGGCTGCAACTGTTTTGCTCTTTCAAAGAAAAAATCTATGATACGTCACTGAATGTTTGAAACTGCTCTACCTAAAAAGTTTAACTGAATTAGTTGAACTAGTACCGAAAATTCTATGCTCGGTAGAGAGAAAGCTTCGATGTCTTGATAGCTGGCCATCGTTCTCTCGTGAACTGTGGATGGCAGATTATTTTGTCTGTCTGCCTAAATAAAAGCAATCAAACACTTAAATTAGGTTTTGTTCTCAGATATATTGTTAGAATTGCGAATTGAAATTCGGTAAGTTATTATTTTGGCGTTTTTACATCCATGCAAGTGCTTGACTTTTCACTTTGCAAATTAGTCCCACGGGAGGGACTTCTTCTCGGATTAATTACTTGATATATTGTAATTTCGTAACAATTTCATTGTTATTCGACTGGAAAATCGAAAAGGGGCTTGTTTGTCTTGCCTTGAGGTTTCTATACTATTTTTGTTCGTTTTCGAATTTTAATCCGCTGTTCTTACAATACAATACAAGAAATTTAGTGATTGATTACAATTATTTAGGATGACAGACAAAATAATCTGCCATCTATAGTTCACGAAAAACGAAACGCCCGCTGTCAAGACATAGAGGTTATCTATCTACCGAGCTTAGAATCTTCGGCACCAGTTCAACTAATTCGGTTAATGTTTCGAGGTGTGAGAACGTACAGTGGCGTATCGTAGGTATTATTTTTGAAGGAGCAAAAAGGTTGCAATAAACATAATTTGGTCAATGTTCAATAAAGATGTTATTCCCGATCCTTTGTTGTGGACTTTGGTAACTTCTTAATCGGGTCCCTTTTCGCTTTGTCAGATATCAGTTTCTTCAGATGTTCTCGAGAAACCTTTGAAGAAAATTCATTTGGGAATGACAGATGGAGATAAATGTAGTGAATTTGGAATATCTCAGCATTTTCTTTGAAAATAAGTTCAACATGAATTTAATTTATACAGGGATAAGTTTTTTTACTGAACTTCAACCCACACATATTTTTCGACTACTGAATTATTCTAAAATTGATATCAAAAGTATTAATGGATAAAATAAATGCCAATAAATGCGAAATCCATCATCGTCCGAAACACCAATATGCTACTACGCTCGTAGCATCGTGTCATCAGAATAATTATATGGTTTATGGTGGATGAATGTCAGGGAAATTCTAAATTCGATCTAATCGAAAAACAATCAAATCGATTAAAGCTTAACAATGATTAATATCCACTTTCTCTAATAATGTTTTCTTCATCGAAACGCTGCGTTGTTACATTTGCATCAGCAACCAGAGCGTATAACAGTAGCAGTGTAATACTGGCTATTCTCAAGTAACATATTGATCGTCTAATAATAACAACGATCCATGTCTAATTGACATACATATTGGACGCCATTGTTTCCCGTCCACTCATCGGAAGATCCAGCGATATCAGTAACACGTACAGCTATGCATCGTGTGAAGTGCTTCATGTCACTATGACGTCAACACAAGAACATTAACACAACAACATGCATTACTCATTGTTAAATACACTGTCCCATGAATTGATATGTCTCACGTAGGAGCAGATCGAACTGAGGTACTCGAAATTGTATTGAAACTATATTTGAACATACAAAAACGAAAGTAACTATTTTGTCAAATTATTGGATAGTCCATCAAAGACTTGACTTTCTTACTTTGAACTGAAAATGTGGAGAATTGCTTAGATCTGTTGAGTTCTTAGGGGAGTAACAAATGGTTTCATCCCCTTACTTCAATATGGTTTCCCTGCTCAAGTGGAAGGAAGAAAGCATTACGCCTTCCCAGCATCGGGTTGGATGATGCTGTATCACATTCCGAAGGTGATTTCCACTCCGTATCTCATTTGGATGTTGAGCATATGAGAGGCAACTTGTATATCTCTGTTTAGCCTGACAATCCTCAACTTGTGAGAACTTTGTACTCTTGGTGAACCTCGTTCCGTGCTCGCCTGGCTGTGGTCTCAAATCCTCTCCATGATGCAACATTCCGATTTCCATATAGAGAATTTTCCCTGATCAATCCATGATGAAGCTACGAGGTGGTGCTTTCTGTCAGATGTTATGGTGGACTAATTGCCCCAGGTCTTTATTTGCTAGTTACTTGACGATGACTTCGTACGGGAAGTTGAGCTCTCGATATATTTTGATTCGGACATTTGCTTTACATTTTCTTTTAGCAATCAATGTAGCACACGTATTCGGTGAACGTTTCAGCTGGGGTTCAGGTTACGGGTTACCTATTCGAAGTATTAAAACAAACCTGTCTACATGCATATCACTGACATGTGGTATGTAACACAGCCGATGAGACGATCAATTTATTGCCAACCAAACAGTGCAATATTACTTAGGTGCAGATGCAAAGCATGGTGTATATTGAGTGAAAGCATTATTATCCCAAGATGATGAGCCTTGACTTAGGAGGATGTATTCAATTCAACAGTTCTAAAGATTTGTTTTCGCCACTTTTCGTTTTTGAAAATATATTCTACTCTTTCAACATAGTTGCCTGGCCAACTGTTTTTATCGAAGGCACTAAGTTGAGCTTTGTCTACTCGGCCCTTTTATTAAACTATAGATACAATCCTAGATTATAGACTGGTCTCACATTATGATCGCTAACATACTGTGCTAAAAAATATCCGAAAATTGTCATTTAAATTACAGTATTGAATATTTTTGATTTCTTGAAATTTCTGTATGTTGGTAGGAATGTCCGTAATTACTCTGTCAAACATGAGCGCGATGTACAGGGTGTCCCGTAATTTAAGTTTTATCACATTCCGAAGGTGATTTCCACACCGTATCTCATTTGGATGTTGAGCATATGAGAGGCAGCTTGTATATCTCTGTATAGCCTGACAATCCTCAACTTGTGAGAGCTTTGTACTGTTGGTGAACCTCGTTCCGTGTTCGCCTGGCTCTGGTCTCTAATCCTCTCCATGATGCAACATTCCGATTTCCATATAGAGAATTTTGCCCTGATCGATCCATGATAAAGCTACGAGGTGGTGCTTTCTGTCAGATGTTATGGTGCACTAATTGCCCCAGGTCTTTACTTGGTAGTTCCTCGACGATGACTTCGTACGGGAACTTCAGCCCTCGATATATATTTTGATTCGGACATTTGCTCTACATTTTCTTTTAGCAATCAATGTAGCACACGTATTTGGTGAACGTTTCAGCTGGGGTTCAGGTAACGGGTTACCTATTCGAAGTATTAAAACAAACCTGTCTACATGCATATGACTGACATGTGGTATGTAACACAGTCAATGAGACGATCAATTTATTGCTAACCAAACAGAGCAATATTACTTAGGTGCAGATGCTAAGCATGGTGTATATTGAGTGAAAGCATTATTATCCCAAGATAACTTGACTTGAGAGGATGTATTCAATTCAACAGTTCTAGAGATTTGTTTTCGCTACTTTTCGTTTTTGAAAATATATTCTACTTTTTCAACATAGTTGCCTGACCAACTGTTCTTATCGAAGGCACTAAGTTGAGCTTTGTCTACTCGGTCCTTTTATTGAACCATAGATACAATCCTAGATTATAGACTGGTCTCACATTATGATCGCTAACATACTGTGCTAAAAAATATCCGAAAATTGTCATTTAAATTACAGTATTGAATATTTTTGATTTCTTGAAATTTCTGTATGTTGGTAGGAATGTCCGTAATTACTCTGCCAAACATGAGCGCGATGTACAGGGTGTCCCGTAATTTAAGTTTTATCACATTCCGAAGGTGATTTCCACACCGTATCTCATTTGGATGTTGAGCATATGAGAGGCAGCTTGTATATCTCTGTATAGCCTGACCATCCTCAACTTGTGAGAGCTTGGTACTATTGGTGAACCTCGTTCCGTGTTCGCCTGGCTCTGGTCTCTAATCCTCTCCATGATGCAACATTCCGATTTCCATATAGAGAATTTTGCCCTGATCGATCCATGATAAAGCTACGAGTTGGTGCTTTCTGTAAGATGTTATGGTGGGCTAATTGCCCCAGGTCTTTATTTGCTCGTACGGGAACTTGAGCTCTCGATATATATTTTGATTCGGACATTTTCTTTACATTTTCTTTTAGCAATCAATGTAGCACACGTATTCGGTGAACGTTTCAGCTGGGGTTCAGGTTACGAGATACCTGTTCGAAGTAATGAAACAAACCTGTCTACCTGCAAAAATAGTGATTCATATGTGTTGTTATATTTTCGAAATAAGCTGAAAGATTGAATGGTGATGGAATCCTTTCATCAAGAGTGATCTTCATTGAGGAAGACGGAGGCTTCTTCAAATTTCCCATATCAAATTTGAAAATAGAAAGACGGAAGTAGAAAAAAGGACTGAATGAAAAATTGAAACAATATATAAAACCAATTTTATGAAAAACTCGAAAGCATCATTAATAGCCTGAATTCTGAAATTTATATATGGGACAATGATTAAAGAGGTGAGTAATTGATTCTTCTTCTCATCAAGATGATGTCCTCCAGAAGCGATTTACTGCTATAGGCGATTTATAATAATAATAAGAATAAGTCCTTTATTTTCTACAGGTGAATAACCCAATTGCAGAAAAAATTACAAAAAAAGATACAATGTAGATCAATCATCATCACTTAATACAATTTAAATATCTTTCTCTAATTGATGCCAGTGAGTCATGGAAAATGTCACAATCTTCACAAATTAAATTGAATTATTTACACATAAAATGCATAGGTGTTCGTAGCATACAATTATTTCGACATGGAGCTAAGTAGAACAGAGGTCTAGCTCTCATTATTGATCCCGGTACATAGAAATTCACCTTTGCCAACAAATATGGAGAATCAACCCTACCGTGAACAAGATTGTACAGAAAAGAAATTGCCTGCAAACTGCGCCGATCATCCAGTGACAGTGCGTCGAATCTGCGCAGAAGATTTGGAAATGGCATACCACACAGTGGCTTTCGGGGAGAGGAGAGGTCTATCGTGAACTTGTCGTGTGTTATTGTCCGACAAATAACAGCAATACGGTTTGTTGACGCCTCCAGAGAGATGGAAAAGGGCTTCATCACTACTGAAGAACGTTGACCCAGCTGGAATGACATTTTTTTGGAGCGACTATCATGTATTAAACCTAACATCAAAAGTTCTCTACTTCAGAGGCTAAAAATGCTGTACGTAGAGAGGAAGTATCAGCACTCCAAAATAGAGCAACAGTACTCAGCTGCAGAAAAGAGTAAGGCTGTGAGCTGACTGGAAGTGTCAGCAACTCAAAGTGGTTCAGCTAATTTCTGAATAGTATTAGTCCTACTTTGCAGTTCAAGGCGCAGATCATCTAAAATAGGAGATTAATCTAATTCAACTCCTATTGAATTTTTGAGGGAGAAATCATTAATTATAGCAAATTTCCTATATTTCTTATGACTATTCAAACGGTGAAAAGATATATATATATATATATATATTCTTTTGAACTATTGGCTTACAAACGAATGTTAACTGGAGTTTGTGACGGAAGGCCATACAAAAAGCCCAGTAAAAAAATCCCTTGGCTCTCCGCATAAGTATTGTTGTGTGTACAGAAATGAGCTTAAATATATTTAAGAGGCATTTTTCTTCAAGAGTGGTCTTCAAGAAATAATCACATGGGCTTCTTCAAGCTGCACATATGGAATCTGAAAATAAAATGACAAAAGCAGAAAAAAGAACTGAATACAGAATATACATATTGAATTTGTTTGAAATTTATAACTCATTCTAAAGAAGAATCTGAAATATCGTGAATAGCCCTAAAACCCTCTTGAAATTTATATATGGGACAACCATCGATGAGATGAGGTATTGTTTCTTTAGCATAACACAATCACAACTAGCGCTGCGAACTGAGATCCGTTTGAATAGCATGCTATTGATACGACCATGATCTATTCTTAAACAATTAAGAATTGCCCAAATTTTTTCAGAAGGATCAGAAATGAGATTTTTATTGAACATTTCATAAAGAATTCCACTCAATATTCCATAATTCTTCATCGCTTATGTTCATATTGATGAATGTATTATACCAGAAGGGTTTACGTGACTTCAAGCTTGGCATTGTATTTTGTGGAATGTATGAAATAATTGGAAATAAATTAGGAAAAGAATGATATTTCCTCCAAGAGAGCTGCAGTCTGTCTGCGAATATGGGGAGGGACAATGTTAGACAAAACTAGTAACCAATGAACCGGTGTAGATCTTATGGTGCCAGTAATTATTCTCATAGATGTATTCAATTGTGCATCAATTTTTTGTGGATGTGCACTATTAAACCAAACAGAGCAACAATACTCAGCTGCAGAAAAAACTAGGGCTAGAGATGCTGTGCGAAGAGTGGAAGCATCAGCACCCCATGATGATCCAGCTAATTTCTGAAGGATATTATTCCTAGTTTTCAGTTTTAGGCTCAGATCATCTAAATTAGTCTTATAATTGAGAGATGAATCTAATTCAACTCCTAAGTATTTTGTATAGAAATTATAATTGAAGAACTGATTCTTGTGGTGAACCCATTTTCAATATTTTAAGATGCTACTTTTATTGTAAACAAAGCCCCTTGATTTTGAATGGAAATGACGAATGTTGCGATAAATAATTTTGAAGATTGTATCGAGACCATTTATTTGACTTCAAAATTAAGCTTTTCAATCAAAACTACTTCATAGCGACTAAGAATATTGTCACGAGTTAGGGAATCGATGCAGGTGAATTCAGGAAATGATGATTTTCAATATAACAAAACCTGTATGTCACACACTCTCTGAGGGGGAGTTGAATGAATCCATGACAGCGCGAAAAATTCCATCGCCAAGAACTCTCGGGTGTTAACGTCGTATCTAAGTGATTTTCTTGTGTGCACATCAATTATTTCGGAGGGTTGATGGAATAATGCTTTGTAGTAAAGCCCGTGAAGTTAATCAGCCAATTATTGACATGGTGGTATGAGATTCCCCCAATATACTTTCGTGCAGAAGATCGTCGGTCAGTGACCTGATGCGTAAAGCTTGAACTAGGGTGGTCTGCTCAGTTCGCCTAGCTCGCGACAAATGACATCTCCCATCAAATTCTTTCATTGAATACGACACGCAACTGTATGAATATAAATAAGGGCAAGTTTTGAGACGCAAAGCGATTTATAACTTCACTCGCTATGTCGGAAATTATACGAAATGGAGTGACGTTCAAAAGGACCACTCGAAAGTTTTGATGAGTCCCATTGTATTTGCTACCGTTCCTTTTCTTCTCGTTCTACCTTGATGGGTGATAAATTATTACGTCTTTCAACGCTCTGAATCGAGTCATCAACTCTGTATGCAAACTTGTTGATCAATCTGAAGGGCAGGCATGCAAATTTTGGAAAACCGGTTGATAACGCGTTGGATATGAATTGTCTTCTGTCTGATGGATATGAATTTGGTAACTTCGCATTTGTTTTTCTGGTTAGGGTCCAATTGAATGGAACATGTCACCAGAAGCCAATTAAAAATTTGGAAGTCGAGAGGAGTTATTCAGCGTTTTCATTTTGATATCGCAGGAAATTGAATATAAATTGAAAATAATCAATAGTTGTTTTATTTCAATATTGAATTGGTAAACTCAGAAGTTCAAGAGGAGGGAAGGATCATAAAATGTATTTAGAATTCATAGAACGCTTTTCAGTAGATCATTTGTTATAAAGGGTCTTTCAATAAGAACTTTGTTTTTTATTGTGGCCACACCTACCACATGGCAGCATTGACAGTTAGTTTTTTGACATATTCGTAGAAGATGCTTTGGCAATTGTTACAATGAATTCAATTTCGCAATCTCATCAAAATAATTCAAACCCACTATGAAAATGGTGGTTATGTTAAAATTACAATCCGTAAAATTCGTGATATTTTCGGACAACATAATCGTCCTTCTAAAACCGCTATTAAGAGTTCGGTAGCTAAATTTGAGTCTACGGGTTCGGTACAAAATGTGCCAACACCAACGCGTGTTCGACCGGGCCGTTCCACTGAAAATATCGCAGCCATGAGCCACAATGTTGAAGAAGATCCAAATTTGTCAATTTCCCGACGTTTTCAACTACTGGGGTTATCCCAAACCACCACGCGGCAGATTTTACATAAGATTTTGGATTTGAGGCCTTACAAACCCGCTGGTTTTTGTGAAAAAAATCATTTTTTCAGACAAATCCCATTTTCACTTGTGAGGGTAAGTCATAGAACAACTTGCGACGATTCCTAGAACCTGTTTCTCTGTGACCCCAGAACAACTGGGAACTGCCACCCGAACAAACCTACAGCCAATGAGACGATCAATTTATTGCAAACCAAACAGTGCAATATTACTTAGGTGTACAGCTAAGTATGGTGTATATTGAGTGAAAGCATTATTATCCCAAGATGATGAGCCTTGACTTGAGAGGATGTATTCAATTCAACAGTTCTAAAGTTTTGTTTTCGCCACTTTTCGTTTCTGAAAATATATTCTACTTTTTCAACTTAGTTGCCTGGCCAACTGTTCTTATCGAAGGCACTAAGTTGAACTTTGTATACTCGGTCCTTTTGTTATACCATAGATACAATCCTAGATTATAGACTGGTCTCACATTATGATCGCTAACATACTGTGCCATAAAATATCCGAAAATTGCCATTTAAATTACCCGTATTGAATATTTTTGAGTTTTTGAAATTTCTGTATGTTGCTAGGAATGTCCGTAATTACTCAGCCAAACATGAGCGCGGTATACATGGTGTCCCGTAACTTAACGTGAAGCGGTTACTGGGCGATATGCTAGGATATATGAGTTCTAACAAAAATAAAAAAAAATTCTATGTCACTTGGTTAAGTGGTAATAGGTATGTTTTTGAAAATGTTGAAAATTGGCACCCTACATCGTTAAGTTTTGTAGTCATGAATTTTCCAATTTTGCAGTGATTTTTTTTAAGTAATCCTAAATAACCATGCTATTGATTACAGTCACAAATGCATTGTTAGGAAAAAGAAAAGTTTCGTTGAGACATGGTTAAAAAATATGTTTTCAGCTAATTTTGACGCTACATCTTTGGAAAAAAATGTACCGTACTACCCTCGGCAAGTAACTTTAAAAAAGGCCCATTTAATCAAGATTACAAAATGGTACAATACTTGCAAGCTTTCATAAAAAATATTATTAATATTTTCAACTGATTATCGAACAATTAAAATTTGAGAGTATGATATAATGGTTGTATTGTTGTAAGATGTAATCATAATAAAACACGGGAAGTGACTTAGAATTTTCATTTTATTTTGGCTAGAACTGGTATAACCTAGCATATCGTCCAGTAACTGCATCACGATGAGTTACGGGACACCCTGTATAAATTAGTTTGTTTACGACAGCTGTTGAAACCAGCGGATCACAGTGGTAGTTTGCGAATGTTACAATGGAAAAAAAATATTGAACAGAGAATTTGTCTCAATTTTGCGAATTGTATTTTGTCAGAGAGTATACAGGGTGAGTCTTTGACCACTGCGTTAATTTCAACCGTAGATTCTTGACGTAAAAAAAAACATATTCATCCTATAACATTTTTTCAAATTTGGCTCCGTTCAAAAAATATAGGGTGTTGAAATTTCATAAAAAATTGCATTTTCACCTGTAATATTCAAACGACAATATCAATTGAAATGATCTCTTGTAGAAGGTTTTTGATAACAGTCATGCACATGTTGGCATCAATTGATTTATTCCATTTCTTGTGTGTTTTTCACTATCACTATACAGATTAGTTAAATTTGCATGAAAAACAAATATCACTTGAACTAGAGGTCCGTATCTTGTACTTTCTAGAATCATTAGTCTTTTTCGCAAATAAAATCATTCGTCATCTTTTTCCTTATATTGCACCATTTTTGATATATTTTAAGTTGAATGGAATTAAATCGATATAATCATCTGATGAAAATGAGTGAGTGAATCAGTTCTTAGAGGAAAAATAATGTTTTTAAACAATTCAGATTCAATAGTGGATGCTGTGGAAGTTAATTTATATTCAAACTAAACTGGACTACAGAGGGGTATTTGCCCAATGTGAAAACTTAAAATGCTTATAACTTTTTAACGCAGCTGACAATGGAAAAACGGTATGGTAAAAAGGTGTTTCTCTTGATCTCTTGACATGGTTAAAATTAACGCAGTGGTCGAAGACTCACCCTGTATAAAAGAATTCCAATGTTTTGACAGCTAATTTTTTCAAGTTGCTCGATGAAATTCAGTGGATATATAAATTGGCTTCTTTTATTGCCAGAAATGGTGAAAAAAAAAACAAACCACATCACGTTGTTATAATCATTTATAAGTATATAGATTTTACAATGCGTATAACAGACTTATAACTCTCAAACCCATATTTCCTCTCGAGCTCAATTGAATTAAACAGAACTGCGGACATGGCATTTTTATACGATCCTATAAATTTAATTAACACACTCTCCCGTATTGACATATCGATAACACGGAACAAATGGGGTGGAAATTCTATAACGCGACACTGTTTCGACTTAATATCACATCATTGAATTTGTTGATGCTGAATGGGACATATGTCTTCAATAAATTTGCATATCTCAAATTGAATGGGAGTGTTTCAAAGTCTACATGGTGTTTCTATCTAGAGAAACGGCTATCTAATAGATTCTATTGACGACTCATTTATTTGGTGAAAATCCATTATGAGTGTAGAATGAAACATGTTTGTAGTCAGCAACTATTGATAACACTTTATTACACACGCATAAAATCGTAAAAGATATAAGAAAAAGACCCACGGCAACAACCATCACAGAATAAAAGAAATTGCTGGAAAAGACACTGTATAAAATGTTGTATTCACAAAACCAGACGAAGAAACTACTATTGTTTGTCTGTATGGTTTAATGAAATTCCACAAAAAGACGATCCGGCTAGACCAATAGTTTCTTATATTAATGAACCTCCTGGAAAACTATCGAAATTTTCAACTCATAAATTCAAAATTCAATCCAAGTTCTTACTCAAGTATATTTCAGAAAGTTCTACCGACTTAATTGATAAAATACCAAGAGTAAAAAATGTTGCAAATATAAAATTAGTATCTTTCGATGACAAAAATTAGTACTGAGGGATTTCAGCTTACCCCTCGCCAGTGAATCATTTTACAATGAAAATGGTTATCTTCTTCAATATCAGAAATTCAAGAATTATTGTGAATTCGTCTTTTCCAAAATTACTTTTAATTAGAATCGAAGTTATATTTTCAAAATTGAGGTTCACCTATGGGACCTCCTCTTCAAACCTTTTTTTTATTCCATTCACCCCAAAATCAAGCTTATGATGAAAAAAACATCCAGGAAAAACGATTAACATTTCAGATTTGACAATAAGATGAGATGGAAACATATATGAATTCAATATCTATAGAAAATAACATATATTCGAATATTATATTATCAGATGATTTTTTCAATCTTGTCATAGTCTGACAGCAGTGAAATCTATGATATATTTACAATATCTTTGTCAAATAATAATCTACACTCTATAATTGACATAATCAAACAAATTGCAACTAATAATAATTTTCTAATTTACTTAATGAACAAACTGATTGTATAAAAATGATAACAAATCCCAATAAACGACTTTATACAATTTACAGAAATAAATACAGATAAATTCGCTCATATAATATATTATGGACAGTTACCAAGAGGAATCTAAAATTGTTTAATAAAATTTTATTTCTATACAACAGATCGAACCAATCTATGAAAAAATATGATTTAAATCAGAATTAAAGCTAAAGTCTGTCTACCGAACTAACAAAAATGTATTATAATTTCAAAGTATTCGTGTCATTTTATTTCATAATACCTTTATTACGGTTCCTTGAACGCAATCTGGTTTTATTCAAATTGCCCATCATACAATTGAGCTTTTGGCAAATATTTTGCTCGATAAAGGTGTCGTATGAACGTTCTTAATGCAAAAATACCAAACAGTTTTACAGCAAATTATAATATTGTTTTGTAAACGTTAAAACGACATTTCAGCTTATCTTACATGAACAGTGTTGTGATAACTTCACTTTATGAGAATTATAAAACACCAATATGTTTGTGGGGATACAAAATAATTTTATAATATATTTATAAAATGAATCACTATTTTACTATTATTGTTTCATCTTATCAGTGACGCTTGATATTTATTATTATGCATTCGCTAGGTAAATGGAAGAAAGTAAAAAATAGTGTAAAATATTTTATAAAAAAGTTGAAAAATGCTATTAAAATAACTTAGGTGGCAAACTGATTATTGATAATAAATCGTACGATGTCTATAGAGGAAGCAGAAGGTGTGAAATCAGATGAATAAAATGATTTATTTGCTTCAAGTGGTCTTGTTGCACCATGTGGCTTCATTGACCTTCCTCTTAATCTCTTTATAAAACAGGAATTGTTCGTTGGGAAAACTCTTGGTGTTGATAAAAATGTTGTAAAGATTGTAATTCTGCATATATTGGCCAATCTGGTAGAAATTTCAACCCCACAGTCTGAAAATGGATCCTGACAATTTTAAAATCCTTCACAAAGGTCTGAAATTAAACTTGCTGGAATCGATGGGAATCATGAATCTATATAAGGACCCCAATCTGTCACTACTCAACATACAGCTAGAGATAAGCAATTCACCCCTATTGAATATACCATAGATTTACGAACGGAAATATTTCAGTCTGGGATCAGCACCTGAAGATGGTTGGAAAATCCCAAACTGATCGTCTTTTAAATTAATAAACTGAAAATTAGACGAAACATATGTTTCATTCAACATTTAAACGAATATCTGAGTGATGAAAAATGACATACGTTGAGAAGGAGTACAAACAAAACGCTGTACCGTCCCCATTGGTGTTTTTCTTTCTGTGCTCGGAAAAACCGTCCATTTTAAGATTCAGGTTCTAGAAATCGGAAGTCATGAAAAAAAACTCTCTTAATTAACCCAAAAACATATCGTGTGTAGCACAGAATGAAGACAATGTGAAATATCGTATTGCATTCTCTCAGTCCTCAACTGAAAATCTATTATGCCGTAAAAATCAATTTCATCATCGTCGTTTGATTGTGAAAATGAAAAGGGTTGCTGTTTGAATACCGACGTGTGTTGCTATGGAGACTGCAGTATGTATGTCACTGGGTATGTAGTCTTCGTTATGCAACCGGTGTGGGTATGATTTAGCGGTATGAGAGGGATTCGTACTCTTACGTGAAATTAGCAAAGGGTGAGGGTTCCCTCAGTTTGAATGCACTGAGGAGGCGATGAGAGGAAATCAAGCTCTGAATCTGTGCCATGTGAGGTTTTCCTGCAAGAAAACACCTAGCCCAGTCGTTTTAGATTTCATTTCAGAAACAAATAACTAGGGATCTAAATTATTGTATACAGAATGATGAAAAACAACGTTTTAATAAATTGTGGAAAAATGGTAAGATCATGTTTTGTTGATAGAAGGTTTCGTGTTTTTGTTTCCCATTGAAGTAGCCGTTTTGAAACATTGGGAAACGGCCTTCCACAGGAGTCAGTTCTCGCACCTTTACTCTTCAATTAAATCATAGCGATTTGAACAGATTTTCATTGTTTCACACAATTGTTTCGCCAAACAATATGGCTTCTTTGGGAGTTACATTGCGAATGAGAGTTTTGTCGAAGTGCATTCTATATTTATGCATGTAAAACATTTTCGAATTGCCACTCTAAATTGTATAACAAATATCAAAATGTGCTGGATTTTTCAGGAAGATGCTCAACAACGGGAATCGATAAACATCTGTTTTTCCATTCGAAAGAATGCTTTGAGAGTTATATCCAACGGACATATACAAGAAATGAAAACTGCCGACTAATTTTTGGCAACACAAATCGGCCACCATGTTTGGTAGTACAGGAACGAAACGAATAATATCTAGAAGATTAATATGTATTAAAGGCAACATTTTTAAATATTCATCTGATAACATCGAGTAGTATAGTTGAAAATGTTTTCAATGAATTAATTCTACGTTCTTGCTAGATGAATATATGAAGATTTTCAACAACAGCTAATTAGCTGAGATCAACTAAAACGTCTAGATAAAAAAAAATTATGTAATGGCAGGAGATATTGTACCAAAATCTGAGTATACCAAAACTTGGTGGTCTTCCACATTCTTCATTTCTCACATCAAAATCATTATTTAGGAACCGTTGAAATAATCTTTTGGATGTTGCTTCGGATAGAGCATGATCACCATATGCCTCGACAAGTATTCGATGCGACTCTGCAGCACTTTTTGAAAAATTGCAATTGAAATGTTTAATGAAATATTTGGACACTATTTCCGAAATGTCTTATATACAACTGAGAAAAATATTTTTTGTCTTTATTATCCAATTCTGCTTAGGAGACATAACTCGCTGCAATTTCCTTCTGTTTTCAAAACGAGTTTATCGATTGAGTTTGAATAGTATCCATTGTTTTGTGCTCTTTGTTCGATTATGTTTCATTCTGAATTGAAATTTTCATTGGTCATAGGGATATGAGTCAATCCATGCTATTGTATTCTGATAATTTATGTGTGTTTAGAGTTATTATGAATTGTTATATCTGTGCGGGTGGTTTTTCGAAATACACTGAATTCATGTTCATTCCTGATTGTTGAGATTTTCAAATCTGCAAAATTTGTTTTATGTTTCAATAATGATCGTGATGAATGGTGGAATCTGCCCAGATAATGTAGCTAATATTTTTTTGATATTAAAAATATCACGTTCACAAGCAGGTAGGAGGAACTTGGATAGTTATTAATTTCTCAATAATACAGTTATATTCATAAGATGGAAAGTTTATGGGAGATATCCCATGACCGCGATGGAGGATCCTTTCCAAAGCTTGGAGATATAATTCCGTAGTCCAGTTAGCCAAATCATGCCTATTCAAATTCACTCGAGCGATATCAACCATGCACAGAATCGGTAATTGATCCCTTATACTGGATCAAAAGCTTATATCTGTAACTATCTGCGCCAATCTATAGTTTGATGTATTATACATTGTGCATAACAGCTCGCCACTAAGGATCAAGAATTACGTGATATATCAACAATAATCTGTTTGGTCAAGCGTAAACCATCGAATGAATTCGTTTTCATATGGGTTTAGTTCAAAGCCACACATTATATCAAAAGGTTTGTTCCACCTGGCTTAAGCAAGTTTTAATATGTCGTGATAATAATTTCTTGGCTGTATCATTATTTTATATGTTTGTACCGTTTATAATGATAGTGAGATAATGTTATAAGAACTGAAAAATTCGGGAACCATCAAGCGATACATCCAACTAGATCCAACAGAGTTATTGAAAGCACTATAGCATATTAAGAAGTTCTGGGTACACTTCGACAATATGCCATCCTTTTTTCCAATTATGGAAATATTTTTATAGGTCATCTGGTCCCCGGAGCGGTAGTGGAGAGCTAATAATAATCGCGGCTAGATGGTTTGGTGGGTTATCGTCATGCAAAATCCACAAATTTGACCCTTCTGGGTGAAAATTTTCACGAAGTCTTTATTGACTTATCGATCCGTCCTATCTGTCCCACGATCCAGGATGTCTGCAGCTACCGGCGCTGCATGCCCAATTGGTTCACCATAATCAAACGAGCAGTTTAACAAGAGATTTCTTTGATTTTTCAACTTTATCGGTTGTTGAAGATATCGACGAACGTCCTGAAGGAGGCAAATCTTCAACGATCCCCCGAAAGTTTTGAAAAGCTTTGTACCATTTGTACGCTTAGTTTTTCGATAAGACAGAATCTCCAGAAGCCGTTTTCAGCATTCGCAACGAATCAGCACACAGCACTACTACAGAAGTCGAATTGTTTCAACACCTGACATAGTAATTGCGGACACTCCACTTGTTCATTTTTGTTCACACTTCCATCCATTCACTGTTGGCGTTGTACTTCGATGACAGTGTCAAAATAAAGAATTCAAGTAGAAGCCAAATAATTTCAATTCCCATAAGGATAAGGGGATGAAATGTCCTCAACGCTCAAGCGGCTTCATGTTTCATATGTTAATAGGCGCTGATTGTGTAGCGACATCTAGATGCTTGAAGCAATACGACTACATGCAAATTAGGGTAGAAGAGACGTGTGAACTCACACCCTCGACAAGACGAGGTATCGTCGTGGGGTGTCGATTTTAACGTGATCCCAAAAAGAAAAACCTCATAATAAAGAACGATTGCTTTCACGCATGAACAAAAATGGGATAATTACGTGCGGGCGATCCGCGAAGTAGCGATGGGGTGCCACCAGCCCCCCCAGAATTGTTACCCCATTCGAAATAAAACTGTCGCATGGCCCTGTACATCCGGCTGAGATCTCTCAAAACGGCAAATAAACTTCATACTTGGCCGCGTTCAAATGTCGGCAAGCACTTACTTTAAAAGCGCCTACGAGGTCCCAGGACGATGGAAGGAATTGTTCGCCAATCGAAAATTTATGATAGTTTATACGCTAATGGCACAATTCGGGATTTTTTAAAGTCGTTGGCTGTCAGATTTATGAGCGCATGCAAAGCGGACACGTTAATGGTGATTTTAAATTCACTCCGTTTTATTAAATCGTTCGATTGTGCTATTCATTTTCGCATGCGGGGTTCGAAGATGGAAAGTGCCGCCTGACGTCTCGGGGTGCATGGCAGTAAAAATTGAGCGCATACCGATAAATTCGAGCAGGTTCCGTTAGTGTCGAGAGCAGAAAATATCCCAACATAAAATAATTTTTCTAGCTCCTTGTCCAGTGGTCGTAACTTATGCAAATATCTCCATTAAAATGGCAAAGCAATGCAACTACTTTACATTCATTCATCTGGCCAGAGATCGAAACGTAATACCGAAATGTTTCAAAGTAAAACTTCCTGTAAGGAGAAGAGCAGACAGGATCTCTAACAGGACTAGACCAGCATTGATAAGGGAAAGATTCAGTCAATATCAACTCAACGAAGCAGGATTATTAAACATTAAGACATTAATTCTTTAAATTTTTTTCTCTAAAACGGTTGATTTTATCGACAATGAACATGAGTACCTTTTCTTTAGCTTAGTATTCAAAGTATTCAAATTTATTTTTTGTAACACCTTGTCATATAGGGTTCTAAAAATGTAAGCTTTAAAATGTACAACCCAGTCCGCCCTTGATAGACTATACAAGCTAATTATGTTTTGAAAACAGTATTTTAAGAAGTCCTTACTACTGTTTATCGTATTGAAGTTTCATTGAATTATTTTAAGTTTTAGTTTAAGAGTTATCCAAGAAAAATTGATTACAAGTAGCGTTATTTAGGAGGCCGTATCTCCGTAGGGCCGCAAGGAAAAAAATTTATGGGAACTTGTCATCTCATTTTTTAATGTTCTTTCTGAATCCGAGTGATTTCCCACATTTTCCCGGACCAATATATAAGAAAGAATTTCCTGATACATACATTAGATCGAGCCTGAAACAACATTTCAGTTAACCTCCACATCTATATGATCTACCAAAAATAGATACATAAAATGAATATTCCTTGGAGACCCATTGTGAGTTCCAGGAATTTACCATGTGAACAATGGGCTAAGTTTCTTCTTGAAATAATATCTTCCTTTAGAAATCATTCGATATCCAACCAACTATTATTAACGCAGACACAAAGTTGATGTCCAAACATATAAGGCACCAGAGTTACAATTCTTCTATGGATCATCATCTCATATGATAAATCGAAATTAATTGTTTGAAATATTTTCTGCATGGATCCAGCCTAATGATACAATCCCATTAGGAATAATTAACAATTACAATACCACCCCTACCTCAGTAGCGTGAACTATTCAATAATTCATCATCAGGTGTCGAGTTCGGGGCCAAATATTTAATTGGTGTGTTTCCGGTGTTGTAGGCGAGTAGGAATCGCTCTTCCATTAACAACAGAACAATGCCACTTGTCGATAATGCCATGATCTTTCCGAAAGAAGAGCAAAGGGGCGCCGCATGGTGCGCGTTAATGTAATAGAATCATACCCCTCGATGCTTGAAATTAATTAAAAGATTCAGATGGCCCCATTCAAGACCGGAATGATGTACCCTCAGGAATCAGTTTTTCAGCCCCTATCAATTAGTTACATGTTAGGTTGCTTTATGGAATATCTATTTCATGTTTCTTGGGTGATTGCTGCCCACGAATTCCATTATAGCGCGTTTCAGATTAGCGGGGCTCGTGAAGGCGATTAATGACTCTAATAGAAATGCCTTTATGCCTTCTACAGTGGATTAATTAGGTGTATGATCATTGCCAGATAGATGACGGAGGAGAACTTCAAACCCGATTCTATAATTTCACGCATCGTTCGTTCTCCTCAACGATGTCAACCCACATATCAGTTGGTCCAACGAAAAATAAGCACCTCAATTTGCCAGCTATAAAATGAACATGTAGAAAATTGCCCAGAACCGTCAATTTCATCATAATCGTTCAGGAAACTTTGCTGCGGGTTCACAACACCTATAAATTTGTGATAGTTATCATCTCCTTGAAATTCTAAAGAGGTCTTCTTAAACATTCAGCCTATTGAACGAAACTTCTTAAAGTCAATAGTTGCCTATGTTGGTTATGAGGAAAAACTTCTAGAATTTCACGTTTAATAGAAAGCGGTTTGCAAGTATTGTCACAAGACACTAGGCAGAGATCATGTGGTTGTACAATCACTAAATAGAAAATGATACAAACGTCTTATTGGAACACTTGTTTTTCCTCATGTGTTTGTTATCCCATCGTGAAATTCGTAGCGGGCATAAATTAAGCAGTGAATTCCTTGTAACAATATAGAGATTCTTTGCAATCTCATAAATAACTTGGGCACACGCCACAAACGTTCCAGTCCAGACCGTTCGGAGATAGTGATAATTTTCCAAAGTCGGCAAACCCGCCTTGCCGGAAACCGGTGGAATCCAAAGTACATGAACCCGGTAATAGTCGGGAATGAATTGCTGATTTAGGGCTGTCCGGACTGGACGAAGAAAGGACAAGGAATACGGTCAGCGTCTTCTTTTGCGGCCTGTTAGCTCGGGCGAACGTTGAATTATTGATGTCCATTCGGCTTACTGGGACAATTTGATATATGGTATCAATTGGGAACAGGAGACGGTAAATAAACCCTGTTCCGTCACGAACAGAAAGAGAAATCGCCCTCATGGGGCAGATGATATTCTTAAAATTACATTTAAAATTGTTATAGGAACCCCCCTGGGTGCGATTCGGACTTAATCGACTGGTTTGCTTTTTACGAAATATGCCGTGGATTTCGATCATCAGAACGGCCCGATATGGGCGCAGGCCGAACTGATTTCGACTGAATTGAGAAGCTATTTACCTGATAAGATAGGGAGCCATTAGCATAATGCACGGAATAACAGGTGGCTGACTTCCATACAGGATGTCCCACTTGCACTGATCCGACTAAGACGCGTCATTTTATGTTATGTTTTTTAAAAGAATTGATCTACATCAATAACCTCATAGAATGAGTGAGTTATATTTCCTGTTTAAAATGTTAACTTCATTTTACTCCTTAATGGAATTATTACAGTTGGAATTATTGAAGTGCTATGGAATCCTCGAAACCCATTTTTCTCAAAAGAATCTGTATACCACAGAACACGACAACATCCAACAGCGAAGAATATGTGGACTCAATTTTTTGCACCAAACTTGTGATTGCCTGTCTACTAGCGCTTAAAGTTTGGGTCATCGATTCCGAATTTCGGTAGTAAATTTTTATAACTGGCAAACGTTGTTCGTTCGTGTACTTCACCATGAAGAAAAAGTTCACTTTACTGAATGAATTAACGTTGACAGTTCGATAATTGGTCTAAGGGTGCGTTCACAAATTAAATTCAAAGTTATCAAGTCCCCATCGGAAAACCCGATACAAAATGATTACGAATAAAATCATTATAATTTTTCTTCATTTTATTGTTCGTTCTGGTAGATATTAAAGAAAATATAATATGCAGAGTATTGTATCATGAAAAATTAACTCCAAAACATAGTATAGAATTCATTAAATTCGGATAAGTGATTATTAAATCAATCTTAATGAAAGCGAAGCTATTATATGATATGAATATAATGTACACTGTAAAAAATAAAATTCTGCGCTCAAACTCCTCAGGTTGATTATAGAGAACAGCTAAAACATTCGCCTGAAACTTTTTACATTTCAGCGAAATGAAAGAAACAACTGATTCAAAATAAACATACAATTACAAGAAATTGTTTATGCACTTGTCTCAATATCCATAATTGATTGATACAAATACATTATTCTAAATAGGTTTTAACGAAACTATTCGTTCGTTTCATTTTTATTTGTTCAATAGAACGAAGGTACGGTTGTCGTAAATTCTGTCAGTTGATGCAACAACTACAGTTTCTTGAGACAAGAATCTCCTGAGATTATATTATTCGCCTCATTTACTTGAAGAAAACTATAAATATTTGAATAAAATTGAACATATAATTGTTGCAATATGAAGTGACATTTGTAAAAATAATATTGTGTAATTGATTTAATAAATCGAATTAATTGTAGCAATTATTTTATATTGGCTGCAATTAAATCAAAACTCTATCTCTTTTATATTAAATATATCCCATTTAAATGCAATTATTTGTGCATTTTACTCACAATATTGTTGTATCCGGTGATAAAGATGACATGGAATACATGATGCGCAAGCTAATTAAAGAATACGAGAAGTGGAGCTTAAATGTCAACTTAGAGAAAACCAAATATCTTTGTGTTGGTGGAGAACCGGGTGATCTGTTATTGGATGATGACAGGGATGAGATGATAACCCACTGCCTGGACTATAGCTTTTGTAGCGGCACTCTGTCAGCGGCAGGGGAGTGTATAGGGATCTCTTGGCGGCACTCTATATAGCCACGCATAGCTTAGTTCACAGCGCTTCGGTGGCCTAGAGGTTTGCGCTCAAGTTTCACACCGACTAGGTACTAGGTGCCGGGTTCAACTCCTGGCGGCTCCCTCAAAACTTCAAACCCCTGCGTCTTTGGCATGGCGCACACAAGCCATACTGATGAGTCCAAATGTGTGCGCCAGGGACGAAACGCATAAGTAGGGATAAATTCCTTCGATTCTACATTGGTGACCCCGACGTGATGGGAACGGTTGTCTTTACGGACGTGTCTTGGAAAAGCAGACGGTTGACGCTTGAGGTATACTCGCTCCCTCTCTGCAACTACCAACGAAACTCTAGACGCCTTTCCCATTCCGTACAATATTCATGGTCTGCCGCGGTATTTATTAATATAAAAGAGAAATTATTGTTCTGTGAAGAAAAATAATGATTACATACAAATGTTTTTTTTTGTTTTATCAAATTATTCCTTTGCTAGTGTCAAAAACCCTTCAATTTAGCTCAAATCAATCAGTTTCTTAACCCAAGAAACTTTCACTTGACATAAGAGATATTATCATTTTTATCGACTGAATTCTCGACCCATTCAACTAAGATCCTTTAAATCAACTACAAATCGAGTTTCAGTGAAATGTAATATTTATTTACATGAAACCAACATTTTTATCCCACGAAAAGTATCAATAGTTACATACTAATTAATATTACCGTTGGATCAAATTTTTTTACCACCTGAGTCAAAAACTCTGAGCTTGGTTGAAACTAATCAGTTTCTTAACTCAAGAAACTTTTATTTAGGGTAAACGCCATTCTCAACCGTAGAGGGCGGTAGCGTCAAGTACTTTATGCATTTGGCTGTATTCAAACGTACGGAGTACTTGAGACAAATTAATATGGTTTGAGATGAGGAAATATTTTTTACAGTGTACCAAATAAAAAGAAAACATTAGATGGAAATTAGAAAAACAAAGATATATGGAAAAATAAATAAGAATATTTTAGTTATAATTGTAACAAAATTACCTCAAACAATTTGAAAATCATGGCCATGAATACAATACAATAGAAATTGTTCAGAAGCAGAGCATAAACAATTGATAGCAAGAGTTGAGTCCTCAGAATTGCTAGCACGTAGATGATAAAAAGAATAAAATTTTCTAGAGGATATATAATGCAATAGATCAACCGTATGAAAAATAAATAAAATTGATGTTGAATGAATAAATCAAATGAACTTTCAAACTTTATATAAACGAATGAATGAAAATGAATTTAGGGTTAGAAAAATATTTAGGTACAAATAAGGAAAAGAGTCATTCTATTGAAAAAACTTATGCTACATATAACATTTATGAACAAAAAAAAAAAACACTTATCCCTATGAAAAACACTTAATATGAATAAAAACAAGTCATTAAATCAACAGAAAAATAACACATTGATAAAACATAACAGTGAAAATAAAATAATCAAGAAGAAACATTACAACAAAACACAGGATATCACGTATTGTCAGTTGCAGTGCATCTCGGGAATTGTGAATGTTATCACGGCACTATCATCCAGGTGTCCAAGAAAAAGTAAAACCGTGTCAAAACGTTGCTCTCAGAAAAAATTTTCTTCGTCTTATTATAGCCTTTAATCAAAGATTTATTCTGTCGATTTTTTTAATATATTTCAAAATTGTTATGTCCATACAAAACACTCCTTTGTTCGTATATGAACAAAGGTGTCAATATTTCTCTCGTCATGCTTCAAGTTTACTGTTTTCGGTAGCCATGTTTAGTAGAGCATTGAACGTGTAGTTTCATCCCCTGCTGTATACATTGCTCATATTTTCTGGAACGTTTTTCTACTTGTTGCCTCGGCTCAAAACTAAATTTACATTATGAAAACAAGAATGAATATATGAAGGACGTGCTCCATGCGAACTGAAAAAACAAAAGCCTTCCGTTATCGATAATGAAATGGTCATTGTAGGGCAAAACACCGGGGACCTCACTTTGTTTGTATATTGCCAATTTGCATTCGATGAATTCATGAAGCGCTAACACACTCAACGTGCCAGTATTCAATTGAAAATTTCGCAATTCACTGGTAAGTCCAATGTCATCCCTTTTCCGCATATAAATAGGCCTATAAATATTCATACATATTTAAGGTCTTGTTTCGCGACTGAATTGCTTCATAATAGGTAAAGCCAATTATGAAACAACTAGCAATATCTGTATATGAATCAGGGGAACGTTGTAGAACTCAAATTGAATTACCGAATCGAAGAAATAAAATCATTTGCGTTGATGATGGCGATGATGCCATGAGCGTAACAGGAAATATCCCCAGCGACAGTGTTTTGTTTTAAAGTAGTAAGAACGTTTAATAATACAGTTCATTTATATAAAGGTTAACATGAAAAGTAATAAGATATCATTGATTGATTTTATCGAGGAAATAAGATAATATAACCTATGTTACAAAATATTTCGCTGAGACTGGAGCATCTTCTCTCTAGACGTTTAGCCAGTATGCCAATTTAATAATATATTTAAGCCACTAACTTTATAGATCATTACAACATCATAACATATCAGATATTAACATATATGATCAGATGATCTGATATATGATATTAACAGATCATTAAGTTGTTTTTTCACTAGTAAAACATTCACCATAAATCTCTTCTGAGCTGCATTTTTTTCGAATGAAATGCAAAAAGCGAAACTTCCCACAAATGACGCTTACTTGGTTTGAATTTCGCAAAGTCAAGCAAGATTTTGTAGAGTGGTTGACTAGTGCCTCAGCTGACTATGTAACATTTATGTTGGTACTTATCGACCGATTTGCAATGCTAGTGCAACCTATGGTAAAACGGCGGTTTTCTATTTGTAGGCCTGGTAGTTTTGCTACGCTTTACCATTTAATTCAGTTAGTATCATTGTAACGTGTGGTCAGGTACACGAATAATTCCTTCACACGTAAATACTTACAGATTTTTTGGCCGAATATGAGGAGTCCCATTCATTATTTCTGCTTCATTAGGACACAGAGATTTTGTAATTTTGAATACATCTTAATAGACTGAAGTTTACCGAATTCTGAATGTACTGACATAAACCGTTCAGTGAAGACAGCAGCGTGAATGTGATAACATTTTTCGATGTTTTTCAGTTTCAATCGGACAAATTTACTGTTTTTACGTAACAATTCCTGTTTCAGATGATAATAATAAGAGATGGATTAGGTGGCATTGCAGCTCTTCCTAATTAAGAGGATGGACACAAATTGAAAGTAGTGCATGGCGGAGGCGGCAGCCTGTTATCCTAATAGCCTAATGACTTGCACATTACCGCCACTTTATATCCCTCCCTTGCCACTCGAAATCTGCTACTCTGCCGTAATGACTTACGTTCATCTAATGTGGGAGATTATTCAATTCCAAAAACGGAATTATCTCGATTGATTGATGACCTTTTCGACTTAACTTCTCTTCTCTTTGTTGTAAAACTTGTAAATATCGCTACTATGGGATGGCACTTTGGAAATGTCATAACTGATGATAGCTAATGGATGGGATAATGGATGAATTCGATCGGCAGGACCGTATTCGAGATTATTGGATTTCAATTAAGTCACTCCAGCTCTAACAATTTTCTTCAAGCATCGTTTTCTTGAAAAGCTGAATCAATAGTATATTACATACAGCGGAACTGAAGTAGTACATTTAAAGTTTATGGCCCGACCGCAGGGAGGCCATAATTTACCTGAAGGATTAAATGCACTTCAGTCGCAAGATATATACGATACTTTTCGTACTTCCGGTATGATTTTATTAATTATTTCAATAATTTCAATCAGTTTTTTCTCTCTTCAACTCATTTAATAAACTGTCTTTAAAATAAGTTACCATAGTAACATTGCGTTGTGACAATTATAATTTAGAAACATTGTCATTACTAGTGTCATTGTAAAGAAACATTGTTATTGATAATTATTGGTATCATGAGTGAAGAAGGTGTATCTGATATTGATAAAAGAGCAGCCGAAGTAGGTGAAGAATTGTTACCACCGAAATCTAGAAAACTATACGAGCAGCAGTACGATGCTTTTAAAAAGTGGTGCCGCTTAAAAAATGTGAGACAACCAACTGAAAATGCGCTGTTAGTCTACTTCAATGATAAATCAAAAGCGGTTTGTGCCTCAACTCTCTGGGCACATTACTCAATGCTGAAATCGGTTATTAACATTAGAGAAGATATTGATATAAGTAAATTTCCAAAATTATTAGCTTTTTTGAAGAGAAGAAATGAGGGAAATGAGAGATCAGTTCTTACGGGAGGCTCCGGATGATAAATATTTAATGCTTAAGGTAAATTTGGAAATGTGTTTATATTCAGAAATTTTAAGAAATCAATTTTTTTGTAGGTTGCACTTATTTTGGGCGTTGCGGGAGCTTGTCGTGGAAAAGAGTTGGTTGATTTAGAAATCGACGATGTGAGAGATTTGGGTGATTCCTTCCTTCTTGCAATTAGAAACACCAAAAATAAAATTGACCGAAATTTTGTGATCAAAAATTCAGAAAACAGTGCCATCAGTTTTGTGGCGATATTTCGAAAATATGTGGCATTACGAAAGTAGTAGGAAAAAACATGTTTGGTACATTTCCACGGCAAATAGCAGCTTTCTTGAAATTAGAAAATGCGACGTATAAGAATACGGGACATTGTTTTAGACGCACATCTGCGTCTTTGTTAGCTGATTCGGGAGCAACAATAGACGTGTTGAAGAGACATGGAGGATGGAAATCCTCCAACGTGGCCGAGGGATATATTGAATCGTCTATTAAAATAAACAAAAAATTTCAGATAAAATATTTGGTCAAGTCGCCGATTCGTCCACTATAGTTATGCCACAGTCCTCATTCTCGCTTCCTGTTTCCGCAGGATCTTCGAAACAAACACCAGTTCAATATGATAAGGACCTATCTGTTACTCGTCAGTTACCTGCTGCATTAACCCAGGAAAGACTGGTCAATATGACGAACTGTCACAATATTAATTTGAATATTAACGTTAATTACCATTCTAATTAATTGTATTTTTCAATAAAATATCCCTTAAATTCGTTTGTTTGTGATTTAATCGTTCCGGGAGTTTCGTCAATATTTAATCCCGGAGGGATTAAATGTGACACTTTAGTACCTGTCACAAGGGAGTGAAGTTGTCATTTTAGGCCCGGAAGTACGAAAAATAACATTTTTACCATCTAGCATTGATGTTGTCACTAGCGCAGTTCAAAGTACGATAAATTCTATCGCTCTCAAGTAATGTTAAAAGAATTCTTTCAGCGTTGTTGCCCCATATCTGAGGCGGTTTCATTATGTTTTCTGTAATTTGTTTAATTGAATCTTTAATCATTTTAGAATGCTCAACTTATTGTTATTATTGTAATTATTGGAATTGACATATCTGATTGTTCAGCTGGTTTGTGTGACTGAATTGTATCAGTATGCGATTAAATTTTATCTTGTTCAATTCAGTAGCCATCGGAATCTTCTTTGACTTTTAATTACAAAAATTGCAAAAACCGTCTAAATCTTCTGAAGCAGCCGGATCTAATGACTCATATTGACACATCGACCATCTGATTTTCAATGAATGCTGTTGTTTAAAAAAAGAGTTCTGTAGGTGTATTCTTGAGTATTTTCTTCATTAGTATTCCCGTGATGCTTTCCCCACGCCTAATGGGTGAGTAGCTGGAACAGTTACGCAATGAGATGGCGCCACTTGGATTTCCGGATTCATCATTCAATCAAGTCCCCTAATTCCGATCTCAGAACAATGAATCGACCGTAAAGAACGCTCTGTTTGTATTGAACATCTGGATAAACTCTTATGAGGGACGTAAGTGTTGTTTCCGACACAAAAAGTTCGATGTTATTTCAGTTCCTGATTTTGCCGACAAATAGTGGACGTAAATGGGGATGACGTTGAAGGAGACTAGGAGGCGCATGCTATTAGTGTGGTTGGAAGCTCATCAAAGGACAATAGTGCATTAGGACGTGTTTGTATTTATAATAGCAGTCAGTAAGTGCGATGCTACGAGTATTATGTAAATGTGAGATGAAAGCTATCAGAGCCCCTTTGTCCAAACAGAATTATTATGCGAGCTTGGAATGAGAGAGATCCAAATTTCTAATGAGATAATTTATGGATTGTTGTTTCGACTGTATAAAACAAATTATTGGATCGGTTCTGAATGCCCCGCGTAAATGTTTTGATGTTTTACAGTAGAACTGCTTCAGATCAAAGTACCTCTCGAAAATGTCAAAGCTTAGGATCAAAATTAATGCCTAATCTAAAACATAAACAGCTTAATTGACACTGAGAGGGTCTATTACTCCCGTTATGCCTGGTCCTCCTAGCCTTAGGGATTTTCGTCCAAACCTACGAAAAGGTTGTTGTGCAGCATTTCAATTCACCAATACAACTTATTAATATTCTGTCTTCCCCTTTATTGTATTCAGATCATCAAGTATAGATCGCTAATTTCATGATGAATGATGGGATAACATTGGATATTTGGCCAATTGAAAAATTCCCGTTCTGACACATGTATGGCGCTGAATGAAGTGAATTTGTATGTTTTTCAGTTAGCCCTAACACAGTATAGGGACCAAGCAGTAGTCGCACTCCGGGGATTTTGAACTGAAATCGTTTACACCAAAGGGAACTCGCGCATTCCCCCCTGCACATCTAATCTTATCGACCGCGAATTTAAAAATTGATTAGAAACGGTTATTTGCGTTATCTGAAAACTTTAATATTTTGATTTAAGCTGGTAATAAGTTTCCACAGTGATATTTAGAGTGTATGGACCATTGTTTAGTCTATATTCATATAAAAATTATGACTCCGCTCATAATGTAACCGTAAATGTAATCACATTTCCTCATTAACAGAACGCATTCAATAAAAGATATATTGTTTTATTGTGATTTTAATATCACTTTGAAAGAAACAGTAATTAGTGATGAAATTTACTCAATAGTTCACTCAGGAACAGCCTCTGAAACTTTTCGAAAAGTGTTAAAAATCATAATAATTCTCAACTATTGCAATAACTTTTATAAAAGAATATATAATAATAAACGAATCAGCATCCAAACTTTAAGCAACATATACAGCTATTTGTTATTTTTGGACAAAAAAAGACAACCCCCGCATCACATAATATTTAAATATCACTTCTCAAAATTAAAGAAGAAATAATATTTCGTTTTAGTACTCAGTGCTCTCTGTTTCTGTTGTTCTCTCCTAACCTCAACGTTTTTCTACCTGTTTTCTTTTTCACTCATGAAAAAAATGGCGCTTTGAATAAAACCAAACTTTTTCAATGTTAAATGCGCCGAGTCTCCAATTTCTCTAAGATAATACCGGTAATAACAGATGAGATTTTTGCAACTCCTTGAAGTTTTTTTGCAGTATATTTACACAACTAACATAAACGTAAGTTTTAGTAGACGTAATTCTGTTTGTGTGTTTCTACATTTTGGATAGATTACAATTGTAGAATTTCAAGCTGCATGTCTTTAACCCCTTTGTTTAATGTATCTGTTCTTTTTTATCCAGCGTCCTAATGAAAAGGCCAACAAGCCTTGAAATATATAGAAGTCTTTAGAAATGGTTGTTTGATTCAAATAGCCCCCTTGCCACACACCCAAACAAACTTTTTCCAGTAGTTAAAAATCATAGGTACCTTAGGTTTGTGATGAAATGACTTTTTCTAAATTTTTCTAAACGAAGATTGAGTTGAAGAGTAGATATTATATGGGAAAATAAGTACTTGGTAGTTGAAAACATCGAATGTGTTTAACATAAAATCCTCAATACTTAAATTTCACTGAAACATTAATCTTCGAGTTCATGAAAAATAATTTTCTTTTTATATTGAATTGTTTCGAACAATTTTTTTCAATGAATTATCTGATGATTTAGTTTGAATTGATTCTATTTTTCACTATATTCAGTTTATGAAAAGAGGAATTTGATTATGGAATTCTAGAAGTTTTAGCGAGGGACCTGAACTGATCTTGGGTGAAAAGCCGGGGAAAGGGGGGGAGGTTTAGATTGTTTCCATTCGAAGATTTGGCGTGTAAAACTTTTGGTTAATAACCCCCAGTAAACCCCCTCTCCCCCCGTAAATACTCACCTGAAATTCCATTGGTTCCTGATATCTCAACTAATCGTAAAGAAATGAGGAGAGTAGGAGTAAACCTCCTGAAATTCCATTGGTTCCTGATATCTCAACTAATCTCAACTAATTGAATGAAGCACTACTCAAATAATGGAGATTTTAATAAACAACATTTTCTACAATACTATATATGTATCTCTCACCTGTCGGTGTCTAATGGTATTGAGAAAAATGAAAGTTTGGGATTATTGAAACTATTGTTTTTGCAGTTGTGTACGCTACAATTGTTAATCATTTTGGAATTAATTTGAAAATAACACAAAATTGAAACATAATACCTACTGGAAAGAAAATAAATGATTAAATAAATGAGCTTTGCTCGTTGAAAAATGTTCTGTTTTTCAAAAGCTAATTTGTCTTGAAAACGATAGAATATGTCTATTGAATCATTCACGAAGAAGAAATATAACAGAGATATAACCCAAATAATAACTGTACACGAATTCCTCGTCATCAACAAGAATGGTAATACTAAAACATACGTATTCGTCCAATACAAACCGCCCCTCTGTGCGAATTCCTTTCAATTGAATGTGGAGGGTGGCTTTATTGAAGAGATTTCTACATCTACTTCTCAAGTTTTTCTCGTAAGGCGTCGTGCTTCTGCTGTGACGTGTCTTCAATTCAGAATGAAGACAATTTAATCCGGGACGCAATAAGATGAGGTTCAGTATCGGAGAGGTTTTACGCTCATATATTGATATTGCACGTGGATAGCAGGGGTGGTTCGGTGTTTATGGGGGTTGTTAGCAGTAAAGTGTAACACTGGAGGGCTTCATTTCGTCCATCAAACGTCGGCGGATACTACCGACATGACATGGTTTGGCCATGGACGTATAAGGGTGGCGGATGAAGGGGTGCTTTTGCTAAGATAGCAGAGGAAATTTTTTGCATTCTATAACTATCATTCCGGTGTCCCATTCAATGCGTTTATCGGTTTGTGAACTATTTTGTCTTTTGTTCAACTTTAGTAATTTTCTGTTCATATTTATCTCTTTTTTCAACTTAATTGTTATTCATTAATTGTTAACAAATTTGCTCATTGATTCAATGAGATGATTTCCAATAATTCTTCAAAGTAAAAAGTTCGGTACAGTGAAAAAAATTATAGAAAATTCAGATTAAAATAACAAAGACATTTCTGAATCCTCGCTTAAAAAACATAGTAACGTTCATTAAACGTTGTATTTTTGAGTAACGTTACTAATTTTTATTTTGAAAAAACTGCAAAATGTCGTTAGGAAAAATGTTTTTCTCGCGATTCATAGAAACTTTGCGAGCATGTTACGTTAGTATTCAGTTTCAACGTTGGTGAGATACGAATTCTTAACGTTCATCTTCATGCCTCCTCATATACAGGGTTGGGATAAAGTTTGGCACCAAATTAATATCTTCGAAATGAAATGGGCGATATTTTTGAAATTTGGCAGTTGAGTGTAATGCATCTGATGAGCATATTTTCATTAATGAGATACTTCCAGTTTAACCGGAAATCACAAAAAAAAAATTTATTTAAATGGGACACCCTGTATATTTCTGCAGATTCGGCAGTTTAAGTGTTAAAATTAACTAACGCATGAATATTTGTAATCTCGTTTGTTTCGTTTTCAAATGGCTACCCTGTATATAGGTGCCATTAACGTCAAAAATACTCAGTATAATGACCTCGAGAAACATACCATTGTGGAAATTGTACCATTGGTTCTACATTGAAACAGGACTTTCAAATTGGCCGATAACTAGCTTGGTTAATTTACCTATATGAGGATTATATTGAAAGATCTTTTGAAGAAATATACCTATATAACTAAAAAATATTAATAATCCATATGAAATAGTGAGTAGGTACTTCCCAAAATTTGCGGAATTACGGAAGCCAACTGACTGGTGGCAGGCTATCGCAACCCCTAGGCTAATTATTAACCGTACATCACTGCCAAGTAAAATAAATTACGGCAATTTCATAAGTTTCTAAATGAATGATTCATATTCCATAGCAGAAACGAAGTATGTTACGAATATACTAGTAATAATAATCGGTTTCATATACTGTACGAATAAAAAATCAAAATACAGGATGTATGGAATGAGTTAGGTATAGTATACATGATATTGTTGTTGATCAGAATTGTGGCAATGAAGTACAACCACATTTCAAAATAAAACTAACACAATATGTAATTATCTGCAAAATTCCATTGATTTTCTGAAATACATATTGTATACGGTTGTCGCCAGTTATATAAACGTTCGAACTTCAGTAATCATTGATATATCTATCATTCTACATAAAATGCTAAGAGTTCTCCATTCTTTTCAATTGAACCATGAAAATGCTATCTGAGGAAACATTTGAAAAAAATTTGAAAGTGTTTTGAGTAAACGTGTTTACGTACCTTCTTCAAAATATAAGGAGCAAAGGAAGTACATGTAGTTTGTTTATTCTAGATAGATAAAATGTTGTGTAGAATGTTTGGTGCGTTATGGATAATTGATAATAACTCAAAATTGTGGCTTTCAAGTTAAATAAAGGTTGCTCGAATATAGAGTTGATTGATAGTGACTTTCGAATGTTTATATGATGTTGATTTATCCTTGTTGAATCAACGTTTAGACAATCCAATGAAGATACGTTTAATGATGGTTGAATAAAGCAACCATGTACAGTGTTCTTTAATTATAAGTAAAATCAACGTTTGGTTCAGGAGGTAATGATAAATACCACCTTCAAACGTTTAGTATACGTTTAAGTGTGTACAGGGCTGAGGAACAATAAGAAGTTATATTTTTTGTTTAGATTACGAAAGTCCATCATTATCTGTCGAAGAATTAACAAAAAACGTTGGATTTCATGATGCAATAAGGAAAGACTGATCAGTACAAATAAGGATATCCTAAAAAAAGAGATATTTCATTGAAAGATGAATACTTTAAGAATACAAATCGGAATTCGAACTTTAAGTTCTCAACAGACGTGTAAGAAAAGTTTAGCTACAATCATAGCAATAATCACGTATTGAAATCTTCAAAATAAGCGAGAACCCCTGCGAGGATTTATGTTCACTATAAAGAGGAAACCCAGATTCTTACGGCACGTCCACGTCTTCCTTATCTTTGATGGTGTTTGTTTCCGATTTCATTCGATATGCTGGCATATTTCGCGACTATCTTCATTCGACCGTTAAATAAAACTATCTGGATTTATAGCTGAATTAAACAGCTTCATTTAAATATATTTCGGATACTTTATGGGGCCGATACTAAAACTAAATCATAAAACGATCCTGCATGCTAAGTAGTTCGACTGCCCGAGATTCAATCATCGTAAAATACTCAGCAGGGTCTTTGTTATAATGGAGCTTATTACATACATTGTGTACGGACGTACCTTAACTGCTTAACCCTATTTCGCACTTCACATAAACGGTTTATCGCCAGATGCACGGATGTCTTGAAAAATACAGAAAAGGCCCCTCCTCTACTAGATTTCATTGACTGCCACCGGGTACAGGTCTGTATTATTAACTTGAGGGCTTGGATGAATTTTAAATGCATCAACGGCACTGACGAAGATCATTTTTATGTATAAAGAGTCTCAGAATGAATGGATTGTCCTAGAACACTGTATAGAAAAGCTATTTGCTGCTATAAGTGTATCATCATCTGAACGTTACTTGTTTTTTACATGATCAGTTCCGGATATTTCCTTTATTCATTTCCATTGTCTTTAGTTGCCTTGTTTTGTTCCATATTTATACCCGCATGTCATAACAGTCTCAATATTTTTCTATATATCAACTGCCATCTTCCTTTTCATTCCAATTTTTATATTTCCTGAAAATTTACTATTTAGAGCTTCGTATAGTTAACCCATTTCGAGGATTCGATTTAAGTTATTCTTCTCTTGTTTCTTACGATATTAACCCTTGGTAAGTGAAATATTATAGTCAATTGTTTTGCAGATTGAATTTTGTTCAAGCCATTATCCTCATGTCATCAACAAGTGTACTTTAATTTATATCTATTCTTCTCACGTTTTTAGGTTTATTTATTAATTTTCTTCTATTTTTCCGATAGTTCTTCATTACGAAAACAATGAAAAGTGTAGGACTCAAAACCGAACCTTTCATTGCTTTGTTCAAACTATTCTGCGGATGACATAATTCGTCTTTTCACTCCCTTTTGCCAGCTCTTGATCAAATACTTTTATCAATGTATTCTCAAAGGGTAAATGTTTTTAACTGATTGATGACCAAGAATTAGATCTTTTTGCTGCTTTTGCACCATTCGAGGAATGTTTTTGGTTTTAAATCTATGGTCTTGTACTCTTCATCCCTTTAGGATTCCACTGTGTGTCCGGTTCAGTGTTGAGTCCATAGATTTCCTCAGTTTATTATCCAGGAATCATTTAAATTATTGTGCTCATAATCATTATGCAGCGCGTCATTGAATTGATATGAAAAATTCCAAATAGTTAGTTTTTAGCAAAATCTAGGGGGTTCTTTTCTTCAAAGTTTTGCTCAACCTCTTTCTCCTCCCAAGTTATAGCTCTTCAAAATCATGTAAAGAAATGTTTTATTCAATATCTCCACTTTGGATTTATTTTGAAGAATGAAATTTGGCAAATCGATGAAGCTAATAGAATGGCATGCTGTTTTTATTAATCTTAAATGTAATCACAAGGGGTTTGAAAAACAACTCTTGAATAAGTTGTATCTAACCTTTTTTATGCATCTATATTTTCCTTTTTCAGAATAGAACGATCTAATCTGCAACTTTTTATGTCATGACTTTCAATCATAAATTTGTTAGTTTGACAAAAAAATAAAACACGAAAAATGACAATGTGAAAAAAATTCAATGTTCTTACATCCTCTATAATTTTTTTATCTCTTATTTCTCCATATGGCTGTATTAAGAAAAACAATTAGTTCACTAATTTTAGAGGACAAAGAGTGTTGATCAAAAGGTTACAGAATTAATTTTGCTTAATTCTGAAGTCTTTTGCATCAATTCAGAATCAACCTTGATGCATATTTCAGAACTGTTGAAGAAAATTCAGTTATCAAAAACGTTTTAGGGTCGCGACCCGTTCTGCGCCATATTCGGTATATACAAAAACGTATGCGATTTATATTTTTATAATGGGGCCACATTACGTGACTGAATTACGAAGATGCTAGCAATGTATTTCGAGATGATAAGTGACCACATAAATAAAATGTCCAATGATTTTTCACTCATAACCGTTCGTTCAGAACGTGTTTGATTATTTAGTAAAAATTTGGTAGCTGCAAATGATGGATGCAATGAACGTGTTTTATTATTGATGGATTAATAATTGCTACATTATTCTAGATGGCTCCAAACCCGTTGACAGCTCAAGAAATTTTCCGTAACAGCTTACCTTGAGAAAATGCATTATCATCAGTAGATTAACCGGTTTTTGAAACTGATCCTTAAGATTATTAACTGAAAAAAGGGACTGCAATAAACTAGCGCCATCTATGTGTTAGGCCCGGGACTTCTCAGCCCATGTAGTAACCACTGAAATTGACCAAAAGTCTATAAATAAATTCTGTCCCCATCAATCTTTTTATCTACAGCGTGTTCTCCATTGTTTTTCAGTGCTGTCCTCTGAGCCGATAATTTACTTCCTAAGTGGTGATGTCTCGTAAATATTTTGGCTGTCCACTTGTCTGTTGAAGGACGTCAGAATATGGGGTAGGGTGAAATTTACTGGCGCCAAACAATGGTACAATTGAATTTAGGAAACTAGATGCAAACGTGTTCCATTACAGTCGACAGATTACTGTTTGCATGGAACAAAATAGATGTAGTAATTCCTTGTCGACTAGCAGACACATCTATGAAAGGCACCTGTAGAATATTAATGGTGACCTGAAAGGATTGGGTGTGACCGTTGTTGATTCGCTCAAACACAATGGTTTGAAGTGATTTGGCATGCATCGTATCAGCACATAGAATTCCATTAGTGAAGTGCAATTATCGGGGGTTATTCCTGAATCTACAAGGAAACCATAATAACCAGGGATGATAGAACTTAGATCAGGAAATACTATTAAATAATTATGGAAGCTATCCATGCAAAATACTTCAAATTTTGTAGATCAATATTAGGTAATGTATGCAAATTTGACAACAGCTAGCTCTATTATTTTGAATGAAACACCGCGTATTCATATTACTTTTATGATTAGTGTGTGAAAATAAACTAACTTATTTTACTCTTTCAAATCTATCTTAAACAGTTTTCGAGTTATAAATTATTTTTAAAAATCAGATGAAATATGAGAGTTTCGAAAATTCCGATCAATATTTCACAGTTCACAGTTTCAGTTCGAAATTTGGCATATTTTCAAATAGTAGTAGTAAAAAAAATTACTATTTGTCAACTGCAAAATTATAAAAAAAAACTCTGTTTTTTTCAAATCAAACACCCAGAATGTTTTTTCTTTTCCTGAATAAGAACAACACACTATAATTTTTCTCTCCCTTACCTCTACATATATTATTATTTGTATTCCAAGTTATTAGTCATTTTTTCACCACTCTGTATAACTGACAACTCAACTTCGAAACAGTTGTGTTGAATATACTATTAGATATTGTTACTCCAAATTTTAGACTCAAATCTCATATAATGATAAAGATGAAGATGAAGTCATTTTCGTAACTCTTGAATTTGATCCAACATTTCTCAAAATTGGAGATTTGAAAGTATTTCAGAATTTTCTCATTTAAGCTGTCCAGAAAGGGTGTCGGGTATTTGTTTTGGCGCCTAAAAGGAGCAGGGAGGGGTTCGTGGCGTCCGCCATTTTGTAGAGTTTTAGTCACGATGGAAAAGTACACGGGGATGCATCGCTCACATTTCAGATAGGTATGGAGTATGAAAATTAACCCATCCTACCATTATTGAAACCTGATTCCGTGAAAAATGTATGACGCCGACCTTAATTATTCCTAAAACCCCTACGTATTTTGCAGAAAATTTTTTATTACAAAAAGTAGCATAGTTTTTAATATATTGAAAAGATCACTAAATGAATAAATTGGTCGATAACTCTTAAGATACATGGTTTTTATTCGTTTTTTTTAAAATAGCTATCACATTTACGTTACAACCAATTTTTCAGACATATAGAATGAAATTATCTTGTTTCGATGGAAAAGAAATCGATTAACTGATAATCAGAGATATTCTTCGTTGCATGTGATTTCTATATTGTTTCTCGGGTTCCCGAACATCTGGAAGTCGAAGTTTCCTGGTTCAATCAACATTTCCGTCCGCATGCTTTTCAATTAATCCGACCGTAGGTCGAGCGGTCACCGATTTAGTCCGGGGCAGACAAAAAAAAACACGAAATGAAACATTTTGGTTATCCGATTGGCCTTCCGGAAGGGTCCGGAAAATAACTTACTGATTTATTGGCGAACTGTGACGAGTTACAAGGTTTGGGCGTATTCCAGAGATATAGCGTCACAATCTTGAGTGACATTTCATTTAATTCCTGCACCAGTTGTCACTCAAGGACCCTTGAGGGGCTGGAGGGAGAGTAAAGAGTGCGGCTAGCGAGGAGTCATCCGTGTGTGATACTGTTAAATTACCTCCGGAGATTACTGTTATTGATTAGGAGAGCAGCCCTATGGCCCTGTAGCAACGAGTGATTAATTGAATTTTCATAAACATCGGACAATATACAGTTCTATGGTTCGATTTGATTAATTATCACCCTAATTCAATTTATAGTCAGATATTCGTTGAATGAAATAAAAGTATGTAACGTGGCCAATAGCCACCTGAAATTTTTGCATGAAACTCTACTGACTGATATCTCAAGAAGATTGAAATATCAACAGAACCTTTGTTGGTTTTTGAAAAATATATTCGAAAACTAATATATATACGGAATAGTAATAATATTCATTTTATTTATTCTTAACAGACCATATAGATGTGGAACTTTGCTGAAGCGTGGTATTAGACTCGATCTTATGTATGTATCAGAAAATTAATTTCTATACACTGTAAAAAATAGTTCCTCATCTCAAACCATATTAATTTGTCTCAAGTACTCCGTACGTTTGAATACAGCCAAATGCATAAAGTACTTGACCCTACCGCCCTCTACGGTTGAGAATGGCGTTTACCCTAAATAAAAGTTTCTTGAGTTAAGAAACTGATTAGTTTCAACCAAGCTCAGAGTTTTTGACTCAGGTGGTAAAAAAATTTGATCCAACGGTAATATTAATTAGTATGTAACTATTGATACTTTTCGTAGAATAAAAATTTTGGTTTCATGTAAATAAATATTACATTTCACTGAAACTCGATTTGTAGTTGATTTAAAGGATCTTAGTTGAATGGGTCAAGAATTCAGTCGATAAAAATGATAATATCTCTTATGTCAAGTGAAAGTTTCTTGGGTTAAGAAACTGATTGATTTGAGCTAAATTGAAGGGTTTTTGACACTAGCAAAGGAATAATTTGATAAAACAAAAAAAACATTTGTATGTAATCATTATTTTTCTTCACAGAACAATAATTTCTCTTTTATATTAATAAATACCGCAATACCGCGGCAGACCATGAATATTGCACGGAATGGGAAAGGCGTCTAGAGTTTCGTTGGTAGTTGCAGAGAGGGAGCGAGTATACCTCAAGCGTCAACCGTCTGCTTTTCCAAGATACGTTGTAAAGACAACCGTTCCCATCACGTCGGGGTCACCAATGTAGAATCGAAGGAATTTATCCCTACTTATGCGTTTCGTCCCTGGCGCACACATTTGGACTTATCAGTATGGCTTGTGTGCGCCATGCCATAGACGCAGGGGTTAGAAGTTTTGAGGGAGCCGCCGGGAGTTGTACCCGGCACCTAGTACCTAGTCGGTGTGAAACTTGAGCGCAAACTTCTAGGCCACCGAAGCGTTGTGAACTAAGCTATGCGTGGCTATATAGATTGCCACCAAGAGATCCCCATACACTCCCCTGCCGCTGACAGAGTGCCGCTACAAAAGCTATAGTCCAGGCAGTGGGTTATCATCTCATCCCTGTCATCATCCAATACCAGATCACCCGGTTCTCCACCAACACAAAGATATTTGGTTTTCTCTAAGTTGACATTTAAGCCCCACTTCTCGTATTCTTTAATTAGCTTGCGCATGATGTATTCCATGTCATCTTTATCACCGGATACAACAATATTGTGAGTAAAATGCACAAATAATTGCATTTAAATAGGATATATTTAATATAAATAGATAGAGTTTTGATTTAATTGCAGCCAATATAAAAAAATTGCTACAATTAATTCGTTTTATTGAATCAATTACGCAATATTTTTTTTACAAATGTCACTTCATATTGCAACAATTATATGTTCAATTTTATTCAAATATTTATAGTTTTCTTCAAGTAAATGAGGCGAATAATATAATCTCACGAGATTCTTGTCTCAAGAAACTGTAGTCGTTGCATCAACTGACAGAATTTACGACAACCGTACCTTCGTTCTATTGAACAAATAAAAATGAAACGAACGAATGGTTTCGTTAAAACCTATTTAGAATAATGTATTTGTATCAATCAATTATGGATATTGAGACAAGTGCATAAACAATTTCTTGAAATTGTATGTTTATGTTGAATCAGTTGTTTCTTTCATTTCGCTGAAATGTAAAAAGTTTCAGGCGAATGTTTTAGCTGTTCTCTATAATCAACTAGGTTGTTTTAATCAAGAAAAATAGTTCATTTGGCGTAATCAATTTTAGATTAGTTCAAATTAAAATGGTTTGATTGAAAAAAAAATTCTCAAACTCCTGAGGAGTTTTAGCGCAGAATTTTATTTTTTACAGTGTAGTTATATAAGATTTTATGAATCTTTGTTTTAACTGTGGAGGTAGGAGATTTCTTCAGGCTCTTATATTTTCTTAATATGTCATCAATTTTCTGTTAATAAGTATTAATATCAATTATGATATCATCATCTGTGTCTGCTGGAATTATCTTAATTGATAATTGTTTTGAATTATCCAGAGGTGCATATTTTTTTGAATCTTTCATGAGTTTTTCAAGTTTCCTTTTTTGAATTTGTTTTTATTTATATATCCTTTCATAGCTTTGTATCATAGCACACAGATTGTTTTCATAGTCTTCAGCATTCGTTTTTGATACAACGAGTATGTCACATATCAGGTTCTCACGGGTTCTAAGTGATCTCGCCTTGTTGAATCGATTTGGACTGAGTCTTTTCTTCATCAATGCTTTACTAGTCCTAATAGAGATTAGAATGGATCGATTTCTTACTGGAAGTTTCACTTTTCGGTGTTAGGTCTGGATCCCTGGCCAGATGAATTATTGAAAGGAGATTGCTAATTAATTGGAGATCCTTATGTAGATCTAACCAATTAGAATTATTTGAGCCAACACCGAAGTTTCAGTTGACGAGAAATTTTTCATGATGGAACTTGTGTTGAATTATGTTAAATGACACCCATCTCTTATCGCTTTTGCTACCAACGTTTATTAACGAAAAAATTATTCTACATTTCTATCCTAAAAACTTTCTCGTCCATTTACCCTACATTTGTTGAGATCTGACCTATATTGCTCCCTAAATTTCCAAATAGCTCAATCAATTTCAAAACACGAATTTTTTATCGAAACAGTATGCAGGTACAGGAAATCTCGGCGGGCACCGTCAGAATTACAATCCCCTAATTGTATTTGCGCCCTGACCATGAATACATTAAATTCCATATAGGTGAGATTAATGATCGAAGACTACTCTTCTGCTTGTGGTCCTTGGGAATAATGAAAAATGGATCGGATACACCCACCAGCCCTGCGAACCCGTGCCGAAAAATGCCAGGATCATAAATCAGACGTTAAATATGAAGTTTCTCGTCTGAACTGACTTATACGTGTTTTAAAAACTTCCAGTACGAAAAGCAACAATAGAAGCTTTCATGATTTTTTCTCGTCGAATGTAATAAAAACAATCTTACTTGTATTGCAAGAAAAGGATTGTGACGAATATGTATATGACTTTTCGAATTGCTAGTTATGGCAATGAACCGACATGCTATAAAATGGACACTTTGAATACTTTTATGTATTACGTGATGTTCTAAATGTTCCAAGAATTAGTAGCATTTGCGTTTTTATTCAGGGTTGTTAAAGTATTTCTTTCATTTTATGCTCGACGATAAATCATTCTTGATGAGTGCGATAGTGTTACATCGGTCAATTTCATTTCAACCAGAGAGATTTTAGAGGCCATAAATGGGTACACGTCATAATTTAGAGGATACTCGGTTGCGAACCGATTCTGACCCCAGAGGTCACAAGTTGGCGGAACAGAAAACGCATCCGCCATTTAGCAAGCCCAGGAATTCAATTTTCAGAGAGCCATATCTCAAAAAAATGATGAACTCTTGAAGAATTAACTTCATCAGCAACGGCGACAAACGTAGGATCTACTGAAAATTTGATGCTTGTATAGTTTGAGCATTTAATACCAATTTGCAGCGTTTTAATAAGTATCTCGTTTCTGATCTTTCTGAAAAAATTCGTGGTTTTGATCTTCCAGGAAAAATTTGGACAATTCTTAATCGTTTGAGAACAGGTCATGATCCTACCAATAGCATGCTATTCAGATGGAACTCAGTTCCAAGCGCAAGTTGTGAATGTGGAGAAGCAGAATTATCAACACCTCATCTCATCAATAGTTGTCACATATATAAATTTCAAGATGGTTTTAGAGCTATTCATGATGTTTCCGATTCTTTCTTGGAATGGGTTATAAATTTCATACGTATTTTTGTTATTCAGTTCTGTTTTCTGCTTTCGTCTTTTTATTTCCAGATTCGATGTGGACAACTTGAAGAAGTCTCTGTCTCCATCAATAGAAGACCACTCTTGAAGAAAGAAGTCCCTAAAATATATTTCAGCTTATTTTTATACTTTCACACTTAGGTGGGTAGCCAGGGTTTTTTTTTATCAAGCTTTTATGTCATACGCCGAATTGTATGACATCCCGTCACTAACCCCTGATCTATATGCTTTATTGTTTGCTAACTAAATATTGTAAGCCAAAAGTTCAAGAGAATATATACATATATATTGGTAGATCGACGGAAAACCATATTTCGAGTAACTTTTTCTTATCATTATAGAACTGTGATGAACTCGACTATCTATTTGGCTGATACTTCATTAGGAAATTCGATCAAAATAGAAGAAATAAATAAGCTATTCAAAAAAATTGTAGCAAAGGTCATTGAATTCATCAAGCAGTACCTACTGTTTCAGAAAAATCGATAGGCTATTTCGTCTGAAAATACCATGATGTTCATCTTTTTTTATAGACGCAAGTTGCCCATCGTTATGAATATTATAGAGAATAAGCTATCTTTTAATAATTTTCCAGAATGAATTCCCTTTAGTTATCCAGTCTATCCTTTCTAGAAATACCCTGTATACTATATTTTCAGTTGAAAATATCATCTCCACAACAACACATTTTCGGGATCATTCAAACCCACACTTCATTAGTTCATAGGTTATATTTTTCCTTATAATCAGAAGTGTTGATACCACTATTTCAATTGAAATCCATTATCCCTATCAAAATGTTGCAGTCATTACATAACATTACTCATGTTGAAAGCCAAATGAGCAATAATACCTCGATCGAATTTAAAAGCGATCAAATGGTTTTAAGTGCCCCCAATTTTACCAAAAAAAAATCTCACCTAATTAGATAATAGCAGGGACTGTGAGAAATTTGTTGTAATCTATTTATGACCGAACACGAGAATAAAACTAATCATTTTAATTGACGAAAGACAAGTTTTGTGAATGGTATTATACATCAGTTACTTTATGTTTCATTCGCGATTAGAGAAATTAAATTAATTATTTCGGAATTCAATGATTTTGACCATGATACCTTAAATGAAATATGCACTGAGAGATGCTATAAAAGAATCATATAATTAATTATATTATATAATATTATATCATGGTAGGGGCATCTTTCTTCGATGGCGCTACAGAAATAGATTCACCAATAAGTTAGTTTATTTCAAAGATCGTTTCATAAAGATCATGATAAAAAACGAATGACTGAGTTAATAAATGCGCTTTTCAAATATTAGAAGCCGAGAATATTAACATTACATAATTGGCAAAAAACCTTTAATGAAATAGCAAAAATTGTAGTATTTCTATTATTTTATCTGTCTTATATAATTATAAAAGAGCTGGGACACAACTTTTGAATTCGGTTGAGCACTATTTAACATATTCAAATGCGTATATCCGTATATTTATATATTTTTTTTAATCTCTTCAATCTATTTATTTCAACTAACTGCATTGAATGGGCTATTAGGAATTGTAAAGGGTGACATTTTTCAATGAAATATTAATTATTTTTAAATTTCTTAAAATTTAGGTACTCAATTATAAAAAATGGAAATTTATTGTCAGATGAATTTTGGGAAATTTTAAAATTGAATAAGATTTGTTACGTCCATAAATTTTATCGACAATACCTTATAACTATCACCAAACGACAATAGTTTAAAAAACACTAGTAAATAGTTTCACCCGTTATAATTCATGATAGATCATTTAATATAATTCATTGATATCGGTTCATCCACAATAAATGATGTGGATTTTTTATGTTATCTATTCAATCAGTTATTTATATATTGATATTATTTTTAAGAAAAATTTAAAATTTTTCTTAAAATTTTATTCCTTTGAGTATGAAATATGATCTGACACTCACCGAATTGACAGTTTAAATTTAAGAAAAATCAGCTTGAAGAATTCCTAATAAATAATTTAATATATTTGAGTGAATTCAATTTTGAAACTATACAAATATATAGGGTATTCCAAGGTTGGTGGCCTATCAAATTATTATGAAAACTATTCATGCAATATATTTCATATTTTGTAGGTAGATTATTATTTCAATAGTGGTTTTCCATGGATCGAGTTAAGTTATAGATATGTCGTGTATATACGGAAAAAAAAAGAGAAAATATCAATAAAAAGAAGTTAAGTCTCATTGAATCAATCTGAAATTCAATAAACGCAAATTACTCGGAAACCAAATAAGACAGGTATCAGAAAAGGTATGGAAGAATTGTATAGTGAGTTGTTCCCATTCTGTAAATGAAAAAAAAAATTGGGGATCTCATTTGAAAAAAAAATGTTTTTTCAATATTTTGAGAGTGGACAATTTTTTTTATCACTCTGTATAACTCACAACTATCATACATAATAATATAATATTGAGCAAACTATGATCATTTTTCAAAATAATTTACAACAAAAAGCCGTTGAAGATCGATATAGGTAAGTGTAGTAAATTATTTCAAGTTTTTTATATATATTCATATAAAAATCCTATTTCGAAATAACTAAGCTGTTGCCAAATTTATATACATCTGGGATTACTGGAAATTTGATAGTCTCTCAGAAATGTACCTTAGAAAACCTACTAATAATGTAAAAATTTGAATCATTTTGCAAGAAAACCTTGGAACACCAGATACAGGGTGTTCCATTTTGAAAAAGGATATGACAGAACTACGCTATAAACGCTATATATATAATATTTAAATTAATATTTAAATAATGTACACCAACAATAAACATATTGTTGCATGGGTCAAAAAGTGAGTACAATATTACTACCTCTCTAGTCGCTACTTTAACAGTAACTATTTGAATTTAAACGAAGGCGCATGATTTAATTTGTAAATATTATTTTTTTAAACATTTCCAACATGTGTTAGGCATACGTGTAGTGATGGAAAAATTACAAAAAAAGGTGAATGTCTGAGTCGGTAATCATATCAATATCAATATCAATAGAGATACTTATTTATTTCTTTTAGAAATAGAATTCTATGTTGACATATTTTGGAGAACTATCACCGTTATTCAGAAACCGAACTGAGATTTCACCAAGATGGAGCGTTTATGCTGCGCCCGTGAGGCACTATTCAGATGCAAGATTTCCAGGGCTTTGGATTGGAAGGAGGGGTGCCTTAAAAAGGCCTGGTTGTTCCCCTGATCTGTCGCCGTTTTTTTATGGCGGGCATTTGAAAATTGAAATTTATGCGACGGAACCTGCATTTTTGGATGAATTACTCCAGCCCATAGTAAACGAATATCGTTCGATAACATCCGAAATGCTAAGGAATGTGAGGAAACGCTTCGAGGAACTGCTATATTGATGCATGGGGGAAGGTGGAGGTCAATGTTATGCATCTGCTGAGTTGAAGTATTTACCATTATGTTTGAACGTTGAAAGGTTTGAACACCCTTCTTTGCGACCAACAAAATTTGACCTGTCTCCGAGTGTTTTTTCGTTATTCCATCCCAAAGTTTAAAATTCGGGGTGGATGGCCCACCCTGTATATAACCCTGAAGCATCAATTCTTCCTGTGAATACCCGGAAGTTCAACCCTAAAAAGGCTTCCACACCTTCAACCAGCACTCGTTAGGGCGATAGTGTCTGAATATGAGGAAATTTTTTGTCAGCCATTAATTTAATTATAAGTACGGATGCGTGTGGGATAGCGACGGAATTTATTGCAACTTGACTCGGCTTCCACGAAAAAAACACCGAAAGGGAATAGGGAGAAAAAAGTGTTTCAGGAAGTTGGAATAATGGGAATCTGCATCGACGATAACCAGGAATGAAAACATATCAGCACTCATCAAATGTTATTTGTTGGGGTCCACATGTCTGGCGGTGAATACAGTAATCTGGCCCTCTCACGGTGACATTATATGAATGCGTGTGAGCGAGGAAATTGTACGTATCATTAGGCCCGCCCTAATCAAATACGTCTATCATCAAATACATGCCAATCATGAATAGCAATTTACTAGCGCGCCATATCCATATACGCCATAGCCGGAAAGGTATGTCTCTCCCCCGTTCCGCATACCCCCCGAACCCTTCTACTTTCCACCCCCCTGCGACCGAATTGCGCCAAATTATTTATGGCGTTTCATTTACAGTTTTTTTTGCCAATTATTTTGATGAGACAATTCTTGCACCCGACGTTTCAGACCCATCCGATCTCCGATTCAACCCCCAGGTCCGATTTTTCATTTGCGGCAGGAGCGGGGCAACAATTTCATTTAATTATAGACGCCGATCCAATTATCGGATGGACGTAAATGAGATTCCGATAACGTGTCTGCGATTTAAATGAAAATTTCGAGGCTTAGCGTCGTCATGTGGAAAAAGGGCCAGAAGTGAGAAAATAGAATTGTGGTAGCCAAGTCAGTGAATTTTCATTTTGTGACGAGTCTAAATTCCCGAACAAAATATTGGCTTTTGAAACAATATCAACTTAACTTCTAAGGGTGAGTACATTTATATACAGTGCTCGTCAAAATTATGGAAGATTCATTTCTGGAGGGCTTGTTGTCAAGTGGCGTTCCGCAGGGATCGGTGTTGGGTCAGGGTTCTCTTTCTCCTGTATACGTCAGACCTACTGTGCGGGTACAAAATTAGAAATAATAATAATCACCCGCTTAATGAAGGGCAGCGGATTTCCTGAGTCGCTGGTTATACTATATATAACAGTAGATCCAAAAATTATCTTTGGTAGAAAAGATGTTTGCAAGGATGTTTGATTTGATCTGACCTTATTTGTTGTTTGGAGTTCACCACAGCTCTGCTTCAATCGTCGAGGATAGATTTCTCTGAATAAGGTGCAGGCACTTTGGATAAAGCTTCACAAACTTCCACTGATGAGTTGTGCCTTGGCGATGTGTCACAGGTTCACAATTTACAACTTTTTTCTTTTACGTAGAGAATTTCAACTGAGTAATTCACATACACATGAACTAGGGTAGCTAACTGACCCGAAAACAGATTATTTTGAGAGATCTTTAGAGAAACTTGTAGTTCTGAGTGCCGTTATAGACTCGTGAAAGTAAATTGATAAGAGAACTTACTTGAGTACTGTTGCACGAGAGCGTCTTGAGAGAGAATTTACTTCTAGAAGTGACCACCTTCAGAAGTGTAGACAGAATGGATTTTAATAATTGAAAGTGTTCGGACGTGTACAAAAGTTCAGGTAGGTAAGTTTAGGGATTTCCAAAATTCCGTCCGACAGAAGGCATTCTTGGAAGTGACGGCCGCTACCCCAAATTCCAAGAACTGTCCTTTGTTGCGAGAATATCGCAACATACTCCCGCCTGTTGAAGTTTTCTAGCTTCAACAAGAATCGTGCCAATAAAAAACAAATATAAAAGAAAAAATAAAAGGAGAGAAGAAAGCAATCAACTAACGAGAAAATCAAGAGAATCACAGTTCATAGGAAACGATACGTGTTGTTCAATAGGAGAAGTGAGTCTAATTTTCAGATTCTTCTGATATGGGAAGGGGACACAATTCAGAAATGCTTCTAGTGAAGATTCCATCTGCCGTTTTCAGCTTTACTACTCTTATTTTTTTATCCCTCCCTGGGAAAACTTCCAATACTCTAGCTAAAGGCCATTTTAGTGGTGGGGTATCCTCATCCTTCAAAAGAACCAATTGATAGTTCTAGTCATTTTTGCCTTGAATATTGAGCGTTTAGACTTGAGATTAGTATAAGATTCGTTTTCCATTTTAAATAAAACTTAATTACAATGTTGTATATATAAAAAATTAAGAAACTTAACAAAGTAGAAAGAAGAAAAAACAAAATCACAGAATGTGTGAACACAAAAAATTCACAATCTTGCAAACTCTACCAAAGTCGAATTCTTGGATCCGGCTCGAAGGACCAATTTGTGCGGGTACAAAATTAGAAATAATAATAATCACCCGCTTAATGAAGGGCAGCGGACTTCCTGAGTCGCTGGTTATACTTTAACAGTAGATCCAAAAATTATCTTTGGTAGAAAAGATGTTTGCAAGGTGAATAAAAACAAGTTTGTAGTTATAATAGAATTATGTATTCACAGATAAGAATAGTTACACAATGTTCGGCACTTGAGATTACACTCACAGAAAGAGTTTTTAGGTGTCTATAATAACCAAGGATTTGAACCTCTTTGCTCAATCTAGGCACTTCTGGTAATATAAATGATTAAGAGATCTGACCTTATTTGTTGTTTGGAGTTCACCACAGCTCTGCTTCAATCGTCGAGGGTAGATTTCTCTGAATAAGGTGCAGGCGCTTTGGATAAAGCTTCTCAAACTTCCACTGATGAATTGTGCCTTGGCGATATGTAATTGCGTCACAGGTTCACAATTCACAACCTTTTTCTTTTACGTAGAGAATTTCAACTGAGTAATTCACATACACATGAACTAGGGTAGCTAACTGACCCGAAAACAGATTATTTTGAGAGATCTTTAGAGGATTTTGTAGTTCTGAGTGCCGTTATAGACTCGTGAAAGTAAATTGATAAGATAACTTACTTGAGTACTGTGCACGAGAGCGTCTTGAGAGAGAATTTACTTCTAGAAGTGACCATCTTCAGAAGTGTAGACATAATGGATTTTCATAATTGAAAGAGTTCGGACGTGAACAAAAGTTCAGGTAGGTAAGTTTAGGGATTTCCAAAATTCCGTCCGACAGAAGGCATTCTTGGAAATGACGGCCGCTACCCCAAATTCCAAGAACTGTCCTTTGTTGCGAGAATATCGCAACACCTACCAAGCTTGTTCTTTCCATTCATATTTACTGTATTATACGAATATTAATTGTATTATTTGTCCATTGTTGTTCATGATGTCTAAGTATTTATTTCAACAGAAAATTGGTATGTTTCGAGTGTATATAATCTCTGTGATCATTTTTAGAGCCCTGAAGAAGATTTTTGAATAAAATCGAAACATGTCGGCAATGATTTAAGAAGTGGTTCTGTTTTCCATTCATTCGACCTTCAACCTGTAAAATAGATAAGTGATATATCTTTCAATTGCAACAGTGGATTTTGCAATATGGCGCTCAGCTTTCGGCTGTCAGGTAATCATAAAACTCATGATGTCAAAGTTCATAACCCCGGCGAAGTTCGTAAAGGACTTATTGAATATTCAATGAGATACAGGATTCAAAAGCCATGCATTGTAAATTTTCCCTTATGCGATCGAACAAACCTTCTTCGCAGGATAAATTTTTAATGCATAATGAGAAGAAGTGAGGAGAAGACGTGAGCTCTCGTAATATTTCAATCACTTGCAGACAGGCCAAAAGAAAAGACAGATAAGATTGATAACTGAACGAATTCTATCGGGAACATTAGCCCGAATGCGATATCCGGTCTGGATTGCATACATATAACCGACACGATTTGATACGTGCGTGGATAGTTGACAGAGTAATCAATCATTGCTGTTGTCCATCGCTGCTACCCCTTGCGAGTCTTCGATTCACATAAACTTGCACTGCTTTTATATCTCCTAATATAATTTGTTTCGTAAACTCAATCTCGCGCTGGGTCAATGTAGGGATTGCAGGCCTGGATTATTGAAAAATGGGGAGAATAAGAGGAGCTCCTGCGCGCTTATCAAGAGTTTGCCATTGTTTATTCATTCCTTAAGGTACTCAGTAAATGTGCAGAGTGGTACATCTCGAACAACCGTATATCTCTGAAACCAAGATGATTAGAAAAATTTCCGAAAACCCGTCAAATTTGGGCAACATAATTTGACTTGAATTACAGGAGTGAACTCAAGAGGAGGCGCTTCCATCCATTAAAATTGAATACATTAGAGGGGGTTAGTGATACTGCATTTGAAAGATTAAGAGAGCTTCTTCACAGAGGTGTTTAGAAAACGTTATTTTGATAAATATAGAATATTTTTCGTATTTTTAAAATGTACAATGTATCCTTTATTTTTGTTCTTAACAAATGCTTCGACTTCACCGACTAATTTGACATCAGTTTTTCCTTCAAATTTAGCATAGATCTCAACATCGATAGTTTCGGCCACAACGTATTTGGAGAATATTTCTGCGACTGAGGATCGAATGAATTAATTACATCAAGAATAACAAAAATCAGAGCAATATACCAAATCTTGGAAATATCGCTCACAACATCCACCAAATTTTTTCTTTTCCACTCCTGAAAGCATTCGTACTCTTTACTGTAGGCAGCTTGAGATTTGGCCTGAATCAAGGATTCACGGGCCTTTGCTGCTTGAGTTTCGACGTAGTTCGACATATTTTCAATAATTTAATTTTTGACAAGACGTCAAAATGAAACCAGTCAACCAAGATTCTCAGAAACATGGCCAATAGCAACGTTAAAAATTTAATTATTATAAAAATATGCAATCTAATAATAATTTTTCCATATCAGATTGTTTCAATCGAGAAAAAACTATCGATTACGAAACGGAAAATATGAATATATTTCTCTCGGTTCAGATGGTTGATGTGGAGGGAGTCTTATCATCGAGTACCGGGATTTCCCGTGGGGTGCCACAGGGTTCGGTTTTGGGACCAGTTGCAGAAAATCTCTCATGGAGTTATCTGATCGTGCTGTATTGCGGGTTGAGAAGTGGTTCCAGGATAATAAATTGAAAACGAATAAAGAAAAAACACAAAATCTTTTACTCACCACAAAAACTCGGGGAGACTGTCAATCTGTTATGCTGCTGGGTTTTTGGATCGATGACCGTATTTCTTGGATTAAACATGTGGATGAGTTGTGCAAGAGGCTGGCAACAGCCACCTACGCTGTCAGGCAGATTGTTTCTCAGGTGGGATTGGAGGACGCAATTGTGACTTACTACGCCCATTTCCATAGTTCAGCTACTGATGGTATCCCAATATGGGGAGCTGCCTCGTGTGCGGCTCGAGTTTTCCGGATGCAGAAGATGGCGTTAAGAGCTCTGGCTCATGTTCCTAGAACGCAGAGTTGTAGAGAATTATTCAAGAGATTCGAGATACTCACCTTACCATGCTGTTATATCCTGGAATACCTAATATTGGTACATAAAAGACATAGTGAACTTCAGAAACATAATCAACTTCATAGTTACCAAACTAGATGGGCCAATCGTTGTGTGACTCCTCGGCATAGACTCACGAAAACACAGACGTCGTGCTTATATATGGGTATCACATTTTATATTAGGTTGCCGGATTACTTGAAGGCTTATGGTGTTCGAGCATTCAAGATAAAAATAAAGGAATTCCTCAAGGGTCAAGCTTTTTATAGTATCGGAGAAAATTCATGGAGTACCATTGGGTCATGTGACAGTGCAGTAATTTTGTTGTGTTATAGTGTATATAGGTTACTATTTACTGTTTAAGTGATGTAATTTTATTGTTTATATTTTTTTGTATTTCCCTTAAATTATTTCTTGACGACCTTGCAAAATTTTGAAGGAAATATGTATATGCAATGAGCATTGTACAATATATAATATCGTGGCGATGCTCGGTTTAGCCTCCAAAACTGAAGGTTCCTAGGGTTGAAGCCACAAATTGGATGCTCGCTCCTGTTGTGCTCACCTGTTGTCGTTTCTTCCATATTTATCCTTTTCCATCCCTATCCTGGTTTCTTGGTTGCCTTGCTCTGAAGAAGCCAATAAGCATAAACAGGTGTCGGCAAGTACCTAATTTCACCGCATTATCTCCTTTTCTGTAATATATAAATATATATATCAAGGTATTGAAACAAATAACAAGAATTCAAAACCTGAAACAACTGTGAGAAAGAAAATTACTAGGACTACGAACAAATTAAACACGAGGATTCATTAGTAGAACAGCATGTGATTGAGAAATGTTGAAAATCACAGACAGCACGTCAGAAACTTTGGTGCGCCTGTTCTGAAGTCTTATTCTGGACTCAGGAAGAGAGAAACATAAAAATGTAGAATAGAACGGACGTGAGGTAGGGGGATTTTGCACACATCTTTGGCCCTTATGTGCAAATCGATATTAAGAATGAGTCTGTTCGGTAATTTGTTCAGATTGTTGTTACCACCGATCGTCGAATTTTCGCTAATTCTTGGAACTGTAACTCGTGCTTTAGTCAGAGTCACTCGTATAGATCTTCGAATTTTTCAATGAATGGCAAACCAAATTGATGGATACAAGCAGAAGGTCAGCGAATATCTGTTATAATAGAAATCCATGGTTGCGAACAATATTCAGAACAGATCCCATAATACCGTATTAGGTCTGGAATAACACAATCGGGATTGTTTCTGTTGTTCAATTACGATTGTTGACAGTGAAAAACTTGGCACTGCCACAATATCACGAGCCGCGATAATCACTCATTCCCGTTGTCCATCAGATTGAATGGATGTAGTGGAATTTCGATTATTGTTTTCGAAATGTACAAATTGAATAGTATCGAAAAGAAAAATCGTTTTCAGCTCCGCGCTGCAGGTGCTCTCATTAAAATGATGTCGCTGATTGATGTATGGTATTTAGGGGCAATTTATCCCTTTCAAGTCCTCTTCTATGAAATCGCTATCCGCAAATGCCGCTGGTGTTTCCAGTCGCCATCCCTTTCATTCGTTATACGATTATATCGATTTCTCCTCAATTATCCGGATTATTTTTTTTTTCATAACCCGCTCGCTGCAGTAAGGCGGAAGCTGTGTGGATGCACTAATTTTGCGCTGAGCTGTAACCGAGCTTTAAATGAATATGTGATGGAGGTCTGGAATTAACATTGATTAAGAATAAAAAAGAACATTTGAGAGATTGTAGCATTCTTTCGTTGAAAATACCAGAATAATTACAAACATTTATAGTGCCCTCCTTTCTCGTTGAGGACAACACTTGCCCCAGCTCAGTCGGGTTGGGGGTGGATTCTTTTCTTGAGTGGACAGGTATAAAAAAAAATAAACATGAAATATGCAATCAGGCAATGCCTTATATTATCTTACCAGGACAACAATATAACAATTAAAGTGAACAAATCACGATAGAAAGACGTAATGTGTAAAAATGGCCCAGATGTATTACAATTATAAATTAATTAAACTTTATGAATATGCGACGGCAACTCTATCATAATCATTGCCAATTCAATCATAAATGTTAAGATAAATACAATAGCGCCTTTTCAGTGTTCACAAGGATCAAAGTTCAACAATATTTTTGAGATAAACAATAAATGGCTTGATACTCAGCTTGGGGTAGAATGTTGCTGTGATTTGGTCTCAATCTCCTGGCAAGAGTGAAGTTGCTCCAAATTTGAAAGGAGAAGATGGCATGGAAGAGACCAGCAAAGAGAGATGGTTCCCTTGACGGTAAAGCCTATTGAGTTAATATAAAAAAATCAATTCGTGATGATATATATATATATATTGAGCCAGAAAAAATACAATAAGTATTTTATCTTATACAGCTAGTTGCCGTCTGCTTAATCCCTTCCTCCAAGCGTTTCTGTCCTGTGATTCCCTCATCTAGGCCTCGTTCCTCCATAGCTTTCCTGACGCCCTCATGCCATGATCTTCTCGGCCTTCCTCGTTTTCTCTTTCCTGGTGGTTTCCAGTTGAAAAGTGTCATAGGCCATCTCTCTTCAGGCATTCTCATAAGATGGCCAAACCAGCGTAGACTTCGTTCTTCGATCCTTTCCACAATTGTTTTTTCGGCATTCATTTGTCTTCGGATGACATCATTGGGAATATGCTGTAGCTTAGATATTCTGTCTCCACGTCTTATATAATCCATTTCTACCGCCAGCACCCTACACCTCATTTCAGCATTGAGTGTCCACACTTCGCTTCCATAACAGAGAACAGATTCCACCATTGTTTCGCCAATTCTCCTTTTGACGCGTTCAGAGATGTTCTTATCCCACCATAACGAATTGAGGCATCCAATAATTCTCCTGCTTTTCTGGATTCTGTTCTTTATTTCCTTCTCTCCTATTCCACTCTGATCTACAATAACTCCAAGATATTTTAACTCTTTTACTTGGTTGATTGTTATTTCTTCAGTGAGAAGCACTTCAAACTGTGCGTCAGTATTAACCGCTAGGTATTCAGTTTTCTGTAAGCTTACTTGTAGCCCCCATCTTTGATATTCTTTATACAGTCTTCTCAACATAAATTCCAGGTCGTACGAGTCTTGTGCCAACACTACTTGGTCATCTGCGAAGTTAAGTGTGATGAGGAAAGTTTCATTCACTGGTATGCCCATCCCGATACAGCTCCTTTTCCATTCCCGCAAAACTACTTCCAGATACAAATTGAATAAAATGGGCGACAAACTGCATCCCTGGCGAAGCCCTTTTGTTACCTTTATCGGTCTAGACATCTGTTCTCCATTCCTGACATAGGCCACATTTCCACTATATAGTTCTTTCAATATGTTCAGGAGATGCTCGCTTAAGCCGGTGTGTGTGAGAGCCTCCCACAACTTCCTTTGTGGCACTGAATCGTAGGCCTTTTAGAGATCAATAAAGGCCAGATGCACTTCTTGGTCTGTTGCAATTCTCTTTTCCAAGATCTGCCCAAGAGAGAAAAGATTATCCACGCACGACCGACCTGGCATGAAACCACTCTGATCTTCGCTTATTATAGTTCCAGCTTCCTGTCTCACCCTTTCTTGAAGTATCCTTCCGAACAGTCGGCTTATACTACCAGTAACACTCAACCCTCTGTAGCACGCCGGATCCTTTCTATTCCCTTTCTTGAAAACTGATGTTATCCACGCTATCTTCCATTCCTTAGGCGTCTGTACCGATTTTAGACAGTTATTGAACAAATTTGCAATTCTACGCATGATCTCCTTTCCCCCGTATTTTATAAGTTCTATAGAAACACCCCCCGGCCCAGGTGCTCTACCATTCTTCATCTTCTGTACATTTCTTATTATTTGCTCTTCCGTTATCATTGGGCCCTCATATTCTGTTTTCTGTTCTCTCTGTTGATCGTCTTGTTTGTAATCAATAATATTTTCTGTGAGCAAACTCTCATAGTGCTTCTCCCAAGTTTCTAAACTCACCAGCTGAAATTTGTGGTAGTTGTTATCTGCCTTCATATTTCCTATTGTCCTCCATACTTCAGTTGTTCTTGCTCCCCCCAATTTACACTCTATTTCGCTACATTTCCGTTCCCAAAAAAGGTTTTTTGTTTCTCTGATTTTTTTCCGTAGTTCTTTGTTCTTTTCCTTGTATTCTTCTCTTTTTTCCCTCCCTGGTGTCGCCAACCATCTACTATAATACAACCTCTTCTCCTCTATCAGATCTTTCGTGATGATACGGAATTAAAATACTGACCTCGTTGTTGTGTGGCTTTGTTTGTCTGTTAATGTTCGATTGCTCTTATCCCGGATTCCGGAAAATTATTATCAATCCACATAATAAAATTTTAAGCACCTTGCAGGTAAATGTTGTATCCCAAAATTTTGGATTCCAATTTGTGGAAACTTCAATATCAAAAAAAAACAAAAATACAAATTGCCTTTCTTCATTCGCCTACTCATTAACTCGTATCACATGTCCTTGAATTCCGATATAAACGCCGGTACATATTTCTTAGATGCGCCGTCTGTCGATTCCGTGATTTCCACATCGGGATGATGGAATGAAATCGGGTGTTATCTCTCGCATATTATATTGTACATGGCATACACAAAAATTGAACTGCAACAAGATCTTGACAGCAATAAATATGAAACTAGGTGTTATTACATTGAATTCAATGTGCTACAATTTCGGGAGCCAATGTTCTCTTCTTCAAGCTGAAAATATTCACGAATGAACGATCCTTATCAAAATCCTGATCTAGGAAACATACCACCATAAATTTTACAGGCAAATCCTTCAGAAACACGGAAAACATACCTTCAAAAACGCAGGTTCAACAAACTCACAAGTGCAAACTACCCTCCATCATCATCATAATCACATAATACAATTGAAAAACCAACAAATATTCTCAGCTATTGATGATTTTCGTAACAATCCCCTAAATTAATTTGAATTTTTCAAGATGTCAGCAGGGCGGGGCTTAAGGTTGAATTGTCATGGATTTGTTTGAGTCGCTGTCACGTACGGTGACTTACAAGAGAGTAGCAGAAATAGAGATTCTCATCTTTGATTTCTCTTTGTCTTTTCGGTTTATTCCCTCTTTGAATTGGTATATTGAAGTTTCAAATTGTCTGTTTGGGCAATTACGATAGAGGAAGCAGACATTTTCTTCCTCGTGACCGTTTTCTATTATTGGAGTCATGAAACTGAGGTACATAAGTGCAATTCATTACAAATATTATATTACTATAAATAAAAAAATATATTCAGCTATTGTTGATTTTCGTAACAAACCCCTAAATTAATTTGAATTTTTCAAGATGTCAGATGGGCGGGGTTTAAGGTGCAATTGTCATGGATTTGTTTCAGTCACTGTCACGCACGATGACTAACAAGAGAGTATCGGAAACAGAGATTCTCGTCTTTGGTTGGTCCTCGTGTTTTCGGTGTATTTTATCATGATTGGGAAGATTTTCATTGGTCAGAATCATTAAATTACTAGTTTTCTTTTTTATAGTACTTGGTCCACCTGTTGAGTTTCGGGGCACCCGGTTGATGTATAGATTTCTTCATAACCATATACCACAAGGAATGAAAATTTTCTTTATCCGTTGTTATGAATTTCAGTAAATTTTTTGTACGCTGTCGAAAGCTTTCAACTAAGTCGTTACCTATAATCATGATTGCAGCGGTATATCATTGTCATTTAGAATATACTATATCGATTCCATTACTTATTCACGAATTTAGTCAGGTTATCTTGTCGAACATCGATCTGATATTTTTCAATGTCCATTTAATGTCCTGACTGAAAACACGTGTTCCAAAGGCCGACATACGAATGAAATAATTACCGTTTCATATTTCGATGCTATCTTCCCTTTTTCATGGAGATTCAGGCTTTTCCACACTAGCACACATAAAATAAGAAAAATGCCGAAACAGCATATTTTCTAGAGTTAGAGAATATGTTTTAGTTATGAAATTTATTCACTTTCCTAAACATTGCTGTTGAAATATTTTTTCTTTTCTATTGAATCAACTTATATTACATGAATTAAAAATAAGATTACCAGTATTTCCTTATATACGATGACACTGTCCATAATTCAACATAAATTAAAATTTGGAAGGACAGCACTGATATCCAGATAATTCATGCTCAGCTTCAGCCATAAGGAATGCACCAGAATCACTCAACTCTTCGAATACAATCTTGATTTATTTTTCCCGAAAAAGATCAGTAAACTTAATCTTAAAGTTCCTCTTCTGTACGGACAGACTCTGAACTTTCACAGGCAGTAAAAACTTTCCAAGGCCACGGCGAAGTGGTAGTCATTTATAGCTATCCCACAGGATACTGTCTAGGAAAGATAGAAGATACAACAGAGATTAAAGACAGCAGTTAAGTTGTCACCTATACATCTCTAGTATGGCGAAATATACAGTTCTGATAACTCAGACTTGAATTGTTTTCCTCATGTCTATATATAACCTGTTGAAAGCGGTAGTAATACACCTTAAAAGAGATCTTTTGACTTGAAACTTGGTAGTCCAAATGAAGTTTCAAATCCGTTGAATTTTAATCGACAGGCAAAAAGTCTGCTGATGCCAGTAATTTAATCTGAGAGGCTTGGATTACACAGTAAGAATTACAAGCTGACATGATAATGCCATGAAGCATATGGTCAGAGGGAGAAAAGGTACTGTTCTATGGGTATCAGGAGATCCCAATATTAAAGGAAATGAACAAGCTGATTAAATCGAAAAGAAAGCTTCAAGCGAGATGCAACATAAAAAAGAGGCCCAACAATGGAAAACTTCATATAGAATGAAACTCTGTAGAAATATTCCTAGAATCGTTCATAAAGAGATTTGTGTTATTCTAACCGACCCACATCAGAAAACTCAGAAGCTGCTCCATGTAATGGCTGCTCTGCTATCTGGACACTATATAGAAACACATTTCTTCAAGAACACATGGGAAAGTTTGAAGATGCAATTTGTTGGCCCTGATGGACCAATGTAGAAACTGCAGAACGCCTTGTGAGAAAGTGTCCAGAGCTTATTGACTAAATATGGACTAGTCAGTCCTGGTTCTTTATTATAGGTAATGGACAAATATTTTGAGGATACCGGTGAATTTATGAATATCATCAACGGACTCCAGACTTGAATTTTGTCAATGAGTTTTTGGATGGGCGAATCTCGGTAATGAATGACTTCTGTTAAGATCCAATAAGAAAACACACGCTTGATACTTTTCAGCATTTTTTTTTCATTAGCCTTTGGTGTAATGTTCAGAATTTTGATGTGTGTGAGCAGTGTATGTCATAGATTGTATCAGATTCGGCACCCTAAAACGTGGATTGCTTTCTTTTTATCCCGCTGACCGCAAATTGATGGTGAGAACTGACAACTGTTGGTAAACTATCACCGTCCACAGTAAACCAATTCTATAATTCCGACCACGTCATAAACCAGTTGATCGCTGATCCAGCGATATGAAATAATTTCCTATGGCACCGATTGGTTTCAACAGAAAATTTCCCAGCGGTGTTGTATTGAAATGCATTCTGGTGCGCTAATAAATGAGATTCACAAAGTGATGTAGACAGTGCTGCATATTCGTAATCGGTATTGCGTGTCAGGGTTGTTTTCATGCAGTAAGTCGCAGATGATACCATTTGAAAACGATAAATAACGCATACTTGATGAAGGGATATTCATTTGATGGAATTTGTGTGGAATGTTTGTATTCAAGGAACTTTTCGAAAACTATTCAATCTATGAAGAAACACTCACCTATGTCCATTCATCTGGAAAAAAGATATGACCAAGGGGTATGGAAAATATTGGGAAAAAGATAATTCAATCCAGGGCTACAATTAGATGATGAAACTAGTCTATATAAGGCCTCTTGTTTTATCAAAAACTTGATCGTTATCTATTGCGTGTTTGTATTTTTCTTCAATATTTTTTGTTCTTCTTCGAGAATAGAGCTGCCGTGTTCAATTTTAACGAATGTTTATAATCGAAGTGCGCAAGTCCATTCAAATCATCTGCTGAGTCTTAAAGTCGTCTGCATACATAAAGACACTGCAATATCGAGCCAACTTGATGAACCGGCTGATGTATATAAAAAGAGGGGCAGCCGAAGAACCGAATCGTGAGGGACACCATCCTGAATATTTCTAGGTTGGGGAACTCTATCACCCAACATGTGAACGTCTGAACCGAAGAGAGTTCTCTTCTCTTCAGAAGAGAATCTACCGTCGAAAATGCCAATCGAAATTTCCAGGGAGGTTAAGGAAAGATAGAAATGGTTCAGATCAGGGTTTCAGCCTTACTACTGGAGCTATTTTCAGAGATTTATCATCGGCATATGATATTGTGGGAAATGGGTCAATTTTGACACTCATCTGAAATGTGGAAAAATGGCTAGATTATCAGAAAATATGTTGTTTTCTTTGGGGATCAGTATTAGTCCCTTTACTCTTCAATTTATATTTGATTTACCGACGGCATATCTCTGAAATTCGTATGTGCTGATGATATCGCTATTGCTTACTACCATTCAGCCTTCCATACCTTAGGGAATACTCTATCAACTGAAGTAGCTTATCTATTCAAATCCTAATTACACAAAAACGATGATTTTTCTGAAACCTCTGAGTGACGTTTACGAGCATTACATTAAATTTTTTGAAAACAATTTATATATTTTTATTGAAATTTACAATCTACTTTCAAAAAGTATTCAGCAACTGTGTTATATGCACAGACTAATAGAAAGTATTTCATATTGGTGGATTCTTAGTTATGATCAGTCAGTTAGGTCGTTTCGCCTGCCATCTTCATCATCTTCAGTCAGTTCGTCGACCAGCTGGTCAGTTGGTTGGCAGCTTCTAATGGTATTTTCTCGAGCGGTCTTCTATTTCTGTGCTGACATATGGGTCTCTTCAAACTTCATGGATGGTGTGGTTAGAGACATTCCAAGGGCTATTAACTAATGAACCTAGTATTTTTTATTGCACTCTTTGTATAATTTTAATATTTAATGGCTTATCGAAACTCCTGATTTGAATGCCGTACGTCCCTATTGGTTGAATGATCGCTTTGTTAATTCATTTGTTCAATCCAAAACTAGGAAGAAATTTTTCAAATATGTACGAAGCCATTTAAATTCATCTGTTAGCCTTCTGGTATTGAGTAATGATGATGATACCTTATTGTCCGACCATAAAATGATAGCAGAAACTTTTGCGGACACCTATCGAAAGATGTTTTCCACCCAACCTGATACCCCCATGCCTCAGATAAGTGAGCCCAGAATTCATGTTTGCGTAACTCGTTCTTGAACACCTTAAAAGTCTTGCTGAGGGAAAGCATGGAGGCAGTCTTCCGTCACCCTGATTTTCAAAAAAGGCGATAAGTTTAGTCCTAAAAACTACAGACCCATGAGTTTAACATCTGCTGTACGCAAGATTTTGAAGAGGATGATTTCATCAAAACTAAGTTTCTGTTGGACACTTCTGTGATACCTCCCGAACAGCATGGTTTTGGGCCTGGTAGATCTTTTTTAACAAATCTTTTAAGTAGCGTTGGATCGTGGACTGCAGCTTTAAATAATAAATCTCCCGTCGATGTAATTTACTTAGATTTCTCGTGTGCAATTGACAGGGTGCCTATCAGACGACTACTCCATAAGTTGGAACATTATGGAATCCAAGGCATGCTTTTGCGGTGGGTCCATGCATTTCTTTCGGATCGCACATATTCAGTTAAAGTCGGTTCAGGGAGATCTTACTTCAGATCTGTGAGTAGTGGAGATCCTCAGGGTTCTGTCCTGCGACCACTGCTCTTCTGGTGTATGTATGTGATCTACCTGGTATGCTGATGATATGAAATTTTATAACTACCCCAACACTAATCGTGATACCCTTCAGGAAGACTGTAACATCATTCAAAGATGGACGGAGGAGTGGCTGTTGCCTCTAAAGTGCCGTGTCCTGCATTTGGGTAATAACAACCTCAAAATGATCTACTATTTGGACGGAAATACGATTGAATCTTGCACATCACATGTTGATTTGGGAGTTTCAATTGATGCTGACTTGCTGTGGAGATCGAATGTAATGCGGGTGACGAATAAAGCTATGAAGTCTCTGTATCTCATCCATCTCATACCATTTCACACATTAACATCACTCTACAAGACGTATATACGCCCCATATTGCAATTCGCAGGTCCAGTATGGCAAATCCTCTTTGTGCAAGATGCAGAGCTGCTGGAGCAGGTGCAACGAAGAGCAACTCGAATCCCATTCGGTATCATAAGACCTGACTACCAAACTCGGCTCTCCATGATGGTATTAGAAACTTTCTCAAGTCGTAGGATGAGGGAAGATATGCTGACCACGTTTAGAGCGGGATTTTCGGCGTTGACATGTCTGGTCTATTTTCATTAAACAGATGTCATCTAAGAGGACACGGATGCAAGCTGAGTAGTTTTTCACAAGAAGCAGAGGGAATTTCTTGAGTAACAAGGTATTTCGTGTATGGAATATGTTGTCCCACAGTGTCGTCAACGCCCCTAGTGTTAACAGTTTCAAAAACAGATGGGACTCATGGAGCTCCGGTAGATACTTGAGACCAGTTAATAGTGCGTGTTTCATTTTCAGTAATGGACTTAGTTTTTCTTTAATTTAATTCAATCTGATCTTTTTCCGAATTCACTAGCATGAGCCTATTCTATTTTTTTCATTGTGAGTTATATAGGTTACCCTCGACTCTAATAATAATTATAATAATAATAAGTTGGACTTCCTCCTATAAGCCAATACATGTTTGCCAAGATACTAAGCGTTAGTATCGACTGACTCTTCTCTTTCCAATATTTTGACAGGGGGACATAAACTTGAATGTAACTTGAACTGACTTTGCGTCATTGATGTTGAGTCGTAATTTTAGATGCCACTGTCCAAGATCATCCAGGTGTTCCTGCAATTGTTTGGAAGCAGTTTCGGCGTTTTTATCAAATATAAGTATGGCTATATTGTCTGCAAAAGATGCTATGGTGTGTTCTCACTTTCTACCAACTGAAACTAAATTAAGAAGTCCGATCGATGTCAATCAAATACGTATCTGTGAAAGCACCGAGAATTGAAATTTCCAAAGATTTTTTTGACACTTCTCTTTTCTGAATTTAAAAAAAAATCGTACTTTCAGAAGAATAATGTGGGGATTTTTCTCTAAGTTTGAGACGAATAGGAGGTGCCAAGAAATGGGAAAATAGTTCCGTTTTCGACTGTCGCCTCAAAGTTTAAATGAGAAGTCGAGAAGGAACATAAATGGCAACGTAATTATTCATCTTTAACTCAAACTCTAAATGTTTAAATTTTTCTTCAAATACGTGTGACATGTTATGAGGTATATTTTCTCACCTGCCGATTTCTTTGAAATTTTACAGATTCGTATGTTTCAACGACCGAATTCGAATATCTTTCTTGTTACATAATGATCCGATGAATATTTTAAGGTTTGTAGGGGTAGCCAAATTGCTGAAAACACGAAAACTTTATCTCATGTCTTGTGGAAGGCAGATAACATACGATAAAAAGGGCATAGTCAAGTTTGGTCCTGACTCAGGAAGTCAGACCTAATCGATTGACATTATTTTTGGCTCGATATCCGAAAATTACAGACCAAAAACTTAATGGATAGATTATTGAATTAAATTAAGTTTATTGCTAGTTATTACTACGTGACGTCACTGTTGTGCCAGAAGCTGATCACATATAGCAGCTATAGAGTAAATGCTGAGAATCTTCCATAGAAATGAGGAAATCATCTTGATGTTGGAAATACAATCCCGATTGAAGAAACCAATAAAAATTCTTCGATCTACAGCTACGTTTTGACGTCTATTCAGCGTCTTCTACGTGCTACAAATAAACATACATACACGTTAGTTTTGGAACCTAAAAAAAGCAATAAATATACAATATAAATTACAGACCAGAAAAACAATGGTAAATTATTTTGTGATCGCATGGAAGAAACATAAAACCGGAGAAAATTTAAATTTAAAAATAAAGTGTGCTTTTAAAAATTCGACATTGTTTAACAATCGAAAGAACTGGCAATTAAATTGTCAAAAAATAAAGTTCTGAAAGGGAAGTCTCTTTTATATTTTGACAATTTAATTGCCAGTTCTTTCGATTGTTAAACAATGTCGAATTTTAAAAAGCACACTTTATTTATAAATTCAAATTTTCTCCGGTTTTATATGTTTCTTCCATGCGATCACAAAAATAATTTACCATTGGTTTTTTGTCCTGTAATTTATATTGTATATTTATTGCTTTTTTTTCAAGTTCCAAAACTAACGTGTATGTATGTTTCTTTGTATCACAAAGAAGACGTCAAAACGTAGCTTTAGATCGAAGTATTTTTATTGGTTCCTTCAATCGTGATTGTATTTTCAACATTAATATCCAGAGGAACGAAACTTTTTATGAATTGATAGGAAACCATCTTGTTCTAAGAGAAATGGTTCAGGCAAACAGCGGAAATGTAACGGATTGAAGCAACGGCTTCCTTATGAAAACGAAAGTGAAATGTTATAGCAGCTATTGTAAAGTATGTCAACGTCCATAATGTAGTTGTTACGTAACTGAGAACATACTTGACTTACTGTCGAGAACGTTCTTTGTGTATCCCCACATCATTATTCAAGATATGTGCGACTTAATATAATCATTATGCGATATTTTGTCTTTGTTCGGCGACTTATCAGCATTCGAGCAACAGAAATAGCGAAATGAACAATTACAGATCAGATGTGACGATACAAATAAAACAAAACAATCTTGAAATGACGCGCCTGATTTAGAAGTATTATGATTCTTTCAAAGAAATCAACGTCAAGATTATGGAATCATTTTTTCCTTGTAGGAAGTTGGACTGATAAACGGTCTTGAATTTCCGATAATTGCAAACAGTGCATTGATATTATCTTGATGAATCAAAACCCGTATTATAGCCTTTTCAAGGTTTCATGCCAGAAATGGGGAGAACAAGACCTTACAGGTTCCAATTAATGTATGTCAGGAAACTATTCCTCAAGAACGCATGGAGATATCGAGCTGATATTTACCTCAGAAATATTTCAATACGTATACTCTGCACTTATAATGAATTGAAGAACAATGTAACTTGAGAAAACCCGAAATTTCAAGAATTTACCGTGTTACGTTTACGTGTTATTACCTTGAACTTTTCGATCGATTTCGACGACATATTTTTGGATAGATTGCAAAATGAAATGAAATGAAATATAAATGGTACATGTTTAGTCGAATCAATATCAATACAGGTAGTGTATTAAATATAAAATGTTGAATGGTTGTGGTTCTCTCTTGCTGGAAATGCATTTTCATTTAATTTGAATGTGATTAAATAAAAACTTATTTAATAAAATTTCCGCATTTATTGTGTTTCAACAATATTGTAACACTACATTATGCAACTGTTGTTTCGTCAAATTCCTGGCTTCTCCTGGCGAGTTCGATGTTAAACTAAGTACTCCAGATAAATTTGAGTATTCCTTATACAGGGTGCCCATTTGAAAACGAAACAGACGAGATTACAGACGAAATAAATTTTTTCGATAGAAATGCTCGGACAGGTCGATTTCTGTTTCGAGGGGGACAACTTGAGATGTAGGTTACGGACGCATAGCGCTTCAACCCTTGCTACTACAACCCTCACCCCCAAATTTTGAATAAGGAAGATGGAGTGAGTGATACCTCATTTGACAGGTATTTTCATACTGATTTCAGCACAGTAATTGTTTTTTCATTTTATGCATTAGTTCTTGAAATATTCTCAACTAAGTATTTGAAAATGAAGTGGTGTTTTCATGGCACTTGTAGTGTTTTTTTGTGAAAAATCGACATTTTGGGATCACATTGATCCAATTTTGACGGAAATTATTGAAAACAATGCTGGAAATTATGTGGAAGATGCTCCTCCACACTACGCCTTACCAGTTCTGGATTAAAGATTTCCAAATCGGTGGATTGGAAGAAGGGGTCCCACTGAATGGCCAGCCAGATCGCCAGACCTGTCACCATTAGATTTCTTTCTTTGGACCACTTGAAGAGTAAAATTTACTCTACACAGCCTGTTTCCATAGAAGATTTAAGAAGACGTATAGTGAACGAATGTCGTCAAATCACTCCAGAAATGCTGCAAAATGTGCGCCATCGTTTCGAACAAAACTTATTTCATTGTATGGAAGCTGATGGTGAACAATTGGAATATTAGTCGAGCATCTGACCCTAGTAGCATTAACTCGTACGGTATGACTTCATTTTCCCAGTGGTATGTTTTGCAATTTCAGAGACAAGTACGGAAATTTTGGTGTTTCGGAAGCACGAAATGTCAATTATTCGCAAAAAATTAATTTGAGTGATAAAATTAACTAATGCATGAATAAGAATGCATAAATGAAAAAACAATCACTGTGCTGAAATCAGTATAAAAATACCTTTGAATTGAGATATCACTCACCCCATCTTCTCTATTCAAAAATTGGGGGTGGGATTGTAGCAGCAAGGGTTGAAGTGCTATGCGTCCGTATTCTTAAGTGTCCCCCTCGAAACAGAAATCGACCTGTCCGAGCATTTCTATCGAAAAAACTTATTTCGTCTGTAATCTCGTCTTTTTCGTTTTCAAATGGCCACCCTGTATATTCCACAAGATGGAAAAGGGGGGAACGGTATTCTAAATGCTTTTGGGATTTTTTATGGCATGTTTATCAATGGGGATCTGTTGGCATCCGTTTGGTCACTAAGTAGGATATTTTGCCTGTTATATCTGTTAATTTCTATTGCTTCTAGAATATAGTCTTCTGTTTTTGTTGTTCAAAACTTTGTAGTTTGAATCAAACATCTGTTTTTTATTCAGGAAACTACTCGAATGTTCCTTAATCCCCTTCTCGAAGTTCCTTCCTGTTTGTCCAATATATACTTTCTGGCATGGACCACCATTCAACTTATATACTCCTGATTTTTTGTTTTTATCTTATTTGTCTTTATTATTTTTGATTAAACTACTCAAAGTATCATTGGTTTTAAATGATATATTGAAATTCTTGTTTTTTTAAAATTTTTTCACTTCTAGTGATTTTTTACCTGTATAATTTAGTGTTATATATCTATTCTGTTCTATTTTTTTGTTTTTATCGTATTTTAATGTTGAAGCTTGGTTTAATAAGAATTTATGCAATATGTGGTCTACAATGTTAGGTTTGAAACCATTATTATCAGAGATACTGTGGACCAAATATTGAATAAATTCTTATTAAATCAAGCTTTAACATTAATATACTTCAAAAACGAAAAAATAGAACATAATAGATATATAACACTAAATTATACAGGTATGAAAACTCCAGGTAATCCCTTTCGGAATATAGAGAACGACTGCCGAACGGACATGATCAAGTTTGGCCCTATATGCTTCGTCAGGAAGTCAAACCCATTCGATTAAGACCATTTGTGGCTCTATATCCGAAAGTTGAAAACATTTTGGCAAAACAACGTATCGCTGTTATAAAGGGTTCTCCAATAGGGACTTGACAACTTTGAATCTGAATAAAACACAAACCATTTGAGTTATTTCAAAAACTTCATTATTGGCTTGAAGTACAAACTTAACATTTATGGATGGAACTCGACTTCGTTCTATGGCCACCTCGGGCACGTTTGTAGCGATCAATTCTCTGGACCCAATTTTCGATGACTCGTCCACACATTTCAGCCGAAACGGCCGCTATTTCGCGTTCAATGTTGTCTCTGAGCTTTTGCAATGTCATCGGCTTGTTGGCATAGACCAGTGACTTGACTAGTAGTCCCAAAGAAAATAGTCCAGAGGCGTCAAATCGCACGAACGAGGCGGCCAATCGACGAAATAACACGCTCATCAAATGTCTGCTTCAATAAACTGATTGTTACGTGTGATGTATGGCTAGTGGCACCGTTCTGTAGAAATACATGTTGACCAAGTCCATACCTTGCAATTGGGGCCAAAAAAATTCGTTATCATGGCGCGGTAGCGATCGCCATTGACCGTAACGTGACGATTGTTGGCATCAATGAAATAATACGGTCAAATGATGCCGCCGGCGTGAAGACCGCACCAAACCGTGATGTTTTGGGGACGTAATTGAGTCTAGTGAATCACGTGTGGATTGCTGCCTGTCCAATAACGCATATTTTGCTTATTGACAAAGCCATTGAGCCAAAAATAAGCTTCATCGCTGAAGATGACAGCTTTCCCAGTGCCCAAATGGAGAAAGTAAGTCGCTTCAAATGGTCCAATGGCTTCAATTCTTGAGTCACCTTGATCTTGTACTGGCGCAAACCAAGATTCTCACGCAAAATTCCCCATACAGTAGTCTGACGGATGCCCAATACTTGAGAACGCCGTGGAATTGACTGATTTGGGTCGTCGGCTATGTAGGCCCGAACGGCAGCAATGTTTTCGTTACTGCGACCGGTCCTTTGTCTGACTGAAACGACAATATGTAGGCTCAAATTTTTGCACCAAACTTGTGATTGCCTGTCTACTGGGGCGCGAATTACGATCGAAAATTGGAGTCAAGGCTCTTAAAGTTGCGGTCACCGATTCCGAATTTTGGTAGTAAACTTTTAAGACCTGACTACCAAACTCGGCTCTCCATGATGGAATTAGAAACTTTCTCAAGTCGTAGGATGAGGGAAGATATGCTGACCACGTTTAGATCGGGATTTTCAGCGTTGACATGGAAGAAACATAAAACCGGAGAAAATTTAAATTTAAAAATAAAGTGTGCTTTTAAAATTCGACATTGTTCAACAATCGAAAGAACTGGCAATTAAATTGTCAAAAAATAAAGTTCTGAAAGGGAAGTCTCTTTTATATTTTGACAATTTAATTGCCACTTCTTTCGATTGTTGAACAATGTCGAATTTTAAAAAGCACCCTTTATTTTTAAATTCAAATTTTCTCCGGTTTTATATGTTTCTTCCATGCAATCACAAAAATAATTTACCATTGGTTTTTTGTCCTGTAATTTATATTGTATATTTATTGCTTTTTTTTCAAGTTCCAAAACTAACGTGTATGTATGTTTCTTTGTAGCACAAAGAAGACGTCAAAACGTAGCATTAGATCGAAGTATTTTTATTGGTTCCTTCAATCGTGATTGTATTTTCAACATTAATATCCAGAGGAACGAAACTTTTTATGAATTGATAGGAAACCATCTTGTTCTAAGAGAAATGGTTCAGGCAAACAGCGGAAATGTAACGGATTGAAGCAACGGCTTCCTTATGAAAACGAAAGTGAAATGTTATAGCAGCTATTGTAAAGTATGTCAACGTCCATAATGTAGTTGTTACGTAACTGAGAACATACTTGACTTACTGTCGAGAACGTTCTTTGTGTCTCCCCACATCATTATTCAAGATATGTGCGACTTAATATAATCATTATGCGATATTTTGTCTTTGTTCGGTGACTTATCAGCATTCGAGCAACAGAAATAGCGAAATGAACAATTACAGATCAGATGTGACGATACAAATAAAACAAAACAATCTTGAAATGACGCGCCTGATTTAGAAGTATTATGATTCTTTCAAAGAAATGAACGTCAAGATTATGGAATCATTTTTTCCTTGTAGGAAGTTGGACTGATAAACGGTCTTGAATTTCCGATAATTGCAAACAGTGCATTGATATTATCTTGATGAATCAAAACCCGTATTATAGCCTTTTCAAGGTTTCATGCCAGAAATGGGGAGAACAAGACCTTACAGGTTCCAATAAATGTGTGTCAGGAAACTTTTCCTCAAGAACGCATGGAGATATCGAGCTGATATTTACCTCAGAAATATTTCAATACACATACTCTGCACTTATAATGAATTGAAGAACAATGAAACTTGAGAAAACCCGAAATTTCAAGAATTTACCGTGTTACGTTTACGTGTTATTACCTTGAACTTTTCGATCGATTTCGACGACATATTTTTGGATAGATTGCAAAATGAAATGAAATGAAATAAATGGTATATGTTTAGTCGAATCAATATTAATATAGGTAGTGTATTAAATATAAAATATTGAATGGTTGTGGTTCTCTCTTGATGGAAATGCATTTTCATTTAATTTGAATTATTTAATAAAATTTCCACATTTATTGTGTTTCAACAATATTGTAACACTACATTATGCAACAATTGTTTCGCCAAATTCCTGGCTTCTTCTGGCGAGTTCGATGTTGAACTAGGTACTCCAGAAAAATTTGAGTATTCCTTATACAGGGTGGTCATTTGAAAACGAAACAGACGAAATAAATTTTTTCGATAGAAATGCTCGGACAGGTCGATTTCTGTTTCGATACTTAAGATGTAGGTTACGGACGCATTGCGCTTCAACCCTTGCTACTACAACCCTCACCCCCAAATTTTGAATAGGGAAGATGGGGTGAGTGATACCTCATTTCAAAAGTATTTTCATACTGATTTCAGCACAGTAATTGTTTTTTCATTTTATGCATTAGTTCTCGAAATATTCTCAACTAAGTATTTGGAAATGAAGTGGTGTTTTCATGGCACTTGTAGTGTTTTTTTGTGAAAAATCGACATTTTGGGATCACATTGATCCAATTTTGACGGAAATTATTGAAAACAATGCTGGAAATTATGTGGAAGATGCTCCTCCACACTACGCCTTACCAGTTCTGGATTAAAGATTTCCAAATCGGTGGATTGGAAGAAGGGGTCCCACTGAATGGCCAGCCAGATCGCCAGACCTGTCACCACTAGATTTCTTTCTTTGGGCCACTTGAAGAGTAAAATTTACTCTACACAGCCTGATTCCATAGAAGATTTAAGAAGACGTATAGTGAACGAATGTCGTCAAATCACTTCAGAAATGCTGCAAAATGTGCGCCATCGTTTCGAACAAAACTTATTTCATTGTATGGAAGCTGATGGTGAACAATTGGAATATTAGTCGAGCATCTGACCCTAGTAGCATTAACTCGTACGGTATGACTTCATTTGCCCAGTGGTATGTTTTGCAATTTCAGATACAAGAACGGAAATTTTGGTGTTTCGGAAGCACGAAATGTCAATTATTCGCAAAAAATTAATTTAAGTAATAAAATTAACTAACGCATGAATATTTCGAGAACTAATGCATAAAATGAAAAAACAATTACTGTGCTGAAATCAGTATAAAAATACCTTTGAATTGAGATATCACTCACCCCATCTTCTCTATTCAAAAATTGGGGGTGGGATTGTAGCAGCAAGGGTTGAAGCGCTATGCGTCCGTATTCTTAAGTTGTCCCCCTCGAAACAGAAATCGACCTGTCCGAGCATTTCTATCGAAAAAACTTATTTCGTCTCTAATCTCGTCTGTTTCGTTTTCAAATGGCCACCCTGTATATTCCACAAGATGGAAAGGGGGGGAACGGTATTCTAAATGCTTTTGGGATTTTTTATGGCATGTTCATCAATGGTGATCTGTTGGCATCCGTTTGGTCACTGAGTAAGATATTTTGCCTGTTATATCTGTTAATTTCTATTGCTTCTAGAATATAGTCTTCTGTTTTTGTTGTTCAAAACTTTGTAGTTTGAATCAAACATCTGTTTTTTATTCAGGAAACTACTCGAATGTTCCTTAATCCCCTTCTCGAAGTTCCTTCCTGTTTGTCCAATATATACTTTCTGGCATGGACCACCATTCAACTTATATACTCCTGATTTTTTGTTTTTATCTAATTTGTCTTTATTATTTTTGATTAAATTACTCAAAGTATCATTGGTTTTAAATGCTTTATTGAAATTCTTGTTTTTTTTTGTAATTTTTTTCACCTCTATTGATTTTTTTACCTGTATAATTTAGTGTTATATATCTATTCTGTTCTATTTTTTCGTTTTTGGGGTGTTTTAATGTTGAAGTTTGGTTTAATAAGAATTTATTCAATATTTGGTCCACAATGTAAAATAGGTTTGAACCTATTATTAACAGAGATATTGTGGACCTAATATTGAATAAATTCTTATTAAATCAAGCTTTTTAACATTAATATACCTCAAAAACGAAAAAAATAGAACAGAATAGATATATAACACTAAATTATACAGGTATGAAAACTCGAGGTAATCTTTTTCGGAATATAGAGAACGACTGCTGAACGGACATGATCAAGTTTGGCCCTATATGCTTCGTCAGGAAGTCAAACCCATTCGATTAAGACCATTTGTGGCTCTATATCCGAAAGTTGAAAACGTTTTGGCAAAACAACGTATCGCTGTTATGAAGGGTTTTCCAATAGGGACTTGACAACTTTGAATCTGAATAAAACACAAACCATTTGAGATATTTCAAAAACTTTATTATTGGCTTGAAGTACAAACATAACATTTATGAATGGAACTCGACTTCGTTCATATGCCCACCTCGGGCACGTTTGCAGTGGTCTATTCTCTCGACCCAATTTTCGATGACTCGGCCACACATTTCAGCCGAAACGGCCGCTATTTCGCGTTCAATGTTGTCTCTGAGCTCTTGCAATGTCATCGGCTTGTTGGCATAGACCAGTGACTTTACTAGTAGCCTCAAAGAAAATAGTCCAGAGGAGTCAAATCGCACGAACGAGGCGGCCAATCGACGAAATAACACGCTCATCAAATGTCTGCTTCAGGAAACTGATTATTACGTGTGATGTGTGGCTAGTGGCACCGTTCTGTAGAAATACATGTTGGCCAAGTCCATACCTTGCAATTGGGGCCAAAAAATTCGTTATCATGACGCGGTAGCGATCGCCATTGACCGTAACGTGACGATTGTTGGCATCAATGAAAAAATACGGTCAAATGATGCCGCCGGCGTGAAGACCGCACCAAACCGTGATGTTTTGGGGATGTAATTGAGTCTAGTGAATCACGTGTGGATTGCTGCCTGTCCAATAACGCATATTTTGCTTATTGACAAAGCCATTGAGCCAAAAATAAGCTTCATCGCTGAAGATGATTTTTCGATGAAAATCATAATCGCGGCGCAGCTTTTCCAGTGCCCAATCGGAGAACAAGGTCGATTCAAATGGTCCAATGGCTTCAATTCTTGAGTCACCTTGATCTTGTACGGGTGCAAACCAAGATCCTCACGCAAAATTCTCCATACAGTGGTCTGACGGATGCCCAATACTTGAGAACGCCGTGGAATTGACTGATTTGGGTCGTCGGCTATGTAGGCCCGAACGGCAGCGATGTTTTCGTTACTGCGACCGGTCCTTTGTCTGACTGAAACGACAATATGTAGGCTCAAATTTTTGCACCAAACTTGTGATTGCCTGTCTACTGGGGCGCGAATTACGATCGAAAATTGGAGTTAAGGCTCTTAAAGTTGCGGTTACCGATTCCGAATTTCGGTAGTAAACTTTTAAAACTTGCAAGCGTTTTTCGTTCGTGTACTTCACCATGATGAAAATGTCCACTTTGTTGAATGAATTGACGTTGACAGTTTGATGATTTGTCTAAGGGTACACTGTAAAAAATAGTTCCTCATCTCAAACCATATTAATTTGTCTCAAGTACTCCGTACGTTTGAATACAGCCAAATGCATAAAGTACTTGACCCTACCGCCCTCTACGGTTGAGAATGGCGTTTACCCTAAATAAAAGTTTCTTGAGTTAAGAAACTGATTAGTTTCAACCAAGCTCAGAGTTTTTGACTCAGGTGGTAAAAAAATTTGATCCAACGGTAATATTAATCAGTATGTAACTATTGATACTTTTCGTAGAATAAAAATGTTGGTTTCATGTAAATAAATATTACATTTCACTAAAGCTCGATTTGTAGTTGATTTAAAGGATCTTAGTTGAATGGGTCGAGAATTCAGTCGATAAAAATGATAATATCTCTTATGTCAAGTGAAAGTTTCTTGGGTTAAGAAACTGATTGATTTGAGCTAAATTGAAGGGTTTTTGACACTAGCAGAGGAATAATTTGATAAATAAAAAAAAATAAATAAAACAAAAAAAACATTTGTATGTAATCATTATTTTTCTTCACAGAACAATTATTTCTCTTTTATATAAATAAATACCGCAATACCGCGGCAGACCATGAATATTGTACGGAATGGGAAAGGCGTCTAGAGTTTCGTTGGAAGTTGCAGAGAGGGAGCGAGTATACCTCAAGCGTCAACCGTCTGCTTTTCCAAGACACGTTGTACAGACAACCGTTCCCATCACGTCGGGGTCACCAATGTAGAATCGAAGGAATTTATCCCTACTTACACACATTTGGACTCATCAGTATGGCTTGTATGCGCCATGCCATAGACGCAGGGGTTAGAAGTTTTGAGGGAGCCGCCGGGAGTTGAACCCGGCACCTAGTACCTAGTCGGTGTGAAACTTGAGCGCAAACCTCTAGGCCACCGAAGCGCTGTGAACTAAGCTATGCGTGGCTATATAGAGTGCCACCAAGAGATCCCTATACACTCCCCTGCCGCTGACAGAGTGCCGCTACAATAGCTATAGTCCAGGCAGTGGGTTATCATCTCATCCCTGTCATCATCCAATACCAGATCACCCGGTTCTCCACCAACACAAAGATATTTGGTTTGCTCTAAGTTGACATTTAAGCCCCACTTCTCGTATTCTTCAATTAGCTTGCGCATAATGTATTCCATGTCATCTTTATCACCGGATACAACAATATTAAGGTATTTCAAGCGATGAACCAAGAGTAACCGGTTATCTTTGGTCTTTTGTGGTAAATACCTTTTGTATTCAAGCGGTTTGGGTTATAGATCCGTGACGTCATGAATTAACCGCAATTTGATCGAGAAATGTCAAATCAAACCAAAATAGTAACCCTGCTCGAGAGCAGGGTTACGATTCTGGTTATTAGAGTAAGTAGGGTTAGATGTGTATAAACATGAAAATAGTAAACAATGCAAGGACTTTGAATTATTTGGAAGTTGAAAAACTGATCTTGGTAGAACCGAAAGACTATTGAATATTTCACAGAGATAATTAACAATCCAAACTACAGCAACACGAATTCTATTTAATGAAATGGAAGTTCAACTCCAGGTAGGAACTAAGTCAATTTAAGATAAAATTAAAAATAATACGCTCTTCCTAAATTCACAGGTTCCAAAGAAAACTGAAAGAACGTGGGTGAAAAGTTGTGTTGTTTGGATTGAAAGAACTCGTCAAAAATGGGACCACAATGTAGCAGAATGTAGAATTTCTTTAACATAATAAAAAACAGAGAACATTATGAAATACAGTTCTTGAAAGAAGGAAATACTCAGGATCTAATATAATCATGTGCTTCTGAATAATGTTGCTGAAAATCATGTGGAAATAGTAGATTACAGATCAGTAATACAACTGGTCTGTCAACTGAAGGTGCGTGAAATGAAACTTATAAATCCAATGATTTTCTTGAATTTTAACTTTGAAGGCTGTAGGTATTTGATCACAATTTAAATTTTAGGAAAACTCAAAAATAAAATTGGAACCAGAAACTGTATATTCAATGGAGAAAAATTCCATTTCTATAAATCACCTAGGTAAGAAAATGATTTGGAAACCATTAGAATCATTGTAGAATGTACAGATTAGATTTGCTTTTCATTAGAGAAAAACAGAATTCCTTGTGTATTTTGTTAGCTGCAGTATTCAAAAATTTTATCAGCACTGCAAACATTGAATGTAGAGAGAAACTTAACCAGTCATCAACTGAAAGTATGTTGAAGTAACACAGAAAAACCATCAATTCTTATTGAATTTGTTATAAAGAAAATATTAAATTCTATTTCAAATTTCAGGATAACTCTATAAGAGAAGAAATTAAAGGATCAAAGAGAAAATGTCATTTGTGTGAAGCAATCTAGATTGATAATGATTTGAAAATTACAAGAAGAACCTGAAAATTATAGCCACAAGAAATCAATAAAAATCCATTGAGAATTCTGTTAATGAAACTATGAAAAGATAAATTTTCAGGTTGCTTCAAATTTATGTTATGTGTGCAATACTGAGAGTATCTGCAAGGCATCGTGTCAATAGTTTGGGTGTTCTGAGAATGCACAATATGGTAGTAATTTTAAGGTAGATCATTAAATTGAAAGAAGAACCAGTAGAAGTGACCAAATAACTCTATTTTTTTTAAATTGGAATAAACTGAAATATACAAATTCAAAATATTGTTTGTTAAAACCATCATGAGATTTGTCATTGCCGTTCCTAAGGTTAAGATATTAAGAAGTTCTTTCATTGCCTTTTTGTGTTTGTTTCAAATTTTCATCAATTATAATCTTGAAATAATGCAAAAATAGATTTAATTTCTAACTCTGGAAAAAAATTCGTCATTGACTTTAAAATTAAAACATTCCTCTTTGACTTAATTTTCTTCCTTTTACTAGCTGTTAATATTGATATTTTTCATTTTAATCATTTCTTGTCATTTTCTTCATTCCTAGTTACTCACAAAATAATTTTTTTTATGATCATTTTTTACATGTATAGATATTATATGAGTCTAATTTGGTATTTATTCCTTGTTAAATTTATTGTAGTTTCAGTAATTCCATTATAAGGATATATTGGCTAATAAAAAATTGCTTATAAAAATTTCTTTTTGTTTATAATAAGCTTCGGGAATGGGCCTTTTTTATCAGATAAATGCTCAGATAACCTATGAGCATAAATAAACGTGAATCAAAAAAATGACAGCACGGATAACCAAACCCGAGCATTCAAGCGATAATTTCTGGTTATTATTTCTGGATTTTGAAGGAATAACCAAGAAGAACCAGCAATAACCGCTAGATGGACCAAAATCATAACCTGGTTACTCTTGGTTCATCGCTTGAAATACCTTATTGTGAATAAAATGCACAAATAATTGCATTTAAATGGGATATATTTAATATAAAAGAGAGAGAGTTTTGATTTAATTGCTACAATTAATTCGTTTTATTAAATCAATTACGCAATATTTTTTTTACAAATGTCACTTCATATTGCAACAATTATATGTTCAATTTTATTCAAATATTTATAGTTTTCTTCAAGTAAATGAGGCGAATAATATAATCTCAAGAGATTCTTGTCTCAAGAAACTGTAGTCGTTGCATCAACTGACAGAATTTACGACAACCGTACCTTCGTTCTATTGAACAAATAAAAATGAAACGAATGAATGGTTTCGTTAAAACCTATTTAGAATAATGTATTTGTATCAATCAATTATGGATATTGAGACAAGTGCATAAACAATTTCTTGTAATTGTATGTTTATGTTGAATCAGTTGTTTCTTTCATTTCGCTGAAATGTAAAAAGTTTCAGGCGAATGTTTTAGCTGTTCTCTATAATCAACTAGGTTGTTTTAATCAAGAAAAATAGTTCATTTGGCGTAATCAATTTTAGATTAATTCAAATTAAAATGGTTTGATTGAAAAAAAATTCTCAAACTCCTGAGGAGTTTGAGCGCAGAATTTTATTTTTTACAGTGTACGTTCACAAATTAAATTCAAAGTTCTCAAGTCCTCAAAGCGCGCAAAGAACTAAATTTTTTAATAATCAAGCAAATATATTACGAGAAGTATTTTATTATGATTAAAATATTATGCGCATATTTAAAAATGGTACACTGAGAAAAAAGAGATGGTTCCAGCAACAAAATGCTTTGTTTCAGAGGTTTTCTTTGAATGCAATTAATGACTTGTTTTCTTGAAATAAGATCTCTTCTCGATAAATAAGTATTATTAATATCAATCAACATGATTGTCTTGGTTCACGCAAGGGATTTATTTGAGCGAAGTTATTTCAACATAACAAATATTTGTTATGTTGGAACATATGAATTTTTAATTCAAAGAGGTAATTTGTTTCTATTACTTTCTGTTGAGAATATTTGATTCAAAAACACAACTTATTCGAATTAAATATTATACATAAGGTTCAAACAAATGAATTAGTTCGATCAAAGAAAGATCGATCGAATTTTTGTAGAAAATAATTGTTTGTTCATAACTCGTGGACGATTCAACGCCACCAATTAGTATATTTTTGAAGAGCTATACTGCAAAGGGCTTTCGACTAATTCCGCGCAAGATTTTCCGTTATAATATCGGGCGTTCACATGTGTTGACTATTCACGATTCCGCCAATGAAATTTGGTATCTTATACTGTCGTCCTTCATTTTCTTAGTCAATTAGGGCCTTTTGAGAGGTTAGGGGTCAGGCGGGATACAATATTGTAGGAAGTTCAAGAGAAGTGCAGGTGCAGTGCTTTATCTTTATTCTCCTTGAAGAGTTCGAAGGGATAAGTGTTTGTGCGTTTTCTCAGATTTGTGGTCAATGTGGAAAATTATTGAGTTTGCTCTGATCTGTTTCAAGTGATTTGTGTAGTTGAATTTAGGTGAAAATAATTCAATTATATGCTCTTGCTTAAATGCTCTGAAAAAAATTGCACTTTTTTCAATTCCATACCTATTCTCTTTCTGTTTTTGAAAGATAGATACGAGTAGGAAAATAAATATATGCACTTTTCCATGGAAGAGTCAGACGTAGGCTCACTGGAGTTTTTTCCTACTAAAAATGGATTAGGAGATTATCGACGTACATTCCAAGGTAATTCGTTTTCTGTTGGAAAAATGTTTCAATTCACTTTTTTCTCATTGGATTCATTATATTTTCTGTAGCAATTAAGCCAAATGAGATTCTTTTTAAAGATGTTTATCAAACTTGGTGCCAAATCTTCTTCGACTACCTACTATAGTTTGATTGTTTTCTAGTGTTTGATTTATTTCTAGCAAACTATCCTTGTTCGGCCCAACTCGAGCATATGTTGTGCATTAAAGAAAGCTCATTCGACGTAAAATTCTTATATTCTGCGATAAAGATTCGAATTATGCTTGTGATTTCAGACAACTATATAAGCTTTCGCGCCAATTTCAATTTATTTATACAAACGAACCTTGTTTGGCGCTACTTGAGCCTTCATTGTGCAATAAAAAAGCTCGTTAGATGTAAAACATTTATATTTTGAAATGAAAAATCTAAGTTTAGCTAGTGATTGTAGACAACTGCATTAGATTCTAAGATTTGGCAAATCTCTCTGAGACTGATATCTATAAATTGATACCCATTATTGGACACCAAATAGTTGATCGATTTGAAGTCTCTAACTTGCATATTCCTGTAGCTCTTCATAAAATGAATGATCCGAATTTATGCATAATTCATAACAAAGTTTGTAATCAAGACAGTGTCTTTAAATGTTTAGGAAACTGATCATATACTTTTTGAAATTTCGAAAGAATTAGGAAATACTAATCAATATTTCACCCTCCATTTTATGTACATATGTTTTGTTTTATACTTAATGTTTTTCAACATATATGTATACAGATATTATGTTTATATATTGTTATGAGATTTTGTTGTTTGTGTTAATTTGAGTCGAAGAATAAATATTTCATTCAATTTCTTGACTTTAATTTGACTATAGGTACCTATAGTATTTTCATTTCCACAGGTAAAAATCAAGTAGGTTCTCGATTGCTCACAAGAAACAAATACATTGATTTGACAGGAATAAGATTTTTGTTTGATTCGACAAAATGTTTATTAGTAATACATTGAAGACGAAGGATTGAATAATGATAATTCATGATAAATGAAGCGCTTATTGAAATTGTTTGTACTGAGAAAAACACTCTTGGACCTGAAAAAGTCTTTATTTGACCCTAATTTGTAGAATTACGATTTCAATAGTTATAATTATTCATGATAAACCAAACGCTTTTTAAACCAATAGAAGATAAATATTAATATACAATTATGCTTTTTCAACATAAACTTTATTATGTTTTTGTACCGAAAAATCATCAGTATTTATTCGGCCTTAATAAGTATTCATTCCATTTCAATAATAGACATGTTCTGGTGTGAAAAAGATATATTTCATGAAAAGTGAAAAAGTTAACTAAATCCCTTATTTGGCCCAAAAATAGCTTTATTAAAACCATTTTTAAAGAAATCCTTTGTTAAGGGCAAAGCAGGATGTATCAAATCAAATAAATATTTTTCTCAGTGTACGATCTTCATAAGAATTTTTATCTTTCAAAACAATAAAATTTTAAACCTAAATAATAATAATAATGAGATTTCCCACGGTCATTCATGTCGTAATGAGCTAGGTTCTCCTAATTTAAATTTAAAATTGTATACTCCAAAACAATGTTTTGTATTTCAAGAAGGTCCTTTTTTCTTCATTTCATGGAAAACCTCGAAATTTCATTGAATCCAATAAAACTGCTCTTCCCTTATCCATCTTGAGAACCGCCTCTTATCACATCCAGCTACGCAGAAGATTGTTGATGATGATTTCAATTATCTGTAAGTAATGGGACAAAGCTCAGTGAACTACCAAAAATATGTGTTAGTGTTGCCATTGTAACGTTTTTGTTTCGACTTTCACTTTTACGCTGCCAGATCGAGTACATAGCGGGGCAAGCAGCCAGGTACCTTGTGAATTAAAACTACAGAGGCATCCAGTCTTGCAATATCTTATGAAACAATCGCAGACTTTAATAATCACATAAACGATGTCTCGAACAGGTGAGATTGTTAGGCGCGTTGTTATAGTGATGTGCGTGGTTATCATATTCTGCACCGATTATTCCGGGATGATCCAGAGATTGCTGGGGGTTGTTAACAAAACAGAAGAGACCAGCTTGAGGCCCAAACCAACCAATCCTGGATATGGCGATAGGAAATCGCAAATTTTCATCGATGCTGACATAGAGCCTGACTCGATCAAAAATATTGGTTAGTATCATCTTCAAAATTGAATTTCAACCCTTTGGAACACAGAAAATATAAAGCTAAATTCCAGAAATTTATTGAATAATACTGGTTTCTGTAAACAATGCGTTTTCATAACAATAAACTCAAATATTTTTTCGTCCACAAAAACGTCGAATGAATTATCAAAAAGAATGTTTTTAAATCCAGAAATAAAAATTTCAATAAAGATTCTTGATCAAGAAAAGGCACTTCAGGATATACACTGAATTAATTTATTGAATATTTATACTTGTTAAGGTTAAAGTTGATAGTTTCAATGGAACAACAGGACCTAATAAGGGTTTATTTCACTCCATACTTTTGTGTCACTCTCCACCCTGTTAGTAGCTTTTACTCAATTTTTTTATGTTAGGATTGATTTGAATTTGGTGTATTGTTGTCTGTTTTTGATGATGAAATGTTTTCTCAATTTTATTACCAGTTCTTTATGGAAGCATTCATTATTAATATTCTTGAAATTTAGTTTTGTTTATCGGATTCAATATCGTTTTATATTTTCTTCGGTTGTGTTTCTTGAATTAGAAAATATTTTGTTTTATTTGATTGACGATTGCGAATAATAAAATGTAAAAATAAAATTGAAACCAGATTCAAAGAAAAAAAAATTCAGAATTCCAAGTTAGTGGCAGGGTCAAAAACAATCATCTATAAAGCATGAGCATGTTCCATTAATTTTGATATCTCATATATTTAAATAATGAATTTGCAGAAATTGAGATGCATTTATAGGGTGTTTTCGTTTTCTATTCAATATAGTTTCATGATAAAAGATTAAATTCTTTTTAACTTTTGTCATATATATGCGTCAAAATTATTGAACAAATTCATTTTCTCAGAGAAAAAATATTTGGCAACTAAATCCTGAATCAGGTCGATTTTTATTTTATTTCCACTTAATTTTTGTGCAACGAAACTCCTTTAAAAATGCATAAAAATTTGGTAAAAGTGAAACAAAACTTGACCTGTTTTAGGATGTTGTTGCCAACTATTTTTCTTTCGAGAAAATAAATTTAAATCCGCTTAATTAACCCATTTCATTAAACTATATTATGATTTATACAAGGTGACAGCTTTACACTCAGCTTTAAGGCATATGTGATTCATGGACGTATCAAGTTTTAGTCAATCTTGAATATTTTAAAGACACTTCTGACAATTATTTTCAATTTTTTAAGAGTATAATTTATAATAGACCATTTAATGTAATAGTTTGATAAAATCGGAGGCTTCTCTAAGCTGCAACAAATCTGTAAATAAAAAGATAAAAGCAGAAAACACAAATGAGTCAAAATATTACGTGTCATATTCGTTTGAAATTTACAAGCCATTTTATGGAAAGATTAGAAACAGCCTAAATATCCCTAATACATCCTGAAACTTATATATAAACTAGGTGAAATAGTCTTGTTTCCTCTTTTTCTTCACATTCTAAACTTGCACTTAGAACTGAAGTCCATCTGAATGGCTATTAGTATAACCTTCACGTTTTCTCAAACGATTATGAACCGACCAAATTTTTCCAAGAAGACCATCAAAAATAAGATATATTTTGAATATTCCAAAACAGTCCCATTCAGTTGCCATAATTCTCAATTGCTTATGTTCATACTGAAAATACCATTATACCATACGGGTTTACGCGCCTAAAATCTTGGAATTTGTGAAATAAACTAGGTAAAAAATGATTTTTGTTCCAGAAATTCAAAGTTGCGGTCTGTTTGCGAATATGAGATGGGACAATATTAAACAAAAGTGGATCGTTTAAATGTTTTATTGATACAAGAAAAATTAAACGTGCCTAATCGATTCAGTGTTCATGATAAATTTCTCTCTCTGATAACATAAATTCGATTCATCTGATTTATTTCTTGACTTCAATTCTTCGAACAGTTTTTTTCAAAAGAATTAATAGTGATATCGCTCAACAGCATTCTTTCCGATAATAGATGGAATTAATTTCCATTTTCATATCAGTTTACCTGTTTTTTCTCTCTTCAACGATTACGGTTGAAACCACTCAGCGACCTTGTGGTTCAATTTGACCCACGAAGTATTCGTTACGTTTTCTCAAATATTGTTATTTGTTCTCTTGTATGGTGACTAGGTGATAACAGTCAATTGCATGCCTTATCTCTTATTTCTTGCTGACGAAGAAAGATTTCAAACAACTAATATCCGATCATGTGAAATGAGATCACTAACAAAATAACTGGCTGCTTGGAGAAATTGATAATAATTTACAGTTTTTGATAATACTCAAACAAAAAAAGGGTTTGAGTAAATTGAAATCAATATGAAAAATTGTGTCATATCATGGTTTATGTTGAATGAATGTTTGAGCTATTACCATCATCTATTGTGGATGTAATGTTTTCCGACGTTTCGAAAGACATCTTCTATCTTTATCAAGGAGGAAAAGTAAAAAACCTTTTGAAAATTATCAATTTTCAAAATGTCAATATTGACAGAAGTCATGAAAGAAAATGAACGATGTTATATACTCATCTGTGATATGATAATCTTTTTAAGTTGGATCGAACTATCGGTGTCCAAACTTCTGGCAGATCTATAGATGGAGCACTTATGGAATCAGGTGTTATTTTCATAAATGCTGCTTCTTTGATTTTTCTTCTTGCAAGTTTTTCTTTGGATATTAGGCATTAGAAAAATATGTACTTAAACCCAAACTGTGGAAAAGATATGTAGATGATACTTTCATTATTTGGCAACATGGAAGAGACACTATAGATGGATTCCTTCAATATCTAAACAATCAAGAGGAACCAATTAAATTCACAATGGAAATCGAGAAAGACAGACAACTTCCAGTTTTAGATGTACTCGTACATAAACAAAATGGAATCCCAAAAACCACTGTGTATAAGAAGCCAACGAACACAGGAAAATATCTACATTTTGATTCAAACCACCAACTAAACACTAAATTGGGAATAGCAAAATGTTTATTTGATAGAGCAATAAATATTTGTTGCACTGAAGAAGACCAAAATGAAGAAATGAATAACATCTCGAAAACTTTTAGAAGCAATAGCTACCCCAAAAAGATATTAAAAAAAGCTAGACGAACAAGAGAAAGTCAACCTGAACCAACAGATATGAATCAGACCATTAAAACTGTAATTCCTTATGTAAAAGGTTTGTCGGACAAAATGAGAAGAATTGGAAATAGATACAACATAACGACTGCATTCAAAACTCAAGACACTATCAGAGCTAAACTTACAAAAGTTAAGCCTAATAATGAGACAAAAAAGGTCAAAGAACTGCATATATGAATTACCTTGCAAGTGCCGAAGATCTTACATAGGAGAAACTAAACGCCCTCTGAATGTACGAATAAAAGAACATCAGAAGCTTTTACGAGTACTAGACAGCGACAAATCCAGGTTGGTCCAACATGCTGTAGATGAGAATCATCGTATAAAGTGTGATGAAGCATCAATAATATCCAAAGAAGAAAAACTTGCAAGAAGAAAAATCAAAGAAGCAACATTTATGAAAATAACATATGATTCCATAAGTGCTCCATCTATAGATCTGCCAGAAGTTTGGACACCGAAGATCATCATATCACAGATGAGTATATAACATCGTTCATTTTCTTTCATGACTTCTGTCAACATTGACTTTGAAAATTGATAATTTTCAAAAGGTTTTTTACTTTTCCTCTTTGATAAAGATAGAAGATGTCTATCGAAACGTCGGAAAACATTACATCCACAATAGATGATGGTAATAGCCCAAACAATCATTCAACACGAGCTCCATCACCAACAATATCTCGTCATCATAGCCTGTTTCACGTGAAGACAAAATAAGGAAGGAATCATATTTATTCTGTTTTATAGCAAAAAATTTAATTTGTGCGGATGAGTATGTTATCCAAAAATGGCGACTAATTTAATATTATAATTAGCCAATTAGTATGATACGGATATGTAGAGTAATACCCATATGGCACATATCCATATTAAAATAGGAGCAAAGAGCATAGCAATTTTTAATTTTCGCATTATTATCATTAAATATCATTTGTATGATTCATCGAGGCAAAGAATATAATTAAGAATTCCTTAACAGCTGCCTGAATTGAATATAGGGAGATGAGCCTTGTTTGTTTCCAAATAAATTAAACTGTTGAAAGACAACGAAAAAAATTAAAAAAATTCAGGACATCCCAATGTATAAATTCGAATTACAGATAAACAAAAAGATTTGAATTTTAATTGATTTGAATCAAAGATTTCTCCCATTTCAAATAACAAATTTGGTATCATTTTTAGAGCAAGCCTCAAGGAAAATTTTCAAAAAACTTATTTATATATAGCTTATTTCATGACCATTTGAGACGTATAGTCTACGTTGGTAAAAAAACAAGGGAGTAATTGGAATTCATATGAAAATAAAATGGTCCAAAAGGAGACATTTTCTTGAATATTTTGACCTCAGGAATAAAGGGTTTTCATTTTATTTATTGCGAAAATACGACAGAGCAATATTGGTGCTTTGAGTTTAGAGGAGAATTACTTCCTGGGTCTTAACCAAAGCTATCCAACATCTTAACTCCATCGATACATGTTAAAAATCTTGAAATCCTTGACGCAAATAGATTGTTTCAGATCAAGGTGAAGCAGTTTATTGAGAATAATAAAAAAGTCAAGTATATCGAGTATAAATTGTCACTTCGCTCAACTTCACGTTCCGATCGGTGCATTTAGTTGAATTTACCCTTTATAATAATTGAACGAAAAAATTAGAATAACTTTAGTTCAATTATGATTATTCGATATTTCATTTGAATTAAGGAAGGATTTTTATCAATGATTTGTCCGCAGACTTCTTTTTTAGCTCGTCTTTCAGTGGAAATATGTGAAATGCTTGAAAATAAATTTGTTTTGTACTAATTTTGTAGTCTCTTTTCATCCAAGCATAAAATTCTTCTTGCTTTCACTTTGGCGTGCACTGACTGTATAACGATGAGGTTTCTTGAGGAAAAGAGAAAGAAAGTTTCCTTAATCATATAGTTTCGATCGAAATAATTTGAATCCTTGTAACATTGAAACTTGTTTTTTTTTATTATATCCCTATTCAGTTTTCGGCGAATTTTCTCATTCAAAAAATGTACTCATACAGGGTGAGTCTTTGCCCGTTAATTTAAACCATTCTTGACGTCAAAATAAACATTTTTCCAAATTTGTCCCCGTTCAAAAGATATAGGGTGTTGAAATTTCATAAAAAAATTTCATTTTGACCTGTAATATTCAAACGACAATATCAATTGAAATGATCTTTTGTAGAATGTTTTTGATAACCGTCATGCCTATTTTGGCATCAAAAGATTCATTCCATTTATTGTGGGTTTCTCACTACTACTGAACAGATTGGTTAAATTGCATGAAAAACAAATATCACTTAAACTAAAGGTCCGTATCTTGTTTTTCCTAGAATCATTAGTCTTTTTTACAGATAAAATCATTGATCATCTTTTTTCCTGAATTGCACCGTTTTTGAGATATTTGGAGTTGAAAGGAATTAAATCGATATAATCATCTGATATATGATATAATCACTTGTTAGAGGAAAAATAATGTTTTTAAACAATTCAGATTCAATAGTGGATGCTCTGGATGGTAATTCTCATTCAAATTAAACTGGACTACAGAGGGGTATTTGCCCAATGTGAAAACTTGAAAGGCTTATAATATTTTAGCGCAGCTGGATATGGAAAAACGGCATGGGAAAAAAGTGTTTCCTTTGATCTTAAGAACCTATGGTTAAAATTGACGCAGTGGTCAAAGACTCACCCTGTGTATTCACCGGAATGTGTTATTTTTGATGAATTTTATTCTGTTTGAGCTGAGTGACTTCGCTAATTTCTAGCAAACTTGCATTTAATGTCTGTTATCAAAACATAAATCCAAATATACCGGATGATTCGATCAAATTTGCCATAATTGGCTTTCTTTTTTTTTTTTAATGGGACACTCTGTATATTTGTATTTTTTTGCAATGTCCTCAATAAACTGATTTCGACTAATTGAGAATAAATGAATTTTTCCTTAAACATCTGGCAATAATGAGTAACTACATTTCAGCTAATGTGATGAATAGAATATCTTCAATTCTTTCCAGAATTTCGTTTTGTATTTTTCATAATAGACCATTTATTTAAGTTTTCTGAGATCCGTACATTTTAATTTATATTTGAATAACGCACACTTTTAATTTTTTTTTTCAATTTTATAAATTAACGATATAAAAAGAAAGTTACTTTTCGATGAATAAACAAATTACATAAGAGGCATAAAACATTATCATGTACGTGATATAATAACAATAATAGTAATAATAACAGCCTTTCATTTTCGTACTCAACCAACACAATCATAATCATAAATGTCAAATAGGCATTTATAAAAATTGAAAACATTTCTGGAATTCTCAGCTTTTGTAAATGCTTTATTTAACTTCAACTTGAAAACGTCTGAAGATGTCTGTTGAAATGTTGAGAGAAAGAACAACAATAGATGCCCAAATTCCGAATTGATTTTCTTCTGATTGTTGTTTCTATAAAGTATTCCATTATTGGCCTACAGTAAAACATCTGTATTATTTTTGAAAATCTAAGAAACTTGGTTAAATGCTAATATAATTATTATAGTCCCTTTCATAGACAAGTTTGACGACTGCTTTCTTGAAAATGTCTGGAAAGATACTATATTTAAATGTATATTTAACGACGAATGTTGAAGGTGCAGTTATTCCCTCTTTTGTTTGTTTAATATAATGTAATTAGATATTTCATCATAAACCATATGCATGTTCGCTCTTCAATGCTTTCATTCTTTTTTGTTTCTGCATCACTGATCTATTTTAGACGAAGTGACTTATTTTGTTCTTTTCCCAATTTATTCCCAATTATTTCATATTTTCCACAAAATAGAATTCCCAGATTGAAGTCACGTAAACCATTATGGCATAATACGTTCGAAATTCTAACTCGATAAAGTTGTAAGAGTATATTCGAATTGGATGAATCTGAAATATGAAAAATCATTTTATCAACGATTAAATACTGATAATTTCAATATGAACATAAGTGATAAAGAATTATGGAAGTCTGAGTGGAACTCTTACGAAATGTTCAATAAGTATCTCGTTTCTGATCCTTCTGAAAAAGTTCCTGGTTTTGATCTTTCAAGAAAAATTTGGACAGTTCTTAATCGTTTGAGACAGAAACATGGTCATGGTCGTACCAATGGCATGCTATTTAAATGGCACTCAGTTCCTCTTATAATTGTTTTTCAGCAAGTTGTGAATGTGGAGAAGCAGAAGAAACAATACCTCATTTCATCAATAGTTGTCCCATATATAAATTTCAATATGGTTTTAGGGCTATTCATGATGTTTCCAACTCTTTCTTGGAATGGGTTATAAATTTCAAACGAATATGATACGTAATTTTGTCATTCAGTTCATTTTTTCTGCTTTTGTCTTTTTATTTCCAGATTCAATGTGAGCAACTTGAAGAAGTCTCTGTCTCCATCAATAGAAGATCACTCTTGAAGAAAGAAGTCCCTGAAATATATTTCAGCTTATTTTTGTATTTTCACTCTTAGACGGGGAGCCAGGTTTTTTTTTTACTGGGTTTTTTCCTAGGCTTTTATGTCATACGCCGAATTGTATGACACCCCGTCACTAACCCCTGATCTATATGCTTTATCGTTTGCTAACTAAATATTGTCAGCCAAAAGTTCAAAAGAATATATATATATATATTTTGTTAGTACTACGTATTCCTGCAATATTTCTGGTTAAAGTTACCCCAAGCCTTGTAAAAAGATGTTTATTTCTTTTACAGTTTTCGAAAGACCAATAAACGAATTATTAATTTCTATAGCTGTTCCAGGCTGACAGGCATTAGAAATGAGCAAAAATCCTACTCAGCAAACCGTACAATTCGATAAAGAATTAGCGAAAAGGAGCACAATTAAATTAATGCTGTAACAAAATCTAAAGAAGACTCGAAATTCTAACTCGATAAAGTTGTAAGAGTATATTCGAATTGGATGAATCTGAAATATGAAAAATCATTTTATCAACGATTAAATACTGATAATAATTCATGGTTAGTTTATTACGGAGAACTGATAATCATTTTATGAACTCGATTAAAGCTTATTCAAGTGATAAGACGAATGTATTATTGTTGATTAGAATCACAAATGAGTCACACTCCAAATAATAAGGCTTTTAATTCAGTTGATCTACAAGAAAAGAAAGTGGTGATTGAACAATTTTTATTGGTCTATAAATTGAAAACTGAGTTTTATGAAGAAATAAATCTTTGTCACAGAATGCTATAATTTATGAGATGAAATCAACAATAAGTTTTTCAATAGGACGCGTTTTTTTAAATTGTCCGTTATCTGGACAGGAATCAAACGGTTCCCGAAAGAAATTTCACCGTATTTTTAATAGTCTGAAATTTCTTTTAATTACCAGCAATGTCCTATTGCCTCCAACTGAGTCCTACAAGTAAATGGATCAAAATCAATCACTACCATTGATTACGGCTATTTCGAGTCAAACATTGTGAACAATTTGGAACACGGAAAATCCAAGAATGACCTGTTGGTGTGGATCTAAGCTTACTTTCTCTTCAAATATACTAGTAGCCGTTTCACTATCAAAATGATATGTCTTAATGAAAGAACCTGTCATAGTAATCTTCAAAGTTGTCGAACGATACCACAAATGTTTGATACTTTTGAGATATTTAGGAAAGTTTTATGTTGCAGGTACCCCAGCTTCAAAATCACAAATCCTGCAAACGATAAAGAATGCTTGTTTACCGAAATTGATTTGTGAGTTGAATGCCACTCCTGAGAAAGATAAACTAAGCGAGACTGAAAAATCCCTTTTGACATTGCTAAGGTAGGTTTGATCTTCTTGTTTTAATATTTTGCTCATCTGCATAGCTTTCTGACATCCTATTCTTCAAAGAGATACATTTTTTCTGCTGAAATTTCATCTGTAGGGGCATTCGACATTACTTTTTCACAAGAAAATATGGTCACATTTTTGAGAAACTCAAGGAAAGAACGATTCATGGGACGAACAATATTTTGATGTAATGAATTGAAACATGTTCGAATCAATCAAGTATATATATACTGGATCAGTCTTTGATCACTGCATAAATTTTAACCATAGATTCTTGACGTCAAAAGAAACATTTTTTTCCTATTCCTTCCTCCAAATTTGGCCCCATTAAAAAGATATAGGGTGACGAAATTTCATAAAAAAATTGCATTTTCACCTGTAATATTCAAACGACAATACCAATTGAAATGATCTCTTGAAGAAGGTTTTCGATAACAATCATGCGTATTTTGGCATCAATAGATTTATTCCATTTCTTGTGTGTTTCTAACTACTACTGTACAGATTGGTTAAATTGCACCATTTTTGAGATATCTGAAGTTGAAAGGAATTAAATCGATCATCTGATGAAACCTGAGTGAGGGAATCAATTCTTAGAGGTAAAATAATGTTTTTAAACAATTCAGATTCAATGGTGGATGCTGTGGAAGGTAATTTTCATTCAAACTAAACTGGCCTACAGTGGGATATTTGCCCAATGTGAAAACTTGAAATGCTTATAACTTTTCACGCAGATGAATATAGAAAAACGGTATGGAAAAAAGTTTTTCTTATGATCCCAAGAACCTATAGTTAAAATGAACGCAGTGGTCAAAGACTCACCCTGTATATATATTCATTTGAACTTTTGGTTTACAAAAGAAATATTAGCTAGAGTTGGTGACGGGGTGCCATACAATTTATTGTATGACATGAAAGCCTTGGGAAAAAACCCAATTAAAAAAAACTACCTTCCCTCATAAGTATTGTACGACCATGAACTGTTCTCAAACGATATCCGTATCCTCTCTAGCATCCAAAAGGAATCAGCTAGAGTTGTCATATTTTCAGAATAGGTAAATTGTCCAAATATCTCGGTCAAGTTCGTTAGTTCGTCGGATGGTTCAAGTTCTGAGCATCTGAATTTTTGTTTCCTCAATAACTACTAGAATATTCATCCGATCAAGTTGATACTTGAAATATTGTTGAGGAAGGCTGCAACAAAACAGCTCCCAAAATTTCGCAGAAATCGTCACGATAGAAAATTTTTTTAAAATTCCAAAAAAAAAAATTTTTAATCCTCACCATCTCATAAGATATTTTTCGGATTTGAATAAAAATTCGTGAATACAATTGAGGTGATCGATATCTTACTTATCCTTAAATTTCATTGTTGTAGCTCTTTTCCATCTAAAGATATGATCATTTTTTTCATTTACTCAAGAGAAAGGAGGATCATTAAACAGTGTCAGTTGGCGTAATATTAATCAAAATTTTTCTTAACGGGAAATCATAGAGATAAAATTCAATATCGGTGGCTGAAAGATTATACGTTGTCAAAAATCAGAAAAGCACTGACGTAAGTTTTAGGAAAAGGAAATTATAGCTTCGAACAAAACTTGGGGAAAATTATGAGTAGTTATTTTCAATTTGAGATATAAGTTTGTTCATTCATTAGGCGTTCATATTTGCATCACATTTTGTGGAATATAGTGCTTATAGACTTTTTGATCTCACGTCAGTGCTTTTAAATTTTTCTATATTCAACTGCCTTAAAATATTAAAAGCATTTTTAGTTTTCACATTGGGCAAATATCCCTCTGTAGTCCAGTTTAGTTTAAATAAAAATTACATTCCACGGCATCGACTTTGAATTGTATCTGAATTGTTTAAAAATATTATTTTCCCTCTAAGAAATTATTCACTCACTCATGTTTCATCAGATGATTATATCGATTCAATTCCTTTCAACTGTAAATATCTCAAAATGGTGCAATTTAAGAAGAAATATGATGAATGATTTAATCTGCAAAAAAGACTAATGATTCCAGGAAGTACAAGATACGAACCTTGAGTTCAAGTGGTATTTGTTTTTCAAGCAATTCAAGCGATCTGTGCAGTAGTAGTGAGAAACCCACCAGAAATGGAATAAATCTATTGATCCCAAAATATGAATGACTGTTATCAAAAACCTTCTACAATAGATCATCTCAATTGATATTCGAATTGTCGTTTGAATATTACAGGTGAAAATGGAATTTTTTTAAGAAATTTGAACACCTTTTATCCTTTGAACTGGGCCAAATTTAGAAAAATGTTATAGGAAGAAAATGTTTCATTAGACGTCAATCTATGGTTAAAATTAACGCAGTGGTCAAAGACTCACCCTGTACATATGTAAAAATAATGTAATATAATAATCCAAACGTCATTTTGAGGTTTGCATTTTCAAAAAATCCTATGAATATTCTGTTGGGGACTCTATTACAAACGGGACTTATTCACCGATATAGTGCAAAAGGTTCGACAATTCCAATAACAATAAATTCTGGAATAACAATTTAATTAAGATTATATTTCCTTCTTCTTCCGAGGAGGAGTATCTACCGTCTATAAGATATTACGTAATACCTATCGACCTATTGCACTAGAACAGTTCTTCCTATCTCACCTCACCTATTACATATGAAGAGAGAGATGAAAGTAAAACACTTCTACTGATAATAGGTACTTTCACTATGCTGTAATAGATGAAGCGAACCTACTTCTTAAGTAGGTTCCGTTAAATAATGTTTCATCGACAATCCAATCAGTTGAAATGTGTTGCTTGATGCTGAGGTTACCGTTGTTTCCTTGAATCCTAAACGATCAAATTGGGAGCAAATAATTTGTGACCTTGCGCAACACACGAATCTTTAGTTGGGCACGTTCGTTCTTCGTAACTTGATATTGTTTTCGTTTCGATTGTGTGATTTATATGCAGTGAATTATGAATTCTATTTTATGGGTCAATGCTACAGGTACTCAGCTGGTTATTGCTCATTCTCCATGCCAAAACAACTTCGCCTAAACATAATTATCTCAAATTTCACACAAGCCTTTTGTGTATCAAGAATGCAAAATGATTTATTGCTGATTGAATGTGGAAAGGCAAAACTTGAAAAAAATGTCATCATTCAATGCGGACTGACAGACAGACGGACACGCAGAGGCAGTGGCGGATTTACAAATTTGCCGCTAGTAGGCCATTCAATTTTTGCCGCCCCTACTGACTTCTGAAATTCAATACGTTAGTTTAATCCCGTTATTAGTTCGATTGTGAACTTAATGATATTTCTGTCAGTTACTAGATTATTTTTGCAACCCGCTATGTACTGAAGAGTTTAATGTTGACCCAACAAGTTTATTTGACAGGCAAAACAAAAAAAACCCGACTTTATAGCGTAAAACCTCTGTAACTTTTAAACGGCTCAATCAATTTTCATCAAACATGTCTAAGAACACCTGTAATACAAAAAAAATAAATTGAAATCGGTTCATTCCTTCGGGTGCTATGGTGCCACAGACAGACAGACAGACACGTCAAACTTATAACACCCCTCTTTTTGCGTCGGGGGTTAAAAATAGCAGCTTGTACTAATCATAAGGTGGGGAAAGGCATGACTTAAAAATACCTACACTATATGAACACAGACAAAATAATGAGTGGTCAGAAAACATTGTTTTGGTTAAATATTTTTTATTGCACTTAACAGTTTAAAATCAATACAAACAATTTCTATTAAAATATAACATGTTAACAATCAGTTAATGGTGACAGACAATGAGATCAAATAAGTTTTACATTAGTTTCTTGCGAGATTTTGAATTTGCAAAACCATCAATTATATCGTCGTATGAAATCTTTTTCATAAGTTCTGACTCTATGCACAAAAGAGATAAAGCATTAAGCTTTTCTTGACTTGAAGTAGATCGTAGATAGTTTTTAATCCGTTTTAAGCAAGAAAAGCTTCTCTCACCTGAGCAATTTGTCACCGCTGTGCACAGAGCCATGCGAAGTGTTATATCCAAGTTTGAATAAATATGCTCCAAATTCTGTTTTCGCAGAAACAAAGATAGACTACTATTAATGCAAAGTTTGATCAAAATCGATCTAGTAGTTTTGGTGTAATTGAGCATCAACCAAACAACTAAACATCGAAACAACTAAACATCCAAACTCACTTCCGCATTTATAAAATATTAGTAAGATCATAATGATTTGAACCATCCAAGAGTAGTGAAAAGTTCGCCCGCAAAATTCAATATTTGACACAACCATCAACAACGTCTGCCTTCACGCGTCTGCCGCGTTCCGGTTGCTCACTCGGGTATCTGCCCCCACTCCGCACCTCACCAGCACTATTGCCGCCCCACAACCGCCGAATTGAAAAAAAAAATAAATATGTGGTCCTCCACCAATTACTTTAAAGAATATCCATGAAAAATTTCAAAGAGATTGGACCACGGAATCACGTAGTTCCATACAAACGTTTGACCCCCTTAAGGGTACAATTTTGATAAATATTTTATGCTAAATGTTAAACCGGACTTCAGACTACACAATTCAAGGAGATTCATGTAAAAGTGTCCAGTAGTTTTTGAGTGATGTTCATTCAAACAAACGGACAGACAGACAAACAAGAAATTTAAAAAAATCTAATTCTACTCAGTTACTCATCTTAAGCCATCCTAACGATATTTTTTCGAGTATTTTTAATGTACAGACTATTTTAGGTTTACGATTTTATTATAGTATAGATTGTGTACACGTATAATTATAAAAAAAAATTGCTAAATTTGCCGCCCCTCTAAATCTGCCGGCATAGGCACCGGCCTACTTGGTCTATTGGTAAATCCGCCACTGCGCAGAGGAAAATACGTTGAAGAATCTTAAGAACTGAGCTCAAGGTTTCTGTTGAAATATTCTAAGAATATCAATAACAGATGATGGAAATGGTTATCCCACGTGGGTTGAAGCTTTTTCTTATGGATATTCTCGATTGATCACTGATAGCTTTTTTCCACAGGGATACTTCAATAACAACGAAAGCTGAACTTACTTCCAAGTATCATTTTGCTGCCCATATGGGACAGCTGATAGCTGGAGTGGATGGAAATGGTTGCCATAATTTTTACCCCACTTGCCCTTTCCCTGGTCTGCAAGTGCTACAAATGATGAAGAAAGTGAGGATGAGGTATGTGGAATAAACTAATGTCTATTTGACCAAAACTAAAACTTTTCAAAGTGAACTCAAAATCAAAATTCTTTGAAATTTTGACTTTGATGAAATACATAGCAATCCACTTCAAATGGGTCTTACAATTGAATTTTTTCTATTATTTATATATTTTTCCAGAATGACGTGATGGCCGAATCAAATCATCACTCGACAAACACAGAAGACTGCAACTTATTAACATTTTCAATTAAAAAATGAAGCAACTACATATGATTGTAGTGCGATCATATTCAATGTCCTGTTACCATATAGAATTTTATTAATTAATTCTGCATTTGTATGTGATATTAGGTTAAGAAAAGGTCTATGATATAAGGCCATATTAGATCAATTGATTGATATTTGTAATGTATAGTATAAATTGGAATTCCAGACTGTTGTCCGAATGAATTGAAATTAAAAATAGATTATTTTCCTAGAATAGGTAGCTCCAATGAATTAAACGAAAAACTTTGGTGAACTGAAATACTGTTGTGAATTTTCATCATTTCGACCTTCAGTTCTGGTTATTTCTTTATGCGAAAACTATGAAAAGAAGTTTAATTGTGAAATTTTTTTTAAATGTTATTATTAAAGATGATAGATAGTCCTAAGATCTAGCTGAAAAAGGGCCCTAATATGATGTCACAAAGAATCTGTTTGAAGTTTTATTCGACTGATAATGTTTTACAATATTCATTAGATGATTACTACAGTGAGTATACAGGGTGAGTCTTTGACCACTGCGTTAATTCTAACTATAGATTCTTGACGTCAAAAGAAACATATTCTATATATAACATTTTTCCAAATTTGGCCCCGTTCAAAAGCTATGTTACATCTTGTATTTCCTAGAATCATTAGTCTTTTTGCATATAAAATCATTCGTCATCTTTTTTCCTAAATTGCACCAATTTTGAGATACTTGAAGTTGAAAGGGATTAAATCGATCTAATCATCTGATGAATCATGAGTGAGTGAATCATTTCTTAGAGGGAAAATTATATTTTTAAACAATTCAGAGTCGATAGTGGATGCTGTAGAAGGTACTTTTCATTCGAACTAAACTGGTCGCAGCTGAATATGGAAAACATGTTTCTTGTGATCTCAAGAACCTATGGTTTAAATTAACGCCGTGTTCAAAGACTTACCCTTTACAAATTACAACTCACAACAAAAATCAGGAATAAAAGTTCCTGAGGAAATAATTATCAACTGTAAGTATACATTGCTGATGTTGTGGTATATCCCTGATGCGCTGGTTCAACAGCATTCTTATATGAAGTTGCCCAATCACGCAGGTAATCCTTCTACCAAATTCTACTGACATTATTATATACAGTGTGGAGACCACTCAAGGATTAAAATTTATGACATTTTTCAGAAAATTATGAAAAATACTGAGAGAAGTCAATTTTTAAATACTAGTATACGTTAATCAAACATAAATTCAAATTCACAAGGTGATTTGAATGGACGCTCTATTCAAATTTTTGAAATCCCTTTAATGAATTGATTTTAACAAACTTTATTGAATGTAAGTTATGAATTAGAGAGGGTGAAATTTGGGGATGAATTAGTCGGGAACTATCGGTATTCTCACATTAGCTGAAATGTTGATCCTTATCGAAAATAATTGTCAGACGTATTTTGGAAAAATTCTAAATTATACAAAACACAATCACAAATGTCTGACAACGATAATAATTTTCAAAAAATCGGTGAATGAAGACAATAGCTCATGTCATCTATTCTGAACGTTGTTGATCTATTTTCTTATGTTCAATTATTGTCTCACAGAAAATACAAAACTGAAAAATTTTACCTGGTATAATTTATATTAAACCAACCGTTCGATCCAGTTTGTTGAAATCAGTTCACCAATTGGCTTTTAAAATTATCCAAAGTGTCCAAAGTGCATTTGCTTGAATCACCTCGTACATCCAAATGTATGTTAAAATAATGCCTTCCTGAAGTCGAAAGAAATAATTGTATGAAGAATTTCATTATATTATATGTGGATTCCGCACTGTATGTTCTAATACTTTATTCCGTATTCATATATTATGAATATAAACAATGTAGGACATTCAATAGAAGATCCATACTTGCTTATTGGTTTCTTCAGTCTAGGCTTTTGGCTTACAATATTTCGTTAGCAAACGACATTCATTATGACTAATTAATAAGACTGAAAAGAATGAAAACATTTACGACACTAGGGACCTCACCATTTGGGAACCTTCAATTTGTGGCTTCAAACGTAGAAGCTCTTGTTTTTGAGGAATACCAAAGTATCACCATAGAAAGACCATAAATCACTTATGCGATACGACACTACTGTAAATCCCTGAATTAAAATTTCTCTTATTCTTCTCTTTCTTATGTTTCATTGTTAACTCACCTTGGGGAAGCCAATAAGCAGAAACACGTATGGCAAGTACTTACCGAATTTTTATGTTCAAATCTCCGCATAAACAAGTTTCTATATTAATTTATCTACGGTGTGCCTAGGTAAGATCAAAGTATCGACCTAGTATGTTGTCCTAGCGAAGTACATTGATTGAAGACTTTGCTCTTCTACCCCAGTGTCCAATTCTGTTTGACACTCCACACCATCGATTGTTTGTACCAAAATGAACTTTGTTGACTTCATACTGTTATGGAGCATACTGGTTCTCCTTTGATATTGCCTATAGCTGAATATGAAATATCAGCGAGGTTAGTTATATAGATAGTTTGTTGGTTTCCAGAGCTATCTTCTTTAAGACCTGTTCCAGTGCGTGCAGAATGATTTGTGTATAACCTAGAAAATTCCTCACCTAAACTGTGTCTTGAAGGTTGGGGACTTAAGCTTATAGGTGCTTCTGGATCTCTACTATGTCCTTTTTTTTTGTATATCAATACAATATTTTTCATTTTTCTGGTTTCGGATCTATATCAACGAGTGGGCTTAGTGGACTGATTCTGGAAATCTGATAGATGCTCCCTACCTTGATTTTGCTTAAGCTGTCGATCGTGTCCCTCACCTCTGTCTGCTAGAGAAGCTTGAAGTCAGTGTTGTGTGAATGTCTTTCCTCTTATGACGTATGGATCCTTGGTAGAGCTCTTCAGCTGCTGTTTAGTCAATGCAGGATACCTTCACAGCGACCCCGATAGGCTCGTTGAATGGCCGAAGCTGCTTCTCGTTGGGAATGTTATGCTTCATATTGAATACCGTCATTGCCCAGCCTATAATTGTTTAGGTGATCACTTTAGTTGGTCTACTCACATCTCGGCTACTGTGTCTAGGGCAAGGCAGTAAACCTACCAACTATTGAGGCTGGATTTGATGTGTCCGCAGGTGGGATGACTTGGACGCTGGACTTGCTACTCTGAAGGGTGTTGCAGATATGGAATATTCGTTTTCCTTTTAGTGGGACTTGCCCGGGCTATGAGACAAGATTGAGATTGATAAAATTGTTTTCTTTTTCAGAACGCAGAAGGATATGTGAGTTGATTATGACTCATAGAGCTCTTCATTCTTTTTCGGTACAGAAATGGCTTACCTCTTCCTGCCCAATTAGAAACAACTACTGAGCTGACACCAGTATGAGCTTACTAAGGAGAAAACACCAAGGACTAATTTCTTTGTCGACAAATTCACTCAGAGATTGAATAAGCGTAATCCATAAACTCATTCAAAAACTCTCTGGATAGGTGGGCATGCCAATAATATCTTAGATTACCATGTTGTCCATTTAATTCTACGCTTTTTTCAGCTTCGGTGTATTTTGTTAAATTTCAGTTTATAGGCTACCTCGACTTTTCAAGTTTTGTTATTCTCCTAATAATGATGACTAAAATTTCTCTCACAGTAACTCACATAATAGTTTTGAAAATGTAGAGTTCCTTCCTTGTTGATTTATACGTAAGTTTGGCCATCTTCTCAAGGAAGGTTTCGTAATTTTATTACTTTTAGGCTATTTCACTCGCTGCAGGTCAATGTTGTCATGTTGTCGTCATCAATAAAGTCCAGTTGGGCTGTCATACGCATAAAAAAAATGGCTGTTGCAGCATCGACTGACATTGAGATCGTCCTAAATTATCCAATTCTATCGAATGTGGGTTGTGCATTATATTAATTGAAATAATTGATCACACATGGGTTACAAGTGTCGTGCTACTATTTCTAATTTCAATCTGCATAATAAACGATGACTGCAAATTAAACTGGTTTCGTTTCATCAGAGGCAGTGGCGCAGCCTGGCGATAAACAAAATGATTCTCTGACTGATGCAGGTGCAGACTTTATGGAGCAACACGTACAACGCGAAAGTGGACGAATTTATACAATTGTTTTCGTTATTAGCACGCCAAAATTAGATGGGGGTACTTTGAACTGTATTTTCCAACGCAGGATTTGTCATAGAAATTTCTCGATTGATGTGAGATTTAATTTCACTGCGAAGAAAATATGCAAATTTCTTCAAATATGATTCCGTGAATCTGGAAAAAATGTTAATTTCAGTAAATATTGATAGTATCGATTTTGAATTTTATTTGAAATGGCGGAGGGTTTTGGTAACAAGAAGTTGAAACTGCTGTCTGTCTGCCAATATGTGATAGGACAATATTGGACAAAACTGGTATCCAACAGACAGCTGTAGATTTCACGTCAGAGCGTGTCTATTCCTTCATGATAAATACAGAGTGTATCATTCGAAAGCATTCAGTTGCGAATACTTTAAGAGAAATCAATTTTTTGTGACAGAAGGAGCATAATGCATTCAAATACGTTTGAACCTACAGTTTTTGTTCATAAAGTGAATATTCACAAAGTTACAAGGTGTACGTTTTCTTTGTTTTTGTTTCCTTCAGACCCAGCCAGACCCGTCTAGACCCGCCAGACTGTCTGGTCTGGAGAAATTCCGCTTTCAATCTAGGACCGGCCTTAGAAAGTTGACACAGGAAACTTGATATTCAAAAACAACAGCCTACAGAGTATTGAAGCTGGTTTAGTGTCATCCTTTAAAAATGACACTTGTTCATGAACTGAACGAAGATGATGGTGATCGTAGAATGCAACTTTCTCATCAACGGAAACGCCAACAAATATTATTGTAGGTTGCTGTCCAATTAAAATCCTCACCTCTTTAGGAAACGACATTCTGAATACCCACAAGACCTGACCTGGTTCTGTGTTAATTCCTGGAAATCTTACTGGCCATTCTTATCAGCTAAGCTTTGGAGGCAGATAAAAACCTTACGCTTTCAGCAGGATGAAACTCCGCTTCACTCTGCAGCCCAGTTGTGGCAGTGGGTTTCCTGCACTTTGATTAGTCGAAGGGATCCAGTGAAGTGGCCTGTGCGACTGCCGGTTCTAACACCGCTTGAAATTTTCTATGGGGCCAGTGCAAATCGCAAGTTTATAAGTTGCAGAGTCGCAAATTTAGACGACTTCAAAGTACCTATCGTGGCAGAATGTTGTAATATTATTCCTAAAATGCCACAGCATCAAGGAAATTTTGAGGTATATAGTTATCGCTGCACGCCAATGGGGAGTTAATATTTTCTGATAACGTTTGTTGAAAAATTTTAAATTTTACTTTCAATAGAAATTATACGATCAATTTGGTTGCTTTTAGTTTTACCAGAATGGCAATTCTATAAGGAACACATTGTTTATGAATAGTCACTTCATGAACACAAACTGCAGGTTCGTACAAATTTGAATCCATGCATACATTTGTGCTACAGTGAGTTATTGAGGGTTGTTACTTTCAAATGAGACACTCTGTATGGAATGAACTATATAAACGAAATAGGTGCAGACAGTCCTTCGAAGTTGTCACACAATTTCGTTTTTGGTCCACTGTCAGCAAACGGAGAACACATCTCGACGATAGCTTCTTCATCTCTAAATGTTGATGTAAAGTATTGGTCACGCATTCGTATGAAATAATTAGCATCTCAACAATCATCACTCGGCGATCGGCAAACACGATATATTTTATCGACCATATCTTTTGTTGTCACCTCATTCGGCAGTCCAGGGCTGTCCTCGCCGAACACTGATGTTTACCCCGTTTGAATTCATTAAACCAATATGTCACACTGTCCTCGTGAATAGCTTCCAACCGATCTTTGATTTCCTCGCACGCCTTTCCTTCCAAATACAGAAATCGAATAGCTGAACGATATTGCTCTATTTGAATTTTTCAAAATAACACGAATTTGCTTACTATGAAACGTCGAGAAATCAAAGCTACTCGATGAATTGATGCGAAATTTTGACTGACGTCGTTTGGTCGACGGCGTGGAAGTATTCCTGAGTGAATTCAATCAGGGGACAATGACAGAGAGGTAGACAGACAATGCCAACAGTTCAGCCAGCCATCACACTTAATTGATGTCAACGCGAAAGGGGTACAAACCTCGTATATTTCACTCGCCTTAAAGGATATTTTAACGGGCTCTTATTCAAACATCTCGAGTATTTTACGGTTCTGTTTCTAATTGTTGGCCAAACTAGTGTGGTTCTCTATTTACATACCCATCATCCGCAGGATGCCTCAAAGGGTTATCAAACATGGCTAGAATAATTAGATGATTGAGTTGGGCATTTTGTATCAGTCACTTACACACTATTTGCAAATAGTCAACCATTAATTACCACATTATATGTCGACACCGAACAAACTATTGTTCTCCATACCATCTGCATATGTATGGGGTTAAAAAGGGGTGGCAGATACCTAAAGAAATCCATTCAATCTGGAATTCTTTGATTATTGCTTTTCGAATCTTTGTTCATACCTGAACGGCGTTCGATGGTTTCCGCATAATCCTGTAATAAAGAAATTTCGAAAAAATGCAGAATATTTGCTGAATTTTATAGTTGTTGTAAGAACGTTTTTAACGGTTCATCTTATTAAACATCTGAAGTCCGATAAATGTGCACAGAGCGTTTACAAAACTGTTGTATGAATATAAAATACAGGGTCTTTCACGAGGAACCTCACCCATATTTATACAGGAAACTACTGAACGTATTTTCATGAAATTCAGCACTAATAAGTATTTCACGATGCTGATGAAATCTAAAATATTTTCAAGGCATGAGCACACATTATTTTTTAACGTAGATTCAATATCTGCCATAAAAAAAATGGGATTCTTATTTGAAAAAATTGATTTTTCACGATTTTGTCATCCCTAACTTTGAAAGCGATTTTTTCACCCCCTGTATCATGAATCGCGATTTCGATTTTTAATGTGGATACATCAATCTAACATCTTGAAAAATCCCAAAAATGAAAATTTTCCATCCGAAAACCTCGAAGTTATTCTTGTTTCAGCGGAGCTCTATTTTCGATTTTTTTTTTCGAATTTTCCCGCTCAGAGAGAATTTTCCAACCAAAACTGAAAAATGTTACGTCAAAATAACTTTAAATTTTCTAAGGAATCTATTTCTGCAATAAAAAAATGGTGTTGTAATTTGAAAAACGGAAGTTGACGTTATTCCGGAAAAACCGGAGGTGCTCATGCTTTGAAAATATTTTAGATTTCATCAGCATCGTGAAATACTTATAAGTGCTGAATTTCATGAAAATAAGTTCAGTAGTTTCCCGTATAGGTGAGGTTCCTCGTGAAACACCCTGTATAACAATGAAACTAAAAACGATTTTACAAAGGAGATTTAAATATACGAGAAGCAACGTAGTACCTACAATATATACATAGTAGTTGTACTATATATATTTATGATGGTACTTTAAACGTTTTTGAATAAATGGTTTTGTATGATTAAAAAAACTGAATCGTCTTGTGTCCATATCATAGTTTGATGATATGTGATGAAATTGGTATTTATATGGAAATAAATAGCGAATAGAATTGCAATCAGGCAATGCTTCAAGCTTTAGTGAAATCTCGTATTCAATTCAATATCAATGCTATAAGAATGTCAAAATCTTAAGTGCCAATAAAAATAAATTATAAAGTGTATACTATTTTACTACATGTTACTATATGTCTATAATATAATGGATTACTCTGAATTGTTGCAATGTTATTGTCTTCTTATATTATGTTTTTTTTCACTGGCAAAAATAGCTCTATATGAAAAATGCTTCTTCAACAAATATTCTCATGAAACAATTAAGTCGCGCCTAAAGGAGTTACATAATCTTTTTGTTCATATTTTAATGTCTATTAGGCAATTCGAACTCTGGGGGTGACAGAACCAAACTAATATTCAAATAAATGTTTTTCTATTGATATAAACACTGCACATCTTGTTTTAAATACTATTTACAAAAATGTCTGCATCTTTTGTAAGGTGAATAAAAATTAATCTTCAAATCTAAAGAATAAATAGTATATATTTCGAACAGAAATATGTTGTCCTTGAAATAAGCATTTCAATTATATATAAAAATACTAAATTGAGAACTGAGGTTTGAACACTTTTTGTATTAATTTAGCTTTGATGGTTGATTTTCAATTTATTCTGGATGATACTCTTTTAAATCTTCAATTGGTTTAGATCTACACTTGAGAGAATCAATTAATAATTAAGTTCATTTAATTTCGTTTAATATCTTCAATTAATTTTCAAATTAATTTGCGCAGAATAAGGTAGTCTCTCATTACCTTGAAAAATGATGAAACTACTGAAAAAGACATCTTGTCATTCAAACCACGCTAGGTTAGGGAATTCAACTAGATGTGTTATATAAATAATATAATAATATTAAAAAAAATTATTCTGTTCTTTACAGTGACTCAATTGTGTTGGTTTGAAATGCGAAATTTCCGAATAATATTTGTAGTGGATATACTACACATATTTCAAACTTTTACAAAGATGTTTCATAATAGCCGTAAATAAATTCTTATGGGACAATTATATGAGCAGAGCTAACCCAGTAGACATAATAGATTTGTTATACATATTTATAACAAGTGTTGCAGTGGTGAACGTAATCCGATTGGCCTAATAGCAATTACAGCTTCACAGAGCTACACTATAGAAAAAAATAGTTTCATGAGTAAAATAACCAGATCCGAAACTGTAACACATCAAATTTACTGAGGTATGTCAGTTATGAAAGGTAAATAGAACTTTAAGAACAATTTCATTAGTTGGAGGAAATAATAAAAACATTTCTGAATACTATCTTTCAGGTCTCCCATTTCCTATTTCTTCAAGAAAACATAATCTGTTATCTGATTCCAAATTTGATTATATCAGCAACAAATTTATCCACAAATTGAATTATTGAACAATCATTTGTGATAACTGTTCGCAATCCAATACGTACTCGATAATTATCAATTGTATGTTATAATTGGGGCACAATTAGTTATTTATAGGTCAATTAAGGTGCTGTAGGGATTAAATGGCTCTGCTATATGATCACGTGACGTGTGTTCCTACTTCTCCATTAAATATGCTGATGATAATAATCTTCAAGAACATTGGGGTACAATTTGTTGTTCAGAAAATATTCTACGCACTAACTACAGTAGGATGAAGATTTGATATCGAATAAATGATGCGTATAGATTGGGAATGGATGAATAAGATATGGAATCTTTCATCAATTCTATCAGAAGTTCTCAAACTGTTCTAATTGCTTACAGGTCATCTTCTTATAAAGGACATCAGTCATTTGGCTTTCTCCCTTTCTTGGAAGATCAAAATCAAGTATTTCTTTGGAAGAAAGACCAATTAGATCTTTATTGATTTAATTTAATAATAATCAATATTCAATAATAATAATAATCAATAATTCATGCTGTTATGATTACCTTATCTTTCCACATTTGGAGAATCTTACTTTCAAATATTGATTAATTGATTTCAACAAACAGTTCTCTCAGGTGATTATTTTGAATTTCGATATGATGTAGGAAAATCATTGAGATATAATTGAGAAGTGACGTATTTCTTCATCTGCTCTTCAACATTGTCAAAATGTGCTTGTAATTGACATACTTAAATCACTTATCGGTGCTCTTAAGTATTTATTCCATATTGATTCTTTCATTTTCAGTCATAAGTTTTGAATAATCCCTAGTTACGTTCTGCAAGTGCCGCAGGCATCATTTTGTATCTGGCCCCACCATGAAATCCAAGAGAAATACATGTCAGCCTAGCACGTTCTACAAGCGTCATAGAAAGTCAACCACATTAATTACCATTATATGTCGATCACCGATTGAAAACCATTTGTTGCTCATACCATCTGCATATGTATATGCAGGTTAAAAAGGGGTGGCAGATACCTAAAGGAACCATTCAATCTGGGAATTCTTTGATTATTGCTTTTCAGAATCTTTGTTCATACCTAGAACGGCGTTCGATGGTTTCCTGCATAATCCTGTAATAAAGAAATTTCGAAAAAATGCAGAATATTTTGCTGAATTTTATAGTTGTTGTAAGAACGTTTTTAACGGTTCATCTTATTAAACATCTGAAGTCCGATAAATGTGCAGAGAGCGTTTACAAATTGGTTGTAAGGAATCTAAAAATACAGGGTCTTCACGAGGAACTCACCCATATTTATACAGGAAACTACTGAACGTATTTTCATGAAATTCAGCACTTATAAATAAGTATTTCACGATGCTGATGAAATCTAAAATACTCTTTCAAGGCAAGGCATAATTCTCCTGGTTTTTCCTGGAAATGACGTCAACTTCCGTTTTCAAATTACAACACCATTTTTTATTGCAGAAATAGATTCCTTAGATTTCAAGATGTGAGATTGATGTATCCACTTCAAAATCGAAATCACGATTCATGATACAGGGCGCTTTCAAAGTTAGGGATGACAAAATCGTTAAAAACAAATTTTTTCAAATTAGAACCCCATTTTTTATGGCAGATATTGAATCAACGTTAAAAATAATGTGAGTGTATGCATCACACCCCTTACCCTAAAGTGGATATTTTCTGAGTTATTCATTACAAAACTGTTTTTTTCGTCTTGAATTTTCAGCCATTTCTTTTCCCCTTCAAGCCAAAAATGAAATTTTCAGGAACTGTTACTTAAACCATGTTTTATATTTTACTACTCCTAATATGCAAAAGAAAAACGTTGGTGGTTGTTCTTAAATAGATGGCGAATTTAGATTCGAATTTGTATCGGAAACCTCTTTATTTCAACTAATCGGCTATCGGTTTTCTCTCCTGTGATAAATAAATAATCTCCTTATGAACCATATGCAAAAACTTACCATGTTTTACATTTCTTTTTTTTTTAATGATAGATATCATTAATTACATCTGCCAAATTCCTCTTTATTCAGTAGCATTTTGTGTTTACTTATTAATTTGGTGATAATTTGTATTAAGTTATAAAACTGATCACTATGCCTAATTTTACCAATGAAGATTATTTAAATCTCATTCTAATTCATGGAGAATGTAATAAAGCTGTAGATAGAACGATTCGACTGTTCACGAGAGGTTTCCTGACTGACTCATACCAACGAGAGATACCATTAACAGAACCATGACAAAACTTGAGAGAAACAGTCGGATCTTTCGTTAAGAAAACTATACACAGAGAATGAAGTGGAGTAGAAGATGAGAACGACGAAATTACAGTTCTTGCATATTTTCGTGTGAATCTTCAAAATTCTCTCAAAGATGCCGAGATTGCTCTGGGAGTGTTTGGAGAATATTGAAAAAACATAAAATGCACCCATATCAATTCAATTCAATTTTGCGAAGCTATGATGATTCGATTTCAAGAGAATGAAAACTTTTTGGACTGTATAATTTGGACAGATGAATCTAAATTCACAAAGAATGGTTCTTTCTATAGGCATAACAGTCATTATTGGGATGAAGAGAACAACCACCACTTCAGACAATGGAACTTTCAAGAGATCTGGAGTTTCAATGTTTTTTGCGCTATCAAAAATAATACAATTCTCGATTTATGATGGGACTTAAACTGGTAAGATAGAATTCTACACATGTTTGCATTATTTAAAGAATGTTCTGCCTTAGGAGATAGATATTCTGACATCCTGACTCAACTAATTGAGCCGCTAGTACAGAACCATAATGACTTATGGTATCAACAAGATGGCGCGCCTCCACACAATTCACTCAATGTTTCAAATATCCTATACAGGCTATTTGAAGATCGATGGTTGGCGAACAATGGTCAACATCTTTGGCCACCACGTTCTGACGATTTAACTCCTTTAGACTATTATGTTTGAGGTAGGATAAAAAATATTGTCTACTCAACTCCCCAGACTGATAAAGAGAACTGCAGAAATGCTTTCAGGTTTGTTTAGATTTTTAGATTCATAGTTTTGAAACTCAATTTGGTTTTTAAACACTTTTGCCGATCTCTTCCTACCGATGAAATAAGAAGAGCAACGCACGAAGCATTCCTGAGACGTATAAATAAATGTCTAGAAATTAACGGTCAAAACTTTGAGCATCTTCTCTAGTTATAACTGCGAGAGTTTGCCATGGTTCTCCTAATAGTAACTTGACGTCGGTTTCAAGAAGGGGTGAAAAATCTACAGCATGGTTCAAATAACAGTTCCTGAAAATTTCATCTTTATGGCGTGAAGGGAAAAGAAATAGCTGAAAATTGAAGAGGAAAAACAGTTTTTTGTGAATAACTCAGAAAATATCCACTTTGGGGCAAGGGTGTGATGCATAAACTCACATTATTTTTTAACGTAGAATCAATATCTGCCATAAAAAAATGGGGTTCTAATTTGAAAAAATTGATTTTTCACGATTTTGTCATCCCTAACTTTGAAAGCGATTTTTTCACCCTGTATCATGAATCATGATTTCGATTTTTAATGTGGATACATCAATCTTTACATCTTGGAAAATCTCAAAAATGAAAATTTTCCATCCAAAAACCTCGAAGTTATTCTTGTTTCAAAGGAGCTCTATTTTTCGATTTTTTGTTCGAATTTTCCTGCTCATAGAGAATTATCCAACCAAAACTGAAAAAATGTTACATCAAAATAACTTGAAGTTTTCTCAAGGAATCTATTTCTGCAATAAAAAATTGTGTTGTAATTTGAAAAACGGAAGTTGACGTCATTTCCGGAAAAACCGGAGGTGCTCATGCTTTGAAAATATTTTAGATTTCATCAGCATCGTGAAATACTTATAAGTGCTGAATTTCATGAAAATAAGTTCAGTAGTTTCCCGTATAAATATAGGTGAGGTTCTCAGAAAGACCCTGTATAACAATGAAACTAAGCAAACGATTTTACAAAGGAGATTTAAATATACGAGAAGCAACGTAGTACCTACAATATATACATAGTAGTTGTACTATATATATTTATGATGGTACTTTAAACGTTTTTGAATAAATGGTTTTGTAAGATTAAAAACTGAATCGTCTTGTGTCCATATCATAGTTTGATGATATGTGATGAAATTAGTATTTATATGGAAATAAATAGCGAATAGAATTGCAATCAGGCAATGCTTCAAGCTTTAGTGAAATCTCGTATTCAATTCAATATCAATGCTATAAGAATGTCAAAATCTTAAGTGCCAATAAAAATAAATTATAAAGTGTATACTATTTTACTACATGTTACTATATGTCTATAATATAATGGATTACTCTGAATTGTTGCAATGTTATTGTCTTCTTTATATTATGTTTTTTTCACTGGCAAAAATAGCTCTATATGAAAAATGCTTCTTCAACAAATATTCTCATGGAAACAATTAAGTCATGCCTAAAGGAGTTACATGATCTTTTTTGTTCATATTTTAATGTCTATTAGGCAATTCGAACTCTGGGGGTGACAGAACCAAACTAATATTCAAATAAATGTTTTTCTATTGATATAAACACTGCACATCTTGTTTTAAATACTATTTACAAAAATGTCTGCATCTTTTGTAAGGTGAATAAAAATTAATCTTCAAATCTAAAGAATAAATAGTATATATTTCGAACAAAAATATGTTGTCCTTGAAATAAGCATTTCAATTATATATAAAAATACTAAATTGAGAATTGAGGTTTGAAAACTTTTTGTATTAATTTAGCTTTGATGGTTGATTTTCAATTTATTCTGGATGATACTCTTTTAAATCTTCAATTGGTTTAGATCTACACTTGAGAGAATCAATTAATAATTAAGTTCATTTAATTTCGTTTAATATCTTCAATTAATTTTCAAATTAATTTGCGCAGAATAAGGTAGTCTCTCATTACCTTCAAAAATGATGAAACTACTGAAAAAGACATCTTGTCATTCAAACCACGCTAGGTTAGGGAATTCAACTAGATGTGTTATATAAATAATATAATAATATTAAAACAAATTATTCTGTTCTTTACAGTGACTCAATTGTGTTGGTTTGAAATGCGAAATTTCCGAATAATATTTGTAGTGGATACCACACATATTTCAAACTTTTACAAAGATGTTTCATAATAGCCGTAAATAAATTCTTATGGGACAATTATATGAGCAGACCCAGTAGACATAATAGATTTGTTATACATATTTATAACAAGTGTTGCAGTGGTGAACGTAATCCGATTGGCCTATTAGCAATTAAAAATTGTTTTATGAAAATGTTATAATTTAATGGATAGAACCTTCACAGAGCTACACTATGGAAAAAAATAGTTTCATGAGTAAAATGACAAGATCCGAAACTGTAACACATCAAATTTATTGAGGTATGTCAGTTATGAAAGGTAAATAGAACGTCAAGAACAATTTCATTAGTTGGAGGAAATAATAAAAACATTTCTGAATACTATCTTTCAGGTCTCCCATTTCCTATTTCTTCAAGAAAACATAGTCTGTTATCTGATTCCAAATTTGATTATATCAGCAGCAAATTTATCCACAAATTGAATTATTGAACAATCATTTGTGATAACTGTTCGCAATCCAATACGTATTCGATAATTATCAATTGTATGTTATAATTGGGGCACAATTAGTTATTTATAGGTCAATTAAGGTGCTGTAGGGATTAAATGGCTCTGCTATATGATCACGTGACGTGTGCTCCTATTTCTCCATTAAATATGCTGATGATAATAATCTTCAAGAACATTGGGGTACAATTTGTTGTTCAGAAAATATTCTACGCACTAACTACAGTAGGATGAAGATTTGATATCGAATAAATGATGCGTATATAGATTGGGAATGGATGAATAAGATATGGAATCTTTCATCAATTCTATCAGAAGTTCTCAAACTGTTCTAATTGCTTACAGGTCATGTTCTTATCAAGGACATCAGTTATTTGGCTTTCTCCCTTTCTTGGAAGATCAAAATCAAGTATTTCTTTGGAAGGAAGACCAATTAGATCTTCATTGATTTAATTCAATCTGCCATATTTATTTATTGCATATGTTCATACAGAAGAAACTATTATAGCATAAGGGTGTCCGCTTCTTGAATCTTGGAATTCTGTTTTGTGGAATGTATTAAATGATTGGAAATAAATTAAGACAAGAATGATATTTGCTCCAAGTCTGTCAGTGAATATCGGGTGGGCCAAACAAAACTTGTAACCAATGGACGAATGCAGATCTTATGTTACCAGTAATTTTCACGGATAAATTTAATTGTGCATTAATTTTTTATGTATGTACGATTTCGAACCAAATAGAGCAACAATGCTCAGCTGCACAGAAGACTGAGGCTGCGCGTAGAGTGGAACCATCAGTATTCCATGATGATCCAGCTAATTTCTAAATAATAGTATTCCTAGTTTTCAATTTCAGACGTACATTGAGAATGCTCCCTGTACTATATTTCTCATAACTATTTGGATGAATACAAGATACTACCATTAACTGGTGTGAAAACAGCAAACCGAGATAGCAAACTTTGACCTTGAAATCCCCGAACGCTCTCGAAAGATTGCGCGGAGAACGATGCAAAAAATTTTATTTTTGTTGAAACAGGACAAAAAGGGCACTCTCAGAGTATATAGGGCATTATCCTACACTTACGAGGTGTCGAAGGAGGCTCAAAAAGTGACAATTTTGCGATTTTTCAAAAACTGTACATAGGATCGCGATCAAATTTCGTAGTAATACTGAGGACCCATAACAACCAGGATCTGCACATACGGCATGTACTTACACCTAAAGGGGGTCAAAGGGGGCACTAAAAGTGATTAATTTTAGTGATTTTGGAGAATGCTGTTATGATTACCTTATTTTTCCACATTTGGGGAATCTTACATTCCTATATTGATTAATTGATTTCAACAAACAGTTCTCTCAGGTGACTATTTACGAATTTCTGAGATGATGTAGGAAAATCATTGAGATATAATTGAGGAGGTGACGTATTTCTTCATCTGCTCTTCAACATTGTCAAAGTGTTCTTGTAATTGACATACTTAAACAACTGATCGGTGCTCTTAAGTATTTATTCCATATTGATTCTTTCATTTCTCAGTCATAAGTTTTTGAATAATCCCTAGTTGCGTTCTGCAAGTGCCGCAGGCATCATTTTGTATCTGGCCCCACCATGAAATCCAAGAGAAATACATGTCAGCCTAGCACGTTCTACAAGCGTCATAGAAAACCCCTCGAATTGACAGTTCATTCCGGCTGTAATTATCCTTAATTTCACGCTTTACGTAACGCGGCCTCGACATGTGTGTGGTTTTGATCTTTGGCCCCATAGCTAGTGTCATCTCGTTCGATTTTCTTTGTGGAAGCGTACGGAGAGAAATGCAAGGATATTCTTTCGATCTTCCCAATACAATAGGGTAGCTCTTGTGGTAAGGGTACTTGTGACAACTGACAATATAATAGCCCTCGGCAGTCGTAGATGATGGCATGTGATAGAAAATATGTAAATGAATGCCGGTTGGTGCAAACATGGTGAATTCTGTTCCGTGTTTATCGTTTATACCGTTTAGAAACGCCTGTTCGAGTGTCACTAGTTTGAGAAGTGCTTGTAAGTCAGCCCTTGAAAGGGTCCTGTGAGAACAGAAATATCCACGAAGTTTCCACCCGTAACGAGTGGAAATGCCAGAATCAAAACATCCCCTGTATTATAGGAACAACAATTGAAGTTTGCTGAAAAGTTTCGAACCAATTTTGATCGAATACTCTTTCGATATTCTCATCTAGGTTGATTACAGGAGCTGCTTTCATTGATTTATCTTCGGCATATGACACTGTATGGAGAGATGGATTGATTTTCAAACTCTATACCCATCTGAAGTGTGGGAAAATGGTACGATTATCAGAAAATATGTTATCTGATAGAAGGTTTCGTGTTTTCATTGACAATAAGAGTAGCAACTTCAAAACATTGAAAAACGGTCTTCCACAAGTATCAGTTCTAGCTCATTTACTTTTAAATTTATATCTAAGTGATTCACCCACGACATCATCTCAGAAATTTGTTTATGACGACATTGCTACTGCTTACCAACATTCAGATCTCCATACTCTGGAAAACATACTGTCATTTGATTTGGAAATTCTAAAGAATTATTTTATTGAGTCGCGATTATTATTACAACAAAACAGAGGTATCTTGTTTCCATCTGAATAATCATAAAATATATAGGAAATAAGCTGTAACTTTCAATGATTCTCCTATCGAACATAATTTCTATCCAAAATACTTAGGAATTAAATTAGATACATCTCTCAATTATAAGACCCTTTTACATTTTCAGCTTATTTTTGTACTTTCACACTTAGGCGTGGAGCCAGATATATAATTATATCTCGAAGTTACTGTGTTAGAAAAAAACGTAAATTGAACTGAGGTTTCCTTTATTCGGATTGAGTTTCTAGAGTATGGATATTCCTCACCCTTTATTTCAATGAAAGAATGTGTATTGAGCTATTTTATTAGTCTGACCAATGAAAATCGTACCCAATCATGATAAAATATACCGAGAACACGAGGACCAATCAAAGACGAGGATCTCTTTTTTCGCTACATTCTCTTGTTAGTCACTATAAGTCAGTGACACAAACAAACCCATGACAATTGCACCTTGAGCCTCGCCCTTATGACATCTTTGTAAATTCGAATCAATTTAAGAGATTGTTACGAAAATCAACAATTGCTGAATATATTTGTAGGTTGATTGTGATATTCGTAATTAATTGCAATTATGTACCTCACTTCATGACTCCAATAATACAAAACGGTCATGTGAAAGAAATTGTCTGATTCCTTTATCGGAATTGCCCAAACGAAAAAATTGAAACTTCTAAATGCCAATTCAAAGATGAAATGTTCTGAAACCAGGTGGACTTAGTACTATAACAAGGAAAACTAGCTATTTTATTAGTCTGACCAATGAAAAAGTACCCAATCACGATAAAATAAACCGAAAATACGAGGACCAATCAGAGACGAGGATCTCTCTTTCCGCTACTATCGCTTGTCAGTCACCATAAGTGAGTGACTCAAACAAATTCATGACAATTGAACCTTAAGCACTGCTCTTATGACATCCTTGTAAATTCGAATCAATTTCGGAGATTGTTATGAAAATCAACAATTGCTGAATATATTTGTAGATTTATTGTGATATTCGTAATGAATTGCAATTATAGTAAAGTAAAGTAAAGTAAATTTATTCAACCAGAGACTGTTTTATACAATATAGGATAAGTCGAAAGCACAACAGAAAATAAAATGTAACAAGTGGCAAGAACTTAAATACTTGAATAATCCCAAACAAAAAAAAAATTATGTACCACACTTCATGATTCCAATAATACAAAACGGTCATGTGGGAGAAAATGTGGGATTCCTTTATCGGAATTGCCCAACCAAAAAATTCGAAACTTCAAAACGCCAATTCCAAGATGCAATGTTACGAAAGCACGTGGACTAAGTACTATAACATGGAAAACCAGCTGTTTTATTAGTCTGACCAATGAAAATCGTACCCAATCACGATAAAATATAGCGAAAATACGAGGACCAATCAAAGACGAGGATCTCTTTTTCCGCTACAATCTCTTGTCAGTCACCATAAGTGCGTGACTCAAACAAATCCATGACAATTGAACCTTAAGCACTGCTCTCATGACATCTTTGTAAACTCGAATCAATTTCGGAGATTGTTATGAAAATCAACAATTGCTGAATATATTTGTAGATTTATTGTGATATTCGTAATGAATTGCAATTATAGTAAAGTAAAGTAAAGTAAATTTATTCATCCAGAGACTGTTTTATACAATATAGGATAAGTCAAAAGCACAACAGAAAATAAAATGTAACAAGTGGCAAGAACTTAAATACTTGAATAATCCCAAACAAAAAAAAAATTATGTACCACACTTCATGATTCCAATAATACAAAACGGTCATGTGGGATTCCTTTATCGGAATTGCCCAACCAAAAAATTCGAAACTTCAAAACGCCAATTCCAAGATGCAATGTTATGAAAGCACGTGGACTAAGTACTATAACATGGAAAACCAGCTGTTTTATTAGTCTGACCAATGAAAATCGTACCCAATCACGATAAAATATAGCGAAAATACGAGGACCAATCAAAGACGAGGATCTCTTTTTCTGCTACAATCTCTTGTCAGTCACCATAAGTGCGTGACTCAAACAAATCCATGACAATTGAACCTTAAGCACTGCTCTCATGACATCTTTGTAAACTCGAATCAATTTGACTGAATTGGAAAAATATTCAGTGTACGTTCTTTCTCTAATTTTGATTTTGGTATTCCACATTCCGTGGGTCCGGGTGGTATTCCCTCCTTGATTTTCAAGGATTGTGGCGCCACAATCGTGTTCAATATCTGTTTGAGACGTTGCATGGTTTCCGATGCGTGGAAACTTTCTAAGGTGCGTGCGGTTCACAAATAGTGCAACAAATTTGATATTTCTAATTTCCGACCGATATCAATTATCTGTAATTCCAGCAAAATTTTTGAGATCCTTCTTTACACTCGGTTATATCCTCTAGTCTGTAATCGAATATCACCGTTTCAGCATGGTTTTGTCAAAGGCCGTTCAACAGTTACCAAACTCCTTAACACAACACAGTTGGTTTGTGAGATAATTGAGAGAAAATCCCAGACCGATGTCCTGTATACTGATTTTTCAAAAGCGTTCGATTCGATGGACCATGGAATTTTGTTGACGAAGTTGTTCCAATTTGGCTTTTGCAGCAATCTCATAAATCTTTCTAAGTCCTATTTGTCTGACCGACGGCAATATATTGAGTTCAACGTTGTTCGGTCTGTAGTATTTTCGAGTACATCGGGAGTGCCGCAGGGCAGTAACCTTGATCCTCTGCATTTCATAATTTTCATCAATGATTTGGGTGATGTGGTGGATCTTAACTGTCTGCTACTTGCCCATGGTTTCAAGATGTACCTTGAGGTAAGGGATGCTTTCCATCAATTTGCTGCTCGTTGTTGAGTGGTGCGAAAAAATCGATTGAATCTGAATGCCAAGAAGTATAATGTCATGTCTTTTACACATAACAAAAATGTAATTCATTTCGACTATACTGTTGATGGTAACTTGCTTCAGCGTCTGGCGTTGTTGACGGATTTGGGAAAAACTTTCGTTTGCATCACATATTGATACCACTCTGTCTGCTGCAAGTAGGATTTATTGCGCTCATTTCTCGTGACTTTACGGATATAGCCACATTGAAGATACTTTTTTGCGCATATGTCAGATACAAGCTGGAATATGCAGCTTCAGTATGGTCCCCTTACCACCATAACCATATTGTTGGGATAAATCGGTGCAACGACATTTCCTCAAGTTGTTATCATATAGAGAGGATAATGTGTATCCGCCCATTGGTTTCCCCTCAGGATATGCTTTTGAGAAGACACGGCATGAAGAGTCTGAAATGTCGGCGGGACTGCCAGTGCGTTGTGTTCATGGACAAGTTGATCAATGGGATGGTTAAAGATTCCTGTATACTCAGTAATCTCAATTTTCTAGTTCCAAGACCTGCTTCCAGAGCCACATTTTACATGCCAACACCGAGAACTAACATATTGAAATATTCTCCTCTTTATAATTTGTGTCATGTTTGTAACTCAGTTTTATTGTAGCATCTCAGATCTCAAGTCATACTATTTTGGCTGACTCTTTTTTACATGTCTTATTTTGTATATTTAGAATTAGTTTTTTTGTTCCTGTTAACCTTGATCTGAAGTTGGGTTTAACATGTAGAACATTGTATATTTTTTTAAATAAATATTCGTGTCTTCTACAGGTGCGGCAACTCTAAACTATCGTTGTATCGTTTTTGATTTTGAGTCAGTGTGTGTACATCACAACTTACAAACTTGCTATTTTATTCTGTTCTAAATGAACGAAAGAGTTCTATCAATGTTTTGTTGATGCATTAAGTCAGCTAATTTGCTGTATTACAGTTATCTCAGTTTTGAGTTTTGATAAAACTATTTGTTCTGTAATGCAGTTGTGGGAAAGTTCTTTCGACTAGATTTATACCCTTTTATGAAACTATTTAATGAAACGAAAGCGTTATATCAATGATCATTCTTGAAAAATACTCATTTTAGGTAATGCCCTGGATAATTGTCGAATTCCTACCACAATTCGCAAATGTGGTTTTTCCAAGAGCTGAAACTCCCACCGTCGCATAACGAAGTGAAACGTTATTACTGCGGGAACGTACGTATCGCATTATTCATAAAAAATGATTGCATGATTCCCGAATATAGCTGAATTAATGAGAACAGGGGAGCAAGCATTGCGGTTAAGTGTGCAGAAGTAATCAATCGGGTTCATTCTTTATTCATACCGATTCCTAACGATCAACACGAAGCAATTGACTGAAAACAATACGATGTTCGTTCATTGTTATGCTCCTTCCACGCTACACAGAACCGTTCGGGAAGTTTTTCATTCAGGAACTTAATGCTTTGCTTTAAGCCAATAGGTTGTGGGCCACTACGACTATCGTTTGGACCTATTGGCATTTTGACCTAGATGTGAAAAGAAAATATATTGAGTTACTTTTTTCTCGCTCTAATGAGAATTGTGAGAACTATCTGGTCAATCCGGATATCAAGGTGAATCTTTGGCTACTAACGTCTAACCTTATTGATCCGGTGTCTTAACACCACCAGGTGTACTGTATTATTTTCTCAACAAAATTTCCAGGAAGGTTTTAGAAAAAATAGACATTGTTCAGATGGGGTTTTTAGCCTTACTACTTTTATAGAATCACGTTTCAATGATAGGATGTCAACAGAAGCTGATTTTATTGATTTATCTTCGGCATATGACATTGTGTGGAAGGATGGCTTAATTTTCAAAATCTATACCCATCTGAATTGTGGGAAAATGGTAAGATTATTAGAAAATATGTTATCTGATAGAAATTTTTGTATGTTTGTTGACTACTTCAGTAAATACTTCTAGCGATCAAACATGGAATAGATATTGGTAAATACCTGAAGTTGCGCGCATTTTTGAAAAAATCCAATGAAGGGTATTCTGCAAAAAAATCAAGAGTTTTTTCTAAGGAAGAGTTCGATCGTTTTCTCTTCGAAACACCGGATGATTCATATTTAGGATTGAAGGTGACTATCATATTTCAAATAATTTCAATTTTGTATTTTTGATCTCGTGGTTGTGTCAGATTGATTTATTAGTCGGAGTAGCTGGTGCCTGCAGATGTGATGAAATGGTGAAAATGAAAACTACGGATATCGAGGACAAGGGAAATATTATAAAAGTCAATATTCCTGATAGCAAAACGAGAAAAGTACGATCATTCACAGTTATTGGGGAGAATAATCTAAAGATTTATCGGAGATACACTGCGTTAAGACCAACAGATTTCGTTAGAAATAGATTTTTTTTGAAATATCAATCGGGAAAATGCTACAGGGTTCCAAGAAAGGTTGCCTCTTTTTCGCAATTGAGTCATCCAGACAAATACACAGGTCATTCATTGAGGCGAACTTCTGCCACACTACTTATAGATGGAGAAGCCAACATTGAGTCTTTGAAACGACACGGAGGTTGGAAGTCAAGTAGTGTAGCAGAAGGCTATATCGAGGAATCGCTGCGAAATAAGAATGAGATTGCTGGTAGGATATTGAGCGTCAACGAACTCCCTGAAACCAGCAACTCAAATTTCTCTATTGAGTCATCAGCATTTGAACAGAATATGAGACAGAACCCTACCAGTTCATTACTACATAGTTTTAATTTTCAAAATGCAACATTGACCAATTGTACTTCAATGAATAAAAATGACGTTTAAATAGGAGAATTTTATGTTCATGGTGACCAATTCATCTGTTGCATAGTAACTGTTGCGATATTCTCGCAACAAAGGACAGTTCTTGGAATTTGGGGTAGCGGCCGTTACTTCCAAGAATGCGTTCTGTCGGACGGAATTTTGGAAATCCCTAAACTTAGCTACCTGTACGACCTCTCTCAATTATTTAAATTCATTCTCTCTGTAGACCCTCTCGTGTACAGTACTACAAGTAAGTTCTCCTTTATCAATTTACTTTCACGAGTCTATAACGGCACTCAGAACTACAAGTTCCTCTAAAGATCTCTCAAAATAATCTGTTTTCGGGTCAGTTAGCTACCCTAGTTCATGTGTATGTGAATTACTCAGTTGAAATTCTCTACGTAAAAGAAAAAGGTTGTGAATTGTGAATCTGTGAAGCAATTGCATATCGCCAAGCCACAATTTGTTAGTGAAAACCTTATCCGAAGTCCCTGCACCTTATTCTGAGAAATCTACTCTCGACGATTGAAGCAAAGCAGAGGTGAACTCCAAACAACAAATAAGGTCAGATCTCTTCATCATTTAATATTACCAGAAGTGCCCAAGATTGAGCAAAGAAGTTCAAATCCTTGGTTATTATAGACACCTAAAAACTCTTTCTGTGAGTGTAAACTCAAGTGCCGAACATTGTGTAACTATTCTTATCTGTGAATACATAATTCTATTATAACTACAAACTTGTTTTTATTCACCTTGCAAACATCTTTTCTACCAAAGATAATTTTTGGATCTACTGTTATAGTACAACCAGCGACTCGGGAAGTGCGCTGCCCTTCATTAAGCGGGTGATTATTATTATTTCTAATTTTGTACCCGCCCAGTAACACTTTTCCGGTCGCCGGCCAGAAAAGTGTTGCATGATCCTGTCAATCGAGAAATGACGTTATTATTTTACGTTTGAAAATGAAATCGTTTTCTAAATATATTGTAACGTGACAATCAGTCACTTTAGTAAATGAGCATGAGATTCTACTCTTAATTATCTCAGGAAGGGCTTAATTATCCCTACAACAAAATTCTTCTCGGTTTTTGAGAGTATATTCAAGAAAATAGAGACTAAAGTCACAAAATCTAGAAATCCTCAATATCTATTTACTAACAATAACAAAAAGGAACACTTATCTCAATCCAAGCAACTATAGATGGGTCGATTGCCAAAGTCGACATACATGGAGGCAAAGAAACTTCCACTTTGGTTCCCTTTGTTAACGATAATTGAATTCTAGAGTTCACGAAAGATAGAAAAGATGACTGTGAAGACATCGAGTCCCGAGCATAGAATTTTCGGCATCAGTTCAACTCATCAGAGATTTTTATTTTTCTTGAAGGAGAAACTAGGTATAACATCATGGTTAGATGACATGTCATGAAAATAGGATTCATTCGAAAATAAATGACAAACTAGAAAGGAAAACAGACAAAGTTCATCTGTTGTTCGATTCTCTGAAGAGCCTTCTTATCATGGTCCAAATCATTTTCCTAACATCAAGTTCTCACACTTTGAAAATTTTCATTTTCCTTATCAATCCCCTAAGAGTGGAATGTAAATTTTTTGATACGAAGCGTCAACATCATCATCCTATTTCTTTCGTCCCTATCAAGTCACTTGCTATGGTCGAAAGAACCTTCATCCCCTAATAATTCAGGCGTTTTAATAATCGCAATTGTTATCCGCAGACGCTCGGATCTTATCGCTATAATCACTGGTTTCCTTTTACCCGTTGTCACTACACTGACAGGATTACGGCGTTGCCCGATAATCAATTGCTCCCCAAAAGCGTAAAGATTACAAGACTCGGTTGGGTATCAATCCAATCCTCCCGTAATAAATACATTCTTTTGTGGTACTCCTCGAATGGAATAAAAACAGAGGCACACGTCGGGCGTCAAGTAACAAACACCCTTTTATTCGTTTCTAGTCAAATGTAGACATCCCGGTCACGTGGCTTCACGCGGTGGTCATTAGAGCGAGTTGCACACGAGTCGACGAGTAGGCTGTGGAGAGGAGCGATCTTGTTTTCATTCGCGAAGGCGCAAAATTTATTCCTTCATCCGGGTGACATGACGATGGCTTGGAGATAATCAATTATTGTTTCATCTCCAAGAATCGACAAACCAACAGCCTTCCACAAGGATCAGTCCTAGGACCTCTATTTTTCCATTGGTGTCGTAGTTTAATTAACACTTTCAAAAATGTGAAAAATACCTTGTAACGAATATGACAGCTAATTGGAGATTGCAAAATTCTAGTATTTTCACTTGAAAAAATCAAGACATGTTGAAGAAGAAACCCCTTTGAAATAAATACTCGATGAAATTAGGGTTCCATTTTGTTGAACCACTACGGAGGAAAGGAAGATTGTTTGTTATTTTCTTGGACTTCTATTGCAAGTTCAATGATTTTTGTATTCGGTTGAGATGATACCAAGTGTCCAGAGACTCGAACATCGGATGCACAGATGATGGCCTCTGTACGTATTTTGGGATGAGCGTTAAATTTTATTCCTTGACTGCTTGGAACAAGTAATAGCAATCAACGGCGTCAATTATATCGATTTTTTGTATGTTTTGAAAACCAAAAGGTCTCATTTGTTGAAGACGTGCACTTCCACCAAGACAATGCACGGAGTCTCAAGTCAATAAAAAGAGCCACAACAATGGTCGAATTGAGTTTCGAATTGCTACCGGACCCACCGTATTCTCCAGAGCTTGCCCCCAGCGACTACTGGCTTTATGCAAACCTAAAAGAAAGATTTGGCTCAGATGAGGAAGTGCTTGCCGAAATTGAAACATATTTAGAAGATCTCGATTAATCGTTCAACGTAATGAAAAGCCAGAGGAACGTAGAAATAATTAATTCACCCTAAAAGCAGATGATATTGATGAAATAAAATAAATTCTGGGAAATAATTGTCATTTTTCGACCTAGGCCAAGCACTTATTGGCCGATGCGTTATTTCTTTTATTCGAAATCGAATCCCATTTGATTCTCCAGAAACGTCTAATGATCATTCATTAATCATTGTATACAGAGTGAGTCTTTTACCATAGCGTTAATTTTAAACATAGGTTCTTGGGTTCAAAAGAAACACTTTTTCCCATACCGTTTTTCTATATTCAGCTGCGTTAAAAAGTTATAAGCATTTTAAGTTTTCACATTGGGCAAGTACCCCTCTGTAGTCCAGTTCAGTTCGAAAGAAAATTACCTTCCACAGCATCCACTATTGAATCTGAATTGTCAAAAACATTATTTTCCTTCTAAGAAATAATTCACTCACCCATGTTTCATCAGATGATTCAATTCCTTCAATTCCTTTCAACTTCTAATATCAAATATCTAAAAAATGATGACGAGATATTGTTGATGATGGAGCTCGTGTTGAATGATTATTTGGGCTATTACTATCATCTATTGTGGATGTAATGTTTTCCGACGTTTCGATAGACATCTTCTATCTTTATCAAGGAGGAAAAGTAAAAAACCTTTTGAAAATTATCAATTTTCAAAAAGTCAATATGACAGAAGTCATGAAAGAAAAATGAACAATGTTATATACTCATCTGTGATGATCTTCTTAAGTTGAATCGAACTATCGGCGTCCAAACTTCTGGCAGATCTATAGATGGAGCACTTATGGAATCTGGTGTTATTTTCATAAATGCTGCTTCTTTGATTTTTCTTCTTGCAAGTTTTTCTTCTTTGGATATTATTGATGCTTCATCCCATTTTATACGATGATTCTCATCTACAGCATGTTGGACTAACCTGGATTTGTCGCTGTCTAGTACTCGTAGAAGCTTCTGATGTTCTTTTATTCGTACATTCAGAGGGCGTTTAGTTTCTCCGATGTGAGATCTTCCGCACTCGCAAGGTAATTCATATATGCAGTTCTTTGTCCTTTGTGTCTCATTATTAGGCTTAACTTTTGTAAGTTTAGTGATAGTGTCTTGAGCTTTGAATGCAGTCGTTAGTTTCTTGACCTTTTACATAAGGAATTACGGTTTTAATGGTCTGATTTATATGTTGTTGGTTCAGGTTGAGTTTCAATGTTCGTTTAGCTTTTCTAATATTGGTAGCTATTGCTTCTAAGAGTTTTCGAGATGTTATTTATTTCTTCATTTTGGTCTTCTTCAGTGCAAAAATATTTATTGCTCTATCAAATAAACATTTTGCTACTCCCAATTTAGTGTTTAGTTGGTGGTTTGACTCAAAATGTAGATATTATCCTGTGTTCGTTGGCTTTTTATACACAGTGGTTCTTGGCAACATGGAAGAGACACTATAGATGGATTCCTTCAATATCTAAACAATCAAAAGGAATCAATTAAATTCACAATTGAAATCGAGAAGGACAGACAACTTCCATTCTTAGATGTACTCGTACATAAACAAAATGGAATCCCAAGAACCACTGTGTATATAAAGCCAACGAACACAGGACAATATCTACATTTTGAGTCAAACCACCAACTAAACACTAAATTGGGAGTAGCGAAATGTTTATTTGATAGAGCAATAAATATTTGTTGCACTGAAGAAGACCAAAATGAAGAAATAAATAACATCTCGAAAACTCTTAGAAGCAATGGCTACCCCAAAAAGATATTAGAAAAAGCTAAACGAACAAGAGAAAGTCAACCTGGACCAACAGATATAAATCAGACCATTAAAACCGTAATTCCTTATGTAAAAGGTTTGTCGGAGAAAATGAGAAGAATTGGAAATAGATACAACATAACGACTGCATTCAAAACTCAAGACACTATCAGAGCTAAACTTACAAAAGTTAAGCCTAATAATGAGACACAAAGGTCAAAGAATTGCATATATGAATTACCTTGGGAGTGCGGAAGATCTTACATCGAAGAAACTAAACGCCCTCTGAATGTACGAATAAAAGAACATACGAAGCTTCTACGAGTACTAGACAGCGACAAATCCAGGTTGGTCCAACATGCTGTAAATGAGAATCATCGTATAAAATGGGATGAAGCATCAATAATATCCAAAGAAGAAAAACTTGCAAGAAGAAAAATCAAAGAAGCAGCATTTATGAAAATAACACCTGATTCCATAAGTGCTCCATCTATAGATCTGCCAGAAGTTTGGACACCGATAGTTCGATCCAACTTAAAAGATCATCATATCACAGATGAGTATATAACATCGTTCATTTTTTCTTTCATGACTTCTGGCAATATTGACTTTTTCGAAAATTGATAATTTTCAAAAGGTTTTTTACTTTTCCTCCTTGATAAAGATAGAAGATGTCTATCGAAACGTCGGAAAACATTACATCCACAATAGATGATGGTAATAGCCCAAATAATCATTCAACATCTAAAAAATGGTGCAATTTAGGAAAAGAGATGATGAATGATTTTATCTGCAAAAAAGACTTATGATTCTAGGAAGTACAAGATACGGACCTTTAGTTCAAGTGATATTTGTTTTTCATGCAATTAAACCAATCTATACAGTAGTACTGAGAAACCCACAAGAAATGGAATGAATCTATTGATGCCAAAATATGCATGACTGTTTGCAAAAACTTTCTGCAAGAGATCATTTCAATTGATATTGTCGTTTGAATATTACAGGTAAAAATGAAATTTTTAATGAAATTTCAACACCCTATATCTTTTGAACGAGGCCAAATTTGGAAAAATGTTACACGCAATGGTCAAAGACAAACCCTGTACAATAAATATTAAAATTTTATAGGGCAAACAGAACTATTCTATTATATATAAGTTTACTCGACGTCTCATGCAATCATAAAAGTATTATAAAATAATTTATACTCGGAATATACGATTCAAATATACCGAAAGCAAGCATTTGGAAAAATGTTATAGTGATCCAAGACTCGTCCTGTATATTGAACTGGATATTACTATAATGAAAAGGAAATACGTATATAAATTTGACAGAATTTCTAGACAAATTGTGTAAATGACCTAGGTTTATCGCTTTTGAATAGAAACGAAACTTAGGAATTCACTATTTCCCAGTTGTCACTCAGGAAATCCAATTGAACGATTGGAAGAAGGATAACTTCACATCACATCTTCCTTCTGTCATTTCAATTAGGTGAAATTCTTTGCGTGTATATGAAAAGATGACATGAGCACAGATACTAAGTTGACACAATTCTATCAATTAAATTGCTATGATTGATTCTGTTTTCACTGCTCATCCAAAGTTTATCTAAAGCGTTTATAATCAACATAATCTCTACATGTGTTAAGTTTTAATCTGGAATATCCTTCAACAGTTTTTTTTCTCATTTTCATGGCTCAGTGAAACCGTTCAAGTTTGGAAACTGGAAAATGCTATTAGATGACAAAAAAAGTCGAGGTATGTTGATAGTTTTAACGAATCTGGCATTTCTGAAATTAATTCGGTTTCATTTGATTTCCAGTGGAGAGAAAATTGCAAAAAACCAGTGCAGAATGATGGAGAAAACATAGAAACATCAAAAAGAAATGAAGGTAAGAAATATATTATTCCCAAAATGAAACAAATTAAATAGTTTCGGTATAATTTGTTTGATTGAACATGAATACATTCAATAAAAGAAATATTAGTCTTAAAAAAACGAAAAGCACTGAATCTATGTTGAAGTTTTCACTATAGTTTCCGAACTATCCAATCCTAAAGAGATTACAGTTTTGAAATTCGAAAAAATGTTTCATTTTTGATAATAATTACCACATTGCAATCGATATAATTCAACTGCCAATTTTGTTTTCATTCACTGAGTGTCAAAAAACAGAGTTTCAGTTTTTTATACATCAGCTTTTCAAGGTTCTAGTTTTTGTTGCATTTTTAACTAATTTGGCACTAATTTTCCGAAGATTTTTATGCGCTTGCGCGACACCATGCTGTCGTTTGGCTTAAATATCACACTGTAAAAAATAAAATTCTGCGCTCAAACTCCTCAGGAGTTTGAGAATTTTTTTTTTCAATCAAACCATTTTAATTTGAATTAATCTAAAATTGATTACGCCAAATGAACTTTTTTTCTTGATTAAAACAACCTAGATGATTATAGAGAACAGCTAAAACATTCGCCTGAAACTTTTTACATTTTAGCGAAATGAAAGAAACAACTGATTCAACATAAACATACAATTACAAGAAATTGTTTATGCACTTGTCTCAATATCCATAATTGATTGATACAAATACATTATTCTAAATAGGCTTTAACGAAACCATTCGTTCGTTTCATTTTTATTTGTTCAATAGAACGAAGGTACGGTTGTCGTAAATTCTGTCAGTTGATGCAACGACTGCAGTTTCTTGAGACAAGAATCTCGTGAGATTATATTATTCGCCTCATTTACTTGAAGAAAACTATAAATATTTGAATAAAATTGAACATATAATTGTTGCAATATGAAGTGACATTTGTAAAAAAAATATTGCGTAATTGGTTTAATAAAACGAATTAATTGTAGCAATTTTTTTATATTGGCTGCAATTATTATAAATCAAAACTCTATCTCTTTTATATTAAATATATCCCATTTAAATGCAATTATTTGTGCATTTTACTCACAATATTGTTGTATCCGGTGATAAAGATGACATGGAATACATGATGCGCAAGCTAAAATGTCAACTTAGAGAAAAACAAATATCTTTGTGTTGGTGGAGAACCGGGTGATCTGGTATTGGATGATGACAGGGATGAGATGATAACCCACTGCCTGGACTATGGCTATTGTAGCGGCAGGGGAGTGTATAGGGATCTCTTGGCGGCACTCTATATAGCCACGCATAGCTTTGTTCACAACGCTTCGGTGGCCTAGAGGTTTGCGCTCAAGTTTCACACCGACTAGGTACTAGGTGCCGGGTTCAACTCCCGGCGGCTCCCTCAAAACTTCTAACCTCTGCGTCTATGGCATGGCGCACACAAGCCATACTGATGAGTCCAAATGTGTGCGCCAGGGACGAAACGCATATGTAGGGATAAACTCCTTCGATTCTACATTGGTGACCCCGACGTGATGGGAACGGTTGTCTTTACGACGTGTCTTGGAAAAGCAGACGGTTGACGCTTGAGGTATACTCGCTCCCTCTCTGCAACTTCCAACGAAACTCTAGACGCCTTTCCCATTCCGTACAATATTCATGGTCTGCCGCGGTATTGCGGTATTTATTAATATAAAAGAGAAATTATTGTTCTGTGAAGAAAAATAATGATTACATACAAATGTTTTTTTTTGTTTTATCAAATTATTCCTTTGCTAGTGTCAAAAACCCTTCAATTTAGCTCAAATCAATCAGTTTCTTAACCCAAGAAACTTTGACTTGACATAAAGAGATATTATCATTTTTATCGACTGAATTCTCGACCCATTCAACTAAGATCCTTTAAATCAACTACAAATCGAGTTTCAGTGAAATGTAATATTTATTTACATGAAACCAAAATTTGTATTCTACGGAAAATATTAATAGTTACATACTAATTAATATTACCGTTGGATCAAATTTTTTTACCACCTGAGTCAAAAACTCTGAGCTTGGTTGAAACTAATCAGTTTCTTAACTCAAGAAACTTTTATTTAGGGTAAACGCCATTCTCAACCGTAGAGGGCGGTAGGGTCAAGTACTTTATGCATTTGGCTGTATTCAAACGTACGGAGTACTTGAGACAAATTAATATGGTTTGAGATGAGGAACTATTTTTTACAGTGCAGAATTTTCGAATGTTGAGCCGAAAACGGTCTGAAAAAATTGGGCTGGACTCTTTGGAGAAAAAACCATGGTCGAATGTGAATATGTCTGGTCGACCATATATGCGATTACATTCGAAGGAGATGAGCTAGAGTTTTATATTTCCAAATATCTCAGCAACTCATGGATATCTGAAATTTTATTTCCTGAGTAACTTGAAAGATATAAACATGATCAATTCGAATCTAGAAAAACATTTGAAAAACATTGGAAGAAGGGAGTCTCTCTAAATTTCCTGAAAATTGCCTGGATAGAAAAATTCACAATTTTCCTTAAGAATATTCGATTTCTTATAAGATATTCTGTAAATTTCCACAAAAATTCAGCTTATGGTTGGTTCCTTTCAAATTGAAAAAGAATTAAGATTTCCATTTGTTGCATCATCCAAATATAAATTGCAATACATTTATCTCAGTTGTAATCCGAGAAGGTGATATTGATTCCAATTGAAGAATTGGAAAAAGGATAACTTGACATCAGTTCATCTTTCCGACATTTCACTGCGGTAAGATTCTGTGCTCGTAAATGAAAATGACCTGAGCATAGATATCAAGTTGAATCAATTCTATAAATTGTATTGCTATGACTGATCCTTATTTCACTGCTCATCCGAATTCAATCTATAGCATTAAAAATCAATTATTATCTTTAATTGTGTTATATTCAAATATTGAAAATCTTTATAAGTTTTTCCCTCATTTTCATGGCTTATGGAACCCGTTCTAATCGAGTGAGAGTTTTTGTCACTGATAATTAACATTGATGTTACTGTTAGAGTCGAAGAACTATTAGATGACAAAAAAGTCTAGGTATTTTCTTAGTTTCAAAGAGTTTTGCAAGAAAGTCATCTCCGAAATTAATTCGATTCCATTTGATTTCCAGTGAGGTGAAAATTGCAGAAAAGCAGTGAGGGATCTCTTGAATTGACATTGAAGCCTAAAAAATAAAGGAAGATAAGCGATATTATCTTTCCAAAATGAAACAAATTGAATGATTTCGGTATAATTTTATGATTAAATTCAAAACAAAGTATTGGGATTTTCGGAAAGTAACTTTTTTTCTGTGGTAATGAAAAACAATTTCAACATAATCATTGAATACTTTATCAAGTTGAATATCAGCCCTTCTGTTCTGTCTCCGTTTGCCATCTTCCTAGTAGTAGCACAATTACACCCTCATAAAATTTTTTATCTTTGCCGGCAAAAGTTGATCGAACAAATAATAATCCGATAGTGCCAGGTCTGGAGATTATGGTGAAGGTGGCACTGTTATTCCATTCAAACTGTAAATAGCTTTCGGCCAGTGACTAATGCAGGGCATACACTCTACGGTAGACCGGAGAAACTGTACAGGTATACCTGCGCAGGTCTGCCTCGTGTGTGGGGACGTTTCGGTACACCGGACGGGTCGTGTGTTCGTTAGCAGCGACCGTACGGTCCCACTAGACCGAGTCGAATCTCGAATCAATCGTTGTGTTATCCAGTTGAAGCTCAAAAAAAGCCGTTTTCTTAAAAATTCCTCCACATATATTCTTCTGAATTTTGGCCAACAATTTTTGTTTTGTAGCATGTGTCATACAATTTGGAGTGTGACATAAGAGCCTGTGGAAAAAAACTCTGGCTTACTCATAAGTGTTGTAATATTGTCCAAAATAAGCTTGAATTTGAATAGTGGAGGGTGAAGGACTTCTTTCTTCCAGAGTGGTTAATGAACACAGGCTTTTCTAAGTTGCCTACATTGAATCTGAAAAGACAAAAGCACTAAATAAAACGATCATATCTTAAACAGCCCTAAAACTCACCTGAAATTTATATATGAAAATTTTCCATTAGATTAATGAAGTGAGGTAGTGTTTCCTCTGCTTCTTCACATTAACAACGAGCGCTTGGAAGTAAGTTCCATCTGAAAAGCATGCTATTGCTGTCTGCCAATATGGGTGGGACAATGTTAGAGACAAATTAGTAACCTACAGGTCAGTGTAGATCTTATGATTCCAGTAATTATTTTCATCGATGTGTTCAATTGTGAATCGATTTTTTTTAATCCAAACAGAGCAACAATACTCAGTTACATAAAAGAAGAAGGCTAAGAGACAGGATCATTTTTGCGAGAAACTTATGGCAGACGTCAATGAGGTGATACTGATTTCTTTCTGTGAGAACATGGAAAACCCATACATCGAGCTTCGTGGATGATCACATGTCTTTTAAATGATCATTGATTGAATTGGTTGAATTAAGTCTCAATCCAATCTCACGTATTATTATTCAGCGGCTCGAATCAACTAATGCTTTTATCGAATATGTGGAAAAATTATACGCCTCTACTCTTAAGTTGGGAGCAAAAAAAAATTCATTCGAGTCTTCTGTCCGGAAAAAACGAAATCACTTTCTGTACAACGTATTACATTAGTTTATATGTTCTGTAGAAATATGAACCCTTCAGAGAGCAGAGATACATTCCACTTACGAGTTTTATCTGATTCAATAATCTTCCCGACAGAATATAAAAATGATTGTGTCCAACCATTTAACACGTACGGTCACCCCAAATCGAATTACCACGTCATTGTTGTTTTCCGGGAAACCGGAGGAATACACATCAATTCACCGAATTAATTTGAAGCCACCCCTAAAAAACTACCCGTACGTTCGAAAGAACGAGGAAAATGAAAGGACGGGCTGTGATCGAGATGAAATTATTCGTTCGTAGTCTTTTGTTTCCCCCTTCGGAAGACACGTGACCAACGGGAGCAGCGGTAATATGCTTCGGCGATGGGTGTGTGTAGCTTTAGTGTTTTGTTTGCTTCATGTATTACACATTTTTGTCACCCCCCTCCTTTTTACTTAACGCGAAGAGTGAATTTGTCGAAAAGTTTAGTGACTGATTTGACGTTCCTTTTGTGTCCAACGGAGGATGATGCTACGACCCTTGGCATTAAGGGATGGGTTGACAGGGAGAACAGGTTTAGAAAATGTGCGAGAAAAGTGATTTCGAAAAGAATTTTTTCACTTGCGTGTGAGGGGGCTTATTTCGATGTTTTAGCACTACAATTCATTTTTGGCTACCTTCTTTTGTTTTCGTGTTATAAGCGAAAGTGGGAAAATGGCGATATCAATAAACTTTGTATCTCCGGTAATACTGATGATAGAGCTTTGAAATTGAAATATTATGCACTTTTTCCCGAAGAATCCAGTGGCGTGCTTTTTTTTTCTGCGCCATTTGTAAATTAGAAGCCATGACCCAAAGTTATGTTTTTGTGAGTGGGAACACTGGATTTCTGTGCCATTTTCTTTAAGTTAAATGTTTTCCAATTACAAAAATATGCCACATCGTCTGGTTTGTAAAAATATAAGTAATAGAAGATGGTCAAAAACCTTTATTTTTAACTGAGTCTCAGTATTTCTATAGTTTCAACTGTTGCTGAGCACCTAAAATGGAGCTTCCTCAAACAAGAGCAGTCAATCTTATTGTTTCTATGCTTTTAACTAATTCCTACAAAATTCGATAATAGATATATTTCATAATCTTTTATTTCCCAAAATTGTTTACGAAATAACCAAAAGATTTATATGATTCACCGTTCAATCGATTACGTTATAACGTGATGGATAGAACATATTTATTGATTCCCAGAATAAATACGCACAAGTACCATTTTGTTTCAAATCGCATATCACATGATGATGTGATACAGATATTGTTGATGTGGAGCTCGTGTTGAATGATTATTTGGGCTCATCATCGTGGATGTAATGTTTTCTGACGCGATAGATTCTAGGTTATAGGAGTTCTAGCAAAAAAGCCTTTCGAAAATTCTCAATTTTAAAAAGTCAATTGACAGAAATGAAAAAAATGAACAATGTTATATACTCATCTGTGATATGATGATCTTTTTAAGTTGGATCGAATTATCGGCGTCTAAACTTCTGGCAGATCTATAGATGGAGCACTTATGGAATCTGGTGTTATTTTCATAAATGCTGCTTCTTTGATTTTTCTTTTTGCAAGTTTTACTTCTTTGGATATTATTGATGCTTCATCCCATTTTATATGATGATTCTCATCTACAGCATGTTGGACTAACCTGGATTTGTCGCTGTCGTAGAAGCTTCTGATGTTCTTTTATTCGTACATTCAGAGGGCGTTTAGTTTCTCCGATGTAAGATCTTCCGCACTCGCAAGGTAATTCATATATGCAGTTCTTTGTCCTTTGTTTCTCATTATTAGGCTTAACTTTTGTAAGTTTAGCTCTGATAGTGTCTTGAGTTTTGAATGCAGTCGTTATGTTGTATTTATTTCCAATTCTTCTCATTTTCTCCGACAAACCTTTTATATAAGGAATTACGGTTTTAATGGTCTGATTTATATCTGTTGGTTTAGGTTGACTTTCTTTTGTTCGTTTAGCTTTTTCTAATATCTTTTTGGGGTAGCCATTGCTTCTAAGAGTTTTCGAGATGTTATTTATTTCTTCATTTTGGTCTTCTTCAGTGCAACAAATATTTATTGCTCTATCAAATAAACATTTTGCTACTCCCAATTTAGTGTTTAGTTGGTGGTTTGACTCAAAATGTAGATATTGTCCTGTGTTCGTTGGCTTTTTATACACAGTGGTTCTTGGGATTCCATTTTGTTTATGTACGAGTACATCTAAGAATGGAAGTTGTCTGTCCTTCTCGATTTCAATTGTGAATTTAACTGATTCCTCTTGATTGTTTAGATATTGAAGGAATCCATCTATAGTGTCTCTTCCATGTTGCCAAATAATGAAAGTATCATCTACATATCTTTTCCACAGTTTGGGTTTAAGTTCATATTTTTCTAATGCCTTCCGTTCGGAAATTGTGGACAGGATGCTGATTGGTCGATAGCTTCCAGGATCTTTAGGATCGCCTTTTTTGAAAATTGGTTTTACTACAGCAATTTTTAGGTCCTCTGGGAAAACACCATCCCTGAATGATTTGTTCATAATATCTGCTAGAGGTGCTGCAATAAGATGAACACATGCCTTTATCACTTCCAAAGGAATACCATCCCAGCCTGATGATTTGGAGTTTTTTATTTTCCTTACTGTAGCTATTATTTCATCTTCAGTGATGTCAAAAAAGGATTTTTTGGAATTACGTTTAAAAAAATCACTGCAAAATTGGAAAATTTAGGACCCCAAAAATATACCTATTACCACTTAACCGAGTGAATTCTTTTTAAATTTTTGCTAGAACTGGTATAACCTACCATATCGCCCAGTTACCGCTTGACGTTGAGTTACGGGAAACCTGTACAGATATGATTAACCTAATCAATTAAATTAGAAAAGCAACAAAAGGAAATTATTTTTTTCGTTACAATTGGTCATATAGGTAATAACTTAGTATGAAGATCAAGTTTCAAGAAGATGCTCAATTCGTTGAACATCCACAGCAATGTACAGTCGACATTGTATTCAAAAGATGAATATTTTACACTGTTTACAACCAGCTAAGAAAACTTTCTCTGAGTTCATCTATGCTTGCGTTATGATTTCTGTAAAGTTCATCTCCAGTATATTGTCAGAAACTGAAATCCAACGGTGGCGAATCAGGTGAACTTTGTTGAGTTGAGCTTTCAGAAAATGGCACTGAAATCCAGTGTTATTAAAAAAAACAACTTTGAGTCGTAGCTTCTTAATAAAAAATGGTACAAATGGAGCACGCCACTGTATTCTTCGTGAAAAACTCAACTTAACTAAACTTAATGTATTAGATGATCAAACTGAGCACCGTTTACTTCTTGACAATAAGCAAGTCGGTTTGTAAATGCTCTAGTAACATTAGCTATTACTTCCGGTGGAATTCTCCGTGTCTTGTGATTTATTTATGCAACTATTAGGTGTAGAAATAAGTTTCCGCGGTTTGTCAAAATATGTTATTCACCAGAAGGTTATGGAGAAATTGTCAGATGTAAAACGTAATATCCCAAGTTTAGTCATCTGGCAACACCATAACCTTAAAGTACTAGTGATTCCGTATCAGCATCACGTAATTTTTTCGTGCAAAAATGTCAAGTTTTATTCCGAATAAGCATCATTTGCGGGAACTTTTGATTTACTTCTTTAATGTGAAAAATCTGCAGCTGAGGCGCATCTAGAAGCATATGGTGAAGCTGCTTTAAGTGAGAGAAGTTGTCAGGAATGGTTTCAAAAGTTTAAGAACGGTGAGTTTGACGTTAAAGACAAAGAACGCAGTGGAAGGCCGAAAGTGTACGAAGACATGGAATTAGAAACACTATTGGAGGAAGATTCGTCTCAAACCCAAAAAGAACTTGCACTTACTCTACAAGTGACTCAACAAGCAATTTCACATCGTTTAAAATCGTTAGGAATGATTCAAAAACAAGGAAATTGGGTTCCATATGAACTAAAGCCGAGAGACGTTGAACGCCGATTATGCATGAGTGGAATGCTGCTTGCCAGGAATAAAAAAAGAGTTTTTGCATCGTATAGTCACTGGTGACGAAAAATGGATTCACTACGATAATCCAAAGAAGAGAAAGTCATGGGTTAAGCCCGGCGAACCATCAACATCGACAGCTAAGCCGAATATTCATGGAAAAAACTCATGCTGTGTATTTGGTGGGATCAGCTTGGTGTCGTGTATTATGAATTGCTGAAACCAAGCGAAACCATTACTGGAGCTCTCTACCGAACACAACTGATGAGATTGAGTCGGGCACTTAAGGAAAAACGCGCCCATTACTACTCCAGACACGACAAAATTATTCTTTTACACGATAATGCTCGTCCACATGTTGCGGCGCCGGTAAAAGATACTTGGAAACACTCAACTGGGAAGTTTTACCCCACCCGCCGTATTCACCAGACTTAGCCCCTTCTGATTATCATCTGTTTCGGTCGATGGCACATGGTCTGTCTGAGCAGCGCTTCACATCATATGAAGACACCAAAAATTGGGTAGATTTGTGGATAGCGTCAAAAGATGAAGAGTTTTTCGACGGGGTATCCGAATGTTGCCAGAAAGATGGGGAAAAGTAGTGGCAAATGATGGAAAATACTTTGAATAAAACGTAATGTACTTTTCCTTTACAATAAATTCCTAATTTTTTATAAAAAACTTATTTGTACACCTAATAATTCTCGTAAATTATTGGGTCTATCAACATAAACCGTAGACTTTAATTAACCACATAGAAAATAGTCCAGTGGATTAAGGTCGGGACTTCATATGTACCCCTTCTTCCTATCCATGTGTGATGAAATGTCCTATCCAAATAATCTTGAATAATGCGAGCGTAATGGGGTGGTGCTCCATTCTGCTGAAAACCAGATATTATTTGCCAATTGTCCATTTAACTCCAATGCCGGAATCACTAGTGTTTATAACAGCTGTAAATATCTATTTTCGTTTGAAGTTTCTTGTGGGTATGTTGTGTATGAGCCTTTTGAACACAAAGAGGATTAGTTGGTTCCACGCATTTGACTATTACATTATATGAATTTCTGAGATGATATCGTAGGTGAGTGAATAACTGTGAATGTGAAGAGTGGAGAGACTAGAACTGATCCATGCGGAGGGTCGTTTAGAATTTTGCCAACAAACACGAAACATTATCTCAGTCTTCATATCTTCTAATAATCTTATCATTTTCGCACCCTTCAGATAGGTATTGATTTTGAATTTTAACCCGTATTTCCACATAGTGTCATATGTTATGGATATGATAAGGAGGAATCTTCTGTTTTCAACGGGAAACGTGATTGTTTGAAAGCAGTATGGCTGAGAACCTGATCTGAACCATATCCAATATTCCACAGTATATTCTATATTAGATTCAATTCTAAAGTGCATCAAGCGATTTTGGAAAATCATTGAAACCTGATGAATTGCATTCGTATTTCGACCAATTTTATCCAGGATTTTTCGTGTTACTCTGAGATAGCTATTGTTTACTGAATCGCGATGAGAAACCCCTTTGTCCGATATGCAACCCCATCCATATTGACACAAACGAGAAACAAAAGAAGGATGAAGTCTCTAATTCATCATTCTCGCCGATAGCCAACGTTAGATAAGGCCCAAAACGCTGGTCTCTCCGACCGACATTGTATGTGATGGCAGGCTTGGTTAACCCATGCCGTAATTCGAATCATGATGTTGACATTAAGCCCTGCAGAAGTAATCCGTCAGAGCAAAACGCCAAATACTTTTTTAACTCGTAGGGGAGCGACTGAAGTGAGATAATGTTTTGAATCAGCATCGGCGACGGTTTCAATTCCATTATGCGTAATACCGATAGGGATTTTCGTCTTGGAAATCCTTAAGCCCCATGACGAAATTAATTCTATTTACAAGGCATTGTCAGTTCGGTGTCATGTCACCGCCTTTGTTCTCAGGCGACTGTTAACATTCCTATTTGCGATTGAAGTTTAGAAAAAATCGAGTGAAACCATTCTGTACTGCTTTCTTGTCCTTGCCAACAATTCCTCATAGTGACTTCAGAATAAATAAAGTCCTTTATTTATCTTCTCGGTTTTAGTCACTTTTTTGTAAATTTCTTCATGTTTTTGAAAACGACTGGTTGAGTTTTCGCAGGTCGATCCTGTATTATAGTGTTTCTAAATTGATGGGAAGAATTCCAAACGGTGATTCTATTGCAGAAGTCAATGGGTATTTCACATAACTTCTTGTTCAACATTTTTTGCTGTAAATCACAGTCCTTTCAAATGAAGTAAAATTGTTTGTCTCTGGTTATAAAATTTGTAATAACACCCTAAACTATTACACCACTTCTATATTTATTAAATCTTCTCTGGAAGTTCTTATTTACAGTTTGACCTTTTCGAATGAATAAATGATAAACCACACCACTAATATCAAAGAAAACAAACATCGCCTTGATTTTCGAACGACTTCTACGAGGGTTTTTTGATTTTGGTTCATTTTTTCCCGCTTATTCAGATGATTGTTGGCTCATTTGTGTGTCAAATTCATCGACGTATGTCTCGTCATCAGTTATGATCCTCTCAGCAAACGTGGGATCAGAATTTGCACCATTCAGCATGTCCAATTGGTTCACCAAAATCAAACGAGCGGTTTCACAAGACATGTTGAGATAACGAGCTATCTCTCTAACACTGCCATGAAGATTCTTGAGCATAATTTCATTGATTTTTTTCAACGTTATCGTTGGTCGAAGAGGTCAACGGTCGTCCTGAACGAGGCAGATCTTCGATGATCTACCTACCGTTTTTAAAGGCTTAGAACAATTCGTATACTTGTGTTTTCGATAAAACGAAGACTCCATAAGCCTTTACCAGTAGTCGCACACGGAATTTCGTTCAAAAACAAAATTTGAGAAAAACTCTTTGGTTTCAACAGCAGTCTTAAAATTACTAGTTGACAGACCGGGCTCATGTTTGACATAGTAATTACGGACAGTCCTAACAACATCCGGAAACTTCAAATGCTCTAAATTTTTCAATTTATATCAGAGTTTCTGGATACTTTTTTGTCAGATTGTATATCCACCAATTTGAAAGAATGAAATTTGAGAAATGACTGAAAATATTATTGGAACTAAGTTCTTTACGGCAGGTTTGGAGGAGATAGGGATTTTGCTGCACGACCGAACTAAAAAAAAAATTATATTGAAACCGTAAGAAAAAGTCCGTGGAATAAAACCGTTAAATGAGATGTACGCAGGCGCGACAGTCGTATACACAAGCGCGTAGTGTAAATGTCTTTATCTTTCTCCTTCTTTCTTTTCGTTCTCTCATCCCTTCTCTCTCTATTACCACTCCACCCCGCCAATGCAGAGTAAATTATTTATTATTCATGGGCAAGCACGTGGCGAATACTCACATTATAGATACATTTTACTCGTCAGTATCCACGTTTATTTTCAAATAATTTCAAATCGTCAAAACAATAATAAATATAGTAACATTGGAACTAACAAGTGACTTGAATGCTATTGACTTGAACTTATTCAGTGCAAAAAAATTGAATACGTAAGTATTAGTTTATTTATAAATATGAAATGTTTTTCATTGGTTAATATTATGAGTACATACTATAATTCTTGTAAGCTTTCCTAGGTTATCTTATGTTATCGTGTGTGTGAATATTTCTTTTTAAAAGTTATTTCTATTCTAAATATATATTTATGTTATTGATCATTCTAATTATATTTAATAATTTTTAGTACCACCAAAAACCAAAGCAGAGTATCAAAAAGCGTATAGGAACCGAAAAAGCCGAAAAAAAAGAAAATAAGCAAGAAAGGTAAGATATGAAGCAAGGATATCCTCTAAACTGAAAATAAAATATTTACAAAGCAGAGTATCAAAAGGAGTATAGGGAATGCCAAAAAGCTAAAAAAAATGAGAATTAGCAAGAAAGGTACAATATAAAGCAGAAATATCTAGTCAACTAATGAAAATAATAAAAAGTTTATTGAATTTTTTTTTATGTTCTAAGTTGAACAAAAATCTATTTTAATCCTTTTCAGTACCTCGAAATCACCAAAAATACATGCTGAGCATCGAAAAGCATTCGGGGAACGTCAAAAAATGAGGAAAATTAAAAATAAACGAAAAAGCTACAATACGAAAATACGTACGTACAGTTGGAGTTGCTATCTATCAAAATAGCAATGTCACTACTAATATTTTAACACCAAATATGGACATAATCTTGAAAAATACTGGCGATGTGAATGTTAGAGGTACAGGAGTTGGAGACGTTTGTTCAGTTATATATAAAACGAACAATGGAGTTGAAACTGTCGTGTTAATAATCTACATTACATCAAATACAAAAATTGAAGATGTGAAACATTCCATCCATCGAGCGCTGATAAAATATACTGATGAGGTTTCTCAAATACCTGGTGGAAACTTGCATGAGCTTACGATGGTTTTATATGAAGACTTCAATATCAATTTTGCAGATGAAAAATCAGAACCACTAAGAACATTTTTTTTAGAAAATTTAAATTACATATAAATAATAATCCAAAAGAATCGACAACGAGATAAAGTACTGCTATTGATTCTGTTTTTTCGAGGTATTTGCATCAAATAGAATCACAAACATATGTATCATATTCTAGTTACCACAAGCCAATAGTTTCAGCAATACAATTTGATGACGAGACTGATTAAAAAGTACTTAAAATAGTAACAATAATAAACTTTTTCTGTAATTATTTTTATTTCTATGTGACTTTATGTTGTCAAACGAAAATAAAGAGGAATAATCTGTTATTTTAATTGATAATTTGAATTACAATGATTTTTTATTTTGCATAATTTATTATTTCCTAAAATGCTGAATTTCCTAAATATTTCCTGTACTTAATTAAAAACTAATTAGTAAAATTTAAGAGAAAAATCAAGAAAACCTACATAAAATTGAGCACGATTTTTCTTTTGCAAATTGCGTCGATTGTTCATTAGCAGAAGGAACTTCGTTCCTACTTGGTGTCCCACGACTCCACATCTTTGTTTCATTCAATAATTGACTGCAGATTACTGAATTTTTTTCGATTGAAAAGTTCTAATGCAAAATATTCATAAGGGTTTTTTAGATCCGATAGTATATGAAAATTTGTACATTTTGATCATATCAAAATACTCTGAAATAAATGCCGTTTTTGTCAATAAAAAGAAATTTGAGATTTGCAAGGAAGCTTGTACTTGAACGGTGTATTTTCCTATCAGAAAGCAAGAATATATGAACAAGCAAAATTGCGTTGAATATGTGTTTGAAAATCATAAAAAAAAGTCTTTTACCCACTCTAACTGGAAAAATAATAAACGAAATATGAAATTTCCACAGTAATCTTTTGAAGGTAGGCTCGATAGAAAAATTGTATGAAAATTTAGATAGTAGATCTGGTGGTAAGACCTACAGTACGTATAGGCCAAGAAATGTGTGGAATAAGTCATGTACAAAAAAACGAGCATATATTATATATCCGTATTTCATAGCCATTTAACAGAACGACTGAAAGAAATCTTCATAGCTTCAAGTGTCCGGTTGATTGTGCGTTATATAGCAGAGGTATCTCGAATCTAAAATGTCCTCAATAATTTTTCTATCTCTTCCACTTATGTGTGTGTAGCGTTGAGCAATTAGTCTTCGACGAAATGGCATTGATAACTAATTACCTCAATTAAATATAATAAAAACAGATAAGTCGTTATGCGACGTGCACTATGCTGATATAATATATGCATTTCAAGTTGTGATTATGTGATTATAATTAAGTACTTTATCTACTGGGTAAGCCCTTCCCACAATTATAAAGTGATGGTTAGATGTACTGGATGTTTCCTTTTCCACTTTCATAGAAATATTTAACGTAAACAATGAACAGACATTTTCATCTATGGTAAAATTTGTTGGAAGACGTTTTCTCCATTACGAACCGATCATACATATTGAACTAAATGGAAATGAAAGCAAGAAATTAAAATTTAATATTGAAGTCTGACAGGGTACCGAGTTCGGTCCATCATTAAATCTACTCTATGTTTAACTATATCTAGAGTAGGGGCTACAATAAACATATTTCATGTTTGTTTACTTTCATCATTAACAGATATGTCTTGAATAATGTTATTGAAAGGTATACTATTTTGTGGGTAATAATTTATTTATGGAAATGTGTTAGACATTATATAGGTTTTGGTTTAATTAATTTTGTTTCAAGAGGTATTATTAATATGTTGCACTATAATATTATTCAGAGATGGAGAATTGTGTGGAAACTAGAAAATATCTCTAAAATTATTATAGATATCAAAATGAAAATTGAAAGATGGATACTGTTGTTGATTTGCCTATTTGTTTTTTAAACTTTCGGTTTTACCGGAAGTAATGTCAATTTTATAATTTGCAATGGATTACCCTGTATATTATTTGAGTTTCTGATGGAACATTTCATTACGAGTAAAAAAATATTCATTATGAGTTGATAACTATGATTAGTTATCTCTTTAATGGATATTCGATTTTTACTTTCTTCAGATACTTTTCTGTTCATATCTCGGTAGGTATTGAAAAAAAAGTCGAACCCGATATTTTTGTACTCATAATAAAATGTTCATTAGAAACAAAAAGATTTTACAAGGTATTCCATTGCAAATTTCAAAATTGACATTACTTACTTCCGGTAAAACTGGGAGTTCAAAATTGTTAAAAGTTATGAAAACAAGCATGCATTCTACTGCAGTATCCATCTTCCAAATTTCATTTTGATATCTCCAATAACTCCAGAGATATTCACTTGGTTCCACACATTACCCCATTATTGTATAATTCTATACAATAATAGCTGATCTGCGAAGTAGTTGTATTAAATAAATAATAGATTATGTTGTACTTTTTGAATGGTGATAGCTGACAACCATAAGTTGAGGTATCTTGTTTTAAGGTACAGACACAAGAACATTTTCATAAACAGTCTGACAATTATAGAGTTTTCCTCGTGACAAAGGATAAACATTCAATTTTATCCCAGTATCTTATCTGGTCCGAATTTCATGCGATCTAATTTATATCTGTTTTGTGTTCACAGTATAGGGACCAAGCAGTAGTCGCACTCCGTCGATTTTGAACTGAAATCGCTTAAACCAAAGGGAACTCGCGCATTCCTCCCTGCGCATGTAAAAATTGATTAGAAAAGGTTATTTGCGTTATCTGAAAACTTAAGTATTTTGATTTAAGCTGGTAATAAGTTTTCACAGTGATATTTACAGTGTATGGACCATTGTTTTAGTCTATATTCATATGAAAATTATGACTCCGCTCTTAATGTAACCGTAAATGTAATCACATTTCCTCACTAACAGAACCCAATCAATAAAAGATATATTGTTTTATTGTGGTTTTAATATCACTTTGAAAGAAACAGTAATTAGTGATTAAATTTACTCAATAGTGTACTCAGAAACAGCAGAACCGGTGCCTCTGAAACTTTTTGAAATGTGTTAAAAATCATAGGTACCTTAGGATTGTAAATGAAATGACTCATTAAAATTAACAAAGATTGAGTTGAAGAGTAAGTATTATATGGAAAAATAAGTAGTTGGTGGTTGAAAGCATCGAATGTGTTTAATATCAAATCCTCAATACTTATAATTTCACTGAAACATTTATCTTCGAGTCCATGAAAAATAACTTTATTTTTATATTGAATTGTTTCGAACAAATTTTTTCAATGAATTCTCTGATGATTTGGTTTGAACTGATACTATTTTTTACTATATACAATTTATGAAAAGAAGAATTTGATTATGGAATTCTTAACTATCGGCAAAACCCCTCAACACGAAATGTTGCAAAAAACATTGATTTCTGTAATAGGCCCCATATAAATGTTCTTGCTTCAAATTTCTTTTGAACTTAAGAATCCTGTTTAATGCGATTAGTTAAATGTAGTAAATTTTCCAGATTAAATCATTATCAGAGCATATAATTTGTTACTTGTTAGTGGATTTCTCCCAGTTTGTTTATATTTTTTGCCTTAATAAATTTTCTCAAGATTCGTTCAATCTAATCTAAACTTGTAGTACAGTTATCAGGTAATATTGAATTATCTTCTCATAAATACAATAAAAAGAACTGGTTTTCTGATATAAAATTATATTTTTTATATTTCTATAATGAATATAATATAGTTATATACAACGGAATAAAATACTATACAGTATCATAAAAATATAGTTTAATTTTGCATGCATTTCAGTCAACAATTATGTATACATCAATACATTCAAAATAACAACAAGTATACAAGGACTTTGTTAGTGATATTATAGAAATATATAGAATGAATGTTTACGCTATGTGGTAAATTTGCATTAAGATCAATTCCATCAGAAAATTTGTACCTACTCTATAAATAAAACGAATACTGACAAACTGAAAATACATTGAAACTAATGCACAATTAGCAGGTTCGAAAGATCTGTTACCATTGCATTGGTGAAATCCAATTATTTGGTCAAGAGATATATCATAAAAAAAATGAGTTTCGATAGACATCTCATCAACACATTATATGCAATCCTTTGCTCTTTCTGTCATAGTTTTTACTTTCACCGCAAGCAATTGCTTGAAATACATATTCATTCAAACCAACGAAAAAGTATTTGGTAGTTATTCTGCATAGAGTAGCCTTGTGAGGTAAGGAAAAAGTTTTTCTTAAAAATTCATAGACTTTGGGTCCCAAAAAATTGATAGTAAGTGTAAATTGTTTATAAGCGAAGGAGTACCTGTAGCCATGGGGATTTGTTCTTTTGATTTGCAATTGGGCTATCATGAAATCAGCCATGTTCGAGCTGAAATTATGCCTGCAGAATCGAATGAAACTTTCATCCTCAATTTCTACAGTTTCTTTCTCCTTCATTGAAATCTTTCTCCTCTTCAAATTCTTCACCATATTCTGCAACCTTTTTTTTCTTGGAGTGTAGGCAGACAAACTTGGTGATGTTTGAGTCACTTCAGTTTTTCTCACTATAAGTAAAGATAATCTTTCATTAGACTCAATACCATTCGTAAGTGGTTAGGCTACTGAATCTCCATGGTTGAATGGAGCCCACTCAAATAACAGAACTTTTAATAAACAACATTTTCTACAATAGTATATGTATCACTCACCTGTCGGTGTCTAATGGTATTGAGAAAAAAGAAAGTTTGGGATTATTGGAACTATTGTTTTTGCAGTTGTATACGCTACAATTGTTAACCATTTTGGAATTAATTTGAAAATAACACATAATTGAAACAGAATACTTACTTGAATGAAAATACATTATTAAATAAATGAGCTTTGCTGGTTTATGGTAGATTTTGACTCAAAGAAATTCCAATGAATTTAAAAGTTAGGTTGCATCTTTTTCTTCAACTTCTTTGAATTTTAAATAGATCTTAGAAAAATTATATTCTTCCATATATTGAACGAATTAATTATACAAAGGAATTATTCAAGATGTCTAAAATAATAATAATGACATTATTCCAGACATCTTAGAATTATTGATGAAAACAATGAAAATTTTTACATTCGCGGTCGATTAGGTTATGCACAGGGAGAAATGCGCGAGTCGGACTTGGTGTAAGAAAATCCACAGAGTGCGACTACTGCTTGGTCCCTATACTGTGTGTCTTTCAATGACTTTATGATCCTATTTATGTCGACCTTCAAGTTGACGAGTTCATTCTAGATTCATGCTGAAAATTTTGCATGAATCCTTCCTCAGAAAATCGAATCTAAAATTTGAAACATTCGAACAAAACGAAAGGAATCAGAAATAGAACAATTGGCCGTTTCCGTCGAGAAATATCGTTGTTGAATGAAATTTTTCTATTTCATCATTTGATCGTTTCATTCGTTTCCCTCTTATCGTGAGGCTTCGTGTTTCTCAGGGTAGATTTGGAGTTTCACGAAATTTTAATAACGGATTTCAGGTTCCCCGCAATTTGTCAGTTATGGGCTAGTAAGTCTTCAATTAATTCATTCCGACGAGAGAAGTATCGTCCCTGTTAATTTTTAGTCTTCTGGAACATGCAGTGACCTCCCCTAAGTATCACCCTCGTGGCGGTTATTAAATTTCATATCTGACAATTAGAAGAGATTTTTCCGCGCTGCTTGCAGAGACTCTTTGAGCGCGAAATTGCTATAGGATAACTGAATGCGTTCAAAGGTTTCTGATAATTAAAACGCGACAAATCATAATTCATTGTCGCTCGGGCTGACATAAAGACTCAAAATGAACGTAATAATAATAATGGATAACAAAAGATTCTTCTGACGAATGCGACTTCAAAGTGTATTCCAACACGTAAAGGGTCGGCGCCGAGGAAGGACCCTTTTTTCCCGGTTTATCCCTCAATGCCTTGTAAATCCTAGCAGGCGTATAACAGAATAGAGGCTTACCGCGATTTTGTCATGCATCTGACATTGTTCTTTTCGCAGATTTGAAGGAAATTCAGATGGGGTGAGGATTCATATTACGCGGTCGGATGCCTTTGCAGGAACCTACACTGGTCGACTAAAACCTAGGTTACTGAGCAGAAAACTGCCATTTCCTGGTGCACAAACATGTGATTTCTGAAAGGCAAATTTTCGCAGAATGGAATTCATGAGGATAATGTAAAAATTCCAAGACTACGTTATCATTTATACCGACGCCTCAAAAACTGAACACGGCGTAGCTAGTGGGATACTGCTTGATAAGAAAACTCGGTATTGTTCGCAAACAATGCAATGTCATCTGTCACAATAAAGTCAGGTGCAGTGCAGCACTTGTGTCCTTCAGTGCATCGCAGTAAACGTAGCTTTTGAGTGATTTTCGTTCTAACTATACAGTGACCATGTTTTCAAAACCTTAGCCTTCGAGTTCAAAAGGAGAGGAACGAAAACACGTAACACTGACTCTCAATCAGAAACTAGAAATTATCAAACGGCTAGAAAAAGGCGAGAATAGAAATGTTTTAATGAATGAGTTTAATATTAGCTCATCGACTATTCATGACATTAAAAAACAAAAAGATGAACTAATGAAGTTTTCTTCTCAATCGTTAACAACTGAAAAATTGACTTCTAGACAAACATTAAGAAAGCCAAAACCTGGAACAGCTAGATAGTGTATTGTTCAAGTGGTTTAGTGCAGTACGTTTTGAAGGGAAGCCGATGATTGTTGAAGAGGCAAAGAAATTCGGCCAAGATTTAGGACTTGCTGGAAGTGAATGTAATTTGTTTGATGGTTGGCTCAGAAACTTTAAATTTCGGCATGGAATTAGAAGACTTGATGTAACTGGAAAAACACTTTCAGCAAACCAAAACTCTGCTGAAAACTACAAAGACGAGTTTGAGAAAATCGTGGCTGATAATGATTTAACACCAGAACAGTATTACAATGCTGACGAAACAGGGCTATTGTGCTGACAATCCCATGAGAAACCTGTCTGAAGATGAGGTAGAGGAGTGGCTTCTAATCGACGAGAATGAGCCTGTTGAACAACAACTGACCGATGAGGACATTATCAACAGTGTAGTAAACCCTCAGCCTATTCCAAATCTTGAGGAAAGTGACTCAGATGCCGAAAATGAAGAAAAGAAGCAAACTAACTGGGCAGAAGCTGCTGAATCATTAAACAATTTTATCAATTTTGCTGAGGCTAGTGCTAGTGCTTCAGAAGTTATTGATTTGCATATAATTAGGAATAACTTTTTACTAAACGTAAAATTCTATAAAACAAAAAAAAAAGACATTCGTGACTTTTTAAATCTACATTAGTGTACATACATTATATTATATGTTTACATTTACATTATATGTAAAATTAAAATAAATTTAGTTGTAAGTATTAGCATAGTGTATTAGTACTTTATTTATTAACCTATAATTACCACCTGATCGAACGGAATTTCTCGGCACCGAGCCGGTCCCGAACGTGCCGGATTATCGGACTTCTATTGTACCTCAATCAGAGTGGCAAAAGTGCTTCGACAATTAGTTCAAACGCATGCAAAAGTATATAGATCTCAATAAGGAATATTTTGAAAAACAAAAGCGATTTCCGATTATTAATATTTGTTTTTGATCTCTGATCCGAAAGCATAAAAAGCCCTTTCAATCATCCTTGAATAGGGTCAGTAAAGTATTATGACGATAATGCAGGATTTTTATAGAAAATTCAATTTGGAAGAATATGAATTTAGATTTTTTTATGTTTCGAAATACAATGCATACTAGTTTAAGCATTAGATAATATGTTTATGTCTTTTTTGAATTAATACATTGTATTCATTTGGCTTTTATTGATTTACTTTATCGTAAAATTGGATTATCTATAATTTTTTATTTATACACATATAACCATAAAGATCTATCTATTTATGCACATGTATTTACACATACTTTCATTGTGCTTCTGAAGGTCAGAAAAGTTATTTTTTGTTTTTGCGCACTTGTTACTAGTGGAACAGGCGGGCTATCGTTCTGTCCAAATGTCTGTAATTTCCGAATATCGAGCCGAAAATGGTTTCAATCCATTGGGTTCGACTTCTTGATGGAGAAACCTTGGTCAAATTTAAGTAGGTCAGGCTGGCCGGCCCTCCGATCGTATACTCTCTATCTTCCGAAGGAGATGACCTAGAGTTTTCATTTTTCAGAATAGGTTGATCGTTCAAATATCTCGGTCAAGTTCGTTATTGGGCCAAATCCATCGAATAGTTTAGCAGTTAATAACATTAATTTCTTGAATATTCATCCTATCAATTCGTAACTTAGAGAATGTCTAGATAGCGTTAAAAGGAAGGAGTGTGCAAAATTTCGAGAAAATCGTCACTAGAGAAAATTTTTTAAAAATTCCCAAAATGTTTTTTTTCAATACACGATATCTCATAAGTTATTCGTCAGATCACAACAATTTAGGGCATTTATGCAGGGTATAGGTACTTAAAATATTTTAAAATTTCATCATCATAGCGTACAATCTCCAGAAGATATAAGAGTTTTTCTGAAAATGAAGGCACAGATTATATTTCTATCTATGAGTTCACATCACATCAACTATAAATCTCTATGAGGGTGGTTTTAGTTTTATGACAAGTTGTCATAATGAGTGAATATTGAGCCGAAAATGAAACTAATTCTGTGGGTTCATTTTTATGACAAACATGTCTAAAATACTGGTGTGTGCAGTTGTCATATTTTGAATGGAAATGTCATTATGAATTTTGCGACAAGAGGACTATTTTTTTCCCAAATGTCTGTTATTTCTGAATATCGAGCTGAAAATGATCGCCATCGGTTGGATTTGACTCGTGATGAAGAAACGGTGGTCCAATTTGAAAATGTTTGGCTGAATATTCTCTATCTTCCGAAAGAGATGAGATAGAGATTCCATATTAATAGAATTAGTTTATTATCCAAATATAAGTCAAGTTAGTTATTGGGCCAGACCTGTCCGATAGCTCAGCAATTATGAATCTGAAATTCGGTTATAATTGATGACACTCAACTACAACAACTTATATATGGTATAGAAATGTGGAAAGAATGCCAGATCGAAGAATTTGCTGAACTGTAAGTTCACTCAACTTCCATTTGAGATATATGTTTATTGATTCTTTCACACTGATTCTGCTGGCTGATTTTGAATCGCACTCTTTTTAAGTCTGAGAAAAGACTTTAGAACAAGCGCGTAAAAGCTCCTGATCTCACGTCAGTGCTTTCCACATGTTTTCAGTAATGTGTTCTCGCTTATAAAATAATTGGTCCTCGATTATTAATTCAACTTTATGCATTGATTAGGAACAGCCATTCAGATTCAGATCGACGAATTAGATTAACTAGTACCAGAATGTAAATTGAATGCATGCGTTTCACAAAACAAATAAAATGGCTTTTGAGTTTTTCCCAGTCTCGAAATCATAATTTTAGATATGTCGATGAAGCTAAAGAGTTCTCATTTCAATCAAACAACATTACATAAAATAGTTCCCACTAAAGTGCTTAGTGCTTAGTGCTCGAAATATTCAATTACTTTTGCAAAAGTGCTCGGTAATCCGGAGCCTTCTGTCGAAAGCGGTGCTTAGAACTCGAGACTCGAAGCCTTTTTTTTTCGAGTGCTTAGGGCTTAGTGCTCGAAGCACTTTTTTTCGGTGCTTAGCACAGCTCTGGTTTGTGATCTGTACTGACTCCTTGAGTTTTTGGGGTTGTTCAGGATCATCCGGAAGCGCTCGGTATTGTTCGCAAACAATGCAATGTGATCTGTCACAACGAAGTCAGGTGCAGTGCAGCACTGTCATTTAATCACAAAATGTCTTCGCCATTTTTTTGTGCTTGGTGTTTTGTGTCCTTCAGTGCATCGTAGTAAACGTAGCTTTTGAAACTGTTTATAGAAAGTGATTTTCGTTCTAACTATACAGTGACCATGTTTTCAAAACCTTAGCCTTCGAGTTCAAAAGGAGAGAAACGAAAACACGTAACACTGACTCTGAATCAGAAACTAGAAATCATCAAACGGCTAGAAAAAGGCGAGAATAGAAATGTTTTAAGGAATGAGTTTAATATTGGCTCATCGACTATTTATGACATTAAAAAACAGAAAGATGAACTGAGGAAGTTTACTTCTCAATCGTTAACAACTGAAAAATTGGCTTCTAGACAAACATTAAAAAAGCCAAATTTGAAACAGCTAGATAGTGTATTGTTCAAGTGGTTTAGTGCAGTACGTTCTGAAGGGAAGCCGGTAACAGGGCCAATGATTGTTGAAGAGGCAAAGAAATTCGGCCAAGATTTAGGACTTGCTGGAAGTGAATGTAATTTGTTTGATGGTTGGCTCAGAAACTTTAAATTTCGGCATGGAATTAGAAGACTTGATGTAACTGGAAAAAAACACAGCAAACCAAAACTCTGCTGAAAACTACAGACAAAAGTTTCAGAAAATCGTGGCTGAAATGATTTAACACCAGAACAGTATTACAATGCTGACGAAACAGGGCTATTGTGCTGACAATCCCATGAGAAACCTGTCTGAAGATGAGGTAGAGGAGTGGCTTCTAATCGACGAGAATGAGCCTGTTGAACAACAACTGACCGATGAGGACATTATCAACAGTGTAGTAAACCCTCAGCCTATTCCAAATCTTGAGGAAAGTGACTCAGATGCCGAAAATGAAGAAAAGAAACAAACTAACTGGGCAGAAGCTGCTGAATCATTAAACAAGTTTATCAATTTTGCTGAGGCTAGTACATGCTAGTGCTTCAGAAGTTATTGATTTGCATATAATTAGGAATAACTATTTACTAAACGTAAAAATTCTATAAAACAAAAAAGACATTCGTGACTTTTTTAAATCAAAGTAAAATATGTTTTACATTACGTGTACATACATTATATTATATGTTTACATTTACATTATATGTAAATTAAAATAAATTTAGTTGTAAGTATTAGCATAGTGTATTAGTACTTTATTTATTAACCTATAATTACCACCTGATCGAACGGAATTTCTGGACTGCCCGATAGTCCGGAATTTTCGGTAATCCGGCACCGAGCCGGATTATCGGACTTCTTCTATTGTACTTCAATCAGAGTGGCAAAATTGCTTCGACAATTAGTTCAAACGCATGCAAAAGTATATAGATCTCAATGAGGAATATTTTGAAAAACAAAAGCGATTTCCAATGATTAATATTTGTTTTTGATCTCTGATCCCGAAATATAAAAAGCAACCCTTCAATCATCCACGAATAGGTCCACAGTAAAGTATTGAAAGATGACGATAATGCAGAACGGAAGATTTGGATTTTTATAGAAAAATTCAATTTGGAAGAATATGAATTTAGCATTTATCAACCCTGGTGTCCACTTATTAGAATGGTTTCGAAATACAATCCATACTAGTTTAAGCATTATGGATAATATGTTTATGTACTTTACATATATATCAATTAATAACATTGTATTCATTTGGCTTTTATTGATTTACTTTATGTAAAATTGGATTATACCTATAATCTTTTTATTTATACACATATAATTTTATAAAGAATCTATCTATTTATGCACATGTATTTACACATACTTTCATTGTGCTTCTTTATATACTACCTAATTTTTTTCTTCTATGTATATACTTCAATATATAATTCAATCTTATATACAGGGTAACTAAATAAGTGTAAAATATTTAAGGAGATGATTCCTCATCGAAAAAAGATAGGATCTTTCATATAAATAAACTTCATTGGAGCATCTCTTGTTAAGATACAGCCCCTTAAAGGGAGTACATAAAATTTGTATAACAATTTTTTTCACAAGCACCAAAAAAGTTACAATATTGAAATTAACCTAACGTTTCCTACTAGCGAAAAGACACTTATCCAGTTATTTATTTGGTTTACCCCATGGTTGTAAGGGTGGGAAACGCAACCCCTAAAGTTTATTTCCAATGTAACTTTTTGTCATATTATTTGTTTACCATTTAAAAATTTGTTTCCGATAGCCTGTTTCATTCTGAACAAAAAATGTCTCGTGAGTTTTTTGCCCAAAATTAACCAGTTCGCAGCAAAAAATTATTTTACGAACGACTACAGAGATAGGTACATCGTCATAAATGCGAACTGGATTTATTATTGTTATTATTTATTATTATTTTTCTTTTTGATAGTAGGAAACGTTAGGTTAATTTCATTATTGTAACTTTTTTGGTGCTTGTCAAAAAAAATTGTTATACAAATTTTATGTAGTCCCTTTGAGGGACTGTATCGTAACAAGGGATGTTCCAATGAAGTTTGTTTATATGAAAGATCTTATCTTTTTTTCGATGAGGAATCACCTCCTTAAATATTTTACACTTATTCAGTTACACTCTTTATATAAGATAAAATTATTGAAGTTTATAAATAGAAGAAAAAAATTAGGTATAATAGTATATAAACAAGCACAATGAAAGTATGTGTAAATACATGTGCATAAATAGATAGATTCTTTATATAATTATATGTGTATAAATAAAAAGATAATGGGTATAATCCAATTTTACGATAAAGTAAATCAATAAAATCCAAATGAACACAATGTATATTGAAATTTGTACAAGGATGATATTTACCGAAGCAAAGTTGATCCTGATAATGAAAAAGAAGTGCACTTATACCCTAAGATACGGAATTAGGAAAATATATCCTCATCTGTTAATTAGCTGCTAATTAATTAATCAATCAATACACAACTGAATGAGGTTGTTATGGCATATTATTTCCAATTATTCCCATTTTCCAGATAAACCTTTCAGATTAGGAATTACGTTTTTTATGGTTTGCCCAGATCTGTTTGTGTTGTATCATCAAGCTGATTTTGTGTTATTTGTGTCGCTTTTTCCAATAGCTTTTTGCGAAAGCCATTACTTTTGAGTGTTGTGATGTTATTTATTTTCTCATTTTTATCTTGTTGGGTAGAGCATATATTTGTTGCTGTATGACATGAAAATTTCGCCACCCCTAATTAATTATTTAGTTGATGGTTGGAATTAAAATGTAGATATTTACCTGTGTTAGTTGTTTTTTTTTCACACACTGGTTCTTGGGATTCCATTCTGTTCATAAATACATCTAAAAATTGAAGTTGTTCGTCTTTCTCGATTTTCAATTCAATAGATTCTTGTTGATTGTTAGAATGTTGAAGGGATCCATTTATAGTGTTATAGCAATATATATATGTTTTATCATTTTCAAGGCATACTGGCAAAAATGAGTCATCGCCCAGGTATGCCGGTATTGCTTTTAATCATTTACGAATAGGTTTATCTTGAGTGAGAGGAAATTCAAAAAGAAATGGGTTTTAGTATGAATCGTGGAGGAATTTTCCTCAGAAGATTGAGCTAAAATTTTGTTTGCTGGAAATTGACATTTCCTATATACCTCTATGGTAACAGGATGAATATTATAAATTATTATTATATTATTATTCCATGTGGCCAAATGGATATCAGGTTTTAGTATAAATCGTTCAAGAGCATTTTGCTGGAAATTCTCCATATATAAACCAGATAACATAGGAGACAGTGGTGAACCCATTGCCTTTCCAAATTCTTGTTGATAAAAAATGTCTTTGAATGTAAATGGAAAGCATTTCAATTATTGCATTCACGCTTCGTGCAGTTCTTACACTCAGTGTTTGATCTCCTTCAAGCTTTCTTTTTTGATTGGAAGTAGTGCTTTATCCGTTGGGATATAGAAAACGTAACATCCAAGCTAACCAGAAGAAATTTAACCAATAGTTGACGTGGGAATTCCTGGAACGTAGTGTCGCAAAGGAATATTCATTTATGTATTTTTGGAAAACCATAAAGATGTGGAGGTTTTCTGAAATATGTTGTTAAAGTTGATCTAATGTATGGATTAGTATATTCATTTCTAGTATTGTCTGCTTTTTCAAAGGCTTATTTTTCACCTTGAAAACGACAGAAGATGTCTGTCAACAGTTATGTTTTGTCTGAGCAGTGTAGAAAAAGCACCATAAGTAGTCACTTAGTCAGGTAAACGAAGAATCTTATTATGCATTAGGGCTAGGGGTGAATAATTTTCAATTTAACCCAGGGATAATATTCCACCTTTGCTGTTAGGGATTCACTATTCATATTGTTCATCACTAGGGAATAAAATAGATACAAGCTGGGGGATGGCACTGAATTTATCCTGTTATTGGTGATTTGCGGACCGAAAACCGATACGTATAACCTTTTTGGGTTCACCGATGAAGAAAAAGATCAAATAGGGTGTCATTGCGGTGGAAAATTTGGTCTACGCGGCGAAAAATTCCCTTTTCATCCTGCGTGATGACATTGACGAGTAATAACGAACTGCCGCGACAAACTGAGGGTAACGAAAAATATAAATTTATGATTGAGTTGAGCCCGTCCATTTTCTAAACAGCATTCGTTTGAAATTTATTCTGTTCGCGTAAAGTGGTTCAGAAGGATGTAAGTTAGGTACTGAATATTCCAACGAAAATTTTGCAGCTACCAGAACCGAGAATTGAAAATTATAAATTAGATTGACTTCCTCTCCAATTGTTGATGTGTATGTAAAATATTGTGCACGCGTTTGTATGAAATGTTTAGCTTCTGAGCAATCTCTCTAATTTTCAGTCGGTGATCGGCGACACGTAGTCACCTAATTCGGACGTCCTGGGCTGTCCTCTTCGAACACTGATGTTCGGCCCCGTTTGAATTCATTGAACCAATATCTGATGGTAGTCATAGAAGGGGCATGGTCCTCGTAAACAGCAACAAACCGATTTTTGATTTCCTTGCACGACTTTCCTTCCAAATACAGAAATCGAATCGCTGAACGATATTGCTCTTTTTCCATTTTACAAAATAACACGATGTTGTGTACTATGAGATGCCGGCAAATATAAACCACTGATGAATTGTTGCGGGATTTTGGAAGACGTCGCTAGAAGGATGGTACTAAAAGATGATATGCGGATTATAGTTCCCTCTGCTGCCAAACACGGGTACTTATCGATCCATCCTTTTGTAAAACATATTTTATCTGCTACTTCGGTTTGATGTTCTGTCTGAAGATTAACTCAAATTCGAAACTGCAGTTACATTCTCATTTTAAAAAATATTGGTTGAAAATACGTAGTAAAAATGATAGTTTAATTGTTTTATAGACATCACAACACGATGAGGGACTTCAAGCAACTGTTTCTGGTTGTTTTATGAGAATTAACGCCATATTTGTTGTAGAAGCATCTTTTGGATGGAGCCCTAATTGTCGTTGAAAGTAAAAGATTAACTTTTATAAGAAAATAATGATATTGCATTCACAACATTGAAAATCATTCTGAACAGAAAAGATTATATAGTAATATATATATATATATCGGGTTTTCCAATGGGGACTTGGGAACTTTGAATTCAATTTGTGAACGTTCAATAAATAATAATTTATTTTTCCTAACTACATTTCAAAAAATGATTGAATAGAATTCTCAGTTCACATGTGTTGAATATCACAGCAAAATCTTCTTTATTGCCGCTCACACCGGAAAAAAGCTGTTAGTTTCAGAATTATATTTTCCTATTTCCCTCTCTCGATTTTTCGAAAAATTATAAGGATCGTTATAATCCTCCGTTTCGAAGCTTATCAAATTGTTGTTCTGGAAAACATCCGGTCCCTCGGAATCCTCATACAGTTCCTCCGGGTTGAATTTCAACTCCCCAGTGCCTGTTCGGTCCGGAAAAATCATAGGCGTGGGCCTGTGAGATGGAGACGGTTTCTGGTAGATTGTTGCGTGGAATCCATGTCTCTTAGGTTGTCTGAGAGGTCCCCCGAGGCCATCATCGTCTCTAATTGGGAATTTGAGGGTCCTCAAGGGCTCGACATTGTAGAAATTGTTAGACGGACGCGGGACATCGCCGAAATCCTCGATATCACCGGGAAACTTGATTCCTTTCTGTTGGCGGACATCCTGAAATCTGTTGTTGGTGAAAACGAATTCCTCATTTCTAGTTAGTATACGTTTTTCGGCTTCGTTAGCTTTGTAATTGTAGATCCCCGAGGGAGTATATGGGCTGTAATTGTTGGTGGCTGTAAAAGAAAATCTATTACACTATGTTCAAAAATTTTCATTTTTAGAACAGCTGTTTCACCATTGTATGGCATTTTCAGGTTGTTATATTACAACTGACGGTTTTTTGTGCGGAAGAAACATATTTATACAGGATGGCCGGGAGATTGACGTTTATTATATGTTATGAAAGAAAACAGGGAAGATTTTAGGCCATTAAAAGACAATTTTTTACATAGATGTAGAATGTGCATTGCCGCTGGAGGTGGTCATTTTGAGAATCTGTTGTCTTTCATTCACCTTTTACTAAAGAAATTTGTTAACTAATCTAAGTTTATTTTGGACAGTGATTGAATGGAACACACCTAATCTTAGCCTATTTGCAGTAATTTTGATTAGTTAACATGTGAATTTAGCCTTAATTAATAAGCATTTCCACTTTGGTGAATTTGATGGCGGATTTTAGCGAAAATAGCCCATTAAGTACTATTTATTTTAAATGATCCTGATTGATAAGAGTTAGGTGTATTTTATAGGTATATTCAATAATCAGGAAAATATCCATTTACATTTTTTATTTATGTTTTGAAGTTTTGATCTTAATCCACTTGACGTATTTTTTTCTCTTGAGACCAATTTTTCCTAAACTTACGTTGCAGTTACAGAGCTGATTATTTTATGTATCAAAGTACAACTTATGGAAATTTTATTGCAGAAGAAAAAATTCTAAATAGTTTCATACTTTTTTTAGAATGTTTTTAACGTGTTTGAGGACAAAAGTTCTGAAACTTTCTAAAAATGATTATAACTCGATAACCGTGAATAATCGCGGAACATACATGGGGTATTTCGGTTACCTTATGACACAAGGAATCTAATTTTTTTAACGTCAATCTCCCGGCCACCCTGTATATACAAAAAAAGGTCGGTGACTGTGGTATAATTCTATTACTTCCTTATGATGAATTATTTTTGGGTTTGAGCTAGTATGAAAAATAACTCTATTTCAACCATATTTATTAATCTGCTACGTTTCGCCTCTGATCTGTAGCATCTTCAGACCTGGGTGTACATAAAACCAACCATTTTTTTTTTTAATAAATATGAATTATAAATTTCTGACATTGACAAAATGATTCAAAACTTACAGAAATGAGAAAGCTAAAGAGCCTGTCAAACGTCACCTTTACAAATGACATGAATTAAACACAAACAAAAAAATTTCATTTTCCCATTCTAATTTTATTTCAATCAAATTCTTCAATTTTACACATATTTCTCGTTTGTCTTTACGCTCGATTTAAAGTGAATTATTTATCTGACCTCACCAGAATTGTTTTGATAGACATCTGGGTGGTTTTCCCGTATAGTATATAATGTTGCACCCGATTACGCCACTTTGAATTTTTTTATCCATAATGATACATGATTGAATTATTATAAATAATAATTAATATCTATTTTCTTATTAATAGATCTTTTCTTCCTTTTAATGAAGATCATTTCTGCAATTCCTGTTTTGAAGATATTTCTTTCCTTGTATCAATAGCTATGTGTCAACATGTTACTGCCAATTTTCGTTCATGTTTAGAAGAGGGCAAGCAACGTAACAGTCATCATTTGGATAACATAATCTTTTTCCAAACAATTCTCCAATTCATATGTTAATAATAAACAACGAACTTTTTTATCGCTCACAAATAATTTTTGTTTTATTGAACCTACAAATACCGAAACCTTTTCTGGACACCATGTATCTTGTTAAAGAATTTGGCCACAAAACATTAAATGCAGAAAAACTTAAAATTTAATATAAGAATACGATACAATTAGAAAAACATTCTTATCTACTAAATTTAGTTTATTATCAGGTCGATGATTCAGGTGAGGATCTTCTCCTATTAGGTAAATTTAATAATGAAATATTATTGCATATTAAGATTGTCCCGCGTTCGGCGGTTTATTATCAGCTCGATGATTCAGGTGAGGATCTTCTCCTATTAGGTAAATTTAATAATGAAATATTATTGCATATTAAGATTGCCCCGCGTTCGGCCCTTCGGGTCTCACGCTCGTTTAGTTTCCACTTGTACCGTAATTGTAGAAAATTGTTAACTGACGTCTTAACATTCTCAATTTGTAATAAATTCAATTACCTTGGGAAAAAAGAGCTTGTTGTGGACTCGGGATATATGGTCTTCTTTGAGGGTACGGAGGTCTATGGTTGTATAGTGGTCTCTGGTTATATGGTGGTCTTTGGTGGTGAGGTAAGCCCTGGCTAAGTATTGGATTGGGCTGGTACTGAGGATTGATACCATTGAAAAATCTGAAGAAACCTCCGTTATAATTATTGAGATACTCTACAAGTCTTTCAGGATCTCTTGGACATTCGGGATAAGCATACATGCAAGTTCCAGAGTTACCCTTCGAAGAATATCCAAGTAATGCAGCTTTCCCAAAGGATAGTAAAGGGTTCAACTCCAACCCATTGACCCCGGATAACAATCTGTTGAATGAATATCAGTTAAAAACAATGAAGACAAAGGGTATCGATAAAACAAAGCGTCACCCTTGATAGATTATTGATCAATGAAGGCTACCAAGGCTGTGGTTGTTTTGAACCTTCCAGTAGTGCAATAATTCAAGAAACAAGAAAGTGAATCTTGTTTACCAAATCCTACTCATCCGGACACGTTCAAATCAGCCCACCTATTGAATATGGAATGATCTCAAATAGAAAGTAATGCGAATGACTCACCCAAGTATGGAATCCATATTAAAATTGAACGGTAAATTCAGACCACTTTGTCTGGCTGATAGAGTTCCTGATGTCACCTCGCACAAAATTCTTGGAACGCAATGTAACTCGTCATTCCTTGCTATAGAGTCTAGCGCATCCATGAATGCTTCTCTGCTGGGAAGGATCGTGGAAAAAAGTCCTTTATGTGGCTCGCCATAGCCAGGGTTTGGATAGACTGATTGAGGCTGGATCAGACCGTAGCCTCCATTTTGGTGTTGCCCAAATTGTGGTCTTTTCTGGGCATCGGAAGTATATGGTTCGCGATAAGGGGGTCGTTGGTATTGTTGAAAATTGTTAAGATAATTGTAGTGGCCGGCATAGATTGGGGCGTTTTGTCCGGGCTTCAATCTATTTATATGGTTGTACAATACAGGGCGACTGGAGAACGCAATCGGCTGGCTTTGAGACGCTGGAATCCGTTGACGGCTTTGTATGGCATAACTTGTGAGATTCCTGAAGAAAAAAACTTATTTGGAACGTATAACAAATAATTGGGAGACATAAAATTACAAAACACTCAATAAAAGGGAACTCGCAAACTATGCAACTACCACCTATATAAATATCGAGTTAATTAGAATTTCAAACTAGAAAAAATCTTGAAATCACAACTTTAAATATGAACAGCAGTAACAATGAACACTCTGCAAATACAGTTAGTATATTCCGCACTTATATGGGTAAAAAAGTGAAGAACTTGGTAGGATCTTCATATAATGAAATTCGTCTTATCGTCCACTTCTTTCGTTTTATCTTAGCTATTATCTCATTGTGTTTTTGGTCACCCCTATTACGGTTATAAGTTACCTTTGGTCAATGGTGCACGACCTTTTTTCCACTCTTCATTTTTGTTACTCTTTATATCATATGGTCATCATTGCTTCTTATTCACTGACTGGTGGTTCACTACTCAATTTGGGAAATGCAACTCGCTACTCCTATGCTGATTGTTCATCGTGCACCGTTGCCAAGGAAAATAAATTACGGAAATTTCCTAGCTTTCTATATGATGGATTCATATTCATATTCTAGCAGAGGCGATGTATGTTCAAATATATTAGCATTAATAATAATTAGTTTCACATATTGAGTTCTATTATATACGAGTTCTGTTATCAACAATTTTCATCAGCTAATAAAATCATTAGTTCGATGTTGCAACATTTAATGAAACATTCTGTGCTGGTTTTTCTCACAACAATTTTTACTATAGTTTCTAATATAATTTATTTATTATAAAATAAGCTTTATTCTATTATCTGCTCGATGAAAGTCGATTTAGGTACGGTGCCCTTGATTTAGAGAGTCATATATTTGAAATTCTTCTTTTTCTAAGTGTGTGAACACCCTATATACCAAATGTAACTACACAGTTGAGTCTCGAATTCTTCAATTGTAATCAAGTCTAAAATAAAAATGTATCTTCATATTTCGAACGGATTTTGACTAAGTATGATGCACGATATATTGAAATTCCAAATTGGCAGCATAATGCGTGACTAACAGTTTCAATACAACCAATTACACATGTATTACAGTTCGAGCATTGTTCTCCCGGAGCATCATTGCGTGAAATGTACGTAGCTTGCAGCATTCGTGTACATAGTGTATGATTTGACCAGAGTAAACATCAGGGAATATTTACATGAAAACTGGAGTTAATATCGCAACAGGGTTGAAATAACATTCAACCATTTGGCGGTAGGCCACTTCAAACTATCGCAAAACGATGACAGTGCTGAAATTACCTCAACGTTGTTATATCAGTTTTGTTTGATTCCACTTGCCACTCGCATTTAATATAACTGAATATGGCGTCGACGGATTATTTATAGATTAGTTATAACTGCGAAAAACTCATTAATTGATTTGTACTATTCGAAAGGTGAAATGAAATTATTAGAATTTTCACTGAAGTGGCTCTTCGGTTGTGTTACATTCGATTTTTAATTTCATAAAATTGAGACATTTCAATGAAGGAAAGATGAGCAGGTGTGATCAGTAAGAAGGTATTTGAAGGCGACAAATGTCCTTTGGAAAAGAAGTCGAGTTTTGTGATTTGGGAGGGTATTTTCGAGAAGTTTTTAAGAACTGACGCGAGAGGCCCTTCGACCTCAAAATGCCCATATATTTGATACCTCTGCCCTTTCGGAAATTCGAATATGGAATTAGATGAATATGGAATCAAAAAGACCTAAAAACATGCAAAAGTCTCAAATAGGGTAATAAATATAGAGGTATGTTAGGGTTTCATCAGGAAGATCAACATCTGTTTGTTTTCATTCGAAATAATATTTTGTGAGTTATATCTGTTTATTTCGAGGGTTTCTAAATGTGTTAATCTTGAACTTGTATTTTCTGTATGGAGGATTTCGAAATTATAGTTAAAATTACATCCGTATTCATTTAAATGTTCAGCATATCAGGAATTATTTTTTTCGGTTTCGTAACTACGTTGATGTTCCTGAACCCGTTTGTTAAATGATCTTCCCGTTTGACCTATATAAACTATAGGGCAATCCGAACAAAGTTATTCATAGATTCCTGATTTGTTTTTCCGATCTATTCGATCTTTGTTGTTTTTTATATGTTGTCCTAGATTGTTTGTTGTTTTGAATGAGACATTGCAGTTGAAATTTTGATGAAATATTTAGCTACTGATTCTGAAATGTCTTTTATATAACTGAGACAGATTTATTTTTGTCTTTATTATCTAATGTTGTTGGGAAGACATAACTCGTTGCAATTTTCTTCTGTTTTTTTAAAAGGAGTTGATCAATTAAGTTTGGATTATATCCATTGTATTTTGCTATCTGTTTAATAACGTTCAATTCTAAAATGAAATTTTTTTTGCTTATTGGAATTTGGGTTAATCTATGAACCATGCTATTATAAGTTGAAAGTTAATGAGTAATAGAATGGTTTGAAGAATTATGGAATGTTATATCTGTGTGGGTGGGTTTGCGAAATATACTAAAATCATGTTTATCGTTAAATTTTGATATTTTCAAGTCTAAAAACTTTATGCATGCGATTTTTTCCTCTTCGAAAGTGCATTTAATATTAGGGTGGATTTTATTGATATAATTGAAAAATATTGTGAATTGTCTCTTCGTGCGATTAAAACAACAAAGAATGTTATCAACAAATCTAAACCAATAAAGGAAACATTTGCTTAATACATCTTAGTGTATTTTATTCTCAAAATAATTCATAAATATCTCTGCAAGTATCGGGCTAAGTGGATTTCCCATAATTAAACCTTCTTCAGAAATACGAATATTATTATTGAATTGAAAATAATTTTGTTCGAGGCAAATTTCGAGGCAATTCAGTATATCATTTATTTTGATGGGGTTTGTGTTTGATTGAATTAGTAAATTTTTCACAAGTTTAATACATAGTTTCTTTTGGTGGGATGTTGGGAAATAAATTTTGAACACCAAATGAAAACAAATTTGTGTCATCAGATAACTTGATATTTTTCAGTTTTTTTGTTAGTTCAGAGGAATTTTTTTATTGCAAATTTTGCTTGGAATTTAGTTTCTGTTAGTATTATCGGAATAAGTGCCCGAGATAATTTCATGGTGACGTTACGAAGGAGACTACTGGTCTAATGGGTTTATTTTCTTTATGAGGTTTAATTAATGAATATTTATCTTATTTTTTATTCAAAATGAATTTCCGCCAAGTAAACACCGATACAATTAAATAATTAAATAAGAATCTAACAATACCGCCCTTAGTATTTATTTTTAATGTATAGACGGACAACATGCAATGATTCTACTGTATCATTGATTTAGGAGGTTACTAACTTACCACAACGCTTCCAGATTTGTATTTTTGTCGCCACTAACTTCACTAATGAAAAATAAGGAACAAATGAAGCATACCGAACTCTTTGCGAAACCCATCTCGCTGATGAATATTGACTGAACATTGTTGATGTTATTTTGATAATTTCTATCGAGATGAAAGTATTATGTAGGCGCTTTGCATGTCCATAGTTTGGACCCACGTAAATTCTCGATGATACACAAGAATTTTCGCAACTACTCTTTTTAAAATCGATGTTTGTGAAAGTTGAGTAGAGATCACATCAGATAGAAATAATTTTTTGAACGTACGTTGTCATTTTGAATATAGAAGAACACTTATATAAATTTTCGCTTCCTATTTGAATTTAACATAATAGAAATTTTTTCAACAATGTTAAGTGTGAATGAGTAATTAACCGCATAAATATAGATAAGGTAATAATTAAAATGTCCGGATGTTCCTTCTAACTTTCATAATATGGATATAATCTCTTGCATTGTCTATCCAAGCCAATTTTCAATTGAGTTTTTTCAATTCATTTTCTTCATTTTTTAAATGAGGAGAAAAATTATAACAACTAATGTTATGAATGGAAGGTATCTCTTAGCGTTTATATTAAGGATTTGTTGTTACATTGACATTGTTACATTATCCCTTGGAAAGGATAATTTTATTTTTGTTTTACATTTCCTCACATTTATCAGTGAATTCTCAGAATAAGGTGCATTCGATGGTCCAAAAACCAAAATTTCTCTACTGTTGGGATTTAGAAAAAGTAATCTTTTCAGCTTCAATTTGTATCTAACATGAAATCTGTTGGTTTCAGCATCAGTTTTGAACTACTTTCGAGTGATTATTCGAATGAAATTTCATTTCCGAAAGATCTGTTTGTCAGAGACGTGTTAGATAAAACAATTTAATTTGAGGAGATATGATTCGAAAAACAGATTCTCTTCTTGTTACTTCGAAACTACTGGGTCGATTTGGCCTAATAACGTACCAGGTATACCGGTATGAAGTGAGCATCAAAATACAAATGTCTCGATTGCGAACATTTGTTGTGAACGATCCCTTATTTTTTTTCTTTGTTTACTATGATATTTCGGAACATAGTTAGTAAAAGTGCTGCAGAGGTGCATCGAATGCTTGTCGAGGCATATGGTGATCATGCTCTATGAGAAGCTACATCAAAAGATGGTTTCAACGGTTCAGAAAAAATGATTTCAATGTGAGAAATGATGAACGTGGAAGATCACCATAAAAGTTTGAAGACGTAAACGATATTGGATGGAGATGCCACTTTAAATCAAAAACAAATGGCAGAAATGTTGAATGTTGCACAATAAACAATTTCTGACCGTTTAAAAGCTATGTGAAAGATCCAAAAGTGTGCAAAATGGGTGCCACATGAATTGAATGAAAGACAGATGGAAAACCGAACAAGCACTTGTGAAATTTTGCTTCAAAGACACGAAAGAAAATTGGTTTTGCATCGGATTGTTACTGTCTATGAAAAATGGATTTATTTTAAGAATTCTAAACGGAAATAATCACGGGTTAATCGGGACAACCATCTACATCGACTGCAGAACCAGATCGATTCGGCAAGAAGACAATGCTGTGTGTTTGGTGGGACCAGAAAGATGTGGAGTACCACGAGCTCCTAAAACCTGGTGAAACCGTTAATACTGATCGACTGATCGCTACCGACAACAAAAAATCAATTTGAACCATGCAATGATCGAAAAACGACCAGAATGTGCCAAAAGACACGGCAAGGTAATTTTACTCCATGACAATGCACCTACACACAAAGCAAAACCGGTTCAGTTGGCTGGGAGCTGCTACCCTATCCGCCGTATCCACCAGACTTGGCTCCTTCTGACTACCATTTGTTTTCATGGATGCGACACGCATTGACTGAGCAGCACTTCGATCCCTACGGGGAGGTCGCAAATTGGGTGTCTGGTTGGTTTGCTTTAAAAGACGATGTATCGTGCTTCCGGTAGAGTATAGAAAATTTAGTTTCAGCCTCTGCCTTCAAGAATAAAAGCGCCAAAAAACGGCCGAACCCACTGTAATTGATTTTTTTAATTTCTATGCAGATATACAATAAACTCCGTAGCAGCAGATGAAATTCTTATCGGTGCAGATTACAGTTTCCTTATAAATATAAACTACTGTATTAACCTTGACGCCTGGTAATTGAAATTCCCTTCATTGCATATAATAAATGCAAACTGCAAAGTACCTATTTCGTGTCATCGAATCCACTTATATCCACTGCACTCTCACGATTTTCTTGTTGCCTATTTCACGAAATTGGCGAACACCTGTGCAGTGATGTAATAGTATATCACCTGACCATAAGCAGAATTCGTTTTGAAGGATGTTGATGATGGTTGTGGGAATTTCTTATTTCCGAACAACAGAAGAGTCAAACACATACAATGAGTTGTTTTGAAAATGTTATCTGCCAGGCCATAAGCAAACAGATTTTACCTTTCAGAAAATTTGGTTTCAGTATTCAGTTTGCAGAATTATTAGTTTTATCAGTTCTTGAATGAAATGACAACATAGTTGACATGTTGGAGCAAAGAAAGGCAATGTTGAATATTTATTTCCAGATCAATGACTGTGCTAGGGCTACTGCGGGTATTTTCAATTAACGATATCCTGATAGAAAATTTCGTCATTTGCAAGAAAAATCATGACAAATATGACACTTGTTCATGAACTGAATTAAGACGATGGTTATGGATGAATTGATTTTGCCAAGTAATTTCTCAAAGCATTATTGCAAATCCTGTATCTTTATATAACGTGTGCTTTTCGGATTAACAATAATTCATTATATTTCTGTCCAGTTCTTTCTTCTGTCTCCAGGATTCCTAAATGGATTCCTTCTACTTCTCGCACGTGTGATGGAATTCTATTCTTGCAAGGCCTACTTTAGATATTGATTGCAGTGAAATAGATTTGTTTGTTCCAAGGGTCTGTCAGTTTCTCCCTTCCATGGAGGATTCCTAAATGAACGACGTTCAATGGAAGAGTTGCTGATATGAAAACCCACCTCTTTGTGCATCTTCAAACAACAGGAGGGGAAAATGTAGGTCAGGAACCGCATGGCAAATTTACCAAGCTTCAACTTACTCTTCTACAATTCTATATCGTTTCATAAATCTCCTCAAACCCTTCACTCGAGTTGTATTTCAATGCTGCCTACTTAATTGGAGGAGTTGATCCCTGATAATGGAGTAGGAGGGGTTTCTTTGTTCAATTGCTGCTGCGGAACACGTCAAATCGAAGTTTTCAACTTTCAACAGACCTATCGCTGTAGAGAGTTTTTTTCTTTGGAAGTGAGTTTTTCTATTTCAACAGGTCGGTTTTCGGACTCCGAAGAGAGTAGGGGATGGATATAGCTGTTTAATCAAACTCTGAATTGCTTAAAACTGCACAAATTTCACCCTCTCTAATTCATACCTGACATTCAATAAAGTTAAAATCAGTTCATTAAAGGGATTTTAAAAATTTAAATAGAGCGTCCATTCAAATCACCCTGTGAATTTGAATTTATGTTTGATTAACGTATACTTGTATTCAAAAATTGACTTCTCTCAGTATTTTTCATAATTTTCTGAAAAATTTCATAAATTTTAATGCTTGAGTGGTTTCCACATTGTATACAGGGTGGCCATTTGAAAACGAAACAGACGAGATTACAGACGAAATAAGCCTTTTCGATAGAAATGCTCGGACAGGTCGATTTTTGTTTCGAGGGGGATAACTTAAGATGTAGGTTACGGACGCATAGCGCTTCAACCCTTGCTGCTACAACCCCCACCCCCAATTTTTGAATAGAGAAGATGGGGTGAATGACACCTCAATTCAAAGGTATTTTCATACTGATTTCAGCACAGTATTTGTTTTTTCATTTTATGCATTAGTTCTCGAAATATTCAAGCGTCAGTTAATTTTATCACTTAAATTAATTTTTTGCGAATAATTTCATTTCGTGCTTCCGAAACACCAAAATTTCCGTACTTGTATTTGAAATTGCAAAACATCTACCACTTGGCAAATGAAGTCATACCGTACGTGTTAATGCTACTATGGTCAGATGTTCGACTAGCTGTTTTATTCACTGAAATCATTCTCCAACTGTACGGTATCAGAACGATTTGAAGTATTGATCTAAGAAATAAGACTTTTCAAAGTAAAGTAAATAATTCATCAAAAACTCACATCAATTAATTGAATATTCAAATTGTTCACCATTAGCTTCCATACAATGAAATAAGTTTTGTTCGAAACGATGGCGCACATTTTGCAGCATTTCTGGAGTGAGTTGACGACATTCGTTCACTATACGTCTTCTTAAATCTTCTAAAGAATCGGGCTGTGTACAGTAAATTTTACTTTACAAGTGGCCCCAAAGAAAGAAGTCTAGTGGTGACAGATCTGACGATCTGGCTGGCCATTCAGTGGGATCCCTTCTTCCAATCCACTGATTTGGAAATCTTTGATCCAGATATTCTCGAACTAAGGCGTAGTGTGAAGGAGCTCCATCCTGCTGAAACACAATCTGATCTTTGTTTGTTCGACATCTTGTTTAAAGATTTCTATATCAGTGAATTGAAGGAAGGAAGCCACAGTCATGGTTGTTTTGAAGCTCAAAATGTCGATTTTTCACAAAAAAACACTACAAGTGTCATGAAAACACCACTTCATTTTCAAATACATAGTTAAGAATAATCCGAGAACTAATGTATAAAATGAAAAAACAATTACTGTGCTGAAATCAGTATGAAAATACCTTTCAAATGAAGTTTCACTCACCCCATCTTTCCTGTTCAAAATTTGGGAGTGAGGGTTGTAGTAGCAAGGGTTGAAGCGCTATGAGTCCGTTACTTACATCTTAAGTTGTCCCCCTCGAAACAGAAATCGACCTGTCTGAGCATTCCTATCGAAACAATTCATTTCGTTTGTAATCTCGTCTGTTTCGATTTCAAATGGCCACCCTGTATATAAATTTCAAGATGGTTTTAGGGCTATTCAAGATGTTTCCGATTCTTCTTTGGAATGGGTTATAAATTTCAAACAAATTTGATACGTATATCTGATATTCATTTCTTTTTTTTTCGCTTCTGTCTTTTTATTTTCAGTTTCAATATATGCAAATTGAAGAAGCCTCTGTGTTTATTAATAGAAGACCACTCCTGGAGAAAAAAGTTTTTTCCCTAGACTTTCATATCATATATCGAATTGTACGGCACCCTATATCTTTTGAACGGGGCCAAATTTGGAAAAATGTTATAGGAAGAAAATGTTTTCTTTGACGTCAAGAATCTATGGTTAAAATTAATAATAATAATAACAATAATAATAAACTTTATTGATCCCGTTAGACAATACAGTATGGGACAAGTCAATCATAACAATACAAAATAGAAAACAAATTATTAGTGGTCACAAGACCAAGATAACAGTGAAAAATCACACAAATATTCAGTTACTGAATAGTAGCCTTTGCACAATAGTAGTTTCTTGATGGTTCTCTTGAATTGAATTATTTTAAGATTTTTAAAACTTGTTGGTAAGTGATTGTATACTCGTATGCTCTGATAGATAGGCGAGCGTTCAAACCTTGATGTTCTATGCTTGGGTATAAGCAGTACATCCCCTTTCCTCGTCGAATATTGGTGATAACTTGACACCTTCTTGAAAGATCCCTCGTTGGACCTTACATGTAGGAGGCATCTGTATATGTACAAGCATGCAACTGTCATGATCCCATGTGTTATGAAAAGAGGTCGACAGGAGACCCGAGGAGGTATTCTAAAGATACTTCTCAGTATTCTCTTCTGGCACACAAGAATTCTGTCCAAGTCAGATGCACTACCCCAGATCAGAATATTGTATGACAAATGTGGGTAAGCAAGACAATAATAAACATCCAGAAGGGATTGAGAGGAAATAGGTTTTTAATTTTGTTGAGAGCGTAGTAGGCGCTATTTAATTTTTACAAACCTTTTCTACGTGTTCACTCCAACGTAAAAATTTATCAATCTGAATTCCAAGAAATCCAGTTGACTCATTTGGGAAAAGAGATAGATTCCTATATGTCAGCACCTGATTTCTACAGTCTTATCCACATTCACTACTAGGCCATTTCTGCTGCACCAAGATACAAACATATCTAGTAAAGCTGAAATTCCAGCAGCTAGCTCTTCAAAACTCCTTGCCGCAATCAAAAAAGACGAGTCGTCAGCAAAAAGCGCTACTACAAGTGCGATGATGTGTTCAGGTAGGTCATTTATGAACAAAATAAATAACAATGGACCCAGAACCGAGCCCTGGGAACTCCCATGTCAAGCATATATTTCCCGGAGTCAGCACCATCGACTCTAACCCTCACACTGCGCTCCACCAAATAACTTCTTAACCAATCAAGGAATAAACCCCTAAATCCAAGATTGTAAAACTTGCTCAGCATGAATGTGAACCTTAAGGAATCAAAAGCCCTTGACAGATCGAAAAACAGACCAGCCACGAAGAACCCATCGTCCAGTTTCTCATAAACGGTCTGCTCGAATGAAATAGCAGCAGTCTCAGTAGAACGGCCAGGCCTGAAGCCATGCTGGGAACTGGTAATCACATTAAACCTATTCAAGAAACTAAGCATTCTGTTCAAAACTATTCTCTCAAAAATCTTGGAGAGACAACTCAGAAGGGATATAGGACGATAGTTTGAGATGCTGTGCGGATCTCCCTTTTTAAAAATGGGCACAACAATACATTCTTTCAAAATTGAAGGAAATCTTCCAGAAGAAATAGAGAGATTTAGCAGGTACGCGAAATGTTCGGAAATAGAATCGCCGACCGCCTTCAGAGTTCTTGAAGATATACAATCAACACCTGTGCTTTTTTTGTTTTTCAACAATTTGATGTTATCAGCTACCTAACGCAGTAGTCAAAGACTCACCCTGTGTACCTGTTTTATATATTGTGTTCGTTGTTGTGGTAATTTGGTTGCATTCATTAACCTCTTAAAATCAATTAGTGAGCTCTTATAAATAAAATTTTCACCGGTGATACCAGATAGTCGGAAAATATATGACTGAAACTAAATTTTTAGAAAGTTTATATATTCAACAAGAAAATCTGCCTATCAGTTGAACTGTGCAGTTATTGAATCAATATTTTTCTCAGGCTTACATATAATTGTCAGATACAGTGTAATTTCTGAACCCGTTCTAAAAGTTTTACAAGGTAAATGTATAGATTTGGTTATGGTGGAGAGACATATTGTTGATATTCTTCTTATGATTTATTCAAAAAAATCACTTGATATCCGCCTGTAGTTGAAAACTGCCCTATCTTGATTTTTTAACTTCTTCTTTGAATGCTATCTTAACTTCAACTAATCTTCATCTTTCAAAAGTTTTCAAAATTAATAAAGCTTCTTTCATGGAATTCCATGCCGATTTCTCTGCAGAATTAGTGTACAATATGTGGTAAAATAAGTGGAAGAAAAAGAATTCAGCAGTAGACAAATTGAAGGACATCGAAGTGCCTAGGCTTTTGGAGAAAGCTTATGTTTTTTTCTTTCAACAAGACACGCACTGCTAATATTACGTTCTTTTCCATCTGCTAATACAATGATTCGAACATTTCTGAAGAAAAATCAGGACTGCATAGTGAAGAATGTTTTGGATAAATTTAGTTCAATTCCAAGACAATGTTATTACTCGAATTCAAGTTTAATCAAGATTTCAAAGCTCTTGTATCATTTGCCCTTTTTTTAATCTTAAAATTTTACATTTTGAACAACCATGGTTGAATCATTTGTACTGATATTTTCCGCACCTCCGGAGGTCTGTATAGACGTCAATGCAGTATTTGTCCTCTGTCGTCTCTTGAACTCTTGAATGAAAAAATACCTTTCACTGACTATTATCCAGAAAAGACTTAGCATTCAGTTTTCAGAATAAAACATTTGAGATATTTCAAATACTCTATTATTCTTAATTTATTTACCTAAATTTGAATTCATTCGTACTGAATAGTTTTGTTTGAAATCCAATAGTTGAAATGAAGTTTCATTCGAAAGATAAAGTGGAAAATAAAAACAGTTTCATTCAATAATTTATTCAATATTCTGTACACATACGATTCATCTACAAAAAATAGTGCTTTGGTGAAGAGGTCCTATAATTTTTAACGTTTCCAATATGATGAATGCCTTCGATTCCAATGGCGAAATCCTGCATAAGTTCATGCTGTCTAGATATTTGTACATCGGTGACTAAAAGTTATCTTTCATAGCTGAAACGTGAAGGTTGTTGTTGGGACACAGCCTTCGATAATTGGACATAATGCAGTAGAATGGTAACGAAATGACTTCTTGAAGCGACGATAAAAGTCGAATGACACACGTTACCTGAGACGCTTATAGACTTCTGAACATTATTACAACAAGACACTATAAAACGAGTAGTTCATATTGAATTAATCTCTGCACGCACGCCCTCTTTTAGCGAGTTGGTTGCAAAATCTTGGAGAAGCTATAAAATCTCCGAGAAAAACGCTCAGCAAATAAAATTCCTTATGGTGTTCCCTCGACTGCTTGTAGTTCCTGAAAATAAATATAAATTTACGTTATTTAAAAAGAATCTACGTTCACTGGAATATTATATGAATGGCGCATTTTTCGTATCGATACTATCTATATACAAGGGGTTTCATTGAGAGCTTTCCAAACTCAAAATTAAATGAAACAATAAGTTTGTTATATTCTATAAAATATTTCATGAAGATTATTATGAATGCTTTCACTGTACGGGGTGGGCATATTTCATGATTTAGCAAGACAACTGTTAAGCCAGAGGGGATTAACAAAATCTGATATTCAATTCTCGTTCTCTTTTACTGAAGAATTAACAAGCGAAGTATCCCTTTATTGCTTCCTTCTTCTTATGTATATCTTCGTAATACTGATGATAAGGCTCTGAAATTGAAACATTATACTGGCACGTAGAAGCCCGTGACGTGCGCATATTTGCACAATTTTTTATTTCGAAGCTATGTATAAAGTCATGTTTCATTAAATGAGAGTACTGGATTCCTCTACCATTTTCTGAAAGCTTAATTTTTTCACCTCAAATAAAAAACAATATGCAACATCGTATGATGTGTAAGAATATAAGTGATAAAAAATAGTGGAAGACGTTTGTTTATCTGAGTCTCAGTATTACCATGGTTTCAACTGTTTATAATCTCAGAAAAATGGAGCTTCCTATAACAAGATAAGTCTCCTGCCCGCCAATCTCATTAATTTTATGCTTTCGACTAATTTCTACACATTTCGAACATGGATTACAAAACAACGAAAAGATCCAAATGATCCACCGTTCAATCGAAATAGTTATAGTGACATGGATGCAGCATTTCATTGGTCTCCAGAATAAATATGCACAAATACCTGTCTATTTCAAATCGCATATGAAATAACGCATATGGATATGATTGAACTGTATGTACAGATCCTGTTTTCTATAGGTCTTCAACACAACTACAGAATTAAAATATATCAACAAACAACACAAAGCTTTTACGTACTTCTTCCAAATCGTCCGTCAAAATATTATCTTCATCTATAAATCAAACTTTAAAAGTTCTTCAAATATTAAATATTTTCGTCAGCCATGAATAAAATAATGTGACGATGATGCGCTGTCACGATTCTGTTTTTCCAACTTCTTATTCCAATTTAATGCTGCGACACCTGTGCGAATTAACCAACAAGTGATAATCCCAAATCTGGGTTTGAATTGGTTCTTTTTAATCTAGATGGAGTTGGTAGTAGAAGATTGAAAATTTGTATTTCCTTATTTATGTTAGTAGATTGAAATAAATTTGGGCCATATTTTTGATGTCCGATCTTCTACTACCAACTCCATCTAGATTAAAAAGAACCAATTCAAACACAGATTTGGGATTATCACTTGTTGGTTAATTCGCACAGGTGTCGCAGCATTAAATTGGAATAAGAAGTTGGAAAAACAAAATCCTGACAGCGCATCATCGTCACATTATTTTATTCATGGCTGACGAAAATATTTAATATTTGAAGATCTTTTAAAGTTTGATTTATAGATGAAGATAATATTTTGACGGACGATTTGGAAGAAGTACGTAAAAGCTTTGTGTTGTTTGTTGATATATTTGTGTATTTATTATTGTGTAATTTACAGGAAATTGTTGACTGTATTACATTCCTTGAAAAAGGCGTAGACACGCCGAAACATACGTTGGAAAAATAAAATAAATAAAATAATAATTTAACAAATACCATTATTAGTAAAATAAGTGGTATACACTCAAGAAATTTTAAACAAAAAAATTTATACTAAAGCACAATAAATTCTAACAAAAAAATATATATATATAACAATAACAATAATTCAATAGGTTTTTTATTTTTTTCCCACCATAATGAGGGAACCCTTTCTAGAGAACACTCAGCATATTTAGCGCAGGGGAGTATATACGGGGGGGTGTACTGGGGGTAATTAACCCCCCCCCCAGGAAAGAGTTTTTCACGCTAAATCTTCGAATGGAAACGATCTAAACCTCCCCCTTCCCTTTTCCCGCTTTTCACTCAAGATCAGTTCAGGTCCCTCGCTAAAACTTGCCACTAATTCTAGAATTCCATATTCAAATTCCTCTTTGCATAAATTGAATATAGTAAAAACTAGTATCAGTTCAAACTAAATCATCAGAGAATTCATTGAAAAAAATTGTTCGAAACAATTCAATATAAAAAGAAAGTTATTTTTCATGGACTCGAAGTTTAATATTTCAGTGAAATTTAAGTATTGAGGATTTTATAATAAACACATTCAATGCTTTCAACCACCAACTACTTATTTTTCCATATAATACCTAGTCTTCAACTCAATTTGCGTTTAGAAAAATTTTAATGAGTCATTTCTCTTACAAAGCTATGATTTTTAACATATTTCAAAAGGTTTCAGAGGCTGTTCCTGAGTAAACTATTGAGTAAATTTCATCACCACTTACTGTTTCTTTCAAAGTGATATTAAAACCACAATAAAACAATATCTCTCTTACTGAATGCGTTTTGTTAATGAGGAAATGTGATTACATTTACGGTTATATATTACATTTTACGGTTACATTATGAGCGGAGTCATAATTTTTATATGAATATAGACTAAACAATGGCCCATACACTCTAAATATCACTGTGAAAAATTATAACAAGCTTAAATCAAATTATTTAAGTTTTCAGATAATGCAAATAACCTTTTCTAATCAATTTTTAAATTCGCGGTCGATAAGATTAGATGCGCAGGGAGGAATGCGCGAGGTCCCTTTGGTGTAAGCGATTTTAGTTCAAAATCCACGGAGTGCGACTACTGCTTGGTCCCTATACTGTGATTCGATCGCGATCCAATGTACAGTTTTCGAGAAATCGCGAATTTGTCACTTTAAGAACTCCCCTTCGAATCCCTTCAGTTATAAGTGAATGCCGTATATACAGATCCTGTTTTGTATGGGTCTTCAACACTACTACAGAATTTGATCGCGATCCTATGCACAGTTTTTGAGAATTTGCAAAATTGTCACTTTCAGTACTCCCCTTCGAAAAATTCAATTGGAAAAGTAACAAGGGAAAAGAATTTTAAGACCAAATAACGATTACAATTGGTAATTAGGCAATTACTTTGAATGAGGATTAAGTTTCAAAGACGACCATGCGATGCAATTCACAGTCGATATCTTTTCTCCATACTGCGCAACGTATTCGATAGATGAATATTTGAAACTCTGTTCCAACAGCTTAGAAAATGTTTATAGTTTATTAATGTACGTGTAATCATTATGTGTGAAGTATATCTTCAATATATCCCTAGGAAAAAATCCAAGGGTGACAAAACAGGTGGACGGCCTGCCATCTTATGAGATCTTGGTTTTATATACACTAATTTGTATTCTCTAATATTTTTGCTGTTCTTGAAATTAAATATTGTCCAAATGTTCTTCAATAATGTGCTTCTCAATTGTTTCTCTAGAGCGTTGACTGTATAGATCTCTTTCGTAAATACGATAGGTCAACACACGGGTTCTTTTTTAATAGTACACCACCATATATTAGACCAAAACCTACCCTGATGAGTAACATCTGCAGTATCATAGGCATTAATTTCTGATCAGAAATGTTCATTATGTCAGTTGAATATCCCAGCGCTACTTAGGTCCATCGATAGTTTGCCGAATAACCAGCATTCTTAATCATAAATTTTCTTAAGGCTCTATAAGTTTGAAAAGGAACAAGAATTCGTAACGCTTGTTGTAGAACGAGTTTGTCCTAGACGAAATGATAATAGAGACTCAAACTAGTTTTACTTCGACCGTTTCATTAGTTCAAGGCAATTTTTTCTCTGGCTGCTAGCGTTGGAAGGTTTTCTATGCTTCTTTGGAAGCCGATCCACAAGTCCTTTCTTGTTTATACTAGAGATGATTATTTTCAAAATCTAGGTTACAGAATATCATTTTCTGCTTCCTTAAGGGATTCAGAGGATTAGTTCCTTCTCAACTTCGAAACATCAGTCGATCCTCTGCGGAGGAAGTTTTCATCTAGGTACTTGATGGTTTTATCTACAAATTGCTTATTTGATCGGTTTTGAATTGTCCAAAATCGAACTTGGACACTGCCTGCACTTGTACACTGCGAAAACCACGATATAGTTTTCTGTGACATTTCAACGGCTTGAACTGAGGTCTACAACAGACCTGGTAGAGTGTTAAACCAAAGAATAACAATGGATGTACGTGCACATTTACTTGACTTTGATCAAAGACGAACAACTTCTATGTCGAAATTTAAGGTCCTACTTGGTGCTACTCAAATCGATCATCCAACCCATTGCATCGCCCTCATTAATCAGATTGAAGGTTCCAAAATTACTCCCGGTCCAAGTGTTTTTTCCTGGGACAACCTGTAGATCGTAGGATGCGTAGTCATATATGTACAGCTAATACTCCAGCTACTTCAGAACGCACGTACGACGCTTTTATAAGGCGTTAGATCCTAGCCAACTTAACAACTAAGCCGAACGAAGAAGACGTCGATATGACGGAATCCATCGGTGTAATAGAAAATGGGGATCGCATTCTCCCATTCGAGTTTATGTACCCTTTCACAATATAAAATCTCTCGAGAAATAAGTTGAATTGGAGCGATCTGATGGCGGCGAACAATAAGGTAAGAGTATCGGTTGCTCGCCCGTTAGAACATCAAAGTGCTTGATGCATTTCTTAGTCCTTTGAATTTTACGACCGTTCTTCTTTTCAATATCGCGATTGGATTTTTGGAATCGGGTGCTATAAAGATGAACATCAAGAACGTCGACCTCGATATGCAAATACTGAACAGCAGCTTACGGAATACATAGAAATTAATGATATAATACAAAAATATTTGTCAAATAAGTTTTAGAGTTAATATTATCCTTTTCATAATGCTCTTGCGTCCGTCCCTATCTATCAATGCTATTTTTCTCAAAAAAGAATAGAGGCATCAAGCCAAAATTCATATACTATACTATACAGAAGTCTACATTTCTTTGGAGCTCAACCACTCGGTTTCAGAGTGTTTGAAGGGTCTGTAGGATGAAGAGATCGCGTTGGTTCCATTTGGAGACACAGAAATGACACTCCACATCAGTGAAGCAGCTGATTCTAAAAACAATGCACCTGAACATATTAAGTAGATTATGGCTGTGCTTGAAAGCCGAACAATTGGTGCCCCGTTAGCGTTAAGCTGAGGAAAATCAGAAGCCGTAAGCTACAGATGTCAGCGCGTCTCGGCATAAGAAAAGCGTTTCACATCACTCCCACAGAGGCGATGAAGGCACGTTTTGCATCTACAGCCTCTGCACATACAGGGTGTACCGTGACTCAACGCCAAGTGGTTACTGGGTTATACCAGTTCTAGTAAAAAAAAATTCTATGTCACCCGGTTGAGTGGTAATAGGTTCGATAATCATTTGAAAATAATAATAATATTTTTTATGAAAGGTAGCTAGCAAGTATTATACCATATCGTAATCTTGATTGAATGGGCCATTTTTTATAGTAACTTACCGAGGGTAGTACGGTACATTTTTTCAAAGATGTAGTGTCAAAGTTAGCTGAAAACATATTTTTTAACCATGTCTCAACGAAACTCATATTTTTTTTTTACTAAAACAATTATTGCACCTTGCAATGGATTTGTGACTATAGTGTATGGTGTCAATTTTCAACATTTTCAAAAATATACCTTTTACCGCTTAACCAAGTGGCATAGAATTTTTTTTTATTTTTGCTTGAACTAGTATAACCTAGCATATCGCCCAGTATCCGCTTGACGATGCGGTAAGGGACACCTGTATAGCTACAAAGCAATAGCCTCAAATATCCATAATATCTCTAGTGAAGAGTTGTGTAGCAACATTCTAATATTCATCAATTGTTTTAAATTTCACATACAGGGTGGCCATTTGAAAACGAAACAGACGAGATTACAGAAGAAATGAGTTTTTTTCGATAGAAATGTTCGGAGACAGGTCGATTTCTGTTTCGAGGGGGACAACTTAAGATGTAGGTTACGGACGCATAGCGCTTCAACCCTTGCTGCTACAACCCCCACCCCCAATTTTTGCATAGGGAAGATGGGGTGAGTGATACCTCAATTCAAAGGTATTTTTATACTAATTTCAGCACAGTAATTTTTTTTCATTTTATGCATTAGTTCTTGAATTATTCATGCGTTAGTTAATTTTATCACTTAAATTAATTTTTTGCGAATAATTGACATTTCGTGCTTCCGAAACACCAAAATTTCCGTACTTGTATTTGAAATTGCAAAACATCTACCACTTGGCAAATGAAGTCATACCGTACGTGTTAATGCTACTAGGGTCAGATGTTCGACTAGCTGTCAGAACGATTTGAAGTATTGATCTAAGAAATAAGGCCTTTCAAAGTAAAGTAAATAATTTCTCCAAAACTCACATCAATTAATTAAATATTCAAATTGTTCACCATTAGCTTCCATACAATGAAATAAGTTTTTTTCGAAACGATGGCGCACATTTTGCAGTATTTCTGGAGTGATTTGACGACATTCGTTCACTATACGTCTTCTTAAATCTTCTATGGAATCGGGCTGTGTAGAGTATATTTTACTCTTCAAGTGGCCCCAAAAAAAGAAATCTAGTGGTGACAGATCTGGCGATCTGGCTGACCATTTAGTGGGACCCCTTCTTCCAAACCACCGATTTGGAAATCTTTGATCCAGATATTCTCGAACTGGTAAGGCGTAGTGTGGAGGAGCTCCATCCCAAAATTGGATCAATGTGATTTTCCAATAAGTCCAAATACATATCTCCAGTAAGATTACCAGGTAAAAAAAACGGGCCGACAATGTTGTCACCAAATATTCCAGCCCAAACATTGAGTTTTTCTGGTTGTTGAGTATAAACTTCGTGGAACAATCTTGGATTAGCATCGGCCCAATAACGACAATTGTGTCGATTTACTGTGCCGTTTCGAAAGAACGAACACTCATCGGAGAAACAAACATTGTACAGATAATTGGGATTAGCAGTTACTCGTTCACTCATTGTATCACAAAATTCAACACGACGGTCAAAATCATCTTCGTTTAGTGCGTGTGAAAGATGAATTTTGTAAGGATGGAATTTATGATGCTTCAAAATATTTGCAATTCGAGTTCGTGTAAAACCAGATTCATGTGCTAGCTGCCTCGTACTCGTCATTGGATTCAGAGCAATCTGTCCAAAAACAGCTACTTCAGCTGCTTCATTTCTTTCCATGTTTCGTTTTTTATTAGCCACGGACCCGGTTTCTTGAAACTTTGACACTAATTCCAAAACATACTTCCTATTAACATGTTTATCTAAATGTCGTTGATTGAAGAATTCTGCGGTTCTATTCGCACATTGATTGTTTGCAAAAAAAGTGAAATTATTTCCACCCGCTCTGCAATTGAATAAACCATGTCGAACAATGAATTAGAACACATACAAGTCTCGATTCAAAACTAAGAATAATTCACATGTCAAAGAACCAGTAAGCCAACTTAATGATCTGCTCGTAATAAAAAAAATTATCGATTCTCATTTTTCTGAAAAAGATATGAATTAAATAATCAACAAAATTAAAACATATTGAAGCCAACTGAGAAAACACTTCATAATTAAGTCGGGAATCGTTTCACGAATTGGAACTGGAATATTTCTGTGGCATCATTAATGATTTGATTTTCTTACCTGATAATCTGATTAGAGATATGTACGTATTTGGACTTTTTGGAGATTTCTATCGATCAAGTTTTACCGCATGTTATTGGAAATACTGCAAATTATATCGAAGATAATTTAGATTGAGTTTCAGCAAGATCGAGCTCCTTCGCAATACGCTTTGTTTGTTCGACATCTTGATTAAAGATTTCTATGTCAGTGGATTGGAGGTAGGAAGCCACAGTCATGGTTGTTTTGAAGCTCAAAATGTCGATTTTCACAAAAAAACACTACAAGTGTCATGAAAACACCACTTCATTATCAAATACTTAGTTAAGAATATTTCGAGAACTAATGCATAAAATGAGAAAACAATTACTGTGCTGAAATCAGTATAAAAATACCTTTCAAATGAGGTATCACTCACCCCATCTTTCCCATTCAAAATTTGGGGGTGAGGGTTGTAGTAGCAAGGATTGAAGCGCTATGCATCCGTAACCTACATCTTAAGTTGTCCCCCTCGAAACAGAAATCGACCTGTCCGAGCATTACTATCGAAAAAATTTATTTCGTCTGTAATCTTGTCTGTTCCGTTTTCAAATGGCCATCCTGTATTTGTACGTGTAGGTACATTAAACAATATTCAATGAACTCCATTTTCTTTTCACGAAATTCGAATAGGTTGGGGCTGAGCGAGGAGTCAGTACCAAGGTAAATATTCCATTGTATTTTTGAAACTGCTGATTTGTTCCATTCGTTCTAGAGCCAGTATTATGTACTTATTTGATACTAAATGTGGGTTTATTAATTCCTGGGTAATTTGAAAATGTTGGTGCTTAGCGTGAAGTCAGCACCCAAAATTTGAATTATCAATTTCTCAGATACGACGAATGTGCAATTAAAGTTCAGTAAGGCACTAATTTTGCATTGAATTTTTGACGTTTTATCAGAATGAGTGCTTTTTGCTAATTTCACGGAAATAAGATATCAAGGATTGAATATAAGGAAATAATTTCGATTGAGGAAGCACGAATACTCAGTAAAAAGCTAAGACAAATTCAAAGCCATATGTTAGGCAATTATTTTAACAGTCCTCGTAAAGTTCATCGAAACTGCAGGGGTTATACTCTCAGAGCAAATTGTATGTCTCATTGTGCTAGATTGCTGGATCCAAGTACCTTAAAGTGACTTGAATCCTTGCCAAGACCTCTCCATCGTCGGGAAGGCTATTTAAGGCAAAACTTTACATAAACTAGAATATTATATCGCACCGATAGATTCCGTATTTCTCTATATTCCGATATCAAACGTTGAAAATAAAAATAGGAAGTATCGTGACTCGTATATTCGACTATATCTCTTTGCCCCTGCGAATGGCTGCGATATATTTATAGGAACCCATTCGTTTTTGCCACATTCGCTCCGGATAAGATATCGAATTGGACCGGACACTATCGGGAAATGGAGTCCAAGATTTCATTCTGTCTTTATTTACCTGAAAATTTCGTCCCAATCGATGACCAATTCGCCGTTTCCTTTTGTTTTTCTTGCCTTTTCTGCGTGATGTAAACACACTCTCGTGTAAATACAAACGTTCTCTCCTAGTTCGGATACAAGACGTTTTTCGGCCTCAGTCATATCGATCATGTCATCGTATCCTATTGCCGCTCGTTTCGTGCGGCCCACGTATGTTCCTGGAAAAAGAGACCTGAGTTAATGGAAGTTTGTGTTATTTATTTTTGCGTCGAGTTCACCTTCGAAACTTTCGTCTCGATGGAATTGTAAATATTATTTTATAACTTTTGTATAGCGCCGTGTACGGTATTGAAGTTCGTATATTTTTTCAGTACTTCATTCCAAGCTGGATAACTCGAGAAAGATATGTTTATCCATTTGTCAGTATGAAAACAATCTTTAAATTTCATCCATTTTCAGGATTCCTCGAGAGCGAAAACGGAACTATTCTAGAATCTTTATTTTGGGTTATTTCCATCGTCTGATATTCATATATTTGGAAAAAATATGTACAGCATTCAATAACCGAAGCTCATTAGAGAATGAGAAATTTTATTGTGGGCAATCCAAGAGAATATGTTTAATTGTGTTAGCCACCCTACAACGATCGGAAAAAGGGATATCCTCACCTCTTAGTAGGTATTCATGTGTTAGTCTGGTATGTCCAATTTTTAATCTGTTAATCATAACACTCTGTTTCCTTGAGCTCAACTATTGGCCACTGCCAGTATAAAAATTGGGCTTGATCTCATGTAGTTTATTGCAACCCTCCCGTAGATCCCACTCCAGCTCCTCGAGTCGTTCAACAATTCCCTTAACAACATGTTCCATTTCAGTTTTGTATAAAATATCTAACAATTCTTCACCGCTATTGATTGCTTCTCTTGCCAATAGATCAACATATTCATTGTCTTTAATACCAATATGGCTCGGAATTCAAATAAATTTAACGTCATTACCATTTTTTCGGTTTTTATGGATGAGGTCAACAATAGAATTTATAATTGCGTGTTTAGGAGTATAAGTATCGATAGCTTGAAGTGCACCCTTTGAATCGCAATTTATCAAAATTTTTTCGCTATTTAGTTTTTCGATATGAATCAGAGCTTTCTTAATGGCCAAAAGCTCAGCTGTTAATATATTACACTCTTTATTTAGTTTATATTTACAAGTTATCTGGTCATAACAAAACGCTGCACCGGTTCCGTTCTTATTTTTCAATCCGTCAGTGAACAAAAGCTTGAAGTTTATATATTCATACTCCAGGATCTCGCAGTATTTGTTTCTAATAATTTTGTGGCAATCGTTTCGTTTCTGGAACCTTCCGAGGGATAGATTTACGGAAATCTTTGGTATCTTTCATGGAGGCAGAGTTCCTGCCAAATCGTTTTGAGCCGTGTATAATTTAAAGTTAATATTTTTGGCGAACATTAAATAGCGTATATTACAGCTGAAAGGTTTCTTATAAGTTCTGTCATAAACTAACGGTGTCTCTGGGTAAAAGAATTTTCTATAAGTTGGAGTTGATGGTCTATGCCATAAGTTTACAGCATATCTCAATAACAATAAGAGCCGTCTGTTCGCGAGGGCTTGTAGGAAAGGCGCCCAAACCTAATCTTAGGCAGGTATTCTGTATAGTCTCAATTCGTTTGATATAGCTCACTCTGGCTGACCCGTATACGATAGATCCGTAATCTATTTTGGGTCTCACCAATGTAGTATAGATTTTGAGGAGCGTTTGTGTGTCTGATCCCCAAGAAGTGTTGGAAAGTGTTCTCAACAAATAAATATCTTGGGTGCATTTATTCTGTATTCTGCTGTATATGCCGCTTCCAGTTCATCTTTTCATCAAAATGCATTCCAAGAAACTTAGCACACGTTTTGTTTGGAATATCGTTTTCTGAGATGGATAGTCGTGTTGAACTAGAGCAAAACCTCTGTCTACAAAAGTAGATTTAGATGGCGAGAATGGACTCAGAACCCAAAATCACTTGATAAAGATGACCCATTCCACGAATTTTCCAAGGATTGAAGTACATTCCTATCAAGCATTAGACAGATCCAGGAATACCGCCACAAAAAAAGTATTCATCAAAGTGATTTTCATAATTTTTTTCTTTATTATAAGTTTGCCGCTTCGACAACTAGGTTATTAACGGTTACATGTACATAATTTACAATTAAATCTTTACTTTGATAGACTTTATAAAAGCTAAAGTATTGAGGATATCCGTTGTGTCGATGAGGGCAAGTTTGGACCTTTGATGTTGCCAAATATTGTTCCATTTTTTATTTATAAAGGTTCTGTAAGTGGTGCTCAAATCGATATTGGTCGACATATCAATTTCCTCTCCTGAACAGATTGCTTCTTTTGCTGCCTTATCAGCATTCTCATTTCCAACTATGCCACTATGTAAAGGGACCCAAACTATTTGGCAGCTATTCTGTCTGAAGTACAAAGATGTCAATATATCTATTATTCTAGTGATAACAGTGTTATTTGAGTAGAGCTCTTGAACTGCTTGAATAGCACCCAATGAAACGGTACATATGTGGGCAATGTTTTGTTCTTCAATATATTCCAGTGCTTTCGAGATGGCTACAAGTTCCGCTGTGAATATAGAACATTCTGTTTGAAGTCTAAATTTTTTTTGTATTTAACTGTGTGAGGAAGGCACATCCAACTCCTTCAGCTGACTTGGAGGCATCGGTGTATATTATTACCTTATCCTCATGTTTGGCCATCAATTCATTGAATTTTCCTTGAATGATGAGAGGGTGTATGTTTGTTTTTCTATATTGTATAAGTGATGTGTTAGTATCTGCGCTTTTGTGAGACCATGGTGGTTGTGATGGTAGTTTATGCTTTAGAGTAACAGGCATTTTAAAATCCGCCAGGACATGATTCATTTGATGATATAGAGACTTAAGGTTACATCGATTTGAGTACAGCTGCTGGTTTTTGTCTCTGTAAATTTGTTCTTGGACAGGATTATGTTCATCTGCCTAGATCCTCGATGCGTAAGTTAATTGAAGCATCTGTCTTCAAAGATGAAGTGGCATCTCACCCATTTCCCTGCAGAGGCTGTCAGAGGGACTTGTGATAAAGGCTCCTGAAGCTAATCGTAGTGCTGAGTTTAGTACGACGTTAAGACGGCCGTTGCATATATAACAGATCCATACTCTAGTTTTGATCTTATGAGTGTCCTATAGATAGTCCGTATTTTTTTTTCCTCAGATCCCCAGTGGTTATTAGCTAAGACCTTCATAATATTTAAGCCCTTAGTACATTCCCTTTTTAGTTGCTTTATGTGTTCACGCCATGTCAAACTTGAATCAAAAATCATTCCGAGAAATCTATGGTGGTTCACCAATTGTAGTGAGGTGTGGAGGAACTTCAGGAGATATGGTTTCTGACATTCTTTTGAGAATTTCATTACCTTTATCTTAGTAAGTGAGAATGTGAAGCCAGATTTATTTGACCATTCCTCTAACTCTTTTATACCAGCTTGAAGGAGTCTCGTGGTAGTTTTCGAATTTCGACCACGGCACATTATTAGGAGATCGTCTGATTTTTTCATAAATAAATCCAAACTGAAAAAAATGAACAGCACAGTAAAAAAATTAAAAACTACCGACATTTACCTACATTATATCTTGCCTTTCAACTCAGGCATCATAAACATAACAACATAAATATAGTTCTGTAACCGCTTTGAGTTTCTCATGCAGGGTATACACGCTCCGGTCGACCGGAGAGAAAAACTGTACAGGTATACCCGCGCAGGTCTGCCTCGTGTGTGGGGACGTTCCGGTAGGCTAGACAGGCCGTGCGTTCGTTAGCAGCGACCGTACGGTGCCACTAGACCGAGTCGAATTTCGAATTTGCTCCGGCGACCTGTACAGGCTTAAAATACTGCGACACACACGCTCCGGTCAACCTGCGCAGGTAGACCTGTACAGTTTTTTCTCTCCGGTTGACCGGAGCGTGTTCAAATGCATGGCGAAGTGGTTGATTATATGTGAGAAACAAAACTAAGTATATGGTCGAAGAAGATGCAACCTTACCAAGAACGTACTCACCAATGTTACGGGGAAGTCAATTGTAGCTTTATTACGACTGAACGACATTATACTGAATTTTTGAAAGTTTAGGGAAATTAAGTTTTCCCTGCATAATCGGTCCCAATAGTCCTCAATACAGAGAACATGATGATACATCTTAAAGATATGTATCATTGATGAAAATCCAGAAATGCAGTGGCCCCTATATTGACTCTTAAGGAATACCCAGAGAAGCCACGAACCTCAGATCTACTACATCGCTCAATGATTTCCAGGTTTAACTACCAGGTGGCACCACTAATAGAAAATTGCCAACTGTCAAATTCCATGACGTTTGGTTGATTTTTTATCTAATTAGAGTGCATTAAGTGACGCAATTTCTGTGATTTTCAAAAAGAATACTTTCAAAGCAATTTCGTATGTTCAAATACAGGATGGGCCAAAACAAACAGTGCAGTTCTGAAGGACTACAGCAGATGTGGTGCGGATGGGAGTCAGTAAGGAAATTCATTGCGTCCGATCACTCACCCCGTTTTCAGTCATAACAATGGTTTGGAGCGGGGAGCATCGCGGCTTCGCCGTTCGCACGTGATTTGAAAACGATCGTTCTTTCATTATCACCCAGCAGACCTTCCGAAGACCCTTAGACTATACAGGGTGAGTCTTTGACCACTGCATCAAATTCAACCATAGATTCTTAACGTCAAAAGAAATATATTCTTCCTATAACATTTTTCCAAATTTGGCCTCGTTCGAAAGATATAGGGTGTTGAAATTTCATGAAAAAATTGCATTTTCACCTGTAATATTCAAACGACAATATCAATTGAAATTATCTCTTGTGGAAGGTTTTTTATAACAGTCATGCATATTGTGGCATCAATAGATTGATTCCATTTCTTGTAGGTTTCTCACTACTACTGTACAGATTGGCTTAATTGCATAAAAATCAAATATTACTTGAACTAAAGATCCGTATCTTGTACTTCCTAGAATCATTAGTCTTTTTGCAGATAAAATCATTCATCATCTTTTTTTTCTAAATTGCACAATTTTTGAGATATTTGATGTTTTATCGATATAATCATCTGATGAAACATGAGTGAGTGAATCATTTCGTAGAGGGAAAATAATGTTTTTAAACAATTCAGATTCGATAGTGGATGCTGTGGAAGGACTACAGAGGAGTATTTGCCCAATGTGAAAACATAAAATGCTTATAACTTCTTAACTTAGCTGAATATGGAAAAACGGTATGGGAATAAAGTGTTTTTTTTAATCTCAAGAACCTATGGTTAAAATTAACGCAGTGGTCGAAGACTCACCCTGTATGATATAAGGGAGGAACAGTGAGAACTCCCGAAAATGTTGCTCTTTTAATGGAAGCTTCTGGCTGGAAACTTCCAACTGCATTAAACATGTCCGATAGCTCTGTACGGCTGCGCTATAGCCCACACAGCGCAGATTTCAATGGCGAAACTGCAGCAAATGTTCCCAGCACCCCTCTTCTCTCCGAAGGCCGACCTGGGATGGCCGACGAGATCACCGGACTTGAGCATTTGCGATTTTTTTTATGGGGCTACCTCAAGAATAAGGTTTTTAAACAGTTAAAACTTCAAAAATCGCCGACATCAGTGCATCGTTTCTAGAGGACGGCATCTTGATGATGTGATGTTTGAAACTTGAGCAAATAAATGTTGTGCAGTACGTAATCGAGCAGAATAAACCACACAGTCGCAAAAATTATCGAATTGAGTTTCGGATTACTACCGTATTCTCTATGTCTTGCCCCAGCAACTGCAGGTTCATCGTAAAACACAAAAAAATGCTCCGTGGAAAGACATTCTCGCTCAGATGAGGAAGTGATTACCTACAATGAAGCATTTTTTGAAGTTCTGGGTAAATCGTTCTACATCGGTGTTATCGAAAAGCCCTGGAAAGGGATTATATTGATCGATAAAAATAAATTTTGGCAAAAAATGTTGTTTTCCTACCTAAGCACGAAACTTATTAACCGATGTGGTACTTATGGAAGTAAATAAATTAGGATTCATAAAAAATTTCTATAATATTGCAATTTCATAATTCAGAATAGAGCAGAAACAAAAAAAAAGATTTAGTTTTATCGGAATCCATAACTCATAATTTCGTTGAACACGCCAACAAATATTTCACCCAAGGTTCTTTATGTACAAATTAAATCTGCCGATCCTAGTAATTTGGCAATGTGCAAGGTGATTTTTACATTGCATTAATTCCGGTTAGAATATTAGCGGTATAAGTTTCTTCATTAAATTCCAGGTATTCCTTGTTTTTTGTCTGCAGAATGGTGCGCCCTTCGTGACACTTTGCTTAGGTATCGATGTGAATTGTAGATAAGTGAATTTAATGTTTCACTGAAATTAACGGTTGGGGAGAAAAGGAATTCGTGAAAATATTTCTATCAGGACTTTACTGAGAAAATAGACATCTAGCTAGAATTTAGTAAACTTTTTTTTTAACAAAGCTAACGAAGCATTTTTAGGAAAGAAGAATATTGAAATTTCATTATTGAACATTGTCGAAACAGAGGAAATATTGTCTTTGAATCAGAAGAAGCTTATTCACAGCGCTGTAGCAGAAATTTCATTGCATACTTTTGTTGAATATGGTATTGAGGAAACAGTGTTGCTTTGCATGTCGATGAGTTTAAACTGATGCAATAATCGAAGGCTAATAATTTTGTAACGTTGTTGCGAATCAACTTTCTATCTTCATTTGTACACGTTCAAATTTTTTTTTCATATTAATTAAGCTAATGATGAAGATGTCATTAGCACATTAGGAAAACCGATTATCATTCTTGTCACAATCAATTATTTTGAAGGAAAAATAATGACTAATCATTTTTATGTTTTATGCAGAAAGAAATGCAAAGACGTGAATATTTTTCCTTATTTTCTATAAATATCCTCAATAGAATAAATGAAAGCACAATAAAATCTTCTCATGGTTCCCTCATGCCAACCATGAAATCACTTGCGGAACTACTTGCCATTCTAAAGATATAGTTATTATATGGACATTAACTTTTCACGTTTACATCTATATCGTCCTTTACATCACCATCCGGATAGCTGAGGAGAGCGGACAGAATAAAATACTTTCTTTTGATTACAAGACAATGCAAGAAATTGAAAGGAAAATTTATATGCTCGCTTGTTTACACAGGAAAATGAGCAATATTTGTATGCATAATTTTATGCAAAAGCTTTCAATGTACAGAAGGAGTCCCTTCAGGGGTTGAGTTGCAGCCACGAGGATGCAAAAGCTCGAAAGTTGTTTGCTTGGAATTCGAAACTGGCGGGTCCCAGGTATTTTCAAAATTGACATTTTAAGACCGGAAAATCGCGGTTTTTAATAATGTTCGTTGAACCACCCCGTATATTCGCCAAATGAAAAATCTATCAAAAAACATTTTCTTCTATAAGTGGTTCACACATAGAATACTAAACATTACATATCAATATACAGGTCTTTGACCACTGATTCTTGACATCAAAAAAACCTTTCCTTTCTATAACATAGAATAAATATAGGGTGTTGAAATTTCATGAAAAAATTTCATTTTCACCTGTAATATTCAAACAACAATATCAATTGAAATGATCTCTTGTAGAAGGTTTTTGATTACAGTCATGCATATTTTGGCATCAATGGATTTGAATGTTAAAAGAAAACAAGTATTTTTGTTTAATTTTCACTTTATTTAAGAATATTTGTTTTTTTAATATTCAAGATGAATTTCACAAAATAAATGAGTCATAAATTCATTCTATCAATGGATTATTCATTAGTCCCTCATATAAATCGATAGTTTAATTTGAGGGAGTATTTTTTGTTTAATTCATGTATCTGTAAACTTTGATGATGATGAATATATGTTATTATTATTATTATTATTCCATTTCTTGTAGATTTCTCACTAATACTGTACAGATTGGTTGAATTGCATGAAAAACAAATATCACTTGAACTAAAGGTCCGTATCTTGTACTCGTCATCTTTTTTCCTGAATTGCCCCATTTTTGAAATATTTGAAGTTGAACGGAATTAAATCGATATAATCATCTGATGAAACATTAGTGAGAGGGAAAAAGTAATGTTTTTTAAATAATTCAGTGGATGCTGCGGAATGTAATTTTCATTCAAACTAAATTGGACTACAGAGGGGTATTTGCCCAATGTGAAAATTTAAAATGCTTATAAATTTTTAACGCAGCTGAATATAGAAAAACGGTAACAGAAAAAAGTCTTTCTTTTGATCTCAAGAACCTATGGTTGAAATTGACGCAGAGGTAAAAGACTTACCCTCTATAATGAAGATTAAATAAATATTTGAGATAATTAATAAAGAGAATTACCGTAAGGTTTGGTTTAATAAATCGATTTATGATAGCATTGCCGCTGTTAATCGAGCGTGTTGCGAAAAGGGGTCAAATGCGTTTCAATTTTGTGCTATAATTATGTATAATTAGGCTCATTTGCCTGTTTCAGGTCTTATATTCACGCGTTCTAACCAAGAAGTACTTCTGCTTCGAAAAAATACTAAGATTATCTACTCGCTAATTATTAATACCTACAGTTTCACAAGTTTCTCACAAGAAAAGGATCGAAATGATTTTGAAAAACACGAAATTATTGCCAAAATGCTAGGAATGTATGAGTGGCAATTTAAAGTATTTATTTTTCTCTCTTCATCATCATTTTTATACACAGGAAGTATAAATGATAAAAGATGTGGAGTTGAAACAAGTATGTTACTGGAGGAATACCTATTATAAGTGAATTGTTCATTTAATCATACCTCGAACTGTGTTTTTTTTCATATAAATTTTATTTGATTTCAATCGTAAACTTTTTTTAAATCATAATATGGTTCAAAAGCTGACTAGAAAAATATGACATGAGACGGTTCTTTTCAGAAACAATCATCCTAATGACAGAGGTGAGTGCTTTTCAAAACACATAGAAATTAAAAGAAACGTAGAAACAAACAAACATTTTGTTTCGTCTTCAATTGTTCATTTAAATTTCTCATCAATTTTTCAATAATCTTTCAAGAATTAGAGTTCTCAGGTTGACAAATGCAGGGTGCGGCAAAAGTCAGTTTACCGTTGTGCATATGAGGAAAAAAAGTAAAAATAACTGTAAATAAATTTATTGTCGAGAAAAATATAACATCAATAATTACTTGTGGCCTCACATTTTATGTTCGATTTGTTTCCCCCCTCTTCAACACACATGCGGCATCGTTTAGTCGCGGTAAAACAAATTGTACGAAAAAATTAGCAGAGCGACCGACTACGGAGCCGGTAATGGATCATTTGTCTGGTAGAAAATTGCTAATTTGGAAAGCGCTGACGAAATTTTTCAGCATAATCTCCGTCAAATTTTAGGTAGTGAGCAAACATACACGATATTCTTTTGTGTACTTTACACGCGCAGCCATGGCAACGTACACAACAACACTACTACACGCGGACAACTCAACTTGCTACGTTTCAGCTGCCCGTTTCCGCCCTAGGTACAATACTGGCCGAGAATACGCGTAGCGTGTATACCAGAAAGTGTAAACTGGCTTTTGCGCACTCTGTATTTTACGTATTTTGATTTTATGTTTAGTTCAGTCAAAATCAAGTAATTATTAATACCTAATACTCAATAAGTTCGACAATACAAAGCGGTAGGAAAATCGTAGCTTGTTCTTAATACTGCATCAGGACTAATATTTTTCTATTATTTTGAAGTGATTTGATATGTTCGGTCTTGATAATAAGATTTAATCACAATTGGTGTCTCTGAATCAATTCAAAATTTGTATTTTTCCTCATATCCTCGAAATGACTGAAAACACATAATTGAAATCTAGCTAAGTCTTCAACAGAAAACATTCGATCAAATTCACATCGATTTCACTATCTGTGAGTCCTTCACCATAACTGCACGTATCATAAAAATAATTTGATCTGCAGTAAGTTAAACAATTTGCGATGTACTTTGATAACTTATAAATTGGACTTTGCACACAGCTGATGATTGGTCTTAATGGTATATCCTGCTTATGTAATTTTGGAAGTTCGTAAATTTGGGGTGGATTTGCATTATGGATTTTCAAGTCATTACATAATTTTTTAGGTAGAAGAAGTTTTCTTTCCCATGATTTTATTAGATCATTATTTTTATTCTGAATTATGTTTGTTGGGTCTTGTTTGAGTTTTTTGTATGTTGTTTCATCATTAAGAAGATCATAAATTTTTTTATTATAGTCATCTGTGTTCATCACTACCGTTATATTAGATTTATCTGGCTTAAGGACTGTTATTTGAGGGTTCTGTCTAAGGAATGAGTTCGTTTTTCTAATTTTCTTATTTAGTTGTAATTGTTTTTCATCAAGTTTTGTAGACCTTTTTTTGAAATTGGTAATATTATTCACTACTTTATTTCGTATTTCTGCTTGAGTATCTTTATCAAACCTATCGATCACCGTTTCTATATTTGCAATGATATGGTGTATGGGAAGCTTCTGTTTTTCTATTGGTGTGCAGTATTTTGGTCCCAAATTAAGAATTTCTTCAACTTCTTCAGGAATGTTTACGTCAGAGATGTTCACAACCCAGTTTTTTTCTGTTTGTTTGATTGTAATTGTGTTATTCAGCCTTAGGATTTTATTTCTCTGTTTAGTTCGAATTTTCTTGAACATTTCTTCAATTCTTCTATCTTGTTCTTCTGATGATGTAGTTATCCAATTCTCGGTATTGTTCTCTAGAATTTTACTTGTCGTATCAATTATGTTCTGTTCTAATATCCTGATATTTTTGGAAGTGTCAGCAATCAGTAGGTTTATTGTTTTTAATCGGAATGTCTTGAATATTTCGTTGAATTTACGTTCAGTTTGTTGGTCGACATAAAATAAATATAGGGTGTTGAAATTTCATGAAAAAATTGCATTTTCACCTGTAATATTCAAAAGACAATATCAATTGAAATTATCTCTTGTAGAAGGTTTTTGATTACAGTCATGCATATTTTGGCATCAATGGATTGGAATATTAAAAGAAAACAAGTATTTTTGTCTAATTTTCACTTTATTTAAGAATACTTGTTTTCTTTTAATATTCAAGATGAATTTTCATAAAATAAATGAGTCATAAATTCATTCTATCAATGGATTATTCATTAGTCCCTCATATAAATCGATAGTTTAATTTGAGGGAGTATTTTTTGTTTAATTCATGTATCTGTAAACTTTGATGATGATGAATATATGTTATTATTATTATTATTATTCCATTTCTTGTAGATTTCTCACTAATACTGTACAGATTGGTTGAATTGCATGAAAAACAAATATCACTTGAACTAAAGGTCCGTATCTTGTACTCGTCATCTTTTTTCCTGAATTGCCCCATTTTTGAAATATTTGAAGTTGAACGGAATTAAATCGATATAATCATCTGATGAAACATGAGTGAGAGGGAAAAAGTATTGTTTTTTAAATAATACAGTGGATGCAGGGGAATGCAATTTTCATTCAAACTAAATTGGACTACAGAGGGGTATTTGCCCAATGTGAAAATTTAAAATGCTTATAAATTTTTAACGCAGCGTAATATGGAAAAACGGTAACAGAAAAAAGTCTTTCTTTTGATCTCAAGAACCTATGGTTAAATTTGACGCAGAGGTCAAAGACTTACCCTGTATAATGAAGATTAAATAAATATTTGAGATAATTAATAAAGAGAATTACCGTAAGGTTTGGTTTAATAAATCGATTTATGATAGCATTGCCGCTGTTAATCGAGCGTGTTGCGAAAAGGGGTCAAATGCGTTTCAATTTTGTGCTATAATTATGTATAATTAGGCTCATTTGCCTGTTTCAGGTCTTATATTCACGCGTTCTAACCAAGAGGTACTTCTGCTTCGAAAAAATACTAAGATTATCTACTCACTAATTATTAATACCTACAGTTTCTCAAGTTTCTCACAAGAAAAGGATCGAAATGATTTTGAAAAACACGAAATTATTGCCAAAATGCTAGGAATCTATGAGTGGCAATTTAAAGTATTTATTTTTCTCTCTTCATCATCATTTTTATACACAGGAATAAATGATAAAAGATGTGGAGTTGAAACAAGTATGTTACTGAAGGAATACCTATTATAAGTAAATTGTTCATTTGATCATACCTCGAACTGTGTTTTTTTCATATAAATTTTATTTGATTTCAATCGTAAACTTTTTTTTAAATCATAATATGGTTCAAAAGCTGACTAGAAAAATATGATATGAGACGGTTCTTTTCAGAAACAATCATCCTAATGACAGAGGTGAGTGCTTTTCAAAACACATAGAAATTAAAAGAAACGTAGAAACAAACAAACATTTTGTTTCGTCTTCAATTGTTCATTTGAATTTCTCATCAATTTTTCAATAATCTTTCAAGAATTAGAGTTCTCAGGTTAACAAATGCAGGGTGCCGCAAACGCAAAAGTCAGTTTACCGATGTGCATATGAGGAAAAAAAGCAAAAATAACTGTAAATAAATTTATTGTCGAGAAAAATATAACATCAATAATTACTTGTGGCCTCACATTTTATGTTCGATTTGTTTCCCCCCTCTTCAACAGACATGCGGCATCGTTTAGTCACGGTAAAACAAATTTTACGAAAAAATTAGCAGAGCGACCTCGACGCGACGCGTCGACTACGGAGCCGGTAATGGACCATTTGTCTGGTAGACAATTGCTAATTTGGAAAGCGCTGACGAAATTTTTCAGCATAATCTCCGTCAAATTTTAGGTAGTGAGCAAACATACACGATATTCTTTTGTGTACTTTACACGCGCAGCCATGGCAACGAACGCACTGTAAACGTACACAACAACACTACTACACGAGGACAACTCAACTTGCTACGTTTCAGCTGCCCGTTTCCGCCCTAGGTACAATACTGGCCGAGAATACGCGTAGCGTGTATACCAGACAGTGTAAACTGGCTTTTGCGCACTCTGTATTTTACGTATTTTGATTTTATGTTTAGTTCAGTCAAATCAAGGAATTATTAATACCTAATACTCAATAAGTTCAACAATACAAAGCGGTAGAAAAATCGTAGCTTGTTTTTAATACTGCAGTTAAGCCATCAGGACTAATATTTTTCTATTATTTTGAAGTGATTTGATATGTTCAGTCTTGATAATAAGATTTAATCACAATTGGTTTCTCTGAATCAATTCAAAATTTGTATTTTTCCTCATATCCTCGAAATGACTGAAAACACATAATTGAAATCTAGCTAAGTCTTCAACAGAAAACATTCGATCAAATTTACATCGATTTCACTATCTGTGAGTCCTTCACCATAACTGCACGTATCATAAAAATAATTTGATCTGCAGTAAACACTGAGACAAATGACAGTGGCTTCTTCTGAATATTGGGTAATTTATAAAGGTATGAATCATCTTTATTGATTTGTCTTAAATAAGTTGATTTGGAGATGGCTCTATTTTAATGCAACCAATTCGTTTCAAGTCATTTTCAATAATTTTTACTAGGACTGTTTAAGGAGGTGAAAGCATAATTTGAAACTTTATAACGCTGAAAACGAATAAATATAGCCCAATAAAAAAAATAATACAGTTCTGTAGAGTCTCTTCTGAGTATTCATTAAAATGTTTGTATTTCAGTGGTTCGAAATCATTATTGATATTACTTTCTTTGAAAGTTACGATTTAATAAAATTTCAGAGTCCTTCATAATTCGGACTTGAGACGACGATCATTCATTGAACTGGTCAATTTTGTTCTCCATTTGAATGTTGAGATTCCTAAAAGAATTTTATATTGCCTACACTGAACATTGCCATATATTTTTAGAGTTACAGTGAGGCGAGGAAACTTTGTTTATTTCCTAATTATATATCAAGTGACTTACTGGGATTGACGGTGTATGCCAATTTTTTGACGAAATTGGAAAGTCTGACAGCCAATATGATGAAAGGAAAACCAATAAGTTCAACTGGCAGTTCGAACGCAGGTTCTTGTGCTTCGGCTCCCCATGACCTATCGTAGATCAGAAGGTTGACTTGTATCACCACAAAAAACCAAATAATCGATTTGTACAATTGCATACTGTCTTTTTTTCACTATACTTTATCCGTATACACTGGTTCAACTACTAATGAAGTTCAGCATCTGTTAAAACATTGAAGTTTTATCGGTGAAAGTGAGCACCACTCCCCCTTACTCTATCACGTATACCTTCGGCTTAAGTGTGTGTTTCTTCAGTTTGATGAAATTGAAAGTAGTATGGGAGATACGTTATTCTAGAGAGCCATTTAACAGGACCACAAACTGGTCCCGAATTATAATAATTGCATTGCACAATAATTTCGTAACCATCCATCGCCGGTTTGGGATAAGATGCAGCGGAAATTTTCTTATGGATGCTCTATTTGACAGCTAAGATGAACAGCGCTGTGAAGAATGATTTTTTTGGAGGAAATCTTATCGTTTGGTTACTAGAAAATATGTTATCCGATAGAAAGTTTCGTGTTTTTGTTGATAATAACAGTAGCAATCTCAAAACAATGAAAAACGGTCTTCCACAAGGATCAGTTCTAGTTCCTTTACTTTTCAATTTATATCTCAGTGATTTACCCATGACATCATCTCAGAAATTTGTTTATGCTGATGACATTGCTATTGCTTACCACCATTCGGATTTCCATAATCTGGAAAACATATTGTTGTCTGATTTGGAAATTTTAAAGAATTATTTTATTGAGTGGCGATTATGTCCAAATCCCAACAGAATAGGGGTATCTAGGTTCCATCTGAATAACTATGAAAAATATAGGAAATTAGCTGTAACTTTCAATGATCCTCCTATCGAACATAATTTCTATCCTAAATACTTGAGTTGAATTAGATTCATCTCTCAAAGTCAAGGCTCATTTAGATGATCTGAGCCTAAAACTGAAAACTAGGAACAATATTCTTCAGAAATTAGCTGGATCATCTTGGGGTGCTAATGCTTCCACACTTTGCCCAGCATCTCTAGCCTTAGTCTTTTCTGCAGCTGAGTATTGTTGCTCTGTTTGGTTTAATAGCTCACCTACACAAAAAATCGATGCACAATGGAATACATCCATGAGAATGACTACTGGCACCATAAGATCTACACCGGATCATTGGTTACCAGTTTTGTCTTACATTGTGCCTCCCTATATTCGCAGACAGACTACAGCTCTGAATTCTTGGAGCAAATATCATTCTTTTCCTAATTTATCTCCAATTAATTTATACATTCCACAAAATAGAGTTCCAAGATTGAAGTCACGTAAACCATTCTGGTATAATACGTTCTTTAATATGAACATTAGCGATAAAGAATTATGGATGATCGAGTGGAAGTCTTATGAAATGTTCAATAAAAATCTCATTTCTGATCCTGCTGAAAAAATTCCGGGTTCTGATCTTCCAAGAAAGATCTGGACAGTTCTCAATCGTTTGAAAACAGGCCATGGTCGTACCACTAGCATGCTATTCAGATGGAACTCAGTTCCATGGGCAAGTTGTGAATGTGGATATGCAGAAGAAACAATCCCTCATCTCATGAATAATTGGCCCATATATAAATTTCAAGATGATTTTAGGGCTATTCACGATTCTTTCTTGGAATGGGTTTAAAATTTGAAACAAATATGATTCGTATTTTTTGTATTCAAGTCTCTTTTCGGCTTTTGCCTTTTCATTTTCAGATTCGATATGTCCAACTTGAAGAAGCTTCTGTGTTCATTAATAGAAGACCACTCTTGAAGAAAGAAGTTCCTCAAATATATTTTTATTTACACACAGCAATACTTATGCGGGGAGCCAGGTTTTTTTTTTTACTGGGACTTTTTCCCTAGGCTTTCATGTCGTACAACGAATTGTATGGAACCCCGTCACCAACTCTAGCTAACATTTGTTTTGTAAGCCAAAAGTTCAAAAGAATATAATATAGATGTCCTCATTTATAGTATGTTGCACTAGCTTGCATCTATTGGTGTCTAGCAATTGAGCTAATATTCCTTTATTCTAAACTTCAAATAGCGTTCTATTTCTCCGATAGAACAACTATCCTACTGGCATAGTATTTCATAAATGCAATTTTTCGTTCTTTGTTTCTCATTTTTGCTTATAAACCTTTCACATGAAAAAGTACGACTATGGTATTGTTTGTCTTACGTCTGTTTATATTTTTGTCAATATGGGGTGCAAGTTGGTTTTGTCACTCTTCATTCACTATTTACAATATGCTTTTGGCCTCTACGATTGTGCGTTGAAATTTTTAGACTTTTGTCTTGTTGAGTGTTATGATTAAAAAGTAAATTTGACATATAACGTTAAGACTTTTCTAACTTCTTCAATATTTATTGAATCGCCTTTGAATATGCTCTTTTTGAGGCCCACGTTTTTTTCAATCAAGGAAAATATTTTTTATAAGCTCTTTCAGGTCCATCTGTGAATTTTCTTTCATGGCGTCTATGGGGACAAATCAGGTTTCCCGGAGCAGTAATTCAGTCTAGAGAAAAGAACAAAGTCACTCGGAGGTAGAACAAGCAAATAAGGTTGCTGGTCGATGGTATTTATCGAGTGTTTAGTCTTTGAATCGTTAATAATCGTGGATCGATGTTATTGACCGTTTGACCCTTCGGAATGAATTCCTTATGAACGAATATCGAAGAAAACAATAAGCATCGCCTTGATTTCAGAACGAAATTTGCTAGATTTTTTTTCCGGTTTGGCTACTTTTTTTCCACGCGTTGATTATTGGCTCGTTCGTGTATCGTATTCATAGACCCATGTCTCGTCATCAGTTATGACCCGTCCTATGAGTTTTGTATCAGAATTCGCACGATCCAGCATACCTAAAACTACTTGTATCGGATACTGTTTTTGAAGAAAATATAGCTTTAACGGAATGAGCGGAGGGGTGACGCGCTGTATGTTAACCAAAATCAAACGAGCTATCTCATCAACACTGGCATGATTATTTTCGAGCAGAATTTCCTTGAGTTTTTCGGCGTTATCGTTGATTGAAGAGATCGACTGTCGTCCTGAACGAGGCAAATCTTCGACGAGCTCCTGATTGTTTTTGTATGTATGTATGGCTTTGTACCATTCGTGAACTTGGGTTTTCGATAAAAATAGAGTATATATAAACCTTTTCCAGAATTCGCAACATGTCAGTTCACGAAACTTCATTCAAAATACAAAACCTTGACTTGTTTTTTTTGGTGTAAACGTTGCTTGAATTGGTTGACGGTCGTCCGGAAGAGCGCAAATCTTCGACGATCTTCCGACCGTTTTTAACACTTCACACCATCCGTACTTTTGGATTCTCGATAAAACAGTGTCTCCATAAAACTTTTACAACATTCGCAAGCCAAACTTCTGTCACAGCACAAAATTTGAGACAAACTCTTTGTTTTTTTCCATTATAACATTCGCATACCACCATTCAGTCCGACAAATCCTTGTTGATGAATGTTTTTAATTTGTAGTCACTTTTATCATCAAACGTGAATGTTATTTTCGATTTTATACTCCTTTTACTACTTCTTGTTTTACGAAGAGTCGATTTTATTGAATCCAGATTTATTTTGATTATTCTATCTTATGGAAAATAACCTTTTTTGGCGCTCTTGTTCACCCGAACAGAGTGCCTATCATTTTGCCCGAATGTCTGTAATTTCGGAATATCGAGCCGAAAATGGTCTCAATCGAATGGGTTCGACTCCCTGATGAAGAATTCGTGGCGAAAGTTGAGTCTGTCCGGGCGGCCGGTCGGCCGGCCGTACTCTCTCTAGCATCCAAAAAGAATCAGCTAGAGTTTTCATATTTTCAGAATAGGTTAATTGTCCAAATATCTCGGTCAAGTTCGTTATTGGGCCAAATCCGTCGGATGGTTCAGCAGTTATGAGCATCTGAAATTTTGTTTCCTCAATAACTACTAGAATATCCATCCGATCGAATTGATACTTGAAATATTGTTGAGGGAGGCTGCAACAAAACAGCTCGCAAAATTTCGCTGAAATCGTCGAGCTAGAAAATTTTTAAAAAATTCCCAAAAAAAAATTTTTCAATCCTCACTATCTTATAAGATATTTTTCGGATTTCAATAAAAATTCGTGAATATATTGAGGTGATCGATATCTTACTTATCCTCAAATTTCATTGTCGTAGCTTTTTCCATCTAAAGATATGATCATTTTTTTCATTTACTCAAGAGAAAAGAGAAATGACATACGTCCCGATGATTTTCTTTGAACGATGGCCATCACAGATCGATATTCGATTGACAAATGCCGGGCTCATTAATCAGTGTCAGTTGGCGTAATATTTATCAAAATTTTTCATAACGGGAAATCATAGAGATAGAATTCAATCTCGGTGGCTGAAATAATATACGTTGTCAAAATTCAGAAAAGCACTGACATAAGTTTTTAGGAAAAGGGAATTATAGCTTCGAACAAAACTTGGGGAAAATTATGTGTTGTTAGCTTTAATTTGAGATATAGGTTTGTTCATTCATTAGGCGTTCATATTTGCAACACATTGTCCCATAGTACGGGAAAAGACTATTATTCACGTGATCAGAGTGCTTATAGATTTGTTATGGCTTGAATATTTACTCGCAAGTAGCTCAACAAGAGCGCTAAAGCAATCTGACCTCACGTCAGTGTTTTCTAAATTTTTTATAGAAAATCAGATATGTCAGTACCTAAAAAGTGACAGGACAATACATCAGTCTAATTTAAATAAAAAAACCAAGCTAAATATCTCTTCTTTACTTCCAAACAAGCATATAATCTGCTGAAATTTATTGTTGATCTAGAAAAGCGGTTTCTTATTTCAACCACAAAGATCGAAACAGAACTGAATATCGCCGAGTTAAACACGAGACAATAAAAATGCAAATACTTGGAAACAGTAGATAAGTCCGAGGCAGTATTGTTGCATTTATGTGAAGAAACTTGAAGATTCTTTGTCGCGATGTCATAAAATAATTAGTTTACTACGTAAGGGACAAGGTAAATTGCTGGAACGTTTAATATTCTGAAATATTGGACAATCATAACCATTACGATCTATACAACTCATGTGTATACCTTGCGGATAGGCTTGGTTGAAAAGTATGATATGCTGACTTGGCATTTTGTCTCGTAATTTCAGGTAATGCGAAGACTGGACAGATTATTGTTGAGCTTGTTCTTCGTCTCTTTGTGACTGAATAGGGCCGCTTCCATAAAGCGGGATAGTGGGGTTTAATTGACCATCATACGAACGAGTTCTTCCCTTCATCTGGGATACATTCTGAGAAATTTTCATTAGTCGATCCCACTGCATTTAGAGCACATAAACAGAATTACTTCTAATTTGAGATATATTTTTTACAGTAAAAAATCAGCTCCTTTATTCGAAAGGTTGCTACAGCATTGCAACCTAAGATACTTCGGGATTCGATAAATATTGCAAGGAGATGAAACACACGGAATAAATGGGTTCCAGGGGGCTTAGGCCTACAACGCCAACACATGTAAGTATTTATATTTTGTAGAATGATATTGGTGCTCAAAATTCTGAGCAGAAGTTTTTTCGCTGAGTTGTAGGTCCCGAGCACGTCTAATTTACCACGGTGCAAACTGTCGTGCGTTTCACCCTTGAATCACAATGGGAAGAATCAATTTCATTCAGTGACCAATTCTTGATATTGCTACTGTTTTATTGGCTAACTAGCTGACCCGACAGACTTCAACCTGTCAAAAAGATTTGTAATGTGGCAGTTTTTGTGCCTACGTATTTTAAAAAATTCTTCTGAACAGAACCGTCACCCTGGTGATAGGGCGTTGTGAATAAAAAATAATTAAATAAAACATATATAAGGATTTAAAAGTAAGTGATCGCTTTATTGTTAATCATGTGAATCATAATTATTACTATTATCATTGTAGTGCTTTGTTGTATACGATGTTTTTGGTTTGAATACCTGGCGCATAGATAAACAAATCTGATGGTTTTCCAACACGGGAACAGGCAACATACAATTGACCATGTTTGAAACATGGGTTTTCTAGATTAATACCACAAACACTTAATGATTGCCCCTGGGACTTATAGTCATAGCAAAAGCAAGCCGCACTGGAAACTGTAGTCGTTTAAACTCAAATGGCACATCAGTCGGAACCATTGGGATGCGCGGTATGAGAACATCTTCTCCTTTATACTTTCCTTTGAGTATAGTTGCTTCTATCACATTGTTTAGTAATTTTTGTCGATAACCGTGTACCGTTGCAAAGACGTGGTTGGTTGATATTTCGCAACATTATAACCACCGATCCAACCTCTAATTGAAGACTGTGAGGTGGCAATCTTGGCAAATCCAGCGAGTTTAAAAATTCCGGTGGATAGTTGACTACATCATCTTGATTAGTAGCCGAATCAACTGATTTATATATCCTCAATTCGCCTGTAATTTGTTCTTGAATTTTGAAATTTAATTCATTTACATCTATGTTTTTGCAGCCAGTATAGCTCGTTCGCTCAACCAATCATGGTTCCTGTAATTTTGAGAAACATCTGAAAACACCTTCTGAATAAGTTGATCTTTTGATAGAGTTAACTGACAAAAACTTTGAGGAAAGTTAATGCAGCCAGTCAACATGTCTATAGGAAATTTGCCATTACCAATGTCAATGAGTTGTTTAGAGAATATGTTTCCAGATTGGTCATTCTGTAACTCAACACTCATATTCTTACTTAAATGAAGTACTTTGACATGTTTCCACAAATTGGAGGACTTTAGACATGCATTGAGTTCATCAGCTGGAATAACTGGCAATGTTTGACGAAAATCTCCTGCTAATAAAATCATTGCACCACCAAATCGGTTATTATTGCTCCGTAGATCTTTCAAGGTTCTGTCTAAAGCCTCCAAAGATTTTTTATGTGCCATCGTGCATTCATCCCAAACAATCCTGATGCATTTTATCTCGCGTGCCGAAACTAATACAAAAGAAACGCGAGTTTCGGAACGCGACATTAAACTCCTCCAACTATGTATTCTGTGCTCCAACGCACACACGCACATTGTTTTGATAGATATGATCTTTGACGTTAGGAACACACCTACATTGCTTAGACAACAGTGAGTGCTTGTAATTTAATATGAACTTTATACCATAGCAATAAAGCTCAAATTGACTACGTTTTAGTTACAAATCATTTGTATGGGAAAAAGAAAAGGGCTATTTTTAGAGTTTTTTCAGCAATAATTCTAATTTTTCTCGCCGTAAAAACCATCCTTGAACTTCAACAAACATTTTAAAAAAAGATTTAGTCAAATTGGTCCAGGTGTTGTTGAGTTATGCTCTTACCAACACATTTTGCGATTCATTTTTATATTATAGATACAGCCGAAACATACGACCAACAACCAAATAATTATGTGTAAATTCGTAAACTTTCTAGAAGGTCTTTCAACAAGAACTTTGTTTCTTAAAACGAAAAATTAGATGACGATGATTCAAATTCATATTGTATTACAAAAAGAAAATTTCGAAGCAATTATGAATAGATAATGATATCTGGCAAATGTCCACCACGACCACGGTGACAAAAATAAAGTCTTTCATCGAAATTTCTAATCACTTTTTGGCAAAATTTCGGGTCTATTTCGGCTATCACATCACAGATTTTGAGTTTTGAGGCTGCAATCGATTAGATTGGCTGCGCATAGACTCAGTCCTTAAGATAGCCCCACAAAAAAATTATCCAGCGGGGTGAAATCACACGATCTGGCTGGCCACTTAACAGCTAGATTTCGTGAAATTATGCGATCAGCAAATTTGGTTTGCAATAAATTGATCGTCTCATTGGCTGTGTAACAAGTAGCACCGTCTTGTTGCAAAATTGCAAAATTGGGCAAATAGTGGTTTGGGATAATGCCAGCTGTTGAGAACGTCGAGAAATTTACAAATTTGGATTTTTTTCAACTCTGTGGCTCACGGCTTCTATGTTTTCAGGCAAATACCCGTTGATGTTGGCACATTTTTTACCGAGCCAGTCGACTCAAATTTAGCGACCAAATTCTTAATAGCGGTCTCAGAAGGTCGATTATATTGTCCGAAAATATCACCAATTTCACGGAATGTTATTTTAATAGAACCATCATGTTCACAGTGGTTTTTAATTATTTGAATGCGATTTTCGAGCGAAATTGAATTCATTGTAATAATTGCCAAATCATCCACTACGAATATGTCAAACAATTTACTGCGTTAATGCTTTCATGTGGTAGGTGTGGGCACAATTAAAAACAATGTTCTTGTTGAAAGACCCTTTATGGGCACCTCAGACTACGTAATTTCCTTTGTTATTGTAACTCCGGGAAGAAAACCTTTCAGTTCTATCAATTGAATCAAATCTTGAAAGGTTTCTGCCCTCACTGGATTGACAATCAAGTTCATTATTTATAACTAAATATTATTAGCCAAAAGTTCAAAAGAATATATATAAATATATATATACTTCCACGACATGTTTCGTCATTTCATGGTTTCATCGGCTAAGATTTTTCAATACCGATAAAACAAATGCTGTATCTGACTTATATAATAATTATTCCGGGACACCTTTGGCGAAAAACGTCATTTTCGCGATATTCGTTTGATAATTTCGGGCACTTTAAGAGCGCCCGGGGGGGTTTTCGCGGTCGCTTCCCCTAGAAGAGGATACGCCTTTTCGATTTTTTTAAGATTGCCTCTCGAGCGGCCCTGCGGGACCACCTGTCATAATTTTCTCTGGTTCACGATCTTATTACTATATTATATAGATAAAAAGAAAATTGGGTAGTTGTAAAGTCAGTTTACTGACTATAGTTGAACGTGACAACGTCATAAGAAAATACTGATGGAATGGATTCAATTTTTCACAAAATTCTCCTTTCTGAAAATCATTTTAAATTTACAAACCACTAGAATGAAATTTATTGTTTAAATATCTACTTGACTGATGAAATTGAATTTTTGATTTTGTATTTTTATAATAATAAATTTTGTATTGGCATTATTTCTTGCAGCAAGTAAACTGAATGAAAGTTGTTGTTCAATTAATTATTTAATTCTTTTTGCAAATTTAACTGTAATTTGTGGTTAAAAAATTATAATTTTAAATAATTTACTATAAGAATAAACTGTGATTAAATAGTTCTCAATTTCAAATTCAGAATTTGGAAACATCATTGAAATTTTTGTAACTCTAGATTTCAAAGAGCATTGTCCAAACTGTCATTCTATAGACATGTAGTTTTAGATATATGGAATATTCAATATTGATGTATTAATTTTTGGAGCTTTTGTTCACCCGAACAGAGTGCCTATCATTTTGCCCGAATGTCTGTAATTTTGGAATATCGAGCCGAAAATGGTCTCAATCGATTGGATTCGACTCCCCGATGAAGAATCCGTGGCGAAAGTTGAGTCTGTCCGGCCGTATCCTCTCTAGCATCCAAAAGAGATGAGCTAGAGTTTTCATATTTTCAGAATAGGTTAATTGTTCAAATATCTCGGTCAAGTTCGTTAGTGGGCCAAATCCGTCGGATGGTTCAGTAGTTATGAGCATCTGAAATTTTGTTTCCTCAATAACTACTAGAATATCCATCCGATCAAGTTGATACTTGAAGTATTGTTGAGGGAGGCTGCAACAAAACGGCTCGCAAAATTTCGCAGAAATCGTCACGCTAGAAAATTTTTAAAAAATTTCAATTATAGCTTCGAACAAAACTTGGAAAAAATTATGAGTAGTTTTTTTTAATTTGATATATAGGTTTGTTCATTCATTAGGCGTTCATATTTGTATCACATTGTCCCATAGTACGGGAAAAGACTATTATTGTTCACCTGATCAGAGTGCTTATAGATTTGTCATGGTTTGAATATTTACTCGCAAGTAGCTCAACAAAAGCGCCAAAGCAATTTGACCTCACGTCAGTGCTTTCTAAATTTTTTGAAATGATATGTTTGCTCGATAATTATCTCGATCGAATAGTAAAGCAATCGATTTTTTTATCATCGTGAAATAGTTCGATTAACTTATTGTTAACCTCCGCATTAGCGAACCGATGCTATCTATTTTTTGAATGATGAAAGCACGAATATATAACAATATATCACTGAACATATATTTGATATCGCCGCAATTATCGTTGTTCAAAACAACTGACACCACATTTACTATTCGCTGAACTTCATACTTGACGAAAACTTGTGGATGTATTATTGGATAGTAGCTGTCCACGCGGACGCATCGTTCACTCAAGTAGGAAAGATACAGATGTCGAACGCTGCCGAACGCGGAGGCCGATTGTGCCCTTTTGTCGCCCGTTCCACGGTCTAGCTTGCACTTCAAGCCTTAAATGGAACGCCTCAGAGCGAGGTAAAGCTGCATGAGCCATATTTTTGCCTTTTTCCGAATCATAAGACGTCACGTCAAAAAGAGAGAAGGTAGGTTTCATCTAAAACGAATTTAGAAGAGGGGATCTATTGATTTCCATTTGGCCGTTAGGTGAATCAAATTCTAATACCTCTAATAAAATCAACATTCTTGTTTCATTTTGTATGTGTAGTACTCTAATTTGAATTATAGCTATCCCCTTTGTTTATTAGCTGATTGGCATAGGTAGAATTAATGTGTCTTGTTTATGTGAATTTTTTCATGCTCTTCAATTCCTGTTTGAAATGTTCTTGCTGAAATGCCTATTTATGCATTCTGGCTGGTACACTCTCGATTATTTGGCTTATCGATTCGATCATTTTTCATTTCTAAGTTCTGAAGTGGGGATAAATTCTCGTATTGTTAATTGAAACCAATGTCTCGAAAACTTGTGTAGAGTTCAGTTTGATATTTGGATAGAATTATGAGAAACGGGTCCTCCATTGGAGTCTATTATCTTTTTATTCAATTCACTGTGACTATATATCCATGTATCGGACAGTCTTTTTATTGCTTCTTTGTTGCACCAGCGAGTTGGATCAGGTCGTAAAACGTCTAATTTACATGTTTCTACAAACGCCTCTTCAGAAACGGGCTATTCCCCGTTCTACTTCGTATGGGGAACCCATGAAACTATAACTCCTTTGAGAAATAACTACCGTTGAAATGAAATATGTTTATATTTAGCGCATGAAGCCAAATATAGGGGTGCTCTTCAGATAACATAATGAACTATACTTGAATAATAACTTTTGGACTTTTATTATTACGACTCATAACTTACAAATGTCTTTATAGCTTTTATTTCTTGTTTAGGGTAATAAAAATTGAATAATTTCCTAGCGAACAGTTTTTTTTTACTCCGTGGAAGTCGTTTAGAATGCTGTTTACCAACTCTTTATAAATATATGTTTTGTATAGGTTGGAATCGGATGCGAATAATCCAAATGATCCTTTCTCCAAGAGAACACTTAACGATTCTTACTATTATATTGTGAATTTAAATTCAAGTCGAGTCTCATTTTTCATCTGTTACCAAGAATTCTGGTGTTTCCGAATATCTAAACATTATAATAGGTACCGCAAGAAACTTTCACCTACGTGGCCGAAGGTTGAATTCCTAATGATCATCTATTGGACCTTCAAATTTTTGAAAATCATTCTGAAATAATTTTCTCTCTCCCTTAAATTGTTCATCTATTTCAAATGAAAGTGGCTCATTCGAATTCTCTGAGAAAATGGCAATGTCTCTATTAGTTTTCTGTAATAAGAAGATAAGATCTAATATGGGTCGAATAACGTTTTCATTTGGAAACCAACAACGTACTGTCGACTTCTCTCCTCTAGAATAAATGTATTAGCCTTGCTGGAGAGTGCAATTTCCACAAAACGAAGTGGTTGGCCAGTGGTTACAATTTAATAATGCTAGGGGAAGTTTACAATCATTGGAAATATTGGTGCTCGCTCCACTTACGCTAAATTGAGTTTCGTCGCAAAGTGAGGATTCGGATGTATGATAAAATAAATTTTTATTTCCACGAAATACGAGTGTTTATATGGAATCACAGAAGGGGGCAATATCGATAAAACGCTCAGATGAAAGTTTAGTTCGAATTACATCCTGAAAAAATCAGGTACGGAGTGTAGCAAAACAATAGGTATAAGGTGAACGCAGATTTCAAGTTACTTTACAGTGGCATCGTGCTATGTGGGAGATCTTCATCAAATAAGTTCTAGTGATCACATGTATCATCTGAATATTTAATAAATGATATAAGATCATAAGGTACGATACTGAGTCTATTTTTTGCATGATATCAAGCTCAATCGATGAAATTTTGACTAGTTTTAATTATGAGGAATATTTTTGTCATTCACGGATTGAATATTTCTTGGACAGTGCTAAAGCGGTTTAAACTTTATAACTCAATGAACTCCTAAAAATGTAGCATTAATGGCAAGTGCCTTCGGAATCCCCTTAACGCCTTTTCTCTCATACAATAACGGTTAAGTTCACACATGTGACAAATTTTTTAAATGCGCCGTATCGAATATAATATATAAGAATGGGGCGGCATTTATTTCATTTGTCAGTGCAATTTTTATTTTCTGGGACCTAGACAGAAATGAACTCATTTTGAATATTTGGACATAATTATTTCATCTGGCCTTCTGTTATTCTAAATAATTTTTGTGAAATCGGGTTGCATTTACCGAATAACTTGAATCTCTGCTATCTGTGGTATCTTTGTGGCCATGAAAGCCAAAAATACACGTCAACAGTGCTGATGCCTCGGGTCAATTTTTCAAAGGAATAGTTCATCGAATAGTTCACCAGTTGAGCCCAACTGAAATATGGTTGTCTCAATATTTGCTACAATATCTATCTGATCAATTTGAAACTTGGAACTCGTATGAATAACGTTGAAAAAAAGAATCTGTCTAGCTTTCTGTAACTCCACAGTCTCGATAAGTTTTTGGAAACGTTTTTTTTGGGAATATTCGATTTCTCATAAGATATAAGATGAACATTATAAAAAACTCCTGCATTTATTGAGGTTATTGATATATTGAATGTCCTAAAATTTCATCATCGTTAAGTGGACCACGAGAACATATATGAGTGTGGGCTCTTTCTATTTCTTTATACTAGCGGAACAGGGTGTGTTTTATGAAAAGTGATTCGGGTAGTTTTTTGACAAATATTTCAAAACTTTTACGGAAAACTTTTCCGTCCCAAAAAATATTTTTCAACTAAAGAATGGATACCTTCACCACCTTGCGGCCGTTTTCAATAACGTATTGACGGTTACGGATAGATAGCTATCTCCGATTTATCTGTCTGTCTATCTCTGTCGCCATCTCTCTGTGTTTTGCATATCACAAACATGATTTAACCTATCCATAGAAGATGTTAGATAGCCCCTTCTCGGTCTACCTATGTGTGATAAATTGACATTCATTTCAATAAGAGTGGCTCAGTGGTAACCTCATCTGTCCTTGGCTGTATCCTCCTTAGGGTCGAGGCCGGCCAAGGGAAACATAATTTTAGACGTAGCCAGCGTTTAAGAGTGTTTATTGATTATTTATCGATTTACTGAGTTCATGTGATATAAGGTTAGGCAAGTAATTTGTGAGATTATCTTTTAGGAGATATAGATTTGGCGAATATCCTGATTTGTGAGATTGTGTGATTTATCAATGGGAGAATTGTTCAAATAACGTGATTCATGCTAATGAAATATATAAAAAAAATCGAATAATAATGACAATAGAGAAAATAATAAGCTTTTAGCAATATAAATATAAGCTATTCTTTCTCCAAGTCAGTTAACATTCCTATTATTATGCCTTCGATATGAATAAGGGACTGGTTCATTATCAGTCGAAACCGAAATAATTCAATACAGTTATGTGGTCAACACATCCCTTATAAACTTTTCAGAGCCACTTTCTTTATTGATCTCATTAATAATTCCTAATAATTGCACATCGCTACTTAAATGATCCATAATTATTCGAATTCATTTACGCTAAAATTCTCCGAAATCTACAATGAAAAAATTTCAACACTTATCTCTTACAGATCTCAGTCATTACTGGTCATACTTGGCCGTTAAACGATCTCACAAACTTAAGATTCTTCTTGACATCTTTGGTAAACCTCAAATTTTTTTGAAACGCACATAGGCGAATAACAATGAAATTTTCTATCTATTGTTCGTTATCTGAACGCTTTTCGGAAGAAGGGATAGATGGGGATCGTCAGTTAGAATCTTTTTCAGCAGGCAGAATATTGACACACTATAGGGACCAAGCAGTAGTCGCACTCCGTGGATTTTGAACTGAAATCGCTTACACCAAAGGAAACTCGCGCATTCCTCCCTGCGCATCTAATATTATCGACCGAGAATTTAAAAATTGATTAGAAAAGGTTATTTGCGTTATCTGAAAATTTAAATATTTTGATTTAAGCTGGTAATAAGTTTTCACAGTGATATTTAGAGTGTATGGACCATTGTTTAGTCTATATTCATATAAAAATTATGACTCCGCTCATAATGTAACCGTAAATGTAATCACATTTCCTCATTAACAGAACGCATTCAATAAAAGATTGTTTTATTGTGGTTTTAATATCACTTTGAAAGAAACAGTAATTAGTGATGAAATTCACTCAATAGTTTACTCAGGAATTGCCTCTGAAACTTTTTAAAATGTGTTGAAAATCATAGGTTTCTTAGGTTTGTAAGTGAAATGACTCATTGAAATTTTTCTAAACGAAGATTGAGTTGAAGACTAGGTATTATATGGAGAAATAAGTAGTTGGTGGTTGAAAGCATCGAATGTGTTCAATATAAAATCCTCAATACATACTTAAATTTCACTGAAATATTAATCTTCGAGTCTATGAAAAATAACTTTCTTTTTATATTGAATTGTTTCGGACAATTTTTTTCAATGAATTCTCTGATGATTTAGTTTGAACTGATACTATTTTTTACTATATTCAATTTATGCAAAGAGGAATTTGAATATGGAATTCTAGAATTAGTGGCAAGTTTTAGCGAGGGACCTGAACTGATCTTGAGTGAAAAGCGGGAAAAGGGAAGGGGGAGGTTTAGATCGTTTCCATTCGAAGATTTAGCGTGAAAAACTCTTTCTTGGAGGGTGGGTTGATTACTCCCAGAATACCCCCGCCCCGTAAATACTCCCCTGCGCTAAATATGCTGAGTGTTCTCTAGAAAGGGTTCCCTCATTATGGTGAGAAAAAAATGAAAGAACCATTGAATTATTCTTATATATATATTTTATTATTGTCATTTCTATTTATAAAATTGAAAATCATATAGATACACACTCAAATATTCATCTAAAAAAATTTCACTCTTCTGCATACGCATGCAGTAGGCGTAAACTTCCTGAAATTCTATTGGTTCCTGATATCTCAACTAATTGTACAGAAATGACGACAGTAGGCGTAAACCTCCTGAAATTCCATTGGTTCCTGATATCTCAACTAATCGTAAAGAAATTACGACAGTAGGCGTAAACCTCTTGAAATTACATTGGTTCCTGATATCTGAACTAATCTCAACTAATTGAATGAAGCACTACTCAAATAACGGAGCTTTTAATAAACAAAATTTTCTACAATACTATATGTACCACTCTGTTGTTTTTGCAGTTGCATACGCTACAATTGTTAATGATTTCGGAATTAATTTGAGAATAACACAATATTGAAACAGAATACTTACTGGAATGAAAATAAATGATTAGATAAATGGGTTTTGCTGGTTCATGGTAGATTTTGACTCAAAGAAATTCCACTGAATTATAGGTAAGGTTGTATTTTTTTCTACAACTTCTTCTTTGAGTTTTAAGTAGATCTCAAAAAATTATATTCTTCTAAACATTAAACGAATTAATTATACAAAGGAATTATTTAAGATGTCTAAAATAATAATAATGACATTACTCCAGACATCTTAGAATTATTGATGAAAACAATGAACAAGGACCAAAATATGAGGTTAGAATCCCTGCCAGATGTGCGAGTCAGACTTGATGAAAGAAAATCCACGGAGTGCGACTACTGGTTGGTATCTATACTGTGATATTGAATCGGAAACAGGTACTAAATGACAGATTATTTCAATCCCAGATCCATAGATTTGGAGGTTAGATTAGTTATTGAAAACGGCCGTTAGCGAAATTTAGATCGATGTTGACCGTCTTTGCTGTAACCACAGCTGTAATTAAGGCTCAATTTTTCCGGCTATAATCACACGCAGCTACAGAAATATTCGAAAGACGAATCGCTTTGGTAGAACAAAATCCTCAGGAGTTACTATTTAAGCAATATATTACTCGAAGACAATATGCTGCACTCCCAGCCGTTTAGGCCGGGTGTCCTGTTGGGTCTGGAACCCGTGGCATTTTGCCAGCCTTGCCACCCTATTGTTACGCCACTGCCGCGAGCTCAAAAATATTTTTTAACCCGATCCAAGGGGCCCTCTTGGGTTGGATCTAATATTTCTGAAAAAATTTCCAGTATATACTGAAATAATTTGAGGGAGAGGTAATATTGAATACTCACCATCGTTTAAATTAAAAAAAAACTGAAAGAGGAACTTTATGGAGTTCAAATGAATTCACGATATTCTGTCAAGGAACCAATAAATGTCAATTCTGAAGGAGATCGCCGAGGACTCCATCTCCATAATACCCAAAACCCGTAAATGACTTAACGATGACACCACGGACATGGGTCATTTGGAATCGACGAAATATGATCGCATGCGATATAAATCTTCGGACGGCCATGTGTGCGTCCATTTTTGGATATTTTGAGACCACATTCTCGGTTGACGTATATCGATTGCATTCCGACAGGCCATCGTGATACTCTCTTCTTCGTGTTAACATGCCTTAGGCAACCTTGAATCCCAGACAGCTTGACGCCCAAATCGACCGTCGAATGCATGGCTACCAAGAGTTTCTCGTTAACAAAGAGACCATTCTGGATCTCTTTATGGGCACAACCACTAAATTCAAGAGGGATTGACAGCCTGAATGTAAACAGAGGAGAGTTTTGCCGTTTGGCAGGTGCCTAATTTTCAGGCCGCATTTGTTTTCACAATCACATATTCTGGCAGGTCCCCTGGGGTTCGTTGGTCATGAAATATAATACTGGGGGGGTGCGTTTGATTTTTTTGTGTGTGATGAGTAAGAAGATATCGTTTCCATAGGATTGTTTATGCCTTTCGTTTAGATACTTAATGAGTGAATGCGAACATGCTGTCGGACGTCGGGTCACTCGCATGTTCTCAAATTATCCTAAATAACAATTTTTTGCTTCATAGTTGAGGTAATAACAAAAACATCTGTAGTTTGATGAACGTGTACACAAAATTTATCATAAAAATTTAACAAGCACAAGGTTATGAAACGCTTTTGCTCTATTATGACTTGTGTTATAGAAGCTGCGAGAGAACTTGAGTAAACATTTTATCTACGTTTACAGAACCTCAACTTATCATATCAAAACTCTGTAGTACTGTTGTATAAACGTTTACTCGACGTCTCTAAAACAATAATGAAGTAATACAATAATTTTATAAAGATGATTCAAATATACCGAAAGCAACCTAGTTTGATTCAATATATCGATTCTATAAGGGCGACATAATTCTAAGTGTCAATAAAAATTTATTGTGAAATGTATTTAATCTAAACGACGGAATTTCCTACTGCAGTTTTGTCTGCGTATATATATTTTTTTAAGTTTTTTAATCACAAAAACGCCCCTGTCTATAATTATTATTATCGAAATAATTTTTTTTCTGTATTCTGATGCATATTTTTAAATTTTAAAACTATCAGAAAAAAACAAAAATATCCAATAACTTGTATAAAAAAAATTGTTAGATTTATAAACAACGAAAATGTTAGTGAAAACAAATTTTGTTTGTTAATTTGTAAGGAATTGTCGATTATCCTCAAAAAAATCCTCAACTAATAATTCCAACACCTAATTGAGAATTATTAAGGAAAAAGTAATCATAAATATCTATCAATATCAATATATTGAACTCAATTTATTGGAAAAATCTATTTATTTTAAATGAATTTAGTGAATATCTAAGAATAACATATAACGGTAAATGATAAAAATATTCACAACATTACTGTGAAATTCTTGGTTCGTTGAATGAAAAAAAAATTACAACCAAAGTATTGAATTCATATTAGCAAATTTATAAAATAATTCATGTCTTAAGTATCACGCACCAGTACTTATATACCTCAATGATGTAAATAGTTTATTCACGAAATAAACTCAATATAACTCTTTTATTATTATTCAAACTTCAATCACACTGTCTTTTTGGCGCTCTTGTTCACTTGTGCTTATCAATTTGCCCAAATGTCTGTGACTTTCGAATTTTTGGGCAAAAGTGGTATCAATCGTTTTGTTTGGACCTACTGATGAATAATCCGTGGTCAAAATCGATTCTGTCCGTCCGGCCGTCCGTCCGTTCCGTGAACACGATAACTCTCGAACGGATGAAGTTAGAGAGTTGAAACTTTCAGAATAGGTTTGAGGTATAAATATCTCGGCTGAGTTCGTTATTCGGTCAAATCCGCCGAATAGGTTCGGAGTAACAAAAAAAAAATTTTTTTTCAAATGACACTGTTCAAATCAAATTTTTTTATGGTGCAATTTTATCAGACGTATACAAAAATACCACTCTCGACCTCAACAAGCTAATAGTTCTGGAGATATGATTTTTCAAAATTTAAATAATTGTAAGTGGTTCACAAGAGCGCCTAAGCCAACTGACCTCACGTCAGTGCTTTCTAAATTTTTTTATGGGTATACAAGAAAGGCAAAAGGAGAAAAAAATTTCATGGCAATTATTAGAATACTCTCTTTATTTACATTGATTGAGGAGGTCGCAAATTGATACAGGTCTACTTCATTGGAGAATTAACTTGAAAAAAAAATTCCAAGTGAATTAGATTATAGGGTTTTTAAATCTATTATACAGGGTGAATCTTAGACCACTGCGTTAATTTTAACCATAGATTTTTGACGTCAAAAGAAACATTTTCTTCCTATATTATTTTCCCAAATTTGGCCCCGTTCAAAAGATATAGGGTGTTGAAATGTCATAAAAAAATTGCATTTACACCTGTAATATTCAAACGACAAATATGTTTGGAATATTTCCTTCTCTTTCTTTTTTCCAAATTCCTGAAAAAATTATTAGTGTACTGAAGTAAAGAATTAAACACCGCCTTTTACCATTTTTAATTGTTTTGTTTTCAAATAACCACCTAGTACTTCGTATACGCATACTATAAGAAAATTTTCTATGCGTACGGCGCAAATATATTTTTTTCTTATTTTTGTAGACTCCACTGAAAAAGTTAGTAAATTATTTTCAATACATAATTATAGATATCTTTCATAAATGACACTTTTTAGTAGTTTATGGTATCATTTACGTCCTCAATTTTCATAAAAACTCATGTTGAGAACCTATCACTCAGAATAAATGAGCCCAATAGCACCTATCTTCACCGAAACTATAGTTTTTCTGTTGTAATAGAAAAATTAATTTTGTGAGCAATATTCTACCACCCTGCATACGTATAAGTTCATTTCAACTATTTTAATTGATATGGTCACCGGTCACAGGCCTTCAGAACACAGGGTGCTCCCCTTCAGACTTATTTTTTCGGATATTTTTGTCGTGGGGGACATCTTTTACGTATTATTTGAGGCTTGACCGAGCAACCCCGTTCCTACGAGGAGGGTTTCAACTCCTCAAAATTGAATTGACGAAAGGGTTTGACCCCTAATTTGGAACATCCCAATTTTGATTTTCGCCAGAAATTGATTTTTGAATAACTTATTTTTACAGTAAGCATAGACATATATAAATATTATTTTCATCAAGCTTATTTTGCAAACTTGAATAATAACGAATATATTCAAGGGGATTTATTCGAGCTAAAAAAATGTTTTTGGCCGAAAACTGTTCACCGATAAGAAGAAACTTCGAAGACCTTTCAAATGAAGGATCACTCAATTCCTCTCACCCCTTAGGGAGTGTTCGTTCAATACTCCATCAAATAATCATTCGACATGTTTCTGAAATTTTACCAATCGATTAAGAAGTATACGGGGTGGTTCTGAATATATATGGGTTAATTCATAGTTAGTTGATACAAGCTAGTATCCATTGAATTAGGGGTGATGATGAGCTCTGAATCTCATTTGCGGTATCTCATCAAATCAACAAAACTACTTGTCCATATTTCGAATTGGTTGTTTATTGACAACAAATAGAATAAAAAGGAATACTCCAGTTATCAGTAAATTTGATTTGTTTCTCTTTTTTATTGTTATTATTAGTAGCGAATTAGGCTTCTCCTAAATAAAGAAAATAAATTCTTCCCTGTTCAACAAACGCCTCGTTACTGAGCCAGAGATTCCACGATTAAACCCGTTCCTAATGTTGTGCATATAAGAATGTCTATTTTTGTAATGTACCAAACTTGAGTAGAATAGCTTCCTATAATTACTTATTTCAAATGCGAACCAGTACATTTCTGTGAGTAATACCTTCTTCCTTCTATAAATAGTTCCAATTCCCTGCTGAATCGGTCAGTAAACTAATTGAACGTAAGGGTTGTCAACCTTTTTGTATTAATGAAGGAAATGAATGAACTTCAGAACAAAGAACACATTCTTTGTTAAAAAAATATCGCCACCCAATTAGAGATTGATCTCTTCATTTATCAATTTAATCGTTCAAATTGTATTAGCGTATCCACCAAAAATATAATGAGTGGAGTTTGTTACTTCAATTGATTTCTGTGGCGATGTAGACGTTTTGCATGAAATAGTTATTGGGTTGGAAAAATAGGTGGGGAAAATGAAACGAAATAATTCTTTCGGCATGTTTACATCTATTTTATTTGTATCTATATAAAAGTGTAAAACTTTACGATAAGTGAAAGAACTCGGTAGTAGACGTGTGTATGGCTTAAAAAATTCCTGCAAAAAAAGCAGCAAAATATAACTCTTTCCATACATCACAAAAAATAGAATACTATAGAGCTATATGTTTATAAACATGTATAAAACTTAGTAACATATAGATCTCAAATAATAGTATTATACATAAGCAACTCTAACTGAATATTTTATTGGTCTCCCCAGGGTTCAATATCACGAAGGGGCCTTCTTTCAGGCCTGATTGGTCCTGTTCAGGTAAATTTTTTTTAATATACAAAGGCGAACAGAATTATTGTAGTTTTACATACAACAAAAATAACAGTGACTATCAGGGGGTGTAATATCTTATGTGGATTTTTGGACTCGTAAAAAAATACAATTCTCTGCTAAAATTCTTCATAAATTCAATACGTTTATATCAAAATTCTTTGAATCACATACGTTGCACATAATTTTGAAAATACGACGGGAATTCGAATCTGTTATTTTTGCATTCATAAAACGAGCTTGAGAGAAGACTTCCTACTTTACAATCTTATGGCAAAACAGTTCTTACATAATAAAATAAGTAAACACAATAAACAATAACATACTAGTACATAAAATTTACGAACAAAAAAAAATGAGAATCCTAGCCAACGCTAAAACAAACGACTATAGTGACTAGGTTATAATCAACTACAAAACAAAACACTATAAAATTTATTACGAGATCATGGGATCAGGAGTGATTGTAATAAACACTTCTAGAAAGAAGTGAAATTACACTTTGAATAACATCACAAGTGAATTTACACTCTTCTAATCACAGAGACGCTTTGAAGAGCCAACTAACTACACGGAAAGCATTAAACCTATACTACTAATCTAGACTACATCATAAATTGCTTTAAATTTCCAAAATATTAACTCGTTTATAATAGTTATATTTATGTCTATAATTTTGGGCGGCCAATCGGCAATCGGGCCAGTCACTCCATAAATAATATGTACAAAATCAGGTGTGCGCTGATCGGCTCGGCGTTCAGCAACTGCAGCACCTTTTTTACAGAGATCATATGAAAACCTTAGGGCAGCGGCTGATCTGCCTCTGCAGAACTGCGTACTGCACCGTTCTTAACACTAAAGTTAGACTCATGGTAGCGAAATCCCGCTCAAACGGCCAAGAAAATATGGCGTTTGCAAATTCAATCTTTGGCTATACTGAATCCAACTCTGGCTATTTACAATTTTTATCTTACAATTTTTTTTTTCAGTTATCAAAACAGTCCAAATCAACTATGAATATTCTTTCTAACCATAAAAAATTCCTGAGAGTATGTCGACGAATCCAGATCAATCGTCGATATACTGAATGAGATCAAAATGCTTTGATAGTTATTTGTTGCTCTCTTTGGAAAGGACTTCTCTCGACTTGACATACATCTGTTGAAAAGGACGTCGTCAAGTCCATCGTCCTGTTTAATTCAATATATACACAACTAACAACAGAACACACCGAAAGTATATTTAATCGAAAATAAAATTTTTCGCATATTCTACATATATAATCACTTTGTCTTTGGAAAAGGTGACGGGAATTTTAAGATGCAGTTACCGCAGAAGATGCCACCCAACAACGCATATCACCGTTGTTGTCCAAAACTGATTGGTTGTGAGGGTTTTGGGGACAAACCAGGACCACCACAAACGACAGGTCTCCCACCTCAGTCTGAAAAACGAGACTGGGGCATCATCTACCACATACTCTGGAGAATCAACCTGAAAAAAAAGGAAACATTAACACTATTCATCACAGAAGTGCGATAATGGGCTCAGTCGATAACAAAGAATACCGCAACATTTTGCGTCCTCACAATACAATAAAAATAATTACATTATAATTATCTCCATGCGTTAACTCAAGGCTGAAAGAACACGTCACAAATATCAACAATTATAGGTCGATGAGACGATTAAAACATCCATTCCGTTGTAATAAATGATAAATGCATTTACTGAGATAAGAAATTATGGACTCATCTGAGATCACACGCCATCCGTCGAACGCTACGATGTATCTTTGGTTGCAGACTGAAAAAAATATGAAGCGACGGTGTTCTTCACGGAGAGATTCACGCGATTATATCTCGAACCTAACAATGCACTTTTATTTCATACTAATATTCAACACATGGGGCCAAATAAAATTTCCCAAGTGCGACAAAAATAAAAAAAAAATAAGTTGGGACTTACCTCTGAGAATTCCTGATTGTCGTTTGTTACGCAGAATTCTGTTTTTTCGAATCGTGGATTTTTGGCATCGTTTAAAAATCGGTTGCTTGGGGTTTCTGGTACGGAGAATCTTTTGCAAATTGCGATAGCACTTAAGACGGTATCATTGACAACGGCCCCGTTCTGTGGTTCTTGGTCAGAATCGGTGGTTTGTCGTGCACTGGCAGATTGAACTGAAAATGATTTAACAAAGTTAAAAATAATTATCGACGAGGAGTCAAGGCTTGGTGGATAAAATAGCTTCGGGCAATAGCGTAAGCGCAGCATTGTAAACACAGCTGTTCCTGCTACTATTATATGGATTGCACATGCACTTCGCTAATTGTAAATACAAGGCCAGTAGTAAAAGTCATATTTCGCAATATATACATGTATATAATTTTATTTACAACCGTAGGCGATGACTCTACGACAAGGCTCTGATCGAAAAATTGACTTGCAGTAGATTTTTTCAACAAGCAAAAATTAATAAAGACCAAAACAAAAATTCTGTCGGAGTTACAGAAAAATAATATTTATCAGTTATGAATTTATGAAGAGGAAGTATTTTTAAGATAATGCTCAGATGGAAAATTCAGTTAAAATCACTTTAAAAAATTAGGAATTTCTCCAAGTATTGAAGAGGCAATTACATTAAGACAAATCTCAGGGAGACTTATACCGAGTTGAAGTTTAAAAAAAAACTCCTAATAGACGACTATAAGGCAAAGCTAAGCAAGAAAAATTCAGTTGTAGTTACATCGAACAATCAGGTTTGCTCAAAGTGTTGAACGGTCAATTTCTAAGACAAAGCTCGGAAGGAAAATCGAGTTGACGTCGCCTCAAAAATTGAAAACTGAGTGCAATGACTTTAGGCGAAGCTTAGACAATTAAATTTAGCTGATGGTTACCCGAACAAATCAGATATTTTTTCAGGTGTTCAAGAAGCCATAACTTGAGTGATGAAATACAGAAAAAATATTGAGTATGTGTTGAAGGTACTTAAAAAAATCGGAATATATTTTTCAAGTGTTTAAAAGGCAAAAATTCAAAATTCAGCAAATTTTTCTAGAAGTTAAACTGGCAAATTTCAATAACACAAAGCTCAAGAAGAAGAGCAAAGTTTAATCAATCATTTTCGTGACCTCGAGTGCATGTCGCAATTACAAGTCGCAAATAAATACTCAAAATTGAAAAAAAAATCCCCAAAGCGTGAGAAATTCATGCAATGGATGTTTCAATATGGGAAAATTCCTGACACCCAGTCTCTGGCAAAATCTCCGTGGTGTCGAGGAAACGAGATCCCAGTTAATTTATGAAATTATCGTGTCGTAAGTCATTGACATTTTGCAAGTCTGAACACGAAGAAAATACGCAGCGCTATTGAAAACGATTGTTTTTGCGGTAAAAGGTCAAAGCTTCAATAATTATCCCATCATCGAGAGTTGGATGTGCAAGAATATGAGATGCATGTTCTGCAAATACGAGGAGGCATCTAGCAAAGCAGAAACAACTGATGCTGACCCTGAACCTACAACATCGCGCTAGAGACAACTCGAGCAACAGGTATACCAAGAAAAGTGGCGCCCAAAATTTAAAACTTGTTTACCAAGCTTTCTCTTCGCGAACTTAACATCTCATGAAAGTCAATGTGATAATTTGTTTGATTTTCGTACACTTGGAAGATTAAAAAATTTTTTTTTTTATCTAGCGAATATTCGAAATTTTTTTTCCACTCACGTTTATATCTGGCACGAAGTTGCTTATTTTCGTTCTGTTGCTTTTTGAATTCCATCGCAAGTTTGTTGAGCAAGAGGCTTAGTTGGCTGATGATGGCATCGACGTCATTATTGTCTTCAGGAAAAGCAAATGGCACTGCCATGATGACACGAAAAATATCAAATAAAAAAAAAAACACTTCACTAAATACGAGATGTACAAGTTGAACGAACTTCACGGAGTCACTAAAACAAATTCGCGCGCTTTCGGATTAGAGACACGTCTACTACGTTCGACAGCTTGACGAGGAGTAAGCTCCAAAGCCACGGGGAAGTCGGTTTCATACAACATGCGGAACGTCAAAGCGTTCGGATCATGTAGAGGCTACACTCCCCCCACTCTATCGCGGAATACACGATCCACATTTCTCTCGACACTATGCACAAGGGTGAAAAGCACCTTTTTGCCTTCAGCCAATGCAAGCCCTCGATAGTGTTATAGGCGTGTCTGCACAAAATCCCTTGGAAAATATAACAGGAATAGGGTCTCACTTTAAATTCGACATCCCGAAATAACAAAATCATATTGGTCATGTGGTAATAGGATACACTTCTGCACTTCCTACTATTCAAAACCGCGTCAGTGTGTCATTACTTACCCCCTCCAACCCCTTATTGGAAATTATTGGAAACCAGAGTTTGTGATGATTGTGTGTTTGAATTTTGAGATTATTTCACTAGTGGAATTCTGACAATTCAAGAGAAATTTTCGAAATCGTTTTCCACCCTAGCAAGTAAGTCGTTTGGGTTTTCATGAAAATTTTATTTTTCATAATATACTTTCGGTATTAAACTAATCCTGCTTCATTAATATTTACTAATAGAATTTTTATTTCTATTATTGAAATTTTTTCATCTTCATCTACCCCATTTATTCTTTTTTTATCGAATTATTGCCGAATTTTTTTCGATAAAATCAAACTCCACATCAAATATATGATTAAATTTTTTCCTCTCGAAATTGTCAGAATTACCACAAGGGTGGAAAAATCGTTTAGTTCAATTTTTCTCGAATATAAATTTGATTTCTATCTCAGCCCTGCTACCACTTGAAAAAATAATTATAGTTGAGTAATTTCATTCCTTTTCAATGAAAATCAATAGGCAAGGAATTTTATCCTATGAATTCTTTTATTGTCGATCATTTTTTTTTTTTAATGAAAAAATATATTTCGTTTGGATTATGTATCAAGTTAACAGTTGAAATCGTTAACAACTTATCTAATTTTCCATGAGTGTTCATCAATTTTTCTGAATAAATTAATTCAATGTACTGAGGTCTCAATGTGAAACAAATTTTGAAAATTCTTTCACCAATATATTTCTCAGTCAATAAAAAATTCTTTTATCAACTTGTTCCAGTTTCGTTATTTAATGACAAAAAAATCAATAAGTAACAGATGAGGGATGAATTTTTCATTTAATTTATTATTAAGAAATTATAATAATTTTTTGATAATTTTCTTCCACTATTTCCACATAAGATCGATAATATATCGATTTATCATCATCTTCAAAGTAATGTTTGAAATACAATCCAAAATTCAATTTGGATATACGATCACTCAATATTCCTACATTTTTATCGCATATATGTCTTGGTGTCCCTATTGAAAAAAAAATTTTTGTTTTGATGACCCTAAAAATTTGCCGTAGTTTTTCCATTCATTGAAATAGTGTTTTCAACCATATGAATAATTTCTGACAGTAAAATAAAAAGAAATACAGTCATAACTTAAGCGTGCAATATGTGTTAACATCAGCAAGAAACTGACTCGTCACTGAAAAGATGAAGGACGTGCCAAACTAAGGGGAATTACAAAAAAATGTGATACACCCAAGGCGACAACATGTGAATCACCAACGTTTTCAGTTTATTTTTTAAATATCGTCGAAAAAACACTATGACACTGCAGAGAGGTCAAAATTTATTTCGCGATAAAAAAAGTCGATGCTCAGATTAGATGTTTTTAATCTATTTTTATAATTTACGCAACATGAACTTTCTGAGTGCACGAAAATATAATTTTGCAGGCAGGTAACATTGTGAATTGATTAAATTTTAATGTTTCAACGTTGACCACATCTTTATTAATAAGTGGGCAAGATTTGAATAATGATCGGTTAGAAACTCCATCCTCACCGATTAGGGCAATAACTGTCAGAAGTATCATTGTCAGTAGTGTAGATAAATTGTTTTCTTCTTCTTATCTGATATCCTCGAAAAATGAACACAGGATTTATGCATTGTATTTGCAGAAAATAATTTTAATTGAAACATTGAGAACAAGTAAAAATATTTCCATAAATTTTTCAACTATCAAAACTTAGGATGTTTGAGACAGACTTATATAATGTAAGCAAAATGTTCAAAAAGGAAGTAAACCTCAAAATATTGAAATTTAACAAATGACTGCTAGGATTGAAAATTTATTTGGATATTATTTACAATAACGAAGTGTGTCAAAGAAAATGAATTGCTATATTTTATTTTCTCTTATACTTGAAAAATTCTCGTAGGTTTGCAATTAATATTGACGATTTACAATATCAAAAAAAAAATCTGCAGAAAGAACATAAACAATCATTATTTCTCAGAAGTGTTGAACAGGAAATAGGTACTTGTAAGATAAGAGTTCGACGAAAATCGAGTTGAAGTTACATGAAAGTTAGAAATAAAAAACATTGTTCAAAGCCAAATGGCTCTAGGGCAATTTCAGATTGGAAAATTCAGCCGAAGTTACTTTAGGAAATCAGGAATTTTTTCAAGTTTTGAAGATGGAAATACACCAAGGAAAAGCATTAATACATTGGGTTAAAGTTAATAAGGGAATTTTTAACGGGAAATAACTCAAAACAAAGCACAGCACGAATATTACAGTTGTATACTCCTGAAAAAATCAAGTTTTTTCTTAAGTATTGAAGGAGCAATATCTAAGATAAAGCTCGGAAGGAAAATCGCGTTGACTTCGCTTCAAAAAATGATGAATTTTTTTCAAGTGTCCAATGTGCAATGACAATGAGTAAAGTTCAGATAATAAAAATCAGCTGAAGTTACTTGAACAAAGCAGGCGTTTTTTTTATATTCAAGAGACCTGTGTCTGTGTTATGAAGTACAGAAAACAAAACTTGAGTATTGAAGATATTTCAAAAATGTTCAAGTGTTTGACAGGCAATAGCTCAAAGCTCAGGAAATTCTTCGGAAATCTGAACTGCTAATAATTCAAAAAACACAAAGCCCAATTTAATTTGTTTTTTATTTTCTTGAAAAAAAAATTGTATTTTCAATGATTATTCAGCCCAAATATTTTTTTCATGAAGAGCAATTCAACCTCGAATATTCGACAGATTTTTGAATCTCATAGATGATTGAGAAAAACTTATTCATAACAGCAAGTGAACCTTCAATGAGAAATATTTAACTGATGATTCTTAGAAATGAAAGATCTATTTGGGGATTTTTTTCAATGGTGAACTGTGTCAAAGAAAATGAATACTTATATTTTATATTTCCATTTTGTTGGAAAATCCGAACAGATCTGCAATTAATTTAAAAAATAAACTTACACTCTTTGCTAATATCTGCAATTAGATTCGACAATGACAATGATGTTATGATATTAATTAACTGGAGATATTAATTCTGCAAATAAATATATCGTTAAAATAATATTCATTACGATAAACTTCAGTAATAAATTCTGGCGTGTTAGTGACACAACGACCTTGAAATGCATCAAATCCGTTCCAGAGTAAACCTTTATCAGTCAGTCACATTTTAATCAAGTCTAGGAAATCATTTCGTAGTTTGCTATACCTGCATCATATCAACAAAATGCATGCAAATAGAACGATGCCGTTTTTTCCCAATGAATTATGTATTGTTATGAATAAATAACTATAAATAATAAATATACACAAGAAGGAGTAAATAAGAGATCGGTGAAATTATCACTCTCGTGTCAAAGGGAATTTTTGTTCTCAATTTCAATATTTGTATCTGATGAATTGCGTTGGCATCACTTGTTGCGCGCACTCGATCTATTTGATAAAGATATACAATGAAAATATGGAAATTAATTCTTCGAACGATTGCAAGGCTTTTCTCCATAATATCAACGCATCTGCTGGAATATGTATATGATAAATTCAAGCCTGTCATGATAATAATATATTTACTTTGATTTATTCATTTATAGGTAATAGTGAAATCGTTTTTTGTATATCTGATTTTGATGAGTTTACAATTCTTCCATATTGTTTATAACAAAGACAAAATATAAGATATAAAATTTTGAATGATTACTTTGCTCAACAATTTTTCATGAAAAGTAATTTCAAATCGATTATTTCACTATCATAACTTATGGATGTTTCAGACAATGTTATATAATATTAGCCAAATGTTCATTTCAGCAAGTGAACCACCAAGGAAAAATCTTTGACGAATGATTCCTAGAAATAAAAATCTGATTGGGAAATTTTTTTAACTATGTCAATGAAAATTAATTATTGTATTTCATTCACTCTAATTGTTAAAAAATCCGTGGAGGTCTTCAATAAAGTTTTGAAATTAACAAAGCACAAAAAAACAATTAGTTGAAGTAACATAAAAAAAATCGTACTTTCTCAGAATTATTGAACAGTAGGTGTTTGTAAGATGAAGCTGCGACGAAAATCGAGTAGGAGGTACTTAAACATAGAAAAAAAATGATCAGAGGTAAATGGCTTTAGGCCAAGCTCAGATGGGAAAATTCATCTGAAGGTACTTCAGGAAATCAGACATTTTTTCAAGTTTTGAATAGGCAGATCCACTAAGACAAATCATATACGTATTGGATTGAAGGTATTTAAGAGAATTTTTTAACAGGAAATATATCTTAACAAAGCAAGAAGGAACGCAGATTAATTAATTAATATAAGTTTATTCAAAATTAAGTTTAAACATATAACAGTTGTAGATTCAAAAAATCAGGTTATTTCTCAAATGTTGAACTAGCAATTTTTAAGATGAAGCTCGGAAGGAAAATTGAGTTGACAATGACTATGAGTAAAGAGCAGTTAATAAAAATGAGCTGAAGTTACTTGAACAAATCGGGCTCCATTATATAACGCATCTGCTGAAATAAGTACGAAAATATTTATAACAGAAAATGTTATACAAACTTCGATATTTATACTGAAAGCATTTTTTCAACAGATAAAAATTATAAGCACTAATAATTTGCTCATTTTTTGTCAGATCCAGTTAGGAAATTGGATATCTATATTCTCATTTCTAAGAGTTGTTTATTATCATTTCTACCTTTACTATCAGTATGTTGAGCTACTAAAAGTTGAATAATAGAGTTGATGAAATTGACAGGGCTATTTTCGTGAAATGAAAAGTATGAAATATTGCTGTAAAATATCGTAATTGTGAAGTTTCAACAATAACCAATTAAATACTGAACAATGATATTTACCTCTGGTTATTTAATAATAACCTGGGATTTATTGTTTAACTCCACTTATCGGCTACATAAAATTCAGTGGATGAATGGGAGTTTGAACCATTAAATTATTGAATGGGATCGACCATAACTTCACAATAACTTGTTGAAAATTAATGATTTCAACAATTTTTATGTACATTTGAGATAATTTTCAAAAAAATCATAAATGTTTGTAAGCAAATTTTATAATCCCTATTCGTCAAAATATTAAATTGAACTTCATAACAGACGTTCAAATCTCAAACCCCTTTCAGCATGAATGTAGTAACGAAAGCGAATAAAAACGCCTGAAGGAAATTTCCAGTAGACCAAGATGCTTGAGATTTTACTTGAAACGAAATTTCATTTTACACATTCAACAAATTTTCACTTAAAGTCCGTTATATTTTTTCTGAAATTATAAACCCCATTCCGTTATAAAACATAACAGATGTCATGTTGAAAATCTTATATAATACTTGCGTATAATTTCCTTCAAGATTAAAAAAAAAAACAAATTTATAAGTGACAGCAGCAAAAAATGCAACGTAGCAACTTTTATAGAGGATTTTCATAATGAGCCCTACCTGCTCGAGTTTTTTTTTCAATTTAGAGATATGAATTGAAGAATTCAATAAATATTTGGTAATTGAAAAGAAATTGTTTTGTAGTCAATCCGCGGAGAATCTAGCGATGTCTTGGCTAAGAAGGTGACTCTATAACAACAAACGAATTGAATCAAAAGGTCTTTTCCACTCCGTGCACCTGAGAAGTGTGGATTTTGACAAATCGTTGCCTTCTAGCTGGTTTCGGAATAGTGGATAGGATTGAACGCCCCTCCAGCCCCATGTAACTGCGCCGCGATGAAAGACAGGTCAAAACCTGTCCCGTTTCTGACTGCGTGATTGTTTTAACCAAGATGCAGGTGTTGCACCACCTCCCACCAGCCGGGCCTTCGAACTATACCGAACCTTCTACGGCAGGAAAGGTAAAAGCCACGCAAATTGAGACAAGGTTATATTTTTGTTACCTGATTAGAAACTGGATTTGTAACCTAAACTTCCAGTTCCCCCATTCGGTCAGATGAAGGGTCTATTAATTCAGAAACTGTCTCCGGACACTGTCTATCCAATAGCTTACTGACTTGAATTATATCGTCCTGCCTACTGTTCATTTTTTGGCGCCTGATTTTCTACAAGATACACGCTGTATGAATTCTAATCGATCGCTTTCACAGGCGTCTCCTTCCATTCTCAATTATAAAATTGATTATTGACTAGTTCTTGGTGGACTCTACAGTATACAGGTTGGGTCTTTGACCACTTCTTATTTCAATCCCAGATTCTCAAAATTAAAAGGAGCAAGTGTGAGTAATACTCGTGAACCATGGGTTCCGTGAACTTAAAAAAAATTGTGAGAAAAACAAAAATTGTACAATTGAATTTGATTGTTATTCCAATAATAATGCAATGTAATTTGACAACGTTTCAGACAGAGCTCTTTTTCAAGCCTGTAATTGTAGAATATTCTGTTGAATACAGACCTAATTCTTATATTATCTTTGAAAATAATTTTATTCTTGTCTTATCTGAAATTATTTTGTTGGATGTGATTGAGGTTATGATGTCAATTGATTTTAGAACAGTAGGTTATACCGAGAACCAGATAAAAATCCAGAGAATTTCTCGAGATCACCCATATAAAACAAAATGAGAAGTCCATTAATGACAGCAGATATTTAAAACCTACACAACCTCGATTCCACACTTTAAGACAATCTTAAATGAACAGACCAACAAATTGAATTTAACGCGATAGCACTGAAATCAATTGACATCATAACTCGAAAGACATCCAACTAAATAAGTTAGGAAAAGATAAGAAATAAATTATTTTCGAAATTATATAGATTGTTGGCTTTGTTTTTATTGTTGTAATATAAAGTTTCTTACAGGCTTGAAAAAGGTCCCTGCCTGAAACGTTGACCAATTACATTGCATTATGATTTGAATTAAACTATGCACATCAAATTCTATTGAACCATAACTAATTATACAGAGTATATGCTTATATTCAAGAAATGAAAGTTTTTAGCTTTCGAAGGTTCTACTCTATGTTTGATATCTAAGTGTCATTCATGACAAATTTCAAGATTATTATAAGATTGCAAGTATCCTCTTAGAATTCAGGATTTTGAAATTATATCGTATATTATTTATTCTTGGGATCTACATTCAATGTGGAAGCCACTTATGGAATAAAATTCTTTTACATTATTATTTCAGGAAATTATAGAAAATGCCGAGACACGTCAACCATTTAATTTTGGTGTGTCTTAAACATAAATTTACATTTCAAGGGTAAATCGCGAAAGTCCATTTTACTCGATGCATTTTTTTATGTTTTTGATCTGATAACGATCTGTATTGAATGGTATATTATGAATCAAACAGGGTGAAATTTGTAATGAATTACTGTGTAAAAATAAAGGTATTTTTTACATAAGCTGTGTACAAAAATCGAAACTAATTGTCCTAAGTATTCAAAAAAAGATTCAAAATTGAAAACAACCTGATACGTCCATATATTTCACCACAAATGATACTGCCTGAAAATAATGAAATTGAGCAAGTCATTCTTGAGGAATGCAACGAAATTGATAATAATCTAAAAATGAATTTGATTGACTATCAAATAATAAACTTTTCATTAAAGTATTTCTTCCTTCCAGAATCTCTATTCCATGATAAACAATAGGGAGAATATTTTCAATCTTATCATAATCACAAATAATTGAAAAAACTTCTAGAAAATTGATTGAACAAAATGAAGGAAATAAACTACGGCATTTGTTTCGACTAACTTCCACGTGCCACTTCGAGATCAATCAATAGTTCAATTAACCTTTACCTCAAAAAATTTGCATAGAGTTATTCTTTTGTTTCACCAAATGCTTATTATGATTTTCTATAGGATTTAGTGTATTATGAATAAATGAAAATAAACTTTTTATGTGATTTCTAATAATTTCGAATAAAAAATTTAAACAAGTATAATAAAGTTTATCGGTTATTAAAATCATTTTTATATTTGTATTAATCTTTTTCATTTTTTCAGTGAAATTTACATACAGTGTGGAAACTACTTATGGAATAAAATTTTTTATTTTATTTAAGGAAATCATAAAAAAGATTAGAAACGTTAATTTTCCACCCTTTTCAAAGAGAGGGGGTGTCCTCTCCGGTCGAGTTCATTATTGGACCAAACCCGTCGAATGGTTCAGGAGTTACGAGGATCTGAAATTTGATTCACTAAATAAATCCTAGAATATCCATCGGATCGAGGTGAAACTTGAAAAATATTTGGATGAGTTTAAAACAAATAGCTTTGCAAAATTTCATGGAAATTGACACGCTTGAAAATTTCTAAGAAAATTCTCAAAATGTATTCTTTTGAATTTTGATATCTCATAAGATATCCGACGTATTCAATCAAGAATTTGTTTATGTATGGACGTTATTGATATCTTTCTTAGTAATTAAATCATTGTTTTATGTTTATCCACACCTTCGATTTAATATAAAGAAGAAATAAAACCAATATTCTATGCGTTTTCTGTCAATGCGTGTGTCAATAAAACGGAACTATTGTCAAACATCGTTAATTATTGACTTCTTATGGATCTAAGTCAACAATTATAACCTTCTTATACGAGAAGACATTGAAGATTCGTTTTCAAATTAAACACTTAATTCCGATGGAGTTGAGGAAAAATTTTGGGATAATAAAATATGACGAAGATGACAAAATTACCACACATCTGTTTCCGCATGACAATCTTTTCACGTCTGTGGTTATGGGTTAAACTTAATTTGGTTGTAATTTGGTTCTGAAGTAGCGTCAGATTCAGTAACGTCAAATATGCAATCGAACTTGAAACATCCTGTATATTGATTTTTCAGAGAGAAATATATTCTATTAGTATTACATCCTCTACTAACAGATAAAAAAAAACTCATTGTGTTTACGCTGCAACGCAAAAGATACTCGGAAGATTGGGAAACAACGCATTTAAATGAGGCAGGTATTGGTGGAAAGAAAATGGCGTCGATAATCATCCGGCACTTCATCATAACCCCAACCTCCCACCATTTGTACTAAAAATACATTGAAACATTTCTCCTGAAATGACTCACCCGCCATATCAATCTACATTCGTGTTTTAATTGTTTCCGCGACCTAATTCTGCGATTGGAGCAATAAAGATCACCTTTTTTTACGGATGCCATTCGATAAGATCATTTTTGCATCTCCGAATTTTTTGGATTTCCGATCATTCCAAATCATTCGATAGGCAAAACCGACAGTTTTTGATGAAGAAGGTAGAGATTATGGAAAAAAATAATTAATTTTCGAGTGCACTAGGCTCATTAATCGTACTACGAAGTTACGTTGTTACTGCTGTATATATTTGATATAATTTGCAAAGTTGGGGGCTACTTCTGGGTTGAAACGGAAATGTCTGGTTTCGGTAATAACGCGCAAATTGACGATTCAGTCGATTTCAGTTGACGAACCAATTAAACGTGTTTCAGGAAATGCGACGGAAAAATGCATCGATAAAATCGATATAAAATTTTTGCGTGCTTGTTCCTAGGGGAACAGCATTCACTCAGCGCCCAATCTTCACTTCTTGGACCCTTCTTTATGGATAACTGCGAATCTCAAGAATAAAAAGTTCTACTGACCCAACTAACAAATTTATGTGTTTATAAAACTTTTCAGAACTATGGGCACTAGTTTATAAAAGGCTTTTGCACCAAAAACTTCTACTATAGAAGCTGTGAAAGAATTTAAGTGACCATTTTTTTGGCGTGTACTGAACTATAACGCATCAGAAAAAAAAATTCAAAAGAATTGCATTGAAATATTTGTTAAAATGTTAGACTTCAAAACAGTATAAAATTACCTTCAAACTCAAACACATCTGATATGTAATTGAGAAATTTGGCGTTCTCAATTTGTTCATTCCTTTCAAATATAAAACTAATAAATGGTGAGTTTGCAACGGCTTATTCTTTATAATCGTTCTTACTCTTGAGTTGTAAGAACGATTAAAGGATATAGGTGTATATAGAAAATTGAATCGTTGTTACAACAACTAAGTAGTAAGAATGATTATAGAAAATACGCTTATAATACATCGAAGGTCTTATAAAGGAATACACAACATTTAAAAAAGTTTTCATAGCTTTAATGGGCACTAGTTTATAAAATGCATTTGCTCTATTGCTTATTATATAGTGTTTTATAGACGTTTACAGAACTTTGAAACATCATAACAGAAATTTTATAAGACCTGCACACACAACTATATACTACTGTGTTATAACGTTAACTCGACCTCTCTAAAACATAATAATGAAACAATTCTATATAGACGATTTACATATAACTGAGGAAAACTCGTAAATATACATGACGGTCCTCTGAACGTTTTCGAAAAACTTTTGTCAACATTTCAAACACTCCGTAATTTTTGCATATCATGATGTGATGATACGTGATGAAGTAAATATTTATATAGAAATAAATGATAAACATGTTTTGAGAAATGCATTTGTTCTATTACTTGTTTTACAGAACCTGTGGAAGAACCTCAACTCATCATAAAAAATCTTATAGAACCTGCAGACACAACTCTACTAGTATTTCATAAACGTATACTCAATGTCTCTAAAAGATAATAATGGAACAATCATTAAACAATTTTATAAAGGCGATTTAAACATACCGAAAGCAACCTAGTACAATTTATATATGACGGTTCTTCAAACGTTTTCAAAAAATTAATTTTGCTGTCTCTTCCAATATTCAAAAAACTTAATCGTTCAGTAAGTATATCAAGGTTGTATGAGATGTGATTAAATTATTATTTGTATGGAAATAAATAACGAATAAGTGTGGCTATCAGGCGATGCTCCATACTTGAGTGATATATTTAATTCAATATATCGTTGCTACAAGAGCGACATAATTTTAGGTCCTAGTGAAAATTTATTGAAAAATGCATACTCACATTTACATGATGGGGTTTGTCCATATATTGATGTATCGATTGTTCAAATCGGTCGTTAGAAATGTCCACAAGTTTTTGGCAGAAAGTTGCTGATAATATAAATTTATATCTAAAGGAATATTCTGAATTTATGCAATGTTATTATTATATTTTTATACTGTTATAGGTACTAATCAGTAATTTTAAATTACTATGTTTTCATGAAGAACATCATCATTGGTTAGGTAAATAAAAAAAATGAATGTTTAAATAACGACCATATGATTATTTATTGCTTGTTGTTCATCCAGATCATCTGTTGAGGCTGTTTCATTTACTATAGATGAAAATAAGCTATTTCTGTTAAAAATCTGAAGCAGATTCAGCAAACGTTGTAATAGCCTAAAAATGAATCCAAAATGACGTAATAGAACATGATTTTTCTAAAATGGTGTGATAGAGCTCGTTCAATTAGGGATTATGTCAATATTATTGTGCAAAAAAATTGCATTAGTTCATAGAAAATTTCAAAGGTTATATACAGTTGAAATAGTAAAAAGTGGTGTTTAATGACGATACCCGATACAGCAAATTTACGGACTTAAAGCACTTATAAATCGTTTAATCTTCCTTTTGTTCAGAACAAAAGAATACAACGACTTCGTTGTTTGAGGTTTGAAGAATGGCGCACACATTTAAAGCCACACTGACGAGCCCAGTGTGTGTGCCTGGGACGAAACGCATATGCAGCTTTACGAAATCATCATAATGATAGATCACAGAAGTGAGTTGTCATAAAATTTTAGAAGAATCCAAATTTCTCTTTCCTTCTTATATTTTTATTTATCGATTAGGGGTATTTTATAGTGGCATTTTAAAATTATTTTGTTTCGTCAGAATTTTTCACCTGCAGAAGAATCATTTTCTGTATTCAAGTTAAGTGCCGAAGACATAAAGACGAAGGAAACAGATGACCTAGAAGTGGTAGAATCATATCACTAGGATTCAGTCTGATGAGTCAAAATACGAGCCGATGAGTTCAGGGTTATAACCTGCACGATTATGAAACAAAAATAAAACACCAGTTTCACAATATTACATATATGCAAGACGCTTAATCGACTCCTTGCTGAGAAAAACCGTTATACACTTTCCATCTTAACTGAATCTCCAAAGAACCGGATGGGTACAGTTACAGCCGTGTACCTTAATATAAACTAGCTTGTAGAAAATTGCACATGATATATCGATGATTTTTTTCTTTGAAAGAAGTAATTAATTCACAATTCGACGAGCTGTAACAAATTCTTCAACTTATTACTCGAAATATTTCTGGATCTATAGGGCCACCGGAAATGTACAAGTCAATTGTTCGATCTAAGTTGAAGAAATTTTTATATCTAAATTAAGGACAACTCTTATTTAATTCGCTTTATTCAAAGCAATTCGCCTTGAAAATAGTAGTTGATGTCTACCGAAACATTGATTAGAAGTGAGAAAATAATGGATGAAGGAAATAAATAGGAAAAGATATTTCTCAAAATAAGGTTTCTATCCAAAAATTTTTTTGTCTGTATATAAATATTAAATGTATATTTTTCGATGATTCATTATAAACGATTTCAATCGGAGATTTAGTTTCAAGTCTTGCTTATCCAGAACATAATAATTTCCTAAAATTCGGATATTTGTTGATTTCAATCAGTATTCTCACTCCTTGAGGATTTCTTACATTTCTCTGTCTAATTAAGTGATTCTAGGAAGTATTCCCAAATGACTTGTTATTTGGTTATTTCCCCGGTTATACTTACCCAATTTTGCGTAACCAAATACCAGAAGTTTATTGACTTGTTTTTTAAGGCCAAGCATCTGAATCACGTCATAATATATGCATGAAGTCTAGACATTTTTCCTCCAACACAAAAAATGGAGGAACACGCCTTTTGTTTTGAATTCTTCAAATTGATGTGTGGAATTCGTGTTCTATAATAGCAAAACTGAAGATTCTTGCCTCAATAGACGAGGTGTTTATTGTTAAAACAAACGATAAAAAATTAACAAAGAAATTATTCGGCCATTCCACACACACAATTCCGCGAACTGTAATTATTAGTTTATTGACTTCCTCAGCAAAATCTGGAAAATACTAGGAATATTTATTCTCACTTTAATAATAAGTTACCATATCATCACTATTTGAAGAAATCTCTTCGAATTAAGTGGAATGATGTCCTCTTTTTTCACACATTTCAAATAAATTTCACCACACACTTGAATTCTCATCGTGATTATAGAGTATATTTTCCTTTATACGTATAACAAAATTTAAAGTAGATTATGCAGGATATGAAGCGCTCAATATTCATATGTGATGTTGTTCGAGTATTTCCGTTTAAACTGATTGAAAATTTTCAAGAAATCATACATACAAAATTTTTTTGGTAATGCCAGATAAGCTTCAATAGAAAAATTTAACAATATATCAGCTTTCTGTAAACGAATGCTATATTCAAAATCTCTTCACTAAACACAGATTTGAGGTGTTACAAGTTAATGTATCATAGATTGATAAAAATTACAAAAATAACATTAAGATAAAAATCTCGATTGCAAAACTCGTAATTGAATGAATTGAAATTTCATAATTGTCAGCAGTCAATTCATCGAATACTTTCATTCAAGTCATGAACGATGTGCAAGTGTTGAATCTTCTAAGCTCACATAAATTTTGTGCAGCGGGGATTATAATTTATTTCTCTTCAGGCAACAGATTACTTGTTCATTCGTGTCTAGATAAGCAACTATTACAGAGCCAACCAGAGAAACAAGTAGGCCACATGGTCGGGCCTTAGGCCTAGGGCGCTTAGACCCGGACTTCTTTGGAAGTCAAAATTTAATCTCTATTATAAATGATTTGGTTTGTTTCTACTTTACATGCGTTCAGATTGAAACAGATGAGTGAACCGAATATTATATGTCTCCAAATGTATTTTGGCAATTGTGAAGTTTTAATTTTTATTGTTTTTATTTTTATATAGTGCCCCGATAAAAATATGACCCTTTCTTAGAGTTCATACACGAAAAATTTTCAGAAATAAAAAAAATATCTATATTCTGTTTGAGGCAGACGAGTTTCCATCATAGTTGTTCCAAAAAAAAAAAACAACTCCATGAAGGGGACATCAACCCCACTATTATTCTGAAAGAGAACAACCCCAATTTAATTTCATAGAAGATTTGGTGACTGTGTTTTAGTTAAAGGCTTTATGTGTTCCTTGAACAACGGAGTTGTTCTTCTAAATCTTTTCTTTTTTCGATATCTTATTTCTATAAAAAAAATGCCACTCTTAAGTGTTCTTTCCTGAAATAATTTATTTTAAGGAATTATTGTGCCCTATTATTTCAGATTTAAATTATTTCTCGAATAAAAAATCGATTTTGAAAATTTTACGTTGGTTGTGTACGAGCATACGTATTTTTTGAATTATCTAACACACGACATCACATTTATTTTCAAAATGTAGGCTAGTGATACCTTTATAGGGTTTTTTTCTGAAACCAACTAATGATTAAAATTTGAACCCCCACACAAAACAAAATCATCAGATATTTTAAAATTTTTGGATTTTTTTTTATTTGATTCAGAGGTCGGGAAAATTTGCTTAGGAATTGAGACACCGTGTATGCGGTTTTCGAAATGTCGCACAGCCATGAAAGCTTTTTTGTTATAAATTCAATCACTCTAGTCTTAATTTCCAATGAACATCCCGTTTATTCCGGACTAAATATGATAAGAATAATTGTGATTCGCAATTGCGTTTTTATATGCACTCGAAGGTGCCTCTTGGACGTCATAATTCCCGATGATTTCTAGGTCATCTTGTGGTCAAACTTCCTGCCAACTATCAGGTCCCCAATATTTTCTGCAGATTGCAACAAAGGATTCACTTCGTGTCCTCAAAGGAATTTTTTTCGACAACTTGTTCGATATGGCTGATTCCCATTTTCCATTAATTTATTCAACTTAATTATAGTTGTGAGGGATTGAATGAAAAACTCGATTCAAAACTTCCTTGCTTTTCAGGTTGGTCAAAATGAGATGTAGTCTGTAGAATTGAACAGAAATTGCAATTTTAGTTAGATCGTGCAACGGGATTTACCTAAAACCTGTAGGTATACAAAGTGTTTTTAGAATATCGGATTTTTTTTAGAGTAGTAAGAATAACTTGGATTAAAAGGAAGGTAGATGCAATGTTTATGGGACATTTCTGTTCAGTGTACATTGACAAGTCATGGAAAGACTGAAAATCCTAAAAAATGCCCTATAGGGTGTTGTTTACATGGTAGTGACATCAACGGTTCATTGTTTTTGCTGGAGCTAATAATACAGTGAATGGTACTCGCAACAGATCGATGATCAATGATTATATGTTCCAAAATTTGAATGGTATCGACGCAGAAGGGTATTGGTTTCAATAATATGGTGCTACACCTCATGGTGTTAAGGTAACAACTAATTTTTTGAAATGAAGATTCGGCCATAACATCATTTTGAAGTACACTCTAACTAATTGACCTCCAAGATCATCCAACATGACTTCGCTGGATTAGTTTCTTTCGGATTATGTCAATTCATTGGTGCATTCTGATAAACAAGAAACAAAAGACGCTTTGGAAGCCAAGAATAAGGCCTGAATTGCCACGAAATTGTTCTGGTCGAATGCGGTTTCTCAGAGACATACAGGATGTTCCGTAACTCAACGTCAAGCGGTTACTGGGCGATATGCTAGGTTATACCAGTTCTAGCAAAAATTTAAAAAAATTCTATGCCACTGGGTTATAGTATTAGGTATATTTTTGTAGTCACAAATTTTCCAATTGTGCTGTGATTTTTTTTAAACGTAATCTTAAATAACTATGCTATTGATTACAGTCACAAAGCCATTGTTAGGTACAATTGTTTTTTTTTTTTTACTAACCATGCTATTGATAAATGTCCCAAATCCATTGTTAGGTGCAATTATTTTATTTCTATTTCTTTATTTATTTTTATTTTTGCTAGAACTGGTACAACCTAGCATATCGCCTAGTAACCGCTTGACGTTGAGTTACAGGACATCATGTATACATCATGTCATATGCTGTTTGAAATAGACGTACTAGTGCGTATTTATTCTGGAAATCAATAAAAATGCTCTGCTGCATCCATCTTATTATAACTTTATCGATTGTATGTATACTTAAAATTATCTTTAAAATTTTGAATGTCATGAAATTATCTTTCAAATTAAAAAAAATTGGCTTCAATATTAATTTAAATGTGTCACTCTGAAAATAACACCCAATAGAATTATCTAATATGCATTTGTGGAAAAATTCGCCTTTTTCAAACTATGGGTTATACAGGGTGTGAAATGAGATTTAGAAATTTATTTGCAGTTTATATATCAATCTCCTGAAAATACATTTTTCTTTGAAAAAATGTATTTCCATGAATGCCCTTCATGATAAATATTCTGTGATAATTGAAAATCTGCATTCAAAGAACGGAACTCTATTGAATTTCATTGAACAAATGTCATTTCTAATTTCGACAATTCTACAATCAGTAAAAGGAATTTAATTTTCCTAAATTCTTCTGCATTTGTTCTCAATACATCATGGCAACTCATTTGCAGGAATCACATTCATGATGAGAAACTCGAAATTAAGATATATATAAAAAATACTCCATTCTGAATATTCATTTCAATATGAAGGATTACCATATGATAAAATAGTGTAGAATGAATTTGTGAATGTTTGGAACATAGCCAACAATACAATAATTATTTACGGACATGAATAAGGAACACAAATAATAAATATTGTTTTATTACTCTAATGGTGTACTTTAGCAGATTTATGTCTCTACTTGCAAACTTGCATTCTTAATTTATGGAATTAATAAATATCAATTTTGATCAATGTAGTAAGTTCAAAGAGTTCTTTAAGTTTTCCGTTTTATGGAGTCACATTAATTTCACCGAATAATAGCATATTGTTCATATAAGGAGCAATAGAGAGACAAGTCGGAGAGAATTATATGTTTCTTTCTTCTCGAAAATATAATATGGTAAATGAATAGGAACAGGAAATGTAATGATTTGAAGCTCGAATACCGATCACAGAGTTGTTTTGAAGGTATACAGGGTGTCCCTAAATTCGCTGCTTTAACGAGAATCTCGGGAATTGTAAGGTTTGAAGAGAGACCATTTCAAACTGTTCGGGTGAAATACAGTAACTTCATTAAGTAGTAAAAATTTACACTAGAGCATAAACAGAATAATCAAACTTTTTACATATCACTAAAATGAGAAAAACAATTCAATCAACACGAAATTACACAGAAAATCGTTCAATACAGACCAAATAATCGATTCTGATTCATCGCACTTCTTTAACAAAAAAAAGGATTATAATACACTACAAAATCCACTATTGAATCTCTGAATTCTTTAAAATCATCATTTTCCCTCTAAGAAATGATTCACTCACTCATGTTTCATCAGATGGTTGTATCGATCTAATTCCTTTCAACTTCAAATATCTCAAAAATATACCATATATACCAATATTGTCCGAAAAATGGAGAATATCGGTAAACCTTACATTAGTGCAAAAAAAAGCACACAAACTTTATTTACACACAAGTCAAGCAGTTCTTCTAGAAGTTAAGATCGCGAAAACTAGGAATCACACATTTTCTACGAAATTATATGCAATGATTGCGAGAGAGTATACATAGGATAAACTGAACAAAGACTAAATGACAATAAAGGGTAATAAATATTCGAAGAACCAAACAGCTCTATATTAATACTAGCTGACCCGACAGACTTCATCCTGTCAAAAAGATTTGTAATGTGGCAGTTTTTGTGCCTACGTATTTTAAAAAATTCTCCTGAACAGAACCGTCACCCTGGTGATAGGGCGTTGTGAATAAAAAATAATTAAATAAAACATATATAAGGATTTAAAAATAAGTAATCGCTTTATTGTTAATCATGTGAATCATAATTATTATTATTATCATTGTAGTGCTTTGTGGTATACGATGTTTTTTGTTTGATTACCTGGCGCATAGATAAACAAATCTGATGGTTTTCCAACACGGGAACAGGCAACATACTATTGACCATGTGAGAAACATGGGTTTTCTAGATTAATACCACAAACACTTAATGATTGCCCCTGGGACTTGTTTATAGTCATAGCAAAGGCAAGCCGCACTGGAAACTGTAGTCGTTTAAACTCAAATGGCACATCAGTCGGAATCATTGGGATGCGCGGTATGAGAACATCTCCTTTATACTTTCCTTTGAGTATAGTTGCTTCTATCACATTGTTCAGTAATTTTTTTTATCGCTAACCGTGTACCGTTGCAAAGACGCGGTTGGTTGATATTTCGCAACATTATAACCACCGATCCAACCTTTAATTGAAGATTGTGAGGTGGCAATCCTGGCAAATCCAGCGAGTTTAAAAATTCCGGTGGATAGTTGACTACATCATCTTGATTAGTAGCCGAATCAACTGATTTATATATCCTCAATTCGCCTGTAATTTGTTCTTGAATTTTGAAATTCAATTCATATACATCTATGTTTTTTGCAGCCAGTATAGCTCGTTCGCTCAACCAATCATGGTTTCTGTAATTTTGAGAAACATCTGGAAACACCTTCTGAATAAGTTCATCTTTTGATCGAGTTAACTGACAAAAACTTTGAGGAAAGTTAATGCAGCCGGTCAACATGTCTATAAGAAATTTGCCATTACCAATGTCAATGAGTTGTTTACAGAATATGTTTCCAGATTGGTCATTTTGCAACTCGACACGCATATTCTTGCTTAAATAAAGTACTTTGACATGTTTCCACAAATTGGAGGACTTTAGACATGCATTGAGTTCATCAGCTGGCGTTGATCGTGGAATCACTGGTAATGTTTGACGAAAATCTCCTGCTGATAAAATCATTGCACCACCAAATCGGTTATTATTGCTCCGTAGATCTTTTAAGGTTCTGTCTAAAGCCTCCAAAGATTTTTTATGTGCCATCGTGCATTCATCCCAAACAATCCTGATGCATTTTATCTCACGTGCCGAAACTAATACAAAAGAAACGCGAGTTTCGGAACGCGACATTAAACTCCTCCAACTATGTATTCTGTGCTCCAACGCACACACGCACATTGTTTTGATAGATATGATCTTTGACGTTAGGAACACACCTACATTGCTTAGACAACAGTGAGTGCTTGAAATTTAATATGAACTTTATACCATAGCAATAAAGCTCAAATTGACTACGTTTTAGTTACAAATCATTTATATGGAAAGAAGAAAAGGGCTATTTTTAGAGTTTTTCCAGCAATAATTCTAATTTTTCTCGCCATAAAAACCATCCTTGAACTTCAACGAACATTTTAAAAAAAGATTTGGCCAAATTGGTCCAGGCGTTGTTGAGTTATGCGCTTACCAACACATTTTGCGATTCATTTTTATATTATAGATAAAATACAGAAAAACCAAACTTTCAACTTCGAAAATACAAAAATATTAAACAATTCTGAGAAATGATTTATATCAGACATAACCAAAGCGCACTCGATGACAGAAGGACATTCAAGGACTAAACAAAATTTACTCAACACTAATTCAGAAAATAAATAATGAGAACACATAAGAAAATGAGAAACTGATGATTTAGGTGCATTGAGTCAACTGTCAACACATGACAAAAAACTTCTTACGTTGAGGATTCCAAACATATCCGGAAAAAAGTAATGGATCACGATTCATATCATTTTATATATAATGTATAGGTAATCTATAAATTAATCATTGTGAATGTGATAATCATCATAATGCTTGTATTTATATTCCAGTCAAAATTTCATGAAGGACACAGCCTATGACTATGATCTCTTAATCATAAATGGAAATATTAATAATTGAATACCTAAAAATCAAGTAAATATGGAATTTATACTTAACAACAAGCACGCAAAAGCTTCTAACCTAACGTCGGTGCTTTCCTATATTTTTGCATTAAACTTTCGTTTCGGTTATCGAGTTTTCAATGAGAATCATGAAGATATTCCCACTGAGAATCAATTTGGGACATTCTGGTCAACATAAATTCATTCTCGTCATTTCTTTGTTCTTTACCTAGAGAACAGCAGCACTTATCGGAAGTAACTAATGGATTCTGGCCGAATTTATCTCATAACAAAATCCATCGGTTTAACGATTGTTCGAATCGATGTGACTCAATTTCGTTAATCCTTTTCTGGTGGTCAACTGAAACACTTTCGCGAATGGACAAATTGTCATTTATGTTTCTTGTTAAATATGTTTTTGTCGGCTAATGACAATGAAACAACGGTGCTCGAGGTGGAACCCAACTCGACATATAGTCATTTTCTGCCTGTTCCACTCGTAATTCGTTGACCTTCTTTCCTTTCGATAACCATTTTCTGCGAGATATCGTTATAATATTGTGGTGTGATATTACTGCGATTTCAAAATGTAAACAATTGTTTTCTGTGCTTTGTTTACTTGTGCAAGATAAAATCTTTAGGCGCAATAATCAATATAGAAAATTGGAACCCAGAAATGCCCCAGGCGTATGCAGAGATGAAACCACTAAATAATAAAGCGATAGTTCTGTTACCTTGTGAATAAATAAAGATAAGATAGTGCATGAAGTGTAAATTCGATGTTGATATTGATCTAAGGTCACGGTATTATCTTTCATGATAAACGATGGTGCATTTAGACATCTAACATACAGATAGTTCGGAATTCTACAACGTAAATCACTTGAATTCCGAAAGAAATTGAATGCTTACCATTTGTTAAGCCAAAAATAGCTTGATGAGATGTCTACATTGAAATCGATAAGATCAACGAGAAGAATTAGAGATATCAAGAAAGTTGACACAATCCGCGAATTTTCTTAGATTTCGGGAATTACTGCCACTGTAATTTCGTATCAACGCAAAAAAAATTCTCAAATAGCCGAAAAATAAACATAAATACGTTTCGCTTTGATAAACTGTGGATGTATGAAATTTAAAACGTATTTAGATGTTGTTAGTTGTGTCGTTGACCCTGAAAGAAAGTAAAGCAAAAGTATAAATTACAAAACGTCTGAATCATCTCTTCGTGAATCACATCTTCTATACCACTTGCGGCTATCAACCGGTAGAGTGCATATACCTGTCTGAAAGGAATATTACCAATACTGCGTGACCTGGTTGACTATCAACTGGGCAACTCTTTAGTACTATCAGATTACCTAAATCGATATAACGGATTTCACAGTCAGAACTCCGTTTGTCAATGAGGCTTCAAAAAATTTTCACATCCAAAGAAGTTTTATACATACTAGTTCGTGGAATTACAATATATTCAATACAAATAGCAAGTAAAGTAAGCGTTCAATTGATCTAAGAGAGAACACACATTTTAATATTATCAGAGACGTCGTCCAATAAAACAGTCTGAAAAAACATACTATTAACAATACAATCTGCATAAGAGAACATGTTCAGAACTCATCCCTTCCATACCTTTTCAACCGTCGACCAAATCACGAGTATACGTTCTTCCATTTTCCCTTACAAATGATGTTAAACGCTTTCTGAATCTTTTCAGAAAAGCCTCCTCTGTAATTTCTTTTAGTCGAGGATTGAACAACCCTGGAGGTAGATAACGGCAGAAGCAAGCGGGGACTTGTTAACTTTGAATTTTATTTGTGAACGCACCCTTAGACCAATCATCGAACTGTCAATGTCCATTCATTTAGTAAAGCGAACATATTCATCAGGGTGAAGTACACGAACGAAAAACCTTTGCAAGTTATAAAATTTACAACCGAAATTCGGAGTCGGTGACCGCAACTTTAAAAGCCTATATCTTAAGTTTTCCCTAGTAGACAGGCAATCACAAGTTTGGTGCAATAATTTGAGTCTACATACATATTCGCTGTTGGATGTTGTCGTGCGTGAGACAAAGGACCGGTCGCAGTAACGAAAACATGGCTGCCGTTCGGGCTTCCGTAACCGACGGCCCAAATCAGTCAATTCCACGGCGTTCCCAAGAATTGGACATCCGTCAGACCACTCTATGCCGAAATTTGCGTGAGGATCTTGGTGTACACCCGTACAAGATCACGCTGACTCAAGAATTGAAGCATGTGAAGCGACGTAGTTTCTCCGATTTTCATCGAGAAATCATCTTCAGCGATGTAGCTCATTTTTTACTCAATGGCTTTGTTAATAAGCAGAATACGCGTTATTCGACAGGCAGCAAGCCACACGTGATTCATGAGACTCAATTGTATCCCCAAGAAATCACGGTTTGGTGCGGTCTTCACGCCGGCGGCATCATTGGACCATTGATGCCAACAATCGTCACGTTACGGTCAATGGCGATCGCTACCGCTCCATGATAACGAATTTTTTTTGGGCCCCAATTGCAAGGTATGGACTTGGCCAACATGTGGTTTCAACAGGACGGTGCCACTAGCCACACAGCACACGTAACAATCGGTTTATTGAATCAGACATTTGGTGAGCGCGTAATTTCGAGAAACGGCCCCGTCGATCGGCCGCCTCGTTCGTGCAATTTGACGCCCTGGACTATTTTCTTTGGGGCGACGTCCAGTCACTGGTCTATGCCAACAAGCCGACGACATTGCAAGAGCTCAGAGACTACATTGAATGCCAAATAGCGGCCGTTTCGGCTGAAATGTGTGACCGAGTCATCGAAAATTGGGTCCAGATAATTGACCGCTGCAAACGGGTCGGTGATGGCCATATGAATGAAGTCGAGCTCCTTTCATAAATGTTATGGTTGTACTTCAAGCCAATAATAAAGTTTTTGAAATATCTCAAATGGTTTGTGTTTTATTTAGATTTGAAGTTGTCAAGACCCTATTGAAAAACCCTTTAGTTAGCTGATGTACAATTCTGAGTCTCAGTACACAGCGCATCAGAGAGTACTCCGGCAAGGATGATGAGAGGCTGCTGAACGTTAGCTATACTGTTTTATCGAAATTAATAGAAGGCAATCTGCTATCGAACCAGTCTTTGAGTTTTTCCAAGTGCGTCTGAATGTTTTGCTTCAGACTCTACCAGTTTCGCTTTAATAGTATATCACTGTGTCATCGATATGATTTTTCTAATTTTTTTCTGTATGAACAGGTCATTCAAGTGAATTAGGCACAAAACAGGTCTCAGCACTGTCCCCTGAGGTATTCCTCATGTAATATTATTTTCCGCACTGACTTCCAATTCTCACCTGTTGTGTACTATTTGCAATACCTCTCACACCTATATCCTCCATGATATCTACTAGTATCGAGTGGTTTACATTATCGAATGCCTCCCTAAGATCTACAAAAAAAGCAGCAATTTACGTATGGTTTCTGTTAGGACGTAAATTGTATCGGTTGTATACTTTTGATTTCTAAATCCATATTGTGACGCTGACGGCAGTTCATTCTTTGTTAGCAAATGAGCTTAATCTCTCGTCTACAAGTTCTACTAGAAGACTTTACTGATCGATGGTTGTAGGTAGATTGGTCTATAGTTTGTAATGTTATCTGTTTTACCAGATTTAAATTTTGGGCTAACTATGTTTTTCAGTATCGACGGAAATACTCCCTACTCAAATGATTTATTTAATATGTTCATCAGAGGTTTGCTGATGAATTCAATAATAACATAAAGAATTTCAGCTTTGATTCCATCGTGTTATAATCCTTTTATTCATTTATGGTGTTCTTTACCTCAATAATACTTGTTGGATTGAGAAAAAATGATTATTATTAATTTTTTTGTCCTTACAATTGGGATTCATTTATTGCTTTCTGCAATTTTCCTCTGATCAGTAACTCCCATTTTTAACATTATTCATCTGTTTATTCGTTTTGATTTTCAGGATTGCAATAGTTTTTTTATTGATTCTGAACGACTAAACTCGAATGAATAGTTTTTCAGTAGGGATCAAACTTTCATTATAATAATTTATCTCATGTTCTGTACACCTTCACTTGAAGATGGTGACCCCACTTCGACAGTCTACAGTGCCCAGATATTTCAGATTTTAAGTGCATATGATACCAAATTATATCCAAGCCAGCAATCTGGATCACAAATATCTGAAGAAGGTTCGTTAATAACTATAATCAAGTTGAGGATGGAACCCATAATCTGTTTTCACAATTTTTAGTTTAGTATTCTGTTGGAAACAAAATAGATATAATTGCATATTTAGTGATTGTACATAAGGAGATATAACGATTATTACACATGCTTATGTGGGAGAAAATCTATGGCCATTAAACAATTAAGGGCAATCGTATCTTCAACCCTGAAATTATTCGACGAACGATTTGATTATATTTTTTAATCAAAGTGTTTATTATTAACTTCAACTGTATTTGACATGGATGTTCAAAAACAATGAAATAAACAAATGGCTACTGACTCAATTCGAAAATTATGAAAATGAAGTTATGTGGAGATCATAATAAACTAAAGAATTATTTACAAAAGTAACTAGATATTATTCGTCAAATGTGGTAATAGTAGGTATCAAAACGCACTTATCTAAAATATGTTATGAGATTAACAACTTTCTTCTATATCATCATATCACACATTTGTTTGTAAGCCAATAGTTCAAAAGAATATATATATATATATTTAGCGAAAGTTATGTTTATTCAACTCAACCATTTGTATCTATTGATCACCCTGTATAAAATAAAAACGGAAGGGTCCTGGATAACGCGAACCCAATGATTAAATAATATCTCTTCTCAACTCCATGAAGACTTATTAACATATTGAAACACCTAGCTTAGTTGTACACCTGTTGAATTTAAATTCCTTGAGCTTTCTTGTTGAAACACGTAGGTATACGATGCGGAATGAAGACAATTCCTCCATTTCAAATTCGAGGATATTCTTAATATTCATCATCATCTTTAAATTTAAATACACAAGGTGTCCAAGTTAGAGCCACGATAAGACATTTATGGAACAACTGAAAACAAAGTTCCACATATTTTAATGAGCTTTCAGCTTTAAGGTAATGAACTTATGTTTTAGAGATTTTTTTCGTGAACGTTTCGTTTCTGATTGGAAATTCCCAATGTTTTTCTTCGAATCGTTCCATTCGTACAAATTGCTTCCTAATTATTAATTAAAATGAAAGGGAGATAAACCAGTGTTGCACCCCTAAATTCTTTATTTCACTTCTAAACTATTTCCTCATTTTTTTAATTTGGAAAATGTGGCAATACAATACATTTGAATAATAGATTTAAGAAATGGTTTGAAGAAATTTGAAAGAATTCAGAAGAATGATATTTGACAGATGACTGATGCTAATAAAATGGCAGGTTCGAATGTTTTTGTTCCACAAGGAGTTGAAGAGTTGAAAGCCTATAAAATTTTGCATCAGAACTTCTGATACGTTCATATTTTCCTTTATCGAAAATTGATTTGGAAATATAAACTCAATCTGCAATTTCTCTGTGTCCTGTCTTTTCATCATAAAATTGTTGATTCGATAAGGAAAAAAAAAGAAAATACTGCTGCAACTCTTTTCTCATAAATTCACAGAAAGATTGCCAGGTTTTGTGTAATTTTGTTACCTTGAAAGATGTTGAAAACAATATTTAGTGAGCAAACAATAAAGCATATAGATCAGGGGTTAGTGACAGGGTGTCATATAATTCGCCGTATGACATAAAAGCCTAGGGAAAAAACCTCAGTAAAAAAAACCCTGGCTCCCCGCCTAAGTGTGAAAGTACAAAAATAAGCTGAAATATATTTTGGGGACTTCTTTCTTCAAGAGAGGTCTTCTATTGATGGAGACAGAGACTTCTTCAAGTTGCCCACATCGAATTGGAAATAAAAAGACAAAAGCAGAAAAATGAGCTGAATAACAAAAATACGTATCATATTCGTTTGAAATTTATAACCCATTCCAAGTAAGAATCGGAAAAATCATGAATATCCCTAAAACCATCTTGAAATTCATATCTGGGACAACTATTGATGAAATGATATATTGTTTCTTCTGCTTCTCCACATTCACAACTTGCGTACAACTTGGTACGATCATGACCTGTTCTCAAACGATTGAGAACTCTCCAAATTTTTCTTGGAAGATCAAAACCAGGAATTTTTTCAGAAGGATAAATAATAAAATACTACTTGGACAGTTTTGGAGAAATTAAGAAAACTGAAAGTGAGTTGATAACCCAGTAATGAAATGACTGTATTTTAGGGTTTTTGCTACTTTGAAATGTTATCACAAGGAGCTCAAAATAATAATCCCAATAAAATAATATATTGCATTGGAACATTTCGATGAGTATATTTTTCTATTCACAAAATCGATTTGAAAAGACAAACTCAATCTGCTACTCTCTTATTTCTTCACCATAAAATTGTTGGTTTGAATCTGAAACAAATACTACTCAGACTATTCTCTCATTAATTCACAATGAGAGGTTAATTATTCAAAAATTATTAAGTACGCGACTGTCAGATGAATTCGTATTTCAACAAGTTCATTTCAAACATTCCTAATAATGTTCTCTCAATTTTACGAATTTTTTATATTATTATATTATATTATTCTTAAGCAGAGATTAAGGGGGTCATCCATATAACTTTTTGTTCAAATCCTTAACTTTATTCATTGTGAAAAAATTTGGAAAAGTTAAATTCAGCGTAAAACTGATTCTAATAAAATGTTAGTTTTTGAGTATTTTTGTTATCCAAAAATGTAATTACCAAGGAGTAGCGAAAATCAATCCCTATAATATTTTGCATCAGAACTTTTGAATGTACCTATATTTTCCTTATGAAAAATTGATCTGAAGAAGATTGACTTGATCTGCAAATTAATTATATCTTGACTTTTCATTATGAAATTATTATTCATTCGAAAATTCAAGTAGACTACTGTCGAATGAAGTCATATTTCAATATGTTTATTCCAGTAAAAACTATGAACTTTGGTTATTTTGACGATTTTTAAAATTTAAAAAATCCAAAATGTGATTATTTGGCTAAAATTGAGGGAGTCGTTTATATATCTTTCAGTTTCAAAACCCCCCTCGTTTTCATGTCCTGACCTTTCTCCATAAATTTTTTTGTCAAAAAAATGTATTAAATATCCCTCGGATTTTTTCCCTAATTTCAAAGAATTGTAATATCAACAAAAAAATGTGTTGAACTATAAGTTTTATAAAAGATCCCCCTTAAGTTTTTCTGAAGAATATTTGGCATCAATTCCGAAACATCACTTATATAAAATAAGTAATACGAAATCACTAATAAAAGATCGAATCATCGTTCATTACATTATGACTCCATTATGACTTTCAGAAATAAGTTGAGGTTGTTGTTCATGAGAGGTTATTGCTGATTTTTAGCTTACTAATGTAAAAATATGTTAGACTTAAGACTTAGTTTTTTTCCTTGTAAATAAATAAATAAATAAATAAATAAACATATGAGGTGTTCCAACGAAAATTTCACCCCTAGAGCTCAGAATCACGTAATTACTTATAGAACATGGTCCTTTTGTTGCGGATGCTATCGATTTTTTTTTTTCAGAGACATAATTTTGAATTTTTTTTTGTCAAAAAAATGTATTAAATAGAATTTTTCCTAATTTCAAAGAATTGTAATATCAACAAAAAATGTGTTGAACTATAAGTTTTATAAAAGATCCCCCCTTAAGTTTTTTCTTAAGAATATTTGGCATCAATTCCGAAACATCACTTATATAAAATAAATCATACTACGAAATCACTGGTAAAAGATCTAATTATCGTTCATTATGATTACATATGAGGTGTTCCAACGAAAATTTCACCCCTAGAGCTCAGAATCACGTAATTACTTATAGAACATGGTCCTTTTGTTGCGGATGCTATCGATTTTTTTTCAGAGACATAATTTTAAATTTTTTTGTCAAAAATGTATTAAATATCCCTCGGATTTTTCCCTAATTTCAAATAATAATAAATAAATAATAAATATCAACAAAAAAATGTGTTGAACTATAAGTTTTATAAAAGATCCCCCTTAAGTTTTTCTGAAGAATATTTGGCATCAATTCCGAAACATCACTTATATAAAATAAGTCATACTACGAAATCACAGGTAAAAGATCCAATCATCGTTCATTATGATTACATATGAGGTGTTCCAACGAAAATTTCACCCCCTAGAGCTCAGAATTACGTAATTACTTATAGAACATGAACCTTTTGTTGCGGATGCTATCGATTTTTTTTTCAGAGACATAATTTCTGAAATTTTGAAGAAGAACTGTATAAGAGGTGTCTTATCAGTTTGGTCATGAAAAAATTCGAATATAGGATTGATAATTATAGAATATAACAATAATTTCATGAAATCATCACAAAAGCTCTTGCAAAACCGAAACGAAGTAATTCACTGATTTCATAATCGTCCAATTAATCGTGCAACACCCTGTATGGTATCCTCAAAACTAAGTTCAGTAGTATCTTATCATCATCCTTCACGAATTTCGTTAAAGAAGTTCCTCAACTTCGGTGTAGGATGCAAATAAAAACGCAGCTTTATCTAAATATTTGACTTATAGGTCGAGAACGAATTCCCCAACATCTGTGCCCTACAAAGAACTCGACTACGATTTCTTGGAATCAGGCAGATAGTTCTCGGAGAAAAAAAGGGACAAAAGGCCACCTGATAGCGTGCCGAGGAGGGTTCACCCACCGATATCTTCAACAGCTAGAATACCGGTTTTTCGAACAGGGTATGGGGAATAAACGAGTAGTTTATATTCCTTTAAAGTTTTAACAGAAGAGCCTCGGGTGATTGCTTTCATTAAAACGTAATAGCTATTGTTTTGATCGACGAATATTCGAATGAGGAGTTTTTTTTTAATCATGATTTTTTTTTGGTTATATGTCGATCATATGTTTTTCAATTTGTTGAGGAATTTGGATAATGAAGAAATGGGCACAGTTTTCACTGTCTTCTTATCATCGGAAATATATCCCAACTAGCAAAGCTATTTTATAATTTCAAATTCGTCGTGCCATTTTATTTCATAAACGGTTCTTCAAATGCAATTTGGTTTCATTCAAATTGCCGATCGTGTCTTAAGAATGTCTTAGTGCAAAAATACAAAACAGTTTTACAGCAAATTATATTCTTGATCTATAAACATTAATACGACAATTTTAAAGGACATTTCAGCTTACCGAACAAATTTGTTTTATAATTTATTTATACTGTTAACTGATACAGGTTTGTTCTCTTGCGAACATTCATAAAACCGTTTTATAAGTGAAGTATTTCTAAAATTACACTATAAATGTATTATTATTGTTTGATGCATATTGCACTCAGATATTACCTCAAAAAAATTATCATTTAAACATCATGAACACCCTTATGATGAAATCAATTTATGATAATTATAAAACACAGAAATGTTTTTGAGGATACAGAATAATTTTTTAATACATTTATAAAACGGATCAACATTTAGCCATTATTGTTTCATCAGTTGGGAGTGATCTTTATTATTATGAATTCGCTAGGTATATGGAAGAAAGTTGAGGAAAGTGGAGCATTCTACAGAAAAGTTAAAAAATGCTTTCAAAATATCTTAGGGGACACAGTGATTATTTATAATAATTCGTTAGATGTCTCTATAAGGAAGCAGAAGGTGTTAAAACAGATGAACAAAATGATCTATTTGCTTCAAGTGGTCTAGTTGTACTATGCGGCTCCAATAAAACTGCTCTTAATCATCAAGAAGTTGAGACAAGATCCGTTGACGAAAATGAAGGTGTACTAAATAACTAAAAACATGACATATTTTTACCATCTCTTTTATTCTAGGTGATGTTTACCCCATATAATGTTATACGCGTTTTTTTTATCATCACCTTTACCACAGCCGCCTCTGTTTTGGAAATGTAACCGAGAATTGAAATATTTTATAAAGATCTATTGCAGAGCAAAATATTGTATAAAAAATTTCACGGTCTTGAAAGTACTTTATAACATGCGAACCATATTTTGTGTTGTTTAAACGTCCAATATACGGCGACCATTTTTAACTGTATTACAAAAATCACTTTAGACTGCATATAACGGTGGAATATGCATCCTTTAAAGGATTTCATTACAGCAGAGGCCGAAATGAGAGAAATTTCATTTATTACTCTATCTCTTGAAACTCAATAGAGCTAATATATTCGAGGCCTTTTAAAATTTTGTTATATTTGTCCTATATATAAAACAAAAAAATTCAGATGGTGAATGAAGGTTCTATCAGTCTGATATTGAGTATGCATATATCAGAAATATTTGTAAACGGCTGGCGTATAAAAGGTAACCAATACTAGGCTTTTCGTTGCCTTGAGGACCATTAAAAAATGAATTATTCTCAGCAGGTATACTTGAACAATAAAAGAGTTTTATTTTTAACTTTTTTCAAAATAAAAAAGCTACATCTGAGATAATAAAACAACTTGAATAAAACAGCTTTTTTTCTAGCTCGTTAAATACCATAATAATGAAATAAATATATATTAATTATATAATTAATTATATATACAAATAAAACAAACGAGCTATAAGATCTTGAAGTATAACCCAAAAAACGTTTTTAATACATTATTTCCCATAAGATATCCGACGTATTTGACCATAAATTTGTACTTGTATAGACATTATTTATATCTCATATATTCTTGAATTTCATCGTTGTCTCATTCTTTCGCCAGAAAATATAATTCACTCTCTCATTTACTTGAGAACCAGCCATCGACGAAGTTAAAGTTGATGTAACTTTATTACGTTGACATTTACTCTTCGTGTCGACTCTGGCCCCATTGAAACTTTGGTGCGGCTGTCAAACATGAAACTACTAAAAATTTCTCATCTCCTGGCACGCTCTGGCAAATTGAGCTTGGATCAAAACTTGAGAAAAACGGTGAATAGTTATTTTTGAGTTGAGATATAGATTTATTCGTTCACCATGGTGGTTGCATTAGTATTCAGTAATGGATTCACACAAGGGGCAACGGGGCTATTGTTTAGGGCGGCAAATTTTCTAGGTCGCCAAAATTTTGAGAGTGAGAAAAAATTTTCGATACAATATATAATTAACTAAGTCTTTCAAATAAACATTTTATCTTTCAAGAAACATTATTTATATATAATGTATCGAATATGAGTTCTGTATATTATGGGATAGGAAATTTGAGTAAACTATTCAAATAAATTAATTAATCCATTGCCATAAAAAAATTTAAGTTGATATTTTTATTTTTTGGAATTTATGGATTCATGAAGTTTTTTTTGTTAGGCTAGTTTGTCTGTAAAAGAAGCAAATCAATACTACTATAAGTCATTCTTAGTGGAGAATTGATAATTCAAAGACAAATACAATTATTTTTGCATATTACCATAGTATAAACTAAATAATGTATGAGTGAATAAAGAATAAAAAGAAATGAGATATAATGTATAATAAATAATATATAGGGTGAGTCTTTGATCACTGCGTTAGTTTCAACCATAAATTCTTGACGTCAAGACACATTTTCTTCCTTTAACATTTTTCCAAAATTGGCCCCGTTCAAAAGATGAAGGGTGTTGAAATTTCATAAAAAAATTGCATTTTCACCTGTAAAATTCAAACGACAATATCAATTGAAATGATCTCTTGAAATGAAATGATCTTGTGAGTTTCTCACTACTATTGTACATATTGGTGAAATTGCGTGAAAAACAAATATCACTTGAACTATAGGTCCGTATCTTGTAATTCCTAGTATCATTAGTTTTTTTGCAGATAAAATCATTCATCATCTTTTTTCCTAAATTGCACCATTTTTGAGATAATTTAAGTTGAAAGGAATTATAAATCGATATCTGATGGAACATGAGTGAGTGAATCATTTCTTACAGGTAAAATAATGTTTTTAAACAATTCAGATAGAATAGAATTTTTGGAGATGAAATCATTAATCTTTTTACCTAAAATACACCATTTTTTAGATATTTGAAGTTGAAAGGAATCAAATCGATATAATCATCTGAAGAAACATTCAGATTCAATAGTGGATGCTGTGGAAGGTAATTTTCATTCAAACTAAACTGAACTACAGAGGGGTATTTGCCCAATGTGAAAACTTAAAATGGTTATAACTTTTTAACGCAGCTGAATATGGAAAAACGTTATGGGAAAAAAGTGTTTCTTTTCATCTCAAGAACCTATGGTTAATTTAACGCGGTGCTCAAAGAATCACCCTGTATAATACATAATGAATTTTCTGCAATAAATTAATATTCAAGTCATAGAACGGCATTTTCTTTTTGCCCCAGGGAGGCACAAATTTAAATCCAGCCCTGTTAGTATCACACTGTTCCAATGTACGGGAAAAAACTTCAAAACAAGAATGCAAAAGCCTCTGACATCACGTCAGTGCATTTCTTCAAATTGTTTTCATATTCACTTTCGAACTTCATCATTTATTCTGTTATTTTTAAATTATTTATTTCACTTATGTTTATCCTGTATCCTATTTTTACCCTTTCTTCTACTATTCTAATGTTTTTCAATATCCAGCCTGTCGTCCTTGTTTATCATCCCTCATTTCTTAAATAAAATACAACTTTCGAATTTGTTTCTTGACGCTTCAAGTCAAGTTCGAATCAAGTCCAAGAGCTGCACATAGAGGGGAAAAACTTCAATTTTACTCAAGGTGATTCATTTTTCCATGCTTTCTCGGTAGAACTAGAAAATTTCTGAATATCTGAAGATTTAACATTTATTTTCATTCCAGTAAGCATTCTGTTTCAATATTGTGTTATTTTCAAATTAATTCCAAAATGATTAATAATTGTAGCTAAAACAACTGCAAAAACAATAGATTCAATAATCCCTAACTTTCTTTCTTCTCAATACCATTAGACACCGACAGGTGAGAGATACATATAGTATTGTAGAAAATGTTGTTTATTAAACGCTCCGTTATTTGAGTAGTGCTTCATTCAATTAGATGAGATTAGTTGAGATATCAGGAACCAATGGAGGAATTTCAGGAGGTTTACGCCTACGGTCGTCATTTCTTTACGATCAGTTGAGATATCAGGAACCAACGGAATTTCAGGAGGTTTACGCTTACTGTCGTCATTTCTTTACGATTAGTTGAAATATCAGGAACCAATGGAATTTCAAGAGGTTTACGCCTACTGTCGTCATTTCTTTACGATTAGTTGAGATATCAGGAACCAATGAAATTTCAGGAGGTTTACGCCTACTGTCGTCAATTCTTTACGATTAGTTAAGATATCAGGAACCAATGGAATTTCAGGAGGTTTACGCCTACTGCATGCGTATGCAGAAGAGTGAAATTTTTTTAGATGAATATTTGAGTGTGTATCTATATGATTTTCAATTTTATAAATAGAAATAACAATAATATATATATATATATATATATATATATATTTATAACAATAATTCAATAGGTTTTTTATTTTTTTCCCAGGGAAGTGTTTTTCACGCTAAATCTTCGAATGGAAACGATCTAAATCTCCCCCCACCTTTTCCCGCTTTTCACTCAAGATCATTCAGGTCCCTCGCTAAAACTTGCCACTAATTCTAGAATTCCATGATCAAATTCCTCTCTTCATAAATTGAAAAAAGTAAAAAATAGTATCAGTTCAAACTGAATCATCAGAGAATTCATTGAGAAAAATTGTTCGAAACAATTAAATATAAAAGGAAAGTTATTTTTCATGGACTCGAGATTAATGTTTCAGTGAAATTTAAGTATTGAGGATTTTATATTAAACACATTCGATGCTTTCAACCACGAACTACTTATTTTTCCATATAATACCTACTATTCAACTCAATCTTTGTTTAGGAAAATTTTAATGAGTCATTTCACTTGCAAACCTAAGGTACCTATGATTTTTAACACATTTCAAAAAGTTTTAGAGGCTGTTCCTGAGTAAACTATTGAGTAAATTTCATCACTAATTACTGTTTCTTTCAAAGTGATATTAAAACCACAATAAAACAATATATCTTTTATTGAATGCGTTCTGTTAAAGAGGAAATGTGATTACATTTACGGTTACATTATGAGCGGAGTCATAATTTTTATATGAATATAGACTAAACAATGGTCCATACATTCTAAATATCACTGTGAAATACATGTCGGCTAGTACCATCTTCATTTATTTCCTTCTGCTACTAGTGGATTCACCCGATATACTTTTTCTACAAATATTTGATCTCCACGATGAATATAGAGTTTGAATTTCTAAATATCTTTTCGATGTAAGAATTGAATAGGGATTTTCTGATTGAAAACACGCCAAGTTCTGCAACAATTCTATTCCATTGTGTACTCAATGAATATGAATCCAAAATATGGAAACTATGGCTTTCAGTATTTTCAAGGTTTTTTTGCACGATTTTGTACTGGAGACTCTATATTACCGGTGCAACTGGCTGCTATTTCACGGTGATTAGGTCTATTCTTGTTCTATTTTGGTCCTCCTGTTTATATGGTCTGAAAAATATTCCCGCTGTGCCTCGTTTCGACTTGTCGATCAGCATGCAAAATAGGTGCAATATAAATGATTTATATCAGAAACGATATGTTCGGATTGATATGGGCAAGACGCAGGGAACGGGTCATATTCCAATTATGAGTTTGACCCACCCTATTCTTGTACGAAACCCAATACTCCTTCTATTGAATTGCACTCGAATTATTTCTAACTTTGGGTCAGCTGCGGAACAGCTCGTTATGCTCGACACATAAAATAAGACCCCATTTTACGATCTCATTTAATAGTTTGCCTTGTTTTGTCTGCCGTATTGGTTGAACGTAAATTTTGTTTTCATAGTTCGCACGTACAGTTTTTTCTTGGCTGTTGTTTGTTTTGGGTTTATCGAAGAACGAGTTTAAGGAGCGAGAGAGAATAAATTAATGTTTCGACTGCCTGAAAATAATTCTGCACCTGAATTCGACACCAATCATGTTAAAAATATTTTAGGTAGTGATTGCCTCATGAGTAAGTGTCAAAGTCACTGGCATTAACCGTTCAGCTCATAGCATACACTCTGACAAAAAAGTATTCGGAAATTGCACAAGTGTATCAAAATTGGCAAATACCCCTGTGTAGTCCAGTTTAGTTTGGATGAAAATTACCTTCCACAGCATCCACTATTGAATCTGAATTGTTTAAAAAAATTTCCCTCTAAGAAATGATTCGCTCATTCATGTTTCATTAGATGGAGTCCATTTTCAGAAGGAAGATCCTTGACAGACTTTCTTGTGCATTGACCAGTAAACAGGTCCATGAGGCTCTTGATATCATACTGTTAAAAATATGAAAATCTCTTTCGAAATATTCAACAACAATGAATGATGTCACTACTTACTTTGCATGATGATAATTTTCTGTGATGAATCCCAATAACAATTTACTTGGACAGATTACAAGTATTCCAAGATTTAGGTGTGCAATTATACTTGATCGAAGAAATTGAGTTTGATCAACTAAGTGTTCTTCAATAAAAAAATCATGTTAGATCGTTAATATGAATCTATATTGTTTAGATTATTATTAATTACTGAACATGCGTAAATTTAATGTAATATAATATAATGTAATATAATGGTTATTCATAGATTATGTCAAAAAACTAATAATTGCAATTTTTTTTAAATGAAAGATAATGTCTGTGACCATTATTGATATTCAGTTATAATTTTTCTCAAAATAACTAGAGTAAATTATTATCACATTGAAATATTATTATAACGTCTCTGTGGTAGGTAGTTCCTAATAAAATAGTGTTCTGTGGTTCCTTGTTGTTTTGATTCTGTTTGAAACTTTTAACAGTTATTTGTAGCTTTCTTAAAAAAAAATGTGGAAAATATTGCAAGGATAATTTCAATAATTGAAATAATTATATTCAGTATGAAATGATTGTGGGCAGAAAATGCATTCTTATCTTTCTTATTTATGAGCCTATTGCTTCCAGTTTTAATATTGATGGAATTTTAATTATACATGCATCAGAACAAACATTCAGAAATATTATAACAGACTCAAATTCTATTATCTCCTTAGTTTGTGAACCAGGTTGAATAGGTGTATGAATTAAAGATGTGAAAAAACTGCTTTTAACTTACAAAACAAATCTGGGAGACTGGGATCGAAGTTTTTAAAACTCACATGAGCTTACTTTGAAGCATTCCTATGTTAGAATAGATTTAATTCGATGAACCCTAAAAGTCTGAAGCTATAATGAAGCAGCTCTTCATAAAGACAAGTTTTCAATTTAACAGGTCCTGACAGAAAAAACATAACCTATTTCAACGGTCACCATACCGAAGTACCTATGTGAGTGATGGAAATCTTTTTCTCTATGTATATGGAATTCCATACAGAATATTACTCTGGGTTAAATATTAAACAAGGTGCTAGACATCATCAATAATGAATACAGCAAATGGCAATTCAGATTTTGTGATGAATGTAAGACAAAAATTGTTCAGTGGTTAATTTCATCTATAGTGTTTAGTTGTGGAACCATAGACTGAAGAGATTTCCCAACCTTTTGTAGAAATATTTTATACAGAAAGACATAAAATATGGCAACGTTGAACAGATCTGATTATTGAATCAATTCAACACAGAGTTGGATTTGGGAAAATCAGAAAATTCCGACAAAATTATATTGATTTAATTCCTTTCTTGTGCAATTTAGGAAGATTATGAATGATATCATCTGCAAAAAAGAATAATGATTCTAGGGAGTACAAGATACGGAAATTGTTTTTCATGCAATTTAACCAATCTGTACAGTAGTAGTGAGAAACTCACAAGAAATGAAATAAATCTATTGATGCCAAAATATGCATGATGTTATCCAAAACCTTCTACAAGAGATGATTTCAATTGATATTGTCGGTTGAATATTACAGGTGAAAATGCAATTTTTTCATGAAATTTCCACACCTTATATCTTTTGAACGGGGCCAAATTAGAAAAAATGTTGTAGGAAGAAAATGTTTCTTTTGACGTCAAGAATCTATGGTTAAAATCAACGCAGTGTTCAAAGACTCACCCTGTATATTGTAAAAGTATAAGTGATGATTCAATGAAACTATTCATTCATTTTAAATTGAATAAAAATTGCAGGAACTGTAATTGAATAACCAATTATGATACAGGTTGGGCCACCCATAACTTTTCACCTCAGATTTTGAGATCTGGGATGTAATAACGAAAAAACACTAGGTCATAACATGTTTTGTTGAAAAGGGGATAAATAAGGTTGTTGAAATGAGTTTGATATCTCAACTTCTTTTGCGGCAACCCCAAATAGCTCTCATTTTTGAATAGGGAAATGGGGTCGAGCAGTACCTTGTTGGAAATGTTGCAAATTCAATTTCCTGCACGAGTTTTTTTTCCATGGCTTTATAATAATAATAATAATAATGTATAATAATGCAAAGTGACTCAGTATTCCATCAATAACTTTTACACTCAAAATTTTGTTCTTTGAGATGTAAAAACGCTTGGATGGGTCAAAAAATTAATTCGATATCACTACCCTCCTAGCCGCTACCACTTATATAAATTATTTTTGAAAAGAGATAATACGTCGAGTAGCTTTGTTCAAAAGGTAATTCAATTACCTGCATGAGCGTATTATTTTTCTTCTCCGATTGCTTAACTATTAAACAGCATGAAACAGTATTCCAATGCATAAACTACTACCCCAATGTTTGACCTTCGGGATGAGAAAACGAAGTACACTTGGACGTGTTTGATGCAGGGATATGAACGCATAATTGAATGAAGAAACTCTTATCTATTGAATTACGGACAATGAAAAAATGAATTGACATAATGATAAATACTTCAATTTAGTAAATGCTCGAAACGGCCTTCACCTGTCCCTATGTATACATACAGCAGTTCCTCAAAGCGATTCCTCACATTCCTTAGCATTTCGGGTGTTATCAAAGGAAATTAGTTTACTATGAACCGGCGTAATGGTCTATTTAAATAGGTCGTATAAATTTTACTTCTTGCACATTCATTCTTCGCAAAAAAATTTAATTTTTTTGCCACTCGCTGCGCAGTGAAATAACCCATTTTGAGGTCACAAGCTGATATGATCAAAGTCTGAAATCACTAAATGAATACTTATTGGACATACTACATGGATCAATAAGTCTCGAAGTAAACCAGTAACCACGTCTTTCTGGAGTACCAACCCTTGCTTGAAACGTGTCAAAATTTTAAGTCGATCGGACCAGAAACTGCTGAGTTATCGAGGTTGGAGAAAAGTCGTTTTGTAGTTTGTTTAAAAAATGGAAAAAACCGAGTTTCGTGTACTGATAAAACATTGTTTTTTAATGGGTGCCCCATTCGATGTTTATATTTCATAAATGTACTTGTGAAATCCACGTAATTGAATGAAAAATTAATTGTGTTTTGTTTAATCATTTCTGTTAGACATTTATTTCTAATCACAGTAATGTTGGATCAAATTCGACAACGTGAATCAAGCCTCGACAACGAAACATCTCTAGAAACACAGATAAGGAGCCACTCCTTCTGAACGTCTGTGCGTTATTACAATTTGAACGGATAATATGAGACAACAAACATGGATTACTCATGTAATTATTATGTTGAGTTCACGGAAGTTGATAACTCCACCGAAGTTCGCGCATCTACGATGTCATTGCTTATCTGTCGAATATATCATAATACACGATGTGTGATATTTAAAGCAAAGCGAGCGTGAAATTGTTATCAAGGTAACCGATTATGTAGCGACAAGATTTTTCTTGTTTCAGAGCGATATAGCGGAATCCGCCGAGGGTTTCTTGTGCTGAAAAGGCACCCTATTGTTGAGAGACGCTCTAACAGGAGTCAAGTGGTAGTTTTATGACCTGTAGGTGATTTCTGGTTCTAAACACAGGGTCGGATCGGGTAATACACAACACTTCACAGCACAGAGATTGGAGCGAACATGCTTGAACAAAGGGCATCACGAAAGGCTATTTGAAAAGAATGAATTAACGGAAATTGTGCAATCAATGGAATAAACGAAACCGTTAAAATACAAGACAGTACTGCTAACTTGCACTGAGAGAAAGTTAAAGACGAAATTAACAAAAACATCAAGATATAACAGCCATAAGCGACACAGCATCGGCAAGAACTGGCAACAAAATTGTGCTGCAACAGTTTCGGAAAAATTAGACTATATTATACGGAAATGTCAATTCATGAGCTAGCGAAAGAGTTTAAAGTTGAGGGTAGGGTAGGACTTCTTAGGCCCTGGCTCGCAATGGCCCTTTGGATAATCCGGCACTGTCCAAACCCTTTATAGAAGTTAAGATTTGTTCCGAACGGAGGCACCGACATTTTTTTACCTAATTCTATTCATAGCGTTAAGGATCTTTGTGTATTTAGATAATATTGACGTATTTGTCCACTAAGATGAGCGATGAGGAAACAATAACGAGTCGGGCAGCGTAGATAATAAGGTTTGTGGCCCACGATCTACACAAACCAAGATGCGCTTTTCACGCTTATCATGGAGTGAATTAGTTTAGAAATCGGCACTTTTGACTCCATTTGATCTTTGTGAATATGCTTCCGAAAAAGTGGGATGTTTCAATTTTAACTGAGTTAAAGTACGATAACTAGGATATTTTTGTGCATGAATCAACACAATACATGCGCATATTTTCAAATTGATGACAAGAGATCAGGAGTTTGCAACGATAAGATATGGAGAAATCAGGGAGCTTCCACGTAATTGATTTGAATCGAATGAATGATCACTGGGAAATGCGGAAAATACTCAAGAGTAAAAAATAAAAAATATTTATATTTTTTTTCTGATGAAGTAAAAACAAAAATTTCGTAAGCCACTAGTGATATTCCCCAAAACATATCTGATTTACTTTGATATACTCCTCAAACTAAGTGAATATGGATGGAAAGATTAAATGGAGGTTAGGAATGAAAGGGTGTAATAATTATTTATTAATTGGCTAGAACTCCATCTCTTCTCAATACTGCACAAAATCAATAAAAGACATTAACGTAGCCAAATTATTTATAGATCACGTCCAATTAAGTATTGTTGACTCACCCTTTGTATTGCTAGCAAACTGAAAATAATACTTTTATTATTGCACGTGCATATAACCGATATTTAGGTGGTGCTATAAATAGATGTCAGGGATTGTTGGAACCTGCTGTATGTTTGTCGTAAAGGGGAATTACTGTAAACTATATTCGGAGAATACAGATGATTGAACTCGTAAGAGGTCATGAACCTACAGGTTTCAGTATAGAATTTTTTTAAGATATCGTTCGAGTTATTCCTATCCACAGTTTATAATGCTGCACTGAAAATAAATCCCTTGAATCAACTGAATATAGTGATAATCAAAGAGAAATTGTAACACATATCTTTCTGACACATATGTGACTTATTATTTGTGAACCCCGAAGGAAGGTCCTATTTGTGGAAATAAATTGGGGTACTTCTCCTGTATAATGGATGTCAGGTGTGCATCGCTATTCGTCCGGTAGAGATCAGCGTGTACCTGCTGTATACAGGGTGAGGTGACTCACCTACTTGCAGACCCAAGACCAGACCTAGTATTAGAGACTATAGGATGACTCAACCAGTAAGTGGTCAAGGCCAGCCACCAGTTTCTAACGTTTGTTCTACCCAAAATAAAATGCAGAAAAAAAGCAATGATTCCACTTTACTGATTCACCCGAACCTGTTCCAAGACACCGTGTATGCAATCCCACAATTCAGAAGGGACTACAATAAACTGTTGCGCTAATGACTAATGCATCGAACTCATGTTTGTTGAAGGTGCGTGGGAATTAGATTGTTCACAGATTCAACAGGAACGATGTGAAATGAAATATATGGGCTGCACGCGAAAATTGCAATATTAAATTAACAATTAAATGTTGAAAAATCAGGAAACCTACATCTTGAATTAAAATAAGCACTCACAGTTTTCCTTCTGTTTTTTTCGAAATTCAAATTCCCTCCCCAAAAAATCAAATCTAAAGAACGTTTATCCTATCGAAAATCGATATCTTCTTCCAGTTAACTCTTGTTTTTTAAAAACCCAATTCATCAAAGTCCAGATTACAAAGAAAATAGCCTGTTAGCAACTAAATCTTATCTTCAAACCGGTTATTCTCGAGGAGCATTTGAGTATGAAACTCTCCATCTGAATTGAATATTTCAACAATTTATATCGACAAAAACATTGATTTTCTAATCTAAAATCTTATTGACAATTTAGTCTTCATATATGAAAAACCTCTAGCGTTCCCTAGATGGCACATTGCTGGAATAGAGATGTACTGAATATCAATAACCTGGATTTATTTTTTCAAAATATTCCCCATCAAGATCCATTCACTTTTGCATGCGTTTAATCCAATTGTCATTGATTGAGGTATCTCTAAAACATGCATTCTGAACGCTTCTTCAGATGTCCAAAAACGATGACACCTAATTTTATTTTTTACGAACGGGGATGAAGAGAAGTCATTCGGTGCTAAGTCAGGACTATACGGCAGATGACCCATCAAATCGATGTTCTGAGTGCTCAAAAATGCAGTTATTTGAGCCGTCTTCAGCGGTTGGTTTTTCTGATTTCATGGAAGACAACTGGCAAACAAATGGTTGTGTACCACTCAGAATTTACTGTTCCGCGTTGTTCTAGTTCTACAATTGCTACATGTCCAGTTTTTCAGAAAAACCAGGCAGTGCTTCGTGCACGATCAACTTTAGTTGGATCTGGCTTATCTCGAAACACCTATACAGTCGACTGCTGTTTACTTTCGAGCACATACGCGTAAATCCACCTGTCACGATGTCATAAACGTGCTGCGAAGCACCGCAATCGCATTATTGGAGCCTTTATTTCGACCAATCCACGAGAGACTTCTTTTTGAGCCATTGACAAATTGTGTGGGATCCAACGCGAACAAATTTTTTGACGGTCAAATGTTCATGCAATGTTGAATGTGTGACCGTTCTACTAATGCCTAAAAATGTCTCAATCTCACGATAGGCCACATGACGATCTTGCAATATCAGTTGGCGCACAGCATCGAAGGTTTTAGGATCAACAACTGATTTTGGACGACCTTCACGAAATTCGTCTTGGAGTGAGCTATCATCTCGGTTGAATTCACCATACCATCGATAAACACTGGTTCTTGATGGAGCTTCATCGCCAAAACTTCAATTGAGTTCATCGATGCACTGTTATTGAGTTAATCCACGTCGAAAGTTGTGAAAATAATCGCACGAAAATGTTGACGCTTTAATTCCATTTTTAGGCGAAATGAATCTTTTACTGTAAACAACATTAATAGTGCTCGTAGGGCAAATCATTCTGACTACGTATAACCTCAAAAAATGTCAAGCTTTACGATAGAGCTGCCAGTTGGCAGATTGCAACACTAGGTTTGTCCAATCCTGAAATGTAAAAAAGGCAACCCTCGTATAAGATGATTGTTGTTTATTAGATATTTTATCTTATTATTGAGATGACTTTGCTCAATGAAACATTAAGTATTTCTCTGTAACCAAAGATACGAGTATATTGTTAAATATCATTTACTTAGATAAGTATTAATAGGTATCTACTATTTCACCAATCTAACCTTACATACCTGTAACCAAAGAAACAAAAATTAATGTACCTAATTCACAGTATAATTTCAATATCAACATGATCACAACTGTGGAACAATTCATCCAATTAATTTATAAGTTAGGTCCATATAACATTAATGTTAGCATTCTTTTACTTCTCTGATCAGGCTAAAGTTAGATAAAGCAATGTGAAGTATAAAATGCTTAACATGCCCTTTCTTAGAGGGAGAAAATTCATCATGAATCTTCTTCGAATCAATGGTTAGTAAACTTTCCTTTTATTCTTCTTCTCTTCCATCTCTTCATTAGTTTCATCTTTCTTATTTACTCAGATTTTTTCCACATATTTCTTTCATGATTTCATTGTTCTTCTCTATCTCTTCATTAGCTTCTGCTTTGTTATTTTCTGTGCTTCTTTAATTTCTTTTTATTTTTTCCTTTTGATTTTTTTTTTCTATCCGTCATTTTTTTTTCTTCGATCTTGCAACGATATGGCCTTTTATTATCCTTCGCGCACACAGATTCATTTTTCCTCATTTATTCTTCAATCACTACCTATTTTTGAGAGCCTTGATGATTTACACAGGTTTCGAAATGTATTTTTTTAATAGTTCATCAAAATTCACTGAAAACTCATATTTCTTCATTTCCTACCGCAGCAACTGTCTTTCTATGTTCCGAAGGTTCATTTGTTAACTGAAAACTTATATTTTCGTCTTTTGTTCACTAAGAAACTATTTTATGAAAGTGTCGAACAGATTTTATTGCATGTAGAATTATTATTTTCATAGCTTTTGTGAAAGCTAATTTTTACCTTGAAAACGACAGAAGATGTCTGTTGAAGTATTGGGTAGAAGATCAATAATAGATGATGGTTATTACCCAAATAATAATTCTCTACGAGTTCCATGCATCAACAGTTTCTCGTCAACAGATTTTATTTCCAAGGAATTTATATCTGTTATATTTTTTTATTTTGATCTAAAGGTTTGTTTTATCTCATAAATTTTCGTTGTTTTTTTCCTTCAGGTAATTCATGAAAGTCAGCAATGTGATCGTAAGAAAAACTGGAGTCTTGTGATTATGATGAGGTTCATCTATTGTAAATTTGCTTTTTGAAGATTGTTTATAAAAAATTTCAGGACTGCTTTGTATGCATCTTTCGTTGATTTAATTTCTTCGTTTTATCTTGACCATTCTCCATGATTTTTTTCTTCTTGGTGAGGATTGTCGTTTTATAATATGTTCGTGGATTATAAGACATTTCATCTTATTATGTTATTATTGAGATGAAGTTGTTTGATGAGAAATGAAGTGTTTCTCTTTAACCAAAGTTTCATTGTTGAATATCATTTATATATTATATGTGTTAAGTGGGTATTAACTATTCTTTTCTTACATACCTTTAACCAGAGAAACGAGAATTAATGTACCTCATTGACAATATCATTCCAATATTATTAAGATCACAATTCTGGAACTGAAAATATTTATTGCATTGATTCGTAAGTAAAATATTAATATAACTTTTTTTTTTACTTCTCTCATCAGGCTTAGGTTAGATAAAACAATTTAAAGGACGAAATACTTTACATATATTTGAAATTTTGTCCATTTCTGATGAAAATCTGACGAAATATGGAGTATTAAAAAATGTTCTGGGATTTTTTGAAAAATTTTCAAACTTGACTATTTCTATGAAATTCCGCAAAATTATTTGTCAATCTCATTCGAATATCTTCCAGAGTACAACTTGTTTGAATGGATATTCTAGTAGTCATTGAGTAAACCATATTTAACTCGACTGAGATGTATTGACCATTACTCCGGAATTCGAAAACTACAGAAATTTTTTATACACTAATTGAAAAATCATGATTGGAACTTATTCGTTAAAAAATTCAGAACAGGAACTTAAAGCGATATCAAACACATTAATAATTTTGGTTTGGAATCCAGAACAGTTGGATGCTTCAATTTGTCCGAGAATTACAACAACACGAGACAACATCTCTCTGATCTCCTTCGATTCCTTTGGATCGATATGATGAACAGACTTCAATACTTTCAATGTCACTTTAGTGCTACCTTCAGATGCCTCTAGGAGTCGACTAATCGAATTATCCACTCTGTGAACACAGTAATTAACATTGAATAAGCCGTTCGGTAATCTAAAAGTAACTCACTCAGGTGCTAAATTAGAAGTCACCTACATCTGCCTTGGTTTTCCTTTCTTCCTGCACTATTTAATCAGTTCTGTATTGTTTCTCAGGTATCTTCGGGGCACTATTTTATGGTGGAAATTGAAAGAAATTCGTTTGAGAATAATTTTCGCCATGATTAGACTGGATTTGTGAGGATGAATGAATAATTAAATATAATCTGAATGAGAGATGTCTGCGGAGCTCTTACAGTTTATGCAGCATCCTTCATCAAGCTCTATTGATATATCAGAACCCAAAATGAAAATTGCAGGTTATAGATGAGTGACCGTTTGGCATACTTTAGTTTGCGGCGACCAATAAAATCTTTTGTTCGTTTACCTTATTGGTCAAATTTCATTTTATAATTAACTAGTGACTACTCACTCTTGGTGTTCAAGGAGATGGACAATTGCACATAATATGTTAGATAGAGTCATCCTAAATCCTGAACAACCTGCAAATTGTTGATATCCCTTCTGTCATTTCATAGATTAGTTATCTGCTATTCCAATGTCCAGAAAGCAAACCTGTATGTTATCACAGGTCATTCCAGGATAACTCTAAGACTGCTTTAGAGTAGGGTTTTGGCCATGGTATTAGTTGCTCTGCTTGCTTAAGACTAGGTCTTGCTCCAATTATGATTTTATAGGTTCTCCCTGCTTTGGAATTCTGAACCAAATTGTGGTTTACCCAATCGTCCAGTGGGGATTGAGAGCATTATCAAAAAAGCCTCTCTATCGGTGACAATGTAGATACATGAACTTATGAAGAATTTCCTTAAACACTCTTGTATTCAAGGCAACACTAACGAAGATATAGATGGGTTAGTGCCCAGAGCTTTGGGTTGCCTGAAGTAAGACCCAATTACCTCTATATCCGTCTACTTTTCACATTTGGAATCGTCTTTGTACGATCTATGGAGTTCACTTCCGTTTGGCTGATAAAATAAAATTTTTTCGGTATGATGTCCGATGGTATTTCCAGAATATCTGGGTGCATTTCCTCGATTATGCTGAGATGACCAACTCAGTTCCTTGGGTTTTAATTCTTGTTTCTGGGAGATATCTTTGATTGTTTTGTACGTATATATTCAAAGGGAATTAGGTGTGTTGGCGTGGTGTGAAATGCTCCTGTAAGTAACAGGATCTCTTACCTCTGTAGCTTTTCTTTTTGAGTGGCTTGCCCTATTCACTAATTTTATTCCGGAATGCAAGGAAACCATAGTAGACAATTGGGCGTATAATGGCGATATAAAGCCATACAGAATGATGAAACTTAACACGTGACACTTTGTTTCGGAATATGTGTCGAGCCCATTCAATATGAAAGAATGGGGGGCAAGAATTGAGTGTACCGAGTCACGGAAAACAACTGATTCCGTGTAATCTATCCTGAATATATCAAACATTTAGGAAAAGGGCCTCGTCTTGGTTTCTTTTTTTTCCAGAACCTAATTAAATCTTTGTATATTCGGAGATGTAGTCGTCGAACTCTACCGCCTAGTTGGTTGCTGGTTATTGCAATAAATCTTGTGATGAAATTTCTTGCTCTCCTAACATACATGTATGTTTTGTAAGTCAATTACTGACTCTTACCTCAATTTTAAATACAGGGTGTCTCAAAAGTCAGTTTACCGTTTTACATATGAGGAAAAAAATGCGAAAATAATTGCAAATAAATTAATTTTCGAGAAGAATATAACATCAATAATTACTTGTGTTATCACATTCTATGTTCGAATTGTTTCCCCCTCTTCAACACCCATACGGCATCGTTTAGTCACGGTAAAACAAATTTTACGAAAAAATTAGCAGGGCGACCTGAACGCGGCGTGTCGACTTACGAATTTACGATACAGTTTATGCACTATTTGTCTGGTGGAAACTTGCTTATTTGGAAACCGCTGGCAAAGTTCTTCGAAAATTTCAGCATACTGTCCGTCAAGTTTTAGGTAAGAAAGAAAGCAAACACGTTCTTCTTTCGTGTTCTTTACACGCGCAGCCATGGCAAAGAACGCACTGCAAACGTATTCAATAACACTACTACACGCAGACAACTCACCTCGCTACGTTTCAGCTGCCTCCTTCCGCCCTGGCCGAGAGTACGCGCTTGCGTGTATACCAGACAGTTTAAACTGATTTTTGCCGCACTCTGTAGGTCGCGAAATGGAGAATGCGCCAGTGATTTTTCAGCAATTAAATGCTGTTGCTTATTTATAATTCCAATTGCGTTAACATGGACACAAAATTTATATTCTTGTTCATATTTTAGTAACATTGCATAATTAAGAAGATCCAGCGTTCATAATTTTCCAAGATAAAAATACACTTATACACCGAAAGTTTTTTACTTCTGGACGCCATCAGATACGTCAACGGAAAAATGATCTGTAGTTTATTATAACGACTTAGAATTTGTGAAAAAAATTAAAGCATTTTATATCAAGCCATGTTTGCAGAAAGTTTGTGAAGATATTTTATATAAGTTTCAATCGTTATTTCGTTAAACAAACATAAATTGAATCGATAGGATGATCCGCGTGAAGCTTCCATAGTCAGTGCCCTTTTTTCAACTATAACACCCTTTATATTTGTATATTTTTGAGATACCCAAATAAACTAATCCCAACAAACTATATTGAATGATATATATACAGAATGAGAGTTGGAAATCGATTACTTTGGAAAAACTAGTATTTTTCACATTAGCTAAAATATCGGTACATATCACAAATTGGAACTAATTGTCAGACGTATTTTGAAAAAATTTAGAATTGCGTAAAACTTGGTACGTCCATGAATTTCATGACGAATGCCTGAAAACGACCTCAAAGCAAAAAGCTACCCTGAATAACAATAATAGCCCATTTTGAATTGTTCTTCGATATAAGTTCATTGAAGGATTTCAAAAATATACATATATACAGTGTTACTATTAAAAAATGGATACCAAGTATGAAAAACTTGCCTCTACATTTAAATTCATGTTTAAATAACTCTCACTTGAATTCAAACTTGAAGTATCCCAGTATTTCTTATAATTTTCTAAAATGATGATATTAAGAATTTTATCTTATCAAAGCTTCTAAAATAAAAATTGAAATAAGATTCCAGCATTTAGTTTCTTCACTATATTTCAAGTTTTTCACTGATTATGAGTTTGAATGAATAAAGAAAGAAGGAAAGCTGTAAACAATTTGTTTGACTCTGATATAATTTGAACCATTTTTTCAATATCTAGACAATCCCTTTTTCCTTCAGCCATCGTCTGGACAATTGAAAAATTCATTGTGTTCTAATAAATATTATCATACTCTATTTCATATACAACATTTCTTTTCTGTAACATTGGTATGGGGTCTCACTCACATACTCCTCAACAAACAAGTCGTCATACCCTTATCTTATAAACCTGAATATGGTGTGTATATATTGGTATAAACTGATAAACAATATCTCCAGAATAATCCGAGAAAGGAGATACTGAAAAACCTCAGTAATATACGTTAAAAGATAACAAATGGTCTTTTACAAACAGGGTATGATTCTCTGCGCCTCTTAGTTAGAAAAAAGGAGGGTGCTATTATATTTCATCTATTCATAGCCGAAGATTTTGACAAATTGTCCTCGACTGCACGAAAAATACTTTTATACATCATTATACAGGGGTGGCCGTCCGACTAAGACAAATGACATTATGGATGCATTAGAAAGCTGCGGGTCCACGTTGACCGGATAAGTAAATAATATATAAAAGTAACAAACCAAGATAAATTGATCGAGTCGGTGGATCGTGAAGGCCTGTCTCACCGTACTTCTTGACAACATCACTTCTTCACCCCCACGGCGGGGTCGTGATATGCAGTAGCGAACTGGGATCCCCTGAAATATAACAGAACAAATTCAATCACTTTCCAATATTTGAATACCGCGCTGTTTATGGAAATAAACATCGAACTCAACTTCAAGCTCCAATAAAAGAGAATGTGGAGAGCTAAGTGGAAAAAGATTGAATGGGGGTATATGGAAAAGCAATTCAGATATATCTTATGAATACAATCTTGGCAGTATTACAGATCAGTTCGAGTCAAGATTTCTAAGCAAATTTGAATTCTACATGACAAGAAAAAAGGTCGGTCAGATCTATCCAGAGACGAGGTTGGAAGGGCTGATATAGAATTCAGAGAATATTCTAAGGAATATACTTTTGGAGAGTTTTCCTATAAGAACATTAAACTGAAGGGATATTTCCACTGTGGATGCTGGTTTCAAAATTAAATCGTCTTATATGAGAGTTATTATTATTATTACAAGTACAGAAGAGTTGAGAATAAAATAAAAAAATTCTAGGAAATTTTCCCGAAACACGTTTTCATTTGGGGACATATTTTATGCTGCTAATTTATCCAGAGAACGATAGAAAATATCTAAAGAAACGTTGGTAGCAAGAAGAGTAATAACAGATAGTGGATATAGCCCAAATAAAAATTTTACACGAGTTCCATCATCAAGAATGCCATGTTATTAATGTTTGATGAAAACAGTGACAAAATTTTAGTTTCGATTTGCTTTTTTTATTTGTCAATTACTTAACCGATTTCATGTTAACAATATGTATTTGACAGCTGAAAAAAAAATTTTCAATTACCAAAACGGTTTTTATAAAGACATGGTGATTTTCAATAGTTATTAAAATTTTTTGAACTACTTGCACACTTGTTATTGAGATTTTAAAAAATTTAAGTGTTTAAATATTTGAAAAAATTTTTGTCATGTATAAAACTTCACGACTAATTAACGAATGAAAAAATGCATTGTCTGTTTTACTAACAATTTGTTAAAAAAAATATTAACTTCATTTTATTGTGATGAAATTTGTAATTTACAAAATCATTTCTGTGCAATTTTTTTTCGGTAGTTCAGAACGTTTTTGTAATTTTTAGAATTACCAGGAAAATAATTTAGGAAAGCAGGTAATTTTTTCATAACAAAGTTTTAATATAATGAACAACGAAATTGCAAATCAAAACAAATTCTTTGTTGATTAATTTGTAGAGAACTGACCATTATGATTCAAAAAATTTCTTATGAACGATTACAAATTATTATTGAGGAAGATGTCATAGATGTGCTTTGAACCACCGCGATCGTATTTTTAGATCATTTCTTTCGACCAATCGATACGAGCCTTTGTTTGATCGATTGACAAATTGTGTGGGATTCAACACGAACAAATTTTTTTGACGGTCAAATGTTAATGCAATATCGAATGTATGCTGGTCCCACTAATGCCTCATGTTGTCTCAATCTCAAGATAGGTCAAATGACGATCTTGCAATATCAGTTGGTGCACAGCATCAAAGGATTTCGGAACAACAACTGATTTTGGACGACCTTCACGAAATTCGTATTGGAGTAATGAAGAATTTCGAGAGGAATCAGCTCTTAGAACTAATTAGATCTTATTATAATTTTTCAATATTTTTAAATCTACTACATATACCCTACAAAAATGTTGATTGTAATTCACCAACTTGCCACGCAATGCCGTCAACCTCAGTACAGCGTCTGGTCGGCAATTTTCAGGGTTGAATTTAAATTATTAAAATTGAAGCTACAATTTGGGTGATCAGAAAATATGTTAAATATTTATAGGGGAGAGGGGTTGAATGATACATCATTTGATGAGTCTTTTTCACTAAAAATCAATATTGCAGTTAAAATAGGTCACCTTGAATATTTTGGGTAATTCAGGGTAAAACGAGATCGCCTTTCATTATTTCGGGGATTTACTTTCGGAACTGGGGACATATGGGTATAAAATTATTATGAATTCAATTGTACCCGAATTTAGAACCGGAACTGGGGTGGATCTTTTTTCACGTTAATTTAGTTGCTTTTTCACAAGGGATCCTCAGAAATACTCCGCTTTATCGACGCTTCGGATGTTGGTGTCATATTTCCGGTCAAATTACTTTACAGGGGGACAGTGAATATCGTTTAATTGCTTCCGAATCTCTACAGGGTGAGTCATTGACCAATGAGTTGATTTTAACCGTAGATTCTCAAGGTCCAAAGTGATATTTTCATAGGCATTATTTTTATTTCTTTGAGTAATGTTTTCATTTTTCAAGAGAGATCTCAACCTATGATGGGGTTGCTTGTCAAAACAGAAACTGTCTGAACGTTTAACTTAATCAATAAAAATGCTTTTTCAACCACGAGAATCCCGTTAAAAAAAAGTACCCTAATAATAAAATATGAAAAAGAATAATATGAATGGTATTTCGAAAAGTCTCAGATATTATGAATCAGTATAGAAATTAAATAGGTAAATTGCAAAATAAAATTGAGATATCTTTATAAAAGTCTTACCTCGAGCAGGTCACAAGATTTTGGAAGCATGAAAAATGCCTCAGTTGGGAACACAGCACTCAGATCTGACTAACTTCGAATTTCAGGTGAAAAACATCTTTACACATACACACACACACCTATATATATATGCAATGAACAATCGACTTAAACTTATCAGCGCATTTACCAAATAAATCAACGCAATCAGGTAACGAAGTAACTTAACCGCCCACCTGGATATGAAATATTTACAATTAAAAATAAATAAACAATGTGGAGAAATTAATTCAAACACTAATCAATTACCATAAATCAACGTAATCAAATACCGAAACACGTCGAAAGATTTGGTTTGGGAGACATCTTTTGATTTTTATTTGAGGCTGAACGAGCCGTTCTTTAAGAGGGGGCTCTTCAACCCCTCGAAATTTATTATGAAAGGGGGATTGAGTCATACAATATTTGAAAGGTTCTGGAAGCTTTTTCACGATGGTGAATGAAAAAAAAAATGTTGACGAAAAGGATACCTCTTGAAACACTTGGTTACAAGAAATATACGAAATTGCTGATCGGCAATTAAATTTCTTCGGAAATATAAGATAACGCCACAATGAATTAAGGAGATAAGAAAAAATTCAAGAAGAAAATGATATGTAGAAATGGAAGGTAGAACTTTAGTTTACAAAATGATGAAGATAAATAAATAATACTTCAGAAATACCCACGCTCAATGGGGTAGCTGGAAAAGTTTCAAAATGAGGTGATTCCACTTGAAGTGCTAAAATAATTGAACTCCATATCTAATGTCTCGAAGGTAATGTATTTTCTCAAAACCATCTCTCAACCGCGTATTCGGTATCCCGCAAAGGGGTTATCTTCTCCACTCAATATACACATGTACGAGAAAAAACTCCAATCAATCTTTCATAATTGAGGTCTGTGAATTCAACCGGAAGTCCTCTCTCACCAGCATCTACCCCTGATTATTTTATATTTGCAGACGTTTAAATATGCATCGTTGGGGTATCAGAACTGACGATATCCATTTATAATCCGACAGGGGCGTACACGATGAATAGACTTTTAGTCGCCTTTACATAAATCAAATTCGATACGAACCGATACATTTTTTTTCAATTTCTTAATCGTCTTCATCACAGGGTGATTATGATGAGACTCGCGTTATTCTTTTTTTTTTCAGTGTTCATTTTCACTGAAGGAAATCTGTTGAGCCAATCTAGCATTCAACACATTGGTAATAAGTAAGTCCCAGGCCTAGGTGAAGAAACTACTTGTTTCTCCATCAATATAATCTTCTTTCAGAGCGATACAATCATTCCAACTTGTCTTTTTAATAACACTAGTGGAGAAGTATTTATGGACTTAAACCACTGTGGCACGACAAGAGCCTTTGAAAATTAAACGAAAACGAAAGAGAAATTAACAATGAAATTCTGAAAAATATGAAAAAATGACTCGAAAGAAAATCGAATGTTGGAGTATCGACGTCTGCCTACCTGGTTTCACAGTACGGCTGAATCAACGTGTCCAAGCACTCAAACGAGAATAATCACTTTTTCACCAGAGTTCTAATTTGTAGAATTAACGAGAAATTTACTGCGAAGAAAAGTGTTCCACTTTATCGGATGAACGTCGGTGTCGTACTCTTCTTTGTTCGACATAGGTCATATGCTCCAACATATGTTATGCGTTAATCGGAAAGTGAAATGAACATATACAGAGTGTATTATTATTGAATCGAGCAAGCAACTCGGAACAGAAATGAATGAATTCAACGAAATTTAATTTAACTAATAAGTTGCAGTAACACACTGTATGAGTAAAATATGAAAAAAATCAGAATATAAATTTGATAGTAATCTTTTGATGATTGGCACTGTCGGAAAATCATATGAATATTTTGTCAGTGGCGCCACCAGGAACTTATTGACCGATGTAGTACATCTACGAAAACCAAATACACATGCTAATTCATTTGCTAGGAGAAAAAGTCCGCCTTAAGCCCAAAAAAATAGATACAGAATTGGTGAGCAGATATCCCATTAGAACGAATGTTTTTTCACCCCCTTGGTTGAGAAAATTCCGCAGTGGTGTTAAATCCTGTCGACTTACTGTGTGAAAAAATAAGAGAATTCGATTTAATGGGATATCTGCTCTGTGGCGCGTCTTAATCTGCTCCAGTTCGTTTCTGTGTGCCTAAGTTGTCAGTCAATAACGGCAAAGAAGAATACGCCAGATTACGTTTTTTTCCTAACTGAAATATTAATTAAAGGTAAGTAGGTAGGCAAGTCCCCTCTCTCCGGGTTCATATTTGCCAAGTCTTGGGAATGACAGGCTTCCCCCGGGACTCGAGCTCCCTCGTCGTTAACATAATCAGCGTAATCCGATTCTATGCCGAATACTCGAAGCCACAGTTTTTTAACTTAATTTCCTACAAATTAGATGCCTTTTTACGATTCACTTATTCCTCATCCGCGTCATCCCTTCGGATGTGTAATATCATCCCCCTGTATTAATCTAATGAATGATCGGAAGTGCTCAGCCACCAGGTGCATTCTTGCTGCTGCAGTGTTGCCAGACAAATTGACTTAATTCTGAAAATTCCGTTTATTATGTATTTTTATTATATTCTTTTTTAAATATTGCATTCCACTTTGGTCGGTACTTCTGGATTTGAGAACTTCGTTCTGTTTATTGTTATGTCGCAAATAGGATTTGATGCTTACTCTCTGACAGGAAAGCATCGGTATATTTGAAATAAAACGCAAGACTATCAAATTTCTTCAATATTTATTGAATATCCTTCGAAATATGGCCTATTTGAAGAGATACACATGTGCCTACGTTTTCTTTAATTATGGAATAATTTTTTATTGGTGCTTTTAGGGCTGCCATTCAGCTGTTTTTCTTTTGCGGCGTCAAATCTAGTTACCTGGAGCGTTAATTTCGATCTGGTGTAAAGATAGAAGTCAGATGGAGCTAGATCAGTATAATAAGGTGGCTTGTGTATGATATTCATTGAGCGCTAGGAGTTAAAATCTTTATCAACCTTGACTCGATTAGATGGCGCGTTATTGCTATACAAAATCCTCTAATTGTTCTGTCACAAATCCAGTTATTTACGTCTCAAAACAGATAAATAAAAGTCCTTATTGACCGTTTTACCTTGCGGAACGAATTCATGATGAACTAACTATACTATGAATATCGAAGAAAACAAAAAGCATCGTTTTGATTAACGAACGGCTTTTGCAATGTTTTTTCGGTTTCGAGTCATTTTATCCCACCCCTTTCGATGGTTGTTGGCTCGTTTGTGTGTCATATTCATAGACCAATGTCTCGTCACCAGTTATGATCCATCCCATGAACGATCAAGAATGTCTGCAGCTACCTACATCCGGTAATGTAGGTTTTTTGTAATTAAATGCATTCTTTTACTTGCAACGATAATAAAGGCTTGATTCATACTGGTATGATGCTTCTATTACAAATATGGCGTAAATTAAATAAAATGATAAAACAATCATATGATCTTCTTGTTCATCTCATAATTTTCATTAAATAAGCTGAAATCTGAAGGTTCAAGTTCAACAGTGGCTTGGAATGTTTCTTTGGGCTATTTCCACCATCTATAATTGATGATCTTATAACCAACAGAGCAGAGATCTTGTCAGAATTCCTTCGAAGAATGCACAAAGAAACTTTTAGAAATCGTAGTTTTCATAAAGCTCGATGTTTTCACGTTGATTATAAGATGTTCTCGACACACACACAAAATCATTGCGGATTACAAATAAAATCATTTATCGATTGATGTTGTACATTTTTTCCAACGATGATTCTCAACAGTTGATTTCCACGAACACATCGTTCTATTCAGAAACTTTTCGACCGATTTACATTGGATGGGGGGATTAAAATGCGAAGAGAAGTCAATTCACCAGCAATTCCGATCAGCAGAAAGATGGGAGATTAGCGAAAGGGTTAATTGGAAATTGTTTCAACAGGGGCGTAGAATACTCCGAGTTGATGAGTTTCAAATATTCATCTTCTTGGTGCTGATTTTTTCATTCATTCACGAGGTATGCTCTGATTTCAACCGAACTTTCTGAAATTGTCTTCAATATTCAGCTGCGCGCAGTTGGCAACATTCGAATTTCCTTCAAGCTGTGCCAAAATATGCAATCAAAGATACTTTTTGTTGCGTGATTGTTTATTTTGTGAACGGATTTTACATGGAATTCTGACTTTGTGATATTGGATTCTGAGTACTTCATGAACAACTTATTTTTATTTGCAGACATTGAACATGCATGAAGAATGTGCCTCAACAAAAAATAATTCTAAAACTTGGATTAAGTATCAAGAATAATTTTTATCACACAAGATCTATAATATAGAAATGAATCGCAAAATGTGTTGGTAAGCGCATAACTCAACAACGCCTGGACCAATTTGGTCAAATCTTTTTTTGAAATGTTCGTTGAAGTTCAAGGATGGTTTTTAATAATATAAAGATAAAATAAGAATTATTGCTGAGAAAACCCTAAAAATAGCCCTTTTCTTTTTCCCATACAAATGATTTGTAACTAAAACGTAGTCAATTTGAGCTTTATTGCTATTGTATGAAGTTCATATAAAATTACAAGCACTCACTGTTGTCTAAGCAATAAAGGTGTGTTCCTAACGTCAAAGATCATATCTATCAAAACAATGTGCGTGTGTGTGTTGGAGCACAGAATACATAGTTGGAGGAGATTAATGTCGCGTTCCGAAACTCGCGTTTCTTTTGTACTAGTTTCGGCACGCCAGATAAAATGCATCAGCCAATTGATTTGTGGATCAAGTACAAAGATTATATGTGTGATGATATTTTGTATAAAATACGGAATAGAATGGGAAATCCAAATATACAAATCAATGAAGAAATTTACAATGAAGCATTGATTTCAATTGAGGACATGTGCTTGATAATGTCAAACAAACTATTAATTCAATTAGGCCTGACTGCGCCCAATCGTCCAATGCATGACGCTTTTAACCAAGAGTTGCATCGAAGAAAAACTGTATGATCTCAACGCGTTGAAAGAATTAATTCAAACAAATCTTCCACTGTTAAATGAACAACAGAAGTATGTATTTGAAACTCTTATGAAAGTAACAAATGATGAAACTGGAGGGATTCACTTCTTAGATGCACCTGGTGGTACAGGAAAATCTTTTTTGACATCATTAATATTAGCAACAATTCGCTCACAAAATAAAATTGCACTTGCACGCGCTTCGTCGGGAATCGCAGCAACTTTGCTTGAAGGTGGTCGAACAGCCCATTCAGCACTAAAATTGCCATTAAATATGCAAAGCAATGAAACTCCAACCTGCAACGTTTCGAAGAACTCTGCAATGGCAAAGGTTTTGCAGCAATGTAAATTGATTGTTTGGGATGAATGCACGATGGCACATAAAAAATCTTTGGAGGCTTTAGACAAAACTTTAAAAGATCTACGGAGCAATAATAACCGATTTGGTGGTGCAATGATTTTATTAGCAGGAGATTTTCGTCAAACATTGCCAGTGATTCCACGATCAACGCCAGCTGATGAACTCAATGCATGTCCAAAGTCCTCCAATTTGTGGAAACATGTCAAAGTATTTCATTTAAGCAAGAATATGCGTGTCGAGTTGCAAAATGACCAATCTGGAAACATATTCTCTAAACAACTCATTGACATTGGTAATGGCAAATTTCCTATAGACATGTTGACTGGCTGCATTAACTTTCCTCAAAGTTTTTGTCAGTTAACTCGATCAAAAGATGAACTTATTCAGAAGGTGTTTCCAGATGTTTCTCAAAATTATAGAAACCATGATTGGTTGAGCGAACGAGCTATACTGACTGCAAAAAACATAGATGTAAATGAATTAAATTTCAAAATTCAAGAACAAATTACATGCGAATTGGGGATATATAAATCAGTTGATTCGGCTACTAATCAAGATGATGTAGTCAACTATCCACCGGAATTTTTGAACTCGCTGGATTTGCCAGGATTGCCACCTCACAATCTTCAATTAAAGGTTGGATCGGTAGTTATAATGTTGCAAAATATCAACCAACCGCGTCTTTGCAACGGTACACGGTTAGCGATAAAAAAATTACTAAACAATGTGATAGAAGCAACTATACTCAAAGGAAAGTATAAAGGAGAAGATGTTCTCATACCGCGCATCCCAATGATTCCGACTGATGTGCCATTTGAGTTTAAACGACTACAGTTTCCAGTGCGGCTTGCTTTTGCTATGACTATAAACAAGTCCCAGGGGCCATCATTAAGTGTTTGTGGTATTAATCTAGAAAACCCATGTTTCTCACATGGTCAATTGTATGTTGCCTGTTCCCGTGTTGGATAACCATCAGATTTGTTTATCTATGCGCCAGGTAATCAAACAAAAAACATCGTATACCACAAAGCACTACAATGATAATAATAATAATTATGATTCACATGATAAACAATAAAGCGATTACTTACTTTTAAATCCTTATATATGTTTTATTTAATTATTTTTTATTCACAGCGCCCTATCACCAGGGTGACGGTTCTGTTCAGGAGAATTTTTTAAAATACGTAGGCACAAAAACTGCCACATTACAAATCTTTTTGACAGGACGAAGTCTGTCGGGTCAGCTAGTTAGTAATAAAATAAATGGTTTGATAGAAACTGAAACAGAAAATGAAGAAGAAAATATTTGAGGTGAAATTATTTTTGAATTTGAAGTAGGGTAAAACAATCCAGCAGGAGTAAGCAGCAGTTATCTCCACGCATTATGTTTTGGCACATGAAAAAACTACTCGAATCATAATGAAATAGCACCGTTGAAATTCAATGATGAATATTTTTTTATAAATCGAGGAAGCCAGCTGCTGTGAGCATCAATTTTTTTGCGACAAACCGCAATCTCTCATCAATTAACATAAAAGAGTCATTTCTCATTTCACGTACGTGTACAATAAAATGACTCACTAGGAGTTGTGAATAAAGTATTCAATCAGTACATCATTAGGAGATCCATAAGTAGCAAGTCAACTGCCAATACGTATCGAATTTAATTTATGTAAAAGCGAACACATCGTTTGTTACACTCGAATTGTATTTTTCATACGAGTTAAATCTTTAATAGCATCCCTTATTCTTCTTAATCTTATTGAAAAAACTCTTTGTTTAGTTTGATGGAGAATTTATAATATTAGAATTGATTTTCATGAATGCAACTTCCTAGATTCTTCATCGTATTAGTTTTTTTCTTTTGATTTCAAACAATCTGAATAATAATCAGAATAATTACTTTTTAGAATTAAATCTTCTATTGAAAATGTTGTATAAAATTTCTTGGGAGGCTTTAGGAAAAATAGAAATCGTGCAGATCAGGTTCTCATTCTTACAATTTTCATTGAATCAGGCTTTAATAGTAGGTTGATAACAGGAGCTGCTTTCATTGATTCATCTTCGGCATATGACACTATGTGGAACGATGGAATAATTTTCAAACTCTATACCTATCTGAAATGTGGGAAAATGGTAAGATTAATGGAAGATATGTTATCTGGTAGAAGGTTTCGTGTTTTTGTAGACAATTAGAGTAGCAATTTCAATACATTGAAAAACAGTTTTCCACAAGGAGCAGTTCTAGCACCTTTACTTTTCAATTTATATCTCAGTGATTTATCCAAGACATCATCTTATAAATTTATTTATGCTGAAGACATTGCTATTGCTTACCAGCATTCGGATTTCCATACTCTGGAAAACTTACTGTCATCTGATTAGAAAATTTTAAAGAATTAATTTATTAAGTGGCGATTATGTTCCAATCCCAACAAAACAGAGGTGTCTTGTTTTCATCTGAATAATCATGAAAATTTAGGAAATTAGCTGTATTTTCCAATGATTGTCCTAATAAATAAACAGCTTTATCTTATTTTTATTTTTCTACAGGTTAAAAACCCAATTACAGAAAAATTAACAATAGTATATGTAAATAATAGCACACAAAAAAATACAATATCATTATGCTAAACCATTGAGGTATGCTCGCCTAAAGGCAGTTAAACTATCAAAGAAGATATCACAGGTCCCACACAAGCCATTTACTAGGTTACACATATGCTGAACAGGCGTCCGAATCATGCAATTATTCCTAGGAGGGACCAGATAGAACAAAGGCCTTGGAACATAGAAATTAACCTTTCCCAGTAGGTAAGAGCAATCAATTCCGCCACGAACAAGCTTGTATAAAAAAATGATTGCTTGCAAACCTCTTCGATCTGCAAGCGAGACAGCACCGAACTTACCCAAGAGTACAGCGTGATCAGTACCTCTATGGGGATAAACGCCCTCCTCTCTATATGAAAGATATTTATAAAATCTACGCTGAATTGACTCCAAACGCAGAATATGACATAAATAAATAGGCTGCCAAATGAGCGAAGCATACTCAAGTTTAGTCCTCAGAAGGGTGTTAAACAGGAGAATCAGTGCTCCGGAACTACGGAAATGTCTGGCGTTACGAACGATGTAACCAAATAGCTTAGAGGCACCACTCAGCAAACTACTTATATGAGGGACCAATGACATCTGACTGGCGTAAGTCTGAAATCTCCCAAAGAATAATCAAACAAAAGGGGTTCCAGCTTTCTCGTGAAAGAAACGACACTACATTTAGAAAAATTCAACTTTAAACCGTTGGTATCACACCATTTCAACATAGCTACTAAAGAACCCTGCAACCTGAAACAGTCCCGCACACTGAACACTCTTAAAAACATCTTGAAATCATCCGCAAATAATAGCCCCATCGTGTCGACAATACTAGTCAAATCATCGACAAACAACAAGAACAAGAGTGGGCCAAGATTAGAGCCCTGGGGCACACCAGAGCCAGACAAATATTCGGACGATCGAAATCCTCCAACAAAAACATACTGCCTGTGATTCAACAGATAGGACCCAAGGAGACAAGACAGCTGCGTACCAAATCCATACCTGTTTTCCAATTTATTCAGTAAAATTCGGTGATTCACTCTATCGAAGGCTTTCTGAAAATCCGTAAAGATGACATCAACCTGACCAGAATCATCCAGAGTTTCAAATAGAAACTGGGAGAACCAAGCCAAATTTGTCACACATGATCTCCCAGGCATAAAACCATGTTGCACCTGACTAATCCGATTCCTAATATAAGGAAATATCTTATTATACAAGATTACTTCAAGAATCTTGGAGATGTTTGACAACAACGCTATCGGACGATAATTTTCTATCATAGCTTTATCTCCAGTTTTCAATATGGGTATTTTTTGCGACCTTCCAGACAGACGGATACACAGAGGAATTCACAATCATATTGAATAGCAGTGCCTAAGGTTTGGCCAACCTTCCAATAGTGTCCTTAACGAAAAAACTAGGAACACCATCCGGACCCGCCACTCTTTAGTTTTTTACCGGCTTTTATAATATCGGCCTCAGTTATGTTGTCAACAGACAAGCAGGAAGATACCGACTGGGGAACATGTGATGGACCAACGACTTCAGATATTTCAAAAACTGAACTCTCCTGTCGAATATACTTTCTATCCTAATTACTGAGAAGTGAAATAAGATTCATCTCTCAATTACAAGGCTCATTTAGATGATCTGAGTCTAAATAAAACTGAAAACTAGGAATAATATTGTTCAGAAAATAGCAGGATCATCTTGGGGTGCTGATTTTTCCACTCTTCGCACAGCATCTCTAGCTTCAGTCTTTTCTGCAGCTGAGTATTGCTGCTCTGCTTGGTTCAATAGTGCACATACACAAAAAATCGATGCACAATTGAATACATCCATGAGAATGATTACTGGCACCATAAGATCTACACTGGTTCATTGGTTACCAGTTTTGTCTAACATTGTCCCTCCCCATATTCGCAGACAGACTGCAGCTCTGAATTCTTGGGGAAATATCATTCTTTGTCCTTATTAATTTAGGTAACTCAGGTCATGCTCGTACCGAAAGCATGCTATACAGATGGAATTCAATTCCAAACGCCAGTTGTGAATGTGGATATGCAGAAGAAAGAATACCTCATCTCATCAATATTTGTCCCATATATAAATTTTAAGACGATTTTAGGGCTATGCATGATTTTTTTTATTCTTATTTGGAATGGGTTATAAACTGCTAACAAATATACGTATTTTTTGTATTCGGATCTTTTTTCTGCTTTTGTCTTTCTATTTTTAGATTCTATATGGGCAACTTGTAGAAGCTTCTGTGTTGATTAATAGAAGACCACTTTTGAAGAAATAAGTCCCTCAAATATATTTAAGCTTATATTGTACTCACAAAAATTGTTTTGCGGGGAACTAGGGTTTTTTTACTGGGTTTTTTTCCCTAGGCTTTCATGTCATACAACGAAATGTATGGCACCCCGTCACCACCCCCGGCTAACATTTATTTGGAAGCCAGAAGTTCAAAAGAATATATATATACTATTGAATGTCTAATGTATCAAAATTGTGAAACCAACAAATAACTTTCACGACTACGCGAAGTTGATGGTGCTACAAATGTTCATTTTTATTGCCCTGAGTAATATTTCTTAACAATATAAACAGCAATGTTGTTTTCATTTAGGCTACATACAGACGAGATTACAGACGAAATAAATTTTTTCGTTAGAAATGCTCGGACAGGTTGATTTTTGTTTCCAGGAGGAAAACTTAAGATGTTAGTTACGGACGCATAGCGCTTTAACCCTTGCTACTACAACCCTCACCCCCAAATTTTGAATAGGGAAGATGGGATGAGTGATACCTCATTTCAAAGGTATTTTTATACTGATTTCAGAACAGTAATTGTTTTTCCATTTTATGAACTAGTTCTCGAAATATCCTCCACTAAGTATTTGAAAATGAAGTGGTGTTTTCATGGCACTTGTAGTGTTTTTTTGTGAAAAGTCGACATTTTGAGCTTCAAAACAACCATGACTGTGGCTTCCTTCCTCCAATCCACTGACATAGAAATCTTTAATCAAGATGTCGAACAAACAAAGAGTATTGCGAAGGAGTTCAATCTTGCTGAAACTCAATCTAAATTATGTTCGATATAATTTGCATTATTTCCAATAACATGCGGTAACACTTGATGGATAGAAATCTCCAAAAAGTCCAAATACGTACATATCTCTAATCAGATTACCAGGTAAAAAAATCAAATCATTAATGATGCCACAGAAATATTTCAGTCCCAATTCGTGAAACGATTTCCGACTCAATTATGAAGTGTTTTCTCAGTTGGCTTCAATATGTTTTCATTTTGTTGATTATCATATTATATTAGATATTATCATATCTTTTCCAAAAAAATGAGAATCGATAGTTTTTTATTTATTACGAACAGATCCTTAAGTTGGCTTACTGGTTCTTTGACATATGAATTATTCTTAGTTTTGAATCGAGACTTGATTTAGATTGAGTTTCAGCAAGATTGAGCTCCTTCGCAGTACGCTTTGTTTGTTCGACATCTTGATTAAAAATTTCTATGTCAGTGGATTGGAGGAAGAAAGCCACAGTCATGGTTGTTTTGAAGCTCAAAATGTCTATTTTCCACAAAAAAACACTACAAGTGCCATGAAAACACCACTTCATTTTCAAATACTTAGTGAAGAATATTTCGAGAACTAATACATAAAATGAAAAAACAATTACTGTGCTGAAATCAGTAAAAAAATACCTTTCAAAAATCATCACCCCATCTTCCCTATTCAAAATTTGGGGTTGAGGGTTGTAGTATCACTATCGTCCGTAATCTATATCTTAAGTTGTCCGCCTCGAAACTGAAATCGACCTATTCGAGCATTTCTATCGAAAAAATTTATTTCGTGTGAAATCTCGTCTGTTTCGTTTTCAAATGGCCATCCTGTATATATACTCTTATAATTAGTGTATTCCTGTTCGTCGAGGTTTCGGAAATGAAATTTCTCAGCTTCAATGCTTTATGAATAATTATGTATTAGGCCTGAAGAAAAGTCGCGAAGATAAACCAAATAAATACAGGGTGAGTCTTTGACCACTGCGTTAATTTTAACCATAGATTCTTGACGTCAATAGAAAGATTTTCTCCCAATAACATTTTTCCAAATTTAGCCCCGTCAAAAGATATAGGGTGTTAAAATTTCATAAAAAAAATTGCATTATCACCTGTAATATTCAAACGACAATGTTAATTGAAATGTTCTCTTTTAGAAGGTTTTTGATAGCAGTCATGCATATTTTGGCATCAATAAATTTATTCCATTTCTTGTGGGATCCTCACTACTACCGAAGGACCAAAATGGCACGACAAGGGCCTTTGAAAAGTAAAAGAAAACGATAGAAAATTATTAATGAGATTCGGAAATAATATGACAAAAAATGACTCGAAAGAAAATGCGAATGCTGGAGTATCGACTTCTGCCTACCTGGTTTCACAGTACGGCTGAATGAACTTGTCCAGGCACTCACGGGCGAGAATAGTCACTTTTTCACTAGAGTTCGAATTTGTAGATTTAACGAGAAAGTTATTTATTTCCAAGAAAAGTGTTCTTGTACTTTATCGGATGAACGCCGCTTCAGTACTCTTTGTTCGACATAGGTCATATGCTCGAACATATGTTACGCGTTAATCGGAAAATGAGATGAACATATACAGAGTGTATTACCATTGAACCGAGCAAGCAACTTGGAAGAGAAATGAATAAAACTAACAAATTTAACTAATAATAAGTTGCAGTAACAGTACAGATTGGTTAAAATGCATAAAAAACAAATATCACTTGAACTTAAGGTCAGTATCTTGTACTTTCTAGAATCATTATCTCTTTTCCTAAATTGCATCATTTTTGAGATATTTGAAGTTGAAAGGAATTGAATCGATATAATCAACTGATGAAACATGGGAGGAGTGAATCATTTCTTAGAGGGAAAATAATGTTTTTGAACAATTCAGATTCAATAGTTCTGAAAAATTTTCGAACATCATCACAACTTTCATCATGAAACAAATAGTGTCATCGACTTGTCACCCATGTCTGATCTTGAGCGTTACCTTCAGTAGTATATCGCCCATAAAAACAAAAGGGTCCGTTAATTCAAAACCATTCCGTAGCTTATGAAGGCTCATATCCTCGCCTCCAAAAAATATTCAATTCCGTTAGGTATTTGCAGATGAGGTGATAAAAAAAAAGTTCAGGCGACAATTCGAGTCTGTCATAGTGGCTGTAACACTGATTGACCGTATACACCCTTACGGTCAGTCTGCCACCAGAGGAAAGGAACAATGCGACTTCGTAATGGACTATTTGCATTTTGATTTACACGAAGAATGGGAGCTAGGGCAGTTTTCAACTGGGGACCGTGCTCGTGTCGGAATTCTTTGAACGAGTTCTAATGTTTGCCGATAATTAACTTGTAGAACGACGTTGCCTACGCGTCGGGTAGCAAAGCCGTGGAAACAACGCTTTTCAACAATTTTTAATTGTTTTCCACCCCTCGGTCTGGAATTTTTGAAGAGGGGCCTTATCGCTGAACTCGAAACACGAATCGAGAATCGTTCGGTATGCAGAGACAACAGTTATTTCATTTCGAGTAATAATCTTCCACAAAGACCATTTCGTGAGTCATTACATTTCAATACATAACAAGTCAATTGACGAATCCACGACCTATTCTCTGCAAAACACATTTTTTCGTACAAAATTCAGTTCAAGAGCGTCACATTGATTGAAGCTACCCTGATACATTTTTGGGCGCTTGTACTACTGGAACAGCGTTTTACCCGAATGTAATTCCAGATAAAGAGCCGGAAATGGTCTTAAACGATTAGGGTTGACTTTCTTATAAGGAATCTGGGGTCAAACTTTAACGTCGGAAGGTATATTGTACCACTTCAAATGAGGCGAGGGGGTTTGGCCGTTCATGACGCGATACGATGTCGGGACAAACGGGTTGTTGAGGCGGTGTAGCGTAGTGAGGACGAGGTAGGTAGGAACTAGGAATGTTGACGGTCTGTCTCACATCAAATGTGTCGATATAAAACGAGGGTAACGTTAACTGTCGACAGAATTGAAAGAATAAAGAGGCAAAATTTAGAATGCAAATTAACTGTTAGATTTTGAAACTTTAGGACGGTGGGTGAGTGAGGAAAAGATTTTACTGAACGAGTATTGCAAAATAAAACACAAAAAATACTTCAAACATATTTACTCTAAACTGATACACAACGTTCGATCTCTACGCACAAATATAACAAAAAACCCTTCGCATTTATACACTTTCTTTCAAAGGACCATGCGGCAATAAACAAATATATTTGGAAAACCAAGAAATGCTGGAATATTGAATTAGGGAAGTTTCCGGTGCACATTTTCAGGTTACAGCTCAAAAATTTGGTTTGAATGTTTTTGTGAGACTTTATTATGCCGAAAAGATATATATATATAGCTTATTTATGGCTCATCGCAATTTGCAATTTTGACATTTATTAGGGTCATTTATTGAGTATTACTATTCCGAAAATTTTTTATCATTTGTGTTAATTTGGTTTATAAGAAACTCAATATTTCGCCCTCTGATAATGATAACAACTCATTAAATTTTTCGTCGAATCGACTTTTAATGTCTTCTAATTTTTCTTTATCTATGAAAAGCAGAAATCCTAATAATAATTAGTATTTTTAAATCGGAAAAATCAACACTATAGTGTCTTGAGATACTAGTACAAAAATAGCAGGTGGTAATCGAGAGCTTAGTGTTTTATTTCTTCTCTAAAGAATTAATATTCTCATACAATCATCGAAAATAAAATTGTTTTTCTGTTCAAAGACTCTTCTATAAAATCTCATCATATTTGGTCAGAGGTACCAATGTGACAAAGACGCCGCCGCGCCGTAAAATCCTCCGTAATTTCATAATTTACGACATCTGTGTACTATGAATCAGTACATCCCCTCAGCCCTCATTTACCTCCGTCTCTGTCGTTTTTGGACCGGTGACCAGGACTTATCCCCTCTCCTTCTTAGTATTTGTCGCGTGACTCGCGTGGCTCCATCGCTTCCTGGTCCTCATCGAGGGGAAGTGGGATATTTGAAGTGAGGTGATACATCGTATGAAATTTTCGCTACAAAATCCTGAAACAGGTCAATTTAAGTTGAGCTCTGACCAAATTTTTGAAGGATTTTTGTTACACCCTGTGCCACCCCTTCAACCCTCTTAATTTCTTGAATAGCGAAAGTATGGTACTTTGTTGGCAAGGCCTTTGTATCTTCTTTACAGGGGTGCCAAATTAAAAAAAAAAAAAACATCGGTCGTCTATAAAGTCGATTCACTGACGATAGTTGAACGTGACAACTTAATAAGAAAGTACTGATGGAATGGTCTCATTTTTTCATAAATTTCTTCGTTCAGGAAATCATTTTAAATGTACAAAATACTTGAATAAAATTTAACATTTCAATTTTTACTCGACAGTTAAAATTTAATTCTTGATTTTGTTATTTCATAATAATGAATTCTGTATTGACAATTTATGTATTTATTATTTCCTTTAGCAAGTGAACTAAATAAAACTTTTTGTTCAATTAGTCACTCAATTATTTCAGCAAATTCACATGTAACTTTCATTTAATTTTATTTGTAATAAATTTGAATAATTGATTAAGTTAATTATTGTTGAAATTGAACTTTAAAATTAGGCAACATCATTAAAATTTTTGTAAAGCCAGCCTCAATGTGTATGACACAGGAGAAAATTGTTTCTTTCGACTGGTCCAACTTGTCATTTCAGACACGTTGTTATATGTGGAAGATTCAACATTTATATTTTATTATTTTTTAATCATTGCTCGATAATTATTCCGATCGAATAATATAGCAATTGATTTTTACTCATCGCTGCACTAGCGGACCGATGCTATTTATTTTGATGATGAAAGCTCGAATATTCGACAATATATCATTGAGCATATATCGAAAGACTCATTACCTTTATCACCGCGATTATCGTTGCTATAAACAATCGACACGACATTCACTTTTCACTGCACATCATACTTGACGAAAACATATAAATGTATTATTGTATAGCAGCTGTCCACGCGGACGCATCGCTCACAAGCAAGTAAGAGAGAGAGATAAATGTCGAACGTTGCCGCACGCGGAAGTCGATGCCTCTTTGTCGCCCGTTCCGCGCTCTCACTTGTACTTCAAGTCTCGAATGGAACGCTTCATAGCGAGGTAAAGCCGCATGAGTCATGTTTTTTGAATTATAAGATGTTGTCATGCCGAATTTTTTTTTTTAAATATAGTTAGTTCGAATTGATTTTCATTATGTGCACTTTGTCAAGGCTCATTAGATGTGGGACGATGGTACCGAACGAAATTTGACGCCGAAGTTGTGCATGAACATAACTATAATGGTCGACTTTCAATCGGTGCAATATTTCTTCAGGTACCATCGTCTCACAGTAAATGAGCCATGACAAAGTGTATATACTGTAAACCTCATTGAGCTAAGAAATAAAAAAAAAGTTCTTGAGAATTTTTGTATGTTTGCAAAATTGTTTCTCCGGTATAAGACCTTCCGCATACATAAGGTATTTAACATTTGCAATTTTTTGTTCTATTAAGGGATAATTTTTCTCAGCGTATCGTATGTCAATCTGTGAGGGTGAAATCCTATCAATTATTTTCCCTAACATCCAATTAGCTACTGATTGCGGCCCAATCAATTAAAAATTGACCGAAGTTCTCGACCTCCTCCAGAAATAATGAATTTCGTCGATAAATTGTTACAATTCCGTGCTCCCCTCTCGAAAGAATGACGAGGATGGAGAGTAAATAATGAAAGTGGTTCGTATATGGTAGATAAAAGTATGATTGAACGGCAGACTCCCACTCAGGGGACATATTTCGCTTGTCACAATGCTAGGTGGTGAAGATTGAAGCGGTTCAAATAAATGTGACCACTTGACACCCTTGCGCCAAACAATAGGACCAAAAAGTATGATCATCATGAGCTCACCCTTATCGGTTTCGTTCGTCCCTTCTGCATATATCCTTCTTTGAAAGATATGCCGAATGAGGAACATGTACATACGTAATGCGAGTGATTTTTCAAAAGCTTCCTTCTTAGAAGAGGACTCCGACTAAAATGGATTCATATGACGAGTGAATACTGTTCACATACTGTCCAATAACAATCTGCTTGTCGCATTTAACAGCAAATCATTATATTCGGACGTGTTTTCGGATTCATACCGAGAAACTGGTTGAACTGAATGTAAACAATGTCGAAATCAACAAAGAGTTAGTGGATTTTGTGGGCATCTGTGGCGTAGAAGAGACGAAGAAACGTTCGAGGGCGTTCAAGATTTATGTCCTGTTGAAGAAATATAAACTGCCTCACTCACCCCTCAAGGGCCGTTTGTCGTTGTTAAAACAATAAAACACATGTTCGTGGACTGGTAATTATTGCGTCGCAATTTTCGACACATCTGGTATTTTTTTTCTAATCCGTAAATATTTATGTTGAGCATGCGTTTTATGGGATAGGTTATTTTTTTCAAGATATGTTTGTATATCGATCAGGAAATCACTTCTCGTTTCGCCAACTAGTGTCTAACCACAGTATAGGGACCAAGCATTAGTCGCATTCCGTGGATTTTGAACTGAAATCGCTTACACCAAAGGGATGATTTACGCTGGTAATAAGTTTTCACACTGATATTTAGAGTGTATGGACCATTGTTTAGTCTATATTCATATGAAAATTATGATTCCGCTCATAATGTAACCGTATATGTAATCACATTTCCTCATTAACAGAACGCATTCAATAAAAGATATATTGTTTTATTGTGGTTTTAATATCACTTTGAAAGAAATAGTAATTAGTGATGAAATTTACTCAATAGTTTACTCAGGAATAACCTCTGAAACTTTTTGAAATGTGTTGAAAATCATAGGTTTCTTAGGTTTGTAAGTGAAATGACTCATTAAAATTTTTCTATACGTAGATTGGGTTGAAGAGTAGGTATTATATGGAAAAATAAGTAGTTGTTGGTTGAAAGCATCGAATGTGTTTAATATCAAATCCTCAATACTTAAATTTCACTGAAATATTCATCTTCGAGTCCATGAAAAATAACTTTCTTTTTATATTGAATTGTTTCGAACAGTTTCTTTCAATGAATTCTCTGATAATTTAGTTTGAACTGATACTATTTTTTACTATATTCAGTTTACGTAAATACTCCCCTGCGCTAAATATGCTGGGTGTACTCTAGAAAGGGTTCCCTCATTATGGTGGGAAAAAAATAAAAAACCTATCGAATGATTGTTATATATATATTATATTATTGTTATTTCTATTTATAAAATTGTAAATCATATAGATACACACTCAAATATTCATCTAAAAAAATTTCACTCTTCTGCATACGCATGCAGTAGGAGTAAACCTCCTGAAATTCCATTGGTTCCTGATATCTCAACTAATCGCAATGAAATGATGACTATACTAAGCCTGCTGAAGGCGTAAATCTGCTGAAATTCCATTGGTTTCTGATATCTCAACTTATCGTAAAGAAATGACGATAGTAGGCCTAAAACTCCTGAAATTCCATTGGTTCCTGATATTTCAACTAACCGTGAAGAAATGACGACAGTAAGCGTAAACCTCCTGAAATTCCATTGGTTCCTGATATCTCAACTAATCGTGAAGAAATGACGACAGTAAGCGTAAACCTCCTGAAATTCCATTGGTTCCTGATATCTCAACTAATCGTAAAGAAATGACGACAGTAAGCGTAAACCTCCTGAAATTCCATTGGTTCCTGATATCTGAACTAATCGTAAAGAAATGACGACAGTAGGCGTAAACCTCCTGAAATTCCATTGGTTCCTGATATCTCAACTAATTGAATGAAGAACTACTCAAATAACAGAGCTTTTAATGAACAATATTTTCTACAATACAATATGTATCACTCATCTGTCGGTGTCTTATGGTATTGAGAAAAAAAAGTTTGGGATTATCGAGACTATTGTTTTTGCAGTTGTATACGCTACAATTGTTAATCATTTTGGAATTAATTTGATAATAACTCAAAATTGAAACAGAATACTTACTGAAATGAAAATAAAATATTAAATAAATGAGCTTTGCTGGTTCATGGTAAATTTTGACTCAAAGAAATTCCACTTCCGGGATTTTTTATGGCATGTTTATCAATGGTGACCTGTTGACATTCGTTTGGTCATCAAGTAAGACATTTTGCTTGTAATATCTGTTAATTTCCATTGCTTCTAGAATATCTTTTGCTTCTGTTTTCTATATGCAAAATTTTGTAGTTTGAATCAAACATATGTCCCTCGTCTAAAGGATGGTTCTCATAAGTTTAGTTCTGTTTTTTATTCAGGAAACTACTCGAATGTTCCTTAATCCTCTTCTCGAAGTTCCTTCTTGTTTGTCCAATATATACTTTCTGGTATGAACCACAATTCAATTTATATACTCCTGATGTTTTGTTTTTATCTAATTTGTCTTTATTATTTTTGATTAAATTACTTAAAGTATTATTGATTTCGAATGCTAAATTGAAATTCATTTGTTTTTCAAAAAATTTGCAACTTCTATTGATTTTTTACCTGTGTAATTCAATGTTATATATCTATTCTGTTTTATTGTTTCGTTTTTGGGGTATATTAATGTTAAGGCTTGATTTAATAAGAATTTATTCAATATTTGGTTAACGATCTCAGGTTTGAAACTGTTTTTAACAGAGATTTGTTTTATAGTATTGAGCTCACGGTCAAAATTCTGTTTCTTCATAGGTGTTTTGATTAGTCTATGTATCATGCTATTGAATGCTGCTAGTATAGTTTTTGTGAATATGGATGATGTGACTTTGAATGGATCGTTATGTCGGTGTAGGTTGGTTTGCGATGAATTGCAAAATCGTTTTTACTATTAATTTTTGATATTGTTAAATCTAAAAAATTTATTTTACCATTTTTTCCTCTTCATAAGTGAAATTTATATGAGGTGACAGTTTATTAAATATTATATAAATTTCACGTATGAAGAGGAAAAAAAAATGGTGAAATAAATTTTTAGATTTTTTTCGAAAAGTTTTGAAAAAAACAATTTTTTCAATGTTGAAATAGTCCATTTGTTTATACGAAATTCATAAATAAATGAAGATACATTTTTTTCAGTCAAATTAATTTTGTTACAATAAAAACGGTAAGTGGCAAATGACAAAAAAATTCTCCACATTAAGGTGAGATTTGTTTTTTGTTAAAGTAAAAAAATTATTAAGACAGCGATATTGAATTTATTTGAACTTACAGCATACTTTGTTTTTTATGTGTATGCAAGAATGGCTCTCCCGAAGTAATAAAAATTATGGCAATTATTTGAATATCTTTTTAATTCAAATGATTGAGAGGAAATTCCAGAAATAGTTGTTGATTAACATAGGTCAAGTTTATTGGAAAATTACTTCACTGAAATATTCTTCTGGAAATCAGTTCTTTGAAGTGTTAAGACTATTATGTTTTTTTTTGTGTTTTAATATCCTGTTTTATCTTGTGACGCCATGCTTAATTAGCGCTAATGTCAATTTTCAACTTTAAAATTATTAATAATCGAGGTACAATTTCGTACATTTATTAAATTTTCTCCTCTTTCAGGATCTTTCTTTCAAAATCCAAAAATTATTATTACACTAATTATTAGTACAGAACGAAACAACACTTTTTTATAATCTTCATTTATTTACAAGTATTACAGATTTTAATGTACTAATTCAATTTTTTGGCATATGGATCTGGACATAAGCCCGAATCGAATTAGCTATAACAATTAATTTTAAGAAAAGTATGCCCTATTAACGTTATTTTGAACTCGAAAAGTAGACAATAAGTTGAAGTTTTTTTCATTCTTCCACACAGATATGTTGTCTATACTTTGACAAAAAAAGTGTCAGGAATTTCTTATTTAAATTGCCTGCGTTGAGCATTTTGAAGTATTTGAGGTTACTCAAATTTGTACACAGCGTTTGGAAACGGTCGGGAGATCGTCCAAGATTTGCCCCGTTTAGACAGACCTTTGACCTCATCAATAAACGATCGTGCGGATTTTGATCCCACGTTCATAACTGGATCATAACTGGTGACGAGTCATGGTTCTATGAATACGACATACAAGCGAATCAACAACTTTTGTGAAATCACAAGCTTTTTGATAACGACATAAGATGTCCGTTGAAGCGTTGGTTACAGAACAATAATAGATGATAGGATAATTTTATAAATATTGAAGAAGTTCAATATTTTTGCGTTTGATTGTAAATTTCTAGATATTTTTGTCAGCAGAGTAAATAGAATATCACAATATGGATTGATTTGTATAATTTTCTGATTCGTTATAGACGCGTTTTGTAAGTAGGGTCGATTCGAAATGGCGTCCGATATAGTGGAATATGCAGTGGTTTCCGTTCTTTTTTATGACTGCTACGTCACCCTTCCCTCTTCTCGCATAAATCTAAACGTTAAAGGGAGCTAAATCTCTTCAGGTGGTTCTGCGGAACTTGCAGAATCCTAAGATGCGTAACCGAAGCGATATTGGCCAAGTTTTAATGCCCAGTTATAATTTGAATATTAAAATCACGATAGAATATCGCTCATAAAACGTGAAGATTTTCCAGGTTATAAATGTCGTTGCATATTCTTCCGGAAGCCCCCTGAAACGTCTTGAATAGCCCCAAAAATTGGATTTGCCGTTCAATAACCATAAAAGTATATGGCATTTCTAAACTCTTTGTTTAATAGCTGCGGGGTAATGTTTATAAAATAATGCAGTTAAATTGAACATTTTAAAGTCTAATACATGGCGCTATAAGGAGATATAAACCTCAGAAAGTTGTAAAAGTTCCCTCTAGATTGACCCCGGCCCCGGACTCCCTCATGGAAGTAGTTTCGTATTCGCGGAATTCAACTCAAGTTTTACGACGCATTTCAGATTGTTATGTCTGTTGTTGACACAAAGGAATTGTCGCCGGAACTGACCTTCACTCATTCAAAATTCGGAATGAAATTAATGAAATCCAAGAGCATTCACGAAATACTGTCATTAGGAAGGGCTGTGAGAAATCTAAACTGATTAAGTAGCTGCCAGTTTAGTAACACATCAATAAGTCCTTGATCTAGGTAGGAAAACAAGATTTTTATTCAACAATATAGTCTGCTTTCAAATCCGTGTTTGATTGAGCAAGTAAGTTTCTTGATGAACATCATCAGTTACATAGAGGTAATTGCGATTCCTTTCTGCTTATCATTGTACGGATGCAAGCTGTATTGATAATCACTAGAAACCTTCCTCATAAGGAATTATTTTTTGTTTATCCTCGGTTTGTATTGTATTAATACAGGGTGTTCGGCACATGGACCGTCAAATTTTTTTGGGGCGTTGGTAGGGTCATTTGCTACCTTTTCAGTCTGGAACCTGGGTCCTTAGTATTACGGTTACGGAGGTATGATTTTTTTATTAGGTTTTTCTAAATCACCCAAAATGTACCCTTCGAAGCCTCATAACTTTTTTTGCGTGTGCTTTTACATGCATTTTTTTTATTGTATTAGATCTACATGAGTGTGTGTTTAAAAAAACCGTATTTATTGTTACAGATAACACCACAAAATTAACACGTGGGCCTTTTATTAAAAAAAATTATGAAAGTATGAAAACATCTCCACTCCTATTGAAATTTAAAAAAAAGTTACAGCTATTACAAACTTAGTTTTATTTTAAAATGTTCTTTGGTTTACAACGTTGCTAACCATATGCTATTTACGTAAGTCAATAAAAAAACAATACTGCAAATAAGGTTTTAGTCAGAAGAGTGAAGAAAGTCGCACCTAAATAAAAGTACGGATTTCGACACAACACAGCGAGCAAGGAAATTTTACCTGCCCGTTTTAGACGCGTGTGAATTATTATTACTATTTCTGTCCTTAGGTTGGATTGGGGTAGTCGCCGCTGACTTGATCCTACCATCATTCGAGATTCATCTGTCTCTGCTGTTGGAAGTGTCTGTGCCGCGTTGTTCAGTTTTTAAATTTGTATTTTTTTGTTTTTGTTACTTCGAAGCACCGCTATCGTATTTTTGGTGCATTTATTTCGACCAATTGACTCGAGCTTTTTTTTGAACGATTGACGAATCGTGTGGTATCTAACATGAACCAATTTTTGAATATATCTCGATTGTATTCACCATACCATCGATAAACACTGGTCCCTGATGGAGTTTCATTGCCAAATATTGAATTAAGTTCATCGATGCATTGTTGTTGAGTTAATCCAGTTCGAAAGTTGAAAATGTTCACGATTTAATTCCATTTTTTGGGCGAGATTAATCTTTTAAGTTACTGTAAGCAACACAATTTGCGCTCGAATGTCAGAACGTTCTGACTTTGTATAACCACAAAAATGCATTACGATAAAGCTGTCAGATGTCAGCAGATTGCAAATCTAGAGTTGTCCAATCCCGAAATATAAAAGGTAACCCTCGAATGTATTATGGCATTCACGCTAAGTCAAGTTCTTTCTCTTAGTATTGTAATATCTTCAAGTTTTTTTCTTTCGATTGTAAGTGTTTCCCTGTTGGAATATTGCTTTGTGAACAAGTGATAACGAAGAGGATCATGATATCTTCGTCAAAGATTTCTTGGATTCTCATTATTTCTATGGAATCTTTCGCAGTTTTAATCTCAAATGTTGAATGACTTCGTGAACGTGATATACAATAATTTTCAGAGGAAATTAAGCCAATTGGTGATATATTGAATTGCTAGAACTCATAAAGGAACGCAAAGGAATATTCTTCCTACGTAATTTTTGGTAGACCATATAGATTTGGTGGTTTGGTGCATTAAGGCGTTAGAAATTTCTCGTAATCATAAGGAGTTAACCTATAGATTACTGATTTCGTCCTTTATTCAATGGAAAAAATGGTATGTTTAGATAGAAAAAAAGAACATTTATGAGGAATACAAGATGAAGCATTGTTAGCAATAAAAGTTCCGTATTGATTTCACACTTAATATAAAGTCTATATTGCGAACAACACTCGGTTCTGCCACCATCTTGTTGTATTTGTCAATAAAGAATTCTTTTCCTTTCGAACATAACACAGTACAAACATTCATGAGGCTCATCTATAAGCAAATGGCAGTCTCTGAACCAGTATGAAATGATAGTAAAACAACGTTTTACTCACAGTACCACAAAATAATGTTATTCATAACTTTTTGCAATGGAGAAAGGTCAGTGTATGCAAATTCGCTTGTTCAACTGTACACGAGGTGTAAATTTCATATTGTATGCCACTTTAATATGGATTTTCGCGACATAACTTATTGAGACGTCTAATGTTGCATTTTTCTCATGAGCAGAATAAGGAAAACGTATAATCAAACAATTTCCTAGGCTCATTCTGGTTCGTTGAGTTAATCCATTATGCCTTATTTGTCACAAATATTATAATTGTTTCATGAGGTAGGAATATAAACAATGTAGTCGAGTGGGATTGTGTAACGACAAATATTTTCCGCTTAATAGCAGTTAAACCAAATGGAACAAGTAACTCATTAGAAATCTTTTTGAGCCATTGATAACTTTTGCGGAGGGAAATGTGGAATAGCGCGTCTGAGGCTTTTGGGAGAACATGCGTCAGATTTCATCTCTGGAGTATCTTTGCACATATGGACTGTCTTATTATAAACCTGCGTATCCAGATCGGAGACATCTTTGTCCAGAATTCAAATGTTATTTTTTCTGATCGAACCAATATTGAGCTATATCGCCTTAGTTACCATATGTCATAACACACTCATATTTCCCAAGGGAAATATGAAACGTCAAATGATTTTATTTCTTTATTTAGTGACAAAATGGAAACTGCAATTGTTGAAATTTCCACTAAAAGTATTTCCACCAGATACAAAGGAAGTTGTGCATAATTATTCGTCGACGTGACTACAGTTTTCTTGAGAACATCCCGTGCAACAGCAGTCTCGGACGATTCTCCCAGAACGGTCTTCAAAGATGCTGCAGATTGCTCTCCTCCACACCTGCTATCATCTTCGCTACCTTATTTTTGTGCAGCATACTGTCAGCTAGATAGCCTTCTGCAACAGACGAACTTTTCCAACCACCATGTCTTTTGAGTGTTGTCATTGAGACTTCCGTATCGGCAACCAATGTCGCGAATGTTTATCTTCCACAATGGTCTGTATACGTTTTCGGATTATCTAAACCCAGCCATTCAGCAACCTTACTCGAAATTTTTCCGCAGGTATTTTTGCCGACAGACTGAACAGTACACTTCTTAGTCCTATAAGCTACGAAGAACCTAAGAAAGCCTTACGGACGCATATCTGAAGTCAATAATACAACATGTCGATCTCGCCCTGGTAAACATTGATGAGGATCTGTCTTGGTCAGGCTATGTGTGCCTGTGCAGTGTGGTGACCCTGCTAGGTGCGAGAAAATATTGTAACTCATGCTTAAAAATTTCTGTAGATGTTCAGTCAGGCATCTTCGCATCACATATGTTCGACCAATTTAGGAGTCCGTTGGCTCTGCATGGTTCTCTCAGCTCATCTCTGACCAGCAGTGTTTGGAGGGTCTACAACGCTCTGCGATGAGGATATCCTTTGGAAAAATTCTCCCTGTGTATGAGGATACACTCAGAATCTTTCAGCTTGACAGGTTTAGTGATCGTTGGCCATCAATTCATACTTTTCCATGGAGTTCACAGTGCTTGTGTTATTTTTCCTTTCAAATTGAGAGTGTACGAAGTGGAGCCCTCTATCAAAAAGTGTTGGGCCGGCTGAAAACGTTAATTCTTGCATGAATAGATTGGACGTTTCATAATATTTATTGGGTACTAGCTGACCTGACAGACTTCGTCCTGTCAAAAAGATTTGTAATGTGGCAGTTTTTGTGCCTACGTAAATTTAAAAATTCTCCTGAACAGAACCGTCACCCTGGTGATAGGGCGTTGTGAATAAAAAATAATTATATAAAACATATATAAGGATTTAAAAGTAAGTAATCGCTTTATTGTTAATCAAGTGAATCATAATTATTATTATTATCATTGTAGTGCTTTGTGGTATACGATGTTTTTGTTTGATTACCTGGCGCATAGATAAACAAATCAGATGGTTTTCCAACACGGGAACAGGCAACATACAATTGACCATGTGAGAAACATGGGTTTTCTAGATTAATACCACAAACACTTATTGATTGCCCCTGGGACTTGATTATAGTCATAGCAAAAGCAAGCCGCACTGGAAACTGTAGTCGTTTAAACTCAAATGGCACATCAGTCGGAATCATTGGGATGCGCGGTATGAGAACATCTTCTCCTGTATACTTTCCTTTGAGTAAAGTTGCTTCTATAACATTGTTTAGTAATTTTCTTATCGCTAACCGTATACCGTTGCAAAGACGCGGTTGGTTGATATTTCGCAACATTATAACCACCGATCCAACCTTTAATTGAAGATTGTGAGGTGTCAATCATGGAAAATCCAGCGAGTTTAAAAATTCCGGTGGATAGTTGACTACATCATCTTGATTAGTAGCCGAATCAACTGATTTATATATCCTCAATTCGCCTGTAATTTGTTTTTGAATTTTGAAATTTAATTCATTTACATGTTTTTTGCAGCCAGTATAGCTCGTTCGCTCAACCAATCATGGTTTCTGTAATTTTGAGAAACATCTGGAAACACCTTCTGAATAAGTTCATCTTTTGATCGAGATAACTGACAAAAACTTTGTACAAAGTTAATGCAGCCAGTCAACATGTCTATAGGAAATTTGCCATTACCAATATCAATGAGTTGTTTAGAGAATATGTTTCCAGATTGGTCATTTTGCAACTCGACACGCATATTCTTGCTTAAATGAAGTACTTTGACATGTTTCCACAAATTGGAGGACTTTAGACATGCATTGAGTTCATCAGCTGGCGTTGATCGTGGAATCACTGGCAATGTTTGACGAAAATCTCCTGCTAATAAAATCATTGCACCACCAAATCGGTTATTATTGCTCCGTAGATCTTTTTTTTTCACGTTCATCTCCGTCGTCACGTTCTTGTGCAGTAGGATTAGATCGGTAATTAGCTTGGTTTGTAGCATTTCTAGTTCTTCTACCTGAATTGCTTCGTCTTATAGGAGGCATATCAAATATAAATTATTTTTTCACTAATCACGAACTAAACAAACACTAACTAACTAAACACTCTGCACAAAACACGATATACGAATTTGTTTCGTGTATCAGTTGACAAAAGCAAACTCAGTAGATTAGGTAACAGACAACTTTTTTTTTAAATTTGATATGACTTGAAGTCAAATCCTTTTAAGCCGTACGAATTGTTTTATTTATTTAAAATTTGGATATTAAAAATAATAAAACACTGTTGGTAACTCGATTTTTGTTTGACTGACTTAATGACGTGGAAACTGATGCATTTTATCTCGCATGCCGAAACTAATACAAAAGAAACGCGAGTTTCGAACGCTACATTAAACTCCTCCAACTATGTATTCTGTGCTCCAACGCACACACGCACATTGTTTTGATAGACATGATCTTTGGCGTTACACACCTACATTGCTTAGACAACAGTGAGTGCTTGTAATTTAATATGAACTTTATACCATAGCAATAAAGCTCAAATTGACTACTTTTTAGTTCAGTGAGTGCTTGTAATTTAATATGAACTTTATACCATAGCAATAAAGCTCAAATTGACTACTTTTTAGTTACAAATCATTTTATGGGAAAAAGAAAAGCTATTTTAGGGTTTTTCCAGCAATAATTCTAATTTTGGTCCGTAAAAACCATCCTTGAATTTCAACGAACATTTAAAAAGATTTGGCCAAATTGGTCCAGGCGTTGTTCATTTTTATATTATAGATAGGAATGCTTATTTTTGTTTCTGTTTTATTTTTCTATATTATCTCACAAAATAGTAACGTATTTATTTTCAATTTCTCATAATTATATACCATTTGAATCCTCTCTAATAAGCGGTTGGGTTGCGCGACTTCTTGGTACCTCAAAAGTAAAACTCCAGATCCGCAATTTGGGTCCACGGGTTCGATTCCTGCTCCGGACAGGTATGCTTTTCCCGAGCTTCAAATGTAGAACGTCCGTCTGCATGCCATTGAATTCATTGATTCATTTATCAGACGGTATAATGAAAATCATGTTGGCATTCTGCAACATTGAAAAACATACTTCTGAAATTTTCTCTTTGACAAAAAAGTATCCAAAAATTTATTTTTATCTATACATTTATTGGCCCTTTCGGGGATGCCCTTCAGCTCCTTCTGCGATTTTTTTTATGGAGTCCATGGAGTCAAATCTGGTTCCTAGAGCGGTAATTTCAGTTTGGAGAAAAGAAAAAAGTCACACGGAGTTAGATCAGGCAAATGAGGATGCTGGTCCATGATATTCATAGAGTGTTTGGTCTTAAAATCATCAATAATCGCTAAATATTTTCACGCAAACGTCTCAAAACAGTTAGATAGAAGGCCTTGTTGAGGTTGCAAATACAAAGGAAACGTTTTCTTTAGACCGTGCCTACATTTTTTCGAAACTTTCACTGTCGACATCGTATTATTTGATAAATACAATATAAATATGGTAAATACAATATTCTGCCTTCCAATTGGACCATCTCAGCTCGCTAACTAAGTAAGTAGATCGAACTCAGAAAATCGGTCCTAAATCAAGTTTTTTCGAAGGTGAGTGTTTAATATCTTTGTGAGAAAACTTGATCCTAAATCTGAGGTAACAGAGATAATATATTTTATACGGGCTCCGACAAGTTTCAATTTATTTGTCTCGTGATTCCAATATACTTGTAAAAGTAAGGTAGAATTGAGAGTTATCTATATTTAAATAATTTTATCAATATTTACTGAATGATGTTCCACAAATATTGAATCAAAGTTCCAAATGAGCAAACTCGAGATGAGAAATTCTGAAGGTGTGAATGTGTAGGAATATAGGATTTATTGAGAGAGGAGATCAAATACAAATATTTAACATTTTCGGTCGAATTATTTTCATTTTGAACAGTCCTACTTGGTTGAGGACAGGTCATAAAATTTGGAACTTTCAAACTGATCGACAGATCTTTCCTATCCAGGAAATTTTAGACGTTGATGTCGCCTTGTTTTTTAAGAATCACTTGAAGAATTATTCACACCTTGTCATTCTTCAAATTATCCGTAGGGTTGAAATTGGAATAACGAGGTTATTCGAGTACCTGGAATTAAAATGTACAAGTGCCGAATCATGAGAATGGAATGTTGGAGACGTGTGAAATGAGGAATTTATTGATCTCAGATTCGCGTGATTGAATGCGGTAACAGAAAAATCGTTACATTCCACATTGAGTTTGTGTTTATGAGAGATCAATACATTCCATAGACAGAAATATTTGGACTGACCAAGTTATTCTCAGGAATGTGATGCAAGAATTATTGATCCTGCTGATGAATTCGCTCGTGAACCTTACTTTGAACATTATCAGTTGTGAAAAAAAAAAAAATTTCTTAGCAATAACTTGACAATAATCTGGATATTTCCACCCATAGTGACAAAATTTATTTCATAACGAATTGCAGCTCCATAGGTATATCGGATGTCCAAGATCGACATTAAATTATCTAAGGTACACTTCTGGAATACTTTTGAATTTTCAGTGTTGCCAGATGTATACTAGTACAGCTTTGTTATTTTAAATGGGACACCCCGTATTTGTATATACTTTTTTGAATTACATCCACAATAGATGATGGTAATAGCCCAAATAATCATTCAACACGAGCTCCATCATCAACAATATCTCGTCATCAACTAGAAATTCGGTATGGGCCCGAATTGTTTCAAGAAGTTAGAAGTTATGAAAGAACCAGCATAAAATTGGCAAAGGAATGCAACCATTTGACATTCATCCATCTTGCAAGAGATCGAAACCTAATTCCTAAAGGTCTCAGAGTGAAACTTCCTATCAAGAGTTATAGAGCAGATAGGATTTCAAAACGGACAAGTCAAGCCCTTATGAGATGAAGACTGAATCAACATCGATTCAACAAAGCCAAATTACTTACAACATGCGAGAACCTTAGATGTAGCATTCAATCAAAAACTAATGCTGAAGATTATGAAAATATTCTGGGAGCTATTAAACATAGCTATGAAAGAATATATGAACAACAAAAACAAGTCCAAAAAAGGAAAATGGAGAAACTTATGAAGGAGTCAAGAAAATATGAACCCTTAGATCATTCAAAAACCGTGATCAATTTATCTAATAAGAACTTAAATGAAGATCAGATATCTCTCCTCAACAAGGGTCTCAAGTTCTCTATAGCCCCTAAGACGATACCAAAATTGAAATCATGTTGGCGGCAGAAGAAACTGCACAGAAAATTCGAGAACCTGAAAAAAGCCGAAGAGTGCAGATGGAAAATCAGAACCTTGTTAGACAGGAATAACAAAACACCTCTACCCAATATAAATAAAGCTGAACAGAGGGCATTAAAAGATCTTAAATCGGATAGTTCCATAAAGATACTTCCAGCAGACAAAGGAAACGCCACTGTAATTCTAGATGTTGGCTCTTATAATCAAAAAATCAATGAATTATTAGAAGCAGAAAATATAAAAGACTAAAAAGGACCCTACCACCACAGTTGAAAACAAGATTTACAAAATCCTTTATAAATATCGAAATGAATTTCCAGATCAATTCGTTAGATCAAGACTTACACCTCACTTCAGTAAACCACCACATTTATATGGTCTACCAAAAATACACAAAGCAAATATTCCTCTAAGACCAATTGTGAGTTCAAGAAATTCAGCATGCCACCAATTGGCTAAATTTCTGCTGAAAATTATATCGCCATTAAAAAGTAATTCAACATCGATGATAAGAAACACGAAACACTTCATAGAAATAATGAAACATCAAGAAATCATGGAAGAAGACGTTATGGTCAGCTTCGATATCACCAGTTCGTTCACTAATATTCCGACAGATAAAACACTTATCATAGTTAGGAAAAAGCTTGAAGAAGATCAAACCCTTAGTGAAAGAACTACACTAAGCGTCAATGCAATTATGGAAATGCTTTCTCTTTGTATTGAAACAACATATTTCCAATTCGAAGACATCTTTTATCAACAAGAATTCGGAATGGCCATGGGTTCACCACTATCACCAATTTTAGCTGATTTATATATGGAAATTTTCGAACATAAGGCACTAGAAAAATATGTACTTAAACCCAAACTGTGGAAAAGATATGTAGATGATACTTTCATTATTTGGCAACATGGAAGAGACACTATAGATGGATTCCTTCAATATCTAAACAATCAAGATGAATCAATTAAATTCACAATTGAAATCGAGAAGGACAGACAACTTCCATTCTTAGATGTACTCGTACATAAACAAAATGGAATCCCATGAACCACTGTGTATAAAAAGCCAACGAACACAGGACAATATCTACATTTTGAGTCAAACCACCAACTAAAAACTAAATTGGGAGTAGCAAAATGTTTATTTGATAGAGCAATAAATATTTGTTGCACTGAAGAAGACCAAAATGAAGAAATAAATAACATCTCGAAAACTCTTAGAAGCAATGGCTACCCCAAAAAGATATTAGAAAAAGCTAAACGAAGAAGAGAAAGTCAACCTGAACCAACAGATATAAATCAGACCATTAAAACCGTAATTCCTTATGTAAAAGGTTTGTCGGAGAAAATGAGAAGAATTGGAAATAGATACAACATAACGACTGCATTCAAAACTCAAGACACTATCAGAGCTAAACTTACAAAAGTTAAGCCTAATAATGAGACACAAAGGACAAAGAACTGCATATATGAATTACCTTGCGAGTGCGGAAGATCTTACATCGGAGAAACTAAACGCCCTCTGAATGTACGAATAAAAGAACATCTTCTTACTTCTACGAGTACTATACAGCGACAAATCCAGGTTAGTCCAACATGCTGTAGATGAGAATCATCGTATAAAATGGGATGAAGCATCAATAATATCCAAAGAAGAAAAACTTGCAAGAAGAAAAATCAAAGAAGCAGCATTTATGAAAATAACACCAGATTCCATAAGTGCTCCATCTATAGATCTGCCAGAAGTTTGGACACCGATAGTTCGATCCAACTTAAAAAGATCATCATATCACAGATGAGTATATAACATTGTTCATTTTTCTTTCATGACTTCTGTCATATTGACTTTTTGAAAATTGATAATTTTCAAAAGGTTTTTTACTTTTTCTCCTTGATAAAGATAGAAGATGTCTATCGAAACGTCGGAAAACATTACATCCACAATAGATGATGGTAATAGCCCAAATAATCATTCAACACGAGCTCCATCATCAACAATATCTCGTCATCAACTTAATTCAATATGCCTCAATTTCTTTGTATTGATATTTTTTCTGTACTCTTTAAGTCGTCTATAAATCGGCATATTTATGACTCAACTAGAGCCATAAAAAATCATTATTCAAGGTTAATTTTTTGTGAATTCAACCGAGGTCGTATTTCACTCTAAGACAAAACCATTGATGCTGTGCGCCAACTGATATCGCAAGATGGTCATTTGACCTATCGTGAGATTGAGATAACCTTAGGCATAAGTGGGACCAGCATATTCAATATTGCATGAACATTTGACGGTCTAGAAAATTTGTTCGGGATGGATCCCACACAATCCAATGCTCCAAAAATACGATCACGGTGCTTCGAAGCACGTCTAAAACATCGTGACAGTTGATGAAGCGTGGAGTTACGCCTATCAGCCCGAAAAAAAACAGCAGTAGACTGCATGGGTGTTTCAAGATGAGCCAAATCCAACAAAAGTTGCTGGCAGTTACTGAAATACGAACTTAATTTCAGGGATTGAGTATGAATGTGAACTTGTATGGGTTTTTATTCATTGTTATCACTATAATACTAAAAGGCATGTTTTAATTCAATAATGTCTAGATATATCCCCTCACCCGAATCCAAAGAGTTATTCATTTAGATCAAAGTCAATAATATATATAGGTGTAATTCTTCTCGAATAATCCGCGAAATCCAACTTCGTCAGTTTTCAAAAATTGGAGATTCCGTGAATCCGTTTCTTCATTTATTTGAAGCTCAACATCAATTCGTACCTACAACGTGAAACTTCCGATTGGCTCGGAATGGAATGGGATATTTTTTCGCAGAGCGGTCGGAATAAATTCATTGTTTCTTCTGCACGTCTTAACAAAATCTGATGTGCACATCACATGTGTAAACAATCCGATAGAAGTTTCACGACATGAGCTTGGCTCACGTTTCTTGGTTAGACATGACTTGGTTGGAAATCACTTAATGGCCCTGATCGGGTCATATGCTAACACCAGCCTCATGGGAGATGGTTTTGCGAAGGCATATTTGCATTTCGATATAGGAGTTTTATTTTGGACCCCTCATTTCCACCGTTTCTATTTTCATTTTTGTAACTATATTTGAAATGAAAAAATGACTTTTTCATTTGAGGCAAGGATTTTGTAACAGATTTTTGCCGGTATGGTACTGCGAAAATCTTGAAATTGAGTTTTGATCGCTCCATTCACTTGTGAGTTGAAGGGTTGAAGAAATCGGAGCTCATCGAAGAAAATATTCCGCTTTATTTTGTTTCTAAGGGGTTTAACTCTCAAAATTAGAAAGAGGTTTCACTATTAATGTATTTTGGAGGAAGGATCTCCCAAAATTCAGTTAGTCTCAGGGAAATCGGCTCATGAAAATGTATGTTGCTTTACCACATGGTACGCTACCAGTGCTCACTCTCGTCTTATTCGAGAGTTGATGGTGTGATCTATAGTTCGTCGTGCCTGAGCTTCAGAGTACTGCAGTCTCACGAGATACGAGATATTTTATGGAATGTATGTAATAATTGGAAATAAATTAGGAAAAGAATGATATTTGGTCCAAGAATTCAAAGCTGCAGTCTGTCTGCGAATATGGGGAGGGACAATGTTAGACAAAACTGGTAACTAATGAACTGGTGTAGATTTTATGGTGCCAGTAATTATTCTCATGGACGTATTCAATTGTGCATCGATTTTTTGTGTATGTGCACTATTAAACCAAACTGAGCAACAATACTCAGCTGCAGAAAAGACTAAGGCTAGAGATGCTGTGCGAAGAGTGGAAGCATCAGCACCCAAATGGTACTGCAGTCTCACGAGAAACTCGTGAGGGTCTATATTAAATGACAATTGTTACGTTGTTGCCTTTATCTGGTTACGGAACAGTGAGCCAGGTATAGATCCTAGGAAGATCGTAACTCCTTTCTACTGGATGCTAGACGATACACCATCATGAAGTTGTAGGCACTGATGAATCGAGAATTAAGGCATAAGTTGCAATTTCTGTCTGACATCAACGTTAGCCATTGGGTGTCCCACAAGTGCGTCTGTACGGAATCAATTCAAAGGAAATTAGATTTGGGAATGTGGTAATTCTTGGTTTCGCTAGATAGAGTTCACACTCCTTACATTTTCAAATGTTGAATGCAAACCAATATCTCGGAGAGCCAGTTTCTTCCTTCTACGAGTTTCATGTCCAAATTATTCCATAACTATGTGAGTTGGAGTTTTTTTTTTGTCATCAGTGTCCGATAAACTCAATCTTAACGGATACTTCATAAGAAGACGCTGTAGAAAGCCTTTGAGTAGGTATAGGTGGTTCTTTCTAAGATGAAGGTATCTCTTGGATCTTTCTATTTCAAAACTCGGAGGTTTTTTTTTCTTATACTGCAGAAAGGAATGTTATTCATGCCAAGAATTATGGGGAGGAACAAAGTCAGACAAAGCTGATAACTAATGGACCGGTGTAGATCTTATAGATGTATTCAATTGTATCAGTTTTTGTGTATCTACTTCATTAATCCAAATATAGCAGCAGTAGTCAGCTCCTGAAAAGATAAGACTCAGGAGATGTGCTTAGAGTGGAAGCCAGCTTCCCAAGATGATCCAGCTAATTTCTGAATAATATTATTCAGGATAGGAAAATATACTGGGTGGCTCGTTTGGGATGGAGCACACTGTACAATTATGGAAAATCATGAATACCGATTCTGGTTTATGATACCTGGTAGTATTCTTGTTTCAGAACGAAGAAACACATAAATAAATTTTGAAAATCTTTGAAGTGTACACGAAACATATGGATATCTGGTCAATCCTCTGACTATATAAAAATAGACCCCTTTATTTACATTGAAAAGTGTCGCATCTGAAATTTAGAGCTGCTTGATTGTAACGTATTGAGCTGATCCACTCAGATCATAAAAAATTTTGATGTTGCCAAACTCTATTTCCCTATAATTGTGGATAAAAGCTTTTTCTCCAATTTGCATTCAAATTATTGTATAAAATTTTATATTTTGAATTGAAACAGTCTTATCGGATATATTAGCAAGAAGTAAAAGAAAAACTTCTGTTGATTCTGTGGTCAGAGACCACAGACGGAAAGAAATTCAGGTGAAAGTCAAGACAAAGCTGCTCCATTCTCTGTTTGACAATTTGAAGGTCACGTGTCCTAGAAGACACACGTTGCCACCTCCGTATCGAAAATAAATACGCAAATTGAAGAAAACTTGTGGGAGTCAGTATAAGGTTTTTCATATTTTTTATTGTTTATTACTTTGCATCGCACTAAAAATGGTTCGTAAGTGTGAAAGCTGTAGAAAAGACAGGAATTTGAATCCGAATTTATCGTTCCATAGGTAAGTGTATTGTTAGAACCGAAGTATTTTGTTATTCACATGTTCAGTAGCGTAGAAAGTTTTAATAGGGAAGTTTTCAATGAGATTATTATAAGATAAAATGAGGTTTTCTTGAATTAAGGCTCCAGGATGACGATGAAAAAAGAAAAATTTGGGCTTCGCTGTTGGGATGGCCAAGTATTTGCCCAAAGAAAGCCATTTTCATTTGTTCAGATCATTTTGACCATAAAGATATTGTGACCCGAGAAAATGATTTTATGCGGTGTTGCCGGGTGAGGTTTCACAAGAGAGTTTTTCAATGATGGAGCCAAAACAAGTCGACATTTCACAAAGGAATGCTTTGTCTATCTTATATAGTCTAAGGGTCAATCAATTGAAATGAGTCTCAGTGGGTTTCGTCAGTGTTCCACCCTGTATATCATTCAATTCTTTCCCCAGACATCGATTTAGCGAGTTCACCATTAAAACGTCGAATCATAACGGGTTCTGTTATTTCATCGCAATAAAACATGAGTGACTAATACGTTGATATTATCAAATGAAAGTAAAAATAAATAGAACGCTTAAACAGGCCATACCACCTCATCTTCCAGCCAATGGCTAAGCAACTCTTGCCGGTTCGTGAATTTCTTCGCTCCGGACATGCCTCAACAGTGAATCATCATCGATCAGATTCACACGTGCACCGTCTTCCTTCTCGGCTAACTCGTTTTGTAACGAAACTTTTGTTTACAGTTTAGTCCTGCCAAAAAGGTTCACTTTTCAGTAGATCATGATGAGTCAATCGAGTGACGAGAAAAGGAACCCCACACAGGGTTCCTTTCTGCAGGGTTTTGCACGAAAGGGACATCGATCGCTTTGAATGAAGGGATATTCTTGATGATGGAACCGGAGGGTGTTGAGGGTTATGTTCATATCTCAAAGTTTGGTTGAACATTTCGAACGCCATCTAACTGTTGAGAGAATAGCTTCGATTTGTATGCCATTTTGAGATTCTCTCTTACATATGATTTCGTTGTTGACTAGAAATTTTTGATGATGGAAATCGTGTATGATTATGAAAATATTTGAAAATTTTTTAGTTTTCAAGATTAACTATGGAATTAGATCAAATTTGTAGTTATCTATGGTTTAAAGACTTCTTCAAGTCACTTATGCGATTGGAAGTGATTTTCATATAGATAGATAGATAATAATTTATTTTGTTCGAAGTACATGATGAAATGTACAAGAAAAAAACGTCAAACAAAGATACATTAAAGAGAAATCGACCTTTCAGCCTAACAAAAATCAAAGTATTCCTTAATATTATAAGGTTCACACCTCAAAATAAAAGAGTTCAGCTTACACAGCAGTAGTTTTTCTGTATTTACATCGCGAAATTGCCTTGGCAATGCATTAAACATTTTCATGCACATGTACATAGCATTATGCTGTGTCAAAGTGAACTTATGAGCTAGATAGAGATAACAGTCTATTTGCCTTGTCTTTTCATTCTTATTCCGATATGGCTCAAAAATAACCCGATGCTGAATTAGAAACTTGAGGGAATCCTGTTAAGGTATGAATATTGCCAGCCCGAAAAACACCCCTACATGACTGCCTGTATTTCATGTTCATAATGGATCTTAAAGCATACTTTTGTTTTACGAAAAGGCTGTCCGTGAAGGAACTGTTCCCCCAGCAAACAATACCATATGACAAATTCGACTGAAAAGCAGCATAATAAAAAATCTTCAAGGTGGGCAGATCAACAGACTTCTTGAGAACATTAATGGTATACAACGCTGAATTTAATTTTTTATTTAAGTGATGTATATGTACATCCCATCTCAACTCACGATCTACATGGACCCCAAGGAACCTGGTAGACTCAGAGATCTTCACTTGACTTCCATCTAGAGAAATTCCATCCGGGAATCGAAATTTTGACCTTGAAGAGTGAAAAAAAACACATTCTGTCTTTTGTGCATTCAATTTGAGCATGTTTGTTGTGCACCAATTTTTTACATTCGAAAAGGCAGTATTCAATTCTTCATTCAATTGAGAGGCGTTACACAAGATCTCAATAATATTGGTGTCATCAACATAGATGATTGCATTCAACATTTGGTCAATATTGTGAGGTAGGTTGTTTATATATACAATAAACAGTAAAGGACCTAGTATGCTGCCTAGAATTACTCCATTAATGATATCCTTATCCTCAGAAATGAAGCTTTTATCGTTGATAGTAATGAGTACTTTTTGTTTTCGTCCTTGTAGGTAGCTTTGTATAAGTTTTAGTTGGTTATCCCTTATACCATATGCTTCAAGTTTACTTAATAATCTACTATGGTCTACAGAATCGAAAGCTTTGGAAATATCTAGAAATAGTCCTACCGGCACTTCACCTTTTTCAATTGCTGTGATAACAGTTTGAGTCAACTCAAAAATTGCTGTACATGTATTCTTGTTGTTCATAAAGCCGTGTTGAGATGAACAAAAGATGCCATATTTCTTAAAAAATTTAATAAGGCGATCTGAAAGAACTTTTTCGAAGATTTTTGCAAAAGTTGTTATAATATTAATAGGTCGGTAGTTGTTAAAATCATCATTACAGCCAGATTTATATAATGGTGTTATCATTGATAGCTTCAAAGCAGATGGAAAAATACCAGTTATAAATGCACAATTCATAATATGCCGATTGGCTCAACAATAAAGTGGATAGCCTTCTTTATTACAATGCTAGGGATTTCGTCATAGCCTGATGAAAAGGAAATTTTTCAACTGCTTCACTATGTTAAGAATTTCGACCGCTTCAATATCAAAAACAAAGAATGACTTGTCTAGACGTCTCAACCCGCCACCAACATCACCATGTGAAAGAGAAGCTGAACATTTAGAGGCATTCACAAAATGTTCGTTAAAGTTTTGTACTACCACTTGGGGGCAACCATTTGGAAGTATGCTTTGCCTATGCTGAGTTCTTTTACATACTTTATTATTCTTTCTTGCACTCTGGTATATGTTGTGAGATCACATATAAAACATCAAGCCTCTTCCTCAGGGCAATCATATGAGGATCAGATCTACACATAATTCTGTATCATTATTTATCGGATGATTACTAGATGATTTTACCGTCACAGGAGGAAATGAAGATTGAAAGATTAGATTGAAACTATTAAAAAAGAAATTCCACATTTCATCTACCTCGGACTGCCTAAATTTATACAGATCTGACCAGTCAAAGGCGGACAACTCCGCAAAAAAATCGTTCAAACTTACATCATTAAACTTCCTGATAACTCTCTTACTTGCATTTCTATGGTCACTACTTTTTATATCAAAAGACATTATCTGTGCAGAATGATCAGATAGATGTGGCTGGACAACCTCAGCATTACAGCCATCAATATGTTGCCACCTTGATCTTTCTTCTTGAAAATGATGATATTTTCATCATTTGGCAACACTACAGATGGAATCCAGCAACACCTTATCAATCGAGAAGAATCTACTGAATTCACAACGGAAATTGAGAAAAAGATAAACAATTTTCATTTTATGATATGATTGTTCATAAACAGAATGGAATCTCAAGAACCAATCTGTACGAAAAATCAAGAAGCACAAGTCATATTGATTTAAACCATCAGCTGAATACTAAATTGAGGCAAAATGTGTGTATGATAAAGCAACTAATATATGTTCTACCCAACAAGATTAAAATGAGTTAATAAATAACATCACGAAGACACTCAGAAGTATGCCAAGAAGAAAGAGTGAAACAAATAACACAAAATCAACCTGAACCCCATAACGATACAACAAAGACAGTTAACATATTCTGAAAATATAGAAACTTTATCTCATCTCTTTCGGAATATATATAGGTGTAACTAAATAAGTGTAAAATATTTAAGGAGGTGATTCCTCATCGAAAAAAAAAAGATAGGATCTTTCATAAAAATTCATGGAGCATCCCTTGTTGAAATACAGCCCCTCAAAAGGAATACATAAGATTTGTATAACAATTTTTTTCACAAACACCAAAAAGTAACAATATTGAAATCAACCTAATTAGTTTTGTTTTTTACCATTTAGTCGTTTAATGCAGGTACTAACTACAGAATAATAATAAATCCAGTTCGCATTTATGACGATGTACCTATCACTGTAGTTGTTCGTAAAGAAATTTTTGCTGCGAACTGGTTTTTTTGGGCGAAAAACTCATGAGACATTTTTTGTTTAGAATGAAATTTTTAAATGGGAAACAAATAATAAGACAAAAAGTTACATTGGAAATAAACTTTAGGGGTTGCGTTTCCCACCCTTACAACCATGGGGTAAACCAAATAAATAACTGGATAAGTGTCTTTTTGCTAGTAGGAAACGTTAGGTTAATTTCAATATTGTAACTTTTTTGGTGCTTGTGAAAAAATTGTTATACAAATTTTATGTACTTCCTTTGAGGGACTGTATCTTAACAAGGGATGCTACAATGAAGTTTCTTTATATGATCTTTTTTCGATGAGGAATCACCTCCTTAAATATTTTACACTTATTTAGTTACACCCTGTATATATTCTGTCGAACTTTTGGCTCACAAAACAAATATTAACTGGGGTTAGTGAGGGGGTGCCATACAATTCGTTGTATGAAATTAAAGCCTAAGGAAAACCCCTAAGTATAAAAAAAACTCAAAAAAACAAAATAAGCTTAAATATACTTGAGAGACTTCTTTCTTCACGAGTGGTCATCTAAAAACAAACACAGAGGCTTCTATAAGTTGCACATATCGAATCTGAAAATAAAAAAACAAAAGCAGAGTTAATAACTGAATACAAAAAATACGTATCGAATTTACGTGACTTCAATCTTGGAATTCTATTTTGTGGAATATATGAAATAATTGGAAATAAATTAGGAAAAGAATGATGTCTTTCTGCTAATTTGGGAGGGACAATACTCAGCTGCAGAGAAGACTAAGGCTAGAGATGCTGTGCGAAGAGTGGAAGCATCACTACCCCAAGATGATCCAGCTAATTCCTGAAGAATATTATTCCTAGTTTCTAGTTTTAGGATCAGATCACCTAAATGAGCTTTGTAATTGAGTAATGAATCTTATTTAACTCCTAAGTATTTGGGATAGAAATTATGTTTGATAGGAAAATCATTGAAAGTTACAGCTAATTTCCTATATTTTTCATAGAGCATACGGCCTTACGGACATACTCATGTTGATCCTGTATTCTTCATCAATAAGTTAAACCCAATCGGCTCGATATTCTAAAATCACAGATATTTGGGCAAAAAGATAACAAGCTGTTCTACTAATGAAGTGTTTTGGTTTCATTAATATTCCGCAAATGTCTCAATCAACCAGAAGAACACAAAAAAATTCAGAAAGCACTGAGGTGAAGTCAGATTGCCTTGGCGCTCTTGTTGAGCTACTTATGAGTAAATATTCAAACCATAACAAATCTATAAGCACTCTGATCAGGTGAACAATAGTCTTTTCTCGTACTATGGGACAATGTGATGCAAATATGAACGCCTAATGAATGAACAAACCTATATCTCAAATTAAAAATAACTACTCATAATTTTCCCCAAGTTTTGTTCGAAGCTATAATTCCCTTCCCCTAAAAACTTACGTCAGTGCTTTTCTGAATTTTGACAACGTATATTATTTCAGCCACCAAGATTGAATTCTATCTCTATGATTTCCCGTTATGAAAAATTTTGATTAATATTACGCCAACTGATACTGATTAATGAGCCCGGCATTTGTCAATCGAATATCGATCTGTGATGGCCATAGTTCAGAGAAAATCACGGGACTTCATGTCATTTCTCTTCTCTCTTGAGTAAATGAAAAAAATGATCATATCTTTTGATGGAAAAGAGCTACGACAATGAAATTTGAGGATGAGTAAGATATCGATCACCTCAATATATTCACGAATTTTTATTGAAATCCGAAAGATATCTTGCGCGATAGTGAGTATATGTTTTGCTAGCCGTTTTGTTGCAGCTTCCTCAATAATATTTCAACTTAATCGGATGGATATTCTAGTAGTTATTGAGGAAACTAAATTTCAGATGCTCATAACTACTGAACCATCTGACGGATTTGGCCCAATAACGAACTTGACCGAGATATTTGGACAATCAACCTTTTCTGAAAATATGAAAACTCTAGCTCGTCTCTTTTGGATGCTAGAGAGAATACGGCCGGACAGACTCAACTTTCTGAACGGATTATTCATCAGGAGTCGAACCCAATCGATTGAGACCATTTTCGGCTCGATATTCCAAAATTACAGATATTTGGGCATTCTGTTCGGGTGAACAAGAGCGCCAAAAATGATAGAAACAGCACAAACAATAAGTTTACATTCATTTCTGTTTCAAAGAATAAGCAATGTTTGTATGTATGAAAATCCCAAGTTCCTTTCCTAGTGGTTTTATCTCGGAAACCCCTCGAAATTAAAAAAATTAATCGACGTATCCCCTTATTTAAAAAAATAATGGGATTCGATGCCATCTTCGGGGGTATCATTTCTTCTGAATGAAGTCATTATTTTTTAAAACTTCGTTTTTGAGTTTTGGGATGAGTACAAATTCTTGTTGGAAGATCCTGTATATGATATTCTATTCGAAATAACAAAGTGATGCTCCGATTCTAGTATAATCATAAAATGCACAGGATTGAAAATATCTTCGAAAAAAAGGTCTTATCTATACTTTTTTGAAACATAATTCCTTTTGGTTCTCCAGGAACTGGTAATGATTAACTTCACATTAATTGCTTACCCTGTGTATTGAATCCGAAATGACTGTTATAAAAAGGAAATATACATTGTGGAAACCACATTCTTAAAATCTCCTTCATGAACTGATTTGAACAAACTATATCGATATCATAAAGAACTCACATTATTAACTGATGTCTTTTGACTATTTTTTCACCTATTCGATCAAATTCATGAATGTACCAGATGTCTTTCAATTTTGGATTCTTCCATAATACGTCTGATAATTAGTTTTTTGATTATAGCCGATATTTCCAAAGTAATTCATTCCAAAATTCCACCATGTATAATTTATAATGGATAATTCAATACAATCTCTAGAAATCAGTTCATTAAGGGAATTTCAAAAATATACATACATCCATAGTACCTTAGACTTGCGCGATTCCACCCGGTACATTTCAATTCACGTTTGAAAATTGCACACCTGAATTCAAAAGTTGACGTGTCCCAGCAAATAATGCCATAAAGAGTTTCGATTCATAATTGATTTCCTCACTATATATAATTTTGACGGAATCTACAGCCAGATTGGGTGAATCACGGCGGTTTATTTCTTTCAAATTGAAAAGAAATTAATGAGTTCACTCTTCGTACTATTCAAATCAGTACATTTCTATGCATATATCCCAGTTCCTATTCAAGAAGGGGAAATTAATACCAACAAAGAGATTGAAAAAAGGATAACTTCACATCAGTTCATTCTTCTGTAATATCGATTTGGTAAAATTCTATGCGCGTATATGAAAAGATGACATGAGCACAGATATTAAGATGATATTATTCCATGAATTATATTGCTGTGGCTGATATTCATATATATATATATAAATATCACTGATCATCCGATGTTTATCTCTATCTGATAACATGTTATGTAAGATCGAACAGTTTTTAACTTCGACGCAGCAACAGACTTAATACTTTTTTCTCTCATTTTTATGGCTTAAAGTGAAACCGTTCAAATGGATTGTGACTGTTTGTGAGTTGTATGATAGATGTTTGCGTCAGAGTTTGAAAACTAGGAAATACTGTTAGACGATAAGAAAGTGAAGGTATTTTCATATTTTCAAAGAATATCGCTTGGAATTTTTAATTTGATTTAATTTGATTTCCAGTGAGGACAGAAGTGCATAAAACCACTGAGGGATCTCCTGGTTTGACCTCGATGATGGAGCTGAACACTGAAGCATCAAAAAGATAGAAAGGTAAGAAATATGTTAATTCCAAAATGAAATAAATATCTGTTTGATTTAACATGGATACGTTCAATAAAAGACACATTTATTCATTGAAAAATCGTAACGCACCAAGTCTTTTCAAGCTAGGCGGTTCTCAAGAGATGACAGTTTCGATAATCGAAAAATTGCTGCATTTCTGATAATTATTACCAAATTGCATTCGACGAAATTGAACTATTAATTTTGTTTTCATTATACATGGTGAATAGTCTCAATGTTATGTATATGAGCTATTTAAGGTTCGAGTATCGATCCAGTTTCTGTTGCATTTTCAACAAATAGTGGCACTTATGTTCCGAAGATTTTTGCTCGCTTGCGCGACACCAAGCTGTCGTTTAACTCAAATGTAAGAAATTCTCAAACAATCAGACTCGACTCTGTGGAGAAAAATCCATGGTCAATGTTGAATATGTCTGGTCGAACATATATCAGGTGTCCCAAGGTGGGCGGCCTATTAAAATATTATGGAAACTGTTTAAAATTTTGTAGACACTATTAGGTTATCTAAGATATATTTCAGAAAAAATTTTGAATCTCCAATGTTTCCAGATGTGTGGAAATTTGGCAACAGCTTTGTTATTTCTTTTTCATAATTCTCTATAAGGAAATAAAATCAATTCTTTTAATCACAGTATAGGGACCAAGCAGTAGTCGCACTCCGTGGATTTTGAACTGAAATCGCTTACACCAAAGGGAACTTGCGCATACCTCCCTGCGCATCTAATCCTATCGACCGCGAATTTAAAAATTTATTAGAAAAGGTTATTTGCGTTATCTGAAAACTTAAATATTTTGATTTATTTTGATTTAAGCTGGAAAAGACTAGAGATGCTGTGCGAAGAGTAGAAGCATCAGCACCCCAAGACGATCCAGCTAATTTCTGAACAATGTTATTCCTAGTTTTCAGTTTTAGGCTCAGATCATTTAAATGAGCCTTGTAATTGAGAGATGAATCTAACTTAACTCCTAAGTATTTTGGATAGAAATTATGTTCGATAGGAAAATCATTGAAAGTTACAGCTAATTTCCTATATTTTTTTCATGATTATTCAGATGGAAACAAGATACCTCTGTTTTGTTGGGATTTGGACATAATCGCCACGCAATAAAATAATTCTTTAAAATTTCCAAATCAGATGACAGTATGTTTTCCAGAGTATGGAAATCTGTTTCACTCTTGTCCTTAGAAATACCCTCTATATTCAAATCCAATACACTAAATTTGTCGCCAATCTGCTAGGAGGATTCTTCGAATCGGGTCTTGCGTTCCAAGTGACGATTTTTCATTTGTCCCGTTTTTTCAGATCTTCTGATGTTTGAAGTCTGCTATGGAACCCATTCAAAGGGAAATCATCATCCATAGTTAGGGAAGTTTGTGATATAATACTTATTTCATTTAAAAAATAGCAGAGGAAGAATTATCGACTGACATTTATATATAATATACTAAATATATTTCACAGATGTCATAGCTAACAAACCGAAAAAAATAAAGGCTCGGTCACAACAAATGTTCCCTATCCAGACATTTGTATCTTGACGCTCACTTCTTGCCGGTATACAGATTGGCCAAAAAAAATTACCATTTGTCAACCCACAAAATTGTAAAGTAGTTTTTTTTTTTCTGATTGAACATCCAGTATGTTTTTTCATGTTCAGAATGACAACAACCGACTTTTCAATTTTTCTATACATTTCCCTTTTGTATCATATATTGTTTGGATTATAAGTTATCTGTGTTTATTAAATTTCAGATTATTTTTACGAAAACTTTTGCAAAACAATAGGAATATTTGTTGTTTGTGATCAATATTGGATTTCTATCGATCGATTTTTCTGAATAATGCAATTGATATGAAACACATTTAAATCACGATAATTACGATTTTTGATGACAAAGCGTTTATTGTTTTACTGGCTCATTAGCATTAACTACTTGACGTCACACCAAAGAAAATAATCCAGAGAACTTATGTCGCATGATCTTGACGGCCAATTAACCATCCCCTGGTAGTAAGGACTTCTTGACCGATTTGGTAATTCATCAATGTGCACTGAACAGAAATTTTAAAAATAAACATTGTTTCTACCTACTGTCAGATCAAATTAACCCCTATCGTTCTGAATACGGAATCGATTGAGTGCTCAAATCTCACTTTTTGTAGATTTATCGATTAATAGGCGTTTCCGTGTACAATACTAATAAATCAAAAGCTCACACGTCCTGAATCTTATTAATTACATATGGAATCAAGAATCAAGTAGATAATTGGCCAATTTTCTATTTCCTCAGTCACATACCCCAGTGAACTGTTTCGTCCTAATGATCTCTCGATTTTTTTTTTCGTGCAATTAGGTATCATGAAAATTAATAGTACCAATTTGAGGCGACTGGCGCTTGTCAAGCAAAAGTCGAATGCAAATGAAACCAACTAGTGTAGTCAATTTATTATGACAAATGGCTGAATTACTCTAATATAATTTTAATAATAGGCCATGTGAAATTGATAGTAAAAAAGCTGTAATAAAGCCGAACGACAATCCTATTAAATTAAAAGCGATACACGATTCTAGAAAACAAAATATGACTTTTGACGAACACGCAAAGTAATTATCGATAGGGGATAGTGCAAAACTCATTCGAGACGATCACTTGTTCTAGTAGAACAACGTTCTATCGTTTTCACCTCATAAGATATCTGACGTATTCAAACTAAAATTTGTGCATTTATGGACGTTATCGATATCTTACATATTCTCGAATTTCATTATCGTAACTTTCTTCCATCCGAAGATATAATTATTTTCTAATTTATTAGAGAGCAAGCAATCACAAAAGTAAAATTGAACGATAATTGATAACGTTGCCTTATACGTTCCACGTCGACTCTTGGCCACATCGAAACTTTGGAGTGGTGGTCGAAAACGAAACTACAAGAAATTTCTCATCTCCTTGCATCCAAAATTGCGATCTTGCAAGATCAGTTGGCGCACAGCACCAATGATTTACGGAACAACAACTGATTTTGGATGACCTTCACGAAATTCGTCTTGGAGTGAACCCCGACCGCGGTTGGATTCACCATACCATCGATAAACACTGAGAAATAGCAAAAAAATCCGTCAGAAATTTCAATTCTCCATGGTACTTATTTTTCTTTTTCGAAAATTCAACTAGTGTCTGCAGTTGAAATGTAGTTAGACCCTTGAAAATTTTCAAGGGTAATACCACTAGAGGTGAGAATTTTTTGAGAACACTCTTGTTTTCTGGGAATTTTGAGTTTAAATTTCACGAAACAAAGTTATCTTTAAAATTTCGGGATCACTTTGTTGAGTGAAATTTGTATAATTCTCAAAGAACGACAGAGTGTTCTCAAAAAAAATTCGAATCTTGTGTGGTATTTGGAAAGATCATTCAACAATATAAATCAAACGAAATAAAAAATAGTTTTTTATTCCAAAATAACCAGATAGAAACATAACAACAAATTATTCATCTTTATTCTCAAAATAATAATTATTGATAGTACAATTATTATACACATTACGAGCATTATTTTCGAATGATGAAGTAGATACTGATGTTGTTTCTTGAAGGACATTTTTTTCATTCCTTATGGCTGTGATTATTTTTTTTGATGTTGTTGGTCCAGTTGGAGATACGGTTTCACTGACGCTGCAGAAGAATGGCCTGTTATCTTTATCAGCTGTTCCTTGCCATTCCCTGCTTTGGCTAATTGGCTGACAGCAGTAGCTCGAGTGCGTTGGTTATCTTCGACTTGGTTGTGTTGATGCCAATGAGTTCTGCCGATTCTTTTGTCCATTTAGCTATCGTATTGGGACCGACTAGGGAGTTTTGGAACCATGAAGCATATTTCCAATTCATATGTGGAGTAAGGAATAGTCTTTCAGTGGCTATGTTTGCAGTTCTTTTGGATACAAGTAGCTTATACAACCTCACCGGGCAAATATCTTCTTCAATATTGGGAGTCAGCCATTTCGTTTCCGCACATTTTTGGGCACCACCTCTTCTTGTTTTAGAAAATATCGGATTGTAGGCAATTCGGCCCGTGGGATTACCATCGTTTTCAATTTCGAATTGGAAATGCGAAATTAAGCATGATGAACCCTCTCATCCGCACCAAGCAAGCTCCAATGCAGCAATAAAACAATAAAACAAAATTTTCTGTTCAAACCGTCTGGATTATCTTCTTTACATAAGTTGACCTTTTTTTTGTGTTGCTCCAAAGACAGCGCCTTGGCATTAACTATTCTTTTCTCAGGGTCCATTTGCAAAATACGCTTCTTGGCATTTCGTGCATCCCGCGCCGTTTTAAAAGCCACGTCTGTGAATGGATCGAACCTAACGCCCCATTCGGAATAGAATTTTTCCTGCAGCTGTTTGGCAGTATTATTCCACAAAGTTTTTACGACACTTTCCTTGTAGTCTGATCCATCTCTTTTCTTCATATTGAAAGCCCAGTCTAGCATAATATTATTGATCTCTGACAAACTTGTTTTTTTCATTTACAAGGTATTCCCGGGCAGCACAGAATTCTTCAAATTGTTTCCAAATGTAAAATCTTGACTTCATTGTATTAAGCGGCACACTCTTGTTCATACTGTCCTCAATTGAAGTAATATTACTATTCCCAAAAAGTTTCATTTTTATCTACTTTATGGTAAAATACGAAAATAAACTGACATAACAGCCAAATGTGCTGTTGAAGTTATCGCTAAAAACTGCTTGTTTATCGTAAACATGACGACCGCTACTTCCACCAACGGTCAAAGCTATCCGGACGTATTAATATTCCTATGCAAATTAGGCATTTGATAAAAACAAATATCTAAAAGAGAAAACAGTGTGAGGTTGAGTGTTTTCAGATACAGTTTGTTTCTATTGGTCCGTTTTCAAAAATTGAGCGATTTCATTGGACGATGTAGTATAGTGTTGAATGATCATTTCCATTTTGTTGAAGATTATGATCTTTTCAGAACAAAGAAGTGATCCTTTAATTATTTCAAAAATTTGATCTAGTGAAACAAAAAAAATGGCTGAATTGCATTATCTGATTCTTCGTAGGGTTTTTGTGGACATATTGAACTGTAAATGGCACACTCAACATAAACAGTTCTCTCAATATTTTTGATCCAGTGCTGGATTTTCTAAAAGACCTCCAGTAGCCTTTTTGTTGCATTTTTAAATTCAGGTGACGGAAGGAGAATTTGTTTGATTGAAAAAACAATGACCAGGCATTAATAGTATATTATATACCGCGGGACTGAAGCAGTACATTTAATCCTGAAGGTAAAGTTTATGTATAATTTACCTGAAGATAAAGTACTTCAGTCGCAAGGTATATACGATACTTTTCGTACTTCCGGTATGATTTTATTAATTATTTCAATCAGTTTTTCCTCTCTTCAACTCATTTAATAAACTGTTTTTAAAATAAGTTACCATAGTAACATTGCGTTGTGACAATTATAATTTAGAAACATTGTCATTACTAGTGCCATTGTAAAGAAACATTGTTATTGATAATTATTGGTATCATGAGTGAAGAAGGTGTATCTGATATTGATAAAAGAGCAGCCGAAGTAGGTGATTGGTAGAAATTTGATTTCTTAAAATTTCTGAATATAAACACATTTCCAAATTTACGTTAAGCATTAAATATTTATTATCCGGAGCCTCCTGTAAGAACTGATCTACCTGCTCAGACGTGAGAATTCTTGACTTCTTTGGCTTAAATCCTCATTTCTTCTCTTCAAAAAAGCTAATAATTTTGGAAATTTATTTATATCAATATCTTCTCTAACGTTAATAACCGATTTCAGCATTGAGTAATGTGCTAAGAGAGTTGAGGCACAAACCGCTTTTGATTTATCATTGAAGTAGACTAACAGCGCATTTTCAGTAGGTTGTCTCCCATTTTTAAGCGGCACCACTTTTTAAAAGCATCGTACTGCTGCTCGTATAGTTTTCTATATTTCGGTGGTAACAATTCTTCACCTACTTCGGCTGCTCTTTTATCAATATCAGATACACCTACTTCACTCATGATACCAATAATTATCAATAACAATGTTTCTTTACAATGGCACTAGTAATGACAATGTTTCTAAATTATAATTGTCACAACGCAATGTTACTATGGTAACTTATTTTAAAAACAGTTTATTAAATGAGTTGAAGAGAGAAAACAATGATTGAAATTATTGAAATAATTAATAAAATCATACCGAAAGTACGAAAAGTATCGTATATACCTTGTGACTGAAGTACAATTAATTCTTCAGGTAAATTATTATAATTTACTTATTATAAACTTCACCTTCAGGATTAAATGTACTACTTCAGTCCCGCGGTATATAATATACTATTATTCAAGTTTCTGAAAAACACACTCAACTTTCTGTGTGATCATTGGTTGTTGCGATATCAAAAATCAAATACAAAATCATCCTTTCCATTGGAAGGCCCATATCTATACAGGAAATGAACGTATCGGGATCTATAAAAAAACAATCCAAGCTGAATAAACGAAGTATCCGGTCATCATAGTAGTTAGGCAAAAAAATTTCCACTCACAAGAATTTGAAAAAATTAGAAAAAATTTGAATATTTTTTTCTCGCTGGTATTCCTATGATTTTTCAAAAATCACAGATTTTAAGGCTCTAATACAAAAACAAGACATTTGAAGCTACAATTTTCTTCCTTTCTATTTTCTGTACAACCACATCTCTAGAAGTTGTGGCTTGTTAAAAATCGCCCAAAAATTGTGATTTACTTTTTGATGCTTCAATTTTTTCAGTAGTGTATGACAAATGCAAAGAAGTGTCGTTGAAAGGAAATTGGCGTATTGCACGAATGCAAACGGAACTGCGGGGCCTCTCTTATCTGGAGAGAGAACAAGCTGATATCAAATCATTGTTTTCATTGTTCGCTATTCTCTGTACTCCAGAGGTATAAGTGGAAAGCCGAAGATTCTAGCACGCAGATTACGGTTAATAAATGCGATTACTGCATTATTCAAGGCTATTCCCAAGAGACACTGCTTTATTTTCCAGAAACGAATTCACCTAAATAACATCTATATTTAATTTTCTTTGTGTTAAATATAGATTGCGTAAGCTCGAAGGTTGTTTATTTCCTTGAACATGACAAAGATTTTCCCTAATTGTGAACACCGACAATTGCAACCTTTTCTATGAAACAAGTTATCGGATGTTCATGGGAACTGTGAGATTAGTTTGGCCATAATTACTTTTACTCTATTGGTTTTTCTCTTCGTTCGACCACCTTTGATGGTTTTGTTGTGGTCTGTTGTTATGCAACTCTTTCGCAACGTCATTGTTTGAATTTTCATATCATTTCGGATCATTGTTATGATATTGTGTGTTACTTCTCATCGAGATTTTATGAAATCAAAAAGTTTTTCCTGAACCACCAGGTGAATCTAAGAAGTAAATCCCTCCAGTTTCATCATTTGTTACTTTCATAAGAGTTTCAAATACATACTTCTGTTGTTCATTTAACAGTGGAAGATCTGTTTGAATTAATTCTTTCAAAGCGTTGAGATCATACAGTTTTTCTCGATGCAACTCTTGGTTAAAAGCGTCATGCATTGCTCCAACGCACACACGCACATTGTTTTGATAGATATGATCTTTGACGTTAGGAACACACCTACATTGCTTAGACAACAGTGAGTGCTTGTAATTTAATATGAACTTTATGTTTATGTTTATACTGGTTTACCTAGGTATACATATATCAATGTACACCCCCCAGTAGCTAATTATAGCTTGTGCGAGTTAGGTTAACCAGTGTTTGTTCTGTGTAGGCTTTGTTACTGAGCCCTTACGCCACCTTAGGCACAGAACTGTTAATTTTAGACCCAACAGTGAATGGTGGCCGCATACCGAAAGCTAGAAAATTTCTTTCCTAGCCCCGGACTTGAACCTACGACACGACGGGTTTCCACGTCAAAGGTCAAGGCTTTATTCTTCTAAGCTATGCGACACGCATAGCAATAAAGCTCAAACTGACTACGTTTTAGTTACAAATCATTTGTATGGGAAAAAGAAACGGGCTATTTTTAGGGTTTTTTCAGCGATAATTCTAATTTTTCTCGACGTAAAAACCATCCTTGAACTTCAACGAACATTTTAAAAAAAGATTCGGCCAAATTGGTCCAGGCGTTGTTGAGTTATGCGCTTACCAACACATTTTGCGATTCATTTTTATATTATAGATAACCCGTATCAAAAATCTGGAGTCCGATAATTGTGTATAAACATTCATTGAATGTTTTCACAACTGAAATGGGCACAAGTTTATAAAACGGTTTCAATTAGTTTCATTAGCTACAGAAAACCTAAGCAACCAGTTATAGACAATTATGGAACCTTAACAAATTATAAGGAAAATTTTGTAAGGCCGCCATACACAACTGTACTATTGTCCTATAACCGTTTACCCAATATCTCTAACATATAGTAATTAAACTATTATAGAACGATTCAAATTCACTGAAAGCAACCGAGTGTAATATTTTTACAAGGTTTACCTTTTATATTTCGTGATAAGAGAAAAATATCATCGAAAATCTCCTTATTGTTTTTCAAAATATTCCTCATTGAGATCTATATACTTTTGCATGAATTTGAACTAATTTTCGAAGCCTTTTTGTCACTCTGATTGAGGTATCTCCAGAACATGCATTCTGAAAGCATCAACCGCTTCTTCAGGTGTCGAGAAATGTTCACCTCTAATTTTATTTTTTACGTGCGGGAATAAAAAGAAATCATTCGGTGCCAAGTCAGGACTACACGACGGATGACTCATCAAATCCATGGTTGTTTACCACTCAGAATTTACTGTTCTGCGTTATCCTAGTGAACGATTGCGGCATGTCCAGTTTTTCAGAAAAAACAGGCGACCATTTGCTTGGAAATGCTGCGTGCGCGAGCAACTTTTGTTGGATTTGGCTCATATTGCCGGTGCTTCGAAGCACCGCGATCATATTTTTAGAGCATTTTTTCGACCAATCGACACGTGATTTCTTTTGAGCGATTGACAAATTGTGTAGGATCCAACGTGAACAAATTTTTCTGACGGTAAAATGTTCTTGCAATATTGTATGCTGGTCCCATTAATGCCCAAGGCTATCTCAATCTCACGATAAGTCACATGATGATCTTGCAATATCAGTTGACGCACAGCATCGATGGTTTTCGGAACATCAACTGATTATGGCGACCTTCACGAAATGCGTCTCGGAGTGAACTAAGACCTCGGTTGAATTCATCATAACATCGATAAAGCGTTCTGATTACGTTTAAACTCAAAAATGTCAAGCTTTACGATAGAGCTGTCAGTTGGCAGATTGCAACATCTGGGTTGTTCAATCCAGAAATGCAGGGTGTCCCGTAACTCAACGTCAAGCGGTTACTGGGCGATATGCTGGGTTATACCAGCAAAAATAAAAAAACCCTATGTCACTTGGTGAAGTGGTAATAAGTGTATTTTTGTAGTCATACATTTTTCAATTTTGCAGTGATTATTTTTTTAAACGTAATGCCAAATAAACATGATCTTGATTACTTGATTACAGTCACAAATCTATTGTTAGTAGGTACAATTGTTTTATTTTCATTTTTTGTTATTTTTTATTTCCGTTTTATTTTTTTTTATTTATGGCAGAACTGGTATAACCTAGCATATCGCTCAGTAGCCGCTTGACGTTGAGATACGGCACACCCCCTGTATAACATAAAAGGCGACCCTCCTATATATAGTATACATTTCCAATTTTGTCTTTGAAGTATGCATTTGCATTCTCTACAGGGTCTTTCACGAAGAACCTCACTCATATTTATATATATTATTTATAACTACTAAACGTATTTTCATGAAATGCAGCACTTATAAGTATTTCACGATGCTGATGAAATCTAAAATATTTTCAAGGCATGAGCACTTCCGATTTTTCCGGAAATGACGTCAACTTCCGTTTTTCAAATTACAACACCATTTTTTTATTGCAGAAATGGATTCCTTTGGAAATTTCAAGTTATTTGATGTAACATTTTTCAGTTTTGGTTGGAAAATTCGGAAAAAAATCGAAAATAGAGCTCCGCTGAAACAAGAATAACTTCGAAGTTTTTGGATGGAAAATTTTCAGTTTTGGGATTTTTCAAGATGTAAGATTGATGTATCCACTTTATAAATCGAAATCGCGATTCATGATACAGGGGGTGAGAAAATCGCTTTCAAAGTTAGGGATGACAAAATCGTGAAAAATCAATTTTTTCGAATTAGAACCCCATTTTTTTATGGCAGATATTGAATCTACGTTAAAAAATAATGTGAGTGTATGCATCACACCCATGCCCTAAAGTGGATAAAACCACTTTAAAACTGTTTTTCGTCTTGAATTTTCAGCTCTTTCTTTTCCCTCCACGCCAAAAAGATGAAATTTTCAATCTTACATCTTGAAAAATCCCAAAAATGAAAATTTTCCATCCGAAAACCTCGAAATTATTCTTGTTTCAGCGGAGCTCTATTTTCGATTTTTTTTTCGAATTTTCCCGCTCAGAGAGAATTTTCCAACCAAAACTGAAAACTGTTACATCAAAATAACTTGAAATATTCTAAGGAATCTATTTCGGCAATAAAAAAATAGTGTTGTAATTTGAAAAACGGAAGTTGACGTCATTTCCGGAAAAACCGGAGGTGCTCATGTCTTGAAAATATTTTAGATTTCAACAGCATTGTAAAATACTTATAAGTGCTGAGGTTCTTCGTGAAAGACCCTGTATAACAATACTATATTGAACACGGAATCAACCACTTTTAGTGTTAATCTAGTTTAATGGTAGATTTTTAATGTATTTTCGATCCGTTATTCTGTCACCATTAGTCTACATGGAATTTTCAATAATCAACGCCATTTGCTTAAACTTACGTAGGGACCCCCTCCAGAAAAAAGTGAATTTATTTCACGGTCCTATCTCTAGATCTATTTTACGAATATAGAGCGTACATATATTATACATGTCTCCCCAGTAGTTCAACTTAGTACAACGTTATATTGCTTTTCATGAAATTCCAAGCTAGACATATCTTAGAACTATGAAAATATACTGAAAAAGATTTTGGTTGGAAGGCACTTCTGAATAATCCAATTGCTTTTTTCCTCTCTTGAGTTGAACGAATTGTGTAATTTAAATAAAAATCAATTTTGCACTCAAACGGCGATAGTTTATGTAATGCAAATAGTTGGGTAACGACACAAAATGATTTGGAGTTATAGTAATACACATTATTAGGTATTCATAATGACTTTAAAACCTTCCAGAGCACCCTGCAGAACTTATAAATATTAATTTAAAAGCGCCTTGTGAATTATAATTATTGTACCAGTAGATGCTAAACAGTAATATTTCGATCTCCTGCAAAGTCAATCTTTAATAACACTGAAAGAAATTAATATGAAACAATTATAAATGTGAAGCTAAATCAGTGGTTGTACATACAAGTTTTTTAATTTAGTTGAACGAACGTCAGAAATTCATTAAAAATTAAAAGAGCTAGCGCACTTATCAAACGCTAATCGAACAATATAATACAACTTTGTTAATTGGTTATGAAAAAAACAAACGTCTCAGATGGACTTGAGATTACGAAAAGCCTAAATATAAGTTATATCATATATTAAATTTTTTATCAACAGTTTCAACACTCTCACCCCTTTCAGTAAAGTAAAATCAATATAAGATACTTAGGTAAAGGTTAAAAACACTTTTTTCCTCGGCAGCATTATTTTCAATCATACGGATCATCTCATTGTTGTTTCAATAGTATTCTAGATAAAGATAAATTTGGGTTCAAATTTCCTTCACGGATGTTTTTATTGTGAACAATTAGAGAATTTGCCGACTCGTATTCAGAAACAGACAATAAGGTCTCGACAAGGAAGATAAACTTAGAGACCTCAATTATTTACGGATATAGAATAGGGCGACACCGTATCGACTGATGTATTGGTTTTCCAAACGAAGCATTAAAAGGGCCGCAGTAAATATTTGTACCTTTCAGGTTGCGACATTTCTAAATTCGGTAATTTGGACATTTGAAACATCATCACACTTTAATGGCAAAAGTGCCGATATTTAATTTATCACCTTGTATCTGGGAGGTCCCCATTATTGCTGTTATCTTCAGGAAGTATTGACGACATTTCAATTATTTGTAGGTTGTAGTTCTGGGATGTGTTGAGAGAAAAGGTGGCAATTCTTTGTCGAACAGTCTCAAGCAAGCTGCCCTGAATGCTTTTCACATTCAATAGACCACCCATTATCGAGTTGTTTCCGAACAAATCATAAATCAAATAGAAAGCATTGAGCTGTTACATCTTGGTTCATTCCCAATATTACAATATGCGGAAAGGATGTTAATGAAACCAAAATATCGACAATTTTATCGATATGAAATATTGTGATGTGTATCATCGATATTTTGCCATATTATATCATGCTAATATATTGATATTGCAACATACGTAGTATGTCGCCAAAAATTTGTCCCATCAAAATTTTTTGAAACGAAAACTGCTTTTTGAATAAAACACATACCGGTTTCTCTCAACTAACAGAGTTAATGTATTATTTTGTTCCAAACGAACGGAAAAGTTCTGTTAACTTTTATTAAGTACTTTCAATCAGTAAATTTGGTATATACAACAAATCAGTTGAGTTATCTTATACCGTGATGGGCAAATGTGTGGAACCAAGTAAATATTTCTGGAATTATTATATATGTCAAAATGAAATTTGAATAAAGGAGAATGCCTATTTGTTTTCATAATTTTTAACAATTTTGAACTTCCAGTTTTACCGAAAGCAATGTTAATTTTAAAATTTGCAATGGAACACCCTGTATATTATTTTAGTTTCTGATGGAACATTTTATTACGAGTACAGAAATATTCGAATTTTCGATATTTTTTCATTGCAATACCTACCGAGATATTAACAGAAAAGTAACTAAATAAAAATTTAATGGTATCTAGTAGTCCATGTGATGTAAAAGTGACAGTAGTTGTCAAAAGTTTAAAAAAATAATTCCATTATTAGTTACTTCAATATTCTAAGTTCGGTTTTGTTACTTTCAGATTTCGGCTTTTTTTATATTGAGAAGATTCGTTCAACTGTTTACTCTATATTTGTTGTGAAAGCATGTTCTGAATGAAGCCCTTATAGTCGGTAACAGAAGAACAATACATTTTATAATTTGATAACATTGCATCAGCTCATATGCTTCCCTAAGTCACAATTTTATTACTTACATCAGATAATATTTTTAGCCTAAAAACTTAAAGACTTAAAGTATTTAAAAAAAAATCCAAAGTATATTCCTTCTTTTTTTCAATTGGCTCTTCAATGAAACTACATAATGGCATTGAAGGCATCAAAATATAAACTAATAAAGTCAAACTATACTTTTTGAAATATTTTTGTAGCTGATAGGTAGTATACAGGGTGAGTCTTTGACCTCTGCGTCAATTTTAACCATACATTCTTCAAGTCGAAAGAAACATTTTCTTCCTATAACATTTTTCCAAATTTGGCCCCGTTCGAAAGATATAGGTTGTTGAAATTTCATAAATAAATTGCATTTTCACCTGTAATATCAGTCAACCACGATATTTATTGAAATGAGTCATGCATATTTTGGCATCAATAGATTTATTCCATTTCTTGTGGGTTTCTCACTACTACTGTACAGATTGGTTAAATTGCATGAAAAACAAATGTAACTTGAACTAAAGATCCTTATCTTGTACTTCCTAAAATAATTAGTCCTTTTTGCAGATAAGATCATTCATCATCTTTTTTCCTAAATTGCACCATTTTTGGATATTTCAAGTTGAAAGGAATTAAATGAATATAATCATCTGTTGAAAGATGAGTGAGTGAATCAGAGGGAAGAAAATGTTTTTAAACAATTCAAATTCAATAGTGGATGATGCTGTGGATGGTAATTTTCATTCAAACTAAACTGGACTACAGAGGGGTATTTGCCCAATGTGAAAACTTAAAATGCTTATAACTTTTTAACGCAACTGAATATGGAAAAACGGTATAGAAAAAAATTGTTTCTTTTTATCTCAAGAACCGGTGGTCAAAATTTACGCAGTGGTCAAAGACTCACCCTGTATATTTGTCATATCGATTAAAGATTATAGTCAATTGGATAACACAGAGGAATATCGATCTTATATCGAGCACCCCTGATACAGAATATCAAGTTCAGAATTCATTAAGCTGAATAATATCAATTATAAATGAGTTGTACTCTGATGAGAATATTTATGCGTATAATATGACAATTGTCTGTGGGAATGATTTGTAGAGAATATGTGCAATAAAATGCATTAATTACGTGGTGTTTGCGACATCGACACCTATACTTCATTTGAAAAACAAATAGAATACTCTTGATTTGTAGTAGTTATAAAATGAGCAGTTCAGAATGTAAATTAATGATGATGAGGTGTGTGTTGCATTGAACTATCTACTGTTTAATTACATTCAATTTATCCACATATAAACATTATGTTACCCGTGCATAAAAAATTTCAAAAGTTTTACGATATTGAAAACCTATCCTAAGAACAGTAGTCTCTTATTATACAATGAAAAAATGTAATGGTTTCTTGCTCGAGGTTGAATAAGCAGAGCTGAAATCAATAAGAAGGAACCTTCAGAACAGAGTGAAATTACTTCTAAGAAAACGAATGAAACAGATGAAAGCTCTTAGGAAATGGAATGTGATAAATTTTTTCATTTAATTTTGAACTTTTGGCTGACAATATTTAGTTAGCAAACAATAAAGCATATAGATCAGGGGTTAATGACGGGGTGTCATATAATTCGGCGTATCACATAAAAGCCTAGGGAAAAAAAGCCCCAGTAAAAAAACCCTGGCCTTCTATTGAAGGAGACAGAGACTTCTTCAAGTTGCTCACATCGAATCTGATAAAAAGACCAACGCAGAAAAAGGAACTGAATAACAAAAATATGTATCATATTCGTTTGAAATTTGAAACCCATTCCAAGAGAGAGTCGGAAACATCATGAATAGCCCTAAACCACCTTGAAATTTATATATGGGACAACTATTGATGAGATGAGGTATTGTTTCTTCTGCTTCTCCACATTTACAACTTGCGTTACGAACTGAGTTCCATCTAAATAGCATACTATTGGTACGACCATGACCTGTTCTCAGACGATTAAGAACTGTACAAATTTTTCTTGGAATTTTTCGCCGCGTTTGTTGAGGAATTGTTCTGAAGTCATGGCGTTTCCGATTTTTCTTATATTCAGGAAATCTCTCTCCAGCTGCACTCTACCCTCCGATTGGTTATCTGCCTCAGTAACTGCCATTTATAAGAAGGGTGATAAGCTGTCTCCACTGAATTATAGACCTATAAGTCTGCTGTCAGTCTTGTCTAGGGTCTTGGAGAGAATAGTTTGTAACCAGGTGCTCGATTTTTGCTTAGCTCAGAAGATTTTTCCCGACCAACAGCACGGATTTCTACCGCACCGTTCAGTCCTCAGTAACCTAATCTGTTGTCTCAACGATTGGACTAAGGCATGGGATAATAACATTCCAGTTGATGTAATCTATCTAGATTTTTCTAGAGCGTTTGACCGTGTCCCACATAAGCGTCTACTTCATAAACTGGACCATCTTGGGTTGAGAGGGGGTCTTCTTCATTGGATTCGTGCATTTCTGACCAACAGAACTTTTCGAGTGAGGGTTGGTGATGTTTACTCATCTTCCGAGTGTCATGTTCGAAGTGGTGTCCCTCAGGGATCAGTTCTCCGTCCCGTTCTGTTTCTTTTATATACCTCTGATCTCCCTGGTTGTCGACATGTTCTATGTATGCAGACGATACCAAAATTTTTAATTTCCCTCTTTTCAACTCCACCACTCTACAGCGGGATCTTGATGAGCTGTCCGCTTGGTGTCGGGAATGGTTGCTTCCATTAAACCTCGACAAATGTCATGTGCTACACATAGGTCGAAATAATCCGCGACTGTCTTATGTCATTGGCGATCATTGTCTCTCTCCTGTCACCAGTCAATGTGACTTGGGCTTGACCATAACAAGCAGTCTGACCTGGTCCACCCATGTTGCTTCAATTACAGCTAAGGCCCGTCAGCTGACCTACCTGGTTCAGAGATCTTTCCGAGGCTCTGACAGATCAGTTTGTAAACTGATATATGAGTCCTTCATACGCCCCATCATGGAATACGCTGGTCCGGTGTGGTGGACTGCGCTTGTTGGTGACCTAAATTCTCTGGAGTCTGTCCAGAGATGGAACACAAGAATCCCATATGGAATCGTCCGACCTGACTATGAAACCCGTCTTCGTCTGAATAACATGACAACATTTGCGGATAGACTCACTAGAGGTGACCTGATATTCACATACAAGTGTATGCATGGAATTTTTGGACCTCAGGTGGAGGCCATGTTTTGCAAAAATGTAAATAATCTTCGAGGTCACGATTTCAAGTTGAGGAAGGAGAATTTCCGGACCATTCCAAGGCAGATGTTTTTACCCAACAGAGTGTTTTCATCCTGGAATAGACTTCCCAGTTCCGTGGTCGGTAGCACTAGCACCAATGGCTTTAAAAACGGATTAGACAGACTGAGACAACTTTGATGATGGAGAAATGCTCGCTGTGTTGGTGCTGAGTTTTTGTGTCCGGTGTGTTCTTACATTCGAGATAGTTCGGTGTATATTTGTATTTTTCATTTGATATTAATTCATTAGTTTATCTTTATTTCGGGGATGTGTACATTGAATAGTTTTTTTTCCTGTATATGGGCTTATTTGAGTTTATAGGTATGTGCCTCAACTCTAATTGTATTCTTAATGGTGATGATAATGGTGATGGTGATGATCAAAACCAGGAACTTTTTCAGAAGGATCAGAAACGAGATACTTATTGAACATTTCGTAAGAGTTCCACTCAGTCTTTCATAATTCTTTATCACTTATGTTGATATTGAAGAACTGTAGATCTTATGGTGCCAGTAATTATTCTCATGGATGTATTCAATTGTGCATCAATTTTTTGTGTATGTGCACTATTGAACCAGACAGAGCAACAATACTCAGCTGCAGAAAAACTAGGGCTAGAGATGCTGTGCGAAGAGTGGAAGCATCAGCACCCCTAGATGATCTAGCTAATTTCTGAACAATATTATTCCTAGTTTTCAGTTTCAGGCTCAGATCATTTAAATGAGCCTGTAATTGAGAGATGAATCTAATTCAACTCCTAAGTATTTTGGATAGAAATTATGTTCGATAGGAGAATCATTGAAAGATACAGCTAATTTCCTATATTTTTCATGATTATACAGATGGAAACAAGATACCTCTGTTTTGTTGGGATTTGGACATAATCGCCACTCAATAAAATAATTCTTTAAAATTTCCAAATCAGATGACAGTATGTTTTCCAGAGTATGGAAATCCGAATAATGGTAAGCAATAGCAATGTCGTCAGCATAAACAAATTTCTGAGATGATGTCGTGGGTAAATCACTAAGATATAAATTGAAAAGTAAAGGAGTTAAAACTGATCCTTGAGGAACACCATTTTTCAGTGTTTTGAAATTGCTACTCTTATTGTCAATAAAAACACGAAATCTTTTATCAGATATCATATTTTCTAATAATCCTACCATTTTCCCACACTTCAGATGGGTATAGAGTTTGAAAATTAATCCATCTTTCCACACAGTGTCATATGCCGAAGATAAATCAATGAAAGCAACTCCTGTTTTCAACCTATCATTGAAGCCTGATTCTATGAAAGTCGTAAGGCTGAGAACCTGATCTGAACAATTTCTAATTTTCCTAAAGCCTCCCTGGGAATTTTGTAGAGCATTCAGTTGTAAAAAGAATTAGCCTTTCTAATATCTTGAAAGGAACACTCAATAAACTGATTACTAGGATCACAAGGATTTTTCCTCGTTTCAAAATACCTATTACTTTAGCCTTCGAAATTCGGAAGGAAAGTTTCCCGAGTTCAGAATATTGTTATAGAAAGACGATAACCAAGACAAGGGATTTTTTCCTAAATGTTTTATGAATTCTGGATAAATTCCGTCAGAACCTGCTGCCTTTCGAGATTTGGTAGATTTGATTGCAGCCCTCAATTCATCTATATTGAATGGATGTGACACATGTTCTAAAGTAGGAGCTGATCTCCTGAATATGTGTAATTTTTTCTTCATATTCCTCATTTTAGATTGTTATTATATAGAACGCGATAATCTAACCAGTCAATTTTTCCACCGTTGAAAAATTGTATAATAGATTTGATAGATGAATTATGAGAACTAATTGACGAATTTTATCTCCGACAAGTACGATATGAGGAATGAGTGTCGTTGTTTATCGTACAAAACTGAATACCGCATTCACGTTCTAGATATCTCGAAAGAGACTAAAACAGCCAGCGGACATAAAACTCATTCCCTCGAAATTAATTGAATCATTATGACATAAGGACGGATTGAATCCATTAAGAAAGCAAACGTTAAGAGTATTAGTATATTTATCTCTTCAAATTTTCGGTTTGTTTACGATTGAACCTGTCAAAAGCTCTGAAGCACGCGTACAATGACAGTGTGTGATAGTGAACAGACTCCAGGAGATGATTAAGAGAAATAATGAGATTATTGTACCACCGCTTTGAAAGATGGTCCTAAACTTGGTGTAAATATAACGCCACCTATAACAAAATTCGTATCAAACACTCTGTACAGACTGAAAATAATCAGCAGATTAAAATCGTCTGATTTGAATGCAAATCTGTGAGGGAAAAATATTTTTGAGTTTTTTTGATTATTCTTAATTATTATAATAATAAATGTTTATTTGTGATTCCAATGTTGAAATAAAATTATTGTTTTTACGCTGTCAGTCCCGAATGATTGACGAAATAATTTTCTATATTGAATGATTGTTTGGGCTATTACCATCATCTATTGTGGATGTAATGATTTCCGACGTTTCGATAGACATCTTCTATCTTTATCAAGGAGAAAAGTAAGAAACCTTTTGAAAATTATCAATTTTCAAAAAGTCAATTGACAGAAGTCATGAAAGAAAATGAACGATGTTATATACTCATCTGTGATATGATGATCTTTTTAAGTTGGATCGAACTATCGGCGTCCAAACTTCTGGCAGATCTATAGATGGAGCACTTATGGAATCAGGTGTTATTTTCATAAATGCTGCTTCTTTGAATTTTCTTCTTGCAAGTTTTTCTTCTTTGGATATTATTGATGCTTCATCCCATTTTATACGATGATTCTCATCTACAGCATGTTGGACCAACCTGGATTTGTCGCTGTCTAGTACTCGTAGAAGCTTCTGATGTTCTTTTATTCGTACATTTAGAGGGCGTTTAGTTTCTCCGATGTAAGATCTTCCGTACTCGCAAGGTAATTCATATATGCAGTTCTTTGTCCTTTGAATGAATTACCTTGCGAGTGCGGAAGATCTTACATCGGAGAAACTAAACGCCCTCTGAATGTACGAATAAAAGAACATCAGAAGCTTCTACGAGTACTAGACAGCGACAAATCCAAGTTGGTCCAACATGCTGTAGATGAGAATCATCGTATAAAGTGTGATGAAGCATCAATAATATCCAAAGAAGAAAAACTTGCAAGAAGAAAGATCAAAGAAGCAGCATTTATGAAAATAACACCTGATTCCATAAGTGCTCCATCTATAGATCTGCCAGAAGTTTGGACGCCGATAGTTCGATCCAACTTAAAAAGATCATCATATCACAGATGAGTATATAACATCGTTCATTTTCTTTCATGACTTCTGTCAATTGACTTTTTGAAAATTGATAATTTTCAAAAGGTTTCTTACTTTTCTCCTTGATAAAGATAGAAGATGTCTATCGAAATTTATTTTACTGGGGAACGATAAAGGAAAAAGTGTACTCTAAACCCATTCAAGATTTAGACGAGCTACGACAAGGAATTACGGAAGCCGCTGAAATCATGAACTCGAGAAGATACGCTCGTCTTATTACACGGTCATTTTTTAAGAAAGGCAGAGCTTGCATTGCAGCAGTTTGAACAGTTTGAACAGTTTGAACATTTGATATAAATTCTTAATGTAATTAAATTAAAATCATTACTGAGGAAATCTAATAACTGCATTTTATTTTAAACTTGCACCTAAACCTAACAAATTCCTTATTAACCCATGGTTATTACTCTTACGACAAGATGGCGGCTATGTCTCATTTACATTGTCGAAACGGTATGTACTTGTGCCTGTAAATTGTGGACTTAAACGCCTTGGCTGTATTGCAAATAATTTATCTGATTAAATAAAATTGTCATGAAATCCGGCTTAATTAGAAAAAAATTTTTATTTTCCTAAATTAAGAAGTACTCTAGCAAGTATTATACCATTTTGGATTCTTGACTAAATGCACAATCTTTTGAAGTTAATTGCCGAAATAGTGTAGTACATTTTTTTTACGGTACAGTCGGTTAAAGTTGGGTGATGTAATTATTTCAAATTAAGTGGTTGCCAAAAATCCAACATTTTATTTAAAATTAAGGCAGTTATGGTTGAATTTTGAATTGTATTTCAAAGAAAGATTATTCATGGTTATAATTACAAAAAAAAGTTTCACGAAAAGTTAATATTTGTAGCCACAGGACTTGAAAGATTATCACAGGGTGTCAGTTTTTCTAATTTTTTTTTAATAGTCATAATTCGAAGGGTGCATGACAAGCATTTTTTTTTATATTTTTCTGTTAACTATCATGACTTAGCCCATCGCCCGTTTTCGGCTTGACGTTGATTTCTGGGACACCCTGTAGATACCAACCAGTAGTCGCACTCCGTGGATTTTCTTACACCAAGTCTGACCTTATATTTTGGTCCTTGTTCATTGTTTTCATCAATAATTCTAAGATGTCTGGAATAATGTCATTATAATTATTTTAGACATGTTTCTTACAACAATACAATTCCTTTGTATAATTAATTCGTTTAATATTTAGAAGAATATAATTTTTTTGAGATCTATTTGAAATTCATAGAAGAAGTTGAAGAAAAATATAAAACCTAACCTATAATTCAGGGGAATTCATTTGAGTCAAAATCTACCATTAACCAGCAAAGCTCATTTATTTAATCATTTATTTTCATTCCAGTAAGTATTCTGTTTCAATTCTGTGTTATTTTCAAATTAATTCCAAAATGATTAACAATTGTAGCGTATACAACTGCAAAAACAATAGTTTCAATAATCCCAAACTTTCTTTTTTCTCAATACCATTACCAGGAACCAATGAAATTTTATAGATTTACGCCTACTGCAGGCTTACAGATGTATTACAGAAGTATTGTCCGTCGCTAGCGACAACTTTCTCCCATCTTTTCGGCAATTTTCGGATCCCTGCTCGAAAAAAGGAGTCCTCTTTTGACGCTATCCATGAAGCAATCCATTTTTCCAATTCTTCGAAGGATTAAAAATGTTCATCTGCCAGGCCGTGTGCCATCGAACGGAATAGGTGGAAGTCAGAAGGGGCGACATCTGGGGAATACGGCGGGTGGTGCAAGACTTCCCATTTCAGCGTTTCCAGGTGCTTTTTGACCACTTTTTCGACGTGAGGTGCTCGATGTCCCTCGGTTTCAGCTCGTACGACACCCAGTTTCCTTCTTTCTGAATCATGCCTAGGGCTTTGAGACGTTTCGAAATGGCTTGCTGACTCACTCCCAACGACTCGGCAAGCTCTTCTTGGGTTTGGCACGAATCTTCATCAAGCAATGCTCCTAGTTGTTCATCTTTGAAGGTTTTTTCTCTTCCAACACCATGTTTGTCTTCGACATCGAAATCACCATTTTTAAAACGTTGAAACCACTCCCGACACGTTCTTTCACCCAGAGCAGCATCACCGTAAGTTTCTGAGAGCATTCGATGCGCTTCAGCTGAATTTTTTTCGAATTGTAACAGAAAAGTAAAACTTCCCGCAAATGGCGAGAATTGGGCACATAAACGGACATTTTCGAGCGTGAATAATACGAAAACAAGAACAACTGTCACTGAAACGGCGATGACAATTCGTTAGGCACTGTCCACACTCACTTTAAAGGCATTATCATCTATGTATTTCAATCAACCTCAACCGGTACAGCTAGCCCGAAGATATCATAAGATGTCACTATAATCAGTGGAACTATCTGATAATCGATACAAATCACAAACTTGTTCAGCTACAAGTTCAAAAGAAACCAGAAACACTCAAAGTCTAAGGAAGCACATCGTTCCTAAAGACTCCACCAAAAAAATATTCAAAATACATTTTCAGCCTTCTAGGTTCTTATTGATGCTCCATTTTGCATGTAGACCTCTATTCAATCTAGGAAATTCCATCTTCTAGAAATCGGCCTTTTGTATTATGATGATTCAGATTGCCCCTATATAAAAACTTGGATTCACTCCGCTTTACCTGTATATAAACACTGCGATATTCGCCCAACGTGTCATACCTGTACCACGTAGGGAGCTAGGAAACGGGAGGTAACAGATTGGAAACCGACAAGTAATAATGAACAAGGGCGCTTGACCACGTAAGCGCACAATTTTTACACGTCTGGAATTGTATGGTCAGTGTCAACTCCATTTGTGTATTATTCAGCAACGGTCTACTAAATCATGCTGGTTTCTGTACTTGGGCAGTGAGAGAAGGAGCGTTCTCGATAAGGATTCAAGATCAACTCAACGATATTTTGAATTTCAAATCAACGCATTGAGGTAGACAAATTCAAGGAGATTTACAATGATTCAAAATTTTTTACTAATCAGCAGTAGTTCTTAATCTATTTTAAAAATGAAGTTCGAGGAAACAAATACATGTTGAAAGTTATCAATCAAAACACAAAGCGAATTCTATTTGTGCAATTTCGAAGGAAACTCATTACATAGAGGGTGATTCGTTTCCTCTACCCTACATACTTCGGTGTACGTACGATCATCTTTTGAAATCAACAAACTATTGTTTCGATATATACGTAATATTCTTTTGAGTCTTCGGCTTGAACGGTGTTTTCCAAGCCGCAGCAAAAAGATACTCCTCTGACAAATTTGAAATAAACCATAAAATATAAATTTTCTTCAATATTCATTGGAGTATCCTTCCCGATGCACAGTATCATGGAATAAAACAATGATTCAGCATAAAATAATTCTTCAGTAATTTTATAACGAAAAAACATAAATCGGAGGAAATATACCAGAAGATAACTCTCTATAACTACAAATGTGGTCAATGACCAGAACGAGTACCACTCAAATATTACCATTTTTATACATAGCCCCTCAACCTTTTTCATTGTAGGTAGTCTCTCCAAGCCTTACTCAGTGACCAAAATAAGCCGACTCAAAAATTCGTCTAAAGCTTCACCCCAGTTTCCGCCGTTTGCCTTCTACAACCCTGCAGTAAATGTGGATAGTTTGAACTCCTGAACTCATAACCAGACAGTCAAATACATTCATCAAGCACCCACACCGGAGACCTGATGTATTTCTATCCTGTATACGATAAATTTTCATGGTCTAAAATATTGCATCACTCATCGATATGTCTATCCAGCACATTTAAGGGATGCGAGAAGTAAATGGAGCGTCACATTGATGACTCAGGACGAGAAAAGGGGTTATCAGCCACACGAATAATTAATTGGACACATTGCATTTTTATAACATTGTGGAAGTGGTCATCTGGCGCGTTTCGCCATGATATATGATGTAGCGAGAGGTTAGATAAGGTTTTCCCCTTTTCTATAAATCCGAATAATTTGAATCTGAAAGCATTCATTTTTATTTATGTCCCGGCAGTGAAGAGTATGCGAAAATAAAATTCATATTATCTGGAGAAATAGTTTTCACTTAATGTAGCTGTAAGACATTTACGTCAAAGCGATATGAAATTAAAATTAAATTGGAAACAGGCACTAAAAAACTTATTTTTCGTCAAGGCGGTCATTAAAATTGCGTTTTCTTACACCATTTAAAGAGGCTTTCAAAATATTCCCAACTCACTTGACCTATATCTTACTATTCCAATTTCGAGGGTTGGAGCCCTCTCTACTATAGGTACATTGAATCTTCAGGCTCCAAAATGTTTATTATCTGCAATATTTGGAATTGATAGAAGATATTTTCATTTATTTAAACTTAACCTTCATTGAAAAAAAAAGCAATCATTTGCATCCAAAAATCAGGAAAAGTGCCTTGAATAAGCGTAAGCAATTTGCCCAGTCCTATATATATAAATATGAATTAAATAAGGAGTTTGTCGACTCACAGTTGGAAGATAAATGAATAGATACACTATTTCTTTCACTTAAACTTTTTGCATTTTTATTTAATGCATCACTCCAGGAATCTATAAAGAAGTACCGTAATAATAACACAATATAAATTTTTTGTATTATATAACTTACTAGATGTTAGATTTCTCAAATTATCGGCATTTAGTAACAAGGATGATGATGATATTATAACAGCATTACACAGAAGGAAGATATATTCAAAAAATACAAACATGCTTCAATTTCTATTCCAAAAATTTCCAATTCAACCTGGTACGATAAGGGCCTTTGAGAGTTAAAGCGAAAACGAAAGAAAAATTAATAACAGCTACCCTTCGACGGAAGCAAAGTTTCACACCTTTTCTATATAATATAGTAATAAGATCGTGAACCAGAGAAAATTTTGACAGGTGGTCCCGTTAGGGACCCGGAAAGCGAAGCTTTCCGAGCGGTCCTCAGGGCCGCTCGAGAAGCAATCTTAAAAAAAATCGAAAAGGCGAATCCTCCTCTAGGGGAAGCGACCGCGAAACCCCCCCGGGCGCTATTAAAGCGCCCGAAATTTTCGAAAGAAAATCGCCTAAAACGCCGATTTTGGCGAAATAGCCGAAAGTGTCCCCAAAGGGGAAGATCTCACGGACGAACGGGGCCGTCTCGCGGGCCGAGATCGGTCGCTTTTTCAAGAAAAAGACATTTCTCATAATGTGGTACCGGTACGGACCGCGGAGCCTCCGGAAATCTATATGAAAATTATGCATATAAAACGGAAATTTTTAGATTCCCGACTACCCTGAAACGTCAAAAACCGCACCTACGTTTTCCCTCCGTGCCGGTCGAAAACGATATAAATCGCCCCGCGATCGGTAGAAATTGAATCTACGTGAAATTTCCCATCTCTGGGTACCCATTTCCACATCCAAGTAGCGAGATAAGGCCGCGAATTCTTCATTCCAAATTCGGCAATTTTCACGAAATACGCTATGAAATGTCACAATTTCTCATACGATTCCGATGATAGCCGAACGCGAGCTCCAAATTTGAAAATCCGGCATCGATTTTTCGCTCGATATGGGCGGTGGAAGATTGTTTGCGCCTTCCAAGCACTCGAATAAGAATCTACAGGAGATTCCGAATCTCTAGATACCACCCGCTGTTCACGAATCGAAAAAAAAACACCTCAAATATGCGTTTGAAAATCGTCATTTACCAGTCGATTTTCGCGCGAATTCATTTTCGTCCTTGAAGAATGCACACAGATCGCGATGAATCGCTAACAGGCTGTACATTCGAAAAACTCGCTATACAGGCTGTGCCATTTGAAAGCACTGATTTTCACCAGATTCTTTCTTCGAGAGATTTTCCGTCTGAATTTTTTATGGCAAAAGCACACTGCGAACCAATTATAGAGTGGGATCTAATTTCGATAAAATGTCATACAGGGTGAACGATTCACAAATGAATTTGCGATCATGTGATATACGAGGTGCTCAATTCACAAGTTAAATTGATTTTTTTCGCGCAAATTCGAGTTTTTTTGTGTTCCTTCGGTGTGTTTTGGTTCTGAATACGATAAAATATATTCGATTCATATACAGCGTGTCAGATCTGAGTAGCGCTGACATTCACCAGAGTTTTTCTCTAGTTTTCGTGCTTTTCCGCGTGAGGGAGCTAAATTCAATGAAATCTCATACAGGGTGTGCCATTAACAATGATTTCGCTATCGATTGATATACAGGGCTTGCAATTTAAAAGTTTTTTCATTATTTTTTGCACGCTTTCGGTTTTTTGTGTGCTCCCTCGGGGTTTTAAGCTTTCCTTCGAGTTTTTTTGCGCGCTTTCGTTGATTTTGTGCTCCTTCGAGTTTTTTTGAGTTCCTTTGTTACTTGTTGTTACGTGTTACTTTGGGTTCTATCATGTTTTTTCGCGTTTTTTCGTATTTGGTCGGGTTCTTTCTTGGTGGAATGCACTAAACTTGAAACGATAGAGTTATAAACGATATTCTTTCGGTTTGTTTTTTATGATGAAAGCACCCACTGCGAATCAATTATATACGGGGTGTCCCATATGCATTTTTCTTCGAGTTTTCTCGCGAATGGGAGCTGATTTCGGTATAATGTCATACAGGGTGTGCGATTTACAATGAATTTGCGATCGGGTGATATACGGGGTGAGCACTTTACAAGTTCTTCTGTTTTTTTGCGCGCTCTCAAGTTTTTTCAAGTTTTTTGTGTTCCTTCGGGTTTTTTTACGGAAAAATTATTTTCGAAACATAATCGGGGTGTTACATAGGAGCTTCATAGAATAATTTTGATACTTCCTTCGTGGTAATTACTGAACTCGAATAGATGGAGTTACAACGATATTCTTTTGGTTTTTTTTTTTCACTGCTAATCAATTGTATACTGAGTGTCTCATATGCATTTTCCTTCAAGTTTTCTCGCGAATAGGAGCTGATTTCGATAAAATGTCATACAGGGTGTGCAATTTACGATGAGTTTACGATCGGGTGATATACGGGGTGTGCAATTTACAAGTACTTTTGTGTTTCGGGTTTTTTTCAGGTTCCTTTAGATTTTTTGTGTTACTTGGTGTTCTTTCGTGTTTTCTCGCGTTGTTTCGTGTAATTTCGGTTTCCTTCGTGTAAATTCGGTTTCTTTCGTCTTTCTTCGGATTCTGCCGTGTTTTTTCGCGTTTCTTCGTTTTTTTCCCAGTACTTTTATGTTTTTTTGCTTTAATCTGGTTTTTTGACGTGTTTAGTGTTTCTGCGCGCTTCATTGATGTATGGGCCCTATTGATCTATGGTCTATATTGATCCATGGGCCAATTGAACTACTGGCTTATTGAACTACTGGTCTATGGATCTACGGGCCTATTGATTTACCCGCTTACTAGTATAACAATAATTCAATAGGTTTTTTATTTTTTTCCCACCATAATGAGGAAACCCTTTCTAGAGAACACTTAGCATATTTAGCGCAGGGGAGTATTTACACGGGGAGTATACTGGGGGTACACTATAGTGGAACATATATAAACAAAGCGCTAATTTTTTTTGATCCTCCAGACTTTTAATGGCGGATTATTGGTTTATTGACGGGACTTTTTTTTTTCTCGACCAACAAATTTTCCAAACTCGTAACAAAACTAAGCAAGAAACATGACAACACTGAAAGACCATGGTAAATTTCAGATAACGAACGCAGTGTGCCAAGCGCAATCATATATTAACTGTAAACATAATGTTGTCGTCTGGTTCTTATATAATTCAATATTATGGAGACATAAGACATCTCTCAAGCTCGTAATCCTTTATACCGTACAAGAGTCAGTGGCGCTAGCCATTAACGGTAAAAATTATTTACGTAGCTCCGGACATCACACTCGTGCCCGAAGATATCATAAGATGTCCCACCATAATCAGTGGAACTATCTTGATAATCGATACAAATCACAAACTTGTTCAGCTACAAGTTCAAAGAAACCAGAAACACTAAAGGAGCTAAGGAAGCACATCGTCCCTAAAGACTCCGAAAAAAAAAATTCAAAATACATTTTCAGCCTTCTAGGTTCTTATTGATGCTCCATTTTGCATGAACCTCATTCAACCTAGGAAATTCCATCTTCTAGGAATCGGCCTATTGTATTATGATGATTCAGATTGCCCCCTATATAAAAACTTAGCTCACTCGGCACTACCTGTATATAAACACCTGCGATATTCGCCCAATGTGTCATACCTGTACCTGCAGGGGGCAAACGGGGTAACGGAATTAGAAACTGACAAGTACAATAGACAAAAGGGCGCTGACCACGTGTTGCATAATTTTTACACACGTCTGGAATTGTATGGTCTAGTGTCAACTCCATTTTATGTATTATTCAGCAACGGTCTACTAAATCATGCTGAGTTTCGTACGAAGTGAGAGAAGGCGTTCTCGATAAGGATTCAAGATCAACTCAACGATATTTTGAATTTCAAATCAACGCATTGAGGTAGACAAATTCATGAAATTTACAATGATTCAAAAATTTTTTACCAATCAGTGTAGTGCTTAATCTATTTTAAAAATGAAGTTCGAGGAAACAAATACATGTTGAAAGTTTATCAATCAAAACACAAGCGAATTATATAGAGAGAGATTCATCGTTTCCTCTACCCTACATACTTCGGTGTACTACGAACATCTTTGAAATCAACGAATTATTGTTTCGATAGATACGTAATATTCTTAAAGTTTAGTTTCGGCTTGAACGGTGTTTTTCCATCAGCAGCAAAGATACTCTCTGACAAAAGTATCCCGAAATTTGAGATAAACAGCAAAAATATAAATTTTCTTCAATATTCATTGGATATCCTTCCCGATGCAGTATCGCGGAACAAAACAATGATTCAACATAAAATATTCTTCAGTAGTACATAACAACATAAATCGGAGGAAATATGCATGAAGATAACTCTCTATAACTACAAATGTGGTCAATGACCAGAACGATTGCCACTCAAATATTGCCATTTTTATATAGCCCCTTAACCACTACATTGTGAGTGGTCTCTCAAATTTATTACTCAGTGACCAAAATAAACCGACTCGAAATTCGTCTAAAAACTACCCCAGTTTTCGCCGTTTGCCTTTACAACCCTGCAGTAAATCTGGACAGTTTGAACTCCTGAACTCATATCGGGCAATAAAACAAATGCATCAAGCACCCACCGGAGACCTGATGTATTTCTATCTGTATACGATAAATTTTCATGGTCTAAAATGTACATCACTCATCGATATGTCTATCCGGCACATTTAAGGGATGCGAGAAGTAAATGAAGCGTCACGACTCGGACGAAGGGTTATCATACGAATATTAGTGGACACATTTGCATTTTATAACATTGTAGATGGTCATCTGTGCGTTTTTTCATATGATATATGATGTGAGGGTTAGATAAGGGTTTTTCCCCTTTTCCTATAAATCCGAATAATTTGAATCTGAAAACATTCATTTTTTATTTATGTCCGGCAGTGAAACTATGCGAAAATAAAATTCATATTATCTGAAATAGTTTTCACTTGATGTAGCTGTAAGACATCAAAAAGCGATATGAAATTAAAATTAAATTGGAAACGGCCACTAAAAAATTATTTTCGCCAAAACGGTCATTAAAATTACGTTTTTCTTACACCATTTTAAAGAGGCTTTTAAAATGTTCCAAATCACTTGACCTATCTTACCTATTCAATTCCGAGGGGTTGGAGCCCCCCTCTACTATAGGTACATTGAATATTCGAGCTCCAAAATGTTTGATATCTGCAATATTTGGAGTATTGAAGATGTTTTCATTTAATTACATTTACGTCCAAAAATCAGGGGAAAAATTCTTGAATAAGCGTAAGCAATTTATGGTCCTATATATATAAATATGAATTAAATAAGGGTTTGTCGACTCACAGTTGGAGGATAAATGAATGAATACTATTTATTCTATGCCAAGCTTTTGCATTTTTATTTAATGCATCCTCAGGGCATCTATAAAAGTACAATAATAATAACACAATATAAATTTTTTTTGTATTAAAACTTACTGAATGTTAGATTTCTCAAATTATCGGCATTTAGCAACAAGAGATGATGATGATATTATAACAGCATTACCTGAAGAATATATTCAAAAAATACAAACATGCTTCAATTTCTATTCCAAAAATTTCCAATTCACCCTGGCACGACAAGGGCCTTTGAAAATTAAACGAAAACGAAAGAAAAATTAATAATGAAATTCTGATAATAAGAAAACTCGAAAGAAAATCGAAAGCTGGAGTATTGACTTCTGCCTACCTGGTTTCACAGTACGGCTGAATTAACTTGTCCAGGCACTCACTAGCGAGAATAGTCACTTTTTCACCAGAGATTTAACAAGAAATTCATTTATTGCGAAGAAAAGTGTTGTACTTCATGGATGAACGCCGTTTCAGTACTCCTTTGTTCGACATGGTCATATGCTCCAACATATGTTACGCGTTTATCGGAAAATGATATGAACATATACAGTGTAGAATTATTGAATCGAGCAAGCAACTCGGAATATAAATGAATGAATTTAACTACTAAGTTGCAGTAACACACCCTAGAGACTGAAAATTCTGAACAAGCAGTAACGTTTTTAGACATTCACAGACATAACAACAAAATGAAACTCAAATTGTACAGAAAGGAGATACAATCGAATAAAATCATCCACTTCAATTCCGATCACAGTTTGAATGCAAAAATAATCACTATAAAATAGATGAAAAATAGAATAAACAAAATATGTCATAATTCATTCAGACAAGAGGGAATAAGAAAATTACATCAAATCTTAAAACAAAATGCATATCCCAACAATATGTTGAAGAAACTTTTATATGCAGATAATGAAGCATCACCGCAAATTATCGAAAACCTAAATACAAGTAGAGTACATTCGCATCATATCCGAATATTTGTGGTCTAACATTAAAACCAAAAATTATATTCAAGGACGAAAATCTAAAAATTGCCACATACAATATAAAAACAGTGAAAAATCTATACAGCAAATTGAAGGACCCTAAACCAACTAAATATTGAAGTAATGTAGTCTATAAGATTGGGTGTACAGATTGTGTACGTGAATACATTGGACAAACATCCCAAAGGGTAATAAATAGAGTAGCGCTCCATAAATCAGATGTAACCAAACACCACCAAAGATGTGCTCTAGCATTTCAAGCACCTAATTTGAATCACACAATAGATTTCGACAATGTCACTGTATAAAAGACAGAAAATAATTAACGAAAAAGATTAGTGCATGAGATGATAGAAATAAACAAAAATAATGATGTTATAAACAAAAAAAACTGATACCAACAATCTGAGCTCGATATATAGTTACCTCTTGAATGTGTCAAAATTCAAAAATTTTTATGATGGCCCTTTGGATGAGTAATGTACCCAGGAAGATCACAGAGGAGTAAGTCATAACTGCAAATGATAGAGGACAGAAACATGACCTATGGTTTCTATCAAAAGAATAAAGTTATAGAAATGTGTTTTTTGTTGATTTTGATGACTGGTTTTCACTTGAATTTTATAATATGAAGAATCTCTTGTTGCCAAATGCCAATAATTTGAGAAATCCAACATTCAGTAAGTTATAAAACAAAAAAATAAAAAATTTTATATTATGTTATCATTATTGTACTTTTATAGAAGCCCTTAGGATGCATTAAATAAAAATGAGAAAGCTTGGCGTAGAATAAATAGTATTCATTCTTCATCCTGCAACTGTGTCGACAAACCCTTATTTAGTTGATATAATATACCTGGGATTCTTAATACACTGCAAATATATATACATTCTTTTGAACTATTGGCTTACAAACAAATGTTAGCTGGGGTTGCCATACAATTCGGTGTATTTCATTAAAGCCAAGGGAAAAAACACCAGTAAAAAAAAAACCCAGGCTCCCGGCATAAGTATTGTTGTATGTACAGAAATAAGTTAAAATATATTTCAGGGACTTTCTTCAAGAGTGATCTTCAAGCAATAATCACAGAGGCTTCTTCAAGTTGCACATATCGAATCTGAAAATAAAAAGACAAAAGCAGAAAAAAGAACTGAATACAGATTTTGTTTGATTTGTTTAAAATTTATAACTCATTCCAAGAAAGAATCTGAAACATCTTGAAATTTATATATGGGACAGTTATTGATGAGATGAGGTATTGTTTCTTCAGCATATCCACATTCACAACTTGCGCTTGGAACGAGTTCCATCTCAAACGATTAAGAACTGTCCAAATTTTTCCAGGAAGATCAAAATCCAGAATTTTTTCAGAAGGATCAGAAATGAAATCTTTATTGAACATTTCATAAGAGTTCCACTCAATTTTCCATAATTCTTTATCGCTCATGATCAAATTGGAGAATGTTTTACGTGTCTTCAATCTTGGAACTGTATTTTGTGGAATTCATGAAGTAATTGGAAATAAATTTGGAAAAGAATAATATTTGCTCCAAGAATTTATGATTCTAAAAGGAATACTTACGCTTCAAGTTGTTCACAATAAAAGGTAGTTTGCTGATTCTTGAATGGTTAAGAGAAATCAGTTTTTGGTTTCTGGGGAATGAAATCGAAGAAGGCGGATATCGAGTGAAGTTGGGAAGGAGGTTGATTGATTTATCAGGTGGAAAGTGTGACAGTTGTTGTCGGTTAGTTCGCGACCCAACCGAAAGAGGGTATAGATTATGGGGGAGGACTGAGTTATAGTTATGGTTATAGCCGGGCCAAGAGCAACCACATTCGCTAGATTGCTTTATTATATCACCGCAGAAGTTCTTACCTCGCCGATATGTGAGATGATGGCCGTTAACTGCCCTTGCCGACAGTTTCTTTCGTGTAACGGTGGTTGATTTAAGCAATAGAGTTCTTCGCCCCATCCATTGATTACTATTGCTCTTCATCTCTCCTGCTTTTGTTTCTGTATTTTCCTATTCTTTCTACGATGTTTGTCAGATCAGTTGCGTATGATTGGATATGCCCCCCTCTCATAATTTATTTATTTCAAGGAAACACCATGCTCTCGTTATTTATTTTCCCATGATAGTAATGCGATAAAATGGAATTTATGTCTTTCTTCGAACGAACATAGTTCGTCGCATTCAATAGTTTTAGGAATACTTTCTTTAGGCATCCTCTGTACTTTTTCCTTTTCCATATTGTTTGCGAAATTTGATGTTGTACGATGTTTTGTTTATTTTCCCTGATCAATATTCTCCCAGAAACTTCGCATCCGCGAACTTCTCTATATTTCAGCAAGCGCTTTCATATCGTTAAATAGTGGTTCAGTGCAAAAAAATTTGAAAGAACATAATTATAATTTTCATTAATAACGTTATCATATTTTGAGTAACAGTAACTCTTCTATTATAGAAATATTTTTATATTTATAAGTTGATATTTGATATTGATATATATTTATTTTTTATTCAATGAATGTTAAATTGTTTATATATCTTTGTATTATATTAAATATATTAAGTTGTGATGTTGTCACCAAACCCAATCGGCTCCATAGAGTGCACAAAGTACCTCCTCGGCTAGCTCTAGAGCTGAGACTACTTATAAAGGGGCGCCACTCTCTTTTATGATAATACAAAGAAAAAAAAAAAGAGGAAAGTACACTAAAGATCTCAGGGTCGCAAATGAGCGAAAATAACGAACGCACTCTCAGGATGCCAAACGAGCCCGATCACACAAGCGGGAGGTAGTGGCTGGTAGAAAGAATATAGAGCAATTATTTAATAATATAATGAGCCCAAATGAAATACACAAGGTCCCTCAAACGAGGATATATCTTACAAAAGGTAGATCACTAACTAGTTCTTACTTCACAACCCGAATATTCGATATAATGCTTCATCTCTTACTAAACAAACAGTAATATCACCCCAAGGTATATACTTAGAGCCTCGATGGTAATCGTTACAAATAGCTCTTTACTTATATCTAAGCGACCTTCTCGAAAGGTCAGTATTCACTGAATTGGGCCTCTTTGATACTAATCAATCTTAACTAAATTCTACAGACTAACCTTCTATAACAGTCTAGGTCGTGGCTTGACTGAAGTACAAAAGGATATAGATTCTCAAACCATAATTATTCTCACAGTCTCGTAGATGGAAACTGGGCTCAAATATATTCCTGGGCCAACGTAGTACAATTTCTCACAGTAATGCGCCTTGGGTAGACGACAGGTGTGGTATCTTAGATGGCGAAATCTGGTGGAGGTCCCCAAAGACAGTTCCCACGGCAGCTCGACGGTAATTCAAAGACAGCCTAGACAAACAGCTCGAAGACTTCAAAGACAGTTCAGAATCTGCGGTACCTCGCAACGGTACAATAATAATTCCCAATTCGAAGCAGAATGATGCTAAAATACGAACAAAAATCTGAAATACCTCGTGACAAACATAGGTTAACTCACCAATCCCACGTCGTTTTTCCAAACAAATACGCCACTCCGCTAAAGCGCAAAAATCTCACCAACGAACAAACCAAACCAACATCATAAGATTTCTCTCAGGGCTTCAGTTAAAATCCTGTTCAGATCCGCAAAATTGCGATTAATTACTCCAGGACATTTCAACCAAATATGCCGGAAGAACGATTTCATTGACAACCTACGTCACATGATGACAGACTAAGACCACCGACAACGGCGTTCATCGAAACGTACGAGATAAGCTGGCAAACTACTGCGACTAACGCCACCAGTTCGGTTTGCAGGTAATAACTGGAGCGGGAATTTTGAAACCGTGACAATGTATGTCAATAATTATTTCGTTTGCAATTCGAGTGCAAGTTGCGTTCTGTTTACAATATGAAGGATGGTAGTGGTATCACTGCTTCGCGTAGTTTACGTGACGAGCATGTACAGTTTCTTATAATCAAGGTCCCATCAGAGACGACGGAATGAATATTCGGTGCTTTATTATTACACTGTATACTTACCTACAACGAATCCCTTATATACTCATTTGTTAAAAGTTTATATCTTTAAAATTTGCAAACTCCTATTGGGACCAATTTTTTTCCTTATTAACGTGTTTTTTCCAATCATCAGAAAAAGTAAAAGTAACTGGCATCAACGTACCTGTTCATACCTGGCAGGTTAGTTGTTTGTCAAGGTAAATTATAGACAACCCTACATAAGCACATTCTATATGTTTTATACCAGTTAAAAATTTTCCTAATATCTTGACGTTATTTGAAGTAATTTTTTTCGACAACCCTTTTTTTGAAATATTCTATAATATACGGAATATATTATAAAATAGGTTTTATTCTATAATGAACTAGCAGAACGCGGAACGATCTGTCCCTCAATAAATTGGTATATTTATCAATTTTTACTGTATTCGATGAACTCACTCTGTTGGATTGTCAACATTTCTATACAGGGTGAGTCTTTGACCATTGCGTAAATTTTAACCTTAGATTCTTGACGTCAAAAGAAACATTTTCTTCCTACAACATTTTTCCAAATTTGGCCCCGTTCAAAAGATAAAATTGCATTTTCACCTGTAATATTCAAACGACAATATCAATTGAAGTGATCTCTTGTAGAAGGTTTTTGAAAACAGTCATGTATATTTTGGTATCAATGGATTCATCCCATTTCTTGTGGGTTTCTCACTACTACTATACAGATTGGTTAAATTTCATGAAAAACAAATATCACTTGAACAAAAGGTCCATATCTTGTACTTCCTAGAATCATTAGTCTTTTTTGCAGATAAATTTTTTTTTCTTAATTGCATTTTTGAGATATTTGAAGTTGAAAGTAATTAAATCGATATAATCATCAGATGAAACATGAGTGAGTGAATCATTTCTTAGAGGGCAAATAATGTTTTCAAACAATTCAGATTCAATAGTGAATGCCGTGGAAGGTAATTTTCATTCAAACTAAACTGGACTACAGAGGGGTATTTGCCCAATGTGAAAACTTGAAATGCTCATAACTTTTCAACGCAGCTGAATATGGATCTCTTTGATCCTTTTGACAATTTTTTGTGAAAAGAAAACCTTTTTCAAAATGAGCTCTCTTCATCTGTCATTTTCTGTTAGGTACCTGGATAAGCATTAAACAAATAGCTGTGGATACCCTGTTATGTCTTCCTCATCATTTTTTGCCAGATGCAGTATGAAATTTTTGCATGTTTTCTATTGGTTAAATTGTCATTTTATATTACAGTAACTTCTGTTTTATCGTCAGCTTCTTTGGTTGATTTTAGATATGACATTTTCTAACTAAACAACTCTTTCATAATGGTTGCATGTTGAATCATGTTCACTTTTCTCATTCCTTCGAACGAAGTTTATTTATACTGGTTTACCCAGTTCGGAAAGCAATTTTTAGTCACAAGTTCAGTGACGTGTAAAACTATGATATCGGGTCGTGTTAATGAAAGTAAACAACATTGTTAACGAAATTGGTGGATGTGACGAATTGGCGTCTTAATTGTATGTAAATAGCTTGTGAACTGCTGAAGCAACGTCATTTATTAGGAGCGAGTAAACTGGTAGGTAGAGCACGTTAAAATGGGGTGCAAGAATCCGGTGTAGGTGTTGATACGAAGAATTTCAACGTAATTAGTGCATAGATTAGCAAGACCACGCTTGATGTAATACCCGATGCCATTCTGTGTTCAGATTAACATATGCAAATTATGCTCTATCTCCAGATTAATGGCCAGAGGTTTGTCAAGCCTTAATCACGTATATCACCAACAGCGGATGAATTCTATTCGGGATAGAATTCGCCAAAATCCTTGGTTAATGAGGAAAATTTTCAGTATTCGTGCTGAAAAATTCGAACGATAACACACTTCCAGAACAGATATATGCTTATGCTTATGTGTACGGATGATAGTCTATATATGTTTGTTGGTATATATGTCCTTATAGATTTCTGAGTTGGAACGACCAATCTTAAACCGGCACCGAATCCAGTAAAAGTATAGATATCTCTTCATCTCTAAAAGCATCCAATCAAACTCTTGTATGGAATGAAAAAATGCTGAATCAATGCAAGAAAATTAATTAATACATCTCTTGAATAAATTTCTGCTGAAGAAGTTGTTTCCTGAGATGGTATTTCAGACGAGATCACTGAGGATTGCTCAGAATCAGGTCTTATGAAACGGACATGAGACAAAAGAAGGTGAACAATCTGTTCTTTCGAATCAAGTACGTAGGTCTATATATTATTATATATAATATATATGTATTCACTGAATCAAGTGATGATCTGAGGACAAGTGTTTTCGATGAGCCTAGGAAGGTTTCTTAGTTGGTAAGACTAATCTCAAAGAGACATATGGTGGGATTTCGATAAAATGTCATACAGGGTGTGCAATTTACAATAAGTTTACGATCGGGTGATATACGGGGTGAAATTTACAAGTACTTTTGTGTTTCGAGTTTTTTCAGGTTCCTTTAGATTTTTGTGTTACTTGGTGTTCTTTCGTGTTTTCTCGCGTTGTTTCGTGTAATTTCGGTTTCTTTCGTATAACTTCGGTTTCTTTCGTGTTTCTTCGGATTCCTTCGTGTTTTTCGCGTTTCTCCGTGTTTTTTCCAGTTCTTTCTAGCTTTTTCGCTTTCAACGGGTAATTTGACGTGTTTCGTGTTTCTGCGCGCTTCATTGATGTATGCGCCCTATTGATCTGCGGTCTATATTGATCTTTGGTCTATATTGATCCATGGGCCAATTGAACTACTGGCCTATTGAACTACTGGCCTATGGATCTACGGGCCTATGGATCTACGGGCCTATGGATCTACGGGCCTATTGACCTACCCGCTTACTAGTCACCTGTAATATTCAAATAACAATATCAATTGAAGTGATCTCTTGTAGAAGGTTTTTGAAAACAGTCATGCATATTTTGGTATCAATGGATTCATCCCATTTCTTGTGGGTTTCTCACTACTACTATACAGATTGGTTAAATTTCATGAAAAACAAATATGACTTGAACTAAAGGTCCATATCTTGTACTTCCTAGAATCATTAGTCTTTTTTGCAGATAAAATTTTTTTTTCTTGATTTGAGATATTTGAAGTTGAAAGTAATTAAATCGATATAATCATCAGATGAAACATGAGTGAGTGAATCATTTCTTAGAGGGCAAATAATGTTTTCAAACAATTCAGATTCAATAGTGAATGCCGTGGAAGGTAATTTTCATTCAAACTAAACTGGACTACAGTAGGGGTATTTGCCCAATGTGAAAACTTGAAATGCTCATAACTTTTCAACGCAGCTGAATATGGATCTCTTTGATCCTTTTGACAATTTTTTGTGAAAAGAAAACCTTTTTCAAAATGAGCTCTCTTCATCTGTCATTTTCTGTTAGGTACCTGGATAAGCATTAAACAAATAGCTGTGGATACCCTGTTATGTCTTCCTCATCATTTTTTGCCAGATGCAGTATGAAATTTTTGCATGTTTTCTATTGGTTAAATTGTCATTTTATATTACAGTAACTTCTGTTTTATCGTCAGCTTCTTTGGTTGATTTTAGATATGACATTTTCTAACTAAACAACTCTTTCATAATGGTTGCATGTTGAATCATGTTCACTTTTCTCATTCCTTCGAACGAAGTTTATTTATACTGGTTTACCCAGTTCGGAAAGCAATTTTTAGTCACAAGTTCAGTGACGTGTAAAACTATGATATCGGGTCGTGTTAATGAAAGTAAACAACATTGTTAACGAAATTGGTGGATGTGACGAATTGGCGTCTTAATTGTATGTAAATAGCTTGTGAACTGCTGAAGCAACGTCATTTATTAGGAGCGAGTAAACTGGTAGGTAGAGCACGTTAAAATGGGGTGCAAGAATCCGGTGTAGGTGTTGATACGAAGAATTTCAACGTAATTAGTGCATAGATTAGCAAGACCACGCTTGATGTAATACCCGATGCCATTCTGTGTTCAGATTAACATATGCAAATTATGCTCTATCTCCAGATTAATGGCCAGAGGTTTGTCAAGCCTTAATCACGTATATCACCAACAGCGGATGAATTCTGTTCGGGATAGAATTCGCCAAAATCCTTGGTTAATGAGGAAAATTTTCAGCATACGTGCTGAAAAATTCGAACGATAACACACTTCCAGAACAGATATATGCTTATGCTTATGTGTACGGATGATAGTCTATATATGTTTGTTGGTATATATGTCCTTATAGATTTCTGAGTTGGAACGACCAATCGGCACAACAAACCGGCACCGAATCCAGTAAAAGTATAGATATCTCTTCATCTCTAAAAGCATCCAATCAAACTCTTGTATGGAATGAAAAAATGCTAAATCAATGCAAGAAAATTAATTAATACATTTCTTGAATAAATTTCTGCTGAAGAAGTTGTTTCCTGAGATGGTATTTCAGACGAGATCACTGAGGATTGCTCAGAATCAGGTCTTATGAAACGGACATGAGACAAAAGAAGGTGAACAATCTCTTCTTTCGAATCAAGTATGTAGGTAGGTCTATATATTTTTATATATATAATATATATGTATTCACTGAATCAAGTGATGATCTGAGGACAAGTGTTTTCGATGAGCCTAGGAAGGTTTCTTAGTTGGTAAGACTAATCTCAAAGAGATATATGGTGGTGGTGGGGGTACCCAGCAGGGAAAGATTTGGCAACTTGATCTTTATCGGATGAGAGGTTTGATTTCATGGATAACAATGCCATAATTTCATATTCTGGGTCAACAGCAAGTAGAAATACGTATCCATTCAGATCTCTCCGATTGGGATTCTCGTCAATCATTGGTTTCGCGCTAAAAGCCCTGCCGAGATATCTGGACTCACATGAGTTCCTTAACCGCCTCATCACTGAGTTAACTTTTCATTTCAGCTGTTCCCGCTAGGGAGTGCATTTTCATTTTGGAGTAATTAAGGCATGCGTGAGATTATTCATGTGGCACGGGAAAGTGAAATGTCGTATTATGCTCCATCCCTCATTAATCAAGGGATGCGACGCGCAAACCGAACACTTTCGCATGTTGTGAAGCGTCGCCAGTGTATAGTGTCATGTCATGGTTGGTTTTGTCGACATCACGCTTCGTTCTATGGGGGTTTGCGATGGCTAACCGCCTCCAATCTATTATCTATCATTCACGTCGAACTATTGATGGGTGAAATCCCCTTTCATGAGCCAGATCAATAGAAGTATTTATGGATTTTCATCCATAATTTTTCGGGACCTTTTCTCAGGTATAATTGCTGAATTTATTCGTAGGCTGTATTTAATTTATAAGATGAGGTGCAACGTGACAGTCTATTCTATAAATGAGCGTGAGATTTAACTTTTGATTATCTCTACAACAAAACTCTTTTCGGTTTTGACAATATATTCAATAGAAAGATATAATTGAAGTCATAAAACCTGGGGATCCCAAATCTCTCTTAATTCACCAACAATAGCAACTTAAAACACTTATCTCAATCCTGGCCACTATGAATGGGTCGATTTCCAAATTCGAGATACATGTAGGCAAGGAAACTTCCACTGCCCCCTTTGTAAATGATAATTGAATTCTGGGGCTTGTGGTTGTTAGTAGATGCATTATCAAATGGGACTACAGCATAATAAAAGACAGTTTTTCTTCATACAAGATTCATTCAAGTCCAAGATATGCTTACACAAGGATACTCGCATTTGGCTCCCTTCAAATGTCTGAAATGTTTTCCTCAAGAGCCAAGATATCCTCTAGTGCAGGGCTGGTATAATGTTTTTCCCCAAGGCTAATATACAGGGTGAGTCTTTGACCACTGCGTTAATTTTAACCATAGGTTCTTGAGATCAAAAGAAACCATCTATAACGACCGTCAGATATCATCAGAAGTCTGCACCTATTTAAGGCCAAAGCAAGCTAGTTTCTGCGGCGATTTATAATCGTTGACGAAACCTGGATCCATCACTACACAAGAAACTAAGGTCGAAGAAGGCGAAGGCTGTACCATCTGCCTAAAAGGTTATGGCCACTGTTTTTTAGAATTCCCAAGTAATAACTTTGCAATACTACAGTGAATTATTGGATCTTTTTGACGCCGCATTCAAGAAAAAACGCACCCTTCCGTACCGTACAAATTTGCTCTTGCACCACGACAGTCGCAAGATTGGCAGTGGGGTAAAGTATACCCCGCAAATCACGCATAAAACTACAGATGTGAGCCTAGACATCACGACCAGATCTGATACTGTGTGACTTGTTTATGTTTTCAAACATGAAAAAATGGCTCGGCGGAAAGCGGTTCATGTCAAAGGAGGAAGTCATCGCTAAAACAGAATTCTATTCCGCAGAGAAATCATATTTTGTGGAAGGCATGAAAAAGTTGGGCTGACTGTATCGAGCAAAAAATCGACTCATTTCCAAACGCGGGTACTTTTCAATCCATCCTGGTATCGACGATTTCAGCAGATTGGCCTTTTTCAAAAGCACAACTCCAAATTCTCGAAAAATAAATGATTATGCAGAAAAGTTCAACGCTATTTTCACAGGCAGTTTTATTGTGAGATGAGAATAACCGATTCCCCGTTCAAGACGAATGGAAAGGATCCACCTGTGGCGTTTCAACCCGTATATTCACTGCGGTAACGGGAGATGAAATAAATTACTTTCCGAAACTTGACAACGAAGAAATGAGAAAATAAAGGGCTGCCACAGCCGATATGATTTAGATAACAAACGGTTGTTTCTGAATTACACAGCGAGCTCCTAACCAGTAGGCGATCTCGGAAAGGTAGTTATTAAAAGCTCTACATCGCCTACTGTTTTAAAAGAACCCATTCCATACGAGCTTCTAGTGTTACTCGTGGATCTGGTTTTGACCGGTCATTCAATTTATATATTATCTTTCAACCTACTGTATTTACCTCTGGGCTGTATTTCCGATACATGGCTGTCCCGGGATTTTTTTATAGCGCTTGTATACAATAAAAAGACGATGCTGAATTATTCAGAACAGCGGCGGGGTCCATCAGATTCGTATTGAAAAGGAGCATTCAGAGGATCTCCGAATCGAATCAAATGCTGCGCCAATCATGTTCGATAACAGTAGAAAATGCTCACAAATTTTGAAAAATCCTGGGATTTGCTAGTATTAAATACAGTCGCAGCTGAATATTAACTACTCATTTAAATGATTCATTTTTTTCACGACTCTCAGGATACACTTGATTGACTTCTGATTAAAAATAACGCTTACCCTGAGTTGAATCATAAATGTCACTTCTGTGACTATCATTCGAATAATGAGGGAAAACTAACTGTATTCTCTGATAAGAAAGTATCCGGAAATTTGAAATAAAATGCAAAAATCTTAAATTTGTTCAGTTCCAACGTTTTCTTCCAATCATGAAAACATTTTCCTCTACTTCATTAGCATGATAAAGTCATTACATGTCGACTGGTTTTAAGAGCCTTCGTAAATAAACTAGGTGACAGATCGCGTTTATGTTTGGAATGGTGATTACGCACATACCAACATACAGAAACTATTTAAAAATATGAAAGGCGGCCAATTCGAATGAGAATTTCTGGATAATTTTTCGTCTAAGTGTATGTTGATCTAAAAAGTAAACAAATTAATGCTCGAAATTTTGTGTAGAAGGAAGCTTGATTCTTCACTCGAAGTCAATGAAATGAAATCAATTTTTGCTCAATACAAGTCTATTTTCTTCATCAACAAGCACATGCTTGATTCTCTTCTCAACAGGAGTATATGCAGTTTCAATTTCAATAATTGGAAAATATCTATTGTCATATGGGGCATTTTAAACATTGATTCTTGACGTCAAACGAAACATTTTCTTCCTTTAATACTTTTCCAATTTTGGCCCCGTTCAATAGATATATGGTGTTCAAATTTCATAAAATAATATTCAAATGACAATATTAATTGAAATGATCTCTTGTAGAAGATAACAGTCATGCATATTTTTGCATCAATAGATTTATTCCATTCATTGTGGGTTTCTTACTACTACTGAACAGATTGGTTAAATTGCATGAAAAACAAATATCACTTGAACTAAAGGTCCGTATCTTGTACTTCCTAGAATCATTAGTCTTTTTGCAGATAAAATCATTCATCATCTTTTTCCTAAATTGCACCATTTTTGGGTATATATATTGATGTATAATCAAGTAATGGAATATGAGTGAGTGAATCATTTCTTAGAGGAGAAATAATGTGTTTAAACAATTTAGATTTAATAGTGGATGCTGTGGAAAGTAATTGTTTTCGAACTAAACTGGGCTACAGAGGATTATTTGCCCTATATGAAAGCAAAAAACTTTTTAACGCAGCTGAATATGGAAAAACGGTATGGAAAAACGGTATGGAAAAAAGTTTTTCTTTCATTCTCAACAACCTATGGTTAAAATTAACGCAGTGGTCAAATACCCACCCTGTGTAATAACTGCTGAATCGTAGAAATACTACGTTCGTTGAAAGTATGAACAAGAGAACATCAGAAGATTTATCAAGTGCTGGATACCAATAGATTCAAGTTAATCCAGCATGTTATCAATTAAGATCGTTAGTTGAAATTAAATGAATATTCAATAATATCCAAACCAGAAATCCTTCAAGAGAAAAAATCAAGGTAGAGAAAAGTAGGTGTGCATAGATCAGATAAACATTTTACATCAATAAAATTGATGTAAAAGTGAAACAATCGTCCTGTATGAACAAGTATATTTTCAAGACCTGTATGAATATTGCGGAGGTGTTTATTTATCTGAAAACCTTAATTTTACTAGACTGAATCTTTTTCAGGTCGGGAACATTAATTATCTATGCAATTTGATAGTTTTTTGCTTGTTTTCGGTCCAGGATGAGGGTCTGGGTGCCAATTTGCGATTATCTGCGAATCTTTGACAGAAACCTCATGCCTGATGTCCCATTATGTCCCAAAATGGAACACAATGTCGAATATCGACCTAACCAGCTAGACTGAATGTTGGAACCCAGGCAACGCCGCTGTCTGAAGATATAATAGCACCCATCTGGCCTCTGTTGTTTTGTTTCTTTAAGTGGTCACTATGATCGATGGTAACTTTATAATTGCTTTCTGAACACGTTCAGACAAGGATCACAAAACGAAAACCCACAGCCCAAACACACCAAAAAATAAACAAAACATGCCACAAACCAACAGTAGTGGTACATGGTCAAACCACAATTTTCATTAAACTGTTTGGTTTTCGAGGTAAAAAATTGTTGAAATCAATGGTGTGAAAAAGGCATATCGAGGCATCAATCTCTGAAAGCACTGATGGGTTTCATGTCTCGTATCTACGATCAGCTATCGTTATTATTTTTTTATTGTTTGTTCGAAGCGAGATAAACGATACCTGTACCATTTTAGAAGCATCTTATTTTCGGTCGCTGAGGTTGTTCTGCGTTTGGAGCTTGTAACCTTTCGATCCGGTTGTTTAGAGGCAGAGAAGACTTTAACCTCTGGCGAAAAGGAAAGTTTGAGATTAAACGAAAAAATATCAATTTTCTTCAATATTATATAGTTTCTCTCTTCCTCGAGCACAAACATTAATTCTAAAAATAAATAAAAAGACAGATAAGGTCGTCTATTTCATTGAGAAATTTATCAAGAAATACAATTGGATTTTTCAAAATTATCTTGATCAAAATTTCTCATTATTCTACAGGGTGTTCGGCAAATGGACCGTCAAATTTTTTTGGGGCGTTGGTAGGGTCATTTGCTACCTTCTCAGTCTTGGAACCTGGGTCCTTAGTATTACGGTTACGGAGGTATGATTTTTTATTAGATTTTCTAAATTACCCAACATGTACCCTTCGAGGCCCCAAACCTTTTTTTGCGTGTGCTTTTACATGCATTCTTTGATTGTATCAAGTCAACATGAGTGTATGTTTAAAAAAACGTATTTATTGTTACAGATAATACCACAAAATCAACACGTGAACCTTTTATTAAAAAAAAATTATGAAAGTATGAAAACATCTCCACTCCTATTGAAATTTAAAAGAAAGTTTCAGCTATTACAAACTAAGTTTTATTTTAAAAAGTTCTTTGGTTTATAACGTTGCTAACCATATGCTATTCACGTAAGTCAATAAAAAAATAATACTGCAAATAAGGTTTCTGTCAGAAGAGTGAAGAATGTCGCACCTAAATAAAAGTACGAATTTCGACACAACACAGCGAGCACGGAAATTTTACCTGTCCGTTTTAGACGCGTGTGAATTATTAATACTACTTCTGTCCTTAGGTTGGATTGGGTTAGTCGCCTCTGACATGACCCTACCGTCATTCGAGATTTAACTGTCTCTGCTGTTGGAAGTGTCTGTGCCGCGTTGTTCAGTTTTTAAATTTGTATTTTTTGTTTTTGTTTCTTTTATCGACTTTTTGTTGCTGTTGTTTTAATTTCAGTTGTTGAAATGCTTAATTTCACCAACGCTGAGTATGCTGATATGGTGATCGCATATGGCGAGGCCAATGGTGTTGCTCGTGCAGCTCAAAGGATTTATCAAGGCAAATTTCTGATCGAAGTTTACCCCACCACGAAACATTCTCGACGACTTATCGACGATTAAGAGAGACTGGAAACTCAAAGAGCAACGACACGAATGCTTGTAGTTGGATCTTCTTCAAAGGCTTAAAGTATTTGATCGTCAACTGCTACATGGTGTTGCCTCACATTGACCCGAGGCTCTTGAAAATTTAATTTTCCACTCTCTCTTCATTGTCGATAAGTCGTCGTGGTGGGGTAATCTTCGATCAGGAAATTTGGCTTGATAAATCCTTTGAGCTGCACGAGCAACACCATCGGCCTTGCCATATGCCATCACCATATCAGCATACTCAGCGTTGGTGGCATATCAACAACCAAAATTAAAACAACAGTAGCAAAAAGTCGATAAAAGTAACAAAAACAAAAAATACAAATTTAAAAACAGAACAACGCGGCACAGACACTTCCAACAGAAGAGACAGTTAAATCTCGAATGACGGTAGGGTCAAGTCAGCGGCGACTAACCCAATCCAACCTAAGGACAGAAAATAATAATAATTCACAAGCGTCTAAAATGGGCAGGTAAAATTTCGCTTGCTTGTGAATTATTATTACTATTTCTGTCCTTAGGTTGGATTGGGTTAGTCGCCGCTGACTTGACCCTACCGTCATTCGAGATTTAACTGTCTCTTCTGTTGGAAGTGTCTGTGCCGCGTTGTTCTGTTTTTAAATTTGTATTTTTTGTTTTTGTTACTTTTATCGACTTTTTGCTACTGTTGTTTTAATTTTGGTTGTTGATATGCCACCAACGCTGAGTATGCTGATATGGTGATGGCATATGGCAAGGCCGATGGTGTTGCTCGTGCAGCTCAAAGGATTTATCAAGCCAAATTTCCTGATCGAAGATTACCCCACCACGACGACTTATCGACAATGAAGAGAGTGGAAAATTAAATTTTCAAGAGCCTCGGGTCAATGTGAGGCAACACCATGTAGCAGTTGACGATCAAATACTTTAAGCCTTTGAAGAAGATCCAACTACAAGCATTCGTGTCGTTGCTCTTTGAGTTTCCAGTCTCTCTTAATCGTCGATAAGTCGTCGAGAATGTTTCGTGGTGGGGTAAACTTCGATCAGGAAATTTGCCTTGATAAATCCTTTGAGCTGCACGAGCAACACCATTGGCCTCGCCATATGCGATCACCATATCAAGCATACTCAGCGTTGGTGAAATTAAGCATTTCAACAACTGAAATTAAAACAACAGCAACAAAAAGTCGATAAAAGAAACAAAAACAAAAAATACAAATTTAAAAACTGAACAACGCGGCACAGACACTTCCAACAGCAGAGACAGTTAAATCTCGAATGACGGTAGGGTCATGTCAGAGGCGACTAACCCAATCCAACCTAAGGACAGAAGTAGTATTAATAATTCACACGCGTCTAAAACGGACAGGTAAAATTTCCGTGCTCGCTGTGTTGTGTCGAAATTCGTACTTTTATTTAGGTGCGACATTCTTCACTCTTCTGACAGAAACCTTATTTGCAGTATTATTTTTTATTGACTTACGTGAATAGCATATGGTTAGCAACGTTATAAACCAAAGAACTTTTTAAAATAAAACTTAGTTTGTAATAGCTGAAACTTTATTTTAAATTTCAATAGGAGAGATGGAGATGTTTTCATACTTTCATAATTTTTTTAATAAAAGGCCCATGTGTTGATTTTGTGGTGTTATCTCGAACAATAAATACGTTTTTTTAAACACACACTCATGTTGACTTGATACAAAAAAATGCATGTAAAAGCACACGCAAAAAAAAGGTTTGGGGGCTCGAAGGGTACATTTTGGGTAATTTAGAAAAACCTAATAAAAAGATTATACCTCCGTAACTGTAATACTAAGGACCCAGGTTCCAAGACTGAAAAGGTAGCAAATGACCCTACCAACACCCCAAAAAGTTTGACGGTCCATGTGCCGAACACCCTGTATAGTTTCTCTCTTCCTCGAGCACAAACATTAATTCTAAGAATAAATAAAAGACAAAGTCGTCTATTTCATTGACGAATCTATCAAGAAATACAATTGGATCCTTTCAACATTATCTTGATAAAAATTTCTCCAGAATATTCTATATGTTCATTCCTAATGTGAATATACCAACGAATGTTTTCTTTAAAAAGTTTCAGAAGATTCGATTCCGTAGAATTATATTTTTGTGATATTCGGAATTGAATATAGAATGTGCCCGTCAGAAATCCTGGTAAGATGATGAGAGAAGACATTTTTTATCTATATATGGATATGTTGCCATAGGCATTCAAGTGATTTTATTCATTATATGTCGAAGTAGCATATTTTCAAGAAGAGCCGGCTTGTGGCTGAAATAAAACTGGAGGAAAACAGTTAATTTGGTTGTATTTAATTCAATATATCTGTAAGGTGGACGTGTGCCTTTTTTTTTCTGATAAACCTTCAACATAAGGATTGGCGGTTGCTTAGTTTGTCTTATATCAGTTTATTGTTATTTTTTTCTCTTTTTTCAATATCATTTCGAGCCATTACTCCTGAGAATTTTCGTGATCTTCATCATGTCTTCATTTTAGTTTTGTTGGTTACAGTAGTACGAGTATTAGTTACTATATCATAGGTATATAAACATTTTGCTTTCTCCAATTTAGTGTTGAGTTGATAGTTAGAATTGAGGTGTAGATATTATTCGCTATTTGTTGATTTCTTATTCACACCGGTTTTCAGGATTCCATTTTGTTTATGTACAAGTACATCTGAAAATGGAAGTTTGGCCAGGTCATTTTCAATCTTCGTTAATTGAATGGATCTCGTCAGTTGCTTTGTCCTTGTAGCTCTTGATGATATTTTCTCAAGTGATTTTATATTTCTGTAGCGAGATACACTGCTCAAGAATTGAAAGGGATCACTTACTTTTTCTAAATTTATTTCTGAAATATTCGCTCCAAGATAATAAATTTAGTCAGATATCAGAGTATTATCAGTTGATATTATGGTTCACTTGAGAAAAGAATGAAAAAATGGAAAGTTGGAAAGTTGGAGAGAAAAAAAGACTTTATTAGGAACACTCAAAATTCTGTGTTTGAATAACACAAAAATTTTATGATGAAACCACAAGAAGGCTGAAGTATCGGTTAAGCTAGTACCTAGTTGGTCCCCAACGAGCTCGTCTCAAGCATTCTACCCTACGAGGCATACTTTCAATCAAACGATTTATAAAATTTTGGGGCAAATTCGTCCAAATATCCTGTAAAGCGTTCGAAAGGTCCTCCAGGTTATTAATCGGTTGTTCTAAGGTTGACAATTGTCTAGTCTAGTTCGATGCAATTCATGTCTGGAGAGCGAGCTGGCCAGTCCATCCTATCAATAGCATAAGTTTCTAGCGCTTCATTAACCAGACGACTACGGTGTGGATGGGCATTATCGTCAATTAAAATGAAATTTTCTCCCAAGGTAGCCGCAAACGGAACAATTATGGGTTCTATAATCATATCGTGATATCTCTGGCTGGTCATTGTGGTGTTCTGCAGAACAACCACCTCTGTGCGTTGGCTCAAACAAATGCCTCCCCATACACTCATAGAACCTTCGCCAAAAGCTGTTGTAGGTACCATAAACTGTTCTGCATACCTTCGACCTCTTCCTCCAAGCAAGAAGGATTTTTATAGCGCTTGTATACAATAAAAAGACGATGCTGAATTATTCAGAACAGCGGCGGGGTCCATCAGATTCGTATTGAAAAGGAGCATTCAGAGGATCTCCGAATCGAATCAAATGCTGCGCCAATCATGTTCGATAACAGTAGAAAATGCTCACAAATTTTGAAAAATCCTGGGATTTGCTAGTATTAAATACAGTCGCAGCTGAATATTAACTACTCATTTAAATGATTCGTTTTTTTTCACGACTCTCAGGATACACTTGATTGACTTCTGATTGAAAATATCGCTAACCCTGAGTTGAATCATAAATGTCACTTCTGTGACTATCATTCGAGTAATGGGGGAAGACTAACTGTATTCTCTGACAAGAAAGTGTCCGGAAATTTGAAATGAAATGCAAAAATCTTAAATTTGTTCAGTGCCAACGTTTTCTTCCAATCATGAAAACATTTTCCTCTACTTCATTAGCATGATAAAGTCATTACATGTCGACTGGTTTTAAGAGCCTTCGTAAATAAACTAGGTGACAGATCGCGTTCATGTTTGGAATGGTGATTACGCACATACCAACATACAGAAACTATTTAAAAATATGAAAGGCGGCCAATTCGAATGAGAATTTCTGGATAATTTTTTGTCTAAGTGTATGTTGATCTAAAAAGTAAACAAATTAATGCTCGAAATTTTGTGTAGAACGAAGCTTGATTCATCACTCGAAGTCAATGAAATGAAATCAATTTTTGCTCAATACAAGTCTATTTTCTTCATCAACAAGCACATGCTTGATTCTCTTTTCAACAGGAGTATATGCAGTTTCAATTTCAATAATTGGAAAATATCTAAAATTGTCATATGGGGCATTTTAAACATTGATTCTTGACGTCAAACGAAACATTTTCTTCCTTTAATACTTTTCCAATTTTGGCCCCGTTCAATAGATATATGGTGTTCAAATTTCATAAAATAATATTCAAATGACAATATTAATTGAAATGATCTCTTGTAGAAGGTTTTTGATAACAGTCATGCATATTTTTGCATCAATAGATTTATTCCATTCATTGTGGGTTTCTTACTACTACTGAACAGATTGGTTAAATTGCATGAAAAACAAATATCACTTGAACTAAAGGTCCGTATCTTGTACTTCCTAGAATCATTAGTCTTTTTTGCAGATAAAATCATTCATCATCTTTTTTCCTAAATTGCACCATTTTTGGGTATATATATTGATGTATAATCAAGTAATGGAATATGAGTGAGTGAATCATTTCTTAGAGGAGAAATAATGTGTTTAAACAATTTAGATTTAATAGTGGATGCTGTGGAAAGTAATTGTTTTCGAACTAAACTGGGCTACAGAGGATTATTTGCCCTATATGAAAGCAAAAAACTTTTTAACGCAGCTGAATATGGAAAAACGGTATGGAAAAACGGTATGGAAAAAAGTTTTTCTTTCATTCTCAACAACCTATGGTTAAAATTAACGCAGTGGTCAAATACCCACCCTGTGTAATAACTGCTGAATCGTAGAAACACTACGTTCGTTGAAAGTATGAACAAGAGAACATCAGAAGTTTTATCAAGTGCTGGATACCAATAGATTCAAGTTAATCCAGCATGTTATCAATTAAGATCGTTAGTTGAAATTAAATGAATATTCAATAATATCCAAACCAGAAATCCTTCAAGAGAAAAAATCAAGGTAGAGAAAAGAAGGTGTGCATAGATCAGATAAACATTTTACATCAATAAAATTGATGTAAAAGTGAAACAATCGTCCTGTATGAACAAGTATATTTTCAAGACCTGTATGAATATTGCGGAGGTGTTTATTTATCTGAAAACCTTAATTTTACTAGACTGAATCTTTTTCAGGTCGGGAACATTAATTATCTATGCAATTTGATAGTTTTTTGCTTGTTTTCGGTCCAGGATGAGGGTCTGGGTGCCAATTTGCGATTATCTGCGAATCTTTGACAGAAACCTCATGCCTGATGTCCCATTATGTCCCAAAATGGAACACAATGTCGAATATCGACCTAACCAGCTAGACTGAATGTTGGAACCCAGGCAACGCCGCTGTCTGAAGATATAATAGCTCCCATCTGGCCTCTGTTGTTTTGTTTCTTTAAGTGGTCACTATGATCGATGGTAACTTTATAATTGCTTTCTGAACACGTTCAGACAAGGATCACAAAACGAAAACCTACAGCCCAAACACACCAAAAAAATAAACAAAACATGCCACAAACCAACAGTAGTGGTACATGGTCAAACCACAATTTTCATTAAACTGTTTGGTTTTTCGAGGTAAAAAATTGTTGAAATCAATGGTGTGAAAAAGGCATATCGAGGCATCAATCTCTGAAAGCACTGATGGGTTTCATGTCTCGTATCTACGATCAGCGATCGTTATTATTTTTTTTATTGTTTGTTCGAAGCGAGATAAACGATACCTGTACCATTTTAGAAGCATCTTATTTTCGGTCGCTGAGGTTGTTCTGCGTTTGGAGCTTGTAACCTTTCGATCCGGTTGTTTAGAGGCAGAGAAGACTTTAACCTCTGGCGAAAAAGGAAGTTTGAGATTAAACGGAAAAATATCAATTTTCTTCAATATTATATAGTTTCTCTCTTCCTCGAGCACACACATTAATTCTAAAAATAAATAAAAAGACAGATAAGGTCGTCTATTTCATTGAGAAATTTATCAAGAAATACAATTGGGTTTTCCAAAATTATCTTGATCAAAATTTCTTATTATTCTACAGGGTGTTCGGCACATGGACCGTCAAATTTTTTTGGGGCGTTGGTAGGGTCATTTGCTACCTTCTCAGTCTGGAACCTGGGTCCTTAGTATTACGGTTACGGAGGTATGATTTTTTTATTAGGTTTTTCTAAATTACCCAAAATGTACCCTTCGAAGCCCTATAACTTTTTTTGCGTGGGCTTTTATATGCATTTTTTTTTATTGAATTAAGTCTACATGAGTGTGTGTTTGAGATGAAGGAGAGTGGAAAATTAATGCCTCCATACACACATAGAACCTCCGCCAAAAGCTGTTGTAGGTACCATAAACTGTTCTGCATACCTTCGACCTCTTTCCCTCCAAGCAAGAATACGTCCATCGGAGTTGACCAAACGAATTCTAGACTCATCCGTAAATAAACATCGGCTCCAATCTTCAACTGTCCAATTGCGGTGCTCCTCAGCCCATTGCCGTCGATGAACCCGGTGTTCCCTATTCAAACGAGGATGTTGTACCTTCCTACGTGCTCTCAAACCACGAACATGTAGTCGTCGTCTTACAGTCTGGTTCGAAATAAGAACTCCTGTTGCAACTCTCAGTGATCTATTGAGCCGCGACGCCGGGTAAGTGGGATTTCTCCTAACATTGAGGATCAAAAGACGATCTTGGGCAGCGGTTGTACTGCGCTGCCGACCTCCCCCATGAACATAAGCTACTGAGTCGTTTTGGATGAACCTATTCCAAGGCCGACTCACGACACTTTGCGAAACATTCAACCACCGGGACACTTCTCGCTGGGACAGACCTTCCCGTATCCACCGTATGATTTGGTCCGGTTGCACAGGAGCCAAAAGTCTTCTCGGCATGACTGATAAGGTGATATTGTTCTCATTTCTTCAATTATTGTCACTTTATGTTTGAATGAGAGAAAAAACAGATTTAATAACAAATACCACATTGCTTTTCACTCCACCTGTAACAGCCTACAGATAATAATTGATTTTGTGAACAAGAGCTGATGAAGTGAGGAAAAATTTGATGTAATCAACTCAAAACATCTTAATTTTTCCTTAGAGAACATATAATGTACAGATATTCACGAGAAAAAATACAAATGAAGAGAAGTTGATAAGTGATCCCTAGCAATTGTTGATCAGTGTTTATTGAACCTTTAAATCCTCAAGAATGATGTGGTTGGAGACATACCAAGGAGCACTGAGCAATGAACACGGTATTTTACATTCAATCTTTGAATGATTCGAATGTTTGATGCTTTAGCGTAACCCCGGAATTGTTTGCTATACGTCCATATCGTATCTATCTGTTGGCCAGTAGGTAGACAAACCTGGTCGAATTACGTCAAAATTGTTGTTTGTTAAGACATCCATTAGATGTGCTTCCCATTCAAGTAATCGAAACCCCATGATTTTGTGTTCATTCTGATGTTCGTGGCTTGTATTTCGTGAGTAACGCATTTCGGTAGTGGTTCATGTTTCAAGCTTCTTCGGATTAGAATAGCTGCGCCACTGCGAGCAGTACCATCTGGGTGTTCAGTGGAGAAAGTGAAGTATTGTGGGATCTGAAACACAGTTTTATCGGTCAAATGGGTTTCTGTATCAGCATCACATCTATTCTGAAAGTATGAAAACTCTAGCTCATGTCATTCGTAAGATAGAGAATATAAGGTGAAACATACTCAAGTTTGAACACGGATTTTTCATCAGGAAGTCGAAATCGATAAATGAAGACCATTTCCGGTTTGATATTCGAAAGTAGCAGACATTTGGATAAAAAGAGAGCAGCTCTAGTCCACTGAACTAGAACAAGTGCGCAAAAATGGTTTCGTCAAGGTATTTGGACCATTGAAATGTGTGTTGTGAGCATACTTCTCAAGACCAATCAATCGATGCATATGCCAAAAGATGAACAGACCATCCGTCATTGGATCGTTCGAATTATCCGCAGGAATTGTTAAACGAAATCCGTCCATTAAAAAAAAAGACGAACGGCAATCCGGATCCAGGAATTAACGGTGACGGAATGGCGTTAATCAACGCGAAATCTGCCCCATCAAAAGTTCGGATCTCCAGATATTTGTCGGAATTAAAATTGTCTGATTCGCTGGTACGGGAATAATTAATGATCTTCAGTGGCAATTCTGATGGCCGAGCCCCTAATTCTCTTTGTGTCTCGCTCCGCGGACCTCGCTAATTCATTTTGCAGGGAGCAAGTCGACTAGTGCTCAAGTCCAATTAGGTAAAAGTCACAATACATTGTTATTTGCGTCCATCAGTAAAATGACTTGCATCTTCTGCCGAAACATATTTTCAGCATTTGGAGAAAGTTTCCCATTTTCGCAGCGTGATTCGTGTTTTCGACCCCGACCGCTTCTTTCCCGTTGATAACATTTTTTACTACTCACTTTGATCGTATCTCGAATAGGAATGACACGCTGATTAATGTTCTGAGGGAAGATGAAATTCGCGTCAGGGGCATGATACGTCAGATAGATTTGTCGCGCAAACAATACAGCGTTCAATCAATGTGAAGAACACTGATAAAAAAGCCCGCGTTATACACTCTTCCGATTTCCTTCCAGCCCTATAGATCCGATGTCCCTTGACGATTTTATGGGTAATTGGACCTTTCGGCGGAAAAATAAAAGAGATCTTTCGAACTTGACTACAAATACTAGTAGGTGGCATGTTTTGCAATTTTGAAATATTCGCCTTTAAAAAGTGGATTGTATTCAATAATACTAGATTGGGAGAAAAGAAATCCAGGGACGTCTGGTCCCTATTAGCAAAAATATGAGATAACCGTTTTTCACAATCTATCCTTGAGGACAATTTTCGTTAACAAGAGCGTTAGACATGGAAAAAATAAATGAGAATCTCTTGGTGCCGGACCTGAACTATAAGGCGGATGTATAGGAACCTCCCAACCAAGGTCCCGCAGCTTATGGTGGGTCATCAAAGACGTGTAAGGCCTGACGTTTTCCTGATGGAATACGACACATCTCCTATTTGCTAATTCTGGTCTTTTCTGATCAACTGCTGCTTTCAATCGGTCTAATTGCTGGCATTAGAGATTCGAATTGAGCGTCTGGCTATTGAACACCAGCTCAAAGTAGCTGACCCCTTTCCAATCCAATCAAACACACAGGAAAACTTTCTGAGTCGCCGATCCTTGTTCGGCCCCTGTTTGAGCTGCTTCGCAAGTCTTAGACTAAGAACGTCTTCACTTGACACCAGTAAACAGCCTATTCAGAAATAGATCTCCATTTAGTCAAGAAATCGCAGATGGAATCACGATCCATCAAATTTTTTTCTGACAGCTCATGCTGCACCCAAACATTAAGCTTTTTGAAGGCATCCTTATGCAAACGGTTCAGAGCTTTTTATGTACTTCTTAAGCTCCTGAGCGATGCTGCGGCAGCTCTGATGCTGGTTCGAACATTTCCAATATTTTATCAACATTCTAGATGACAGGTCTTCCAGTGGACCGTCATGAAAGCTACAGCACCATCGTTCAGGAGCTGAAAATGGACCACAAGACAGTTTCAAACCGTTTGAATAAGGCTGGCTTGAAGAACAAATTGATGTTTGGGTGCCGCACGATGGATATTATTTCCATCTGCGATTCCTTGATCAAATGGAACAGAATCAATCAATTTCTAAAAAGGCTGGTTACTTGTGACGAGAAATGGGTCACAGACGACAGTGTCAAGCAAAAACGTCATTGGTCGAAGCCAGGTGAAGCAGCCAAACAAGGATTGACGGCCCGGAAAGTTCTGATGTGTATTTGGTGAGATTGTGAAGGGATCATCCAAATTGAGCTACTGCCCAATGGCTAGACGTTTAATTCGGATCCGTACTGCTAGCAACTACACCGATTGAATGCAGCAAATGATCAGAAGAGACTAGAATCACAGTATAGGGACCAAGCAGTAGTCGCACTCCATGGATTTTGAACCGAAGAGAACTCGCGCATTCCTCCCTGCGCATCTAATCTTATCGACCGCGAATTCAAAAATTGATTAGAAAAGGTTATTTGATTTGATTACCCCCAGTACACCCCCCCGGTAAATACTCCCCTGGGCTAAATATGCTGAGTGTTCTCTAGAAAGGGTTCCCTCATAATGGTGGGAAAAAAATAAAAAACCTATTGAATTATTGTTATATAAATATTATATTATTGATATTACTATTTATAAAATTGAAAATCATATAGATACACACTCAAATATTCATCTAAAAAAATTTCACTCTTCTGCATACGCATGCAGTAGGCGTAAACTTCCTGAAATTCCATTTGTTCCTGCTATCTCAACTAATCGTAAAGAAATGACGACTATACTTAGCCCGCTGTAGGCGTAAATCTGCTAAAATTACATTGGTTCCTGATATCTCAACTAATCGTAAAGAACTGACAACAGTGAGCGTAAACCTCCTGAGATTCCATTGGTTTATGATATCTCAACTAATCGTAAAAAAATGACGACAGTAAGCGTTAACCTCCTGAGATTCCATTGGTTCCTGATATCTCAACTAATTTTAACTAATTGAATGAAGCACTACTCAAATAACGGAGCTTTTAATAAACAACATTGTCTACAATACTATATGTATCACTCACCTGTCAGTGTCTAATGGTATTGAGAAAAAAGAAAGTTTGGGATGATTGAAACTATTGTTTTTGCAGTTGTATACGCTACAATTGTTAATCATTTTGGAATTAATTTGAAAATAACACAAAATTGAAACAGAATACTTACCGGAATGAAAATAAATGATTAAATAAATGAGCTTTGCTAGTTCATGGTAGATTTTGAGTCAAAGAAATTCCACTGACTTATAGGTTAGGTTGTATTTTTTTCTTCAACTTCTTCTGAGAATTTCAAATAAATCTCAAAATAATTATATTTACTTATTGAACAGGTTTAATGTGCGTAGGACTTATTTGGGAATTCTTTTTCTAAATAAACTTATGAGTTTCAAAATTGATTGCCCCAACTTACTAGGCTCTGTGAACTTGCACGTCCCTAGACTACCTGTTAGAAATATATCCACGTTCTATCTTCCATTTCCTCGGACTAACGTGCTCCAGTTTTCGCCAATGTTTAGAATATGTCATGATTTTTGCAATTTTCAAGATGTATTGGATGTTTTCAACTGTACTAAATTGGAAATAAGAAGGGCTGTATTGGGGTCTTGATTTTTTAGTTAATTTGGGTTTGTATTTGTATGTATATCTATTTTTATGAGTTTGAATTTTGTTAATTTTTGTTTATTCCCAATCTGTAATTGGTCTAGACTGTAGATTGGTGTAATTTAATAAATAAATAAATAAATATTAAAGGAATTAATTATACAAAGGAATTATTTAAGATGTCAAAAATAGTAATAATAATGACATTATTCCAGACATCTTAGAATTATTGATGGAAACAATGAACAAGGACCAAAATTTGAGGTTAGAATCCCTGCGAGATGCCCGAGTCAGACTTGGTGCAAGAAAATCCACGGAGTGCGACTACTGGTTGGTATCTATACTATAAGCTAATAGGAGGGAGTCGTTTTCTATCTGGACAATGTATTTTGCCAACTTCGAATGTCTCATAAGATACGGTATTATTATATGGGGAATCCACTGTTCATAATTCAGGAGAAGGTTATAAGAACAATTTACATATTGAAATCTATCTAAAGTCGCAGAGGCATCTTCAAAAAGAATGGGACATTAATAATAAATGGGCTGTTTATTCTTGAGATTATAATATACATTCAAAAAACAAAAACTTATTCCCAGAAGCGGACAATTATACTACCACAAAAGTTAACATCGATTATCCATAAAAAGGAGCATATGATTTTTCAACAAACTTCCAGAAGATGTAAAGAAATGCACATATATGAGCTCTTTAAAAAAGGAAGGTCAAGAATTTACTGGTCCAGATGGAACCCTACTGTCTCAGCGTTTATTTTGGTGTATAATGCAAATATACATTTAGGACATTTCATCTCATGCTCATGATCTGTACTGTCTTATGAGACATATTTTTCGTTTACTTACACTTTCAAGAATAGACTTTTTCAATTAAATAAGAAGAGTAGTAGGTATTCGTTTTTGACTATTTCCATTTGTTTCTGGGTTATAGGCGAAAATTAGAAAACAGCGATGTCAAAAAATTATATCTCCGCTTAAACTGAAAATAAAGCTCAGAAACTAAAACATTTAAAAAAACAGTGATGTGCTCGTATTTTCGCACCATTCTGAATTACGACCCAAAGTTTATTCTGTGTTTTGAAAATTTCAAACCTAATAGAGGAACGTCTCTCGAGTACATTGATCTTAGTAGGGAAATTGAACCTCCATCATTGTACAAGCGAATATTTGCGTGTCGCAAATATATGATGCATGCCATCAAGACATGTTATTTTTGGTATGAGCAATTTAATCAGGTGGCGGTAATTTGAAGAGCATGAAATCATGTATTATTGCGGATTGTTAACTTTGAATCGTGCTAGCGCTTGACATAAAATGAACTTTATTATTGTATCAAATTCACTTCACAACACAATAGGTAGCCAAATCATCATATTTCCAATATAACGAAAACGCAATTAAGTTATTTTGAGGAAATTTTTATTACGGTTTTACGGCATAATACGAAAGAGTTACGACATTCCCTGAATAAATTGGAAAATATTGACAGGGAGTGAATAACTCCTTGGATGTAGCTGGTGCAGCACTGATAAGTTTGTTTCATAACTCGAGATAATACATGATTTTTAGAGTAGAATGGTACAAAATTGGATGAGAAATTTGAAAAGTTTTCAACAAACGAGGGTGATTAGTGAGGGTACTTTCCAAAATTTTCGCGAATTAAGTATCTCGTTATTATTTTAAAAACTAAGTTTTATCGCTATCGAGTCATAAGTCTTTAGACTATCGTCGATCAAAAGAGTCAACCGGGAAGAAATTGTGGAGTATAGAAAATTTCATCCCATGAAGAGAAAAGAAATAGCTGAAAATTCAAGACGAAAAACAGCTTTTTGTGAATAACTCAAAAAATATCCACTTTAGGGCAGGGGTGTGATGCATACACTCACATTATTTTTTAACGTAGATTCAATATCTACCATAAAAAAATGGGGTTCTAATTTGAAAAAATTGATTTTTCACGATTTTGTCATCCCTAACTTTGAAAGCGATTTTTTCACCCCCTGTATCATGAATTGCGATTTCGATTTTCAAAGTGGATACATCAATCATACATCTTGAAAAATCCCAAAAATGAAAATTTTCCATCCAAAAACCTCGAAGTTATTCTTGTTTCAGCGGACCTCTATTTTCGATTTTTTTTTCGAATTTTCCCGCTCAGAGAGAATTTTCCAACCAAAACTGACAAATGTTACATCAAAATAACTTGAAATTTTCTAAGGAATCTATTTCTGCAATAAAAAAATGGTGTTCTAATTTGAAAAATGGAAATTGACGTCATTTCTGGAAAAACCGGAGGTGCTCATGCCTTGAAAATATTTTAGATTTCATCAGCATCGTGAAATACTTATAAGTGATGAATTTCATGAAAATACGTTCAGTAGTTTCACGTATAAATATGGGTGAGGTTCCTCGTGAAAGACCCTGTATACAAATGGATCCAGAACACCAAAATATAATCAAATAAATGAGAGATCATGAAAAAGAACCACTTCAACAGCATATGATTTCAGTTTTTAAAGCAAGCACCACCAGTAGCGGCCTAATGGTAGCCTCAACATCAAAGTGTGAAAAATTTTTGGAAACTTTTAAGCACGGGTGGTATTATCTCCGAAAAACTTTTTTGAAATACATATAAACCAAGAAAAAAAAGATATTATGAGAGTACCTTATCTATTCACACTCGTATGTGATGACGCGGATCTTATGGAGATTTTAAAATACCAATTTCTTCTGATCATCATTGATGACAATCTAAACTGGTTTCGTGCTGTCTTCTACTCGATCATATCAGGAGAAATTTATCCATGAAAACAGGCTTCGTTAAAAAAAAAACGAATTTCCATAAAGGCATAATATTCAAATTCAATTCATTATTATCCGTTTTATTATGACCGTCGTGTTTTTCATTAATTGAGGAATATAACTTCCTCACTTTTTACAAGATAAGATCTGAAAAACAGGTTATGATTTACGTCTCAATAGATGGGTAATGAATCGTGACGTAATATCTGATTGCTGGCCAGATATCGAAGTGATAGTGAGGATTTTAATTGCGATTCATCAATTTTTTCGGGTTGGTGTAGCTATTCATCGAAAAACTCTTCTTGACAATTAGTGGGCTGACGCTGTCACCTTATGTTTGAATTGAAATCACCCTTGAAGACTATGTTGGTTCACCTAGACACATACACAAAAATATCCGGAAATTCTCCTTTGAATTGCTCGCGATGAGTATTTTCAAGTGTTTGAAGTTCCTGTATGTTGGTAGGACTTACGTAATTACTATGCCAAACATAGTCGGGAAATCTTCGAACATTTGCCTGGTTCGGGAAGAACATCGACCTCTGGAACCAACAATAACGTAGAAAAAATCGAGAAAATTGTACTCGAAAATCGTCATGGCAGTTTGAAGTGATAGCTGGTGATCCCAACATTTCTCGCGAATCTGCTCGTTTGATTTTGGTGAAACAATTGGGCATGCAGCGCGTAGACGTTCGGGTAGTTCCGTTAAAGCTGAATTTTCTTCAAAAACAGTACCGAATGCAGGTAGCTGCAGATCGTCCGAATTGTGATCCCACGTTCATGGAACGGCTCATAACTGGTGACGAGACGCTGCCTTGAGGAATTCCATAAACTGATTCAACAATGTCAGATCTCACCTCTCTATACTCTTTTTAATGATAAAAACTCTTCATAAGGGTTTGATCTAATTCAATTCTGAAATTCTATTATGTGGAATTAATGAAATAATTTTAAATGACTTCGGAAGGTGATGATGGTTTTCGAAGGAGTTAGAGCTACAGTCTGGAATTAATGGACCTATGTACATAATGTCATGGTTGTAATCAGTTATGGATGAATGTTTGGTATATGCAGACTTTTGAAAAAAACAGAACAACAATGTTCAGCTGCAAAAAAATGAGGCTAAGGATGCAGCACCTAGAAGGATAGCTTCAGAGCCCCAAGATGATCCAGTTAATTTTCGAAGAATATTATACCTAGCCTTTTTTTTTCGTTTGGACCTAAACCCCATTCAACAAAATGATTCCTCAAAATTATTGAATAACTGTACCAAACTGCAATATTAATTGAAGTTTGCAAGACAAAAAGAACAACATTGTTTATCTACAAAAAAGAATGAGGCTATAAGGATGCTGCACGTAGAGTGGAATCTACAGAACCCCAAGATGATCCAGCTAATTTCTGAAGAATATCAGACCTTGATTTTGAATTTCAGGTGAAGATAATCTAAATGAGCCTTGAAAGCAGGAGATCATTTATTTAACTCCCTAGTCTTCTGATAGAAATTATGCTTGAGAGGAGAATCATTAAGATTTACAGCTAGTTTTCCTCATAACTATTCAGATGAAAACAAGATACCTTTTGCAAGAAAGTCTTCACATTCACGGTTTTACTCGGTAATCTATATAATTTCCTCCACATTAAACAATGGAAAACGCATGAATCACCTGATAAATGAAAAACGATTCTCAATCGTGATGGAAGTTTGAATTAGATTCGAAGGTGGGGTAATGACCCCAGCAAGAAGTTCCTAATTGTCATTCTGGGCGAAAAAATTGAACATTTGTCCGATATCAAACGTTTAGAATTACCATATAAATTCTCACATCTGCGGCACCCCTGGCCTGATTGTTCGAATTGTCGATGGAATTATACGAAAATCCACACAGGTGTACAAGGAAATTAGGCAGGGTAAGCGTTCTCTTTTCCATGAATAATGCCGGGTCATAATGATTCCATTCTTTGCATGTCAGAAAATAAGCTTCCGGAGTGCCACATGTTCACTGTTTGGCTTTTTTCATTTGTAATTAAATGGTTATAATCAGTTTACACCCGAACCGATAAAGAGTGTCATATCAGTTCGCGAAAAAATCATTTTGGAACGCGTTCTCGAGGTCTGATTAATAACTGTGGCAAATTCGGTATTTTTCAAAAAGTATTCAAAATATTCGTGAATAATCATTAGAAGATTTGGATTTTTTTAACAAAATATTAGTGTAGAAATACATCGGAGAAACAATCATACGAATAAAAGAGGTCTGATTAGATAACAAATCCAGGTTGGTCCAACAATTAGATGGTCATTTTTGGAAAAGTATATCAAAATATTGCAAGAAGAAAAATCAAAGAAGCAGCATTTATGAAAATAACACCTGATTCCATAAGTGCTCCATCTATAGATCTAATTTAAGATCCAACTTAAAATGATCATTGATAAGTACTAACGCGTGCATTTCATATTGACTTTTTTTTTATTCTCTATTCTTTTACACAATATTATTTCTCCAACTAGTAATAGCCCAAACAATCATTCAACATTATTTCTCTGTAAAATAGGCCTCTATGACCAAAACCGTCACTTTCGACTGAATTTAGCGCCTTCTCTGAACCTTAACTCAAGAGACAGCTTCCATTGGGATGATGGAGCTTTAATTTCCACGTCGATGTCATAAACCCACTATTCGTCACCAGTTATGACCTGAGGCATATTTGCGTCGTAGCGGGTCGAGTTCAACATCTCCTGAGCAATGTTAATGAGATGCTAAGCAATATAAACACGTCGTACACATAACAAAACTCGGTTTGTCCTAAGGAAAATTTAAAGTATGTGAAAGTTATTTGGGTTCTTGGCTAATGGGGCTATTTATAATCAATCAACCATTGGTTCAAACACCTATATTTCGGAACTATATTGGTTCCTTCATCAGGATGCTGGAAAGTTTTATTAATAAATTTACACAAGGACCCAGTTTATACTAGGTGTGGGGATAAAAATCTTAACAATAAAAATATCTATTTAAAACAAATATAAGAAGGAGTCATCAACAACTAAAACATAATGTTACTCACATGCGTCAGTTGCTGTAGAGAAAAGAGGCAAACTGAATGGAAAACATTCCTCAGAAAATAGCTACGAGGCTATAATATCAAATGATAAAATAGAGACATTCAAAAACCGACAGATTCAAAAACGGATACAAACAGTCGTTTTAGGTTAGGAGAGACCACAGACGAGAGCAGAGAAGGCAAAAGAGACCAATTTCAAATCTATGAAAACGAGGCTGTGGCGTTTATAGAGGTACGGGGGCCATCTCTTAAGTTTAGATGCAGGAGATAACTATAAATGTTACTGAGACCTTTTATGTCTGTTCTTTTATTAACACTATTGTTGTTTTCGTTAATAAAGCAAATTTCTTGGAATATTCTTTTTTGATAATTTTTGAAAAAGGAGAGGACCTTCGCTTGCTCAAAATTAAACGAGTGAAGGTTTTTAACTGCATGATTGGACAGCGCACAATTTTCTGATAAAGACCTGATGTCACTTCGATGGCCAGAAAAACGACGTTTCAAGGACTGAGATGTTTGTCCTATATAGATGCTGGGGCAATCATTGCAAGGGACTGAATAAACGCAGTCAGAATGGTTAAAAAGGGGGCTTCTGTCTTTTAATCTGGAAAACAGAGCTCCATTTGAGAAAACGTTATATTTGGCAATCTTTAGATTTCTGATGTTGGATAGAATGTGGATCAACTTATTGGTGAGACCAGGAAGATAGGGCAGGGAGGCAAATTTTCGGATATCCAATTCTGAGTTGGTGGTACCATTGATAATTCTTCCTTCATTGTTCTGGGGTGCAATGGAAAGTTCTTCTTGTGTTGTTGGGGTGCAGTAGATGAGTTTCTTATGCAGGCCTTTAGGGTAGCCATTCTCTCTGAGGACGTTATACAATTCTCTGATAATCTTGATGTGCAATCTTATGAATTCTATCTTTCAAGTTTCAGATCACGTTCACTTTCACTTTCCAATCATGATTTGATCGATAATGGATGTATCTGCCTGAACTAGTAGGTTTTCTATACCAGTTTAATTTCAAGGTGTTGTCTGGGGGGCTCTGATAACTTTTGTGTCTAGGAAAGGAACCGAATTCTCATTCTCCTCTTCCACCGTGAACTGGATGTGTTCATCATAAGCCCCATTAGCGAAGAACCCAAATAACTTTCACATACTACTAAATACACGGCTAATCTCCTCCTACATGGAAAATTTAAACTAGTCCTCTCTAATACAGTTCCTTTTTTACGGGTCAAATTGAATTAGTCCATTTATATACTGGGTTCTAGTGATTACAGGGATTAACTTTTCCACAAATGTTCTATATCGAAGAATAACTTTAGGCATCTTTGACGCATGTCCAGTGAACGCCCTGTATAAGTCAAAAAGCGTAGTCGGAAGGGATTTCCGATGATGGTAAAGTACCCACCTGGATCCCAAACCATCGACCATGGATCATTACCCACAGGTGCACTGCGTCGACACGTCTCTCTCTCTGTCAACAGGTATTTTTTCCTAGTTTTCCTAACAGCCATTCTGGACAGTCATCAAACTGTCTGATACTGGATTCTTCGGCCATGCGTGAAGCGAGGTAATCACCCCAACCAATTAGCGAAAAACCATCTTAGTCCGTGGTAATTCACACGTTGATTCCTTCCGCCCATCTGGTTAAGCGTCGACGCTGGGTTTCCGGAAGTACTTCATTACGAATCAAACCGTATTAAAATGAAATATAGGTAATGATATTTAGTGGTTCGAATTGGGGATTAGGGGGTGAGATAATCAGTGACCGTTGAGAGAGAGAGAGCGTGAAAAATGCAACAGTTGAAGCGAGGAAGAAGGTGGATGGTTCCGTTTCAATCACTGGAACTAGATTTTACCTGTAGGCAAATTGAGTATATGCTGAATGGTATCAGAGAAAACATTCTGAGAAGCATAATCAAACAAGATATATCTTTAAACAATACTGAAGGGTTGAAGATTAAAATGAAAATCAGAAAGGAGAAATAGGGAAAAAACTTAGGCGAAATATATACTTAGTTTTGATGCATTACCAAATGCTTTTCGATCTTATTGGGAGAAACTTTAGAAAGTACCGAGACATCATCAGATATACTACAAGTAAAGGTGAAGAATAAAACAAATTAAGTACACAAGTTCACGATAAACCGACAATCAATGTCAGCACATTCCTTCAACAGATAAAATTAACAGTGCTCTCTAGATGAATTGAGGAAGTTGTACGCCAAAATGACAATTCTTTTAATTAGCGATAATCGTAAATATCAACACAACCAAACTGAATTTTAAGTGATCCAAATAGAATAACTCATAAATTTTGATTTTCGATAATATTCACCAGAGTCCACAAAAAAAAATATTTCAATTCCGGCCTACCAATGCTCCTCCGAAATAATTATAAAAGAGCTTAGGGAAAAGCCTATTCTGCACGCTAAAGTAGTGATTTGTATGAATTCTACTGTTTACGAAATACGCTAAAATAGTGAATGGCGAAAGAATTATTTCTTCAAGAGTGATTTTCCATTAATAAATAACAGAGGCTGCTCCAAATTGCCCCCATCGAACCTGAAAATAAAAAGAGAAAGGAAGAAAAAAAATTGAATCAAAAATTACGCACCAAATTCATTTGATATTCAAAACCCATTTCATGGAAATATCTGTAACCTCATGAATAACCCTAAAACCATTCTGAAATTATATATGGTACAATAATTCATGAGGTGAGGTATTGGTTTGCGCTTCAACTGAATTCCATCTGACTATATTGATAAAATGTTTCTAGGAAGATCAAAACCAGGAATTTCTGTCCAACAGTTTTGAAATAAGGACCTTTTTGAATATCTCATAAGAGTTCCATTCAATTTGCTATATTTCTTCACTTCTTATGTTCATAAATAATAATATACCATAAGAGTTTACAACTCTTTGAACTTACAATTTCATATTGGGAGATGTCTGGAATAATTTGAAATGAATTGAAGAGAAAGATTATTGCTCCAAGTATTTGGTGAGGAATAATGTTAAACAAAACTGGTAACCAATGGAGACCGGTGTCGATTTTATTGTTCCATTGATCACTACGAGGGTTGTCAGCTGACAGATCTATCGTAAAGCTTGACATTTTTGAGGTTATACGTAGTCGGATCGTTTTGACATACGAACGATATTTGTGTAGTTTACAGTAACTTAAAAGATTAATCTCGCCCAAAAAATGAAATTAAATCGTGAACATTTTCTTGCGATTAGTGTTTGCAATTTTCGACGTGGATTTACTCAATAACAGTGGATCGATGAACCTAGTTCAATTTTTCACGTAGAAGCTCCATCAAGGACCAGTGTTTATTGATGGTTTGGTGAATTCAACCGAGGTTCATTCCAAGACGAATTACTTGAAGGTCAGTTGATGCTGTGCGCCAACTGATATTGCAAGATCGCCATGTGACCTATCGTGAGATTGAGACAACCTTAGGCATCAGTGGGACCAGTCTACATTCAATATTTCATGAACATTTGACACTCAAAAGAATTTGTTGCGTTGAATCTCACATTAGTTAATCGCTCCAAAAATACAATCGAGTTGCTCCGAAGCACGTCTATGACATCGTGGCAGGTGATGAATCTTGGATTTACTCGTATGAGCCCGAAAGTAAACAGCAGTCGACTTCCAATGAAATGAACACCTGTTTTTTCGGATATAATAATAATAATAATAAAGGTCTTTATTTCCAATAAATAGAAATCCCAAGGGGAAGTTCACCCAGAGGTGTTCTACCACTTATCCCTTGTTACAGTTAAGCAATTTGGGCATTTACCATTTATAAAGATAAAATAAAAAACAAAAATGAAATAATACATTTCTGAGCATACTCAATAGATCTACATCTTATTCTCGGAGACTGATTTTTAAAAACAAATTAGAGACGGCCAAGGAAGTAATCTTTTATGTCAGTCCTAAATCGATTTTTCCTGAGCTGTTTCAGGTGTTCAGGAATATTGTTGTACAGTCTATAAATATTATATCTGAAACTTCTTTGAAAGGTAGATGTTCTGTGATGGGGACATGACAGTAAATTCCTATATCTTATATTGACGTTATGAACATCAGCTCTATACCTTAACTTACTAAAGAGATAGGGTGGACATCTCTTGACTACTATTTTGTGATAGGTACAGACAGCATAACATTCGAATCTAAACTTCATCGGCAGCCAACCCAACTCCTTCAGCTTGTGAGATACGTGATCAAACTTTCTGATACCAAAGATGAACCTCACGCAACTGTTCTGAACACGTTGAATTCTGTTAAGAGACTACTGGACATGTCGCAGTCTTTGACTAGAACAAAGCAGAACAGTTGATTTTGAGTTGTACACAATCATTTATTTGCCAGTTGTCTTCCAAGAAGTCAGGAAAACCAACCGCCGAAGATGGATCACACTTCACTACGACTATGCGAGCCTCACACATCGGTCAAGCAACTGCATTTTTGAGCACTCAATACATCGATTTGATGAGCCATCTGCCGTATGGCACCGAATGACTTATTTTTATTCCTGTACATGAAAAATAAAATGAGTTCATTCAGAGTGGCTAAAGTGCTTCGACAATTCATTCAAACGCACGCAAAATTGTAGATCTTATGGGGAATACTTTCAAAACCAATAAAAATAAAGCAATATTTAATTTCCGATTAAATCCCGGAACGATTAAATCACAAACAAACGAATATAAGGGATATTTTATTGAAAAATACAATTAATTAGAATGGTAATTAACGTTAATATTCAAATTAATATTGTGACAGTTCGTCATATTGACCAGTATTTCCTGGGTTAATGCAGCAGGTAACTGACGAGTAACAGATAGGTCCTTATCATATTGAACTGGTGTTTGTTTCGAAGATCCTGCGGAAACAGGAAGCGAGAAGACTGTGGCATAACTATAGTGGACGAATCGGCGACTTGACCAAATATTTTATCTGAAATTTTTTGTTTATTTTTAATAGACGATTCAATATATCCCTCGGCCACGTTGGAGGATTTCCATCCTCCATGTCTCTTCAGCACGTCTATTGTTGCTCCCGAATCAGCTAACAAAGACGCAGATGTGCGTCTAAAACAATGTCCCGTATAAGACGTCGCATTTTCTAATTTCAAGAAAGCAGCTATTTGCCGTGGAAATGTACCAAACATGTATTTTCCTACTACTCGCGTAGTACATTCTTTGTTGGTGTATTGAACAAAAAATTTTGAATGAGGTATCCCTGTCTTTCGCAATGCCACATATTTTCGAAATATCGCCACAAAACTGATGGCACTGTTTTCTGAATTTTTGATCACAAAATTTCGGTCAATTTTATTTTTGGTGTTTCTAATCGCAATTAGGAAGGAATCGCCCAAATCTCTCACATCGTCGATTTCTAAATCAACCAAATCTTTTCCACGACAAGCTCCAGCAACGCCCAAAATAAGTGCAACCTACAAAAAAATTGATTTCTTAAAATTTCTGAATATAAACACATTTCCAAATTTACCTTAAGCATTAAATATTTATCATCCGGAGCCTCCCGAAAGAACTGATCTACCTGCTCAGACGTGAGAATTCTTGACTTCTTTGGCTTAAATCCCTCATTTCTTCACTTCAAAAAAGCTAATAATTTTGGAAATTTACTTATATCAATATCTTCTCTAATGTTAATAACCGATTTCAGCATTGAGTAATGTGCCCAGAGAGTTTAGGCACAAACCGCTTTTGATTTATCATTGAAGTAGACTAACAGCGCATTTTCAGTAGGTTGTCTGTCTCCCATTTTTTAAGCGGCACCACTTTTTAAAAGCATCGTACTGCTGCTCGTATAATTTTCTATATTTCGGTGGTAACAATTCTTCACCTACTTCGGCTGATACCAATAATTATCAATAACAATGTTTCTTTACAATGACACTAGTAATGACAATGTTTCTAAATTATAATTGTCACAACGCAATGTTACTATGGTAACTTATTTTAAAGACAGTTTATTAAATGAGTTGAAGAGAGAAAAAACTGATTGAAATTATTGAAATAATTAATAAAATCATACCGGAAGTACGAAAAGTATCGTATATACTATTTTGTTCTCTAATTCCGAAATAAAAGGCAAACCTCGTATCATGGATGTAGTCAGTATAGTGAATTAATTTTTTATAATGTTCACTGTTAAACCAGAGCAATTCTGCAAGGCTTCCATGAAGACCAAGGTTAAGGATGTTGTGCCTAGAGTTGAATTATCAGTACTCCAAGATGATCCAACTAACTTCTGAAGGATATTATTTCAAATTTTCAATTTCAGGCTCATATCATCTGAACCTATTGAAAAGTTTTCCAATTTTCAGTGATTTAGAACTACTTTCACAGCCCAAAAATAGGTGAGTTGATCCGTTTCATTCTTTTGAACTCCAGAATAATTTTTAATCTGTGACATTTGTGACTGATTCTTTTCCGGTCTCCTATGCCAAAAATCAGGTTCCGGCAATTTTGGCAAGCGCCAGAAATACGAACGATTCGCTACAGATCTCGCATCTCGAGTTTCACGACATATCGCCGAAATTTCATTTACGAGGTGGAGAGGCCAATATGTTCCGGCATCACTCGAGGTTGTGGGTGAATTCAACGAAAATTACTGAAACAGGGACACAAAGCACTCAATTCCGGCATATGTTGACATATCGAATTAGTACTTGAAATACTAAATGTGTGTACTTATCTACGTCCCTTGAAATAAAAAGGTTGGGGATAGGACGTTTTTAATCTTGTTTGCCTAATACTTAGGAGGGAAAGAAAGCTCTAGACACATCCGACTTTATGGATTGTATAAGGAAAGCGAAATTTTTTAATTTTACGACTTTGCGCCCCTCAATTTAGAAACTTTTATTTCTGTATGTTAATGTTGCGAGATTTACGGTCGAAACGGCGTATTCTTGCTGATTCATTTATTGACCAGGTCTGATAAGCTTGTCGGCTCCGAGAGAAAGCTTGATAAGAAAGTAATAAGGTACTAATAATAAACGATTGATAAATTGACTATATTGAAGGCATAATCGTTGTGGCAACGGATATAGTGGGTGTTTTATTGCCGATTCCCAACACTTGACTACATTGTATACGTAGTTTTGTTCGTAAGGCAGTACGGATTGATAACATCCGTTAGAAAGAGCATTAAGAGATAGGAGTTTTTTGAATATGAGATACTAACCAAATCTTTTAATCATGTAATGGAAATACAATCTGCTCATTCAATTTGATCGTTAAAATGAAAAATACAGGAAAGCAATGTGTCATGTGATTATATCGGGTGTCCCAAGGTTGGTGGCATGTTTAATTATAATGGAAACTATTCATGAAAAATATTTCAAATTTTGTAGATCCATATAATGTTATCTGAGGTGAATTTCTGATGTATTTTCAAATTTCCAGTATGCAAATTTGGCAACAGTTTTCTTATTTCAAATGGAATCTCCTCTTAACACGCTTATATTAGCTTCACTTGTATGTATGTCAGTTTGTAACTCTCCTTCTTTAAGCGTGAGTGGCTCCATTACATTATTAGAATTTAGGTATTCATTTCAAATCCTTGATACATGAGCTGTGCATGTATGGCCTAGTTTCCGAGGTGCAATCATAACTTAATGATTTCCATTAATATTTTTATGACAGTCACTAGAAAGTAAAAAATAAATATATTTAAAAGAAAACTGAAACAACACGCTTATAAAGAATATCGGGCTAAAAAAGTTAGAAAATAATTTTAAAAATCGATTTATGACAATAGTAAAAAATACTAGTAAAATTTAGAAAGAAGCGTGGGGCGGTTTGTGCCATAATTTTCGTATATCAAGCGCCCTACGCTTCTTTCTCAATTTCACTAGTATGTTTTATACAGGGTGAATCTTTGACCACTGCATTAATTTTACCCATAGATTCTTGACGTCAAAAGATACATTTTCTTCCTATAACATTTTTCCAAATTTGGCCCCGTCCAAAAGATATGGGGTGTTGAAATTTCATAAAAAGATTGCATTTTCACCTGTAATATTAAACGACAATATCAATTGAAATGATATCTTATAGAAGGTTTTTGATAACAGTCGTGCATATTTTGGCATCGTTAGATTTTTCCATTCTTGTGAGTTTTACTACTGTACAGAGTTAAATTGCATGAAAAACAAATATCACTGAACTAAAGGTGTATCAGATTGGAATCATTGATCTTTTTGCAGATAAAATCATTAATCATTTTTCCTAAATTGCACCATTCTTGAGAAATTTGAAGTTGAAAGGAATTAAATCGATAATTTTGTCCAAATTTTCTGATTTTCCCTAATCAAACTCTGTACTGAAATGATTCAATAAGCAGATTCGTTCAATGTTGCCATATTTTATGTCTTTATGAAATATTTCTACAAAAGGTTGGGGAAATCTCTCCAGTCTATGGTTCCACCACTAAACATTATAGATGAAATTAACTAATGAACAATTTTTGTCTTACATTCACTGCAAAATCTAAATTGCCATTTCCTGTATTCATTATTGATGATGTCAAGCACCTTGTTTAATATTAATAGTTATTTACTCCAGAGTAATATTCCATTAATATTTTCATGATGACCGTTGAAATAGGTAATGTATTTTCTGTCAAGACCTCTTAAATTGAAGACTTGTCTTTATGAAGAGCTGGTTTATTATAGATTCAGACTTTCAGAGTTCATCAAATTATATCTATTCTAACATAGGAATGCTTCAAATTGAGCTCATATGAGTTTTAAAAACTTGGAACCCAGTCTCCTAGATTTGATTTCTACGTTTATAGAAGTTTTTTCTCATATTTGTTTCATATACCGATTCAACCTGGTTCACAAACTTAGGAGATTATAGAATTGGACTTAATTTTAATATTTCATAATTTTTGTTATGATGCAGGGTTAATTAAAATTCAACCAATATTGAAACTGGAAGCTATGGCGTCATAAACAAGAAAGATTAGAATGCATTTTCTGACCATAATCATTTCATACTGAATTGAATAATTTCAAACTATTGAAATTATCTTACAATATTTTCTACATTTTTTTTATGAAAGGTTCGAATAACTGTTGACAGTTTCAAACAGAATCAAAACAAGGAACCATAGAACACTATTTTATTTGGAACTACCCACCACAGAGACGTTATAATAACATTTTAATGTGATAATAAATCATTCTAGTTATTCTGAGAAAAATTATAACTGAAGATCAATAATGGTTACAGATTTTATCTTTCATTAAAAAAAACTTTGCAATTATTAATTTTTTCTTCTGGGGATCGGTAATAAATTAATATTTTTGGTAAGCTATTAAAATTTGACATAATCTATGAATAACCATTATTCAATATTTGTGTTTTTATTTACATAATTAAAACAAATAGTTCCAAAGGCTTAATTGGTGGTAGCAGGATCAAAGAAACGGGAAAATGAAAAATAACTGACATAGTTTTTATTCAATATTTGTGCCTTTTTTATTTTGGATCATAATTGAAAACAAATAGTTCGATTATAAAAACCAAAAATTTACTCATGTTCAGTAATTAATTATAGTCTAAACAGAATAGATTCATATTAATGATCTAACAAAAATTTTTTATTAAAGAACACCTAGTTGGTTTTTCAGAAGAAAATTTAGGTCATCAAACTCAATTTCTTCATGCAAGTATAATTGCACACCTAAATCTGGGAATACTTGTAATCTGTCCAAGTAATTTTTTTTGGGATTCAGTACAGAAAATAATCATCAAGCAAAGTAACATCGCTTTCAAATAGATAAAATAGATCATTCGTTGTTGTTGAAGATTTCGAAAAAGATTTTCATATTTTTAACAGTATGATATCAAGAGACCTCATAGACCTATCCACTGGTCAATATTCAAGAAAGCCTGCCAAGGAGAAGAAACTTCAGAAATATCAATGTTTGAAAATCATAGATGATTTTTTCTGGCTTTGAGTGAAAATAAAGTAATGTGACAACCTCATGCCTTCGAAGTTTTCATATAAATTATGGTTTTCATGATTTGGAAATCTTAAAATTACAAATGTATGATGATAACATCCAATAATTCTGAGGTTATTTTGGAATTTTTCACTAGAAAGGGATGGTTTGTAATCTTGAAGTAGAAAGAAATTATGGTAGAACAACACAAATATCTATGTTTATAGTGTTGATTTTTTTTTACCAGAAAATTAGTATTTTGTATCTTTCTTCTGAATATGGACCTCATCTGATGAAACATGAGCGAGTGAATCATTTTTTAGAGAAAAAATTATGTTTTTAAACAATTCAGATTCAAACTAAATTGGACTACAGAGAGATATTTGATCAATGTGAAAAATTGAAATGCTTATAACTTTTTAACGCAGCTGTTTATGAAGAAACCGTAATGAATCTTTTGATCTCGAGAACCGATGGTTGAAATCAACGTACCTAGTGGTCAAACACTCACTCTGTATACTATTGTCAAAAATTAATTTTTAAAATTATTCCTGAATTTTTAAGCCCGATATTCTTTATAAGCGTGTTTTTTTTTTTTTTTAAACTATATTTATTGTATTTTCAAATCTTTTTTGATAATCTTCAAGCAATTTCAGGAAGCTTAGTTATTTTTCTATTAAAAAACATTCCAGACAATCATATCAGATAAAAAAAGACTATGAAATACCCACGTCTAGAAAGATGTGAAATCTGAAATCATTGAAAATAGACAAAGAAAATGACAACTTTGTTTTAACCGCAGGTACAAGGAATTTAGAAAAAATTGTTGACGTCACTAATTGGACCGCCTTGTATAAATAACATCATCATAAGAGAACTTCATTCATTGCGAAAAATTGTACTCGCAAACCGGTTTTCCACCCCCATTTCATGCAACCCTAACTTCTTATCGTTGATCTCTTAAATACCTGCGCTGTTCAACGGTTTGTTCATTCATTTACTTATACATTGTGCTGGTACCATCATCAAATAGCTTCTCGCACTATACAGTTCCAAAACGTCGTTGATACAGTTACGGATGATCAGATCCCTAGGTATTAATTATTGATGTTATTAAAAGGTGTTTTTTCAAACTAACGAGATGATCTGCCCTCACTGTATATCGACGGGAGTCGGTGTTGTTTAATAAATTGTATTCAAATCTGTGAGAATCCCCATCATACTACCTGCATCATCGAGAGGTCATCGAATTTTAGGGGTCGTACGAAGGAGTGGACCCCTATATGTTATTCACCGAGCATTTATCCTCGTTGGAATGAGGAAATAGGGATGTTCCGATACAAGTAAATACAAGTAGGTACTCGATACTTTTGTTTCGATACCAAGTACTTTTAGCATCGAATCAATTTTGCGATACCTACTTGGTATCGAAAGAAAAGTACTTGGTATCGAATCGAATTGTACTCAAATTTTGACATTGGTTTCTGGTTTCCATTTTAACCGCAAGATACTCAGCGCAGGAGCAGAGATGTCAATTTGCGCAATTCGCAATACGCATAGGATGTCAAGAATGTGATGCAAAATTAACGCAGCTACAGCCTAGGTTATGTTACGGACTTTCTTTCCAATTTCTACATTTCTACTTGCTATGTACCCTAGTACGATTTCTGGAAAAACCACAAGGAGTTGGCTCACGGTCAAAAATAAGAAGAGACCTCACCAGGGGGATGAGCTCTCATTATACCTGTCAAATCCAGTGGCACCATTGAAGAGCAACCCATTTGCGGAATGGGATGAAATGAAACAAATATTTCCGTCATTGTACAAATATGCAATTCAGCATTTGATTGTTGTTGCTACATCGGTTCCAAGTGAAAGCCTATTTTTCAAGACAGGAGCAACAATATCAAAGTCCAGAAACAGACTGTCCCCAACCTAACTGGAGCAATTACTGTTTTTAGAAAATTTGGATGCAAAAGATTTTTTTGTTTAATATTTTGACATGTATATTTGGAATAAATAGAATGAAAATCTATCCTAACGATCTTTTCTTATTGGTTCTATAAATAAAATATATATAACGTACTTCAATATTCATAATTTGGATTTCAAAAAAATTATTCAATTCACTCCTGAACTGAATACAGCATAGCTGGTTTAGAGAAATCTGAAAACAAATTGAAAAATTAACATCAAACATATTAGCAATACCTCTGCTAACTTTCAATCAATAAATCAGTGTTATTGTTAAAATAGCAGTATATAGATAAGCTTAAGCCATTTTCGTTTATGAATTTCTATGAAATCTTAAATGTATCGATATGAGTAAGAGTAGGTATCGATACTTTGGTTCCGATACATGAGTAGGTATTGAAACATGATTCGAGTATTACTTATATGAGTAGGTATCGATACCTTGATGGGATCGGAACATCCTTATGAGGAAATAACACCTTCCTTGCCCTTCATTGTATGATGATCTCTGTGAGAGTATTTTGGAAAACAAAGATGAATCTTCGCGAGGAAGGTACTCTACCATTAGAGAGGATATTGTTACGAAACGGTGGTTCTCTGACATTGATGATTTAGAGAAATAAGTATTACTAACCATTTTATTCATGCATCTCAGCATTGTTCGAACGATCCTCCAATCTGAAATATCAGGACTAATTTAGTAATCAAAATACACTGGAAATCAAGAGCAGCACGATTAAAGCTAGCAGTAATATCTGCAGAGCCTCTGGTGAATTTTTTTCGATAAACGGGAGTATCGTGGATAATTTCAGACATTTTATTAGAGACCAAATCTGCTCAAACCAGAGATGATCTTTTCCAACAATTCGTCCAAGTCAAAATATTAACAATATATAAACATGTGAAAACTACTGATTATCGTCAAGTCAAGAACTAAATGACAGTGTAGTAGTTGCTAGTGATTTTCAGTACGAACAACTTGAGTTCTCAGCAGTTCGAACTGTTTCAATACACTTCAAACTGTCCAAACAAATGTATGTCACCCAAAACGGACAAGTTTCGCCCTGTATGTTGAAAATGAAAAGATAAATGCTGATGAAAATATCCTATGAATTTTTCCCAGTAGATGTGATCTCTCCATAAACATGCCACTTCATATAATTAAAATTTGTGAGTCAGACATTTTCGTTATTCATCTCTCTGATATTTTGAGTGATGCAGCTGATATCAGAAATGGAATTGTTTCATATGATTGCTGATAAGAGGAATAAAAATAACCAGGGTAAACAGTGATGTCATGAAAAATCTTGATGCATAAAATGATTGTGTGTAAGGGTATATGAGAAGATGGAATGTATACTAGACTAGCTGGTTGAAGACAACATCCACAATGTGATTAAGACCTGCGTCGATAATTCTCGAAACCAAGAATTAATAATGAAGAAGAGTTGAAAAAGGAGAAATTTAAAACATATGGGCGAGAAGTGGCAATGATTACTTTGCTAGAAAGAAAAACAGCTTCTGTAGTTTGATGGTACATTCACCAGTCTTACTGAATTAATCTCATGAATTCGAAAATTGGATCTGATAATTTTACTCCATATCTGGGAGGTTAACTCTTCTCCATTCATCAACGTGATGGTCATCACCAAATTTCTGATAGAGTTTCTTGCAACACTTCGCAGATAGTCAACTTTTATAACATTTAATTTTTCACCTTGAAAGTTAAACTCTTGAGACATTTATTGGACACAAAATGCAAATTTGACGCTTGCTCTTAGACATTATTTCAATTGCAGGTACGAAGGCTTGAAGGCATATAGGCAAGCACACTGTCAAACAGACAGTGGAGCAGACAGCACGCAGGCAAATGGCACATTCACTGGCATCCACAGAGAAACAAAAAAGTGAGTTTTTTTTTATATTCAGTTTCAGTTTTTGCCGATTTCCACGCGAAAAATTATTACAGGGCTTTTCTGAAACCTTCTCAGAAAATAAGTATTGTGCTGAAGTTGAATCTGGATCTATTGGGTTGTTTCACACATTAAGGGTTTCCATTTGAAGCCTCCATATTCATCTTTTTATAACCCTCAAAGTATTTATGAAAAAACATTTCATCCGACATGTGATGCGCCTTTACGTCAGTTAAGTTCTGGAGATGTTTTTGAGAAGTGGCATCTACGCATTAGTTCTATATATATATATTCTTCTTATATTATTTTCAAGGTCATTGCCAAGGCTTGATCTGCACAGAGTTTTATTTTATTCACTTTGTTATTGAAACAAAACGAAAATTTCTCTTTTCTTAGTCTGAGGTGGCAGTGGATGTTTCATTAGGATAACCTGTATCTTAATTCATTGAAATTTCATCAGAATCTTCGTAATAATCCGGATCCCAAATGAAGCAGACGTTCGGTGATCCTCAGGTACCCTATTAGTTGCCGGATCCTACATTGTAAGAAAAAACCACAAAATCAATTTTAATTATGACCGTTGTAGCCCGCTTCCACCCAAGGCTACGTCGTGATCGCTAACGTATAATTTGAACCGGGAGATTTGGAACAAAACGTCTCAAAACTGATGAAAACTTCGTGAAGAAAAAACGACAACTTTCAGCTTCTAAATCACATCTTCAGAAACATGCTCTCAACTCTCGGGGGAGATATCCAATTTGGATTTAATGAAGTTTCCCTAAGGTACAATTTGTGAACCGGCCCAGGGCATGCGTGCGATCTCTTCAATACCAGTAGCTTGAAATGATACGCTTGACAAATTATTTGACCAGGACTGAATTGAAGCCTTTGAAAATGGTAAGAAATAGAAAAGATGATTGTATGATGGACAACATTGCAAAAGAAGGGAATACGTAAGAAATTTTCCTGATCGCGTGCTTCACAATATACTGTAACGTATCAAGAAGCTACTTGAACTCTAATGAATGAATAAAAGGGCTACATTATCCTAACAAGAAAACTCTTGTTTCTGACAGATATGATTGAATAAGAATGTATAAAAGATAAAATTTTCTGGGAATTATCACATTCTCGATTGCTTCATCTGCATTTTCAAGTATAAGACACATTTCTCAAAGTTTATGTATTGATGAGCACAGAGTTACGTTTCATTTGATCTAAAGTTCACAGCGCAGGGGGTTAACATAGCCGCAAAGATAATGACATGTCAATGGCGTATCACAAAATTAATTGAATGAATAACGGAAAGTGCAATAATGTTATCAAGAATATTGCCTGTATGAATAAATGATTAACGCAGAGGTACACGAGTTATTGAGAACACATAAAGAACGCAATATCATCCAAGCAGTTCACATTTCTATTGAAAGAAATATTCAAAAATGAGCAAAATAATTAACTAAGTCCTGCTGAATGAGCTGAAAGGTTGGATGAAAAGTTTTTTTCACTACAGCAGATCAATGATTAAAATTATTATGGAAATCAAAAATTTTGGTTCGTCAAGAAAATAAAAAGTAGAGTTGAAATTTGCAATGCGAAAACAAAGGCACAATCAGTTGAAAGTAAAAATAAAATTGAATCAGGTGTTCAACTGGTGTTGCCTAAATAAATTGAGTAACAATGTTGAAAAAACATCTCATGAGAGGTCATACAAAAAAAAAAACAGCAGAATCAAGGAAATGAAAGATCTTATAAATAAGAAAGCAATTGAACAAGATTGTGAAGTTTTGGAGCTGCCAGACATTTCTAAATTTATTAGACTAGAAGCAGGGCCAGATTACCAATTAGGCACAGTAGGCACGTGCCTAGGGCCTACGAAGGCCAAAGGTCTTAGGGCTTTGAAAAAAATATATATTGAAATAAAATACCCCAAAAACTTATAAACATTTTTATATTATTATATAGTGAAGGTCAAAATAATATATCTAAATACAAATACACAAAAAATACGAATACAAAACGTTTGGTTTACTAAGTAGATCCTAAAATAACCCCTTTTTTCGGGATTTTGACACAGCGAATTCGTGTATTATATCTTCAAAATTAATGCCGCGAGCGACATCACTTTCAATACACAGAAGGCCCAGTGACGAAGTTCTCTCTTGACCCATAGTTGAAAGCATAAAATTTTCTCAAGCTTCAACTTGGAGAATGATCTTTCTCCTTCTGCATTCGAACCCAATATCGAAAGGTATAAGCGCAATGCAATATTGACATTTGGGAAACTTGACACAAGTTTATCCTTTATTTGTAATTTGATGAGATCCGTTATAGAGGTGGTTTTGGGGTACAAATTTGAAAAAATCAAATACTCATCAACAAAGTTTTCTTCTAAGTCAGACTGATACATTTTTACCAGAGCTTGAGCCTTAACCTTGATAATGTCCTCGGTCAGTGTATTATCCGTAAGAAAACTAAATGTGTCATAAAGGCTGGTATACGCAGTGCGTCTCTTTGTCATTTCAGCGCAAAGCACATCCAAAACAATAAAAAAAACATTAATCTTGAAGGAATCTTTGGCACTGCGAGAGGGAGTCTCATCTGGTCCTTCATCGAACTGTCGTTTTCTCTTACGAACTCTAGTTTCGGATTCTTTAAATTTTGAATCTGGTGCAAGGGCTTATGCCTAAAGATAATAGCTATTATACATGTCCTCAGTTCTGCAGTGAGATAAATATTGAATTAAACTGTCGTAAAGTCGCACTATCGTGTTAAACTCGATGCCAGGTTCTTGAAGAGATTTATTTACAATATCGACGTGTTTTAGTAGATCTTCCCAAATAACTGTGAATAATACCATCTCCAAAGTATTCATGTGATGGATTAAGGTTTGTGTCTCAATCACTGTTGTAGGTTTCATGCCTTCACTAGTTGAAATATTTGTAAGAATACCACGTATATCATCATAATGGGCACATAATGTTTTTACGACCTCATAACGAGCTGACCATCTGGTCTCTGAAAGTCTTTTTACAGAAAATTTACTTCCCAAAGACCTTAGTTTAGACCAGCTTTGAGGGGACGCTGCAAAGAAATTGTAGAGCGATTGCAAAATTTCAAAAAATTTTACAGCTTCTAAGCAGCTTTCTGCCGCCGCTGTGCCAACTAGATTAAGACTATGAGCTCCACATGGTACCCAAGTGGCTGCGTTGTTGATTTCCCTAAATCTAGTTTGTACTCCTGAATACACTCCGCTCATATTAGCCGCATTGTCATAAGACTGACATCTGCAAAATTTTGGGTCTATCCCTGATTTTCTAAAACTGAAATTAGAGTGTCAAAAAGATACTTGGCATCATGTTTTTCTATTTTAACAAACATCAAAAATCTTTCATATATATCTCCAGTTTTTGAGACATATCTAATAACTATGGAGAGTTGATCCGTATGGCTAACGTCAGGTGTAGAATCCACAGTGATTCCATAATACTTGGCTTCTTTGATTTCTGTAACTATTTTTTCCAATACTTTTGACCCCAGTAAAATTATTAGTTCTTCATACGTTGTGGAGGATAAATATGATACTTTTCCGCGGCCTGGATTACTGTATATTCTTACATGTTCTTCTAGAAACGGATCAAATTTGGCTAAGAGATCGATACACCCAAGAAAATTGCCATTACTAGGATTACCATGTATTTCATTATCGCCTCTAAACGCTAGTCCCCTTTCGGCCAAAAACTTAATTACTTCCACTACTATTCTTGAAACCGTTATCCAATATGTGCTTTCTTTTTCCTTGACAATATCAAACGTCTCATCAATTTTTCTAGTTTGTTGGTAGTTCACTAAAGCAGAAATAGATGCAAAATGTTCTTTTGACACTTCATGACTTGAAATTCTCCAATGTGCGTTTTTCCAGTCATCAAAGCCTGTAAGGAATTGGTTACACAGGTTTGGATTTCCAGGTAGGTCCGATTTGAACAAAATACATTTATAACAAAAAAGCTTGCCAGTAGATTCGGAAAATATCAACCAGTCCCTTTTTATAATATTGTTGTTCAGTTTTCTGAAAAAATTATCTTGTGATGGACATCTCATTTTTTCGCCAAATTTAGTGGCGTATAACTTAAAATTGATATCCAATTTCTGCACAGGGTGATTACGAGAGAAGTAATCGATAAGATCTGCGCTTATGGTTGTCCACCGTGCTGGATCAGAACAGAAAATACTTGAGGCTTGGAGGCGTCGTTAAAATTTCGTAAACCTCCGTCAGCCTCGTCTTTGTGACATTCTCAGTTTTATTGGTTGAACATTCTTGCGAGTCCCAACAAGCCTCAGCTTCTTTAGGTCTAACCTCGATCGAGGAGATATCTACCGCATCTGCATTATCTTCTGTCTCCTTAGAAATGTTATTATATTTCAATAAAGAACTTTTAATTTTACTAAGCGACTCACTCACTATCTCTTTCTTTTTGCGTTTTTCATGTCCACTTTGGTGTTTTCTTTTATATCCATCCACATTTTTCGCTAAAAAAAAGTAATAAATAAGTAAAATAAGTTATAGTTGAAATAAGTAGACTATAAAAACAACTTTCGTTTACTTACCTTATAATAAATTTAACTTCCAGTTTTTAAACTAAAGATTGACTTGGGGTTGAGCGTGATTAAATACAAGCACAGGCATACACGCTCTATCGTAGTGTTTACATATTAACTTATTACACAACTGAGCTACTAAAACAAAAGACCTTAGCAGCAGGGAAAACCGCTCGATCGCGCTCAAGCGTTTGGTAGTGGGCATGGAAACGTGGCCAACTGTGTCAAACGCATGTGCCCGTCCGAGAGGTTTTCCCGGCGGCTAATGTCTTGTCATGTTCATGTACTAAAACCCTGGAATTCTGCATGGAATTTGGTAGATATAATAGTTGCATTGTTGCAGATGAACTCAATTCTGGAATTATGGCTATTGAAAATGGCTCTATGAAAAATAAAAACATTAAAATCCCAAAATAAAATAATGTTATTATACCGCATCATCACATTTTCGGATTTATATCTACAACAAAATTATTACTTAATATTAGCGGTCAATTTCAGTTAAAAAATATTTATTATTTCGGGGCCTACGCTGCTGGAGTGCCTAGGGCCTACGACACCCTTAATCCGGCCCTGACTAGAAGTTTCGATTTGCACATTTTCATTTAATCATCATATACTTATTAGAGTTCGACTACGAATTAATATGAATAGATTTCATTCTCTTCAAGACAAAGCTATCAAAATAATTGACAAAATGTCATATAAAGAATCCGTTGTTAGTAAAATGAAATGTACGAGATTGATATGAACAAATTCTCATTATGTTAGCTTGTTCACACTTCCCTCAACTCTCATACAAAAACTCAACAGCAACTCAATTAAACAAAGCAACTGTGAACAATGATGGGAATTAAAATAAAAAAAAAAAAACTCTTTTAAATAAGGAATTCGAAAAATTTGAATAATTATGTTAAATGATCAAAAATCAACTCCAATAAGTAGGAAATGAAAACTCTAACGGATCATATTAATGTATGAAATTAACAAATAAACGGTGTTCATATTTAACTGAATAATGTTCACTATCGCAGACAAAAACAGTAGCTTAATCCAACCGTTTGGAGGATGATATGAAAAATGACTGAACGAATTAGACCCAACCTCTGAGTCGTATTCAAAAATTTGAATAGAATATTTTTCATCGCATTAACAACGATAACTAGCACGTGTTCAAGGTTTTCCTAGCGGAAAAAAATGGTATCTGACACTCAGTCAATTAGTCAGAGTTCGCGTGAATTATGCAAAAGCTCTCTACATAACGTCTTTCAGCAAAAAACAAATTCAAAGGGCCCCAAAACACAACACATTTAAAAACCTCGAATTCACTAATTGTCCGTATTGAAATCAAGCACCTGAAAAGGATTATCGAGAAAGATCCGAAAAAAAATCGTGGAAAAAACCCGTTTGGGATTCACCGGTAAGATACGCGTTTCTAAAAACACGCACAAAAAGTTAGGTGGCGAATATTTCGCTCATTTTTGTTGTCAAGCAAAGAAGACAGATCGAACGGAATTAACATCAATTTACATTGTAGTTACGAAGGGTAAACATATTCAGGTAAGGTTGCGAGGGTCCTCTCAGGTGTTCCTACCCCAAAAGAATGGCAGGTTGAAATTTTTCGTCTATACAGTTCGTCACTTGTTCTGAACGATTTGATGCCCGGGTACGAAACGGGTTGTCTTTTTTTTGCGCGCATTAACGGTCTCGACTCAGCGTGAAGAAGGGTTGCAGTAATGATCTAGTCGAGAAATAATAAGAGTTAGTCCACAATAGACTTAAATTAAGGAGCATCGTTTCATCCTCGTCGCCAGTGTACACAAGGATTATGCACACATAGTGTTATTGTAATGAGGAGCAAACAATCGTGAGAATGATTGCGTACAGCTCAATTTATGATTGTGGGAAATCGGACACCGATGAGGTGAAATTAATTTGGTTTCTGGTTTACAAGACGCAGCTTGAAGTCCGCGAAAATATATGGGGGTGGGAGGTAATTGTGATGTTATATTCTCAAAAATGTACCAACACGCATTTTTAATGATAAATAAAATTTGAGGAAAAAGATTTGGGAATTTTTTAGAAACTATAACCAGTAATATCTAAAATGACAGTTATAGTCTTACACTTCTTGAAAGTATCGATGATACACCTTCATTTATTTTAGAAAACACCGTTTTTTTTTATAAATGAGAGGAAATTTTTCATTCTTATCATAACATTAAACAACTCAAAAAATTTTATAGAAAAATTATTCAAAAAATGAAATAGAATACGCCACATGTGTTTCGAGATTTGTGTATAACACTTTTCTCTCATCAGGCATTCATTCAACAATCAAACAATTATTGGTTAAAACTTATTTGTGAACTGCCGCTAACGCTAAATTACCCCCAGTACAACCCCCCCCCCCTTTAATACTCCCCTGCGCTAAATATGCTATGTGTTCTCTAGAAAGGGTTCCCTCATTGTAGTGAGAAAAAAATAAAAAACCTATTAAATTATTGTTATATATATGTTATGCCAGAAGACCGAAAACGCTCAGTGGCCGGAAAAAACGGCCACATCGCGTTCTGGCTGCCTTCGAACGCACAGAACGCGTTTTGGCTGTTTTTGAAAGCTCGCAACGCGTTCTGGTAATTGTTAAACAGCCGGAACGCGTTTTGTCAATTGTTCAACGCTCACAACGCGTTCTTAATGTTCGACTTGTATTATTTACCGCTTTCTACCTGCGTAGGATAAAATTTATATTGTCCCTCATAAAACAGAGTTGAAAATTGAAATACAATTTAATTATTGACAACTACAATTGGATACCAAAGATGGGTTCGGTTTTTCTTGCCGAATCATTTCAACAATATTAAATTTCTTATAATTGTTTTTCAGTTCTAGGAAGAAAGTTACACTAATAAATTTATATTGTCGAACATATAATATATAAATGCATGAATTAAAAAGCGAAAAGTTCTTTATTGAACAAATGAATTTATAACTCTTTTAATTACTTTATTAGAAACAATTCAATTATTGAAAACTCCAATTAAATACAAACGACGGGTTTTTCCGAACTTTAGTGTACTTTACATAGGTACGTTACTTATTTTTACAATAACTGTTTGAATGAAATTTCGAATTACGTACAATTCGATCATTTTAAGAAATAATCCTGAAACACATCGATTTTTATTTTAATTTACCTTATTTTAAAATAATAATCTAATATACAGCGTGAATTATTTTCGAGTAATGACATCACCGTCATTTTTTTTAAATTGAACTATTTTGTCTCCATTTCCGGATTACTCTAGCTGAGCTGATTCCAAAAATGTATCACATGTTGATTCCAATAGGTACAGGGCCGACAAATATACAATAGTTTTGTATGTGCTCAGTGCTCATAAAGAAATGCTAGACCACAAGTACCAAACATGTTCGGAAAAAACTTATTTTTATTATTCTAAAAATGTAAAAAACTACAGGGTCTTACATTCGAACCAATTGCCGTTAGAAAAACGCGTTCCGGCTGTTTAACTATTACCAGAACGCGTTGCGAGCGTTTAAAAATAACCAAAACGCGTTCTGTGCGTTCGAAGACAGCCAGAACGCGATGTGGCCTTTTTTTCCGGCGACTGAGCGTTTTCGGTCTTCGTATCGTCGAATCGACTTTTCATGTCTTCTAATTTTGCTTTATTTTTGAAGAACAGAATTGCTAATAATAATGAATATTTTTAAATCGGAAAAATTAACACTATAATGTCATGAACTATACTAAGTCTGCTGTAGGCGTGAATCTGCTAAAATTCTATTGATTCCTGATATCTCAACTTATCGAAAAGAAATGACGACAGTAGGCGTAAACCTCCTGAAATTCCATTGGTTCCTGATATCTCAACTAATCATAAAGAAATGACGACTATACTAAGCCTGCTGTAGGCGTAAATCGGCTAAAATTTCATTGGTTTTTGATATCTCAACTTATCATAAAAAAATCATGACAGTAGGCGTAAACCTCCTGAAATTCCATTGGTTCCTAATATCTCAACTAATCGTAAAGAAATGATGACAGTAGGCGTAAACCTCCTGAAATTCCCTTGGTTCCTGATATCCCAACTAATTGAATGAAGCACTACTCAAATAACGGTGCTTTTAATAAACAACATTTCCTACAATACTATATGTATCACTCACTTGTCGGTGTCTAATGGTATTGAGAAAAAAGAAAGTTTGGGATTATTGAAACTATTGTTTTTACTTACTGGAATGAAAATAAATGATTAAATAAATGAGCTTTGCTGGTTCATGGTAGATTTTGACTCAAAGAAATTCCACTAAATTATAGGTTAGGTTGCATTTTTTTCTTCAACTTCTTCTTTGAATTTTAAATAGATCTCAAAAAAATTATATTCTTCTAAATATGAAACGAATTAATTATACAAAGGAATTATTTAAGATGTCTAAAATAATAATAATGACATTATTCTAGAAATCTTAGAATTATTGATGAAAACAATGAACAAGGACCAAAATATGAGGTTAGAATCCCTGCGAGATGCGCGAGTCGCACTTGGTGTAAAAAAATCCACGGAGTGCAACTACTGGTTGGTATCTATACTGTGGATATACTAACAACTAACCTAAAATATAAGCATAGAGTATTATCTCGCTCAACAAATTGACACAGAAAATCACAACTGCATTCTATGATTTTATGAAGACTTGAGTTTATTATAAAAGAATGAAATTGACTCAAAATGGAATTCTTCCCATAATTCAAATTATTAAATTGAAGATTCTTAAAAGTGTAAATAAACCAAAAATATCTAAAATTTAATTAAAGTCTTACATCTCTTGAAAGTATCACTGATACCTTTATTTATTCTAGAAAACACCGTTTTCTTTGATGAATAAGATAAAATTTGTCATTCCTATAATAACATCAAATAATTCAAGAAATTTTATAGAAAAATAAATCAAAAAATGAAATCGAATACGACACAGATATTTCGAGATTTATGTATGTTCTCAAAAAAATTTCGCTTTATTCAAATGCGTTTTATTTTTTTTTTTCAAGTTTTATAATTTTGAGAAATGTTCTATTTCGGTTATGGAACTCGGGTAGAATGATAAATTGGTCAAATTCCATTATTTGTTATTGGTCCATTCCTCACTTACTTTCCAATAGACATCTTTCGTCGTTCTCAAGGTAATTTGCTTTCATAAAAGCAGAAATTATTTGATGATTTTTCAATCTTCATTGAAATTCAAGATTGATAGAACTCGTGCAATTGAATGAAATTTGTTATTTATCTGTGATTTAAAGATCTCTTCAAGTTAAAGGTGACGTTACAATTTTTATCTTTTGTTAGGTTGGATCTGGTAGTATCTTGTTTCTTGAATGATGTTTTTACATGTACATGTATGTTTTTTTTAAACTCTCACAAAGGAACTGACGGTTTTCTTCCATATTTATGAATGAAATCATTATGTTGTATTAGTTTAGTTTTTTTGCCTTATCCATTTCGCTCTTTCCAATATGTTTTTGGGATAACCATCACTTCTCTAGAATATTCGTAATGTTATCAATTCATTCATTTTTGTCTTCTTAAGTGGAGCAGTATTGGTTTCTCTATCATATAAATAATTCCCTACGTCCAATTTGATGTCTAGTAGTCACCTTAGACATAGACCCCTTTATTTACATTGATAAGTGTCGCATCTGAAACTTAGAGCTGAATTTGCATTCAAAACATTGTATAAAATTTTATATTTTGAATTGAAACTGTCTTATCGGATATGTTAGGCCCGAAGACCGAAAACGCTCAGTGGCCGGAAAAAACGACCACATCGCGTTTTGGCTGCCTTCGAACGCACAGAACGCGTTTTGGCTGTTTTTAAACGCTCGCAACGCGTTCTGGTAATTGTTAAACAGCCGGAACGCGTTTTGTCAATTGTTCAACGCTCACAACGCGTTCTTAATATTCAACTTGTATTATTTGCCTCTTTCTACCAGCGTAGGATAAAATTTATATTGTCCCTCATAAAAAAAAGTTGAAAATTGAAATAGAATTCAATTATTGACAACTACAATTGGATACCAAAGATGGGTTCGGTTTTTCTTGCCGAATCATTTCAACAATATTAAATTTCTTATAATTGTTTTTCAGTTCTAGGAAGAAAGTTACACTAATAAACTTAATGTGTCGAGCATATAATATATAATTGCATGAATGAAAAAGCGAAAAGTTCTTTATTGAACAAATGAATTTCAATTTATTTTCTACAAATCCAACTTATTGTGGAGAACAAAACAAACTTGAATTTATAACTCTTTTAATTACTTTATTAGAAACAATTCCATTATTGAAAACTACAATTAAATACAAACGACGGGTTTTTCCGAACTTTTGTGTACTTTACATAGGTACGTTACTTATTTTCACAAGAACTGTTTGAATGACAGTTCGAATTACATAGTACATTTGAATTGTATCCGTAAAGTATGGAACAAATTCATTTTTAGCTAATCAAACCATTTTAAGGAATAATCCTGAAACACATCGATTTTTATTTTAATTTACCTTATTTTAAAATAATAATCTAATATACAGCGTGAATTATTTTCGTGTAATGACATCACCGTCATTTTTTTTAAATTGAACTATTTTGTCTCCATTTCCGGATTACTCTAGCTGAGCTGATTCCAAAAATGTATCACATGTTGATTCCAATAGGTACAGGGTCGACAAATAGACTATAGTTTTGTATGTGCTCAGTGCTCATAAAGAAATGCTAGACCACAAGTACCAAACATGTTCGGAAACAACTTATTTTTATTATTCTAAAAATGTAAAAAACTACAGGGTCTTACATTTGAACCAATTGCCGTTAGACAAACGCGTTCCGGCTGTTTAACAATTACCAGAACGCGTTGCGAGCGTTTAAAAACAACCAAAACGCGTTCTGTGCGTTCGAAGACAGCCAGAACGCGATGTTGCCGTTTTTTCCGGCCACTGAGCGTTTTCGGTTTTCGGGCCTAACAGATAAATTAGCAAGAGGTAAAAGAAAAACTTTAGTTGCTTCTGCTATCTTATGTCAGAGACCGCAGATGGAAAGACATTCAGGAGAAAGTCAAGACAACGCTGCTCCATTTTCTACTTGACGATTTGAGGGTCACATGTTCTAAAAGACACTTTGCCACCTCTGTATCGAAAATTTCTTATTGTTTATTACTTTTCATCGCACTAAAAATGGTTCGTAAGTGTGAAAGTTGTAGTACAGACAGGAATTTTAATCCGAATTTATCGTTTCACAGATAAGTGTATTGTTAGAACCGAAGTATTAAGTTATTTACATGTTCAGTAGCGTAGAAAGTGTTAATTGGGATGTTTTCAATGAGATTATTATAAGATAAAATGATTACTTGAATTAAGGTTCCCAGATGACGATGAAAAAAGAAGAATTTGGGCTTCGCTCTTGGGATGGTCAAGTATTTGCCCAAAGAAAGCAATTTTCATTTGTTCAGATGTTCAGATTTGACCCTGAAGATATTGTGACCCGAGTAAATGGAAAAAGATTTTATGCGGTGTTGCCGGGTGAGGTTTCACAATAGACAAAGAGGTTAAGACTTTCAATGAGGGAATCAAAACAAATCGACATTTTACAAAGGAATGCTATGTCTATCTTATAAAGTCGAAGGTAGTCACAAACTCTTACTGTATATGTGACAAATAACGATATTTCAATCAGAAGAATATTCTGATTGGGATAGTTAGATTATGATCGGAATTTATTATTGAGTTTTAAACTATAGTGAAATTTTCGATGATTCAGGTGAATTGCTTTTTTTCTCTGGGCAATGGCGTATTTTATTCGAAAAGATGAAATAAAAAAAAGTTAATTGAATAAATCAACTGAATGAATAAATTTATATACATATAAATTGATAAGAACGATAAATCTTTTAAACTGAGCTAAGTTCGGCCGTTTCAGCATCGACATACGAATGATGAATTATGACAAATATCGAAAAAACGAAAAACGACCACACGGTCATTCCCTTATCGTACGATGCAGAAAAACTGGTGCTAATGATCCGACGAGTCCCTAGTACAGATAAGAGAATAGGTAATTTCACTATCAAGTTTTAATGACTACGTAGCGGAAGTAATCGTTATTTCAAATTAATTCCGATATCGTTTATCAGTCCACAACGAACTATCGTCTATTGACATGAGAAAATCATGGGTAAAAACCAATTGGGAAAATATTAAGAGTTCAATGCATCCGAGAATTAATTGGGTTTTGTTGTTCTGATTTCGTGAACCATGCAGAGATTTGTTGTATCTGATATTTGCTAATTTCATTTTTCGATCTGTATGGAGGTGGTGACCCCGTGGCTCAGAATTTTTTTATGCTGAATTGTCGCTTTGTGTCTATGAAATTCATTTTTGTTGTTTCCCTGGGGAAATTCAACACTTCAAAATGCTAATCTATGTAATGTTAAATTAAGATGCTATACTTAAATGATGTTATATAAATCATTCGATTTAGGACTATAGGACTATATCTAGATCATTGTTATAAACAATTGAAGATGGTAAAGAAAGGGTGTTCAGTTTTTCACTTATAATTGGTAAAACAATACATTTTTTGGATTTTTTAAAGAAAATCCCGGAAGAGGAGAAAATTTGCTGATGGAAAGTTCCCAATCCCGAAAAACTGTACCCCCATTATCATCATATTAAATTAGCGTTGAAAATTGCCGTCCGCGTCTATGGCGTCGCAAGTAAGTAGGTTACAATAAATAATTTGTTAAGGGAATATACAGAGTAAGTGTTTGACCACTGCATTAATTTTAACCATAGGTTCTTGAGATCAAAAGAAACACATTTTTCCTATACCGTTTTTACATATTCTGCGTTAACAAGTTATATGTATTTCAAGTTTCCACATTGGGCAAATACCCTCTGTTGGCCAGTTTAGTTTGAATGAAAATCACCTTCCACGGCATTCACTATTGAATCTGAATTGTTTAAAAACATTATTTTCCCTCTAGGAAATGATTCACTCTCTCATGTTTCATCAGATGATTATATCGATTTAATTCCTTTCAACTTCAAATATCTCAAAAATGGGGCTATTTGAGAAAAAGATGATGAATGAATTTATCTGTAAAAAAGACTAATGATTTTAGGAAGTACAAGATATGGACCTTTAGTTCAAGTGATATTTGTTTTTCATTCAATTTAACCAATCTGTAGAGTAGTAGTGAGAAACCCGCAAGAAATGGATTAAATCTATTGATGCCGAAATATGCATGACTGTTATCAAGAACCTTCTACAAGAGATCATTTCAATTGATATTGTTATTTGAATATTACAGGTAAAAATGCAATTTTTTTTCATGAAATTTCAACACCCTATATCTTTTGATAGGGCCAAATTTGGAAAAATGTTATAGAAAGAAAATGTTTCTTTCGACGTCAAGAATCTATGGTTGAAATTAACGCCGTGGTGAAAGAGTCACCCTGTATAATATAAAAAATTTGAAAAAAAGTCAAATATGTTCAGTCAGTAATATGTTCATTATTCTTATTTTAAATATCCTGAACGTAAACCGTTTTCACAACATCGAAGAGGAAGGATGTGAAAAAGGTCATGTGCATCTTTTGGATTTCAAAAATATCATTACAGAAGGTGTCTCAAATTTTGTGTTGCTTGAAAATTGTGATCTTAAATTGGCCATAACTTCTGTTTTTCAAATTTAGAACCCTATTTTTTTATAATTGTATTTTGATTCTGCGGTCAAAAATGATGATGATAGTTTTTCGCTTGATTATGCTCTAAATTCAATAATTTCTGAGTTATTTGAGATTTTCTGGATTTATGTAGTAGGTAGAGTCAAATTGCTTTGAATCTGATTCATAATGATATTCTGTGAGCATAGAAAGATAAATCATCCCATTTATAATTCACAAAGTGTCAGACAGGTCTCATTGTTAGTCGTTATGAAATTTCTTGATTTCACAAAATGAATCATTGCTATTCTTAATAATGAGGTTTTGGATTTATTTCTTTTATTGTATTTTTTCAATTGTATACACCAATACACATTCAAATGCTTAATGATATTGTTTATTTCAAATCCATGGTAGATGACACCAAATGTAGAGATTTCCTTTGAGAAGTATCCCCATTTTTTTTTAACATTTCTGAAATGATGTTTCATACTTTTCAAATTTTGGAATATAGAGCCCTAAAGAATAGAAAAAAGGGCAGTTGATGAAATTAGTATTTCAACTTATTTCAAAGCGAATGAGAATTCATCTTTTCAATAGGAAACACGTTAAATAGATTATCTACTTCAGTACACCGAATTATGATTATAAATAAATTATGATAATAAAATAAAAATACGTTTCAAAACACATTTTTAAATTCAAACCTTTTATTTAGTCACCTGGTTCTAATGCATGAACTTTTTCATATTTGTAGTCATGCATGTTGTAATTTTTTTCGAAAATTCCCGGTGCACTGAATAAAAGATTTTATGCGGTGTTGCTGGGTGAGGTTTCACAATAGACAAAGAGGTTAAGACTTTCAATGAGGGAATCAAAACAAATCGACATTTTACAAAGGAATGCTATGTCTATCTTATAAAGTCGAAGGTAGTCACAAACTCTTACTGTATATGTGACAAATAACGATATTTCAATCAGAAGAATATTCTGATTGGGATAGTTAGATTATGATCGGAATTTATTATTGAGTTTTAAACTATAGTGAAATTTTCGATGATTCAGGTGAATTGCTTTTTTTTCTCTGGGCAATGGCGTATTTTATTCGAAAAGATGAAATAAAAAAAAGTTAATTGAATAAATCAACTGAATGAATAAATTTATATACATATAAATTGATAAGAACGATAAATCTTTTAAACTGAGCTAAGTTCGGCCGTTTCAGCATCGACATACGAATGATGAATTATGACAAATATCGAAAAACGAAAAACGACCACACGGTCATTCCCCTTATCGTACGATGCAGAAAAACTGGTGCTAATGATCCGACGAGTCCCTAGTACAGATAAGAGAATAGGTAATTTCACTATCAAGTTTTAATGACTACGTAGCGGAAGTAATCGTTATTTCAAATTAATTCCGATATCGTTTATCAGTCCACAACGAACTATCGTCTATTGACATGAGAAAATCATGGGTAAAAACCAATTGGGAAAATATTAAGAGTTCAATGCATCCGAGAATTAATTGGGTTTTGTTGTTCTGATTTCGTGAACCATGCAGAGATTTGTTGTATCTGATATTTGCTAATTTCATTTTTCGATCTGTATGGAGGTGGTGACCCCGTGGCTCAGAATTTTTTATGCTGAATTGTCGCTTTGTGTCTATGAAATTCATTTTTGTTGTTTCCCTGGGGAAATTCAACACTTCAAAATGCTAATCTATGTAATGTTAAATTGAGATGCTATACTTAAATTATGTTATATAAATCATTCGATTTAGGACTATGTCTAGATCATTGTTATAAAGAATTAAAGATGGTAAAGAAAGCGTGTTCAGTTTTTCACTTATAATTGGTAAAACAATACATTTTTTGGATTTTTTAAAGAAAATCCCGGAAGACGAGAAAATTTGCTGATGGAAAGTTCCAACCCCGAAAAACTGTACCCCTATTATCATCATATTAAATTAGCGTTGAAAATTGCCGTCCGCGTCTGTGGCCTCGCAAGTAAGTAGGTTACAATAAATAATTTGTTAAGGAAATATACAGAGTGAGTCTTTGACCACTGCATTAATTTTAACCATAGGTTCTTGAGATCAAAAGAAACACATTTTTCCTATACCGTTTTTACATATTCTGCGTTAACAAGTTATATGTATTTCAAGTTTCCACATTGGGCAAATACCCCTCTGTTGGCCAGTTTAGTTTGAATGAAAATCACCTTCCACGGCATTCACTATTGAATCTGAATTGTTTAAAAACATTATTTTCCCTCTAGGAAATGATTCACTCTCTCATGTTTCATCAGATGATTATATCGATTTAATTCCTTTCAACTTCAAATATCTCAAAAATGGGGCTATTTGAGAAAAAGATGATGAATGAATTTATCTGTAAAAAAGACTAATGATTTTAGGAAGTACAAGATATGGACCTTTAGTTCAAGTGATATTTGTTTTTCATTCAATTTAACCAATCTGTAGAGTAGTAGTGAGAAACCCGCAAGAAATGGATTAAATCTATTGATGCCGAAATATGCATGACTGTTATCAAGAACCTTCTACAAGAGATCATTTCAATTGATATTGTTATTTGAATATTACAGGTAAAAATGCAATTTTTTCATGAAATTTCAACACCCTATATCTTTTGATAGGGCCAAATTTGGAAAAATGTTATAGAAAGAAAATGTTTCTTTCGACGTCAAGAATCTATGGTTAAAATTAACGCCGTGGTGAAAGAGTCACCCTGTATAATATATCAAAAAAAAATTTATAAAATCTAAACACTATTTTTGTTGGTATTTCTCATTAAAATTGTCCAATAAACTAGATTGTTTATTGGAATAAAAATTTTTCGGCTCGTCTAGCTTTTTATGTTTACTCATGTAATGAAAATTCAATACTTTATTCATAATCATTTTTCGAGTAAATAAAAAAGCAATTTTACTGTGACATTGTGAAAAAATTTTTTTCTTTCATTTCTCAATTACAAACCGTTTTAATGCTAACAAAATACATGAAAAACAATTATCTCCATTCGTTTATAAAATTTTGTAAACAACTGGACAATTTCAATATTTTTTGAAAATATACTTTTACAATTTCTGTCATTCAAGATTTAAAAAAAAAATTTCTCAATTATGGTTTTGAATGTTTATAAAGGTTATTTTCATATTTCTTTCGTTCAATTTGCCATTCGAAAAAAAATTTCTTTTCCTAACTGACAATTTATTCTAAATCAATTTTTGCTTTTCTTCATTTTTTACTGATAGTCTTAAAAACTACATAGACCTGCCTGTGCGTTACTATAGTTTGAAAATATACGTAGTACAAAAGTTGCAGCGTCTGATCCATTTGTGGACTTAAAAACTACTATAACTTTTGATAATTAGAGCCATTTTTGTTGGTAATGAAATTGTCCTTCAGATAGGTCGTTTAATAATTAAGTAACTATTTTTTATCTCATGTGTTCTGGATTTGTTTTCCAAATTTATTGATTTTTTTGTGTATTTTTCAAATCTAGCAATCTAGCTCGATATAAAAACAAATTCGGTTACTGCACTTCGACCGGTCGAATTGAGTTTCTAATTTCTTCCGCGCCCACCGTATCCTCCGGATCTGTCACCCAGCGACTACTGACTCGTCGCAGAACTCAAAAAATATGCTCCATGAATGGATACTAGGCTCAGATGAGTAACTTATTGCCGAAACTGCACCATTTCTGATGGTTTAGATGAGTCGTTCCACCACGTTAGTATAGAAAAGCAAGAGAAACTTAGGAAAGAATATTATACTGTGATAAAAAAAGATCCGGATTTTTTCCAATCATGGAAACATTTTTTATACGTGCTTTTAGGAATGGCCTTCAGCTACTATGGCATCTATAGATCCAAATTTGGTTCTCTGGAGCGGTAATTCAAGTCTGTAAACAAAGAAGGAAATCACACGGCGCTGGATCATGCGAATGAGGTCATGAAAATCCAATTGTTTTACCACAAATCCGGTCGTTTGAGGCATCCTCTTGATTTGCAAACTACTTTTGCAAGATTTTTTTCAGTTTCAACTGATATTTTCTCATTCTTTCCAATGATTGTTGGCTCGTTTGTGTATCGTATTCATGGACCCATGTCTCGTCACCAGTTACGATTCGTTCCATGAACATGAGATCAGAATTTGAACGATCCAGTATGTTTGCAGCAACCTATATTCGGTACTGTGTTTGTAGCTCTAATGGAACGAGCCGAGCGACACGCAAAAGCAGAATTGATTCAACAAAATTGAAACGAGCAGTTTATAAGAGATGTTGAGATCACGAGCCATCATTCTAAACATTGTGTGGAGATTTGGGAGCACAATATCCTTTACTTGTTCGTCGTTTTTGTTGATTAAAAAGGTCGACGGTCGTCCTGGACGAGGCAAATCTTTGACCATCTCCTGACTGTATTTGAAGGCTTTGTACTATTCTTACTCTTGGATTTTCTAATAAACAGTGTCAATAAACTTTTCCCAGCATTGACTCGTTGCGAATGCAGCACCTGAATTTTTCTTCACTCCACCAAATTTGAAACAAACTCTTCAAACTGTTCAATATATTTTTCCCTTATAACATTTGCAGACGACCACTGAGGTCAACTAGTTCCAATAGATATCGTGAATAAACTAGTTGAGAAAACGCGCTCAAGTTGACGTATTAATGAAAGACAGTCCTAGCATTGTACAGAAACTTCAAATACTTGAATATACACAACGCGGATCCCTGTAATCATAAAAATGAATTTTGGAAAAAATATGTTGTTGTTACCCCATTGACCGATGGGCTATTCAAATGCATGATGGTTGCAGTTTTCAGAGTGTCTGTGTCAACTGGTTCAAGCAATTCCGGAAGAGTATGAGCGAGAAACCATATTGTATGTAAAATACAGGGTGCCATATGCGAGATACACGCAAAATGTAAATGCCTTGAACAGATCATTTGAATTTATGGAAGTGAAAGGTGAAGGGGGGGCCTACGATGATGCTCACAGAACACGTGTGTGCACAGAGCGTATAGCCAAGAGTCACAAGCGTGGATTTTTCTGATTAAGTGAAATATCAACATATTGACTGGAGCATATGGTTCAAGTGGTCCTATTCAGATTGCCTCTAATTGGTGGGTCTGTTCGTTGAAAAAAAAAATCGTTTCAAAATCACTTGTACCTTTCGATAAAATGTCTTTCAGTGCGTTTATTATGATAGATATTCGAACGATGTTTCGTTTCAATTCATTGCGTTATCTTGAGAATGAACAACGTATTGGAGTTTTTATTTTCAGCGATATGGATCGGATAAAAGTATCTACATATCAAGTAAAAACGTCATACATGACGCAGCATTGAGTGTATATGTATGAATCAGGGCAAAAAATCATTTTTATTCTTCAATATGATCTCGTTTCAGAGTGGATTCTTCTAGCTTTTCGATATCACCAGTGTTTAACGATTTAGCGTTACCTTCAAAATATGCTTCAGTTCAGTCAATCACTTTCTTATCTGAATCAAATCTAGATAATACGGTGGGTAAGGTAGTAATTAGAATTTGTTTGAGGCTGTTATTATTGATTTGCGAACCTGTGTATTGTCTTGGTCGAAGAGAATCTTCTTCCTCTCCAAATGAGGCTTTTTAGACCAATTTCAGCACTTGAACGATCCAACAAATCGATATACGAAAGCTGTTGAAATCAATCGACCTCAAAGTGAGACTGCTAATGTTTTTATGGAAAGAAAATATCAAAAAGAAAGCTTGAGTCAAATTCTGTATTGTGAACGTGTGCTCACTCGTTGCGAATGCATGGAAAAGGCAAAGGAGACTTTGATCAATCGAAAACCCAAGTCAAAGAAGAAGAATCTCAATATTTTTGTGTATTAATTGAAATTTGCCAGATACTTTTTTGTTAGAGAGTAATATGGTTCGAACGGGTTTGGAAAATAGCCAATTTCACCTTCCCACGTATATTTCATTTTCGAACAAAGCCGATTCACCCTCCTCGTTCTGAATTCCTAAAACCAGTTTTGCCAATATCATCCAACAATACATGATGCAGCTAATTGAAACGACATAAAAGCAATATTCTAATTACTGTAATTAGCTATGAAGCAAATGGTTCCATAGAGCACGCATACATCGTTTGCATTTAGGAGGATCCACACATTTATTGTTAACAATTACATAGTGCACGGTTCGCTGGGCAAGACTCTGAAAGACCTTACAACAGTTGGTCAATTATAATTTTACAAGTAAAAAGATAGATTATTCAAATGACTCTGAAAAAAACATTGTTATCTCTGTTTCTTTCACTCAATTACGGTTCATGGAATAATGCCGAGTCCGAATAATTTCCTGTTGAGATTTCTGGTCGTAAGAGATAGATGATATATGTCGTTTCATTATTATCGTTACATTCGAACATCGTCGGACTGTATTGTTTCGGCGATTATGTAACCGTATGCAGTATGCATAAAACATCATATCGTATGGTTGACGCCTTCCTTGAAACACATCGTTTTATAGGAATCGATCTGGTGTGTTTTTTGTTTATATTGTTTTAGCATATCCTCATCTCAGTGTTTTCTTCAGGAAATTTGCCGAGAACTTGAAATACGCACTCAAAGAAATTATTTTTATGTGTAAAAGCAGGCATAATTCAGGTTTACTTAAGGGACATTTGATTCCGATACTGTCATATCTATTTATGAGTTACCTTAAAAATTAATTCATAAAAATAAATGATCTTTCATAAAAACACATAATTTTTTATTAAAATTGTAATCTGAAGAAAATTTCTCATTACTCCGAAATAACTGAACCGAATAACGAGATGGATATAGATAATACACAGGATGTCCGGGAAAATGTGGGAAATCTCTCGGATTCAGAAAGAACATTAAGAAATAAGATGACAAATTCTCATAATGTTTTTCCTAGCGGCCACCCGCACGGAGGTACGGTCTCCTAAATAAAGCATGCCACTGGTAATCAATTTTTCTTGAAAAACTTTCAAACTACTCAATATAATTTAATGAAAATTCAATACGATGAACAGTAGTGAGCACCTCTCAAAATACTGCCCTTAAAACATAATTAGCTTGTTTAGTTTATCAGAGGCAGACTAGGATGTACATTTTATTGCTTACATTTTTAACACCCTTTATGATAAGGAGTTAAAAAAAAGAAATTTGAAAACTTTGAACACTAAGCTAGAGAAAAGGTATCGTTCATTGTCGATAAAATTAACCATTTTCCAGAAAAAAAAATAAAAGTGTGAATGAAACCATGATTTATAAATTTATAAAAAACATTCAAGGAACAGAAACGTTTTAGTTTAGGTTATTTAATATAGTTTATCTGCATACTATAAAATTCATTTGACATCAAATATCTGTATATGTATAATTTACTTCATCAATTACATACAAATAAACATTTAGAAGCAGAGGCTCGAACGTTCCTTGAGTAAGGTTCGTCTTGCCTGTACGCTATTTCAGATAAAAGTTTAAACTAGGTATTAGCTAGTGTTCCTACCATACAAACAAATAAACAATAATTTTCTTTCCCTGAAATAAGTGAAAAGAACATGTTGTTTCTTTGATTTGAAACAACACTTGCTTGAAGGTTTAGGCAACTGAACGACCAAGGGATGTCTTAACTCCACAGTTGCCGAAGAGGTGTATTGATCAGACTAATGATGAATGATGCTTTATTGATTATACTCTAATCTTATATACTAAATTGAGTAATGACGTTAAAAATAGCATTGCCATATTTGTTATCCGAATATTTTCTGGATGCCCTGTTACGTCAATTGTTTCTAGCCAGTCAGCAGATTTCGGTCGATTAGCGGCTCGCTTGGCGTGATCCACTTTTGATTGTTTAATAATTTAAATGGAATTTTCCATGTTATCGAAGATGAATGAATTTTTTAGGATAATGTTCGAATTTCGAACAGAACATAAAAAACAGGTAATGAGCCGAAGCATGTAGTAACAGGATAGTAGATTATAACTATATGACAATAAAATCTGGGACTTCACCGGAGTTCAACAAGTTGATCACATATTTATGGCCTCATCAATAAAACCTCTTCCTTATGAGAAAACCCACTGAGTAACAAGCCTCTTGAATTTCTTTTGGTTTGTAGTTCCCTGGATGTTTGTTGGAACGCAGGAATATATTCTTGGAGCAAGGTAACAACTTGACCTCTGCCCAATTGCCTTTTTAGCTCTGTATGTCTTGAAAAAGTATTTTTGTTCTGGTTGGATATGCATAAGGTGTTCCAATTTGATGTTCCAATTGTGAACTTGAAGTATAACTCTGAGATGATACAGTTGCCTAATGTTCAACACTTGGGACACCTCGTAGAGCAGATCGCTTACTAGATTTAAAAATAAAGATTAATCCCAGAAAGTCACCTTAACTAAAATTATTTTCATGAAATAAAGCCATGCTTTTATAGGAAATATTTGAAAACCCACCTAAAAAATACTGAAGACAAAAAATAAACAATAAATTATTTTTAAACGTAGGTCTAGACAGTTCAAATACATAACTACCAAAATTAGTTATTTTCAAATTAGTTATTTTCAAATTGGAAAATAGAAATAATTGATCATGAGCTTGCAACGACGAATTGAACCTAAATACGCTAATTAGAATCAACCGATAACGTTTTGAAATGAACCAACAGGAGAAAATTCATTGGCGTTAGAGATGCTGTTAAAGTTACATTCATCGTGGCGGATTTTGAAAAAATTTCAGATTATTCCTGCCCAAACATTGGAACTGATGTTGGTAATGATGAACAATAGTGGCGCAAGGGTTTTCATCCGCCCAGCCAGGTATGTAAATTTACAATACCATTTTTGGTCAACCCTGCTTATTGAAGTTTGGGGTGTGATCTAACAGCCAGTTTGCAAACTGGTGATAACAACTGCTCGAAATATTTCAAGCTGCGCAGCCACTTCAATTGAACGGAAATATTTTCTGTTCTTCTCGCACCAGTATCAATACTTGTTTTCCCAAAACTTCCTAAAAATTACTAAGGAAAGTCAATAATGTTACCTTATTAACTGGGAATCGCCCACCGGACTCTCTTAGCCCAGTCCTACATTGGAAGCGGATTCGGTCTGGCCAGCCAACCCGACCCGATTTGATTCTCTTCCGAGCAGTCCAAACCAGATCGAGCACTGCGTCCAATGTAGGAGGAAAGTACGTTTTCTTTGTTTTTGTTTCCTTCAGACCTAGCCAGACCCGTGCAGACTGTCTGGTCTGGAGAAATTCCGCTTCCAATGTAGGACTGACCTTAGATGTTGGTCAAGTCGCTGAAATATGTTATCATTTGGAATATTACGATTAGGATTTCTTTATTCATACAACCATCTTGCTTCATAAGCATCGCAAAATGCAAGAGCGTACATAAGATGCATATCTGCATACTCACTAAATGTGTATCCCATTATCAAATCAAACTTACCAAGATATTCAAACTTCAATAAATTATCAACCGGTAACGTTTGTAAAAACTATGCGTTCTTTAAAACTATTAACAATTTCTTTTTAATAAAAATAAAACATCAATTTTTTTAATTTGATTTTCTCGACATCCTGTATACATTCCTCAGATACCATCTAAGTTTCAGCCCTCTATCTCATTCTGCTAGGGCCTAAGGACAGATAGACAGAATTGATTTGAACACGGATTATTCATCCAAACAAAACGATTGAGACTACTTTTCTCTATTATTTGAAGAAAAATGGTAAGAAATCTATTTCTATCTTGTCACGGTTTCAAAATTCCCGCTCCAGTTAGTACCTGCAAACCGAACTGGTGGCATTAGTCGCAGTAGTTTGCCAACTTATCTCGTACGCTTCGATGGACGCCGTTGTCGGTGGTCCTTTTCTGTCATCATGTGACGTAGGTTGTCAATTACATCGTTCTTCCCGCATATTTGGTTGGAATGTCCTGGAGTAATTAATCGCAATTTTGCGGATCTGAACAGGATTTTGACTGAAGCCCAGAGAGAAATCTTATCATGTTGGTTTGGTTTGTTCGTTGGTGAGATTTTTGCGCTTTAGCGGAGTGGCGTATTTGTTTGGAAAAACGACGTGGGATTGCATCATTCTGCTTCGAATTGGGAATTATTATTGTACCGTTGCGAGGTACCGCAGATTCTGAACTGTCTTTGAAGTCTTCGAGCTGTTTGTCTAGGCTGTCTTTGAATTACCGTCGAGCTGCCGTGGGAGCTGTCTTTGGGGACCTCCACCAGATTTCGCCATCTAAGATACCACACCTGTCGTCTACCCAGGGCGCATTACTGTGAGAAATTGTACTACGTTGGCCCAGGAATATATTTGAGCCCAGTTTCCATCTACGAGACTGTGAGAATAATTATGGTTTGAGAAACTATATCCTTTTGTACTTCAGTCAAGCCACGACCTAGACTGTTATAGAAGGTTAGTCTGTAGAATTTAGTTAAGATTGATTAGTATCAAAGAGGCCCAATTCAGAGTGAATACTGTTTAGTACATAAAACCCGACCTATCGAGAAGGTCGCTTAGATATAAGTAAAGAGCTATTTGTAACGATTACCATCGAGGCTCTACGTATATAGCTTGGGGTGATATTACTGTTTGTTTAGTAAGAGATAAAGCATTATATCGAATATTCGGGTTGTGAAGTAAGAACTAGTTAGTGATCTACCTTCTGTAAGATATATCCTCGTTCGAGGGACCTTGTGTATTTCATTTGGGCTCATTATATTATTAAATAATTGCTCTATATTCTTTCTACCAGCCACTACCTCCCGCTTGTGTGATCGGGCTTGTTTGGCATCCTGAGAGTGCGTTCGTTATTTTCTCTCTTTTGCGACCCTGAGATCTTTAGTGTACTTTCCTTTTTTTTTTCTTTGTGTTATCATAAAAGAGAGTGGCGCCCCTTTATAAGTAGTCTCAGCTCTAGAGCTAACCGAGGAGGTACTTTGTGCACTCTCTGGAGCCGAGTGGGTTTGGTGACAATCTCTTCAGGAACCTGTAGCAATTCATTCGTAAAAAGCATTGTTTTCCGAATGAAAAACCTATTTCAGGAGTGCGGGGCAGAGTTTATTAAGAGTTCAGAATTATACTGAAAAAAAATGAAAGTATTTTCAGAAGAATATGTTGTTGCCTTCAACTGTTCAAAAATCTAGCAAAACAGAAAATTCCGGAGGAATTGATTACTTGATTTGAGATTTCGGGATGACCATTACGTTATGGTTGGCCGTATGATTAATCATTTCAAATTCAATATTGATTTTTGAGATTGAAATTTGTACTAAAATGCATTGCAGGTTCGTCATCTTTAATGGCAGACAGGAATTTTTATTATAAAAAAAAAAACCCAGAGGACGTATCTGTCTGATAATATCCCTGAATGCTTGACCCAATTAAAATGATAATATATTCAACCAACATCAACCAGGATTCAACGAAATCTTTATTCTATCAAAGGCCGGAGTTGAAAGTTCATCGTTTTTCTCTTTCCTAATGTTACCATTGAATTTAACGCTGCAATAAATTCAGAAAATTAACCTAGTAAAACGTCGCTGAATTGCAATAGGCTCATCTATAAAAAAAGGCCATTCAACCGATTTAATTTTGTTGGCACTAAAGCTCTCCCCTTCGAACTTTAAAAATGCTCTTCTTAATTTAAAATAAAGGTATAAAACGTCTATATAATTCCCGAGTGTCAGTATTCAAATGATATGTCATTGAAGTAATTGCGAATAATGAAAAACGTAGAGCTAGCAATCAGACTATTACATGTGGGGATCCTGTGCCCTCTTTGCTCGTAAAATAAGTTGGCAGCAAGCGTAATGAGGCATCGAGAAGCTTTATCACTCTATAAACATGGCAGGATTGTCGGTGACGTACGCAGTTATGCCACAATGGTCAATATGGCATACAGAATCGCGAAATAAAACCCGGTTTATTATGAACACCACTCACTGAAACACACGTTAGAGGTTATGGTCAAACGTTAGACCAATTTGTCATTTGCAATTAGAACGCTCCGGGCTCTATGGCCGAATCAGAATGACGTTGGGGGAGATGATTTTCTTGATTAGAAATCCGCCAGTCACCCCGGCAAAGCCGCGAGCTGAATGTGGCCATTTAGAGGCAAACGACTAGAAATGTTATTGTCGCTTATGGTACAGACTATTCGTATCGTTTTTGTTAATCCGAACGAACCACATTTTCTTTAGGATATGCGTTTCATTTAAACATCCAGAAAAACCATCTCCTCTACAGAGGTTCGCTTTCAAACACTTCTGCCGAATGTAATTAAATTGGAGTGAAGTCAAATTCCTGCTATTGAGATCAATCAAATCAAAATTGAATTCAATCGATCTCTTATATGCGCTTATAGATAAAATATCATCGTAAATCGTGCGAAAACTATACTATCTAACAACCTTTTGTGTTAAAGTAGTTTTCTATAGTATATGTTTCATCAATGTAATAATAATAATAAGGCATTAAAGCAGCCAAGTCGCGCCTGAAACAGTTATCCTGTTCGTCTGTAATATCTTTAAAAGGAGTCAAAATATAACGTTAAGAGAACCTAACATTGAATATTCAAATAACTAAGTATAAAATATAATTAAATATTATTCTAACAGCCATTAATCATTGTTATGGACCACATTTATTACTTATTGAATAATAAGTAATAAATAATAAATAAATTACTCATCATTTATGTTCAACAATAAAAGAGTTGAGAAAGTATCGTTCCTACGCACATAGAGAAACAGTTATTCTCTGGGTTGATTCTGATAGGGCTATAATTCTCCTGAGTAAATAGGCTATTTTAGTGATATGTAAGTGTCAAAAAATAAACTCTACATTATGAGGAGGAAAACTATTAAATCTGAAACAATGGTCCATTATTATTGTTTGTATTTCGGAAAGTGTAGTAGTAAAAATATCGTTTCGTAATAATTGAGAAGGTGATAACAACTTGGTTTGTATACGAAATTTTGAGATTTCTTTGAAATGACCAAACAACATTATGATAACCGCAGCTTATCTGATATCCTTGCTACCTTTGTGTGGCCTTTATCAGAACTGCTGTAGATTTAAGTCGAATAAACATAAACAATGATAAGCGTGTGTAGACTGTATGGCTCCTTGAATATTTTCTTCATTATCTAAGGTGTCACAATATCAGAATCATGTCGATGATACCGTATCTCCTTTGAAATATCGTTAAACACGAGTAGCCATAGATGGGTATTTGAAATCGGGAAAAATAAACTGTCGATGACATGGGATATCGGTTTAGTAAACATCCCAGCATAATTATCATAGTATACCGCTACATCATCGATCTCACATATATGTTAGATTGTCCAGTTCGGCCACTATAATATGCCAGCTGTAATTTAATAACCGATAATCGAGCTTGCAATTAAATCTTGTTAATAAATTACATTATACTGCAATTAAGGATTTTTAAGCATCGAACGTTGAATAACAACTTTTAATCAATAACTGTTACTTTGATTTTAAATTTACTCGTAATGGACTCTTGTCTTCATTTTGGATATGGCCGTTGATTTCTTGAACTACGACGTATCGTCAGAAAAAATAGAGATCATTTTGAAACCGAACAGTTATATTAGCCGACGAACCACGATTCAATTAAAAAATTTTAATAATGAATTAGAATCACCTATTCCAGTGAACAAAACATAACTTGGTGTGAGGGTATATTGTAAATAGGAAAGGAAGAACAAAATTGAAGGAATGATTGAAGAGATAGAAACCTCCAAAACATGAGAATTTCTCGATATGATGCATTCAAAAATAAGAATTCTTTTTAAGACAGAACAGAAATAAAGAAATTGCACATGTATTCTACTCTACCAACTAATTTCAAATGAACAGAAGAATCTAGAGTAACAAGATTATTTGAATTGATATCATGAGCGTAATAAATTCTAACAAAATAAATTCTAACAAAAAAGGATATAGATTCATATTGAAATAATAAGGTAATACAAGAATTAGGTCCATATTCAACACAAGTTTTATCAATTGTTTGTTTCAATTCCCATAGTTATGTTTAATTTTTTAAGCTTGAAGGACGTTGCTACAAACGTCCCCAAATTATACAGGGTGTCTCAAGTTCGAGTGCCTATTAGACGTTTCTGGAAAACTAGACATATTTGAAATCTGAAAATTGGGATTATGATATTGTTCGAAGTTCTCTACAGAGCTTGAATATTTTCGAAGCCGATTATACAGGGAGGAAAATTCGACGAAAACATTTTTTTTTTCAAGTTTTCCATTCCTGGTATGATCGAGTATTCAATAGTGAATACATTTCTGTTAAAACCATTGTATTAAATAGAATAGTTTTCAAAATATCCAAAAAAAAACTGGAAAAAAAGTCAAATATGTTCTGTCAGTAATATGTTCATTATTCTTATTTTAAATATCCTGAGCGTAAACCGTTTTTACAACAACGAAGAGGAAGGATGTGAAAAGGTCATGCATCTTTTGGATTTCAAAAATATCATCACAGGGTGTTTCAAATATTGTGTGGAAAATTGTGATCTTGAATTGGCCATAACTTCTGTTTTTCAAATTAGAACCCTATTTTTTTTAATTGTGTTGGATTCTGCGGTCAAAAATAATGATAGTTTTCTCACATGATTATGCTCCTAAATTCAATAATTTTTGAGTTATTTGAGATTTTCTGGATTTATGTAGTACATAGAGTCAAATTCTTCGAATCTGATATTCTGTGAGCATAGAAGATAACTCATCCCATTTATAATTCACAAGTGTCAGACAGGTCTTATTGTTAGTCGTTATGAATTTTTTTGATTTCACAAAATGAATCGTTGCTATTCTAATAATGAGATTTTGGATTTATTTCTTATATTGTATTTTTTCAATTGTATACGCAATAAACATTCAAATGCACTTAATGATATTGTTTATTTCAAATGGTGGATGACACAAAATGTTGATTATCCAATGAGAAGTATCCCCATTTTTTTTTTTAAATTTCGGAAAAGATGTTTCAAACTTTCCAAATCTTGGAATGTCAGAGCCCCTAAAGAATACAAAAGAGCAGTTGATGAAATTAGTATTTCGCCTTATTTCGAAGCGTATGAGAATTCATCTCTTCAATAGGAAACACATGAAATAGGTTCGCTACTTCAGTACACCGAATTATGATTATAAATAAATTATGATAATAAAATAAGAATGCGTTTCGTAACTCAAATTAACAAAATAAATGATCAGGTAAGAGTTTCAATATGGTAACCATTTTGTTTTACACACTTTCGAACTCGTCTTGAAACACCTCGGTTAGTCGCTCGCTCAATTTTCTTCCTCTTTAGTGAGTGGAAAACATCCTCCACACGCCGTTTCGAATCTTTTTTGCTTTCAATAGGAGATTCATAGACTACGTTTTGTATTCTACCCCATAAATAAAAATCTAAGGGAGTAACATCGGGAGATCGTGGGGGCCAAAACAGTGAAGAACGGCGTCCGATCCACCGATCACTAAACATTGCATTCAGTGCTTCAGACACCTCGTGCGAACTATGTGCCGGAGCCCCATCCGATTGATAATATGCGGTAGTCGACATACTCAACGGTAGTTCATCCAAAAACTCAGAAACAAAATTTCTCAGCATTTCCAAAATGTTTTCTGTATTTAAATTTTTTCCATAAATGTAGTACCGCACTTTATTGTTCATCAAAAGAGCAAACACATTAAATCTAAATTTGTTCTGGGGATTTCTTTGTCTTTTTCTATGAGGATTTTCACTTCTCCAAATGTGGCCATTCTTTCTATTAAATAGTCCTTCATTATTGAATTTTGCTTCTGCGTCTGTCCAAATGATCTTTTTCAAAAAATTTTTATCATTTTCAAGTTTTTCTAATATTCCTCTACAAAAATTTAACCTTTTTATGTAGTCACCTGGTTCTAATGCATGAACTTTCTCATATTTGTAGTCATGCATGTTGTGTTTTTTCAAAATTTGGTGCACTGAATTTCTGTCTAAATCACAAAAAATCTAAAGGAACCCAAAAAACCCCGAAGGAGCGCGAAAAAACCGAAAGGGCATAAAAAAACTCTAAGGAAGGCGAAAAACCCCGAAAGTGGACAAAAAAAACAGAAAGAGCGCAAAAAATACCAAAAGAACATATAAATCGCACACCCTGTATGACATTTTATTGATCTAGCTCCCGTACGCGGAAAAACACGAAAACTTTAGGAAAACTCTGGTGAAAGTCAGCGCTAGGAATGCGCAACTCAGATGTGACACCCTGTATATGAATCGAAAATATTTTATCGAATTAAGAACCCGTAAGCAGAAACAGCCGAAATAACTCGATGGAAAGTATTTGTTAATAATAGGCAACGCATATGGGACACCCTCTATATAATTGATTCGCAGTGGGTGCTTTTTCCAAAAAAAAACCGAAATAATATTAATTCAACTCCAGCATCGATTCACCCTCCGTGAATTTTACTAAAGTTGAATAAAAAAATTATTATTATTCGATAAAGCTCTAAAGATGTGCACATAAATAGAGGCTACTCAATTTCCAGTTGTTTCCGCATAAACCGAGTGGAACGGATTTATTCTGTGATGCTATACAATTGCCGCAAGGTCTATGTTTTCAAGACGATTCAATTCGAAACCCGTTCGGGTTTCTTCGTGGAAATTGTGGCAGAATGGAATAATTCTCGACTTTCAAAACGGAAAATTTCGGTCTTATCTCCCTTCTTGGAAATTAAAATAGGTTTCTACTGCCCGAACGAAACAGAAACGTCAAGATCACGTTAGATAAAAATTGAGGGAATGGAATTTTAAAAACACTATTTTAGAAATATAGTTCGTTTCTCTGTGTTTTCTGAGGCCGTTTGAACTGAATTAAAAGAAAGATTACACTATATGTGAGGAAATCCTACCTGCAAAAAGGTTTTTATGAAAATATCCATTGATTACGAATGATGAATATAGGTAGTCATATTTTGATAGATTCATTTATATAAATAAATACAACCAAGCACGATGAATTTTACACGGTCGTTCCTAAGTTTCTTTGTGGAGTGAAAATTGAAATGTACAACCCGAATAAAGTATTATCTGCTATCTGCAAATCCCTACCTGCGAAATATTCATTTTGATTTGTTTATTGTTTGGTTGCGATTACAAAACATAAGATTAAAATGTCAACGACAATTGTCATTTCAGAGTAGGAATCGACAGGGGTGAAATGAATTGGCTAGGGATTGCCAAACTGGATCTATGCTGGGTACTTTTTTGAATTTCATAAATACATATCGTAGACTGTTAAACAATAAGAGTATACCTTACCAGGGCTCTTACGAATCGTATGAATTGAAAAATTTTAAAATATTATACGGGGTATGTAATAAAATTGTAATTGAAATTATGTGACAATGTTCTGTGAACGTCGGACGTGACTGATGATCTGGAAATTTGCGTTTGAGCCGAAGTAAGCTATTTTCAGCAATTAATTTAGAATATTTTTAATTGCGATTGGAAGATACGTATAGCCCTATCCAAACGACCGATTCTCGGGGAGTACACATATGAAAACGGCTTTTCCTGATCGTGTCCGTGGAAAAAGCCTTTTTCAGCTTTACCGGACCATCTTTCGCGAAAAACCGGGAAATCGGTGTTTTAGATAATTTTTTTGAAAATGTTAGCGTGGTCGTAAAGGCGTGTGAAATGCACCTAACGAAGGTCCGTCTTATGAACTTTACGGTGCTCGCTTCGCTCGCGAGATCGCTTTCCCCTTTCTACCTCGAAATATCGCATTTCTAAACCCCTCGCCGACCCAAAGTTTTTTGATCTCATTCGGTGGTTACCTGTATCGAACCATCGATTACCACAGAAATATTCCTTATTGTTTTTAATATATTGGGATAATCATGTGAGAAAACTATCATTATTTTTGACCGCAGAATCCAACACAATTAAAAAAAAATAGGGTTCTAATTTGAAGAACAGAAGTTATTTAAGATCACAATTTTCCACACAAAATTTGAAACACCCTGTGATGATATTTTTGAAATCCAAAAGATGCATGACCTTTTTACATCCTTCGTCTTCGATGTTGTAAAAACGGTTCACGCTCAGGATATATAAAATAAGAATAATGAACATATAACTGACTGAACATTTTTGCCTTTTTTTCCAGTTTTTTTTTTGATATTTTGAAAACTATTCTATTTAATAGAATGGTTTGAACAGAAATGTATTCACTATTGAATACTCGATCATACCAGGAATGGAAAACTTGAAAAAAAATGTTTTTACTCCCTGTATAACCGGAAATTTTTTGTTTCACTCGATCGAATTTTTGAAAAAATAAAGGATCACGTTTTTGCTGTGAAAAGCTCATAATTTTTTAAATGAAAAACTAGAAGCTTTCCTCACATTTTTGCTGCAGAAAGTGCTTAAATTTGAAACAAAAAAAGTTAAGTCATTCAAGTTCTTGAAGCCCACCTTTAACTTCCATTGGTTGCTGAGATATCGATATTCGAAGACAAATGTACCGATATCTCGGCAGGAAGTTGACGTATCAAGGTGTACAAAAAAATTAAAGCTGAATGAACAAAGTATCGGATGCGTAAAATGGTTAATCTAAAAAAATTTTTTCCACGCCCGTAGACCAAAAAAAAACTTGGAAAATTTTTTTGTTGCTGGTTTTTCCACAAATACTCAAAACCGCAGAGATTGAAAAATTTTCAAGTTCCAATCCAAAAACTGAACACTTGAAGTTGCAATTTCTTTTTTTTTTTTTGTACGACCATGTCTCTCGAAGTTACGTGTTGTAAATTGCCTAATAATTTGGGATTTTTTTGATCCTTTAATTTTTTCCAGTAGTGTATATGATAGTTCTTCAAATACTTTCGAAAACATGTCCCTCACAACATTTCAAACACTGATCTGATACAATGATAGGAATAATGACGACTAAAATGAATGACATTCAGAAAATGCTTCAAACTTAAGTGAAATCTCGTATTTTATTCAATAATTTCAAGTGCCATTAAAAATTTAGTGTGAAATGCTTGCTATTTACAGGTTGAAATCTCAATAAGCTTTGTCTAAATATCGATTTTCGAATTTTTTAAATTTAAAAATTGTTATAATTGTTTCACTAAAAATATTTTACAATGTAATCATTACAATTTTTTCAATGAATGCATTTTTTGACCTAACCAACAATTAGGGCTCCAACCATAAGTTACTTCTGCAACAAATAAGGCTTAAATTCTATTAAAGCAGCCAAGTCGCGCCTGAAACAGTTATCCTGTTTGTCTGTAATATCTATAAAAGGAGTCAAAATATAACGTTAAGAGAACATAACATTGAATATTCAAATAACTAAGTATAAAATATAATTAAATATTATTCTAACAGCCATTAATCATTGTTATGGACCACATTTATTACTTATTGAATAATAAGTAATAAATAATAAATAAATTACTCATCATTTATGTTCAACAATAAAAGAGTTGTAAAGAAAGTATCGTTCCTACGCACATAGAGAAACAGTTATTCTCTGGGTTGATTCTGATAGGGCTATAATTCTCCTGAGTAAATAGGCTATTTTAGTGATATGTAAGTGTCAAAAAATAAACTCTACATTATGAGGAGGAAAACTATTAAATCTGAAACAATGGTCCATTATTATTGTTTGTATTTCGGAAAGTGTAGTAGTAAAAATATCGTTTCGTAATAATTGAGAAGGTGATAACAACTTGGTTTGTATACGAAATTTTGAGATTTCTTTGAAATGACCAAACAACATTATGATAACCGCAGCTTATCTGATATCCTTGCTACCTTTGTGTGGCCTTTATCAGAACTGCTGTAGATTTAAGTCGAATAAACATAAACAATGATAAGCGTGTGTAGACTGTATGGCTCCTTGAATATTTTCTTCATTATCTAAGGTGTCACAATATCAGAATCATGTCGATGATACCGTATCTCCTTTGAAATATCGTTAAACACGAGTAGCCATAGATGGGTATTTGAAATCGGGAAAAATAAACTGTCGATGACATGGGATATCGGTTTAGTAAACATCCCAGCATAATTATCATAGTATACCGCTACATCATCGATCTCACATATATGTTAGATTGTCCAGTTCGGCCACTATAATATGCCAGCTGTAATTTAATAACCGATAATCGAGCTTGCAATTAAATCTTGTTAATAAATTACATTATACTGCAATTAAGGATTTTTTAAGCATCGAACGTTGAATAACAACTTTTAATCAATAACTGTTACTTTGATTTTAAATTTACTCGTAATGGACTCTTGTCTTCATTTTGGATATGGCCGTTGATTTCTTGAACTACGACGTATCGTCAGAAAAAATAGAGATCATTTTGAAACCGAACAGTTATATTAGCCGACGAACCACAATTCAATTAAAAATTTTAATAATGAATTAGAATCACCTATACCAGTGAACAAAACATAACTTGGTGTAGGGTGTATTGTAATAGGACAGGAAAAACAAAATTGAAGGAATGATTGAAGAGATACAAACACTCCAAAACATGAGAATTTCTCGATATGATGCATTCAAAAATAAGAATTCTTTTTAAGACAGAACAGAAATAAAGAAATTGCATATGTATTCTACTCTACTAACTAATTTCAAATGAACAGAAGAATCATAGAGTAACAAGATTATTTGAATTGATATCATGAGCGTAATAACTTCTAACATAATAAATTCTAACAAAAAGGATATAGATTTATATTGAAATAATAAGGTAATACAAGAATTAGGTCCATATTCAACACAAAAGTTTTATTAATTGTTTGTTTCAATTCCCATAGTTATGTTTAATTTTTATAAGCTTGAAGGACGTTGCTCCAAACGTCCCCAAATTATACAGGGTGTTTCAAGTTCGAGTGCCTATTAGACGTTTCTGGAGAACTAGACATATTTGAAATCTGAAAATTGGGATCATGATATTGTTCGAAGTTCTCTACAGAGCTTGAATATTTTCGAAGCCGATTATACAGGGAGGAAAATTCGACGAAAACAAAACTCTACGTACACCATAAATCCAGAAAATCTCAAATAACTCAGAAATTATTGAATTTAGGAGCATAATCATGTGAGAAAACTATCATTATTTTTGACCGCAGAATCAACACAATTACAAAAAAAATAGGGTTCTTATTTGAACAACAGAAGTTATTTAAGATCACAATTTTGCACACAAAATTTGAAACACCCTGTGATGATATTTTTGAAATCCAAAAGATGCATGACCTTTTCACATCCTTCCTCTTCGATGTTGTAAAAACGGTTTACGCTCAGGATATTTAAAATAAGAATAATGAACATATTACTGACTGAACATATTTGACTTTTTTCCAGTTTTTTTTTGGATATTTCAATACAATGGTTTTAACGGAAATGTATTCACTATTGAATACTCGATCATACCAGGAATGGAAAACTTGAAAAAAATTTTTTCGTCGAATTTATTTTCACTCCTTCTAGGTATAACCGAAAATTACATCATATTAATATCGTCTAACACTCAACTGAAATGCAAGTGCTGTTTCGCTTTTTAAAAATAAATATTCAAACCGTTTTATTTTATGTCTCATATTTCACCAAATCTCAACAATTCAATGACTGTACGTATAATTGTATCGATCTTATCCATATGTCGATAGGTCACCACAACATTTTCACAATTATTAGTCATTTCGAGAGGGTAACATGACATATTGAAGGCTGAGCTTACCAAATTATTGGCATAACCCCTACGACGGCATATGTTACTATATAATTTCATTACTGTCATTAATCTAAGGGATTTGAGACGCCAAGAGATCTACCTAATTCTCTTCCACCGTACTTATATGATAACCATAAGGAATTAATTTCAATTTTTAAATATAATTTTCGAAAGTATCTCAACTTCAGTTATGAAAAAATATCAGAAGATTTTGATGGGTAAAAATTTCCATTATAATTTGAAATTTGATTATGTTGTGTACAGAATCAAAATGACATTTTCGAAATCGTCAGACTATACACGACATTGAGATTTTTTAAGGAATTCAAAATCAATTCAAATTTCTGAAGTAGAAAAGAATGGTTTTATTTCAAAATAACCTTGTGAGCGTGGCAAAAACCCCCCTTAATTTGAAGTAGTTAGTTCAGAATTAGTTGAAACCATCTTTTGCAAGTTGCTTCTGATAGAGCATGATCACCATATACCTCGACAAGCATTCGATTTTTAAAACAATATTGATCGTTTGCCAAAAGTTCAAGAAGTAGGAGAACCCATATAGAATGAGACTAATTTCTGTAATATAAGTGAAGCATTTATTTTGATTGCTGTGAAGCGTCCCTAATCGAAATATGAGGGTAGCAGATGATGGGCCGGATGCTTAACACATTTAATTTTGAAAAATCATTTACCTGCCTGTTAAGTGATAATTGTTTTATTATCTTTCACCTAATCAACACAAATTGAATGTGATAAAATGACGCAGGTCTATTAATTCACGTCAGCTTAAAGTGATTTATAAAACAGAAATTTGTTAAAGCTCGTAATAGATTTCCCACAGTCCTATTAACTATCCCACCCCATTATATGTGTTTATGAATGGCAGGTTTTTTATATATTATAGCGAATTTAGAGTTTTGAACGGAATCATGCCTGAGAAAATATTTTTTTAATATATCAGTTCATATGGGCAGTTGATTGAAACAGACTTCATTTCTTTAAAACAATTTATTCTGAGCTCTACCTGTTGAAAAATCCAATGTGTGTTGCCGAAATGCTGCTGGACCAGAAGTTTTTAGGGTACATCCTGTCTCGACAACATAAGAGAAAAGCGTGTTCCAATCTGTTTATGATCTAATGTAACTCCAAAATAACAATTGGCCTGATGCAAATGGATTTTTCCATCATGGCTCAGGATCTTTCAAAGAAGATAATCATCTCTGCTTAAGTTTTCCGTATACTAAGTGAGAATTGCCGAATAAGCTGATATTTTTACGACCCTCCACTTGGAATTTCTGCGAGTATCAACAAGACAATTCTCGAATTGCATTCGGCGATAAATCTATCAGGACATTCTTAGCCGAACGTAAAATGTTTTACGTCTCCCACCGAGTCCGGCCTTAATGAAATCCAGTCGGAATCAATTATCGAGCTGTATTCCCTTGAAAAAGGTTGACGGACAAATGGTCTCGGCTCTTTTTGGATAGTGGGAACCCTTCAGAATTAGATCACGGGATCATGAGGCCGAAAAAGGCAAAGGAAAACAATTTGAGGCCTTTGGTAGGCATTTGGAATCTCCTTTTAGCGGTGATTCTGGGCCAGTTTTAAAATTAGTCAGATGTGCTTTTCAATGATTCGCCGGTCTATTTTTCACGACGCGTGGAGTTATCAAGCTGAAATATATGCATTCACTCTCTTGTAGATCTTGGAAAAGCCATACTTACAACCCAATGCAATCAGAGATGCAAATTTTAGACATTTTCAAGAGACTTTTAACTCACAGGGTTATTTTCGTGACATCCAAATCTTGAAAATCGGTACAAAGCAACGTCTAATAACCCAGCCATTTTTAATGTTCCTAATTCCAGATACTGAAAAGGAGTCAGAACTTACAAGGTTCTTTTTATGAACCCAGAATCTTGAAATTTGGTAATAAGCAACGTCTCATTATCCAACAACCGCTTATGGTCCAAATTTCAGACACTGGTGGAAATTGGTGGAAAGCAACGTCTAACAGCCTACTAACCGTTTAAGGTCCAAATTTTAGACTGGCAAGTTGGATTCACCACTCACAGAGTTCTCTTCGTGAACGCAGAATCTTGTATTTGGTACGAAGCAACCTCTTATAGCTCAACAGCCGTTAAGACTACAAATTTTAGACACTTGCAAGGGAATCAGCACTCACAGGTTTCTTCTAGTGATCTCAGAACTTTACAATTTGGTGTCTTATAGCTTGTTGGCACGACAAGGGCCTTTGAAAGTTTATGCTCTGAATTTTATATACTTGTAATGGATCGAATGCTGGAGAATCAGTGTATCTTAGGTTTCTTCACGAGCAGAAATGTCACTTTTTCACCAGAGAATCTATTGATTGTAATTACGAAGCAACGTCTTATAGCCCAGCAGTTGTTTATGGTCCAGATTTTAGACTGCAAGCTTGGAATAAAAGTGATCACCACTCAGAGTAATTCTCCTTCCAGTGTGTGAACTCATTAATCTTATAGCCCAATTTGGTCCAGATTATACTGGCAAGTAAGTTCTCATATGCGAAGCCAGTAGCCGTTTATGATCCAAGTTTCAGATACTACTGGTAAAACAATTAGTACTCCCAAGGTTCTTCTCGTGAGCTTAGAATCTCGCAATTTGATATAGAGCAACGTCTTATGGCCCAGCAGCCGTTTATGCTCCAAATTCCAAAAACTGGCAAGGAAATAAATACTCACAAAGTTTTTCTAGTGGCCTATAGCAATTTCGTTCGAAACAACATCTTGTTTTCCACCAGTCGTTTAGGATTCAAACTTCAAAAACTGGTAAGAAAATCAGTTTTCACAGGATTCTCGAGGCAAGGTCTTGTAGACCAGCAATTATTCATGCTCCAAATTTTAGACCACTGCAAGGGGATCAGTATCACAGGGTTCTTCTCGTGAACTGAGAGACATGTAATTTGGCACGAGGCAACATCTTAGCCCTGTAGCTCTTTATGCTCCTTATTTTAGACGCTGGCAGGAGATTCAGTCGTCACGGGGTTCTTCTAGTGAACTCATAATCTTACAATTTGATCGGGAGCAACGTATTATAGCCCAGCAGCTGTTATGCTTCTACTTTTAGATTCGAGCAAGGGAATCAGTATTCACAGGGTTCTTCTCATGAACTCAGAATCTTGAAATTTTGTAAGATCTATCGTCCTATAGCCCAGATATGATCTTGACGTAGAAATGCAGAATTTAATGAACATTGAGAGAGAGAAAAAAGCGGGGGTGGTGCCACCATCATTTATCGATGTCCCATTAACCTACCTTTCGATAGAGATCAATAAAAAATGTTGAGAACAACTCGAATAATCATTTTACATGAATTCCGTCATATCTATTATCATCCAGGAACATTCTTCATAACTATGGACTTTCAACTTTTCATTGATTTTGCTGTTGTAGACTGAAGGTTCTTGGTTATTAGGAAGGCTCGGTTACTCTAATGACACTCCAATCTGTCTACCAAAGAAAATGTCACTTCTTGGTTCCCGAAGCGCGCTCAACAGGTTCATTATATTCCTACTGCAAACGTATTGTTCACAAAGTCGTAGTAAATCTCCAGCTGTTGCACCAATAACAAGTTTGAACTTGAACTAGAATCATTTAATTACAAAATACTCCAAATAATACGTTAGTAGCTATTGAAGTGAGGTTACAGTCATTATCGTCTCGGTTAAAACGAATTATCCGCTATGGTTTAATGAGATGTAATTGTAACTTAAAAACAAACAGGGAGCACAATAAGTGTATATTAATTGAATGCGACAATGACATGGGGAGCCATCAAGAATGAAATTGTCGATGTGGAAGCTATTCTAGTAGCATTCGCTGAAATAATCATATTTTCATAGTTCGAAAATTTATCATTTAATTTGAATTTCGCTGCGAGGTGAGTTGGAGATCTTGGATTAACGTACACATATCAATATAATTGAGTCCGGCTCTGCTGTCATTCAGCGAAGAAGCTACCTCAGAACGTTAACCTGAAGAAGGCATTGTTTACTTTTCAGAAGATCTTCGCATCCATAACGTACTCAATTGGCGCTTTTTTAAATTCTGAGGAAACCAAGAGTTCCAACATTTTTTCGACTACAGACTGGCGCCAGCTAGTTGACATTCCTACTTGATTTATTGTTCATCGAATGTCTAAATGAAAATCTGACCAGATTTCCATCTTTATCAATCCGGTTGTGATATAAATCTTTACCTGAATTACTTTGTGGTTTCCTGTTTGAAATAGTGCTTCACTATTACCCCCTTTCATTTCTAGAAATCGGTGTAGTCCGTTCAACCCACAATTTTCAAAGCTATGTTTATTTGTCATCGAATACGTTAGAACATCGCCACTTCCTTTTACGGTGATTAAATATAGTGTAGCAATTTCTGTCATCAATGGGACACATCCTATAATCATCCAACACAATGGGTAGGAAAGCAACTCCAGGTGTTTCATATACACAAGCTCTGTTATAATGTGAAGTAATAATAAATCATACATCAATCACAATGGCAATCTGATAATCAAAAGCTTTATTCAAATTTTCACAATGGCCACTCCACCGTAACCGACTGTAGAAGCAACAGCCCCGCCCGAAATGGCTGAATTGATACAACACCCCATCCGAACTGAACTCATCGTTGCTTGAAAAAAAAATTAACCTTATCTTTCTGATTCGTGACAGAATACGATACATCGATAAGGTTCAAAGCCATTACGACGATATGAGGATCTACAAATGTGTTAATAATTACCTTTCCGCAAACAGGAATTTGTTAATTTGTGAATTTGAGGGGCGGAAACAGCCCTTGTGATATTCTTTTGTTTGTATTGAATGAAATGGTTGTGGATTTTATGTTTGTTTTTATTTCGGTGATAATCTCCAGAAGGATGGATAATTGGGGATTATGACTCCCAATTATTAATATTACAAGACAGTGGTAGAGATTGATATATAAACTCAAATTTAGAAAAAAAATACAATGAAACGTAGAAATGAATGAATGGATGTCGATTGAAACTGTTGTTGGGTTGCCGATCTATGCAGAAATTACTTGAATTACTTTACATGGTGCTGACACAACTTCTCGCTAGAGGCTCATATTCGTATCTCCTCAGTAATCTGATCTACCATAATTGAGCATAAAAAAAGTGATTCATTTTTATCAGTTATAAAGCTCATTTAGATAATCTGGGCCAAAAAGTGAAAACTAAATGCTATTGTTCAATTATTGGATCATCTTGAGGTGCTGATGCGTCCACTCCATACCGGTATGAAATGAGCATTTTTTCTTGTGAAAATAAAACACCAACAATTAATGGGAAAGTAAAGAACATTTAATTCAAAGTATTGTTTTCTACACATTTCGATCAAATTTCTGGCAATTTGTGGATACCACGCCAATATGACGAGTGGATCAGCCGCTCCCAGCCAATTGTTTTGATTGTATCCTGATCCAAGTGTGTCCAGGTGCAATGTTTTAGTTTTGTGGTAGCAAAAATTGAACGTTTTCAGTTACAGGTCCAATTAAGAAGATCGAACCCCGTATCTACTCCTGGATCAACTCGACCAAATCCTTTTTGCCACCTGTTCAATTGTGCGGAATCAGAGTCCAATGTGGCGGACCCTCAAAAAAAACTTGTTTTCTTGACAATTGTAGATAGAGTAATAGTTGAGTACGTATGAATCTTTTTAAAGTAACACAGCTGCGATAGAAGCTTCCTGTCCTGATGTATTTCTAATGATGCCGTCTTATTCCCTGAAAATCAGCCTATTGTTTTCATCGCCAGAGATCTTTTTTAGACTCGTAGAATCCACACAATCACGTAACGTAATATGGAGTGACAAAAAATGCCAAAATGGACGGTGCACGTGATTGCGTTTGTAGCATTTACGGTAATTACTGAATATTACAAAAAAGTTGAACTGAAACCAGTCACCGTGTAGGAGGAAATATTTCATTGGGGTCACATAGGTCGAAATAGATTACAATCTGAAGACGGCCACGCGCTTCCACAGGTGGCCATCCGGTTGCGAGCCATAACCGTCGCCCAGTGGCGTACGAGTCGCAAGGGCATCAAACCTCATGAAAAATTTTTCTGTGATCTCCATCTTACATCAAAAAAGATTCTTTCCAGTCACATTGGAGTGAACTTCAGTCTGTACTTTGTGCAGTCGCTCGTGAGAGGCGATCGGAAAATCTTTTGTCAACTTCCTACGTCCCTGCTATCGGACGTGGGCTGTTGCTGGACTCGCTCGGCGACATCTTGTTGGGTTTAATTAGTATTATTGCAAATCTGGGACCGAAACGGATATCAAGGATTGAAGCATTCGATGAGAATGCATGAATATTCAATTGTTGTAAACGGATAATTCTTTTCAAGAAGCGAATCTTGATTCTTGCACCCTGCTCTTCATCAAAATATTCATGAGTCTAGTTTAGAGATCGAACTAGAAATATCATATTCTATTCTGAAGTTGACATACAATATACCTTTCGATTTGCAAATTGGCTGTTGAACCTAAAAAAATTAACTTTCCTTCGAAGAGAGAAGAATAACTCGGCTTGAAGTAATTCACTCCGAAAGTCGACAGACAAGTTTTTCTTAGTTTATGATCATTATTGCAAAACCTCACGGGTCTGGAACATTTACGCAAATATCATTGGCACGGTTATCACTATCTTCATCATGATAAATATCGCGACACTCTTTCCTTCAATGTTCTATTACCGAATTTATTATTACCATCATCGAAGACGATACGGAAATTATCGCAATAGTTTCGACGATTATTTTCTTAACAGAATCGCGAATTGTTTAGCAAAAATTATCGTTACTCGCATCGCAAGCGTTATAGTAAATATTGCGAATAAAATACAATTATTGTGTGAATATTATAGTGACTAGTAAGCGGGTAGATCAATAAGCCCGTAGAACCATAGGCCAGTAGTTCAATAGGCCAGTAGTTCAATTGGCCCATGGATCAATATAGACCATAGATCAATATAGACCATAGATCAATATTGATATATCAATGAATCCCGCAGAAACACGAAACACGTCAAAATACCCGTTGAAAGCGAAAAAACATGAAAGTACTGGAAAAAACGCATAAAAACACGGAAGGATCCGAAGAAACACGAAAGAAACCGAAGTTACACGAAAGAAACCGAAATTACACGAAACAACGCGAGAGAACACAAAAGAACCCCAAGTAACACAAATAATCCAAAGGAACCTGAAAAAAAACCCGAACGAATACATATAACTTGAAAGCGCTCAAAAAAACTCGAAGTCACGCGAAACAACCCGGAGAAATACAGAAAAACCGAAAGCGCGCAAAAAAACAAAAGTACTTGTAAATTGCACACCCCGTATATCACCCGAACGTAAACTCATTGTAAATTGCACACCCCGTATATCACATGATCGCAAATTCATTGTAATTCGCACATTCTGTATGACATTTTATCGAAATTAGATCCGATACGCGAAAAAACATGTACAATTGCATATAGGACACCCACTATATAATCGATTCGCAGTGGGTGCTTTTTCCTATAAAAAATGCAGAAGGAAAAACTCGCGAAGAAAGACTCTGGTGAAAGTCAGTGCTTCCAATGTGCACAGCACGTATATCAATCGATCGCAATCGGTGCATTCCACAAAGGCAGTATAAGCATTATTCGATAAAGCTCCTATGTAACACCCTGTATATGAATCGAAAATAATTTTTCCATAAAAAATAAACCCAAAGAATATCGTTTCAACTCCATCAATTTCACAAAGGTAAAATAAAAATTATTCGAAAAAGGTCTGAACGTGTATTCATGAACAGAGTGCTTAGCCGTTTTTCCCTGAATAAACTAAGTGTGTCGGATTTTAACATAGAGTATCATAAGTTGGATCGGAGCTCGGAGAGGGCAATGAATTCGCGCGAAAATCGACTGAAAAAACGATTTTGAAATTTTGAGGTGCTTCGATTTGAGGTGCTGTCTAGAGATTCGGAATCTCCTGTAGATTCTTATTCGAGTGCTTGGAAGGCGCTAACAATCTTCCACCACCCATATCGAGCGAAAAATTGATGCCGGATTTTCAAATTTGCAGCTCGCGTTCGGCTATCATCGGAATCGTATGAGAAATTGTGACACTTGACCTCGAATTATCGAGGAAATTGCCGAATTTGGAATGAAGAATTCACGGCCTTATCTCGCTACTCTCGTTTTCTAACGATCGCGGGGCGATTTATATCGTTTTCGAGCGGCACGGAGGGAAAACGTAGGTGCGGTTTTTGACGTTTCAGGGAAGTCGGGAGTCTAAAAATTGCCGTTTTACATGCCTAATTTTCGTATAGATTTCGAGGGGCTCCGCGGCTGAGCTCGTAGCCACGTACGGGGACGTTCTTCGTCCAGAAAAAGCGATCCCCTCCGCCCCGCGAGATGCTCCGGCTTCGGAAGAGTACTTTCGCCCGTTTTTTTCGCGATTTTGAAAATCGGCGATTTCGCGATTTTCGTTTGAAAATTTCTGGCACTTTAAGAGCGCCCGGGGGGGGGTTTCGGGGTCGCTTCTCCTAGAAGAGGATACGCCTTTTCGATCTGTTTTAAGATTCCCTCTGGAGCGGCCCTGCGGGCCGCTCGGAAAGCTTCCCTTTCCGGGTCCCTAACGGGACCACCTGTCAAAATTTTCTCTGGTTCACGATCTTATTACTATATTATATAGACCATTATACATATAAGCACGATTATGGCGATGAGTGAATATAACGAATGTTTTCACGAATATTATCGTGACACCTAGTACAAGAATTATCTGAAATATTACCGCAATGATTATCCCGAATTGTTTTGTCGATATTAAAGTGACACCAATACCGAGAATTGCCATTAATTTTGCGAAAGTTATGGTATATATTATCACGAATTATTTAGTGGACAACTGCTTAGATGTTTGACAGTTTGTGAGTGCAATGTTCGTGTATCCAATTGGAAATTTCATTGTGATACTGAAACCTAGTGATCATAGTTTGCATAATAAGGATACTTATTGCCATAATCAAATTGCATATTATCGCTTGATGATTAATATTATTGCGGAGCTTAAGTTTCAGTTATCGTTAAAAATATCACCGCAATTATACCCGAAATTTTCGTAGTTCCTGTAGTAGAGTTTTTGGCCAACATTATTGTTACGCCTATTCGATCAATTATCGTGAATATTTTTGCAATTATTATCAGGACAATTATCACGAATTCTTTTGTCGATATTATTACCTATAGTGGAAATTGTGCTGAATATGTGCGCGATAATTATCGTCCTGAATATTATCGTGATAACTACCGCAAATATTATCGTGATAATTTTCAATAAGCATTGCCAATATTTTCCTGAATATTATGATCGTCGCCATAACATAATTCAATTAGATTTTGGCAAAGGATTTTTTCCATTTTTGGACCAATCTACTGACAGTCTTCAGATATCACTCGACCAAACAATATCTGAGGAGGGATTGTTTAGCTCTTTTCGGAGGAGAGAGTGGGCGAGGTACAACCATCTCCCATCGGGGCAGAGCACTTTGGAAGTGCGGAAGAGGTATTGCGAACACGGGGTGGAGGTGTGAGGTGCTGACATGCGGGGCTAAGTTTGGTAGCAATCAGTTAAGTCGATTCGAATACGATAGCGTATGACATCAGGATCTGTGATCCGGTAGCAGGAGAGAGACTCGAAGCGTGTGTTTAGTCGAGGAGCGGGGGATAAACAGCCAGCGCGACGCGAGCCAGGCGCGCGCTGAGTCCAAGGCTAGCGTTGCACTCGGCGGCCTTGAACGATCACACGTACTATCAGAGCCTCACTTGCACTTTCCTGCAGTGCGGCGGACCAGCAGGATCGGCAGAACCCGTTGCGCTCGGCACCCTGACCCTCGCTGCTGTGCGCTGGCTGCCGCGGCAGACACGGAGTGGGCGGAGACAACAGAGTTGTTGACCTCAGGTCACTCTGGGCCCGCTATCCTTCTCCGTCTCTCTCTCTTTCTACTCGAGCTTTATTTATAATTTAGTTTTATTTTCGTTTATTTTTTTCAATGTTCTCCTCTCTTGGGAGTGGAACAGGTTTGTTAAACCATTGTTGATCTACGCGAGGGTAACGTTTCTCCCGAGAAGGAATATTCAAACATATCTCGTAACCCCTACAATCCTAGTGACCCTGGATTGACCTTTCTTAGCCGATGAGGAAAGTATAAATAAAAGTGGATCTCTGTGATTGTTTTTTTTTTTTGAAGATGTAGAGTCAAAGATGAATCACCCATATCAACATAATCTCGAAATTCGTTTGTATTGTTGTATCATATTCATTTTCTGTTGAATTTTATCCTAGAAGACTCATAAATCCGTGACATTTTTTTCAAGACCCTCTCGAAGGCAAATCAAACTGATTTATTTTCTTGAACATTTCTTATTTTGGTATTAACTCTACAAAGATAACATGTGGTGGTCCTTTGGCAAGAAATTTTTTCAATTTATACTTTTTCAGAACACCAAATCGATATGTCTCCATTAGAATAAGTATTTTAATTCATTCTAATGTTGTAATTTTAATTGTTCACTTCGATATTTACTTGACTTTTAGGGATTCAGTAACAAGTTATATTTATGATCAAGAGATCTCAGTCAGTTCATTGCCAAACGACGTTTCAGACTGTGTCCTCTATCAGATTTGGACTGGGATATTAACACAAGCATTATTATGATTTCACACTTGCAACGATTAAATTTATAGTTTACCATACATTATATATTAAATAAAATGAGTAGAGATTCAATATCCATTTCGTGATATGTTTGAAATTGTCAACGTGAAAAGTTTTTGTCTTGTGTTGACAGTTGACTCAGTGTACCGAAATCATAAGTTCTTCTTCTCCATTATCTTATGTGTTCTCATTATTTATTTTCTGAACCAGTGTGGAGTGAATTTTTGTTATGTTCCATATATATCATTTCTGAAAATTGTCTGGTCTTTCTTTTCTTCTCCTTGTATAATAATTTTGTATTTTCGAAAGGGAAAGTATTGTTATTTTATGTTTATATAAAAATGTTTGGGTTTTGGAATATTTATGACCCTTCATTATGTTATTATATCTTTGTTAAGTTTGTGTTGAATGATTGTTTGGGCTATTACCATCATCTATTGTGGATGTAATGATTTCCGACGTTTCGATAGACATCTTCTATCTTTATCAAGGAGAAAAGTAAGAAACCTTTTGAAAATTATCAATTTTCAAAAAGTCAATTGACAGAAGTCATGAAAGAAAATGAACGATGTTATATACTCATCGGTGATATGATGATCTTTTTAAGTTGGATCGAACTATCGGCGTCCAAACTTCTGGTAGATCTATAGATGGAGCACTTATGGAATCAGGTGTTATTTTCATAAATGCTGCTTCTTTGATTTTTCTTCTTGCAAGTTTTTCTTCTTTGGATATTATTGATGCTTCATTCCACTTTATACGATGATTCTCATCTACAGCATGTTGGACCAACCTGGATTTGTCGCTGTCTAGTACTCGTAGAAGCTTCTGATGTTCTTTTATTCTTACATTCAGAGGGCGTTTAGTTTCTCCGATGTAAGATATTCCGCACTCACAAGGAAATTCATATATGAAGTTCTTTGTCCTTTGTGTTTCATTATTAGGCTTAACTTCTGTAAGTTTAGCTCTGATAGTGTCTTGAGTTTTGAATGCAGTCGTTATGTTGTATCTATTTCCAATTCTTCTCATTTTCTCCGACAAACCTTTTACATAAGGAATTACGGTTTTAATGGTCTGATTTATATCTGTTGGTTCTGGTTGGCTTTCTCTTATTCGTCTAGCTTTTTCTAATATCTTTTTGGGGTAGCCATTGCTTCTAAGAGTTTTCGAGATGTTATTTATTTCTTCATTTTGGTCTTCTTCAGTGCAACAAATATTTATTGCTCTATCAAATAAACATTTTGCTACTCCCAATTTAGTGTTTAGTTGGTGGTCTGAATCAAAATGTAGTTATTGTCCTGTGTTCGTTGGCTTTTTATACACAGTGGTTCTTGGGATTCCATTTTGTTTATGTACGAGTACATCTAAGAATGGAAGTTGTCTGTCTTTCTCGATTTCAATTGTGAATTTAATTGATTCCTCTTGATTGTTTAGATATTGAAGGAATCCATCTATAGTGTCTCTTCCATGTTGCCAAATAATGAAAGTATCATCTACATATCTTTTCCACAGTTTGGGTTTAAATGCATATTTTTCTAATGCCTTCTGTTCGAAAATTTCCATATATAAATCAGCTAAAATTGGTGATAGTGGTGAACCCATGGCCATTCCAAATTCTTGTTGATAAAAGATGTCTTCAAATTGGAAATATGTTGTTTCAATACAAATAGAAAGCATTTCCTTAATTGCATTCACGCTTAGTGTAGTTCTTTCACTAAGGGTTTGATCTTCTTCAAGCTTTTTCCTAACTATGATAAGTGTTTTATCTGTTGGAATATTAGTGAACAAACTGGTAATGTCGAAGCTGACCACAACGTCTTCTTCCATGATTTCTTGATGTTTGATTATTTCTATGAAGTGTTTCAAAAATTGAAATCATGTTGGCGGCAGAAGAAACTGCACAAAAAATTAGAGAACCTGAAAAAGCCGAAGAGTACAGATGGAAAATCAGAACCTTGTTAGACAGGAATAACAAAACACCTCTACCCAATATAAATAAAGCTGAACAGAGGGCATTAAAAGATCTTAACTCGGATAGTTCCATAAAGATACTTTCAGCAGACAAAGGAAACGCCACTGTAATTCTAGATGTTGGCTCTAATAATCAAAAAATCAATGAATTATTAGAAGCAGGAAAATACAAGATTTAAAAACTAAAAAAGGACCCTACCACTTACAGTTGTAAAAACAAGATTTACAAAATCCTTTATGAAGAACTACACCAAAGTTCAAGTGAATGCAATTATGGAAATGCTTTCAGTTTGTTCATTTGTATTGAATTGAAACAACATATTTCCAATTTGAAGACATCTTTTATCAACAAGAATTTGGAATGGCCATGGGTTCACCACTATCACCAATTTTAGCTGATTTATATATGGAAATTTTCGAACAGAAGGCATTAGAAAATATGCACTTGAACCCAAACTGTGGAAAAGATATGTAGATGATACTTTCATTATTTGGCAACATGGAAGAGACACTATAGATGAATTCCTTCAATATCTAAACAATCAAGAGGAATCAATTAAATTCACAATTGAAATAGAGAAAGACAGACAACTTCCATTCTTAGATGTACTCGTACATAATCAAAATGGAATCCCAAGAACCACTGTGTATAAAAAGCCAACGAACACAGGACAATATCTACATTTTGATTCAAACCACCAACTAAACACTAAATTGGGAGTAGCAAAATGTTTATTTGATAGAGCAATAAATATTTGTTGCACTGAAGAAGACCGAAATGAAGAAATAAATAACATCTCGAAAACTCTTAGAAGCAATGGCTACCCCAAAAAGATATTAGAAAAAGCTAAACGAACAAGAGAAAGTCAACCTGAACCAACAGATATAAATCAGACCATTAAAACCGTGATTCCTTATGAAAAAGGTTTGTCGGAGAAAATGAGAAGAATTGGAAATAGATACAACATAACGACTGCATTCAAAACTCAAGACACTATCAGAGCTAAACTTACAAAAGTTAAGCCTAATAATGAGACACAAAGGACAAAGAACTGCATATATGAATTACCTTATGAGTGCGGAAGATCTTACATCGGAGAAATTAAACGCCCTCTGAATGTACGAATAAAAGAACATCAGAAGCTTCTACGAGTACTAGACAGCGACAAATCCAGGTTGGTCCAACATGCTGTAGATGAGAATCATCGTATAAAGTGGAATGAAGCATCAATAATATCCAAAGAAGAAAAACTTGCAAGAAGAAAAATCAAAGAAGCAGCATTTATGAAAATAACACCTGATTCCATAAGTGCTCCATCTATAGATCTGCCAGAAGTTTGGACGGCGATAGTTCGATCCATCTTAAAAGATCATCATATCACAGATGAGTATATAACATCGTTCATTTTCTTTCATGACTTCTGTCAATTGACTTTTTGAAAATTGATAATTTTCAAAAGGTTTTTACTTTTCTCCTTGATAAAGATAGAAGATGTCTATCGAAACGTCGGAAATCATTACATCCACAATAGATGATGGTAATAGCCCAAACAATCATTCAACACGAGCTCCATCATCAACAATATCTCGTCATCAACAAGTATAATATATTATGTTGAATAAACTCATATCCATCTATCTAATAGTGAATGCTGTGGAAGGTAATTTTCATTCAAACTGAACTGGACTACTGAGGAGTATTTGCCCAATGTGAAAACTTAAAATGCTTATAACTTCTTAACACACCTGAATATGGAAAAACGCTATAGGAAAAAAGTGTTTTTTTTTATCTCCAGAACCTATGGTTAGAATAAACCCAGTGGTCATAGACTCACCCTGTATATTATTGAATCCCCTAAAATCAAGTATTTATATAAGTGAACCATTCATTGGGATAAATACTGCTTAGTAATTCAACAATTGATTGAAAAAGTTTTTTTGTTATTGAATTTTTGAATTAAATTCCGCACCCCAAGTTCTTCCTGCAACTTTGTGAATAATAAATTCATGAATACAAACTGCAGCTTCATACTAATTTGTTACTAATAAAAATCTCAAACTCATGCTTGCGCTTCTCAGCATATGGTTCGCTTAGAAAGTGAATTATATTCAACGAGGTGCCTCTCGATCAAAATCTCGGACAACTGACCAAAATCTCAATTTTTTATCGCTCACGGACCGTACGGCAGCTGTGTCGTCTTTCGAGCTCATATACGAACTCGTACTTAACAAAACAAATAAAGATTGCAGTTTTGAGACTGGCGCCAGTTTAATTAATTACCCGTTTTTAAAATACATGGAAAGATCTACCTTTGGAGCATTAATAATTATTTCCATAGAATACGCCGCTTGCTTGCTCTTCGACAGTGTATCAGTGGTGACTGGGTCCGGAGGACAATGACTTCGCAGAAGTGGCATGAGGAAAAATATCGTAAGGCCACTGGACGCTAACAGAATTTTTAAATGCCATTTCCATGCGCCTGAATAGTTATTATATCTCATCAGTAGTTTATTTTTCACCATTGTCTCGCTATACATTATCACACAGCTCTCGATCGTTAATCCTGGATAATTTGCAGAGAGTTATCAACATCGAATTTGTTAACATCCTTCCTTTACGTTTTACGATACCAAACTATTCAGCGGCTTCGGAAAAAACCACAGTGAAACGCCAATGTGGAAATCGTTTATAAAACTGCTGAGATATTTCATATAAGAGAATTTCGAGTTCACCTGTCATTTTTGAACGAATTTTCTTCAAAACATCTAAAGAAACTTCAATCTGAAATTGAAGAATGAATTGAGCAACAAAAGGAACAAATAGGAAAAAACATTTTCTTGAATTCATCCCGAGCTACGGCTCAGAATTTCGAATCTGGATATGGTACTTACTCTTGGGTAAAAAAAAGGATCTAGAAATTTGAATTAAAACGCAAATATATTAAACCTTTTCAATTTTTGTGAAACTGTTATTTGGCAATAACCATTATTTTTTATTCATTTCAAGAGATCCTTCCGTCATTATCAACTCAAAAATTAACTTTTAAAAAAACTGGCGGTATCAGAAATGTTTTCAAATTTACACTTAAAGCTGTCAAATTGGCAGAACTCCGAAAACTAGATAAAATTGGTTCTTATCTGTGCTTTGAAGACTTCTCAAGTTACTGTGGACAATTTGCCTCCAAACTTCTGGCAATTCAATTCATGGTGCACCTATAGGATTGAGAACTATTAAATTACCGCAGTTTCACCCATTATCCTTCTTTTATATCTAATTTCACCGCAATATATTCTCTTTTGTAATTTAATTGTATCCTTGGGTTTTGGTCGTGTTGCGATATTCTCGCAACAAAGGACAGTTCTCGGAATTTGAGGTAGCGGCCGTCACTTCCAAAAACGCCTTCTGTCGGAAGGAATTTTGGAAATCCCTAAACTTAGCTACCTGAACTTTGTACACGTCCGACCTCTTTTAATCAAGTAAATAAATTCTCTCTACACCTCTCAAGGTGGTAAGTACTCCTACAAGTAAATTCATTCTCTCTCAAGACGCTCTTGTGCACAGTATCTTCAAGTAAGCTCTCTTTTATCAATTTACTTTCACGAGTCCATAACGGCACTCAGAACTACAAGTCCCTCTTAAAATCTCTCAAAACAATCTGTTTTCGGGTCAGTTAGCTACCCTAGTTCATGTGTATGTGAATTACTCAGTTGAAATTTTCTACGTAAAAGAAAAAGGTTGTGAATTGTGAATCTGTGAAGCAATTACATATCGCCAAGGCACAATTCATCAGTGGAAGTTTGTGAAGCTTTATCCAAAGTGCTTGCACCTTATTCAGAGAAATCTACCCTCGACGATTGAAGCAGAGCTGTGGTGAACTCCAAACAACAAATAAGGTCAGATCTCTTTATCATTTTATATTACCAGAAGTGCCCTAGATCGAGCAGAGAACTTCAAATCCTTGGTTATTATAGACACCTAAAAACTCTTTCTGTGAGTGTAATCTCAAATGCCGAACATTGTGTAACTATTCTTATCTGTGAATACATAATTCTATTACAACTACAAACTTGTTTTTATTCACCTTGCAAACATTTTTTCTACCAAAGATAATTTTTGGATCTACTGTTTTAGTATAACCAGCGACTCAGGAAGTCCGCTGCCCTTCATTAAGCGGGTGATTATTATTACTTCTAATTTTGTACCCGCACAGGTCGCATCACACAGGTTGCTTATGCTTTCATTGTGGCGATGCTCGGTTTAGCCTCCAAAACCGGAGGTATCTAGGGTTGAAGCCACAAATTACATGCTTGCTCCTGTTGTTGTCACCTTTTGTTGTTTCATTTATATTTATTCATTTCTATCCCTATCCTGGTTTCTTGGTTGCTTTGCCGTGAAGAAGCCAACAAGCAGAAACACGTGTCGACAAGTACCTTCCATTCATTTCCCATATTTTCTGCACTCCTGCGGTTTCACCCATTATCCTTCTTTTAAATTAAAAACGATATTCAAGATTTTTTTTCTTGTATCTTGTATCCTTGGATATGATAGATGTATTGTTCCATTATATCAGATGATTTTAATCAAAAGCATGTTGGACCAAATTGGACCTAACACTCGAGAGAGATTCTGATGTTCTTTTATTCTCACTTTAAATAGGCGTTTTGTTCCTCCGATACTGTACTGGTACAGTACCGCATTGGTAACGCGGGGTATTTCATATATGCAATTGATCGTTCTTTGATTCTTGTTATCAGGTTTAACTCTTGTTAGATTAACCTTGATGGTATATTATGTCTTGTCAAATATGTTCTTGTATGGTATCATTATTGGGTTCAAGTGGCATATTTTTTCCAATCATGAAAACATTTTTTATAGACCCTTTCAGGGATGGCCTTCAGTTAGCACCTATGGAGGTGCGTGTGTCGTATTCATAGACCCATGTCCCGTCAGTAAACAAATAAAAAGTTACATTGGAAATAAACTTTAGGGGTTGCGTTTCCCACCTTTACAACCATGGGGTAAACCAAATAAATAACTGGATAAGTTTCTTTTTGCTAGTAGGAAACGTTAGGTTAATTTCAATATTGTAACTTTTTTGGTGCTTGTGAAAAAATTTGTTATACAAATTTTATGTAGTCCCTTTGAGGGGCTGTACCTTAACAAGGGATGCTCCAATGAAGTTTCGTTATATGAAAGATCCTATCTTTTTTTCGAAGAGGAATCACCTCCTTAAATATTTTACACTTATTTAGTTACACCCTGTATACAAATATGGGGTGTCTGATTTGAAATAAGGACCAGTATGACAGACCTACGCGAATTACCCTGTACATTTGAATTTGTTTTAATAATCCACACGTGACATCAAAAGTTGACTTTCCTCAGAATATTGTGTCATATGTCAACAAAAAAATAATCCTTTAGTTACCTCTGACTTGAACCTTTTTGGGGGTTGATTATAAACTTCAGTGATATTCATACTAAAATCGATGTCTGAACAACGCGACTTAGAATCGGTACCAAATTTCTGAATAGTTTTAGTATAAAAAAAAAATTTAGAGGACTCGCTTTCCCTTGCACCCCATAGTTCCCTTAGTTATCTCTGACTTGAACCTTCTTGGGGGTGAATTATGAACTTCAGTGATATTCATACTAAAATAATATCTAAAGAACGCGACATAAGTTGGTACCAAATTTCTGAATAATTTGCGTCTCGAAAAAAAGTTAGATGACTCGCTTCCACTTGCACCCACCCCCTAGGGGAAGAGTCGAGGTTTCAATGTATAAAACAATTAGTACACCCTACATTGGATTGATGCTACGCAGGTACTCGTACCTAGATAGAAAAGTTTTTGTTGTGTTTAATCAAGAATGAAATAAAATCTAGTTACAAATTTTCAATTGAAGTGTATAATGAGACATACAAACATGTATGTTAAATAAAAATCATTAGTAATGTAGAAAAAATCGAAAGAAAAATTTGTGACAGTCGAAGCTGTTTCTGCGGAGGTTTAAAGATTTCTTGTTGCGAATTCCCCTGTACATTTGAATTAATGTTTAATTAATGCACACGTGACTTCAGAAGTTGACTTTCTTAAGAATATTGTGTTATATGTCAACAAGAAAATCATCCTTTAGTTATCTCTGAGTTGAACCTTCTTGAGGGTTAATTGTGAATTTCAGTGATATTTGGCACGACAAGGGCCTTTGAAAATTAAATGAAAACGAAAGGAAAATTAACAATGAAATTCTGATAATAAAAAATGACCCGAAAGAGTAAGATCGAATGCTGGAGCACTGCCTACCTGGTTTCAGTACGGCTGAGTTCCCTGTCCATGCACTCGCGAGCTATAATAGTCACCTTTTTTCACCAGAGTTCCAATTTGTAGAAATCAACGAGAAATTTATTGCGAATAAAATGTGGCACTGCACCGAACGAGCGTCGACGTATGTGTTTTAACGACGACTTCGTACCATTGTCTTTGCTCGACATAGGTCATATGTTCCAACATATGTTACGCGTCCATAGGAAAGAAATGAACATACGTGGGCCGCACGAAACGAGCAAGCAACTTGGAATAGAAAATAAATGAATGCAACTAATAACATTGAGTTGCAGTAACATAACCGCCCACCTAAAATAGAATATTTTATGAAACAAAGCAAATATAAAATTGAAAAGATATCGAACATAAAGCAAAGAAAATATATACATATATACATCAACATACGTCATAATTACTGAAGAGGTAATGGACACAATTTAACCACTGATCTCTGCAGTACACCTTGAGTAGTCCGAACAGTAGCTACTCTAGCTATTTTATCAGCGCCAGGATGCAAATTTTCAATGCGTCCAAGTCGCCAGCGCAATGGAGGGAGTTGATCATCTTTTATCAAGACTAGTGCACCTATTGAATAAGGTGGCGAGTCACTATTGAACCACTTTTTTCGTTGTTGCAGGTATTCTAAATTCCATCTTTTTCAAAAATCCTGATGGATACGAGTTAAAAGCTGCCAACGCGATAATCGACCGATAGATAGGTGAGATAAATCTGGTTCAGGAATAGCAGTTAATGGAGCCAAAGTAAGAAAATGTCCTGGTGTCAGTGCAGATATGTCATTCGGATCATTACTAAGCGGACATAGAGGGCGAGAATTGAGCACAGATTCAATCTGTAAGTGGACTGTATAAAACTCCTGTATGACCTGTTGAGACAGAAGGAACTGTAAAGTCTGAGCACCTGGATGCAGATATATTTTATGGAAATGCTGAATAAGGAGCTCAGTAAGACGATGAGATGAAGGAAGCAAAGCTGGGTGTTTGTGATCATAGGCCAGACCAGAAAAAGACAGACGACCGCCCACCCTGAGAACACCATCTTCTCCAATAAATGGATTCAATTTTCGAAGTAATTTAGATATGGGATTTCTCGAGATGAGATTATCGATCTGTTCCTTGAACACAACCCGTTGAACCTGTTTTATAATGAAGAAAAGTGCATCTTTGAAATGAACTGCGGAAAATCTATATATCCTAGGAGCCTTAGAGTTCTTCATGAAGTGAACAAATCTGAAAATGTAAGCTACCATAGAATCAGACCAAGCAAAAATGTCATCTATTGTAAAGGCTGATTGGTAAACAGAGGAAACCATATTAATGAGCTTTGATAATAAGAGACAAGCACACAATTCCAGTCGTGGAAGTAAAATTCTCTTCAATGGGAGACCTTTGATTTACCACCTACGAAAGAGATGTCAATAGAGCCGTCAAAATTGAAAAACCTGAAATCTCCGAAACCATGAAATTCGCAACGATAAAATGGTTTCGGAGATTTCAGGTTTTTCAATTTTGACGGCTCTATTGACATCTCTTTCGTAGGTGGTAAATCAAAGGTCTCCGGCCGGCGAGTTGCAGTAACAATATTCAAACTAAATTCCATATCTGAAGAACGCGAAATAAGTTGGTACCAAATTTCTGAATAATTTGCGTCTCAAACAAATAGTTAGATTACTCGTTTCCACTTGCTCCCCCTAGGGGGCGAGTCGAGGTTTCAATATATAAAACAATTAGTACACCCTACAGTGGATTTATGCTGCGCAGGTACTCGTACCTAGATAGAAATGTGTTTGTTGTGTATGAACAAGAATTAAATTTATGACAATAAAATCTAGTGACAAATTTTCAGTTGAAGTATATAATGTGACATACATGTATGTTAAATAAAAATCATAAGTGTTGTAGAAAAAATTGCAAGAAAAATTTGTGACAATCGGAAATGTTTCTGCGGAGGTTAAGATTACTTGTTGCATATTTCCATTGACTCGGCTTTGTAGTGAATTTCGAAAATTTCTATAGGGTGTTTTAAGTAACGGCGTAGTTGGTAACTTAACAATTGTCAACAAATGAGAGCTACCAGATGGCAGACTATTCAAAATGAACCCATCAAATGTTATTAATCCCAATAATTAAATATTGAACGCAAAACGAATAATCGATTAATCTGAGCCAGTATCTTCGACAATGCCCGAATAAAAAAATCATCATATGAAAACGTCCATTCGCTGAAACATCGTGCGCAAGAATAAAGTTGGCTCAATTATCCCCAGGTCATTACATGTACGAAGCGGGCATGCATACATAAAAAATAAAAAACTATCGACATAAAAAGCACATCAGCTGGAAATCTCAACCGGTTTGTTGTCTCTCCGTCCTTGTTTAAGCCGGAGAGTATACTACAACTACTGCTACTACGTAGTACATTTGATTTGTTGATGTTTACGCCTCGATCTCTCATCTATTTTTCGGTGAATGCGGCCTAAGCTAGTGACATAATGGTCGCAGTTAGAAAAGCGGACGAGAAGCTTTTCTGTGTTGCACTCCTGCGGTCGCCCGCGGATAAGCGTGCGCATCTGAGGGATTTGAACCGGATCAACGAGAATTAGAAGATACCTGAAATTATCAACCGAATCTGTAGGACTCCAAACACAACGGCTGGTCGTTCGAGATGGGATGACGTTTTTTCCAATCATGGAAAGTTTTTCTATATGTACTATCAGCTTCTGCGAATTTTATGTTACCTATGGAGTCATATCTCTATCTTTATCATATATACCGGAGCGGTAATTTCAGTCAGAGAAGAAAAGAGTCACTCGGATCTAGATCAGGCGAATAAGGTGGCTGGTTGAATGTTTTCTATCTTGAAATCGTTAATTGTCGTTGCAGGATGAGTTGTTGCGCCGAGCAGCGACACGCTGCATGCCAAATTGGTTCACTAAAATCAAACGAGCGCTTTTTTTAGAGATGTTGAGATAACGAGCTATCTCTCTAACACTGGCATGGCGATTTCCGAGCACAATTTCCTTGATTTTTTCGATGTTATCGTTGTGTGCGGGTACAAAATTAGAAATATTAATAATGACCCGCTTAATGAAGGGCAGCGGACTTCCTGAGTCGCTGGTTATACTATAACAGTAGATCCAAAAATTATCTTTGGTAGAAAAGATGTTTGCAAGGTGAATAAAAACAAGTTTGCAGTTACAATAGAATTATGTATTCACAGATAAGAATAGTTACACAATGTTCGGCACTTGAGTTTACACTCACAGAAAGAGTTTTTAGGTGTCTATAATAATCAAGGATTTGAAGTTCTCTGCTCAATCTAGGGTACTTCTGGTAATATAAATGATAAAGAGATCTGACCTTATTTGTTGTTTGGAGTTCACCACAGCTCTGCTTCAATCGTCGAGGGTAGATTTCTCTGAATAAGGTGCAGGCACTTTGGATAAAGCTTCACAAACTTCCACTGATGAATTGTGCCTTGGCGATGTATAATTGCGTCACAGGTTGTTACGTTATTTATTTTTATAAGGTTGTATCTCAGGGTTGAGAGATATTTGGAGCGTTATCGGTGATGTCGCGAAAGGGTTGATATTTTGTTCGATTTATTTCTGGCGAATCTTAATTTTGGCGCGCAGTTTATTTAATATCGCCTCCGTCTTCAGATCAATTAGGCAACCAACATTTCACGCTTCCGGAAAAACCGTTTCTTGCCATATGGAAAAGAAGAGAAATGATTATTATTAATTCTCGAGTGTAGCTGTCACGACCTTCGTCCATACTTAGAATATTTTTCTATCGACCATTGTGTCGGATATATTGGAGAAAGTCAACTAATTGAATTTCGCTGTGTATTTTGTCATTTTTTGGAGTTTGTTGAAACTCAGTGAAATTTCCGTCTTGTACGGGATAAACTTCTGCATTCTGGTAGAATATTCTGGAATACGCCAACCACCATCTTGGGCTTGTGTTTACATCCATAACGACGATATTTTCTGGACATTTTCGTGAGTCACATAGTTCTTCAACCTATCATCTGAGGTTTGATTATTCTACACACCTGGAATTCCACTGGAATAGATCCACCTTCACATCAGGATAGAACAACCCTCCTATCATCCCTGCTGTAGGCCCTTGACAGCCGGAGAAGGTTGAATTGTGACCTGTCTTTGGAGGCCACTCTTAGTTGACACCACCGGACATCGTTTTGGATGAGTACAATCTTTTCATTTTTTTTCTGTCTTTGGAAATTTAATTAACCGTGCTATTTTGCGTCGATTATATCACCTATATTTTAAGATATGCCAGTAAATGTATGGCATTGTTGAGTTGGACCATATATATAGAACTTATATAGGATTGTTACCGTTGTGGTTAAGACTTTCAGGAAATTGATATATTAACTGTATTCATATATTTGTGAATGAAAGCCGGCCTTCATCCCTGAGAAACGATAATTGTATGACTACTCAAACATTCATGATATATTTCCATCAACTTCGTGTAAATAATTTATATCGATCTAGTATTTGAATTAAATCATCAAAAATCTTTAGATTACTTTTCTGTTTCTATCTAATAATATTATTTTGGTAGTTTTGGTGAAATTTTAGAAAGGTAACCCTGAAATATTTAATTAATTAAAACTATCTGGCGCCCATTCATTTTATAAAGTAGTTTCATTCATAATTAGAATCCACCCCTTCTCCACTAGAGCATAGCCGCGAGCTCAGTATCTTTAATATATGTTACTATTATTTGTATATTATCTTGAGATATTTTCCTATTAGTTGGTGAAAGGAAAATTAGGTAACAAGGTTCACAATTCATCACCTTTTTCTTTCACGTAGAGAATTTCAACTGAGTAATTCACATACACATGAACTAGGGTAGCTAACTGACCCGAAAACAGATTATTTTGAGAGATCTTTAGAGGAACTTGTAGTTCTGAGTGCCGTTATGGACTCGTGAAAAGTAAATTGATAAGAGAACTTACTTGAAGATACTGTGCACGAGAGCGTCTTGAGAGAGAATTTACTTCTAGAAGTGACCACCTTCAGAAGTGTAGACAGAATGAATTTTAGTAATTGAAAGAGTTCGGACGTGTACAAAAGTTCAGGTAGGTAAGTTTAGGGATTTCCAAAATTCCGTCCGACAGAAGGCATTCTTGGAAGTGACGGCCGCTACCCCAAATTCCAAGAACTGTCCTTTGTTGCGAGAATATCGCAACACGTTGATTGAAGAGATCGACAGTGGTCTCGAACGGGGCAAATCTTCGACGATTTTTGACCGTTTTTGAAGGCCTTTTTACCATTCGCACACTTGGGTTTTCAATAAAACAGAGGCTCCGTAAGTCTCTGTCAGCATTCGCATAGAGTCAGCACACGAAATTTGGTTCAAAACACAAAATTTGGGACGAACTTTTTGATCAATATTTTTCCCCATAGTAAGTTTCGTAGACTAACACTGAGGTCGACAGATTTCAACAGCTGTCGTTAAGAAACTAATGGACAAACCGCGTTCATATTTGACATAGTAATTGCGGACAGTCTTCTCAACATACACAAACTATTGAATACTTAAAAACACTCTTTTTCACAGACTGTATATCTCAAAGTGAAAATAACTGCTCGCAGACTTTCATCAGTTTTTCCGAACTTTGAAAGCTTATTCCTGATTAAATTAAATTTCTCTATATGAGTAAATCCATTCAAATATCTGCGGCCATATCCATTATCATGGAATTTCATGTTCAAAGCATGGCATTGCATTTGGCTGCAAGAAATCAAAGGTACATAAACCAATTGAAACTATTGAATAAACAAAATAGTTATATAATATAAACTGTTATATTTCCGAATCAATATTTATAATAATGAAAAAAATGATGAATATTTTGAATGTGTCAAAAATCCAACGATACAAATACTTTGTAGTCTATTTGCCAGTTCCTTTTTGGCCTTTATTCGATGGTTTGAATTTGTTTTTATCTATTCCTCTCGTGTTGTCAAATCTTAAATTTGGAAAGACCCTAATAGATATGGTAGGAAATATTCATATGGATACATACATTTCATTTTGAAGAAAACACAGTTCCATGAAAAATAAAATATTAATAATATTTTGTATTTTTGAAATTAAAAATATGGTTATTGTCTATTTTATTTTTATACAGGGTGTCCCGTAACTCAACGTCAAGCGGTTAATGAGCGATATGCGAGGTTATACCAGCTCAAGCAAAAATTAAAAAAAAATTCTGTCACTTGATTAAGTGGTAATATAAAAATTGACACCCTAAAGTACATCCTTAGTTTTTGTAGTCACAAATTTTCCAATTTTGCAGTGATTTTTTTCAAACGTAATACTAAATAACCATGCTATTTATTACAGCCCCAAATCCATTGTTAGGTGCAATTGTTTTAGTAAAAAAATATAAGTTTCGTTGAGACATGCTTAAGAAATATGTTTTCAACTAACTTTGACATTACATCGTAAAAATGTACCGTACTACCCTCGGCAAGTTACTTCAAAAAATGGCCCATTTAATCAAGAGTTCAAAATGGTATTATACTTGCTAGCTACCTATCATGAAAAATATTATTAATTTTTTCAACTGATTATCGAATAATGGAAAATTGAAAGTATAATATAATAGATGTATTGTTGTAAGATGTAATCATAATGAAACACGAGAAAATTTTGTAGAACATTTATTTTTCTTTAAAATTATAATAAATGCTCAAATTGTTTGCCTTCGGCAGGACTACATGCTCTGCATCGCCTCAGAAAAGATCTTCTCACCAAACGTGCAAATCTTCTGGTATTTATTTTTTCTGCCACTTCTACAATTCTGCGACATATAGATGTGACTAACTAGAGAGTAGAGAAAATAAAGATACTCGTCTTTGATTGGTTCTCGTGATTTCGGGATATTTTATCGTGATTGGTTAGATTTTTCATTGGTCCGAATCATTAAAGAGCTGATTTTCTTTGTTATAGTACCGAGTCCACTTGTTTTCGGTATATTTCATCTTTGAATTGGCATTTTGAAGTTTTGAATTTTGTGTTTGGGCAATTCGTTTAAATATACGAGGGCCATTCAGAAACTAACCTCCGATTGGTCACAGTGCGGGTAGTGGGGGGGAGTAGCGCGCCATCTGTGCATTCACGCGCTCAGCAGGTCAGTCGGCATCAAGCCGTAGTCGAGTGAACATCGTACCTGCGCTAGTTCAGTTTTTGTGGCAGTTTGAAATGTGTGCTGCAATAGAAAATCCCGCCAAATGTGAGGTGCGTGCTGTTATAAGGTTTTTTACAGCCAAAGGATACTCTGCAGCAGCTATTCATCGTGAGCTTTGTGCCGTGTACGGACCAAAATTTATGAGTGAAGGAGTTGTCCGTGAATGGGTACGTTTATTTAAAAGTGGACGAGAAAACGTTCATGATGAAGAGAGGAGTGGTAGACCATCATTCGTTTTCAACCATCCACCTTACAGCCCAGATCTGGCGCCAAGCGATTATCACCTCTTCATGCATATGAAGAAATGGCTCGGGTCCCAGCGGTTTGATGACGACGAAGAGCTCAAAGATGCGGTCACAGGCTGGCTCAAGGCACAAGCGTGTGATTTTTATGCAGAAGGAATTTCAAAGCTTGTGAAGAGATACGATAAGTGCCTCAATCGTTATGGAGACTATGTCGAAAAATAGTGCAAAGATGTAGTTGTAAGATGTATATGTTAGGCCCGAAGACCGAAAACGCTCAGTGGCCGGAAAAAACGGCCACATCGCGTTTTGGCTGCCTTCGAACGCACAGAACGCGTTTTGGCTGTTTTTAAACGCTCGCAACGCGTTCTGGTAATTGTTAAACAGCCGGAACGCGTTTTGTCAATTGTTCAACGCTCACAACGCGTTCTTAATGTTCGACTTGTATTATTTGCCGCTTTCTACCTGCGTAGGATAAAATTTATACTGTCCCTCATAAAACAAAGTTGAAAATTGAAATACAATTCAATTATTGACAACTACAATTGGATACCAAAGATGGGTTCGGTTTTTCTTGCCGAATCATTTCAACAATATTGAATTTCTTATAATTGTTTTTCAGTTCTAGGAAGAAAGTTACACTAATAAACTTAATGTGTCGAGCATATAATATATAATTGCATGAATGAAAAAGCGAAAAGTTCTTTATTGAACAAATGAATTCCAATTTATTTTCTACAAATCCAACTTATTGTGGAGAACAAAACAAACTTGAATTTATAACTCTTTTAATTACTTTATTAGAAACAATTCAATTATTGAAAACTACAATTAAATACAAACGACGGGTTTTTTCGAACTTTTGTGTAGTTTACATAGGTACGTTACTTATTTTTACAAGAACTGTTTGAATGACGTTTCGAATTACATAGTACATTTGAATTGTATCCGTAAAGTATGGAACAAATTCATTTTTAGCTAATCAGACCATTTTAAGAAATAATCCTGAAACACATCGATTTTTATTTTAATTTACCTTATTTTAAAATAATAATCTGATATACAGCGTGAATTATTTTCGAGTAATGACATCACCGTCATTTTTTTTAAATTGAACTATTTTGTCTCCATTTCCGGATTACTCTAGCTGAGCTGATTCCAAAAATGTATCACATGTTGATTCCAATAGGTACAGGGTCGACAAATAGACTATAGTTTTGTATGTGCTCAGTGCTCATAAAGAAATGCTAGACCACAAGTACCAAACATGTTCGGAAACAACTTATTTTTATTATTCTAAAAATGTAAAAAACTACAGGGTCTTACATTTGAACCAATTGCCGTTAGACAAACGCGTTCCGGCTGTTTAACAATTACCAGAACGCGTTGCGAGCGTTTAAAAACAACCAAAACGCGTTCTGTGCGTTCGAAGACAGCCAGAACGCGATGTGGCCGTTTTTTCCGGCCACTGAGCGTTTTCGGTTTTCGGGCCTAACATATATATTAAAATATTTTTACTTAACTTGGTGTATTTTTTTCAATTAACCGGAGGTTAGTTTCTGAACGGCCCTCGTATATAAAATCAGTACAAAAGTCACCTTATATCTGAGAAATTACTTTCACGTAGCAAATCAATGTCCAAATGACTACCATCAAAATTTGCATTGAGTAATTCTTCAACTTCATCAAATTGAACACTGAAAAATGGATTTGCGTTCTATGTTTTTACTGGAATAAAAAATGAATGCATCGAAGATATTTCAATTGGAAGTGTACAACTATTATAGTCATTTTTAGATTTTTATCATTTAGCTTCCAAACTCCGTATTTTAGATTTATTTTAAATCAATAATAGTTTGATGTTATTCAATGAAATTAATAGAAGTTATACTAGGTATACCGGTATGAAGTGAGCGTCAAGATACAAATGTCTCGAAAGGGAACGTTGCACAACAGACAACACAACACACCGTTTAAAAGCTATTGCGGTTCGAACAATTTTGTTGGTGTGGGATGTACAAATTGCCAGAAAGGTTGTCAAAATGTGTAGAAAACAATGGCCAATACTTTGAATGAAATGTGTTTTGCTTTCCCATTAATGATTAGTGTTTTATTTTCACAAAAAAACGCTCATTTCAAACCGGTATACCTGATAGATGAACACATCACAACCCTTCTCATAATTCCAGAGTCTTGAGGATGATATAAGAATGAATCTAAATTTTATTAAAACTCACAGTCTCAATACCATTAGATACTAAATTACAAATCAAGAAGGACTACCAGATCTAAAAATACAATTATTAATATCCCATGGAAATGGAAGTTAAAAAACTCAACTGCACAATGCACGATAAAAATAGTTTGTAGCGGAAAAAATGCTGTCATTGACTCGGAGAAAATCCCAGACTGATCAATTATGGTAATGATCGGCTGCTCATATGTTATTTGCGGTGAAAACCCGACTTCATTGTTTATATAATTGACGACAAATCCAAATCTAAAGGAGACATCGTAATTGGTAATTTTTTTTTTGTAACTTAATAACCCAAATAAACGTTCGTCAGGGACCTTGAAACGCACTTTACTGAAATAGAGGAAGGGAAATTATGTATTAGAGTGGTAATTATATGCACTGCACGGTTTTTGCAGATAATGAATAATGATGTCACTGAGCGAAGCTGCAGGTGTTTGAATGACAAGCTCGTTACGAAGTGGTGATATTGATTTTCATTATTATGTTTTTCTTCGTCTAAACAATATTCTTCTTTGGAGATATTACCTCATGGATCGTGATGTTTTCATGATGAATCGGAATCTTCATTTGGTAGAGAACAGGTTTTGTTGAATATTTTGAAATCTGGTGTAGAAGATGTTACCGTAGGTATTTGCCTCAGAAAAAAGGGCTGTGAGCGTATATGGAATGGAACAACGTTAGACAAAACTTGTAATGTGCGGATCATATGGTTCCAGTGAAAGTTCTGATAGATGCATTGAACTGTGCACAATTTTCATTCTGTTTAATCCAACAGAGCTACAGTACCATGCGAAATGTGTAACAACACCACATAACGATCCCAGCTAATTCCTCAAGAATATTGATTGTACTCAGTTTGAAATTACAGCAACAAGTCACCTAAATGAGTCTTGAAACTGAGAGGCGAATACAATTTGACTCCTAAATAGATCTATCTTCTCTGCTTTAGTAACGCTTTTTTCCTGTTATGTCCAAGATATCAAGTTCCGGGTGTCTGGTGGTGTTTTTTGTAGCGGCGTTCCATTTTATGCTACTTTTTTTCTGTGATGATATTCAAGACATCTACAAGTGCCGTTCTTGAGTCCACGAAACAAATGCTGGTTTGTTGTACTCTATGGCTTCTACTGTGATCTGTCTAAAAATATGTACCAGGGATTGAAATTATGTCTGAAAAGAGAACCATCGAAATCTATAATCAGTTTTTCATATTTTCCATGATTATTCAGATCGAAACAAGATTCCTCTCTTTTGATGAGGTTGAAACATAAACGTCATTCAACAGAATGTATTTTTTTTCTGGTATCGAATAAAGATTGAATATATTTGATGATGCGATGAAATGAAAAGCGATCCCTTCAAATATTGTCGTGAAGTGTCGAAAGTGCATTGTTATATTCAGGAATGAATGTGAAGAAATAATTCGATGTTGCACAGAGGTCCATGGCTACGTTCGGCCCATAAAGAACCAAGGATCGTGACTCTGTTTGAGTCCAGATGGATAAAGATTATGTGTAGATATTAGAACAAATCACATTTAAAGCCTTTGTCATTATTCAATGTCTGGCTTCTGTATTTCACGATAGCCGACCGTCTTGTTGCACCAGATGTCCCCCACCTTTGTAACAGGCGCCTCTTCTGTGCTTACTCGAAGATCTCTTCTCAACGAACACAGGTCACTATCGCTGCGTTGGAATAGTAATAAAATTATATCACTTTATAACCCACAACTAGGATACTACGCATCGCATGGTTGAAAAAAGAATCCATTCTAGTGCATATTAACTTTGCTATTCACAATTCATAAATGATTAACATATGCATCATGAACGTGCTTGAATTCTCCTTGCACAGAGCTTCTAAGATAATCATGAATGTGGGCTTCAAATTTGATACATGTCCATGGATCGTACAATACGCGAGCGAATTTCTGCGTTCAGCGCAGCGGCATATGACGTGATCATACGAGCGGAATTTCTCGGCGCCGAACCTATGCAGAATTTCGGAAAGTTTTACTATACGAGCAATAGTTTTTTTGGCTGTCAAGTTCACTTTTGCTTTACATTTTTCTATTGGCATACTCAACCAACAATGGACGATGGAAATATAGTTTGTGTCGGTGCACATAAGAAAACAGTAAGCATCTTTTGCGAAGTTTATTCGGTTTTGGCTATTTTATTCCCATCCATTCCGATGAATGTTGGCTCGTTTGTGTGTTGTATTCGTAGGCCAATGTCTTGTCACCATGTCTGCAGCTACCTGCAACCGAACCTATTAGCTAAAGCAAGCTTTAGTGTTATTCAGTTATTATTTACTGTTTTGGTCACAAGATATCTGATGAGATTCGAGTAGCTATTGCTTTAATACATAGGCATTTTGTCAAAATATTGTAGGGGATCCTTGGAGAATGCCATTTTCTTGAATTCTTGATCATAATTGTTGTCTATTTAGTTTTACATTATGAAATTAACGCACTTTCACGTAAGATGAGGGGTGTTACTCTGTGACTATTTGGTCTCAGTGATGTAGACGATTTCATCAAGATACCTTCACGCATTCCTTTTAAGATGGGTGTTACCATTCGAAATCCCTGAGGAGTATGTGATTGCCGTATGTCAATTCATCGTTTTCAATAGGTCTTCAATGGTACTCATGAACTAGATCACCTATGAAATCAAATGTTCAAGAGATATTGCGAGATTAATATTTTGCGCTTTACCATTTAAAATCCCTGAGGAATAGGTTATTGCCGTATGCCCTTTTACTGTTTTCAGTAGGTGTTCCAGAGAACTCATGATCTAGATCGCAAAGTGTTCCTTCAAGTTTTTTTTTCATTCGGAACCATGAGAATCAGAAAGTTTCAGGCGAACTAAAAGCGTACCACTCCAATGACCTGATCAGAAATGAAAATATGTAGATATTTTCACTTTCTGAAAACGGAAAATAGATTCTTCCTTGAAAATAAAAAAAAACTTGTGGAATAGGCACACAAATTTTGTGGGAATTGGAAACCTAAGGCAAATCGCACCAATCAGATGATCGAAGCACGGGATTTGCGTCTTCAACCTGATACCTGATGAAGAGTCGAGATGAATATCTGAATCTAATAACCATTGATGTGTGCAGATTTCATCCTAGTCACGTTCGGAATAAAAAATGAAGGTATGGAAGAAAACTCCAACAACGTTTATGTAAATCACAAAATGATTTCGAGGTCATGACGATGTTAACATGCAGAAATTACTCCGGCGTAGTGGAAGATAAAATGTCAATTCTTGGTGATAAAAACACCGATTACATGCAATTATGCTGTTTATTTCTCGTTTGCGTTGAGAAATTGAAAAATGGATATAGATTCTATAGGGGCCAGTTTTTATGAGGAAGTTACTTCAGTCTCGCACACGCTGGTTATTATTTTGCGATAACTGAGAATGGCACGTGATGCGGCTCGAACCTGAGTTATGGTTCTTGCGAATTTGCCATTGTTTACAAGGTGATGATGGTGCACAGACCATGGGATTGCGAATCGTCATTCTTTCTCACTGAAGTGGCTAAATTTAGATGATCAAAGAAGGAAAATTCGGAAAGGAAAGTCTAAAATCTGAGGAAACGACGGCATCATGGTCATTCATCCCTTCATTTTTGTCTTTTTCGCCACAGCAAATTTGAAAAAGCGAAGTGGAAAAATACAGAAAAATATATTGGAAATTGAGGAATAAGAAATTAAAATAGATGTGAGATTTTGTTCGTTTGTTCTAGAGTCTTCTCCTGTTCCCTGGAATAGTGTGATACTAATACAACCCCTACGATAAAAGAACAAACATTTATCCGAAATTAAGTATAACTATTCATGGTTTTCCTAAAGGTTTGTTTGAAACTCAAATTACCTTCTGAAAACCAATTAGAAGTTGTCAAGTAAAATCCATCGAAAACCATTTTACTTTCCCCTTGTTCTTTGAAATGCCTTATATATTCAAGTCCAAATTGTGAATAGTTTGAATTCAAAATCACAAAACTAACAATTTTCTTCAGTTTCATTTCAGCCACAAATCCTGTACTACTTAAAAGTGTTGAATGATTGTTTGGGCTATTACCATCATCTATTGTGGATGTAATGTTTTCCGACGTTTCGATAGACATCTTCAATCTTTATCAAGGAGAAAAGTAAGAAACCTTTTGAAAATTATCAATTTTCAAAAAGTCAATTGACAGAAGTCATGAAAGAAAAATGAACGATGTTATTAACTCATCTGTGATATGATGATCTTTTTAAGTTGGATCGAACTATCGGCGTCCAAACGTCTGGCAGATCTATAGATGGAGCACTTATGGAATCAGGTGTTATTTTCATAAATGCTGCTTCTTTGATTTTTCTTCTTGCAAGTTTCTCTTCTTTGGATATTATTGATGCTTCATCCCATTTTATACGATGATTCTCATCTACAGCATGTTGGACCAACCTGGATTTGTCGCTGTCTAGTACTCGTAGAAGCTTCTGATGTTCTTTTATTCGTACATTCAGAGGGCGTTTAGTTTCTCCGATGTGAGATCTTCCGCACTCGCAAGGTAATTCATATATGCAGTTCTTTGTCCTTTGTGTCTCATTATTAGGCTTAACTTTTGTAAGTTTAGCTCTGATAGTGTCTTGAGTTTTGAATGCAGTAGTTATGTTGTATCTATTTCCAATTCTTCTCATTTTCTCCGACAAACCTTTTACATAAGGAATTACGATTTTAATGGTCTGATTTATATCTGTTGGTTCTGGTTGACTTTCTCTTGTTCGTCTAGCTTTTTCTAATATCTTTTTGGGGTAGTCATTGCTTCTTAGAGTTTTCGAGATGTTATTTATTTCTTCATTTTGGTCTTCTTCAGTGCAACAAATATTTATTTGCTACATTTTGCTACTCCCAATTTAGTGTTTAGTTGGTGGTTTGAATCAAAATGTAGATATTGTCCTGCGTTCGTTGGCTTTTTATACAAAGTGGTTCTTGGGATTCCATTCTGTTGATGTACGAGTACATCTGAGAATGGAAGTTGTCTGTCCTTCTCGATTTCAATTGTGAATTTAATTGATTCCTCTTGATTGTTTAGATATTGAAGGAATCCATCTATAGTGTCTCTTCCATGTTGCCAAATAATGAAAGTATCATCTACATATCTTTTCCACAGTTTTGGGTTTAAGTACATATTTTTCTAATGCCTTTTGTTCGAAAATTTCCATAAATAAATCAGCTAAAATTGGTGATAGTGGTGAACCCATGGCCATTCCGAATTCTTGTTGATAAAAGATATCTTCAAATTGGAAATATGTTGTTTCAATACAAATAGAAAGTATTTCCATTATTGCATTCACGCTTAGTGTAGTTCTTTCACTGAGGGTTTGATCTTCTTCAAGCTTTTTCCTAACTATGATAAGTGTTTTATCTGTCGGAATATTAGTGAACAAACTGGTGATGTCGAAGCTGACCATAACGTCTTCTTCCATGATTTCTTGATGTTTCATTATTTCTATGAAGTGTTTTGTGTTTCTTATCATCGATGTTGAATTACTTTTTAATGGTGATATAATTTTCAGCAGAAATTTAGCCAATTGGTGGCATGCTGAATTTCTTGAACTCACAATTGGTCTTAGAGGAATATTTGCTTTGTGTATTTTTGGTAGACCATATAAATGTGGTGGTTTAATGAAGTGAGGTTTAAGTCTTGATCTAACGAATTGATCTGGAAATTCATTTCGATATTTATAAAGGATTTTGTAAATCTTGTTTTCAACTGTGGTGGTAGGGTCCTTTTTAGTCTTTTGTATTTTCCTGCTTCTAATAATTCATTGATTTTTTGATTATAAGAGCCAACATCTAGAATTACAGTGGCGTTTCCTTTGTCTGCTGGAAGTATCTTTATGGAACTATCCGAGTTAAGATCTTTTAATGCCCTCTGTTCAGCTTTATTTATATTGGGTAGAGGTGTTTTGTTATTCCTGTCTAACAAGGTTCTGATTTTCCATCTGTACTCTTCGGCTTTTTCAGGTTCTGGAATTTTCTGTGCAGTTTCTTCTGCCGCCAACATGATTTCAATTTTTGGTATCGTCTTAGGGGCTATAGAGAACTTGAGACCCTTGTTGAGGAGAGATATCTGATCTTCACTTAAGTTCTTATTAGATAAATTGATCACGGTTTTTGAATGATCTAAGGGTTCATATTTTCTTGACTCCTTCATAAGTTTCTCCATTTTCCTTTTTTTTTCATTTTTCTTTCATGACTTCTGTCAATTGACTTTTTGAAAATTGATCATTTTCAAAAGGTTTCTTACTTTTCTCCTTGATAAAGACTGAAGATGTCTATCGAAACGTCGGAAAACATTACATCCACAATAGATGATGGTAATAGCCCAAACAATCATTCAACACGAGCTCCATCATCAACAATATCTCGTCATCAATTACTTAAAAGTGTTCTCTTTCAAAATATAATGACTTGAATGCATATGGCAACACAATCAGAAATATTTATCTATCCGTAAACAAGTTTTTCTTTCATAATCATACCAGAATTTTGGACAGGCCAACAATTGTCCTCTAAAATACCTTATAAATTCAAATCCAAATCATACAAATTTTTCAGGATACGAATATGGGTTGTAACTTTTTACAAAATACATAATTATACCGTAATTGAAGCTTTTCGTTTAATTCTCCAACTACTGAAACTGAATAAATAAATCCGGCCGATATCTATCGAATGCGAAGTATCGAGTATTGAAATTTCTGACAGACTTTTCGACATTTGTCTTTTCCGATTTTTCAAAAAATTTAAATTGCATTTGGATTGCAATAAGTTGAAATATATTTGAGGGACTGCTTTCTTCAAGAGTGGACTTCTATTAATAAACATAGAGGCTTCTTTAAGTTGCCCGCATCGAATCTGAAAATAAAAAGACAAAAGCAGAAAAAAAGAACTGAATACAAATAATACATATCGAATCTGTTTGATAGTTATAGCCCATTCGAAGAAAGAATCGGAAACATCATCATGCATAGCCCTAAAACCATCTTGAAATTTATATAAGGGAAAATTATTGATGAGATGGTACATTGTTTTTTCTGCATATCCACATTCATTACTTGCGCTTGGAACCGAGTTCCATCTGAATAGCATGCTATTAGTACGGCCATGACCTGTTCTCAAACGATAAAGAACTGTCCAAATTTTTCTTGGAAGATCAAAACCCGGAATTTTTTCAGAGAGTTCAGTAATGAGATTTTTATTGAACATTTCAACAAACTCAAACTTCCATAATTCTTTATTTGTAATGTTAATATCGAACAACGTATTATACTACGTGACTATAATCTGGGAATTCTATTTTGTGGAATATATGAAATATATGCACTATGCGGAAAAGACTAAAGCTAGAGATGCTGTGCGAATATTGGAAGCATCAGCACCCCAAGATGATCCAGCTAATTACTGAAGAATATTATTCCCAGATGAATCTAATTTGACTCTCAAGTATTTAGGATAGAAATTATGTTCGATAGGAGAATCATTGGAAGTTACAGCTAATTTCCCATATTTTTCATGGTTATTCAGATGGAAACAAGATGCGTCTGTTATGTTATATAATCTCAATAAAATAATTCTTTGAAATTTTCAAATCAGATGATAGTATGTTTTCCAGAGTATGGAAATCCGAATGGTGGTAAGCAATAGCAATGTTATCACCATCAACAAATTTCTGAGATGATGTCGTGGGTGAATCACTGAGATATATATTGAAAATTAAAGAAGCTAGAATTGATCCTTGTGGAAGACCGTATTTCAATGTTTTGAAATTGCTACTCATATTGTCTACAAAACACGAAACCTTCTATCAGATATAATATTTTCTAATAATCTTACCATTTTTCCACACGCCAGATGGGTATAGAGTTTGAAAATCAATCCATATTCTCACGCAGTGTCAAATGCTGATGATAAATCAATAAAAGCAGCTCCTGTTTTCAACCTATTATTGAAGCCTGATTCTATGAAAGTTGTAAGACTGAGAACCTGATCCGAATAATTTCTATTTTTCCTAAAGCCTCCCTAGAAATTTTGTGGAGCATTTTCTATAGAAGATTCAATTCGAAAAAGAATTAACCTTTCTAATATCTTGAAAGGAACTCTCAAGAAACTGATTGGTCGATAACTATTAGGGTCACAAGGGTTTTTCCTCGGTTCAAAATACCTATTACTTTAGCCTTACGGAATTCGGAAGGAACTTTTCCTGAATTCAGAATATCGTTATAGAAAGGGAATATCCAAGACAAGGCCTTTTTTCCTAAATGTTTGATGAATTCATGATAAATTCCGTCAACGCCTGCTGCCTTCCGAGATTTGGTAGACTTAATTGCAGCCCTCAATTCATCTATATTAAATGGATGTGGCACATATTCTAAAGTAGGAGCTGATATCCTGAATATTTGTAATTTTATCTTCATATTCTTCATTTTAGATTGGCATATATCAACTGATTTAGATACATCAACTAAGCGGCGAGCGATTAATGCTGGATCAATTTTTGATGATGATGAGGCAAGAGGAGTAGCTTCACCTAATTTTCTACATATATCCCATGAACTCCTAATCGAATGTGTGAAATTAATTTTTGATACAACAGTATCCCATTTCTCTTTTCGGCTTGTATTGTTGGAGTTCATAAGCCTCTCATATTCATCAACGGATGCTGATTTTTGATATAAATGATCGGTTTCATTCGACCAACCTGCGGCTTTCACAACAAAGAGAATTGAATTTTATATTGACCATTACCGAATCAGATCTAATGGGAAATTGAAAATATCATTTGTCACTTCAAGTCGGAGATCTACTCGAAATTCTATGAAGATAAGCCATTAAAAATATGTAGAATTGTTTTTTCTATATGAGATATTTCATCGAACTTGTGCATCAATAGTTCAACCACACTCGGATTATTATAAATGCATGCTGCACGCATATTGTTAACATAACAAGTTGTGTGCAAGGTTGAACAATACAAACCTGCTTTAATATGAGCTAGTGTACGTTACATGTGATCATTATATCACGGAAATCTTTTCTTGAGCTTGCCCTCACCTAACAATAGCAATAATAGCATCTCAATCATCGATGTTTACGTTTTTCGTCGCAATGTTTCAATTGATTTTTATTATTTCCATGAGAATAATATCCTGTCAATTACGATTGTTGCCTTTTATAATTCGGGATTGGATAACCCTAGTGTTGCAATTTGCCAACTGACAGCTGTATCGTAAAGCTTGACATTTTTGAGGTTATAGGTGGTCAGAACGTTTTGACAAACACGAGCTCTATTTGTGTTGTTAACAGTAATTTAAAAGATTCATCTCGCCCAAAATATGGAATTAAATCGTGAACATTTTCGTCATCGATGAACTTAATTCAATTTTTGGCGATGACGCTCCATCCAAGGACCAATGTTTATCGATGGTATGGTGAATTCAACCTAGGTCGTACTAGGGATGGGACATCATCATCGATGTTTTTCAAACATCGATGTTTGAGTATCGATGTCGATGTTTTTACCATCGATGTTAACTGATTTTCAACATCGATGCTGACATTGATGTTGCGGATAGAATATTAAACATCGGTTTCTCGATGTTTTATATATATTTATGGAAATTCAGCTATTGAATCATTTTTCAGTCAACTAGGTTTATTTTTATACGGTTGATTTATATATTATTCAAAATCATGGATATGACTTTTCAAAAATTGTAGAAGAAAACAGCGTCGTACTCAGAATGAAGTGTACAATGAAAGTATGAGAAAATATACCGATTTTGCCATCAAATATTCAAAAAATAGTCCATTTTCTGTCTAACTGGAAATATTTGTGACCCTTCTTTGGTACAACCAAAAATATTCCACACTGCAAAAAATCGAATTTCATATCCTAATTGATAAACAAACATGAGCATGATTCCATATTTTGTTGTCACCCTGTATAGACAGATGGGTGAAATTGGTCGTCACAGTTCTGGTTGACGTCAGGAGAAAGTTCTATTCGGGTTTTACCCCAATTTTGTGTTATGATAATTTTGAAATCGGTCGTTTACCATACAGGGTGTCAATTAATTACTTGTGCAAACTTTGAGGGGTTAAACTTTGCGCAATTTTAAAATAAAGAAGTTCATATGAACGACTTGATTTCTGAGATAGAGGGCGTCCAAAAATTAATTTTACTTGATTTTGTGCTTTCCAGTTTACACTAATTTGGTGATAGGTATATGTAACAAGGAGTATTTGGGCTTTAATTTATTTCAGTGTCCAGAGTTCAATCCATTTATTGAATCAATTTTTATTTCATGCTTTTCCAAATTTATGTTATAGTTACCTGTATCTTTTTTCTAATATAAGAATTCTCAGTAGACATTGAAATTTTTCTTTGATATATTGGGAATTTATCGTTAAATCATTATGAATGATTGATATACCTAAATATAATTAAAGTGTAAAAACACCGATGTTCACAAACATCGATGTTCAATTAGCGATGTTCAGTTAACATCGATGGTACAGTTCGATGTTATCATCGATGTTAAACATCGACGAAAATCTATCGATGTCCCATCCCTAGGTCGTACTCTCCAAAACGAATTTCATGAAGATCCTCCAAAATCAGTTGTTCCGAAAACCAATTGTCGATTGTGTCGATTGGTCCAAAGAAATGCTCCAAAAATACGATCGCAGTGCTTCGAAGCACGTCAATGACATCGTGACAGATGATGAATCGTGGATTTATGAGTATGAGCCCGAATGTAAACAGCAGTCGACTGTGTGGGTGTTTCAAGGTGAGCCAAATCCAACCGTGAAAAATCAATTTTTTCAAATTAGAACCCCATTTTTTTATGGCAGATATTGAATCTACGTTAAAAAATAATGTGAGTGCATGCATCACACCCTTGCCATAAAGTGTATATTTTCTGAGTTATTCACAAAAAACGTTTTTGTTTTTCGTCTTGAATTTTCAGCTATTTCTTTTCCCTTCACGCCAAAAAGATGAAATTTTCAGAAACTGTTACTTAAACCATGTTTTAGATTTTACTACACTAATATGGAAGAGAAAAAAGTTACAGGTTGTTCCTAAATAGATGGCGAATTTGGATTCGAATTTGTATCGGAAACCTCTTTATTTCAACTAATGGGCCATCGGTTTTCTCTCCAGTGATAAATAAATAATTCCATATGAACCATATGCAAAAACTTACCATATTTTACATTCTTTTTTCTTAATGATAGATATCATTAATTACATCTGCCAAATTCCTCTTTATTCAGTAGCATTTTGTGTTGACTATTAATTTGGTGATAATTCGTATTAAGTTATAAAATCGATCACTATGCCTAATTTTACCAATGAAGATTATTTAAATCTCATTCTACTTCATGGAGAATGTAATAAAGTTGTAGATAGAACGATTCGACTGTTCATTGAGAGGTTTCCTGACCGACCCAGACCAACGAGAGATACCATTAACAGAACCATGACAAACTTGGGAAATGTCGGATCTTTCGTTAAGAAAACTATACACAGAGAAAAAAGTGTAGTAGAAGATGAGAACAATGAAATTACAGTTCTTGCATATTTTCGTGTGAATCCTCAAAATTCTCTCAAATATGCCGAGATTGCTCTGGGATTATCTCAATCGAGTGTTTGGAGAATATTAAAAAAAACATAAAATGTACCCATATAAATTCAATAGGGTACAGCATTTGAAGGAAACTGATTTCGTTAGGAGAACAGAGTTTTTCGAAGCTATGATGATTCGATTTGAAGAGAATGAAAACTTTTTGGACTGTATAATTTGGACAGATGAATCTAAATTCACAAAGAATGGTTCTTTCAATAGGCATAACACTCATTATTGGGATGAAGAGAACAACCACCACTTCAGACAATGGAACTTCCAAGAGACCTAGAGTTTCAATGTTTTTTGCGCCATCAAAAATAATGCAATTCTCGATGTTCACATTTATGATGGGACTTTAACTGGTAATATAGAACACTACACATGTTTGCATTATTTCGAGAATGTTCTCCCTTAGGAGATAGATATTGTGACATATTTACTCAAATAATTGAGCCGCTGGTACAGAACCATAATGACTTATGGTATCAACAATTCACGCAATGTGTCAAATATCCTATACAGGGTATTTGAAGATCGATGGTTGGCGAACAATGGTCCACATCTTTGGCCACCACGTCCTCCCGATTTAACTCCTTTAAACTATTATGTTTGGGGTAGGATAAAAAATATTGTCTACTCAACTCCCCTGACTGATAAAGAGGACTGCATAGAACGAGTCAGAAATGCGTTCAGGTTTGTTTAGATTTTTAGATTCAAAGTTTTGAAACTCAATTTGGTTTTTAAACTTTTGCAGATCTCTTCCTCCCGATTAAATAAAAAGAGCAACGCACGAAGCATTCCTGAGACGTATAAATAAATGTCTAGAAATTAACGGTTAAAACTTTCAGCATCTTCTCTAGTTATAACTGCGAGAGTTTGCCATGGTTCTCCTAATAGTAACTTGGAAGTCTGTTTCAAGAAGGGGTGAAATGTCTACAGCATGGTTCAAATAACAGTTCCTGAAAATTTCATCTTTTTGGCGTGAAGGGAAAAGAAATAGCTGAAAATTCAAGACGAAAAACAGTTTTCTGTGAATAACTCAGAAAATATCCATTTTAGGGCAAGGGTGTGATGCATACACTCACATTATTTTTGAACGTAGGTTCAATATCTGCCATAAAAAAATGGGGTTCTAATTTGAAAAAATTGATTTTTCACGATTTTGTCATCCCTAACTTTGAAAGCGATTTTTTCACCCCCTGTATCATGAATCGTGATTTCGGTTTTTAAAGTGGATACATCAATCTTACATCTTGAAAAATCCTTAAAATGAAAATTTTCCATCAAAAAACCTCGAAGTTATTCTTGTTTCAGCGCAGCTCTATTTTCGATTTATTTTTCGAATTTTCCCGCTCAGAGAGAATTTTCCAACCAAAACTGAAAAATGTTACATCAAAATAACTTGAAATTTTCTAAGGAATCTATTTCTGCAATAAAAAAATGCTGTTCTAATTTGAAAAACGGAAGTTGACCTCATTTCCGGAAAAACCGGAGGTGCTCATGCCTTGAAAATATTTTAGATTTCATCAGCATCGTGGAATACTCATTAGTGCTGAATTTCATGAAAATACGTTCTGTAGTTTCCCGTATAAATTTGGGTGAGGTTTTTCGTGAAAGACTCTGTATATATATATTCTTTTGAACTTTTGGCTGACAATATTTAGTTAGTAAACAATAAAGCATATCATCATGAATAGCCCTAAAACCATCTTGAAATTTATATATGGAACAACTATTGATGAGATGAGGTATTGTTTCTTCTGCTTCTCCACATTCACAACAAAATTCCGAATTATAAAAGGCAAACCTCGTATCTCTTGATGATTTTCTGTCAACATTTCGTTATGCTTGTTTTCACACTGAACAATGGCCATAATTAACATAGGTAATGAATTTTCTTCGAATGTTTTTTAAAACTGTGGATTTGTGGTGATCCACTGATTTGAAATCAAGTCATAATGAAGTCTCAATGAGAGGATATTACGTTGTAAATGTTCTTATCATTCAACTCATTAACTCAACGTATTAATGCAGCTGAAAACTTCCTATTTTTCTAACAATCAGATGTCCTTGTATTAGCGTCGTTTTCTCTGCATGTCAGCTGCGCCTCTATCTAATAACCAACTCGGAGTTATTCAAACATTACTTCGTCGGTTATCTTCAATTTTTCTTCAAGCTATACCTAAGCTGAATTCATCTGTGCATTTTAAGAACGGAAACTTCATTGCTGTGGGGAGAAGAAACATGAGCTTTTCTTCAGATTATAACTGTTTTTTCTGTAGATTAGAGCTCATAATAGGATATAGATAAATGAGCTTCAAACTCAAGACAGAATTAATTCAGTAACGTTTATGATGGCAGGTCATCAAAACCAATTCTTAAATCAAACACGCCATCCTCTAACATTAAAAAGGTCAGATCCGAAGAGAGTATAGAAAAAAACCTGTAGCTCTACACATATGAGTACTACGGCCGAAGATAATCTGATTTTAACTTTGAATTCTGCAGGAGCGTACTCAGGACTTCTTTCGCAGTGTCAAATTATTTTCAGGATGAAGTTGCAGAGCGGCTTGTAATATAATAAGATAGGAGTGTAGAGGGTCTACATTTTCAGATTCCATTAGGCATTTCTAGAGACCTGGGCCTTTTTGGATTCTGGAAGTTGGCTTAATAATTATATTATATACAGGGTGAGTCTTTGACCACTGCGTCAATTTTAACCAACGATTCTTGACGTCAAAAGAAACATGTTCTTCCTGTAACATTCTTACGAATTTAGCCCTAAGATATAGGGTGTTGAAATTACATTTTCACCTGTAATATTCAAACGACAGTATCCATTGAAATGATCTCTCCTAGAAGGTTTTTGATAACAGTCATGTATATTTTGGCATCAATAGATTTATTCCATTTCTTGTTAGTTTCTCAGTACTACTGTACAGATTGGTTAAATGCATGAAAAACAAACATCACTTGAACTAAAGGTCCTCATCTTGTACTTTCTAGAATCATTTTTGCAGATAAAATCATTCATCAATTTTTTTCCTAAATTGCACCATTTTGAGATATTTTGAGTTGAAAGGAATTGAATCGATATAATCATCTGATGAAACATGAGTGGCGACTCGAAATTAGAAATATATATCCATTTCGCACCCTGTGAAACCGGAAGGAGTCGAGCTTCAGGATTATATTATTCGTATGTAATGTTCAATAACATCGTTGTACAAATTTTCAGCATCTTTCAAGTTCAATTCGTGTTTCAAAAAGATCGATTGCCGAAAAATAGGATTGTCCAAGATACGGACCTGCATAGTCGTTTTTTTGTTTATTTGTTGCAGCTCCCGGTGTTAGCTTGCTTGCTTGTGATAGCCTGGGGGCAAGTTGGAACAGCCATCATTTATAAGTGTAGCGATACGAAGAACTTGATTCTGAGTTGCCTTTGCTTAAGATGTTGATGACCTTACACACGATCCCCGTTGCTTCTCTTAGAACGCAATATCGAGCCCTTTTAGAATGAGCTTCACGGCACTTCCTAAATGAAATATAATTTAGGATGTGACGATGACCCATTTTTAAACGGATCCTCTTTCTTGTAGGTAGTTTGGAACTTTGGAATTGAAATGATCGGTTCATAATTTCAGATTTCGTCTTAGCATTTCTTGTCAATCGTCACTTGACTGAGTGCTCCAGAGAGGTCATCGTTAGAATTGAGAATTTCTTATACCTATAATTATTCACTTCGAGATATTCAGCTTTATTTATCCCAATGAATTGTTTTCTTCTATACAGGGTCTTTCACGAGGAAACTCACCCATATTTATACGGGAAACTACTGAACGTATTTTCATGAAATTCAGCACTTATGAGTACTTCACGATGCTGATGATATCAAAAATATTTTCAAGGCATGAGCACCTCCGGTTTTTCCGGAAATGATGTCAACTTCCGTTTTTCAAATTAGAACACCATTTTTTTATTACAGAAATAGATTCCTCAGAGAATTTCAAGTTATTTTGATGTAACATTATTCAGTTTTGGTTGGAAAATTCTCTCTGAGCGGGAAAATTCGAAAAAAATATCGAAAATAGAGATCCGTTGAAACAAGAATAACTTCGAGGTTTTTTGATGAAAAACTTTCATATTTGGGATCTTTCAAGATGTAAGATTGATGTATCCACTTTGAAAATCGAAATCGCGATTCATGATACAGGGGGTGAAAAAATCGCTTTCAAAGTTAGGAATGACAAAATCGTGAAAAATCAATGTTTTCAAATTAGAACCCCATTTTTTATGGCAGATATTGAATCTACGTTGAAAAATAATATGAGAGTATGCATCACACCCTTGCCCTAAAGTGGATATTTTCTGAGTTATTCACAGAAAACTGTTTTTCGTCTTGAATTTTCAGCTATTTCTTTTCCCTTCACGCCAAAAAGATGAAATTTTCAGGATCTGTTATTTGAACCATGCTGTAGACATTTCACCCCTTCTTGAAACAGACTTCCAAGTTACTATTAGGAGAACCATGGCAAACTCTCGCAGTTATAACTAGAGAAGATGCTCAAAGTTTTGACAGTTAATTTCTAGACATTTATTTATACGTCTCAGGAATGCTTCGTGCGTTGCTCTTCTTATTTCATCGGGAGAAAGAGATCTGCAAAAGTGTTTAAAAATCAAATTGAGTTTCAAAACTATGAATCTAAAAATCTAAATAGCCTGTATAGGATATTTGACACATTGAGTGAATTGTGTGGAGGCACGCCATCTTGTTGATACCATAAGTCATTATGGTTCTGTACTAACGGCTCAATTATTAGAGTCAATATGTCAGAATATCTATCTCCTAAGGGAGAACATTCTTTAAATAATGCAAACATGCGTAGTGTTCTATCTTACCAGATAACGTCCCATCATAAATGTGAACATCGAGTATTGCATTATTTTTGATGGCACAAAAAACTCCAGGTCTCTTGTAAGTTCCATTGTCTGAAGTGGTGGTTGTTCTCTTCATCCCAATAATGACTGTTATGCTTATTGAAAGAACCATTCTTTGTGAATTTAGATTCATATGTCCAAATTATACAGTCCAAAAAGTTTTCATTCTCTTGAAATCGAATCATCATAGCTTCGCAAAACTCTGTTCTCCTGACGAAATCAGTTTCCTTCAAATGCTGTACCCTATTGAATTTATATGGGTGCATTTTATGTTTTTTTATTATTCTCCAAACACTCGATTGAGATAATCCCATAGCAATCTCGGCATCTTTGAGAGAATTTTGAGGATTCACACGAAAATATGCAAGAACTGTAATTTCGTTGTTCTCATCTTCTACTACACTTTTTTCTCTGTGTATAGTTTTCTTAACGAAAGATCCGGCATTTCTCAAGTTTGTCATGGTTCTGTTAATGGTATCTCTCGTTGGTCTGGGTCGGTCAGGAAACCTCTCAATGAACAGTCAAATCGTTCTATCTACAACTTTATTACATTCTCCATGGAGTAGAATGAGATTTAAATAATCTTCATTGGTAAAATTAGGCATAGTGATCGATTTTATAACTTAATACGAATTATCACCAAATTAATAGTAAACACAAAATGCTACTGAATAAAGAGGAATTTGGCAGATGTAATTAATGATATCTATCATTAAAAAAAAAGAATGTAAAACATGGTAAGTTTTTGCATATGGTTCATGAGGAATTATTTATTTATCACTGGAGAGAAAACCGATGGCCGATTAGTGGAAATAAAGAGGTTTCCGATACAAATTCGAATCCAAATTCGCCATCTATTTAGGAACAACCTGAAACTTTTTTGTCTTGCATATTAGGGTAGTAAAATCTAAAACATGGTTTAAGTAACAGTTCCTGAAAATTTCATCTTTTTGGCGTGAAGGGAAAAGAAATAGCTGAAAATTCAAGACGAAAAATAGTTTTTTGTGGATAACTCAGAAAATATCCACATTAGGGCAAAGGTGTGAGGCATACACTCACATTATTTTTCAACGTAGATTCAATATCTGCCATAAAAAAATGGAGTTCTCATTTGAAAAAATTGATTTTTCACGATTTTGTCATCCCCAACTTTGAAAGCGATTTTTTCACCCCCTGTATCATGAATCGCGATTTCGATTTTCAAAGTAGATACATCAATCTTACATCTTGAAAAATCCCAAAAATGAAAATTTTCCATACAAAAACCTCGAAGTTATTCTTGTTTCAGCGGAGCTCTATTTTCGATTTTTTTCTAGAATTTTCCCGCTCAGAGAGAATTTTCCAACCAAAACTGAACAATGTTACATCAAAATAACTTGAAATTTTTCAAGGAATCTAATTCTGCAATAAAAAAAACGGTGTTCTAATTTGAAAAACGGAAGTTGACATCATTTCCGGAAAAACCGGAGGTGCTCATGCCTTGAAAATATTTTAGATTTCATCAGCATCGTGAAATTGTAAGTGATGAAAAGTCATGAAAATACATTCAGTGCCTCGTGAAAGACCCTGAACTGAATTGATTTCTAGGGATTCAATAATATATACGTCTATTTATGATCAGAAGATCACAGTCATTTCATTGCCCAACGACGTTTTAGGCTGTGCCGTTTATCAAATTTGGACTTATGATCAGAAGATCAACATTCGGATACCCCGTCGAAAAAACTTTTCATCTTTTTGACGCTATCCACAAATCTACCCAATTTTTGGTGTCTTCATTTCATTGCCATCGACCGGAACAGATGATAACGACGTTTTAGGCTGTGCCGTTTATCAAATTTGGACTGAAATATAATCACAAGCATTATGATGATTATCACACATACAACTATTAAATTTATAGCTTACGCTACATTATGTATAAAACAAAAATCACCTTTTTCTTGATATGTTTGGAAATATCAATGTTGTTGAGCAGTTTTCAAAGAGTTTTTTTACTCCGAATTAGATATACTCAAAATCATCGTATCAAACATCAACAGGCGTTTTCATGTGAGGATACAAAAAGAAGTCGAAGGTTTGCTCTTTTGGAAAAATCATAAAGATAATTGAATGATTCATCTTCATCAGTTGAATCTTATAACATGAAATTGAACAGTTTAACTCATGAACCAGTGGGTCGATTTGACGAAATAACGAACTCATTCGAGTTCGGATAGATCGTAATATCTGTCGTCTTAGACGACTTCAAACAAAGGAGTATATACTGGTATTGCACAAGCCGCATCTATTCAAGGAGAAATAATATTTTTCCCATATTTCATTACACTGGCGTATTAATTATTAGTCACCACTAACATAGCAAGAAGTTGTCGTTCTGAATAAATCGAAGTCAATATGAAAAATTATTGAACTTGTTTATACCTTCGCGTGCATTGGTGACCCATTTGCTGAGTGTGGTAATCCCAGATTGTCCGCACATAGTTAAATTGATTTTTTTGATTATTTTCCTCCTTTATTTCGTTTTTTGTTGATGAAGCCACATCAAAAACTTCAAATTCCGTTCCTTTCTTTCAAAATGAACCAGATCTGACAAAAGTTGTTCTTGAAAAATAGTTCTTTCAGCAGAATGTGGAACATCCAATTCTACGTGATATCATATGCCTCTCAATCTAGATAAGAAATTGGAGATATACAACTATTGCTCTGCCACGAATATTCGAAAAACAAAGTAAATTAACAGTCAAAGACGAATGATTGTTCATAAAGATAAATCGAGCACTCTCGCATAGTGAGAGATAAAAAATGTATGTAACAAATAACAAACTCCAAAAGTATCTAGGGGCTCCCGAAAAAGCTACAAAGCTCGATTTCACCGACTGAAGGGTTACCCCCACCTGTTGTAAAAATTCGCTTCAAATTTCTCTCTTTATCTTCCAGACAATTGGTGTATAGAGTTACCTTTTCATTAGATCACGTTCGCGTCATAGGAAATGAATAAAAAAATGTAACAAATTGGCTACGCCCCTTGAGAGCACTGAAACACGATATGTGAATTGAAATCATGGTGTTAAAAATGCAGGTGCTCTTTTGATAAAGCAACGAAAATACATCGGTGATGTACTAGAGTGTATGACGAGATGACCGCAGGTTCCTCTACATTGAATTTTTGAGCTTATATCACCCATTAAGCTTGCCGTTTTTATGATGCGGATTTGATGGAAATGATGGGAGAACCTTTCAGATATCAAAGAATAATGTATTTATCGATACCATTTTTACTCATTTTAGAAGAAATATTTGCTTCCTATAACGTTTTTCCAAATTTGGCCCCGTTCAAAAGATAAAGTTTGTTGAAATTTCATACGACAATTCAATCGACAATATCAATTGAAATGATCTCTTGTAGAAGGTTTTTGATAACAGTCATGCATATTTTGGCATCAGTAGATTTATTCCATTTCTTGTGGGTTTCTCACTACTACTGTATAGATTTTAAATTCCATGAAAAACAAATTCTTGAACTAAAGGTCCGTATCTTGTACCTAGACTACTGTCTTTTTGATCTGTAAAATCATTCCTCATCTTTTTCCTAAATTGCACCATTTTTGAGATATTTAGAAATTGAAAAGAATTAAATCGATATAATCATCTGATGAAACAAGTCAAGCCCTTATGAGAGAAAAACTGAATCAACATCGATTCAACAAAGCCAAATTACTTACAACATGCGAGAACCTTAGATGTAGCATTCAATCAAAAATATATGAACAACAAAAACAAGTCCAAAAAAGGGAAATGGAGAAACTTATGAAGGAGTCAAGAAAATATGAACCCTTAGATCATTCAAAAACCGTGATCAATTTATCTAATAAGAACTTAAGTGAAGATCAGATATCTCTCCTCAACAAGGGTCTCAAGTTCTCTATAGCCCCTAAGACGATACCAAAAATTGAAATCATGTTGGCGGCAGAAGAAACTGCACAGAAAATTCGAGAACCTGAAAAAGTCGAAGAATACAGATGGAAAATCAGAACACTGTTAGACAGGAATAACAAAACACCTCTACCCAATATAAATAAAGCTGAACAGAGGGCATTAAAAGATCTTAAATCGGATAGTTCCATAAAGATACTTCCAGCAGACAAAGGAAACGCCACTGTAATTCTAGATGTTGGCTCTTATAATCAAAAAATCAATGAATTATTAGAAGCAGGAAAATATAAAAGACTAAAAAAGGACCCTACCACCACAGTTGAAAACAAGATTTACAAAATCCTTTATAAATATCGAAATGAATTTCCAGATCAATTCGTTAGATCAAGACACCTCACTTCATTAAACCACCACATTTATATGGTCTACCAAAAATACACAAAGCAAATATTCCTCTAAGACCAATTGTGAGTTCAAGAAATTCAGCATGCCATCAATTGGCTAAATTTCTGCTGAAAATTATATCGCCATTAAAAAGTAATTCAACATCGATGATAAGAAACACGAAACATTTCATAGAAATAATGAAACATCAAGAAATTATGGAAGAAGACGTTATGGTCAGCTTCGACATCACCAGTTTGTTCACTAATATTCCGACAGATAAAACACTTATCATAGTTAGGAAAAAGCTTGAAGAAGATCAAACCCTTAGTGAAAGAACTACACTAAGCGTCAATGCAATTATGGAAATGCTTTCTCTTTGTATTGAAACAACATATTTCCAATTCGAAGACATCTTTTATCAACAAGAATTCGGAATGGCCATGGGTTCACCACTATCACCAATTTTAGCTGATTTATATATGGAAATTTTCGAACAGAAGGCATTAGAAAAATATGTACTTAAACCCAAACTGTGGAAAAGATATGTAGATGATACTTTCATTATTTGGCAACATGGAAGAGACACTATAGATGGATTCCTTCAATATCTAAACAATCAAGAGGAATCAATTAAATTCACAATTGAAATCGAGAAGGACAGACAACTTCCATTCTTAGATGTACTCGTACATAAACAAAATGGAATCCCAAGAACCACTGTGTATAAAAAGCCAACGAACACAGGACAATATCTACATTTTGAGTCAAACCACCAACTAAACACTAAATTGGGAGTAGCAAAATGTTTATTTGATAGAGCAATAAATATTTGTTGCACTGAAGAAGACCAAAATGAAGAAATAAATAACATCTCGAAAACTCTTAGAAGCAATGGCTATCCCAAAAAGATATTAGAAAAAGCTAAACGAACAAGAGAAAGTCAACCTGAACCAACAGATATAAATCAGACCATTAAAACCGTAATTCCTTATGTAAAAGGTTTGTCGGAGAAAATGAGAAGAATTGGAAATAGATACAACATAACGACTGCATTCAAAACTCAAGACACTATCAGAGCTAAACTTACAAAAGTTAAGCCTAATAATGAGACACAAAGGACAAAGAACTGCATATATGAATTACCTTGCGAGTGGGGAAGATCTTACATCGGAGAAACTAAACGCCCTCTGAATGTACGAATAAAAGAACATCAGAAGCTTCTACGAGTACTAGACAGCGACAAATCCAGGTTAGTCCAACATGCTGTAGATGAGAATCATCGTATAAAATGGGATGAAGCATCAATAATATCCAAAGAAGAAAAACTTGCAAGAAAAAAAAAATCAAAGAAGCAGCATTTATGAAAATAACACCAGATTCCATAAGTGCTCCATCTATAGATCTGCCAGAAGTTTGGACGCCGATAGTTCGATCCAACTTAAAAAGATCATCATATCACAGATGAGTATATAACATTGTTCATTTTTCTTTCATGACTTCTGTCATATTGACTTTTTGAAAATTGATAATTTTCGGAAGGTTTTTTACTTTTCCTCCTTGATAAAGATAGAAGATGTCTATCGAAACGTCGGAAAACATTACATCCACAATAGATGATGGTAATAGCCCAAATAATCATTCAACACGAGCTCCATCATCAACAATATCTCGTCATCAACTAACTAGGCTAACTTTCAATATAATATCAGTGTTATTGTTAAAATAGCAGTACATAGATAAGCTCAAACTATTTTCCTTTATGAATATCTAAGACATCTCAAAATGTATCGAAATGAGTAAGCGTAGGTATCGATACATGATTTGAGTACTACTTATATGAGTAGGTATCGATACTATTCAAACTGAACTGGACGACAGAGGGGTATTTGCCCAATGTGAAAACTTAAAATGCTTATAACTTTTTAACGCAGCTGAATGTAGAAAAACGGTATGGGAAAAAGTGTTTCCCTTGATCTCAGGAGCGTATGGTTAAAACTAACGCAGACTCACCCTGTATAAGAGTTCATTAGCTGCTATAGAACTTGGCAATAGAGCGAAATTTTTGAAATCATGCCCATTTTATAAACCTTGTGTACACTTTCATAGGACTTGATACGTTTTGTAAGATTAAAATGAATTTATATGCTAAATTTCAATACGGTTTTCCGGAAAAATCTCGAAATCTTCTCCCTCTTATTCTTGGATGCCATTTTCGTAGAGAAATTGTCGATTCTACGTGATAACGAGAAGTCAATTCCTGAAAGATCACCGCATTAAACCAGCACGAACAATTCAAATAACCCAGATCAGTGATCAGTTTGTTTTCATTTATTTGTTTACCAGATGCAAATACTGTCTCGTACGGAATCTGTAAATCCGACGATATCAGCTGCGTCAACTCAAACTTGATATATCGATACTACTACGTCTTACTACGTCTTAATTGTTCCTATGTACAAGTTTTATTATGACGATAAGTAAATATTTACGTTGAATTGCTCCGGGCTGAAATCGGGAAGGACAACAACCGCTCTGAGCTACCTGTGTATAATAATGTTTCAGATGTGAAAGGTAATATAGTTGGTTCCATTGTCAATCGGCCAATCTGCAAGGTGAACTGCAACGAAGATCTTATAATAGAAAAGGGCCTGACTACAACATGCGTTTATTATGGTCATCTACCTCTATCGGAGGAGGATAACGTATTTGTTTCGTACCAAGTTTTGTTGTATAGATAATTTTGATTTCAAATTTAATTAATTTATATTCATATTACATATATTTACTCCATATGAACTATTTCTATGGTCTGTGGAATTGAATCTATTGAAAATAAATAATTGTTATTTTCAATTTCTTTCCTAATTATTTAGATTAACATTTAAAGGAAACTTGGCATTTCCAGGAAACTTTATTCAGTTAAGAGTAGACGTTTCGAGAAATACCCTTCTTTAGTGCTTGGTCTGAAATTGAAGTCTAATATAACATCTGAATTGAAGGAACATTACTGTAAAATACTGTCAGTTTGTCTATGATTTATAATATATAATAGGGTATCGGGCATTCGTTCAATAAAACAAAGGATATTTGTGAGCAATAAGAAGTTTATTGTTTATCATTAACATATGAATTGGAGAATTATTTGGGATTGATGATCCAAATGATGACCGTTGCGTTACTGGCACTCTTCTAAAAGGGAACGAAGTTTGGCGATAACACACAATATTGAATCATCATTACGATAATACGCTTTTTGGTAGATTTACCAATTCAATGGCATATAAGATGCTCCGAATGAAAGTCCATACATCGGTAGTTAAAGTTTGCTTTAAAACCTAGAGACTAGAGAACCGCGATCAGTTGAGGTGTACATTTCGGAAGCAACCTGTTCATTTCCGAAGTAGAAATGATACCTATTCATTAGTAGAATTGACCGTGAAGTAAGGACTGTAGATTATGATTTTCGAAATTTGTAGTTTTGATGCGTTCGAGTTGACCAAACTAACTGGTCATTTCGGAAGCCTGTACAATACGAAAACCTCCTAAATATTTTATGAAACCCAGCATATGTCGAATATATATTATTATTTGATCATACACGAAGTTTTATGTGAAAAGTTGACAAATGGCTTAATGTAATAGTAATTGACGATTTCTGGTCTTCTTATGTATTATTTGCACTTGTGTTTTGATTTGTTTTTTTTTCTTATTACGTGACAAAGTATGTTGTTCAGTCCTTGCAGATCTGTTTTATCATTGGTATCGATCTTTTTTTTTATTTGCAACTTATCATCTGTTCGATCTGTCCAATGTCTAAAAAAAACCAAGTACACAATCATTGTGATAAATAAAACTGAACCAATCAATAGTGAATCAAGCAGTGTCACCTCGATTTTTCTATTTATGTAAAGGAACAACTAATGAGAAAATAATTAATTCACAATAAAGACCAGGGTGAAGCGTAGCCCATCAGTAATAAATTGTGCTTGCACAGACGAATAACGAAGCTCTCTGGTTAATATAATCTCTCATATGACGGGGATAAGGACTGCAACAGGTGCTCTTGATCTTCTCTCTACCTGCCCTCCAGACGGGATAATTCACATGTCGATGTGTACAGAGCCCCAAGATTGCACCCTACAAGTCGTGAGGTCCTTCTATAGGACCCTTTAGAAGGATGAAAGCAGGGCACAAGGTGGTTTAACTAACCTAGACTATTTCACTGCTTTCAGGGCGCCCTACATTAATCTTTCATTTGCTTGCATGCCTGCTCGCTCGCCTCGAACAAAAGGGCAGTTTAAGGCCTGGACTGAGAAGTGAATGTATTTCGAGTCACAGGTGTGCTTTTGTACGTCACTTTCACTGAAAAAACAAATTTTATGCGGAATAAGCTCGGAGGATCCAAGAAACAATGGAGGAAGGAATGGTTGATTGAAGTGATTGAGCACGAAATCGGGATTTTGATCATTATGCTCACAAAAAAGGGGAAGGAAAATTATATTTGATTTTATTAATATCAATTTTTTCGCAATGCAGTACAATCAACGAAAATGAATACATTTTTGGTAACAAGCGGCCATGTTAGTTTTTGCCCTCAGATGATTGTTGTTCCTTCCTGAAGCTCAGAAATAACTAGCGGCCATTGCGGTTACTGGTAATAGAAATTCTTTCAAAACTACCCAACATTACAATGTTTTCCGAAATTTTCTGTTATTTGTACTGTGATCTATTGCGCACTGGGCGTTTCGGAATATGCGATACAAATGGTTAACCACTTGCCTTTTTCGTCCTACGTTGACTGAGAAAAAACTTTCTTCACAGCTTTCATAGAATAGAGATTATTGATTTCAGTCTATATTAATGAACTCTTGGAAACTACTAGAGTTATCAACCCTGAGGTGATTCCAACCACCACCTACGGTAATAAGCAAAAAATTGTTGATCAACCCTATCAACTAGAAAAATATTTTCTTCGCTCATTTCCTTCTTTTTAAATTGAATTTGTTATTTTATTTCTTTGAATTTGTATTTTTCCATCTCTCTGATTCGTTTTGGTTCGATTGTGTTCATCCTTGGAGCAATATATTCTTTGTATCTTAGTCAGAATCGTTTATCTGATTTTTGGGGTAACCAAGTTATTCACTATGCTTCTCATAACTATCTTACTGAAATGCAAAATTTCCTCTGTTGAATATGCTTTTTATGTTATATTGTAGATACTGTCAAATGGCAATTTCATTTTTTTTTCTTTCTATACTTAGCATCTAGACCTCTTCTGTGGCAGTCTAAAACACGCTACTTGGTACATTGATGCATAGTTGCTTTATTAATCTGATATACTAAGCTATGTACCTCAATCTGTATAGGATTCCTCGGAGCTTTCGCGAAAGGAAACCCACATGATCATGCTATGTTGAATTTTCATCAATGACGATACCAAGATATCTTTCCGAAGCTTTTTCAGAAACAATTAGATATGCTTCAATTATCAAATTTCCAAAATTTCAATTTTCCGTGTTAGTTGAGGCGAATGTCTAGTATGCTGTTTTTTTCTGGATTCATGCTTAACCTGTTTAATAAAAACAAAAACATCAATGTCCCAAAATCATGAGTTTCTAAGATTTCACTACTTGTCCCCCTGCTACAAAACAATAGTTTCATCTGCGAAACCTATAATTTCTCCCCTGTTGTTCACTTTGAAGATACTGTTCAAGTAAAGGTTAAATTCAGATCAATAATTCAAGGAGATTCATTAGTTGTAATTTTGCAAAAAATATAAAATTTTATTGATGAATGTCACTGTTTTCTTAAGAAGTTTGTTCAGCACAGCATGCCTCATCATTTACAACAGTGGTTTTGACTTCAATATACAGGGTGTCCCAGAAATCAACGTCAAGCCGAAAACGGGCGATGGGCCAAGTCATGATAGTTAACAGAAAAATATAAAAAAATGCTTGTCATGCACCCTTCGAATTATGACTATTAAAAAAAAATAGAAAAACTGACACCCTGTGATGATCTTTCAAGTCCTGTGGCTACAAATATTAACTTTTCGTGAAACTATTTTTTGTAATTATAACCATAATTAACCCTTCTTTAAAATACAATTCAAAATTCAACCATAACTGCCTCAATTTTAAATTAAATGTTGGATTTTTGGCCACCACTTAATTTAAAATAATTACATCACCCAACTTTAACCGACTGTACCGTAAAAAAATTTACTACACTATTTCGGCAAGTAACTTTAAAAGATTGTGCATTTAGTCAAGAATCCAAAATGGTATAATACTTGCTAAAGTACTTCTTAATTTAGGAAAACAAAATTTTTTTTCTAATTAAGCCGGATTTCATGACAATTTTATTTAATTAGATAAATTATTTGCAATACAGCCAGGCTGTTTTTAAGTCCACAATTTACAGGCACAAGTACATACCATTTCGACAATGTAAGTGAGACAGAGCCGCCATCTTGTCGTAAGAGTAATAACCATGGGTTAATAAGGAATTTGTTAGGTTTAGGTGCAAGTTTAAAATAAAATTCAGTTATTAGATTTCCTCAGTAATGATTTTAATTTAATTACATTAAGAATTTACATCAAATGTTCAAACTGTTTGCCTTCAGCTGCAATTCAAGCTCTGCATCTCCTTAAAAATGACCGTGTAATAAGAAGAGCGTATCTTCTCGAGTTAATGTTTTCAGCGGCTTCCGTAATTCCTTGTCGTAGCTCGTCTAAATCTTGAATGGGTTTAGAGTACACTTTTTCCTTTATCGTTCCCCAGTAAAAGAAATCTATGAGATTTAAATCAGGCGAGCGGGCAGGCCACCTCGCCCGATCCACCTATCGGGGTATTCTCGATCGAGAAACTCGCGTACCGTGCGCGCATAATGCGCTGGGCAGCCATCTTGTTGGTACCACATACTACCGTAAATGTTTAGTGGCACTTCTTCCAATAAATCTGGTAATTCGTTCTGTAATGATAATAATAATAAAATTGTCATGAAATCCGGTTTAATTAAAAAAAATTCGTGTTCCTAAATTAAGGAGTACTCTAGCAAGTTTTGGATTCTTGACTAAATGCACCATCTTTTAATGTTACTTGCCGAAATAGTGTAGTACATTTTTTTTATGGTACAGTCGGTTAAAGTTGGGTGATGTAATTATTTTAAATTAAGTGGTGGCCAAAAATCCAACATTTAATTTAAAATTAAGGCAGTTATGGTTTAATTTTGAATTGTATTTTAAAGAAGGGTTATCCATGGTTACATTAAAGAAAAAAGTTTCACGAAAAGTTAATATTTGTAGCCACAGTATTTGAAAGATCATCACAGGGTGTCAGTTTTTCTAATTTTTTTTAATACTCATAATTCGAAGCGTGCATGACAAGTATTTTTTTTTATATTTTTCTGATAACTATCATGACTTGGCCCACCACCCATTTTCGGCTTGACGTTGATTTCTGGGACACCCTGTATTATAATGACTGCATTTCGTTATATCTGTCATTGAAATAACATACGATGCAATGCTAAATGATTAACAAAAAAAGTTGTTATAAATTTTCAACATTTTATTGTTTGTTCTGGTGGATATTCAGGAATATAATATACAGAGTATTGTATCATATAAAGTTGATTCCACAGATTATTAAATTCATTGAATTCAGATCAGAGATTAAATTAATCTGAATGAAAGACAAGCGATTAGATTTTATGACAATAATGAAAAAAACAAGAAGAAAACATCAGATGAAGACTAGAAAAATAAACGATACTGAAATTATACAAGTATAAATAAAAGAAGAATATTTTACTTATTATCGCAACCAAAGTAACACAAAATATTTTGAAATTTTTAACATGGCATTCAACTATGAATAAAAATTATTCACAAGCAGAGTATAAAGAATTGATAGAAAGAGTCTTCAGTACTGGTACGTAAACGATAGAAAGAATAAAAATTTTTTTGGAGGATACAAGGTTTTCGATTAGTATACTTTGAAATTGCAATGCAATGGAAAAACAGTACGGAATATAAATAAAAGTCAAGAGAAATTAATAAATCTAATGAACTTTCAATCTTCATAAGAAATGAAGTAATAGATGTGAATTCAAGGTGCAACAAACAAATTAAAGAACATCAGAAAAACAGTCATTCTACATCAAAAAACTTATGCCACATATAAAACACTTATAAACAATAAGAAACATATATAGGTATAAAGAATAAAATTGTTCATATTAAATTAACAAAAAAATAACAAATTGATAAAATATAACAGTGAAATAAAAAATCAAAAAGAAACATTAAAACAAAACACTTATAGTCAGTTGCAGTGCATATCAGGAGATGATATGGACATAATGAACAAAATAAAAAGAAAACATCAGATGAAGACTAGAAAAATAAATGATACCGAAATTATACAAGAATGAATTAAAGAAGACTATTTTCCTTATTATCACAACAAAATTAACACAAAAATTTTTCAAAATTCATAATATGACATTCGACCATGAATAAAGATTATGCAAAACAGAGCATAAAGAATTGATAGGAAGAGTTGAGTCTTCAGTATTGCTAGGATGTAAACGAGAGAAAGAATAAAAATTTTTAGAGGATACAAGATTTTCGATCAGTATACTGTGAAATTGTAATGCAATGAAAAAACAGTATGCAAAATAAATAAAATTCATGTTCATAATTCCATCTTATTTTAACGTCATTTTAAAACATATAAATGCTCTTCTGGAAATTAACTTGAAAATAAACTATGTCTACAATCATAGAAATCACCAATAAACATTTTTTTCAATTTTCATAACTTTCTACAGGAGCCAAATAGGCATCCTCGGGTTATTATAATCAGATGTAGAACATTGATCAATATAAACTTAATAATAAGTGTTAGTGTTTCAACTGATACAGCTTGTTTCTATTTTAAATGCAAAGTAGAATAACTTGGAACATAGAATAGATGAGATGCATAATTCTGTAAATACGGGGTGCGGCAAACGTCAGTTTACCGTTTTTCATATGAGAGAAAAAAAAACCAAAAATAATTGCAAATAAATATATTTTCGAGAAAAATATGACATCAATAATTACTTGTGGCCTTACATTGTATGTTCGAATTATTTCCCTCCTCTTCAACATACATGTGACATCGTTTTGTCACGGTAAAACAAATTTTACGAAAAAATTTGCAGGGCGATCTGAACGCGGCGCGTCGACTACGGGCCATACTTACGAATTTACTATACAGTTTATGCACCATTTATCTGGTGGGAACTTGCTTATTTGGAAAGTGCTGGCGAAATTCTTCGAAAATTTCAGCATAATCTCCGTTAAGTATCAGGTAAGAAGTGAGCAGACAAACACGTTCTTCTTTCGTATACTTTACATGCGCGGCCATAGCAACGAACACACTATTATCGTACACAACAACACTACTACACGCGGACAACTCAACTCGCTACGTTTCAGCTGCCTCCCACCGCCCAAGCTACGATACTAACTGAGAATACGCGCATGCGTGAATACCAGAAAGTGTAAACTGACTTTTGCCGCACTCTGAATGTTACAACTCATCCAATCATATGAATTACTACGGGTCCTATTTAATATGAATCAGATGATTATAATGAAAAACTTAACTACTTAGTGTAATAAATTTTAAGTTTTAAACAAAGGTAGAACTCACCAAATTAATAGAAGATAACGTCGATATCTTTATATCTTGCACTTGTTCAGATTCTTCGTTGTGGCTTACTTAGTTGTAAAATGATATCTATAAGATTAATATGAATTAAAGGCAATATTTCTAAATATTTATCTGAAAACATCGAGTACTAGAGTTAAAAATGTTTTCAATGATAACCGAATTAATTCTATCTATATGAAGATATTCAACCAGCTGAGATAAACTAAACGCCTAGATATAAAAAAAAATTAATGGCTGGAGAGATTGTACTTTTCCCAGAATCTGAGGACCAAAACTTTCCTTTGTTCGCATATCAACAAAATATTTCTCTTGTATTGCGTCAAGTTTAATGCTTCCGGTAGCCATTTTTAGTAGAGCATAGTACGTGTAGTTTCATCCCCCTGGTGCAAGCTAGCTTCAAATAGAACCGCGCAGAACACCTCCCAATGAATGAGATCATAATAATATCGTCACTCAGTTCTCCTTATGTGGAAAGAGGAAGAAAAAAGTATTCACTTCGTTCCATTCATGAGATGAAAATGTGTTCGACAAAAATGGTTGCTGTCGAAGCGTAAAGAACCGCGTCAAAAAAGTTGAGATCCGCGAAAAAGCACCGGAGTACCTGAACAAGCGCATCGACAGACACCTGGCTCTAGTTTCCTATGGTGGTACCCATTAGTTGGGTACTTTGAATTCTCAACGGATCGAAGTCAACCCAACGCATATCGCATTGGAATCGACTCTAATCCGAAACCTGAACACAAGAAGCAGCAACTCGTCGAATCATGTGTAAACAAGGATCGACTTGGCAATAGAGCATCGCTCTCCTCAGCTGACACCTGCAGCGTGTATCTCTGCGGGGGCGGGAGGGGGTAGCTACACCGAGCCGTGCACTCGCCACGCTCGCGACCGTCCCTCCCGCACCTTCCGTAAGGAAACCCATAGACACGACCAAGATATACACTCTGTAATCATCTCTTGCTCGTATTAGTGCTGCGTTGCCAGACTGACAGGTTTTATACGTGGCCTACATAAAATTCGAACGAAAATTCGGATATAACCTGACAGAAATTTCTTCTCATTACTCAAATATTATTTTTGGAATTGAATGTTCCTTGCGAATGCGCACAACGCAAAATTTGTCGTCACTGCTGCACGAAAAGTGCTCCATGCGGAGATTTGAATATAAACAAGTTCAATTTAGTAGAATGGCAGAAGAAACAGAGGTCCTGCATCTTCAAATCAAAACAACAGAGATAAGGAAGAAAACGACCTCCAGGTGCGTGCGACCAATAAGTGGCTTCAAACCTAGACCCTTTCTGGTTTTGGAGGAATACCAGAATATCACCCCATGGAAGTAAATGCTTCTGTTTTCTTCGTTTTCCCTAAAACGAAACGTTCAAGGATTGATGTTGCAAATGGGTCGCTCGTATTGCTGCGATCCCATATATTGAAGTTAATCCTTCTTTTCTGGGTTTCTCGGTTGACTTACCATGAAGGAGACATTAAACAAACGCGTGCCAACCTGTTTTTGCTTTTTTCTGCCTGCTTTTGGACTTCCCTACCCATGAACATTCGTTCTCAGATCTTTCATTACTTCTAGACAAATGATACCAATTTTTCGTAGATCCATCTACATAAAAATCATTAAATTATGATCAGTTGAGTCAAACTTTGATGAAATTACTCTTTAAATGTTGTGTTTCTGATATTATTATTGTCTGAAGCATATTACACTCAGATGCAATCTTAAAAAATGTATTATTTAAATTTTATGAACACTGTTATGATAAAATCAATTTATGATAATCATAAAACACAAAAATTTTTGTGGGGATACAATAGTATATTATATACCGCGGGACTGAAGTAGTACATTCAATCCTGAATCAGTCGCAAGGTATATACGATACTTTTCGTACTTCCGGTATGATTTTATTAATTATTTCAATCAGTTTTTCCTCTCTTCAACTCATTTAATAAACTGTCTTTAAAATAAGTTACCATAGTAACATTGCGTTGTGACAATTATAATTTAGAAACATTGTCATTACTAGTGTCATTGTAAAGAAACATTGTTATTGATAATTATTGGTATCATGAGTGAAGAAGGTGTATCTGATATTGATAAAAGAGCAGCCGAAGTAGGTGAAGAATTGTTACCACCGAAATCTAGAAAACTATACGAGCAGCAGTACGATGCTTTTAAAAAGTGGTGCCGCTTAAAAAATGGGAGACAGACAACCTACTGAAAATGCGCTGTTAGTCTACTTCAATGATAAATCAAAAGCGGTTTGTGCCTCAACTCTCTGGGCACATTACTCAATGCTGAAATCGGTTATTAACATTAGAGAAGATATTGATATAAGTAAATTTCCAAAATTATTAGCTTTTTTGAAGTGAAGAAATGAGGGATTTAAGCCAAAGAAGTCAAGAATTCTCACGTCTGAGCAGGTAGATCAGTTCTTACAGGAGGCTCCGGATGATGAATATTTAATGCTTAAGGTGAATTTGGAAATGTGTTTATATTCAGAAATTTTAAGAAATAAAATTTTTTGTAGGTTGCACTTATTTTGGGCGTTTGGGAGCTTGTCGTGGAAAAGAGTTGGTTGATTTAGAAATCGACGATGTGAGAGATTTGGGCGATTCCTTCCTAATTGCGATTAGAAACACCAAAAATAAAATTGACCGAAATTTTGTGATCAAAATTTCAGAAAACAGTGCCATCAGTTTTGTGGCGATATTTCGAAAATATGTGGCATTGCGAAAGATAGGTACACCTCATTCAAAATTTTTTGTTCAATAGGTACATCAACAAAGAATGTACTACGCGAGTAGTAGGAAAAAACATGTTTGGTACATTTCCACGGCAAATAGCAGCTTTCTTGAAATTAGAAAATGCGACGTCTTATACGGGACATTGTTTTAGACGCACATCTGCGTCTTTGTTAGCTGATTCGGGAGCAACAATAGACGTGCTGAAGAGACATGGAGTATGGAAATCCTCCAACGTGGCCGAGGGATATATTGAATCGTCTATTAAAAATAAACAAAAAATTTCAGATAAAATATTTGGTCCAGTCGCCGATTCGTCCACTATAGTTATGCCACAGTCCTCATTCTCGCTTCCTGTTTCCGCAGGATCTTCGAAACAAACACCAGTTCAATATGATAAGGACCTTTTTGTTACTCGTCAGTTACCTGCTGCATTAACCCAGGAAAGACTGGTCAATATGACGAACTGTCACAATATTAATTTGAATATTAACGTTAATTACCATTCTAATTAATTGTATTTTTCAATAAAATATCCCTTAAATTCGTTTGTTTGTGATTTAATCGTTCCGGGAGTTTCGTCAATATTTAATCCCGGAGGGATTAAATGTGACACTTTAGTACCTGTCACAAGGGAGTGAAGTTGTCACTTTAGGCCCGGAAGTACGAAAAATCATTTTTGAATGCGTTCATAAATCGAATTTACATTTTACTATTATTGTTTCATCTTATCAGTGACACGTGATCTTTATTATTATGAATATACTACGTAGGGGAGCATTTTACAGTAAAGTTAAAGGATGCTATTAAAATATCTTACGTGGCAAAGTGTTTATTGAGAATAATTCGTTAGGCACTATAAAGGTAGCATAAGATGTGAAATCAGATGAACAAAATGATTTATCTGCTTCAAATGGTCTTGTACCATGTGGCTCCAATGAAACTGCTCTTAATCATCAAGCAGTTGACACAAAGACTTTTGAAGAAGATGAAGGTGTACTAAATAACTAAAAACATGACATTTTTTCCATCTCATTTATTCTAGGAGATGACTACCCTGTACAATGATTTACACACATTTTTTTAATTGTTTTCTTAGACATTTTTTCCTACATTACATCCTCTATTTAACGGAAAGGAAATTTACGCAAAAGTTGAAATATTATATAATGTTCTATCGCAGAGCAAAAATATTTTATGAGAATTCTCACGGTGTTAAATGTACTTTATAACATGGAAGGCATATTTTGTGTTGCTCAAACTTCCAGTTTAGGGCAGCCATTTAGAGCTATATTACAAAATATCTTTTCCCAATGACAAAATGCCTCAAGTAACCTCTTTAGACTGTATATAACGGTGGAATATCCATCCTTCAAAGGATTTTATTACAGTAGAGGCCAAAATGAGATTTTATCTGCAAAAAAGAGTAGTGATTCTGGAAGTACAAGATACGGACCTTCAGTTCAAGAGATATTCGTTTTTCTTGCAATTTAACCAATCTGTACGGTAGTAGTGAGAAACTCACAACAAATCCAATAACCTTTTACGAAATGTCTAGTCAGCAAACATTGCTGCTGACTCTCAGAAAAAATTTTTTGTGGTGGGCACATATATAGATCATAAAAGCCAAAATTTGTAAAAGTAGAAAAACGAAATACAGTTATCATCCTCATACCTGCAGGTTTAATATACGCACCTATCTTAACATGAAGTTTTAATGAAGAGAAAAATGTATTAACAAAAAAATATTGGTGGAAAATCCTTATGAACCTTTTTTGTATTCAATATTTATTCTTTAAAACTGATATTCTGTCACAAACAAGTAGGATTTGCTTTCGCTAAAATACGCATAATCGCGCAGGTCCGCTCAACGTGCTCATAAGAACACCCTCTCGAAAACTACGCAAGTCAATTACGTGTTTCGCCTTCCGTTTATTTTCCCGCGTTTAAATATTTCATGGTAGCGCTGATCGATTAAGGAGATCGTCGAAAGACTGGCGACCCGACAACGTTGCAATTGTCAGATCTTAGTCGTGTTGCAGGGACTATCTGCGCATTTAATCAGAGCTGGGTGCATCGGCGGTCGCGGGGGTGCAGCATGGCGTGATGTCGTGACGTCATCAGGGGGGCAAGAGAAAGGGGGCAATGCTTGGGCCACGTGTTCGCTCGGTTCGGACCGGCTGTGTTCTCGCTTCGCTAAAGAAGAGGACCCACTGCAATATTCAACAGCGGTTGGTCAGAACCGAGATTGAAATCATTTTTGGCAAAATGATTGAGTCGCATTGACTTTTTCGTCTAGTGAAATTTTTGTGGTACATAAAGGTGCCACTACTTTGCTGGCATATACGAACCCTTTCGACGAAATTTCAAATATTGTTGTTGAATAAATTTGATACAGGGTCAAATTGGCTCGTTGGCATAATCCAGTGACTTCGGATAACCAGAAGTCTGAAGGCGTTTTTCACAGTTTATGCCAGATGCCTGTTGGAAAACCCTGGAACAATAAAATTCAACAGATGAACTCTTATTTAACAACATTAGAGAAACGAAGATACATGCCACAATTCTCACATTCAGAGAATATCACGTTGGGCAGTCGAAAACATGCATGGACAAAGTGTATAAAATCCAAAATGGGCCATGAAACTTTGCTGCCATCTATGTTTCAAGAGGGGTGGATTTTATTCTATGAGTAGCAGATCGTTATTGCTCTGAAGTCTTCTATTCAAAAATAATTTTTTTGTTTGCTTCCTTTGTTTTTCGATCTGGCACCTGATTGGATCGATTCGTTCGATTTTTTCGTGAGAAAATTTTTTATGACTCTCGTCGACTTTGAGTTTGAGTTTTCCACAGAAAAAAAGATATTGGACGAATATGCTGAATTCACGATCGAAACAGAGAGAAATCTGTGACGATGTGTCGACGTTCTGTTGCTGGATGTCCCTCTTTAAGCTTTATACTACGCGACCCACAGATCAAGGACAGTTTTACGAGCTCCTGCATAGTACTTTTCTTATTGTATCTCGGGGTACCATGCGTACACTGTGAGTTTGTTGCGCAGAGAACGTTCAATGCGGACCAAATGCTGCTCCATACAAGGTCATGACAATGATGACGGTATTATTGCATTAGACCTTAAACTATTATATTATTATTACACAATTAAGAATATGCAGGGTAACTGAAGATTCATCGATATCATTGCTTCAATCATTTTATTGTCAGCGTGGATTTATTGTTTCTATTGAAGATGTTGAAATGGGACATGTAAAAGCGACGTCTGAGGATACGTATCTTCAATAGGAGATTTTTATAAACGCCGAGTAGATTTAGTATCGGAAAAAATTTAAAATGACTTCAGAATAGAGTGGTCAGTGAGTGGAGTACTTATTATGTATCACATATATCAAAATTGTAGACGAATAAGGGTTGAAAAAACTATTTGAATATTCAGGTTAGGGTGCTATTAACTTCAGATTTCAGGTTGTTTTGTAGACATTACAACATCGATTGAAATGTTTCAGAATTTGTTGCATCATTTTTTGGATGCAGCTTTTTCGTCGCTAAAAGTTTAAGAATGTATTTTATGAAATCAATCATCGGAATTGAAAAAATATTTTCAGCAAAAAAACTTGTAGTTTCATCCGATGTTCCATTAAAAAAAACCGATAAAATCAATATGTAGACAATGCCCAATGAAATGAATTAAGTAAATAATACAGGGTGTTCGGCACATGGACCTTCAAATTTTTTTGGGGCGTTGGTAGGGTCATTTGCTACCTTTTCAGTCTTGGAACCTGGGTCCTTGGTATTACGGTTACGGAGGTATGATTTTTTTATAAGGTTTTTCTAAATTACCCAAAATGTACCCTTAGCAGCCCCGTTACTTTTTTTGCGTGGGCTTTTTACATGCATTTTATTTATTGTATTAAGTCTACATGAGTGTGTGTTTGAAAAAAAACGTATTTATTGTTACAGATAACACCACAAAATTAACACGAGGGCCTTTTATTAAAAAAAAATATGAAAGTATGAAAACATCTCTACTTCTAAAAGAAATTTTTAAAAAAATTGCAGTTATTGCGAACTTAATTTTATTTTAAAACGTTCTTTGGTTTATCGCGTTTCTAAAAGTATGCTATTTACGTTAGTCAATAAATAAAAAATACTACAAATAGTGTTTCAGATAAAATAGCAAAGTAAGGACAGATTTTAGTAAAATACAGTTTTTGTATGATTGTTTATTTACAAAGTAAAATAACACGAGTCTTTAAAGTGAATTCTGTTCGAATTGTTCTCCTCTACTCCGAATGCACGCCCGACACCTTTTTCTGATTTCGACCGTTGTAGTGGCTAGCAACATTTCTTCTTTCATTACCACAAATGCCGCGTTTATGAGTTCAATCAACACCTCTCTTGTAGGTACCTCTGTGAAATAAACCAATTCTTTGGCTCTACCCCAGACATGGTAATCTAAAGGTGTTAGGTCTGGAGATCTTGCGGGCCAAGGGATGGGGCCGGCACTGCCTATCCATGAATTTGGAAAAGGGTTGTCGAGGTGATCTCGAATTTCTCTCAGGAAATGTTCCGGGCAACCGTCATGCTGGAACACAATCGGCACGTCTTCATCGACAGCCGGAACATCGGCTAGTAGCTCCGGCAGAGCATTCTGCAAAAAATGCAAATAAGCAGGCCCACTTAGTCGAGCCGGTAAATAGTGTGGCCCGATGAAATGTCTTCCTATCACACCAGCCCAAACCTTAACACTAAATTTTTGTTGAAAACTCATTTGCCTTTTCACGTGGGGATTCTCATCTTTAGGTGCCCAGTGATGTAAATTGTGCAGATTTGTTATTCCTTCTCGGTTAAAAGAGGATTCGTCTGTCCACAAAATTCGTTTTAGAAACAAGTTGTCATCGACATCTGTGTGCAGCAAAAATCGTTAAGTTGAGTCTTTGAGCAACGACACGAATGCTTGTAGTTGGATCTTCTTCAAAGGCTTGAAGTATTTGATCGTCAACTGCTACATGGTGTTGCCTCACATTGACCCGAGGCTCTTCAAAATTTAAGTTTCCAGTCTCTCTTAATCGACGATAAGTCGTCGAGAATGTTTCGTGGTGGGGTAATCTTCGATCAGAAAATTTGGCTGGATAAATCCTTTGAGCTGCACGAGCAACACCATCGGACTTACCATATGATTTCACCATATCAGCATACTCAGCGTTGGTGAAATTAGGCATATCAACAACCAAAATTAGAACAACAGTAGCAGAAAGTCGGTAAAAGTAACAAAAACAAAAAAATACAAATTAAAAAAACTGAACAACGCGGCACAGACACTTCCAACAGCAGAGATAGTTAAATCTCGAATGACGGTAGGGTCAAGTCAGCGGCGACTAACCCAATCCAACCTAAGGACAAAAATAGTAATAATAATTCACACGCGTCTAAAACGGGCAGGTAAAATTTCCTTGCTCGCTGTGTTGTGTCGAAATCCGTACTTTTATTTAGGTGCGACTTTCTTCACTCTTCTGACTAAAACCTTATTTGCAGTATTATTTTTTATATTGACTTACGTAAATAGCATATGGTTAGCAACGTTATAAACCAAAGAACATTTTAAAATAAAATTAAGTAAACTAAAACGCCCCAAAAAAATTTGACTGTCCATGTGCTGAACACCCTGTATACAGGGTGTAACTAAAGAGTGTAAAATATTCAAGGTGGTGATTCCTCATCGAAAAAAGATCTTTCATATAAAAAAACTCCATTGTAGCATCCCTTGTTGAGATACAGTCCTCAAAGAAGTACATAAAATTTGTGTAACAATTTTTTCACAAGCACCAAAAAAGTTACAATATCCAGTTATTTATTTGGTTTACCCCATGGTTGTAAGGGTGGGAAACGCAACCCCTATAGTTTATTTCCAATGTAACTTTTTTTTCTCATTATTTGTTTACCATTTAAAAATTTATTTCCGATAGCCTGTTTCATTCTTAACAAAAAATGAGTTTTTTGTCCAAAATAAACCAGTTCGCTGCAAAAAATTATTTTACGAACAACTACAGAGATACGTACATACATCGTCATAAATGCGAACTGGATTTATTATTATTCTGTAGTTATAACCTACATTAAAGGCCTAAATGGTAAAACAAAACTAATTTATTAATAAAACACACAACACGTAGAAATAGCTACAGTGGTTGCACTTTTCAACCCTCCACTTTTTGGTTCATTGCTAACTGTTCCACTTGGATCGTACCTTAGCGAAGTTTTCGTCACTACTGAACGTGATATTTGTGAATTAGGATGAACAGTGTTAAAAAGTTCACGAACTTCTTGATGCGTCCTTTTTCTCCCCCCATGCCCAATCATCATTAATATTTCTATTCATTCTCTGTCACTTAATTTTGCCATTTCACCATCAAATTAAAACAATATGATCGTTTCCGTTCAAATCCAAAAATTAATAACTCATTTTGACAACTACTGTCACTTCTACAATGAATTTAATGGACTACTACTTGATACCATTAAATGTTTGCTTTTTTCAGTTACTCTTTTGTTAATATCTTGGTAGGTATTTAAATAAAAAATATCGAATCTGATATTTTTGTACTCGTAATAAAATGTTTCATCCGAAACTAAAATAATATACAGAGTGTTCCTCTGCAAATTTTAAAATTGGCATTATGGCCGGTAAAACCGGAAGCTCAAAATTATTAATAAATATGGAAACAAATAGGCAATCTACTGCAGTATCCATTTTACAAATTTCATTTTGATATATCTAATAATTTCAGAGATATTCACTTGGTTCCATACATTTGCCCATCAACTACACATAACTAGTCAATAGAACAACAGCATTTCATCAAGTTTGCCCATTTTAACCATTTGTAAGATTATGCTCTATGAACGTTATAAACGAACCATATGTATGAATCAGCCTGAATAAAAATCAAAATGCCATGTGATTCCAATAATCTCTTACCGATCGAAGCTTGCTTGCAGAAAGCAAGATTGAATGATTTATTGATCACCAGGTCGAGTCATATTCGTAGGCTGAAAAAAAACAACCTCACCCTTTCAGGTATTAGAGCATGAACAAGTGGTGATTTATGTTTTGAAAAAATGCTTTCGTTTCATTCAGGTCCGGTTATGTTGGCCAATACGAGATATTCTAAAACTGCCATTCAGTAGTCTTGAAGACATCTCGCAGAGCCACGCGTCATGCCATAACTGGTCCAATTCAACCGATAACAACAAGAGCTAATGATGAAGGCAGTTCTTATTTCTTGATTTGTGAAATAATACACGAAGTTCATAACACCGTATCAGCGTTCGTTTTGTAATGAGAAGGGAGTGGCAAATAACACTATTTAGCGCATTGAACCGTTATAACACTCTGAAAACGCAAGTAATGATTTTGAGACATTAGACCAGCTGAGGAAGTCGAGATCAAGTGACCCGCAGAAGGAGGAAACTCATTGTCATCATGAAGCGAAATAGAGGTTACGGAAACAGTAGTGGGTTGCACTTGGTCATTATGCTGCTATGAAGACCGTTTCAAATTGTTTCAATTTTCATTAAAGGTCAGGATTGACAGAACTCACGAAATCAAATCAGATTTGCCACATATCTGTGATCTCTTCAAGTTAGATCGAAGATATTTCAATTAATTATGCTTCCTTGTGATTTTTGAGTTTTTTTCCTCTGATTTTATTGATGCTCCACTGCATAGTACCCAATCTTTCTCATTTACAGCATGTTGTACCAACTTGGATCTATGGGTGTTCAGGTTTCGAGGAAACTTTTGTTGTGTATGCAACTTTTCGTTTTTCGAGTATATTTGTTATTCTATCATTTAAACATTTCATTACGCCCAATTTAACTTTGAGTCAAGGCCGTAACGAGAAAAAACACAGGGGTAGAAATCTTGATTTCTCCAACTCCACCAATAACACTTCCCAATTTTACTTTGATTCTACCCACTTGCTTTCCAAAGGTTGTCTGAAGCCCTTTACTCAGGAGGTGAACTCAAAAAAATAAATTTTAGTGATAATGAAAAAGAAAGTGAACCTCATTGTACTTGAAGTGAAGAAACAATTTATAAATAATATTGTGATTAAGAATTACAGTAATTGAAATGAACATTACAAATACAGGGTGTTCGGCACATGGACCGTCAAATTTTTTTGGGGCGTTGGTAGGGTCATTTGCTACCTTCTCAGTCTTGGAACCTGGGTACTTAGTATTACGGTTACGGAGGTATGATTTTTTTATTAGGTTTTTCTAAATTACCCAAAATGTACCCTTCGAAGCCCCATAACTTTTTTTGCGTGGGCTTTTACATGCATTTTTTTTTATTGTATGAAGTCTACAAGAGTGTGTTTGAAAAAAAACGTATTTATTGTTACAGATAACACCACAAAATTAAGACGAGGGCCTTTTACTAAAAAAAATTGAAAGTATGAAAACATCTCTACTTCTAAAAGAAATAAAAAAAAGTTGCAGTTATTGCGAACTTAATTTTATTTTAAAACGTTCTTTGGTTTATCGCGGTTCTAAAAGTACGCTTTTTACGTTAGTCAATAAAAAAAAAAACTACAACTAGTGTTTTACATAAAATAGCAAAGTAAGGACAGATTTTAGTAAAATACAGTTTTTGTATGATTGTTTATTCACAAAGTAAAGTAACACGATTCTTTAACGTAAATTCCGTTCGAATTGTTCTCCTCTACTCCGAATGCACGCCCTACACCTTTTTCTGATTTCGACCGTTGTAGTGGCTAGCAACATTTCTTCTTTCATTACCACAAATGGCGCGTTTATGCGTTCAATCAAACCTCTCTTGTAGGTACCTCTGTGAAATAAACCAATTCTCTGGCTCTACCCGAGACATGGTAATCTAAAGGTGTTAGGTCTGGAGATCTTGCGGGCCAAGGGAAGGGGCCGGCTCTGCCTATCCATGAATTTGGAAAAGAGTTGTTGAGGTGATCTCGAACTTCTCTCAGGAAATGTGCCGGGCAACCGTCATGCTGGAACACAATCGGCACGTCTTCATCGAAGGCCGGAACATCGGCTAGTAGCTCCGGCAGAGCATTCTGCAAAAAATGCAAATAAGCAGGCCCACTTAGTCGAGCCGGTAAATAGTGTGGCCCGATGAGATGTCTTCCTATCACACCAGCCCAAACATTAACACTAAATTTTTGTTGAAAACTCATTTGCCTTTTCACTTGGGGATTCTCATCTTTAGGTGCCCAGTGATGTAAATTGTGCAGATTTGTTATTCCTTCTCGGATAAAAGAGGATTCGTCTGTCCACAAAATTCGTTTTAGAAACAAGTTGACATCGACATCTGTGTGCAGCAAAATCTACAGAATTCCAACCATCTGGCAGGATCGCCTTCATGAAGACCTGTAACCATTAATAAAATTCATTAGTCTGTGACAATTTTTTCGCAGTCAAAAGGACAAATTTATCAATAAAAAAGTTCATTTACCTTGTACCGGGGTGTAATGAAAAGCGTGTTGATTTTTATCCCGAAGTACTGACCAAACTTTCCAAATCGTTAAGTTGAGTCTTTGAGCAACGACACGAATGCTTGTAGTTGGGTCTTCTTCAAAGGCTTGAAGTATTTGATCGTCAACTGCTACATGGTGTTGCCTCACATTGACCCGAGGCTCTTGAAAATTTAAGTTTCCAGTCTCTCTTAATCGTCGATAAGTCGTCGAGAATGTTTCGTGGTGGGGTAATCTTCGATCAGGAAATTTGGCTTGATAAATCCTTTGAGGTGCACGAGCAACACCATCGGCCTTGCCATATGCCATCACCATATCAGCATACTCAGCGTTGGTGAAATTAGGCATATCAACAAACAAAATTAAAACAACAGTAGCAAAAAGTCGGTAAAAGTAACAAAAACAAAACAATACAAATTAAAAAAACTCAACAACGCGGCACAGACACTTCCAACAGCAGAGACAGTTAAATCTCGAATGACGGTAGGGTCAAGTCAGCGGCGACTAACCCAATCCAACCTAAGGATAAAAATAGTAATAATAATTCACACGCGTCTAAAACGGGCAGGTAAAATTTCCTTGCTCGCTGTGTTGTGTCGAAATCCGTACTTTTATTTAGGTGCGACTTTCTTCACTATTCTAACTAAAACCTTATTTGCAGTATTATTTTTTTTTGACTTACGTAAATAGCATATGGTTAGCAACGTTATAAACCAAAGAACATTTTAAATTAAACTAAGTTTGTAATAGCTGTAACTTTTTTTTAAATTTCAATAGGAGTGGAGATGTTTTCATACTTTCATAATTTTTTTCAATAAAAGGCCCACGTGTTAATTTTATGGTTTTATCTGTAACAATAAATACGTTTTTTTTAAATACACACTCATGTAGACTTAATACAATAAATAAAATGCATGTAAAAGCCCACGCAAAAAAAGTAATGGGGCTTCGAAAGGTACATTTTGGGTAATTTAGAAAAACCTAATAAAAAAAATCATACCTCCGTAACCATAATACTAAGGATCCTGGTTCCAAGACTGAAAAGGTAGCAAATGACCCTACCAACGCCCCAAAAAAATTTGACGGTCCATGTGCCGAACACCCTGTATAAATAAATTCTTCATTTAGAGCAAGGCAAATTACTAACAAAGAAATGGTAAAAAATACTCTTTATTCAAATGAACAAAGGAACTTTGAAGGCTCGAAGAATGATAGTTATACGGAAAGAGCGGAAAGAAATTATCCCTCAGTTTCTCAGTTTTGTACAGGCTTGGACTGACACAGTCTGTTTGGGAAATGTATACTTTTTAAACAATTTTAACTCTCCTGATTTTTTATAAATTTTTGACGGTCGGCAGTTTCCATATCCAAATAGAGAAAGCCAAGAAAATGTCTGAATTAAAAAAAAATGGTCCATTCATAATGTTGATCATTCCAATAATGATCTAATCCGTGTTATCTCACTTCAGATAAATCAGATTTCTTTAAATTCTTCGTTGGAAAACTTCATGAACTTTTCAATAAACTGAGAATTTCATAGCAAAGAAACTCCAAGTTAATCATGTTGAGAAATTGAGAACGTTCCCCTGGTTTAATACCTTTGTTATTCTCTCTCCCATTCATTTTTACTTATGGTTTTTCTATAATTTTTTTTCTTCTCGACCCAAAATTCACCAATTTTCTACCAGCAGAAATACTGGGGGATTGGGAAAAGCCTCCCTTATCCCTCATAGCGACGGCTCTGTTTAGAGAATGAAATTTATATACAGGGTGTCCCGTAACTCAACATCAAGCGGTTACTGGGCGATATGCTAGATTAGGCATTTTTCGACCATATATTAATAATATTTTTTTTTATCTTCTTTTCAATAGATCCCTAAGCTTTGAAATGAGCAGGAACAATTTGAAGAGTTAAGTTTCACGGAACCCTGGGTCATCGAGTGTGGCAGATTTTTATTCATTTCATGTTTGGTTCCTGCGATTCCGATCGCATAAACCTGTCTGTTTCAACTTTGAAAGAAATTTTTCTAATTCTAAGATTCAAATCTTGGACATTCAACGACTTGTTTACTCCCAGTTGAGCAATTTTTTTAGACGTTGAACTGCGTTCGTGTAATGCAGCATTCAGGAAGTGATTCTAAATGTAAAGTAGGTGTGCACGTGATATCTCCTTCTGAATCGACTATCCAGAAGCTATTCTCTTTGGCGTACGCATTTAACGCGGTAATTGCGGTATCAGTACATCAAGAAACGTACGATTATTACAAAAGAAGTTATCCTGTCTTGAAGTTCAGCTGTATTTCGTGTGGATGCCGTAAGAGAAATGATGCCTGTTATAATTGTATACGTAAATAATTATACTTCTACTAATAACAAGATGTTCCACTCGAAAGGAACTCGTGTGAACCACGAGGTGGTTATATTACATGGGCGAGTTTGTGACGTCTTTTTTCTTCATCTATTACTTACGGTTCACCGAGTCTATTAAATTTTGATTCGTTGAACTCCGCTGAATGATGTTTGGGTCAAGGTTCAGATGTCCATTGAAAATGAAGTCATATTTCTTATCTTTAATTTAGATACTCATATAAGGGACCTCTCTGAGTTATCTCATTGGTAATTTCACTCTTTCTTTGATTGAACCAACTATGAACGATGCTCTACAGAATTTCTAAGGTGGTTTAGGAAATTGTAGACATCAGATTAGGTCGTCAGCTTCGGAACCTTCATAGAATCAGAAATCAATGATCGACTGAACACAGAAGCTGCATTCAGGGAATTCATCCCGTGTATTTCTTGTCCCAAAGTTCAAACAAACAAAGTTGCAGTGGAATTTTGTTCTAAACAAACCGACACGTTTTGAAAGTGCTTCAAGATTAAAATTTGCTGTGTTATCTCTGCTGTTGTCAATTTACTCATGAAACTAATTTGTTCTTCAACGTTTATGAACGCCTTATTGGCTCGTACAAAATAATCGGCTATGTTAATTTCGCGTAATTAATTGTTTCATAGGAATATCACAAGGGCCATTATAAAATAGTTTCTTTAAAGTTAGAAATATTACTGTTCGGTACTTCCTGGGGTTTTTTAACGAAATATCTTCAAGAATTTCTGCAGGACGCTCTCATAGGTTATAAACTAACACAGTTACCATGAACACCAAAAAAAATGTACTGCAATGTGGCCAAACTGTTAGAAACATTGAGACAACAGACAAATACTCCACCATTTTTAATCATATTGATACTGAGAAACAGCATATGGATACTTTCAATTATAAAATCCATCAAAGATGTCAAAAAGGACTGAAACTAAACTCGCTGTATATGCCATAGGTTTAAGAACGAAAATGTTTCAGTCTGTATCATACAGCACCTAAAACGCTTGACCCATCAACCATAATCTATATTATCGCTTCACTTTTCTTAGTCACCATACGTGTCAGTGACTCAAAAAAATACATGACAATTGAACCTTAAGCCCCGCCCATCTGACATCTTGATAAATTCGAATAAATTAAGAAGGTTATAATGAAAATCAACAATAACTGAATTCATTTGTTATGCACCTCACTTTAATGACTCCAATAATGCAAAACGGTCATGAGGAAGAAAATGCCTGATTCCTCTGTCGGAATTGCCCAAACCAAAAAATTAAAAACTTCAAAATGCCAATTCGAAGACAAATTGTACAGAAAATACGAGGACTCAGTACTATAATAGAGAAAAATATGCTACATTATGATTCGGACCAATGAAAAATGCATATAGCTCAGGGGTTAGTGACAGATAAAGGGTGTCATATAATTGAATTGCGTATGACATAAAAGCCTAGAAAAAAAACACCAGTAAAAATGACGATTCAAAGATGAAATGTACCTTGTTAGTCACCGTTAAAACAATTCAACTCTTGGTACTATAACTCTATGAAAGAAAACCAGCTCTTTAATGATTCTGACCAATGAAAAATGTAACCAATCAAGATCAAATATACCGAAACCACGAGGACCAATCAAAGACGAGAATCTCTATTTTCGCTACTCTCTTGTAAGTCACCGTACGTGACAGTGACTCAAATAAATCCATGACAATTGAACCTTAAGCCCCGCCCATCTGACATCTTGGTAAATTCGAATCAATTTAGGGGATTGTAATAAAAATCAACAATAGCTGAATATATTTGTTGACTTATTGTGACATTCGTAATATGAAATTATGTACCTCACTTTAATTTTCCTATTGGAATTGCATTATTATGCAAAACGGTCATGAAGAAAAAAATGTCAGACTAAAACGAGGGTTGGTTTAATATTTCGGGATTTGAGAGCAAAACAAATAATAATCATAAAAATCGCTTTATTAAATGTTAAATATTCCTCATTAAGATCTATACAATTTTGCATGAGTTTGAATCAATTGTCGATGCACTTTTGCCACTCTGATTGAGGTATCTCCAAAATATGCACTCTGTACTCATCACCCGCTACTTCAGGTGTCGAAAAACGTTGACCCCTCATTTTGTATTTTACGTACGGGAATGAAATGAAGTCATTTGGTGCCACGTCAGGACTATACGTCGGATGACTCATCAAATCGATATTTTGAGTGCTCAGAAATGCAGTTGTGTCGCGGTGAAGGGTGATCCGTGTTCGGCGGTTGGATTTCCTGATTTCTTGGAAGACAACTGGTAAACAAATAGTTGTGTACCACTCAATATATCTGAATTAAATTAGAAATTTCACCGAAATTCGGAGCATGGCCATTCTTATTCGTCATTTATTTTCGTATGAATATTCATTTCATCACATATGTGTATGTAGTTGTGTATGCAAGTTTTACAAACTTCTTCTTATGACATGTTCAGGGTCTGTAAACGTCTATAAAATGCTTACTCAAGTTCTTTTCCGTTGCTGCTATTGAACTAGTCAATGGAGCAAAAGCGTTTCATGAACTTGAAGCTATCTTAAATGTAAAAACGTTTTATAAACGTGGTGTACTCGTTCATCGACCTTCAGATGTCTTATAAGATTATGCCCTATAAAAGTTCTCATAAATGCTATAAAAAATTGTTGATTGAGAAGTCAACCACGAATTTTCTGTTGAAACTTAAACGAACCCGAAAATTCAAGAAAGCTCAACATCTCAAGGGAATGAAAAACTATCCCATTTCTGATGTCGTCTCGAAAGCGAAACGAACAAGATTTATTCTCAATCCGATCATATTATACTCAACCTTCGAAAAACAAACCACACAGGAGGGTTGGTCACAATGTCCACACGTGACCTCCGTCAAGAGGTCAAGTGACATCCTTTGGTGAATAATGTACCCTGTGCAACAGGAGTTTCCACGTCCATGACGCGCGATCTTACTCCACTAACACACGCTCTATATGCTGTCATCAACCCCTCGCAAAATGTATTGATTACATTTGCATCCCGGCAGTGTAATGTAGGTCAAGATTCGCTGTCATCCCAACTGGACCATTGTTCTCTGATGTAGATAGGGGTGACTGCTTTCTCGCTAGCTTGATATCAGAGTATCGGGTCGATTAAATAATCTGTGAATAGAAAAATATTGTCTTCAATATCAACAAGTTGAACAATGAATGAAGCCTTCATGGTTTCGTGAAACAAAGTCTCATTTTTCATCGTTTTTGCTTCAACTACATTATATTGAGACATAAAAATGAAATATGAGAAATAACATGCAAAGTTATCATGTAAACAAAACCTAAAAAAGAGAAAAAAATATGAACACAATGAGAGAGTCTGAGATGCAGTTGAGGGCGGATCTCGGTTTTTCTGTCATTGGCGTAACAAAGAGGGACAATAATTGTTCTTTTCTAAAAAATGACAAATAGATAATCGAGTAATTTGAGCGTAGAAGTTATCCGACACTTAAAAAAAACTTGATTGCGTTTTCTGTATTTTTTCCTGTCTGTTCCTTTATTATCCAGATCTTTTCTTTTAATTTTTTTTTTGTAGATTCCTTGATGCATAAAACTGTTACGGTCAGTTGTTTGCTGTTCGTTATTGCAATCATGTTTTATGTTCAAACGCCGTAGGGTCAAAGATGTACATGCAAGTGCAAAGTTTCTCATTTGAAAGTAAATTGCGTTGGAAATACGCTATAGGTGGCATCACCTATAAATGGTGTAATGGTGGTAGCAAAATATTAGACATGATTGAAATCATACTGAAGAGTGATTTACGAACGTCTGGTATTATATTTTATTGCTCTTTAACTAGTTTGCAATAACATTAACATAAATTCGATGCTTCGGGCATACGGTAGCTCGAATGATTTCGTTCGGGATATGGGCTGTCAATAAACGTTATAATTCGACGCTTCAAGTCCATTTCTCTGACGTGCATTCTTCAAGACTAGGCGACGGGTGAAAAAGGCAGAATTATTTTTTTAAATTTGATTTCAAAACGAAGTTTTCTGGACGATCTTATCTAGAAAAAATTTTATATGATTTAAATCTTGAATGGTTGAGGTCCTCACTTGATGGAAATTCATATTCATTTGATTTGAATGTGATTAAATGAAAACTGATTTAATAAAATTTCCACATTTATTGTGTTTCAACAATATTGTAACACTACATTATGCAAAAATCGTTTCGCCGAATTCTTGGCTTCTTCAGGCGAGTTCGATGTTGAACTACTCCAAAAAAATTGAGTCTTCATTATATATTCCACAAGATGGACGAGGGGGGAACGGTATTCTAAATGCTTCTGGGAATTTTATGGCATGTTTATCAATGGTGATCTGTTGATTGACATCCGTTTGGTCATTAGGTAAGATATTTTGCCTGTTATATCTGTTAATTTCCATTGCTTCCAGAATATAGTCTTCTGCTTTTGTTTTCGATGTGCAAAATTTTGTAGTTTGAATCAAACATATGTCCCTCGTCTAAAAGATGGTTCGCATAAGTTGAGTTCTGTTTTTTATTCAGGAAACAATTCAAATGTTCCTTAATTCCGTTTTCGAAGTTCCTTCTTGTTTATTCAACTTTCAGGCATGAAACACAATTCAACTTATATCCTCCACCTTTTTGTTTTTATCTAATTTGTCTTTATTATTTTCGTTTAAATTACTTAAGGTATTATTGTTTTTTAAATGCTATATTGAAATTCTTTTTGTTTTTCAAAAAATTTGCTTACTTCTGTTGATTTTTTACCTGTATAATTTGGTGTTATATATTTATTCTGTTCTAATTTTTCGTTTTTGGGGTATATTAATGTAAAGGCTTGATTTAATGCTATAAAAATTGTTGATTGAGAAGTCAACCACGAATTTTCTGTTGAAACTTAAACGAACCCGAAAATTCAAGAAAGCTCAACATCTCAAGGGAATGAAAAACTATCCCATTTCTGATGTCGTCTCGAATGCGAAACGAACAAGATTTATTCTCAATCCGATCATATTATACTCAACCTTCGAAAAACAAACCACACAGGAGGGTTGGTCACAATGTCCACACGTGACCTCCGTCAAGAGGTCAAGTGACATCCTTTGGTGAATAATGTACCCTGTGCAACAGGAGTTTCCACGTCCATGACGCGCGATTTTACTCCACGTAGCACACGCTCTATATGCTGTCATCAACCCCTCGCAAAATGTATTGATTACATTTGCATCCCGGCGGTGTAATGTAGGTCAAGATTCGCTGTCATCCCAACTGGACCATTGTTCTCTGATGTAGATAGGGGTGACTGCTTTCTCACTAGCTTGATATCAGAGTATCGGGTGGATTTAATAATCTGTGAATAGAAAAATATTGTCTTCAATATCAACAAGTTGAACAATTAATGAAGCCTTCAAGGTTTCGTGAAACAAAGTCTCATTTTTCATCGTTTTTGCTTCAACTACATTATATTGAGACATAAAAATGAAATATGAAAAATAACATGCAAAGTTATCATGTAAACAAAACCTAAAAAGGAGAAAAAAAATATGAACACAATGAGAGAGTCTGAAATGCAGTTGAGGGCGGATCTCGGTTTTTCTGTCATTGGCGTAACAAAGAGGGACAATAATTGTTCTTTTCTAAGAAAAGGACAAATAGATAATCGAGTAATTTGAGCGTAGAAGTTATCCGACACTTAAAAAAAAACTTGATTGCGTTTTCTGTATGTTTTCCTGTCTGTTCCTTTATTATCCAGATCTTCTCTTTTAATTTTTTTTTTGGTAGATTCCTTGATGCATAAAACTGTTACGGTCAGTTGTTTGCTGTTCGTTATTGCAATCATGTTTTATGTTCAAACGCCGTAGGGTCAAAGATGTACATGCAAGTGCGAAGTTTCTCATTTGAAAGTAAATTGCGTTGGAAATACGCTATAGGTGGCATCACCTATAAATGGTGTAATGGTGGTAGCAAAATATTAGACATGATTGAAATCATATTGAAGAGTGATTTACGAACGTCTGGTATTATATTTTATTGCTCTTTAACTAGTTTGCAATAACATTAACATAAATTCGATGCTTCGGGCATACGGTAGCTCCGAATGATTTCGTTCGGGATATGGGCTGTCAATAAATGTTATAATTCGACGCTTCAGGTTCATTTCTCTGACGTGCATTCTTCAAGACTAGGCGACGGGTGAAAAAGGCAGAATTATTTTTTTAAATTTGATTTCAAACGAAGTTTTCTGGACGATCTTATCTAGAAAAAATTTTATATAATTTAAATCTTGAATGGTTGAGGTCCTCACTTGATGGAAATTCATATTCATTTGATTTGAATGTGATTAAATGAAAACTTATTCAATAAAATTTCCACATTTATTGTGTTTCAACAATATTGTAACACTACATTATGCAAAAATCGTTTCGCCGAATTCTTGGCTTCTTCAGGCGAGTTCGATGTTGAACTACTCCAAAAAAATTGAGTCTTCATTATATATTCCACAAGATGGACGAGGGGGGAACGGTATTCTAAATGCTTCTGGGAATTTTATGGCATGTTTATCAATGGTGATCTGTTGATTGACATCCGTTTGGTCATTAGGTAAGATATTTTGCCTGTTATATCTGTTAATTTCCATTGCTTCCAGAATATAGTCTTCTGCTTTTGTTTTCGATGTGCAAAATTTTGTAGTTTGAATCAAACATATGTCCCTCGTCTAAAAGATGGTTCGCATAAGTTGAGTTCTGTTTTTTATTCGGGAAACAATTCAAATGTTCCTTAATTCCCTTGTCCCCTCACCAATATTTATACGGGAAACTACTGAACGTATTTTCATGAAATTCAGCACTTATAAGTATTTCACGATGCAGATGTAATCTAAAATATTTTCAAGGCATGAGCACCTCCGGTTCTTCCGGAAATGACGTCAACTTCCGTTTTTCAAATTAAAACACCATTTTTTTATTGCAGAAATAGATTCCTTAGAAAATTTCAAGTTATTTTGATGTAACATTTTTCAGTTTCCGTTGGAAAATTCTCTCTGAGCGGGAAAATGCGGAGAAAAAATCGAAAACAAGAATAACTTCGAGGTTTTTGGATGGAAAATTTTCATTTTTGGGATTTTTCAAGATGTAAGATTGATGTATCCACTTTGAAAAACGAAATCGCGATTCATGATACAGGGAGTGAAAAAATCGCTTTCAAAGTTAGGGATGACAAAATCGTGAAAAATCAATTTTTTCAAATTAGAACCCCATTTTTTTATGACAGATATTGAATCTACGTTAAAAAATAATGTGAGTGTATGCATTACACCCTTGCCCTAAAGTGGATATTTTCTGAGTTATTCACAAAAAACTGTTTTTCGTCTTGAATTTTCAGTTATTTCACGCCAAAAAGATGAAATTTTCAGGTACGTAGATATGAGTGTTTTCAGCATTTGTTATTTTCGCATCAAAAATTTGTTTCGTATCGGTACTACTGATACTATTGGGAAATATACAACAAAGATTCTTCAAGCAAGCGTTAACTCTTAAAAAAAACATTTTACTGTTGCATTGGGAAATATAATTCTGCAGATAGATTTATATGAACGCAGTAATAAAGTAATATGGCTTGTGTGATTTACGAGCATTACTTCTAATGTTTACAACACCTTCAGTACTTGCTTGCACTGAATCTAACGTGAAATTAAACTTACGGTAGTGGGTTACTACCAGTATCAATGACTGCAAATGGCAAAGTCAGGTTTTCTCTTCGAATGGTCTGTACACACCTACAGACTTGATCTTCTAGGTGATGGAAGGTTCGTCCCAACAAAGAAAATATTACAGTTCAAAATTATTGATAGAACTGTAATAAATACTTTACGATTTTGATTGATGTGTACTATTTATTTGTTGTTGATACACATCGAGAACTGTTCGGTTTGTGTGTCAAATGATAGCGTCAAATAAAAATGATTTAGAAAATAATTAACCTGAGGACTTGACAACTTCAATAACCACAATTACTACGACATAGGAGTGTAGTGATAATAAAAGAAGTTTAACCTTATTCGCCAATATAATTCGTGACAATATTACTAACACTTGAATGCATCATATGACACATCAAGTGTTTCATTTCATTCTAATAAGTGAACGATAAATATTGATCTACTACTTTCATAATGCAAAAAATTGCAGGTAAATATGTTTAGTCCTCAGTTATTTTCATATTGTTGTTCTATAAACATACAGAATACGGTAAAAGTCAGTTTACACTGTCTGGTATTCACGCATGCACTTATTCTCGGCCAGTATCCTACCTAGGCTGGAAGGAGGCAGCTTAAACGTAGCGCGTTGAGTTGTCCGCGTGTAGTAGTGTTGTTGTGTACAGTGCGTTCGTTGTCATGGCTACGCGTGTAAAATACAATAAAGAAGAACGTGTTTGTTTGCTCACACCTCACCTAAAACTTGACGGAGATTAGGCTGGAATTTTTGAAGAATTTCGCCAGGGATTTCCGAGTAAGCAAATTCCCACCGTAGTCGCGTGCCGCGTTCAAGTCGTTGTTTGTCTTTATTTTCTTTCGACAACATAAAATTACATAGAAATTATTTTCATTATTATAAGTTATCCTTATTAATCAGTCTCGTCATTGAATTCTATTGCTGAAACTATTGCCTTGTGGTAACTAAAATATGATACATATGTATATGATTCTATTTTATGCCAAAACCTCGAAAAATCAGCATCAATAGCAGTACCATATCTCGTTGTCGATTCTTTGGATTCTTATATATATGTAATGTTAAATTTTTCTAAAAGAAATGTTCCTATAGTGGTTCTGATTTTTCATCTGCAGAATTGATATTGAAGTCATCAGATAAAACCATCTGAAGCTGATGGAATTTTCCACCAAGTATTTCAGAAACTTTATCAGTATATTCTATCAGCGCTCGATGGATGAAATGTTTCACATCTTCAATTTTTGTATTTGGTGAAATGTAGACTATTACCATAAGAGTGTCAACTCCGTTGTTCGTTTTACATATAGCTGAATAAATGTCTCCAACTCCTGTACGTCTAACATTCACATCGCCAGTATTTTTTTAGATTATGTCCATATTTGGTGTAAAAATATTAGTAGTGTCATTGCTATTTTGATAGATAGCAACTTCACCTGTACGTACGTATTTTTGTATTGTACCTTTCTGGTTTATTTTTAATTTTCTTCATTTTTTGAACATCCCCTGAATGCCTCTTGATGCTCTGCGTTTGGCTTTGGTGATTTTGCGGATCTGAAAATGATTACTCTGCTTTGGTTTTTGGTGGTTGTCCATGAATTCATGAGTATATACTATGCATTCGTGGGATGGAGTGGTGATAGAGAGAGAAGGGATGAGAGAACGAAAAGAAAGAAGGAGAAAGAGAAAGAAAGGTATACACACTACTCCTTTGTGTATCGCGCCTGCGCATGTCTCATTCAACGGTTTTATTCCACGGACTTTTTCTTACGGTTTTACTACCACTAATTTTTCACTTCGGTCTCTTAGAATAATCCCTATCTCCTCCAAGCCTACCGTGAAGAACTTCGACCAAAAAAAAATTGAAAGCTTTCAAAATGTATGCCTTCATAGCAGAATGCCCGTAAAGAACTCAAGTATCACCAACAAGATGAGAAAACCAGCACATAATGCGTCATTAAGATTTCAACAGATGAGAGGGAAATATGCAAACCTGACTTGTTTTCAGAATAATGAAATGTGAGCCAAAGTGCTGAAGATAAAGAAGGACTATGCCTTATTGACCTTTGGCCTTACAAAATTCGGAAATTCGAAAGTGGGCAGGGATCTGAAAACCTCGTTTTTTTGTAATAAAGCCTCCGAAAATCCTGTTTCGTCAACATCAATAGGTTCGGTCACTGCCGAACTAGGCTGATTTTCATTGGCTTACATAAGACTTGTACGATGCAACTTGTCGTGGAGTGTCTGGGAAGCTTGATTTCAATCTACGTCGCGGTTGTAGGAGATGCACTACGATTTAGCCTGAGGAAGGTAGGTCAGGGCTATTTAAGTTAATCGGCATCTCTCGAGCCAATTATGCATTTCATATAATTTGCAGTGTGGTAATTATATCTCATGCGCTCTGCGTAAAGTGACACAATGAACAAGTTATACGCAAGCCCTGCAGTACTACAGGAGGTGTTCATTTTTTATGTAACGGTGAAATTTTTGCATTGGACTTCGGCAATGCTCGTTATTTCGTTACGGAGTCTATATTGGATATGGATTATCCATTTTGATCTTCTTACGTAAAAATATTTTCAATCTCTGTATGAAAATATCTGGACAGACTGTGCAAAATTGTTGATTCGTAGATTACAACGTTGAATGAATGGCAGTTTCAATGAATAAACTCTGAGAAATACTCGAATCAGAGTAGTTTAGCAACTATATAAACACTAAACATCAATTCATGACTCGAAGACTGTTCAAGCATTACATCGAAAGGGTACTATCAGTGAATATAATCAAAACCCAATCTTTTCGAGTTGGTGGGAAGGAAATGGAAGTCCTAGAAGTCGATGAACAACAAACTATGAATCCCTGCAAAGAATATACCTATCTGGGAACGAGGACAGATAGTATAGGACGAACAGAAAAAGAAATGGAACGTCCTATTACGAAAGGAAGATAAGTAATTGTCTTCACTCTGTTCTTTGGACCAAAAGCATATTCTTCGAACAAAGTATTCTCATTCTACAACGCAGTATTTTTAATCATAACAATATATGAATGCGAAACATAGCAACTGAGTCAGGATCTGGAGCATCGACTATTCGCCATAAAATGGATTATTGGCGAAAATCTGCTAGAATATCAATACTCGGACATATCAGAAACGACCGAATCAGGGAGATAATGAAAGTACCGATGAATATAATTGAATAAACTCAAAAAGGCCGAAGCTGAAGCACATTGTGATGATTTCTTTGAATCATTTTCCAGCAGTGATATCGAAACTCTAGGGGAACGTTGAAATTATTGTGTCACTCCAAACGGAAATGCTTTTAACAAAACAGATTTTTTTTAACCAGGAATTGATAGACCCATGTGTTTCTTTGTTTCTAGTTTTGTGTTCGAATCATTAGTAGGAATTGAATATTTTTGTCGCCCCTATATTCTCCACAAAAAAATTCGCCAAAGCGAAAAAAAATTACCTTACTACATTGCTATCAAAAAAGATTTATTATAAAATTATGACATAAGTTTCAATATCGTAATAAAAACAGGAACAGTTATTATGATTAAAATTAGAAGAATTAGGATATGGTATGCCCTCAAGTTGTGCTCAGACTTGAAAAAATATTTAACAAACTATTCATCCTTCATAACTTTCCCACAATACTGGCCGTGTTCTCAAATGTAAAATTGATTACATTGCATTACTAAGACTCTTAACAATCGGACGTGAAGGGAGGTTGATGTACTTTACATTCCTATCATCTGAGAATTTTCACGTCTCATCGAAAGTGTCATTATATGTGCCGATGACTAAGAGGCCACATAATAGATGTCCAAGCATGAGAAAATCTCTCTTTCAATATCTCGACTGGTGATATTCAGACCCTAATGATAATCCTCCTTGATCTCACTAGATGAAAGAATTGTTGCATCAATCAAATCAAACCTTCGAGATGTTATCTCGAATGGTATGTACAGCAACTTTTCTTGGTTTTGGATATGTCATATTTAAATCATATATAGACATTGTGTTGAAATTTGCCTCATATTTCTATATATGAATTTATATCATCAAATGTACAATGCTCCGAATATTACAATTTTTTTTAAAGACATTTCGCAGGACATTTGTGATCATAACTGATTACATAATCCATCTTTATTGTATAGTTTCGATTTTGTACTTACAGTCTCAGAATTTTACCAGGCAGTGGGTTTAATATATCGTTGAATAAGTACTGAAACTAGGTCAAAAAAAAACATTTAATCCAATTTGGACAAATAAATTGACAATTTCCAAAACTCATCGACGTTTTCAAACTAGTTAAAAAAAGTAAAATATTTCGCAACTGGTGATGAAATAGTTATTCAATCAACTAGTTTATTAATGATAGCCATTCGTCCGTCGACCTCATTATGAATTAGAAATAAATTATTTATTCAAATAAATTTTATTTATCACAATATAAAATTTGACAATGAAAATCTTCGAATTCATTTCACGCTTGTAGGCGTGTTTTGATTTTTTGATACTTTTAATTTAAATTCAAATACTCACATCTTATTCAACATTAGGAAAAATATTGTGTGAGGAACTTTGAGACAAGCAATTTTCTTCGTAATCCACGTTCTTCTGCTCAACTTGCTCGTTTCACAGAAATACGTTCGTTATGAAGAAAAATACATGTTCCAACTGGATGCGCAAATAACTACTTATTCATCAATATGAAATTTCTCAATTTCAATTCATCGAGACCTTCAAAATATGCTTCAATGTCGTCAATAATTCCCTCATCAGAGCTGAATCTCTTTTCATTAGCACCTTCAAGCCAAGGTTGGGATTGAAAGGGGTTTTACCCATCAAAAAGATTATTTAACCACAAAAATAGCCACTCTGTAACTCGATAAGTAATAAACAAAAGATCAAACATTTCAGACAGTATTCTTTTGAAGGTTGGGACTCTCGAAAAATCATATGGATACTTTCGTAGTTGCTCCATCTTGTAGTTGGGTGTTAGATTTACTGACGGGTGTTGCAGTCGAGTGTTCCGATGTTGACAACGAAAGTTTATTTTATCAACATTCTTCAGAATCGATTTTTCTTTTGCAGTAGCAAATAGTTTGACGATGTAGTGTCGAATGGGTTACCCGCATTTTTGTTTATTTACGACAAGAGTGTTATAAAATCTCAAAAATATTGACATAACATCATGCCCACGATGTGATCGAAACCATGATAACCATGTAGAGTTGTGATGAAATGAACAAAAAGGCACAGAGAGAATTAACCTTTCTTAGGGATCGCCTTTACGAACACGTAAAACTGGTAGCCAGCCGAAGATAGGTCGAGAGATTAAAATAATATTGTAGAGAGATTTACGACCATCTTCGGATGTTTATTATGCACATCAGGTCGTGAACGTAAAATTAAACTTCATGGTGGTGATTAGCCATCTCTTGAGTGAATATCCTTTCAAAATATGTCCGGGCATAATCCGATGGGTATATAGAATTATTCATATCGAATATTCCTTCGTTTTGGTCGACTATTTTGTCGAACTTGAATCCTTCGATTTCTAGTATTGGGTGATCAGAAAGAGATGATAATCATGTATTTCTTGACCGATTCAAAATATTACCTTGTACACCTGGTTGCGAAGTATTTGTGGTGTGAACGGCACCCATGGGTTATCGAATTCCAATGCTGTGATGGGGATGATATTTTGTTCAAATAATAGGTTAACGACCTTTATTTCGGAAATCATTTAACAACAATCGAATTGCGGCTACTTATTGACTGAGTTTGATCAACTACGCGATGAATGAAGTGATTTTGCAACTGGATCTCGTACTACAGTTTCAACTCTGTTTAGCAAAGATGAAAATATGTATTTTTGTGCAATTGATGATGAGGGAGTGCCTCTGATGCACATCAGAGATGGAATCACATTTCGCATCATCGGAATATGGTGCAGGAATCAATTTAATTTTGAATGATCCGAATCTGTTTATACAACATATGCATTTTGCGTTCACCTACTGCAAATGCAGGACTGGCAGGGAAGCGATTTCAGCGGTGAATGTGTTAGTAACTGATGGTGTACTGTGGGCGTAGACAGGAGGATCACGGGGGTGGGAAATCCGATCAGGACGCTAAAGCTACCCCTAAACAGCTCGGTTCTATGAGGCTCCCGCTGTACTGTACACACTAGAAATTTAATCTGGCCAATAACTAACGCATAGTGTTCCAGTCGTTGATGCATATTCATACAAAATTCCAACCATTACCTTTGTGAATTTCAATAAAACTGCGTACGGGCTTTCACCATATTTTCCGGCAGTGATTCCATTGTCGAGCGGATGCTTCGCAATAAATTTGCAATACTTGCTGCGGCAGGTAGTCTTTGTTTCGAGGTCGATCGCGATACTTCATTTCAACGTGTAGGGTAATTGAAGCTCAGAAGAGCTCTGTTGGACTGTATTTCTAATTTCGGAATTATTGAATATGATTTCTCCACGACTACCACAGAATACAGCTCTTCCAACATCGAATTTGACCATAGAATGTCTGTATTCCATCACTCGATATGTAATTTTATTCTACAACACTTTTATCGATTTCTGCGAGTTTTTTTTTAAAGGCATCTTCCAATGTTATTTTTTCTCTGTTTGTATTACCAGAATCACAACAACACTGCGAAAATTGACTCGCCCACAGTAATAAATAAATGGGATTATGTTTATGAATTTTCAAGACCAGTTTAAGGGTTGAATCTTTCGCAATTCATGAACGATGCCGGCTTGAGATAAGAACTTATCATTAATCCATTATGTGGTGTAAGAGAACTTTTGTCTCAAACCTCACTCCCAATTAAAGATGGCGTTAAGTCAGACTTAGATTCGACCGTGCAAGTGGGCACTAATTAAGTTTTGTGGTTCGTTCTGCAATTTTATGGCCTACAGTTCATTTATTGCGATGGGAGATAATACGAAACACTTCACTTCAATTTAATAGCGGTATGAATGTACATTTGAACAGGGCTTGAAGCAGTCCAACAATCTAAAATAGTGAATTCTTATACTATGATTTGTAGTCATCTTTCCAATGTAATGTAATTTCCAATGTATACTATTTCCTTGACCATACAGTTTTTAATGTATTTTATTGGTCTCACTTGCACTTTTTCATAATAGAAAATTCTTATTAGATGTTATTGATTTTGGATTCAAACAGGCAGAATACATCGGGATATTACTTAGAGGATCTTAATAAATTATTATCATTTCTGAGAAGGAAAGGATCATTCCCAAAAATCATTTGAATAATTTGAGATTATATTATAAGAAGCTGATAAAATTGGCAGAAATTGAGGTTCGAAGAACACCCAAGGATCTATTTTGGCACTCTTAACTGTTTACTCTGATCACTACAGATTATCCGGATGCGGCTAAGTCAGATCACTGAACCTCATTTTCGTTGTGAATTATGATGGTTCCAACAAGAATAAAGTACCATTACCACAGTTACAATATTCTAAGTGAATGATAAGTATTAAATATGATGAAAACCTCCTCATTATAGCGGATGAATATCGTCCAGTTGATGATATTTCTGCGATGAGTTTAAGATTCAATCATAGTTGATGACGAGATATTGTTGATGATGGAGCTCGTGTTGAATGATTGTTTGGGAGCTCAATGGGTCCCAAAACTTCTCCAAAAATTATTCCCATCCAAATATTTGATTTGAATTAATTTGTAGAAGTTCTAGGGCGAAATGCATACGGTGTTGAATGATTGTTTGGGCTATTACCATCATCTATTGTGGATGTAATGTTTTCCGAGGTTTCGATAGACATCTGCTATCTTTATCAAGGAGAAAAGTAAGAAACCTTTTGAAGATTATCAATTTTCAAAAAGTCAATTAACAGAAGTCATGAAAGAAAATGAACGATGTTATATACTCATCTGTGATATGATGATCTTTTTAAGTTGGATCGAACTATCGGCGTCCAAACTTCTGGCAGATCTATAGATGGAGCACTTATGGAATCAGGTGTTATTTTCATAAATGCTGCTTCTTTGATTTTTCTTCTTGCAAGTTTTTCTTCTTTGGATATTATTGATGCTTCATCCCATTTTATACGATGATTCTCATCTACAGCATGTTGGACCAACCTGGATTTGTCGCTGTCTAGTACTCGTAGAAGCTTCTGATGTTCTTTTATTCGTACATTCAGAGGGCGTTTAGTTTCTCCGATGTAAGATCTTCCGCACTCGCAAGGTAATTCATATATGCAGTTCTTTGTCCTTTGTGTCTCATTATTAGGCTTAACATGATTGTTTTCAACTGTTGTGGTAGGGCCTTTTATTAGTTTTTTGTATTTTCCTGCTTCTAATAATTCTAGATAATGGCTGTTATAATAAAAAAATCAATGAATTATTAGAAGCAGGAAAATACAAAAAACTAAAAAAGGACCCTACCACCACAGTTGAAAACAATCATGTTGGCGGCAGAAGAAACTGCTCAAAAAATTCGAGAACCTGAAAAGGCCGAAGAGTACAGATGGAAAATCAGAACCTTGTTAGACAGGAATAACAAAACACCTCTACCCAATATAAATAAAGCTGAACAGAGGGCATTAAAAGATCTTAACTCAGATAGTTCCATAAAGATACTTCCAGCAGACAAAGGAAACGCCACTGTAATTCTAGATAATGTTTCTTATAATCAAGAAATCAATGAATTATTAGAAGCAGGAGAATACAAAAAACTAAAAAAGGACCCTACCACCACAGTTGAAAACAAGATTTACAAAATCCTTTTCGAAATGAATTTCCAGATCAATTCATTAGATCAAGACTTACACCTCACTTCAGTAAACCACCACATTTATATGGTCTACCAAAAATACACAAAGCAAATATTCCTCTAAGACCAATTGTGAGTTCAAGAAATTCAGCATGCCACCAATTGGCTAAATTTCTGCTGAAAATTATATCACCATTAAAAAGTAATTCAACATCGATGATAAGAAACACGAAACACTTCATAGAAATAATGAAACATCAAGAAATCATGGAAGAAGACGTTATGGTCAGCTTCGACATTACCAGTTTGTTCACTAATATTCCGACAGATAAAACACTTATCATAGTTAGGAAAAAGCTTGAAGAAGATCAAACCCTTAGTGAAAGAACTACACAAAACCGGTAGAAAGCGTGAATGCAATTATGGAAATGCTTTCTATTTGTATTGAAACAACATATTTCCAATTTGAAGACATCTTTTATCAACAAGAATTTGGAATGGCCATGGGTTCACCACTATCACCAATTTTAGCTGATTTATATATGGAAATTTTCGAACAGAAGGCATTAGCAAAATATGTACTTAAACCCAAACTGTGGAAAAGATATGTAGATGATACTTTCATTATTTGGCAACATGGAAGAGACACTATAGATAGATTCCTTCAACATCTAAACAATCAAGAGGAATCAATTAAATTCACAATGGAAATCGAGAAAGACAGACAACTTCCATTCTTAGATGTCACAACTCACGAGTTCCAGAATCACTATCCTAGGAAGAACAAAGCTATAGTTAATTACTGTTAGGATATTATTCGATTGAATGATATAGAATTCAATGAGCTAGGGGTTGTTAAGAACCTGATCGTGAATATTAAAACTTGTTGCATGTCTCGATTCGCCGAGTGGATGATAAAACTTTTCAGAAAGCAGTTAACGAGTTTAAAATCATAAATCAATTCATAAAAGTCGCAACGCTTTTTCTCAGGAGTAGATTATGGGGTCAACATGAATAATAAGGGATTTTCTCCGGAATTACACCATCCTAGGCGAATGATTAGCAAAAACTGTGAGAGGACCCTCGCATTAATTCCCGGCGAGCCGAAATATAGCTACCCTTATCCACGGTCGAACGCTTTCGAACCGTAGGACGGCAGCGACGGTCTGGAGCCACTCCGGAAAATGCTAATGCAGTTTCCTCGAGTTCCCTTCATTGACGGGATACATATCTTCATTAACGATATTTGATCCCCGAACATAATGCCCTCTCCATATATGCCATTTTATGGCCTTCGCATTCAAGACGTACCACTATCGTAGAAAGGTCTATAAAATCCCTGTCAGAATATAAAGTTGGAGCGATGGTTATTTCCCGTATCTGCTTGATTATGGTGAAGTACTCGATATAAAATGTTTATTTCTTACTTAACATTCAACTTGTTGTGTTGCTGATCGAAACTTGCCCATACGAGAACGTCCATAAACGTTGAAGATATGAAAATCGGGAACCTAAAAAATAACTGCTATGCCGTGCCGGGAGAGGATTTTTTACGTCATTTATCGCAAGCCATATTGTCCTGCTTGACACTCATACTAACTTATTGAATGTAGATAATAACTTGCAGATAATAACTGGTTGTGATACCTTTGAGCGCCAATACAATGTCATAACATTATTGCTACATAGCAATTGATCGGTTCATTCGATGCAAAGTCTAAGAGATTTTGGTGAAAACTTGAGGTTTTGTTTCAAAATGATGCATTTCAGTTCTGTTCGTGAGTAGGAAATGAATAAGTCAATTGATTTTGAATGGTAATGGCAGTTCACTATGCGCGAAGAAAGCGCTTTGTCACCTTCATATACTGGAGCCTTCTTGTGATCTCCCAACTGCTCGAGTAACAAGAATGTACACCGAGAAAAAACATCAGATAGAAATATCCTGTAACGTGACGGAATATTGTTCAATGAACCCGTTAATACTTGCCACTGATGCTACAGACATAGCTGAACACCAAGACTGTAAATGTGCTGTATCTTCGCCTGTGCTTCCTGGTACCAATGCCAAAGATATACGTAGCACCAATAAGGGTAGTGCTACTCATGGAATCTCTTTAACTAAATTAGCTTGCATCGCAAATTTCTGTTATATGTATATCAAATAATTTATTCATCTTTGATCATTATAAACTCATAACTCTTTCCTGCATCAACGCAAAAAGTTATAAAATCGCCTTTGAGCTGTGAAGAAGTCAACCCAAATCCTATATGCCACTGTGACGATCCTCAGGCTTTCCACTTCCCCAATTTTTCTTGGAGCGAAATGACCTCTTATTACGTCGATTCTGTAATTTCCTGCACTCTAGCCCTCTTGTCGCCCAAATCTGTCATTTTCCCGTTTTTCTACACTTCCCGTGTATTCCGTATGCCATTCTTCTTTGTTAATGAAGCAAAAAAGCTTTATTTTCGTAATTTTCGACGATCCACCCTTCGTCATACCGAGTTCTCGAATCATTTGAGGAATCGCTTATTCGTGAGGATTCAGCTATAAAATTATATTTTCGAACAAGAAAATATTCTTGAAGCTCCATGATGCATCATCACTCGCCGGAAATTTGCATTTCTAGGTCCTAATCGACAATTTCATTGGTTTTGCGTTTTGAGTCCCCCCAACTAACAATGCTGTGTTTTATAGTTGCTGTAGGAACCTTTATAGCGCATAATCTTTTAAATATAATGTATAATGTTTTTACAGTTAAACTGTACACCAGTTGATGAAATGCTTTTTGCTCTATTGAAAAATGCTAAAGAAGCTGCAAAAAATTTGAGTAACTATTTTATGAACGTTCACAGAACCTTAACATACAGGGTGAGTCCTTGACCACTGCGATAATTTTAGCCAAAGGTGCTTGAGATCAAAAGAAACACTTTTTGCCTATACCGGTTTCTCATATACAAATATTAAAAACATTAAAGTTTTATAAGGCAAACAAAACTATTATATTATATATAAGTTTACTCGACGTCTCATGCAATCATGAAAGTATTATAAAATAATTTATACTCGGAAAATACGATTCAAATATACCGAAAGCAACCTAGTTTTTTTTTATTATACAGGGTGCGGCAAAAGTCAGTTTACCGTTTTGCATGAGGAAAACAAAGCAGAAATTATTGCAAATAACTATATTTTCGAGAAAAATATAACATCAGTAATTACTTGTGGCCTCACATTTTATGTTCGAATTGTATCCCTCTAATTTAAAAAAAAAATTAGCAGGGCGACCTTATTTGGAAAGCGCTGGTGAAATTCCAGCATAATCTCCGTCAAGTTTCAGGTAAGAAGTGAGCAGACAAGCACGTTCTTCTTTCGTGTACTTTACACGCGCAGCCATGGCAACGAACGCACTGTGAACGAACACAACAACACTACTACACGCGGACAACTCAACTCGCTACGTTCCAGCTGCCTCCTTCCGCCCTTGGTACTGTTCGAGAATACGCGCAAGCGTGAATACCAGACAGTGTAAACTGACTTTTGCCGCACTCTGTATTTAAATAATGCTTCTTCAAACGATTTTGGAGAACTGAATTGTTTTGAGAGCATTTAATGGAAAGAAAATATGTAGTAATCAGACGATGAAATCAATTTAACTCTGAAGAATAAGTCTTTCGTTGAATCCTACAGAACAGGAGATTTTCCACCAAGAATATTACATCCTTCATTATCCACCTAATAGACTCCCTCTTGAAAGTAAGGAATGGAAAACATAAGGAGTTAATTCACTTTGTCTGCAGGTTTTTCGGGTATGAAATCAAATACTCGACCGATTTCCAATACAAAGAGAAACTCCCTCCTTCAATCATACGCCCCAGTGGCTTCGTGATAAGAGCATCTTTAATTCTCCTAACGATATCGCTTGTATAACAGAATTTGTGTTTCCCTTTCTTCTGACGTTTCTGTCAGTTGCTTTCATTAATTCGCGTTGAAACATAAACATTATTTGAAGGAAAATTCTCTATAGAGCATTTCCAATTAACTCACGAAATTTGTGTGTTCCAAAATATTGTGATCTAACAAATCCATTTTTAAGCCACATTTCTTTCCGTAATTTTCGAGAGAATTATTGAGGAAAAACATTGTACAGCCTGTTTTTTATTGTTTTTAAAAAAAAAAAGTGATTTGTGTGAGGTGCAGATCTAGCCGTATAAAACTTGCAGCTTCAGATCGTTATACAGATTGTGATCCGGACTTGTCAAATGAGATTTATTCTTGAACAAATGGGCTAGGTGTGTGAGGCAGAAGAATGTTCCACTGAATTTTTATCCTGCCATTTCCGCAATTCAAACCCGTCGTTTTCAGGGATTCACAATGGAACAAATTTTGAATTGAATGACTTAAAAATTCCTATGAACCGATATCCAAACGAATATGTTCGAAAATACTTGTTCGAAGCTAGAAATTCGAAGGAAAAACTTTTAGGGTGTCAAGATTATCAAATATTAATCATAATAATTTACAGACTGCAGTTCGCTGAGTGTAATCCGGAAGTTTAACATAGAGATGGGTTTTATTCGTGAATGAATTAAATATTCATATTGTGTAATATAAATCTCTTAAGAGCGATTCGTTTGTCATCACCTTTATATCTCAGCGTTAGAGCATGAAGGGGTGAAAATTCTCATTTGCATACGCGTTAATCGGTCATTTGGAATTCACAGACAATTGAATTTCATGTCCGTTCTTCAGAATTTGTGTTAAACAAATTGTATCATAAGTTGCTCAACCTGCTTCCTTATGAATCAACGAAAATTGAAAAGTTTTATGTGCGTAGGGCTTGAAATTTTCGAGAATATAAGGGGGAGTATTCGACTAGTTTATTTATTTCAACCGTCGAAAAAGACACTTTTATCCTATAGAACGTTTTCTTATTTCGTTTTGGTAATGCATTGTTGTTAAATCGCTGCAGCATTTCGTTCGCAAAATTTAGTCGATTAGCATTGTCCGCGTCCATCAATACTTGAACCAATTGAATTTTATAGGCTTTTAGATGTAAGTCTTTCTTTAAAATCGAATGTAAAGACGATTTTTTTCAGGACAGCTTGTAGAACGTATTAACAATTAAAATCAGCACAAGTTCATAAAGTCCTTTAGCTCTATCGACTTTTATTTTTTCATAATTATCATAATCTTTTAATATAAATATTTATGTTGTATATTTTCCGTTTCTGAGACCGCCATTTCTTCAACCTTTTGTTGATATAATTGTCATGAACTAAAGAAATATTTATGGCTAAGACAATGGCATATTTTTTTTTTGCTATTACCGACAATACTGAAGATGCTTTTACAACAATTATGATGAAAATTCTTATCAATTAATTCAATCGCACCTGAAACAGTTATATGATTTTACTTTTCGTCTATAAAACAACCTGAAATCTGAAATTAATTGAACCAATATTTGAATATTCAAGTATATATACAGGGTGTTTCACGAGGAACCTCACCCACATTTATACGAGAAACTACTGAACGTATTTTCATGAAATTCAGCACTTGTAAGTATTTCACGATGCTGATGAAATCTAAAATATTTTCAAGGCATGAGCACCTCCGGTTTTTCAGGAAATGACGTCAACTTCCGTGTTTCAAATTATTTTCAATTAAATTTCAATGAATTTCATTCATTGCATTAAGAAATATATTTCATCATTCAACGAGCATTAGGTTAGATAATGCACGTAGATGAGAAACGACACAAAATGATTTTGTGATGGTGTAAGTTGAACAAATTTCAGAGCATACTGTGGAATTTGTGAGAAAATTTTTGTTTAAAAGCGCCTAGAGTAGTTGAATTTCAACAAGAGATACTGAACAGTTATATTGCTAAGTTCTACAAAGCTGTTTAAAAATAGTTTCAAATGAAATTTTAATGCGTTAAAAAGTTACAAGCATTTTGAGTTTTCACATTTGGCAAACACCCCTCAGCAGTCCGGTTTAGTTTGGATGAAAATTACCTCCCACAGCATCCACTATTGAAGCTGAATTGTTTAAAAACATTATTTTCCCTTTAAGAAATGATTCACTCACTCGTGTTTTATCAGAGGATTATATCGATTCAATTCCTTTCAGCTTCAGATATCTCGAAAATGGTGCAATTTAGAAAAAAGATGACTTATGATTTTATCTGCAAAAATGACTAATGAATCTAGGTGGTACAAGTTACGGATCTTTAGTTCAAGTGATAACTGTTTTTCATGCAATTTAACCAATCCGTACAGTAGTAGTGAGAAAATCCCAAGAAATGGAATAAATCTATTGATGCCATTACTGTTATCAAAAACCTTCGACAAGAGATCATTTCAAATAATATTATCGTTTGATTATTACAGGTGAAAATGCAATTTTTTATGAAATTTCAACACGGTATATCTTTTGAACGGGGCCAAATTTTAAAAAATTTTATAGGAAGCAAAAAAGAATCGATGGTTGAAATTAACGCACTGGTTAAAGACTCACCCTGTATAAGCGAAGCCGATTACTTACATACCAAAAAGATTTGTAGCTGCTGTATAAGTAATCTTATAAACGTTTGCAGAACAATTAAAACATTGCTCTATAAACGTTTCATGATTCAGTTGAAAGAACTACATTCCTGAACAAAATGATTTAATGGGCATAAGGACAATGCCCAGTCTTATACAACAAATATACACACTTAAAGCACTCATTGAATGTTAGTAGATTTATTCCATTCTTATAGAACGAAATGATATAGCTATAACTTTGTTAGTTGTGACTATTTTTATTGAAATAATCAAATTTCGATTTTTATTTTTTCGAAAAGGGTAGGTTTCTGGCACTTCATACTTATAAATGCTCGACATCTCCTCGTATTATGTTGATGAACATAAAAACAAACACGTTTTTCAACAGGGGAGCATTTCAATCGATTTGAAATAAGAAAATAGAAAACTGTTGTGAGATTCGTCATAGAAACAATTTTACAGATAAATGTGAAATGCCATGAAGTTTTCGTGTCGGAGATAGATTTCATGAAATTATTTGTAACAACAGGCTACGTGAGAGGTGGTCAGTCCGCCGATCAGAACTAACGGCATCTAATCATCGCTCGAACCGGCAGCAACTATCAGTATCAAAACAAAAACACAATTATAGTCTTTGGATGAACCTGCTACTGCAGAGCCTATTCTAACCGATAATTATATATGCAATGCCCTTCAGACTATTGTATCCATAGCCAAGCCTTCATATACGGGGCGTCCCAAGATAAAGAAGAAGAAAATTTCCTTTGGTTTACCAGAACTATTCGAAAAACTGATCAACTCGTCGAAGTTTTTGTTCAAAAGTGAATTCGTACGTAGCACGTAGCTTTCAAGTATTCGTGAATGATGATGTACACGTTCAATTGATCTCTGAGATCGTCTGCTATCTCAATGGATTTAAATTTACGGTCATTCAAAATCATTTTGTCGATTTTTCAATGCTTTCGTCCGAAATTAGCTCGTTTTGGCATCCACTACTTTCAGTGTCTTTAGTACTCGTTTCACCATGTCTATACTTAGCATAACAATCCTTCATGGTTGATTTTCCTAAGGAAATTGTCATCGAGCCTAGTTTTTGCTCCAACTGTTGCTCCACCCAAAATCCTATAATTCCGAAACTAACGATCCGGCAGTTTGGAGATTAATACACGGAGATTTTTAGGGTAAGGAATAACTGAAAATCATATGGATTTAATTCTAGTAGCGTCATCTATGTGTCATGTAGACCGGTTTTATAAAAAACGGTTGCGGATCATAATTTTTCTCGGCATCAAGTGAAGGAATTCAGTGTTCTCTAACTTCTATAGTAACAGAGAAATTCCACCCTGTACTCCGTGAAAACCTTCTTATGCATAGAACATAAAAATGTTGAAACAATCCAGCATAAATCTCTTTGGTCGCGAAAGACTTTTATGACAAATGGGAAATTTCATTTATAACACTTATGGCATGCGTTCGTTCTATCGTGGTCCCCTTCCAGAAATACATTTTCAGTTTTACGCTGAGAGCAGAATTCTCTCTCTAAATCAATGCATGGGATGAAAACAACACGGGAATAGCTATAAAATAGCAGACAAGTGTTTATGGCAGGGCTATTAGGAAAAAAGGAAGTGACTCCAGTGGACCCGGACATATTTGGGTGAGTTTTGAATAGAAAAGACCGGTCCATAAAGGTCTGAAGTCGAGTATAAGAATGCGTTCAGGCCTCAGGCTCTCCCCTAAACTGACCACTCGAAACTACCCTCCGGTATATTGCATAATTCAAGATGATGGGTGTTTCTGACAGGAGTCTCGTGAATAAAGTTTTCCTATTCACGATTCATTTAGCATGATTTATCAAGGCAATTTCGACATGTTTATCATTCGGACATAAAAAGATATGATTTTTGTCGACTGACTCCATAGTTATGATTTTGGAAGAACTATGAATGTATTCAAGAATTTCTGGGACATTAACACCTATGCTAGTAACATTATAAAATTGCTCATTTTCCATAAGCATTTCCTTAAATCTGCCCTAATTCTTTATCATTTGAGTACATACTGAAGAAGAGTTTACACTACCTTAATCTTGGAATTCTATTTTGTGTTCAGAGCTGCAGTCTTATCTGCGAATATGGGGGGGTGACAGTGAAGGACAAAACTGGTAATGGAGAGGTGGATATCTTACGGTTCTAGTGATTATTCGCATCGATGTATTCAATTGTGCATCAGTTTTTTGTGTATGTTCACTATTAAGCAAACAAAGCAACAGTACTCAGCTCCAGAAAACATCAAGGCTGAAGATGTTGAGTGGAAGCATCAGCACCCCAGGATGATCTAGCTAATTTCTGAAGAATATTATTCCTAGTATCAATTTTCAGGTGTAGTCTTAAAGAGCCTTAAAGCTAAGTCAACTTCTGCGTACTTCGGATAGATATTATGTTCGATAGAAGAGTCATCAAAAGTTGTAGACAATTTCCTATAATTCTTATAAGTATGCAGGTGGAAACAAGATAGCTTTTTTTTGGATTGGGAAATAAACGTCCCTCAATAAAAAAGTTCCTTGAAATTTCCAAATCAGTTGATACAATCGTCTCCAAAGCATGGAAATGATATGCTATAAAACTTTCGGATAAGAATTCATTGGTGCCACGAGATTATTTTAAGTTTCAAAAATATTTTCGGGCGAGAAACTTATTGCTGCAAGCAATGCTGCGTAAAGAGACTTTCAAGTGGTGTAACCATTGAGGAATCTGATGTACATACTAAGATGCATTCACTTGTAAGTCACCAAGAGATTGTTCTCAGTAGCTGAGGAGCGAAAGAGTAACTAGACAAAACTGGCTTCGTGACAGCCTTGAAAACTTCAGATGTACTGATACGCATCTAATTGTAAGTTACTAGAGATTTGTTTTCTGTAGATCAAGAGCAAGGTAGTCGGTGTAACAAAATACTATTCGAGCCAGAATGTAAATTTGCTCATCTGTAGGTCGATAATAGTACTGCTGTTCTACTGGGTAGAAGCATGGATGCTAACTGCTGCAACAACGTAGTAATACTCGATTTGGTACGTTCCATGGATAACGTTAAGAATATTTTTGGGCGAGAATCTTATTATTGTAAACAATGGTGCGTAAAGAGACTTTCAAGTGGTGTAACCATTGAGGAATCTGATGTACTTAGACTAAAATGCATTCACTTGTAAGTCACCAAGAGATTGTTCTCAGTAGATGAGGAGCGAAAGAGTCATTATACAAAACTGACATCGTGAAAGCCTTGAAAACTTAGGATGTACTGAAACGCATCCAACTATAAGTTGCTAGAGATTTGTTTTCTGTAGATCAAGAACAAGGAAGTTGGCATAACAAAATACTATTCGAGCCAGGATCTAAGTTTACTCATCTGTAGGTCGATAATAGTACTGCTGTTTTACTGGGTAGAAGCATGGATACTAACTGCTGCAACAACGTAGTAATACTCGATTTGGTACGTTCCATGGATAACGCCAAGAATATTTTCGGGCGAGAAACTTATTGCTGCAAGCAATGCTGCGTAAAGACACTTTCAAGTGGTGTAACCATTGAGGAATCGGATGTAGTTAGACTAATATGCATTCAGTTGTAAGTCACTAAGAGATTGTTCTCAGTAGATGAGGAGCGAAAGAGTCATTAGACAAAATTGGCTTCGTATCAGCCTTGAAAGCTCAAGTTGTACTGATACGCATCCAACTGTAAGTTCATAGAGATTTGTTTTCTGTAGATCAAGAGCAAGGTAGTTGGCATAACCAAATACTTTTGAGCCAGGATGTAAGTTTGCTCATCTGTAGGTCGATAATAGTGCTGCTGTTCTACTGGGTAGAAGCATGGATGCTAACTGTTGCAACAACTTAGTAATACTCGATTTGGTACGTTCCATGGATAACGCCAAGAACATTTTCGGGCTAGAAACATATTATTGTAAGCAATGCTGTGTAAAGAGACTTTCAAGTAGTGTAACCATTGGGAAATCTGATGTACTAAAACTAAAGTGCATTCACTTGTAAGTCACCAAGAGATTGTTCTCAGTAGCTGAGGAGCGAAAGAGTCGCTAGACAAAACTGGCTTCGTGACAGCCTTGAAAACTTAAGATGTACTGATACGCATCCAACTCTAAGTTGCTAGAGATTTGTTTCCTGCAGATCAAGAACTAGGAAGTTGGCATAACCAAATACTATTTGAGGCAGTATGAAAGTTTGCTCATCTGTAGGTCGATAATAGTGCTGCTGTGCCACTGGGTAGAAGCATGTATGCTAACTGCTGCAACAACGTAGTAATACCCGATATGGTACGTTCCATGGATAACGCCAAAAAGATTTTAGGGCGAGAAATCTATTGCTGCAAGCAATGCTGCGTAAAATAACTTTCATGTAGTGTAACCGTTGGGAAATCTGATGTACTAAAACTAAAGTGCATTCACATGTAAGTCACCAAGAGATTGTTCTCAGTAGATGAGGAGCGAAAGAGTCATTAGACAAAACTGGCTTCGTGACAGCCTTGAAACTTCAGATGTACTAATAAGCATCCAACTGTAAATTGCTAGAGATTTGTTTCCTGTACATCAAGAGCAAGGTAGTCAGCATAACAAAATACAATTTGAGGCAAGCTGAAAGTTTGCTCATCTGTAGGTCGATAATAGTACTGCTGTTCTACTGGGTAGAAGCATGGATGCTGACTACTGCAACAACGTAGTATTACCCGATATGGTGAGGCGCTCTAGTAAGCTAGTCACTGAAAAAGACGCTGAAATAAAGCAAATGGGGGAGCCAGATCGGCATGCAACCTGTCAGGACATAGCGAAGACATTAGGCATCACTCACGTGACAGTTTGGAATAATTTAAGAAAGACTGGCTACCCGAGGTATCTGGGTGCCAAATGAATTAACGCAAAAAATCTTATTGGCCGAATCATTATCAGTAAAACGCAATGGAATCGATCCATTTTTGAAGCGAATCATCACGGCGATAAAAATTTAAGAATATAAAACGAAAGAAATTGTATTCAAACGCTGGTGATACTCCACAAACTACATCGAATTCTAGATTGACTGCAAACAAAGTGATGCTGAAGCAACTTCAAGGGTGTTTTCTGTGTGTTAATATGATAAATTCAGCCATTTGTGTCGGCACCTATGAAAGAGTTACTGCCTTGTCTAAGGCCAGTTTCTTTATGGAATTACGTAATTTCTAACCCTCCCCGCATACTGGGGCGAGTGAAATAACTTTGAATAGCACCAACTCCCTAACTAATGATAAGAAACCGATATGAGGGTTGGGCGACACAGGACATTAAGCTATCGATGGCCGAGCACACTGAACTATATCACTCCCGAGCGATGATAATGTGACGCAAGCTGGACCGTAACAGTATTACCGGATGCATCAACAGCGTCAATTGTCTTAGAGAGGCCCATCAAGTCGGCAGCCGCCAAAGATCAGCACTTAGGGGTGCCACCACCGCTTGATGACCCTCTCTGTCCACTATGTTTTTATATCGGCGATTGCGACCGATAGTTTGACCCGCAGCCGAAGAATTACGATAATTGTTTGGCCAAAATCGATATCTGACCCTTGCAACGCTACCGAACTGAAAGGATATCATTATATTCTGTACAGGGTGGGTAATTATAGGAGCATTAAGCTATATCACATGAAAATTTTGAATTGGGAAGAAAAACCAAGAGTTTACAATATTCAACCGTAGTATTGAATTTTTATCGAACTATATAAAGGCGGAATCGTAGATACATGTTCCACAAAATAACTGAAAACTTTTGGAAAATGTCTTACTTCACCTGCGACGCATAAGAACCAATTTACACAAAGGCTTTTTCGTGATGGTTTAATGGAAATTCATAAACCAATGCTGCTCTGATCATTCATTCGTATCCCTTGAGCAGAAAATTCGAAGGATTCCCCTCCTTCCTTCAGCAATCTCATTATGGTAATACGCCAGATATAAGAAATATAATAACCGAATGCTAAATGGTTTTTCCTTGCAACCTCCATGCTTTCATCTTCCATCACATAATATAATTTCTGAGGCGAAAGAAAAATTTAAGGCGATTGTAATCGTAATCCTTCGTATACAAAACCAAAGAGAGCGCTAAGATATTTCGTATTCTTTCACTCATACGCGATTAAACCTATATTATATGCAACGACAGATTTGGCCTATTTAATATAGAGAACAGCGAGAAAGATCTTTACGGATTACCTTTTCAATTATGGAATACGAGGGGCACTATATCTCGAGTCCAAATATTTACCACAGAAATTTTCAATATTTTCCACATCAAGATCTATACATTTTTGCATATGGTGCGACTAGGTTTTGAGGGTCTTTTTGCACTCCGAATCACGTCTATCCATAGTCTCCGGAGTTTAATTGTGATGAAGAAGAATAGAAACAAGTCATTGGATGTCAAGTTATAATTCAAATTTTGCAGAAGACTTCAAACCAATGGAACACACTATTCAAATTAAACACACTTGCATTATCTTGTCAGGTCTTTGAGTTAATGTATCAGCAACTCGTAAAAAACACGAAAGAAAATCGGTTTTGCATCGGAATTTTACTGACGATGAAAAATGGATTTATTTCAATAATCCTAAACGGAAAAAATCATTGGTGAATCCGGGACAACGATCAACATCGACTGCAAAACCATAAGAAAAATTTATTTCTTGAAGCTCTGTAGGGTTTTTCACTTCTGCAATAAGTGAATTTTCCTGAGAGTTGGTAGCACGTATGCTGTCAGTTTCAGTTTCCCTGAGGCTTCTTTATGGCTCGTATCTCGATGGAATGAGGTCGGATTATATTTCGCTCATCGATTGTTTCCTTAAATCCAGGGGTATGCTCGACAGTCGTCGAACTTCGAACCGATTGAATGTCACTCGAGCGTAGGAAAATTTGCTTAATGCATTCCATACTTGGCCGATTACGACGCATATTCTTTTATATTTTATGGCGGCTTGCGCGTGTCGTTTATTTTCCACCGTTATTTGCTCTTCGCTGAACGATTACGGTGGTAGATGCTGTTGAATCGCCCACCCCCGTATAACGTCTCGTTTCCCTAGAAGAAAAGAGTCGAACATAAGGTTTCCACCGAGCGGCGATCAATTAAAACGCGTGCGCATCGGATGCGTATTTTGACGCACGTTACGGTTCATATAATCCGCATACGAAAGAGGTGACAATAATCGTAAAAACTTATTCCTTCCTGTTGGAATGGTTGCTGTCTCGTACATCAAATTTTACTTCTATAGGCGGAGGGTTCTGCTCATTGTAACGACGTCATCTTCGGAATGATACTTCGGAGATGGATGCATGGATGACTGACAGCATATGCATCGGCCGTTTCATTTATTTCCACCAATGTGTACTTAACATAAATCTGCCACGCGGTATATCAACAGTCATCAACAGAATTACAGGGTGTTCCATCTCAGATGAGATATATACCTTATCTCATAGTGTTAAGGAAAAAATTCCCGAAACACGTTTGTTTGGGAAACGTCGATTTTCAGAAATGTTTTCTGATGGGCAAAAACCACTCTCAAGTGCAAGCTTGGCTTGAAAAACGTTATTCGGGCTATGTCCCATCGGAAACGACCACCAAACGATGCTTTGCGAATTTTAAGATGGTCGTACGGACACCGTATGTACCTCCTGTATGGAGAGAGGTGATGAATGTCCAGAAGATGACGCCCATGCAGAGGAAATCATTATTAAGCATGGCATCGACCTATAGAACGGTGTCTGCGGAAGCAGCCCGGGGATTTGTAGACCATAGATATATATAATGGCAGTGGAGCTGGTCTGAGGAAAAGTAGGATTTGTGCTCCAGAATGGGAGAACTGATGGATGAAGAAGAGATTAGGAAATGTAGGGAAACATTAAAGTATGGCTATATCGTCTGCAAAAGATGCAATAGTGGTGTTGATTGTATTTGTTGATAAGCTATTAACTTAGTTAACTATAATTATAATTAATGACATCTAAACCTAACACACTTTAAATCTGTCATTGTGTATAGCCATTTAAATCTATTGTGGTTGCCTTGGAAAACCAGAATAATCATGTCAGACTTAGATGTCATTAATTATAATTATAGTAAACTCATAACTTAATAATACAGTTTAACTAATTTAATACAATTTTTGAAATGCCTTTTGTGTATAGTAATGTAGAATATGCAGACATAATTTTTGTTTGTGGTTTCTGTAATGGAAATGCAAGAGCTGCTGCAAGTGAATATGCAACGCGTTTTCCAAATTGTCGACGCTCCAATCAAAAAGCATTTCAAACAGCTTATCAACAAATACAGGAAAATGCTATTGGTGATCGAAGGCCCGAATGAGGCATACAAAAAACAAATAATCTACAGAGGAATAGTATAAACAGACCTTCTAAGAAAACAAAGAACTCTGTATTCGTAAAGCATCCCAACACTCAATATTTCAGGAAACAGAATATTCCGAACACTTAAAAACAACAATAGCAAAGCCTACCACTTAACTCTTGTTCACCCCCCCTGGTGACGAATGCGAAGGAAGCAATTTTGCAGATTTATTATTGCAAGAAATAAACAAGTGCCAGATTTTTCAAAAACGTAATTTGGACTGATGAGTTCACTTTTACTCGAAGAGGAATAGTTTATTTTCACAATATTGATGAGTGGGCGATATAAAATCCGTATGCATTTCTAGTTGATGACGAGATATTGTTTATGATGGAGCTCGTGTTGAATGATTGTTTGGGCTATTACCATCATCTATTGTGGATGTAATGTTTTCCGACGTTTCGATAGACATCTTCTATCTTTATCAAGGAGAAAAGTAAGAAACCTTTTGAAAATTATCAATTTTCAAAAAGTCAATTGACAGAAGTCATGAAAGAAAAATGAACGATGTTATATACTCATCTGTGATATGATGATCTTTTTGTTGATCGAACTATCGGCGTGGCAGATCTATTCAGAGGTGTTATTTTCATAAATGGCTTTGATTTTTCTTTTAGTTTCTCCTTTGGATATTATTGATGCTTCATCCCATTTTATACGATGATCATCTACAACATGTTGGACCAACCTGGATTTGTCGCTGTCTAGTACTCGTAGGTAAGTTCTTTTATATTCAGAGGGCAGTTTCTTTAAGATCTTCTCTTTGTCCTTTGTGTCTCATCATTAGGCTTAACTTTTGTAAGTTTAGCTCTGATAGTGTCTTGAATTTTGAATGCAGTCGTTATGTTGTATCTATTTCCAATTCTTCTCATTTTCTCCGACAAACCTTTTACATAAGGAATTACGGTTTTAATGGTCTGATTTATATCTGTTGGTTCAGGTTGACTTTCTCGTGTTCGTTTAGCTTTTTCTAATATCTTTTTGGGGTAGCCATTGCTTCTAAGAGTTTTCGAGATGTTATTTATTTCTTCATTTTGGTCTTCTTCAGTGCAACAAATATTTATTGCTCTATCAAATAAACATTTTTCTACTCCCAATTCAGTGTTTAGTTGGTGGTTTGAATCAAAATGTAGATATTGTCCTGTGTTGTTGGTTTTTTGGCAGTGGTTCTTGGGATTCCATTTTGTTTATGTACGAGTACATCTAAGAATGGAAGTTGTCTGTCCTTCTCGATTTCAATTGTGAATTTAATTGATTCCTCTTGATTGTTTAGATATTGAAGGAATCCATCTATAGTGTCTCTTCCATGTTGCCAAATAATGAAAGTATCATCTACATATCTTTTCCACAGTTTTGGGTTTAAGTACATATTTTTCTAATGCCTTCTGTTCGAAAATTTCCATATATAAATCAGCTAAAATTGGTGATAGTGGTGAACCCATGGCCATTCCGAATTCTTGTTGATAAAAGATTTCTTCAAATTGGAAATATGTTGTTTTAATACAAATAGAAAGCATTTCCATAATTGCATTCACGCTTAGTGTAGTTCTTTCACTAAGGGTTTGATCTTCTTCAAGCTTTTTCCCAACTATGATAAGTGTTTTATCTGTCGGAATATTAGTGAACAGACTGGTGATGTCGAAGCTGACCATAACGTCTTCTTCCATGATTTCTTGATGTTTCATTATTTCTATGAAGTGTTTAGTGTTTCTTATCATCGATGTTGAATTACTTTTTAATGGTGATATGATTTTCAGCAGAAATTTAGCCAATTGGTGGCATGCTGAATTTCTTGAACTTACAATTGGTCTTAGAGGAATATTTGCTTTGTGTATTTTTGTATACCATATAAATGTGGTGGTTTACTGAAAGGTGTAAGTCTTGATCTAACGAATTGATCTGGAAATTCATTTGATATTTATAAAGGATTTCGTAAACCTTGTTTTCAACAGTGTTGGTAGGGTCTTTTTTAGTCTTTTGTATTTTCCTGCTCCTAATAATTCATTGATTTTTTGATTATAAGAGCCAACATCTAGAATTACAGTGGCGTTTCCTTTGTCTGCTGGAAGTATATTTATGGAACTATCCGAGTTAAGATCTTTTAATGCCCTCTGTTCAGCTTTATTTATATTGGGTATAGGTGTTTTGTTATTCCTGTCTAACAAGGTTCGGATTTTCCATCTGTACTCTTCGGCTTTTTCAGGTTCTCGAATTTTCTGTGCAGTTTCTTCTGCCGCCAACATGATTTCAATTTTTGGTATCGTCTTAGGGGCTATAGAGAACTTAAAACCCTTGTTGAGGAGAGATATCTGATCTTCACTTAAGTTCTTATTAGATAAATTGATCACGGTTTTTGAATGATCTAAGGGTTCATATTTTCTTGACTCCTTCATAAGTTTCTCCATTTTCCTTTTTTGAACATCAGAAGCTTCTACGAGTACTAGACAGCGACAAATCCAGGTTGGTCCAACATGCTGTAGATGAGAATCATCGTATAAAATGGGATGAAGCATCAATAATATCCAAAGAAGAAAAACTTGCAAGAAGAAAAATCAAAGAAGCAGCATTTATGAAAATAACACCTGATTCCATAAGTGCTCCATCTATAGATCTGCCAGAAGTTTGGACGCCGATAGTTCGATCCAACTTAAAAAGATCATCATATCACAGATGAGTATATCATCGTTCATTTTTCTTTTCTTCTGTCAATTGACGTTTTGAAAATTGATAATTTTCAAAAGGTTTCTTACTTTTCTCCTTGATAAAGATAGAAGATGTCTATCGAAACGTCGGAAAACATTACATCCACAATAGATGATGGTAATAGCCCAAACAATCATTCAACACCGTATGCATTTCGCCCTAGAATTTCTCCAAATTAATTCAAATTAAATATTTGGATGGGAATAATTTTTGGAGAAGTTTTGGGACCCATTGAGCTCCCCAATATTGTAAATGGTGAAATATTTTAAAATTTTTAATTGAGAACCACCCCACATTTGTTGAAAATCTGCCACTAAATATTAGAGGTTAAATGATGAAATGGTCACCGCGCTCCCCTGATTTAAATCTTGTTGAATTTTTTGTTTGAGGGGGACAATAAAAAGCCAAATGTATGCTACCCCAGTTAACACCCGGGAAGAATTACTCTTAAGAATTCGAAATGCAGCAAATGTGATTACGCCACAACAATTGTTGAATATAAAACAATCAATCATTCGAAGATGTGATTTGTGCAGTCAACAGAACAGTGGACATTTCCAACACCTCCTTTAAAAATAATCATGTTATTTTGTTTTGTTCTAAATTGTTACTTCTAAAAATTTTTAATTCAAAGTTATTACAAATTTGTTTCTACGTATTTGAGAGATTACAATAATATGGATTTGGCTTTGAATGCGTTTTTCTCTGAAACGGTTGCTCCTAGCGACTTAGATGAGGTTATACCTTATTCAACTAGAAAAGTCAGGGGGATCAATTTTTGTAAGCAATTAGTGGGGTTTGCAAAATAGATTTTTTTAAATGGCAGGTTCAAGTTTAATCCAAGGGTAATCGATTTTTCTAATCCAAAATGACGTACAGGGTAGCACAAAAAAGTTGCAACGGTTTAATAGGTATGAAATAATTGCCAGTGGCGCCCACTAGAAAAAAAAACCAAATCGACCACAAATTTTAATTTCTCACCTCGAGAAACCCCTACGTACCAACTTTCATTCAATTTTAACACCTTGTATCTCGGAAACGAAGTATTTTCGGACCAATGTTCATAGGAACTTTTTTGCTTAAAATGATGTCTATCACCAATTTCAGTTGGTTGGAAACAAATCAGAACACCTTGTATAAACGTGGTCCCAATATAGTTACTTTGGGACTCCGGATTTGACTTTGGAAGAAGTGGTTTAGCTTCCCCATACTTGACGGCAAATAACGATCTGCTAGATAAGACTCCAGAAGCATGTAATATGTTGGTGGGGGGAGTTGTTTGAGTTTGTATAGCAATCCGTGGTGCCAAACCTTGTCGAATGCTTGCGATGGGTCCAGAAATATTGCTGAGCAAAATTGTCCTTCTTCGAGGCTTGTCGAGATAGGGCTGATGCGTTGTCGAGGGTCAGACGCCTAGTTGGTGCATATCCATGCCATCTTTCAGCCTTTTGACAAGCAACTTCTCAGAGACCCATGATTATTAGAAAATTTAAATTGGTCTATATGTCTTCACACTGTTATATTTTATCAGGTTTGGGTATTACTATAACCTAAGCATACTTCCATTAGATGAGGTAATAGGATATAATCGCCATTGAAACAATGTTGTGAGCAGAACGAAAATTTTACTGGATGGTTTTTTCAGAGTCTCTGCCGACCTTATAAGGTCGTATCGAAGAGCCTTCTCGTTTTTCAGCCTTCTTATTTCATTGGCTAATTCTTTTAATGTGAAAGTTTCAATTGGTATGGACATCTGACACGGAACATCCGGAAATTATTCAACTTATGCGTTGCTGATACCAGGATTGGGGTCATTTGGTGTGAAGACACGAGCAAGATGTATCGCAAACGTTTTACCATTTTCTTCATCTGATGCAGCTCACTCTTCCTTGGTCATTTCAATCAGAGATTCCCGCAAAGTGGGTTTTTGGAACTTGCTCGTATCTTTCGAGATATTGTGTTCATTTTTGTCAATTGGATAATATAAAACAGTTTTAAGCAGGAATTTTTCAGAAGGATCAGAAATGAGCTCTTTATTGAACTTTTCATAAGAGTTCCACTCAATCTTCCATAATTCTTTATCGCTTAAGTTCATATTGAAGAATGTATTATACCAGAATGGTTTACGTGTATTCAATCTTGGAATTTCATTTTGTCAAATGTATGAAATAATTGAAAATAAATTAGGAATAGAATGATATTTGCTCCAAGAATTCAGAGCTGCAGTCTGTCTGCGAATATGGGGAGGGACAATGTTAGACAAAACTGGTAACCAATGAATCATCTTATGGTGAAAGCAATTATTCTTATGGATGTTTTCAATTGTGCATCGATTTTTTGTGTATATGCGCTATTAAACCAAACAGAGCAACAATACTCAGCTGCAAAAATGACTAAGACTAGAGATGCTGTGCGAAGAGAGGAAGCATCAGCAGCCCAAGATGATCCAGCTAATTTCTGAAGAATATCATTCCTAGTTTTCAGTTTTAGGCTCAGATCATCTAAATGAACCTTGCAATTGACAGATGAATCTAATTTAAGTATTTTGGATAGAATCCAGTGATCATCCAAGATTATGTCTTGCCTTTCTTCATCATTGAAGATAAGAAATATTATTATTATTATTGGAACTCTTTATTGCTGCTGATGTTTTACAATCTATTTTATACAATATGCAATGGGTGGGCATATCGCGAAGCGATGTCTTCCTGCCAACCTTCAATCGTAGCTCAAGAATAACAATTATTTTACATGAAAAAGTTATTGAAATAATTTTGAAGAATATAATATAAAATCTAATAATCTAATAACTCCTGCTATGGATGGAAATGGATTAGGAAGGAAAAAGGAGAAGATATCCACGACATAACACATAAAGAGAAAAATGTCCTTCAACTGATCGTGTTTGTGTATTTCAGGTATTTTTTCAGACTCACTTTGAACGATGAGAAAGTTGGCCTTCGAGTTATCTCCACAGGTATGCGATTCCAGAGTTGTGGAAATCTCACCGAAAAACTGCTATTGACATAGTTGGTTGAGTGAGCTGGTATTCTTAAAATTTGACTGTCGAGTGATCTAGTCTGATGATTCTCACTCCCCAGTGGTCTGACACCACAGTACAGATAAGCTGGCTCGCGACGGTTCAAGACCTTATAGCCCATGAGCATCATATGCCAATTGCGACGTTGCCGGATAGGCAGAAGGCCAAGAGCATCTCTGAACTGGCTGACGTGATCGTATTTCCTCAAATTGTAAACGAACTTGATACCTGCATTCTGCAGGCGATCAAGTCTGTCTAACTGGCTTGCTGTGAGACCCATAAAGGCAATATCCGCATAATCCAAAATCGGGAGTAAGAGCGCAAAAAACAGGGTCCTCCTCGTCTGGAATGGCAGAAAGTTCTTCAAAAGCCGAAGCTGATGAAGGCATTGGTAGAACTTCTTACTCGTGATAGCAATTTGGGGGTTCCAGGACAGCGTCTCATCGATTATTAAACCCAGACTCCTCACCTCCGAGGAGCAGGGAATCTTCTCACCGCAGAGAACTATTCGATGAGCGTGTCTATCCACAATGTTCAAGTATCTCTTCGCACCAATGATGATTGCTTGCGTTTTCGTAGTGTTCAGAACAAGACCCATGCGCGAAGCCGCGTCGGCAACTGCCGAAAGATCTCTGTTCAAAAGTTGGACAGCCTGTGCGAACTCCTCAACGCGGGTCCGAACGTAGATCTGTAAATCATCGGCATAAAAGTGAAAACTACAATGGACAAGATCAGCCAACGAAGATATATAAAGTGAGAACAGAAGCGGACCCAGAACGCCCCTGCGGAACTCCAGCAACCGTCTCCACCCATTCAGAGGAGTTGTCACCTAAACTGACCGATATTTTACGTCCCCTGATATATGAATTGAAAAAAGCAAAGGAACGGTCAGAAAACCCCATCAAGCGCAATTTACTCAAAAGAATATCGAAGTCAATCGAGTCAAAAGCTTTGCTAAAGTCCAAAAGTACCAAAATGGTTAGCATTTTATTATCCATTGCCTGGCTTACGTCGTCCGTGATTTTAGTGAGCGCAGTTGCAGTGCTGTATCCTGGCGGAACCCTGATTGAAATCTATTATGAAGGGAATGGTCATTCAAGTAGTTCAAGATCTGAGAGTAAAGGAGCCTCTCGAAGACCTTCGACAATGTAGGTAGTATCGATATTGGTCTGAAATCCTGAGGCAGGTCAGCGTCCTCTTTTTTCGCGAGGGGAACTACTCTAGCACACTTCCAGACTGTCGGAAAATTGCAACTTTGCAGTGAAAAATTGAAAATATGGGCCAGAATAGGGAGTATCTCGTTGATAATTGGTCTGAGCAATTTTATCCCCACTCCATCACATCCCACCGATTGGGATACAATTCCACTCAAGGTATTTTTAATAGCCTCCTCACTAATATGCCCGAAATCGAACTGAGGCCGGTCTGGCAGTGGTAGTGTCCGAAGCGAATCCAACGATGATCTTTTTATATCTTCTTCTATCAAAGAGTTAGAAGTGGAAAAGTAATGAGCGAGAGAGTTAGTATCTAGACCCATTGGTTGTGGATTAATTTCCTTGCCTACGCCTACAGACCGTAGAGTTTGCCAAACCCTTCTGGGAGGAACGTTGGTCAAATTGTCCTCAAAAAACCTCCTTTTCTCCCTTCTACACAAGTGGTTACATTGGTTTCGCACAGCACGATACACCTCTTTATTCTCGTCAGTTGGGTTTTTCACGTATTTGGCCTTCAACCTATCTCGATCCTTCATCATCAGTTTTATATCCTCGTTGATCCAGGGACAAGGGGGATTTTTTACCCTGATAACCTTCACCGGCGCAACTTTATCATAAATTGCGATGATCTTCTCATTGAAAAGAGCAACCATATCGTCCGAAGAATTCGCGCTGTAAACCGATTCCCAACTCATGTTCTTCACAGCGTCGATCAACAGTGTCTCGTCCAGAGCCTTCAAATCTCGGTACTGTATAATGCGTGGCTTAGGTTTTGGGCATTTAACTTTGAACGCAGCATATAGAAGATCGTGGCGAGAAAATTGGAAGGCGTGATGTTGTCCACTCAATATTGCTCTACTGGAAGATGAGGTGATGAGTAGGTCAAGTAAAGAATTGGAGGTGGAGAGATGATGAGTGGGCTTCTTATTCAAGATCCTGAGATCAAAAGATTCCAGCAGGTCATTCATGAGTTTAGAACGAGGAGTTCTTTTAATCATACAGTTGTTCAAATCTCCCATCATTATGATATCGGAATAATTAAAAATAATATCATCAAGGACACATCGGAACTCCTCAAAGTAATTGTGTGCAGGCGGAGAATAAAGTACACCGACCAAGAGCTTTTTGCGAAAATTAATTTCAGCAAAAAGATATTCAAGTGAAAAGATGATTTCCATTCGAACGCAATACGTTTATTTCAGTATTGAGGGCATTCTAAATTTCCCTGTTTATTACTCCTTACATCCAAATAGGAATTCGCCGAATAGAAAACATTTTCGGGGATTAGGATTTTATATTCTTCAGACCCCTGTATGTAATTCTAAACTTAGAGATAACCTTCTATAAGCCGCTTGCAGCCATCTGTTCCCTTTAAGCAGCAATAAAGAAGTTACCATAAAATTGCGTTATTAATTTTATTTGAAGTGTTAATGTGAGCATTTTTCAAAGGCCCTGATTCCAGCGTTGTTTGCTTGTTTTTTTCCCCGCCTGTAAATCTATCTGGTTTGGAAGAGAGACACATGTAGGTACAACGGGCGAAATGCGAGGGTGCCTCATGCTGCTATTAATTACTAATCTTACGCTTTAATAGAGTATTATCACCAGCAGGAGGGTACCTCAACAATTTCAGTGATACATACATCTACCTCCGCCAGTAATAACTCTTGTTGTCTGGAGTTATAATAGCTTTCGTTTATTACCAACAAGAGATTTCGAAGTAATTATCCAGTATTAAGGAGTAATAATGGATCTGTCCTCCTAATGGGCTCCCGATATTTTTAGATTCGTCTAACTGAACGAAAAAAGTTTGATGTTTTTCCCAGAAATCTTTTTGAATCTCCAGTCTAATCGTGAATAATTGATCGCCTGGGTTATAGATGAAGAGACTTAAAAATATAAAAAGTACACTGATACGAGTATCAGTATCATGGGAAATCCGAAATTCTCCATGTACGTTCCGTGATTCTTCATAGTTTTCGAGTTATAATTATTTTTAGAAAATTTCAGAACTTTTGTCCTCAAACACGTTAAAAATCCTAAAAATAAAAGCAATTAAATCTCCATAAGTTGTACTTTGATACAAAATTGATCCTTTGTAAATTCGAGTAAGATTAAAAAATTGAGACCAAAAAATTTTCAAACAAACTTCCAGATAATAAAAATGTAAATGGATATTCAAGAAGATTTTGTTTACTGAATCTATAATATAAATTGAGAATCATAAAATGTGTTGGTGAGCGCATAACTCAACAACGCCTGGACCAATTTGGCCAAATCTTTTTTAAAATGTTCGTTGAAGTTCAAGGATGGTTTTTACGGCGAGAAAAATTAGAATTATTGCTGGAAAAACCTAAAAATAGCCCTTTTCTTTTTCCCATACAAATGATTTGTAACTAAAACGTAGTCAATTTGAGCTTTATTGCTATGGTATAAAGTTCATATTAAATTACAAGCACTCACTGCTGTCTAAGCAATGTAGGTGTGTTCCTAACGTCAAAGATCATATCTATGTTTGCAATTGCTTGAAAATGACGCTCATTGGAATCAAACTCTCAATGATGCTGTAATAGCATCACACGCTCATCAAATACGAACATTATTTTCTATAATCATATCTACATGCTTCCCATCAAACCCAATTGATTTGTGGATCAAGTACAAAGATTATATGTGTGATGATATTTTGTAACAAATACGGAATTGAATGGTAAATCCAAATATACAAATCAGTGAAGAAATTTAAAATGAAGCATTGATTTCAATTGAGGCCTGACCGCGCCCAATCGTCCAATGCATGACGCTTTTAACCAAGAGTTGCATCGAGAAAAACTGTATGATCTCAACGCTTTGAAAGAATTAATTCAAACAAATCTTCCACTGTTAAATGAACAACAGATGTATGTATTTGAAACTCTTATGAAAGTAACAAATGATGAAACTGGAGGGATTTACTTCTTAGATGCACCTGGTGGTACAGGAAAAACTTTTTTGATTTCATTAATATTAGCAACAGTTCGCTCACAAAATAAAATTGCACTTGCACTCGCTTCGTCGGGAATCGTAGCAACTTTGCTTGAAGGTGGTGGAACAGCCCATTCAGCACTAAAATTGCCATTAAATATGCAAAGCAATGAAACTCCAACCTGCATCGTTTCGAAGAACTCTGCAATGGCAAAGGTTTTGCAGCAATGTAATTTGATTGTTTGGGATGAATGAACGATGGCACATAAAAAATCTTTGGAGGCTTTAGACAGAACCTCAAAAGATCTACAGAGCAATAATAACCGATTTGGTGGTGCAATGATTTTATTAGCAGGAGATTTTCGTCAAACATTGCCAGTGATTCCACGATCAACGCCAGCTGATGAACTCAGTGCATGTCTAAAGTCCTCCAATTTATGGAAACATGTCAAAGTACTTCATTTAAGCAAGAATATGAGCGTCGAGTTGCAAAATGACCAATCTGGAAACATATTCTCTAAACAACTCATTGACATTGGTAATGGCAAATTTCCTATAGACATGTTGACTGGCTGCATTAACTTTCCTCAAAGTTTTTGTCAGTTAACTCGATCAAAAGATGAACTTATTCAGAAGGTGTTTCCAGATGTTTCTCAAAATTACAGAAACCATGATTGGTTGAGCGAACGAGCTATACTGGCTGCAAAAAACATAGATGTAAATGAATTAAATTTCAAAATTCAAGAATAAATTACAGGCGAATTGAGGATATATAAATCAGTTGATTCGGCTACTAATCAAGATGATGTAGTCAACTATCCACCGGAATTTTTAAACTCGCTGGATTTGCCAGGATTGCCACTTCACAATCTTTAATTAGAGGTTGGATCGGTGGTTATAATGTTGCGAAATATCAACCAACCGCGTCTTTGCATGGGAACACGGTTAGCGATAAAAAAAATTACTAAACAATGTGATAGAAGCAACTATACTCAGAGGAAAGTATAAAGGAGAAGATGTTCTCATACCGCGCATACCAATGATTCCGACTGATGTGCCATTTGAGTTTAAACGACTACAGTTTCCAGTGCGGCTTGCTTTTGCTATGACTATAAACAAGTCCCAGGGGCAATTATCAAGTGTTTGTGGTATTAATCTAGAAAACCCATGTTTCTCACATGGTCTATTGTATGTTGCCTGTTCCCGTGTTGGAAAACCATCAGATTTGTTTATCTATGCGCCAGGTAATCAAACAAAAAACATCGTATACCACAAAGCACTACAATGATAATAATAATAATTATGATTCACATGATTAACAATAAAGCGATTACTTACTTTTAAATCCTTATATATGTTTTATTTAATTATTTTTTATTCACAACGCCCTATCACCAGGGTGACGGTTCTGTTCAGGAGAATTTTTTAAAATACGTAGGCACAAAAACTGCCACATTACAAATCTTTTTGACAGGACGAAGTCTGTCGGGTCAGCTAGTATGTGATAAAAAGGTTGAATTTTGATTCCAATCAGCTCCATTCCATTCTTTTCTGCGGAGTCTATCGCGAGGCGTTCATTCGTAACGACCGTTGGAACGTTTCCAGTTTCAATTTAATTCCGTGCTGGGGTGAAGAGATTAGACCGGAATTGATAGTTTTGATAAATCGCGTTATCAAATTGTCCGTTTCCAGCACGTAGTAATTTACAGGATTCGGCATAATTTGATGCCAGAAGTAAATACTGGCAGGGATACTCACCTGCATAACTGCATTGGCTAATAACAGTGAGTCATTATTGGTCATTTATCACCATCGGCGCTTCATTACAGCGTTAATCAAGCTGCAGCTTCGCAATCCGTCGATGTATCGCGGATGCATCGTCTGTCAGGGTGTCGACACGTTGTTGCATCGGCATGGATTGATGGCAAGGTTATCGCTTCCAATTCAGCTTGAACAATGCTTAATAACCGCCCCATTTACACAGACGAAACATACATCAAACAAATCTCCTAATGCTGCGGCGTTTTTCTGGCATCGCGTTGGAAATGAATATGAATGATGCATATCCGTGCAATGTATCAAGGATACGTAGGTACCGTCGAAAAAACCGGTAGATAGTTGAATACACCTAGATCGGGTTTTCCAACGGGGACTTGACAACTTTGAATTTAATTTGTGAAAGTACCCTTAGACTAATCATCGAACTGTCAACGTCAATTCATTCAGTAACGTGAACATTTACATTATGGTGAAGTACACGAAAAAACAACGTTTGCAAGTTATAAAAATTCAATACCGAAATTCGGTATTTTCCGTCGTAATTCGCGCCCTAGTAGACAGGCAATCACAAGTTTGGTGCAAAAATTTGAGTCTACATATTCGCTGTTGGATGTTGTTGTGTCAGTGAGACAAAGGACCGGTCGCAGTGACGAAAACATCGCTGCCGTTCGGGCCTCCGTAGCTGACGAGTCAATTCCACGGCGTTCTCAAGAAATGGACATCCGTCAGACCACTCTATGGCGAATTTTGCGTAAGGATCTTGGTTTACACCCGAATAAGATCCAGCTGACTCAAGAATTGAAGGCGTTTGACCATTTGAAGCGATGTACGTTCTCCGATTGGGCTCTGAAATAGCTGCGCCACGATCATGATTTCCATCGAAAAATCATATTCAGCGATGCAGCTTATTTTTGGCTTAATGGCTTTGTCAATAAGCAAAATATGCGTTATTGGGCAAGCAGCAATCCACACGTGATTGACGAGACCAATGGCATCCCCAAAAATCACGGTTTGGACCGTATATTTTGTTGATGCCAATAATCGTCACTTTACGGTCAATGGCGATCGCTACCGGGTCATAATAACGAATTTTTTTTGGCCTCAATTGCAAGGTATGGACTTGGTCAACATGTGGTTTCAACAAGACGGTGTCACGGTTTATTGAAGCAGACATTGGTGAGCGTGTAATTTCTAGCCGCCTCGTTCGTGCGATTTGACGCCTCTGGACTAATTTCTTTGGGGCTACGTCAAGTCCCTGTTCTATGCCAACAAACCGGCGACATTGCAAGAGCTCAGAGACAACATTGAATACGAAATAGAGGCCATTTCACCTGAAATGTATGGCCGAGTCATCGAAAGTTGGGTCCAGAGAATTGACCGCTGCAATCGGGCCCGTGATGGTCATATGAACGAACTCGAGTTCCAATCATAAATGTTATGTTTGTACTTCAAGTCAATAATAAAGTTTCTGAATCATCTCAAATGGTTTGCGTTTTATTCAGATTCAAAGTTATCAAGACCCTATTGGAAAACTCTTCATATTGTCACCTCAGAACATAAGTTGGATATGTTAAAAAACTGGTTTCAAGATAAATGCACGAATTTATCGTAGGTCATACGTAAAACAAGATTAAATCGGGCCAAATTTGCAAGAGATATCTTAGTGTTGAATCAAGTCAAGGCATTATCTGCCGAATATAATTATTTACCCTGTCTAATTAGTGATTGATCAACACCATTTGATGTGCAGGGTTTAATTTTATTAACAACTAGCTGACCCGACAGACTTCGTCCTGTCAAAAAGATTTGTAATGTGGCAGTTTTTGTGCCTACGTATTTTAAAAAATTCTCCTGAACAGAACCGTCACCCTGGTGATAGGGCGTTGTGAATAAAAAATAATTAAATAAAACATATATAAGGATTTAAAAGTAAGTAATTGCTTTATTGTTAATCATGTGAATCATAATTATTATTATCATTGTAGTGCTTTGTGGTATACGATGTTTTTTGTTTGATTACCTGGCGCATAGATAAACAAATCTGATGGTTTTCCAACACGGGAACAGGCAACATACAATTGACCATGTGAGAAACATGGGTTTTCTAGATTAATACCACAAACAATCAATGATTGCCCCTGGGACTTGTTTATAGTCATAGCAAAAGCAAGCCGCACTGGAAACTGTAGTCGTTTAAACTCAAATGGCACATCAGTCGGAATCATTGGGATGCGCGGTATGAGAACATCTTCTCCTTTATACTTTCCTTTGAGTATAGTTGCTTCTATCACATTGTTTAGTAATTTTTTTTATCGCTAACCGTGTACCCATGCAAAGACGCGGTTGGTTGATATTTCGCATCATTATAACCACCGATCCAACCTTTAATTGAAGATTGTGAGGTGGCAATCCTGGCAAATCCAGCGAGTTTAAAAATTCCGGTGGATAGTTGACTACATCATCTTGATTAGTAGCCGAATCAACTGATTTATATATCCTCAATTTGTCCTGTAATTTGTTCTTGAATTTTGAAATTTAATTCATTTACATCTATGTTTTTTGCAGCCAGTATAGCTCGTTCGCTCAACCAATCATGGTTTCTGTAATTTTGAGAAACATCTGGAAACACCTTCTGAATAAGTTCATCTTTTGATCGAGTTAACTGACAAAAAATTTGAGGAAAGTTAATGCAGCCAGTCAACATGTCTATAGGAAATTTGCCATTACCAATGTCAATGACTTGTTTAGAGAATATGCTTCCAGATTTGTCATTTTGCAAGTCGACACGCATATTCTTGCTTGAATGAAGTACTTTGACATGTTTCCACAAATTGGAGGACTTTAGACATGCATTGAGTTCATCAGCTGGCGTTGATCGTGGAATCACTTGCAATGTTTGACGAAAATCTCCTGCTAATAAAATCATTGCACCACCAAATCGGTTATTATTGCTCCGTAGATCTTTTAAGGTTCCGTCTAAAGCCTCCAAACATTTTTTATGCGCCATCGTGCATTCATCCCAAACAATCAATTTACATTGCTGCAAAACCTTTGCCATTGCAGAGTTCTTCGAAATGTTGCAGGTTGGAGTTTCATTGCTTTGCATATTTAATGGCAATTTTAGTGCTGAATGGGCTGTTCGACCACCTTCAAGCAAAGTTGCTGCGATTCCCGACGAAGCGCGTGCAAGTGCAATTTTATTTTGTGAGCGAATTGTTGCTAATATTAATGAAATCAAAAAACTTTTTCCTGTATCACCAGGTGTATCTAAGAAGTAAATCCCTCCAGTTTCATCATTTGTTACTTTCATAAGAGTTTCAAATACATACTTCTGTTGTTCATTTAACAGTGGAAGATTTGTTTGAATTAATTCTTTCAAAGCGTTGAGATCATACAGTTTTTCTCGATTCAACTCTTGGTTAAAAGCGTCATGCATTGGACGATTGGGCGCGGTCAGGCCTAATTGAATTAATAGTTTGTTTGACATTATCAAGCACATGTCCTCAATTGAAATCAATGCTTCATTGTAAATTTCTTCACTGATTTGTATATTTGGATTTCCCATTCTATGTACTTGATCCACAAATCAATTCTAATTTTTCTCGCCGTAAAAACCATCCTTGAACTTCAACGAACATTTTAAAAAAAGATTTGGCCAAATTGGTCCAGGCGTTGTTGAGTAATGCGCTTACCAACACATTTTGCGATTCATTTTTATATTATAGATGTAAACTTATTCGGTAACGTTCCGAGCAGTGCCTTCTTGAATCCTGTGAAAACATCATATACAATATAACAACAATAAAAACAATCTGTAAAACATTCCATGGAATAGAGATCTAATTCTTATATTACCTTCGGAAATAATTAATTATATGTGTTTTTCCAACTCATTTTGTTGAATGTCATTGGAGTTGTGATGTCAATTGATTTTAGAGGTGTCACGTGTTGTTACTGCAACTTATTATTTTAATTAAATTTGTTAGTTTCATTCATTTCCGTTCCGAGTTGTTTGCTCGATTCAATAGTGATACACTCTGTATGTGTTCATTTCATATTCCGCTTAACGCGTAACATATGTTGGAGCATATGACCTATGTCGAACAAAGAGTACTGAACCGGCGTTCATCCGAGGAAGTACAAAACACTTTTTTGGAAATAAATAACTTTCTCGTTAAATCTACAAATTCGAACTCTAGTGAAAAAGTGACTATTCTCGCCCGTGAGTGCCTGGACAAGTTCATTCAGCCGTACTGTGAAACCAGGTAGGCAGAAGTCGATACTCCAGCATTCGCATTTTCTTTCAAGTCATTTTTTCATATTATTTCAGAATTTCATTAATAATTTTCTTTCGATTTCCTTTATTTTTCAGATGCCCTTGTCGTGCCACGTGTCAAATTTGATTTATCCTTCTTCGTATTTGTTGGTTTGTTCATTTAAGATTGTTCAAAAGAGTGTGTTGTTGTGTAGATTCCCAATATCTGTTCTGTCATTAATGGACTTCCCATTTTGCTTTATATGGAGCATCTCATCAGCTCAAGAATGTTTTACAGTTTATGATACATGCCGAATTATATTACATTGTAAATAAAATTAAACACATCAAATGCTGTTGTACAAAGGCAATATTTGCAATACCGAATATGTAGTAGTCTCAGAATCACTTCCTTCTTAGATATTCTAGTGTTCCTCTGGAGCGACGATATGTCTCATGAAGTCTGTGGCAGATATGATATTGGCTGCCTCAACACAAAGTAAATAAATGCCAACAGAACAGAGACAAGATGAAGCTGATCATAGTGTGTCCAATATTGAAAAATGGAACTTTATCGTTGGTCACCAACTATTTTTCAGTAGCAATTCTTCAAATATATTCAAAAATTTTATGAGGGTTGGTTTTAATATTTCGGGACTGGAAAACCCTAGTGTTGCAATCTGCCAACTGATATTTTTGAGGTTATACGAAGTCGGAAAGTTTTGAAATACGAGCTTTTTTGTGTTGTTTACAGTAACTTAAAAGATTCATCTCGCCCAAAAAATTGAATTAAATCGCGAACATTTTCGTGTAATTATTTTTTCAACTTTCGACGTGGACTAACTCAACAACAGTGAACTTAATTCGGTTTTTGGCGATGAAGCTCCATCTAAGACCAGTGTTTATCGGTGGTGTGGTATGGTTGTTCGCACACAATTTCAAAATCGTTCAAAAAAAAGGCTCGTGTCGATTGGTCCAAAGAAATTACCCGAAATACGACCGCGGGGCTTCGAAGCACGTTTACGACATCGTGACAGGTGATGAATTGTGGATTTACTCTTATGAGCCGGAAATAAACAGCAGTCGACTGTGTTTCAAGATTAGCCAAATCCAACAAAAGGACTTCCAAGCGAATGATCGCCTGTTTTTTTTTTCGGAAAAAGTGGACATGTCGCAATTGTACCACTACAACAACGCAAAACAGTCAATTCTGAGTGGTACGCAACTATTTTTTCGCCAGTTGTCCTTCAAGAAAAGAAAACCAACTGCCTTCACCACGATAAGGCGAGATCTCCACATCGGCTCTAGCAAGTGCATTTTTGAGCACTCAAAACATCTTCTTGATGAGTTATTCGCCATATAGTCCTGACTTGGCACCTGAAGGAGCGGCTGATGCGTTGAGAATGTATGTTTTGAAGATATCTCAATCAGAGTGGCCAAAATGCTTTGATAATTGGTTCAAACTCATGCAAAAGTGTATAGATTTCAATGGGGAATATTTTGAAAAACAATGAAGTGATTTCCAACGATTAGAATTTGTTTTTGTTCTCTAATCTCGAAATATAAAAAGCATCCCTCGTAGAATCAATTAATTGAAGCTTGAACATTCATATAGCCTTCTTCTCTTTTCGCTTTGAAACTACGTAGCTAAAAAATTAAATATTCATTCCAATGATCAGTTATTAAATAATTGTTGACACATAAGAAACTCTTGGTGGTCTTCTTCCCCGGTTCTTCTTGAAAAATAATGACACTCATATTATTCATTCAGCCGCCCCATAAATCATTAAAGAAATACTGGATGGCAGACAGAGAATCCGAACAATATTGAGCGTTATTTATTACACCGATAACGCATAGTAACCGTAATTGAAAAGATCGAATGTAACGTCCTTCAGGTAAGTTGGCAGAGTATTAAGCTCTTTCAGAAAACTACTGAAGGGGAAAATAAGTCACAATTTCAATAACCGCCATGACAGTTAATCTGTTTCCAGTCGTCTCATTCCCGTAAACATCAGTAGCTGCTATACTTCAGGATATGTTTAAGTATCCTTGTATGCTTGCTGCAGAATAAATTCAGAAAGTCATAAGCGTTTGACATTCCTTTCGATATTTATGTGACAGACAAACCGAGGTATTTTAAACTGGACACAAATTCCATGCAACATTGTTTCTTTCAATACGTATAAGACCACTAGAGGTATTCGACGAATCGCGACAGTTTGGTAATAATGGAAACAGCCCAATTAATCTTGAAGATATGCTCTTGGTTCCATGCTTTATCCAAACCGTGTATACTGCTTCAATAAACTAATATACTGTTTTATTTCTATAAAACAGGTTTTTATTCAAGGTGCTCGGAACATGGACCGTCAAATTTTTTTGGGGCGTTAGTAGGGTCATTTGCTACCTTTTCAGTCTTGGAACCTGGGTCCTTAGTATTACGGTTACGGAGGTATGATTTTTTTATCAGGTTTTTCTAAATTACCCAAAATGTACCCTTCGAAGCCCCATAACTTTTTTTGCGTGTGCATTTACATGCATTTTTTCTATTGTATTAAGTCTACATGAGTGTGTATTTGAAAAAAAACGTATTTATTGCTACAGATAACACCACAAAATTAACACGTGGGCCTTTTATTAAAAAAAAATTATGAAAGTATGAAAACATCTCCACTCCTATTGACAAAACCAAATATTCATAACAGTGAATTGAGGAATTCAACTTTTTAACAACATATTCTAGACTCCACCTGTTGCTGTTGCTCATTGACCGTAACACGTTGTGATGTTTTGCAATTTGTCTCAAAAGCATTTTAGACGGAGTTTTCCAAAGTTTCCCCATAAGTTCTTTTTCAATTTGCTCAACAAACTGATATTAAGATCCTTTGTATGTAAAACATAAGTTCGACTTTGGTAAGGTTTTTTCGATTTTAAATATGTGTTGCTGTCAAATCCAAATAGAAAAGAAAACAAATAAATTCGAATAAATGTAATTTTAATATATAGTTTCAATTGTACGATTTTGTTACCGATTGTTGTATATGTTTATTTTGGAACCATTTTTTGATCCATTATTCAAGCTTTATATCAGATGTACTTGTATCATATTTGATCTCTGTGAGAAAAATTTCTCTTTTGTAGCCCTGAAGAAGTAGAAATATATCTACGAAACGTTGGCATTAGTTGAATGTAGTTTTGACCAACTGCTTTCCTCAAAATTCCATGAAAAATCAATCATAACATGTATCTATAAGGAAATGATCTATCAGAACATTCTTCTATAGAACATAATTTCTATCTAAAATACTTAGGAGTTAAATTAGATTCATCTCTCAATTACATAGCTCACATTCGTTAGAGTTCATGACGCATGCCCGTAGCTCTTAGGGGGTCCAAAGTATGTATGCCTTCAATCTTTGGTACTTAAATTCTACAACGTGCGCATTCTGTTATTTATACGAGGGCCATTCAGAAACTAACCTCCGATTGGTCACAGTGCGGGTAGTGGGGGGAGTAGCGCGCCATCTGTGCATTCACGCGCTCAGCAGGTCAGTCGGCATCAAGCCGTAGTCGAGTGAACATCGTACCTGCGCTAGTTTAGTTTTTGTGGCAGTTTGAAATGTGTGCTGCAATAGAAAATCCCGCCAAATGTGAGGTGCGTGCTGTTATAAGGTTTTTTACAGCCAAAGGATACTCTGCAGCAGCTATTCATCGTGAGCTTTGTGCCGTGTACGGACCAAAATTTATGAGTGAAGGAGTTGTCCGTGAATGGGTACGTTTATTTAAAAGTGGACGAGAAAACGTTCATGATGAAGAGAGGAGTGGTAGACCATCATTGGTGACTGACGAACTCGTTCAGACAGTTGATGCAAAAGTTCGTGAAAATCGACGTTTCACAATGGCGGAGTTGTCTACTAATTTTCCACAGATTTCTAAGACTCTTTTGTACGAGATAGTGACAGCAAGATTGGGTTACCGTAAGTTCTGTGCACGATGGGTGATTTTTATGCAGAAGGAATTTCAAAGCTTGTGAAGAGATACGATAAGTGCCTCAATCGTAATGGAGACTATGTCGAAAAATAGTGCAAAGATGTAGTTGTAAGATGTATATATTAAAATATTTTTACTTAACTTGGTGTATTTTTTCAATTAACCGGAGGTTAGTTTCTGAACGGCCCTCGTACTTCTATGGGAACACCATTGGACTCGTTTTGAACGAGTGCCTGAAGAATGTTTTCATAGAAACAAGAAATATTCAAAAATAAACAAGTTGAGTCAGAAATGCACGCAATTGAAAAAGACCTTGTTTCTTTCGAACAAGTCAAGATATCAATTACGGTTTTCGGCATTCATTTTCTTAGGAAAATCTACCTCATAGTATGTAGGCAAGTTTTTAGAATTTGGTATTCCCTTTCAAAAATGACTATTCTGTACAGGCTGAGACAACAGCATCATTGGCAAAGTTGACAGTTTCATTCATAATATCTGAAATTTTATTTCTCGTAGACACCGTATAGATGGCACTCCTAAATTGTTTTGATGAATCGGGCGCAGGCGATTATGATTTTAAAGCGGTCCTATCTGTATAAAGCTTACATTAGCGGATAGGAATGGGTAATTGTGGCGCCCTACTAAGCTGTTACAGGACGCAAATTGAAGCGGAGTTCAGGAGCTCGTATCGTAACTCACATCCTTAATTTCTATTAATTCTTGGGCCGTTGAGCCGGGGACTCGTCGAAATACCCTTTCATTTCGGGAAAAATTAAAATGCGGCCTTTTGTGACGCGAACAAAACAGAGACATAACCATTCGGCGACGAGAAGGGGGATTTTTCGGAGAGAATACTCATGCCGAATTGGCGGGGTAGATTTCGGCTTCACAGGTGGCAGACTGGCGTCGGTTGAGTGGAATATTCTGTTCTATCTTCCACCCTTAATACCCGATATATCTTACGTAGCTCTATAAAGAATTTGTTCAGTTCAAATCCCAACTGTTCATAGATACTTCGTATTCTGATTATGGAGTTCGTAAAGATATGCTGAAGTTTCTGATTCCTTTGTGAGTGTTGAGAATTGGCAACACCAATGCCTTTTGATTGCATTATTAGCTTAGAAGTGGAATCTCCAAGGGACAATAATTTTGTTGTAGTGTCTTGAAAGACAACATAGTGATCCTATAAAGGTTCCATTTTTTCCTGCGATGCAGGGATCGATACGAATGAAAAGGAATTGAGCGAATAAAATGCCATTAGTGGCGGTTAATTCCGTCAAAAATCTATTTACTCGTATGTCGAACGAAACAATGGGAAATGATTACAGATTGAATACAATTTATTCGCTGGGTCGAATACTGTTCCATAATCTGCTCTCGCAATTGCCGACCTGTCAGTATTTCACTAAATCCAACAGTGGAAATTTCAGTTATTGTATAATTAATTGGTTATATCAATATATTGATTAATTCGAATGATCATTGTTCAAAATTTAATTTGCAGGCATGTCCGTGTATATTATATAGGTGAACGTATGTGGATCTAATTCTATTGACCACTACTAATTCCCTATTGTTGATAGATTCGGCCGTAGATTTGTGTTGGGACGGGGCAACGGTTCATGGAATCCTTTGACGTACCATAATAATACATGCTGTGTACATTCGCAGTTGAAATTTCTCTCATAATCCGGCAGCAGTAATGCAAGTGTCATTGTCAATACTCATAAGCCAGGAATTCCTCTGCTTGATTTTGTGTAATTGCACTTCAAAGTGCATTCCGGACGCATCTCTCTGAAGCCCTTCTAATTACCGATACGGTTCTATAAGCCCTTATGTGGAGATTACTATGCGTGCCAATCCTGTCATATATATATGACAAGATTCTATTTCCAGAAAGAAATTACATCCTGAAAAAAAGAACTAACACCGGAATTTCAGTAGAACAAAAATCAATAATAACACTTTGAAGCCCAAAGCTCACGATGCTCAATTGTTACTTATACCTAAGTCGTTAGAGCCTAATCCCTTTTGAACTTAAGGTGAAAAAAACATGAAGCTCGTCGAAGGTGTGAAAGCAACCATTGTTTATACAGAGTTGTCCAAATTGGACACTTCTGATAGGAAACACAAATTTGTAAGGGAGTTAAAGAAAAACAAGCTACCAGGTCAATTTTCGTGATAGAAAGAATGGATGCCAAAAACCGCCAAAGGATATCGTGACTTTTTCGAAAGATACATGATGTTTTTCAATTTTGTGCATTTATGACTCAACCTCGGAACTTGTTTATATTTGAATATTTCTTGTTTCTGTGAAAGCATTTTTCAGGCACTTTTTTAAATGGAATAGAATGGTATTCCTAATTTTTCTTGAGAAAATATGATTTGGAGTTATAACAGATTTTTTTTTTAAGACCACCCTAAATTTTTTGAATAATCGTGTTTGAGATAAAATTTTCTTTGAAAATATATAGAATACTTGTTACTTTTCTACATCCATTTTGTGGCAGTTCTCGAATTATTTCAGATATATTTTGAATATCTTGGTTGCCCCGCCTGAATATGAAACAAATAACTTCGGCAACTACAGTGTGATCGTGCTGTTATGCATGAGGCATGAGATCTCTCTCTCTGAGAGCTGTGCTTTAGCAGCTCATGCATTACAGCACGATCAAACCTTTGATTTTGAAAATGCCAAAATCCTTACTTATCACTACAACTTCCATAAAAGACTGATTTTAGAAATGCGCTATATAAATGAGAATAGTACTTGTAAAGGGTGATCATTTAGAGGTACTCTTTGTGTTGGGGATTAAGTTGAAGATCGCGCATGCGTCGTGTAAACTGAACTGGTAATCTTGTTCAATAGTGTCTGACATTTCATAATGGAACGAATAAGCCCAGCACAGCGTCGACAAATTGTTCAGCTTTATTACGAAAATGGGGGTTCTCCGATTAATATGTATCGGGCACTTAGAGCGAAACGCACAATCCGCTCTACCATCACTAAGTTTTTGACTCAATATTCGTTATTGGATAATACTCGACCAAATAGACAACATTCAGCTCGTAGTGAAGAAATTATAGCGGCGGTGTGGGGAGAGTGTACGTGATGACCCTGAAGTGTCGATTCGTTGCCGTTCTCAACAGCTTGGCCTTTCGTATTCAACGACTTGTTAGTTCAAGAACTGAAGCCGACTGACCTACCAAATCGTTTAGGTTTTAGTCGTGTGTCTCTTGACAAGCCTGCAGAGAATCCACTATCCACTCAACAAAAGTTTTGTTCACTGATGAGGCCCATTTTTGGCTTAATGGGTTTGCGTGAACAAACAAAATGCCCGAATCTCAAGAGAGTCTCAAGAATTGCCGTTAAATCCAGAAAAAACAAATGTTTGATGTGGTATATAGGCCAGTGGAAAAATCGGTCCATATTTCTTCAAAACAGAGGACGGCCGGAATGCTATTGTGAATGGTGACCCCTAACACACCATGATAACAGCCTATTTGTTGCCCGAAATTAAAACCCGTGGTCTCGACGAAATATGGTTCTACCAAGATGGTTGCCACTTGTCTTACAGCCCGTGAAACCATGTCTTTACTGCGAGAGCATTTCGATCAGCAGACCATTTCACGCGTCGGACCAGTGAATTGGCCGGCTAGATCATGTGACATCACACCTCTTGATTTTTTCCTTTGGGACTTTGTGAAGTCCAAAGTCTACATGGACAAGCAGTATTTGATTGAGGTATTGAAGGCTAATATTACTGGAATCATTGGCCACATATCTCCCGAAATACTCACACGCGTCATAGAAAATTGGAACCATCGAATGGATCTTCTTAACCGTAGTTAATTGGACTTAAAAGATGTCCCCCGTACTCTTTTGACCTAACTGACACCACTTTATCATTCGTAGTAGGCTAGTTTTTCTCTATCTCCACCAGAAAGAAGATGGTCGAATTTGGACTATATTTACTGCACCGTGCCAAAATCACAAAAAATTATATTTGTTTTTTAAAATGATAGAAATTTCGATAGGGATAACTGTAAATTAACAGAAGGTAGAAGCCATGTTGTTTTGACATTTCTGTTCAGTGAGCGTCGACGAACCTTATTTCTAGAAATTACGTTATTACCTCGGCAGAAGGCTTGTAGATTCAATGCACGAAAAATTTCGAGTGACCGAGTAAAACGCTTATTCGATTTCAAATCTCAACATACCTAGAGATTAATCCACGTGATTGACATGTGTATAATGTCAATATAAAAGGTTAAACCACCGCATAGGTGAAATGCATCAATGGTTGAATATGTAAAGGTCGCAAAGAAGTGACATTTCGAAAGGTTATTTGTGGTACAATGGGGATTTGGGTTAGTGTTAGAATTTCAGTTCCGAGCAAATCTAAGGTCGATAACTATTCTATATCAAACTCATGGATGTAACGAGAAAATTCAAAAACCAATTGAAATTTTTATTAGTTTAACTTGCTCTCACTCTACCAAGAGATTTAATTGACGCCTTGTTCTATGAAGACGGTAAAAACAGTTCAAATTTCGTTTTTGGTGAAAGCGAATTTTCAATAGTAAATGGCATCATTTTCCAACAATATTTTCGTGTAAAGTGGGAAGATTTTATAGTTCGAACTGTGCAAAGTTTTCTTGAGAATTTCAGATCAAGCGAAGTAGTGGACCAGGTGCGACTTCATTTTATGTCGATCATCGTCAAGTGATGCTTGATTACATCTGATGTAAGAGTACGGTCGTGTTATTATTGTAGTGCTCCTTCGGTTACATGAACATATCCACTTTAATCATTCCATTATTTAACTACTGGCTGGCTGCCTTTATCTTTATTGAGTTTACTGGCCATCAAAAGCTATTTGTTCCGGACTCTGGTAATCAGATACTAATGGATTGAGTACGAACTGAGCATTTTAACACTAAAAATCGACTGGAATCTATAATGGATGCTCTGTCAATCAGACAGGGACAGTCCAATTTGATAAGAAAGTTGTAACTAATTTTATGCAAGCTCATTTGTTTTGATTCAAAATGCGATATATACGTACACTGGCTTGACAATCGCCATTTCTATCTCGATGTGAAGAAATATATCTCAAAACATTCCACGTACCAATTTACACAGGGTGTTTTCTGGAAATGGACAACAAATTGAAGATAATTTGAGAAATTGGAAATGAGAAACGTTTAGTAGCCAGGTGTCCGGCCATGCGCTGATTCCAAGGTACAAAGTGTTGAATTTTGAGAATGAGGAAATCAGCAACTACATTAGCAGTCATTAGGGAATTCTCTACCATAATTTCAAAGAAAGACTGTCATTCTAGATGGTGTGATGCTTTCAATATCAACAATATATGAGGAATAACAGAATAACGCTCCTAAGATAGTTTAGGAATTGCATTGGCAGAAAGATCTTTTTTATTCTCACCAATCTCAACTAGAAAGTTTATGAAACAGCCACAAGCTCATATTCAAATTGAAAACTATATCTTGTAGTACATAGAACTCTGTGGACATAAGAAGAATCAGCAGTTGATTCTTTCTATGTTTATTGATGATGAAGATGTATTTAAATCAATATCCCAATTATTGATGATTCTTTCTTTGTAATCAACCAGGAGCTCGACCTGAATTGAATAGAACAACGATATAAAAAGCTGGAAACCAATATATCGTTCATTCCCGTTTCGTTTGAATACCGCAATTCTACACATGACAAGTCGCATGTCAATAATGCCCTTTTCGACGTAACATCTCTCTAGTAGCTTTCAGGAGAATTGGAAGCAATTTTCTGGTAATTTAACCGCGGGTCTATTGGGACGGAGATTTGAAATTTAAAGTATCCACAGACCGCGGGTCGGATTGGCTGAGTGGTTTCGACCCTTCGACTTGTATCCGAAAACATATTTCAATGAACTTATTGATATTGGTCTCACCGGGAAACAACCGGACAAAGCGTCGTCATGACACGTGACCCCTCCATGCCTGCTGATATATCTCGACCCCTGCTGGAACTTTCATCAATCCGTCAGGACGGCTGGGTTTTTTGAGAGTACAGAAGGATTCTATAATTCCAATAGAATAATGATCAATTATTGATATAAAACTGTTTGGAAGGATAAAAATGACGCTAGTAACATTGAAAAGAAGTTCTAGTCGGTCGGTCATAAAAAATTGTCCGCTCCACAATCATACAGCCAGAACGAACACGTCGATGCAGCTTTGAATCTGTGTGATTGATATTTTGAGATTTGTATCAGGAATTTCTTGCAAACTTTCCGAAATAGCGTTGAATATTATTTTTATATTATATTATTATTCCTCATGTTTCTTTCTTGACGCAGTTTAAGTTCAATCATATTTTTTACAGCTCACGAGGAACAAGGAAATTAGGATATGCTGAAAGTCTTCTTCCTCATTGATGTAAGTTAACAGTTTATTTACTATCGTAGTCTATTATGAAAATCTGTCAGGTATCTCCACAGTTATATGAGAGTGTATATCGAGTAGCGACTACGTGACTCTTGAAACAATGATTTGTTCGTTTACAGAATGAACAATAATCTAAGTTATTTATGAGTATGAAAGCTATAGAACCGTCATTTGTTTTATTTGAATTGTAAATTTCTGTGAACGTACTACGTAAGTTTTATTTATTCAACTAACTCTGGAGTATTTTCTTAGATATTATTGTTGTCATAAAACGCAACATCAATTTGATTCAAAACACTGTTCAGTATGCTGTAGAGTCGAGCAGAGAGTTTATTTGAAAACGCCTGATTCTTATGATTGCAAAAGAAGTAAAGTTTCCCCATCAAAATAACATAATTCATACGACTTTTCAACTACTTATATAACGCTGGTTACCTATTGTCGTCTGGAACAGTATCAAAGACAAAATAATGATATCCTATAGGTTATATATCTCATACAGTAGGAGTTGCATAGAAGTACAACATTGAGATAGATCGGTTTCATCGGTTTTGGGATCATCACAATGGCATAGCCAAGACACAACCCCAATAACAACCAATTTTGAAGTGTTTATAGTCCATTAAAAAGTTACATTTAAGGTTGCGTTTTTAGAGGACGCAATTTTATTTTTGATGTGTAGGGGGGTCAGTGTAAAGCTAAAACCAAGTTTGTGGAGTCGCCACCCTTGTCCCACGGCCGCCATCTTGAAAATAGGGGTTGAAATGGTATTTACGATATATCTCTTAAACTATTTATTTTATAAAAAAAATTATGAACATTTTTGTTGCAAATTAAATTCTCTACAACTTTGCCCCAGTAACTTTTTATCGTAGAACTATAAATAAAAAGTTATAAGCGAAAATCTCCGGAAATTTGAGAAAAAATTTATATTTTTCGATGTAACTTTTTTTTAATCATTTTACGAAAAAATGATGTCTGACCATTTTTGTACATCGTTTTTTGAGGAACAACTTTTATTCGCATCATTTTTTCATTAAGTCAATAGCTAAGGTTTTACAGCGCTCCGAAGTGAGTACTATTTTTCAGTACTCTTAACTATACCTATATTATACGTGTGTACCTATAACATGTCATCAGTTATTGTTTTTTTTTTTCTTTTTTTTTTTTTTACTTTATTATTATAACTTTTTTAATTAAAAATTTTGCAATATTATTAATAACTAATTATTGACTCTTTTATGTACGGAGATGTCATTGCAAATAACTTGCTGTTTCTTCATGCTTTTTCCGGATGTGACACAACTTCAGCTCCTTACAATATCGGTAAAATGAAATTTGTGAAAACCCTAGAGAAACATTTAGAGTTTGCAAGTGGAACGGCTTTGTTTCTCAACAAGAGAGTTGACCCTGCTTTGCTCACTGTAATTGGTGAACGTTTTTTTATCTCTTTATACGGTGGTAATAAAGATGATAATTCTCTTGACAGCCTAAGATACAAACAATTCGCCAAGGCAGTGACAAAAAGTACATTTAACTTATCCTCACTTCCTCCAACACAAGACACAGCTCGCTTTCATACTTTCCGAGTCTACCATCAGGTCCAGTCGTGGCTTGGTAATTATAATGATCCTGAAGACTGGGGCTGGAAGAAATGTGGAAAATTATTGATGCCAGTGCAGAACTCTAAACCTCCAGCACCCCTGAGTTTCTAAAATTGATCTTTTGCAAATGCAAAGGAAACTGTGGAGCGATGTGTGGATGCTGAAAAGCAGGAATGAAATGTTCTGCAGTGTGCTTCCATTGTTCTGGAGAGACTTGCAGCAACGTAATGGAACTCTCAGATTTAATAAATGAAAATGACATTGACTTCTCCAGTTCTCCCACTGGTATTTAATTCAGAAAGCCGATCAGATGCTGAGCCGCAGCCTGGTCCATCGAAACGACTGAGGACGGAGTAGTTCTAATTTAGAAAATCACCGTGGATTAGGCCTATTGGGGATACCACGTAAAAAAACGGGCCTCTAGACTCTACCTCGTGGGTGGTGGGGAAAAGAGTCAATAATTAATTATTAATAATATTGCAAAATTTGTAATTAAAAATTTATAATAATAAAGTAAAAAAAAAAAAAAAAACAATAACTGATGACATGTTATAGGTACACACGTATAATATAGGTTAAGAGTACTGAAAAATAGTACTCACTTCGGAGCGCTGTAAAACCTTAGCTATTGACTTAATGAAAAAATGATGCGAATAAAAGTTGTTCCTCAAAAACGATGAACAAAATGGTCAGACATCATTTTTTCGTAAAATGATAAAAAAAAAGTTACATCGAAAAATATAAATTTCTTTCTCAAATTTCCGGAGATTTTCGCTTATAACTTTTTCATTTATAGTTCTACGACAAAAAGTTACTGGGGCAAAGTTGTAGAGAATTTAATTTGCAACAAAAATGTTAATAAATTTTTTTATAAAATAAATAGTTTAAGAGATATATCGTAAATACCATTTCAACCCCTATTTGCAAGATGGCGGCCGTGGGACAAGGGTGGCGACCCCACAAACTTGGTTTTAGCTTTACACTGACCCCCTACACATCAAAAATAAAATTGCGTCTCTAAAAACGCAAGGTAAAGCCTAAAAATGTAACATTTCAATGGACTATTATTGCTGAATTCTGGCAGGCACCTCTGAGTACTAAGTAAACAGAGGTGACACCCAGCGAACATCCACCAAAGCTTCATCTCAATGGATATTCCATAGGCGGTTTGCATATTCCTAAAATGAGACATCTGACGGCGACTTTCGGCAAAATTCCTGGGATAATATTGTAAATAGGGTAGATTTAAAATTGGATTCCCTATAATTTTTCCGGGTCTTTTAGGATATTTTTGTGAATTGACTCAGAAGAAAGATGGTTGGTGAAACATGTTTAATATTCTTGATGATCAACTTCATTCATTTCTTTGAGAAAATGACGAACTTTGAAGAAAGCTGGTCGTTCATTACTTCTTAATTAATGAGAGGAATTTCCATTACTGTGACTTCCTATGCTGTGGAAATCCTAGTTGAAATCCTAGTTGACTGGCAACGTTGCGTTTGATCTGGCAACACTGGAAGCGCGGGGCTTTGTGGGGCGGTAGAGGAACACCTTCAGTACAAGTTTGACCTCGCTCGAGTCATTTGGTTGTGCGTAGCGATTGTTTTTGTGAATCAGCTTTTTCCATTGTGTTCTAAAATGAATGACATCAATTTGGAGCAACGGTGTGCTATCAGGTTTTTTTCAGACTTGGGCACAGTGCAACGAAATCTCTTCTCAAACTTCAGCAGGTGTACTGAGATAGTGTTTTGTCACGGGCCCAAGGTGGTTTAAGGCATTTTCAGAAAGAAGATTGAAGAAAAGCCACGAAGCAGAAGCCGATGAAAATGTCGACAGAATCAGGGATCTTGTGCGTTCAGATCGTCGGTTGACAGTCAGAATGATAGGGGAATAGTGAAATCTGACTCACACCACAATTCATCAAATTTTGACCAATGAATTGGGGATGAGAAAATTCTGCGCAAAAATGGCAATTTCAATAAACGAGTTTTTGGCCAGTAAAAACATTCCTGTGACTGCTCATCCTCTTTATTCACCCGATTTGAGTCTTCGTGATTTTTTTCTCTACCCAAAGTTGAAAAATCACCTCAAGGGAAATCATTTTGGGACAGTCGAAAAAATTCAAACGGCTGTAATCGACCATCTGAAGGTTATTTCAGTATTGGAGTTCCAGGACTGCTATAAGGAGCGGAAGAAACGTCTTCAGGGCTGTCTGGACTCAGAAGGAAGTTATTTTGAAAGTGACAATATTGAATTGTAATTATCTTTTTATTAAAAATTACTTAACCTACAGAACTCGTATAACAGTCACTGTTAGTTTCATTATTATATCTGATTGATTTTTAGCTTGTCAAAGAGATACAGGAGTTGTGCAACTTGCACTGCTGGCATATCTGCACATTACATATACCTTCAATTGTGAATAGGATTCATACTCAAAAAACAAGTGGAGGTGGGTTTTGCCCTTGTGGTGAGCAGCATGTAGCAAAAAAATCCTAAGTACTAAGATCTACATACTATTTTCTAGATGATCTAACTTTAGAAATGATAATGTTTTCTCTCATTTGTGATACCGGTCATGTAAGCAGTTTCAGACATAAAGAACCTTTTTGAATATGATGATTTCTACAAGTTTGCATGAATACAGTGTGAAGGAGCTAGTCAGCGGAGATCTAGCAATTGAGCAGGCCTATTAAATGAGCCTCTTCAGTATCAAAACTTGGGTTGAAGCTTTAAATGGCCAATCATACATTATAAAACTAGATCTTTGGCAAGAAAATATGTTAAATTTAAAGATGAGCCATTATTTGTTTGATGAAAGAATGTATTAAGTTATGCTTGTGAATATAGTGATTCCATATTGAATTTCTTCTCTACCAATTGTGAATTTGATTTTCAATGATTATACAGGGTGAGTCTCTGACCACTGCGTTAATTTTAACATTTTCTTTCTATAACATTTTTCCAAATTTGACCGCGTTCAAAATATAAAGTGTGTTGAAATTTCATGAAAAAATTGCATTTTCACCTGTAATATTCAAACGACAACATCAAATGAAATGATTTCTTGTAGAAGGTTTTTGATAACAGTAATGCATAATGCTGATAAAATCATTCATCATCTTTTTCCTAAATTGCACCATTTATGAGATATTTGAAGTTGAAAGGAATTAAATCGATATAATCATCTGATGAAACATGAGTGAGTGAATCATTTCTTAGAGGGAAAATAATGTTTTTAAACAATTCAGATACCATAGTGGATGCTTTGGAAGGTAATTTTCATTCAAACTAAACTGGACCACAGAAGGGTATATGCCCAATGTGAGAATTTAAAATGCTTATAAATTTTTAACGCAGCTGAATATGGAAAAACGGTATGAGAAAAAATATTTCGTTTTATCTCAAGAACCTATGGTTAGAATTAACGCAGTGACCAAAGACTCACCGTGTATGTATTTGATTTAAATCATCTTCCATTTTGCGAAGTTGAAAGATATTCTACTAAATATCATTCAATTTGAGTTACAATAGTTGCATAAGATTAGACTATAGAAATATAACTTCAAATTCCAATTTTTTCAAAATCTGATAAGGCAAGATTTGAGTTTGCAGTAGAATAAATAATAACTGCAAGAACGCGTCCGAAGGTTATCCTTCCATAAAAGATTAATTCGACCCAATAATACATACATGTAACTTTCATTAATGAATGATTTCATTTTCAAAATTTGATAGCACTAATAACATTCGAAATTTCTTATTTAAGTTCAATAAATCTCATTAATTCGGGTCAATATTTATATTGTATCTTGTCCTACATCTGCAGTAGTATGATATAGCAGTGATGTGTTTTTGAAAAAATCCTGTCGACATGTATAACCAAATTATAACTTATCTGTGCCATTTCCCCTTTGGACATATGCTTTCTTATCCATCAGGCATTTTTGCTTCCATATTCTACCATTTCATCAGTGGAATTATCCACTTTCTTACTCCTGAGCTCCTTTGGAAAAATCGTTGTATACAGGGTGAGTCATTGACCACTGCGTTAATTTTAACTACAGGTTCTTGAGATCATAAGAAATACTTTTTTCCCATACCGTTTTTTTTTCCATATTCAACTGCGTTAAAAAGTTATAAGCATTTTAAGTTTTCACATTCGGCAAATACCCCTCTGTAGTCCAGTTTAATTTGAATAAAAATTACCTTCCACAGCAACCACTATTGAATCTGAATTGTTTAAAAACATTATTATCCATCCAAGAAATTATTCACTCGCTCATGTTTTATCAGATGTCTATATCGATTTTGACTTAAAATATCTAAATATCTCATAAATGGTGCAGTTTAGGAAAAAGAAGATGAATGATTTTATCTGCAAAAAGCACTAATGATTCTAGGAAGTAAATGATACGGACTTTTAGTTCAAGTGATATTTGTTTTTCATGAAATTTAACCAATCTGTACAGTAGTACTGAGAAACCTACAAGAAATGAAATAAATCTATTGATGCCAAAATATGCATGACTGTTATCAAAAACCTTCTACAAGAGATCATTTCAATCGATATTGTCGTTTGAATATTACAGGTGAAAATGCAATTTTTTTAAGGAATTTCAACACCCTATATCTTTTTAACGGGGCCAAATTTGGTAAAATGTTATAGGAAGAAAATGTATAATGAATGACTATCGAGTTCAAAATTCTTCTCCTTTCCGATGCAATATTCACTACATATTTCATCGAAATCTTCTAGTTGCCATCATTGGGAAGTACCATATTCACTAGTGGTTCAGAAGAATAACATTTGGAAAACACTCATCACTAAAACAAATATTCTTAAACTCTTCTCGCTGTTTGGATCCTTATACAGAAATTTCCACACGAACTTGTAGTTGTAATCTCAATAAAATCACAGCGAATTCGTTCATTTTTTCAACGATTTTGCCCAATTTCACTACAGAGGTCACCACATACAAATATGCAAACAGTCTATAACTTGTTATGAAGAGAAAACAGTAGTGTTTCACAGAACTCTAATTTATTATTCTGAGAATTAACTGTCAGATTTGATTTGTAGAAAAAATGGGTCGGATCTGAATCGTTTAAGAACAAGTTATTGGGTGTTGTAGAAACGCGTATGCCAGTTTCTATAGAAACGACCTAAAAAACTGACAAAAGAATGGATCAAATTTCATTCCATTCGAATTTCGTGGTATTAAGTGGATGCAATAATGGAAATGCCGTATCGACTTCCGAGAAAAAAGACTCGTTGATTGTTGAACATCGGCATATCGAAGAAGTTCGTTGCCAACCGGCTCCAACCGAGTCGAGAATAAAGATAGAATCTGAAACGGACCCACGCACCGATGTACCATATTTTTCATAATTATTCAAATTGTAACCTGTATTCGATCGTTTCCATTTCCAATTTCACTGTGTCGTCGATGTTGTATCGTAAAATCAAAACAGCCGTGGATAATGGCGGACACGAGTCTCGACCACGGGGTACGGAGCGATGGTAAATTATAAATTTATAGATTTACGAGTTGGAGCCAATTAATTTTATAGATGGCGATCCCGCGTCCATCTATATGGTCAGTGAAACAACAGTTGTAAATGGTTCATAAAAACTTGACTCCTTGGTAAATACTGCTAAAAAGCGGGGTGGAAGTCGGTGTGTGAATAACAACCCTCATTCTTCATCAGATCGTTCCAAACTATACAGGAGTTGCCTTTCATATTTCGCGATTAGAGAATAAAAACAAATATTAATAATCGAAAATCGCTTTATCGTTTTTCAAAATATTTCCTATTAAGATCTGTTACTGCAACTTAGTAGTTAAATTCATTCATTTATATTCCGAGTTGCTTGCTCGATTCAATAATTCTACACTCTGTATATGTTCATATCATTTTCCGATAAACGCGTAACATATGTTGGAGCATATGACCTATGTCGAATAAGAGTACTGAAGCCGCGCTCGTCCGGTGCAGTGCAACACTTTTCTTCGCAATAAATGAATTTCTCGTTAATTCTACAAGTTGGAACTCTAGTGAAAAGGTGACTATTCTCGCTCGTGAGTGTTTGGACACGTTGATTCAGCCGTACTGTGAAACCAGGTAGGCAGAAGTCGATACTCCAACATTCGATTTTCTTTCGAGTCATTTTTTCTTATCATCAGAATTTCATTATTAATTTTTCTTTCGTTTTCGTTTAATTTTCAAAGGCCCTTGTCGTGCCAAGATCTAAACAATTTTACATGCTTGTGAACCAATTGTCGAAGCACTTTGGCCACTCTGAGGTATCTCCAAAGCAAGCATTCTGAACGCATCAACCGCTTCTTCAGTTGTCGAATAACGTTGACCTCTCATTATATTTTTTACGTCGGGAATAAAAAGAAGTCACTCGGTGCCAAGTCAGGACTATACGCCGGATGACTCATCAAATTGATGAATTGTAGCTGCTTGAGCGGATGTGTGAGAACTCTCATTGTCGTGGTGAGGGGTAATCCGATCGGCGGTTAGTTTTCCTGATTTCTTGGAAGGTAACTGGCAAACAACTGGTTATGTACCACTCAGAATTGACTGTTCTAGTAGTACGATTGCGAGATGTCCAGTTTTTCCGAAATAACGAGTGACTATTAGCTTGGAAGTGCGCGTGCAACTTTTGTTGTATTTGGCTCATCTTGAAACATCTATAATAATAACTAGCTGACCCGACAGACTTCGTCCTGTCAAAAAGATTTGTGATGTGGCAGTTTTTGTGCCTACGTATTTTAAAAAATTCTCCTGAACAGAACCGTCACCCTGGTAATAGGGCCGTTGTGAATAAAAAATAATTAAATAAAACATATATAAGGAATTAAAAGTAATTAATCGCTTTATTGTTAATCATGTGAATCATAATTATAATTATTATCATTGTAGTGCTTTGTGGTATACGATGTTTTTTGTTTGATTACCTAGCTCATAGATAAACAAATCCGATGGTTTTCCAATACGGGAACAGGCAACATACAATTCACCATGTGAGAAACATGGGTTTCCTAGATTAATACCACAAACACTTAATGATTGCCCTTGGGACTTGTTTATAGTCATAGCAAAAGCAAGCCGCACTGGAAACTGTAGTCGTTTAAACTCAAATGGCACATCAGTCGGAATCATTGGGATGCGCGGTATGAGAACATCTTCTCCTTTATACTTTCCTTTGAGTATAGTTGCTTCTATCACATTGTTTAGTAATTTTTTTATCGCTAATCGTGTACCGTTGCAAAGACGCGGTTGGTTGATATTTCGCAACATTATAACCACCGATCCAACCTTTAATTGAAGATTGTGAGGTGGCAATCCTGGCAAATCCAGCGAGTTTAAAAATTCCGGTGGATAGTTGACTACATCATCTTGATTAGTAGCCGAATCAACTGATTTATATATCCTCAATTCGCCTGTAATTTGTTCTTGAATTTTGAAATTTAATTCATTTACATCTATGTTTTTTGCAGCCAGTATAGCTCGTTCGCTCAACCAATCATGGTTTCTGTAATAATGAGAAACACCTTCTGAATAAGTTCATCTCTTGATGGAGTTGACTGACAAAAACTTTGAGGAAAGTTAATGCAACCAGTCAACATGTCTATAGGAAATTTGCCATTACCAATGTCAATGAGTTGTTTAGAGAATATGTTTCCAGATTGGTCATTTTGCAACTCGACACGCATATTCTTGTTTAAATGAAGTACTTTGACATTTTTCCACAAATTGGAGGACTTTGGACATGCATTGAGTTCATCAGCTGGCGTTGATCGTGGATCACTGGCAATGTTTGACGAAAATCTCCTGCTAATAAAATCATTGCACCACCAAATCGGTTATTATTGCTCCGTAGATCTTTTAAGGTTCTGTCTAAAGCCTCCAAAGATTTTTTATGTGCCATCGTTCATTCATCCCAAAACAATCAATTTACATTGCTGCAAAACCTTTGCCATTGCAGAGTTCTTCGAAACGTTGCAGGTTGGAGTTTCATCGCTTTGCATATTTAATGACAATTTTAGTGCTGAATGGGCTGTTCGACCACCTTCAAGCAAAGTTGCTGCGATTCCCGACGAAGCGAGTGCAAGTGCAATTTTATTTTGTGAGCGAATTGTTGCTAATATTAATGAAATCAAAAAGTTTTTCCTGTACCACCAGGTGCATCTAAGAAGTAAATCCCTCCAGTTTCATCATTTGTTACTTTCATAAGAGTTTCAAATACATACTTCTGTTGTTCATTTAACAGTGGAAGATTTGTTTGAGTTAATTCTTTCAAAGCGTTGAGATCATACAGTTTTTCTCGATGCAACTCTTGGTTAAAAGCGTCATGCATTGGACGATTGGGCGCGGTCAGGCCTAATTGAATTAATAGTTTGATTGACATTATCAAGCACATGTCCTCAATTGAAATCAATGCTTCATTGTAAATTTCTTCACTGATTTGTATATTTGGATTTCCTATTCTATTCCTTATTTGATACAAAATATCATCACACATAAAATCTTTGTACTTGATCCACAAATCAATTGGGTTTGATGGGAAGCATGTAGATATGATTATAGAAAACAATGTTCGTGTTTGATGAGCGTGTGATGATATTACAGCATCATTGAGAGTTTGATCCCAATGAGCGTCATTTTCAAGCAATTGCAAACGTTGACAGGCTTCTCTGTAGGATCCACACAATTCACCATCAACAGTTCGTAACTGTTGGAATGATGTTGGGCCACGTACATTGACTAATAGTTGTCTTAAATAAAAACATTCATCATTGCTTGAATGTACTGAATAAATCCGGCCAATCGCATCGGTGGAATATACATCTGTATATCCTGGAACTGGTTTCCCTTGTTTCCGTCGTATAAATCTCCTTGAGGATTGATTCCAGGTATAATATTTTGGCGTTAGGAACACACCTACATTGCTTAGACAACAGTGAGTGCTTGTAATTTAATATGAACTTTATACCATAGCAATAAAGCTCAAATTGACTACGTTTTAGTTACAAATCATTTGTATGGGAAAAAGAAAAGGGCTATTTTTAGGGTTTTTCCAGCAATAATTCTAATTCTCGCCGTAAAAACCATCCTTGAACTTCAACGAACATTTTAAAAAAAGATTTGGCCAAATTGGTCCAGGCGTTGTTGAGTTATGCGCTTACCAACACATTTTGCTATTCATTTTTATATTATAGATAATAACATTTATTTCAAGGTATGTCTCATGAAATATCGTCTAGACCAGCCAATTCTTGACCATCTTCTTGAATGAGCTCATATGTGTGCATTTCTTCACATTATCTGGAAGTTTGTTGAAAAATCGTATTTCTGCATAATTTGGATGTCTCTCTGTTATGTTTAACATATGCTTGGGATAACTGATGTTAATTCTCCTGGTATCATTGTGATAAGAGCCCACTTCTGGAAATAAGTTTTTGTTGTATATTATAATCTCAAAAATCTACAGCCCATATATTGTTGATATTCCATTTTTTTAAAAGCCTCTGCAACTTTGGGTACATTTCAATCTGATTGTTCTTATTACCCTTGTATAAACCCCCTATAGACCTTCGAATTTTATTCAACATCAATAGTCATTGATATTAATTTCTAAACAATAATGTAAATATTTCTCCATTCTTTTCAATTGAACGATGAAACTGTTTTCGGTAGATATATTGAAAGTGTTTGAAAAAAATGTGTTTACGTATCTCCTCCATCATAATATAGAGAGCAAAAAAATCACTTACGGTTGGTTTTTTTATATTTATTATGACCTCCGAATTAAATTCAGGCATTGAAAAAGGATAAGGAAGCGGAGCAGTTCTGAGTATGACTCTGGATATGCGTCCTTTCAGCAACGATATACGACTGTCTGGGGTTCCACCACGAACGAATCCTTTGAGATTTATTACTGGAGAATCCCCCGAAAACTAGATAATTCCTCGTCCGCGGGCATCAGTGCGTTCGCGGGTAAATAGAATTAAAAAGTAAGTGCATAACAGCGAGCTAGCCGCTAGGGTGTGTAAATGAGTGAATAAGAGCATATGAATTTGCATATCGAGGATTATTCTGACTTCCGCCCCTATGCTGTTCATCATGTAACCCTTTAGGGACGGTCATTACGGAATATTTCTGTTTTGCGGGGGTTTTGAAAGGGGGGGTCTCTGAAGTCGCTTACCGAGGACGCGACGCCAAGTCTGATTCATGCATGTCACTCATGCGTGAACACGTTGCGTACGCGGACAGTTCGTATTTCAAAAGATGGGATAATCTCTGCTGCATCGAATTGATGAGTGTGTGCGCCGGGATTTTCACTGTTCTCGATACGTACGTTAATTGCTCCGGCGGCTTTTCCGGCTGACGTTGATGTGAGAGTACGGGAGAGCCTTGCTTCCAATCTCGATTAATTATATTCTCATTGGTCACTCCCTTGCAAAGACATGTTGAAATATATTTCAACAGAATTTTTCAAATGTAGGCTGTCAAAACACTACATCCAACTAATGCCGACGTTTCGTAGATATATTCTTACTTCAGGACAAGTTCGAACTTATGTTTTACACGCTTATCATGATCAAATTGGAACAGCAAATATAAAGTAAATTAGAAAAACTTTGTCTAGATATTTGATGCAATATAATCATCGTAGCACAATCTGTTGATATTTTCAATGGGTGTATCGAAACTGATGTGTGTATTTGTATAGGTCTCAACCTCTTCAACCACAGGTGTAGTCTACAGTAAGACAGTGGCGACAATAGGCTATAAGCCGCCATTAACGGTCGTCGGGAAATAATAGATTCAAACATGAACCCTTATTTTTTGAGATATCTTTTATTGCAGAATCTTTCAATTAAACAAAAATGATGACGTGGAAAAAATTAGTGTGAAAACAATTTGTGTGCATTCTTTCATATGATATATATGTCAATGCCAAGTTTATTGATTCATTTTTTAAAGTCGCAAAGCTCTTTTTGGAATTTAATTCTACGTATCTACCCTAAATATGATTAAAAAATGTAACTGGACTGGAAAATAATCATAGTTACTCCTCTTCGATTCAATATTTATATTATCTGATATACAGAGCATTTCAATTACAACTATAAAATCCGTATAATTCTGAAGGCGTCATTTTTATGAAAAGACACCTCAAAAATTAATTGCATCATTATAGGGAGGAAGGGAAGATTTGTTCGGAAATGCCGAGTTCTTTCGTAAATCATTCGTTTCGGAATTGTGTCCATAACAAGAAGTTAGCAGATCCGAACTTTTCTATTCCGAAATCAATAGATCTTCTTCTGGGAGCGGATATATTCTCTTTAATAATTCGACCGGGTCGTATCGAGGGTAACGGTTTAGAACCAACAGTACTTGAGACAGTATTTGGTTGGGTTTTCATGGGAAAGATTCAATCACCTAACATACCAGTTAACAATTTTCATTTGTCATTGTCTGAGTCAGGTTTGAACTCCTCGTTGAAAAGATTTTGGGAACTTGAAGAAGTTTCAGAGAATGTCATTGTATCACCAGAAAATCAATTTTGTGAGAACTTATACACTCAGAACTATTCTAGAAATACATCTGGACGGTACACTGTGGCATTACCATTTAAACCTGATCAGTCAACACTTTCATTCAGTGACACATATTCTCTCGCACTACGTCGTTTTTTATCCCTTGAACGCAAACTTATTAAAAACCAGAATATATACAGGGAATACTCTACTTTCATGAAGGAATATTCAGAAAAAGATCATATGTCATTAATTTCTACGAGTTCGGATTATGAAAATACTTTTTATATCCCTCACCATTGTATAATCAAACCAAACAGTCCATCCACAAAGTTGAGGGTTGTTTTCGATGCGTCAGCTCATGTCCCGGTCATTTATCTTTAAATGATGCTCTATTGATAGGTACTAAATTACAAAAGGATATTATTGCCATTTTGATGAACTTTCGTGTTCATCGGTTCGTTTTCACAGCTGATATCAAACAAATGTATCGTCAAATATTAGTTCAAAATTCACATCGAAACTTTCAAAGAATATTGTGGCGGTTTTCTCCATCGGAACCCATAAAAACTTATCAGCTGAATACCGTTACGTACGGAGTTGCACCAGCACCTTTTCTTGCCCTTCGAACTTTGGCACAGTTGGCCAAGGATGAGGAAGCTCGTTTTCCGAAAGCATCCAAAATTTTGCTCACAGACATTTATGTCGATGATGTCGTTACAGGTTGTGATGATTTGGAAGACGCAAAAACGATGCAAGAGGAATTGATTTCCTTTTTGAATTGTGGTGGTTTTGAGCTCCGAAAATGGAGTAGTAACAGTTCTCAATTACTCTCAACCATACCTCTAGATCATCAATATCACCATTCTTTGGATTTTGATATAAATCCGATAGTCAAAATTCTCGGTTTGAGGTGGTTTCCTTCGTCGGACGAATTTTCTTATCTTGCGGAAACTACTGAGCAAGTATTTACCATACTTTCTGAACTTTCTCGAATTTTCGACCCTTTGGGGTTCCTTTCTCCATTTACTTTTCTTGCTAAACATCTGATCCAGCATCTTTGGACATTAGGTTTGCAGTGGGATGATACACTTCCAGACGATGTCAGCCGTCGCTGGAATCAGTGTAAATCCGAATTAACCGAATTGGGTAAATTAAAGATACCTCGGAAACTTGCATCGAAACCATTTTATCGTTGCGAACTTCATGGTTTCGGAGATAGTAGTGAGCGTGACTACGCAGCCGTGGTATATTTCAGGTTTTTCAATTTTGACAGCTCCATTGACATCTCTTTCGTAGGTGGTAAATCAAAGGTCTCCCCATTGAAGAGAATTTCACTTCCACGACTGGAATTGTGTGCTTGTCTCTTATTATCAAAACTCATTAATGTGGTTTCCTCTGTTTACCAATCAGCCTTTACAATAGATGACATTTTTGCTTGATCTGATTCAATGGTGGCTCTAACATGGATTAAGTCTTCTCCTCATCGATGGAAGACATTTGTAAGCAATCGTGCAACTCAAATTCAGGACTTAGTTTCAACAGAGAATTGGTATCGTGTTCAATCGAAAGACAATCCAGCTGATTGTGCTTCACGCGGCTTAACGCCAACCGAATTATTGAACTGCTCCTTGTGGTGGACAGGCCCTGGCTGGCTTCGTTCCAAACATCTCACCTTCGCAAATGATGAAATAGAGAATTCTCTTCATCTTGTACAAACAGAAGAGCATCACCTCTCTTTGTCAGCTTTTATTTCTCCGTCGTTTGTCGATGATTTGCTCTCCAGGTATTCATCTCTGTCCAAGGTTCAAAGGGTGGTAGCTTATATTTTCAGATTTGTTCACTTCATGAAAAACTCTAAAGCTCCTAGGATATATAGATTTTCCGCAGTTCATCTCAAGGATGCACTTTTCTTCATTATAAAACAGGTTCAACGGGTTGTGTTCAAGGAACAGATCGATAATTTCATCTCGGGAAATCCCATGTCCAAATCACTCCGAAAATTGAGTCCATTTGTTGGAGAAGATGGTGTTCTCAGGGTGGGCGGTCGTCTGTCCTTTTCTGGTCTGGCTTATGATCACAAACACCCAGCTCTGCTTCCTTCATCTCATCGTCTTACTGAGCTCCTTATTCAGCATTTCCACAAAATATATCTGCATCCAGCTGCCCAGACTTTACAGTTCCTTCTGTCTCAACAGGTCATACAGGAGTTTTATACAGTCCACTTACAGATTGAATCTGTGTTCAATTCTCGCCCTCTATGTCCGCTTAGTAATGATCCGAATGACATATCTGCACTGACGCCAGGACATTTTCTTGCTTTGGCTCCATTAGCTGCTATTCCTGAACCAGATTTATCTCACCTATCTATCGGTCGATTGTCGCGTTGGCGGCTTTTAACTCGTGTCCATCAGGATTTTTGGAAAAGATGGAATTTAGAATATCTGAACACACTGCAACAACGAAAAAGGTGGTTCAATAGTGACTCGCCACCTTATTCAATAGGTGCACTAGTCTTGATAAAAGATGATCAACTCCCTCCATTGCGCTGGCGACTTGGACGCATTGAGAAATTGCATCCTGGCGCTGATAAAATAGCTAGAGTAGCTACTGTTCGGACTACTCAAGGTGTACTGCAGAGATCAGTGGTTAAATTATGTCCATTACCTCTTCAATAATTAAGACGTATGTTGATGTATATATGTATATATTTTTCTTTGCTTTATGTTCGATATCTTTTCAATTTTGTATTTGCTTTGTTTCATAAAATATTCTATTTTAGGTGGGCGGTTATGTTACTGCAACTTATAGTTAAATTCGTTTTTATTCCAAGTTGCTTGATCGTTTCGTGCGGCCCACGTATGTTCATCTCATTTTCCCGATTGACGCGTAACATATGTTGGAGCATATGACCTATGTCGCCAGAGAGAATGAAGTCGTCGTTCATCCACACATCGTAGTGCAACACTTTCTTCGCAATGAATGAATTTTCTCGTTAATTTCTACAAATTAGAACTCTGGTGAAAAAAGTGACTATTATCGCTCGCGAGTGCATGGACAGGGAATTCAGCCGTACTGTGAAACCAGGTAGGCAGTGCTCCAGCATTCGATCTTCTTTCGAGTCATTTTTTCTTATCAGAATTTCATTGTTAATTTTCTATTCCGTTTTCATTTAATTTTCAAAGGCCCTTGTCGTGCCACTCTCTATAAACTAATTTTTCGATAACTATAAGGACCCCACGGATTTCGGAAGGAAAGTTTCCTGAATTAAGTATATTGTTATAGAAAGACAAGGCCTTTTTTCCAAAATGTTAGAGGAATTCAGGATAAATTTCGTCAAAACTTGCTACTTTCCGAGATTTGGTAGACTTAATTGCAGCTCTCAATTCATCTATATTAAATAGATGTCACACATGTTCTGAAGTAGGAGCTGATCTCCTGAATATATGTAATTTTTTTTTTATATTCTTCATTATAGATTGGGATATATTAACTGATTCAGATACATCAACTAATTTCCTCAATATATCCCATGAACTCCTACGCGAATGTGTGAAATTAAATTCATTTTTGATACAAAACTACCCCATTTTTCTTTTCGGCGTGTATTGATAGAATTCATAAGCCTTTCACATTCATCAGCAGATGATTTTTGATAGTGCTTATACAAATTATCGGAAAACAGCAGGGATATTGTTTCGTTCATATTCAACAGAACGTCTACAAAGAGTTAGTGTAGTGAATAATGGTAATGAATTAAAATCTGAAATATTAGAGTCGACATTTGGTGTGCCACAGGGTAGTAGTTTAGGACACATTCTTTTTTAATCTTTTTCAATGAGTTGTATCAGACTTCTTAACTCGTTTTGCGGACAATTTTAGTAATATTAGTGACCCACAACATCTACAAATTGATGCACCAGACTGTTTTAGCAAAATTAAATTGTGGTTCAATGATTATAAACTCATTTTGAATAAAGAAAAATGTATTATTCAGTACAAGTAAATCAAGAGTACATCAATTTGGATGGAAATAATATTAAATTGGGGGATTCAATCAAATTTTTGGTAATCTACATAAATGAATTGTTGAAGTGAAGTATAGAATTGATGAAATTGAGTGAAGTTCGTTTATTTTGGAAATTTTGAATCACTTTTAAGATATGGTATTTCATTTTGGGGAATAAGTTCAAGAGTTAATGGCATTTTTTTGCACAAAAAAGAACGGTTAGAGAATTGTTTGGATTGAAATTGTATGGGCTTTACTTATTTAAATGCTTGATATTTTTCTTCAAGAACAGGGAATCGATGTAACAGCACACATGAAGAAATATGACGTACAGTATCCAAAGCATAGATTGAGCTTGAGTGAGAAACATCCATCTTATAATTGTATAAGGATTTATAATGATTCACCAATTAGTTTAAGGGTTATAAGTAATGTGAGATCTCTCGAGGGAAAAGTACAGAAAATGTTACTAGATTTAGAAACATACTCATTGTTAAAGTATTTTGATTTTAGGTTTAGTAATCCATCAAACGGTAATTAATACTAAATTTATATTTTTCTGACAATATTTCGCTCTGTGTTGTACATATTTTGATATAAAGACATTTACCATCTATCTAGGATTCCCACATAACTGAATAATTCAATAAGGATTATTGTACTAGGATTATTCTGCATTAAATATCCCAACAAATCTTTCCTTATTCACTGTATATTCTATGTTCCAATTTGCTCATGTTGAGACCTTTAGTGTGTGAAACAAACTTCAACCTTGCCCTGAAAAAAAAAATATATCTCCGAAATATTGGCATTAGTCGTATGAAGTTTTTGACAGCCCACATTTCCAAAATTGTTGCCAAATATTTTTCTTCCATAATTTTGGACGCAATATTCATGCGTTATATCATATGCGATTCGAAATAGATTGGTACTCGTGCGTATTTAGTTTATTCTGGAGACCAATTCAACGGTGGATCATTTCGTAATCCATTTTGGGATATACAGGGTGAGTCTTTGACCACTGCGTTAGTTTTAAACATAGATTCTGGACTTCAAAACATTTTTTTCCTATAAAATCTTTCCAAATTTGGCCACGTTCAAAAGATATAGGGTGTTGAAATTTCATAAAAAATTGCATTTTCACCTGTAATATTCAAACGACAATATCAATTGAAATGATCTCTTGTAGAAGGTTTTTGATGACATTCATGCATATTTTGGCATCAATAGATTTATTCCATCTCTTGTGGGTTTCTACTACTACTGTAGAATGGATATACAAATCTAGAAAAAACATCCACAGAACGGTACAATTGCAGAATGAACTCGTGTAGAAAAAAACATTTCCAGAAAGAACTAATGCAGAAGTAAACATGGGCAGAATGGAACTCCTGTAGAAGGTCACATTCACAGAATGATACAAATACAGAAAGGTACATTTGCAGAATAAAGTTGCCAGATCTACGGTTTTTTCCTAGAGTATAGGATGCACTGAAAAGATTCACCACAGAATACAATAATAAGATGATCGTAGATCATAGATATTTCTATTCCATAATGTCTTTACTCATATTTACATAATGAAAGTATCATCACAAAAGATCACAGATATCAAATTCAGTCACTAATTTTCATTCATATTATCACATCCAAGATTAACTCTTCACAAAAAAAAAAAAAAAAATCCTCTGCCAATGGAACAATGCTGATATTATTTTTACCCTGAAAATACATTTATTAACTGGTTTTCCTCATAGAGTATTTTAATACACATTTAAAAAAACCATTCATGAAATTTGACATGAACACATACTCCGTGAAACCAGGGAGAACGGTAAAATAATCGATTATTGGGTAAGGGCCAAAATCCACCCATTCAAAACATCTGGTCCAAACTATTTTAAACTGCCTTGTGAGAAACCTAACTAGAGTATAAATAACTAGTAGCTTTAATATTTAATAATATTTTCATTTTGACCTGTCAATTGAGAACAAGGAACAGACAATCAAATGACATATATTTGATGTTCTGTGACATATACCCCGCTATGGCAGTGTGGCAACAGCGCGCATTATTATTCGGTTTTTGTTCCATTCTGTTAATGTACACTTCTGTATTTGTGCGATTCTGTCGGAGTTTAATTCTAGAGAATTGCGCTTCTGTGAATGTTTTTTCTACGCGTGTTCGTTTTTACGCCTGTTCATTCTGGATTTGTATCATTCTGCCTTTGTGATATTCTGCGATTGTGTGGGGACCCCTACTGTACAGATTAGTTAAATTGTATGAAAAACAAATATCACTTGAACTAAAAGTCCGTATCTTGTACTTCCTAGAATCAATAGTCTTTTTTGCAGATAGTGTGTGGTGGAAGTGGGAGGTAATTTTCATTCGAACTAAACTGGACTACAGAGGTGTATTTGCCCAATGTGAAAATTTAAAATGCTTATAACTTTTTAACGCAGCTTAATATGGAAAACGGTTTGATAAAAAAGTGTTTCTTGTGATCTCAAGAACCTATGGCTTAAATTAACGCAGTGGTCAATGACTCACCCTGTATAAGGTTATGAAATATATCCATGTTCGGATTTTTTTGATTTTGTAGACCGATGTTCTCTGTGCCATTATCTCATACATCAGTTCAAACCGTCAGGTTGTAAAATTCACAGTCAAAGTGATTGAGTGATTAACAACCGGAAATGTAATGTTCTGTGTAATCCCCGATAACAACCCCGATCATAGAGATTTTCTATACTAATTACTCTGTTTCGGATTTTATTGCAGTTACGCTAATGGCCATAACAGCGAGTTACCTAGTTCGTTTTACGATACTAGAAGGTGATGTCACATCGGCGAAACTGTAATAAAAGGCGCTATCTGCGGAGGACACAATTTTAATCGCTGCGAGTACATCGGGAATCTAAGAGGAAAAATCATTAAATTTTATTAGAAAATTTATGGGTGAGGGAACTGCGGACTCGACGCGGATCAAGCGAGGCAATGACACAAGCAGGGCGAGCAGGGGGGGGTGGACTGTTACCATGTGTGTACGTGCATTATTCGGCATCGAACAAAGCGGTCCTGAAAAGACGAAATCGTTTTAAATTGCCGCCAGTGTACCAGTAATACGATTTTGCAGTGCGAGCTCGCAAAATGAACGCCGTATAGTTTCCTACCCTGCCGTAATATAGGGATTAGGTGGGAATGCGTAACAGGAGTCCTGGTTCTAAATGGGATAGTTAGCGACGATTCGCATTCCCCTAAATACGGCGGTTACCCTTTCGGGGATCTAGTTGGACATAACTGTCACTACCACTGTTTACATAAAAATATCTGAAATATTGGAAGGATTTGGCCGGGACATGTATTTGCCTTCGACCTATTCGGATTGAGGGGGAACAGAAAGTTCATTTCTGGCTTTAAATAGGATGCAGATGTTCGGCGTTATTTAGGAATTTTCGCTGGGCTCCTAATCGATCTCTTGAGATGGAGAGAAATGATCTCGTCAATTTGTGCCTGTTCGTGGCCCCACAATGTTCGAGCTAATTTCTCCCTTCTTTCAGCGATGACAAAACCGTTTCTTCGACTTTGATTGAATCGGAAATGCCGGTTTGTCTGTGTACCACTTCGTCTTCGGCTGAGATTTAGAATTTGAAATGGAGGTTGGCGAAGATTAACTCCCTGAAATAAGCCGTGGAATATACCAGATGTCACAGAGAGAAGAGGTCTCTGTTTCTGCAAAAAAATCTATATTTCTAAATATCGCTTCAAAATAAGCATTTATTAATGTGAAAACCTTTCATGCTGATGATATTCTTATTTCATTTTGAGTTTAAAAACGACCATATTCAACACATAGCAAGAAGGGTATATTGAAGTTGTCCTATTCCATCAGGACAGCGCCAGGCATAACACGTCTTTGATGACCCGCCAAAAGCTTTGGGACCCTGGTTGGGAGGTTCTAACGCATCCACCTCATAGCCCAGATCTGGCACCAAGCGATCATCATTCATTTTCGACAATCTCTAATGCTCTTGGTGGTGTAAAATGGTCGTCAAGAGATTTTATTTTTATGTGAAAGATAATTTGCAATACTTTACGTCATATGCCCATCACCAGACCAATTCTGGACTTTTCAGAGTAGCTCAGGCCTTATTTCACCAATTACAGGAGTTACGTTGACTTCCATAACGTCTTATGTTTCTGGTATAATAGCATAAACCACTGACTCAACATAACTACAAAGAAAATAATACAGTGGAGTTATATCTCATGATCTCGGGTCAATTGATTCGAAATAATGTTATTAACAAATTTTTCTTTCGATGAATTATCTTTTATAGTAGCAGCATTAGACGAAACACTGTCTTATTGAAATAATAAAATTAAACAATTCATTCTTGAACATTCCAATAAATTACACAGGTCTACAAAAAAAAAAATTTTTTTTGTGCCTACAATTTTTGAGCTGATGTGACTATATTTTCAGTGCTGAATCTAAATATGATAGCAGTTTTTCTGTATCAGCTCTAGATTTTTAGATAAATTCACTTATCTATCAATGCTTTTTCCTATTTAATAATTTCAAGTATGAGTGTTGTAAAATTTATACAAGAGATAGATTCTTGCATATTTTCCTTATTGTCAGTCTTCATTTGTAACAAATTGAATTTAAAATAATAATATTTATTATAATTATTATTTTAATTCATTTATTACAAATAGAAGACTAACAATATGAGATATATAACTGATTGGTTGACAAACTGTTAACAAGTGGGATTTAATCCTATTTAGTGTCATCCAGTTGGTTCCATAGAAATCCGATATATGGAGCTGTCCAGTCTGAAGTGAACTTCAACTGCAGTTGAGAGTTGAGGTTAGTTTGTGAATTCCCGCGGTGCAGATAGATAGAACTTAGCGTCATATGAAATTTCTCTTTAGTAACGAGTTGTTGAAAAGTAAATCTAAAAAGTAGACTGTTTATGTGAATTGTTGTATTTGTGTTGTTGAATAGAAACGAGCTCAAGTAGAAGAAGCTGTGTACATCATCTTGATATTTTTTGCTACATATGCGGAGAATACACGTTCTTGGAAAACAGCAAAACTATCAGTGACTTTGTAAAGAGGGCTTATCTTGGATATTTTGGTGTTAAGCTTGGTGATCAGGATAAAACCTGGGCACCACATATTGTCTGTAAAACTTGCACAGAGCATTTATGACAGTGGACTACTGGAAAAAGGAAAAGTGAAATTCGGAGTACCAATGGTTTGACTGTTATTTTTGCCTAGTAAATATTACTGGAATCAATCGAAATAACCGTAACAAGTGGACTTATGCAGATTTAGTCTCTGCAAGACTCTCAGAAGAAGTGCCAATTCCAACTTTTCAGCAGCTACCAGAACTCTGTGAGGACACATGTCTCTCTGATCAGAATTCTGACACTACTGAAGGTGACAGTGATTTTGAAACAATGTCATCAATTCCCCAATGTTTCAACCAAGATGAGTTAAATGACCTCACTTGAGATCTCAACCTGTCGAAAGAAGGTTGAAGGAAAAAATTTACTTGAACCAGGAACGAAAATTACATTTTATCGCACAAGGGAGACAGATCTGCTACCTTTTTTTTCTCTGAAGAACAAAATCTTGTATTTTGCCATGCTATCAGAGCTCCTGGTAAAAATGGGTCTTCCTGAATATTTTCCGGATGATTGGCGCCTATTTATTGACAGCTCGAAGCGAAGTTTGAAATGTGTTCTTCTACATAATGGGAACCAATATGGCTCAATACCAATTGCTCACTCAAAATGAAAGAGCAATATGACAATATAGCTTTGGTTTTGGAAAAAATAAAGTATCATGAACACCAATGGGTGATTTGCGTAGACTTAAAAATGGTTAACTTTCTCCTTGGACAGCAAAGTGGCCACACCAAGTATCCTTGTTTCTTGTGCCTCTGGGATAGCAGAGACAAAACGCAACACTGGGTTAGAAAAGAGTGGCCTAGAAGAGAAAACATGGATGTTGGGGTAAACAATATCATCAATGATCCTTTAGTTCCGCGAGAGAAAATCATGTTTCCACCCCTATTCAATTCATTGTGTTTAATTGATTTTCCTGTAGTTTTTTAATCCTTTTGATTCGTTTTTTATATTGGATTGAAGAAGTGAACTAATAAAAACATACATATTTTATGTTTGACGTTCGATGTATAATTGCATCATATTAATTGAAGCACTCCCGTCCCCAATTGAGATATCCTCTTATTGTAACTATATACAGTGGGAACCTTCAAACATCTTCTTTCTTACGGTTGGAACGAAATCGAAATGTGACAATGGACATTGAAACAATCAATTGCCGTGCACCGCCGGTTTTGGCACGTGATCGCCCTTTGGCCTGCCAATTCGTCATGTGCTTCATCGAGGTTTCCCGTGGTGAATATTTGCAATCAATTGATTGTCGCAAATAATAATTATCGCCAGTCAATGAGGGGGCTCAAGATGACACGAACATTTTTGAGTGACACTTTTCCGTCCAATTGAATTGAATTTGTTCCCCATTGTTCGGACGGTGTCCTTCGCTTCAAGGATGAGTCTAGTTGGCTCTTCAGATACAGAGAGGAAAACTTCGTGCATTTTTCTTGTCGTTAATTCGAAGAGTTGTATATTTTGATAATTGGTGATCCTGACGATACCATTCCAATGGCGCCGTTGAAATATTGGAGTTACCTTCATTGATTCGCTTAATCGGGCGGTTTTTTAGCTTAAATTATCTGTTAAAACGAAAGGACATAAACGGAGTGATTGATTGAATTTACAGCAAATAAAGAAATGCCTAATAGGGTTTCAAACTTAAAAAATTAAAATAACATTGTTCGATGAAAGGCACACAGTAAAATGAAAATTGGTTAAACCTGAAGTTAGGGCCAACCATAATTGATGAGAATACGTATCAGATTTAAGCTTCACTAACTCTGATATGACTGAAAAGTTGGCATTGATTCAATCAGTCTGGTCCAGCCAGTATCGATGACCTTTGCAGCGAATTTGCAAATTTAAGTTTATTACCATATCCGGGCAGAAATGCGCTGAAAGCTTGATGCATGCCCTATTGGTCAGCGTCCCCAATAAAAAGAATCTCCTGATGAAAGTCACTCAGGAATTCTGTGTGCGATGGAAGAGAAGCACTATGAGCTTATTAGGGAAAATCATGAATTGACGTTTCGGATAGTTCCCCAATTTTCGATTTAATGAAGAACTAGGGTTTCGGAAAGTGAATACGGCCGAGCGAGCTTTAATACAGCACATCAATTAGAGTAAGAGACGAAGCGTGAGAAAACAAACAATTATATACGAACGAGTAGAGAAGTGGACATCCCTCAAGAGTGCGCTTGTCACGGTCATCCTAGCCACAGGTCACCCCTTTTCGGGTTAACCGACCCCACGGCTGACCACATGGCTTCACCGCTGCCGGCCGGCCACGTATTTGTGTCAATTTGCCGGATATTAGCGGCACAAAGCGTCCGTTAGCGACTATCTGAAGTTCTGATTCATGCCCACCGCTTGTTTGCCACTGGAGGAATCCGTACAGAGAACATCATTATTTTTGATGTGGCCTATTGCTTTATATCCGATCGCATTACTTTTTGATTGGCGAAACCGGTCCGATGTCAGGTATCCCGAAGCTTATAGGGGATCCTTTGCGGACAATATGTGCGTTATGTAACCGTCCCTTGTTTTCCCATTTTGATTGCAACTTCCAGGTCTTCGTTTGCACAACAATCCACGTCTTCCCTAGGGATCCAACCCGATATTGATCATAATTGAAACTGATGCGGATCCTCGTTTAAGGAATATCGGTTGAATGTTGACAGTGCTCTCAACTACATTTGCGCTTACGAAAAATCAGGAGTCTAGCCTACGTGCTACGGGGTCGAACTTAGTGAGGAAATATTTCGTTAAAAACTCCGTTATGAATATTTCCAAATATCGCGTAAGGTTACCCTCACAGATATAGGGACTGATAAACCATTCCTCTCAAAATACCGACACATACAGGGTGAGTCTTCGACCACTGCGTTAATTTTAACCATAGATTCTTTACGTCAAAAGAAACACTTTCTTCCCATAATATTTTTCCAAATTTGGCCCCGTTCAAAAGATATAGGGTTTTGAAATTTCATAAAAAAATTGCATTTTCACCTGTAATATTCAAACGACAATATCAATTGAAATGATCTCCTGTAGAAGGTTTTTGATAACAGTCATGCATATGTGGCATCGTTAGATTCATTCCATTTCTTGTGGGTTTCTCACTACTACTCTACAGATTGGTTAAATTGCATGAAAAACAAATATCGTTGAACTAAAAGGTCCGTATCTTGTACTTCCTGGAATCATTAGTCTTTTTGCAGATAAAATCATTCTCCATCTTTCCTCCTAAATTGCACCATTCTTGAGATATTTGAAGTTGAAAGGAATTAAATCGATATAATTTTGTCCAAATTTTCTGATTTTCCCAAATCCAACTCTGTGCTGAAATGATTCAATAACAAGATTTGTTCAATGTTGCCATATTTTATGTCTATATTAAATATTTCTTCAAAAGGTTGGGGAAATCTCTATGGTTCCACCATTAAAAACTAATAGATGAAATTAACCACTGAACAATTTTTGTCTTACATTCACTACAAAATCTGAATTGCCATTTGCTGTATTCATTATTAATGATGTCTAGCACCTTGTTTAATATTTAATCCAGAGTAATATTCCATAAGAAATAGAGTAAAAGATTTCCTTCACTAACATAGGTACTTCGGTATATTCTCACGACCGTTGAAATAGGTAATGTATTTTCTGTCAGGACCTGTTGAATTGAAGACTTGTCTTCATGAAGAGCTGGTTCTTTATAGCTTCAGACTTTCAGGGTCCATCAAATTATATCTATTCTAACATAGGAATGCTTCAAATTAAGACCATATGAGTTTTAAAATCTTCGAATCCAGTCTCCTTGATTTATTTTGTAGGTTTATAGTTTTTTCACATATTTATTTCATACGCCGATTCAACCTGGTACCTACACGAACTTAGGAGATAATAGAATTTGACTTAGTTTTAGTATTTCTGAATGTTTGTTGTGATGCATGGTTAATTAAAATTCAATGAATATTTAAACTGGAAGCTATAGGTTCATAAACAAGAAAGATTAGAATAGAAATGTATTTTCTGACCATAATCATTTCATACTGAATTGAATAATTTCAAACTATCGAAATTATTATTATTATTTTATTATAATATTTTCCACATTTTTTAAATAACTGTTGACAGTTTCAAACAGGATCAAAACAACAAGGAACCACAGAACATTATTTTATTGGGAACTACCCACCACAGAGACGTTATTATAACATTTCAATATGGTAAAAATTCACTCTAGTTATTCTGAGAAAAATTATAAATGAAGATCGATAATGATTACAGATATTATCTTTCATTAAAAAAAAAAACTTTGCAATTATTAATTTTTTTCTCTCCTGGGGTTCGGTAATAAATTAATATTCTATGGTAGGGTATTAAAATTTGACATAATCTATGAATAACCATTATTCAATATTTCTGTTTTTGTTTACATAATTAAAACAGATATTCTGATTATAAAAACCAAAAATTTGTTCAGTAATTAATTATAGTCTAAACAGAATAGATTCTTACTAACTTAGAATCAAATGTAGGTGATCAAACCTAATTCCTTCAAGCAAATATAATTGCACACCTAAATCTGAGAATACTTGTAATCTATTCAAGTAATTTGTTATTGGGATTCAGTAGAAGAGAAAATAATTATCAAGCAAAGTAACATCACTGTAAAATAATTATTCGTAGTGACATTATTCATTGTTGTTGAAGATTTCGAAAAAGATTGCCATATTTTTAACAGTCTCATAGACCTGTTCACTGGTCTCTGTCAAGGAGAAGAAACTTAAATAATATCAGTGTTTGGAAAATCATAGATGATATTTTCTGGCTTTGAGTGAAAAAAAAAGCAATGTGACAACCTCTTGCCTTGGAAGTTTTCATAGAAATGATGGTTTTCATGAAATCTTAAGAAGAAAATTACAAATGAATGATGATAACATCCAATAATTCTGAGGTTTTTTTTTGAATTTCTCACTGGGAAGGGATGGTTTATAATCTTGAAGTAGAAAGAAATTATAGTAAACAGCAAAAATATGTTTATGGTGTTGAATTTTTTTTACCAGAAACATAGTATTTTGTATCTTCCTTCTGGATATGGACCTAATCGGATGAAACATGAGTGAGTGAATTATTTCTTATAGGGAAAATAATGTTTTTAAACAATTCAGATTCAATAGTGGGTGCTGTGGAAAGTATTTTTCATTCAAACTATACTGGACTACAGAGGGGTATTTGCCCAATGTGAAAACTTAAAATGCTTATATCTTTTCAACGCAGCTGAATATAGAAAAACCGTAATGGAAAAAGTGTTTCTTTTGATCTCAAGAACCTATGGTTAAAATTAACTCAGTGGTCAAAGACTCACCCTGTATATTGAAACTGTATCGGCCTTGATTTTGTGTCGCCGCTATAATTTGTGGATTTTCAACAGTCCAATGGTAGGAATTGTAACTGGTTATGGCGCCGGGTGTAGACGTGTGCACCAGGTGCTCGCAGAATTTTATTGTTAATAATAAATATATAAAGTGCGATTTATGTGAAAAATATTTTCATTCACATTGTGCAAAAATTAAGGACCAGTTGATAAAAATAAAACAAGAGTGTGCTAACGTCAAATGGTTTTGTGATGAATGCTTAATTTTTGTTGGTGATAACTGTAAGGGAATACAGGATAAATGGAATAAAATCGATAAAGTAATTGATCAGACTGCTAAAATGATCGATTTGTTACAAACACAAAATCATAATATGATTCAAACGAAACCATTATATTCGGATGTAGTTGTAAATAAGTCGGTGCAACCTCTTATTGTAAGACCAAAAACGATAAACAAAACAGTACTATTATATAACCAAGAATGTATTGACACAGAAGGTAAATCCATCCGAGATTGCGGTATCCGTATCAAGTATGAAACCTGCTTCCAAAGGAGCAGTGATTATTCATTGTGAAAATGATGAATCTTTAAATAAATTGAAAATGGAGACCGAAAGTGAGATGGGAGCAGAGTATGAGGTAGAGGTGGGAAATTTATGGAACCCTAAGTTGAAAATAATTAATATTCGTGAAAATGATTTCGGAAGTGAGGATGATTTTGTAAAAAAATTCAAAAACCAAAATTTAAAAAATGGAGATAATATAAAATTTATAAAAATTTACTACGCCGAAAAACAGGAAAGGAACATTTAATGTTATACTAGAGCTATCAAAAGAACAATTGAATCACTTACAGTTGAACAAGAAAGAAGTAGTCAATATTGGATGGAATAGATATAGATATTTTGAATACATGGGCGTACTTAGGTGTTTCAATTGCTGGAGATTTGGTCACAAGTCAGACAAATGTAAAAATAAGGAATCATTATGTCCGCTATGTAACAAAGATCACAAAAAAGAACAATGTTCTAGTGAAAAATATGAATGCACAAACTGCAAATACGCTTGCGAAACTCTAGGTTTGAGAAATATAAAGTATGATCACCATGTGTTCGACAAGAACTGTTCAAGCTATTTAAAACAAATTGAGAAAATAAAAGAACGCATTAATTATCAATAGCAATCAAAGCAAAATACAGGGGGATCAATCATATGTGTAAATATTCAAGGAATGACAACAAATTATGTTCAATTGCAACAGGTAATGTTCGATTTTCAACCACTGATAGCAATTACTACGGAAACACATATAACGGAGAATATTGATCTGAACGAATATATGATAAATGGCTACAGTTGTATCACAAATTTTTCTACCAGTAGGCACACAGGTGGTGTAAATATGTATATCAAAGATGGGGTTAAATATAGAGAGCTAAGACAGGAGAAAAAGGAACTCGAATTTTGGTATACCAGTATTTCTGCATATATAGCAAATGAGAAATATGTGGTTACAGGTCTATATAGGTCACCTAGTGGAAGTAAAGGAAATTTTTTAAATAAATTCGAGGAATATCTTGATGATGATATCTCAAAGGATAATAATTTATTGATTATGGGAGATTTTAATATAGATTTATTGAACCTTGCCCACTATGCTCATAGGTTAACTAACTTAATACAAATGGCTGGTTGCAAGCAAATCAGAGAAAAGCCGACAAGGAATACATTGGATTCAAAACCTTGATAGACTTGATAGTTGTTAATAAACCGCTATTGGAGACCAAATGTGAGTTCCCCATGATTACCGATCATGAAATTATAGGTGTGGTTCTTGAAAATTCAATGCTAAAGATGAAAAAGGGCCTTCTCAAGAGGAACATTACAGAAGAGAAAATAAGAGATATACAACTTGAGTTAATAACATGTGATTGGAATAATACTTCAGTTGACATGGACATACTGTATGAGAATTTGGGAATAACTTTGAAAGAGTATTGGACAAAATTGCACCAATGGAAAGAAAAATGATTGAGAAGTCGCAAAAACCTTGGATTGACGAAGAGATACGAATCTTGCAGAAAGAAAGAGATAGATTGTATAAAATATTCAAATACACAGGTTTCCATGTAGATTTAGAGAAATATAGAGTGAAAAGGAATGAAGTGGTAGCCATGATGCGAAGAAAAGAAAAGCGTTATTATGATTCCAAAATAGAGCAGAACAGTAAAAATAGTAAAAAGATGTGGAAATTTCTGAAGGAAGTGGTGAGCAAAAATGCAAATAGTGTCAATTTTTCAAACTTAGAATGCAGATCAGGAATGCGGTTATGTGATCAATTGAATGAATTTTTGTGGAAAGTATTGAAGAGATCAAGGCCAGTATTGGCAACCCTGACAAAAACTTTAGTGAAATCAAATTGAATGCAACCAAAGAGGAATTATCTTCATTCTCTGAAGTGTCCCTAAATAAACTTCATGGAGTAGTAACGAATCTGAAAAATAAATCAACAGGTGATAGTGTGTTCGTCATAATCTTACTAAAAAGTACATTTGATGTTATTGGATATCCTCTCCTTAATTTGATAAATACCAGCTTGAGAACAGGTAAACTGCCAGTTGCGGTGAAGTGTAGTACTGTGGTGCCAATTCCAAAAGTGAAATGCCCAAGCAAAATGGAAGATTTTAGACCAGTGAATCTACTTCCAATTGTGAGTAAAATTTTGGAAATTTTGGTGCATGAGAGGTTACAGAACTATTTAGAGAAGAATTTGATATTGCACGAATTGCAGTCGGGGTTTCGTGAGCACCATTCGTGCGAAACAGCCTGCCAATTGGTTTGTTTGGCATGGAAGAAGAGTTTAGATGAAAGAAAGATAATAGTAAGTGTTTTCATAGACTTACGTCGTGCTTTCGAGACCATTGATCGTACGAGATTGATAAAAAAAATGTGAACTATACGGCATCAGAGGAACAGCTCTACTATGGCTAGAGGACTTTTTGAGAGAGAGGTACCAGAAAACTAGAATTGATGAGGATTTTTCGGATGCAATTGAGATCAAATGTGGCGTTCCGCAGGGCAGTGTCCTGGGACCATTGCTTTTATATTATACATCAATGATTTACATTTGTATTTGAAAAGATGTTTTTTCAATTTATATGCTGATGACAGTTTAATATCAGTGGAAGCTCATAATGAAATTGAATTGGTGGATATCCTAAATAAGGAATTGAGCGTTTTTCAAAATTGGTTGAGGTTAAATAATTTGAAAATAAATCCGGAAAAGACGAAGTATATGGTCTTAGGCACAAAAGCTCAATGCAACAAATTTAAGGCTGAACAGTATAAAATTTACATAGATAAGAAACAGATAGGCCTTGTAACGCAGATAAAATATTTAGGAGTGGTTTTCGATCAACAGTTGAATTTTGGTCTTCATGTATTTATGTAAAAAGATAGGAAAAAAATTGGTTATTTTGGTAGAATGTCATACAAACTGTCAGAAAAAGGGAAAAGAATAGTCTATAACACGATAATATTTCCGCACTTCAATTATTGTATATCATTATTAATTTCGTGTAACAAGGAGCACTTATACAGATTACAAGTATTACAGAATAAGGCAATGAGAATTTTGTTGGGATGTGGTAAGACTACGGCTGTAGGTTATATGCTAGATAGATTGAAATTTTGGACATTTCTCAGTTAGTGGAAGAATCGAATTATTTACTAATTTATAAGACCATTAATAAGTTGGCTCCCTCATACTTAGAGAGATTCTTAACAAAGAGGAATGAAATGACAGAATATAATTTGAGGAATGCGGAAGATTTTCACATAGAAAGATGTAGAACTGTTGCACTTCAGAGATCAACATTTAGCTTGGGCCTTAGTAAATATAACGACTTACCAACATCAGTAAGGAAGGCACCTACGTTGAAAATGTTTAAAAGACTTTTGAGAGCGAAAAAATTTTATTTAGTGTAGTTGTTTTTTCTTTTTTTCACAAATCCTTAGAGTTGTAAAATAGTTTTTTACCTGAACTAAATAAAGCTTATTATTATTATTATTTATAAAAATACCAACGCTGCTAACGCATGTTTCATCTGTACATATGATATTCTGTCTAATGTTTGGGTTTTCAGCACATTTTCCTTACCCATTGGCAAAATTCGAGCCATAATGTTAGCTCATTTGGTAATAATAATTAGTGAACTTTTCTTTCTCTATACGGTTTGAATTCAATTTTTTCAGAATTCGCATTGCTGTAGTATTCGGAATACATGTATTTAACTGCATTTTGCGAAGTGATATACAGGGTTGGTTTTGTGTTTCTCCATAACCGTCATTACTTCAGACTCTGGTAAGAAAATTTAGTATTTTTTTTTACTTCATATGCACTCATTGCTTCTGCGGGTTCCAAGTCTCACTATCATCCTCAGTGTTGTCTAATTTCCCCATATTGCTCAATTAGTTGCTCAATGTTCTGTCGAATTGATGCTTGTTGCCGTAAATTGATCGATATTTCTCGTTAACATGTCGATTACTTTGAAGGAGATCAGACTCTAATTTTTTCCGCGCGTGAGATGGTATTTCCGGCCGATAGAATTCAAATTGCGCCCAATTTCTCCGGTGACGCATTGACCGCCACCGTTCCGAGATAATAATTTGCATACGTTCCACAATATAGCAATACCCGTATGATCGTATTTAAATATAATTGGCAATGACGATGACCAGCATAAGTCAGACGCTGCGAGCGGTGCGCCGTCTTGCACGGGGGCCCCCTGATGGACACCACGTGCGCACGGACGCCGACAGAGGACCCTCTACCGCGGAACCGAATGGAAAAAGGGGGCCCCGCAAATTAACAATTGCGAGGTAGACTGTTATAAATGGAAATGCCGGTCGTTTATTCAATTTTCCGTTATCACAAAATACACGCTGAAGGAATACAATCGGTATAGTAGTTCTTGAGGTACAGCCTCGATCATTATTGATTCTTCGATAGAGACTGTGATGAATCGATTGATTGTTAATGCAGATTTCTGTAAAAACACAAGAAGTTCCAGAACGAAAAATGATAAAAATCACTTGAGACTCTTGTTCAGAAGCCCTCGGACTCTGGAACACTGCCATACAAGAAAAACAGAGATGTTTAATTCAAAAGACTCATCAAACGTATTAAATAATAATTAATTCATCATTATAATATTCGTTCAAGAAATTCTGATATCTATAGCTCAGAATTTCTATGTCACTCGTCACTTTATATTGTTGATCTTTGTCATTCGTTTTACCACTGATCTAATCGATTAATTTTTACTTTCTAGTTGGAAGAGGCTCTTTTTCATATACAGGGTGAGTCTTTGACCACTGCGTTAATTTTGACCATAGATTCTTGACGTCAAAAGAAACATTTTCTTCCTATAACATTTTTCCAAATTTGGCCCCGTTCAAAAGATATAGGGTGTTGAAATTTCATAAAAAAATTGCATTTCCACCTGTAATATTCAAACGACAATATCAATTGAAATGATCTCTTGTAGAAGGTTTTTGATAACACTCGTGCATATTTTGGCATCAATAGATTTATTCCACTTCTTGTGGGTTTCTCACTACTACTCTACAGATTGGTTAAATTGCATGAAAAACAAATATCGCTTGAACTAAAGGTCCGTATCTCGTACTTCCTGGAATCATTAGCCTTTTTTGCACATAAAATCATTCTCCATCTTTCCTCCTAAATTGCACCATTCTTGAGATATTTGAAGTTGAAAGGAATTGAATCGATATAATTTTGTCCAAATTTTCTGATTTTCCCAAATCCAACTCTGTGCTGAAATGATTCAGTAATCAGATTTGTTCAATGTTGCCATGTCTTTATTAAATATTTATACAAAAGGTTGGGAAAATCTCTCCAGTCTATGGTTCCACCACTAAACACTATAGATGAAATTAACCACTGAACAATTTTTGTCTTACATTCACCACAAAATCTAAATTGCCATTTGCTGTATTCGTTGTTAATGATGTCTCTCACCTTGTTTAATATTTAATTCAGAATAATGTTCCATAATAAATAGAGAAAAAGTTTTCCATCACCCTTCGGTATATTTTAACCGTTGAAATAGGTAAAGCATTTTCTGTCAGGACCTGTTAAATTGAAGACTTGTCTTTATGAAGAGCTGGTTTTTTATAGCTTCAGACTTTCAGGGTTCATCAAATTATATCTATTCTAACATAGGAATGCTGCAAATGGAGCTCATATGAGTTTTAAAAACTTCGAACCCAGTCTCCTAGATTTGTTTTATACCTTTATTATCTTTATTTCATACACCGATTCAACCTTGTTCACAAACTTAGGAGATGATAGAATTTGACTTAGTTTTGATATTTCTGAATGTTTGTTATGATGCATAGTTAATTAAAATTCAATCAATATTGAAACTGGAAGCTATAAGCTCATAAACAAGAAAGATTAGAATAGAATGCATTATCTGACCATAATCATTTCATACTGAATTGAATAATTCAAAACTATCGATATTATATTTCCAATATTTTCCACATTTTTTTAAAGAAAGCTACAAATAACAAGTTGACAGTTTCAAGCAGAATCAAAACAACAAGGAACCACAGAACACGTAAAGTTCATTTTTTATTTGGAACTACCCACCACAGAGACGTTAGAGGTGTACTCTTATAGTTCAACAGTCTACGATATGTATTTATGAAATTCAAAATGTACCCAGCATAGATCCAGTTTGGCCATCCCTAGCCAATTCATTTCACCCTGTCGATTCCTACTCTGAAATGACAATTGTCGTTGACATTCTAATCTTATGTATTGTAATCGCAACCAAACAATAAACAAATCAGAATGAATATTTCATGCAGGTAGGGATTTGGAGATAGCAGATTATACTTTATTCGGGTTGTACATTTCAATTTTTCACTCCACAAAGAATTTTAGGAACGACCGTGTAAAATTCATCGTGCTTGGTTGTATGTATTTATATAAATGAATCTATCAAAATATGACTACCTATATTAATCATTCGTAATCAATGGATATTTTCATAAAAACCTTTTTGCAGGTAGGATTTCTCACGTATAGTGTAATCTTTCTTTTAATTCAGTTCAAACGGCCTCAGAAATCACCGAGAAACGAACTATATTTCTAAAATAGTGTTTTTAAAATTCCATTTCTTCAATTTTCATCTAACGTAATCTTGACATTTCTGTTATGTTCGGGCAGTAGAAACCCATTTTCATATCCAAGTAGAGAGATAAGACCGAAATTTTCCGTTTTGAAAGTCGAGAATTATTCCATTCTGTCACAATTTCACGAAGAAACCTGAACGGGTTTCGAGATCAATCGTCTTGAAAACATAGACCTTGCAATTGTATAGAATCACAGAATAAATCCGGGTCACTCGGTTTATGCGGGAATAACTGGAAATTGAGTAGCCTCTATTTATGTGCACATCTTTAGAGCTTTATCGAATAATAATAATTTATTTATTCAACTTTAGTAAAATTCACGGAAGGTGAATCGATGCTGGAGTTGAATTAATTTTATTTTTTTTTTTTTTTTTTTTTGGAAAAAGCACCCATGCGAATCAATTATATACTGGATGTCCCATATGCGTTGCCTATTATTAACAAATACTTTCCATCGAGTTATTTCGGCTGTTTCTGCTTACGGGTTCTTAATTCGATAAAATATTTTCGATTCATATACAGGGTGTCACATCTAAGTTGCGCATTCCTAGCGCTGACTTTCACCAGAGTTTTCCCAAGTTTTCGTGGTTTTCCGCGTACGGGAGCTAATTTCAATAAAATGTCATACAGGGTGTGCGATTTACATGTCATTTTGGTATTTTTGCGCTCTTTCGGTTTTTTTTGTACTTCTTCTGGGGTTTTTGGGTTCCTTTGGATTTTTGCGTTCTTTTGTGTTACTTCGGGTTCATTCGTGTTTTTCGCGTTCTTACGTGTTCCATCGGGTTCTTTCGTGTTTCTTCCATTTCTTTCATGTTTTTCGATTTCGACGGGGTTTTTGCGTTCTTTCGAGTTTTTTCGGGTTCCTTTGCGCTTTGCGATCTTTCATGTTTCTTCGCGTTCTTTCGTGTTACTTCGGGTTCTTTCGTTTTTCTTGGTCCTTTCATGTTTTTCGCGTTCTTTCGTGTTTCTTCCGGTTCTTTCTGTTTTTTGGCGTTTCTTCGTGTTTCTTCCTGTTCTTTCATGTTTTTTTCGCTTTCGACGGGGTTTTTGCGTTCCTTCGAGTTTTTCGGGTTCCTTTGCCCTTTTTTGCGATCTTTCGTGTTTCTCTGCGTTCTTTTGTGTTACTTCTTGGTTCTTTCGTGTTTCTTCGGGTCCTTTCAAGTTTTTTCGCGTTCTTCCTTATTTTTCGGGTTCTTTCGTGTGTTTTTTTCGCGATTCTTCGTATTTCTTCCAGTTCATTCATGTTTTTTCTCTTTCGACGGATTTTTTTTGCGTTCCTTCAGGTTTTCTTGGGTTCCTTTGGGATTTTTGCGATCTTTCGTATTTCTTCGCGATTTTTTGTGTTTCTTAGCTTTCATTCGTGTTTCTTCGCGTTCTTTCGTGTTTCTTTGGGCCCTTTTGTGTTTTCTTCTTGGTTCTTTCGTGTTTTTTCGCGTTCTTTCATGTTGCTTCGCGTTCTTTCGTGTTTCTTCCAGTTCTTTCGTGTTGGATCTACTGGCTTACTAGTAATATTTTAAAGTGATTATAATTCACTCTAATTATTCTGAGGAAAATTATAACTAAAGATCAATAATAGTTACAGATGTTATCTTTCATTTAAAAAAACATTGCACATATTAATTTTTTCTCTCCTGGGGTTTGATAATAAATTAATATTCTATGGTAAGGTATTAAAATTTGACATAATCTATGAATAACATTATTCAATATTTATGTTCTTGTTTACGTAATTAAAACAGATACTCTGATTATAAAAATCAGTAATCAGTAATTGTAGTCTAAACAGAATAGATTCATATTAATGATTTAACAAAAAATTTTTTATTGAAGAACACCTAGTTGATTTTTCAAAATCAAATTTAGGTATTTCTTCAAGAAAGTATAATTGCATACCTAAATCTGGAAATACTTGTAATCTACCCAGGTAAATTGTTATTGGGATTCAGTACAGAAAATAATCATCAAGCAAAGTAACATCACTTTTAAATGAATATTCGTAGTGACATCATTCATTGTTGTTGAAGATTTCGAAAAAGATTTACATATTTTTAACCGTATCAAGAGACCTCATAGACCTGTTCACTGGTCTCTGTCAAGGAGAAGAAACCTCAGAAATATCAGTGTTTGGAAAATCATAGATGATTTTTTCTGGCTTTGAGTGAAAAAAAACACAGTGACAACCTCTTGCCTTGGAAGTTTTCATAGAAATGATGGTTTTCATGATTTGGAAATTTTAAGAAGAAAATTACAAATGTGTGATGATAACACCCAATAATTCTGAGGTTTTTTTGGAATTTCTCACTAGAAAGGCATGGTTTATAATCTTGACGTAGAAAGAAAATATAGTAGAACAACAAAAATCTATGTTTATGGTGTTGAATTTTTTTTACCAGAAAATTAGTATTTTGTATCTTCCTTCTGGATATGGACCTCATCGGATGAAACATGAGTGAGTGAATCATTTCTTAGAGAGAAAATAATATTTTTAAGCAATTCAGATTCGATAGTGTATGCTGTGGAAGGTATTTTTCATTCAAACTAAACTGGACTACAGAGGGGTATTTGCCCAATGTGAAAACCTAAAATGCTTATAACTTTTCAACACATCTGAATATAGAAAAACCATAATGAAAAAAGAGTTTGTTTTGATCTCAAGAACCTATGATTAAAATTAACGCAGTGGTCAAAGACTCACCCTGTATTTTGTAGAATTCATAGTTCCTTGGAGTTGAATTGGGCACAAATTAATAAAATACTTATGCTAAATTGACTATGTATACTAATTGTATACGTTCACTGAGCAACTAAAGAATTGTTCCGTAAAAGATTTATAATTTAGTTTAAGAAAATTCTCAGAACTACATTACAGAACAAAATAATTTCATCAGCAAAACAATTACATAGCAAATTAACAGATTCAAAGCACTTATGAAACAATAATTGAACTATTCGGTTTGTTTACAGCAAAATATTGCATCTATTCTCTTAGCTTGGTAATACAAAGATTTCGAAACACAGAGGGCATTTGCTGAAATTTTTATTTTTCTGTAACTTGCTCACATTAGCTGCTAATTTGAAACATAACTACTTTCAAAATTTTTTTGTGTTCATCTATGTTTGTTTTCTTATTTGATTGAATCTCCATTTCATTCCTCATTGTTTGATTATGCATTCTTAGAGGGTTACCCGTTTGTATTTGAGATTTTGGGAGATTTCAGATTATGATATTGTGGAAGAATCTGGGACGTGAGTTGGTGGGAATTCGGCTGGTGCTGCTATAGATTTGGATCATTCGAAATTTTTTGCAACAAAAAATAAAATAACATATAAAGATTTTGAGTTAGTGTCTTTACAATAAGATGGCGCTTCGCGAACTTTCGAACTATATCTATGTCGTCGTCTATTAAATAATTTTCTCAAAATGATTCAGATATATCACACAGGATTAAGCTGATATTATCAGAGCAATTTACCATTTTCTACGTTGAAAAGGCCGATTCAACGTCAATTGAAGATTAACATCAAAGAGAACGTACATAAACTGAAGTGGATGATTAGAAAGGCCAATGACCCTCCTCTAATCTACTTGCAATCATCACAGTAGGTGAATTATATCCTGCGTGGACCATTTCGACTTCATGTAATCTGGTCAGATTTCAATTCATCCCGAATTCAGTTCCAAATCCTAAATATAATTCGGGTTGTTCCTGTTTCAATACATTTGATGATTATATGTTATCATTTATCCTGATGATGAAGAAATTGATGTGCAGAGTGGTCCATATGCTAGGAAATACCAATTTCGTGAACATGTCAACTTTTTCGAAAGATATAAAATATTTATCAATTTTGTGGTTTTCTGACCTCAGCCCGTAACTTTGTTCATGTTTAGATATCACTTGTTTCTGTGAAAACATTCTTCAGGCACTTTTTTGAAAGAAATCCAATAGTATTCCTAGATTTTCATTAAAAAATATAAGTTTTGAAGCTATAACATGCTATTTTTTACATATTCGTATTTGAAATGAATTTTTCTTCTCAAAATCTGGGTTGAATATGAAACAACTTACTACAACTACAGTCTATGCTTACTGTTAAAAAATTATTATTAAATGCAGCCTTCTTCACAAGTTTAATGTGCTTCTTTGAACTGAGTTTTGAACCTACTTGAATATTTGTCTGCCTGTTAATTAAATTACCAAAAACATGATATGCTAATGTGTAATTGGGAATCACAAAAATATGCTAAGGCTGCCAGCAATCCTTGTTTTAACCGATATACTAAAAGTAAACAACCGTTTCGGGATATGACTAGATTACATCAAAAGCTAGTTGATTATGATTCTTTTTCAAAACAAAGGATAAAAATTTATGAAGCCAAGTGAAGGGATTTTAAAGTTTAACGATTTAAAAAAACCAAACCAATATTTCACTTCTCAAAATGCAGTTGAATACAGGTATTCCAAAGTGTACAGGAATGTTAATTCTAAAAAAAAATGAATCTAAACCCCATAGAGTTAGAAAAGTTCACAAGTTACCTCTAGATGACCTTAAATTCCGGCTCGAATTTTGTCAATGGTGTTCATGAAAATGTGGTAAAAACCCAAACTTCGGACAGAATATCATATGGACTGAAGAAGCATGCGTTAGTATGTTTAATAGATATAATTCCTGCAATTGGATTCTGGAAAATTCACATTTTATAGTGGAGACATAAAGTCAAGGCCGAAACAGTGTCAATGTTTGGTTCCATATTTTTAGAGGAAGATTTATCGGTCCCTATAGCCATGAGGGTAACCTTACGGCAGCGCGATATTTGGAAATATTGCGGGAATATTTTGAATCAATAACGAACGATTTGATATTACAATTAATTGGAGACGAATACTTCAAGACGGGGTACCGTGTCATAACACACACATAACTTACGATAGAATTGATTAACGCATTCAATAATTGCCAATTATGTTTGGGATTAGATGGTGCTTAATTCGACCACATGTTATAAAAAGTTTAAAAATATTGTTATTCTATTGTTTTATTGAATTTGTGATATATTACAAAATCTGCACTAATTATTGTTTTTAAGAGCTGTTATGTAAAACTATTTTGTTTCGTATTTAGTCATGGCCACCCAGATTTCAAAAATACATCTGAAATAATTCGAAAACAGCCACAAAATGAAAGTTTTCAAATAGAAGTAGGAATTATTATAAATATGTATATTTATACTTATACAAGGTGTCCAAAAAGGGTGTCGGGTATTTGTAAGTTTGTAAAATTTTGGCATCAATAGATTTATTCCACTTCTTGTGAGTTTCTCACTACTACTGTACAGATTGTTAAATTGCATGAAAAACAAATATCACTTGCACTAAAGATCCGTATCTTGTACTTCCTAGAATCATCAGTATTTTTTACAGATAAAATCATTCATCATCTTTTTTTCTAAATTGCACAATTTTTGAGATATTTCAAGTTGAAATGAATTATAAATAATAAATAAATAAATAAACGTTTATTCGTCCTTAAAGATATCAAAAGATACATGGGATATGTCAACATACAAAACGTAAACAATATTACATGTGATAATCACTTAAAGAAGCTTATCTGAAAAATATTCCACTGTGTTATAAAAACTTTTAGAGTATAACAGTGCTTTTATATTAATTTTGAATTCTCTTAAATTCATGTTTTTAAATCTATCTGGTAAGTGGTTATACAATGAAATACCTGCAAGTATGGGAGATGACTTAAATTTGGTGGTGGAGTGCCTAGGGACACTGATTGTATTGATATGTCTAGTGTTGTAATCATGGAAATCTGTGCACTTTTTGAGATTATGCAAGTGCGATCGCAAATACAAGAGGCAACTCAAAATATAAATACATGATACTGTAAGAATTTTTGAATCTTTGAAAATTTCTCTGCAGGAGTTTCTTGGACTTATATTAAATATCATTCGTATAATTCTTTTCTGTAGAATAAAAACTCTATTTATTTCGGGCGAAGCACCACAAAGAATAACATTATATTTGAGATGGCTGTAAACCAAAGAGTAATATACATTCAAAAGTGCATCTCTTGGGAGTGATCCCTTCAGTTGATGTATAGCATAGTATGACCTGCTCAATGTTTTGCAAAGATGTTCAATATGTGAGTCCCATCTCAAGAACCTATCAACATTCAGTCCCAGAAACCTAACATGCTCAACTGCCTCGATCTGTCGATCAGCAACGGACAAAACCAGTGGAGGAGATTGGATGGTTTCTCGATATTGGAACTTAATGATTTGGGTTTTATTTGAATTGATCATGAGAGAATTACGTCCACACCATGTAATGAACTGTTGGACGAGCTCCTCACAGGTTATCTTCAGTACTTCTAGATTTCTCGATCGTAGAGCTACAGAAGTATCGTCAGCAAACAAAATAGAGATATCTGCCTTAATGTGGTCTGGCAAGTCATTGATAAACAACAAAAACAGTAACGGACCAAGAACTGAGCCCTGAGGGACACCAAGATTGGTTCAGTATTCTCTTGAACTACTGTTGTTATAATCGACGAACATATTAGTCATTATCCATTTAAGAAATATTCCGCGGAATCCAATCTGATAAAGCTTATCCACAATGAATTGGTGTTGTAAACAGTCAAAAGCTCTCGACAGATCGAAGAAAATGCCGACGACGTGATAGGATTCATCCAGAGAGCAATGAACAAACTCAATAAACTCAGAGCAAGCCGTTTGAGTCGACCTCCCTGTCCGAAAGCCATGCTGATGATCTTGATCTGAAATTATTGCAAATTTCGCAAGGAAATCGTACATTCGTCGATATACAATCTTCTCGAACACCTTTGACAACTGACTTAAAATTGAAATTGGACGATAGTCCAATTTCAATTCCCGTAGTGACAGAGTCATTGATGAGAAAAGCAAATTAAATCTATATAATTATCTGATGAAACATGAGTGAGTGAATAATTTCTTAGAGGGAAAAATAATGTTTTTGAATAATTCAGATTTAATAGTGGATGCTGATCATTCAAACTAAACTGGACTACAGAGGGGTATTTGCCCAATGTGAAAACTTAAAATGTTTAGTAGGAATATAAGAATAAGAAAAAATACAAATTTATGTGATAGCTTCTGTCGGATCGGAAGAATTATCTCTACTTATGCGTTTCGTCCCTGGCGCACACATTTGGACTCATCAGTATGGCTTGTGTGCGCCATGCCATAGACGCAGGGGTTAGAAGTTTTGAGGGAGCCGCCGGGAGTTGAACCCGGCACCTAGTACCTAGTCGGTGTGATACTTGAGCGCAAACCTCTAGGCCACCGGAGCGCTGTGAATTAAGCTATGCGTGGCTATATAGGGTGCCGCCAAGAGATCCCTACACACTCCCCTGCCGCTGACAGAGTGCCGCTACACTTCAAAAACATTAAGAAAGGAATACCATTGGAGTTTTTTCGAAAAAGCGCCTCAAAAATGTTTTTTCAGAAATATGAAACATCAAAAAATAAACAAGTTACTAGGTTGGGTCAGAAAGGCAATTCTAAATTGAAAAACTCCTTGTATTTTTCGAGCAAATCAAGATATCTATGTGTGTTCTCAGCATTCGTAGTACACAGTAGAGGTTTCTGCCTCCCTGAGAGGTTTTTTCTTCGAAATTCGAAACAATTCAGTCATTGAATTTCTATATTCCTCCTTCTTCTCACAAAACCTGGTTATTTTTTCATTTCTAATATTCATGATTTGTTTTGTAGCTTCTAACTCCCTACAGTAAAAGAGCAGATATAATTTTCTCAATATTCTTGTTTCTTTTGAAACTGTATCTCTCAAGAACAAAAAACTAAGAAAGTTAAGAAAATCAAGTATATTCTGAGCTACCATTTAATCAATTATGATTTCGCTCACCGTCAATGTACGTAGATTTTCAAGAGCATATTTGTATTTTTAGCATTCTTCACAATATGTCAAGATCAACTATTCTGATGTGCCACCGCGCGTATGTCAAGAATAACAAATTTTATAATTTCCTCGAGACCAGATCTCACCGGTTCCCATCCAGATGATAATTTGTAACCATGACGACTGAGTAACTAGCTTATCCAGAGTATTAATTGATTCTATTTTTTCCCAACTTTTGCTCTCTGGAAGTCGGATGACTTGATTGATCTTGGTCTTTATCCGATCCTCCGAATGGGATAGGATGGAGCGTTGATGAATCGTTGTTGAATTTATCTGGTGGCAATCAATCTTCTTTGTTATTAGAGAAATGAAATGATACCGTTTTCGACTTGTATACGGAATGGGTTTTTATATCCTGAATTCTGTTCGAAAACTCAGGAAATATGCCTTTTAATCTAGAATTCCAATATCAGTTTATAAGTTTGATGATTTCTAAGAGATTCATTATATACATTGTTTGAATAAAGTTGTTCAAAATCGAATCATTTAGAGAACAAACCGGCTTATGCATTTTCCTTTGTTGAATAGGGGACTTTTCATATTTGATGATATGTTGATATCATCGCAGTAACATGTGGGAATTTCTTACCCCACGGGCAAACAAGGAATAGTTAAGTTGAACAAGCTTCATAGGTATTATTGAGTGTCGACCTCTCAGCCATTGAGTTTGATCGCTCAAGCTTAACGAATTGTTCGCTGGTCACAATACAAAAACATCGATATATACTCAGTTAGGAAACATATTTACGAAGGGCGAACTAAATCATAATTAGAAATAATTCAATGCTTAAGGAGGTAGGTACTTATGGTTCTTGATTTATAGAACAGGAATTGCTGCTTTTCAATCTTTTATGTCTGTTGAAATAGGCTTTCAGCTAGTATGGCCTATGCGGATTTCTATACGTGCACTTCGTCTATTTTCTGTATGTATTAAACTAACGATGAAAATGAAATCTGATAAGAATAAAGAGTTGATTTAATCACCTTAACGTATCCATTTTCACTGTCCAACTGTTGCCGTTGAGAGGTATATAGGGTGATTCTTCAACCATAGATTCTTGAGGTCAAAAGATATAGGGTGCTGAAATTTAATAAAAATTATTACTTAATTATTAAACTTATGTCAAGAGATGCGGAATATAAAACACCGTTTGACGTGGTTTTGCATTTTTTTCAAAAGTGATCGTTGTACGTTTTATGAATTTTGTGCATTACTTTATCATAACCCTGTATATTTCAGGTTATTAAAATAAAATGAAACATTGTAAGAGTATCTTCTAATTGTTCATATGATGGTTCCTATTCTAAATAACCATCATGTCCTATTCATCACATCTGAATCACAGTATTGATTTTTCTGGCGCCATAACCTTCTGTTCAAATCATTTGCCAGTCATGGGGCTTGCTGTGTTTACAACGATATTGAAAGGAGAAATTGGAGAACAAGTTGAAATGCCGAGAAGCTTTGAGCCTCCATAAACTACTGCATTCTGGAAATAAATCAATATAAATTTAGCGTAAAAACCCTACGTCGGAAACGTATTGTATTGAAATATATTGGCTTAGTTATGTGACTCCGGCAGTTTCCACGTAAGATAAGTGGATCTCTTAAAATAATACATCTCCCACTGCGTTGGAACAAGGAGAATTCCTTTCGGCCGTAAAATACCCTAAAAAAGCACGCGTGTTTGTTTTGACATATTTCCTCACAAATGTTCCAATTAGACGGAAAGGTTGGCCTGAAAGAATACCAGATTAGTATTTTACTATCACAGTTGACACGTTGCAAAGATGAGTTTTATTTATCTTGCGTTAAAAGGTCTAGGAGCAAATAAGTTACCTACAAACCAATAGGGCGTTTTTTTTTAGAGCGTGCGTGAAATCTTCCTTGTCTCAACCCCTAGACAAAACGATATTTCAGCTGTTTTTGTGGTTGGAACAACATATTCTGGTTAAAATTAGAGTCATTTGTCGGTATTCTTCCAATTTGGGAATATGATGTCTTAGATTTTTTTTCGGACTATTGTTCTTTACTGTCGAAGTGATATCTGAAGTTAACGTAAAGAAGTGATGTTCAACAGACAGTTAAACCGGCCCTTCAACATATTTCTATTGTTTTGTAAACATATTGATATGAAATATATCTCTTTTTTTTATGCGGGAGGAGGATTATGAATGGTTGACAACCTCAGTAGGTATGCAACATTAAGAATTCTCCCACCCGAATATAGAACTTGTTCAAAAATCTTAGGTTTTTTGATATCAGCGACTCAGTGGTTGTTTAGCGTCACTTAACACTGATTTAAAAATATATTATTTTGTGAGTAAGGAAGCGATGTAGAAAATTTCAACATGATGGAGTTTTTTAAAACAAATTCATAATGGAAATTTAGTCTCATCAACACGCCATTTTAAAGTTGCTCCATCTTATCGGGCAATAGTTTTGTCGGTTACTCAATCTACCTGTATAGGAATGATATGTGCACAATAAAGCAATAGAGTATCGGTCGACTAAAAAGTTTGACGATCTTTCCGATTGCATTCAGACAAATATATCGGCCAACTGTCGGCCGACTGCTTCATCGCTATCTGCTAATTATCTTTGTTCAGCTGTGCGTTGCCTCTGGACAGAAACGAATAACTTTGATAATAAGTCGGTCTACAGTTGAAAAGTGTTAACCAACCAAACTGTTCAGGTGGTAAGATGTGAGTACTTGCAGCCCAACCCGATCAGATAATTGGCCGATTTACAGAATACATGAGCTCTAAAAATTTTCGAAAATCCTTCATTTCTGAGTTCTGGGGGAATGGTCGAATTTAAATCTGTAAGTCGTTCGCCTATTTCATCGAAATTACCGTTGATCAAACAATGGGTATCACACGTACAGAAATTGTTTTATGGTAACAATAGGAAATTTCACTATTTAAATTCCCTACTAATTAGTTTATTCAACTATTCAAACGAAATGTTGCATAGTCCGAAGTAAACATTATTCAAACCCAATCAAACAAGTTGCACCATTATAAAATCGGCGATGGGTTGAAATTGATTTACAAATAGCTTTCCCAGGCTTTGTGTCATTATTCCATTCGGCGCTTTGAAACCCACTCTGGATTTGATTTTTGATAGTAATTCATATATTGTCGTTTGTGATAACAGTACGAAAACAATTGCGGAAGAAGTGTAATTATATTGTTATTCAGAAGAGAAAACTTAACAATGAACTAATTAGATAATGAGATTCAGATTTCCACAAATTTTTATTGTTTTTTACAACAATTGTTTCGCCAACACTGTGGCTTCATCAGGTTTTACATTTTGAATGATAGTTTGTTGTTGAGGGTTGTCTTCTACTGACAGCAAAATATCCAACTTCACATCGTCGCTTATTCCTGGTCGTCCAGATTTTGAAGCATTCCTCACGCTTCTCGTTGCATTAAATTTTGCAACAATTCTGCTTACTGTGCTTCTAGCAATTGGAGGTCTTTCCAATTGTGTTGGTTTAAATAAAGCACATACTTCTTCATGACTTCGAAGGCGATCGCCGTAACCTACCATCATTAGAACTTATATCTTTTCTCTTTCGTTTAAACGAGCCATAATAATAAAACTGGTGTCACACTAATTGTACGACTGACATTGACACACCGTTGTTTTAGTAAATCAATCGAAAAAAATTTATAAGAACAGATGTTCTTACTAGATAAGTTTAAGTTTGCCTCTTTTTATAATTGGTTTTGTTATTTCGTTTTTATTCATTTTCTCGTTTTTTTCTTATGTTAGCCCTACTGCAACTATTTTGCCCTAGTGTAAAAAAACAAGCTTTATCACTTAATGTAATAAAAACCATTAAGAAAATATGTTGATGACTTCATAACTTTTACAAATTTGATTTATTATTTTTGTATCTTATGTCAAGAGATGCGGAATATAAAACACCGTTTGACGTGTTTTTGTATTTTTTTCAAAAGTGAAGGTTTTATGAATTTTGTGCATTACTTTATCATAATCCTGTATAAATTATTATTGAATTGAAAATAATTTTCTTCTAGCCAAATTTCGAGGCAACTCAGAATATCATCATTCATTTCGATGAGGTTTGTTTTTGATTCGATTAGTACATTTTTTACAAGTAATATAGATTCTTTTTGTGGGAGGAAATTTTGAATATCAAATATAAAAAAATTTGTATCAAAAGATAATTTGATATATTCCAGTTTTTTTGCTGAAAATTTAGTTTCTGTTAGTGTAATCGCGATAAGTGCTCGAGATAATTTCATGCTTGGTGACGTTACGAAGGTCTAAAGGGGTGATTATCTTCATGAAGTTTAATTAATGAATATAAATCAATGATAAACTTCGTTGCATTCGAATATTGAAAGATTGCAGAGATCTTTCAATGAAAGAGTGATTTTCGCAAAAAAAATTTATGATATCGACTTACTTCCCTTCTTCAGTTTCGAGTAATTGGTTCCTTTGTGATGATAATGACGATTCGGAAGAGAACAAAATGATACTGTGGTAGCATCAGTCGCACCTGGCATTAGCAGCGTATAACCATCAATTCAGTATGTTGAAGTAGGTATATGTAACAGAAAACTCGATGAAAATGACCGTGGTGAAAGCAGAAGAGGAACAAAGAAAGAAATAGGGAGGGTTGATGTTGACTGGCACATATATTCAACCTGCACACGTGCATAATAATGTCGTATAAGTTGGCCGAGGAAGGTCTGCCATGGTATCCCAGTTTGTTTGGAGCTTATTATGTCTAGATTACGTTCAAAAAATACAACTCCGGTTCGAAATTAACCGACCTGTTTTGTAGCCAGCGGACAATAACATTGATGACTTGTGTTTTATTTTTTCCAATCCTCTTTAGTCTATCACGGATCTCCCCTACGTGCATACAATGTAATGTCATCGTTTTGTTGGTTTTCCGTTAAAGAATGAATTGATTTTTATGATCTGAACTAACAGGTGTGTGACCTGTCCCATTTGAGGGGATTTTTCTTTTATGTCGGTTTACTGAATTTGCACACTAATTTCCTTGCTCCATAATTCAACTACATTGTAGGGTATGACTTTTTTATTTCTCTATTTAATCCTTCGACACGTCGTTGGCTTTCAACGGGTCATTCGTTTGTTTACAACAAAAAAAAAACTGGTACGCCGATCTTTGTTATTTATCGAAAGTTTTTTTCTCAAGTTCTCACGCTTTTTGACGAAAGCCGTCTTGCTAACTTTGATAAATTGCCGAGAAGCTGTCTTACTGATAATAAACGTGAAATATAATACATAAGTATGATAATATTATTCGTATAAATCTACACTAATGAGCTCTTGAGAAACAACTGAGTTATCTACTTTGAGGTGATATCTGTTGATGAGCATAAACTTTACATTCGCAATTAATATTCTTTGAGCAAACTTTTTATTTATTTTATGTTCTGTGTCGCAGTAGATTTAAAATAATAATACAGTATAGATGCCAACCAGTAGTCGCACTCCGTGGATTTTCTTACACCAAGTCTGACTCGAGCATCTGGCAGGGATTCTAACCTCATATTTTTGTCCTTGTTCATTGTTTTCATCAATAATTCTAAGATGTCTGGAATAATGTCATTATAATTATTTTAGACATCTTAAATAATCCCTTTGTATAATTAATGCGTTTAATATTTAGAAGAATATAATTTTTTTGAGATCTATTTAAAATTCAAAGATGAAGTTGAAGAAAAAAATACAACCTAACCTATAATTCAGTGGAATTTATTTGAGTCATAATCTACCATGAACCAGCAAAGCTCATTTATTTAATCATTTATTTTCATTTCAGTTAGTATTCTGTTTCAATTTTGTGTTATTTTCAAATGTAGTATTGTAGAAAATGTTGTTTATTAAAAGCTCCGTTATTTGAGTAGTGCTTCATTCAATTAGTTGAGATTAGTTGAGATATCAGGAACCAATGGAATTTCAGGAGGTTTACGCCTACAGTCGTCATCTCTTTACGATTAATTGAGATACCAGGAACCAATGGAATTTCAGGAGGTTTACGCCTACTGTCGTCATTTCTTTACGATAACTTGAGATATCAGGAACCAATGGAATTTCAGGAGGTTTACGCCTACAGTCGTCATCTCTTTACGATTCATTGAGATATCAGGAACCAACGGAATTTCAGGAGGTTTACGCCTACTGTCGTCATTTCTTTACGATAACTTGAGATATCAGGAACCAATGGAATTTCAGGAGGTTTACGCCTACAGTCGTCATTTCTTAACGATTAGTTTAGATATCAGGAACCAATGGAATTTCAGGAGGTTTACGCCTACTGCATACGTATGCAGAAGAGTGAAATCTCTTTCAATAAATATTTGACTGTGTATCTATATGATTTTCAATTTTATAAATAGAAATAACAATAATATATACAGTGTGGAAACCACTTATGTAATAAAATTCATTATGCCATATTTTAGAAAATTATAAAAAATGCTGAGACACGTCAACTTTTAAATTCAGTTGTGCGTTATGTAAACATAAATTTAAATGTACAGGGGGATACACGTAAGTCTGCTATAGTCGGTGTTCTCTTTTTTTAATGAAACACCCTGTATATTTGTATATTTTTGAAATCCTCTTAATGAACCGATTTCAACAAACTAAATAATGTATGGTCAATTATGAATTATACAGGGTGAAATTTTAAAATTAATAATGTATTTCACTTGAAATATTGGTACTTTTTTAAATTAGCTAAATACGGATTTATCAAAAATCTAAACTAATTATTAGACGTATTTGGAAAACCTTCTGAATTAAATAAAACCTGGTACGCCAATGAATTTTATCATAAATACCTAAAAAGTGCATAGAAACGCCAATAATTAGACAAAATCGGTAAATAATGTGGATTGATGACGAGATATTGTTGATGATGGAGCTCGTGTTGAATGATTGTTTGGGCTATTACCATCATCTATTGTGGATGTAATGATTTCCGACGTTTCGATAGACATCTTCCATCTTTATCAAGGAGAAAAGTAAGAAACCTTTTGAAAATTATCAATTTTCAAAAAGTCAATATTGACAGAAGTCATGAAAGAAAATGAACGATGTTATATACTCATCTGTGATATGATGATCTTTTTAAGTTGGATCGAACTATCGGCGTCCAAACTTCTGGCAGATCTATAGATGGAGTACTTATGGAATCAGGTGTTATTTTCATAAATGCTGCTTCTTTGATTTTTCTTCTTGCAAGTTTTTCTTCTTTGGATATTATTGATGCTTCATCCCACTTTATACGATGATTCTCATCTACAGCATGTTGGACCAAGCTGGATTTGTCGCTGTCTAGTACTCGTAGAAGCTTCTGATGTTCTTTTATTCGTACATTCAGAGGGCGTTTGTGTTTCTTCGATGTAAGATCTTCCGCACTCGCAAGGTAATTCATATATGCAGTTCTTTGTCTTTTGTGTCTCATTATTAGGCTTAACTTTTGTAAGTTTAGCTCTTATAGTGTCTTGAGTTTTGAATGCAGTCGTTATGTTGTATCTATTTCCAATTCTTCTCATTTTCTCCGACAAACCTTTTACATAAGGAATGACGGTTTTAATGGTCTGATTTATATCTGTTGGTTAAGGTTGACTTTCTCTTGTTCGTCTAGTTTTTTCTTATATCTTTTTGGGGTAGCCATTGCTTCTAAGAGTTTTCGAGATGTTATTTATTTCTTCATTTTGGTCTTCTTCAGTGCAACAAATATTTATTGCTCTATCAAATAAACAATATCTACATTTTGATTCAAACCACCAACTAAACACTAAATTGGGAGTAGCAAAATGTTTATTTGATAGAGCAATAAATATTTGTTGCACTGAAGAAATGAAGAAATAAATAACATCTCGAAAACTCTTAGAAGCAATGGCTACCCCAAAAAGATAAGAAGAGAACACTCAGCATAGTTAGCGCAGGGGAGTATTTACGAGGAGATGTACTGGGGGTAATTAATTTTTTTTCGTCTACTCTGTCCTTTATTTATGTCGATTTCATTATTCTGCGAGTTATCTTCCTCGAGTGGACATTTTTTATTTCTTTTTTGAATTTATATTTATTTTTTACTTTCATTCGTTTCAGTACGATTGTGTACAATGGTGTCGGAGCGAGATATAAAATGAATTCATCAGTAGAATTGGTTCCTTGAATATTAACGCAGCGGTCGAAGATTCACCCTGTATAGCAGGGTTGACAGTTTTTGAGAAATTAATAAAGTCTTCAACGAGCTCATAGCGAATATATGAACAAGGTTGAAAGGTGATTGAAGAAATTTCAAATCTGTTGTGAAATTCTTCAGTTAACGCCAATTTAATGAATAAGTTTAAGTGTAACTTTTAATCATTACAGCTACCTGTATTTGCTATAAATTAGTTTGATGCTAATGGGAAAAATAGAGAGATTCTTTTTACTGGCTCAATTGAAAGAAATATTAAAAATTGCAAAGAAAAACGGATAAAAGAAAAAATTATATTTCACTAGTTAGTCGAGAATTTCTAGATTATACTGTGTTATGGGAAATGACATAGATCCGCTTGGCTGTTCAAAACTGAACTATTGGTGTTGGCATATTGGTTTATTTCTAATGTTCTAATTTTTACAACCTACTGTTTAGTGACGAAGCAAATTTTCACCTGAATGGTCATGTAAATAGGTAAAATTGTCGGTACTGGAGAATCCGAGACGAAAGCATGAACACCCTGTAGAATAAAATTTATTTGCACTTCGCGAAAAATAATAGATTATTGCCTGATTTATTTACGTGTGCATTGGGACACTCAGTACGTAATTAGTTCAATGCTTCTAGAACGTGCAGATGAGTTTGACACAGATCGACGTGGGTTAAGGCCGCGGGCGACGAAACTGCCGCAATCGGGCTTTAATGCCGTCTGATTTTTGGCTGGAAAATTCAATTAAACCCAATATGCGGCTCTACCGAACGTTTCGCATCAGCCACAAATTCTAATTATACGGGTTTGTTTTGAATGACGTCCTACACGCCCTCAAACAAGAGGGCGACACTCTGAACTCATGACAAATTACCTTTCTGATTGCATGACTGCTCATTAATTTATACGAATAAATAAGCTCAACAACTGCAAACCGTTTTTCACGGTTTCCTCACGATCTACGTCCGCATGAATTGGCCGAGCAGAAATAGACCCTGGGATATATTTTTTTAATTGATGCCGACAAGACAGAAACTCCGGGAGGGTGGATGTTTCCTGAAAAGAAATGTACGATTTTCTTGACTACTAAACCGACTATTCAGTGGCGTTAACTTGTGAAACAACACGTTTTCAATTGGCCATCTTGTACGTTATACATTTAATACAACTTTTGTTTGACAAGACTGACGAAGGTCAATGTTCACGGGCCCAATAACAAAAAAAAATGATTACTAGCAAGCTGTAACTCTGCACAAAGCTGAAGTTTGACAAGTGTCCCAAGATTTCGCTCTTAGTAAAATGAGGGAGAGGTAACTTTTTCGGGAAATGAAGCCAATTAGCAGAAACACGTGTTGGCAAGTACCATCTTCGTTCATTTCCTTCTGCTACTTGTGGATTCACCCGATACACCTCTTCTACATACAGGGTTCCTGAAAATTCCATCTTTTTGGCGTGAAGGGAAAAGAAATAGCTGAAAATTCAAGACGACCAACAGTTTTTTGTGAATAACTCAGAAAATATCCGCTTTAGGGCAAGGGTGTGATGCATACACTCACATTATTTTTTAACGTAGATTCAATATCTGCCATAAAAAAATGGGGTTCTAATTTGAAAAAATTGATTTTTCACGATTTTGTCATCCCTAACTTTGAAAGCGATTTTTTCACCCCCTGTATCATGAATCGCGATTTCGATTTTCCCAAAAATGAAAATTTTCCATCCAAAAACCTCGAAGTTATTCTCGTTTCAGCGGAGCTCTATTTTCGATTTTTTTTCGAATTTTCCCGCTCAGAGAAAATTTTCCAACCAAAACTGAAAAATGTGACATCAAAATAACTTGTAATTTTCTGAGGAATCTATTTGAGCAATGGAAAAATGGTGTTGTAATTTGAAAAACGGAAGTTGACGTCATTTCCGGAAAAACCGGAGGTGCTCATGCCTTGAAAATATTTTAGATTTCATCAGCATCGTGAAATACTTATAAGTGCTGAATTTCATGAAAATAAGTTCAGTAGTTTCCCGTATAAATATGGGTGAGTTTCCTCGTGAAAGACCCTGTATAAATACCTTGTTGCCTCAAAGTTTCTTCAGGAGTTCTGGAAGGTAGAAAAAATATGTCATCATTATGAGGGCGGCTTACATATTCTGATAGATTATTGAAATTACAAAAATGATAATCATAGGGAGTAGAATGAATTACTTGGCAAATTAAGTGTTGGTAGAGCAAATCTTTTCATTGCTTGTGTAATGAAAAACCTAGAAAGAAAACAGTGTTAGAAACTGTCCCAAATTTTTACTAATCAGAAATTACTACACGAATATGAAATTGCTACAGAAAAAATTAATTCACAGTACATTTTTAGTGAGTTATAAGTTAATCCAAAACCACTATTTATATGAATGCAACACATACCTTTTGACATTACTATCACTGTAGCAATTGGGAACACAGCAAGAATAAACCATTTCAATTAAATTAAATTGAATAAGTTGAAAATGAATACATCTCTAGCTGAATAACACTACTTTTTGAATGAAAAATAAGTAGTCTATGTTTGGAATAAACCTAGAACACGACATGGGAGAAAAAAATGGCGTTGGCATAGATATCACGAAAGTTCATGCTCGTTAAAGAATAGTTTCTTATTCGTCATAAAGTCCATCAAGACCGAGATCCGATAAAATCCGTTTTTACCGATCACTAGGTACTCTGAGAATTCCTAATTTACCGATCCGAGCTTTGGGAATAACTAAAGATGTCTCTGCCGTTCGTTGAAGAAAAACGTGACCACCTTTGTAGTAGGCCAGTTCCCACCCTCTGGTCAAAAGAAAACATTGGCCAATACTTTGAATGAACTTTCCCATTAATAATTAGTGTTTTATTTTCACAAAAAAACGCTAATTTTATACCGGTTTACCTTATTAATATAAAATTGGTTTCATTCCTCGCCAGTTGGCATGAAATTACCCAATGTCGGATTTTTACAAATTTCAAAAACACTTTGAGTTCACCGTGCGTTTCTTTATTTCATTTTTAAGGTCAACAGCTCCTACACCTTCAACTAGTTTGAAGGCATTCAAGCTCCAACATGGCAATCGGCGTTGCCAATAATTAACGAATTTTTCTTGTTTGTAATTCCAAATTGATTTTGAAAGATTTCCAAGTCAGAGTACATGGCTCTGAATATGATATATTGTTTGTCATGTTGGCGAATATGAAATTTTTAAATGCCAATCTATAGAGTACAAGCAAAAAGACAATGTATTTTAATATGAATGAAACACACGCAAATATGAGAGGTTGCATGATGAGCTCTTATGCTGTTCACAGGAAATGACTATAATCTAACATTTTTTCAAAAAACGCATAAAACTCAAATCAAGTAACAAATGAGTTGAATAAATTAAAAGGTATCTAAGAATTTTTATGTAGAATTTTTTCTTCGAAAACCAAAAACGATGTCAAGTAAAGAAGATTCTAAATATTTGAGAAAAAAAATCAAGATCAAAGATGCTAAGAAGGCTTCTTTAAAATAAATTTGAAGGGTACAGATTTACCGCTCCGAATCGAGATATTCAAAGTGGGAGACAAGCTTAAGTACCACAATTTTTGGCATACAAATTTTGCCCGGGGGTTTGTTTAAAAAACAGATATCTTTCACTATACATAAACACTATATTTTTAAGCCAAATAGACATGTTTTCCTGAAAATCACCGGAAAAGTTACCACGTCCGCATCTTCCTAATAGTAAAATCTTGGGAAGCTTGAAAAGTTGCAGCTAGCTGGTAATAATTTTTTTGTGCGTGGGCCCGCGGACTATGAAGCCTTTGGCATTGTTTATTCCAGATATCAACTTCAAAGCTTCGATTCGTTTCAGACCCGATTTCCATGGAAAACATGGACGCTTTTCCGAATATGATAGGGAGTCAGTCCATAGGGTATAAAAGATACGTCAGATATATCAACAAGGGTATATCATGCGATACGATACTGGCGAAGAATATAATATTCTTTGACCGTCGAAGCCAGCTATCAAGTTTCAACTTGTCACGGGCATCATTAAATGTAAAAATCGCGGAAACAGAATAGGCAGCATGGAGGACGATACTTTGAAGCATGTCCACTTCAAAGAGTGTCGTTTCAGCTCCACCCGGAGCCACGTTGTTAGAGCTAAACCAGAGAATATTCAATTTATTCGGAAACACGTTTTCGCATCCCCTTTTCAACGTCTGTATGATTAATTTCCTTATTTTGTTTTGTGTCTGTTGTTCACAGTATGACGGACAGGTCGGTCGCGGGACGGTGTAATTGATATCGATAAAATTGGAGCTCATTAGGTTTCTACTTCCACATAATACTCTCAATTTAGTCCGTCTGCCTTTTTTATATTTCGGGATTAGAGAACAAAAACTAATATAAATAATCGAGAATCTTTATTGGTTTTCAAAATATTCCTCATAAGATACACTTTTGCGTGCGTTTGAACCTTAGACTATACAGGGTGTCTCAAGTTCGAGTGCCTATTACACGTTTCTGGAGAACTAGACATATTTGAGATCTGAAAATTGGGATTATAATATTGTTCGAAGTTCTCTATAAAGCTAAAATATTTTCGAAGCCCAAAAACTTCCGGTTATACAGGGAGTGAAAATAAATTCGACGAAAAAAATTTTTTTCAAGTTTTCCATTCCTGGTATGATCGAGTAATCAATAGGAAATACATTTCTGTTAAAACCATCGTATTAAATCGAATAGTTTTCAAAATATCCAAAAAATACTGGAAAAACAGTCAAATATGTTCAGTCAGTTATATGTTCATTATTCTTATTTTAAATATCCTGAGCGTAAACCGTTTTTACAACATCGAAGAGGAAGGATGCGAAAAGGTCATACATCTTTTGGATTTCAAAATTATCATCACAGGGTGTTTCAAAGTTTGTGTTGAAAATTGTGATCTTAAATTGGCCATAACTTCTGTTTTTCAAATTAAAACCCTATTTTTTTATATTTGCGTTGGATTTTGCAGTCAAAAATAATGATAGTTTTCTCAAATGATTATGCTCCTAAATTCAATAATTTCTGAGTTTTTTGAGATTTTCTGGATTTATGGTGTAAGTAGAGTCAAATTGATTGAATCTAAAAAAAATTCAATGAATATTCTTTCGAAACCATGGGTACACTCTGTACCCATAGAAGATAAATTATCTGTTGATAATTCGCAAGTGTCAGGTGTTATTGTTATCCGTTATCTTAATTTCTCGATTTAACAAAATGAACCGTTAATCTAATTACGAAATTCTGGATCTATTTTATATACATGGTGAATGTGACAGAATTATTAGTAGTATTATTTACCTTCCATGACGGAGAAGATCTTTAGAAAATATGTTTCAAACTTTCAAAGTTTTGGATGTGTAAGAGCCCCTAAAGAATACAAATGAAGGGTAGTTGATGATGAGGAAAATGAAATTAGTGTTTTGACTTATTTCGAAGCGAATGAAAATGCATCTATTCGAAGTGCAGTTCATGAAATCAATTCAGACAGAAATTCAGTGCACCGAATTTTGAAAAAACACAACATGCATGACTACAAATATGAGAAAGTTCATGCATTAGAACCAGGTGACTACATAGAAAGTTTAAATTTTTGAAGAGGAATATTAGAAAAACCTGAAAATGATGATAATTTTTTGAAAAAGATCATTTGGACAGACGAAACAAAATTCAATAATGAAGGACTATTCAATAGAAAGAATTGCCATATATGGAGAAGTGATAATCCTCATAGAAAAAGACAAAGAAACCTCCAGAACAAATTTAGTTTTAATGAACAATAAAGTGCGGTAGGGTAGGGCGGGGCTAGTTGAGCAATTTTTTATTTGAGCGGATGTAGCTACTCAATAAAAAGTCTCAATGAGCCGTTATGTGGCTTGATGGATTAGTAATTCATCCCTTAGCAAAAGTGTCCATAGTATATTTTTTGTAACAAGTCGAATTTAAGAGTTACCGCTGTTTAAATGCAGAAAGTCAAGTATGCTCAATGTACCCCATAGATGAGGTAAGTTGAGCAAGGGTATGGGGCAAGTTGAGCACTAAGAATGTCTAACCAAACCATGAGTTCAATGTTTACTAGAGAAGTAAAATAAGTATGTGTTTGCCGATTAGTTCTTTATTTATAGTATTTTAGTGACAGAACAACAAAACTTAAAGTTATTTTCTTTTACTAATTAACCAAAACTAGAATCAACAAAACATTAACGTATCTTAAGATAAAACTCAGCATCAGAACTTTGAAACTTAATGGTCATCAATGAAATTAAATTTATATATTCTTAGTGACAGAGAAACAAAACTTAATGTAATTTTCTTTGGATAATTAACTAAAAATAGAATAAACAAAACATCAACGTATCTTAAGATAAACTCAGGATTAGATTCAGTCTTTTTGTTTAAAATCAGACTTGACTATCTGTGTAGAAGAAAATACATGTCTCGGTGTTGCATAGCCCGTGGATGAATCACCACCTTCATTTAATTTCTTCAAAAATCTTGTCAAAGTCATCCGTTTGATACCAAATTCTTTAGCGGCGGCATTAACACTTTTTCCTTCATCTTAACAGCCTTTGCAGCATTTTTTAAATCTCCAGTAGTGTAAGAACATCTTGTAGTCTTCCTCTTGTAAGTCCGCATCCTAAAAAAAAATAAAACATTAATTACTTTACTTGTTTGAGTCGTGGGGTAAGTTGAGCAACTATAGCTCAACTAACCCCAATCCGGCATTTTAAAACCAAAGTGAAGTTATAAAAAAATCGTAAGAATTATACCCAGAACCTCTCTACATATCAAAAGTACAATAATTATCTGGAAGATTAACACTTACCTGATTGAAAACAGACAACAATTGATTGATATAGACGAAAACTTGCGATAGACAACTTTTTTACTTTTTGCGCACAAAATAAACAAAACGCACGGGCGATTCACTCGTTCGTCCAGCCGCCACTAGTGATCACGTGGTGATTACCTCTCCTGCGACTCCTTCTTTCCGCCATACGATGCCAATGCGTATAGTGAATAGTTTGCGAGATATTTCGATTGCCCAACTTGCCCCTATGCCCAACTAGCCCTGCCCTACCCTACTACATTTATGAAGAAAATTTAAATACAGAAAAATGTTTGGAAATCCTGAGGAATGAGGATATTATCAATTGGATGGGGCTCCGCCACATAGTTCGCACGAGGTGTCTGAAGAACTGAGTGCAATGTTTGGGAATCGGTGGATCGGGCGCAGTTCTCACTGTTTTGGCCCCCACCATCTCCCGATCTTACTCCCTTAGAATTTTATTTATGGGGTAGAATAAAAACATAGTCTATGAATCTCCAATTGAAAGCAAAGAAGATTTGAAACGGCGTGTTGAGGATGCTTTCCACTCACTAAAGGGGGAGGAAATTGAGCGAGCGACTAACCAAGGTGTTTCAAGACGTATTCGAAAGTGTGTGGAACAAAATGGTTACCATATTGATACTCTTACCTGATCATTTATTTTGTTAATTTGAGTTTTGAAACGTATTTTTATTTTTATTATCATAATTTATTTATAATCATAATTCGGTGTACTGAAGTAGCGAATCTATATAATGTGTTTCCTATTGAAGAGATGGATTCTCATTCGCTTTGAAATAAGTCGAAATACTAATTTCATCAACTGCCCTTTATTTATATTCTTTAGGGGCTCTTACATTCCAAAATTTGGAAAGTTTGAAACATCTTTTCAGAAATTGTAGAAAAAAATGGGGATACTTCTCATTGGATACTCAACATTTTGTGTCATCCACCATGGATTTGAAATAAACAATATCATTAAGTGCATTTGAATGTGTATTGTGTATACAATTGAAAAAATACAATATAAGAAATAAATCCAAAATCTCATTATTAGAATAGCTACGATTCATTTTGTGAAATTTCATAATGACTAACAATAAGACTTGTCTGACACTTGTGAATTATAAATGGGATGATTTATCTTCTATGCTCACAGAATATCCTTATGAATCAGATTCGAAGAATTTGACTCTACGTACTACATAAATCCAGAAAATCTCAAATAACTCAGAAATTATTGAATTAAGGAGCATAATCATTTGGAAAACCTATCATTATTTTTGAACGCAGAATCCAACACAATCATAAAAAAATAGGGTTCTTATTTGAAAAACAGAAGTTATGGCCAATTTAAAATCACAATTTTCAACACAAATTTGAAACACCCTGTGATGATATTTTTGAAATCCAAAAGATGCATGACCTGTTCACATCCTTCCTCTTTGATGTTGTAAAAACGGTTTTCGCTCAGGATATTTAAAATAAGAATAATGAACATGTTGATGACGAGATATTGTTGATGATGAAGCTCGTGTTGAATGATTAGACGTTATGGTCAGCTTCGACATCACCAGTTTGTTCACTAATATTCCAGCAGATAAAACACTTATCATAGTTAGGAAAAAGCTTGAAGAAGATCAAACCCTTAGTGAAAGAACTACACTAAGCGTGAATGCAATTATGGAAATGCTTTTTATTTGTATTGAAACAACATATTTCCAATTTGAAGACATCTTTTATCAACAAGAATTCGGAATGGCCATGGGTTCACCACTATCACCAATTTTAGCTGAGCTATTTATGGAAATTTTTGAACAAAAGGCATTAGAAAAATATGTACTTAAACCCAAACTGTGGAAAAGATATGTAGATGATACTTTCATTATTTGGCAACATGGAAGAGACACTATAGATGGATTCCTTCAATATCTAAACAATCAAGAGGAATCAATTAAATTCACAATTGAAATCGAGAAAGACAGACAACTTCCATTCTTAGATGTACTCGAACATAAACAAAATGGAATCCCAAGAACCACTGTGTATAAAAAGCCAACGAACACAGGACAATATCTACACTTTGATTCAAACCACCAACTAAACACTAAATTGGGAGTAGCAAAATGTTTATTTGATAGAGAAATAAATATTTGTTGCACTGAAGAAGACCAAAATGAAGAAATAAATAACATCTCGAAAACTCTTAGAAGCAATGGCTACCCCAAAAAGATATTAGAAAAAGCTAAACGAACAAGAGAAAGTCAACCTGTTATTGCATGAATGGGAAATGAATTTTTTCAAATTTAATAATCACTAATTGCATAGTTGATTTTTCCGTCAAAATGTCGCAGAATGAGGAATCAGAGGAGGTTGGCTGTCGACATTTTCAAGATATGCGAGCGAATTCTCCAATCCATTTCCATCTACGAATTGGCCAAGGGAGTTTATTCATCACCGAAGACGTAATTAATCTGTGTAAGATCTGACGCGAGGAAAAAAAATTGACGCGAACTGCAATCTACCGGGGGGAGGGCACTTGATTTATGACATTTTGACGCCAAGAAAGTGGCTGCCGTTCTACCAACTCAATTCCGCCTACAATCATTTGCAAGGAGGACGGAATTAAATATGTGATTCTAATTCAGAGGCTTAATGTACTTAATCAATCATGTAGTGGCTGAGCATCTAAAGCAGTTTGTTGGCCCTTATCTAACCGAGAGAGGAAGATAATGGATGCGAAAAGGATATAAAAAGATGAACAATACGTTGTGTTGCTCGCATCATTCAGGCAATTAATCATAAAGTGAACTGGTGCTTGATTAACTCGACATCTCTGAAATGACGTGGGGTAAAGGTTTCGCTTTCGACTGGCTGGTTTTATTGCCTGTCTAGAGATGTTTCCGGATTGTATCGAAAGGGTTGAATTCATTTCGTTTTTCCCTCCTCCAACTTACTGATGTGAAAACAGCCGAGTAAGATAGCCGAGTTTTGTACAGAATTTTTCGTACGCCAATGGAATATTGGCCGGATAGCGATGCAAAAAATTTTGATTCGCCGAGATAATTTGGGATTTTTCTATTTTCACGTTGGAATCTGGATACGGTACGTTCTCTACTACGATGGCCCATGATAAATCCATCACCAGCACTCATTTCACAGCACCCCCGGGTCCGAATGCCGAATGACGAACGAGTTTTCAATAAAAATATTCTTATCTGGCAAACTAGACATAGGATTGATGTAAATTTTGGCAATAGCGTCCAGGAAAATAAACAGATATTAACTTCATATGCCACTTTTACTTGCACCCCCCAGGGGGGTCAGTAGGTAGTCGGCCTGATTTTTAAAAATTCATAAAAAATCAACCATAAATGAGAATGCCATCAAATTCCTGCAGAATTATCAACCTGTCGATAAAAAAATAATTAAGTAGTTATCTCTGACTTGCAACCCCTTGGGGGACTAAAATAACGGCTTAATGATTATTAAAGCAGATATGAATATCTCGAGAACTAGACATAGAATCGACACGAAATTTGGTATTTATTCTTCTCTCTAAATACAAAGAATAAATCTATGACTCACTTTCACTTGCACCCCCTGGGGGGGATAGCTGAGTTCCAGCCGAGTTTACTGTGAGTAATTCATACCTGGGAAACTAGACATAGGATTGAGGTCAAATTTCACAATACCATCCAGAAGCATCAACTCATAATTTCTGCATATGCCACATTCACTTGCACACCCCTGGGGGGTCAGTAGGTACTCGGCCTGATTTTTAAAAATTCATAAAAAATCAACTATACATGAGAATGCCATCAAACTCCTGCAGAATCTTCTACATTACGACAGAAAAATAAATCAGTAGTTATCTCTGACATGCAACCCCTTGGGGGGCTAAAATAACGGCTTAATGATTATTCAAGCATATTCGAATATTTCGAGAACTAGACATAGAATCGACACGAAATTTGGTATTTATTCTTCTCTCTGAATACAGAGAATAACTCTATGACTCACTTCCACTTGCACCCCCTTGGGGGCTAGCCTAGTTTCAGCCGAGTTTTCTGTGACTAATTCATACCTGGGAAACTAGACATAGGATTGAGGTCAAATTTCACAATAACATTTAGAAGCACCAACTCACAATTTCTGCATATGCCTCATTCACTTGCACCCCCCAGGGGGGTCAGTAGGTACTCGGCTTGATTTTAAAAAATTCATAAAAAATCAACCATACACGAGAATGCCATCAAACTCCTGCAGAATCATCTATATGTCGACAAAAAAATAATTCAGTAGTTATCTCTGACTTGCAACCCCTTGGGGGGCTAAAATAACGGCTTAATGATTATTCAAGCAGATACGAATATCTCGAGAACTAGACATAGAATCGACACGAAATTTGGTATTTATTCTTCTCTCTTAATACAGAGAATCATTAAGCCGTTATTTTAGTCCCCCAAGGGGTTGCAAGTCAGAGATAACTACTTAATTATTTTTTTATCGACAGGTTGATAATTCTGCAGGAGTTTGATGGCATTCTCATTTATGGTTGATTTTTTATGAATTTTTAAAAATCAGACCGACTACCTACTGACCCCCCTGGGGGGTGCAAGTAAAAGTGGCATATGAAGTTAATATCTGTTTATTTTTCTGGACGCTATTGCCAAAATTTACATCAATCCTATGTCTAGTTTGCCAGATAAGAATATTTTTATTGAAAACTCGTTCGTCATTCGGCATATTCGACCCGGGGGTGCTGTGGAATGAGTGCTGGTGATGGATTTATCATGGGCCATCGTAGTAGAGAACGTACCGTATCCAGATTCTAACGTGAAAATAGAAAAATCCCAAATTATCTCGGCGAATCAAAATTTTTTGCATCGCTATCCGGCCAATATTCCAGTGGCGTACGAAAAATTCTGTACAAAACTCGGCTATCTTACTCGGCTGTTTTCACATCAGTCTCCGACTTCGGGATCGAATTTAGCCGAAACATGAATTCTCAAGTTTGCTTAAGTTGACTTCACACTGAAAAATATCAAATGTGACATTATGCCATTCGAAAATTCGGGTTTTTTCGCGATTACATGATGCATTTTTTGTAGGCTGCCCAGGGGTTGCGATTAATGACTCTTGAAATCTGAGAAAACACGAATTTCTACATAGGCGTACAAATAGAAAACCGCCGTTTCACAAAATTTGAGGGTTCATTATAAAAAACTCTTTACAAACTCATTCTTAAAAATGTTTTCCATCTCTAGCCATAACTTTTTCGGATCTTTGTGGCAGCTTCTGAATTCCTTGTCGATAAAATTGTTCGAATCGATCCAATTTTTGGCTACTTCGTAAGAACGAAAGTGCTGGTCGGCGAGGTCATGCGTCATCAATCGGAATAGGTAGATATCAGAAGGAGCGATGTCAGGAGAGTAAGGCGGGTATGTTTTCACGACCTTGGAAACATGTGGCCGAGTGTTGTAATGCAGAAGTATTATATTGGCCTGTCTTTCCGCGTATTGCGGGCGTTTTTCCTTCAAAGCTCGATTCAAACCTATTAGTTGCGTCCGATAGGGGGCTCTTGTAATGGTTTCGCCTGGTTGCAAGAGTTCATTGTACATTACGCCAAGCTGATCCCATCAAATACACAGCATCAACTTCGATCCATAAATGTTTGGTTTCGCTGTCGAAGGTGATGCATAGCCAGGGAGGCCCCATGATTTTTTCCGCTTCGGGTTGCCATAGTATATCCACTCTTCATCTCCGGTCACCATACGATGCAAAAAACCCTTTCTGATTTGCCGTTGGAGGAATTGTTCGCACGTGAAAAGGCGCCGTTCGATGTCCCTCGGCTTCAACTCGTATGGCACCCAATGTCCCAATTTCTGGATAATTCCTAAGCATTTTAAGCGATGAGAAACCGCTTGCTGAGTCGCGCTTAATAAGTTTGCAAGTTCCTGTTGCGCTCTACAAGAATCTTCATCCAGGAAAGTCTCCAAAACTGCACCCTCGAACTTTTTCAAGGGTCCAGGACGTTCCTTGTCTTCCACGTCATATTTGCCATTTTTAACTTATGAAACCATTTCCGACACGTTCTTTCACCAACATAACATTCACCATATGACGCGCTTGAGCTGTTTTTTTCGAATGAAATGCAAGAAGCAACACTTCCCACAAATGACGCTTGCTCGCCATTTTCGTGCACAAACAAAACAAGGAACAGTAAAAATAGACAAGCAAGATTTTGTAGAGTTACTAACTGATGCCTCAGCTGACTATGTAACGTTTCTCTTGGTACTTATCGACCGATTTGCAATTCCAGTGCAACCTATGGTAAAACGGCGGTTTTCTATTCGTAGGCCTGATAATTTCTCCAATTTTAATTGAAACTATTCTATATTATTTTTAATCAATTAAGCTATAGCGTCCCCTCGTCCCAATCCCCACCATCGTCTCCGATTAATAGGGAAACATCGCCCCTCCATTAAATCTAACCTTAAAAATTGAATAATCTCCGAACTTGGTCGACCCCACCGTATAATTAAATCCTCTAATCAACGCCTCCATTCATTTTGATACTGCCGGTGTCCATTCCTACGCCCGTTATATCTTTGACCCAGACAATTCCCACGTGAACCATTTATATGGATTTAAGACGGACTACCGTCCCGCCCGTATGGCCGTGCAGAATTGAACAAGGCTCCCCTCCGCATTATGAATGCAAAGTGTTGAGCCGAAAGTGACCATGATGGACATTGGTCCGCAGCTAGACCGCCGGCAATAGAAATGATTAAACAGATAAATACCGACTGGCAAAACTTTCAAAGGATTAAGGACATTGTATTCAAATATTCATTGCGACGCATAATTAAACATTCATTTCCTGATGGCTTGATGCGGAGAAATAATTGTGAGTTCGGATTTAGTTAACTCCATCCAGTCGAATAAAAACGCATAGTAGTAGGTGGTTTTGGTAGAGTCACCTCTTTGAATGGCATAGAAGATGCTCCGGATGAAATCGGTAACTCTTAAAATGCTACATTATCTACAATATCGTTGGTTGAAGAGGTCGACGATCTTCCTGAACGAGGAAAATCATCGATGATCTCCCGACCGTTTTTAAACGCTTTGTACCATTTGCACTTTTGGGTTTTCGATAAAACGGAGTCTCCTAAAACCTTTCTCAGCATTTGCAGAGGGTCAGCACACGAAATTTCCTTCAAAACACAAAACTGATCCTTGAGGAACACCGTTTTTCAATGTTTTGAAATTGCTACTTTTATTGTCAATAAAAATACGAAACCTTCTATCAGATAACATATTTTCTTTCAATCGTACCATTATCCCACACTTCAGATGGGTATAGAGTTTGAAAATTAATCCATCTTTCCACACAGTGTCATATGCCGAAGATAAATCGATGAAAGCAGCTCCTGTTTTCAACCTATCGTTGGAGCCTGATTCTATGAAAGTTGTGAGGCTGAGAACCTGCTCTGAACAATTTCTATTTTTCCTAAAGCCTCCATGGAAATTTTCTAGAGCATTTTCTATAGATGATTCAATTCCAAAAGAATAAGCCTTTCTAATATCTTGAAAGGATCACTCAATAAACTGACTGGTCGATAACTACTAAGATCACAAGGGATTTTTCTTCAAAATAGCCTTGGGAAATTCGGTGAGAGAGTTTCCTGAATTCAGAATATTGTTATGGAAAGACAATAACCAAGACAAGGCCTTTTTCCTAAATGTTTGATGAATTCTGGATAAATTCCGTCAAAACCTGCTGCTCTTCGAAATTTGCTAGATTTGATTGCAGCCCTCAATTCATCTATATGGATGTGACACATGTCCTGAAGTAGGAGCTGATCTCCTGAATATGTGTAAATTTTTCTTTATATTCTTGATTTTAGATTGGGATATATTAACTGATTCAGATACATCAACTAGGCGGAGAGCGATTAATCTTGTATCAATTATCCATGATGATGAGGCAAGGGAGTAGCTTCACCTAATTTCTCAATATATCCCATGAACTCCTACTTGAATATGTGAATTCATTTTTGATACATCAATATTCCATTTCTCTTTTAGGCTTGTACTGATAGAATTCATGAGCCTTCCACATTTATCAACGGATGGTAATTTTTGATAGTCCTTATACAAATTATCGGTTTCTTTCGACCAACCTGGAATATATTCTTTCTGTAATGTCGAGCTTTTTGCCAATTTTGAACTACTGGAAAACATGTGTTTGGGTGTGTGGCAAGGGGGCTATTCGATTCAAACAACCATTTCAAAAGACGTCTATATATTTCAAGGCTTGTTGGCCTTTTCATCAGGACGGTTTATGTTAATTGTGTAAATATACTGCAAAAAACTTCAAGGAATTGCACAAATCTCATCTGTTATTTATGGTGTTATTTCAGATTAAGTTGGAGACTCAGCGCGTTTAATATTGAAAAGAGTGTTTTCGACATTTTATTCAAATGAAAAATGGCGCTTTGAATAAAATGTCGAAAACCAAACTCTTTTTGAATGTTAAACGCGCCGAGTCTCCAACTTTATCTAAAATAATACCATAAATAACAAATGAGATTTTTGCAATTTCTTAAAGTTTTTCTGCAGTATATTTACACAACTAACATAAACTGTCCTGATGAAAAGGCCAACAAGCCTTGAAATATATAGACATCTTTAGAAATGGTTGTTTGATTCGAATAGCCCCTTTGCCACACACCCAAACCAGAGCTGTGCTAAAGCATTGTGCTTCGTGCTCGTGAAAGCACTCTAAGCACTTTAGTGCTTCCGAGCACTGTGCTCGCGAGCACTTTTCAAAGGCTAGTGCTTAGTGCTTGTTTTTCGGAGCACTCTCGCGAAAATCTTAGTGCTTAGTAATCCGCTAAGCACTAAGCCTTTCCGAATTCTTGAAGTAGGGTCAATATAAGCAGGTACGTTATTTGATTTTTTTATGTGCCCAAAGATAATATGATCGTTTTGAATTAATATTCAGTATTTCTTCAGTCACCATTGATTTGACTTTATGGTTATGAAGGTCAGAAAATTTTTGTTTTTGCGCGCTTGTTACTAGTGGAACAGGCGGGCTATCGTTCTGTCCAAATGTCTGTAATTTCCGAATATCGAGCCGAAAATGGTTTCAATCCATTGGGTTCGACTTCTTGATGGAGAAACCTTGGTCAAATTTAAGTAGGTCAGGCTGGCCGGCCCTCCGATCGTATACTCTCTATCTTCCGAAGGAGATGACCTAGAGTTTTCATTTTTCAGAATAGGTTGATCGTTCAAATATCTCGGTCAAATTCGTTATTGGGCCAAATCCATCGAATAGTTTAGCAGTTGATAACATTAATTTCTTGAATATTCATCCTATCAATTCGTAACTTAGAAAATGTCTAGATAGCGTTAAAAGGAAGGAGTGTGCCAAATTTCGAGAAAATCGTCACTAGAGAAAATTTTTTAAAAATTCCCAAAATGTTTTTTTTTTCAATACACGATATCTCATAAGTTATTCGTCAGATCACAACAATTTAGGGCATTCATGCAGGGTATAGGTACCTAAAATATTTTAAAATTTCATCATCATAGCGTACAATCTCCAGAAGATATAGGAGTTTTTCTGAAAATGAAGTCACAGATTATATTTCTATCTATGAATTCACATCACATCAACTATAAATCTCTATGAGGGTGGTTTTAGTTTTATGACAAGTTGTCATAATGAGTGAATATTGAGCCGAAAATGAAACTAATTCTGTGGGTTCATTTTTATGACAAACATGTCTAAAATACTGGTGTGTGCAGTTGTCATATTTTGAATGGAAATGTCATTATGAATTTTGCGACAAGAGGACTTTTTTTTTTTTTTTTCCCAAATGTCTGTAATTTCTGAATATCGAGCTGAAAATGATCGCCATCGGTTGGATTTGACTCGTGATGAAGAAACGGTGGTCCAATTTGAAAATGTTTGGCTGAATATTCTCTATCTTCCGAAAGAGATGAGATAGAGATTCCATATTAATAGAATTAGTTTATTATCCAAATATAAGTCAAGTTAGTTATTGGGCCAGACCTGTCCGATAGCTCAGTTATTATGAATCTGAAATTCGGTTATAATTGATGACACTCAACTACAACAACTTATATATGGTATAGAAATGTGGAAAGAATGCCAGATCGAAGAATTTGCTGAACTGTAAGTTCACTCAACTTCCATTTGAGATATATGTTTATTGATTCTTTCACACTCATTGTGCTGGCTGATTTTGAATCGCAATTTTTTAAATCTGAGAAAAGACTTTAGAACAAGCGCGTAAAAGCTCCTGATCTCACGTCAGTGCTTTCCACATTTTTTCAGTAATGTGTTCTCGCTCATAAAATAATTGGTCCTCGATTATTAATTCAACTTTATGCATTGATTAGGAACAGCCATTCAGATTCAGATCGACGAATAAGATTAACTAGTACCAGAATGTAAATTGAATGCATGCGTTTCACAAAACAAATAAAATGGCTTTTGAGTTTTTCCCAGTCTCGAAATCATAATTTTAGATATGTCGATGAAGTTAAAGAGTTCTCATTTCAATCAAACAACATTACATAAAATAGTTCCCACTAAAGTGCTTAGTACTCGAAATATTCAATTACTTTTGCAAAAGTGCTCGGTAATCCGGAGCCTTCTGTCGAAAGCGGTGCTTAGAACTCGAGACTCGAAGCCTTTTTTTTCGAGTGCTTACGGCTTAGTGCTCGAAGCACTTTTTTTCGGTGCTTAGCACAGCTCTGAACCAAACACATGTTTTCCAGTATATTCTTTCTGGAAACCTCTTGGAACGAACACCTGAGAATCTTTGATAGTGATCGTGAGTGGGTTTAGTCCACCTAATATCACTGTCTACCTTCTTAGCAAACTCAATCTAATTCGCTCCAACAAGGTCAACAGAATAGGCCTATATTGGCTATGAGGAAATACTCCTAGAATTTTACGTTTTATAGGAAGCGGTTTGCAAGTATTGTCACAAGATACTAAGCAGAGATCAGGATTGTAGCCTCTATTCCATCGAGAAGAATGAAAAGAAGGTACATCTTTTTCCATCAAAAATCAAATGGAAATTATTATCTTCCATCCAGTCAGAAGCTATTCCACTTATATCATTATTATTATAACCTAGCATCACGTGGTGAAAATTGAAATCACCGCAATAAATTGAAGGATGAGGAAAATTTATATACAAATTTTTGGCCAAATAGTATTCGGAGGTTTATAAGTTTTAACGATAGAAATATTACAAGATTTGAGAGAGATTGAGAAAACACGCTCAAAGTCACCTTTTCGGATCAACTCGATATTGTGAATTAAGGATTTTTTAACATAACAAGCTAAACCGTAAATTTTACTGGGGATATAATCAATCAATACATAACCTTTTATAGTTCCTCTTTCACGAAGATTTTTTCATTATCCGCATGTCTCTCTTGAAGGAGAATAATCTCTGCACCAAAATTTCTCTGCTAATTTAGAAAGATAATCAATCTTGTCCTTAGAAATACCCTCTATATTCAAATCTAATACACAAGAACGATTCTGCGAATCGGGTCTTGCGGTCCAAGTGACGATTTTTCAGATCTTCTGAGTCTGCTATGGAACCCATTCAAAGGGAAATCATCGTCCATTGTTGGCGAAGGTTGCTATATAACACTTATTTCATTTAAAGAATAACTGAGGAAAATTATCGACAAAAACGCATAGTAGTAGATGGTTTTGGTAGAGTCACCTCTTTGAATGGCATAGAAGATGCTCCGGATGAAATCGGTAACTCTTAAAATGCTACATTATCTACAATATCGTTGGTTGAAGAGGTCGACGATCTTCCTGAACGAGGAAAATCATCGATGATCTCCCGACCGTTTTTAAAGGCTTTGTACCATTTGCACTTTTGGGTTTTTGATAAAACGGAGTCTCCTAAAGCCTTTCTCAGCATTTGCAGAGGGTCAGCTCACGAAATTTCCTTAAAAACACGAAACTGATCCTTGAGGAAGACCGTTTTTCGATGTTTTGAAATTGCTACTTTTATTGTCAATAAAAATACGAAACCTTATATCAGATAACATATTTTCTTATAATCGTACCATTATCCCACACTTCAGATGGATGTATAGAGTTTGAAAATTAATCCATCTTTCCACACAGTGTCATATGCCGAAGATAAATCGATGAAAGCAGCTCCTGTTTTCAACCTATCATTGAAGCCTGATTCTATGAAAGTTGTAAGGCTGAGAACCTTATGTGAACAATTTCTATTTTTCCTGAAGCCTCCCTGGAAATTTTCTAGAGCATTTTCTATAGATGATTCAATTCTAAAAAGAATAAGCCTTTCTAATATCTTGAAAGGATCACTCAATAAACTGACTGGTCGACAACTACTAAGATCACAAGGATTTTTTCTTCAAAATAGCCTTGGGAAATTCGGTAGGAAAGTTTCCTGAATTCAGAATATTGTTATGGAAAGACAATAACCAAGACAAGGCCTTTTTTCCTAAATGTTTGATGAATTCTGGATAAATTCCGTCAAAACCTGCTGCTCTTCGAAATTTGCTAGATTTGATTGCAGCCCTCAATTCATCTATATGGATGTGACACATGTTCTGAAGTAGGAGCTGATCTCCTGAATATGTGTAAATTTTTCTTTATATTCTTGATTTTAGATTGGGATATATTAACTGATTCAGATACATCAACTAGGCGGAGAGCGATTAATCTTGTATCAATTATCCATGATGATGAGGCAAGGGGAGTAGCTTCACCTAATTTTCTCAATATATCCCATGAACTCCTACTTGAATATGTGAAATTCATTTTTGATACATCAATATTCCATTTCTCTTTTAGGCTTGTACTGATAGAATTCATGAGCCTTCCACATTTATCAACGGATGGTAATTTTTGATAGTCCTTATACAAATTATCGGTTTCTTTCGACCAACCTGGAATATATTCTTTCTGTAATGTCGAGCTTTTTGCCAATTTTGAACTACTGGAAAACATGTGTTTGGGTGTGTGGCAAGGGGGCTATTCGATTCAAACAACCATTTCAAAAGACGTCTATATATTTCAAGGCTTGTTGGCCTTTTCATCAGGACGGTTTATGTTAATTGTGTAAATATACTGCAAAAAACTTCAAGGAATTGCACAAATCTCATCTGTTATTTATGGTGTTATTTCAGATTAAGTTGGAGACTCAGCGCGTTTAATATTGAAAAAGAGTGTTTTCGACATTTTATTCAAATGAAAAATGGCGCTTTGAATAAAATGGCGAAAACCAAACTCTTTTTCAATGTTAAACGCGCCGAGTCTCCAACTTTATCTAAAATAAAACCATAAATAACAAATGCGTTTTTGCAATTTCTTAAAGTTTTTCTGCAGTATATTTACACAACTAACATAAACCGTCCTGATGAAAAGGCCAACAAGCCTTGAAATATATAGACATCTTTAGAAATGGTTGTTTGATTCGAATAGCCCCCTTGCCACACACCCAAACACATGTTTTCCAGTATATTCTTTCTGGAAACCTCTTGGAACGAACACCTGAAAATCTTTGATAGTTATCGTGAGTGGGTTTAGTCCACCTAATATCACTGTCTACCTTCTTAGCAAATTCAATCTAATTCGCTCCAACGAGGTCTTCTTAAACATTCAGAATATTGAATTAAACCTCTTGAAATCGACAGAATAGGCCTATATTGGCTATGAGGAAATACTCCTAGAATTTTACGTTTTATAGGAAGCGGTTTGCAAGTATTGTCACAAGATACTAAGCAGAGATCAGGATTCTAGCCTCTATTCCATCGAGAAGAATGAAAAGAAGGTACATCTTTTCCATCAAAAATCAAATGGAAATTATTATCTTCCATCCAGTCAGCTGAAGCTATTTCACTTATATCATTATTATTATAACCTAGCATCACGTGGTGAGAATTGAAATCACCGCAATAAATTGAAGGATGAGGAAAATTTATATACAAATTTTTTGGCCAAATAGTATTCGGAGGTTTATAAGTTTTAACGATAGAAATATTACAAGATTTGAGAGAGATTGAGAAAACACGCTCAAAGTCACCTTTTCGGATCAACTCGATATTGTGAATTAAGGATTTTTTAACATAACAAGCTAAACCGTAAATTTTACTGGGGATATAATCAATCAATACACAACCTTTTATAGTTCCTCTTTCACGAAGATTTTTTTCATTATCCGCATGTGTCTCTTGAAGGAGAATAATCTCTGCACCAAAATTCTCTGCTAATTTAGAAAGATGATCAATCTTGTCCTTAGAAATACCCTCTATATTCAAATCTAATACACAAGAACGATTCTGCGAATCGGGTCTTGCGGTCCAAGTGACGATTTTTCAGATCTTCTGAGTTTTTTTTCAACATAGGCAAGATGAATGATTGGACTTTCTGTCAGTATTCATTACTGAAATGTTGAACTGGTCCTTGAATAGATGTTTAGACTTTTTCCTCTCGTGTAACGATTTATTCAATGAAACATCGTAAGTTAAAACAATCTTTTTATCTACGACTTCAAGGTGATCAATGCCAACAATGTAGATCAAGAACAATATCGGCCCCAGCACAGATCCTTGAGGCACACCAATCTTCATGCTTCATTTTCGCAAGGTTCACTATAATTTTCGAAAACTTCCAATTAAAATTTTATTTGAAACGTCTATATTGATTCGACAAATAAAGATTAAATCTGAACGTATCTACAAGAACAATCTTAAACACTTCCTACGTAGACGTGATAGTTTGTCAGTGTGCCTTCGGTAGTGTTAGGGTTCACCAATTGCTGAGAGAAGGTTAATTTGAGGTAACTTAGAACACACATGCTTCGAAGTGAGAAAATATTTGGAGATGAACATTTGTTCACTTCAGACGTCGAGGTTTACGTGACGTTGACAAGAGATAATCTGTCTTGTGACATAAAATCGTTAATAAGTTTGTCACATCTTCGAGAATTGCGAGCTACTTTTAGATAACTGGGTGTTAGGTTTCCTTTGTTATGTAACATGAAGTGAAAGCCGATAATCGTTTCTTGAAATTCCCCATCTGCTGTATTCTTCGATAATTCTCAATTTAGAATCAGTGTCTGTAATTATGTTTGCAATATTATGATTATTTCATAGATGTAAAGTCCTAATAAAGTGAATTTTCTTCGACACAATTGAAGATAACACATGGATCAATAAGTCCCGAGACTAACAATGAGAACAAAATTTTTTTGTAAATTTTTTTTTATTCATCAACATAATCACCTTCTAGGGTGATACAATCGTTCCAACGCTTTTCCAATTTTTCAATACCATGTTTATAAAAAAATTATCTTTTGCTTCAAAATAAGCTTCAGTTTCAGAGATGAAATCCTCATTTGAGCCAAATCTCTTTCCCTGGAGCATTTTTTTAAGATCAGCAAAGAACCAGTAGTCACTGGGGGCTAAATCTGGCAAGTATGGGGGGTGGGGAAGTAGATCAAAGCCCAATTCGTTAAATTCTGCCATTGTTTTCATCGACTTGTGACAGGATTTTTTTCTCTATATGTGCGGTCGTTTTTTAACGATTTCCTCCTTCAAACGCACCAGCAAGTCAGTATAATAATCACTGTTGATCGATTTACCTTTTTCGAGGTAGTCAATGAAAATCACGCCATACGTATCCCAAAAAACTGACGCCATGTCTTTGCCAGCTGACTGCTGCGATTTCGGGCGCTTCGGTCGGCTTTCGCCAGCTGTGCGCCACTCAGATTACTGCCGCTTCGACTCTGGAGTGTAGTGATGTATCCATGATTCGTCCATGGTCACGTAACGACGCAAGAAATCTTTTTTGTTCCATCGAAAGCAATCGCGGCACCCACTTGGAAAAAACTATTTTCATTCTCAATTTTTCATGAAGGATAGTAAATACACTTCCATATGATACCTGTGTCATCTCAGCAATCTCACGGAGCTTCACTTTCATTATAATTTTTGTCACTCTACTCACATTTTCCGGTGTAACGGCTTCCACAGGTCTACCCGAGCGTTCCGCATCATTTGTGTCGATACGACCACGTTTAAACTCTGTAAACCACCGACAAATCGTTGCTTTTGGTGGACAAGAGTCCGGGTAACATTTTTCAATCCATTGTTTTGCTTGCATGGTGTTTTCACCCATTAAAAAACAATATTTTATCAGAAAGCGAAACTCGGTTTTTTCCATTTTTTAAACAAACTTCAAGACGACTTTGCTCCAATCTCGATAACTCAGCTGTTTCTGGTCCGATCGACTTAAAATTTTGACACGTTTCAAGCAAAGGTTAGTACTCTAGAAAGACGTGGTTACTGGTTTACTACGAGCGCCATCTCTGGGTTAGTCCCGGGACTTATTGATCCATGTAGTATATCTATCCCGGCTGTGCACGGGTGGTATAACTGATTGAAATAGAAAAATGAAAACCTGGTCGTGAATGAATTAGTTGAGAAAGAAAAGTTATGTTGACATTCTTTCCTTAATTCGGTGCAATATTTGAGACGCATATTGTAGTATTTGTCGGCCGGATTTGTGCCAAAACAATTCGTACATTTTGTATAACGATACAGCACAATCTCATCGAACCACGATTATCAACGGTTCCAAACACTCGATAAATACCATCGAACAAATTTGACATCGTAGACGCAATAAAAGAAAATTTGCAGGAGCCCTAAGCGCCCATAAAACTGGTTTCTATGATTGGAAAACACGTTGGCACAAGTGAATCGGTTTAAATGGAGCATATTCGGAATATTCAATACATATTGAAGAAGTTTTATGATTCTGCCTTTTGGTGGCGTCTCCAAACCAGAGACACAAACATAACTTGACAGCTGACAACTAGTCATAGAGTTAACATAATAACATATTCACAGAGGACGATGTCGCTTTCTGCCAATGGCGGGAAATGCAAGTATCAATTATTCTTCACTACACATTACAAGGGTTACCATTCATTTTCGGGATTAGAGAACAAAATCAAATTTTAATCATCGAAAATACATTATTGTTTTTCAAAATAATCCCCTTTAAGATCTATACACTTTTGCTTGCGTTTGAACCAATTGTCGAAGCACTTTTGCCGCTATGATTGTATCTCCAAAACATGCATTCTGAACCGCTTCTTCAGATGTCGAAGAACGTTGATTCCCATTTTATTTTCTATATACGGGAATGAAAAGAAGTCATTCGGTATCAAGTCAGGACTATACAGAGGATGACTCATTGGAAGTGCTTCGTGCGCTAGCAATTTTTGTTGGATTTAGCTCCTCTTGAAACACCCATACTGTTGATTGCTGTTTACTTTCGGGTTCCTACGCGTAAATCCACGATTCTTCACCTGTCTACGACGTACTTCAAAGCACCGCGATCGTTTTTTTGGAGCATTTATTTCGACCAATCGACACGAGCGTTTTTTTGAGCGATTGGCAAACAGTTGCACTTAATAGCCCACACTTGGGTATTATTTTCATCGTATGAGTCTATAGAGGAAACGGGACTGTTTCAGTCTTCGAGATGTAGATGGCGCGCTTTCAGGAGAATACTTGGAAGTGCCTCACAATATTCTTCGAGTACTGACAGCCCTCCTCGGGAGTTCAGTGCTGCACTGTGCTGATGAGAGGCAAAACACCTCGAAACCGGTCCTCAGTTGCACTTGGGGTCTCGAAACTCTGGGATATCATACGTCAAACGTGACTAACTCGCACCACAGTAAGACAATTCTTTCGAAAATTGTCTTTCGTGCTATACATATATGATAAAATTCATCAATTAAATTAGAAAGACAACGAAAAAATTTTTTTAAGACCTAATAGTGATTACAATTGGTCATTAGGTTATAATTTAGAGTATGAAATTATAAAGAACTTCCCGATACTTCGCATCGTAATCAATAGATGAATATTTTAAACTGTGTTCAAACTGTTTAGGAAAATCCTCTGGGTTCATTTATGTTTGCGTGATCATTTCTACAAAGTTTATCTTTGATATGTCCCAGAAAAAACCAACGGTAACGAATCAGGTAAACGAGCCAGCCATCTCATTGGACCTGCAAAATATGTGTGCGATAATTGAAACACAAAAAAATATTGAGACTAGGAATAAAATAGTTTTCGACAATTCTCTATTGCTTACAAAAATTCAAACCAGACGATGTTGCATATTTTTTAAATCAGAAAGATTTAATCTTCCAGAAAATGACTCAGATATCTAGTGTTCACATTTAAAAGTTATTTAATTGAATAAGTCTATTCTTGAAAGTGCAAATAAAAAGCTGCTATACAGGTCTCAATAGACTGATAATTAGAAAACTCCAGTATTATTACTGACTGGTATACTAAACCAATAAGTACAAACAGATGCATAAATTTTCACAGTAACCATAACATCAAACACTAATATAATAGAGAATTTAAAGAGCTTTAAAACTACAACGAAAAGATGGAAAGAACTTAAATAAAGTTGAAAACATTTTAAAACAGATTAACTACACATAGTCAAGAGAATTAAATAAACACACATCCAATAAGTTGCAGTTATTTCTTCTAACACGTTTCTTCTTACTTGAAGTTTCCATATATCAGGTCTTTCTCACAGAATTAATAAAATATTCAAAGATTGAAAGTCAAGTGTGCTTTTTATAATTTATCCAACACAAAGAGATTCTTCACAAATTTAAAATTCAGAACACCTTATAATTTAGAATCAGGAGTAGTTTACAAGATACCCTGTGCTAATTGTGAGAAGTGTTATATTGGCCAGACAAGACAATATTCACGAGATAGAATTAAGCAACATAAATATGATAGTGAGAATATTTGAATTATAATAAAACTGCTCTAACTTTACATCAAATGACTATGGGCCATAAATTTAACTTTGAAAATGTACAAATTCTTGATAGAGAACAGGTCGGTTATAGACGTAACATAAGCGAGATGATTCATATAAAACGAAATCACACTGTAAATCATATGAAGATGTTCAACACCTAATTGATCTATAATAATATAATAAGAAAGTAATAAGTGATAGCTGGCCTCGTAAATAGTGTTAAGTCCATTCTATGTTTTTTGATATGTTAATTGTCATTGTCATGCATATAGAAATTAATGAGGCAGATGTTTAGGTACGTTGTATACCTGCCCTCTAGAAAAAATTTTTGTCTTCTTAGAAAATGTCTGAATATTTTAAAAAGCGTACAATATTGTTTCATCGTAACTAGGTAATTTATTTTCGTGTTGTATCATATTGTATGTCTTGTAATGTATTATTTATTTACAGCCTTGAAAAAGAAACGAAGTCTGTTTCGAAACGTTGGCATTGTCACAAGTTTAACAATAGATAATTTAATAGTGTCCAAAATTCCCAATAGTTTTTCTTTCCTAAGTTTCAAATAATGCTCTATCATCAGTTTAAGCGTAAGTTTAATTTTTTCTTGATATCGCCATTTTTCCAATTCTCTCTTTTAACTCGAGAATGAATCCCACTCTTGTTACTTTCTTAGATAACGAAAATTATTTTGTCCATCTTTGTTTGAAAGTTTCATTGTCCAAACATCGAAATATGCCCACCCTGTACATATACAGAATCGTGAGCCTCATTCGCATACTCACATATTCAAGATATGCAGGAAATAGACATGGGGGAGAGGACGAGATGCTGATTGAAATAAATAGGGCGCATTGACATATCAGGAAGCCGTCGGAAGAGCAATATCCAAAATAATTTTTCATCGCCTGAAGCCACATTTATTTCGTTCGAGAAACTCCGCATGGTTTATATATTCAACCAATTTGAGGACCCAAATAATGGTTTCTCATATTTCATAATCAGATGTTTCGATATTCGTATGTGCAGTAGCTTTTTTATTATCTATCAAAACGTGAGTTTTGATTTATGGATCCCCAGGAAGGAAGTTATATGGGGAATTCCAATTTTGCGTTTTATTTTTCTGCAGCCGATTGGACGAGGGTGGGCGATATCGGTTTGATGCTAGACAACGCTCTATCACTCAGTGTCGCATAAACTTTGTTTTTTCCTGAAACGACATGTCTATCATCTCGCCCCTCTATCTTTATTGTCGGCCATGAGTTCCTTTCTGCCGATTTATTCTTCGTATGTACATACAGTTCAACGTCATCGATGGAAAAATTTGCATGTTCAAGTCATGATCTCCCAAGAACAAATATATATGTACGACCATAACCTGTTCTCGAACGATTAAGAACTGTCCAAAATTTTCTTGGAAGGTCAAAACCCAGAACTTTTTCAGAAGGATCAGAAATGAAATTTTTATTGAAAATTTCATTGAGTTCCACTCAATCTTCCATAATTATTTATCGCTTATGTTCATCTATATAATATAGTAATAAGATCGTGAACCAGAGAAAATTTTGACAGGTGGTCCCGTTAGGCACCCGGAAAGCGAAGCTTTCCGAGCGGCCCTCAGGGCCGCTCGAGAGGCAATCTTAAAAAAAATCGAAAAGGCGAATCCTCCTCTAGGGGAAGCGACCGCGAAAACCCCCCCGGGCGCTCTTAAAGTGCCCGAAATTATCAAACGAAAATCGCGAAAATGACGTTTTTCGCCAAAGGTGTCCCGGAATAAGGGAATAAACTCCGAAGCCGGAACGCCCCGGGTCCGGGAGTCACTACATATTCCGAGAGCAAGGACCGGGGGATTCCTTAGAACCCATTAGAATTCCGGAGCTCCCCTAATTCTTGGCTAAAATCCCTTTACTAAAACGGCAATTTTTAGTTTCGCCAGCCCCGCGAAACGTCAAAATCACCTATGATGCTTTCGATCCGTGCGGACGCTACGAGCTCCTAAACGCCCTTTCCGTGGTAGAAATAGAAACTTTAGGAAATTTCCAATCTCCGGGTACCAATTTTCATATCCAAGTAGCGAGATAAGGCCGCGAATTCTTCATTCCAAATTCGGCAATTTTCACGAAATACGCTATAAAATGTCACAATTTCTTATACGATTCCGATGATAGCCGAACGCGAGCTCCAAATTTGAAAATACGGCATCAATTTTTCGCTCGATATGGGCGGTGGAAGATTGTTAGCGCCTTCCAAGCGCTCGAATAAGAATCTACAGGAGATTCCGAATCTCTAGATACCACTTAGGCTTCACGAATCGCAAGAAAAACACCTCAAATATTCGTTTGAAAATCGTCATTTCAGGCTCGATTTTCGCGCGAATTCATTTTCGTCCTTAAAGAATGCACACAGATCGCGATGAATCGCTATGCAGGCTGTGCATTTGAAAAAATCGCTATACAGGCTGTGCCCATTGAAAGCACTGATTTTCACCAGATTCTTTCTTCGAGAGATTTTCCGTCTGAATTTTTTATGGAAAAAGCACCCACTGCGAACCAATTATAGAGTGGGATCTAATTTCGATAAAATGTCATACAGGGTGAAAGATTTACAATGAATTTGCGATCATGTGATATACGAGGTGCTCAATTCACAAGTTAATTTGATTTTTTTCGCGCAAATTCGAGTTTTTTGTGTTCCTTCGGTGTGTTTTGGTTCTGAATTCGATAAAATATATTCGATTCATATACAGTGTGTCAGATCTGAGTAGCGCTGACATTCACCAGAGGTTTTCTCTAGCTTTCGTGCTTTTCCGCGTAAGGGAGCTAAATTCAATGAAATCTCATACAGGGTGTGCCATTAACAATGATTTCGCGATCGATTGATATACAGGGTGGGCAATTTAAAAGTTCTTTCATTATTTTTTGCACGCTTTCGGTTTTTTTGTGCTCCTCGAGGTTTTAAGCTTTCCTTCGAGTTTTTTTGCGCGCTTTCGTTGATTTTGTGCTCCTTTGGATTTTTTTTGTTCTTTCGTGTTACTTTGGGTTCTATCATGTTTTTTCGCGTTTTTTCGTATTTGGTCGAGTTCTTTCTTGGTGGAATGCACTGAACTTGAAACGATAGAGTTATAAACGATATTCTTTCGGTTTGTTTTTTATGATGAAAGCACCCACTGCGAATCAATTATATACGGGGTGTCCCATATGCATTTTTCTTCAAGTTTTCTCGCGAATGGGAGCTGATTTCGGTATAATGTCATACAGGGTGTGCGATTTACAATGAATTTGTGATCGGGTGATATACGGGATGAGCACTTTACAAGTTCTTCTGTTTTTTTGCGCGCTCTCAAGTTTTTTCAAGTTTTTTGTGTTCCTTCGGGTTTTTTTACGGAAAAATTATTTTCGAAACCTATACGGGGTGTTACATAGGAGCTCCATAGAATAATTTTGATACTTCCTTCGTGGTAATTACTGAACTCGAATAGATGGAGTTACAACGATATTCTTTTGGTTTTTTTTTCACTGCTAATCAATTGTATACTGAGTGTCTCATATGCATTTTCCTTCAAGTTTTCTCGCGAATGGGAGCTGATTTCGATAAAATGTCATACAGGGTGTGCAATTTACAATAAGTTTACGATCGGGTGATATACGGGGTGTGCAATTTACAAGTACTTTTTTGTTTCGGGTTTTTTTCAGGTTCCTTTAGATTTTTTGTGTTACTTGGTGTTCTTTCGTGTTTTCTCGCGTTGTTTCGTGTAATTTCGGTTTCTTTCGTGTAACTTCGGTTTCTTTCGTCTTTCTTCGGATTCTTCCGTGTTTTTCGCGTTTTTTTGTGTTTTTTTTTCCAGTACTTTCATGTTTTTTCGCTTTCATCGGGTTTTTTGACGTGTTTAGTGTTTCTGCGCGCTTCATTGATGTATGGGCTCTATTGATCTATGGTCTATATTGATCCATGGGCCAATTGAACTACTGGCCTATGGATCTACGGGCCTATTGATCTACCCGCTTACTAGTATTGAAGAATGTATTATATCAGAATGGTTTACGTGACTTCAATCTTGGAATTGTATTTTGTGGAATGTATGAAATAATTGGAAATGAATTAGGAAAAAATGATATTTACTCCAAGAATTCAGAGCTGCAGACTGTCTACGAATATGGGCAGGGACAATCATTTCAGTTTTTCGATAACACCGGTTCACAACGATATATCGAGACCTCCAAAATACGGTTCTGATTCGGCAATCATTTCCCCATAGGGGCCAAATCTTTTCTACGAAGCATCTTTTTGAGTTCTTCGAAGTGCCGGTAGACGGTGAGGGCCAGAACTGGAGAATACAGTAGTTGCGATAGCAATTGAAACTCAATACGACCATTTTTGCGGTTGTTTTCATTAGTCAATACTTGTGATACTAGTGTCAACATACACATTGTCTTGATGAAAGAGCACCTTTCTCTTCTTTATATAATTTCGGCTTTCAAACGATCCAACAAATCGGTTGATTAGTCGCTTGAACCACTGTAACTGGATAAATACTTCACAAACGTAATGAAATTCAGACTCTGAAAGTTGCCACTTTCGAAAACTCATATAAATATTTTGTTAGTGGCGCCATCTCGTAGTTAGTTAAATCGTGTTTATCGAAGACCCTGTCTAAGACAATTTAGCAGTTGTCAACCGAGTACTCTGAACGAGAGAAAGTTCTGGATAAGTTTAAACAGGACAAAAGCAGCAGATTTATCAGGGAATGTGCCTGGTCAATTCGAACGTCCAAAACAATGCTTGTCACCGTTAACTAATGGAGGTAACCTTTGATAATAATTAAACCGCAGTTCTAGTGGAGTGTTCTAGTTCGGCAACTGAGATGCTCCAGCTCGATCTTGTGAAGTGGCAGCCGTTCAAGAGGCTTATTGTTGTCCCGAGACATATTGTGCCCTAGGTGACGACACTCTTGCCCTCGTATAAATCAACAAACTCGGGGTTTTGTTTAACCTGTGGATCTGCGATATTCCTTCATTGAATTGTTTTGTTGCCGTCAACGTCTGACGCCGGCTCACGTTACGGATATACTCCATGAGGGAACAAAAGGTATCCTTTTATAATCGTCTGGAGTGTTGATCCAATATATTCCGTCCAGAGTAATTGCTGCAGCGACAGACTGTCGGATGAATAAATGAAGAAACATCTTCTCTAGTCTACATCAGCACAAAATAAGCGTCGATGTTGATAATACTCTTTGCTGAGTATAGGTTCCATAAAGATATACCGTAATTACGACGTTTTAAAGTTTTGGTGAGGTTATTGAAGCCCTATTCTAAAACTATTCCTTAGCACTTGGTACGAATGCGCTAGCTGTTCAAAATCGTAGGGTTGAAATCGATTTACAGATGATCTGAGTCAACAAGTCGGTTGTTGAATAACTTGTCGCGGATGTAATTATTTTGCAAAGGTAAAGCAATGTATGATTTGAATCAAGCGTCAGAACAAATCTTTTTTTTTCTTTAAGTTAGTGTGCCGGTCATTCGACCGCGGTAATAAAACATAATCGCATCTCTTTGATTTTCTAATATGCCCTTTTAGAAAATGGGTTTTAGATTTTATTGCACTTCTAGAATCTTGTCACGCTTGCAGTTCCCGATTTTATTATTACTTAGGGTGGCTAATAAAAATTTGAGGGGGCATTTTCGCGATAGGGCGATTAATTCCGTCAGTTTGCGTGCTAAAATCGTTCCGAATGTCGGTTTTTCCACTAGGTTAGCCCGGAATTGCTTGACTATCACCTCTTATAGGTTATATAACATTGCTGTTCGTCTTCAAACTTTCTTCAATCAGGTGATTACAAAAAACTTCGATGGGAGATATTAGATGAATAGATTTGATAGATCCGTGGATCTTTCATTCGTTGTTCGTTGGACCTCAACAAAAATTAGTTGTTTCACGTTAAAATCTCACAAATTGATTCGGATTTAACATGAAGATGGCAAATAGATGGGGCTTGAAGTTTAATTGCCATCATCGATTTGTTTGAGTCACTTTTACGTTCGATGATTAACAAGTTATTGGCGACAAGAGACAGTCTCGTTCCTGATTGGTCCCCTTGTTTTCGGTATATTTTATCTTGATTGGTCACTTTTCTGATTGGTCAGCATTATAAAATAGCTTAAATGTTGGTAAATCAAAACCCTTCGATGATTTGGCATGAAATTTTGACCGACGTTTGAAGAATGAATGATTACTTATCAATACAACCTCGTATATTGAATAGTTATGTTATGTTTGTTATTTTCCTGTCATATTGAAACCCAATTTTTGCTTGATCTCAAAAGAGTCATGGAAGATGGATGTCTTAAATTGTAAATTTATATCTGATATATAATAATGATGATATTGGACTTCAGAGGTTTTGAAAATATGAAAAAAAAATTACTAAATTTACTTCCGGTAAAATGTAATAATGGAGAATATTATTTTGGTTGTATCCAGAGATGAAATTATAGATATATCATACAGGGTGTCCTGTAACTCAACGTCAAGCGTTTACTTGACGATAGGTTATACCAGTTCTAGCAAAAAATATAAATAAATAATAAATAAAATAAAAAATAAAACAATTGAACCTAACAATAGATTTGTGACTGTGATCAATAGCATGGTTATTTAAAAGAATGAAAAACAAATAGAAATGAGAATAAATCAATTGTCCCTAACAATGGATTTGTGACTGTAATCAATAGCATAGGTATTTAGGATTACGTTAAGAAGAAATCACTGCAAAATTTGAAAATTTGAGACTTCAAAAATATACCTATTATCACTCAACCAAGTGACATAGATTTTTTTTAAATTTTTGCTAGAACTAGAAATATAATAGTTGATACCCCCTTAAGTCAATTTAATAATTATAAATAATGTATAAAAGTGAAAACTGAATATCTTATAGATGTAACAAAATATGGGAGTTATTTGCCAATCAAATACAAGGTTCGCCAAAAGTCAGTGACCGTGTTGCATATGAGGAAAAAAAGCAAAAATAATTGCAAATAAATTTATTTTCGAGAAAAATATAACATCAGTAATTACTTGTGTCCTCACATTTTATGTTCGGATTGTTTCCCCTTCTCTTCAACACACATGCGGTTTAGTCAAGGTAAAACAAATTATATGAAAAAATTAGCAGGGCGACATGAACGCGGCTTGTCGACTTACGAATTTACAATACAGTTTATGCAACATAAGCCTGGTGGGAACTTATTTCGAAAGCGCTTCGAAAATTCCAGCATAATCTCCGTCAAGTTTTAGGTAAGAAGTGAGCAAACAAACACGTACTTTACACGCGCAGCCATGGCAACGAATGCACTGTACACAACAGCACTACTACACGCGGACAACTCAACTCGCTACGTTTCAATTGCCTCCTTCTACCCTAGGTACGATGCTAGCCGAGAATACGCGCATGCGTGTGTACCAGACAGTGTAAACTGTCAGTTCGGTTTGCAGGTACTAACTGGAGAGGGTATTTTGAAACCGTGACACTCCCCCTTTTCCTCCGCAGTAGGTGAGCTCAGTTTGCCGACGACTCACACAAGAAAACCCATACCACGTATCCACCACGTAAATCATCAACGCCCCAAAAAAAGCAGAACAAAAGTGAAAGATACCCAGTCGCTGAGTCCACGTTTTTCCAAACAAATACGCCACTCCGCTAAAGCACAAAAATCTCATCAACGAACAAACCAAACCACCATGATAAGATTTCTCTCAGGGCTTCAGTTAAAATCCTGTTCAGATCAGCAAAATTGCGATTAATTAACCCAGGACATTTCAACCAAATATATGCCGGAAGAACGACGTAATTGACAACCTACGTCACATGCACAGAACAGGACCACCGACAACGGCGACCATCGAAAACGTACGAGATAAGCTGGTAAACTACTGCGACTAACGCCACCAGTTCGGTTGGCAGGTACTAACTGGAGCGGGAATTTTGAAACCGTGACAATTATGAACCTGAAACCAAACAGGACTCTATGCAGTGTCACAAAAAGGGCACACCAATATCCAAGAAGTTCAAAATGTCACAGTCAGCGGGGAAAATCATGGCAACATTCCTTTGGGACTCAGAAGGGATTCAGTCGATCATTACAAAGACAAAGGTGTCTCCATAACTGGAGAATACAACGCTTCAATTCTAGAGCAGTTAAAAGATGGCCTCTTTCAACTGGAAGAAAGAGGGGAAAACTGACCAGAGGTGTCTCCTGTACTGTAGAAAGTGGGCTTCGAAGTTTTGGCTTGCTCACCTTACAGTCTGATCTGACTCCCTGCAATTTTAGTCTATTCTTCAAAAAAGAACTTCATGGAAAGAAATTTTCAAGTAATGACGAATTGAAAGATGCAGTTTCTGTGTATTTTTCAAACAAAGATCAAATATTTTTGTTCAAAATGATAAATATGTTAATTAAGAGATTCGAAAAATGTATGAGGGTTGCAGGTGAATATATTGTAACGAAACCACCCATTCCGCGAAATTTAAAACGTCCCCTCGTAGTATGCATGAGTTTATCAGTAATTTTGTATATCAATTCGATAATAGAGACTACAATGAATTGGAAAACATATACCGTTCCCTCTGGTAATTGATGAATGATTGCATAAAGTTTACAATTCACATCAATCAAATATATAGAGATGAAGAATTCAGGCGATAAATATCCCATTGTTCTCGAACATTGAATGCCTTAAGAGGAAACGCAGTAATCTGATATTGAAAATATAAAACTCACATGATAAAATTTGATTTATAGTCCGACGATTCGTGCCTTTTCTATGAAAAGGGGATAAACAACTCGTAAAGATGACATACAGAGTTGTAAGTGTTAGCACGCAGTTATTTTATGATTATTGGCATATGTTAATGTTTCACTCAATTAATCCGTTTATTTGTTACCATTTTTGTAAAACGGTGATGGCTTACAACATGAAATTGGGTAGTTGTTGGAATCAAATCTATTGAACTGAAATCATTTAAGGTACACAAGTAGTCTACGCCTAGTGTTATAGTGAGCCCAATGTTGAAAACTACTACGAGGGTTGTCTGTTATATTTCAGGATTGAACAACCCTTGTGTTGCAATCTGCCAACTGACAGCTCTATCGTAAAGCTCACGTCGGAACTTCTTGACATACTAGCGCTATTTGTGTTGTTTACAGTTACTTAAATTATTCATCTCGCTCATATTATGGAATTAACTCGTGATCGTTTTCTGCGATCATTTTTCGCAAAAAAAGGCTCGTGTTGATTTATTGAAAGAAATGCTCCAAAATACGATCATGGTGCTTCGAAGCACGTCTATGACATCGTGACAGGTGATGAATCGTGGATTTACGCGTATGAGCCCGAAAGTAAACAGCAGTCAAATGTATGGGTGTTTCAAGATTAGCCAAATCCAACAAAAGTTGCCTCGCACGAAGCACTTGCAAGCAAATGGTCACTTGCTTTTTGGAAAAACTGGAAATGTCGCTTTCGTATCACTAGAACAACGCAGAACAGTCAATTCTGAGAAAGCAACACCTGAAGAAGCTGTTGATGCTTTCAGAATGCATTTACAGGAGATACCTCAATCAGAGTGGCAATGTTGACCAACTTTTAACTGTGTTTATTACATATGGTCATCGTCTAACATAAAAATAATTTTGTTTCAACGGATTGAATTGAATCTTCGCAGTTTTCTTGGCCTATGCAAAATCTTCAACAATATTTATATTAAAGTGGCCTAAATTATTCTAAATTCCATAAATGATTAATTAGCTCTGGCTCAATGGCCAATCTGGTGAAATTGAGTGGAGTTTTTGCAAATATTAATTTTCTCTGGCGTAAGTTTCAAATTTCCACTGAAGGGAATTGGGCTGATTCTCATATGTGAGTGAGGGGAATATTCTAATTTCGTTCTTCAATCGAGAAGCTCCAAAGCTGTCAAGTATGGCGAATCTTCAATCAGGATCGCATGGAGATCTGCATATGGCGTACGATTTTCGTATTGAGGCTCATTGAATAATCGCATTAAGATTTAATTTGGCTGGCTTATGGCGGTAATAATATATATCAAAGGCAGCAAATGGAACATCGGTAACATTGATTTTTGGCGGTGAATATTTTGCATAGAGATCTCGTTTAGAAGCATTAGCAGGCGAAGGCAATTAACTGGGGATCCGAACTTGATGGTTTCAAACAGACAATGTGACAGCTCGAAGGTGACTCTTGCCACGCCAGATCATTAATTTATTTTACAAATCAGCTTACTCAAACCCTGAAAGCGATTCTACATTTTTCTGCCAGTCCCCCCTCCCTTCCGAACAAAAGGGAGACGTGTGAATGAGAGGTACGGGCTATAATCCTCCTGAATTCAGCTACCCTGTAACTAATTACCGATGGCTTGCATGGATTTCAACCCTTTCTATGCGTCAGTTGCCCCGCTTCTTGACTTACAAAACTTAATTACCCCTTTCCGCTTCGTTCGCTTTCTTCCGAAAGGATTATCTCTGGGTTTATTCGAGCGAAAGAAATTATCAGGCAAGATCAATGAGATAATAAGTGGAGGGAAGGGATTCCGCGAAATCTCAAAAAAAATTGATATGAATTGCGCTATATTGTACAGTTTTTCTTGACTGTTTCCCAAACTTTCATCCAAATCGACGGGTCTTGACATGAAACAAAGTTCAAATAGTGATTTGAGAAATTTTATTTCCATATCTGAATGAAGTGCTTATAGTTTCTTCCAAATGTCTGTATTTTTAACTATGTTTATTTTATTTATGTTTATACTGGCTTACCTAGGTATACATAATGTACACCCCTCAGAAGCTAATTAAAGCTTGTGCGAGTTAGGTTAACCAGTGTGTGTTCTGTGTATATATTTTGTATATATTCTTCGATAAAAAATATCCGGAAATTTGTAATGAAACGACAAAATATTAAACTTCTTCAATATAGAGTGATGGGCAAATGTGTGAATATCTCTGGAATTATTAATTAAAGATATCAAAATGAAATTTGAAAGATGGATACTGCAGTAGTTTGTCTATTTGTTTTCATATTTCATAACTATTTTGAACTACTGGTTTTACCGGCAGTAATGTCAATTTTGAAATTTGCAATAAAACACCCTGTTTATTCCCACGATTCTGTTTTTATAAATGCCGGTCCAAACGTTCAATTTTCGGCGATGTTGTAGCTTCATTGGGGTTCAAATTCTGACCATCAGAATCATGCGCATTTCAGTGTTCGGTGTTCGGGTTTTCTCTGACTAATTTCGAACCGAGTAGTCCGATGTTCGGGTTATATCAGGATTTTTTCTGATTATTTCCTGACGATTCTGGGACTATCCTCAGGACCATTTTAGGATTTTACCGTAGAACCGCCTTAGGAGGAAGGAGTTAATCAATTTCTTTCGTAATTCGAAATGTTTGAATTTTATCTGCATCCGTTAACAGATATAAACAAATCTAAACATAGATGGTTTCAAATCGTGCATAAATTGGTATTAAGTTAAATGATTATATATTAATATTATAAAGGGTTTTCAGGGGCAGGATTATGAGTTTTCTTTATTTCTTTGAGTTGTCCAATTCAAATTGCAAGAACTAGTACAACTTTATTTATTACAATGATTTAAGTTTTTTAAATAATTATTTCGAATTCCTAAACTATTTTTAAGTATGTGAAAAATAGCTTTATTGAAAAAAATTTTTTTCAGATCTCGTCAACAAATCGGCAATATTAAAAATGTGCATTATTATTCATTATTGACATATTCATTGATCTATTTGCTTTTCCTTCAATTTATGGCTTATATGATCAGGAGAATTAAATTGAAATTTTCTGCTGTAACCGATTCAAATAGTCCTACGAGTTTGCGCATTTTGCCAAATTCAACTTGTTCGGGTTTTTCTCTGACAAATTTTGGACCAAATATTCAAATTGGATCGCTGTTCGGGTTTTTTCAGTACAATCCCAGTACAGTCAAAATCGGTACCTACTCGAGAGCAGGTATCAGTTCAGGATATTTTGCGGACTACAAATGCTACCAACCCTTAAACAACAATCACTTGAAAACGCAATTTGTGGTAAATTCGTAATTTTAGACGAGAAATAAATCAAGATTTCCCTCTACATCAAAGTTTACTACCAATTGCATTAAAAGCTCCTTTTAAATTAACAATTGAAAACCATTATATTCAAAAAGATAATGTGCGCATGTATCTGGGTATATTTCAAAAATTCAAATTTTTGATGAAACGAAATGAGAATCTCAGTTTATTCATCAGCAACCTGATTATCAATGAAATTCCTAGCGAACTTTTTCTGTTTGAGAGTTTTGTCTGCATGAAATTGTTTTCTATAGTTAGAATAATGTTTCATCAAATTTTCATCGACAAACCATAAATTTAATGTTGATAAAAACAGTTGAGTACTATAATAGCGCAATTCAAATTACTAATCATTATTAAAATTCTCAAAATTTATATAATCCCACCTGATAAATACTGAACAGTGAATCTGTATCAAACAAAACATTTTGATAGATCTAGTTTCTGTGCTTTGTTGCATCACCCATATTCAGACAGTGGTTGCATTAACACATGAATATTATTGATAGTATAAACTGAAATATAAACTACTTCAGAATTCAGAGCAATCCCTTACCTATATAGGTAAAGTGTATGGTTAACTGATTTACCAATTTTACTTTGCGTAATGTTTTGGAAATATTTTCAGGTTCAGATCTGTATAACTAGTTATTATCACATCATTGAATTAATTTGATATAGTGGGTATGAAATAAGATTTCCTGCAAAGATGAAGAAGCTTCTTTATTTATGGGTAATACAACAAATTTAAATGTCACGAGATTCACCTTGAAATACATAAATCCAATGAACTGATTTCATGAGGCTGAATACAATGCAAAATCATTCATTGATTCTTTATCAAATACAGAACAATTATGTAAAGACTAATATTCACAATAAAAAATTAATTCTAGGAAATATAGATTCAGTATCAGCTCGATTGAATTTTTAACAACACATATCTGAGGTTCAAAGTAAACCAACTCTGTGATGATAGATCACTAGTGTACCCATGTCAAAACATAACTGATATTAGTTCTATAAACAATTTTTCTTATATAAGGCACCAAGAAACTATCAGAATTATCAACAAGAAAGATCATATAAACAAAAATTTTCCTTTCGATACAAAAACTATAGAGTTCAAGCACTGATGCCAAACTATATAGAATACAATAACAGATTCATATAAACACATACACATACAAAAATGAATTTGAAGAATTAATTTCAGCACTCCCCTATAGGTCTGGACAAGGTCAAACACTCACATGAAAAGCTAAAAACTTAACAGATGATCAAACACAATCCCTTTACCAGCTTGATATACCAATTGTTTACATCTAATTAATTAAAACAACCAGTTTCTTCAAAATCCATTACATTAGTGTTCGATCCCTTGTGTAATTTATCAAACAGATTTCAGGGTTGAAATGAGTTGTCTTTGAACCACCTTGTTGTTTATCCAAGAGATTTATCTACCAACTAACGAGGCGTTTGGCCACTCAGGTCATTTAAAGCATAAAATGATGGGTTTTCACAAAACATTGAGAATTATTTCTCATTTCCATTACCTGCACTAAGTTGTTCCCTGAAATACATATAATATATGTTGAGATATCTTCACCCAATTAACTATAATTGTCAACCTTCAATACTTTTGTCGATTGAAATAAACATTCTTTCGTTTTGAATCAAATTCTTGAAAATTAGGTGTACCTCAAGAAACATATTTAAGGAATCGACAAATCTGCAAATATGATAAATCAAAATTCTGTTATAATGTAATAAAAAGAGCATTTGAAACTTTTAAATCAGTTGATCAAATAGAATCACAAAAATAAACACATATATTGCTATACATGCTGTCTACTATTTCTAATATCAAAATTGATTTGCTGAATTATACTTTGCAATCATTATTTCATTGTTTTTTTATAAGTTCCAGTATCTTACAAAAAATAACTCTAAAAAAAATGGGAATGGTTTGATTATTGCAAAAAGTAGCACTACGCTGTACAATGACTAGATTTTACACATGGATACACTTGGTGATATTTTGGTATTATAAATTTTGAGTAACTCTGCATATTTTCTGTACACTCCACAAGAGAATATCCATTTTGTTGCAGGTTATACCGATGTTTATCCTGAAGTAAGCATTAACGATAATTGGCCACTATTCTTTCTATTACCCATTGTATTAATTTTCCATTTAATGGGGAAGAAAATATCACCTAGTCTTATATTCTCTAAACATCTAGGTACAAATAATTCTTTTTTCCATCTTATTTACTCATTCATTTTTAAGGATTGTAAGATTAAGAACTCCAAAATAAAACTCGACTCCCAACCACAATAAGTTTTGTCTCTTATTCCTATTGCTTCTCTTATTAATTCACACAGTTAGTGAAAGCCTGGAAACAATATAATTGACGTATTAATACAGTTTATTACAGAAACATCACTACTTACCTTCATACAAGATATTATTTGTCAAAAATTTTCTGACGAATATTCGTAAACACAAATGAAAAAACAACCGAGTGCTTGAAAGTTGTTGTCTGGCAGGCGCAATTAAACAAAGAACCTCCAAAACTGTACCTATTTCTCTCCATTTTTAATCCTCATTTTGCTGTTCGGGTTCTGCATTTCTCTGATAATTTTCTGACAGTCCAAGAATGGTCCAAAAATGATCCAAAAATCCTCAGCTATTACGCATCAGTTCTGCGCACCCTGAGGACTGTCCCAGAACAGTCAGGAAAATACGAACCTGAATGAAGCTTGTGTATGAGCCTCTTGAACCCAATGAGAATTAGTTTGTGACCAGTAGCGGCAGTTAGGTCGATTAACTGTGCCGTTTAAACAAAATGAAGATTAGTCTGAAAACACCACATTCCTTATGAAATTATTATTAAGGCCGGTTATGATCCGTCCCATGAAAGTGGGATCTTAATTCACCCCATCCAGCATGTCTGCAGCTAACTGCATTCGATATTGTTTTTGAAGATAATTCAGCTCGAACAGAATCTCCAAATACTTTTTGGTCAGAATTTATAGGTAAAAGTGTGTGCTATCAATCGTTTTCTTTGGACTCACAGATGAGGAATCCTTTCTCAACATCGATTCTCTCTGTCGATTACGTCTGGACGGAATTAGCAAGAGGGCTTAAATGGATGAAGAATAGGATGAAGGAATATCTCATTTTCAAATTGCACCACTCACACATTTTTTTATGTTGCAGTTCTGTCCTACAAATGCATCGATACCATTTTCGTGTTTGACGGACTAATAATTTCGGAGATATCGTTGGGACACTCTGTATTGTGATCTCAAATAAGAACCTCTTCAGTTCAATCTCATGGATGGTTGAAACTTCGACGTCGTGTCTCAGAATTTATCTAAAGAATTGTTGCTCGCGGATATACTTTTCCAGAATTCAGAGGCATAAGGAAAATCTACGATTTGTTGTCGCTGCAATAAAGTGCGAAATTTAAGATGCCGAAACGTCGTACAGTGCCGCCGAAAAGGGGAAAGTAAGACGCCTAAATGACACTTGCTGGGTTTTATGTTGTCTGGAATGATGCTCAGGTGTACCGGGCCCCAAGTAGGCGATAACAGGGATAAGCGTTCTTGGTGCCACACCACAAACTTGGCCTAATCCGGCCTGGTAGTTCATTGCAGCCAGCAATTTATCGTGAAATATCATATCCCACTGTCAAACTCAACGGTAATGATTGGCATAAATTTTGCATAATGAAAGCAGTTTGTATACAGCTATATCCCGTAACCCCTCTATTCGACCAAAAACAACACCGAATAGGGCCTTTGTTTCGAATATTACCGAACTTGATTAACACGGCCGGTTATGATGGAATCCGTTTATGGCATTTTTCAAATCATTCGAATGATTGACAACAAGATTAATTACTATCAAGGCCATTTTTATCGACTTTTATGGATGTTTGAAACGAATTTCCATATGGGGACAGCAGAACTATTCAAAATTCCATTCACGGAAATATTTTTAAAAAATCCGACCCGAATCACTTAACCGTAAATTTTTCATGATGGAATCCGTAAATAATTATTATTTGAGCAAAAACTCCTGACTTGGCACCGAATGCTTTCTATTTATTCCCGTGCGTAAAAAATAAAATGAGAGGTTTACGTTTTCGTCACCTGCAGAAGCGGTTGATGCGTTTAGACTGCATCTTTGGAGATACTTCAATCAGAGCGGCAAAAGTGCTTCGACAACTGGTTCAAACCTTAGACTATACAGGGTCTTTCACGAGGAACCTCACCCATATTTATACGGGAAACTACTGAACGTATTTTCATGAAATTCATCACTTATAAGTATTTCACGATGCTGATGAAATCTAAAATATTTTCAAGGCATTATTAGCACCTCCGGCTTTTCCGGAAATGACGTCAACTTCCTTTTTCAAATTACAACACCATTTTTTATTGCAGAAATAGATTCCTTAGAATATTTCAAGTTATTTTGATGTAACATTTTTCAGTTTTGGTTGAAAAATTCTCTCTGAGCAGGAAAGTTCGATAAAAAATCGAAAATAGAGCTCCGCTGAAACAAGAATAACTTCGAGGTTTTTGGATGGAAAATTTTCATTTTTGGGATTTTTCAAGATGTAAGATTGATGTATCCACTTTAAAAATCGAAATCGCGATTCATGATACAGGGGGTGAAAAAATCGCTTTCAAATTTAGGGATGACAAAATCGTGAAAAATCAATTTTTTCAAATTAGAACCCCATTTTTTATGGCAGATATTTAATCTACGTTAAAAAATAATGTGAGTGTATGCATCACACCCTTGCCCTAAAGTAGATATTTTCTGAGTTATTCACAAAAAACTGTTTTTCGTCTTGAATTTTCAGCTATTTCTTTTCCCTTCAAGCCAAAAAAGATGAAATTTTCAGGAATTTTCAGTGTTCATTAGGCGTTCATATTTGCATCACATTGTCCCATAGTATGGAAAAAACTATTATTGTTCACGTGATCAGAGTGCTTATAGATTTGTTATGGTTTGAATATTTACTCGCGAGTAGCTCAACAAGAGCGCCAAAGCAATCTGACCTCACGTCAGTGCTTTCTAAATTTTTTAGTTGTAGTTTCGTCAGTTTAAAATTTTGTTGAGAAATTTACGATTTCCCGCCAACATTGCTCTGCAAAACTCTATTCTAAACCCTAAGGATGTAGTGTAGGGTGTCAATTATCTTTATTTTCAAAAATATACCTATTACCACTTAACCAAGTAACATAGCTTTTTTTATTTTTGCTGGAACTGGTATAACCTAGCATATCGCCCAGCAACCGCTTGATGTTGAGTTACGGGACATCCTGTATATTAATTATATGCATGCTAAATTTCTAGGTCTCGACTCACATTGTATTTATACAACCATTAAAAAAATCATTATATTTAAAGAGGGAACCTTTTAGCTAGAAACTGCTAACATAAAATGTAGAAATAATATATAAACTTAGATCAACTAGAAAATAAACATTATAAACTATCCCTTCAGATTATACTAAGTTTTTTTTGGCAAATGTTGCTCCCAACAAGGGCAGAGCTCACTTTCAATTGTTTTCGAGGATGAACCTTCTTCATAATTGAAGGTATATTTATTCAATGTCCAAATATGCCAGCAGTGCAAGTTGCACAGCTCGTGTATTTCTTTAACAAGCTAAAGTTCTATCATATATGACAATGAAAGTAAAACAGTCATATGGATTTCAACAGCAAACAAAGACAAATGATGGAAATATTCGTCAGTATCAAGAAGAAATGAATATTGAATACAAGACCAGCTTTCTTTCCCGTTCGTCATTCTTTTAATGTTCATGAAGAAATTATTGATTTTGATCCTCATTAATCCGAAAGATGTTTCAACAATCATCTTTCTTCTGACCAGATCCACAAAAATTTCCAAAAACCCAGTAACAGCTTAAGGAATCATCAATCAATCGTATAAAATTAACACTCACTTTGAGATCCATCTGAAATCGCTCAGAAAATCCATAACGAAATCACACTCCAATTTTCCCCACTATACAAAACAAAATGAATTTTACACTTATAGTCTTCCTCGATCATAAATATCTATTATTCGAACAAATATAAACGTTGTATTCTCGAGAATATTATAAGCATGCGTCATTCAAGTACTTGTTACCGAAACGACAACAACCAGCATGCGTAGTCGATATAGAAAATTGGACGTGCTGCCATCTCTTGTTATCTTTTAGTATTACCTGGCTATTGGGTAAGCGGAAAAGAATTTTCTAGTAATTATATGTACAAATTATACCAGTTATGCGTACTTAAAATATCATTGTATCTCATCATTCGAAATCCTCAGTATATTGCAATAAAACAATATTTCTCGCAGTTAACAACACAAGAAGTGACATCTATACGATCGTAATATAAACAAAAGAATCCTATAATTAGCTGATCTACACTGCTTTCTACTTTCCAAAACTGCCAACTGCATCACATTGCGTTTTCAGAACATAGAGTGAGATGAAAATATTCAAGTGAACGCTCCACTGGCAAATGAAAGACTCATTAGATCAAATCGCTTGAATTAGTGAATGATTTTTTCTTCATTTTATGCTGGCCATTCTCCTAATCACGTATTCATTTCGCTAGGGGTCACTTTCCCATGTCTACCATCATGATGGAACAAGAGGACATGTCAAATATTTTATAACCCCCTCCCCCCCTGATCCTAACGATGTCTACTGAATCGGCGTCGAATGCGTTGACCAACATGGATGTTTTTAAATAAAATTGAAGTCTGAATAGGAACCCGAACGTAGGGTTGTAGTCCATCTTTGTAGTCCCGATTCGAGAGGGGTGACGAGAAACAAAAGACGAGACTAGAATGGTCATCCCGGTCATTTGATCTCTTTGTGAACGATAATTGTTTGTTTCATTATTCATGAACCCAGTGACATTCACTGAACTTTAGATTGCCAGAAAAAATTGATGGAGAGTTTAAGAATATCGATTATGGAACTCTGCTCCTAAGTCCGAATATCGATGGTGGTTGAAGCTCTATGGTTGGATTAGTGAAGTGGAATTTCATTCGAAAATATGGGTTTGAATTTATCACGTTTCAATCCGTTTCGTTCTGATAGTGATGATGCTCTAGAGATTCAACATGGGCCCGATAAAACTTATCGAGAATTCGTTGAGGTGAAATTCTTGGAGTTGATATCTCAAGGTAAATTGGATGTTTCGAATTCAGCCATCTTCAGCATGTTTTTTTCAGCTCATAAAATGGACTCTCTTCGTATCGGTAGAGGCAATGTCATAGAAGCCTTACGAAGTGGAATTAAAGGGATGGTATTTTTCTCAAGCGAATATCCCCATTCCCGTAATATCCAAATTTGTCAGATGTGTATAGACAACGGTGTTCTCTACCACATCTTCGCATCTGGTTCGGATATTGAGAACGTCATCAATGTCAACAGCAGTGTCGTATTGGTCGAGAACCATTGCAGCTACTATGGTCTTTACGATTTGTGCAAAACTGCAATTGAGATTTTGAGAGATTGAAAAAAAAATGATTTTTCACAACTAATTGTTACTTAAGGAGTTTTAATAAATAATTCGATCGTTCCATTCGATTTCTCATAATTTTCGTTTTCAGCAAGGTTTTTCAAGATCATTGGTCCATATTGGGTCGAAACATCTATCGGGTATTTTTTATTATGACGCCAAGCTTTCAGAGTACTTCGCGAAACTTATAGTTCACAGAATCGTCCTCAAGATGCATTTAAATAAGTTATCTATGATTTCAATATAAATAAATGACATTCCACTGGAATTTCAAAAGAGCAATTCGAGTTTCCGAACACGGCATTCGGGTAGACTCGTTTGCGCATGCGCAGTTTGAAATATCCTACTATGTTTACATCATAGACAAAGAAGAGATCCAACTCCTTTGATTCGTTTGGCACGTTGACGGTGGCGACCTTATGAGCAGCAGATGGAACTAATCGTGAGAAATAGCGGCAATGCCGATAAAGTAGAAAACTTTCGTAGCGATTGTGGCGTCCTCCACCGCTGTAGAGGCAACTAACGATAATGCTATTAGCGAATGATAGGAAATAATTCACAATTTGAATAAATTTTGCTGCAATTTTCAAGTCCTAGATTTTTTACAATATTATGTATTATTTTTAATTGCAAGGACCTAATAATTACAGCAAAATTTGTGAAAATGTTTCGAGTATTATAATAAAAATCAAAGAATATTTACTAACTTTTTATTGTACATAATTGAGCAAATTGATTTTTCTAAACAAAATAAATTAATTAATTGAATCGTTTAATCAATCTAAGTTTTTACTTTTTTGAAGATATTATAAAATAATTTCTGACAACTGACGAATATCTAGGAGACTTAGAATTGAAAGCTGAACTTCTTCGGCGAAAACACGAATATAATCCTCTTCAAATCTGCAACAAAAAACATAACCTTACTTTCACTTATCTATGCACTTAACGAAATCGTTTTGAAATTATCTGTTCCCACCTGTTCTCACCTGTTCGTGTCATAGAACAACTTGCGACGATTCAAAGTTACAGAACCTGGTTCTTTGTGACCGCAGTACAACTGGGAACTGCCACCCGAACAAACCTATTGTCATTTTTGTGTACGATAGCGCAATAAATGAATATTGTATTCCACCACATAAATAATAGCACTTTTATACTGATAATGAAAGCAATTCATACAAAATTATTCTCTAACCATTCCAAAATATCAAAAATGCACAACGTTAATATTGAAGTTTTCACTTCTGCCGGCACTCCCGGAGTGCTACCGGTGTTTTTTTATTGCAGAAATAGATTCCTTCAAGTTATTTTGATGTAACATTTTTCAGTTTTGGTTGGAAAATTCTCTCTGAGCGGGAAAATTCGAAAAAAAAATCGAAAATAGAGCTCCGCTGAAACAAGAATAACTTCGAGGTTTTTGGATGAAAAATTTTCATTTTTGGGATTTTTCAATCTGTTTTTCAATCTATTGAATCTACGTTAAAAAATAATGTGAGTGTATGCATCACACCCTTGCCCTAAAGTCGATATTTTCTGAGTTATTCACAAAAAACTGTTTTTCGTCTTGAATTTTCAGTTATTTCTTTTCCCTCCACGCCAAAAAGATGAAATTTTCAGGAATTTTCAGTGTTCATTAGGCGTTCATATTTGCACATCACATTGTCCCATACTATGGGAAAAGACTATTGTTCACGTGATCAGAGTGCTTATAGATTTGTTATGGTTTGAATATTTACGCGCGAGTAGCTCAACAAGAGAGTCAAAGCAATCTGACCTCACGTCAGTGCTTTCTAAATTTTTTAGTTGTAGTTTCGTCAGTTTAAAATTTTGTTGAGAAATTCACGTTTTCTCGCCAACATTGCTCTACAAAACTCTATTCTAAACCCTAAGGATGTAGTGTTGGGTGTCAATTATCTTTATTTTCAAAAATATACCTATTACCACTTAACCAAGTAACATGAACCTTCTTCATAATTGAAGGTATATTTATTCAATGTCCAAATATGCCAGCAGTGCAAGTTGCACAGCTCGTGTATTTCTTTAACAAGCTAAAGTTCTATCATATATGACAATGAAAGTAAAACAGTCATATGGATACTAACGAGGATTTGAACAGCAAACAAAGAAAAATAATGGAAATATTCGTCATAATCAAGAAGAAATGAATATTGAATACAAGACCAGCTTTCTTTCCCGTTCGTTATTCTTTTAATATTTTTGAAGAAATTATTGATTTTGATCCTCATTAATCCGAAAGATGTTTCAACAATCATCTTTCTTCTGACCAGATCCACAAAAATTTCCAAAAACCCAGTAACAGCTCAAGGAATCATCAATCAATCGTATAAAATTAACACTCACTTTGAGATCCATCTGAAATCGCTCAGAAAATCCTTAACGAAATCACACACCAATTTCCCCCACTATACAAAACAAAATGAATTTTACACTTATAGTCTTCCTCGATCATAAATATTTATTATTCGAACAGATATAAACGTTATATTCTCGAGAATATTATAAGCATGCGTCATTCAAGTACTTGTTATCGAAACGACAACAACCAGCATGCGTAGTCGATATAGAAAATTGGACGTGCTGCCATCTCTTGTTATCTTTTAGTATTACCTGGCTATTGGGTAGCGGAAAAGAATTTTCTAGTAATTATATGTACAAATTATACCAGTTATGCGTACTTAAAATTTTATTGTATCTCATCATTCGAAATCCTCAGTATATTGCAATAAAACAATATTTCTCGCAGTTAACAACACAAGAAGTGACATCTATACGATCGTAATATAAACAAAAGAATCCTATAATTAGCTGATCTACACTGCTTTCTAGTTTCCAAAACTGCCAACTGCATCACATTGCGTTTTCAGAACATAGAGTGAGATGAAAATATTCAAGTGAACGCTCCATTGGCAAATGAAAGACTCATTAGATCAAATCGCTTGAATTAGTGAATGATTTTTTCTTCATTTTATGCTGGCCATTCTCCTAATCACGTATTCATTTCGCTAGGGGTCACTTTCCCATGTCTACCATCATGATGGAACAAGAGGACATGTCAAATATTTTATAACCCCCTCCCCCCCTGATCCTAACGATGTCTACTGAATCGGCGTCGAATGCGTTGACCAACATGGATGTTTTTAAATAAAATTGAAGTCTGAATAGGAACCCGAACGTAGGGTTGTAGTCCATCTTTTGTAGTCCCGATTCGAGAGGGGTGACGAGAAACAAAAGACGAGACTAGAATGGTCATCCCGGTCATTTGATCTCTTTGTGAACGATAATTGTTTGTTTCATTATTCATGAACCCAGTGACATTCACTGAACTTTAGATTGCCAGAAAAAAAATTGATGGAGAGTTTAAGAATATCGATTATGGAACTCGCTCCTAAGTACGAATATCGATGGTGGTTGAAGCTCTATGGTTGGATTAGTGAAGTGGAATTTTATTCGAAAATATGGGTTTGAATTTATCACGTTTCAATCCGTTTCGTTCTGATAGTGATGATGCTCTGGAGATTCAACATGGGCCCGATAAAACTTATCGAGAATTCGTTGAGGTGAAATTCTTGGAGTTGATATCTCAAGGTAAATTGGATGTTTCGAATTCAGCCATCTTCAGCATGTTTTTTTCAGCTCATAAAATGGACTCTCTTCGTATCGGTAGAGGCAATGTCATAGAAGCCTTACGAAGTGGAATTAAAGGAATGGTATTTTTCTCAAGCGAATATCCCCATTCCCGTAATATCCAAATTTGTCAGATGTGTATAGACAACGGTGTTCTCTACCACTTCTTCGCATCTGGTTCGGATATTGAGAACGTCATCAATGTCAACAGCAGTGTTGTATTGGTCGAGAACCATTGCAGCTACTATGGTCTTTACGATTTGTGCAAAACTGCAATTGAGATTTTGAGAGATTGAGAAAAAAAATGATTTTTCACAACTAATTGTTACTTAAGGAGTTTTAATAAATAATTCGATCGTTCCATTCGATTTCTCATAATTTTCGTTTTCAGCAAGGTTTTTCAAGATCGTTGGTCCATATTGGGTCGAAACATCTATCGGGTATTTTTTATTATGCCGCCAAGCTTTCAGAGTACTTCGTGAAACTTATAGTTCACAGAATCGTCCTCAAGATGCATTGAAATAAGTTATCTATGATTTCAATATAAATAAATGACATTCCACTGGAATTTCAAAAGAGCAATTCGAGTTTCCGAACACGGCATTCGGGTAGACTCGTTTGCGCATGCGCAGTTTGAAATATCATAGACAAAGAAGAGATCCAACCCCTTTGATTCGTTTGGCACGTTGACGGTGGCGACCTTATGAACAGCAGAAGGAACTAATCGTGAGAAATATCGGCAATGCCGATAAAGTAGAAAACTTTCGGAGCGATTGTGGTGTCCTCTAACGCTGTAGAGGCAACTAACGATAATGCTATTAGCGAATGATAGGAAATAATTCACAATTTGAATAAATTTTGCTGCAATTTTCAAGTCCTAGATTTTTTACAATATTATGTATTATTTTTAATTGCAAGGACCTAATAATTACAGCAAAATTTGTGAAAATGTTTCGAGTATTATAATAAAAATCAAAGAATATTTATTAACTTTTTATTGTACATAATTGAGCAAATTGATTTTTCTAAACAAAAATAAATTAATTAATTGAATCGTTTAATCAATCTAATTTTTTACTTTTTGAAGATATTATAAAATAATTTCTGACAACTGACGAATATCTAGGAGACTTAGAATTGAAAGCTGAACTTCTTCGGCGAAACACGAATATAATCCTCTTCAAATCTGCAACAAAATGGAAAACATTGTAAGAATATAATGTTGATACTCTACAGATGGATATAATGACATATACTATAACGCTGCACAAACTGTGTGACTTATAGTCTTAGCAGTAATAGAGATTTTCATTTTCAAGTGCGAGTGTTGCAAAGCCAAATGTTCTGGTTCAGTTTTGTACAATTTTTGGAACCTTCTTCTATCAAAATTCAAACTGTACAATTCACCCGAAGACCAATTTCTTGCAATGACTTCTTTTAATCAGGATTTTCAGATGAGTGGTCTTTACCTGATCTATAGTGAAGTAGTAGGCAATCGGTTGTTTCCAGGATATCATACTAAAAAACTAAAGCATGATTAGCGATTTCTTTGGATAGTCCTAGATTTGAATGATTGTTTGGGCTATCACCATCATCTATTGTGGATGTAATGATTTCCGACGTTTCGATAGACATCTTCTATCTTTATCAAGGACAAAAGTAAGAAACCTTTTGAAAATTATCAATTTTCAAAAAGTCAATATTGACAGAAGTCATGAAAGAAAATGAACGATGTTATATACTCATCTGTGATATGATGATCTTTTTAAGTTGGATCGAACTATCGGCGTCCAAACTTCTGGCAGATCTATAGATGGAGCACTTATGGAATCAGGTGTTATTTTCATAAATGCTGCTTCTTTGATTTTTCTTCTTGCAAGTTTTTCTTCTTTAGATATTATTGATGCTTCATCCCACTTTATACGATGATTCTCATCTACAGCATGTTGGACCAACCCGGATTTGTCGCTGTCTAGTACTCGTAGAAGCTTCTGATGTTCTTTTATTCGTACATTCAGAGGGCGTTTAGTTTCTGATGTAAGATCTTCCGCATCTCGCAAGGTAATTCATATATGCAGTTCTTTGTCCTTTGTGTCTCATTATTAGGCTTAACTTTTTGTAAGTTTAGCTCTGATAGTGTCTTGAGAATTAGTTATGTTGTATCTATTTCCAATTCTTCTCATTTTCTCCGACAAACCTTTTACATAAGGAATTACGGTTTTAATGGTCTGATTTATGTCTGTTGGTTCAGGTTGACTTTCTGTTGTTCGTCTAGCTTTTTCTAATATCTTTTTGGGGTAGCCATTGTTTCTAAGAGTTTTCGAGATGTTATTTATTTCTTCATTTTGGTCTTCTTCAGTGCAACAAATATTTATTGCTCTATCAAATAAACATTTTGCTACTCCCAATTTAGTGTTCAGTTAGTGGTTTGAATCAAAATGTAGATATTGTCCTGTGTTCGTTGGCTTTTTATACACAGTGGTTCTTGGGTTTCCATTTTGTTTATGTACGAGTACATCTAAGAATGGAAGTTGTCAGTCTTTCTCGATTTCAATTGTGAATTTAATTGATTCCCCTTGATTGTTTAGATATTGAAGGAATCCATCTATAGTGTCTCTTCCATGTTGCCAAATAATGAAAGTATCATCTAAGTACATATCTTTTCCACAGTTTGGGTTTAAGTGCATATTTTTCTAATGCCTTCTGTTCGAAAATTTCCATATATGAATCAGCTAAAATTGGTGATAGTGGTGAACCCATGGTCTTTCCAAATTCTTGTTGATAAAATATGTCTTCAAATTGGAAATATGTTGTTTCAATACAAATAGAAAGCATTTCCATAATTGCATTCACGCTTAGTGTAGTTCTTTCACTAAGGGTTTGATCTTCTTCAAGCTTTCTTCCTAACTATGATAAGTGTTTTATCTGTCGGAATATTAGTGAACAAACTGGTAATGTCGAAGCTGACCATAACGTCTTCTTCCATGATTTCTTGATGTTTCATTATTTCTATGAAATAATATAGATCTATAGATCTGCCAGAAGTTTGGACGTCGATAGTTCGATCCAACTTAAAAAGATCATCATATCACACATGAGTATATAACATCGTCCATTTTCTTTCATGACTTCTGTCAATTGACTTTTTGAAAATTGATAATTTTCAAAAGGTTTCTTACTTTTCTCCTTGATAGAGATAGAAGATGTCTATCGAAACGTCGGAAATCATTACATCCACAATAGATGATGGTAATAGCCCAAACAATCATTCAACACGAGCTCCATCATCAACAATATCTCGTCATCAGTCCTAGATTTGAGCCTAAATCTACATATCCTACTACTTTACTCAAGGCATGGTCATAATGTAAATCATGAGGCAAAGACAATTCATCAAACATGACACAACCAAATTTATCAAGAGTGGAAAATTTAGAAAATTTGACAGCTAATCTCTGAAATATTTGCTTATTAATGCCTGTATCAAAAAGAAAAGAACTTAAAACTGTATTTGAAGTAGAATTACTCGGCAATTCTAGAAATTTATTTATAATTCTGTATGATCGTGAACCACGCTTATACAGAGAGTTCGGCACATAGACCGTCAAATTTTTTTGGGGCGTTGGTAGGGTCATTTGCTACCTTTTCAGTCTTGGAACCTGGGTCCTTAGTATTACGGTTACGGAGGTATGATTTTTTTATTAGGTTTTTCTAAATTACCCAAAATGTACCCTTCGAAGCCCCATAACTTTTTTTGCGTGGGCTTTTTCATGCATTTTTTTTATTGTATTAAGTCTACATGAGTGTGTGTTTGAGAAAAAAAACGTATTTATTGTTACAGATAACACCACAAAATTAACACGTGGGCCTTTTATTAAAAAAAAAAAACAGTATGAAAACATCTCTACTTCTAAAAGAAATAAAAAAAAAGTTGCAGTTATTGCGAACTTAACTTAATTTTGAAATGTTCTTTGGTTTATTGTGGTTCTAAAAGTATGCTATTTACGTTTGTCAATAAATAAAAAAAAACTACAAATAGTGTTTTAGATAAAATAGCAAAGTAAGGACAGATTTTAGTAATATACAGTTTTTGTATGATTGTTTATTTACAAAGTAAAATAACACGATTCTTCAACGTAAATTCTGTTCGAATTGTTCTCCTCTACTCCGAATACATGCCCGACACCTTTTTCTGATTTCGACCGTTGTAGTGGCTAGCAACATTTCTTCTTTCATTACCACAAATGCCGCGTTTATGCTGTAGCGGCACTCTGTCAGCGGCAGGGGAGTGTATAGGGATCTCTTGGCGGCACTCTATATAGCCACGCATAGCTTAAATTCACAGCGCTTCGGTGGCCTTGAGGTTAGCGCTCAAGTTTCACACCGACTAGATACTAGGTGCCGGGTTCAACTCTCGGCGGCTCCCTCAAACTTCTAACCCCTGCGTCTATGGCATGGCGCACACAAGACATACTGATGAGTCCAAATGTGTGCGCCAGGGACGAAACGCATAAGTAGGGATAATTTACGATCTTACAATGCGTTCAATCAACACCTCTCTTGTAGGTACCTCTGTGAAATAAACCAATTCTTTGGCTCTACCCCAGACATGATAATCTAAAGGTGTTAGGTCTGGAGATCTTGCGGGCCGGCTCTGCTTATCCATGAATTTGGAAAAGAGTTGTCGAGGTGATCTCGAACTTCTCTCAGGAAATGTGCCGGGCAACCGTCATGCTGGAACACTATCGGCACATCTTCATCGAAGGCCGGAACATCGGCTAGTAGCTCCGGCAGAGCATTCTGCAAAAAATGCAAATAAGCAGGCCCACTTAGTCGAGCCGGTAAATAGTGTGGCCCGATGAGATGTCTTCCTATCACACCAGCCCAAACGTTAACACTAAATTTTTGTTGAAAACTCATTTGCCTTTTCACGTGGGGATTCTCATCTTCAGGTGCCCAGTGATGTAAATTGTGCAGATTTGTTATTTCTTCTCGGTTAAAACAGGATTCGTTTGTCCACAAAATTCGTTTTAGAAACAAGTTGTCATCGACATCTGTGTGCAGCACAAATCTACAGAATTCCAACCGTCTGGCAGGATCGCCTTCATGAAGACCTGTAACAATTAATAAAAGTTTGTGACAATTTTTTCGCAGTCAAAAAGACAAATTTATCAATAAAAAAGTTCATTTACCTTGTACCGGAATGTAATGAAAAGCGTGTTGATTTTTATCCCGAAGTACTGACCAAACTTTCCAAATCGTTAAGTTGAGTCTTTGAGCAACGACACGAATGCTTGTAGTTAGATCTTCTTCAAAGGCTTGAAGTATTTGATCGTCAACTGCTACATGGTGTTGCCTCACATTGACCCGAGGCTCTTGAAAATTTAAGTTTCCAGTCTCTCTTAATCGTCGATAAGTCGTCGAGAATGTTTCGTGGTAGGGTAATCTTCGATCAGTAAATTTGGCTTGATAAATCCTTTGAGCTGCACGAGCAACACCATCGGCCTTGCCATATGCCATCACCATATCAGCATACTCACCGTTGGTGAAATAAGGCATATCAACAACCAAAATTAAAACAACAGTAGCAAAAAGTCGATAAAAGTAGCAAAACCAAAAAAATACAAATTTAAAAACTGAACAACGCGGCACAGACACTTCCAACAGCAGAGGCAGTTAAATATCGAATGACGGTAGGGTCAAGTCAGCGGCGACCAACCCAATCCAACCTAAGGACAGAAATAGTAATAATAATTGACACGCGTCTAAAACGCTCGCTGTGTTGTGTCGAAATCCGTACTTTTATTTAGGTGCGACTTTCTTCACTCTTCTGACTAAAAACCTAATTTGCAGTATTATTTTTTTTATTGACTTACGTAAATAGCATATGGTTAGCAACGTTATAAACCAAAGAACATTTTAAAATAAAACTAAGTTTGTAATAGCTGTAACTTCTTTTTAAATTCCAATAGGAGTGGAGATGGTTTCATACTTATATATTTTTTTTTAATAAAAGGCCCTCGTGTTAATTTTGTGGTGTTATCTGTAACAATAAATACGTTTTTTTTCAAACACACACTCATGTAGATTTAATACAATAAAAAAAAATGCATGTAAAAGCCCACGCAAAAAAAGTTATGGGGCTTCGAAGGGTACATTTTGGGTAATTTAGAAAAACCTAATAAAAAAATCATACCTCCGTAACCGTAATACTAAGGACCCAGGTTCCAAGACTGAAAAGGTAGCAAATGACCTTACCAACACCCCAAAAAAATTTGACGGTCCATGTGCCGAACACCCTGTATAGAGCTAATGCAAAAATTTTATCATCAGGTGTCCAACGCTCCCCATATTTTCTAAAGTTGGAATTTCTGATCTGAGAAGATATAAATCGAACCCCATTATCGCCAATCGACTGTTTAACCTGCAAAAATAATTTAAAATCACTAATCTTCTCCGCTAATTGTTTAATTTATGTTTTTCTTTAATTAAGACAGTTGCTCTCATTGCGTTTTATTAATGTCATAAAGAAATTTTTCTTCAGACGATAATTGGTTTACTTGATGAATATTGATTTTTTTTAAATTCCTGATTTTTTGGTCTCTACAAAAAGTTTATTGATTTTCATTGTATCAGTCAAACTAGTACTCGGCACATAATTTAGAAAATCTGATAATATCTGAGCACTAGATGTTTTCCAACCATCAATTCCGAAATCAAATTCATTATTATCATTATAATTTTGAGATGTAAGCATTTCATAATTTGGGAAATCTGGCAGAGCTGAAGGAAGGAGTTTATTTTTAAATGTACTGGTAAAGTTTTTGACATTGAAATTACCCTCACATATTCTAGTATTCGAACTTACAAAACAGATGGAATGAACAGCCCTAATTGCAAGATCCCATTCTGAAATTCTACTTGCAGGAGGTCGAAAAAAGTGCTTGTTAGTGGTTGAACCCGTGTAATATTTATTAGCACAATTTGCGATGCAACGAGAATACTGAAATTTGAATGATGATGACATACTGTTCAATTACGTCAAGAGGTGTCAGTATAATACATAAAAAATTTCAAATTATTGGTTCTATTCAACCTTTTAATATTCTAGACAAAAATAAACACTCACCACGATTCACAAACAAAAAACAACAGAACCTATAACTGCACTTCAACGAAAGAATGAACGAAACTAAATAGGGATTAGAATTCGCGACATTTCGCGCGAAACAATGTCCCATTATATAGCTTTTAGTTTAGTTTAGTTTTTAGTTCCATATGCTGCTCATAAGGTCGCCACCGTCAACGTGCCAAACGAATGAAAGGTCCATCTCTCTTTGTCTATGGTTGACATCAAAGTTTTTATTACATTCACAGTGTTGTTCTTATTAGTATATCTAAGAATTGCTTCATTAACCTATAATTCAGAAGAAAACAATCCAAATTTTCGCATAACGAATTCGAAAGAGTTTGTGGAACTCAGCCCCGAGTCCAAAGTTCGGTGGTGACTAGGTTTCGGTGAACCGCGGTGTAATAAAGCAACAGTTGTTGGACATAACGAACAATCTGCAGACATGGGTTTGGATTTGTCATTTTTGAATCCTTTTCATTCAGAAAGTGTTGAATTGCCTCAAGATAGCGGTGAAACACTTCGAGAATTCGGGGAGATGAATTTCCTGGAGCTTATATCGAAAGGTAAATTGAAAAATTGAATGATTTCATCGGCTATTTAACCTCTCTTCATTGCAGCTCATAAAATAGGATATCTGCGCGTAGGAAGACGTCAAGTAATGGAATCTTTAGACAGTGAAATAGAAGGAATGGTATTTTTCTATGGCGAATGCCCTGATAACCTAAATATCTCAATTTGTCGGAAATGCTTGGACAAGGGCGTTGTCTACCATTTTCTGAGATCTGGAGCATATATTCAGTATTTGATTCAGAACAGTAGCGGCGGTGTTATCTTCATCGAAAACCATTTCAGCTATAACAGACTCTTCCGTGTATGCAAAAATGCTGTAGAGATCCTGAATGCCTGTTGTAACATACCTTTTTCCGATGAATAAGATTCTCATTGCTCGTATAATGAAAGTATTTCAATAAAGAATTGCATCTTCCTAGTGATTTCATCTTTGCATTTATACGAAAGATTATTGTGCTTGGACATAAAAGTCCATATTCATGCACAGTCTCAAAAAATAGTATCTGCAAACTTTTTTATTTATTTTCTACCCGTAAAATCTCTAGCTAAGGCCCTTCTGGGAACTATGAGCAGCATCTTCATATAGAATTTGTTTTAATTAATTGTTTAATAATTATGAATTCGAGAATGATTGTGGAACCTAACCCAGAGCCGATATTTCTATGTATGGTCAGGGCTCTATGGACGGTAGTGAAATTATTGATTCAGTAAAATACGAATTGCAGAAATGGGTTTGGACTTATCGCGTTTCAATCCATTCCGTCCGGAATATGATGATGCTATGCAAGTTTCCCATGGGCCTGGTCAAACCTGTCGTGAATTCGTTGAGCTAAAATTCCTGGAATTGATATCAGAAGGTGAATTAGAAATTTGAACTGCTTTTTGTCGGCCATCTTAACTTTTTCTACTTATAGCATCCAAAGCGGGATCTGTTCACATCGGTAGACGTAAAGTAGTTGAAGCTCTGCGAAGTGGAATAAAAGGGATTGTTTTTTTGCATGGAGAATGGCCTTATACATATAATTTATCAATTTGTCGAATGTGCTTTGAGAATGGTGTGCTCTACCGTGTTTTGGCATCTGGCTCGTGTATCCAAAATATAATAAACGAAAGCAGCGATATTGTATTGGTTGAAAACCATTGCAGTTACAACAAACTCTACAGTTGGTGCAAGACAGCAATTCAAATCTTAAAAGACTGACAAACTATGATAGTTTCTCTGTTATTATGAAGTTCATGTTAAGTTTATGTAGAGATTTAATAAAGCATTCAATCCATCCAACGACCTTCTATTAGTATTGTAGGAATAATTATTCTTACTGCGCATGGTTGACTATATTTAGATTTGAATGAATTCATGCGCAAATCGTTTTCGAAATATAGATACGCTTTATTAGGAATTTATTGAACTGAATCGACATATTGGTAGTAAGAATTCTGGGGTAACTTATATTTGAGGTTAATTTTACGTTGGGAAGGAATGGACGAGTGCAAAACTCCTTGTTGGGAATATAATTTGATTAGGGGAGTTGCAGTCTTGTGATATTATGATTTCATTCTAGTGAATACACAGAAATTCAATTAATCTTCAGAAATAAAGTGATTTCAACAAGAGCGCTGGGTTTTGCTATTGAATAAAATACAGTACTCACCAGATTATTTCTTATAGAAACCTCAATTCAAATATTCCATCAGCTTTTTTTGGTATCAGATGAATGAAATCAGACGAATCACCTCCACGATTTCGGTTACATGATACATTATTTTGATGAAAAACTATACAACAGAATTAGACAGGGTTTTTCACGAGGAACCTCACCCATATTTATACGGGAAACTACTGAACGTATTTTCATGAAATTCATCACTTATAAGTATTTCACGATGCTGATAAAATCTAAAATATTTTCAAGGCATGAGCACCTCCGGTTTTTCCGGAAATGACGTCAACTTCCGTTTTTCAGATTAGAACACCATTTTTTTATTGCAGAAATAGATTCCTTAGAAAATTTCAAGTTATTTTGATGTAACTTTTTTCAGTTTTGGTTGGAAAATTCTCTCTGAGCGGGAAAATTCGAAAAAAAAATCGAAAATAGAGCTCCGATGAAACAAGAATAACTACGAGGTTTTTGGATGGAGAATTTCCATTTTTGGGATTTTTAAAATGTAAGATTGATCCACTTTAAACGTGATCCATGATACAGGGGGTGAAAAAATCGCTTTCAATATTAGGGATGACAAAATCGTGAAAAATCATTTTTTTCAAATTACAACCCCATTTTTTTATGGCAGATATTGAATCTACGTTAAAAAATAATGTGAGTATATGCATCACACCCTCGCCCTAAATTGGATATTTTCTGAGTTATTCACAAAAAACTGTTTTTCGTCTTGAATTTTCAGATATTTCTTCTCCCTTCATGCCAAAAAAATGAAATTTTCAGGAGCTGTTATTTGAACCATTTCACCCCTTCTCGAAACCGACTTCAAGTTACTATTAGGAGAACCATGGCAAACTCTCGCAGTTATAACTAGAGAAGATGCTCAAAGTTTTGACCGTTAATTTCTAGAAATTTTTTTATTCGTCTCAAGAATGCTTCGTGCGTTGCTCTTCTTATTTCATCGGGAGGAAGAGATCTGCAAAAGTGTTTAAAAACCAAATTGAGTTTCAAAACTATGAATCTGAAAACCTAAACAAACCTGAACGCATTTCTGACTCGTTCTATGCAGTCCTCTTTATCAGTCAGGGGAGTTGAGTAGACAATATTTTTTATCCTACCCCAAACATAATAGTCTAAAGGAGTTAAATCGGGAGAACGTGGTGGCCAAAGATGTGGACCATTGTTCGCCAACCATCGATCTTCAAATAGCCTGTATAGGATATTTGACACATTGAGTGAATTGTGTGGAGGATCTTGTTGATACCATAAGTCATTATGGTTCTGTATTAGCCATGTCAGAATATCTATCTCCTAAGGGAGAACATTCTTTAAATAATGCAAACATGTGTAGTGTTCTATCTTACCAGTTAAAGTCCCATAATAAATGTGAACATCGAGAATTGCATTATTTTTGATGGCGCAAAAAACATTGAAACTCCAGGACTCTTCAAAGATCCATTGTCTGAAGTGGTGGTTGTTCTCTTCATCCCAATAATGACTGTTATGCCTATTGAAAGAACCATTCTTTGTGAATTTAGATAAATCAGTCCAAATTATTACAGTCCAAAAAGTTTTCATTCTCTTGAAATCGAATCATCATAGCTTCGCAAAACTCTGTTCTCCTGACGAAATCAGTTTCCTTCAAATACTGTACCCTAGTGAATTTATATGGGTGCTTTTTATGTTTTTTTAATATTCTCCAAACACTCGATTGAGATAATCCCAGAGCAATCTCGGCATCTTTGAGAGAATTTTGAGGATTCACACGAAAATGTGCAAGAACTGTAATTTCGTTGTTCTCATCTTCTACTACACTTTTTTCTCTGTGTATAGTTTTCTTAACGAAAGTTCCCACATTTCTCAAGTTTGTCATGGTTCTGTTAATGGTATCTCTCGTTGGTCTGGGTCGGTCAGGAAACCTCTCAATGAACAGTCGAATCGTTCTATCTACAACTTTATTACATTCTTCATGAAGTAGAATGAGATTTAAATAATCTTCATTGGTAAAATTAGGCATAGTGATCGATTTTATAACTTAATAAGATTATCACCAAATCAATAGTAAACACAAAATGCTACTGAATAAAGAGGAATTTGGCAGATGTAATTAATGATATCTATCATCAAAAAAAGAATGTAAATAGCTGAAAATTCAAGACGAAAAACAGTTTTTTGTGGATAACTCAGAAAATATCTACTTTAGGGTAAGGGTGTGATGAATACTTTCACATTATTTTTTAACGTAGATTCAATATCTGCCATAAAAAAATGGGGTTCTGGTTTGAAAAAATTTGTTTTTCACGATTTTGTCATCCCTAACTTTGAAAGCGATTTTTTCACCCCCTATATCATGAATCGCGATTTCGATTTTTAAAGTGAATACATCAATCTTACATCTTGAGAAATCCCAAAAATGAAAATTTTCCATCCAAAAACCTCGAAGTTATTCTTGTTTCAGCGGAGCTCTATTTTCGATTTTTCCCGCTCAGAGAGAATTTTCCAACCAGAACTGAAAAATGTTACATCAAAATAACTTGAAATTTTCTAAGGAATCTATTTCTGCAATAAAAAAAGTGGTGTTCTAATTTGAAAAACGGAAGTTGACGTCATTTCCGGAAAAACCGGAGGTGCTCATGCCTTGAAAATATTTTAGATTTCATCAGCATCGTGAAATACTTATAAGTGATGAATTTCATGAAAATACGTTCAGTAGATAATGATGAGGTTTCGTGAAAACTTAAGACAACTTAAGGACTATAGAAGATAACCCAGATAGTTAATTATTTGGATTCTTGTTTAATGATTCAAATTTATGGCGGAGAATCGATTAAAATTAAAACAACAATCTATTTGGTGATATGAATTTATTTTTCTTAGAAAAATTTTATTGAGGCAAATTAAGTAAGTTAGCACAATTTACTTGAAATTAAAGTGGACTGAAACAATTCTTCGCGTTGAGCTATCCATTCAGTGTGAATATAACACCAAACAATTTAAAAGAATAAAAACATATCATGTAGGTACATTATAATTATAGTCGAATTTCATTAAAGCAATTTAAATAAGTTATTGCTAGCACAATTTACTCGAAATAAGAGTGGACTGAAACAATTCTTTGTATCAAGTTATCTATTCATTCAATTTGAATACAATAAAAAAAATTGAAAACATATCATTTACTTCATAATTCAGTTATAGTTGAATGATTGTTCAATCAAAAATACTAAATGTGACGTATATATATATAGTTATCATCTATCAAGCATCCATTGGGGAAAATTACTCCACTACTTGTATCAGTAGGACTAATCATTTCCTGAAAAAAATTAAATTAGCTGAATGATATACACTTTTCTTGAAGGTTGAAATCTTAGAAAAAGGTGATCTGAGGATCTCTTCGTGTGTTAAATATACTGATTCTTGCCATTTCGAGTCAACATGTCACTATTTTCGAGAATGAAATTAAAAATTAACATCCTTTTTGAAAAGGGTTGAAGGCAATAAAAATTCATTATAATGTGATGAATGATATTGTTAGTAACGATGTGTGTTTGACTAAGTGTAAAATTGCTGATACTAGGTGTATAGATACTACTTATTTTCAAGAAGTGTTGAATTTAAAACAAAAGTTTGGTAATTTAATGCTTGATTTCCTTAAGAAAACCACGTACAAAGTTACTGTTTCAACAATTCATGAAAAACCGTTTAGCATCATTGCACATATTTTTCATTCAAAATATGACTCAAGAATAGAATATACAGTATCGTGGATTAAAACTACTATTTGATATTGATATCAACATTACCAAAACATAATTTGATAACGTTCTAGTGTCAAAATCTTTTTCTGCAGCGAAATTGAATTTAACATCCATTATCTCTCAAGAACGTTGGCATATAATCTGCAGATTCAGATATTGATAATTTACTTTCTTTATTTCCAGGCACTCTTTTGCGTCCTCTAGGAAGCACCAAAGGCAACAGATGGTCGGCTCCAAGTCTGCAAAAATTAGAAGAAAAATTATTGGTGAGTTGAATTCAGACACTATTTATTTAAATAAATACGAAATACAAGAAGTATCAAATGACAACACTTCATAGCATTTTTCTTTAAGACACTCGATTTCTTATTAAATATTTGTCAGATTTGAATGAAAAGATATGAATATATTTTCGCCTAAAGATATAAAAATTCTTCATTTTATTAAATTTATTAAATAACGAAACTACATAAAATAAAATAACAATCTTGAATTTTTACAAAAAAGTCTTATGAAGATAAATCGGTTTTATGATATGAAATTATGGATGAGATTCAACAAAAGATGTTCTGTTCATATTGACGTCAAATGTGTATTTTCGATAATTCAACATTCCATCTACTTCATCAAGTTTCAACATATTTTATGGACTACACCTTGTAATATTGGTAATAACGTTCTGTTCGTAAAAATTCGTGTTATGATCGTATCAGAGGAGCTCCTGATTAGAAATCATTATTTTTGAATATTTCTTTGATGAGAACATGGACTGATGTATATGGATTATTGATCATTGAAAAATCAACATATGAATTCAACCAACAAACGTAGAGCAATAAAATGCATAAAAATTCTAGATATTCATAACTCAAGATTGAAAGATTGGTGCATATAGATATTCGTATAGTGATTATATCAAGAAATTTCTAAAACTAGATATAATTCGTTCTATTTTATATTGGACGCTATAGAAAGTAATTTGAAACTTATATACGAGAATTGGACAACCCTAGAGTTGCAATTTGCCATCTGACAGCTATCGTAAAGCTTGACATTTTTGAGGTTATACGTAGTCAGAACGTATTGACATACGAGCGCTGTTTGTGGTGTTTACAGTAACTTAAAAGATTCATCTCGCCAAAAAATGGAATTTAATCGTGAACACTTTTCAAAACTTTCAACGTGAATTAAGTCAACAACAGTGCATCGATGAACTTAATTCAATTTTTGGCGAAGAAGCTCCATCAAGGAGCAATGTTTATCGTTGGTATGGATCCCACACAATTTGTCAATCACCCAAAAAAGGCTCGTGTCGATTGGTCTAAATAACTGCTCTAAAAATACGATCGCGGAGCTTCGAAGCACGTTTATGACATCGTGACAAGTGATTAATCGTGGATTTACGTGTATGAGCCTGAAAGTAAACCGCACTCGACTGTATGGGTGTTTCAAGATGAGCCAAATTTAACATAAGTTGCTAGTGCACGAAACACAAGCAAATGGTCGCCTGTTTATTCGGAAAAATTGGACATGTCGCAATCGTACCACTAGAACAACGCAGAACAATCAATTCTGAGAGATACATAACTGAATATTAAAAGAAAACAATTATTTTTGTCTAATTTTCACTTTATTAATACTATTACACGACCGGTTTCGGTTGTTAAACCATCTTCTGGTGTTAGGTACAGACTGAAATATTTCGTGGGTTTAAATCTATGGGATATCCAAAGTGGTGAATGGTATTTCTATTTGGGTGTTAAGTGGGGACACATTGGGAATATTGAACAGATTTGTTATTTCCATGGCTTCCAGCAAATTTAATTTCAGGCCTTTCGCATTTGTTAAGAATTTTAAAATTTACGATATCCATATGATGTTCTTCAGTCTCGATATTATCATAAACTGCGGACTGTTTACCTGATTTCAGATGTTCTTTTAATCTGGTCTCAAAATTTCTACCGGTTTGACCTACATATGCAGCGTTGCAATTTTTACAACAGATTTTATAAACACCTGAAGTTTTCTCGGGTTTAAGTTTGGATTTTGAGTTATATAATATTTTTCCTAGGTTCCTGAAAATATTGTTTTGAAATCAAGTTTAGAAAAATAATTTTGGATTTCGATTGATAATTCTCCGAAATAAGTGATATGCATGAATTTATTAGTAGGTTTTTCTGTGGTAGTGTAAAGCATATTAATGGTTTTCAGTTTTCTTTTGTTTTCAATTAGTTTGTTTACTAGGGATCTCGGAAAATTATTATTAGTTGCAATTTCTTTGATTTTATCAATTTCAGATTGTAAGTTAGCGTTCGATAAAGGTATGGTGAATGCTCTGTTGATCATAGATTTCAGAACTGCCAGTTTATGATTATCAGGACCGAAGGAATCATATGGTATTATGGCTTCTGAGTTTGTGTCTTTTCGGTAGATGTTAAAGTCGAATGTGTTTCTATCTCTACTTATGGTCAAATCTAGAAAGTTAATCGCTTTGTTTACATTCAATTTCCAATGTAAATTTTATTTTGGGGTGAATTGAATTTAGGAAGTCAAGAAACATTTTTATTTGTCTATTTGTTCGGTTGAATCCTACTATAATATCATCAACATACCGGAACCAGAAAATGACGTGTTTTTTTTTTTTGAAAGGTCATTTGTTTTTATGAATTCATTCTCAAGGTGATTCGTGAATAGATCTGACAATAATGGGCTCAAAGGTGATCCCATCGGTAAACCTGAATTTTGAAAATATAATTTGGATTCGAATTTAAAGTAATTTTGGGATAGGCAAATTGAAAATAACTCCTGAATTTCTGAATCTAAGAGGGGGTTAACTTTATTTTTACGAAGTGACTCGCCAACTAGGGGTTAACATTCTTTTGCTGGAATGCTAGGGTACATATTTTCTACATCAAAAGATATTAATTTCATATTTTCTGTGCTGTTTATTTTAGATAATTTTTCAATTAAATCTTTGGAACTTTTTAAACTATATTCTGGTGAAAATTTCGATAGATTTTTGAATTTACTAGATAAAAATTTTGATAGTTTACCTGTAGGTGTATTAATATAGGAAACTACTGGTCTAACGGGATTGTCTTTTTTGTGGAGTTTTATTAAACCATACATTTCTGGAGGTTGTGGATTCATTGGAAGATGCTTCCTTATTTCCCATGGTGTAGAAAAAAGTAGATTGCAATCTTCTAGAGCTTCTTTTATTTCTTTGGAATATTTGTTGGTAGGATCCTTTGAAATTTGAGTTATTAATAAAGTGAAAATTAGACAAAAATAATTGTTTTCTTTTAATATTCAAGATGGATTTTCACAAAATAAATGAGTCATCAATTCATTCTATTAGATACATAACTATTTGTTTGCCAGTTGTCTTCCAAGAAATAAGGAAAACGAACCGCCGAAGACGGATCAATCATCCTTCGCCACGAAAATGCCCATTTTTGAGCACTCAAAACATCGATTTGATGAGTCATCAGTCTTATAGTTCTGACTTGGCACCGAATGACTGAGATACCTCAATCAGAATCGCAAAAGTGCTTCGACAATTGGATCAAACGCATTCAAAAGTGTATAAATCATAATAGAGAATATTTTGAAAAACAATTAAGCATTTTTCGATTATTAATATTTGTTTTTGTTTCTTTAATCCCAAAATATAATAGCTATTGAAATGAAGTAGACCAAAGGTAACTAAGAATTCGAATCATTTCACCAAGTTTACTTTTTTAGTAAAATGGAAAGTCCCAGTTTTTAGATGATAGTTATAGTATGTGATAGAATTGAAGAATTAAAATGTTTTCTTACCAAATTCCAATTTTGTTTCGAGATGCAAGTCTGCAATCTTCTCATAGTTTTGTTTGCTGGTTTTTGAAATTCAAACGATGATTGCCAATCCCTGAAAATATGTTCAGAAGTATGTTCTCAAGGAATATCTGTGGCCTTCTTTTTGTTGCTCGAGAATTTCCTGAAAAACGTGATCATATACAAGCAGAAACTATTCGATAAATTTAAATGATTTCACTTATCTTCGACTTATATTCCAGAATATTCCCATTTGGTTCTATCCTCGAACTGGAAAGGTCATCTTGAGACTGCCAGCTTCCATTTACTACTTGAGATTACAAGTCCAAGCTTCTTTTACGCTGGGTAGTTTTTTTCTAAATCAGCAACAAAGCAAACAGTTCAGATTGAAACAATAGATGAAATCTAGTTATTCAATTTTCAACTTTATCGAAGGAAAAAGTCTCAATAACAAAAGTACTGTTTTTCATGCGATTAAGTTTTGATCGTAATTTTTCAAAATAGAAATTACAAAGCTATCATTGAACAGAATTTCCTTAAGGTCTAAAGAACTATCTGATGAACGAAGAATTCATCCAATACCTAGTTATAGTCGCCAAGGGTGATGTAGAACCAGTACCCAAAGTTGACGATGGGATCCGAGATTTTTCTGAATTTTCTTCATAATAAATCTTCTTCATCACACTTATATTCACCTCTGAAATGATCAGTTCAATTACCAGATTCCAAATTCTGGAAAAATCACTTAAACTTCATCACTCACACGTAAAAATCGTCTACTTCACAATTCTGTAATTCACGCACGCTCAGATGGTAGTCTGAAGCGAGATAGGTGATAGCGACGACGCTGCGAAAGACGTTGAATACACGCGTGCGCGTTAAACACATCAGAGGTACCACTGTTGCCAGATGACTTGATGGAGTTGTTACTGAGGTGGTTTTTCTTAATCAAATTCGTGATATAGTAAACTTTATATTTTGATTCGGATGAAATCAAATTATTTTCTGGACATGCTGTTAAATCGCTCGAATACATATTAGGTTACGTTTAATTACGATAATTTTTTCTGGCTATTATTCTCACGTCAAAGGAAACGATATCGGATTAATCAGTAGTGATTCAAGAAGTCCCAAGCATTAACAAGAAAGCAATACTGCGTTGTGATGGGTTTTTGATGTAGCGTGATCCATCAAAGTTGACAAGGAATTTTTCTCGTCCTCGCCCTAATCAGCTATTCAATTGCAAATGCAGTAACGCCGATGAGAGCAGATCGATCCAGCGGTTCCGGGGCGGACGACTACGGAAGGGTTTCCGGTGTTGTGAGTCATTTTCTGTCGCCCGGAGTATGCAAATGTCATTTGTAGGCTCGTCAACAAGAACGATAGTGATGGATCATTTTTTATCGTCTATTATGCGGGTGCTGCATGGTGGATGTTTATTGGAGGCGGTTTAGATGAAGGGGGATGGGATTCAATTCTGTGCGTTTCGCAGGGTTGATCCGTTGTTTAAATTGATTACCGGCGCGGATATTTTGTATGGGACAGTGAAAACAATGGAGCGCAACTATTTTCTTCGTGAATGGCAATCAGGTGGCTAAAACGAGGATTAATTCGTTTGAAAATCATAGAAAAATAATATTTCAATGAGTTTGAAGATGGCTAGTTTGGTGTAATGCTAACATAATTTGTATTTCTCGATGAAACTCAGGGTTTGGAGTTATTACCACAATTATTTGTTTATTCTTTTGATATTTTTCTTCCAACTTGAATAATTGTGTTGGCTATAATAAAAAGGGAGACAAAATTTTAAAAAAAGGAGGAAATGAGAGTGAAATGTGTAGTGACATTTCTACTCGATTGCTCTTTCGGAGCGGGAGGCCTTCAGCCCACGACTCTCTTAGTCGTCTTGATGCTTGGTCTCTTATGAACGTTTTCTATTTACTTGTAGTCTTTCCTGGTAGATTGGAAGATATTGCCTCAAGAGGAAGTACATCTAACATGGTGCATTTACGCATTCTTCTACATTATTTTTAAAGTCTGGTGTTTCCATTGGCTCTTCGAATACTCTAGATAGGTGTGAAGCAAAGGCCACAGCTTCTTTCTTGTTTGAGCATGCTAAACCGTTGGGTGTCCTCATGAGTGTAACAGATGGTTTTGGCCTCTTGAACTTTTGTTAGCCTTTTATAAACTATGATCTTCAGGGGTGATTTGCTCGGTATACTGTTCGAAGTAAGCGTTTTCATTATCTTTCAATGTCATTGTTAGGCTACGAGACAGTCTTCTATACAGGGTCTTTCACGAGGAACCTCACCCATATTTATACGGGAAACTACTGAACGTATTTTCATGAAATTCAGCACTTATAAGTATTTCACGATGCTGATGAAATCTAAAATATTTTCAAGGCATGAGCACCTCAACATGACGTCAACTTCCGTTTTTCATGATGGAACCCGTAAATAATTATTATTTGAGCAAAAACTCCTGACTTGGCACCGAATGATTTCTTCTTATTCCCGTGCCAAAAAATAAAATGTGAGGTTTACATTTTCGTCACCTGCAGAAGTGGTTGATGCGTTAAGAATGCATCTTTGGAGATACCTCAATCAGAGCGGCAAAAGTGCTTCGACAACTGGTTCAAACCTTAGACTATACAGGGTCTTTCACGAGGAACCTCACCCATATTTATACGGAAAACTACTGAACGTATTTTCATGAGATTCAGCACTCAAAAGTATTTCACGATACTGATGAAATCTAAAATATTTTCAAGGCATGAGCACCTCCGGTTTTTCCGGAAATGACGTCAACTTCCGTTTTCAAATTAAAACACCATTTTTTTATTGCAGAAATAGATTCCTTAGAAAATTTCAAGTTATTTTGATGTAACATTTTTCAGTTTTGGTTGGAAAATTCTCTCTGAGCAGGAAAATTCGAAAAAAAAAATCGAAAATAGGGTTCCGCTGAAACAAAAATAACTTCTGAGGTTTTTGGATGGGAAAATTTTCATTTTGGGATTTTTCAAGATGTAAGATTGATGTATCCACTTCAGAAATCTAAATCGCGATTCATGATACAGGGGTGAAAAAATCGCTTTCAAAATTAGGGATAACTAAATCGTGAAAAATCAATTTTTTCAAATTAGAACCCCATTTTTTTATGGCAGATATTGAATCTACGTTAAAAAATAATGTGAATGTATGCATCACACCCTTGCCCTAAAGTGGATATTTTCTGAGTTATTCACAAAAAACTGTTTTTCGTCTTGAATTTTCAGCTATTTCTTTTCCCTTCACGCCAAAAAGATGAAATTTTCAGGAATTGTTATTTGAACCATGCTGTAGATTTTTCACCCCTTCTTGAAACCGACTTTAAGTTACTATTAGGAGAACCATGGCAAACTCTCGCAGTTATAACTAGAGAAGATGCTCAAAGTTTTGACCGTTAATTTCTAGACATCTATTTATACGTCTCAGGAATGCTTCGTGCGTTGCTCTTCTTATTTCATCGGGAGGAAGAGATCTGCGAACGTGATTAAAAACCAAATTGAGTTTCAAAACTATGAATTTAAAAATCTAAACAAACCTGAAAGCATTTCTGACTCGTTCTATGCAGTCCTCTTTATCAGTCAGGGGAGTTGAGTAGACAATATTTTTTATCCTACCCCAAACATAATAGTCTAAAGGAGTTAAATCGGGAGAACGTGGTGGCCAAAGATGTGGACCATTGTTCGCCAACCATCGATCTTCAAATAGCCTGTATAGGATATTTGACACATTGAGTGAATTGTGTGGAGGCGCGCCATCTTGTTGATACCATAAGTCATTATGGATCTGTACTAGCTGCTCAATTATTTGAATCAATATGTCAGAATATCTATCTCCTAAGGGAGAACATTCTTTAAATAATGCAAACATGTGTAGTGTTCTATCTTACCAGTTAAAGTCCCATCATAAATGTGAACATCGAGAATTGCATTATTTTTGATGGCGCAAAAAAAAATTGAAACTCCAGGTCTCTTGAAAGTTAAATTGTCTGAAGTGGTGGTTGTTCTCTTCATCCCAATAATGACTGTTATGCCTATTGAAAGAACCATTCTTTGTGAATTTAGATTCATCTGTCCAAATTATACAGTCCAAAACGTTTTCATTCTCTTGAAATCGAATCATCATAGCTTCGCAAAACTCTGTTCTCCTGACGAAATCAGTTTCCTTCAAATGCTGTACCCTATTGAATTTATATGGGTGCATTTTATGTTTTTTTAATATTCTCCAAACACTCGATTGAGATAATCCCAGAGCAATCTCGGCATCTTTGAGAGAATTTTGAGGATTCACACGAAAATATGCAAGAACTGTAATTTCGTTGTTCTCATCTTCTACTACACTTTTTCTCTGTGTATAGTTTTCTTAACGAAAGATCCGACATTTCTCAAGTTTGTCATGGTTCTGTTAATGGTAACAGTCGAATCGTTCTATCTACAACTTTATTACATTCTCCATGAAGTAGAATGAGATTTAAATAATCTTCATTGGTAAAATTAGGCATAGTGATCGATTTTATAACTTAATACGAATTATCACCAAATTAATAGTAAACACAAAATGCTACTGAATAAAGAGGAATTTGACAGATGTATTTAATGATATCTATCATTAAAAAAAAAGAATGTAATACATGGTAAGTTTTTGCATATGGTTCATAAGGAATTATTTATTTATCACTGGAGAGAAAACCGATGGCCGATTAGTTGAAATAAAGAGGTTTCCGATACAAATTCGAATCCAAATTCGCCATGTATTTAAGAACAACCTGTAACTTTTTTCTCTTGCATATTAGGGTAGTAAAATCTATATTTTCAAAATCTCAATGCGTTGCTGACTACGTTCATTTATTCATTATTATTACTTATTCATTTTTCGTTATTTTACAGTTAGTACAATAATTTGTGGAATATAATTAGAACTATCAGAAACACATCAGTCAACATGCGGGGTAGTAGTGTTATTTTGTTGAATATTTCGTAATGATGATATCTCAATTTGGTTTTTCATCTTCTATAGTTATAACTGCGAGAGTTTGCCATGGTTCTCCTAATAGTAACTTGAAGTCTGTTTCAAGAAGGGTTGAAAAATCTACAGCATGGTTCAAATAACAGTTCTTGAAAATTTCATCTTTTTGGCGTGCAGGGAAATGAAATAGCTGAAAATTCAAGACGAAAAACAGTTTTTTGTGAATAACTCAGAAAATATCCACTTTAGGGCAAGGGTGTGATGCATACACTCACATTATTTTTCAAAGTAGATTCAATATCGACCATAAAAAAATGGGGTTCTGATTTGAGAAAATTGATTTTTCACGATTTTGTGTTCCCTAACTTTGAAAGCGATTTTTTCACCCCCTGTATCATGAATCACGATTTTTAAAGTGGATACATCAATCTTACATCTTGAAAAATCCCAAAAATGAAAATTTTCTATTCAAAAACCTCGAAGTTATTCTTGTTTCGATTTTTTTTTTCGAATTTTCCCGCTCAGAGAAAAATTTCCAACCAACTGAAAAATGTCACATCAAAATAACTCGAAATTTACTAAGGAATCTATTTCTGCAATAAAAAAATGGTGTTGTAATTTGAAAAACGGAAGTTGACGTCATTTCCGGAAAAACCGGAGTTGCTCATGCCTTGAAAATATTTTAGATTTCAGATTCATCTGTCCAAATTATACAGTCCAAAACGTTTTCATTCTCTTGAAATCGAATCATCTATAGCTTCGCAAAACTCTGTTCTCATCTGAAAATCAGTTCAGTAGTTACCCCTATAAATATAGTTTTTTGAGGTTCCTCGTGAAAATCCCAGAGCCTGTATTTCATGAACTCGTAAATATGTGCAAGAACTGTAATTTCGTTGTTCTCACAACACTACTAATTTGTGAAATTCAGTTTTGATACAACAGATAACATTTCTCTTTTCGGCTTGTATTAATAGAATTCACAAGCTTTATTACATTTATCAACCGAATGGTGCAAATAATCTTCATTGGTTTCTTTCGATTTTATAACTTAATACGGATTATAATCTTACCAAAATGCTACTGAAAAAGAGGAATTTGACAGATGTATTTAATGATATCTATCATGAAAAAAAAAGAATGTAATACATGGTAACTTTTTGCATATGGATTTCAGGAATTATTTATTTATCTGTGATAGTTACCTCGATTAGAAAATAAAGAGTGTAATTTCTGACAATTGGGCAAGCAAACGTTGATTATAAGAAATTAATCTATATTTTCAAAATCTCAATGCGTTGCTGAGTACGTTCATTCATTCATTATTATTACTTATTCATTTTTCATTATTTTACAGTTAGTACAATAATTTGTGGAATATAATTAGAACTATCAGAAACAATTTGGTCAAAATGCGGGGTAATAGTGTTATTTTGTTGAATATTTCGTAATGATAGGGATCTAATTTATATGCGGTTTTTTGTCCGGCCGTCCAGCCTATATTTCCATATAAAACAAATTTGAACGTCGATCTGGGGTAGGAAGATAAGTTTCCGTCACTTTTTATTGGGGTACAGGAGTTCAAGGGAGTCAGGTCAGCTCGTATTGGTGATCAATCACTGGACATCGCTTGGGGACCGAACTGATGGACTATGTAATGTCCCCGTGTTCAAGATGTTAACTGGTGGTTTAAACCACCACTCGAGGGACCACTTTTAGATAACTGCGAACAAATAGCTCCACAGAAGCTGGGGCCATACGTGCTTCCATTAACATTTTTATAAGGCCAGTTATCGAGTAAACAGAGGGAATTTGAGCTGGTGTGGGTTCAACTTGAGATCGAGTTTTTTTATGTACGATTCATTTAATACAAGATGCACAAATAGCTTCCGGTTGATATTTGGTCTGATTTTTGTTTTAGAAATCACAATATTCCTATGAACCTCAATCGTTCAGCCACTATATGAGGTCAATTCAAATATACTGCTCAACAATTGATAGGGATCACTTACTTTTTCTAAATTTATTTCTAAAATATTCGCTCCAAGATTATAAATTTAGTCAGATATCAGAGAAGGCTGAAGTTCCGGTTAAGCTAGTACCTAGTTGGCCCCCCACGAGCTCGTCTCAAGCATTTTACCCTACGAGGCATACTTTCAATCAAACGATTTATAAAATTTTGGGGCAAATTCGTCCAAATATCTCGTAAAGCGTTAGAAAGGTCCTCCAGGTTATTGATCGGTTTTTCTGAGGTTGACAATTGTCTAGACATCTCAGACCAGACATGTTCGATGCAATTCATGTCTGGAGAGCGAGCTGGCCAGTCCATCCTATCAATAGCATGAGTTTCTAGCTCTTCATAAACCAGACGACTACGGTGTGAACGGGCATTATCGTCAATTACAATGGAATTCTAGCCCAAGGTAGCTGCAAACGGAACAATTATGGGTTCAATAATCATATCGTGATATCTCTGGCTGGTCATTGTGGTGTTCTGCAGAACAACCAACTCTGTGCGTTGGTTCAAACAAATGCCTCCCCATACTCATATAGAACCTCCGCCAAAAGCTGTTGTGGGTACCATAAACTGTTCTGCATACCTTCGACCTCTTTCCCTCCAAGCAAGAATACGTCCATCGGAGTTGACCAAACGAAATCTAGACTCATCCGTAAATAAACATCGGCTTCAATCTTCAACTGTCCAATTGCGGTGCTCCTCAGCCCATTGCCGTCGAAGAACCCGGTGTTCCCTATTCAAACAGGGATGTTGTACCCTCCCACGTGCTCTCAAACCATGTAGTCGTCGTCTTACAGTCTGGTTCGAAATTAGAACTCCTGTTGCAACTCTCAGTGATCTATTGAGCCGCGACGCCGAGTAAGTGGGATTTCTCCTAGCATTGAGGATCAAAAGACGATCTTGGGCAGCTGTTGTACTGCGCTGCCAACCTCCCCCATGAGCATAAGCTACTGAGTCGTTTTGGATGAACCTATTCCAAGCCCGACTCACGACACTTTGCGAAACATTCAACCGCCGGGACACTTCTCACTGGGTCAAACCTTCCTGTATCCACCGTATGATTTGGTCCAGTTGCACTGGAGCCAAACGTCTTCTCGGCATGACCGATAAGCTGATATTGTTCTCATACCTTCAATTATTATCTCCTTATGTGTTTGAACGAGAGAAAAAAACAGATTTAATAACAAATACCACATTGCTTTTCACTCCACCTGTAACAGCCTACAGATAATAATCGATTTTGTGAACAAGAGCCGATGAAGTGAGGAAAAATTTGATATAATCAACTCAAAACATCTTAATTTTCCCTTAGAGAACATATAATGTACAGGTATTCACGAGATTACTCGAAAAAAATACAGATGAAGGGAGTTCATAAGTGATCCCTAGCAATTGTTGATCAGTGTATTATCGTGAATTTATAATTTCGACTGGCAATTCGTAATTGAATTTTTTTGCAGCTTTATGTTGATATTCATGTCCCTTACTTATGCTGAGAAGCTAGGTCATTTCAAATGTTTATTTGAATTTTGACCGCGTTTTTGCTCGGATTTCGATGATTCATCGGAATAGAATCTTCTCAAATCTCCAAACGACTTCCACGAGTATTACATAAATCTTTTTCAGAACACGAATTTGGACCCAATCGATTGAGGTACCATTTTTGACTTGATATTGAAAAATGACGGGCATTTTGGCAAAACTATAGCACGCTGTTGTGCTAGAATAAGCACGCCGAATGATTAATTCCAGTCTGATTTGTTTCGTCGAACGAATTGCTGCAATATGATGTGTCATTTTCAATTAACGAAATGAAACAGTTAAAAGATACAGCTTCTTGGCTGTGTACGCCGGCAGACCTCCATTCAAATCATCAGGATTAAAAATGATCCACGCTGCGAACGTATTATGCATTGACACTTAACAAATACCTCGCCATTACGTACATAAATCCGAACCCAAACATTGTTGGTCCTCCCGAGATAATCAAATCAAATTGCACAGGACGTAATGACTCGATTTAGTTTCCTCGAATGTCCTGGTCGCCAGCCGAACTTAATATTCACTCTATCAATCAACTCGAATTTTGTCGCTGGAGTTATATATCAATTTGCCGGTTTGAAAATAGAGAAGCTGGGGTTGTTACGGCTGTGTCCTCGGGGGGCCGAACATGGACAGTCTAAAATTGATATTCTTCGACCGTCGCACAAATTTGAAACAGCCGAAAAAAAATGCTATTCGATTATTGCGGTTTCCTCTTCGCATCCTACGCCCGTGGGGACGACCTGCGTTAAATTGATACAAACACGTTCTACAACCCTGTTTTGACTGACGGAAAGCGAATCAGAAATTGAAAGCAGGTTTTTTGAACTACTTGTGATCTATAGGTAGAATAATACAGAAAATAGCGTCCTCACTTAGAAAAGATGAAACAGCAATTGGATAAGAAACTAAACGCTGGGCTTATCACAGAGTCAAGCAGCTACAGAAAGACACCAAGAAGACCACCATTGGGATTCCATATAACTGAAGCATAAGAAAAGCTGAACCATGTAGTAATATCTGAGATATGGCAGGTGAACAGCTGAACCAAGCTACTCAGAGACAAATATGAAAAAAGTTATGAGCAGAAGTAGATGGCAGTCAACTGATAACAGTATCGCCAGATAATGATTACGCCTTTCCTGCTCCAACAGATCCTCTGACAGCTGATCGATCTAATGGTCGGCATATCCATGTGGCTTCTGATGATACCCACTCGAGAGGTTTCCAACACAGTATAGATACCAACCAGTCGTCGCACTTCTTGATTCTCAAAACAGACTGCTCGGCAGCCAATGATGCTCTTGACTGGAGAGGTCTGAATATGGGCTCAGCCTGAAAGACTATGCACCCAATCTCTGTGTTCTTGTAATGTTTCTTTTTCCTAATTCCTGGGTCCTGGGGCATCAGGAGTCTTGGAATTCCAATCCCAGGCTAGGTAAACTGAGAGACATTATTTACATTATCTATAGTCAAAGACTATATGCTCTGCAAGCTACAGGTGGATGGTTAAAGGATAAAGGTAGGAAACAAGCAACAAAGGCACATGCGTACATAGGAACCAAACCCAGGCAAATCAAGCTTGACACTATACTCTCAAGCTACTACACGTTAGAAATTCTACTAGCAAATCCAGCACTGTCAGAGAAAATACTAACGTATATGTTAATAGGAAAATGATGGTCATGCAAGGAAAGTGCAGTATATAGCCCACTGCTTCTGCTCAAGTTATTAGCGCAACCGAAGAACAAATGTACGATATCTCCTATCTCTCCGCTTTCGCATAAATTCGTATCCCTGAGTCCTATTCTGTGAAGGTGGGATGAAGTAAGGCAATGACCGGATCTTAACCGTAGGAGAACCGTGAAGAATCTACGAGGTCGATTAATTTTCGAGAACCAGGGATTGTCCAGCGTGTGGTGTATAGCGCATAAATGCACCCTTTTAGGGTACATATCTCGTAAAACTGATTAATCCAAGTGTCCTTCAATAGTCTACGAAAGTCTGGCCACAATTCTCGAGGACCACCAGGGATGGAAGGGGGCCCACTTGATATCTGCCTTGATTGGCTAGCATATCAGCAATATCATTGCCATGTATATAAGAATGGCTGGGAACTCAAATGCACCTGATCACAAATCCAGCTATCCTGACCTGATGCAAAAGTTTGAATGCTCTAACCGAGATACAATCAGTTTTGGAGTTGAAATTTGCAGATTTAAGAGCCTCCAACAAATCTGACACAATTAGAGATCTTGAGATATTATGCTGCAGAATTATCCGAACAGCAGTTCCCACTGCATACATTTCTGCGGTGAATATGGACCAGTGATCTGGTAGGCGAGCTGACATCCTTAGCAGTGGGTTCGAGCAGTATACACCATAGCCTACAGAGTCGGGGGATCTGGATAGCGAAGCATCTGTAAATATAATTCGATGTTGGGGAAACTTTTCTGCCACCAATGCAGCAAACTCTTGAGGGTTCGATAACGAATACTTAGGAAGACCCGAGTTGTGTACATATATTTTGCTTAGTCTTATCTCAAGCGGAATTTCATAGAAAGGTATGTTTTTGTATGCCATTTATGAGTCGCTTTCTGGAAGAGAGGTCAAAAAAGGCCCGAATAAGAGGAGGGATGGTTGTATGTGCCCAAAGATGGTCTAACTGTTCATGCTCTCCAATCATCTTGCACACTGGATGGTATTCCAGAACAGCATATTGTGCTCTATCTAGACGCTCCAAGTTGGATTTGGAGCATCTCCCGTAAAGAAAGCTCGCATAATCTAAATGCGGTAGAGCCAACACTTTAAATATTCTGATCAATACGGCTGGATGGCAGCCCCATTTCGTCTTGCCCAAGGCTTTGATGATATTCAGTGCTCCTAAAGTTTTGGCACATGCAGTGGCAATCTGCTTGCCCCAGCGGAAATTGCTCTCAAGATGGACACCTAGATATTTGACTGAGGGTTTCCAAGGTATAATGTGATCTCGACAAGATATGCTAGGGGGGGAACCTCATATTTTGGTCCTTGTTCATTGTTTTCATCAATAATTCTAAGATGTGTGGAATAATGTCATTATTATTATTGTAGACATCTTGAATAATTCCTTTTTATAATTAATTCGTTTAATATTCAGAAGAATATAATTTTTTCGTCATCTATTTATCATTAAAAGAAGAAGTTGAAGAAAAAAATACAACCTAACCAATAATTCAGTGGAATATCTTCGAGTCAAAATCTACTAGCAAAGCTCATTTATTTGATCATTTATTTTCATTCCAAAAAGTATCCTGTCTCAATTTTGTGTTATTTTTAAATTAATTCCAAAATGATTAACAATTGTAGCGTATACAACTGCAAAAACAATAGTTTCAATAATCCCAAACTTTCTTTTTTCTGAATACCATAAGACACCGACAGGTGAGTGATACATATAGTATTATAGAAAATGTTGTTTATTAAAAGCTCCGTTATTTGAGTAGTGATTCATTCAATTAGTTGAGATTAGTTGAGATATCAGGAACCAATGAAATTTCAGGAGGTTTACAATTACTGTCGTCATTTCTTTACGATAAGTTGTTGAGATATCAGGAACCAATGGAATTTCAGGAGGTTTACGCCTACATGCAGAAGAGTGAAATTTTTTTAGATAAAGATTTTAGTGTGTGTCTATATGATTTTCAATTTTATAAATAGAAATAACAATTATATAATATATATATATATAACAATAATTCAATAGGTTTTTAATTTTTGTTCCACGATAATAAGGGAACCCTTTCTAGAGAACACTCAGCATATTTAGCGCAAGGGAGTGTTTACGGGAGGGGGGTACTGGGGGTAAACTGTCGAAATGTTGATATCAAAAAGTTATTGGGCTTATTGCCCAAATAATAATTCTAGAGGAGTTTCATCATCAAAAGTTTCTCGTCAACAATAATTTCTGTGTCGAACGCAATCGCCTGAACAGGAATACGTTTGAGTTAAGATTATATTCAATTCACTCTTCTACAGAATCATATGTAAGGAAAACCCGATTAGCAAGATATAAATTGTAATCATATACCTGATGTCATAAATATGTATCCAACCCATGCATACTCTCAATATTGTACCTAGTTACCAGATTACACTATTCGAGTGTTGAACTGTCAGGAATAAATATGCGTCTTTGCCAGAAAAATGAGAAGTCCATTTGGTGACTGTAGAGAGAGAAACACAATCCACGTATTTTGCACATGCGGATATAAATTATGAACTTTTCTACAAGTTCGAATGCCAAGGTTCGTACAGATTATCTGAATACACTGGCAGACAAAAACAGAGCTTCGAAAGGTATATTCAATGCCTAGTTCGGTAGTCTTAATTTCTGTGATAACAACTAGCAACATACTCATTTTCTCAGATCGACTTTAGTCGATGCCGTCTTTATATTCTCAATCATGACCAAGCGCTGTCTTTTCCTGGCCTCAGTTGCGAGTTTCAAAATACGCGGTATCAATGGTTGTACTTTTGCGTTTTTGCGTTGACTTAGAATTTTTTTTTTCACAGGTTGAAGGCAATTAGATCTAAGTATTTGATATGAATTTCAACTTGATAGCTCTACGCGTTCATGAGGAAAAAAGTAATAAGTTTATATTTATTAAAAAATATATATTTTGTAATGTAACTAAACATTTAAGGTTTTCGGAATTTTTCCTTTATGTGTGCTATAAAACGTTGCTTCATGCCAAATTTCAAGATTCTAGGTCGACTGGAAGTACCCTTTAGGTTTTGATTCCCTTGAGAGTACTTGCGAGTTTCAAAGTATGCAGCTTAAATTGCTATTTCTTTTAATTGCGTTGACATAGAAGTTTGATTTTGTTATAGCTTAAAGGTATTATAGACCTGAGTATTTGGTATGAATTTCAATTTGATACCTCTACGCGCTTATGAGGAAATGGGTAGTAAGTTTAAAATTATTAAAAAAATATATATTATGTGATGTAACTAAAAATTTATGGTTTTCGGAATTTTTCCTTTATGTGTGCTATAAAACATTGCTTCATGCCAAATTTCAAGATTCTAGGTCGACTGGAAGTACCCTTTAGGTTTTGATTCCCTTGCGAGTTTCAAAATATGCAGCTTAAATTGCTATTTCTTTTAATTGCGTTGACATAGAAGTTTGATTTTGTTATAGCTTAAAGGTATTATAGACCTGAGTATTTGGTGTGAATTTCAATTTGATACCTCTACGCGTTTATGAGGAAATGGGTAGTAAGTTTAAAATTATTAAAAAAATATATATTATGTGATGTAACTAAAAATTTATGGTTTTCGGAATTTTTCCTTTATGTGTGCTATAAAACGTTGCTTCATATTGTGAACTCAGGATTTTTCAACATAAGCGAAACCGTAAATTCTACTGAAGAGATAATCAATAAATACATAACCTCTTATCCATGTTTGAAAAGTGAATTATTCAAAAATAAATAAAGTTAGGGGGATGGATCAGAAATGGACAAAATTAAAAATATCGTCCTCGTAATATGTAGGCTAGTTTCCTCATCAAAAGTGTCCAATTTGGACAACTCTCTACCCATTCATAGGAGGGTCAGTAATTTTGATCCAGGTAATGATGACATTCAGTTGAAGGGCTCTAGAAACCTTTAAACACCCCAATCAGTGGGACTTTCCGAATTTCAAGAATCCACTTTGATCAACGGATGTTGAAGAAACCACCCTCGGTGATTGCTGGGCTTAGGGGAGACATTCTTCGACCCAATGAGTTCACGATAAACTACTGATTTAGTTGGATAAAATCTACTGGAAGGGAAACATGAACATATCTGATTTAGAGAAATTAATAGAAACTACAAGTAATATTTCTTCAAATTCCCAGAGATAATGATAGATCTCGCTTCACTGGTCCCAAACTGGATCATTTCCTTCGAATAATATAAAGATTAAAGGGGAACATTTTTCATTATTTTTCTGGGTCGATTGTTGTAATTCATAAACTCCAAGGGGTGGCACTAAAAAAGACGTATTCTACAAGACATTCATTCGCATCCCTCTGAATAGTAATTAATATTCCTGCTAACTCATTTATTTGTCAATGAAACTTTATTATAGCGTCAGAATTTTCTCCTGAATATTTATGATCATTAATCGTGCGAAAACTCCGAGGCAAAGATGAGGAAAGTTAAGCGTACCGTCGAAAAATTACGTTGGATGGCTGTTCGCCCCCGAATTTCCATATTTCAGGGATGAAAAATGAGCTTACCCGGAACAGATTTGTCAGAGAGCGCCTCATCAACTGGCCAACTGACCAAACAAACTCGAAGAAATGGGGCAGAGGAAAGGGAATTGCCACAAATGCGAAACCATTTGGCAGACGTTTCTACGTTGCGCTTGATTAAGGAATAATATTTCAGAGTTTTTTATGCTATACATTTGTTTTCATTCCATTTGTCGTATTTCCACTCCAAGTCGATGCAACTTTCTAATCCTGGGCACTACATTTTCTTCGTGTCGTCTAATCTGTTGAATGAATCGAAAAATTAATTGAAGTGATAGTGACCCAAAGGCTTGATTTTTTAACTCCATCTTCATGAAGTATGTTTCATATTAACTTTAAATCTATTCAAAAGTCGTGTACGAGGGTGGCCTTTTATAATTCAGGATTGGACAAGCCTAGTGATATGTTGCAAATCTGCTTTATCGTAAAGCTTGACATTTCTGAGGTTATACTTAGTCAGTACGTTTTGACATACTAGCGCAATTTGAGTTGTTTACAGTAACTGAAAAGATTCTTCTCGCCCAAAATTGAATTAAATCTTGAACATTTTCATGCGATTAATTTTCGGCTTGGATTAACAATGCATCGATGAACTTAATTCAATTTTTGGCGATGAATCTCCATCAAGGACCAGTGATTATGGACAGTATGGTGAATTCAACCGAGGTCATAGTTCACTCAAAGAGGGATTTCGTGAAGGTCAGTTGTTGTTCCGGAAACCATTGATGCTGTGCGCCAAGTGATATTGCAAGATCGCCATTTATTCATTAATTTATTGATACATCTCATGCAGATTCCACAATACAAGAGTATTCTAGTTTTCGATTTTTGAGTCGGCTATTACTTATAACAATTGTACACTAATAATTATCGATCCGAGTTAATTTTATCCATTACGGTTTTTGAATATACAATAAAAAATTGAAATCTTCAATAGAAGAATGAAACAAAAAAAAATACATTTCAGTTAGAACTTTCAAGTTGTAATTTTGAAATTATTTTGAATTATTCATACAATATTCACTCTATTTGAGATGTTGAGTGCGAAAACAACTCACATACATCCTGAAGCCTATTGTTCTTATCACACATTAAACGTATTGGAGAAAATTTCATTTAATTTGTTCTAGGGCAAGGTAAATAGAATGCAGAATGAGATCTCACATTAATCTTCTGTACTGAAAAAGTATTTTATCAAGTGTAGCACTGTCAGTATTTTCATTTGTAATAGTTTTTAGTAGGTAAACTATTTCAGCAATAAATCTTCTATTTTCTAGTGTTATTGAATTATAATTTTTTAAATTATTATTAAAACTATTTTTTCGTACTTCCGGGCCTAAAGTGACAACTTCACTCCCTTGTGACAGGTACTAAAGTGTCACATTTAATCCCTCCGGGATTAAATATTGACGAAACTCCCGGAACGATTAAATCACAAACAAACGAATTTAAGGGATATTTTATTGAAAAATACAATTATTTAGAATGGTAATTAACGTTAATATTCAAATTAATATTGTGACAGTTCGTCATATTGACCAGTCTTTCCTGGGTAAATGCAGCAGGTAACTGACGAGTAACAGATAATGGGTGGCCCATTTAAAAATTGGAATTTAACTTTGCTATAAAAAAAAACTGCTCAATATTTTCCAATAGTTGAACATTTATTTAAAAGGTTGGTTTATGACATTTATTTATGAAAAATAATTTCGGCCAAATGACCACCACGGTTGACTTGGCAGTAGCCTATTCGTTCCACCCAATTTTTTAATACATTTTCGATTGTTTGGGGCTCTATTTCACCAATAGCAGCTCGAATTTCGGTCTTGAGGTCTTCAATTATTTCTGGATTGTTGGCGTAACACTTATCTTTCACCGCTCCCCAAAGATAATAATCCAATGGCGTCAGATCGCAGCTTGGTGGCTAATTCACATCAGCATTTCTGCTGATTATTCGATGCTCGAAAATGCGGCGTAAAACATCGATTGTGGCGTGTACTGTATGGCTCGTTGCACCGTCCTGTTGAAACCAAACATCGTTCAAGTCGTTAGCTTCAATGAAAGAACCAATCGTTCAACATTGCGCGTTAGCGCTCGGCATTGACGGCAACGGTTATGGAAATAAGTGTTTAATATTTCCCAACTTTTCAAGCGAATAGCGTCCCATTTCGTAAAGTCAACTGTCTGGCTCTGGCAGTGATGATGCTAACATGGTTTGACCAGCGAAGATCCTCGGAGACAGTTATACCCAGGTCACAGTGACTTGAAACTTTTTCAGCCTATCGCCGCCGATGAAGTACTCCCTCCTCGGGTTGTTTCTACCAATATGAAGAACACAGCACTTCTCCACATTCAAAGGAAGTAATCATTCACCACACCAAACATTCAATTCATTCAGGTCACTTTGCAGAGTATTGAAGTTGGATAAGGGAAAGTTGAATATTTTGGTATCATCTGCAAACATAGAGCACGAAGAGTGCAGTAATCTAGGTAAATCGGAGGTGTATAATAAAAATAATATATAACAAAGGGCTCCCGGGACTGGAGAAGGAACGATCGACCCTGACGTGGAAAAAACGATTGGATAGATAAGCCCCAATCCAAGCAAGAACACTTCCCCTGATTCCAAGATGAGAGAGCTTAGCAAGCAACCGACGGTGAGGGACCCTATCGAAGGCCCTGGAGAAGTCAAGGTAGATAACATCCACAGGCTCCCCCCGATCCCACGCTTTAGTCCACTCATTGATGCACAAAATGAGGTTGGTCATGGTAGAGCGACCAAATAAGAATCCGTGTTGTTCATTAGGGATAACATCGTTTGATAACGCAAATAGGGTGATCTGGTCCGAAACGATCCTTTCCAAGACCTTGGAAGCCGTAGAAAGCAAGCTGATGGGTCTGTAATTGTGCGGTGATAATTTATCCCCTTTTTAAAAACGGGTGTTACGGAAGCAGTAAGCCAGTCGCAGACAGAATCGAATACTTGAGGGAACTAGAGAAAATTTTATAAAGGGGAATAGAGGGAGAACCCGCGCAGCTCCTGAGAAGCTTGGAAGAAAGGCCATCGAGACCTGGAGCAGTATCCTGAGCTGAGCCAAGTACCCCGAATCATCGATCTTGATATCGGAAATCTCACCAGAAACCCTAGCAAACCTAACCTCTGGAAGAGGTCCGTCGGGCTCCCTCACGAATGCAGAGGAGAAGACATAGGCAAATACCTCGGCGGTCTCAAGGGAATCCTCACAGGGACGGCCTGCCCGGCCGTAGACGGTCGGAAAGCTAACTGTTCCATTCATAGATATCTTGAGGTACTTGAAAAATTTGTTTCGGTTTTTCGCAGATGCGAGTCGCTTCTCGTACTGGATCTTTGCCTGCCTTAAAGATGAAGAGACGTTGTTTGAATACTCGCGATGATCTTGAAGATCACGGACTGATCTAGTCCGGAGGAACCTCTGCCACAGTGCCATGGCTTCGCGCTGTTTGTTCTAACCCAACGACTGGTCGTGCAAGCGGACACAACCTCATAAATTACCCCATAAAAGAGCGCCACATCCCTTCAGCATCCCCTCGTCGCCAAATATCAGAGACCAGTTTTTGATTCCGACAGTTCAGATGCTTTATCATCGTCTACACTACGAACTTCTTTAAAGGACCCAGAATTTGGACTTAACAGTCGAAACTGCAACTCGGTTGCCAAGGTGGAATGATCTGATTTACCGAACGGAGGCAAATAATGGATATCCGAGACGAGGCTGGGGTCTGACACTAGAATGAGATCGAGCACTGACGGAACCTGTCCAGCCCTGAATCTAGTAGGTTTATCAACCAGTTGATGGTAGGCGGTCTTACTGATGAGGTCTGCATAGGCAAAGGAGGGAGAACCTAAAGGTGGTAGAGCTCTTAGAGGCCATACAATATCTGGACAGTTGAAGTCTCCAGTTATGAAAATATTGCTGTGGTGAAATGCTGCATCACGAAGAAACTCCACGAACTCTGAGTCCCCCGGACAAGGACGAGGGCGATAAATGCATCCAGCAAAGAGAGAAAATTTGGTGTTGTGGATTTTTACAAATATGTTATCAATACCAGGCCAATCATAATGAGAAGTCTCAATCTTGAAAACACTAGCAATGGTGTCACGAACATAAATACATACTCCGCAGTGACCCACGGTTATGGTGTTATCGTCACGATACAAAGAATAATTTGGAATATGGAATGAGCTATCCGGCAGGGATGGCCTCAGCCAAGTTTCGGTAAAGAAGATAAGACTCGGTTGATGCAGCTGAACATATGTTAAAATTTCGGAAAATTTAGAAGAGAGGATTGTCAATGATGTGACATGTCATATTGACATGAAGTGATAGTGGCCCAGAGACTTGATTTTTCAACTCCATCTTCATGAATTATGTTTTATATTAACTCTAAATTTATTCAAAAGTCGTGTACGAGGGTTGCCTTTTATAATTCAGGATTGGACAAGCCTAGTGTTGCGTTTTGATATACTAGCGCTATTTGAGTTGTTTACAGTAACTGAAAAGATTCTTCTCGCCCAAAAAATTGAATTAAATCTTGGACATTTTCATGCGATTATTTTTTAACAACTTTCGGCTTGGATTAACTCAACAACAGTGCATCGATGAACTTAATTCAATTTTTGGCGATGAATCTCCATCAAGGACCTGTGTTTATGGACAGTATGGTGAATTCAACCGAGGTCATAGTTCACTCAAAGACGGATTTCGTGAAGGTCAGTTGTTGTTCCGAAACCATTGATGCTGTGCGCCAAGTGATATTGCAAGATCGCCATTTATTCATTAATTTATTGATACAACAAGAGTATTCTAGTTTTCGATTTTTGAGTCGGCTATTACTTATAACAATTGTACACTAATAATTATCGATCCGATTTAATGTTATCCATTACGGTTTTTGAATATACAATACAAAATTGAAATCTTCAACAAAAGAATGAAACAAAAAAAAATACATTTCAGTTAGAACTTTCAAGTTGTAATTTTGAAATGATAGAAGTATTCATACAATATTCGCTCCATTTGAGATGTTGAGTGCGAAAACAAATCACATACATCCTGAAGCCTATTGTACTTATCACACATTGGAGAAAAATTTCATTTAATTTGTTCTGGGGCAAGGTAAATAGAATGTAGAATGAGATCTCACATTAATCTTCCGTACTGAGAAAAGTATTTTATCAAGTGTAGCACTGTCAGTATTTTCATTTGTAATAGTTTTTAGTAGGTGAACTATTTCAGCAATAAATCTTCTATTTTCTAGTGTTATTAAGTTATAATTTTTTAAATTTTTATTGACTATTTTTATTCTCACGTAATATAAAGTTAATATTATTAAGAAATTTCTTGATTACACCTTCAATCTTTCTTTGTTGACACAAGTGATTAGGATTCCACACAACCGAACAATACTGTAGTCGAAATATAACATATGAATCAAATAGGATTTTCAATGTTTTAAAGTTTGTGAATTTTCTAGTGTTTCTTCAAATAAAACCAAGCATCTTATAGGATTTTTAACTACTTCCTCAATATGATCATTAAAGGTTAAAGATCTATCAAATAATAGACCTAAATCTTTGATTTGAGTCTACCGAAGGGATCACCGTTCACAGCATAATTATAGATAAGTTCCACCTTTTTTCTAGATAATGTTACAAGATCACATTTGGCTCTATTAAGTGCCAATTTATTTCTTCTAGCCCAGACCACAACCTCATCCAAATCAGACCGCAGTTCTTCTGTCATGAGGACTTCTGATAATTTTATATAACTTCACACCATGAGTATAAAGGCTCATTCAATATTGTACGCACATTTGACCGTCAAAAAAATTGGATGAGCCAAATTCAACAAAAGTTGCTCGTGCACGAAGCACTTTTGAGCAAATGGTCGCCTGTTTATTCGGAAAAACTGGAACCATTAGAACAACGCAAAGCACTCAATTCTGAGTGGTACACAACCATTTGTTTGACAGTTGGTCTTCCAAGAAATCAGGAAAACCAACCGCCTAAGACGGATCACCTTTCACTCTCAGGCATGGGCTCAAACAACTGCATTTTTGAGCACTCAAAACGTCGATTTGATGTGTCATCCGCCATATAGTCCTGCATTGGCACCGAATGACATCTTTTTATTCCCGTACGTAAAAAATAAAATGAGAGGTCAACGTTTTTCGACACATGATGAAGATGTTGATGCGTTCAGAATGCATGTTTTGGAGATGCCTCCATCAGAGTGGCAAAAGTGCTTCGACAATTGGTTCAAACTCATGCAAACGTATATGGATTTTAAAAGGGAATATTTTGAAAAACAATAAAGCAATTTTCGATGATTAATATTTGTGTTGGTTCTCTAATCCTGAGATATAAAACGCAAAATTACACCTTTGAGGAAAATGGGTGTTGAACGAAATGTTATGTGAAAGACCCCTCTGAATTTATGCTGAAGATCCAGCCTCTGTAATTATTCGCATCAATTCAGAAACTAATAATAATTCCCTGTAAACTAGCAAAGCTATGCAGTCGATATTCTTCAGCGCGACAGAAATTCACATTTCAATTTCGGCATTGAATCAATCAGATTCCCGTTGACAAATCCGGATTATAGACCCTATTGATCATAGACGTGATTACGTTGCCCATGGTGATACAGTCGGAGAGTTGGTCTTGACATAACTGCCAACTGTATGTGGCTGCACGGCCGTAGGCGCGCTGACAAAGTTTTCAGTAGCTCATTAGGCCTGTAGGCGCCCGCACTGCTTCCTGTTAATCAGTTATGCATGGGCGTAAACAGTGACTGGTCAGTTGAACTTTTCTGATTGAATGAGCACAGACTCACTATACGATCGGCAAACACCCCTCCTGTTCTATTAAATATTTATATATGACTTATTAATCAGCTAACATGTCAATGTATGCTGATGGTCTTATGTAATGGAACTTAATTAAACAGAAGCGTTGGAATGGATCAATCTGTCCGTTTGTGCATATATCTTCCCTTCACGTCCAATGTTGGTTGTCAATAAGGGATCTAACCTACCCCAATTATGACAGGAGTATAGCCGGTTTCACAACATGATACGGATTCAGAACCATCAAAATCTTTTATGTCACCATGTCTGATTATGTCACTAAGTCTGATTGTAATGGGAGGAGCTGAAAGGATGAGAGGATTTGACTAATGCCATATATGTTGTTATCTTGGTGAATTGATTGGATGATAATCTGAAAAAAAATGTGCACTGTGATATTTGAAGTAGCTAAGAGCAATGCCCTATGGATGATTTTCGATTTTGCAAAAAATGCTTATAATCTTAGACTATACAAGATAGACAAAGCATTCCTTCGTAAAATGTCGATTTGTTTTGGCTCCCTCATTGATAGTCTTAACCTCATTGAAAGTCTCTTGTGAAACTCCACCCGGCAACATCGCATAAAATCTTTTTCCATTTACTCGGATCACAATATCTTCAGGGTCAAAATGATCTGAATAAATGGAAATTGCTTTCTTTGAGCAAATACTTAACCATCCCAACAGCGAAGCCCCAATTTTTCGTTTTTCATTGTCATTTGGGAAACTTAATTCAAGAAAACCTCATTTTATGCCATAATAATCTCATTGAAAACTTCCCTATTACAACTTTCTACGCTACTGAACATGTAAATAACTAAATACTTCAGTTCTAACAATACACTTATCAAGAGTAATACCACTAGAGGTGAAAATTTTTTGAGAACACTCTTGTTTTTTGGGAATTATGCGTTTAAATTTCACGAAACGAAGTTATCCTTAATTTCGGGATCACTTTGTTGAGTGAAATTTGTATAATTTTCAAAAAACGACAGAGTGTTCTCAAAAAAAAAATTCGAATCTCGTGTGGTATTTGGAAAGAACATTCAACAATATGAATCAAACGAAATAAAAATAGTTTTTATTCAAAAATAACCAGATAGAAGCATAACAACAAATTATTCATCTTTATTCTCAAAATAATAATTATTGATACATTACGAGCATTATTTTCGAATGATGAAGTAGATACTGATGTTGTTTCTTGAAGGAAATTTTTTCATTCCTTATGCACAAAAGGTCTATTGGGGAAAACAGTGGTCGACTGGTGCTAGTGTGAGAATGGGAGTGCCTCAGGGTCCATTTTGGGGCCTCTTCTGTTCCTCATTTTCATTAATGACTTGGGACTGCTTGATGTACTGATGTTTGCAGATGACAGCTCTTTCCTATTGCGCGGTGACTCACAACTGTCACTGGAGCTTGAATTGGACAGACGGATGAATGAGATAAAGGCGTGGTTCGTGGCGAATCATTTAGTCATGAATACCGAAAAAACTCAACAGATATCGTTTTCCAAGTCGGATCGTGCAGACACATTGAGATTCCTTGGGGTGCTTCTTGATTCAAGACTCAGCTGGGGGGAACATATAGAGGGGCTCAGAAAGAAGCTTAACGGAGCAATATTTGCCATAAGGCATATGAAAAAGAACTCTACCCACTCATCAGCCAGGATCGCCTATTTTTCGTTTTTCCATAGCTCGGCTTCCTACGCAGTTATGTTTTGGGGCAATTCCTCGCACGCAAATGAAGTGTTTCTGCTGCAGAAGAGGGCTGTTCGGGCGCTTACGGGCGCGGGGTCTAGGAAAGCTGTAGGTTTTTTTTTTGTTGCGGAGAGGATACTCACCTTACCGGGCTTGTACATACTAACTTGTCTGGACTATGTTCACAGACGGATCGAGAACTTTCAAGTCAGCTCATCCGGTTACAACACTAGATATAAAGACGACCTGTGTACCCGCTTCCATCGACTATCTGGAAATACTATCTATATTGATGTCTGGGGACCTAGGTTGTACAATAAGTTGCCGCACGAGATCCGAGCACTACCCAAGAAGGTATTCACCAGAACAGTTAAGAGGTTCCTGATCGAACGATGTTTCTATACCGTAGAAGAATATCTCAACTCTGACGTGAAGATTGATTGTTTCCATCGGCCCAAATTTTGTTTGTTCTGATGTGACTATACGTTTGTTTTATATTTAATCTGTGTATTGATTTATCATTTAATTGACGAATTCTGCAATCGTAATTGTATGAATTAAAATCTGTATTTTGTGACCTACACTGTACTGAAATATACTATACTACTATACTATGGCTGTGATTATTTTTTTGTGGTGTTGTTGGTCCAGTTGGAGATACGGTTTCACTGACGCTGCAGAAGAATGGCCTGTTATCTTTATCAGCTGTTCCTCGCCAATCCCTGCTTTGGCTAATTGGCTGACAGCAGTAGCTCGATGCGAGTGGTTGGTTATCTTCGACTTGGTTGTGTTGATGCCAATGAGTTCTGCCGATTCTTTTGTCCATTTAGCTATCGTATTTGGACCGACTGGAGAGTTTTTGAACCATAAACCATATTTCCAATTCTTATGTGGAGTAAGGAATAGTCTTTCAGTGGTTATGTTTGCAATTCTTTTGGATACAAGTAGCTTATATAACCTCACCGGGCAAATATCTTCTTCAAAATTGGGAGTCAGCCATTTCGTTTCCGCACATTTTTGGGCACCACCTTGTCTTGTTTTAGAAAATATCGGATGGTAGGCAATTCGGCCCGTGGGATTACCATCGTTTTCAATTTCGAATTGGAAATGCGAAATTAGGCATGATGAACCCTCTCCTCCGCGCCAAACAAGCCCCAATGCAGCAATAAAATAAAATTTTCTGTTCAAACCGTCTGGATTATCTTCTTTACATAAGTTGACCATATTTTTGTGTTGCTCCAAAGACAGCGCCTTGGCACTAACTTTTCTTTTCTCAGGGTCCACTTGCAAAATACGCCTCAGGTCATTTCTTGAATCCCGCGCCGTTTTGAAAGCCACGTCTGTGAATTCTTCAAATTGTTTCCAAATGTAGGATCTTGACTTCACTGTATTAAGCGGCACACTTTTCTTCACATTTTCCTCAATTGAAGTAATATTACAATTCCCAAAACGTTTCATTTTTATCTACTTTATGGTAAAATACGAAAATAAACTGACAGAACTGCCAAATGTGCTGTTTAAGTTATCGCTAACAACTGCTTGTTTATCGTAACCATGACGACCGCTACTTCCACCAACGGAAAAGGTATCCGGACGTATTAATATTCCTATGCAAATTAGGCATTTGATAAAAACAAATTTCTAAAAGTGAAAACACTGTGAGGTTGAGTGTTTCTATTGGTCCGTTTTCAAAAATTGAGCGATTTCATTGGTGTTGAATGATCAATGGAACGATAAATTCGGATTAAAGTTCCTATCTTTACCGGAACTTTAACACTCACGAACCATTTTTAGTGCAATGAAAAGTAATAAACAATAAAAAATATGAAAAACCTAATACTGACTCTCACAAATTTTCTTCAATTTGCGTATTTATTTTCGATACAGAGGTGGCAACGTGTGTCTTTTAGAACATGTGACCTTCAAATGAAGCAGCGTTGTCTTGACTTTCACCTGAATTTCTTTCCATCTGTGGTCTCTGACATAAAATAGCAGAATCAACTAATGTTTTTCTTTTAATTCTTGCTAATATATCCGATAAGACAGTTTCAATTCAAAACATAAAATTTTATACAATGTTTTCAATGCAAATTGGAGAAAAAGTTTTTATTCACATTATAGGGGAAAAGAGAAACCTACTATTTGCTCAGTTTGGCAACATGAAAATTTTTTATGACCTGAGTGAACCAGTTCAATACGTCACAATCGACCAGCTTTAAGTTTCAAATGCGACACTTTTCAATGTCAATAAAGGGGTTGTAACGGTAGCTCAATGAACGAATTTTGATCTCGCGAAAAAACAATAATGAGAAACTGAAATGAAAGCAAGGATACGCTGGAAGCACCTGGAACCTACCTTGTTGGATGAACCCAGAATGGAAGTCAGCACTGTCCAGATCTCACAATAGCTTTCACACACTGTTTTGAATAATTATATAAAAATGTCCGAGTTTTCACTGATGTGAATCGAGCGTTCACTTCTACAATTTTCAGGTGGCAGAATGAATAATAATCTCCGAAAAATCTGTTTTACGACGCATATGCCACCAGATGTGCGTTCCAAGATTTCCCAACGTATTTATTTATTTAACAACAATGAAATAAAAAAATGAAAAATGAAATAGACCGTTGATTCAGCGATCATTTCGAAATGAAGAAACAACGTATTATAAAACAAAACTATAGTGAAAAACTATACTGAATGTTGCACTAACAGGGGTCTATTTTGATATAGTCCAAGCTGAATATGGAAAAACGATAAAAGTAACACATTTGATCTCAAGAACCTATGGTTAAAATTAACGCAGTGTTCAAAGACTCACCCTGTATATCATTGGAATTTTGTTGTGTGTAGTTACGGAGTGGTCTGAAAATTCCATCAATTATAACGTTTCATGTCTAACCATACGAGAAACATAACTCAATCAGATAAAATAAAATGCCATTCATCATATTCAATAGATAATTGAGAAGGAAACAACAATTTTATAGAGGTGCATTGAAATTGAAAACAGATAGCTACTGCCGTTTGAAAGGGATTGCGTCTACTGTGAAAATGAATTGTAATTGCCTCTGGATATACAGTGTGGAATTGCTCATAGAATGTTATCAATATGTAAAATATATCCTCTCAACTATGAATTCATAAAGGTATTGATCTTGTCTCAAATGGACTTCTTGCATTGGATAAATTAGTGTAATAGTATCTGTATGAAGATCGAAAACATATATCATTAAAGTCTCGCAGAGATAACACATATCATGCTTTGTTAGCATAGGTAATGAATAATGTAGGAATATGACTACTGAAGATTCGATCCAAGTTTAAATATTGAATACCTTCCTGTTACTGCATTTTTCATCTTGCTATACAATTTATAAATAAAGATTCCTACTTAACAGTTCTACGCTCATCTGATTTATCTTTATTCCAATTATTGAAACGAAGCACTACGTCAAAAACTCAGCACAAAAAATTCTTCTTTTGAAACTGGAGTCCGTCGAGGCCAAACTGACAAAGTTCTTTTGAACGGGGCCAAATTTGAAAAAATGTTACAGGAAGAAAGTGGTCAGACTCACCCTGTATAAATTAGTGGCCTTCTCGAGAAGGTATATATACCATTTGTTCTGTGTAGGGCTGTGACGAAGTTTGTACAATCACTTTAGAAGAAGTGATTGACAGTTCTATGATTTTCTTAGTCCATTGCTTTCGGTAAAATGTTATAGCCCTTTTATAATGGGTAACAATTTCCACATGCTGTGAATTTCTCTTCAACGTATTTTTATTTCCTCTCAAGATTTCTCCTATTGTAATTTTCTATTCGTGTTGACGATTTTACAAGAACCAACTATCAGTTTACGCTGATAATCTTATGCGATTCGTAGAAGAGATGTAGCTGGTTCCATTAATAACAGCACTGTTGGATAATAGGCCTATTACTTCTCCTTCGATTCGACATCACTGAGACTTCAGTCACGCTCATTGTTAAAATATAATAACGTCATCTTGTATGCGATACATCAAGGGAGTGTAGTAAATTTAAGGACCGTAGCAAAATTACCAAGTAAAGACTTTATCTCGCGAGTACGCTCGGAATTTGCAACCACCATTAAATGAAATAATGTACACACTTGTATTTTTTAAAGCGTTTCAAATTGAGAACATATTTCGTTATTTGGCTACAGGGAGTTGATACTATCGGTGGTTTTCTTCAACAACATGAACATGAGAGGAGAATCGATTTAATTTACAATTGAAATCAACAAAGAAAATCAGCTTCCATTCGTAGATTCAAATAAACAAAGTAGCCAAAACAGTAACCTCTTTACGGGGCGAGCCTTTACCACTACAATAATTTCATTTGGGCTATGCGACCACCGGAAACCTTTTGAGATTACACAAAAAATATAGCTTCTGCTTTATTATAGACCAGAATATTGCAGACATGCTAGTTTATGCACCCTATTCCTGTTAAAGACTCCAAAGTGTAAAGTTCACTTATAATCAATTGCTCTTCAGAAAATGTTACATAATTTTCCATCTAAATCATTATTTCAGGTGGAAATCGTACTGAATTTATTGGATAATGATTTACAATTTGAATATTGGTGAAAATATTTAGATTCCTGAATTTTATTCACACATTCATTGGACACCTTATCTATCCTCAACTTTTGCAATACTCTGAATTTTATGTCAGTTGCCAATTCTTCACATCACCAATTCAACACTATTGCAATGTTTTTCATCTATCAATTGTAAAGTGATTTAATAACTCATAGAATACAAAATAAATACTCGACAGAGTGGAAAGCAGTGTTGCAGTATTTTCGAAACCTATTCGACAAATGAAGGGTCTTTCAACTAGAACTTTGTTTTTTAATTGTGGCCACACCTACCACATGACAGCATTGACAGTTAAGTTTTTGACATATTCATTGTAGATGCTTTGGCTATCGTTACAATAAATTCAATTTCGCTCGAAAATCGCATAAAATTAATTAAAACCCACTATGAAAATGGTAGTTCTGTTAAGATTACATTCCGTAAAATTCGTGATATTTTCGGACAACATAATCGACCTTCTGAGAACGCTTTTAAGAATTTGGTATCAAAATTTGAGAGGACGGGCTCGGTACAAACACCAAACCGGGTTCGTCCGAGCAGTTCCACTGAAAACATCGCAGCAGTGGTGAAGAAGATCCAAATTTGTCGATTTCTCGACGTTCTCAACAACTGGGGTTATCATAAACCACCACATGGCGAGTTTTGCATAAGGATTTGGCTTTGAAACCTTACAATATTCAACTGGTGAAGGAATTGAAGCCGACCGACCATTCACATCACAGTAGATTCGCTCAATTCATTCTGGAACAACCCGCTGGTTTTACTGAAAAAATCATTTTTTTCAGACGAAGCCACTTGTCAAGGTACGTCATTAAGCGAAATTGCCGCATTTGGGCTTCTGAAATTCCTAGAGTGATTATTTGCTTGCTCAACGAGTCACTGTATGGTGCGCTATTTGGTCTGGAGGCGTGATTGGGCCGTTTTTTTCGAAGATTAGGCTAAAAATGCGGTAACGGTCAACGGATCACGCTATCACGAGATGTTGACAACTCTGTTTTGGCCTATCATTGATGACATGGATATCACTGACGTGTGGTTTCAATAAGACGTGCCACTTGTCACAATGAGACGATCAATTTATTGCAAGCCAAATTTGCTGATCGCATAATTTCACGAAATTCAGCTGTTAAATGGCCAACCAGGTCGTGTGATTTAACACAACTGGATTATTTTTTGTGGGGCTATCTTTAGGACAGAGTTTATACGGAGCCAATCGAATTGATTGCAGCCTCAAAACTCAAAATGTGATGTGTTAGCCGAAATAGACCTGTCATTTTGACAAAAATAAAAAAATTTCGATGATAGACTCTGCATCTGACAGCCTGGTCTTGGTGTATTATCTCTCGCGACAAAATTAGAATTTCTAAGGTTTTGACTTAAAAAAATTGTAAGTGTTGTATCATTTTGAAAAGGGCATGAAATGGACCAGTTTTTACGATTATTTGTCGATTCAGTCTGATATAATTTTTTTTAACAGCAGTCAGTCAAACTTAAGTTAACGTTTCAACTTCGGCATAAAATACAACTAGTTAGACATTTTTTGAAGGATTTTGTTCTAGTTCTCGGTGAAGTTATTACTTCATTGTTTGAAGCATCTATCGAGCATAGCCTAGGTAAAAAAAAACATGAGTTTGTAATGACCGAAAACAGGAGATTTTTAAACAATACACAAAAGTGGCGATATCTCGAAAACCAGCGGACCTTTACCGAGGTCATGTTGATGCTATCTGATATACCTAATGCCAATCTATCTCCAGTGTCACTTTCGCGTGGTATTTTTGGAACGCCCTGTATATGAAATATCTTTTCCATTCGCTTATTTGAGTATATATGTATTAATCTAAACACTTAGCGTTAAAAGTTTTTCATGAGATTCTTCAGCAAACTCTTTGCATACTCTGAGTTATAATAGATCTCGCACTCAGAAATGTCGTGTTAAAAATCCCATAACGTCATAAAAATAAACGTATTCCCACGTGACGTCCAGCACATAACGAAAAAAAAAGCAAGACAAACAATAAGAAATTACAGTTTGCCGTCTATGGAACCTTATCAAGATCAATTTCGCGGAAGACCAAAACATTTCGACGGAATGTGGAACACAGGGCACCGACTCGTCGAGTCATAACCTAGGTCAGTTACATTCAACAACCTAAACTTGAACTCTGAACCCGGGCATCAAATACTTTGAACTCGGCGTCGGAATGAAAAAAAAAATGTCGAGACGCGCCAGTCTGCGTCTCGGAAACGGGGGATGCAGGTTTGGAGATTTCCATGTCATGCCTGTTCTGAATGGATTTTCTCTATTTATTCTCCGCGATATTGAATCATTTCCATTTATTAGAAATGTAACGTCTCAGAACGTTTGATGTGGTCTGATTTGCAAGTCAATATTCGTTCGTGTTATTCATCGTAGGTTGAGACAATGTAAGTTTATTCCTTGCCCCAGGTCGCAGAATTCGAGAATTCATGAATTTTGAGAGGTTTTCACGAAGTAGGAATTGCTCTCCTCAAATTGCAACCAATAAGTTATTTAATCTGACTAATAACGCGAAAATCCAATTCTACATTTGAACTCATAGAAGTGAATAGTGTTCGCCACTTTCCTAGAAAGGAGTTCCGATATTTCAAGGAGTATCCACTCAATTATGTGATTCCTGCAAATATCCACTCAAATACGAGGGTTACCTTTTATATTTCGGGATTAGAGAACAAAAATTAATCATCGAAAATTGCTTTATTGTTTTTCAAAATATAAAGATCTAAACAATTTTACATGAGCCCAAACAACACACACACTTCTAAAAAACATGTAATAGATGAAACGCTATAGATTTTTAGATGATCTATAAAACATCAGTAATTCAAAATTTGTAACCTAGATTAGACGGAAAAATGTCCGCGAGATTTACGTTGAAAAGTATGACTTTTCAAGACATATATTCTACTTGAAATGAGGTATCTCTATAACAGGTCAAATTTTTTATTTTTTTTAGTGTATCATAATTTAGTTTACTTTAAGACATGCAATAGAAGTTTGCAGATGTACTTTATTGTGATCATCTACTCTACTTAAAATGAAGCCTCTCTATAATACGTACAATTTCAAATTTTTTTCAGTTTATCTTAAGTTAATATACAGTTTGACATGTAATAGACGTTTGCAGATGTATTTTGTTATGATCATCTATTCTACGTAAAACGAATTCTCTCTATAATACGTACAATTTCAGATTTTTTTTTGGTTATCTTAAGTTAGTATACTGTTTGATATGTAATAGACGTTTGCAGATGTATTTTATTGTGATCATCTATTCTACGTAAAACGAAGCCCTCTATAATACGTACAATTTCAGATTTTTTTAGTTTATCTTAAGTTAGTATACTGTTTGATATGTAATAGACGTTTGCAAATGTACTTCCTGGTGATAATCTATTGTTCGTAAAACGAAGCCTCTCTATAATAGGTGAAATTTCTGATCTCAAAAACGATCATGGTATGTTTCGAAGAAAGGCTCATCGTCTGCAAATTCAAAAATTGACATTTTATGTATTCAAGCTCATCATAAATATATTTGCTGAAATTTTGAAAGTATGCATGAATATATTTGGAATTCCCAATATTTTCAAACTTTCTGAGTATGTAAGATATTTTCAAATATCTTATGATCTATCAATGTCAAATTTAGAGCAAGAATACTTACGGAGAAAGATTAAGAAGTAGCTATAATGAAATACTTAAGAAATCACTTATCTTCAAGTCAAACACTGTAAAGATCAAGTCTAAATAATGGAATCGATGATATCGTTTAATTCATAGACTGGGGATTTAGAAGTTCATTTTTGTATGCAATTGTTAGATCAGGTTGGTATCCAAAATAGGAGAAAGGAAACAAAAACAATGTCCTGATGAAAAAATAACTAAGTAAATATTTCTAATCAAAAATAAATAATATTAACATTTCAAGAATCAATTTCTGTCCTAACATCTGTTTTCCTCTTCTCGTACTCATATCTCTGGTTGGCAAGACGTAGCCAGTCTTGAACCGCCCTCTTAATAACGCCATCATTGAGGTCTGCCAGAGTTTCGTTGCCGAAAAGTACATAAACAGCCTCTGAAAGCGACACGATATTCAAAATAACTTACTGTTTTCGCAATTGAGTACAAGTGAATAATCATGAAATAATACTATCTTTAAACAATAAATATCAAAATTTGACGATATAATGATTTTAGATCTCTAAAATGACATTATATTCTCATCAAAAATAGAAAGAATCGAAAGTTTATGATTATTCTTTAAAAATTTTTTGGGGGTTAAGATAGGATAAGAGATATAAGGATAAGAGTTCGGACGTGACCACAAAAGTTCAGGTAGCTAAATTGAAAGAGGGATTTCCAAAATTCCGGCCGACAGAAGGCATTCTTGGAAGTGACGGCCGCTACCCCAAATTCCGAGAACTGTCCTTTGTTGCGAGAATATCGCAACAGTATTCCTTTCAAAATCTGACATTTCAACTGTTGATTTCTATATTTCGTAACTCGCAGGAAAGTTTACTTATCCCCCATTTAAGATATATATTTATGGTGCTGGGTAATTTTGAATCGCCCTCTTTAAGGTCTGAGAAAAGACTTTAGAACAAGCGCGCAAAAGGTGTCATAAATTTTTTAATTGTATTTCAAGAAAAAATACAGAAAAACTTGTCCGGTTGAAAAATAACAATTCTTTGTAATTGTTTAAACAATTTCGATTGAATTCTGAATCGGTGCCTTAAAGAGGTCTATTAATTCACTTGAATAATATCCTTCTGAAAATTAATAAGTCATTTTACTTCAGAACAATTATACTGCTGTGATAAAGACGGTTATAGATCCAACCCTACGAAATATTAATCCCGAAAATTTGAAATTTCAGATGATTCACTACAATTTTGATCAACTCAAACAGATTTCAAATTCTCTAATTGAACATAAACCGATTATTATGTAAATATGTTCTCAAGAAATAATTAAAGCTCTTAAAGAAATAACCCAATAGATTTTTTTAGATAATCACTCTATTCGTGTTATCCTAATATGATCAAACAATAGCTTACTAATTTCATCCTTGTGTCAATATTTTTTCCACAAGAACACATATAATCGGTATGTATAAATTATCAGTATAGTATCCAACCAAATATACAATTGTGAACGGTTATCTAAAATTTATCATTAAATAGACTTTTCTAGATTAATGTACCGCGAAAGATAACAAAGGTTCAATTGTAAGTATCTAATAATTATAGAAATATTAATTATAGAAAGCTAAATGAAGTCGCATATTCCTGTCTAAAACCTTTATGACAATATGATATATAAAATACGTCTTGAAATTGACTTTTTCACAATGAGTGCAATTAGATATTATATAAACGTTTTGTAGAAGTCTAAGTGAAGTCGAATATTCATGTCTCAAACTTATATAACCATATGATATAGAAAATACGTCTCGAAATTGACTTTTTCACGATGAGTGCAATTAGATATTATATAAACGTTTTTCAGAAGTCTAAGTGAAGTCGAATATTCATGTCTCAAACCTATATGACCATATGATATATAAAATACGTCTTTAAATCGACTTTTTCACGATGAGTACAATTAGATATTATATGAACGTTTTTCAGACGGCTAAATGAAGTCGCATATTCCTGTCTAAAACCTTTATGACAGTATGATATATAAAATATGTCTTAAAATCGACTTTTTCACGATGAGTGCAATTAGATATTATATAAACGTTTTTCAGACAGCTAAATGAAGTCGAATTTTTATGTCTCAAACTTATATGACCATATGATATAAAAAATACGTTTTGAAATTGACTTTTTCACGATGAGTGCAATTAGATATTATATAAACGTTTTTCAGACTTCTAAATGGAGTCGAATATTCATGTCACAAACCTATATGACCATATGATATATAAAATACGTCTTGAAATGACTTTTTCACGATGAGTGCAATTAGATATTATATAAACGTTTTTCAGACGTCTAAATGAAGTCGAATATTCATGTCTTAAAACTATATGACCATATGATATATAAATGACGTCTTAAAATCGTCTTCTTCACGATGAGTGCAATAAGATATTATACAGTGTGGAAACCACTTATGGAATAAAATTCTTTATGACATTATATTAGAAAATTATAAAAAATGCTGAGACACGTCAACTATTAAATTCAGTTGTGCGTTATGTAAACATAAATTTAAATGTACAGGGTGATACACGTAAGTCTGCTATAGTCGGTGTCCTCTTTTTCTAATGAAACACCCTGTATATTTGTATATTTTTGAAATCCTCTTAATGAACCGATTTCAACAAACTAAATAATGTATGGTCAATTATGAATTATACAGGGTGAAATTTTAAAATTAATAATTTATTTCACTTGAAATATTGGTACTTTTTTAAATTAGCTGAATACAGATTTATCAAAAATCTAAACAAATTATTAGACGTATTTGGAAAACCTTCTGAATTAAATAAAACCTGGTACGCCAATGAATTTTATCATAAATACCTAAAAAGTGCATAGAAACGCCAATTGTCTAATACAAAATCGGTAAATAATGTGGATTGTTATAATATTCTGTCGGTTGTTGATGTGTTGACAGTTTATACTGAAAAAGTAAAATCTTTGTTAAAAACTTTTTCCTTGTCGAAATAACAATGAAATATTTAACTGAGACTCACCGAATTGAGATTTTAATGATGATCGGGTACATGGATAACTGCAGAAGTCAAGTTGAAGTGGCAAACTTATTTAATCAGAGGTATCCCGAATTGCCTAATATTTCACAAAGCACAGTGTCAAAAATTCATGCACAATTCAGAGAACTTGGACATGTCAAACCATTAAAAAGAAAACCAAACTTCGTTGAAGATGATGTGAAAGTGAATATTTTGTTAAGTGTCGAAGAGAATCCAACTTCAAGTACACGTCAAATTGCCCGTGAAAATAATGTTAGTCATACAACTGTTCTAAGGTGTCTTCATAAAGAAAAATTTCATCCCTACAAATTGACTTTTGTGCAGGAGTTAACAGAAGACGATCCAGATCGTAGAATGGATTTCTGCGAAAGATTGATGAATAAGCTGAACAGAAATGAGATAGCTCTTGGTACCCTTCTTTTTTCTGACGAATCAACATTCACAATGAATGGGGACGTAAACCGACAGAACTGTAGATATTGGTCAGCAGAGAATCCTAATTGGATGCGTGAAACACATACTCAGTACCCCCAAAAGGTGAACGTTTGGGCCGGTATCATAGGCGACCATATTATTGGTCCTATATTTATAGATGGAAATTTGACAGCTGAAAAATATTTAAATATGCTTACAAATGAAGTTATTCCTGCGTTGGCAAACTTATATCCCAACGCAATAGATCCTAGCTTACCGAATGAAAATGTTTGGTTCCAGCAAGACGGGGCAACACCCCATTATGCTTTAATGGTAAGAACTTATTTAGAGGAAATCTTCCCCAGTAAATGGATTGGACGAAGAGGTACTGTTGAGTGGCCAGATAGATCGCCAGACCTTACGCCGCTGGATTTTTTTCTATGGGGTTATCTCAAGAACAAAGTATATGCAATACAACCAACTAGCATTGTAGACCTCAAAGACAGGATAACTACAGAAATACGGAATATTTCACCTCAAACTTTAAACAAAGTTAAGGAGGAGTTCTATAGGAGACTGTGCTATTGCCAACAACTAGGTGGAGAACATTTTGAGCATTTATTTTAATGTGTTAAAATCAAATACATCAGCTATTTTATGTATGTGTTTAATAATTGTAAAAATAAAAATTTCACCCTGTACAATTCATAATTGACCATACATATTTAGTTTATTGAAATCGGTTCATTAAGGGGATTTCAAAAATATACAAATATACAGGGTGTTTCATTAAAAAAAGAGAACACCAACTATAGCAGATTTACGTGAATCACCCTGTACATTTAAATTTATGTTTACATAACGCACAACTGAATTCAAAAGTTGACGTGTCTCCGCATTTTTTATAATTTTCTAGAATAATGTCATAAAGAATTTTATTCCATGAGTGGTTTCCACACTGTATAAACGTTTTTCAGAAGTACTGTTGAAAATAAATCTATAGTTAGATATCGCCATGATATAGAATTTCTTCAATATTTAGATCATACGTTTAAAAGATATTTAAAAAACATCATTCATAAAAAACATATATTTTGGATAATCTATTTTTAATCATATTAAAGATTAAGATGTTTTGAGATCTCTTTTGACATAAATGGGATGTCATTTAGATCAGTGTGTGTTGTTTGGGAGTTTGAACCAATTATCGAAGCACTTTTGCCACTCTGATGGAGGCATCTCCAAAACATGCATTCTGAACGTATCAACATCTTCATCAGGTGTCGAAAAACGTTGACCTCTCATTTTATTTTTTACGTACGGGAATAAAAAGATGTCATTCGGTGCCAAGTCAGCACTATAAGCCAAAAACTTAGATGGCGAATTGATATATTACAGAGGATCATTTCATAGCTAAATTTTTCAACAGGTCAATTTTAACTGATGACCTTTAATTGACGTAAAAATTAATTTATACTGGCTATGAATATCGATTCCTATGCATTTCTGTAAGAATTTGCGCCTGGGAATCTTCCGAAACTGTTAGAGGATCGTTCAGGTAATTTCCCATTGCCTGTGCATACAAACAGGAATGTAAATTACCGTCGGGGAAATTGCAAGGAGTTGTGGAGAAATAGGTATCAATAAACGTAATCCATTTATGGGACGGAGAGACAAAGGAGGGTCTGAGATCCTGAACAAATGAGGATCCTCCTTGTTTACGGCAGTTTTCATTGTTTAAGGTCGGTTCAATCCCCAAATTAAGACAAGTACAGTAACCGTATTTAGAGAGATAGGTAGTAAAGTTAAAGTTACCATTGTCGAACCGGCTGAATGCTTCTTGCATGTTAATTCGCCAAAATGGCCTAAGCACCACATGATTGTTCGCTGACATAATTTACGCCTTAACCGTGGGATTTGGCGAGATCTAGTAAGCCGAGTCTGCTGCGGGATGTCATTTGCATTTCTGTGAAGGAGATTGCGGATTTCACTAACGACGGCTTCCTTCATTATCACCAAACTATAAAAGATTGATGTGACGACAGTACCTCATCCCGAGGCAGCTCCCTCATCCCATTCTCCCAGTAATCTTCGATTCCCGGTTAGCCTTTACGAGTTCGCTTCAGAAATCAGGGAGATCTAATTTTTGAAGAAGCAGACTTTTTCACCGAACAATTCTCTCAGTTCCGTTTTATCAGTATACCGAAATTATTACTGTCATCTGATTTGGAAATTTTAAAGAATTATTTTATTGGGTAGCGATTATGTTCTAACAATCCCAACAAAGCAGAGGTATCTTGTTTCTATCTGAATAATATCATAAAACATATAGGAAATTAGCTGTAACTTTCAATGATTCTCCTATCGAACATAATTTCTATCCAAAATACTTAGGAGTTAAATTAGATTCATCTCTCAATTACAAGGCTCATTTAAATGATCTAAGCCTAAAACTGAAAACTAGGAATAATATTCTTCAGATGTTAGCTGGATCATCTTGAGGTGCTGATGCTTCCACACTTCGCACTGCATCTCTAGCCCTAGTCTTTTCTGCAGCTGAGTATTGTTGCTCTGTTTGGTTTAATAGTGCAAATACACAAAAAATCTATTGAATACAATTGAATGCATGATTACTGGCACCATAAGATCTACACCGGTTCATTGGTTACCAGTTTTGTCGAACATTCTCCCTCCTCATATTCGCAGACAGACTGCAGCTCTGAATTCCTGGAACAAATATCATTCTTTTCCCAATTTATTCCCAATTATTTCATATTTTCCAGAAAATAGAATTCCAAGATTGAAGTCACGTAAACCATTATGGCATAATACGTTCTTCAATATGAACATAAGCGATTAAGAATTATGGGAGACTGAGTATAACTCTTACAAAATGTTCAATAAGAATCTCGTTTCTGATCCTTCTTAAAAAATTCCTAGTTTTGATGTTCCAAGAAAAATTTGGACAGTTCTTAATCGTTTGAGAACTGGTCATGGTAGTACCAATAGCATGCTATTCAGATGGAACTCAGTTCCAAGCGCAAGTTGTGAATGTGGATAGGCAGAAGAAACAATACCTCATCTTATCAATAATTGTCCCATATACAGGGTTATGATAAAGTAATGCACAAAATTCATAAAACGTACAACGATCACTTTTGAAAAAAATGCATAAACATGTCAAACGGTGTTTTATATTCCGCATCTCTTGACATAAGTTCCAAAAATAACGAGTCAAATTTGTTAAAGTTATGACGTCATCAACATATTTTTTTAACGGTTCTTTTTAATCTAGATGGAGTTGGTAGTAGATGATTGAAAATTTGTATTTCCTCATTTATGTTATAAGAAATAAATTTGGGCCATGTTTTTGATGTCTGTTGTGTCTGGGTTGTGAACATCTCTGACGTAAACATTCTTGAAAAAGTTGAAGAAATTCTTAATTATAGAAAAACAGGAGCTTCCCATGCACCATATCATTGCAAATATAGAAACGGTGATCGATAGGCTTGATAAAGATACTCAAGCAGAAATACGAAATAAAGTAGTGAATAATATTACCAATTTCAAAAAAGGGTCTACAAAACTTGATAAAAAACAATTACAACTAAATAAGAAAATCAGTAAAACGAACTCATTCCTTAGACAGAACCCTCAAATAACAGCCCTTAAGCCAGATAAATCAAATAAAACGATAGTGATGAACACAGATGACTATAATAAAAAAATTTATGATCTCCTTAATGATGAAACTACTTACAAAAAACTCAAACAAGACCCAACAAACATAATTCAGAATAAAAATAATGATCTAATAAAATCATGGGAAAGAAAACTTTTAATACCTAAAAAATTATGTAATGACTTGAAAATTCATAATGCAAATGCACCCAAAATTTACGGACCAAAATTACATAAGCAGGATATACCATTAAGACCAATCATCAGCTGTGTGCAAAGTCCAATTTATGAGTTATCAAAGTACATCGCAAATTGATTAACACCAATACTTGGAAAAAATAAATATTATGTGGAAGATTCATGGAATTTTAAGGATTTTATAGGTGAAATATTACTAAAAGCAGATGAAAAGCTATTCTCACTGGATGTCATCAGTCTGTACACAAATTTACCGTTAGACATAACAAAGGACATTATTATTAAAAAATAGAGCGAAATAAAGGAATATACTGACCTACCACGAGATGAATTTCTGAAAGCGATCGATCTATGTTTTTCTAGTTCATATTTCCAATTCAAAAATGAATTTTATTGTCAAATTAATGGATGTGGCATGGGGGTTCCAATTTCTGCAGTAATAGCTCAACTAGTAATGGAGGATCTGGAAGAAACAGTTATAAAGAAATTAAAGTACAGAATACCATTTTTCGAACGTTTTGTTGATGACTGTCTTACAGCAGCACCTGAAAATGAAATAGAGGATATTATAAATGAATTCAATAACTACCATCCTAATTTTAAATTCATCTGTGAGTTAGAAAAACAAAATAAAATCAATTTCTTAGATCTGACACTCATACGAACAAACACAAAAGTGAAGACAATTTGGTACACAAAACCAACCTGGAGTGGACGATATTTGAACTATGAAGCCGCAGTTCCAATGGTTCATAAAAAAAGTGTATCAGGAATCGCTGATAACTCTAAAACTCACTAGTCCAGAGTTCAGACAACAAACAATAAAAAAAGCAAAAGAAATACTAGCCATTAATAACTATCCTCTAAAACTAATAGACAAGATCTTCAAAAACAAAATCTTTAGCCTTTATAATACAGAACAACGAAAAACTAGAAGAACCGATATCGAAACCCAAAAATATGTATCCTTACCATAGATACAGGGCTTATCAGAAGCACTAAATGCAACAATGAAGCATTATGGAATAAAAGTAGCACATAAAAACACAAATAATTTGAAATTCATAAACACAAAATTAAAATCAAAAATCCAAAATAATAAAATCTCGAATTGTGTCTACCGAATAAATTGTATGGATTGCCCAAAAGTATATATAGGACAGACAACACAATATATAAAGGAAAGAATATATGGCCACAAATTTTGCAAAAATATGACCGCACTAAAAAAGCATGAACAAACAGAAAAACATAAAATGGATTTTGAGAACTTTTCTATCCTGAAAAAGAAAAAAACAACAAAACTAGAAACATACTAGAAATGATCCACATTAAAAAAGAAAAAGAAGCTATGAACGATAAAACAGACATCAAAAACTTGACCCAAATTTATTTCCATCTTATAACATAAATAAGGAAATACAAATTTTCAATCTTCTACTACCAACTCCATCTAGATTAAAAAGAACCAATTCAAACCCAGATTTGGGATTATCACTTGTTGATTAATTCATACAGGTGTTGCAGCATTAAATTGGAATAAGAAGTTGGAAAAACGAAATCGTGACAGCGCATCATCGTCACATTATTTCATTCATGGCTGACGAAAATATTTAATATTTGAAGATTTTTTAAAGTTTGATTTATAGAAGAAAATAATATCTTGACGGACGATTTGGAAGAAGTACGTAAAAGCTTTGTGTTGTTTGTTGATATATTTGTGTATTTATTATTATGTAATTTACAGGAAATTGTCGAATACATTACTGAAAAAAGGCGTAGATACGCCGAAATATATGTTGGAAAAATAAAATAAATAAAATAATAATTTAACAATTACCATTAAGTAAAATAATACACCCAAGAAATTTTAAACAAAAAAATATATATATATATATATATATTTGACCACTGCGTTTATTCCAACCATAGGTTCTTGAGATCAAAAGACACACTTTTTTCCCATACCGTTTTTCCATATTCTTCTGCGTTAAAATGTTACATTGGGCAAATACCCTCTGTAGTCCCGTTTATTTTGAGTGAAAATTACCTCTACTGCATCCAATTTCAGGTTTAAAAACAAAAAGATGATGGAATGATTCAGGAAAAAGATTTATTTGCAAAAAAGATTAATTATTCTAGGAAGTACAAGATTTGGACCTTTAGTTCAAGTGATATTTATTTCTCATGCAATTTAACCAATCTGTACAGTAGTACTGAGAAATCCACAAAAAATAGATTAAATCTATTGATGCCAAAATATGCATGACTGTTATTAAAAACCTTCTACAAGAGATCATTTCAATTGATATTATTGTTTGAATATTACAGATGAAAATGCAATTTTTTATGAAATTTCAACACCCTTTATCTTTTGAACGAGGCCAAATTTGGAAGAATGTTATAGAAAAAAAATTTTTCTTTTGACGTCAAGAATATTTGGTTAAAATTAACGCAATTGTCAAAAATTCACCCTGTATATAGTTGGTACTTTTTTCTGAAAACATAACTGCTCTAGAAAATGGTGTTTCCTATCGAAAGTGTCTAATTTGAACCTCTCATACATCGGCGTGTTTCAAAGGGAAAATTCAAGCGAATAAGGGATTATTTTCATGTTCATCACTGTGAAGTCAGAGCAGTATGGTGTAAACTTTCTAGAATAATGTAAAATAAGGTGATATCAACCCCCAAGATTCTTTGAGTTCAGGTGGAGAGATATTTTATACATATGTGATTATCAACGCAACTGCAAGATATTATAAACCAAAAAAAAAAAAAATGAGAGAGCCTCTAATCTTTCAACTGAAGTATTTCCCCTTTTTTGGTCTCGTTCTGAATGATGAACATCTCCCTAATGTGAATGAAACTGTTGAATAAAAAATGAATCATCTACATCGTATGGGCTTTTATCATACGAGATCTTATACGCCTGAAATTGTCAATATAACCTGGAGTTAAACGAATTTAAATTCCCTCAGTGCTCAATGAAGCCAATGATATCTCTATCATCGTTTATTAATAGGGAGTAAATATAGACGAAGGGCAGATTCATACGAGTCTCTACCTTTCAGCGGAGTTTACATGAATAATTTATTTATCTCCTCATTTCTATTCACTTTGGAAATATTTGCACCCAAATGTGCTTCCCTGCTACGCACATGACTTGGGGGGCAAGACCTATAAGATGTACAAATATAAAATAAGACCTTTTTATCTATAGAAACAAGCTTTTAATTGTTGCTTCAGCGTATAAGTAAAGGAATTTATGTGACGAAAGAAATTTTCTTTAAACTAAGGCCAGGTTGAAGGATATTTATTCAAGTTTCTGAAACTCAGCCTCTACTTTCTGTGCGATCATTGCTTAAGGAGATATCGAGAAACAAAGACGAAAAGATCCTTTCACATTTGAACACCGAAATCTTGGCAATAAACGGACGTAAGCAACCAAAGCTGAATAAATGAGGAATGCGATCTATACAGTGGTTGAGCAAAAAAAAATCAGCATACAATAACGTCGAATGCAGGAGGTAATGGAGCAGAAAAGATGAACCAGCTCAAATTATTTCCAAGGATGATAGTCAGCAGAATAAGGTGATTCTGTCTGTTTGGAGGGATTTAAAAGGAATCCTGTACGAACTGAATGATTCAATTCAACAAAAACGCCGATTACTAATCAACAGGAACAATGTAGTGTTTCACAAAGATAACGCAAGACCTCATACAAGTTTGGTCTCTCGCTTAAAGCTTTTACATTTTGAACTGGATACAAGGCCACTCTCACTATATTTCGGAGACCATGCACCATCGGATTATTTGAAGAACAAGAAATTTTATGTATTTGTTATACTGCCAGAACGATGGAAACTGCCAATATTCAATTTGAAGAAATATTTGCTTATTTCATTTCTTAAAAATCAATCCAATATTTTCCTCTGTTGTATTGTGAGATATCGAGATTTGATCGTTAACCAATAAAAACTGTAAAACGACATTGAAAAATTCAATAATGCTCTCTAAACAGATCATCTCAACGATCGTGAATGAAGAATTTAAGGGTTGATGTCAAAATCAATGAAAAAAAATTCTCAAAAATGGAAGAAGTGGTCAAAGTGAGGGAGGAAATTATCGAGCTGGAGAAGTGCCCCAACAAACAGGAACAGAAGAATGAACGCAACGAAATCCTGTGGGATTCTGTCAATAAATTATTATTCAAAGATAAATAAAAAGTTGATATCAGTCTATCGGATGTTGAGAATTAATACCGAACCGCCGCAAAAAATGCATCTGATAAGCCACCAGATGCTGAATTAAGTTTCTAGATGAAAACAAGCGAACTGCTTGAATGACGTGAAATCGTGAAAAACACGAGAGAGGATTTAAGTCAGTATCGAGTTGGCTGCCAGAACATTTTCCGGAGAAAATGAATGATCTCATAGTTGTAGTGTGTATGTGGGTTATAGAAAAAATGTTCATCGTATTGAACAGGTGAGTGATCTGTATAAATTGAAACAACTTTACACTGTATGTGTCATGATTTATTTTCCTTTTTATTGATTGCATATCTAGGGAATATTTATGATTTTACTTTTACTACAGAGTCTCTTAGCATTTCTCATGTATTCTTTCATTATCTTGCTAGATTTGTCAATATTTGGGTGGGCTTTTTGTATTTTCTAAATTTGTGCCGTTATTTCATGTAATATTACATTATGTATATATAATACCTCGCAAACAGGCGAGATATAAGGTTCGACGTTTGTGACAAATTTATTATTGAACTATCAGATTTCTATTCTTGTTTAAGTTCGTATAAAGTTTCTAGAAGCTAAAACTCAACTGAATCTGAGTCTTTTATGCCTCTTTTCAACAAAATAAATCAAATATAATAGTACCAATATACCAATGATCTTTGTAAACGAAGCACAATAAACTTCAATTACAATGAATAGTTTTAATATTTGCAATAGGTGATACGCTTCAAAACAACAATGACTTTCGTGAACTGCCTTCAACTAAGGAATGGAAAATACTTTTCCGCAAATCGCCAGGAAATTTTGACATTCTTGTCAAAATTTCTTGAAGAAAAAGTCAGGACTTCCTTACTGTAAGGAAATGATATTTCCGTACAGTTGTTAGTGTTCTACATAAGTGATAGAAAACACATTGCTTATAAGGAATTAATTTATATTTTGAAAACATCAAGTCATTGCTGAATACATTTTTAAGATCAATTTGTTATATTTACAGTAATTTGATAGTTAGTACAATTATTGAACATTGGAGGAACACTCTTAGAACTATGAGAAACATTTTGGACAACATGCAGGGTGGAAGGGTCATTTTGTTGAATATTTTGTACTGTGAAAATTTTATTTGCCACCTCAACCTCATTGTTGAGCAATTCTTCGATATATCCTTCAGTAACGTTTGATGACTTCCATCCGCCAAGCCTCTTTAAACTAGTTATGTCGGCACCAGAGTCAACCAATATTGTGACCAGTATATTCTGTCGAATTTACCAAGTTCAAATAAGTAGCAACTATTTTGGGCATTTTTCTAAATTGATGAATTCCTACCACTTGTCTACAACCCTTTCCGCTTTGATATTTAAAGAAAAATCGGTCACTGTTCATATTTTCTGGTCTTAACGAAACATACTTTCGATAAACATTCAAGTAGATCTGATTAATTACAAATGATCTTGGTTTGTTGGTTTTCGAATCAGGTATGCTGATTAAAAGCTTAGATTCTAAGTCTTCTATATCGTGTACAGTCATTCGGACTAACTCATCCATTCTACAGGCCCCAGAAATACCACATATTACAGCCACCTAAAAAATAAATGAAGCTATAATCTAAATAGAAATTAAAAACTTGTAAATTACCTTAATCATTAAATTTTCTTTATCTGGAGCTTACTGGATAAATTTTTCAATTTCTTCCTTCGTTAAAATCTTAGATTTCTTTGCCCTTTAACCTTGAGCTTGCCGTTTCAATAAAGAACGAAGTTTTGAGTATGTACATATATCTACATTGTGTTTAAGTGCAAGGGTTGACTCAAGCATTGAATAATTGGCCCATAATGTTGAAGATTTCATCTTTAAACAAAGGTCTAGGAAGTATGCCATTACAACATTTTCTGAGAAAGAACTCGTAGTTTTACTCATGCGATAATCCATAAAACGTCTGTATGCATTTTCGAACCTTTCTCTTGATTTCTTTGGCAATAATTCTAATGAAGCAGTATTCACTGCCTCAACCAGCTCTGGAGGAGTCCCAGGAATGGAAATTTCATCATTACTTATCATTTTACCTTCGAGAACACCAGCAATTAAATTTATAAGCGTCAAGTTTGACAATTCAACCTCAATACGTTTCCATAGTAACCCAAGTAATTTTATTAGGAATTTCAAAGCACCATTTATTTGGGAATAAAATTATCGCGTTTTTTTAAATCAATCAATATCTGTCGAATTTTACACGATTTGCGGAAAAATAGTATGTTTACCTCGTAGGAAAAGCCACATTCCTGGACTTAGCAATCAGTCGTCCAAGAATGTTAAGCTTTTCCTACCCGGTAAACAATGTACTATTTCTATCGGAATATTAGCTTGTTGGGGGAAATTAAAATATTTCCAGAGGATTGGCGTTTGAACTTCGATAATTTTCTGAACTGTCGGAGGGGTTTAATAAACCAAAATTGAAGTCAATTCCCCACAATCAGATGCCACGTTAGCCCACAAAGATGAAAACGAAATAGGCGAGAACTGAACGAGCTTCGAGAACTTTTCCCATGCTAATTGCGCTGAAGGTTCGTTAGCAGTTTAGCATAGTACTTGTTGGACTCATTTTGAATTAGACGCCTGAAATCTGCCCAACGCTGAAGGAAATAAACGAAATTGCTATCTGCAAGGCAATATCTGGCCTAGTTTATTGCCACCGCAAGTCGTTTCTTGTGCATAGGAGGTGCGCTCAGTTTGAACCTAGAATTAGGAAAAGTTCATTAACGATAAACCTCCTCCTCATTCCGTTTGCCTTTTAATTACAGTAGCTCGTTCACACACAGGTCTTTATTGAAATATTTGATTTCATTTGCTGCGAGAACTGACTGCTTATAATGAGCATTTCTGTAGTTTGCCTGATAACGCATCTATCTGATTAACACTTACCGTTATACATAAAGCGTCTTGAATAGGTTTGATCATTTCAATTTAATCTAGAGAGGTCTCAAAATGGACCCCTTCATGAAATCTATATAATCCGTTAAATATAATGAGACTCCCCTGAATTTGTATCTGAAGTGAGGTTACAAGACATTTAAAACTGACTGTAGTTTGTTGATATGAAGTAGCGAAGTTCTCAAGATGATGTAGTAGAGTTTGTTCTCTCATTTTACCATCAAAATGATGCGAGAATTGCATTGTGAAAAGAATTTGTGAACAGTCACTTAAGCCTCAATCATTTCATAATGTTCGATTGTTTGCTCTAGAATTCGGGATACTTTCGACTGTTCAAAGATCCTATGAAGAATCAATCCTCAATACATCTTTTATAGCATATCCCCTAGAGATTTATCTACAGAAAAAAAACCAGCCATTTCAAAGATTGTACTGGGACATCTTTTCCATTCAGGGCGTTTGAGGCAGTTCGTATATTTGCTCCAGCAGTTCACTGTTTGTTTTTTCCCAATCTGTGGAAATTCCTTATATAGAAATGTAAACTCGCATCTTTGTTACTACCCCAACGCGGTGGAACTATTGAAAGGACGCTTTGATCTCATGAAGTGGAGGTATAACCCTGCAGTCTCTTATAAATATAACATACACACTGGGGATAAAACGAAGTTCCACCGTACTGGATTTTTGACGCATTCGACACAAAGCTGTCCCTCTTCGTAATCAAAGCATACATGATAACTTTGAATGTTCACATCCAGGAAATGCTGATAGAGAAATGAGAGGACTCAAAGGAGTTTACAGGATCAAAGTTTAGCCTTTGATTCGATCTTGGACAAGGGACTCTCGTGATAACAATGCTAATTTGCGAATTGAAACAAAAAGGATATCCAAAAGTGGTAGTGCGAACTATTAGGGATTTATATTTTCAGGTTGTAAACATAGGGTTTTATCGAGACAAAAAGAGCACATGTGTGTGTCTTTTGGAACGCCTCCAGGTATATTTTAATGATGTATTTTGCTAGCATTCGTTTGAGCTATTCACATCCATTCGTCACATGGGCCTTTAGGCTTTCCAACTTTTTGTCAAAGTGGTACGTATAAACTGTAGATTCTTTTATACATGATGTATCATAATGTATCATGATGTATCATAAGATAACGAGACTGTGCTATAGTTATATGAACGAAACATTTATTTGAACAAATTCAACAACTATCCTTCGATGTACTCTCCATTGTATACAATACACTCAACTCACCGTCGAAAAAATAATACATATTCAGGAATACATCTCCTACTTTAGGATATATGTCGCATCCATTTAATATAGATGAATTGAGGGCTGCAATTAAGTCTTCGAAATCTCGGAAAGCAGCAGGTTTTGACGGAATTCATCCTGAATTCATCAAACATTTAGGAAAAAATGCCTTGTCTTGGTTATTGTCTTTCTATAAAAATATTCTGAATTCAGAAAACTTTCCTTCCGAATTCTGTAAGGTTAAAGTTTTGACCAAAATTGAGTGTTCTTTTCAAGATATTTGAAAAATCTCTTTGATTGATCGATAACCTAGTAGTTATCGATCCATCAGCTTATTATTTAATTAAAGTTGTTCATTCTTTCTGTTAGATATTAGTTCAAAGACATATGTTGGAGCATATGACCTATGTCGAACAGAGAGTACGGAACCGGCGTTCATCCGATAAAGTACAAGAACACTTTTCTTGGAAATAAATAACTTTCTCGTTAAATCTACAAATTCGAACTCTAGTGAAAAAGTGACTATTCTCGCCCAGTGCCTGGACAAGTTCATTCAGCCGTACTGTGAAACCAGGTAGGCAGAAGTCGATACTCCAGCATTCGCATTTTCTTTCGAGTCATTTTATTTCATATTATTTCAGAATTTCATTGATAATTTTCTTTCGTTTTCCTTTATTTTTCAAAGGCCCTTGTCGTGCCATTTTGGTCCTTCGAGCCGGATATTTTCGAACCGCGTTTTCAAAATTATTGCGATCAAGCATTTTGGAATTTTTTCATTTATTTTTTTTTCATTTGCATTTATTTCAATCGGTCGATATTCACCTAACCTCAAAAACTTGACAAGATATCGAACACATTCATAAATTCTTTAATCACGGATAAATTTCTGCGCATGTTATAGAATTTAGCTTTCATTACCTGAGAACATAGACAACTCTTCATTTGCTTTTCTGATCTATGTTCATAACCTTTATTCAAAACATAAACAAAGATAGACATTCTTGTTTTTGTTTATCTTCACCATTTCATTATTTTCTACTCGATTTTCAATTCAATAGATTCAATCTTAATTATTAATTTTATTAATTAACTTAGTTCATTTCAATAGGTTAGTCTATTTATTCTTTTTTCAAAATTACTCAAAACAAAATTCATATTGTTTTCTGCAGTATACCTTGAATAATAATAATGACGACAAAATTGAAACAACTCAAAGCTCGTCGTCAGATGGTTATTGATGATCTCGAGGAAATTCTGAATGTAGCACAATTTGATGTCACTGATGAAAGTCTTCACGTAAGATTCAAATTAAGATTTGAAAGACTTGAGGATATTCTCGCGGAATTTCAAAATTTATACACTTCAATTGTCTCTATGATTGTATCTTCCGAAGAACCGCAATTGAACACTGAGAAGGTTATTCGAACAGCCTTTATGGATAATTATTACACCATCAGAACGACTTATGTTAATTTATTTCCTGAAGTAAAAAACCCAGTAAAAACCCAAAATAGTTGCTCTATCAGTTCGCCAAATGTTAAACTTCCAAAGATAGTATTGCCCATTTTCAATGGGAATTATAAAGAGTGGCCTACTTTTTTCGATATGTTCCAAAGCTTGGTACATGAAAATTCTAACTTGAGTCAGATAGAAAAGTTTCAATACCTCCTAGGTTCACTTTCTTCTCATGCTTTAAATGTAGTTAAAGGGTTTCCATTGACTGAAAGCGCTTTTCAGACATTGGCGGAAAGATATCAAAATAAAAGACTTCTCGCTAATACATGTTGGAAGGAAATATGTAATATTCCAAAGCTACAGGGTGATTCAGCTAAAGACCTTAGGCGAATTCTAGAGGTTTTTGCGGAGAACTTATCGGTATTAAGGAATTTAGGTTTACTCGTTGACCAGTGGGACTTTGTTTTATTTCACATTCTCATTCAGAAATTAGATTCAGCAACGATCAAACGTTTTGAATTACAAGAATGTTCAACAGATATTCCGTCGTTTGTCAATTTACGAAATTTCCTGACAAATCAGTGTATAGCCTTGGAGGCAGTAGCTCTTTCTCTTCCGTCGAAAACTCATTCTATTTCGAATTCTCAAGTTTTAAAATCTAGTTCTCTCTCAATGAATAAAAGAAATTCGACTCTTCTCGTTCAAACGGAAACTGAATCATTCAAGAAACGTATAACCTGTAATTATTGCAAGTTTTCCATCTGAAATCTGTGAAATAATCGAGAATTGAAATTTCTGATTGACCTTTTGACATTTCTGTTTCCGATTTCAAGATTTTTTATAAGTTTGAGGCGATTGGGGGTGTGGGCCAGGAGATCGGAAATTTCCTGTAGTATCGTGATTGAAAGTTATCCTCTTCTCCTTAATGATATAATAATTTCAGTCGACATTTGCGGTAAAGATAATTATCCTATTGTCCCGGGCAAGCTTCATTGGTCTTACGTTGTACAAACATTTCTCCAGAACGTTTTCGTCTTCCAATTATACTCAATAAAAAAGAGGTGGAGACGAATAGAAGTATGACTGTTGCAACTTGTTCACAGGTGTTACCATAATAAATTATTTGGAAGCAGTGAAGTGTCCAAAAGTGGTTTGTTCAGTTGTTCCAGTTAGTGCATCTCGTGGGAGATCGCCTCGCTGACTAGATGGACCGTGACCCATCTGCAGCATCCGTTTTTCTATTAACTCTTATCTTAGGATGAGTTCTTTCTTTTCCTCGTCGAGCGAAAGAGCTTATCAATCCGTTGTCTCGTTTGTTACTTAATTTGAACGCCGAGTATCTAACTTATCTTTGCTGACTTGTCTAGTCTTTACGAAGGGCATCTGTTCATAGTCCTTGACTCCTCTTTCTTCCGGGGTTGTCTCAATTTATATCTCGCCTACGGGGGCTCATGAAAAATGAATGCTGCAAAAACTTGTTTTTTTCTGATCGAACCAATATTGAGCTATATCGCCTTAGTAACCATTGTCATAACACACTCATATTTCCCAAGGGAAATATGTAACGTCAAATCATATTTTATTTCTTTATTTAGTAACAAAATGGAAACTGCAATAGTTGAAATTTCCACTAAAAGTATTTCCTCCAGATACAAAATTTAAGGGGACACCAATTCCTTTTTGAGACGCTAGGTAAGGCCAGATTAGGGGCAATAAATACCATTCAGGATCGCTTATTCGGTGAAACGCTCCACATTAAAATACAAGAATAATATCGCACATATTCAGAGGATTTAATACAGTGCTGTTCATCACGACGTAACCCTATAGCTGACCCATATAGTTTCCGACCTTCTGCTCGTTATTCTATCTGTTCGCTATTTCTCTTCCTTATATCTCGAAAAAAAAACAAATATCTTCCACCATACGTGGGGACGTTAATAAAAAGCTTCAGGGGATGTAGAGATTCTCTGAAATTCAAATCAAAAACCCGAAATAACAAGAAAACGAGGTTTACAAACAAGCATCCATCATGTCATACAGAACACCCACTTTAAATTCGAAATAAAAACAATTTCGAGCAAACATATTTAAAAGCGCTGCCATAGCTGGAGGGTATGATTGACAGGAGGGTTGTTATATGGAAATCGGAATACGAATGTGTTTGCACGTTGCCAGATCACCTATCCGTAGGTTGCTTCAGCAAACTTTCTTGTGCCAGCTTGGTAATTCCTATCTCGATTGTCACAAATCGCGTTTTTTAAGTTTAATCGTTTTATTAATTGCAAAGGCATGATTGAGTGCATGATAAATTCATTGAAAAGTCTGTAATCTTGTTTTATTAATTGCAAAGGCATCAATTGATTGTCGCATCCATAATGTATTCAGGGCTGAAACGCCCCTCTCTGTGTGCAAATATTTTACTTTTTTTTTCTATAGTGTCCAAGAGACATTTTTCCCATCGATGTTCTAACATTTCAATGCCGAAAAAAAGATTGTTCAACGTCGCACCAGTCCATTTATACATATCACATCATTATTTGAAGAAAATCGTTTACCACGCAAGTGTTCTTTAAGTTTTGGGAACAGACGGTAATCGCTGGGGGCCAAATCTGGCGAATATGGTGGATGTTCAACTAATTCGAAACCTGCTTGAGCTATTGCAGCTCTTGCAATGGCGGACCTGTGACTGGGTGCATTATCCTGATGCAAGAGAACACCTTTGCGCAACGTTCCTCGACGTTTTTCTTTTATCGCGTCACGTAATTTAGGAATTAAGTTGGCATAATAAGCACCTGTAATTGTGGCTCCTTCTGCAGAAAATCTACCAAAATTACGCCTTCAGCATCCCAAAATACGGTTAGCATGACCTTCCCTGCTGAAGGTTGCATCTTGAATTTTCTCGGCGGTGGTGAACCTCGGTGTGTCCACTCCTTACTCTGTATTTTGGTCTCTACATCATAATGGTAGATCCAGGACTCATCCATTGTCACCAATCTTGCAAGAAAATTTTCTTTGTCGTGTCTATACCGCGTTAAAAGACGACTGCAAATGTCTTTTCGAGTTTGCTTGTGTGCATCTGTTAACATTCGTGGTACCCATCTCGCCGACAATTTTTTCATGTTTAATTCGGCAGTAAGTATATTCTGTACCACATGATATGAGAGACCAGTATCTTCAACTAATTGTCTAATAGTCACACGTCGATCTTGCAACACGAGATCATGGACCTTTTTAACATTTTCGTGGGTAGTAACGGTTATGGGCGCTCCACCTGCATGTTCGTCTATACACGACTGTCTACCACATTTAAACTCACGACACCACCTTTTCACTATGTCATATGATACTGCAGATTCCCCTAATGTATCCACCAAATCTTGATGAATTTGAGTTGGGGTCATCTCTTTTAAACGCAAGTATTTAATCACCGCTCGCTGCTCGACGCGATCCATTTTGATACTGATACGTGACTCTCTCGACCTCGGACGTTACAGTAGGCACGCGTTAACATGTTCAGACTTGTATGTTTGTAGCGTTAGTCTATACATACCAGGTTACAATACTATGTGAAAATAAATAATTATTTTGGTTTATAAATGGGCCAGGGGCGGACCAACGGGATCAGCCCTCGTATATGAGACTGACGGATGAACAACTGTCACAATGAGCGATTGGGATCCCGTTCACAATGCAGATTAGTGTTACGACAGCCATCGGCCGCAAATCCTTGATATACCATGCGGATTACCCCACCTTCCTGTTGAATTTTCAACAAGAGACTTTTCATTCGATTACTGATTTATTACACCGAGCATGAGGCAGTTTTTGCCACCCCAGTTCGAGCTCTGGAATGATCACAGAAGAAATGAAAAGACTACGATAGGTAGATTTTGGTAATTACACCATGATAAATTCTTCTGTGATTATCGACAATTGGTAGTATTGGGTCTCTGACAATTTTCTATTCGTGACATGGAAACAAACCATCAATGTTGCAAATATTTCAAAACATGAAAAATTTCAGTTTTCATAAAATGACACGGAAATCTTGTATTGCCATTTTAAAAACAGAACCAAAAGCATCGTCTCAATTTTCAAACGACTTCTGCAAGGTTTTTTCGGTTTCTGCTCATTTTCCCACTCATTCCAATTACTGTTGTATCGTATTTATAGACTCAGGCCTCGTCACCAGTTATGATACGTTTTATGAAAGTTCGAGCACTGGCATGACGATTTTCGAGAACAATTTCTGCAATTCATTCGACATTATCGTTGGTTGAAGAGGTCGACGGACGTCCTGATCGAGATAAATCTTCGACGAGCTACCGACCGTTTTTAAAGGCTTTGTATCATTCGTACACATGGGTTTCGGATGAAAACAGAGTCTTCAACGAGTCAGCACACGACATTCTGTTCAAAACACAAAATTTGAGACATACTCTTTGTTCAATTTTTTTTTCATTATAACATTCGCAGACTACCACTCAGTGCCCAGTAGACGTTTCCGGAAGACTGAACCTATTTGAAATCTGGAAATTGCCATTATGATATTGTTCGTCATACTCTACAGATCTGAATTAGCCTCGTAGCTCAATAGATTTATTCCATTTCTTGTGGATTTCTCACTACTGCTGTACAGATTGGTTAAATTGCATGATAAACGAATATCACTTGAACCAAAAGTCCTTATCTTGTACTTCCTAGAATCTTACGTCCTTTTAGCAGATAAAATCATTTCTCCTTTTTCCTAAATTGCACCATTTTTTGAGATATTTGAAGTTCAAAGGAATTAAATCGATATGATCGTCTTATGAAACTCGAGTGAGTGGATCATTTCTTAGAGGGAAAATAATGTTTCAAAACAATTCAGATTCAATAGTGGATGCTGTGGAAGGTAATTTTCATTCAAACTAAATTGGACTACAGAGGGGTATTTGCCCGATGTGAAAACTTGAAATTCTTATAACTTTTTAATGCAGTTGAATATACGAGGCATGTTTTTTAAGTAAGTACCACGCATGCGTGCTGGTTACCTACATCTCTTGTCTACGCACTGACGCCATGACAGTCTGATTCTTCATTGCATTCGTTGTTTACTGAGTGTTTAAGATGCCTCCAACAATCGTGAGTCCCGCTGATTGTGAAGTACGGCTGTTATACGATTTCTTAGTGCTAAAGGCGTAAAACCGATCGATATTCATCGTGAGATCTAAGAAGTTTACGGACAAAACATTATGAGTGATGGATGGGGTAAGGAAATGGGTGAGAGCATTTAAAGATGGCAGCACAAATGTGCATGATGAAGAACGGAGTGGGCGTCTTTCAGTCGTTAATGAAGATTTGGTGCAGAAAGTTGACGAAAAGCCCTGATCTGGAACCCATCGACTACCCTTTGTTCCTGCACTTGAAGAAACACCTGGGCGGTCAGTGTCTGCAAAACGATAATGAAGTCAAAAGATTTGTGACACAGTGGTAACCAAGTCAGGCGGCAGAATTTTATGAGGAGGGTATCCAAAAACTGGTGGCACGTTATGACAAGTGCGTCAAAATTCACGAAAATTATGTTGAAAAGTAGATTGAGATACAGGCTTTCATGTAAAATTAAAATAATTGCGATATCTTTACACGTCTTTTTTTAATTCCAAAACGGTACTTACTTAAAAAACCTGCCGCTTGGAAATACGGTATGGGAAAAAATGTTTTTTTTGATCTCAAGAACCTATGGTTAAAATTAACGCAGTGGTCAAGATTCACCCTGTATTGTCACCAAACCCACTCGGCTCCAGAGAGTGCACAAAGTACCTCCTCGGCTAGCTCTAGAGCTGAGACTACTTATAAAGGGGCGCCACTCTCTTTTATGATAATACAAAGAAAAAAAAGAGGAAAGTACACTAAAGATCTCAGGGTCGCAAAAGAGAGAAAATAACGAACGCACTCTCAGGATGCCAAACGAGCCCGATCACACAAGCGGGAGGTAGTGGCTGGTAGAAAGAATATAGAGCAATTATTTAATAATATAATGAGCCCAAATGAAATACACAAGGTCCCTCAAACGAGGATATATCTTACAGAAGGTGGATCACTAACTAGTTCTTACTTCACAACCCGAATACTCGATATAATGCTTTATCACTTACTAAACAAACAGTATTATCACCCCAAGGTATATACTTAGAGCCTCGATGGTAATCGTTATAAATAGCTCTTTACTTATATCTAAGCGACCTTCTCGATAGGTCGGTTTTTATGTACTAAACAGTATTCACTGAATTGGGCCTCTTTGATACTAATCAATCTTACTAAATTCTACAGACTAACCTTCTATAAGAGTCTAGGTCGTGGCTTGACTGATGTACAAAAGAATATAGTTTCTCAACCCATAATCCCACAGTCTTGTAGATGGAAACTGGGCTCAAATATCTTCCTGGGCCAACGTAGTACAATTTCTTACAGTAATGCGCCCTGGGTAGACGACAGGTGTGGTATCTTAGATGGCAAAATCTGGTGGAGGTCCCCGAAGACAGCTCCCACGGCAGTTCGACGGTAATTCAAAAGCAGCCTAGACAAACAGCTCGAAGACTTCAAAGACAGTTCAAAATCTGCGGTACCTCGCAACGGTACAATAATAATTCTCAATTCGAAGCAGAATGATGCTAAAAATACGAACAAAAATCTAAAATACCTCGTGACAAATATATGTTAACTCATCAATCCCACGTCGTTTTTCCAAACAAATACGCCACTCCGCTAAAGCGCAAAAATCTCACCAACGAACAAACCAAACCAACATGATAAGATTTCTCTCAGGGCTTCAGTTAAAATCCTGTTCAGATCCGCAAAATTGCGATTAATTACTCCAGGATATTTTAACCAAAAATGCGGAAAGAACGACGTAATTGACAACCTACGTCACATGCACAGAATAGGATCACCGACAACCGTTCATTGAAACGTACGAGATAAGCTGGTAAACTACCGCGACCAACGCCACCAGTTCGATTGGCAGGTACTAACTGGAGCGGGAATTTTGAAACCGTGACAGTATACTGAAACTCTAACTGACCATTAATCATCCTCAATCAGACGAAGGACAAAATAATCAAAAAGCAACAATTGATTAAAAAACAATGATTTGATATTGTAAGATGCAAAAACTTCGCCCCTCCAGAACGGAAGTTTAAAATTTCGTTGAGACACTCTGTATAATTCGCTCCTTGGCATTTCCAAGCGGTATATTATCGATGAAAATAAAATATGTCTATTAACCGTGGAGGTAATGGCACTAAGTCACATCATTGTGAAAGAAAAACTCCACTTGCAGCATAAATTAGCATACTCGGGGTCGATTCAAGATTCAGTAATTTTCTTAATTACGATGTTTCTATCTGGTTATAATGTGAGATTATGGGGAATCGACCCGAGGAGAAACTGGGCATCTTGAACATAAATCCAGTGGACAACAGGATCCCTCGAGGAATACAGCTCGTACCACTCAATCAAGATGAAGATGGATCCCTCAGAACGGATGGAATAAGGGATCAGAATGAGGCAAAGATAATGTTAATAATAGTTCGGTTTAATTTACACAGGGAGTGCATCAAATAATAACTGGTCCAGTTTAAATCCAACATCAGCAGCGATCATAATTTACTACGTCCGAGGTTAATCCTTGAAGAGAGCAATTTTAATTACATGTTTTCCCTGTGGAGAGTAGAAATGCTCCAGGGAAACCCTCATTATAAAGTTGCGCAGGACCGGAGTTCATGAGATGATGTTAGTTGGGATTCTGCAGTTGAAAAGTTGTAGAATGATATAGGACACGATTCCATTAATTTTAAGTGTTCGGTACCGTGAAAGAAGAAAAGCGGAATTTTCATGTGAAAATTATATGAGATTTTTCAATGACAAGGCGTACTTATTAGATCATTGTTATGCAGGGTGGCCGTTTGAAAAAGAAATTAGATTCCTTGTGTCATGGGGTATCCGAAATACCCCATTTTGTTAGGCGATTATGCACGGTTTTCGAGTTATAATTATGTTTAGAAAATTTCAGAACTTTTTTACTCAATCACGTAAAAAATTTCTAAAAAAAAAGTAAACAACTATTTTGACTTTTTCTTAAAGTATACTATTATTATTATGTATATTATTATTATTATGAAAAGCCTGGAGCTTATATTGTCCTTGTCAAACGAGAGGTCAAATGTTTCTCTTCGATCATTTTTTTACTACAACACTTTCCGCAAAATATTTAGTTTCATTCTAGAGCTTTTCAAGTTTATTTTCAGAAAAATCCGAGGAAGAAGTTCAGATTGCTGGTTAAGAAGTCAATGGTTCGCTCCTGATCAGTGTCAGCAATAAATCTGTGATGGCAGTCCTATACAAGTCACGACACTTACCTTGCCAATAAAGAATATAAACCTGAGTGAGTACTCTGGAAATTCATCATGCATATTCCGTCCATAATGATTAAAATAAATTTTCTTCTATTAGCTTTCGAGTCAGAAATTTCTTAAAGCGATCTTGGTGTAAGAGTCCCCTTTTCACGCTCTCAACTGTTTATGGATCCCCATTCAGAACCCGCGAATGGTCGAGTTATTCCCGCTTCGGAATTTTTCAAATTAAACGCCGCTCTTAAATCTGCGACGTTGAATTCTGTCCCATGGAAATTCTAATTTCTAGACGTTAAAATAAATATATTTCCTTGGCAATAACGTAGAAAGCTCCCGGCGTCTCATAAGAAGAATATCACTTCCAGTCCCGCCTTTCCTTTTGCCTTTCTTGGCGTGTTCCAAACATTGAAAAGCCAAGTTAACAAAAAGTATGACTGAGAATTTGGGGATTTGAATACATCCGCTCGAATGCGCGACAAAGAAGTCAGATATCAAAGCATGCTAAAATGTTATACCTCGGCCTTCTGTGTTCGTGAAAAAAAAACGGGACAAAGGAATATTTTAATACCCTCGTATACTTGACATTAAATAACCGAGCATTCGAAATGCATTATCTTGATTAATCTTGAATAATACGCGACAGATTGCATCTGGGATGTTTTTCCTTGAGTTACATCAGTTCACACAATTAATAGATGTATCTGAGTAAACAAAGGGGGCAACAATTTTTAGGAAATGAGGGATGATCTTCATTATACGGGAAAACACTCAAACTTATTCGATATACTCTGAAAACATTACTTAACCTCGGAAACGTTTAGCTTCGTTGTTTTTTCAAAGAAAACTCTGTTGGAGTTCGAAAGAGATATAGATTTTAATCGTAGAAAAATATTTAATCAGTACCTTCATTGTACATTTCGGGGTTTTATGACGCAATATATTCTGCAGAAATCTTCAGTGACACAAACTATGGGGTATTTTTTCAGAAAAATAAAATCCATGTTGTTTTAACATTTTTATTATTAACATCAGTGAGCATTGTCATATTAAAATGAAAAACACAAGCGGTAACAACGTTAACAAATTGTTGAAATTCATTCTTCAAATCACTGTATTATATTATATTCATATTTTTATAAGTATTTCACGATGCTGATGAAATCTAAAATATTTTCAAGGCATCAGCACCTCCGGTTTTCCGGAAATGACGTCAACTTCCGTTTTTCGAATCACAACACCATTTTTTTATTGCAGAAATAGATTCCTTAGAAAATTTCAAGTTATTTTGATGTAACATTTTTCAGTTTTGGTTGGAAAATTCTCTCTGAGCTGGAAAATTCGAAAAATAAATCGAAAATAGAGCTCCGCTGAAACAAGAATAACTTCGACGTTTTTGGATGGAAAATTTTCATTTTTGAGATTTTTGAAGATGTAAATTGATTGATCCACTTTCGAATCGCGATTCATGATACTGGGGGTGAAAAAATCGCTTTCAAACTTAGGGATGACAAAATCGTGAAAAATCAATTTTTTCAAATTAGAACCCCATTTTTTTATGCAGATATTGAATCTACGTTAAAAAATAATGTGAGTGTATGCATCACACCCTTGCCCTAAAGTGGATATTTTCTGAGTTATTCACAAAAACTGTTTTTCGTCTTGAATTTTCAGATATTTCTTTTCCCTTCACGCCAGATGAAAAAAGATGAAATTTTCAGGAACTGTTATTTGAAACATGCTGTAGATTTTTCACCCCTTCTTGAAACCGACTTCGAGTTACTATTAGGAGAACCATTGCAAATTCTCACAGTTATAACTAGAGAAGATGCTCAAAGTTTTAACCGTTGATTCTAGACATTTATTTATACGTCTCAGGAATGCTTCGTGCGTTGCTCTTTTTATTTAATCGGGAGGAAGAGATCTGCAAACGTGATTAAAAACCAAATTGAGTTTCAAAACTATGAATCTAAAAATCTAAACAAACCTGAACGCATTTCTGACTCGTTCTATGCAGTACTCTTATCAGTCAGGGAGTTGAGTAGACAATATTTTTATCCTACCCCAAACATAATAGTCTAAAGAAGTTAAATCGGGAGAACGTGGTGGCCAAAGATGTGGAACATTGTTCGCCAAACATCGATCTTCAAAAAGCCTGTATAGGATATTTGACACATTGAGTGAATTGTGTGGAGGTGCGCCATCTTGTTGATACCATGATAGTCATTATGGTTCTGTACTAGCGGCTCAATTATTTGAGTCAAGTATGTCAGAATATCTATCTCCTAAGGAAGAACATTCTTTAAATAATGCAAACATGTGTAGTGTTCTATCTTACCAGTTAAAGTCCCATCGTAAATGTGAACATCGAGAATTGCATTATATTTGATGGCGCAAAAAACATTGAAACTCCAGGTCTCTTGAAAGTTCCATTGTCTGAAGTGGTGGTTGTTCTCTTCATCCCAATAATGACTGTTATGCCTATTGAAAGAACCATTCTTTCTGAATTTAGATTCATCTGTCCAAATTATACAGTCCAAAAAAGTTTTCATTCTCTTGAAATCGAATCATCTCTTGAAACTCTGTTCTCCGGACGAAATCAGTTTCCTTTAAATGCTGTACCCTATTGAATTTATATGGGTGCATTTTTATGTTTTTTAATATCCAAACACTCGATTGAGATAATCCCAGTTTCATCTTTGAGAGAATTTTGAGGATTCACACGAAAATATGCAAAAACTGTAATTTCGGTGTTCTCATCTTCTACTACACTTTCTTCTGTGTGTATAGTTTTCTTAACGAAAGATCCGACATTTCTCAAGTTTGTCATGGTTCTGTTAATGGTATCTCTCGTTGGTCTGGGTCGGTCAGGAAACCTTCTGAACAGTCGAATCGTATTACATTCTCCATGAAATGAGATTAAATAATCTTCATTGGTAAAATTAGGCATAGTGATCGATTTTATAACTTAATACGAATCATCACCAAATTAATAGTAAACACAAAATGCTACTGAATAAAGAGGAATTTGGCAGATGTAATTAATGATATCTATCATTGAAAAAAAGAATGTAAAACATGGTAAGTTTTTGCATTTTGTTCATAAGGAATTATTCATTTATCACTGGAGAGAAAACCGATGGCCGATTTGTTGAAATAAAGAGGTTTCCGATACAAATTCGAATCCAAATTCGCCATCTATTTAGGAACAACCTGTAACTTTTTTCTCTTGCATATGAGGGTAGTAAAATCTAAAACATGGTTCAAGTTGCTGTTCCTGAAAATTTCATCTTTTTGGGGTGAAGGCAAAAGAAATAGCTGAAAATTCAAGACGAGAAACAGTTTTTTGTTAATTACTCAGAAAATATCCACTTTAGGGCAATGGTGAGATGCATACACTCACATTATTTTTTAACGTAGATTCAATATCTGCCATAAAAAAATGGGGTTCTAATTTGAAAAAATTGATTTTTCACGATTTTGTCATCTCTAACTTTGAAAGCGATTTCTTCACCCCCTGTATCATGAATCGCGATCTCGATTTTCGAAGTGGATACATCAATCTTACATCTTGAAAAATCCCAAAAATGAAAATTTTCCATTCAAAAACCTCGGAAGTTATTCTTGTTTCAGCGGAATTTTCGATTTTTTTTCGAATTTTCCCGCTCAGAGAGAATTTTCCAATCAAAACTGAAAAATGTTACATCAAATTAACTTGAAACTTTATAAAAATCTATTTCTGCAATAAAAAAATGGTGTTGTAATTTGAAAAACGGAAGTTGACGTCATTTCCGGAAAAACCGGAGGTGCTCATGCCTTGAAAATATTTTAGATTTCATCAGCATCGTGAAATACTTATAAGTGCTTGATTTCATGAGAATACGTTCAGTAGTTTCCCGTATAAATATGGGTGAGGTTCCTCGTGAAAGACCCTGTATATGCCGAATTTCTAGAAATCTTATGTATTAATATTTATACAGTGATACAGTGATGGGTAAATGTGTGGAATCAAATAAATATCTCTGGAATTATTAGAGATGTCAAAATCCAAATTTCTGATGCTTATAACTTCTGAACCATTCAACGGATTTGGCTCGAAAACGAACTTGACCGAGATATTTGGACAGTTAACCTATTCTGAATATACGAAAGCTCTAGCTCATCTCCTTTGGACGATAGAGAGATCACTGCCAGATGGTCGACCGGACATACTTAGGTTTGATCTTGAATTCTTCATCAGGACGTGAAACCAAATCGATTGAGACCATTTTCGGCTTAATATTCGAAAATTACAGACGAATACTTGTTGATTTTGAACGCGAAATCACTATTTGACAGCGTCGTTCTTTGGCCTATGCGCGATTGAGACGTTTCCGAAGATTACCTGACCTCAATTTGAAAATTTGACAAATAGGGCGCCATCCGAACGGATTTCGGTGTGTTCTCTCATCTACTAATACACTTCTTGTCTGTGTATAGTTTTCTTTAACGAAAGACCCGACATTTCTCAAGTTTGTCATGGTTCTGGTTTATGGTATCTCTCGTTGTTCCCCCAATGGTCAGGAAACCTCTCAATGAACAGTCGAATAGTTCTTATCTACAACTTTATTACATTCTCCATGAAGTAGAATGAGATTTAAATAATCTTCATTGGTAAAATTAGGCATAGTGATCGATTTTATAACTTAATACGAATCATCACCAAATTAATAGTAAAACACAAAATGCTATGAATAAAGAATTAATGATATGATATCTATCATTGAAAAAGAATGTAAAACATGGTAAGTTTTTCCATATGGTTCATAAGGAATTATTTATCACTGAGAGAAAACCGATGGCTGATTAGTTGAAATAAAGAGGTTTCTGATACAAATTGAATCCAAATTCGCCATCTATTCAGGAACAACCTGTAACTTTTTTCTCTTGCATATTAGGGTAGTAAAATCTAAAACATGGTTTACGTAACAGTTCCTGAAAATTTCATCTTTTTGGCGTGAAGGGAAAGAAATAGCTGAAATATTCAAGACGAAAACAGTTTTTTTGTGAATAACTCAGAAAATATCCACTTTAGGCAAGGGTGTGATGCATACACTCACATTATTTTTTAACGTAGATTCAATATCTGCCAAAAAAATGGGGTTCTAATTTGAAAAAATGGATTTTTCACGATTTTGTCATCTCTAACTTTGAAAGCACATTTTTCACCCCTGTATCATGAATCGCTATTTGATTTTTAAAGTGGATACATCAATCTCTACATCTTGAAAAATCCCAAAATGAAAGTTTTCCATCCAAAACCTCGAAGTTATTCTCTGTTTGCCTTCATTTTGGAATTTTCCAAATTTTCCTGCTCAGAGAGAATTTTCCAATCAAAACTGAAAAAATGTTATATCAAAATAACTTGAAACTTTCTAAGGAATCTATTTCTGCAATAAAAAAATGGTGTTGTAATTTGAAAAACGGAAGTTGACGTCATTTCCGGAAAAACCGGAGGTGCTCATGCCTTGAAAGTATTTTAGATTTCATCAGCATCGTGAAATACTTATAAGTGCTTGATTTCATGAGAATACGTTCAGTAGTTTCCTTGTATAAATATGGGTGAGGTTCTCAGAAAGACCCTGTATATGCCGAATTTCTAGAAATCTTATGTATTAATATTTATACAGCGATACAGTGATGGGTAAATGTGTGGAATCAAATAAATATCTCTGGAATTATTAGAGATGTCAAAATCCAAATTTCTGATGCTTATAACTTCTGAACCATTCAACGGATTTGGCTCGAAAACGAACTTGACCGAGATATTTGGACAGTTAACCTATTCTGAATATACGAAAGCTCTAGCTCATCTCCTTTGGACGATAGAGAGATCACTGCCAGATGGTCGACCGGACATACTCAGGTTTGATCTTGAATTCTTCCTCAGGACGTGAAACCAAATCGATTGAGACCATTTTCGGCTCAATATTCGAAAATTACAGACGAATTTGTTGATTTTGATCGCGAAATCACTATTTGACAGCGTCGTTCTTTGGCCTATTCGCGATTGAGACGTTTCCGAAGATTACCTGACCTCAATTTGAAAATTTGACAAATAGGGCGCCATCCGAACGGGAAGCCTGGTTTACGAGCAGTAAATCACGATTTTAGTTCCACATATTTCTCTTCACGCCACTAACAATATGCTGTTAACTTCGTTCCCAACAATTGTCTGCAGTCCATGAATCTAAAACCTGGCATTTTCTTGTTTGGACCGGAATTTATTTCTCCGGAGAGCAACATACAATGTTTAAATAAGGGAAAAGGTCGAACTAATACTATTAAACTGTTTGAGGTATCGCTGCAGCGTTATTGGCAATATATTTTCGCTCTAGAAATCGGTCGACAGAGCAAGAAAACTGGCGTATACAAGTTGCAAGCAATAGCGAGACATAAAGAAACCTTCCTGTAATCAAATTTTGACGAGCAATTAAAACAAAACGGAATGGTTGCCATTAAGTGACTTGCAGTCTTATAGGTTTATCGTGCTGCGGGGTAGTTTTAGGTAGCCCTCGCAAGGGTGCACGGATGTGGGCTTTATTTTCCATTTTATTGCAGATAATCCGAATGATTTCTTCCTAATGCTGAGAGTGAAGGAAAAGATACAATGTAATTTCGATGAAACACATTCGGTTATTGATTGATTATCTGGTGCTGCTTTCACGCCAGTACATACTGGATGGTTAAGTAGGCAGTTTGTTTTTCATGGAAATGACATATATTCAGTGGAAAAATGCTTAAATTTCTTCTTCAATAGAACACAGTAAGGTTGACTAATCAATATGTCAATAAATTGAATGAAAAATGTAGTACAGAAATTCAACTTTTTTCAAAGGTTAAAATGGTGGTAGTAGGATCGGAAAACGGGAAAATGATACTATGTCAATTCGCCGACGTTTCGGAAATATATTTTTCCATCTTCAGGGCTTGACTAAACAATTGTATCCTCCCAACATCCTCTATATAAATAATATAGTTTACAAATCTCAGGTATGTATTTTGCATGGAAAGAAATTATCAGACCGCAATGAAAAATAGACAATATAGTAATTTTGGGAGACATACGTCGACACACGGAGGTGTAACCAATTTTGGATCACCAATTTGAATTCCAGAAATTCAACAATAGATGTCGCTGAAATAACATCCTTCAAGAAGTGACTCTCAAGTAAAAAAGTTGTATTTTCTCCTCAACGAACGCAAAACTTTTATCAAATGATTTTTTATTTCGTGGGTATGGAATCTTTTTTAAAAAGGCGTTAAGGCTGTCTTTCAAGCAACGTTTCGCAAGTTCATTTGTTGCTTCTTCCAAGCTCCACACACAGATTATTATAAAGAACATGGTTTTATGACTATAGGAATACCTCGGAAGTGGAAAATGTCTATCGAATATAAATTAGAGTTCATGAATTTTTGAATTTTTTTGATAACAACTATCAATCAATATGACGAAAAAATGAACAATGCTGGAGTATAGAAACCGATTATTGTGAAATGATGAGCTTATTCCCACTTCTACAAGTATTTAAAAAATAATATTGTTGGAAATGAACTACATAAATATTATATAAAATAAATAGGTGATGGGAATATAAAAATGTTATAAATGAAGTTTAGGTGTCTAAATCCTGATTGTACTCAAGCCCAAACAGTCAGTTCTCAGATCATTATTGTCGATTAATTGGATTTGTATCATCTCCCCTATATTACGTTTAAACAAATTGGACTCCATATCTAAAACTGTTGTCTCCTCAAACTTGAAACACCGCATAAAATCTTTGATTTCAACAACATAGACTACTTGTTTGACAAGATAATTAATTCAGATTAAAATTCCTGTTTTTACAACTTTCACACTCACGAATTTCACGATTTTTATTCCGATGGAAGGTGATAAAAAATATGAAAAACCTAATACTGACTCTCACAAAGTTTTTTCAATTTGCGTGTTTATTTCCGATACAGAGGTGGCAAAGTGTGTCTTCTAGAACAGGTGACCTTCAAATTGTCAAGCAGAGAATAGAGCAGCGTTGTCTTGACTTTCATCTGAATTTCTTTCCATCTGCGGTCTCTGACATAAAATAGCAGAATCAAATAAAGTTTCAATTCAAAATATAAAATTTTATACAATGTTTTGAATGCAAATTAGAGAAAAAGTTTTTTATTCACAATTATAGGGGAATAGAGAAACATACTATTTGCTCAATTTGGCAACATGAAAATTTTTTATGACCTGAGTGGACCAGCTCAATACGTTACAATCGATCTGCTCTAAGTTTCAGATGTGACACTTTTCAATCTAAATAAAGGGGTCTAACTGTTTTAACCCTATATTCTTCATAGCGTGTTTGTTTAGTTTTTTTAAACTATATTTATTTTTTACTTTTTACTGACTGTATAAAAATATTAATGGTAATTATTTATTGAATGATTATTTGGGCTATTACCATCATCTATTGTGGATGTAATGTTTTCCGACGTTTCGATAGACATCTTCTATCTTTATCAAGGAAGAAAAGTAAAAAACCTTTTGAAAATTATCAATTTTCAAAAATTCAATATGACAGAACTCATGAAAGAAAAATGAACAATGTTATATACTCATCTGTGATATAATGATCTTTTTAAGTTGGATCGAACTATCGGCGTCCAAACTTCTGGCAGATCTATAGATGGAGCACTTATGGAATCTGGTGTTATTTTCATAAATGCTGCTTCTTTGATTTTCCTGCTTGCAAGTTTTTCTTCTTGGATATTATTGATGCTTCATCCCATTTTATACGATGATTCTCATCTACAGCATGTTGGACTAACCTGGATTTGTCGCTGTCCAGTACTGTAGAAGCTTCTGATGTTCTTTTTTATTCGTACATTCAGAGGCCGTTTAGTTTCTCCGATGTAAGATCTTCCGCACTGCAAGGTAATTCATATATGCAGTTCTTTGTCCTTTGTGTCTCATTATTAGGCTTAACCTTTGTAAGTTTAGCTCTGATAGTGTCTTGAGTTTTGAATGCAGTCGTTATGTTGTATCTATTTCCAATTCTTCCCATTTTCTCCGACAAACCTTTTACATAAGGGAATTACTGGTTTTAATGGTCTGATTTATATCTGCTGGTTCAGGTTGACTTTCTCTTGTTCGTTTAGCTTTTTCTAATATCTTTTGGGTAGCCATTGCTTCTAAGAGTTTTCGAGATGTTATTTATTTCTTCGTTTTGGTCTTCTTCAGTGCAACAAATATTTATTGTTTCATCAAATAAACATTTTGCTACTTCCCAATTTAGTGTTTAGTTGCAGGTTTGAATTCAAATGTAGATATTGTCCCTGTGTTCATTGGCTTTTTATACAGTGGTTCTTGGGATTCCATTTGTTTATGTACGAGTACATCTAGAATGGAAGTTGTCTGTCCTTCTCGATTTCAATTGTGAATTTAATTGATTCTTCTGATTGTTTAGATATTAAAGGAATCCATCTATAGCAGTGTCTCTTCCATGTTGCCAAATAATGAAAGTATCATCTACATATCTTTTCCACAGTTTGGGTTTAAGTACATATTTTTTTTTATCAGCAAGAATTCGGAATGGCCATGGGTTCACCACTATCACCAATTTTAGCTGATTTATGTATGGAAATTTTCGAACAGAAGGCATTAGAAAAATATGTACTTAAACCCAAACTGTGGAAAAGATATGTAGATGATACTTTCATTATTTGGCAACATGGAAGAAACACTATAGATGGATTCCTTCAATATCTAAACAATCAAGAGGAATCAATTAAATTCACAATTGAAATCGAGAAGGACAGACAACTTCCATTCTTAGATGTACTCGTACATAAACAAAATGGAATCCCAAGAACCACTGTGTATAAAAAGCCAACGAACACAGGACAATATCTACATTTTGAGTCAAACCACCTAAACACTAAATTGGGAGTAGCAAAATGTTCATTTGATAGTTATGATAGGACTGATATACTGACTGACAGCAATTTTCTTTACCATTTGAGATAATTTTTTGTTGCAGTGTCGGTTGTCGAAGAAGTAAGTTATGTCTCATTGAATAACTTATTATATTTGGATATATAGATACAATCTTAGAATATGACGGAAAAAACATTTTTTCTCTCGGCTGGAATCGAATCCGCGATCGATGAATCCAAGGCTAACGTCACAGAAGACGCGCGTCTCAGACCGCTCGGCCAACGAACGCATTGGTAAAAATGGGATCTTTTCACAGTAGAGAGCCACTCACGCTTAAAGAAGGAGAGTTAGAAACTTATACACATACATACAAGTGAAGTTAATATAAGCGTGTTCAAAATAAAAGAGGACTACCAAAAAATAGTTCCTCATCTCAAACCATATTAATGGACATCTCAAGTACTCCGTGCGTTTGGAATACAACTAGGATAAGCATAGGATATTTGACCTCACCGCCTCCTACAGTTGAGAATGGCGTTTACCCTAAATAAAAAGTTTCTTGAGCCTAAGAAACTGATTTGTTTCAACAAGCTCTGAGTTATTGACTCAGGTGGTAAGAATTTGATCCAAAGTTAATATTAATTACATATGCCATTGATACTCAAGTAGAATAAAAATTTTGGTTTCATAATAAATCAATATTACATTTCACTGAAACTCGATTTGTATTTGATTTAAAGGATCACTTAGTTGAATGGGTTCAAAGAATTCAGTCAGATAAAATGATAGTGATTCTCATGCCTGTCAAGTGAAAGTTTCTTGGGATTAAGAAACTGATTGATTTTGAGCTTAATTGAATTATTTTTCTTCACAGAAAAATAATTTATCTTATGTTGTTAATTACAGGAATACCATTGCAGACATCATGAAGCATTGCATGAATGGGAAAGGCGTCATCTGAGTTTTGGAATTTGCAGAGAGGGGAGAGTATACCTCAGCATCAATCCGTCTGCTTTTCAAGAACACGTCGTGAAGACAACCGTTCACTTTCATCACGTCAGGTCACCAATGTAGAATCGAAGAAAATTTATCCCTACCTATACATTTCATCCCTGACACACAGCCCCCAGAGGACTCATCAATGCAAGGCTTATGTACGCCATGCCACAGACGCAGTGGTTAGAATTTTGAGGGCAGCTGGAAGTTGAACCCGGCACCTAAAGTACACTAATCGAGTGGCCGAAACTTGAGCAGCAAACCTCGAGGCTACCAGCCGCTGTGAACTAAGCTTATGCGTGGCTATATAGAGTGCCCAGCCAAAGAGTCCTACACACCTCCTGCCACCACAATAGCTATAGTCCAGGCAGTGGGTTATCATCTCATCCCTGTCATCATTCAATACCAGATCACCCAGGTTCTCCACTGCAATGTAAATATATTTGGTTTCTCTAGGGATTGACATTTAAGCCCCACTGCGTATTCTTTAATTAGAACTTGAGGCATCATGTATTCCATATCATCATTTATCACGACATACAAGCAATATTGCTATATTAAATGTACAAATAATTGCATTTAATAGGATATATTTATATAAAAAGAGATAGAGTTTGATTTAATTTGTGTAATATAAAATTGCTACAGATTAATCTGTTTTATTATTAAATCAATTACAATCATCTTTTTACAAATGTCACTTCATATCATACAACAATTATATGTCCCAATTTTAATCAAATATTTATAATAGATTTCTTCAAGTAAATGAGAGCAGGAATAATATAATCTCACGAGATTCTTGTCTCAAGAAACCGTAGTTGTTGCATCAAAGACTGAACTGACAGAATTTACTGAACAACCATGCAACTTCGTTCTATTAAACAAACTAAAAATTGAAACGAACAGAATAGTTTCATGTTAAACTCTATTTAGAATAATGTATTTGTATCAATCAATTATGGATATTATGACAGGGTGCACGTAAGCAATTTCTTGTAATTGTATGTTTATATTTGAATCAGTTGCCAGCTCTTTCATTTCAACAAATCTTAGAAAGTTTCAGGCGAATGTTTTGCTTATTTCTCTATAATCAAACTGGGTTGTTTAATCAATTAAATTCAACAACTGAAATCGAGAAGGAGACAACTTCTATTCTTAGATGTACTCTCGTACATAAACAAAAATGGAATCCCAAGAACCACTGTGTATAAAAAGCCAACGAACACAGGACAATATCTACATTTTGAGTCAAACCACCTAAACACTAAATTGGGAGTAGCAAAATGTTCATTTGATAGTTCATAGGGGACCGATATACTGACAGTACCTTTTACCATTTGAGATAATTTTTTTGAGTTGCAGTGTCACGAAGAAGTGGGGTTATGTCTCATTGAATAACTTATTATATTTGGATATATAGATACAATCTTAGAATATGACGGAAAAAACATTTTTTCTTTCGGCTGGAATCGAACCCGCGATCGATGAATCCAAGGCTAACGTCACAGAAGACGCGCGTCTCAGACCGCTCGGCCAACGAACGCATTGGTAAAAATGGGATCTTTTCACAGTAGAGAGCCACTCACGCTTAAAGAAGGAGAGTTAGAAACTTATACACATACATACAAGTGAAGCTAATATAAGCGTGTTCAAAATAGCTAATGTTTAAATAAAGAATTCATTAAGGCTTTTATCTTGATTTGACTAATACCAAAATGAAGAAATGATAGGATGTTTTTCCTATCGACTTATGTGAAAACAAAATGGTGAATGACTCGGTTATTAGTAGTAGTCAAAAAAATTCGAATAGATATGATTTTCGATTCAATAACAATACTAAATTCTATTTTTTCATCTGATCCCTACTGAATTTTTAAACAAACAAGAAGTAATGAGGGGTGTTAGAGATAAATTTCCCATCTTTCATCTGCCTCTATTCGATCAGGGGCATTTGGTATAAAATGATGAGGAGGGAAATCTAATATGCGGATATTGCCGTATAACCAATAAAATATTTATGTGCCATTTCTATTGATGCAAAGATTTATTTCAAGTAAATTCACTTCAACTTTCGTACATAAAAGAGTCGTTCAAACGAATAAATACCTACGCACTTGGGTTTTTATTTATTTGGAAGCCGTATTTATGATATGCTTTCTTTATTCGTGAAGTACTAAAACGTATGGTATATATGCGATTTATTCTTTTTTTATTGGAGTTGATTTTTATGATCGGCATTTCTGTTTCGTTCGCTAACTTTGCATTCGTTCGTATCAATGGTTATGCTACCTATTCTCTGTCTATTTGATTAAATTAGGTTGGTTCCAACAAAAGAAAATATCATAGTCTATAATCATTAATCACAACTAGATTGGAACATTTTGCTACACATGATCCAGTAAAATTACAGTAATATTATTCTATTTATTGGGACACATCGAGAACAATTCGAATGTGTCAAATCTTATAAGGTAATATGATCTCAGAAAAATCAACAGAGAAATCTTCAATATTTATTATGACGATTGAATTGGCTTGGAGGTAATAGCTCCAGACCAGCAAAGATGCATTTTTTATTCTCATTGTAATAAATGAACAAATATTGACGTTTAATTTCGATTAACCCCTTCATACAACTGGAATAGAAAATTTAAATTTAAATGAATCTAATTTCAATAGTCAATTAGTATAAATTATGATGGAAATCTTAAGCAATTGAGAAATCTCGCCAAACAATCAAAACACCAATTAATAGCTATGAAATGAATTGAAAGAAATTAAACAATCAAAGGAAAATAATCAAATATCAAAACAAATATTAATTATAGAAAATCGCTTTATTGTATTTCAAAAAATTCTCATTCAATTGTTGAGTTAATACACGTCTAAAGTGTTGAAAAGTGATCTCAGGAATATGTTCACAGATTTAATTCCATTTTTGGCGTGATAGAATCATTTAAGTAACTGTTAACAACAACAAACGGCCAGCGCACACATGTCACAACGTTCTGACTATGTCTAACCCTCTAATAATTATGTTTCAGCGAATGAGTTTGTAGGGTGGCAGATTGCAAACACTAATGCCCAATCCTGAGATATAAAAGGTGAACGTACAATTTAATTATATTTCTATGACTTGTTAGACATCTGATGATTAGTTTTTGCAGTTCTGAGTTATCAAAACTTACTGTTGAAATAATGATTTAATTGAATTGAATTTAATAATATTAAATGCGCATGCTCACTGGTAATCTATAATATAAAAATGAATCGCAAAATGTGTTGGTAAGCGCATAACTCAACAACGCCTGGACCAATTGGCACAAATCTTTTAACATGTTCGTTGAAGGTTTTACGGCGAGAAAATTAGAATTATTGATGGAAAAACCTTAAAATAGCCCTTCCTTTTTCCCATACAAATGATTTGTAACTAAAACGAAGTCGATTTGAGCTTTATTGCTATGGTATAAAGTTCATATTAAATTACAAGCACTACTATTGTCTAAGCATTGTGAGGTGCGTTACTAACGTCAAAGATCACATCTATCCAAACACGTGCGTGTGTGCGTTGGAGCACAGAATACATAGTTGGAGGAGTTCAATGTCGCGTTTTCTTTGTATTAGTTTCTGGCACGCGAGATAAAATGCACTCAGTTTGACGTCATTGATGACTAGTCAAACAAAAATCGCGTTATCAACAGTGTTTTATTATTTTTAATATCCATATTTTAAATAAATAAACAATTCGTACGGATTAAAAGGATTTGACTTTCAAGTCATATCAAATTAAAGTAAAAAGTTGTCTGTTACCTAATCTACTGAGTATGCTTTTGACAACTGGATACACGAAACAAATTTGTATATCGTATTTTTGTGCAGAGGTTTAGTTAGTTAGTGTTTGTTCAGTTCGTGATTAGTGAAAAAATAATTCATATTTGATATGCTCCTATAAGACGGTCTCAAGAAACTGTAGTCGTTGCATCAACTGACAGAATTTACGACAACCGTACCTTCGTTCTATTAAACAAATAAAAATGAAACGAACGAATGGTTTCGTTAAAACCTATTTAGAATAATGTATTTGTATCAATCAATTATGGATATTGAGACAAGTGCATAAACAATTTCTTGTAATTGTATGTTTATGTTGAATCAGTTGTTTCTTTCATTTCGCTGAAATGTGAAAAGTTTCAGGCGAATGTTTTAGCTGTTCTCTATAATCAACTAGGTTGTTTTAATCAAGAAAAATAGTTCATTTGGAGTAATCAATTTTAGATTAATTCAAATTAAAATGGTTTGATTGAAAAAAAAATTCTCAAACTCCTGAGGAGTTTGAGCGCAGAATTTTATTTTTTACAGTGTAATGTTTAAATAAAGAATGCCATACGAAAATGGCTGAATCAAGCAGTTAATTAAGGCTTTTATCTTGATTTGACTAATACCAAAATGAAGAAATGATAGGATGTTTTTCCTATCGACTTATGTGAAAACAAAATGGTGAATGACTCAGTTATTAGTAGTAGTCAAAAAAATTCGAATAGATATGATTTTCGATTCAATAACAATACTAAATTCTAATTTTTTCATCTGATCCCTATTCGAATTTTAAACAAACAAGAAGTACGAGGGTGCTAGAGATAAATTTCCATCTTTCATCTGCCTCTATTCGATCGGGGGCATTTGGCATAAAATGATGAGGAGTGGAAATCTAATATGCGGATATTGCCGTATAACCAATAAAATATTTATGTGCCATTTCTATTGATGCAAAGATTTATTTCAAGTAAATTCACTTCAACTTTCGTACATAAAAAAGAGTCGTTCAAACGAATAAATACCTACGCACTTGGGTTTTTATTTATTTGGAAGCCGTATTTATGATATGCTTTCTTTATTCGTGAAGTACTAAAACGTATGGTATATATGCGATTTATTCTTTTTTTTTATTGGAGTTGATTTTTTATGATCGGCATTTCTGTTTCGTTCGCTAATTTGCATTCGCTCGTATCAATGGTTATGCTACCTTATTCTCTGTCTATTTGATTAAATTAGGTTGGTTCCAACAAAGAAAATATCATAGTCTATAATCATTAATACAACTAGATTGAACATTTTGCTACACATGATCCAGTAAAATTACAGTAATATTATTCATTTATTGGACACATCGAGAACAATTCGAATGTGTCAAATCTTATAAGGTAAATATGATCTCAGAAAAATCAACAGAGAAATCTTCAATATTTATTATGACGATTGAATTGGCTTGGAGGTAATAGCTCCAGACCGGCAAAGATGCATTTTTTTATTTCATTGTAATAAATGAACAAATATTGACGTTTAATTTCGATTAACCCCCTTCATACAACTGAATAGAAAATTTAAAATTAAATGAATCCAATTTCAATAGTCAATTAGCATAAATTATGATGGAAATCTTAAGCAGTTGAGAAATCCTAAACAATCAAAACACCAATTAATAGCTAGATTATTGCTATGGTATAAAGTTCATATTAAATTACAAGCACTCACTGTTGTCTAAGCATTGTAGGTGTGTTACTAACGTCAAAGATCATATCTATCCAAACAATGTGCGTGTGTGCGTTGGAGCACAGAATACATAGTTGGAGGAGTTCAATGTCGCGTTCCGAAACTCGCGTTTCTTTTGTATTAGTTTCGGCACGCGAGATAAAATGCATCAGTTTCCACGTCATTACATCAGTCAAACAAAAATCGCGTTACCAACAGTGTTTTATTATTTTTAATATCCAAATTTTAAATAAATAAAACAATTCGTACGGATTAAAAGGATTTGACTTCAAGTCATATCAAATTAAAAAAAAAAAAAAAGTTGTCTGTTACCTAATCTACTGAGTATGCTTTTGTCAACTGATACACGAAACAAATTCGTATATCGTGTTTTGTGCAGAGTGTTTAGTTAGTTAGTGTTTGTTCAGTTCGTGATTAGTGAAAAAATAATTCATATTTGATATGCCTCCTATAAGACGAAGCAATTTAGGTAGAAGAACCAGAAATGCTACAAACCAAGCTATTTACCGATCTAATCGTACTGCACAAGAACGTGACGACAGAAATGAACGTGAAAGAATTCGGATATCACAAACGCGTGAAGCGCGAGCGTGACATTCAACTAATAATCGCGCAAGTTTGAATCGAGCTGCTTTCAGTTACGATGTGTCAATTGACTACAGTAACTACCAATGTGTTGTTATTGGTTCTATGAACTCGGTTTGCTCACACTGTAAGGCATTAAAATACAAAAACGAAGCCAATGGATTGTGTTGCGCAAATGGTAAAGTGAAATTGATACCATTGGATCCACCACCAGAACCATTGTACTCATTGGTTTCAGGAATAGGAACAGATTCTATACACTTTTTGACACATATCTATAATATAAAAATGAATCGCAAAATGTGTTGGTAAGCGCATAACTCAACAACGCCTGGACCAATTTGGCCAAATCTTTTTTTAAAATGTTCGTTGAAGTTCAAGGATGGTTTTACGGCGAGAAAAATTAGAATTATTGCTGGAAAAACCCTAAAATAGCCCTTTTCTTTTTCCCATACAAATGATTCGTAACTAAAACGTAGTCAATTTGAGCTTTATTGCTATGGTATAAAGTTCATAATAAATTACAAGCACTCCCTGTTGTCTAAGCAATGTAGGTGTGTTCAATATGCAAAGCAAAGAAACTCCAACCTGCAACGTTTCGAAGAACTGTGCAATGGCAAAGGCTTTGCAGCAATGTAAATTGATTGTTTGGGATGAATGCACGATGGCACATAAAAAATCTTTGGAGGCTTTAGATAGAACCTTAAAAGATCTACGGAGCAATAATAACCGATTTGGTGGTGCAATGATTTTATTAGCAGGAGATTTTCGTCAAACATTGCCAGTGATTCCACGATCAACGCCAGCTGATGAACTCAATGCATGTCTAAAGTCCTCCAATTTGTGGAAACATGTCAAAGTACTTCATTTAAGCAAGAATATGCGTGTCGAGTTGCAAAATGACCAATCTGGAAACATATTCTCTAAACAACTCATTGACAAATGGCAAATTTCCTATAGACATGATGACTGGCTGCATTAACTTTCCTCAAAGTTTTTGTCAGTTAACTCGATCAAAAGATGAACTTATTCAGAAGGTGTTTCCAGATGTTTCTCAAAATTACAGAAACCATGATTGGTTGAGCGAACGAGCTATACTGGCTGCAAAAAACATAGATGTAAATGAATTAAATTTCAAAATTCAAGAACAAATTACAGGCGAATTGAGGATATATAAATCAATTGATTCGGCTACTAATCAAGATGATGTAGTCAACTATCCACCGGAATTTTCAAACTCGCTGGATTTGCCAGGATTGCCACCTCACAATCTTCAATTAAAGGTTGGATCGGTGGTAGTGTTGCGAAATATCAACCAACCGCGTCTTTGCAACGGTACACGGTTAGCGATAAAAAAATTACTAATCAATGTGATAGAAGCAACTATACTCAAGGGAAAGTATAAAGGAGAAGATGTTCTCATACCGCGCATCCCAATGATTCCGACTGATGTGCCATTTAAGTTTAAACGACTACAGTTTTCAGTGCGGCTTGTTTTTGCTATGACTATAAACAAGTCCCAGGGGCAATCATTAAGTGTTTGTGGTATTAATCTAGAAAACCCATGTTTCTCACATGGTCAATTGTATGTTGCCTGTTCCTGTGTTGGAAAACCATCAGATTTGTTTATCTATGCGCCAGGTAATCAAACAAAAAACATCGTATACAACAAAGCACTACAATGATAATAATAATAATTATGATTCACATGATTAACAATAAAGCGATTACTTACTTTTAAATCCTTATATATGTTTTATTTAATTACTTTTTATTCACAACGCCCTAACACCAGGGTGACGGTTCTGTTCAGGAGAATTTTTTAAAATACGTAGGCATAAAAACTGCCACATTACAAATCTTTTTGACAGGACGAAGTCTGTCGGGTCAGCTAGTATTCCTATAATTTCTTCCATACTTGCACTTGCAAAACAGAAATGTATAATAAATCATAATGATATCTTGATAATTTATTTCGGAATTACTAAATGTTTACATTTCGATTGAAATTCTAAATTCTTGTCATAATGGCTAAAAGAATATTTTCGGTTACTGCCTTTTTCCAATTATAAAGGGTGAGATTGTGACCACTGCCTTAAATTAAAGCATTGTTGGTTCTTGAGATCGATGGAAGCTGAGTTAAAATGTTATAAGCATTTTGACATTGTCGTTTAAATATTACAGGTGAAAATGCAATTTTTCTTATGAAATTTCAACACCATATGTTTTCGAACGGTGCCAAATTGGGAAAAATGTTAAAATTAACTCAGTGGTCAGAGATTCACCCTGTATAAAGAGAAAACAAACTACAAACTCTTTTAACTTCAGGTAGAAACTTTTTGTCTCTGGCTGAAACAAAGTATTTTCAATATTCAGACGGAAACACATGCGGATTTATTTGTTAATCTGAGGAAATGTAGCTACGGATACCAAATGCTTTTTTTATTATCAACAATTGTTAGAGCTGCCATCTAATTATTCATACCAGTAACCGCAACCGACTGTTCGTAACGCTTCCGATGCTCTCAAACCCTTCAGCAGATCTAATCGATTCGCGCGAGAGGAGGGTAAGTTGGTCCAATTGGGGTTGGTACTAAATCAATTCATCCGAGGCATCGTAATAACATTTATAGTAACCGACATTAACATTTAATACTTTTCTACCTTCTTAGGCAAGAAAAATAATAACTTTTTTACGATTGCTATACTCTTTTTACGTCATTTACATACTACAGATGCGGGTTTGGCAATAATATTTTTAACGATTGCACCCGTTTTCACGTTTTATGGTTTTATATTCCGAACGTATATGTTTTTCGGATTGCATTGTTACATTATACAGATTGGTCGTTGTTTGTAAATTCTCATGGTGCTCTTTATTATCTGTCAGTTTTCGGAAGATTAACGATGCACTTTCACTATCGACGCATCGCTGCACAAAAGTATTAATATCACTAAAACGTTTTATTATTTCATCTCCAGAACAATCTGCGCCTCTATGGAACTGCAACGCCCAAATTGGCTAGGGTATCATATGCAAATCAGCTAACTGTCGAACGACACTTCGTTATCCCAGTTCATTCTGCTTGTTTTAAAAGGCTCAACCAGCTTGGTAGCATCAGGACTCATTTTTTCTTGCATATCTTTTATATTTTTGAAGCAAGTTTGACTCTGAGAACGGGAGATTTATTGAAGGTGGCATGTATATACATGTATATTTCCACCTGTAATATTCAAACGACAATATCAATTGAAATGATCTCTTGTAGAAGGTTTTTGATAACAGTCATGCATTTTTTGGCATCATTAGATTTATTCCATTTCTTGTGGGTTTTCACTACTACTCAACAGATTGGTTAAATTGCATGAAACACAAATATCACTTAAACCATTGAGTATAAATCTACAGCTGCTAAGTTCCTATTGAAAATTAATGACCTTTACGATTGAAACTCTCATGGATACTTTGATGGCAATTATTTAAGACGATCGTTATCTGATAAGAATACTGCAGCGAAACAAGTTTTAATTGAATCAATAGGCTTCATTGAGTCTTGGACGGTTGATAAAAATACACCATTCTGCTTTGATGGTTTGGTTCAATTTATCAATGGTATACTCCAAATGTGGGAAGAGAAAAAGGATTCTTTTCCTTTCTTAATGACAAGTCGCTGAAATCAGGACCCAGTGGAGAATTTATTCTCTAAGATAAGGCAGCGAAGGGGCTATGATCCAAATCCTTCTGCGCGTAGTTTTAGATTTGGATTGCAATCCATCATGAGTGGCTATCTTGAAAGGTGTACAGAAAATTCCAACTGTCAAAATGATCAAGATGTACATCTTTTGACGGAGAAGGATATGGGCGGCTCAAATATTGTAGGGATAGGTGTGGACAGTAGCACAAATACCATTTCTGTCTCGGAAGATGATACATCTTCAATATTAGTACAAATTCTTGTTAAAACCGTATCATTTTGAGAACAAGCGTCCTAAAACGCTGTCCTCACGCTAGTGCTCTTAAATAATTTTCGTAAGATATAATGACAGCAGAAAGTCTGTCATAGTATTTTAAATTACATAGTATAGAAAGAGCTGCATTTTGCGCTCGTTCACATTGAATGTAACGTAAAGGATCATATTTTCAAGTTTAATTATTATTTAATCAATATTTAAGTTCATATTCATTACAAAATACAGCACAAGCTAAATTATTATGGGACAGTCTATTGTCTATTAAGTTACATAATGGCCTAAAATGTATGAAACTCCATTAATGCAAAGATATTTTATGGTTGCGTTTACGTTACATTCATTGTGAATAAACCCTTACGATACGATAACATGCATGGGAGAAATTCGGATAAATCATGATATGAGGGATTCAATTTACTACTATCTTGGCCTCCCCTTGAATCTTAGTTTGGAAGAACAAATATCGAAATGAAATAACTATGAATCTTCGTGAAGAACAACATATTTTCTGAAGCCGGCTCTGGCCATCGCCTAATAGTTCGGTAACTCTCCGTTAGATGCTATAAAGAACAAATACAGTCATACATACAGTCCATCAATAAACCAGAAATCGTACTTGTAAATTTCTGGCTTCATTTCTTTGAACTGCGTTTCCCTCTAGGTAGATTTATACTCAATGCTTAAACTAAAGGTCCGTATCTTGTACTTCCTGGAATCATTAGTTTTTTTCGTAGATAAAATCATTTATCATCTTTTTTCTTAAATTGCACCATTCTTCAGATATTTGAAGTTGAAAGGAATTAAATCGATATAATTTTGTCCAAATTTTCTGATTTTCCCAAATCCAACTCTGCGCTGAACTGATTCAATAATCAGATTTGTTCAATTTTGCCATATTTTATGTTTTTCTTTATAAAATACTTCTACACAAGGAAAAGGTTGGGGAAATCTCTCCAGTCTGTGGGTCCACCACTAAATAATATAGATGAAATTAACCACTGAACAATTTTTGTCTCACATTCACTACAAAATCTAAATTGCCATTTGCTGTATTCATTATTGATGATGTCTAGCACCTTGTTTATTATTTAATCCAGAGTAATATTCCAAAATAAATGTAAAAAAAGATTTCCATCACACACATAGGTACTTTGGTATATTTTCATCATAACCGATGAAATAGGTAATGTATTTTCTGTCAGAACCTGTTAAATTGAAGACTTGTCTTTATGAAGAGCTGGTTCTTTATACCTCCAAACTTTCAGGGTTCACCAAATAATATCTATTCTAATATAAAAATTAAGCTCATATGAGTTTTAAAAACTTCGAACCCAGTCTGCTAGATTTGTTTTGTACGTTTATGGAAGTTTTTTCACATCTTCATTTCATACACCGATTCAAGCTGGTTCACAAACTCAGGAGATAATAGAATTTGACTTTGTTATAATATTTATGAGTGTTTGTTATGATGCATGTATAATTAAAATTCAATCAATATTGAAACTGGAAGCTATAGGCTCATAAACAAGAAAGATTAGAATGCATTTTTTGACCATAATCATTTCATACTGAATTGAATAATTTCTAACTATCGAAATTTTCCTTACAATATTTTTCTAATTTTTTTTTAAGAAAGGTACAAATAACGGTTGACAGTTTCGAACAGAATCAAAACAACCGGGAACCACAGAACACTATTTTATTGGGAACTACCCAATACAGAGACGTTAAAATAACATTTTGATGTGATAATAATTCACTCTAGTTATTCTGAGAAAAATTATAACTGAAGATCAATAATGCTTACAGATATTATCTTTCATTTAAAAAAAAAACTTTGCAATTATTAATTTTTTCTCTCCTGGGGTTCGGTAATAAATTAATATTCTATGGTAAGGTATTAAAATTTGACATAATCTTTGCATAACCATTATTCAATATTTATGTTTTTGTTTACATAATAAAAACAAATACGCTGATTATAAAAACCCAAAATTTACGCATGTTCAGTAATTAATTATAGTGTAAACAGAATAGATTCATATTAATGATCTAACAAAAATTTTTATTAAAGAACACCTAATTGGTTTCTCAGAAGCAAATTTAGGTGATCAAAATCAATTTCTTCAACAAGTATAATTGTACATCTAAATCTGGGAATACTTGTTTTCTGTCCAAGTGAATTGTTATTGGGATTCAGTACAGAAAATAATCATCAAGCAAAGTAACATCACTTCAAAATAGATATTCGTAGTGACATCATTCATTGTTGTTGAAGATTTCGAAAAAGATTTTCATATTTTTAAAACTATGATTTCAAGAGACCTCATAGACCTGTTCACTAGTCAATACTCAAGAAAGTCTGTCAAGGAGAAGAAACTTCAGAAATATCAGTGTTTGGAAAATCATAGATGATTTTTTCTGGACTTGAGTGAAAAAAGCAATGTGACAACATGCTTTTTCATGATTTTGATCATGGATTTCATGATTTGGAAATCTTGAGAAGAAAGTTAGAAATGTATGATCAGAACATCCAATAATTCTGAGGTTTTTTGGAATATCTCAATAGAAAGGGATGGTTTATAAACTTGAAGTAGAAAGATATTATGTTAGAATATAACCTCATATTGGTTCCACCTCCGTGTGTCGACGTATGTCTCTCGAAATTAATATATTGTTTATTTTTCACTGCAGTCTGATAATGTCTTTCCATGCAAAATACATATTTGAGATTTGTAAACTATATTATTTATATAGAGGATAGAGATAGAGATTGTTCAGTTTAGCCCTGAAGATGGGAAAATATATTTCCGAAACGTCGGCGAACTGACATAGTATCATTTTCCCGTTTTTTGATCCTGCTACCACCATTTAAACCTTTAAAAATAAATGTATCATTGATACCTTCAAGAAGTGAAAGCCTATAATTGTCAATTTTTGATATTTTTGGTTTATTTACACTTTCAAGGATAGACTTCTTCAATTAATTAAATGGCATGTATATGTTCATCAAGGGTCTAATTTATACCCATCTTAAAAATGCAAAGACCGTTGAGACTTTATTAATTACCTATTTTATTCGCAATGTTTTCAACGAAACCTAATCATGGAGATGTTCAGTATCTAAGCATTCCATCCCGCACCCTTAATTTGAAAGTGTGAAGAAACACTCCCAAAGACAGAACAACTTACCACCTTATTAAAAAAATTGAATTCCCATTCGGGACTGTGAACTACTAATCACCAGGAAGGGAACCTCTGATTTTCTATCATCCGAAAACAGTGATTTGTGTTTCAATATCCTGCTGTCCGTAACACCCCCAACAGGAAATCTGGGAAGAATCGCGCTCATTACAACCACTAAAAATACATATGCACCCCTTCATTTCAATATTACCATTGGACGTTATTAATACGTCATCCTGAAGATTTCAATGCGCTAGGATATTACGTAATTTATTTTTTACTTCGCTGACCGAGTACACCCCATTTATTACCTTCATTTCGGCCCGGCAAAAAAGCCGAACGACTATAATAGACCACTGAATATTTATGCGGACACAATAAGAGTCCATTTGTAACGCCAAACAAACCATTTGTCCTGTCATGGGACGATTTCGGTTTGACGGGGACACATTTTCGATGACGTTTGGGGGTTTCGAGTTCCTAATGCTCTTGTCGAAATGCTATAATTAGGGGTAGCTTCAGCGATGCATCGAAACAAGTCTTTCCTGAAAATGTCTCATTTCTAAAGGGTTAGTTTTTTCATTTTAAAATTTGATCTTTCTCCGTTCTTAGTGGAAGTAAGTTTATTCATGAGTTTGATGACGTGAAAGAAATCGTACAGTGTAACATCTAACAAAAAATGTTGAGTGTGCCGTCCACAGCTCAATCTGTCCACAAATACTTTTGGAAGATCCGAATTAATTCATCCAGACATTTATTGTTTAACACGATAGAAACTAAGAAAAATAATACGGTTTGGCTCATAATTTTTAACAAATTGAGAAAAAGAATGTCTGAGCTATTTCCACATTTTTATTGAAGATAGTAGTCAAATTTTCAAAAAAGAAAAAAAATTCTCTTGAAAAGTTTTTACAAAATAGTGAAAAACTTGTTATTTGTTGTGTTAGCTTCAAGAATGATTTTCTGTGGATAGACGATATAGATAGCACAAAAAAAAATAAAAATATAGAGAAATTAAGGCTTATTGTATCAATCTGGAATTAAATGAACGCAGATAACTTAAATTCCAAACAAGATAGGTATAGGGAAAAAGGAAGAAAAGTTGTAAAGTGAGTTGTTCTCATTCTGAAAATGGAAATGGGTATCTTATATATGCCAATAATGTTAAATAAAACATGTATTTTGTCTTATTTCCACTTATAATATCAAGTGAAAATCAATAAAATTTTGTATGAAATAATAATTTTGGAAGTGCAAATATGCGAACCGCCTATAGTGTTGTTGTCTAATATTCACTTACCAAACGAAGTCATAATTCTACAAGATACAAGTATTTTGTTTAATTTTGTCTAATTTCGACACAACACAAGTATTTTTTCTAATTTTCGCGTTTAACATGTAGTGATAATTCGATAAGATACAAGTATTGTGTCAAATTTTGTCAAATTTCGTACAAGTATTTTGTCTAACTTCCACTTATAACACGAAGTAAAGATTCAATACAATTACAATACATGTTTATATGTATTTTGTCTATATTCAACGAAATACATGTATTTTATCTAAATTCGACAAAATGCAAGTATTTTTTCCAATTTTCACTTATAACACGAAGCGAAAATTCGACTTGATATATTTATTTTGTCCGATTTTCACTTATAACACGAATTGATTCTACAAGATACATGAATATCCTCTAATATTGTCTGATTTCGACAAAATACAAGTATATTTTTTAATTTTCACTTATAACACGAAGTGAAAATTTGACAAGATGAAAGTATTTTGTCCGATTTCAATAAAATACAAGTATTTTTTCTAATTTTCACTTATAATATGAAGTGGAAATTCGGCAAAGTGCAAGTATTTGGTTTAATTTCGTCTAATATCGACAAAAAACAAGTATTTTTTCTAATTTTCACTTATAACACAAAGTTTTAATTCAACAAAATACATGAATTTTCAATAAATAAATGAGTAATCAATAAAATTCTGTTCGAAATAATAATTTTGGAAGTGCAAATATGCAAACCGCGTATAAAGTTAAATGAACCATGTATCTTGCTTAATTTTTATCTACAACACGAAGTGAAAATTCGACAAGTTACAAGTATTTTGTCCAACTTTCACTTATAACACGAAGTAAAGATTCAATACAATACATGTATACATGTATTTTGTCTATATTCGACGATATACATGTATTTTATCTAAATTCGACAAAATGCAAGTATTTTTTTCAATTTTCACTTATAACACGAAGCGAAAATTCGATTTGATATATTTATTTTGTCCGATTTTCACTTATAACACGAATTGATTCTACAAAATACATGAATATCCTCTAATATTGTTTGATTTCGACAAAATACAAGTATTTTTTCCAATTTTCACTTATAACACAGAAAGAAAATTTGACAAGGTAAAAGTATTTTGTCTTATTTCCACATAATTCAAGTATTGTGTCAAATTTTGTCTAATTTCGTACAAGTATTTTGTCTAACTTCCACTTATAACACGAAGTAAAGATTCAATACAATACATGTTTATATGTATTTTGTCTATATTCAACGAAATACATGTATTTTATCTAAATTAGACAAAATGCAAGTATTTTTTTCAATTTTCACTTATAACACGAAGCGAAAATTCGACTTGATGTATTTATTTTGTCCGATTTTCACTTATAACACGAATTGATTCTACAAAATACATGAATATCTTCTAATATTGTTTGATTTCGACAAAATACAAGTATTTTTTCCAATTTTCACTTATAACACAGAAAGAAAATTTGACAAGGTAAAAGTATTTTGTCAAATTTTGTCTAATTTCCACATAATTCAAGTATTGTATCAAATTTTGTCTAATTTCGTTCAAGTATTTTGTCTAACTTTCACTTAAAACACGAAGTAAAGATTCAATACAATACATGTATTTTGTCTGCATTCGACGAAATACATGTATTTTATCTAAATTCGACAAAATGCAAGTATTTTTTCCAATTTTCACTTATAACACGAAGCGAAAATTTGACTTGATATATTTATTTTGTCCGATTTTCACTTATAACACGAATTGATTCTACAAGATACATGAATATCCTCTAATATTGTCTGATTTCGACAAAATACAAGTATATTTTTTAATTTTCACTTATAACACGAAGTGAAAATTTGACAAGATGAAAGTATTTTGTCCGATTTCGATAAAATACAAGTATTTTTCTAATTTTCACTTATAATATGAAGTGGAAATTCGGTAAAGTGCAAGTATTTTGTCTAATTTCGTCTAATATCGACAAAAAAACAAGTATTTTTTCTAATTTTCACTTATAACACAAAGTTTTAATTCAACAAAATACATGAATTTTCAATAAATAAATGAGTAATCAATAAAATTCTGTTCGAAATAATAATTTTGGAAGTGCAGATATGCAAACCGCGTATAAAGTTAAATGAACCATGTATCTTGCTTAATTTTTATTAAACACGAAGTGAAAATTCGACAAGTTACAAGTATTTTGTCCAATTTTCACTTATAACACGAAGTAAAGATTCAATACAATACATGTATACATGTATTTTGTCTATATTCGACGATATACAAGTATTTTATCTAAATTCGACAAAATGCAAGTATTTTTTCCAATTTTCACTTATAACACGAACCGGAAATTTGACTTGATATATTTATTTTGTCCGATTTTCACTTATAACACGAATTGATTCTACAAAATACATGAATATCTTCTAATATTGTTTGATTTCGACAAAATACAAGTATTTTTTCTAATTTTCACTTATACCACAGAAAGAAAATTTGACAAGGTAAAAGTATTTTGTCTAATTTCCTGATAATTCAAGTATTGTGTCAAATTTTGTCTAATTTTCGTACAAGTATTTTGTCTAACTTCCACTTATAACACGAAGTAAAGATTCAATACAATATATGTTTATATGTATTTTGTCTATATTCGACGAAATACATGTATTTTATCTAAATTCGACAAAATGCAAGTATTTTTTCCAATTTTTTTTTATAACACGAAGCGAAAATTCGACTTGATATATTTTTTTGTCCGATTTTCACTTATAACACGAATTGATTCTACAAGATACATGAATATCCTCTAATATTGTCTGATTTCGACAAAATACAAGTATATTTTCTAATTTTCACTTATAACACGAAGTGAAAATTTGACAAGATGAAAGTATTTTGTTCGATTTCGATAAAATACAAGTATTTTTTCTAATTTTCACTTATAATATGAAGTGGAAATTCGGCAAAGTGCAAGTATTTGGTTTAATTTCGTCTAATATCGACAAAAAACAAGTATTTTTTCTAATTTTCACTTATAACACAAAGTTTAAATTCAACAAAATACATGAATTTTCAATAAATAAATGAGTAATCAATAAAATTCTGTTCGAAATAATAATTTTGGAAGTGCAAATATGCAAACCGCGTATAAAGTTAAATGAACCATGTATCTTGCTTAATTTTTATCTACAACACGAAGTGAAAATTCGACAAGTTACAAGTATTTTGTCTAATTTTCACTTATAACACGAAATGAAAATTCAACAAAATACAAGTATTTTGTCCAACTTTCACTTATAACACGAAGTAAAGATTCAATACAATACATGTATACATGTATTTTGTCTATATTCGACGATATACATGTATTTTATCTAAATTCGACAAAATGCAAGTATTTTTTCCAATTTTCACTGATAACACGAAGCGAAAATTTGACTTGATATATTTATTTTGTCCGATTTTCACTTATAACACGAATTGATTCTACAAAATACATGAATATCCTCTAATATTGTTTGATTTCGACAAAATACAAGTATTTTTTCCAATTTTCACTTATAACACAGAAAGAAAATTTGACAAGGTAAAAGTATTTTGTCTTATTTCCACATAATTCAAGTATTGTGTCAAATTTTGTCTAATTTCGTACAAGTATTTTGTCTAACTTCCACTTATAACACGAAGTAAAGATTCAATACAATATATGTTTATATGTATTTTGTCTATATTCGACGAAATACATGTATTTTATCTAAATTCGACAAAATGCAAGTATTTTTTCCAATTTTCACTTATAACACGAAGCGAAAATTCGACTTGATATATTTATTTTGTCCGATTTTCACTTATAACATGAATTGATTCTACAAGATACATGAATATCCTCTAATATTGTCTGATTTCGACAAAATACAAGTATATTTTCTAATTTTCACTTATAACACGAAGTGAAAATTTGACAAGATGAAAGTATTTTGTCCGATTTCAATAACATTCAAGTATTTTTTCTAATTTTCACTTATAATATGAAGTGGAAATTCGGTAAAGTGCAAGTATTTTGTCTAATTTCGTCTAATATCGACAAAAAACAAGTATTTTTTCTAATTTTCACTTATAACACAAAGTTTAAATTCAACAAAATACATGAATTTTCAATAAATAAATGAGTAATCAATAAAATTCTGTTCGAAATAATAATTTTGGAAGTGCAAATATGCAAACCGCGTATAAAGTTAAATGAACTATGTATCTTGCTTAATTTTTATCTACAACACGAAGTGAAAATTCGACAAGTTACAAGTATTTTGTCTAATTTTCACTTATAACACGAAATGAAAATTCAACAAAATACAAGTATTTTGTCCAACTTTCACTTATAACACGAATTGGTTCGACAAAATACATGAATTTTCATAAAATAAATGAGTCATCAATAATTTTGTAATAAATGATAATTTTGCTAGTGCAGAGCTGAATTCCTAATGAAACATCGTTCGTTGCAACTGACAAAAACTGACAAATCATGTATTAAATTCACCGAGGAGAACAATCGTAATGATTGCTATACAACACCATATGCACATTCATGAAGAAGTTCAACCAAGTGTCAACAAATTATCCGTTATCTAATATAAATGGGTTTTAAAACGTCCGTAACTCTTTTCAACTGAATGAAATTTCGAAGTATTGTTGCATTCTTTAAATGATAGAGTATTATGATCAAACCTTTTTAAAGTGCAGTATTTGGATGTATTAAAGGCAATGTAAAAGTCATCTTCAAATCCTTCCATACCTGGTGGGGATTCCCCGGAGGCAACCCCTTTGTGGATACACCTCGTCGATAAACATAATGCAGCCTAGTCATGCCAGATAATCGTCTGATCCTGGATGAAATTTCAACAGATGCGTCTTGCAAAATATTAACTATTATTTCATACCGAGGGGAGAAATCTATTGCGCGGAAGAATAACCCTTCATTGTTGCGACTAACCGATTAAATTCATCCTTTTTTTCCTTCTCCGCCGAGATTCAATTTCGTTTCAGTCAATTTATTCCTACCTCTATCCCGTAATTATCCCGGTTGGTCAGGCTTGCGAATTTCATCCGGTAGCCGCATTCAAAAACAAATTTTATTTCGATCAAGCTCAGTTTTAAATCGAATTCGGACGCATATTATTCAGAGAAATCAAGATCTGGATCGACGATAATGGTATTTCCATATAAATCCCATCACGTACAGAAAAAGGAGGACCACAGCCGTGAAAAAGACAAATGAGCATGGAAGGACCCGCATTTTTATGGCATTGTTGTCTTAATATTCAAGAGGTAGGCCTTTGGAATAACAACACCTTCAAACATTTACGATGAAACACAGCGGACTGTCGGAAGGATTACAAATTAGTATACATTAAGGCATGCTTGGAAACGTTTGAAAGGATTATTACGGCTAAGCTGAGGTTGACATCTGAGGCTTTGAGGGATTCTTGAAGGAAATTCGGTCAAGCAGAAGACGCGAAAGTAATTTTTTAATGGCCCTCTCTCAGATATTATATTTTATTATCACTTTTCTGTTTCTTCATCTCAAACTCCTCCATGCAAATTTATTCAACAGTTTCAATGTTCTCTGTAAGACAGTTATCCAGAACTCTTATAATTCATAACAGTAAGATATTATAGCTTATTCTCTATTAGGGAGTTATCTAAGTATATGCTGATGTTTCCACTCTTCGCACAGCATCTTCAGTCAGTTTGGAGTCAGGTCTGGAAGGAAGGGAAAGCTAACATATTTCTTTGCTTCTATGGGTTCAGTTGGAACGATATTATTTGAGACAACGGTATTCAATCTAAGTTCTTCATTATTGAGTTCGTTTATAACAGAATGGAAACATTTTTGATCAAAAGATTTTTGATAACCATTATCTTTGAAAATATTGAACAATTTTCTTTCAGCATTGTTTAAAAATTCAGGATGGCAAATATTTCTGATTCCTCGAAACATTCCTTTCATAAGATTTGTTTTTATATTCTAAGAATGATTGGATTTGTAGTTAATATAACGACCTGATGCGGTTGGTTTTTGATACCAGTCCAATTCAATCTGGTTATCTACAGATCTGATTACTTTTGTGTCAAGTAATGGAACACTATTGTCAGTTTCTTCTTCATAAATATATATAGGGATTTATGAAATTATCCATAGATAGATAAATAGATGGATTATAGATAGAGGTTTCGTTACACCGAAATGTTGCATCAATATATTTTACATCTAAAGAGTCGTCCAATGAACAAAACCAGATTGTAGCAATTTGGATTCGCTGTTCATTGTAGAGTATGTAGATTAACAGTTTCGTACAGGCAATTCCCATTTTCCAACTACTTCTACGACTAGCAAGTTCAATTCAGTCACCTGTCATAATTCTTGACAAATTGCAGAAACATCCGCAAGATTATATATATGGATGAGAAAAGATAATTAGACGTGTTTAATCAAAAGAACGGATGGATCTGCTCCCCGGTCAATGCAATTACCGAATTGGAAGAATCTTGTATGTGTTTTGATGGAACTGTTTAGGGGTGAGAGTTGACTTTAGACCAATCAATCATTTCCGGTCGTCAGACGACAGTTCGCTCAAATCCTGACAAATCGTTCACGATATGGATACTGAATACGAAATGAAAATCAGCCGATGCTGGAACTCCAGCCCTGCTGAATATATTTGCGTGAAAAGAAAAACGTTCAATCGAATTTTCCGGAGCAAATTGTACGTGATTTGGAATACTTTTTAATAATCCTGCGATATTCAATTTTTCACGATATGACGATGCATTTTTTCCATTCATTCTACTGATGAAAGAAAAAACGTATGTTGAATGCGGATTATGAGTACTATTCGATCGGATAATTACAATACAGGGTGGCCGGACGGTTGACGTCCATAAAAAAATTAGGTCCCTCATGTCATGGGGTATTCGAATCACCCTTATGTATGTCATCCGATTTTTCACGGTTTCTCATGAAATTTGAGAATTTTCAACATTTTCACGATGAATATAATGTTTCTGTTGTTTGCCCATTGTTTGAGATATCCTATGATTAAATCTCTATATAGTTGCTCTTGATAGTATTGTCAAAACCCATTTTAAAATCTAACTTCAATTAGGAGTCTTGCCAAACTTGGATAAACTTAATGGGATTTATTTGGTTACTCAGCCTTCAGGGCTAATCTATAATATAAAAATGAATCTCAAAATGTGTTGGTAAGAGCATAACTCAACAACGCCTAGACCAATTTGGAAAAATCTTTTTTTAAAATGTTCGTTGAAGTTCAAGGATGGTTTTTACGGCGAGAAAAATTAGAATTATTGCAATGTACGGAAAAACCCTAAAGTAGTCAACGTTTGCAATTGCTTGAGCCCTTTTCTTTTTCCCATACAAATGATTCGTAACTAAAACGTAGTCAATTTGAGCTTTATTGCTATGGTATAAAGTTCATAATAAATTACAAGCACTCAGAAGTATGTATTTGAAACTCTTATGAAAGTAACAAGTGATGAAACTGGAGGATTTACTGTTGTCTAGCAACTTTGTAGGTGTGTTCAATATGCATTAAAAGCAAAGAAACTCCAACCTGCAACGTTTCGAAGAACTGTGCAATGGCAAAGGCTTTGCAGCAATGTAAATTGATTGTTTGGGATCAATGCACGATGGCACATAAAAAATCTTTGGAGGCTTTAGATAGAACCTTAAAAGATCTACGGAGCAATAATAACCGATTTGGTGGTGCAATGATTTTATTAGCAGGAGATTTTCGTCAAACATTGCCAGTGATTCCACGATCAACGCCAGCTGATGAACTCAATGCAAACGAGCTATACTGGCTGCAAAAAACATAGATGTAAATGAATTAAATTTCAAAATTCATGAACAAATTACAGGCGAATTGAGGATATATAAATCAGTTGATTCAGCTACTAATCAAGATGATGTAATCAACTATCCACCGGAATTTTTAAACTCGCTGGATTTGCCAGGATTGCCACCTCACAATCTTCAATTAAAGGTTGGATCGGTGGTTATAATGTTGCGAAATATCAACCAACCGCGTCTTTGCAACGGTACACGGTTAGCGATAAAAAATTACTAAACAATGTGATAGAAGCAACTTTACTCAAAGGAAAGTATAAAGGAGAAGATGTTCTCATACCGCTCATCCCAATGATTCCGACTGATGTGCCATTTGAGTTTAAACGACTACTCTTTCCAGTGCGGCTTGCTTTTGCTATGACTATAAACAAGTCCCAGGGGCAATCATTAAGTGTTTGTGGTATTAATCTAGAAAACCCATGTTTCTCACATGGTCAATTGTATGTTACCTGTTCCCGTGTTGGAAAACCATCAGATTTGTTCATCTATGCGCCAGGTAATCAAACAAAAAACATCGTATACCACAAAGCACTACAATGATAATAATTATGATTCACATGATTAACAATAAAGCGATTTCTTACTTTTAAATTTAAATGTTTTATTTAATTATTTTTTATTCGCAACGCCCTATCACCAGGGTGACGGTTCTGTTCAGGAGAATTTTTTTAAATACGTAGGCAACAAATCTTCTTGTCTGTCGGGTCAGCTAGTAATAAAATAATAATTTTTGAATTCATCCATATTCTGGGACTCGATTAGTCCCTTCATCAGGATGATAAAAATTTCCAGACAAAACGATTATAAGGCTAAAAAATACAGTAATAATATTATTTATATTACAGGTTTAAGAATGCTCAGTATAATGCCATAACACCCAACAAATGTTTTGTTCTCAATCTTGTTTTGTTTCTGAAATATTGAATTTATCAAAGATACTTTAAACGAGAGTGGATTTGGATATTTGTCATATTTATAATTCATTTATCATTATCAATTTTTATAAGCACAATATGTTTTCAGTGATTTATTACCATGTTTGCTTGTGACGAAACATCCTTCATTTCCTGGGTTAATAGTGAATATGTTTCGTTTCTGCTTACTCTGGAATGATTTAACCGTTGAAAAATAGGTTATTGTGTTTCACGATAATATCTGGTCTTGGCTTACAAACCGAAAATTTATTATGACTGTTCCACTTTTCATTAAAATCTTTTTTAACCCAGTATAATTGTCTTATTTAACATGTACATCTCATTGTCCGATACAGAAAGGTTTCATGAGAATTATCTAGAGGTCATCGAGGTCAGGTGATTCCACAAAGGACATTTCAATTAACCGAATGTAACAAATTTATAATTGTCCGCCAAACTAGAATCTATACAAGAGCATTTTTACGGTTGAGGATCTTCTTTATTGCTTCAAATGGGGGATGCTTGAATAACTGGTTTTTCCGAACGTGGGTAGATTCACTTTCGAGTACAATTGAAACACGATTGTTCCAACAGAAAATTTCTGGAGGAGTTGAATCAATTCAGTATTTTTTTTAGATTCAGCTGTATGCTATTGTGTACCTTCTGAATCGACGAAAATCTCTCATATTGCAATATACAGTGATGAGCAAATGTGAGGAACCAAGTAAATAAGATATTGAAATAAAATTTGGGAGATGGCTACTGAAGTTTTGATTTTACTGGAAGATAATAAGCTCATTTTATTATTCATATCAAATATACGGTGTGGCTTGTTTTATATAGAACACCTTGCGTTTAAACTGCGAGCAGATAACCAAATGTTCCTCATATACAGGGTGTTTCAAATACAGGTGACCCCTCTTTAAGAAAGGTAGAAAACAAACAAAACAAAAATCACATGTAAAATACAGTATTCAAATATACATACAATTAACCCGGAAAAATCGAAAACAAAAGATGACGTTTCACAAATTTCTTAAAAGTGGCCAGCGAACAAGAAATCGACGTATGGTCAGACAACACCTGCGGTTGTCATCATTCTGACGAGTGGGGAATTTGAGGTGTAGTTTTTTCTCCTCAGGAACACCTGAAATATGTTGTCTGACCTGAGCCTTAGATCAGGCACCCTTAAGTGAATCTCTTCCAAAATACCAGGAGCAATGATCAAACCATTTAACAGCTTGAACATGAATGAAGCATCATTTATGAATCTTACATCGACTAGACTGGGAAGCTGAAAAATCCTACAAGCATACGTGTAGTCATGATTTTCAATTATTATTTTATTTCTGTAGGCCAGAAATCGAATGAACCTATTCTGAACAGACTCCAGGCGTCGAATATAGCAATCGTATCTCGGGTTCCATATGATGAATGCCAAGCATTCTGGAGCAGGATATGACGACGTTACTAATGTGAGCACCAAAGATTAGTTTGGAGTTGAGTGTTATTCCCAAGTCTTTGACAATGCTTGACTCCTTCAACTGACGGTTGTCAAGTGTGTACTGGAAGGAGATTTTGTTGGTGTTCCTAGTATACGAAATTTTCACACATTTATCCAAGTGGAGGAACAAGCTATTATCTATAGAGTATTGGGCTAATCTATCCAGATCGCTCTGGAGATTAAGACAGTCCTCGATCGATCGAATCACCTACAATATCTAAAGCAATTTCCAATGTAATTAACATAAATCAAAAAGAGTAAGGGGCCGAGATGAGAGCCCTGCGGAACTCCAGAGGTATTGCGAAACTTCCTAGATTCGCGAAACGTATTGGCTCCTACCCTCGATATAAGACATCAGCCACAGCCTCAGATTTCCACATACCCCCACCTCAGGAAACCGTACCGACATAACCGTATGACACAGTTTATCAAAACCCTTTGTGAAGTCAGTGTACACGGCATCTATTTGAACACAGGAATCACCTGCACATTCAAGAAAATGCAGATAGGTGAGCAAGTTTGTCTCAACAATTCTACCCCCTCGAAAACCGTGTTGTTCATTGATAACAATGTTCTTCAGATGAAATGACAGGTATTCATGAACTAAACGCTCGAATGACGACTATACTAAGCCTGCTATAGGCGTAAATCTGCTAAAATTTCATTGGTTCCTGATATCTCAACTTATCGTAAAGAAATGACGACAGTAAGCGTAAACCTCCTGAAATTCCATTGGTTCCTGAAAATTTCATCTTTTTGGCGCGAAGGGAAAAGAAATAGCTGAAAATTCAAGACGAAAAACAGTTTTTTGTGAATAACTCAGATAATATCCACTTTAGGGCAAGGGTGTGATGCATACACTCACATTATTTTTTAATGTAGATTCAATAACTGCCATAAAAAAATGGGGATCTAATTTGAAAAAATTGATTTTTCACGATTTGCATCCCTAACTTTGAAAGCGATTTTTTCACCCCCTGTATCATGAATCGCTATTTCGATTTTTAAAGTGGATACATCAATCTTACATCTTGAAAAATCCCAAAAATGAAAATTTTCCATCCAAAAACCTATTAAAAAAGAGAAAACTTCAGGTGTTTATAAAATCTGTTGTAAAAATGGAACGCTGCATATGTAGGTGAAACCGGCAGAAATTTTGAGGCCAGACTAAAAGAACATCTGAAATCAGGTAAACAGTCCGCAGTTTATGATCATATATCGTGACTGAAGAGCATCATATGGATATCGTAAATTTTAAAATCCTTCACAAATACGAAAAAGGCCTGAAATCAAAGTTGCTGGAAGGGATGGAAATAACAAATCTGTTCAATATTCCCAATGTGTCCCCACTTAACACCCAAATAGAAATAAACCATTCACCACTTTTGAACATCCCATTGATTTAAGCCCACGAAATATTTCAGTCTGTATAACACCAGAAGATGGTTTAACAACCGAAACGGATGTAATAGTATTAATAAAGTAAATAGACAAAAATAAGATTCAGGTTTTTTCACAAAATAAAATCTCAATTCGTTAACTGGTTTTTTTTTCAAAATCTCCGTTAATTTTTAAGATTTACGTTGGGACACCCTCTTATAAATATGAAACCATTATTTTTGATCTGCTCATTATGTTGTAATAATTTCGTGCATCGACATATTTTTAGTCGGGAATAATTCCAGTGTGCCTTGAGTTTAATTCTGTCATGACCGATTTCATTAAATTTTCTGCGAATTTATGCGTCATGATATTCAAGATACTGAAAACAAGTAACAAAATTGTCATTCATTCCTTTCATCAATCAGGGCCTTTTTATAAAATTGCCACATTTTATTAGGATGGCTTTTTGTTCCAGATAGAATTCCGGTAGTAATGTTGCTTTATTATTTTCGACATAACTTTTTTATTGTTGAATTAATGTTCGAGGGAAACTGAATAAGAGATTGCTCTGATCTTGAGCTGAATGGATTACGTTTTGTGCTTCTACGAGTGAGCTTATTAGAATTATAAATAGTTATGGTAATTTTGCACTAAAACCTTTTATACGAAACCAACGGTCTTATCTCTATGGCAACTAAACTAATTAATCTGGAAAAGTCACCGGGAGCGATGTATCACTCCCATAATCTTCCTAGGAAGTTTTATGTGAGGGTAAGAACATATTAGAACTGAGCAGTGTGCACAGATTTTTCAGTTGGCTTGTAAAAGTTTTACGACTTGATGGAGACATGACATGAGAGCGTAGTTCACTTGAACTATAAGTTGTTCCTATTCTGATTAAGGAGTGTAAAGATATGGGTTAATGGACATCATTACTTTATTTTACGTAGATTTATTATTGCTCCATTCTCTTTGTTTTCATCTGAACTACTTCTTTGTGATGTTGATCCTGAGTTTATCAGCGCGATTACATTGAATTCAGATTTTGAATCGCAGAGAATCCAAATGTCGGGTATTCCCAAAAAATAATTCATCTTGGTTAAAGGTAGAAGAAGTTTATCTAAATGAATAAGTTGATGGCGAGATATTGTTGATGATGGAGCTCGTGTTGAATGATTGTTTGGGCTATTACCATCATCTATTGTGGATGTAATGATTTCCGACGTTTCGATAGACATTTATCTATCTTTACAAAGGAGAAAAGTAAGAAACCTTTTGAAAATTATCAATTTTCAAAAAGTCAATATTGACAGAAGTCATGAAAGAAAATGAACGATGTTATATACTCATCTGTGATATGATGATCTTTTTAAGTTGGATCGAACTATCGGCGTCCAAACTTCTGGCAGATCTATAGATGGAGCACTTATGGAATCAGGTGTTATTTTCATAAATGCTGCTTCTTTGATTTTTCTTCTTGCAAGTTTTTCTTCTTTGGATATTAATGATGCTTCATCCCATTTTATACGATGATTCTCATCTACAGCATATTGGACCAACCTGGATTTGTCGCTGTCTAGTACTCGTAGAAGCTTCTGATGTTCTTTTATTCGTACATTCAGAGGGCGTTTAGTTTCTCCGATGTAAGATCAACGAACACAGGACAGTATCTACATTTTGATTTAAACCACCAACTAAACACTAAATTGGGAGTAGCAAAATGTTTATTCGATAGAGCAATAAATATTTGTTGCATTGAAGAAGACCAAAATGAAGAAATAAATAACATCTCGAAAACTCTTAGAAGCAATGGCTACCCCAAAAAGATATTAGAAAAAGCTAGACGAACAAGAGAAAGTCAACCTGAACCAACAGATATAAATCAGACCATTAAATCCGTAATTCCTTATGTAAAAGGTTTGTCGGAGAAAATGAGAAGAATTGGAAATAGATACAACATAACGACTGCATTCAAAACTCAAGACACTATCAGAGCTAAACTTACAAAGTTAAGCCTAATAATGAGACACAGAGGACAAAGAACTGCATATATGAATTACCTTGCGAGTGCGGAAGATCTTACATCGGAGAAACTGAACGCCCTCTGAATGTACGAATAAAGAGCATTAGAAGCTTCTACGAGTACTAGACAGCGACAAATCCAGGTTGGTCCAACATGCTGTAGATGAGAATCATCGTATAAAGTGGGATGAAGCATCAATAATATCCAAAGAAGAAAAATCAAAGAAGCAGCATTTATGAAAATAACACCTGATTCCATAAGTGCTCCATCTATAGATCTGCCAGAAGTTTGGACGCCGATAGTTCGATCCAACTTAAAAAGATCATCATATCACAGATGAGTATATAACATCGTTCATTTTCTTTCATGACTTCTGTCAATATTGACTTTTTGAAAATTGATAATTTTCAAAAGGTTTCTTACTTTTCTCCTTGATAAAGATAGAAGATGTCTATCGAAACGTCGGAAATCATTACATCCACAATAGATGATGGTAATAGCCCAAACAATCATTCAACTAAATGAATAAGTCTTTGACCACTCGTTTAATTGAATTACAAATTCTCGAAGCGATAAGAAACACATTTTTCCACGACTGCCACAGAATACAGCTCTTCCAACATCGAATTTGACCATATTGTAGAGACATACTTGTTGGTGCACCCTGTTCTTGTTAAGGCTCCAAAGTGAAATAAATATTCATGATAAAAACACATATTCATTGCTCTTCGGAGAAAATTACATAATTTTCCATCCAAAACATTTTTCAGCTGAATTTTTTCTTCAAATTTCAAATCATTCAACATTGAATATCTTGGAAACGGTATACAGGGTGGCCATTTGAAAACGAAACAGACAAGATTACAGACGAAATAAGTTTTTTCGATAGAAATGCTCGGACAGGTCGATTTCTGTTTCGAGGGGGACAATTTAAGATGTAGGTTACGGACGCATAGCGCTTCAACCCTTGCTGCTACAACCCCCACCCCCAATTTTTGAATGGGGAAGATGGGGTGAGTGATACCTCAATTCAAAGGTATTTTTATACTGATTTCAGCACAGTAATAGTTTTTTCATTTTATGCATTAGTTCTCGAAATATTCATGCGTTAGTTAATTTCATCACTTAAATTAATTTTTTGCGAATAATTGACATTTCGTGCTTCCGAAACACCAAAATTTCCATACTTGTATTTGAAATTGCAAAACATCTACCACTGGGTAAATGAAGTCATACCGTACGTGTTAATGCTACTAGGGTCAGATGTTCGACTATCTGTTTTATTCACTGAGATCATTCTCCAACTGTATGGTATCAGAACGATTTGAAGTATTGATCTAAGAAATAAGACTATTCAAAGTAAAGTAAATAACTTATCAAAAACTCACATCAATTAAGTAAATATTCAAATTGTTCACCATTAGCTTCCATACAATGAAATAAGTTTTGTTCGAAACGATGGCTCACATTTTGCAGCATTTCTGGAGTGATTTGACGACATTCGTTCACTATACGTCTTCTTAAATCTTCTATGTAAATTTTACTCTTCAAGTGACCCCAGAGAAAGAAATCTAGTGGTGACAGATCTGGTGATCTGGATGGCCATTCAGTTGGACCCCTTTTTCCAATCCACCGATTTGGAAATCTTTGATCCAGATATTCTCGAACTGGTAAGGCGTAGTGTGGAGGAGCTTCATCCTGCTGAAACACAATCTGATCAATGTGATTTTCCAATAAGTCCAAATACATATCTCCAGTAAGATTACCAGGTAAAAAGAACGGGCCGACAATGTTGTCACCAAATATTCCAGCCCAAACATCGAGTTTTTCTGGTTTTTGAGTATAAACTTCGTGGAACAATCTCGGATTAGCATCGGCCCAATAACGATGATTGTATCGATTTACTGTGCCGTTTCGAAAGAACGAACACTCATCGGAGAAACAAACATTGTACAGATAATTGGGATTAGCAGTTACTCGTTCACTAATTGTATCACAAAATTCAACACGACGGTCAAAATCTTATTCGTTTAGTGGATGTGAAAGATGGATTTTGTAAGGATGGAATTTATGATGCTTCAAATATTTGCAATTCGAGTTCGTGTAAAAATAGATTCATGTGCTAGCTGCCTCGTACTCGTCATTGGATTCAGAGCAATCTGTCCAAGAACAGCTACATCAGCTGCTTCTTTCTTTCCATGTTCCGTTTTCTAATAGCCACTCATTCCAAAACATACTTCCTATTGACATGTTGATCTAAATGTCGTTGATTGAAGAATTCTCATTCATATTCTCACATTGATTGTTTGCAAAAGAAAGTGAAATTATTTCCACCCGCTCTGCAATTGAATAAACCATGTCGAACAATGAATTAGAACACATACAAGTCTCGATTCAAAACTATTATAAGAATAAGTCATATGTCAAAGAACCAGTAAGCCAACTTAATGATCTGTTCGTCATAAATAAAAATTATCGATTCTCATTTTTTGAAAAAGATATGAATTTAATAATCAACAAAATGAAAACATATTGAAGCCAACTGGGAAAACACTTTATGATTAAGTCTGAAATCGTTTCACGAATTGGGACTGGAATATTTCTGTGGCATCATTAATGATTAGATTTTCTTACCTGGTAATCTGATTAGAGATATGTACGTATTTGGACTTTCTGGAGATTTCTATCGATCAAGTGTTACCGCATGTTATTGGAAATACTGCAAATTATATCGAAGAAAATTTAGATTAAGTTTCAGCAAGATTGAGCTCCTTCGCAATACGCTTTGTTTGTTCGACATCTTGATTAAAGATTTCTATGTCAGTGGATTGGAGGAAGGAAGCCACAGTCATGGTTGTTTCGAAGCTCAAAATGTCGATTTTTCACAAAAAAAAACACTACAAGTGCCATGAAAACACCACTTCATTTTCAAATACTTAGTTGAGAATATTTCGAGAACTAATGTATAAAATAAAAAAACAATTACTGTGCTGAAATCAGTAAAAAAATACCTTCCAAATGAGGTATCACTCACCCCACCTTCCCTATTCAAAATTTGGGGGTGAGGGTTGTAGTAGCAAGGATTGAAGCGATATGCGTCCGTAACGTAAATCTTAAGTTGTCCCCCTCGAAACAAAAATCGACCTGTCCGAGCATTTCTATCGAAAAAAATTATTTCGTCTAATTTCGTCTGTTTTGTTTTCAAATGGCCACCCTGTAGGTTAGGAAGATACACAAAGAAATAAAATTTGTGTAAAATGTTCGAGCATACCAAAAATACTGATATGTTAATCTTAAAAGCGAGCCTTATTTGTGTATAGTGTGGAAAATTAAAAATATAGAACTGATAATTCTGGAAGACCGTTTTTCATTGTTTTAAAGTCTACGAATATTGTCAACAAAAACACGAAAACTTCTTCCAGGTCTCATAAATTTTCTAATGAAGAACACGACTATGGATGGACATTCCAGGATAAAAAAATATCTCATAACCTTAAAGAATCTTGATTATCTTGACACTATCCCAGCCAAGCATTAATTACAGGGATATAATAGTCAGTCAGACGGCCCTTTGATCATGAAATCCATTGATGCCACATCACGTAATTGTCTGTTAGGTGAAATTTTCCCACGGTGTTTGAGTATTCCCTTTAGAGTGCAAATCTGCTGCTATCTGGTCGAAGTTAATCAATAATTCTAATGTATGCCGATCGCTGGCCAAAATGTCACGGAACATGGCCACCATTTCCCACGTTCACCTCGTTTTTTTTTCATGTAGGGACGCATTTAATTAATGGAAATATTGCCGGACGTAACGCAGATGAGATGAGGCGGAATGATATGAAATTAAATGCCTAAAAACATTGGAGATCCATTCTGATTATTCAATTAGTCATAAGTGTAAAGAGTAACGAACCGTATTCTATACTCCACGCCAAAAATATTGTTTCGATCCCCAACGTGCTCTTTTTGCTGTAGTTTTCCTCAAATGTCCGAATATCGAACAGACAATGGTCTCAATGGATTGGGGTCAAACTTGAGTATGTTCGTCGAGCCGGTCGACTCACTGTCATCAGAAGGAGATGAGCTTCATAATAGATTTGTTGTCCGAATATCTCGTTATTGGGTCAAATCCGTTGAACGGTTCAAATATACGGAGATCTGAAATTTGAGTTCCTCGATAATTACTAGAATATCCATCTGATCAATTGGTTACTTGAAAGAACTAGAGATGAGGTTGAAATTTTGCGAAAATACATCAAGGTTATTGATTTCCAAGAAATCCTTCAACCTCAGTCAGCATTGTACGATTTTATTTTAAGAAGCTAGGCTTCTTCAAAATATCAGGTATATGGGGAATTTTTATTTCCCCAATAACTACTAGAATATCCATCCGATCATGTTGATACTTGAAATATCGTTGAGGAGGCTGTGCGGGTACAAAATTAGAAATAATAATAATCACCCGCTTAATGAAGGGCAGCGGACTTCCTGAGTCGCTGGTTATACTAAAACAGTAGATCCAAAAATTATCTTTGGTAGAAAAGATGTTTGCAAGGTGAATAAAAACAAGTTTTTAGTTATAATAGAATTATGTATTCACAGATAAGAATAGTTACACAATGTTCGGCACTTGAGATTACACTCATAGAAAGAGTTTTTAGGTGTCTATAATAACCAAGGATTTGAACCTCTTTGCTCAATCTAAGCACTTCTGGTAATATAAATGATAAAGAGATCTGACCTCATTTGTTGTTTGGAGTTCACCACAGCTCTGCTTCAATCGTCGAGGGTAGATTTCTCTGAATAAGGTGCAGGTGCTTTGGATAAAGCTTCTCAAACTTCCACTGATGAATTGTGCCTTGGCGATATGTAATTGCGTCACAGGTTCACAATTCACAACCTTTTTCTTTTACGTAGAGAATTTCAACTGAGTAATTCACATACACATGAACTAGGGTAGCTAACTGACCCGAAAACAGATTATTTTGAGAGATCTTTAGAGGAACTTGTAGTTCTGAGTGCCGTTATAGACTCGTGAAAGTAAATTGATAAAAGAAGAACTTACTTGAGTACTGTGCACGAGAGCGTCTTGAGAGAGAATTTACTTCTAGAAGTGACTACCTTGAGAAGTGTGGAGAGAATGAATTTCAATAACTGAAAGAGTTTGGACGTGTACAAAAGTTCAGGTAGCTAAATTTAGGGATTTCCAAAATTCCGTCCGACAGAAGGCATTCTTGGAAGTGACGGCCGCTACCCCAAATTCCAAGAACTGTCCTTTGTTGCGAGAATATCGCAACAGAGGCTGAAGTAAAACGGCTCTCAAAATTTCACAGAAATCTTCAGGCTAGAAAATTTTTGAAAAATTTTCAAAAAATATTTTTAATACTCACTATCTCGTGAATATATTGAGGTGATCGATATCTCACTCATCCTCAAAGTTCATTGTCGTAGCCTTTTTCCATCTAAAGATATGATAATTTTTTTTATTCACTCAAGAGGAAAGAGGAATGACATGAAGTCCCGGTGATTTTCTTTGAACGATGGCCATCACAGATCGATATTCGGTTGACAAATGCCGGGCTCATTAATCAGTGTCAGTTGACGTAATATCAATTAAAATTTTTCATAACGGGAACTCATAGAGATAGAATTCAATCTCGATGTCTGAAATAATATACGTTGTCAAAATTCAAAAAGCACTGACCTAAGTTTTTAGGGGAAGGGAATTATAGCTTCGAACAAAACTTGGGGAAAATTATGGATAGTTATTTTTAATTCGAGATATAGGTTTGTTCATTCATTAGGCGTTCATATTTGAAACACATTGTCCCATAGTACGGGAAGAGACTATTGTTCACCTGATCAGAGTGCTTATAGATTTGTTATGGTTTGAATATTTACTAGTAAGTAGCTCAACATATCGTATTTCCACCTGTCCTTCATTCAATTCATTTGGCACCCATTTTCCACACTTTTGGATCTTTCCCATAGCTTTTAAACGGTCAGAAATTGTTTGTTGAGCAACATTTAACATTTCTGCCATTTGTACCTTTACCACTTCAAATGAGGCGAGGGGGTCTGGCCGTTCATGACGCGATACGATGTCGGGACAAAATATGTATTAGTATAGACAACGGGTTGTTGAGGCGGTGTAGCGTAGCGAGGCCGAGGTAGGTAAGAACTAGGAACGTTGATGGTCTGTCTCACTTCAAATATGTCGATGCAGAAGGAAGGTAACGTTAAATGTCCACAGAATTAAAGTGATGAAAGAGGCAAAACTTGGACTTAGGACGGTGAGCGAGTGAGGGGAAGATTTTACTGAATATGAGGGTTTTGTTATTCAAAATAATCGAAGCTAACCGTGATATATATTCTCGTGTAATTAATAATTTAAAGTTTCCTCTCACATAAAACAGTTTTCCTGTTCGTTTCAGAATAAACTGTTTTTATAAAAATTTATCCAATTACTAGTAATTTCGGGTTAAATTTTTTTGTGAGATTTCATTATGCCAAAAAGATATATTGCCTATATATGGTTTATCGCAATTCGCAATTTTAATATTTATTAGGGTCATTTATTGAGTATTACTATTCCGAAAGATTCACCCTTGTAGTTTATCATTTGTGCTAATTTGGTTGATAAGAAACTGAATATTTCATCCTTTGATAATAATAACAACTCGTTCAATTCTTCCTCGAATTGACTTTTCATGTTTTCTGATTTTTCTTTATCTATGACGAACAGAATTCCTAATAATAGTTAATATTTTTAAATCCGAAAAATAAACACTAAAATGTCATGAGATACTGGTACAAAAATAGCAGGTAGCTTAGCGTTTTATTTCTTTTCTGAAGAAACTTTATTCATAAACAGTCATCGAAAATAAATTTGTTTTTCTGTTCAAAGAAACTCCTATAAAATCCCATCATATTTGGTAAGAGCTGCTAAAGTGACAAAGACGCCGCCGCGCCATTAAACCCTCTGTGATTCCATAATTTACGGCATCCGTGTACTGTTTACTATGAATCAGTACATCCCCTCAGCCCTCATTTAGCTCTGTCTCTGTCGTTTTTGTACCGGTGACCAGGACGAGGACTTATCTCCTCTCCCTCTTTGTATTTGTCGCGTGACTCACTTCCTGGTCCTCATCGAGGCGCTCTTACATTTTCTCGTCGTGTACGGGACAAATGAGCAGTTTGTCCGTCCTCTGACTGAGTACGCTGGACTTATATGGTGTTAATTTGTGATGGATAACCAAAATCTATAAATAATGAAAGAAACTAATATTTTGTCTTATTTTCACATTATTGATCTCATGACACCACCGGTTTCGGTTATCAAACCATCGTCAAGTGCTAGGTACAGACTGAAATATTTGCTCATGTTCTTAACTCTATGGTATGTTCAAAAGTAGTGAATGGCTCCTCTATTTGGACATTAAGTGGGGTTCTTGTATGTACATTTTTCTTCAGCAAATTCAATTTCAGGGCATTCTCGCATCTATGAAAGATTTTGAAATTGATTGGTTAAAAATCCATATGATGCTTTTCAGTCATGATGTGATTATAAACTGTGGACTGCTTATTTGATTTCAAGTGTTCTTTGTATTTAGTCTCTTTTAGTTATAACATAGAGCAATACAATCTTTGCAACTAACTTTATGAGCACCTGAAGTTTTGGCTGGGTTCAGCATAGATTTCAAGTTGTATAATACAAGGTGTCCAGAAGGGGTATTGGGTATTTGTTTTAGCGCCATATTCGGAACGGGGCATCTAAATGGAGCGGGGAGGGGTTCGTGAATGGTCATGTTAGCCTAAGGACTCACGAAGCCGTTTTCACCCGCGGGCGGTAGCGGAATGGAGTTTTTTTTCCCAAACTCACGAGACCGGACTTTTGTGCGGTAAAGCAGCCGTGGCGGTTGCTATCATCACTCGCAAACGTGGCGGTTGATTATCGTAGGGCGGGCGGTCAGTTCATATCCAGACCGTCATGGATACACACCAGAAACGAGCTGTTGCGTTATATTTACTTCACAGAAGAATTAAAAAAAATAAGGCCAAAAAGAATATGGAATCACAACAACAAGTACGATCACCCGGCAACCGATCGCAGGACGCGCGGGTGCAAACCGCTGTGACTGCCTGACCGCACCCGCGCCGTCCGGTAGAAAATGACCGCAGGTGCAGAGGGGCCCGCAATAGGGTTTGTTGTGGTAGATGCTTTGCTAATGATTTATGCTGTTTTGTAATTTTGTAATAAAGGGTTATCAAACATCGAGTTTTTATAATATTCATTTATATTTCTGCACCCTTAAAGGACATGATCATCCAAGTCTTTCAAAGATGATGAATCTGCATACTTCCGAAGATCGACACAACAAAGAAGATCTTATTGACACCTACTGAGCGCTGCATGGTTCAATTTTGAACATCTATTTAAAAAGATCACGAAACACTTTCGTGGACATGCTCATAAGTTGTGCAGAACAGTTTTTGGAAATATGTATCGTCGTAAAAACGTAATCAAATAGGGTATTCACTCAACTGCTGAGCCTTATTCAATAAAGTCCCTATAAGTAGATCACTCGTTCATGCCTCGAATGAACTTGAAATGGCATTCCTGGAACAAAATCCTTCGAGGAAATTTTTTTAGACATTATGGAATAACGAATATAAGTGGATCGTCGGGGATTGAACTTGATCGAAATCTCGCTTGGGAACGCTCGATTTTTTTGTCGTCCAGCGTATCGACCGACTCCAAACGAACGCTGCCCACCTATCTGATGAAACCATCGTGAATTAACATAACTTGGGAACCAGGTGAGACCGAACGGAAGTGGTCAATTATCGTATGTGAATCATCACTGAATTACTGCAAGAGCTCGTGAACTCTTTGTCGAAAAAAAAAGGGGGCATTTAAATTGTGTCGTCTCTCTTGGGGCGAATCATCATACGAGATTTATGATATTGTAGCTGCATCGCGCGGTGTGCTGTCTGAAGCGTTTGCATGTAAGCTTCTGATGCATTATGGGAACCATAAGGGTTTTTTGTAGTTTGGTGATTTCCCAGACCATCACTCAGAACTGTTGTTATCGAGAGACTACATTAGGTCACGTGAGAATATTGGAATTTCTTGGAAACGATAGTTGAAGGAATTGACAGATTTTTCATGTGATCTAATTATCGCTTGAAGCAGAAATGAAAGTTGATCCCTAAAACGATTGCTGTAAAAATTTCATCACGTTTGGTTTATCATTCATCAAGTTACATCTGGTTTGCCGATTTCAAACATTGTCGTACGGACACCGATGATGTAAAAAGCATTGGTCGGTCAAATAATGTAGTTATTTCGGAAAACATTGAGAAATCCCTGAAAATTTTGATGTGTAGTTGCTAAAGTAAAGTAAAGAACTCATGGAGCTCTTGATATGAATGAATGATACTGTTACAAGAAGATTTTTATAAAGTGGAAGCACGTCCTCCTATCATCTTGATCTGATTTATTTTTCATTTGTCAGAATCATTATAGAGCTGGTTTTCTTTGTTATAGTACCGAGTCCACTTGTTTTCGATATATTTCATCTTTGAATTGGCATTTTGAAGTTTTGAATTCTGTGTTTGGGCAATTCATATAAATATATATAAAATCAGTACAAAATTTATTTTATATCTGAGAAATCCATAATTAAAGGAGGAGCTGACTTCGCCCAACAGAAATCTTCTAATTTGGATTACTGAAGATGAACTCATGGAGCTCTTGTTGTGAAGAAATGATACTAATACAAGAAGATTTTTATAAGGTGGAATCACCTCCTCCTAACTGTGACTAACAAGGGAGTAGCGAAAATAAAGATACTCGTCTTTGATTGGTTCTCGTGCTTTCGGTATATTTTATCATGATTGGTTACATTTTTCATTGGTCAGAATCACTAAAGAGCTGGTTTTCTTTGTTATAGTTCCTAGTCTACTTGTTTTCGGTATATTTAATCTTTCAATTGGCATTTTTTTTAAAATCATCTTCATTTACATTATTTATACATTTTACAATTTTCATTCTTATTCTAAACACAACTTAAACTGTCCTATAACTCAACACACTCACCATACCCATATAAACCCACCAAAATGCATGACACAAGAAACCCAGAGAAATCAACCCATACCCAAATGAAGTTTCAACATATGCTTAAATTTAGAGATTTTTTTCTGATTTTTTATACAATCTGGTAAGCTATCATAAAAAATACATGCTTGATATATTGGATTATTTATACCTCTGCCAGTTCTTAGTTTATCATGATATGTCCTATTTCTCCCTCTTGTATAATATTCGTGTATGTCCCTAACAAATTTAATATTCTTGGTGTATTTTTTTTATAATTTTGTATATTAAAGTAGCTTGATCATAAAACAATATTGAACTTAGCTGTGGAGTTTTTAGCTCCGCATATATATCAGCTGAGGGGGTAAGCCAATCATAGTTAAATAAAATTTTCAGAATTTTATTTTGGGCCACTTGTGCCCTTTTGAATTCAGTAGAACCACAGGTTCCCCATACAGGCATAAGGTATCTCAACCTTGACAAAGAATATGAATGATAAACCTGCATCATTGAATGTTTAGACAAGTGATCTCTATTTTTGTACACAACCCCTAGCATTGACGAAATTTTTTTAGTAATATTGCCTATGTGAGCATTCCAAGTTAATTCCAAGTAAAGTTATGTTTGGCCTAGAAACAATTCTATTCTTTTGCTTAAAAAGCATAAATTATGTTTTGTCGATGTTTAATTTCAAACGATTCGATAGGAGCCACTCCGAATATAACTGTAGGTCTTCATTAACTAGATTCTGCAGGTCATTTTCCTCAAAGTCGCTAAAAACAAATGCTGTATCATCTGCAAAAGTATAATATCTTCCCTTGAAGGAAAGTCCTTACAAATTTAACACATATAATGAATACAGCAGGGGTCCCAAAATAGAACCCTGGGGCACTCCAGATTTCACCAATAATAACTGACTAATAGATGAACCCACCTTTACATATTGTAACCTGTCGATGAGATATGACTACAACGACGAATAAGCTCTACCTCTAAAACCAACATTTCTTAACTTATCCAACAATAAATTCAAGTTGACGACATCAAATGCTTTTCGGAGATCTATGAATACAACTATTACAACTTTACCTTTATGATTGATATAAATTTTGAAGTCTGAAATTTTGTGTTTGGGCAATTCATATAAATATATATAAAATCAGTACAAACTGCATCTAGACTTAAGAGATGGCCCCCGTACCTCGATAAACGCCACCGCCTCGTTTTCATAGATTTGAAATTGGTCTCTCTTGCCTTCTCTGCTCTCGTCTGTGGTCTCTCTAACCTAAAACGACTGTTTGTATCCGTTTTTGAATCTGTCGGTTTTGAATGTCTCCATTTTGATCATTTGATATTATAGCCTCGTAGCTATTTTTTGAGGAATGTTTTCCATTCAGTTTGCCTCTTTTCTCTACAGCAACTGACGCATGTGAGTAACATTATGTTTTAGTTGTTGATGACTCCTTCTTATATTTGTTTTAAATAGATGTTTTTATTGTTAAGATTTTTATCCCGCGGGCGTAAAACGCGTCGTGAAATGTGATTTAATTATATATTAATTTTATATTAATCGTGAGTTCTTAGCCTTAAGTAATATTTATTGTACATTTAGTTCTCTTCATTTTATTATCGTTCTGTCCTTTCTGGACACACGCAATACTATTTTCCTGATCTGCTTTTCTGAGGATAAGATTTTCTTCAGTGCATTCTTGAACAATTTCCTTTATTATGTTTGTTGTGTGTATTTCAATGGGGGTTGTTATGGTAGATGCTTTGCTAATGATTTATGCTGTTTTGTAATTTTGTAATAAAGGGTTATCAGACATCGAGTTTTTTATAATATTCATTTATATTTCTTCACCCTTAAAGGACATGATCATCCAAGTCTTTCAAAGATGATGAATCTGCATACTTCCGAAGATCGACACAACAAAGAAGATCTTATTGACACCTACTGAGCGCTGCATCGTTAAATTTCGAACATCTATTTGAAAAGATCACGAAACACTTTCGTGGACATGCTCGTGGACAGTTTTTGGAAATATGTATCGTCGTAAAAACGTAATCAAATAGGGTATTCACTCAACTGCTGAGCCTTATTTAATTTTGAAAGTCCCTATAAGTAGATCACTCGTTCATGCCTCGAATGAACTTGAAATGGCGTTCCTGGAACAAAATCATTCGAGGAAATTTTTTTAGACACTATGGAATAACGAATATAAGTGGATCGTCTATATTATTATCGTCAGGTATTGAACTTGATCGAAATCTCGCTTGGGAACGCTTGATTTTTTTGTCGTCCAGCGTATCGACCGACTCCAAACGAACGCTGCCCACCTATCTGATGAAACCATCGTGAATTAACATAACTTGGGAACCAGGTGAGACCGAACGGAAGTGGTCAATTATCGTATGTGAATCATCACTGAATTACTGCAAGAGCTCGTGAACTCTTTGTCGAAAAAAAAGGGGGCATTTAAATTGTGTCGTCTCTCTTGGGGCGAATCATCATACGAGATTTATGATATTGTAGCTGCATCGCGCGGTGTGCTGTCTGAAGCGTTTGCATGTAAGCTTCTGATGCATTATGGGAACCATAAGGGTTTTTTGTAGTTTGGAGATTTCCCAGACCATCACTCAGAACTGTTGTTATCGAGAGACTACATTAGGTCACGTGAGAATATTGGAATTTCTTGGAAACGATAGCTGAAGGAATTGACAGATTTTTCATGTGATCTAATTATCGGTTAAAGCAGAATGGAAAGTTGATCCCTAAAACGATTGCTGTAAAAATTTCATCACGTTTGGTTTATCATTCATCAAGTTACATCTGGTTTGCCGTTTTCAAACATTGTCGTACGGACACCGATGATGTAAACAGCATTGGTCGGTCAAATAATGTAGTTATTTCGGAAAACATTGAAAAAACCCTGAAAATTTTGATGTGTAGTTGCTAAAGTAAAGTAAAGAACTCATGGAGCTCTTGATATGAATGAATGATACTGTTACAAGAAGATTTTTATAAAGTGGAAGCACGTCCTCCTATCATCTTGATCTGATTTATTTTTCATTTGTCAGAATCATTATAGAGCTGGTTTTCTTTGTTATAGTACCGAGTCCACTTGTTTTCGATATATTTCATCTTTGAATTGGCATTTTGAAGTTTTGAATTCTGTGTTTGGGCAATTCATATAAATATATATAAAATCAGTACAAAATTTATTTTATATCTGAGAAATCCATAATTAAAGGAGGAGCTGACTTCGCCCAACAGAAGTCTTCTAATTTGGATTACTGAAGATGAACTCATGGAGCTCTTGTTGTGAAGAAATGATACTAATACAAGAAGATTTTTATAAGGTGGAATCACCTCCTCCTAACTGTGACTAACAAGGGAGTAGCGAAAATAAAGATACTCGTCTTTGATTGGTTCTCGTGCTTTCGGTATATTTTATCATGATTGGTTACATTTTTCATTGGTCAGAATCACTAAAGAGCTGGTTTTCTTCGTTATAGTTCCTAGTCTACTTGTTTTCGGTATATTTAATCTTTCAATTGGCTTTATTTTTAAAATCATCTTCATTTACATTATTTATACATTTTACAATTTTCATTCTTATACTAAACACAACTTAAGCTGTCCTATAACTCAACACACTCACCATACCCATATAAACCCACCAAAATGCATGACACAAGAATCCCAGAGAAATCAACCCATACCCAAATGAAGTTTCAACATGCTTAAATTTAGAGATTTTTTTCTGATTTTTTATACAATCTGGTAAGCTATCATGAAAAATACATGCTTGATATATTGGATTATTTATACCTCTGCCAGTTCTTAGTTTATCATGATATGTCCTATTTCTCCCTCTTGTATAATATTCGTGTATGTCCCTAACAAATTTAATATTCTTGGTGTATTTTTGTTTTTTGTTTATAATTTTGTATATTAAAGTAGCTTGATCATAAAACAATATTGAACTTAGCTGTGGAGTTTTTAGCTCCGCATATATATCAGCTGAGGGGGTAAGCCAATCATAGTTAAATAAAATTTTCAGAATTTTATTTTGGGCCACTTGTGCCCTTTTGAATTCAGTAGAACCACAGGTTCCCCATACAGGCAAAGAATATGAATGATAAACCTGCATCATTGAATGTTTAGACAAATGATCTCTATTTTTGTACACAACCCCTAGCATTGACGAAATTTTTTTAGTAATATTGCCTATGTGAGCATTCCAAGTTAATTCCAAGTAAAGTTATGTTTGGCCTAGAAACAATTCTATTCTTTTGCTTAAAAAGCATAAATTATGTTTTGTCGATGTTTAATTTCAAACGATTCGATAGGAGCCACTCCGAATATAACTGTAGGTCTTCATTAACTAGATTCTGCAGGTCATTTTCCTCAAAGTCGCTAAAAACAAATGCTGTATCATCTGCAAAAGTATAATATCTTCCCTTGAAGGAAAGTCCTTACAAATTTAACACATATAATGAATACAGCAGGGGTCCCAAAATAGCCTGGGGCACTCCAGATTTCACCAATAATAACTGACTAATAGATGAACCCACCTTTACATATTGTAACCTGTCGAACAATAAATTCAAGTTGACTACATCAAATGCTTTTCGGAGATCTATAAATATAACTATTACAACTTCACCTTTATGATTGATATAAATTTTGAAGTTTGGAATTTCGTGTTTGGGCAATTCATATAAATATATATAAAATCAGTACAAAATTTACCTTTTATCTGAGAATCATAATTAATGGAGGAGCTGACTTCGCCCAAGAGAAATCTTCTTATTTGGATTACTGGAGGTGAACTCATAGAGCTCTTAATATAAAGAAATGATACTATTACAAGAAGATTGTTATGAGGTGGAATCACCTACTCCTAACGGTGACTAACAAAAGAGTAGCGAAAATAAATATACTCGTCTTTGATTGGTTCTCGTGATATCGGTATATTTTATCATGATTGGTTACATTTTTCATTGGTCAGAATCATTAAAGAGCTGGTTTTCTTTGTTATAGTACCTAATCCACTTGTTTTCGATATATTTCATCTTTGAATTGGCATTTTGAAGTTTTGAATTTTGTGTTTGGGCAATTCTTTCGAAAACTGTCGAACTAGGAGTTCCAGAAGCGAACTGATTACAGATTCCAAAAGAGCAAAGCAATCTCCCCCAGATAATGCAATTTCACCCAGATTCGAGCAAAAAACCTTTTTTCCCAAAATTGTTCGACCTTGAACTGAAATTTTCTCGGACTTTGGATAGTATTTCAATAGTTTCTGATTGTAATGCAAGTGCAGAATCCAAGTCCAAAATTAATTTTGAGCTAAAATAAATATTTTGGCTGCTAGACCTCATTTATATGGGAAAGTTTTCTCGCGAAAACTGCCGAATTAGGAGTTCCAGAATCGAACTTATTACAGATTCCAAAAGGGCACAGCTTACTATCCCAGAAAATGCAATTTCACCCAGATGCGAGCGAAAAACCTTTTTTTTCCCAAAGTTTTTCATGATGTTTGAAAAATTTTCGACCTTGAACCGAAATTTTCTCGGACTTTGGCTAGTATTCCAATAGTTTCTGATTGTAATGCAAGTGTAGAATCCAAATCTGATATTAATTTTGAGCTACAATAATAATTTTGACTTGTAGAGCCTATATTTATGTTCGGAAACTGCCGAATTAGGAGTCTCAGAAACGAACTGATTACAGATTCCAAAAGAGCACAGCGTACTGCCCCAGATAATGAATGCAATTTCACCCAGATCCGAGCAAAAAACCTTTCTTCCCCAAAAATTTTCATGATGTATACCTATTGAAAAATTTTCGACCTTGAACTGAAATTTTCTCAGACTTTCGGTAGTATTCCAATAGTTTCTGATTTAATGCAAGTACAGAATCCAAATCTGAAATTAATTTTGAGCAACAATAAATATTTTGGCTGCTACAGCTCATTTATATTGGTGAGTTTTCTTTCGATAAAAGGATGTTTATTCGATTTTGTTCTAATTGCAAACTAGATGGTTTTTGAGGTATATATTAACCAGTCTCTGAATCATGGAATAGTATGCAGATAATTTGTGTACAAAACGGTTCATCGATTTTTTGTGTATCGTGATATCGGTTTGAAAGGGTTTGTGGTATATGGAAAATATACGTGTATTTTACTTTCTGGAAACCGTTAAATCTAAGAAATTCAAGGACTCATGGTTGTTTTCGTCTGTAAAATCTATTTTTAAGTTAAGATTGTTTAAATGATAGAAAAACCTATAAACTGGCGTATTGTTCCATCTCAGCAAACAAAGATATCATCAACATACTGAAAAAAATCTAAACAAGCGTTTGAACTCACGATTATGTATTTTTTTAAATGAATCATAAATATTTCGGTGAGAATGGGGGTACAATAGGAAACCCATAGGGAAGCCACATTTCTGGTGATTAAATTCATTTTTGAATTCGAAAAATTTTGTTAGGTACAAAGCTTTGTCAGATTCAAATTCTACTAGTTTGGGGTTTACAAACTAGGTTGTGAAGATTGCGATGCCGTATATATAAGGTACACCGGTATAAAATGAGCGTTTTTTTGTGATAATGAAACATTAATTATTAATGGTAAAGTAAAAACCATTTCATTCCAAGTAATGGCCATTGATCTCTACACATTTTGACCACATTTCTGGCAATTTGTGGATACCGCCCTATAAAATTGTTTGTCTTTTAAAGCAAATCAACCAGACACCAATTTTCGACCTCCTCGTAGGAATCAAAATGCTGCTCAGCCAATGCGTGTCCTATAGATGAAAACAAATGGTAGTGGAGAGGAGCCAAGTCTGGTGAATATGGCAGCTGGGGTAGCAGCTCCCAGCCAAGTGTTTTGATTGTATCCTGAACCGATTTTGCTTTGTCTGCAAGTGAATTTGTCATGGGGTAAAGTTACTTCTGGCCCATTCTGATCGTTTCTCGATTAATTGATGATTCAAATTGATCATTTGTTGTCGGGGGCGATCAGTATTAACGACTTCAACAAGTTTTCGGAGCTCGTGGTACACCACACCTTTATGGTTCAACCAAACACACAGCATTTTCATCTTGCCGAATCGATTCGGTTTTGCAGTCGATGTTGATGGTTGTCTTACATTCAATTCATGTGGCACCCATTTTTCATACTTTTGGATCTTTCCCATAGCTTTTAAAAGGTCAGAAATTGTGAGCAATAAAACCAATAAATGGTGTAATTGGAAAGTTTAATTTAATATATTTCCCTTTGCTTATCAGTCGCGTAGATTTGCACATAACTAATGTCGAAACTATAGAGTAGTTTATTTCTCCTAAAAAAATTGGTCCTTCGGTTACTTTAGAAACACTGCCTTCATAGGGCCACACAATTTCGTCAACGAAATTTCATTAACATTTCATTAAAAACAAATTGATAAATTTGGTTTCCTTTTTATGTATTTTCTTGCTGAACCAACAGTAATCATTTGCTTGAATTCAGTAAAGAAACATCATGGATCGACTATTTATTGTAACATTTCCACAATGTGAATCATACAGGATCAACTGAGTTAATTTCAACCTTCAATAAAAGGAGACAAACTTTTATGTTTTCTTTTTGCGATGAACATTCTAGGAAGAAAGAGGGGTTGCATTTCCCGAAATTCACTCTGAAAGTAAGTTATGATTCCTTATCTCGGTGATACAGGGTCATAAAATTATTAATATCTTTCGCTATAATTGAGCTCGGGGTTGATAGGTGTAGATCATATTATTGCGTTTTAACTGTACGCCATAATATACTTTTTGATGCGGTTTCCTCATATTTCTTGGGGCGGTCATTATTATTCTCTTTGATTATTTCAGTAAACATTTTATCTCCTATATAAAAGTTATAACCCTGCTTCTGGTTCAATTGAGATGTCCGCAAAATGACAGGGCGAACTGTATTTTCAACTCAGGCTCTCTTTGTTAGGTTGCCCTCCATTCAATTAGTGAAAGCACTAGCATGAATATAAAAAAAAGGTATTTGTCTAACTTTCACTTAGTAATACTGTTATTTCTTATTGTTCTTATTACCCACGTTTCGAAATACATCTTGTGTCGTTTTCATAGCTTTTAAAAAGACCCTACAATATTTGAAAAACTGCACAGGGTGAGTCTTTTCCAAATTATGCAGTTATACTTCACGCACTTCTTTTAAATGTTGCAAACAGTGCCCGAGATTTTTTTTGCGATATAGCGATTAGAAAAAAAATGCCAGATTTCTTTGGGAAAAACGTCAAGAACATAGAAGGGCATCGACCAGAAGGAAAGCTATCCAATTCCCTTGATCAGGAAACCTTTTTGCCGGACCTGGCAAAATAATCGTTTATTCCATAGAACGCTCCAATAAACCACCAGTGAACGTTAATAGGTTCTGACAAATTAATTGAATCTACCTCGCAGCCATTCTATTGGATGGGATTCTTCTGCCATCCTCCAGCCTCAATTAATGCTCTACGTGGATGACAAATTATTACGTTATAAACTTATGGCCGATTGGCAATCACATTAAAGAGATAGTAGTAAACTGCTTTATATCTTCTCTGTAATTAACGCCGTACTGATTACTGCTTTCAATTCGAGCATTGAAATTCTCAATGGGTCAAATTAACGCATTCACGGTTGAAATAGATTTCCATTAATCTTAGTTTTCAGACTGGTATCTACCATGTAGATTTGGATTTTGAAGAAAAGAGAGAATCTCAATCATTATTTGATAGAGATATCAAAATGAAATTTGGAAGATGGATACTGTAGTAGATAGCCTATTTGTTTTCATATTCTTTACAATTGCAATGGAACTCCCTGTATATCATTTTATTTTCTGATTAAATATTCTATAATGGGTACAATAATATAGGCTTCGATTTCTCTTATTTCAATATTATATTTACAGAAAAGTAAATAGAAAAAGGAAAAATTTAATGGTATCTAGTAGTCCATGGAATTCATTGCAGAAGTGACAGTAGTTGTCAAAATAAGTTATTAGTGTTTGAATTTGGACTTGAAAGAAAATATTGTTTTAATCTCATCGTAAAATGGCCGAATTAAGTGTTAGAGAAAAGATAGAAATATTAATATATATATGTAATATGTCGTATGATCCTGGGATGATGAACAGTAAAACAACAACCAAATGGAGTTGCTCTAAAAAGAGAATTTTATTTTATTACTACAAAATCAACTTAACATTTAAACATTCAAACTTCATTATTTACAAACTCACCTAAAAAGAGAAACATCATTTGAAGCTATTGTTTTACCAGTTATTACCAATATTATTTATTCTGCCCTTCGAGAGATCATGTCTATTGCTAGCAAAGACAGTGACAGTTCCATAGAAACGAATAATGTCACAGATAAATTATTCTTCAAAGTAGGTGAGCTACGCGGCACATTCAAACTATTTAAGCAAAGTTTAAATCACTTTTTTACATCGTGTTAATTCTGTGGTGTAATCTGTAACAATAAATACGTTTTTTTTTCAAACACACACTCATGTAGACTTAATACAATAAAAAAAATGCATGTGAAAGCCCATGCAAAAAAAGTTATGGGGCTTCGAAGGGTACATTTTTGGGTAATTTAGAAAAACCTAATAAAAAAATCATACCTCCGTAACCGTAATACTGAGGACCCAGGTTCCAAGACTGAAAAGGTAGCAAATGACCCTACCAACGCCCCAAAAACGGTCCATGTGCCGAACACCCTGTATAGAAATAGCCTGAATAAATCATTTCACATTATATTTCTGTGTGTTCATGAGAAATGGAATGTCTCAACCAGCAGAGTTCAGATAGAATAAATCACATGAATCATTGCTACTCTTTTGACAGTATGTCTTCCACTGATTTAATCAAATATTGAACGTAATGCGTAGATAGTTCGTCATAAAAGTTATTTCCTAAGATCGTAGATAAGTTCAACACTTCCACAAGCTTTGCTTGTCGGCTGGTATTCACTGCATTCAAACGTAGTATCCATTATTAACGTACAAATTGTTGCTTCACACGTAAATCGTATTACGGCGATAAACACCAAGTTCTTGGGAAAAGTGACATGTGGGCAACCTGTAAATCTATTTAATATGGCCGCTCTTTGTTTTACACCATGACTAACCGCGGATACGGTGTAAATCAGTTACGTTGCAAGTGGATTTTAGCCGTATGACATATTATCCACCTGGTGTCATATATATTCACCATTCACCCCCTTCACCATTAGCTGTACACGGCCCAATGAAGACAATGTGGCGCTATTGTGAGAAATTGGATCTATTCATCAATTTCAACGGAAATAGCTCGTGACCGCGTAATCAGTAGACATAATGCATATCGATCGATGTATTATCGAGCAATCATTTCCGTGAGGTTTTCACCTACTTTTTATAAAGCTCATTTTCGTGATTATAAGAAGACTTTTAGGTTGTTGCCGTCCCACAAATTTCTCTTTTGTTTTTCGATGACATACTTTCAGTTTCTCCTGTGTAAGATCCCAGTTTTTTCAAATTGGTCAGCTCTGATAGTTTCTTCTATTTAACCTGTTTTATTAGAAATTTACGATTAATATTTGATTTTATTCTCTAATCCCGAAATGAAAAAGGCCACCCTCGTATTCTTATTGCTTTCAGTGTTGCTGCGGTGGAATATTGTCGTTATTTGTATTTTTGCAATCAATAAAACCGTAATCCCAACCCCGCAAAACCTCCTGAGGTAACGACCATTCGTTATTCTTATCAGAGGGTAAGGAGAGCGATCCATCCTGGATATAAATTTTGGGCGAAATCATAAAACATTTATTAGGACCGGGTGACGAAATGGCGAAAATAAAAGACTGCCCGAATTGAAACATTTAATTTGTTTTTAGATGGCACGATAGTGTTAACCACGTCCATACTTCCGGGTATAAGGCCCCCATTATATGATTCACCATACATTTTATGAGTAAACCGTGGTTTACGATAGATACAGCGGTGAATATTAATATGAGCAGGTTATTTCCGTTCATCTTATAATCCAACAAGTATACACAATACAATGTCGTATACTTTCATTTCGTTGGAACACATGGTATCGTTTCAGTTACTTTATCTTGAATTTCATGAATTATATCAGAGTAAAGATTGGTTACGTAACAGGAGAGAACTTGAAGAATATTGTTTTTTTTCTCCATCTATTGTTGCTATTCTTCTAACCAACGTTTCGGTAAACATCTTATGTCGTTTTCAAGGTGATTTGCATTCAAAGAAAGCAGAAACTGTTTTAAGGTTATTTTAAATGAAAACTGCCTAATTTCAAGATAGATATGGACCTTCTCAGTAGAAGAAATTGCATTAAATCAGGATGTGGATTCAAAAGGATCGAACTGTATTCATTCTGCAGATGTGTCTGTCATAACTAATGGAAGCCACCTCCGGCATCTAAAGTGTCTTTGAACAAGAACTTCCTTTTTCAATTGTGACCACACCTACCACATAACCGCGTTGACAGTTATATTTTGAGATATCCGTAGTAGATCCTTTGGCAATTTTTACAATGAATTCAATTTCGCTGTACAAAAATCGCATTAAAATAATTGAAACCCACCATGAAAATGATGGTTCTGTCGAAATTACATTCCGTGAATTTCGTGATATTTTCGGACAACACAATTGACCTTCTGAGACCGCTATTAAGAATTTGGTCGATAAATTTGAGTCAATAGGCTCGGTACAAAATATGCCTACACCAACAATGCGTTCAACTGAAAACATCGCAGCCTTGGGCAGTGTTGAAGAAGATCCAAATTTGTCAATTTTTCGACGTTCCCAAGAATTTAGGTGATAACACAAACCACTACATGGCGAATTTGGCTTTGAAACGTTACAAAATTCAACTAGTGTGGGAATTGAATCCGTTTTTCGTCTTGATTATTCAGCTATTTCTTTTCCCTTCACGCCAAAAAGATGAAATTTTCAGGCACTGTTACTTAAATCATGTTTTAGATTTTACTACCCTAATATGCAAGAGAAAAAAGTTACAGGTTGTTCCTGAATAGATGGCGAATTTGGATTCGAATTTGTATCGGAAACCTCTTTATTTCAACTAATCGGCCATCGGTTTTCTCTCCAGTGATAAATAATTCCTTATGAACTATATGGAAAAACTTACCATGTTTTACATTCTTTTTTTTTAATGATAGATATCATTAATTACATCTGCAAAATTCCTCTTTATTCAGTAGCATATTGTGTTTACTATAAATTTGGTGATAATTCGTATTAAGTTATAAAATCGATCACTATGCCTAATTTTACCAATGAAGATTATTTAAATCCCATTCTACTTCATGGAGAATGTAAAAAAGTTGTAGATAAAACGATTCGACTGTTCATTGAGAGGTTTCCAGACCGACCCAGACCAACGAGAGATACCATTAACAGAACCATGACAAACTTGAGAAATGTCGGATCTTTCGTTAAGAAAACTATACACAGAGAAAAAAGTGTAGTAGAAGATGAGAACAACGAAATTACAGTTCTTGCATATTTTCGTGTGAATCCTCAAAATTCTCTCGAAGATGCCGAGATTGCTCTGGGATTATCTCAATCGAGTGTTTGGAGAATATTGAGAAAACATAAAATGCACCCATATAAATTCAATAGGGTACAGCATTTGAAGGAAACTGATTTCGTCAGGAGAACAGAGTTTTGCGAAGCTATGATGATTCGATTTCAAGAGAATGAAAACTTTTTGGACTGTACCTATAATTTGGACAGATGAATTTGAATTCACAAAGAATGGTTCTTTCAATAGGCATAACAGTCATTCTTGGGATGAAGAGAACAACCACCACTTCAGACAATGGAACTATCAAGAGACCTGGAGTTTCAATGTTTTTTGCGCCATCAAAAATAATGCAATTCTCGATGTTCACATTTATGATGGGACTTTAACTGGTGAGATAGAATACTACACATGTTTCCATTATTTAAAGAATGTTCTCCCTTAGGAGATAGATATTCTGACATATTGACTCAAATAATTGAGCCGCTAGAACAGAACCATAATGACTTATGGTATCAACAAGATGGCGTGCCTCCACACAATCCACTCAATGTGTCAAATATCCTATACAGGCTATTTGAAGATCGATGGTTGGCGAACAATGGTCCACCTCTTTGGCCACCACGTTCTCCCGATTTAACTCCTTTAGACTATTATGTTTGGGGTAGGATAAAAACTATTGTCTACTCAACTCCCCTGACTGATAAAGAGGACTGCTTAGAACGAGTCAGAAATGTGTTCAGGTTTGTTTAGATTTTTAGATTCATAGTTTTGAAAGTCAATTTGGTTTTCAAACACTTTTGCAGATCTCTTCCTCCCAATGAAATAAGAAGAGCAACGCACGAAGCATTCCTGAGACGTATAAATATATGTCTAGAAAATAACGGTCAAAAATTTGAGCATCTTCTCTAGTTATAACTGCGAGAGTTTGCCATGTTTCTCCTAATAGTAACTTGAAGTCGGTTTCAAGAAGGGGTGAAAAATCTACAGCATGGTTCAAATAACAGTTCCTGAAAATTTCATCTTTCCACATAGTGTCATATGCCGATGTTAAATCAATGAAAGCAGTTTCTGTTTTCAACCTATTAGTGAAGCATGATTTTATGAAAGTTTCAAGGCTGATAACCCGATCTGGACAATTCATAGTTTTCCTAAAACCGTTGCAGATTTTGTAGAGATTCAATTCTAGAAAAAATTAACCTTTCTAATATCTTGAAAGATAAACTGATTGGTTGATAACTACTAGGTTCACAAGGATTTTTTCCTCGTTTTAAAATACCCATTACTTCAGCCTTAAGGACTTTTGTTGGAATATTTCTCATATTTGATGCTAACGCTCGCGCTGGCCTGCAACAGATATCGACTTCAAAACTGAAGAAGATTTTGTGTTCAAGTTGATAAACAGTTTACGTCTTGTAACAGATAAAGATGAAATAAGAAACACATTCTTGGATGTCGTGATGTTTTTATCACATCGATCTTCTAATACTTAAAAACGTTCTTGAAGACACGTATTGCTTGTTTATTCAGGTCGTTCAAACAACGTAAAACTACAAGCCGTCAATTATCCAAAATAGATTCAGTCCCCTGTGCAGTAAGATGAGTACAACGATATCTCACATGGAATAATTTCATCAAGAACAATAAAGACAGTCAGTGTCATTAGATATTTGTTAAGCGATTCAATCCTTCATCTGATAGTCCCGTATTTATTTTCGGTCTGCAGGACCAATGAACGAATAGGGAAGAAGAAATGAAATGAACAACATGTTGACATATATTTATCACACGTTAAGCCTTAGGAACGTTCCTATCATCGTCACATATTACAAAGCCTTCAGTATCTAAGCTTTAAATATGGCCCTCCTGAATTCCGTTGCTCCTCTGGAAGATTACAGATAGAACACGCATTATTTAAGTTTAATTCAGTTCCCACCCTATCTTTCTATCTTCAGATTCTGACGCCTTTTCTTTTTACTGTTATGAATTATGGACAGATTGTTGAGTTCGGTTTATTTATGTGATCTTCCGGATAGGATTTTTTGCACAACTTCGTGTTCATGGCGAAAGCGAACAAGATAAAATGTTGCTAGGGAATCGGGCTTTCTATAAATTATACAGAGTTGGGATAAAGTTTGGCACCAAATTAATATGTTTAAAACGAAACGGGCGATATTAGTCCAGTAAAGGAACGGGCGAAATCACTTTTTCTCGGAAAAGGCTGCGTTTTTGATATGTTGATTGTTATAAACATTGAAAAATTCTTGAAAAAATAGAAAAAAATACGGTGTTTCTGATATTTTCGCACATGAGAAGGTTTAGTGAGAAAAAGTTTCAAACAAAAGTTGTAGAGCGGAAAATTCTAGTCCAAATTATGTACTTTACCGTTCCCGAAAGTGATTTTGTATACTGATTATTAAGGTATTTCTCTAAAGCGGCGAAAACAGTGAATTCGAAATTTGGTGCCTAGTGCAATTGGTGGCATGCTGAATTTCTTGAACTCACAATTGGTCTTAGAGGAATATGCATGCCACCAATTGGCTAAATTTCTGCTGAAAATTATATCACCATTAAAAAGTAATTCAACATCGATGATAAGAAACACGAAACACTTCATAGAAATAATGAAACATCAAGAAATCATGGAAGAAAACGTTATGGTCAGCTTCGACATTACCAGTTTGTTCACTAATATTCCGACAGATAAAACACTTATCATAGTTAGGAAAAAGCTTGAAGAAGATCAAACCCTTAGTGAAAGAACTACACTAAGCGTGAATATATTGAAACAACATATTTCCAATTTGAAGACATCTTTTATCAACAAGAATTCGGAATGGCCATGGGTTCACCACTATCACCAATTTTAGCTGATTTATATATGGAAATTTTCGAACAGAAGGCATTAGAAAAATATGTACTTAAACCCAAACTGTGGAAAAGATATGTAGATGATACTTTCATTATTTGGCAACATGGAAGAGACACTATAGATGGATTCTTTCAATATCTAAACAATCAAGAGGAATCAATTAAATTCACAATTGAAATCGAGAAGGACAGACAACTTCCATTCTTAGATGTACTCGTACATAAACAAAATGGAATCCCAAGAACCACTGTGTATAAAAAGCCAACGAACACAGGACAATATCTACATTTTGAGTCAAACCACCAACTAAACACTAAATTGGGAGTAGCAAAATGTTTATTTGATAGAGCAATAAATATTTGTTGCACTGAAGAAGACCAAAATGAAGAAATAAATAACATTTCGAGAACTCTTAGAAACAATGGCTACCCCAAAAAGATATTAGAAAAAGCTAAACGAACAAGAGAAAGTCAACCTGAACCAACAGATATAAATCAGACCATTAAAACCGTAATTCCATATGTAAAGGTTTGTCGGAGAAAATGAGAAGAATTGGAAATAGATACAACATAACGACTGCATTCAAAACTCAAGACACTATCAGAGCTAAACTTACAAAAGTTAAACCTAATAATGAGACACAAAGGACAAAGAACTGCATATATGAATTACCTTGCGAGTGCGGAAGATCTTACATCGGAGAAACTAAACGCCCTCTGAATGTAAGAATAAAAGAACATCAGAAGCTTCTACGAGTACTAGACAGCGACAAATCCAGGTTAGTCCAACATGCTGTAGATGAGAATCATCGTATAAAATGAGATGAAGCATCAATAATATCCAAAGAAGAAAAACTTGCAAGAAGAAGAATCAAAGAAGCAGCATTTATGAAAATAACACCAGATTCCATAAGTGCTCCATCTATAGATCTGCCAGAAGTTTGGACGCCGATAGTTCGATCCAACTTAAAAAGATCATCATATCACAGATGAGTATATAACATTGTTCATTTTTCTTTCATGACTTCTGTCATATTGACTTTTTGAAGATTGATAATTTTCGAAAGGTTTTTTACTTTTCCTCCTTGATAAAGATAGAAGATGTCTATCGAAACGTCGGAAAACATTACATCCACAATAGATGATGGTAATAACCCAAATAATCATTCAATTAAGGAAATTCAGCTAGGAATTTGTTCATAATTGCGGCTGAAAACTATTTTAGTTTTTGAATTAATAAAATTTCAATTTCGTCAAATTACGAAATTTCCTTTTTAAAATTTATCCAATTTTTGACTTTTCTATTTTTCATATTACTTCTAGACTCCATTGAAGAATCCATATCGCCTTCGCTAGCACATCAGATTAGAAAACCGAACATCGTTTTACCCAAACTGTCCTTTTCCAACCAACTCAACATTATATGCTAGAGTTCGATGTAATAAATGCAATACAATAACAAAACGAGTAGTGTCCAACTCTGGCGAATATCTGCCAGATGTTTGATTGAGCGTTCAGGTAGTCATTTCATCTAGCGCCAAATTTAAAATTCGTTGGTATTGCGCTACTAAAGAAATACGCTGTTTATCAGTGTTTGAAACTTTGTCTTACTTAACCTTCTAATTCGCGAAAATATCAGAAAACCCTTATTTTTCTCTATATTTTCAAGAATTTTTCAATGTTCCTGAATTTTTTAACACCTGCATTTTTGACCATATGTTTCTCTCTTTATAACAATCATCATATAAAAATGCAGTTTCCGAGTAAAAGTAGTTTCAGCCCTTCCTATACTGCACTAATATTTTTCATTTCAAATTTGGCAGCTGAGTGTAATGGACCACAATGCATCTGATGAGCATATTTTCATTAATGAGATACTGCCGGTTCAACCGGAAATGACAATTTTTTTTATTTAACATCCTGTATTTTCTGCAGATTCTGAAGCACATTGTTTCGGATCTGTCCATATCGGGTTTCATGTAAAAATTATCTGTAAAAAGAAGTTTATCTTTTATCTTGTTAGGTCGTACCATCATGGAGCTCAAGTAATTTCAGACTGTTATGTAAAGTTTGGAGACATCCTGTATAGCTTCTTATATTCCTATTCCTACGATATTCAATATTTTACGGGCGGAAACTAAGGAAAGATTTTTCTCTACCGATGGAATGGATAATCTGAAGATGCTTATCCCCCACGATATACTCCGAGATCTTCAAGTGCTTCATGAAAGGAAAGTCCTTAAGAGTGGTTTGTTGCGGCATCATTACGTCGTGGCTAAACAACTGAAATAAATTTTGCATTCCACTCCGCTTTTGTACGACTGCTCAAGTATAAAAGCCACAACTTGTTCCGCTCGAAGTGGAGAGGATGGGAAAAAAATGATTCATGTTTCGTTGTAGAAAAATGTCGGAGAGTCATTGGTCAGTCTAGTTGGTGCACTTAAGCTCTAGACCTCTCTCTAAGGAGAGGCGAGACCTGCAAGCATATAGTCAAGTGCCCTCGACTTGCTTCTACGAGACTTTGTTCTGAATCGTACAGTCCACGTCAGAATTATGCCATCAGCGGTTCTGGAATCGGGGTGGTCATAATGAGGTGCTTCATTCTATTCTGACCCCCTCTCGGTCATTAGGGGGAGGTGCGGGAAATCTCTCCTTCGGAAAGTGTGTGATAATTCTCGAAGACTCAACCGTTGAGATTATTCCCTGAGGTTCTTCTGCATGGGTAAAACGGTCATCAAGGGTGAATCTGCAAACCTTTTATGGTGAATAAGAAATAATTATCTATGCAAATATTATCCACTTTCAAAGTTTTTCTCCAATACAGATGTTTTTTCCCAGCAAGAATAAAAAAAAGATGAGATTTTGGATTTTGCGAGAGACCATATCCATTGGGAAGAGGCTGATTGGGAAAGAATTCTCTTCACAGATAGACTACCATTGTGATCGACGTTCCCTTGTATACAGACGTCAACATGAAAGATATGCTCAGTGTAATTTCCTGAATACTACTGGTTTCGGGGAAGGATCAATAATGGTCTTTGATTGCTCGCACAGACCTAGTGGTCGTTGATAATGGAGCTTAAATGCTGATAGGTATATAAGGAACATTCTTGAAGAGCATGTTGTGCCATTTGCCCCATACATAGGTGAAAATTTCATTTTTATGGACGATAGTGCCTGACCCCATCGTACGAGCATCGTTCTGGAGTACGTTGAAGAGGTTGAAGTCTCTCGAATGGAATGGCCAGCAAGAATTCCAGATCTCAATCCGATTAGGGACAACCTCAATAGAAGGCTGAGAATTTCAGAAAACCATCCAGCTACTCTTATGATTTAAGAATCCAACACAGAGAAATCTGGGAAGGATTAGATCAGAACAATCAATTTAGATCACTCATTTTGAGTATGAGCTGAAGAGCTGTAATAAACGCAAGGGGTGGAAATACCAAGTATTAAATCCCTTATCAGCATTCCAGTATTTTGAAAATTGTTTATTTCTCTTCTCTCACAAAAGATTCGGTGAAATCCTGAATTTTTTTCCATTCAATGTGTCTTGTTTCGTTCAAAACCGTCCCGAAAGAACATAAAAAATGAGTAATAATGTCAATCTAGAGTTAACTTTCATTTAAATTGAGATTTTCAGAATGTGCGTTAATTTTTTTGCCCAGTGTATTACCAACTCGGTAAAACATATCGAAATTGGTTAGATATACTATCTGTAGGTTCAGGACCACAGGAATGGTAACTAGAGAATAGTAACTTATGTGCTAATCTTATTAACGAATATTGAGTCTCAAACTCAGTGATTGTAGAGCGAATTGTGCGTTCGGTAGGCAGATTATGTGAACCGCAATTTGTAGACGCTGTGCCTGGCTAAGTCGTTCCATTATGAAAAATCACACCCTACTGAACAAGAATACCACTTCAGTTTACACGACGCATGCGCGATCTGCAACTGAATCCCCCTTTATTTCGTTACACTATTTTCTGCTGAGCCCTATATAATTGGTCGAGTTTTGATCTTATGAGTATGTAGTATGTTCTTATAAGCATAAAGAAGTCTGCTCCCCAGTTCTTTCTTGCTATAGTTTCCATGAAATTCAGTCTGTTTGGATATACCCAGTTTCTAAATACACTGGTCAACAAAATTTCATAAGTGAGTGACTCAACGAATCCATGGCAATTGCACCTTAAGTCCCGCCCTTATGACATCTTTGTAAATTCGAATTTTAGGAGATTGTTACGAAAATCAACAATTGCTGAATATATTTCTAGACTTATTGTGATATTCGTAACTAGTAAGCGGGTAGATCAATAGGCCCATGGATCAATATAGACCATAGATCATAATGGACCATAGATCAATATAGACCATAGATCAATATAGACCATAGATCAATATAGACCATAGATCAATATAAACCATAGATCAATATAGACCACAGATCAATAGGGCCCATACATCAATGAAGCGCGCAGAAACACAAAACACGTCAATATACCCGTTGAAAGCGAAAAAAACTTGAAAGAACTGGAAAAACACGAAGAAACGCGAAAAAACACGAAAGAATCCGGAGAAACACGAAAGAAACCGAAGTTACACGAAAGAAACCGAAATTACACGAAACAACGCGAGAAAACACGAAAGAACCCCAAGTAACACAAAAAATCCAGAGGAACCTGAAAAAACCCGAAAGAATACATATAACTTGAAAGCGCTCAAAAAAACTCGAAGTCACGCGAAACACCCCAGAGAAATAAAAAAACAACGAAAGCACGCAAAGAAACAAAAGTACTTGTAAATTGCACACCCCGTATATCACCCGATCGTAAACTCTTTGTATATTGCACACCCTGTATGACAGTGTGTAAAGTGCTCACATGACATTTTATCGTAATTAGATCCCATACGCGAAAAACCATGAAGAAAAATGCATTTGGGACACCCACTATATAATCGATTCGCAGTGGGTGCTTTTTCCATAAGAAATTCAGACGGAAAATCTCTCGAAGAAAGAAAGACCCTGGTGAAAGTCAGTGCTTCCGATGTGCACAGCCCGTAAATCAATCGATCGCAATCGGTGCATTCCACAAAGGTAGTATAAACATTATTCGATAAAGCTCCTATGTAACACCCTGTATATGAATTGAAAATAATTTTTCCATAAAAAATAAACCCAAAGAATATCGTTTCAACTCCATCAATTTTACAAAGGTGAAATAAAAATTATTCGAAAAAGGTCTGATCGTGTATTCATGAACAGAGTGCTTAGCCGTTTTTCCCTGAATAAACTAAGTGTGTCGGATTTTAACATAGAGTATCATAAGTTGGATCGGAGCTCGGAGAGGGCAATGAATTCGCGCGAAAATAGACTGAAAAATGACGATTTTGAAACGCTTATTTGAGGTGTTTTTCTTTCGATTCGTGAACCGCAGGTGCTGTCTAGAGATTCGGAATCTCCTGTAGATTCTTATTCGAGTGCTTGGAAGGCGCTAACAATCTTCCACCACCCATATCGAGCAAAAAATTGATGCCGGATTTTCAAATTTGCAGCTCGCGTTCGGCTATCATCGGAATCGTATGAGAAATTGTGACACTTGACCTCGAATTTTCGAGAAAATTGCCGAATTTGGAATGAAGAATTCGCGGCCTTGACTCGCTACTTGGATGTGAAAATTGGTACTCAGAGATGGGAAATTTCACGTAGATTCGTTTTCTACCGATCGCGGGGCGATTTATATCGTTTCCGACCGGCACGGAGGGAAAACGTAGGTGCGGTTTTTGACGTTTCAGAGAAGTCGGGAGTCTAAAAATTGCCGTTTTATATGCATAATTTTCGTATAGATTTCGAGGGGCTCCGCGGCTGAGCTCGTAGCCACGTACGGGGACGTTCTTCGTCCAGAAAAAGCGATCCCCCCCGCCCAGCGAGATGCTCCGGCTTCGGAGGAGTACTTTCGCCCGTTTTTCGCCTTTGGGCGAGTTGGCCGATTTCGCGATTTTCGTTGGAAAATTTCGGGCACTTCAAGAGCGCCCGGGGAGGGTTTCGGGGTCGCTTCTCCTAGAAGAGGATACGCCTTTTCGATCTGTTTTAAGATTCCCTCTCGAGCGGCCCTGCGGGCCGCTCGGAAAGCTTCGCTTTCCGGGTCCCTAACGGTACCACCTGTCAAAATTTTCTCTGGTCCCCGATCTTATTACTATATTATATAGATGAATTGCAAGTATGTACCTCACTTCTTGACTCCAATAATACAAAACGGTCATGTGGGAGAAAATGTCTAATTCCTTTATCGGAATTGCTCAAACAAATAATTCTGAACTTCAAAATGCCGATTCAAAGATGAAATGTTCCGAAAGCACGTGGACTCAGTACTATAACAAGGAAAACCAGCTATTTTATTAGTCTGACCAATGAAAATCGTACCCAATCACGATAAAATATATCGAAAACACGAGGACCAATCTAAGACGAGGATCTCTTTTTTTCGCTACTTTCTCTTGTTAGTCACCATAAGTGAGTGACTCAAACAAATCCATGACAGTTGCACCTTAAGCCCCGTCCTTATGACATCTTTTAAATTCGAATCAATTTGAGAGGTTGTCACGAAAATCAACAATTGCTGAATATATTTGTAGATTCATAGTGATATTCGTAATGAATTGCAAGTAGGTACCTCACTTCATGACTCCAATAACACAAAACGATCATGTGGAAGAATATGTAAAATTCCTTTATCGGAATTACACAAAGAAAAAAAAAATCGAAACTTCAAAATACCAATTCAAAGATGAAATGTTCCGAAAAGACTTGGACTCAGTACCATAACAAGGAAAACCAGCTATTTTATTATTCTGACCAATGAAAATCGTACCCAATCACGATAACATATACCGAAAACACGAGGACCAATCAAAGACGAGGATCTCGTTTTTCGCTACATAATGCGATTTCGTGATAATTGCACCTTAAGCCCCGCCCTTATGACATCTTTGTAAATTCGCATCAATTTAAGTGATTGTTACGAAAATCAACAATTGCTGAATATATTTGTAGATTTGTTGTGATATTCGTAATGAATTGCAAGTATGTACTTCACTTCATGACTCCAATAATTCAAAACGGTCATGTGGAAGAATATTTCTGATTTCTGACACGTGGACTCAGTACTGTAACAAGGAAAACCAGCTATTTCATCAGTCTGACCAATGAAAATCGTACCCAATCACGATAAGATATACCGAAAATACTTATATTGCACTAGCTCCTCTGTTATAATTCAGCAACTTGGGGTCAAAAATTGAGTGAAGGAATTATCACGGCCTGCCTTCAGGCTGCAGTAGTCTTGTACCTCTTCAATCTTTCACTAACTGTTCAAAGACCTGAATTCTGTGTTTTGTAACGCCTTCCGAACTCTCAAAAGAACAAAAAAAAACAAGCATTGTGACAACATTGTTGAATGGCGTTGAGCGAGTATATTTTGCTGAGCGAAAAAGAAAACAAAATGGATGTTTTTCGCGCCAAATGACTGTGAAATACGCCGAACTGAATTATACCACATCGTAGTATTCAAATCCGTCCTGAATATGAGCCGACTGCATCCTTACCCACTCCGCAGCTTCCTCACTCATATATTCTTCCTGGCAATATATCCTTTTCATTTTCTCCGAATTTATGCGACGTAGAGTTATTCGCTTGGAACTAAATCCGGAAAACTTCTGGGACTCGGTATGCGAGCATATTCGTAAATGTCGAACGCTGAAAATTATTCCCTCAAAATTGGTTTATTCACGGTTCGACGGTTGACGTGTAAAGAAATTCGTATTCTTACGAGACCGTACAACCGGGGTTATTTGTAAGACAGTCGATATTTCCATAGGTGGCTTCTATAGGGGGTGGCATCCCTCATTTGTGTTTTGGTTTTCGAATCGATCATTCTGTCGAATGGAACAGAAGATTTAACCTTTTCGTATTATTCGATGCATGAATACTGTACTATTTCTGTGTTCTCTCATGAATGGACTGTTGCGGTTCGGTTCGTTATGAGAGAAAAGACGAGTTTTCTTTCTCTCTTTGAAATTTTGTGATATTTCTATCGTTAATATTTATAAACCTCGGAATACTATTTAATCAAGAAATTTGGATATAAATCTTCTTCATGCTTCAATTTATTGCGGTGATTTCAATTCTCACCACGTAATGTGGGGTTATAGTAATAAAGGTAGGAGTGGAATAGCTTCAGCTGACTGGATGGAAGACAATAAATTCTATTTGATTTTTGATGGGAAAGATGAACCTTCTTTTTATTCCTCTAGATGGAATAGAGGCTATAATCCTGATCTCGGCTTAGTGTCATATTATTTCGAGAACTAATGCATAAAATGAAAAAACAATTACTGTGCCAAAATCAGTATAGAAATACCTTTGAATTGAGGTATCACTCACCCCATCTTACCTATTAAAAAATTGGGGGTGGGGGTTGTAGCAGCAAGGGTTGAAGCGCTACGCGTCCGTAACCTACGTCTCAAGTTGTCCCCCTCGAAACAGAAATCGACCTGTCCGAGCATTTCTATCGAAAAAACTTATTTCGTCTGTAATCTCGTCTGTTTCGTTTTCAAATGGCCACCCTGTATTTTGAAATCTGCTGAAAAAATTGACTACTTACAAAGATACCCACTCAGTATTCGACTGACTCATCTTACCTAATCTTCGTATCTTCATATACATTGTTATAGTTGCTTTTCCCAGAAGTAATACCTCCATTCTTGAAGAACTGCAAATCCGAACTGTCCTATAAAAGAGATCCCATACAAAAATATATGTACGAATAATAACTACAAAGCATGCACCACACTAAAGAGGACAATAAAGTATGATTTTTATTATTTCACTCTAATTATCTTCGTGACGAGTTTTATTTCGACTTCACCTTTTACAACCAATCCTGCGATATGTAGATGTCGTGTTTTTATATCCTGAACGTCTCGCCTGGATTCGAAATAATCCCTTAAATTATTACCGACCCACGTGGTAGTTTACTCATTCTGTCCCTCCATTAAACATTTTCATACTGTTGCATTCCTAAATGATTACGATATTATTGAGTAGGGCTCGCTCCATTCTTCGCGAGTCATTACAAACATAAATGTATGAAAGCAAAGGAATCGAATGTGAATAACTAGGTAATAATTGAAATCGTGAAAGGAAAGGGAAGTTTCCGGATTCTTGTCTTGTTCTGAGCAATGGTTCTGGTGACAGTTACCGGTTACGCCGTCTTCATTTTCGAAAAAGTGAGGTCTATTGATTCCTTCTTACCAAATTGCACACCTGACCGTCACTTTTAATGGATGCAGAGATGACTGACGACGGTTTTTCATTGTCAAAACCAAATGTTCAGTTTATACACATATCCATTCAAATCGAAGTGTGCCAAGTCACTTATTTTTATTTCTTCATAAAAATCGGTACTGCATCTTGAAAGGAAACGAATAGAATACAACACGTGTTTCGATTTTTTTAGCTGTAGTCTCATCAGGTATTCGCATACACTTGAAAATAATTTGAATAATAATATCTTTCACATGCCATTTTGGGATCGATTAATGTTCAAATAACCTACTCCAGAAATTAGCATAGAGTACTTTATTCGTTTCACCAAATCGAACACCGAAAAATTCAACTGTATTCTATGGTTTTCTATACAATCTAGCTCACTATGAACGGATGATATTGACTTAAAATGGAAATCTTCGATATTTTCAAATGATGCCATTGAACAAGGTATTCTAGCAAAGTTATAATAATCTGAAAATGACTACAATAGTTGATGCCAATCCGACTGAAGTATCTTCGGATAGCTACACTTTTTCATTTCAGAAACACTCTTCCATAATGAACAAAAGAGAGAATATTTTTATTCCTATCATAATGAAGACCGGTCCAAAAAACACAGAAAATTAATTAAACACAATGAAGGAGTTAGAAAAGAAACAACAGTTTTTCCAGGTAAATAATTCGATTTATTCATTGCTTGAAAAATTACAAGTGCGAAATGTTGAAAATAATTAAGTTTTATATGATCTTTTGGGATCAATTGATGTTCAAATGACTCCTTCAAAAATGAGCATAGAAAAATTTATTCGTTTCACCAAACTAAACACTAAGAGATATAACTGCATTCTATAGTTTTCTATACAATTGAGTTCATTATAAACGAATGAAATTGACTCGAAATGGAAATCTTTCGATAATTTGAAACACTATCATTGAAAAAATTATTCGGTAGAGGTGCAAATAAATTAAATTTCATTCATTTTTTCGGTTCAGAAACACTGTTATATGATGAACAGAAAAAGAGATATATTTATTTTCATTAAAATATCAACTTATTCAAGAAAAATACAGAAAATTAATAGAACACAATGAAGGAAATACAATAAAAAACTCGTTGCGAATTCCACCTTTTGAATCTATTGTCTCTTCAGGTATTTACAATTTTCAATTGAAAATAATTTCAATAGTTCTGACTAGAAATTCACTAGCTGGTTATGTTGAAAAGAAATGTGTTTCACATGCCATTTTGAGACCAATTGATCTTCAAATGACTAACCCCAAAAGTTAGCATTCTTTCGTTTCTGAACAATCTATGGTCTTCTATATAATTGAGTTCGTTATAAACGAATGAAATTGACTTGAAATGGAAATCTTTCCATAATTTGAAAAAATAACTTTAAATAAAACATTCTGGAGAGGTGCAAATAAATTAATAGTAATTTTGAAGTGACTACAATAGTGGATGCTGTTTCGATTGCAGTATCTTTTGATACATTCATTTTTCGGTTCAGAAACACCTTTACATGATGAACAGAAAGGATATTTTTATTCTCATTATCATATCGACTAATTCAAAAAAATATAGAAAATTAATAAAACACAATGAAGGAAATACAATACAAAACTCGTTGAGGATTACACTTTTTGAATTTATTGCCTCTTCAGGTATTTTTACATTCAATTGAAAATAATTTGAATAATTCAGGCTTGAAATTTACTAGCTAGTTATGTTGAGAAATTATAGGTTTAACATGCCAATTTGACAACAATTGATGTTCAAATCACTAACCTCAAATGATAGTATTCTTTCGTTTCATCAAATTGAACACTGAAAAATATAACTACAATCTATGGTTTTCTATATAATTGAGTTCATTATGAACGAATGAAATTGACTTGAAATGGAAATCTATCCATAATTTGAAAAAATAACCTTGAATAAATCATTCTGGAGAGGTGCTAATAAATTAATAGTAATTTTGAAGTGACTAACTACAATGATGCATGCACTTTGGATTGCAGTATCTTTTGATACATTCATTTTTCGGTTCAGAAACACCTTTACATGATGAACAGAAAGAAGGCTATATTTATTCTCATCATAATATCGACTAATTCAAAAAAATATAGAAAATTAATAAAACACAATGAAGGAAATACAATACAACACTCGTTGCGGATTACACTTTTTGAATTTATTGTATCTTCAGCTATTCACATTCAATTGAAAATAATTTGAATGATTCAGTCTTGAAATTTACTAGCTAGTTATGTTGAGAAAAAATAAGTTTTACATGACATTTTGACAACAATTGATGTTCAAATCACTAACCTCAAATGATAGTATTCTTTCGTTTCATCAAATTGAACACTGAAAAATATAACTACAATCTATGTGTTTATATATAATTGAGCTCATGATGAATGAATGAAATTGACTTGAAATGGAAATCTCTCCATAATTTGAAAAAATAACCTTGAATAAATCATTCTGGAGAGGTGCAAATAAATTAATAGTAATTTTGAAGTGACTAACTTCAATAATGCATGCACTTTCGATTGCAGTATCTTTGGATACATTCGTTTTTCGGTTCAGAAACAACTTTCCATGATGAACAGAAAGAAGGATATTTTTATTCTCATTATAATATCGACTAATTCAAAAAATATAGATAATTAATAAAACACAATGAAGGGAATACAATACAACACTCGTTGCGGATTCCTCTTTTTGAATTTATTGTCTCTTCAGGTATTTACATTCAATTGAGAATAATTTGAATAATTCAGGCTTGAAATTTACTACCTAGTTATGTTGAGAAGAAATAAGTTTTACATGCAATTTTGACAACAATTGATGTTCAAATGACTAACCTCGAATGTTAGTAGTTTTTCGTTTCATCAAATTGAACACTGAAAAATATAACTACAATCTATGGTTTTTCATATAATTGAGTTCATTATGAACGAATGAAATTGACTTGAAATGGAAATCTATCCATAATTTGATAAAATAACCTTGAATAAATCATTCTGGAGAGGTGCTAATAAATTAATAGTAATTTTGAAGTGACTAACTACAATGATGCATGCACTTTGGATTGCAGTATCTTTTGATACATTCATTTTTCGGTTCAGAAACACCTTTACATGATGAACAGAAAGAAGGCTATATTTATTCTCATCATAATATCGACTAATTCAAAAAAATATAGAAAATTAATAAAACACAATGAAGGAAATACAATACAAAACTCGTTGCGGATTACACTTTTGGAATTTATTGTCTTTTCAGGTATTTACATTCAATTGAAAATAATTTGAATAATTCAGGCTTGAAATTTACTAGCTAGTTATGTTGAGAAATTATAGGTTTAACATGCCAATTTGACAACAATTGATGTTCAAATGACTAACCTCAAATGTTAGTATTCTTTCGTTTCATCAAATTGAACACTGAAAAATATAACTACAATCTATGATTTTCTATATAATTGAGTTCATTATGAAAGAATGAAATTGACTTGAAATGGAAATCTTTCCATAATTTGAAAAAATAACCTTGAATAAATCATTCTGGAGAGGTGCAAATAAATTAATAGTAATTTTGAAGTGACTAACTACAATAATGAATGCACTTTTGATTGCAGTATCTTTTGATACATTCATTTTTCGGTTCAGAAACAACTTTCCATGATGAACAGAAAGAAGGATATTTTTATTCTCATTATAATATCGACTAATTCAAAAAATATAGAAAATTAATAAAACACAATGAAGGAAATACAATACAACACTCGTTGCGGATTACACTTTTTGAATTTATTGTCTCTTCAGGTATTTACATTCAATTGAAAATAATTTGAATAATTCAGGCTTGAAATTTACTAGCTAGTTATGTTGAGAAAAAATAAGTTTTACATGCCATTTTGACAACAATTGATGTTCAAATGACTAACCTCAAATGTTAGTAGTCTTTCGTTTCATCAAATTGAACATTGAAAAATATAACTGCAATCTATGGTTTTCTATATAATTGAGTTCATTATGAACGAATGAAATTGACTTGAAATGGAAATCTTTCCATAATTTGAAAAATTACCTTGAATAAATCATTCTGAAGAGGTGCAAATAAATTAATAGTAATTTTGAAGTGACTAACTACAATAGTGGATGAACTTTCAATTGCAGTATCTTTTGATACATTCATTTTTCGGTTCTGAAACAACTTTCTATGATGAACAGAAAGAAAGATATTTTTATTCTTATTAAAATATCGACTAATTCAAAAAAAAAAATATAGATAATTAATGAAGGAAAACACAATGAAGGAAATCACACAATACAACACTGAATGATTCAGTCTTGGATTTACCTAGTTATGTTGAGAAAAATTTTTTGAATTTCGACAACAATTGTTCTCTTCATGGTATTTACGTTTCATCAATTGAAAATAATCTTGAATAATTCTGATGAATGAATGAAATTTACTAGCTAGTTATGTTGAGGTGCAAATAAAAAAATAAGTTTTACATACCACTTTTTGACAACAATTGATGTTCAAATGACTAACCTCATGATGAAATGTTAGTAGTATTTTCATTTCATCAAATTGAACATATAGATAATTAATAAAAATATAACTGCATATAACTACAATCTATGGTTTTTATATAATTGAGTTCATTATGAACGAATGAAATTGACTTGAAATGGAAATCTCTCCATAATTTGCAAAATTACCTTGAATAAATCATTCTGAAGAGGTGCAAATAAATCAATAGTAATTTTGAAGTGACTAACTACAATAGTGGATGAACTTTCAATTGCAGTATCTTTTGATACATTCATTTTTCGGTTCAGAAACAACTTTCCATGATGAACAGAAAGAAGGATATTTTTATTCTTATTAAAATATCGACTAATTCAAAAAATATAGATAATTAATGAAACACAATGAAGGAAATACAATACAACACTCGTTGCGGATTCCTCTTTTTGAATTTATTGTCTCTTCAGGTATTTACATTCAATTGAAAATAATTTGAATAATTCTGGCTTGAAATTTACTACCTAGTTATGTTGAGAAGAAATAAGTTTTACATGCAATTTTGACAACAATTGATGTTCAAATGACTAACCTCGAATGTTAGTAGTTTTTCGTTTCATCAAATTAAACACTGAAAAATATAACTGCATTCAATGGTTTTCTATACAATTGAGTTCGTTATGAAAGAACAAAATTGACTTGAAATAGAAATTTTCGATAATCTGAAAAATTAACATTGAACAAATTATTCTGGAGAGCTGCAAATAAATTAATAGTAATTTAGAAGTGACTACAATAGTGGATACACTTTCGATTGCAGTATCTTTCGATACATTCATTTTTTCGGTTCAGAAACACTGTTCCATGATGAACAGAAAAATGGATAATTTTATTCTTATTATAATATCGACAAATTCAAAAAACTACAGAATATTAATTAGATCCAAGGTAATATAATACAACACTCGTTTTGAATTCAACACAATATAACACTCGATTGAAATTTCACATTTTGAATCTATAGTCTCTTCAAGTAATTTACATTCAACTAAAAATAATTTTAATATTTCTTACTTGAAAAGTTACTAGCGTGATATGTTGAAAATAATGTTTCACATGCTAATTCGAAGTGAATTAATGTTCAGATGGATAATTAGCATAGAAAAATTTATTTGTTTCACCAAATTAACACTGAAAAATATAACAAGTGAGTTTATTATGAACGAATAAAATAGACTTAAAATGGAAATCATTAGATTATCTTGAAAAATGACATTGAACAAGTTATTCTTGAAGAGTGCAAATAAATTGAAAGTAATCTAAAAGTGACTACAAAGGTTGAGATATACTTTCGTTTGCAGTATCTTTTGATACCTTCAGTTTTTCGTTTCAGAAACATTGGTCCATGGTGAACAGAAAGGAGAATATTTTTATTTTTATTATAATATCGACCATTTCAAAAAACTACAGAAAATTAATTAGTCACAATAAAGGAAATACAACACTCGTTGCGAATTCCACTTTATGAATCTATTGTCTCTTCAGGTATTTACATTCAATTGAAAATAATTTGAATAATTCTTACTTGAAGAGTTACTAGAATAATATGTCGAAAATAAATAAGTTTCACATGCCATCTTGAATTGAATTGATGTTCAAATGACCAACCTCAAAAATTTAGCATAGAAAAATTAATTTCTTTCACTGACAAATATAGTTGCATTCTATGGATTTTGATACAATTGAGTTTATTATGAACGAATAAAACAGACTAATGATGGAAATCTTTAGATTATTTTGAAAAATAACATTGAACAAGTTATTCTTGAAAAGTGCATATAAATTGGAAGTATTCTAAAAGTTACTACAAAGGTTGATGCACTTTCGATTGAAGTAACCTATGATAACTCAAAAGAGAAAATTTCATTCTCATTATAATATCGAATAAATAAAAAAAAAGAAACGAACACAATGATGGAAATAGTATAATAACACGACATGTGTTTCAACCTTGCCTCTTTCACCTTCAGCCCCTTCCGGTATCCACCTCCAATTAAAATTAATTCGAATTATTCTTGTCAAAAAATCTACTACAATAATTTGTGGAATAGAAATAACTTCTAGGTGCATTTTGTGTAATGTAGTGTATCGATCATTAGTCATTTTCAGATCATTATCAAAGTAGTACCTATACCTTCCTGGCGGACACTTGGTATAAGAATAAGAAACTTGTATTAACTGAATCATAAGAACTTTATGCCAAATGAATTATGGAAGCTCATGCAGAGGTAAATTCAGAAGTCTGAATATAGAAATAATAATAATAATAAATTTATTTCTCTTAAATTCAACGTACAAAATGGAGTTTCAAGTTATCTCGATGCGAGCTCAAATAAGCTTGGAGCTTGTTTATGAGTTCGCTCGATTAATTGAATAGAACATTTAACAGAATACATGTAGTGTTCTCTATCAATAAAAACCACAAAAATATAGACTAATAGTACATGCAGTACAACTACAAGTACTGAGCTGGCTGACCGATCACGAAGGAATGTCCAACCTATTCAAAATAGTCCATTATGTGTGTATTAAAATATTTGACAGGTTACCAAATCACATAAAATGCTATGATAGTTTATAAAGGTTCAAAAAAATGCTGAGAAGATGTTAATAGGCATGGAACCTTATGGGGCTTACTGAATTTCAGAATATTGAGAGGTCCCAAACGAGTTCACCATATTGATTCGATCAGTTCGCATTATGATGATATTCACCAGAAAAAGTGAGAGAGCAAGGAAAGAAAACCTGTGGGCAAATAGCGAAGGAATTATAATCCAGGTTTATATTTTGGAGCTAGTTCTCGTCTCAAGTACTTCTTTACTTTCTTTCAGCTGTGTTTACCCGATGTTTTTGTCGCCGTTGGACCTGGAAACCCTCAGAAAACTTTTTTTTTATTCCGTTCCTTCAAAGGAGACTCGACGATTTACCGAAATAAAAAAAATAACCCCGAACAGCTACAGAGTACAGAGAGTCTAAATACCAAAGCGAGAGACAGTTTTTCAAGAGGGTGAAACAGGGATTTTTCATTTTATTTTTCGTAATAATCGCGCCCAGAATCAGGCAGATCCATCAGAGATACAAAAAAAAAATCGGACTGCAAACTGAATGAGGAGAATGCACTCGGTAATTTATCCAAGCAATTTTCCAGCAACGGTGCATTTTCCTCGGAGGATTTTCGGGCCCGCCAAGGGCAAGGGGGAGGGCATTCAATGGTCTCTAACAAGAATGCCAAAAATGTGACCCCGTCGGGGTCCTTCTCCGAGTGTTCTTTAATGAAAGGAATCGAGACAAAAAGGTAATTGGAGTTTCTGAAGATGACTCTTTAACGGACATCGACTGGAATTTGTGGGGAAAGATGAAGATGGTGCAATTATTTTTTTTTCTGCGAAAAGAAACCGAAGAGCGACAAGATGCACTATGGAGAAATACAGTGTGTGCTAAGTTCTACGTGGTTATCTATTGACGCGATACGTGTATTGCCAAGAGCAATCTGACACGTCCATTTGAACATTTGTCATTTTTACACCTTAAAAATCATTGTGCTAAGAGTGATCAAACTGTATATCAAAATTGTTTTTTTGGCAAAAATATCGGTTCTGCATGTTCTGGAGTATATGTTCCTTCTTGCATACCTCAATGTCAATTAATACAATTATCCATATTCAGGATAAGACGCTCACTGCTTCAGACTCCTCAACAAAAAGCTAATCTCGAGCCGTAGCTATAAATATTCATTTAAACTTTCTATGAATATTCAATACTAAATTGGTTGCTGCTGTAATCAAACAAATCATTTCAACATGGAGAAATATTCCTCCACTAAATCATCCCCTTGGCTTCACCTTCTCGCTGTTTTGTCATTAGCAAATGAGCTAAGACGTATTGCCAGTTAATGACCGCAACTTATACAATTAATTAATCAAGATGAATCGAAAGGAACCGGTTCAACTCTTTTCGTATCTTTCAAACTATATTTTACAGCGCTGATTTGTGTAGTTGTACTTATTTTCTTCCCGATTCTCAAACTGAAATGCATCTCTTTGAAGTTTAACTGGTCGAAGTATTTTACGGCATTCTCTTATTGGTCTCTGGAAAATTTATTGTGACACATGTAACTGCCATCTGTGAGGTAAATTGGTGATCAGTGTAGTTCCTCCTTTTAAGCGCCCGAATAGCTTTCACGGGAATATTGGCCTGAGAATCCTCGGAATCTGTCAACAGAATTTAGTGTCTTCTGCAGATGACGTCACTGGACTATTTCCCCTTAATGATTATATATTACCGGTAGCCCGGCAATAGATTCTGTGCTATTTAAGATATCGGCTGTGAAATTTATGTCTCACTTGAACCGTTTTGAAATTCGGAATTAACTAGCACAGTTTGTCACTGTTCTCAAACAGTTCCTTCGATAGGTTTGCTATTTTATTTTTTAATCAGGATTCCACGCCTGTATAATCTGTTAATACCCTCGGACAAAAAAAATACCCAGAAATCTGAAAATAATCACGAGAGATGACGAGCAATCTCTGAATCACTGGCACGACGGTTTTTCAGCACAACTTCCTTGATTTTTTTGACGTTATCGTTGGTTGAAGAGGTTGACGGTCGTCCTCTACGTGGCAAATATTCAAGGAAAGGAAAAACAGAGTATCTCGCTTCAAGCAATTTTTTAATTGAGATTCAAACTACCCTTCCTATGTGTTTCTCTATGCAGTATCTACTTTTTTCTCTCAGACATATCCTATCCGCCATTCCACAAGATAGAAATGTTATTTCTTCATCCAAAAATGATTTTGGGAAGCCGCAAGGAACGATTTTCGTCCCACGCCTTTTTCCTGTGAATACCTTGATTAGTAGCGTGAATCTTTGTATGTTCGGTTTTTCAAACAGGACAAATGGCACAATGAAGACGATGTGAATGATTAGTATTCCTTTGAAACAATGGTTGAATTCGCAGAATCCTTCAGCTTTTGTCGGTTCCATGCGGTGATAATTTTTATCGCTTGATATATCAGGAAAATACTTATCAGCACGTTCCTTTTTTCGTCGGTAATGAATGGGTGGAGCACAAAAGGGAATGCAAGTCACGATAGGTGATATTGTCACGCTGACATTCAAGGGATATAATGTACACTTTCTGTAAGGTATCTGATAACAGGTGATATAATAGTCATTGTACGTCCAAAAGTGAAGCCAATCCAAGATATATTTGCCTTGGTAAAACTTACGTGAAAAATACATCAATTGTAGAGCTTTCAGCTGTGTCGCCGTGAAAAGCGTGCTATCCCCTCCCTGATATCAAACGCACATGGAAAATTCCCATGTAAAATTGGGAAATTATGTCATAATTGGTTTTGGAATAGAAATTGCGTTATGTCAGGCTAATTGAGGTAGGAAATTGGCTTGATTCCTTCATGAATTAACAATTCACTACTCTTGAATAAATTTATCAGGGGCTCTTCGATTGTGTTCGAGCAAGTTTCTCGAATAGGAACTCTTTGACCCAGTTTTGCAGACTTCGGGTCCTATTGAGATCGTAGCTGTAATTCACCTTTGATAATATTCGGAGTTTCATTGGAGACTTGAAATATCTTCATGGAAATCTCTGTTTTTGGAAAGATGACATTATTCCTGACTCCATCTCAGTGTCGTGCTTCCAGGGTATCTTTTCCATTTTTTATATGCAATTTCTAATCTGGCGAATATTTGGAGCCTTAATATGTTCAAATTTTTAATAATAAAGTGGATACAAAAGACTCCAAGGGTGAGTTTTGAGCAGAAATCAATGTTGACATATTTTATGTCTTTATGAAATATTTCTACAGAAAGTTGGGGAAATCTCTCCAGTCTATGGTTCCACCAGTAAACACTGTAGATGAAATTAACCACTAAACAATTTTTGTCTTACATTTACTACAAAATCTGAATTGCCATTTACAATTTCATCACTCACATAGGTACTTCGGTATATTTTCATGACCGTTCAAATAGGTAATGTATTTTCTGTCAGGACCTGTTAAATTGAAGACTTGTCTTTATGAAGAGCTGGTTCTTTATAGCTCCAGACTTTCAGGGGTCATCGAATTATAATTATTCCAAGATAGAAATGCTTCAAATTAAGCTCATATGAGTTTCAAAAACTTCGAACCCAAGCCTAGATTTGTTTTGTACGTTTATAGAAGTTTTTTCACATCTTTATTTCAAACACCGATTCAACCTGGTTCACAAACTTAGGAGATAATAGAATTTGACCTTGTTATAATATTTCTGAATGTTTGTTATGATGCATGTATAATTGAAATTCAATCAATATTGAAACTGGAATATATAGGCTCATAAACAAGAAAGATTCGAATGCATTTTACAAAAACCGTTGACAGTTTCGAACAGAATCAAAACAACAGGGAACCACAGAACACTATTTTATTGGGAACTACCCAATACAGAGACGTCATAATAACATTTTATTGTGATAATAATTCACTCTAGTTATTCTGAGAGAAATTATAACTGAAGATCAATAATGGTTACAGAAAACTTTGCAATTATTAATTTTTTCTCTCCTGGGGTTCAGTAATAAATTAATATTCTATGGTAAGGTATTAAAATTTGACATAATCTTTGCATAACTATTATTCAATGTTGTTGTTTTTGTTTACATAATTAAAACAAATACTTTGATTATAAAAACCAAAAATTTACTCATGTTCAGTAATTAATTATAGTCTGAACAGAATAGATTTATATTAATGATCTAACAAAAACTTTTTATTAAAAACACTTAGTTGGTTTTTCAGAAGCAAATTTAGGTGATCAAACTCAATTTCTTTAAGAAAGTATAATTGTAAACCTAAATCTAGGAATACTTGTTATATGTCCAAGTAAATTGTTATTGGGATTCAATACAGAAAATAATATTCAAGCAAAGTAACATCACTTTAAAATAGATAGTCGTAGTGACATCATGCATTGTTGAAGATTTCGAAAAGGAGAAGAAACTTCAGAAATATCAGTGTTTGAGAAATCAATTAATATTTTCCTCAGTTTTTTGAAGAAAGGTGCAAATAACTGTTGACAGTTTCAAACAGAACCAAAACAACAAGGAACCACAGAACACTATTTTATTGGAAACTACCCACCACAGACACGTTATAATAACATTACAATGTGAAAATGATTCACTCTAGTTATTCTGAGAAAAATTATAACTGAAGATCAATAATGGTTACAGATATTATCTTACATTTAAAACAACTTTGCAATTATTAATTTTTGCTCTCCATAGAATGTTATATGGTAATGTATTAAAATATGACATAATCTATAATATGAATAACCATTATTCAATATTTATGTTTTTGTTTACATAATTAAAACAAATACTCCGATTATAAAAACCAAAAACCATGTTCAGTAATTAATTATAGTCTAAACAGAATAGATTCATATTAGGATCTAAGAAAAATTCTAGTTAGTTTTTCAGAAGCAAATTTAGGTGATCAAACTCAATTTCTTCAAGCAAGTATAATGGCACACCTAAATCTGAGAATACTTGTAATCTGTCCAAGTAAATTCTTATTTGGATTCAGTACAGAAAGTAATCATCAAGCAAAGTAACATCACTTTATGATAGATATACGTAGTGACATCATTCATTGTTGTTGAAGATTTCGAAAAAGATTTTCATATTTTTAACAGTATGATATCAAGAGACTTCATGGACCTGTTCACTGGTCAATACTCAAGAAAGTCTGTCAAGGAGAAGAAACTTCAGAAATATCAGTATTTGGAAAATCATAGATGATTTTTTCTGGCTTTGAGCCTGGCAAAAAAAAGCAATGTGACAACCTCATGTCTTGGAAGTTTTCATAGAAATGATGGTTTTCATGATATGGAAATCATAAGAAGAAAATTACAAATGTATGATGATAACATCCAATAATTCCGAGGTTTTTTTGGAATTTCTCACTAGAAAGGGATGGTTTATAATCTTGAGTAGAAAAAAATTATGGTAGAACAACAAAAATCTATGTTTATAGTTTTGAGATTTTTTTACCCGAAAATTAGTATTTTGTATCATCCTTCAGAGTATGGACCTCGTCTGATGAAATATGAGTGAGTGAATCATTTTTTAGAGGAAAAATAATGTTTTAAACTATTCCGAATCAATAATGGATGCTGTGGAAGGTATTTTTCATTGAATCTAAACTGGACTACAGAGGTTAGAGATGTGAAAACTTTTTAACGCAGCTGAATATGGAAAAACCGTAATGGAAGAAGTGTTTCTTTCGATCTCAAGAATGTATGGTTAAAATTTACGCAGTGGTCAAAGACTCACCCTGTATATATATAATAAGGTTATTTTGGGAGAAACTTGTGTTTTTAAAAAAACTTCTACTTTATTTGGAAACAACGGTACAAGCAATGTATTACGTGAGAAGATCAAATCTATATTTTTCATACATCATTAGACGTCTCTCCTATTTATAATAGTTAAGAACAATGAGAGCATTGTGGAGAGGCGTCGCAAATAACAAATTAGCGTGATAACAATTAATGCGATAAGCAATATGCTGATTGACAAAATACAACAAGGTAATATGGATTTCCTAATGGATTAATACACTGTTGCAATAATCAGAATACAGGGTGGATAATATATAATTATATATATTATAATGATGTAAAAAAATAAAAAATTAAATACACGTAGCACGTGGAAATTCAGGATCCGAGATCTCGTATTTCTTCTCGTTACCTCCCCAGAAAGGACATGGAACAATGCTGCCACCCTCTACAAGGCGTTTGTCGGCGTCAAAATGTGAATTCAATAAAAACTTTCCGGGCGCATTGTTGCGTATCAAAATGAAGTAAATATCCTTTGCGGTCCGTCGAACATCGTTTATACGCATCGAACAGGAGATACCATAACGTTTGGGGTGTGCAAACTCCACTCACTCGACGCTTTCAAATCAAAATTAAACCATTAATTAAATTGAAAAGAACGCATTTGACGGATTTCCTGGCAGATGTCACGACAATCTCAACAATGCCCATCGGATGACATTTCCGTGAAACCGAGTCTAAAATTGCAACCCTAAACCCACCCCCAACCCTTCGAATTTAAAAATTTTAAGTATTTGAATGCGATTTGTTTACAGTAGAATGGTCTGACAGAAGCGGGCGGAATTCAATTTGGTTACATCTTGCGACAATGCGTTACAACCCCATCGTAATACAGGCAGCATCGCTAATGCATTGATAACTTTCTGGTGGCTTGCGGCACCACTCAGATTGAAAAATAGAAATAGGATATGATATTAGGCCCTGATAATGTGCAAGGGGGGAATGGAAGCCATTCGCAACGCCTGTCTTTGCTCATGTCGTAACAATTTCACGAAGAGACGCTATATGAAGTGTCTTCAACATATTCAGTTGGGCCTCCGGATTTTTGTTTGTAGGGTGAAGATTCGATATGGGAATATGGATATTCACAAACTACAAAGAAGGCTGATGCCTGGGTTTGAGTTGAGGTATTACGACAGTAATGCAATTTATTTAAAAAGTCTTCTTTTCGCTATATTAGGTCAGTTTGCCTGCTCCTTGGAATCGAATGCAGACTGTGTTGTTTTCATCTGTCTTTTGGTTACGGCATTGCAAAGCCTCGTCTTCGCTGAGTACATCATCACGGATATTACTTACATCTTATATTCTTGTCTTACGCTCTATACTCAGATCTTTGTTTTTCCAAATCATATGTTTGAGGTTTTCTGATATTTTGACATATAAATTCTTTGTTGCTGTACACTAAAGATCTCAGGGTCGCAAAAGAGAGAAAATAACGAACGCACTCTCAGGATGCCAAACGAGCCCGATCACACAAGCGGGAGGTAGTGGCTGGTAGAAAGAATATAGAGCAATTATTTAATAATATAATGAGCCCAAATGAAATACACAAGGTGCCTCAAACGAGGATATATCTTACAGAAGGTAGATCACTAACTAGTTCTTACTTCACAACCCGAATATTCGATATAATGCTTTATCTCTTACTAAACAAACAGTAATATCACCCCAAGGTATATACTTAGAGCCTCGATGGTAATCGTTACAAATAGCTCTTTACTTATATCTAAGCGACCTTCTCGATAGGTCGGGTTTTATGTACTAAACAGTATTCACTGAATCGGGCCTCTTTGATACTAATCAATCTTAACTAAATTCTACAGACTAACCTTCTATAACAGTCTAGGTCGTGGCTTGACTGAAGTACAAAAGGATATAGTTTCTCAACCCATAATTATTCTCACAGTCTCGTAGATGGAAACTGGGCTCAAATATATTCCTGGGCCAACGTAGTACAATTTCTCACAGTAATGCGACCTGGAGTAGACGACAGGTGTGGTATCTTAGATGGTGAAATCTGGTGGAGGTCCCCAAAGACAGCTCCACGGCAGCTCGACGGTAATTCAAAGACAGCCTAGACAAACAGCTCGAAGACTTCAAAGACAGTTCAGAATCTGCGGTACCTCGCAACGGTACAATAATAATTCCCAATTCGAAGCAGAATGATGCTAAAATACGAACAAAAATCTAAAATACCTCGTGACAAACATAGGTTAACGCACCAATCCCACGTCGTTTTTCCAAACAAATACGCCACTCCGCTAAAGCGCAAAAATCTCACCAACGAACAAACCAAACCAACATGATAAGATTTCTTTCAGGGCTTCAGTTAAAATCCTGTTCAGATCCGCAAAATTGCGATTAATTACTCCAGGACATTTCAACCAAAAATGCGGGAAGAACGATGTCATTGACAACCTACGTCACATGATGACAGACTAAGACCACCGACAACGGCGTCCATCGAAACGTACGAGATAAGCTGGCAAACTACTGCGACTAACGCCACCAGTTCGGTTTGCAGGTACTAACTGGAGCGGGAATTTTGAAACAGTGACAACCTCAAATTATAAAGTAAAACGGCGGTTTTCTATTTGTACGCCTATGTAGTTAAAGCAAATTACTTGATCGATGATAGTGGTGACGTTTATTGCAAGTTTGCACCTTAAAGGTTCCTCTGATATTTACTTCGTTGTTGCGACAGAGATTTTCATGTTGTTTCATGTTCTCGCATAGTTGGCGTTGCAGATCCTCCTCAAACTCTACGGCCAACAGAATGTGATCCTCGTGGTACTGTACAGTGCTAGTCAAAAGTCCCCTTCCCCCCTAGTATCTTTTGAACGGGTATACTTATAATAATGAAATTTGGAGGGTGGAAATAAACGGATGTAGGCTTCTCAACTGGTCATAACAGGTGACGCAATAGTCATAAATGACGTCACAAGGCCACTGTGACCAATAATTTTAAATGGGACCCTATGGCAAGTGACAGCTCGACAGGTATTGAAAACACCTATTCAGTCATACCAATTTTGTTTGTCCAGTTTTTCCAGGCTTTTGGCTTTGGCTCATCTTGAAACAACCATACTGTTTACTTTCATACGTGTAAATCCACGATTCATCACCTGCCACGAAGTCATAGATGTGTTTCGAAGCACCGCGATCGTATTTTTGAAACATTCCTTCCCCTTCCAATCGACACGAGTCCTTTTTGAGCGAATGACAAATTGTGTGGGATCCAACGCGAACAAATTTTTTTGACAGTCAAATGTTAATGCAATATTGAATGTATTCTGGTACCACTAATGCCTAAAGTTGTATCAATCTCACGATAGGTGAGTAATTTCTTTTTAATCAGTTAGTTCAAAGAGATTTTCAGTAGGTCCACTTTGTCATGGTTAATTGACTTTTATAGTTTCGTTAATACACAATTTCCAACCTCTATGAGCCTTTTAATTGAGAAAGTAATGAAGTGACAATGGAAATTTATTTTGCATCGAAGTTCTAACATTGTTCTTTACAATATAAGTTTAATTTAATGTTCAAAGACTTTTTTCTGTAACTTCTGCACACCTGTTAAGAAGATACAAAGCTTTTGCCAAAAATGTATCTCATCCCAGACTTTCCCTGTTCAGAAAATTGAGAGGGTTAATGGGGATTGCAATTGCTTTCGGAATTCTAATTAGAAATATGAATATACCATCATATTCCACTAGGCAGATGGCAACAAATATCCTTCAAAATGCATAAAAGTGAAACAAAAATTGTCCTGTTTCAGGATATAGTTAACAAATATTTTCTTCTGAGAAAATGAATTTGATCCATAATGAATAGATAAGTTGTTTGCAATATCTTTTTCCATATTAATTATTTCATAAGGACAAAATATCAATATCAATTCAATTTGTATTTCTTTTTCATCAACTCAATTCTATTGTTACAGTTATATTTTTCAGTGTTCGATTTGCTAATTTTTGAGTTCAGTTATTCGAATTATTGATTGGTCTCTAAGTAGCACGTGGAAGTTATTCCTTTGAGTTTTGGGGTTAGTAGGTTTTCAATAAGGAAGTATTTAAATTATTTTTAATTGAATCAGAATACCTGAAGAGACTAAAGCTGAAAAAGGCAAAAGTTTAAATACGTGTCGAACTATTTACGCATTGTTTTCAAACACTCCTTTTATAGTTTTTTGAATTGCTCCAATGCGCTCCAAGTTGACCGTGTATATCATTGACCATCGAAAAAACATTGAAGGGCAGTTGAGATCGCATAATCACATTTCAGGTGACTAGAAAAAGAATAAATGAATATTTAACAATGAACGTTGAGTTAATCTCGAATGACATGCAAATAACGAAAATGCAGCCCGTATTAGCATAACTAAATTACAGGGCAAATCTTGGAAATTGATTAAATTAACCAGATAAACACACCTCCAACCTTCGTCTGAGGGAAAACCACCCATTTTCCACATTTTCCATTCAGAAAAGTCTGAGATGGATTTGAGATACACTTAATTATATTTGAAGGGGACCTGATTTATTACCGCTTTTTCTGTTTGCCAGAATTGCTTTCAGGATTGATGAAATATTCAAGGAAATCCTCCTATTCCCAGTTCAGATAAACTCGAGAGATCTCCTTGAGGAAAAATAAGATTGCATTCGATACTCTACTTCCGTGTTTGAAGAAAATTCGGGGACATTAACGTGACGTTGATTGAGCAGAAATACAAAAATAATCTAAGAAGGACAATTATGGTCTTACACTTTGCGCATTAAGTATCAAGGATACCTTTATTTATTCTAGAAAAAACTGTTTTCTTTGATCAATAAGAGAATAAGAATTGCTTGAATTACTGTTAATCGAATATTAATGCCTGAAGAGACAAGAGTTATAAAATGTTCCGAAAACGCGTAGGCTCAGTACTATAACAAGGAATCCAGCTATTTTATTAGTCTGACCAATGAAAATCGTACCCAATCACGATAAAATATACCGTAAACACGAGGACCAATCAAAGACGAGGATCTCTTTTGTCGCTACATTCTCTTGTTAGTCACCATAAGTGAGTGACTCAAACAAATCCATGACAATTGCACCTTAAGCCCCGCCTTTATGACATCTTTGTAAATTTGAATCAATTTAGGAGATTGTTACGAAAATCAACAATTGCTGAATATATTTGTTGATTTATTGCAATATTCGTTCTGAACTGCAATTAAGCACTTCACTTTCATGACTCCAATAACACAAAACGATCTTGAGGAAGAAAATGTTTGATTTCGCTATCGGAATTGGCCGAACAAATAATTCGAAAAAATGAAATATACCGAAAACACGTGGACTCAGTACTATAACAAGGAAGACCAGTTATTTTATTAGTCTGACCAATGAAAATCGTACCCAATCACGATAAAATATACCGTAAACACGAGGACCAATCAAAGACGAGGATCTCTTTTTTCGCTGCATTCTCTTGTTAGTCACTGTTACTGCAACTTATTATTTTAATTAAATTTGTTAGTTTCATTCATTTCTGTTCCGAGTTGCTTGCTCGATTCAATCGTGATACACTCTGTATATGTTCACTTCATTTTCCGATTAACGCGTAACATATGTTGGAGCATATGACCTATGTCGAATAAAGAGTACTGAAGCGGCGTTCCTCCGGTGAAGTACAAGAACACTTTTCTTGGAAATAAATAACTTTCTCGTTAAATCTAAAAATTCGATCTCTAGTGAAAAAGTGACTATTCTCGCCCGTGAGTGCCTGGACAAGTTCATTCAGCCGTACTGTGAAACCAGGTAGGCAGAAGTCGATACTCCAGCATTCGCATTTCTTTCGAGTCATTTTTTTCATATTATTTCAGAATTTCATTAATAATTTTCTATCGTTTTCTTTTACTTTTCAAAGGCCCTTGTCGTGCCAGTCACCATAAGTGAGTGACTCAAACAAATCCATGACAATTGCACCTTAAGCCCCGCCTTTATGACATCTTTGTAAATTTGAATCAATTTAGGAGATTGTTACGAAAATCAACAATAGCTGAATATATTTGTTGATTTATTGCCATATTCGTTCTGAACTGCAATTAAGTACTTCACTTTCATGACTCCAATAACACAAAACGATCTTGAGGAAGAAAATGTTTGATTTCGCTATCGGAATTGGCCGAACAAATAATTCGAAAAAATGAAATATACCGAAAACACGTGGACTCAGTACTATAACAAAGAAAACTAGCTATACCAGCTCCAAAACATATTAAAAATCAATGTAACATTCAGTTAACTAAATGCTCATCTACAAGAATTTTAATAAAATAATATTAATGCTTTTCACGATCAGATCAAGCCAGTTCAGGGAAGGTGGATGTCCGAAAAAACTTCAGTTCAAGGTGGAAAAATTATCGAATTAATTTGAATGAAAATTACTTTTCACAGTATCCACTATTGAAACTGAATTGTTTAAAAACATTATGTTACCTCTAAGAAATGATTCACTCATTCATGTTGCATCAAATGATTATATCGATTCAATTCCTTTAAACTTCAGATATCTCAAAAATAGTGCAATTTAGGAAAATGATGACGAATGATTTTATCTGCAAAAAAGACACATGATTCTAGGAAGTACAAGATACGGACCTTTAGTTCAAGTGATATTTGTTTTTCATGCAATTCAACCAATCTGTGCAGTAGTAGTGAGAAACCCACAAGAAATGGAATAAATCTATTGATGCCAAAATATGCATGACTGTTATCAAAAACCTTCTACAAGAGATTATTTCAATCGATATTGTCGTTTGAATATTTCAGGTGAAAGTGCAATTTTTTCATGAAATTTCAACACCTATATCTTTTGAACAGGGCCAAATTTGGAAAAATGTTATAGGAAGAATGCAATAATTGTGAATAGTGACCGTTATTGCGATATGTAGCGAAATTTTTTGATCCCAGAGTTGCAAAAGTTTGCAGGTTCCAACTCAAGAACGTGGTTGTGGCCACTTGCCAAACCCCAAATGATTCAATGGAAGTGCTTAACGAATTAATTCCTAATAAAGTCATTTCGCAAAAAGGTAACATCAACTGGCCTCCCAGAAGCCCCGACCTTAGCCTGCTTGACTATTTTGCATGGGGAAATCTTAAACCTTGGTTTAAACAAGAAGTTAAGATGCTAACCGAAGAGAAAAGAAAATCTTACTTACAATATAGATCTAATACGGAGACATATGATGACTATAAATCTGTGAGGAATAAGGTAAACGAAAATATTCGGAAAATCAAAAGGGATCATTGAGAAAAGTTTTCAAATGATATGGAGCATGATCTTTACGGGGGACAAAGCAGAATATGGAGTGTACTCAGGAATAGGAGAGAGCCAATAAATGAGTACATACAAAACAGAAAAATCACTCTGAAAGAATGGGAGAGGTATTTAAAAAATCTTTACTATTCAACAACACCGAGCACATCACCGCAGAACTTACATCAAGATGACGAGAGACAAACCCAGGGGTGGATCATTTCATTGGAAAAAATACACCAAACAGTCACTAGACTGAAAAACAGAAAAGCTCAAGGCATTGATGAAATATCGAATGAGATGATCAAGAATGGAATGAACACGTTACTCGAAGACCTGCAGACATTTTTCAATAAAATACTGGACACCAATAGAGTCCATTAGAATGGAAAGAGAGCATTTTGATACCGGTCTTCAAAAGGGGAGAAAAAGTGACCCACAAAATTATCAAGGTATCAGCTTGATGAGCGCAGTGCAAAAACTCTTCACTAAAATTCTAGAGCAAGAGGTGATGTCGTCTAGAATTTCTGAGGAACAGCAGGGGTTCAGAGCAAACAGGTCTGCTATGGACGCTATATTTGTGATTCGACAGATTACGGAAAAGGCTATAGAGTTCAATAAGACAGCCTTCATGTGCTTCATTGATCTCACCCAGGCATTTGATAGAGTCAGATTGCGAGATGTAGAAAGGTTTTTGACGTGAAGAGAACCGGAACACCTATAATTTCACATATGTGAGAGTTAAGAATTAATTGAGATATAGAATTCCTGTGACGGCCGGTATCAGAAAGGCAGACAGACTCAGCCCAATCTCTTTAAGCATCATAATGGATGAGATTATAAACGAGGTGAAGAAGGCTGGAAGGGGATACCGAATGGGAAATAAAGAAATAAAAATCGTATGTTATGCCGATGACGCAGTGATCATATCAGAAGACGAAAATAACTTGCAAAGGCTCCTGTATAAGTTTCAACAAATAGCCGATGCTTTCAACATGCAAATATCTGTGAAGAAAACAAAATCTTTTACACAGAGAACCAAGAAGATATAAACGCGCGATATGCGATAAAAGTGTAGAACAAGTGATGTCGTTCAAATATATAGGCGCGAATATAACAAGTAATAGAAATTTGAAGAACGAAGTGAAAGCCCAAACAACAAAGGCGTCGGGGTACTTGCGAGATGTATTATGGCGGAATAAATATATCAGCACCAGGAGGAAAGTCAGAATATACAAGACCTGTGTGAGACCAGAGCAGAGAACACTGTCTTCTAAGAACAACTAAAATGCGAGCGCAGAGATACACATTACTTGACCGCAAAAGGAACGAAGAAATTAGAGAGATATGTGACATCCATGATGGGATGAGATGGGCAAGAAAACAGCGAAGGGCATGGAGAGACCATGTGGAATGTCGGATGACCGCTTGGCAAAGATCATAAAGGAAGAAAAACCAAATACATCCCGACTACCAGGACGACCACCTACAAGATGGTATGAAAGCTGGTCTTCGTCATCCCAGCAGCAGCTAGAAAACCATTGGTGAAAACACAGGACTAGTCCTAACTTACGATGAAGAAGAAGAAGAGAAATCTTAAAAGTATGGTTTATCAAAGTAATCCGACGAATCTAACCCAGTTGAAGTGTAGGATCGTAAGTTATCCCTACTTATGCGTTTCGTCCCTGGTGCACACATTTGGACTCATCAGTATGGCTTGTGTGCGCCATGCCATAGACGCAGGGGTTAGAAGTTTGAGGGAGCCGCCGGGAGTTGAACCCGGTACCTAGTCGGTGTGAAACTTGAGCGCTTACCTCTAGGCCACCGAAGCGCTGTGAATTAAGCTATGCGTGGCTATATAGAGTGCCGCCAAGAGATCCCTACACACTCCCCTGCCGCTGACAGAGTGCCGCTACACACTCCCTTACCAGTGACGGAGGAACGAAACCTAGTGCGTGTTACAAGGTCAGTAGGTGTAGCCGGTGATGGCCAACCGAGCTGAGCTACACCACACGGTATGGTGCGGACGGGTGATGTGAACCTAAGCAAATCCGCATTACCGCGGCAGACCATGAATATTGTACGGAATGGGAAAGGCGTCTAGAGTTTCGTTGGAAGTTGCAGAGAGGGAGCGAGTATACCTCAAGCGTCAACCATCTGTTTTTCCAAGACACGTCGTAAAGACAACCGTTCCCATCACGTCGGGGTCACCAATGTAGGATCGTAAGTTATTCCTACTTATGCGTTTCGTCCCTGGCGCACACATTTGGACTCATCAGTATGGCTTGTGTGCGCCATGCCATAGACGCAGGGGTTAGAAGTTTGAGGGAGCCGCCGGGAGTTGAACCCGGTACCTAGTCGGTGTGAAACTTGATCGCTCACCTCTAGGCCACCGAAGCGCTGTGAATTAAGCTATGCGTAGCTATATAGATGCCGCCAAGAGATCCCTACACACTCCCCTGCCGCTGACAGAGTGCCGCTACAATATGTTCACAATAAACAAAATTTATTGCTCAAAAATATTTTTTGTTTTATTTAACTTACAAATACGCGATACAATTTTTGGACAACTTGTATAAAAGTTGTTATTTCTTCTTGAAAACATTCATTTCGTAGCTGTTTTCGAATAATTTTAGATGTATTTTCAGAATCTGGGTTGACATGCCCGAATATAAAGAAATTACTTTAGCAAATGTCTTTTTTGTTCTGGATAAGTGAGGCAATCTCGAAACCAGCATGTTCTCTTTTCGGCTGCATCAATACCGAATGATCCAAAAATCATTTGTCCTCTTTTGACATCTTCGCGATTACCAAGATTTGTTATTTCAAAAGTAGAATATGGCGGGTCTCTGGTTTCTTCAAATACATGGACCAATATGGGCTTACTCATTTTATTACAGTCGGTCGCGTTTTTCTCATTTAAGTTTCGTAATTTTAACCGCGGTGAAAATGAACCGGATCCTTCTCTCTTCAGCATCTCTATCATAACGTCGTTGATGAATTGGGCGATGTTAATTATTTTAAATATAGCCCATAAAAAACATTGACGTTCCGATTATAACGGAGGCATGCGTGGCATATTTAAAATATGTCACTTCACTAATGTATCTGGTGTTCTTTATGTTCCAGCCTCATTAATCCTATTCGGGTGACGTAATTTTCGGATTTCAACACGTGACATCAATGAACCGAGAATTGTAGTGTCAGGCTTCATTAAGGTATACTGCGTTCCCCATCTCTTGTTGGTAAATATGTTACTCTAAAACCATCCAGGATCCGAAATTGATGTTTATGTACGTGCGGACAGATGCATGGAAACAGACAAGCTGAGGGATAAATCAGTTTGAGAAAGACCTTTTTATTTTACTGAATCATTCATTGTAATTTGCGTAATGGTTGCAGTGGATTTTTTCAATTCAGGGTTATTTTTTCGTGCTATTGAGAACATTGAAATTCCATATCCTTCAGTCACCTCTCCTTGCGCTATTTTTCCCAGTGCAACAGCGTGCTATCGTGTTGCTTAAATGTCTGTAATTGTCGAATATCGAACAGAAAATTGCCTCAATAGATTGGATGTTGGACCAATTTGGATCTATCGGTGTCTAGAACTTAGATTTTTTATTTCTTACTTCCAAGGGGCATTTTATTTCTCCGATATGAGATCTTCCACATTCGCATGGTATCACATACAGGGTGGCCATTTGAAAACGAAACAGACGAGATTACAGACGAAATAAGACTTTTCGATAGAAATGCTCGCACAGGTCGATTTCTGTTTCGAGGGGGACAACTTAAGATGTAGGTTACGGACGCATAGCGCTTCAACCCTTGCTACAACCCTCATCCCCAAATTTTGAATAGGGAAGATGGGGTGAGTGATACCTCATTTGAAAGGTATTTTATACTGATTTCAGCACAGTTGTTTTTTCATTTTATGCATTAGTTCTCGAAATATTCTCAACTAAGTATTTGAAATTGAAGTGGTATTTTCATGGCACTTGTAGTGTTTTTTTGTGAAAAATCGACATTTTGAGCTTCAAAACAACTGTGGCTTCCTTCCTCCAATTCACTGACATAGAAATCTTCAATCAATATTTTACGAACAACTACAGAGGTACATAGGTACATCTACCTATGTACCTCTGTAGTTGTTCGTAAAATATTTTTTTGCTGCGAACTGGTTTATTTTGTGCAAAAAACTCATGAGACAGTTTTTGTTTAGAATGAAACAGGCTATCGGAAATAAATTTTTAATTGGTAAACAAATAATAAGACAAAAAGTTACATAGGAAATAAACTTTAGGGGTTGCGTTTCCCACCCTTACAACCATGGGGTAAACCAAATAAATAACTGGATAAGTGTCTTTTTGCTAGTAGGAAACGTTAGGTTAATTTGAATATTGTAAATTTGGCTTTAAGTATACAGGGTGTCTCAAGTTCGAGTGCTTATAAGACGTTTCTGGAGAACTAGACATATCTGAAATCTGAAAATTGGGATTATGATATTGTTCGAAGTTCTCTACAGAGCTGAAATATTTTCGAAGCCCAAAAGCTTTCGGTTATACAGGGAGTGAAAATAAATTCGACGAAAAAATTTTTCCATTCCTGGTATGATCGAGTATTCAATAGTAAATATATTTCTGTTAAAACAATTGTATTGAATCGAATAGTTTTCAAAATATCTAAAAAAATCTGGAAGAAAAGTCAAATATGTTCAGTCAATATGTTCATTATTCTTATTTTGAAAATTCTGAGCCTAAATTGTTTTTACAACATCGAAGAGGAAGGATGTGAAAAGGTCATGCATCTTTTGGATTTCAAAAATATCATCACAGGGTGTTTCAAATTTTGTGTTGAAAATTGTGATCTTAAATTGGCCATAACTTCTGTTTTTCAAATTAGAACCGTATTTTGTTATAATTGTGTTGGATTCTGCGGTCAAAAATAATGATAGTTTTCTCACATGATTATGCTCCTAAATTCAATAATTTCTGAGTTATTTGAGATTTTCTGGATTTATGTAGTACGTAGAGTCAAATTCTTCGAATCTGATGCATAAGGATATTCTGTGCGTATAGAAGATAAATCATCCCATTTATATTTCACAAGTGTCAGACAGGTCTTATTGTTAGTCGTTATAAAATTTTTTTATTTCACAAAATGAATCGTTGCTATTCTAATAATAAGATTTTGGATTTATTTCTTATATTGTATTTTTTCAATCGTATACGCAATAGGTACACATTCAAATGCACTTAATGATATTTTTTATTTCAAATCCATGGTGGATGATACAAAATGTTGAGTATCCAATGAGAAGTATCCCCTTTTTTTACAATTTTTGAAAAGATGTTTCAGACTTTCCAAATTTTGGAATGTAAGATCCCCTAAAGAATACAAAAAAGGGCAGTTGATGAAATTAGTATTTCGACTTATTTCGAAGCGAATGAGAATTCATCACTTCAATAGGAAACACGTTCAAACACAGGGGCTCTTACACATCCGAAAGTTTGAAACATATTTTCTAAAGATCTTCTCCGTTATGGAAGGTAAATGGGTACTCCTCGTTGAAGGCCCGGCAGGTTCTACTAATTATTCTGTCACATTCACCATGTATATAAAATAGATCCAGAATTTCGTTATTAGAATAACGGTTCATTTTATTAAATCGTGAAATGAAGATAACGAATAACAATAACACCTGGCACTTGTGAATTATGAGATAATTTATCTTCTAGATGCAATCATGGTTTCGGAAGAATATTCATTGAATTTTTTAGATGCAATCAATTTGACTCTACGTACACCATAAATCCAGAAAATCTCAAATAACTCAGAAATTATTGAATTTAGGAGCCTAATCTTGTGAGAAAACTATCATTATTTTTGACCGCAGAATCCAACACAATTATAAAAAAATAGGGTTCTACTTTGAAAAACAGAAGTTATGGCCAATTTTAGATCACAATTTTCAACACAAAATTTGAAACACACTGTGATGATATTTTTAAAATCCAAAAGATGCATGACCTTTTCACATCCTTCCTCTTCGATGTTGTAAAAACGGTTTAGGCTCAGGATATTTAAAATAAGAATAATGAACATATTACTGACTGAACATATTTGACTTTTTTCCAGTTTTTTTTGGATAGTTTGAAAACTATTCCATTTAATTCAATGGTTTTAACAGAAATGTATTCACTATTGACTGCTCAATCATAACAGGAATGGAAAACATTTCGTCGAATTTATTTTCACTCCCTGTATAACCGAAAGTTTTTGGGCTTCTAAAATATTTAAGCTGTGTAGAGAACTTCGAACAATATCATAATCCCCATTTTCAAATTTCAAATATATCTAGTTCTCCAGAAACGTCTAATAGGCACTCGAACTTGAGACACCCTGTATACTGGTTCAGAGCGTTCTGCTAGTCCCGTAATTCAACGGTTACTGGGGGATATGCTAGGTTATACCAGTTCTAGCAAAAATTTAAAAAAAAATTCTATGTCTCTTGGTTAAATGGTAATAGGTATATTTTGGTAGTCACAAATTTTCCAATTTTGCAGTGATTTTTTTAACGTAATCCTAAATAACCATGCTATTGATTCTTGCACAAATCCATTGTTAGGTACAATTGTTTTATTTTAAGTTTCTTCATTTTTTCTTATTTAGGTACTTCCATTTCTTTTAATTTTCAATTTTTTATTTATTTTATTTTATTTTTGCTAGAACTGGTATAACCTAGCATATCCCCAGTAACCCCTTGACGCTGAGATATGGGACACCCTGTATAGATCCCATAAAATAGGTGACAGTGGTGAACCCATGGCCATTCCAAATTCCTTTCAATAAAAAATTTCTTCAATTTGGAAGTACGTTGCGTCGATTGAGAAGCATTTCCATTATTGCATTGAAGTATTTGATTATCTTCAACCTTTTTTTCTCTCGATTGCAAGTGTTTTGTCTGTTGGGTCATTGATGAACAAACTCGTTACATCAAAGCTGACCACAATGTCTTCTTCAAAGATTTCTTAGTTTCTCATTATTTCTATGAAATTGTTGTATTTTTAATCATAAACGTTGAATGATTTCTTGAAGGAGATATAATCTCCAGGAGTTTTAAAAGTTAATTTTTCACCTTGGAAAAACTGTTTATTTTGAGAATGACTGGATTTACTTTCGGAATTGTACCATCTTCCGCTAATGAACCATATTCTCAAAGGGCTCTTCTGACAAATGGAAAACTGGAAGCATACGTGAGCGATAAGAGGAATCTAGTTAAACTAAATTAACAGTATTCCGTGAAGACATAATAATTAATGAACAGTTTTGTACACCAGCAACAATTGCCTGATAAAGCCCTTCCTTATCACAGGATTAATGGCAAAAGAGATTGAGTTACGAGGGCAAATCTTCGTTGCGCCCACTTTGACACGCGCTATTCATTTGTTGATGCTGTTGTTCAGATCGATTTCCTTGTCCCAAATCGTCAGGCTTCATTGAAAAACTTTGAGGGTATAAGTCATTTATAAAGCTTGCATTCTCAATGGACAATTAATCCATAACGAATGCGCGTCATCAATTCGAGGCGATGGACGGAAATTAAGGGATACCCTGTGATTGTCTTGGACTTCTAGCTTTAGAGCCAGTTATTTACCCTGTATTGATTAGATTTGGGCGATAACGCACGTCCGCATCATGGTTCAGTCACTAGAAATCGTTGGAAATAATTGCTCCCAGGCAACATCTTGCACGAAAATCAGATTAAGCATACGAAAGGAAATATTTGTAACTTGAATTCAAGCAATAAAAAATGGGGAAAAGCGGAGACTTGAGGCCAGGATTGTTCTTAAGTCGTTTTACACTTTCAAACCACAATCTTCCCTACAAATTATTATGCACTACTGTAAAAAATTAAGGGATCAAAAAGAAATTAAACAAGTCGTACCATCAAGAAAAATGGACGTAAAAAAAACAAAGAAAAAAAAGATTGTAGTTCCAAGTGTCTAGTGTCAATGATTTTTGAGTTATCTCAGAAATACCAGTGACAAAAAAATTTTCAAAATTTTTTCTAGGTATTTTGGGTGAAAACTTAATTTGCTCAACCACTATATGAGTTGGAAACCTTGTTTACTCAGCTTTATTTGTTTTCTTAATAGCCCTCAATAAGTCTATTTTTCGCTGAGAGATCGGTCTTCAAATGGAAAGGATCATTTTGTCTTTAATTCTTTATAACTCAGCAAGCAATGATCGCAGAGAATGTTGACGGTATATTTCAGAAACTTAAATAATATATAGGGTGTTCCATTTGTGAATTTTAAAATCACCTGTACGACCTGATTGTTTGAAGTAGCAAGAACAATAAGATATATAAATAATTCTATACGAGTTCTTTAATTAAAAATTCTTCGTCAACAACTTCAAGATAGTCATTATAACAATACAATACAAGGCTCTTACAGAAATAATTTCAGATTTGTGTTAACTCCTGGAAAAAACCAGATGTCAATCAAAGTTTACATAAGTTCTTAATAATAAATTTTTCATAATAACATCCATTTCATCGTACTGACAAATTAACACCAACAAAACTATATTGGAGATATAAAAAACACCCTTCAAAACTCATGTGCCGAACCACCCTATCTACGGAAATTCCCTCGAAAATATATTACACAATATTCATCCAACATCAACATTTCGCCGATGCATTTAAAGATATATCATTGAGAATATCTGACGCTAACCCCCTGTCGCTAAACTAATAACTCTAAAATCATTAAAAAATCAGTCTACCCCTGCATCATTGAACAGATCACGGATTTGAAGAGCATTCGAAATGGGAGGGTGGAATGAAATGTATTGTGCGTTACACATTTATCTGTTTCGTCCATTTATGTTTCTATTCGCCCAAATTGAAGACATTAATAAAATATATTCGGTACAGCAAACAAAAATGTGATGCGAAATTCGGCACCGACGGCGTTGATCGAATGATTTTTTTTTTGTTGGACCACTGAAGGGTTTATGTGCAAATTTTGATGTTGTTCGAATTCTAAATTTGTCATCAGATCATTTTGGATCACATATCTTTATATTTTTAAATGAAATGAAATCGCTGGTCTGAATTAAAGCACTACAGGATGGACATACGGCGATTTGAGTTCCAGAACTCAGAATACAAGTTGAAGCTATAAAATTCAATCAAATATTTTAATGAGAAACTAGGAACATCTTTGGATTCTTTTCAAAATAGTTGCTTAAGAAGTTTTTCATAGAAACAAGAAATATTCAAAAATAAACAAGTTAAGGAGTTGGGTCACAAATGCTCAAAGTTTTCTGCATTCATTTTCTCACAAAAATCGACCTGGCACCATGTAGGTCACTTTTTCTCTAACTCATATAGAAATCTGTGTTTCCTATCAAAACCGTTCAATTTGGACCACTCTGAACACAGAGAAAACTGTTGATTTCATTTAACCAGACATTTAATCGTGTAAAACACAATGACGCGGGAGAAGCATAGGGTTGTTCCCGTCGCAACTGCCACTTTTGTGTCACCCCTAAGTGTTGAGATTCGATTGTGCCACAAATCAAACCGAGATCGTCAGGGTGAATGTTGGATGCGTCCAAGGGTTTCGGGTTTTTTTTTGTACGAGCGCAGCGACGTGAACTGAGTAGCGACAGGAAGATTTGAACGCATTGGAGAGGATTTATAATTCTGTATGTCAAAATACCATTGTGGTAGGACGGGACACTCGTTCTCTTTTCGTGCCCCATTATAGAACTGACAGTTTATAGGAATTATGTATAAGGTGAGAAAGATCTCGACAAGTGTAAGTCCCATGTTAGGAGATTAGGAGACAATGGTTAGGGATTAACAGATAACGACGTAATATCATGTTTGGACTGCATCTGATTTTTCTGAGATACAGATCTGACGGTGTTTGGGAACAGTCAGTAAAGAAACATCGATAAACGCTGTTTTTGGCGCTCCTGTTTAAGTAAATTGAATTCTTATACACTGTTGAATGATTGTTTGAGCTATTACCATCATCTATTGTGGATGTAATGATTTCCGACGTTTCGATAGACATCTTCTATCTTTATCAAGGAGAAAAGTAAGAAACTTTTTGAAAATTATCAATTTTCAAAAAGTCAATTGACAGAAGTCATGAAAGAAAATGAACGATGTTATATACTCATCTGTGATATGATGATCTTTTTAAGTTGGATCGAACTATCGGCGTCCAAACTTCTGGCAGATCTATAGATGGAGCACTTATGGAATCAGGTGTTATTTTCATAAATGCTGCTTCTTTGATTTTTCTTCTTGCAAGTTTTTCTTCTTTGGATATTATTGATGCTTCATCCCAGTTTATACGATGATTCTCATCTACAGCATGTTGAACCAACCTGGATTTGTCGCTGTCTAGTACTCGTAGAAGTTTTTGATGTTCTTTTATTCGTACATTCAGAGGGCGTTTAGTTTCTCCGATGTAAGGTCTTCCGCACTCGCAAGGTAATTCATATATGCAGTTCTTTGTCCTTTGTGTCTCATTATTAGGCTTAACTTTTGTAAGTTTAGCTCTGATAGTGTCTTGAGTTTTGAATGCAGTCTTTATGTTGTATCTATTTCCAATTCTTCTCATTTTCTCCGACAAACCTTTTACATAAGGAATTACGGTTTTAATGGTCTGATTTATATCTGTTGGTTCTGGTTGACTTTCTCTTGTTCGTCTAGCTTTTTCTTATATCTTTTTGGGGTAGCCATTGCTTCTAAGAGTTTTCGAGATGTTATTTATTTCTTCATTTTGGTCTTCTTCAGTGCAACAAATATTTATTGCTCTATCAAATAAACATTTTGCTACTCCCAATTTAGTGTTTAGTTGGTGGTTTGAATCAAAATGTAGATATTGTCCTGTGTTCGTTGGCTTTTTATACACAGTGGTTCTTGGGATTCCATTTTGTTTATGTACGAGTACATCTAAGAATGGACGTTGTCTGTCTCTCTCGATTTCAATTGTGAATTTAATTGATTCCTCTTGATTGTTTAGATATTGAAGGAATCCATCTATAGTGTCTCTTCCATGTTGCCAAATAATGAAAGTATCATCTACATATCTTTTCCACAGTTTGGGTTTAAGTGCATATTTTTCTAATGCCTTCTGTTCGAAAATTTCCATATATAAATCAGCTAAAATTGGTGATAGTGGTGAACCCATGGCCATTCCAAATTCTTGTTGATAAAAGATGTCTTCAAATTGGAAATATGTTGTTTCAATACAAATAGAAAGCATTTCCATAATTGCATTCACGCTTAGTGTAGTTCTTTCACTAAGGGTTTGATCTTCTTCAAGCTTTTTCCTAACTATGATAAGTGTTTTATCTGTTGGAATATTAGTGAACAAACTGGTAATGTCGAAGCTGACCATAACGTCTTCTTCCATGATTTCTTGATGTTTCATTATTTCTATGAAGTGTTTCGTGTTTCTTATCATCGATGTTGAATTACTTTTTAATGGTGATATAATTTTCAGCAGAAATTAGGCAGTTGGTGGCATGCTGAATTTCTTGAACTCACAATTGGTCTTAGAGGAATATTTGCTTTGTGTATTTTTGGTAGACCATATAAATGTGGTGGTTTACTGAAGTGAGGTGTAAGTCTTGATCTAATTTCTTACTTTTCTCCTTGATAAAGATAGAAGATGTCTATCGAAACGTCGGAAATCATTACATCCACAATAGATTATGGTAATAGCCCAAATAATCATTCAACACGAGCTCCATCATCAACAATATCTAGTCATCAACTGAAAATTACCTTCCACAACATCCACTATTGAATCTGAATTGTTTAAAAACATTATTTTTCCTCTAAGAAATGATTCACTCACTCATGTTCCATCAGATGATTATATCGATTTAATTCCCTTCAACTTCAAGTATCGCAAAAATGGTACAATTTTGGAAAAAAGACTAATAAGTACAAGATATCGACATTTAGTTCAAGTGATATTCATTTTTCATGCAATTTAACCAATCTGTACAGTAGTAGTGAGAAACCCAACAGAAATGGAATAAATCTATCGATGCCAAAATATGCATGACTGTTATCAAAAACCTTCTATAAGAAATCATTTCAATTGATATTGTCGTTTGAATGTTATAGGTGAAAATGCAATTTTTAAGAAATTTCAACACCCTATATCTTTTGAACAGGGCCAAATTTGAAAAAATGTTATAGGAAGAAAATGTTTCTTTTGATGTTATATATCTAATTACCGCAGTGGTCAAAGAATCACCCTGTATATGCTGCTTTATCGTACAAACCTTTCACCACTCCTTATTCATTATTTAGTTAAAGTTGGTCCTAAAATGTATATACAGACCTGTATTTGCTGGTTTTTTTGTACACCCTGGCTCTTGGGATTCCATTCTGTTTATGAACAAGAATATCTAAAAAGTGAAGTTTATATCTTTTACAGGGGCGCTATTTTTCATGTTGCCCCTGATTCCATAATTCAGATCAAATAGGAGACAGTGGTGATCCCATTTGGGCTTATGATACAAAAGTTTATTAAACACAAAATATGTATAGATGAATTTTCAGTAAATGAACATATATCAAATGTTCATTTCCTTCCATCAATATAGTTTTCTGCATTCTGTATAATGACTTATTCGTGAATGTCGAAGTAGCGAAGGGAAAAATCTTTTATCACCTACTAATAGCTAAGTGTATGTGCATAGGAGCATCCATGTTATTTGTTCTATCCAGTTGGGCAGGCGCCCATGTGGAACTAATGGGTTCAGTCGAATGTGCAGTTATCAAAAAGGCTCCTTTCAGGACTACCGCTGATTGTTGAACAGTGGCAGCGCGGCAAGTCTGCGATTATCCTTTGCTGGAACTCAAATATCATGTTTAAATGGATTTATCCCAATTGCATATAACATTTTTTTTAAGACTGCTATATCAGAGATAGTTGATGTATTATGTTATTCTTAACGTATAGAAAAGTTCTATTATCGTTTTATAAGTGCTTCAAGTTAGTTGATTTGCTGTGTTACATCTCTCGTATCGCCATATTGTTGATGTAAAGTTATTTGCGCACCAAATTTGGATAGTGTTCTTTATGTTCGAGGCGCCAGTTTGTGAACCGTGGTGGAGCCAAGCTATTTCACTTCTGATGACAGTTTCAAGAGAATATTTCTTAGATGTTCAGCAAATCAAAGTTTCTTAACATTTTTAAACAGCAACTTGCATTATCTTACCTTACGTCGCTTGAACGATCAAATATCTGATACTCTGGACTGAAGCCGTTCGTAGAGAGTAAAAACAAATCACCTGTTAATTCATCAGAGCAGTACTTAAGATTGAATAAATTAAAATCAGATCTTTTAAAATTTAAAGGTTTCTAGTTCTTGGAAACATTTATAAAATTGTTAATCAAAGTCTTTCGCAGGTCCAAGAAATAGATCCAAAGCGTTTCATAAAGTTGTACCTATTTTAACTACACGTTTATCGGCTGATTTCTAATGAGTACCTATCGGTTAAATACCACTTAGGCATACTTGAAGATTGCATAGTTCTCTAATATTTAACTAGTAAGCAGGTAGATCAATAGGCCCGTAGATCCATAGGCCAGTAGTTCAATAGGCCAGTAGTTCAATAGGCCAGTTCAATAGGCCTCGAAGGAAAGCTTGAAACCCCGAGGGAGCACAAAAAACCGAAAGCGTGCAAAAAATAATGAAAGAACTTTTAAATTGCACAGCCTGTATATCAATCGATCGCGAAATCATTGTTAATGGCACACCCTGTATGAGATTTCATTGAATTTAGCTCACTTACGCGGAAATGGAAGAAAACTCGAGAAAAACTCTGGTGAATGTCAGCGCTACTCAGATCTGACACCCTGTATATGAATCGAATATATTTTATCGAATTAAGAACCAAAACACACCGAAGAAACAAAAAAAAACTCGAATTTGCGCACAAAAAACCAAAATAACTTGTCAATTGCACACCTCGCATATCACATGATCGCAAATTCATTGTAAATCGTTCACCCTGTATGACATTTTATCGAAATTAGATCCCACTCTCTAAGTGGTTCGCAGTGGGTGCTTTTTCCATAAAAAATTCAGACGGAAAATCTCTAGAAGAAAGAATCTGGTGAAAATCAGTGCTTTCCACGGGCACAGCCTGTATAGCGATTATTTCGAAAGCACAGCCTGTATAGCAATCCATCGCAATCGGTGCATTCTTCAAGGACGAAAATGAAATCGCGCGAAAATCGACTGGAAAATGACGATTTTCAAACGCATAATTTAGGTATTTTTCTTTGAATTCCTGAGGTGTAAGGGGTATCTGGAGATTCGGAATCTCCTGTAGATTCTTATTCGACCACTTGAAAGGCCTGAAAAATCTTCCACCGCCCATATCGAGCGAAAAATCGATGCCACATTTTCAAAATTGGAGCTCGCGTTCGGCTATCCTCCGAACCGAATTAGAAACTGACATTTCAACTCGTAAAATCGTGAAAATTGGTGAATTTGGAATGAAGAATTCACGGCCTTATCTCGCTACTTGGATATGAAAATTGGTACCCAGAGATGGGGAATTTTCTCAAGTTTCGTTTTCTACCCCAGAAAGGGCGCTTTGGGACTCGTAGCGCCCGCACGGGGCGAAAGCATCAGGGGGGTTTTTGACGTTTCTCGGTACTCGCGGGTCGAAAAATTGCCGTCTTATCTGCATTATTTTCGTGACGATTTCGGATATTTCCCCGGTATTTACCGGTACCACTAGTTGGGAAATGTCTTTTTCTTGAAAAAGCCACAGCTCTCGGCCCGCGAGACGGCCCCGTTCGTCCGTGAGGTCTTCCCCCTTGGGGACACTTTCGGCGATTTCGCCAAAAACGACGTTTTTCGACATTTTCGTTTGAAAATTTCGGGTATTTTAAGAGCGCCCGGGGGTGGTTTCGGGGTCGCTTCTCCTAGAAGAGGATACGCCTTTTCGATCTGTTTTAAGATTGCCTCTCGATTGCCGCTCGGAAAGCTTCGCTTTCCTGGTCCCTAACGGGACCCGAAAATTCCAATTTTAACCACGTCCACCCTTATTGCTTTTATACTATTGAAAAGACTTCAGAGGCGTCCGTACAAATTTTGAGAAATTTGTTTTTCCAGATAGTCTTGAAAGGAGCATAAGTGGACTACGTTTTTGCGTTCCTGATTCAATATGGAGTCACCCAGAGTAGCATAACTGCTTTAGATGAAAAAACAGGTAAGTCCATGTGGATCTTAACACAATGACCAGAGAAAATAAAATCAATGAATAACAACTGTGAAAGTAAATGTATGTAGCATTTCGAAAGCACGGTTATTCAAACTCTTGTAAAGTGAAACAAGCACCTTTTCTCGACTACGTCGTGACATGCGCAGTAGAAAGTAAATTCATATGGAAGTTTTACTAATTTTAGATCGAACTATTCAACTAAATAGATAAAAATTGGGATATTTATTCTGATACAGCCGGAAGTGATTTAAGCCGAATAGAAGATGTCCAATATTATCATAAATCCAAAAATGAATTTCGAAAGGTTTGGCACTCCAAAACGTCTAGTAGGCACTCAAACATGAAATCAACAACAAAACAAAATTTTACCTGTTAATCTGTTTCCATCGCAAAGTAAACAAACCCGTTCCAAATCCTACCCATCTACACCACTGAATTAAGCACAGACGTATTCGCCTAGATGTTCGTATGTTTTATGTGGGTGCCAGAATGGCGAAAACCATTATAAGTAATGCCCGTGAATTCTTAATATTAACTCCAAGACGTTCTTGCTAGTTTTCTTATTGTTATTACAAGTGCCTGGGCTATGCGACAACGGAAAATTAATGGTATGTCTCCCCAAAATGACTCGCAGATGTTGGATCCTTCTCTCCTAACATAAATTCCTGAATAACGATTATCGGAATCTATCCTGAGCTGAACTTTATCCTTCGGAAAAATTTTCTTGCTTTTTTATTGAACTGAATGCGGGGATAAATGTGTTTATACCGGCATTGGGATGAGGTTGAGGCGGATAGTGGCATATACCATTATTATTTACTGCCCTCAGTTACTCAATTCTTATCATCCCATTCATACTGGATATCTACTCAACAGAATCGTCTGAGGATATCGGGAAACTCGCTCTTTAAAGATACAGGAATATCTCATCCAATCTCTAGAAAAATTACAAGCGATTTATTCATTTCTATATAACAATTATTAGTAATTAGAATTGGATTTATGAGGGGTTGCAGTACTAAGTGGAAGGACTTGAAACTTTACTTTTCATTTATATTATTAATTGATTTGTTAATATTATATTCGAAAGGTTTTCATTTTCTTTACAGTCGTGCAGAAATTTTCTAAAAAAAGCACTGTATTGATTTGAGAGATCTATCAACGTTTTTCTGAGTTCAAACCGCCTGAACTTCAATTTTTCCGGAGTAATGGCGTCCTACCTAGGTGACAATAGGGGTTATGAAAGATGTTATCGCGACGGTTGTGGATATAAAAGCGAAATAGAAAAATACTGCATTCATTCTTAATATGGGCTTAAATGAACCGTGTTTGACCATTGTTCTTTTTGTGGTAGCCAACGTACGTTCCTCAATCTCACATGGTCAATGCTGCGAAACAGTTAGTCGGATTTCTGATTTATTTTGACAGGTGGAACCCTTTTTCGGATGGGCTTCTTGTGTTACGTGGGACTTTTATGCCAGACTCGTTTTGTCTATAAATTATTGACCAGTTATAATGGACATCTAGCTCTGTATCATTACGAACTGCAACATTGTATTAATCATATATTATACGAAACGGCCTAACGACTCCACAGGTATTGTTATAAGACGAGGTAATGGATGTAATACACGTGCAAGTTATATATTATGACAACAGGCGCGGTCATATGAAAACTAAGTAGATACCCCGGAGATAATCAGGTAGCGGAATCATTTCCAGAACGTTGATTAAATTTCAACTGAGACAGGATACAATGACGTAGTTTTTCATACCTGAACCCCCATAAGATCAGGGCCCATTTTCTTCGAGTCTACTGAACACTGGTTCCACACATTTGTACATCACTGTATATATATTACACACTTGTAAAATAAAATTATTTTTCAAATTTTGACAATTAGAGTGGCACTTATCAAAACTCATCGACGTTTTGAAACTTCTTACATTTCGTAACTAGTAACGAAAAGTAAAATATTTCTGAACATGTGATGAAATAGTTATTGAATTAACTAGTTTATCAATGATAACGATTAATTAAGATTTTTCCGTCGATCTCATTATGAATAAGAAATAAATTATTTATTCAAATAACTTTCATTTCTCACAATATAAAATTTGACAATAAAAGTCTGGATGCTCACTTTGACATATTTATGGTTCCAATTGAACAATTCGTAAAATTCATAGACGGAATTTTCGAGATGTGACATTCTGAATAGTCGATTTGCGATAGGGAATATGTGGAACTGGTGAGAGCTGATATATTAATTACTGGCTAACGATTATCGCATAAAATTTTTTCAGCAGTTTCTAATCTATCTTTCATCAAGTTTTCGATGTACCCTTCTGCAACAGATGTTGATTTCCATCCTCCAAACCGTTTGATGGATGCAAAATCTGCTCCACTGTCCGAAAGGATAGATGCAGAAAACGCCGAAAATAGTGATTTGTATACAGATTGGGTCCATTTTTGCAATTGACGATGGCAATTTCGAAAACGTATTGATTCCTACTGGCTGTATTGAGCATTTAAAGTTCTTGTAAAAGACGAAAAACTTTTCGTGCGGAGAGTGAATTGGTCTCAAGAATATACAGGGTCTTTCACGAGGAACCTCACCCATATTTATACGGGCAACTACTGATCGTATTTTCATGAAATTCAGCACTTATAAGTATTTCATGATGCTGATGAAATCTAAAATATTTTCAAGGCATGAACACCTCCGGTTTTTCCGGAAATGACGTCAACTTCCGGTTTTCAAATTAGAACACCATTTTTTTATTGCAGAAATAGATTCCTTAGAAAATTTCAAGTTATTTTGATGTAACATTTTTCAGTTTTGGTTGGAAAATTCTCTCTGAGCGGGAAAATTCGAAAAAAAAATCGAAAATAAAGCTTCGCTGAAACAAGAATAACTTCGAGGTCTTTGGATGGAATATTTTCAGTTTTGGGATTTTTCAAGATGTAAGATTGATGTATCCACTTTAAAAATCGAAATCGCGATTCATGATACAGGGGGTGAAAAAATCGCTTTCAAAGTTAGGGATGACAAAATCGTGAAAAATCAATTTTTTCAAATTAGAACCCAATTTTTTTATGGCAGATATTGATTCTACGTTAAAAAATAATGTGAGTTTATGCATCACACCCTTGCCCTAAAGTGGATATTTTCTGAGTTATTCACAAAAAACTGTTTTTCGTCTTGAATTTTCAGCTATTTCTTTTCCCTTCACGCCAAAAAGATGAAATTTTCAGGAACTGTTATTTGAACCATGCTCTAGATTTTTCACCCCTTCTTGAAACCGACTTCAAGTTACTATTAGGAGAACCATGGCAAACTCTCGCAGATATAACTAGAGAAGATGCACAAAGTTTTGACCGTTAATTTCTAGACATTTATTTATACGTCTCAGGAATACTTCGTGCATTGCTCCTCTTAGTTCATCGGGAGGAAGAGATCTGCAAAAAACCAAATTGAGTTTCAAAACTATTAATCTAAAAATCTAAACAAACCTGAACGCATTTCTGACTCGTTCTATGCAGTCCTCTTTATCAGTCAGGGGAGTTGAGTAGACAATATTTGTTATCCTTCCCCAAACATAATAGTCTAAAGGAGTTAAATCGGAAGAACGTGGTGGCCAAAGATGTGAACCATTGTTCGCCAACCATCGATCTTCAAATAGCCTGTATAGGATATTTGACACATTGAGTGTATTGTGTGGAGGCGCGCCATCTTGTTGATACCATAAGTCATTATGGTTCTGAACTAACGGCTCAATTATTTGAGTCAATATGTCAGAATATCTATCTCCTAAGGGAGAACATTCTTTAAATAATGCAAACATGTGTAGTGTTTCTGGGCGTCACGGTGAATTATAAACTCTCCTGGATGCCTCATATTGATGAGATCTGTAAAGGTGTATCTTCTGGTGTGTTTGCTCTGAGGATTTTGGTGGGTACTGTTTCAGAGAAAGTCTTATTGACAGTATACCATGCTCTTATTGAATCGCGGATATCCTATGCAATATTATGTTGGGGTCACGACCCTAACACAAAACGACTTTTCAGTTTACAAAGAAAATCGGTCAGGATATTGAGCAATCTTGGATATAGAGACGATTGCAAAGATGCTTTTAGGAAAAAGAATATACTAACTGTCCCATGTTTGTTCATCTTGCAATGCATGTTGTATGTTAGAGTTCATGTTAATGAATACCGGACGTACGGAAATTTGCATGAATATAGTACTCACCACAGTGATCACGTGTATACAGATTTCCATCGTATAAACAGAATGAAGTGTGGCGTATCATTCTATGGTTCCAAACTGTTCAATAAATTGCCAGCCACCATGAGGGTTCTGTCTGTCAATAGTTTCAAGAGAACAATTAAAGATTATTTTTGTGAAAAATGTTATTATTCTTTGAATGAGTTTGTTTCAGATGATGTGTCTGATATCTTGTGATATATTGTTGCTTTGACGTATGTAAACACTTTTGTGTAATGGCATGAATAAATTATTCTATTCTATTCTGTTCTATCTTACCAGTTAAAGTCCCATCATAAATGTGAACATCGAGAATTGCATTATTTTTGATGGCGCAAAAAACATTGAAACTCCATGTCTCTAGAAAGTTCCATTGTCTGAAGTCTGAAGTGATGGTTGTTCTCTTCATCCCAATAATGACTGTTATGCCTATTGAAAGAACCATTCTTTGTGAATTTAGATTCATCTGTCCAAATTATACAGTCCAAAAAGTTTTCATTCCCTTGAAATCGAATCATCATAGCTTCGCAAAACTCTGTTCTCCTGACGAAATCAGTTTCCTTCAAATGCTGTACCCTATTGAATTTATATGGGTGCATTTTATGTTTTTTTTAATATTCTCCAAACACTCGATTGAGATAATCCCAGAGCAATCTCGGCATCTTTGAGAGAATTTTGAGGATTCACACGAAAATATGCAAGAACTGTAATTTCGTAGTTCTCATCTTCTACTACACTTTTTTCTCTGTGTATAGTTTTCTTAACGAAAGATCCGACATTTTTCAAGATTGTCTTGGTTCTGTTAATGGTATCTCTCGTTGGTCTGGGTCGGTCAGGAAACCTCTCAATGAACAGTCGAATCGTTTTATCTACAACTTTATTACATTCTCCATGAAGTAGAATGAGATTTAAATAATCTTCATTGGTAATATTAGGCATACTGATCGATTTTATAACTTAATACGAATTATCACCAAATTAATAGTAAACACAAAATGCTACTGAATAAAGAGGAATTTGGCAGATGTAATTAATGATATCTATCATTGAAAAAAGAATGTAAAACATGGTAAGATTTTGCATATTGGTCATAAGGAATTATTCATTTATCACTGGAGAGAAAACCGATGGCCGATTAGTTGAAATAAAGAGGTTTCCGATACAAATTCGAATCCAAAATCGCCATCTATTTAGGAACAACCTGTAACTTTTTTCTCTTGCATATTTGGGTAGTAAAATCTAAAAAATGGTTTAAGTAACAGTTCCTGAAAATTTCATCTTTTTGGCGTGTAGGGAAAAGAAATAGCTGAAAATTCAAGACGAAAATCAGTTTTTTGTGAATTACTCAGAAAATATCCACTTTAGGGCAAGGGTGTGATACATACACTCACATTATTTTTCAACATAGATTCAATATCTGCCATAAAAAATGGGGTTCTAATAGGAAAAAATTGATTTTTCACGATTTTGTCATCCCTAACTTCGAAAGCGATTTTTTCACCCCCTGTATCATGAATCGCGATTTCGATTTTTGAAGTGGAGACATCAATCTTAAGTGGATCCAAAAACATCAATCTATTTTACATCAGAGAGAATTTTTGAAAAAAATCCCTAAAAATTTTGAATGGTGTTCTAATTTTTCGTCATCCGGAAAAACCTAGATTTCATCAGCAAGACATTGAAATAATAAAGACCTTGTATTATTCAATAGATTTATTATTTTAGATTTGATTTCTTAAATTTTTTTGTTTCTATCTCAAACTAACGCGTATTTTTAAATATGGCTTGCGTTTTTTATTGGACATTGAAATATATTTTGTTGTTGATCTCGATATGGCTTCGTCAAGAAGATGTTGTGTTCTTAATCCTGATTCTTTTTGTTACATTTGTGGTGAATATGTATTTGGAATTTCATCAATTTCGAAATTGTCATATTTGATTTATACCTCCATTACTCAGTTAATTATCCAAATCAATATGTCTGTAAAATTTTCCTCTTCGAGGGTACCAATCAACCGTCATCATAGTATATTAGATTAAATTCATAAGAGAACTGTGGCCATAATTCAGACAATCTCACTCGTTCAATCATGTGGCTGACAAGCCTCTCACTCTATCTTCAAGGATTTCAATGTTTCGCATTGTGATTAAAAACTCTTATACCTCCCGCAGCAACACTTGCAAGCTCATTCTAATTATTGAATTTAAAAATTGTTAATAACCGCACTATACAACACCTAATGCACACGGTAATTTAAAATGATAACGATGATGGTTTCTTGAAAGTAGCCGTCTACAGTTACAAACCATTATTCAGATATGAAACCCTTTATATACCGTTGATATATGGAATGAAATGCCAGCAGTCATTAACGTGCTCATAATTATTAGCAAATTTCAGTAATTCACTGATTAACTAAATAGTGATTTATCTACGAAGTGGATGTATAATACACAGTCGAAATGTGATTAAATAAATAATAAGATTGAGTTAATTTGAATGTGTTAAATAAAAACTTGCATTTTGCAATAATTGTTTCGCCAAATTCTTGGCTTCTTCAGGCGAGTTCTATGTTAAACTATTCTAAAATATTGAGTCTTCCTTATATTTTTCACAAGATGGAAGAGGGGGGAACGGTATTCTAAATGCTCCTCGGATTTGTATGCAATGTTTATGTGATCTGTTGACATCCACTTGGTTATTAAGTAAGATATTTTGCTTGTTATATCTGTTAATTTCCATTGCTTCTAGAATATTAAGTCTTCTGCTTTTGTTCTTTACTTGCAACATTTTGTAGTTTGAATCAAACATATGTCCCTCGTCTAAAAGATGGCTCGCATAAGTTGAGTTCTGTTTTTTATTCAGCAAACTACTCGAATGTTCCTTTATCCTTTTCTTGTTTGTCAAATATACAGGGTCTTTCACAAGGAACCTCACCCATATTTATACGGAAAACTATTGAACGTATTTTCATGAAAGTCAGCACTTATAAGTATTTCACGGTGCTGATGAAATCTAAAATATTTTCAAGGCATGAGCACCTCCGGTTATTCCGGAAATGACGTCAACTTCCGTTTTTCAAATTGCAACACCATTTTTTTATTGCAGAAATAGATTCCTTAGAAAATTTCAAAATATTTTGATGTAACATTTTTCAGTTTTGGTTGGAAAATTCTCTCTGAGCGGGAAAATTCCAAAAAAAAATCGAAAATAGAGCTCCGCTGAGTAACTTCGAGGTTTTTGGATGGAAAATTTTCAATTTTGGGATTTTTTAAGATGTAAGATTGATGTGTCCACTTTAAAAATCGAAATCGCGATTCATGATACAGGGGGTGAAAAATCGCTTTCAAAGTTAGGGATGACAAAATCGTGAAAAATCTATTTTTTCGAATTAGAACCCCATTTTTTTATGGCAGATATTGAATCTACGTTAAAAAATAATGTGAGTGTATGCATCACACCCTTGCCCTAAAGTGGATATTTTCTGAGTTATTCACAAAAAACTGTTTTTCGTCTTGAATTTTCAGCTATTTCTTTTCCCTTCACGCCAAAAAGATGAAATTTTCAGGAACTGTTACTTAAACCATGTTTTAGATTTTACTACTCGAATATGCAAGAGAAAAAAGTTACAGGTTGTTCCTAAATAGATGGCGAATTTGGATTCGAATTTTTATCGGAAACCTCTTTATTTCAACTAATCGGCCATCGGTTTTCTCCCCAGTGATAAATAAATAATTCCTTATGAACCATATGCAAAAACTTACCATGTTTTACATTCTTTTTTTTTAATGATAGATATCATTAATCACATCTGCCAAATTCCTCTTTTTTCAGTAGCATTTTGTGTTTACTATTAATTTGGTGATAATTCGTATTAAGTTATAAAATCGATCACAATGCCTAATTTTACCAATGAAGATTATTTAAATATCATTCTACTTCATGGAGAATGTAATAAAGTTGTAGATAGAACGATTCGACTGTTCATTGAGAGCAGAGCCGGATTTAGGGGGCAACAGGGGCAACTGCCCGGGGGCCTCCACAAAATAGGGGCCCCCACAAAAATGGGCCACCACTCAAGAAAATTCGGAAAAATTTTAAATTTCAACTAGGAAACACTATTAAAAAAATTTTCCTTCAATATTTTTTATAATGTAATTAAATCATGATGAAAAAAAAGACGAAAGTCTTCTACTCGACAATAATTTCTGTTGTGGTATTCGATGAGTGAACGTAAACGAATTAAACGTGCCGCGCAAGCGCTCACGCTCAGGCAGGCGTATGGCGGCCCACTGTTCAATTTTACGTAAGCGAAGCGTTAGGCATAATACTCGTGTCCGAGCTACATTCCCAAACATCGAAATTGCGTTGAGAATGTATTTGGTTCTTATGGTTTCCAATTGCACTGGAGAGCGATCATTTTCGAAAATGAAAATCATCAAAAATAGACTCAGAACTACTATGGGACAAAATCGTTTCTCAAAGCTTACTCTCCTAAGCATTGAGAGCGATTTACTCCGTGAACTGGATTTTACTGAAATAATTGACGATTTTTCAGCCAAAAAAGCTAGGAAGGTTCCGTTTATTTAATGCCACTCAATTATTGTTTGTTCATACTATTTTTGTTAAATAATGAAAGAATCTTGGTTTCTCGATAAATTATGTATTGAAAACCCCTACTTTAAAAGATCATCCATTTTATTTTGAAAATAATTCGAGGCTAGGGGCCCCCCCTTATTTGTTGCCCCGGGGCCCCCACACCTCTAAATCCGGCCCTGATTGAGAGGTTTCCTGACCGACCCAGACCAACGAGAGATACCATTAACAGAACCATGACAAACTTGAGAAATGTCGGATATTTCGTTAAGAAAACTATACACAGAGAAAAGAGTGTAGTAGAAGATGAGAACAACGAAATTACAGTTCTTGCATATTTTCGTGTGAATCCTCAAAATTCTCTCAAAGATGCTGAGATTGCTCTGGGATTATCTCAATCGAGTGTTTGGAGAATATTAAATAAACATAAAATGCAGCCATATAAATTCAATAGGGTACAGTATTTAAAGGAAACTGATTTCGTCAGGAGAACAGAGTTTTGCGAAGCTATGATGATTCGATTTCAAGTTTTCAACTTTTTGGACTGTATAATTTGGACAGATGAATCTAAACTCTCAAAGAATGGTTCTTTCAATAGGCATAACAATACGTTCAGTAGTTTCCCGTATAAATATGGGTGAGGTTCCCCGTGAAAGACCCTGTATATATATGGTTTTGACATAGGAGCGCTAATTGTGTTGTTTACAGTAACTTAAAAGATTTAAAAAAAATCCCAAAAAATTAAATTATGATACATGTGAACATTTTCGTGCGATTAGGTTTTACATCTTCCGACGTGGATTAACTTAACAACACATTGACATAATTCAATTTCTGGCGATGAAGCTCCATCAAGGACCAAAGTTCATCGATGGTATGGTAAATTCAACCGAAGTCGTAGATCACTCCAAGACGAATTTAGTGAAGGTCGTCCAAAGTTAGTTCTTGTTCCGAAAACCGTTGATGCTGTGCGCCAACTGGTATTGCAAGATCGTCATTTAACCTATCGTGAGATTGAGACAACTTAATGCATTAGTGGGACCAACATGCATTTAATATCGCATGAATATTTGACCGTCGAAAGAAATTATTCCTGTTGGATCCCACACAAGTTGTCAATCACTCGATTGCTCGATAAAAATGCTCCAAGAATACAATCGCGGTCTTTGAAGCACTTCTATGACATCGTGACAGGTGATGAAATGTGGATTTACGCGTATGAGCCTGAAAGTAAACAGCAGTCGATTCACAAAAGTTCGTACCACTGAACAACGCAGAACAGTGAATTCTGAGTGTGACACATCCGTTTGTTTGCCAGTTGTCTTCTAAGAAATCAGGAAAACCAACTGCCGAAGACGGATCACCCTTCACCATGACAATGCGAGCTCTCAAACATCGGTTGAAACAACTGCATTTTTGAGCACTCAAAACATCGATTTGATGAGTCATCCGCCGTATAGTCCTGACTTGGCACCGAATGTATTATTTTTGGTCCCGTACGTAAAAAATAAAATGAGAGATCAACGTTTTTCGACACCTGGAGAAGCGGTTGGTGCGTTTAGAATGCACGTTTTGGAGATACCTCAATCAGAGTGGCAAAAAGGCTTCGACAATTGCTTCAAATGCATGCTAAAGTGTATAGATCTTAATGGAAAATATTTTGAGAAACAATATATCGATTTTCGACTATTAATATTTGTTTTTGTTCTATAATTCTGAAATATAAAAGCCAACCCTCGTATCATGGATAAATGTAACATGAAACCTCTCAGAATTGTCATGAGTAGTTTGGTGGAAATAGCCTGTATAGTAGTGATAAATACGGAACAAGAAGATGTCAAACCAAGAATAGCTGAACTCGTGTGTGATTGGAAATTCTGATTACGTATCGTATGACAAAGGTCCTAACTATGCGTTTTATTTTTAGATATACCGATAATATTGCACCTGCAGATAGTAATCGAACACAATCTCCTGCATTAAACGACATTTAGTTGGTTTCTGAGCGTTTCGAAGCACTCATAAATCAAGTAGTTTGATGACGATTAACTCCCAAAGCTATTCATAAAGAACGGAATCTACCAATTCTTTTTAGTTCCACAGTTCATATACAGTACAACCTCTTTTTTATTTAACTAGGAACTGGCTAGTTTTTATTATTTGTAATTATTACATTATCTTGTTTCAATTTTTTGATTACTTTATATATATTATTAATATATTATATATTATTATTATATTTTTTTGTTTAAAATTTCTTGAATGTGTAGCACTTATTTTACTAATAACGGTAATTGTTAAATTATTATTTTATTTATTTTATTTTTCCAACATATGTTTCGGCGTATCTACGCCTTTTTCAAGGAATATAATACAGTCGACAATTTCCTGTAAATTACACAATAATAAATACACAAATCTATCAACAATCAACACAAAGCTTTTACGTACTTCTTCCAAATCGTCCGTCAAGATATTATTTTCACCTATAAATCAAACTTTAAAAGATCTTCAAATATTAAATATTTTCGTCAGCCATGAATGAAATAATGTGACGATGATGCACTGTCAGGATTTTGTTTTTCCAACTTCTTATTCCAATTTAATGCTGCGACACCTGTATGAATTAACCAGCAAGTGATAATCCCAAATCTGGGTTTGATTTGGTTCTTTTTAATCTAGATGGAGTTGGTAGTAGAAGATTGAAAATTTGTATTTCCTTATTTATGTTATAAGATTGAAATAAATTTAGGCCAAGTTGTTGATGTCTGTGTTATCGTTCATAGCTTCTTTTTCTTTCTTAATGAGGATCATTTCTAGTATGTTTCTAGTTTTGTTGTTTCTTTCTTTTTCCAGGATAAAAAAGTTCTCAAAATCCATTTTATGTTTTTCTGTTTGTTCATGTATATATGTAAGGATACATATATATGTAAGGATACATATTTTTGGGTTTCGATATTATTTTGGATTTTCTTCTAGTTTTTCGTTGTTCTGTATTATAAAGGCTAAAGATTTTGTCTTTGAAGATCTTGTCTATTAGTTTTAGTTTTTTTGTTATTATTATTCAGCATCAGTTTAGATGCCTACCGTTAATTTAAAAAAAAATTGATGCAAATCGGTTAATTGGATTAGGCGCTAGACCTTATCATCATCATCATCATCATCATCAACTGTTTATTTGTCTTAAATTCCACAATTATAAAATGACAATAATAAATAAATACTAGACAAAAAGGACCACACAACGATTGAGAAACCGATGCACAGCAAAACCTGTGTTGTGTGGCCCATGGATAGATGCATATACATACTGTATTATAAATCAAAAATTCACACACTTAAATATAAATTTACATCTTGATCAAAAGATAAACAAATAAGGAAGAGATTTAACTCTTCATCACAAAACTGCAAACATGCTGGCTCATGTTGCAAAAAAAATGCCACCAAAAAAAAACAACAAAAAAAGGAAACGGAAATATGATGCATCATATTATTATAATAGATTCGTATTCTTGAAATGGTTCATCTGAATGTGTTATTTTTTGAATGTGAAATAAATATCTCTAGCCCCTGGGTGCCTACACCTATTTTTGTTTGAAATTCGAACATCAAAAACGGGAGATGAAGAACCTTAAAGAGTCAAATTGAAAACGCGGAAAAAATGAAGAAAATAAAGAGATCAATGAAAGAGTAATTCGTCAAAGACAAACAAATAACAATATCATTCCATTAATGCATCCGTCTCTGATCTTCAATAAAAGCCATATCCGGAAGTCTCAGTTCCTCAGTTCATTACATCGGTTCATATTAAGGCATTCCTTGTTTTACCTTTGAGCCCTTCCCGCTTTTTACAACCTAAACAACATGGACTTATTGAAAGTCATTCGCGTACGTCGAAAATACCTCTCGAGGGATTAAATTTTACATGTGGATTGACAATAATAACAATATATTCGGAATGGAATGAGAGTTCCCGGTTACGCGGTGAAATTCTTTGATCTCAATATTAATAACCCGGAAATAAGAAAGCATATACCTTTTGTTATTTCGTCTGCATGTATAAAGAAGCCCCGTACTTTTATGCCAAGGCAGCTTTGTAATGTTGGTACGCGATAACCTCAGCTTAAATAAAATTCAAATACAGATATAAAATTTCCAGGGCAATGCCATTTTTGATCCTGTTATTGTTGGATGCTCCAGCCGGATTTACATCTTTATTGAATGTAAATGGTTTTCAAGGAGAAATGGGACAGTAAACACGATAAGGTAAAGCAGTCTAATTTCGGGTTTGCATAAACTTGCTGTCTCACCCGACTCCGATATGCAAGAGATGCAAATCAACCGAAATCGTACATCTCCACCCTCAGAATATAACATCCGAACAAATGTATCGAGTGCCCAGTTGTTAATTAAGATATTTTACAAGAATTGCGGAATTCGCTTCTTCGGAAACTGCTGAACGTTGTCCCCCTGACGGACTACTTTGTATTCAATTTGTAAATGCATCCTTCCATTAGCACTATCAAATAATTCCGAAAACTTAACATTTTCACTATTCTGAAGCCTGATGACGGGAAAAACCAATTGGGTTAAGCTCCAGCAAATACTCGAGAAGAAGCTTAGAAATGCCTGATGCCATTGAAAGAACTGCAAATAATATAACAAAAGCAGCATGGGAAAGTCACCTAACACACTCAAGGTCGGAAGAAATTCAAACAAAATTACCCCTTCAAATTCGGGATCTGCCGGTGGAAAAACGAAGACCAAGAGAGAAATTGCAAAGATGACAGAATCCATCAGACAAAACAATACTGAACTGACTCACCTGAAATTACGTAAAAACCTACAACAAATTCTCTATGCCTATGCAAATGAAAGACTGAATGATAAAAATGAGCACATCATCTGGAAAGCTACGAAGAAATTCATTCCCACCCTGAGGAAATCCTCAATTGAAAAGTGGAGGAAAAATACAATACGTTTGCCAAACATCTCACACATGTCTCCAAATCAAAAGAAAAGATCCCAACTTTTTTGGATGTACCATGTCAGTTGTCCTAACCAATTAAAACTTTCACACCAATAGAAGTATCCAAGGTATATATATATATATATATATATACACTGTAAAAAATAGTTCCTCATCTCAAACCATATTAATTTGTCTCAAGTACTTCGTACAGCCAAATGCTAAAAGTACTTGACCCTACCGCCCTCTACGGTTGAGAATGGCGTTTACCCTAAATAAAAGTTTCTTGAGTTAAGAAACTGATTAGTTCCAACCAAGCTCAGAGTTATTGACTCAGGTGGTAAAAAAATTTGATCCAACGGTAATATTGATTAGTATGTAACTATTGATACTTTTCGTAGAATAAAAATTTTGGTTTCATGTAAATAAATATTACATTTCACTGAAACTCGATTTGTAGTTGATTTAAAGGATCTTAGTTGAATGGGTCGAGAATTCAGTCGATAAAAATGATAATATCTCTTATGTCAAGTGAAAGTTTCTTGGGTTAAGAAACTGATTGATTTGAGCTAAATTGAAGGGTTTTTGACACTAGCAAAGGAATAATTTGATAAAAAAAAAAAAACATTTGTATGTAATCATTATTTTTCTTCACAGAACAATAACTTCTCTTTTATATTAATAAATACCGCAATACCGCGGCAGACCATGAATATTGTACGGAATGGGAAAGGCGTCTAGAGTTTCGTTGGTAGTTGCAGAGAGGAGCTAGTATACCTCAAGCGTCAACCGTCTGCTTTTCCAAAACACGTCGTAAAGACAACCGTTCCCATCACGTCGGGGTCACCAATGTAGAATCGAAGGAATTTATCCCTACTTATGCGTTTCGTCCCTGGCGCACACATTTGGACTCATCAGTATGGCTTGTGTGCGCCATGCCATAGACGCAGGGGTTTAGAAGTTTTAAAGAGCCGCCGGCACCTAGTACCTAGTCGGTGTGAAACTTGAGCGCAAACCTCTAGGCCACCGAAGCGCTGTGAATTAAGCTATGCGTGGCTATATAGAGTGCCGCCAAGAGATCCCTATACACTCCCCTGCCGCTGACAGAGTGCCGCTACAAAAGCTATAGTCCAGGCAGTGGGTTATCATCTCATCCCTGTCATCATCCAATACCAGATCACCCGGTTCTCCACCAACACAAAGATATTTGATTTTCTCTAAGTTGACATTTAAGCCCCACTTCTCGTATTCTTTAATTAGCTTGCGCATCATGTATTCCATGTCATCTTTATCACCGGATACAACAATATTGTGAGTAAAATGCACAAATAATTGCATTTATTTCATATTTCATTTCAAGAAAGTAAATTGGATTTAATCTGCCAAGAAAGAAGACAGTGATATTAGGGGGTTTAAACCCACTCGTGATAACTAACACAGGTTCGTAGGTGTTGTGAAAGCCGCAGCAAAAAAGTTCGTTCCAAGAGGTTTCCGGAACGATTATATTCCAGGTTGGTCGAAAGAAACCGATAATTTGTATAGGGACTGTTCGATCCCTTGTGTAATTCATCGAACAGATATATTTGATAACCATAAACAATCTTTCCCGAGAAGACAATTGGCTTGAGTGGTCGGGTCATTTGAGGAATGCACCCCAATTTCAGGGTTGAAATGTATCAAAAGAGTTGTGTCCGATCTCTTCTTACTCACTGTCGACCATCAGGGCATTTGGCCAAGTTCATTTAAAGCATAAGACTCAATTTCAGGATTAACAAATATATTGAAGGATCCTTTTTTAACTATTTTATTTGTAAGGAATGTAATACTTTGAACGGGTCCCATGTGGTCCCATTATATACTTGAGAATGGGATCTTCCAAGAAGGCTCTTGGAATTCCATTAGAATGTTCTCTAATGTTTGTACCTCATTTTTGCACCAGAAGGATGAAAATATAAAAACTAACACAGATGTATTTTAGAGAAGATCACGCAAACCTCCGTACTGTAAACATCAAGCTCAGTCATAGACTGTCAAAAAATAAAGTCACTTTACTGTTGTTGTTAAATAGTGTTTTTACTTTGAGCAGTATCAAGTGAAATTTCGATACACCGTTTTGGTATAGACGTATATCTTTAAACCTCTGAGATATACATCCCAACTGAGTCAATCGAAGATTGGTTCACCAAGAATAGCCCCAGTAGGCAACAGGGACTATCAAAAATCACCATCCGTTGATAAATGTGAAAGTCTTATGAATTCTATCAATACAAGCCGAAAAGAGAAATGGAATAGTGTGGTATTTTGAGAAAATTAGGTGAAGCTACTCCTCTTGCCTCATCATCATCAAGAATTGATTCAAGACTAATCGCTCGCCGCTCAGTTGATGTATCTGAATCAGTTAATATATCACAATCTGAAATGAAGAATATGAAGAAGAGATCAGCTCCTTCTTTAGAACATGTGCCACATCCATTTAATATAGAGGGCTGCAAATCTCGGAAAGCACAAAAATTGGTTGTCTGATTGATTTGCTTTAAAAAACGAACAATTTTATTGGCGTGGTATCCACAAATTGCCAGAAAGGTGGTCAAAATATGTAGAAAACAATGGCTCTGAATGAAATGTTTTTTACTTTCCCATTAATAACTAGTGTTTTATTTTCACAAAAACGCTCCATTCATACCGGTAAACCTGTTAAGTATCGATAAAGGTGATTCTGATTCACATTCTTTCCGTAGAAACCTCGTATGTGTCCCTCAGACACCCATTCGTTTCTCGAGTGGGGAATAAGTTTCAAGGGTACAATAAAGACGCGATAGTTCCTCGTTGGGGAAACTGATTTTTCCCCTGCATTGTCCCAAATAGCGATAAAATCTCCAGTTTTCCGAAATGCAATCATAGTATCAGATGAATTTTATAGAAATGACTCTTGAAGAGGGTGGAGCTGTTCAATTCACTGGATTTTTATCACCACGTACGGGAATGTAACCTACGAAATTAAAAATTTAAATGACGGTACAAGGAAACGGATATTGTTATTGTTTTTACCAACAGATTGGACTGGAATTCTCCGATGTTGAACACACCTGAAAAATTCGAATATTTGTACTCAGAAAAGAAAACCATCTACGATCAAACCTTAGACTATACAGGGTCTTTCACGAGGAAACTCACCCATTTTTATACGGGAAACTACTGAACGTATTTTCATGAAATTCAGCACTTATAAGTATTTCACTATGCTGATGAAATCTAAAATATTTTCAAGGCATGAGCACCTCCGGTTTTTCCGGAAATGACGTCAACTTCCGTTTTTCAAATTAGAACACCATTTTTTTATTGCAGAAATAGATTCCTTAGAAAATTTCAAGTTATTTTGATGTAACATTTTTCAGTTTTGGTTGGAAAATTCTCTCTGAGCGGGAAAATTTGAAAAAAAAATCGAAAATAGAGCTCCGCTGAAACAAGAATAACTTCGAGGTTTTTGGATGGAAAATTTTCATTTTTGGGATTTTTAAAGATGTAAGATGTATCCACTTTAAAAATTGAAATCGCGATTCATGATACAGGAGGTCAAAAAATCGCTTTCAAAGTTAGGGATGACAAAATTGTGAAAAATCAATTTTTTCAAATCAGAACCCCATTTTTTTATGGCAGATATTGAATCTACGTTAAAAATAATGTGAGTGTATGCATCACACCCTTGCCCTGAAGTGGATATTTTCTGAGTTATTCACAAAAACTGTTTTTCGTCTTGAATTTTCAGCTATTTCTTTTCCCTTCACGCCAAAAAGATGAAATTTTCAGCCACTGTTACTTAAACCTTGTTTTAGATTTTACTATCCTAATATGCAAGAGAAAGAAGTTACAGGTTGTTCCTAAATAGATGGCAAGTTTGGATTCGAATTTGTATCGGAAACCTCTCTATTTCAACTAATCGACCATCGGTTTTTCTCTCCAGTGATAAATAAATAATTCCTTATGAACCATATGCAAAAACTTACCATGTTTCACATTCTTTTTTTTCAATGATAGATATCATTAATTATATCTGCCAAATTCCTCTTTATTCAGTAGCATTTTGTGTTTACTATTAATTTGGTGATAATTGGTTGATAATGGTTGAAGGCGTCGGTAACGCCCATATTCAAGAAGGAGATAAGTTTTCTCCGCTAAATTATCGCCCAATAAGTTTGACATCCTCCGTTTCTAAGGTGTTGGAGAAAATTATTCGTGAGCAACTCATAAACTTCGGGATAACGCATAATATCATACCCGTCGAGCAGCATGGCTTCGTTCCAGGTCGTTCTACTTTGACCAACCTATTAACATGTCTAAATGACTGGACCATTTCTTTAGATCACAATATACCTGTGGACGTTTTATACCTAGATTTCTCTAAGGCTTTCGACCGAGTACCACACCGCCGTCTTTTGTCTAAGTTGAATAATCTGGGAATAGGGGTGGCCTAATTTCCTGGATTGAGGGGTTCCTTAGGAACAGAACATTCCGTGTTCGTGTGGGAGTGTTCATTCATCTCTGGAGGGCTTATTGTCAAGTGGTGTACCGCAGGGATCCGTGCTGGGTCCTGCTCTCTTCCTGCTATATACGTCAGACCTGCCAAGATTGTTGAAATCTCAGTGTGCCGTGTACGCTGATGATTTAAAAATTTACAACTCTGCTTCCAACTCGAGAGACTTGTACGAAGATCTATGTATGGTGAGTGATTGGTGTAGGAAGTGGCTGTTGCCCGTAAACGCCAACAAGTGTTGTGTGCTGCATCTCGGCAGGAAAAATCCAGAATATCTGTATAAGATCGATAATACCCCCCTCGTTTCTGTTGACTATATGAACGATTTGGGTGTTGTTGTAGATAAAAATCTGGGTTGGACACGACACGTTGCGAGTGTTTCTGCTAGGGCAAGGAGATTGACCTATATGATCCAGAGTGCCTTCAGACAATGCAGTTTAGAAACATGTAAGCTGCTTTATTGTAGCTATGTCCGTCCTCTAATGGAGTACGCTGGACCTGTATGGTGTCCATTTCTCAAGGGTGACCAACTTCTCCTGGAGTCAGTGCAGCGGTGGAACACGAGAATTCCATTTGGTACTAACAGACCGAATTATTCGAGTCGTCTAAGGATGATGAATCTGCAGACGTTCGAGGATCGGCGGAACAGAGGAGATCTCATTGTAACCTACCGGGCGTTGAGGGGTTTTTTGGCATAAATATGGATAGTTTATTCAGAAGATGCACTACTCACCTTCGAGGATACGAATTCAAGTTGGGGAAGGAGAATTTCAGAACCACGCAGCGCCAGTCTTTCCTACCCAACAAGTCTTTGATAGATGGAACAGTCTCCCGTCGAGTGTGGTGAGCGCTCCTAGCGTGAATGCCTTCAAAAACAGACTGGATCGGCATAGTCGGGAATCAGAATCAGTTTAGTGATGGTGTTTAAGGTTTTTTCTTTTTGTGATGACTGATGTGTCGGAGTGCTATATATGTTCAATTTTTTTCTTTTAGTTTTATGTTTCTGCTAGGATTTATTGAGCACATAATAATCTATTAATTTAGTTTTATTGAGTTTATGGGCATTTGCCCCAACTCTTGATGTAATACTAATAATAATAATAATAATAATTCGTATTAAGTTATAAAATCGATCACTATGCCTAATTTTACCAATGAAGATTATTTAAATCTCTTTCTACTTCATGGAGAATGTAATAAAATTGTAGATAGAACGATTCGACTGTTCATTGAGAGGTTTCTGACCGACCCAGACCAACGAGAGATACCATTAACAGAACCATGACAAACTTGACAAATGTCGAATCTTTCGTTAAGAAAACTATACACAGAGAAAAAAGTGTAGTAAAAGATGTGAACAACGTAATTAGAGTTCTTGCATATTTTCGTGTGAATCCACAAAATTCTCTCAAAGATGCCGAGATTGCTCTGGGATTATCTCAATCGAGTGTTTGGAGAATATTAAAAAAACATAAAATGCACCCATATAAATTCAATAGGGTACAGCATTTGAAGGAAACTGATTTCGTCAGGAGGACTGTATAATTTGGACAGATGAATCTAAATTCACAAAGAATTGTTCTTTCAATAGGCATAACAGTCATCATTGGGATGAAGAGAACAACCACCACTTCAGACAATGGAACTTTCAAGAGACCTGAAGTTTCAATGTTTTTTGCGCCATCAAAAATAATGCAATTCTCGATGTTCACATTTATGATGGGACTTTAACTGGTAAGATAGAACACTACACATGTTTGCATTATTTAAAGAATGTTCTCACTTAGGAGATAGATATCCAGACATATTGACTCAAATAATTGAGCCTCTAGTACAGAACCATAATGACTCATGGTATCAACAAGATGGCGCGCCTCCACACAATTCACCCAATGTGTCAAATATCCTATACAGGCTATTTGAAGATCGATGGTTGGCGAACAATGGTCCACATCTTTGGCCACCACGTTCTCCCGATTTAACTCCTTTAGACTATTATGTTTGGGGTAGGATAAAAAATATTGTCTACTCAACTTCCCTGACTGATAAAGAGGACTGCATAGAACGAGTCAGAAATGCGTCCAGGTTTGTTTAGATTTTTAGATATATAGTTTTGAAACTCAATTTGGTTTTTAAACACTTTTGCAGATCTCTTCCTCCCGATGAAATAAGAAGAGCAACGCATGAAGCATTTCTGAGACGTATAAATAAATGTCTAGAAATTAACGGTCAAAACTTTGAGCATCTTCTCTAGTTATAACTGCGAGAGTTTGCCATGGTTCTCCTAATAGTAACTTGAAGTCGGTTTCAAGAAGGGGTGAAAAATCTACATCATGGTTCAAATAACAGTTCCTGAAAATTTCATCATTTTGGCGTGAAGGGAAAAGAAATAGCTGAAAATTCAAGACGAAAAACAGTTTTTTGTGAATAACTCAGAAAATATCCACTTTAGGGCAAGGGTGTGATGCATACACTCACATTATTTTTTAACGTAGATTCAATATCTGCCATAAAAAATGGGGTTCTAATTTGAAAAAATTGATTTTTCACGATTTTGTCATCCCTAACTTTGAAAGCGATTTTTTCACCCCATATATCATGAATCGCGATTTCAATTTTTGAAGTGGATACATCAATCTTACATCTTTAAAAATCCCAAAAATGAAAATTTTCCATCCAAAAACCTCGAAATTATTCTTTTTGTCGAATTTTCCCGCTCAGAGAGAATTTTCCAACCAAAACTAAAAAATGTTACCTCAAAATAACTTGAAATTTTCTAAGGAATCTATTTCTGCAATAAAAAAAATGGTGTTCTAATTTGAAAAACGGAAGTTGACGTCATTTCCGGAAAAACCGGAGGTGCTCATGCCTTGAAAATATTTTAGATTTCATCAGCATCTTGAAATACTTATAAGTGCTGAATTTCATGAAAATACTTTCAGTAGTTTCCCGTATAAATATGGGTGAGGTTCCTCGTAAAAGACCCTGTATAGTCTACGGATCAAACGCATTAAAACACATATTCTGTCGAGAATCTGACGAATTTCTGTCGTGTTGTTTCATCAGATTACTCATGAATTGGTCCAGCAGAGCAGGCAAGAAAATGGTCTTCTTCAGACCCTAATCTAATCGATGGCCATCGGCCTAATGACATTTTTCGTTTATTTGGCGTGTACCGGTTCCAGGGCGACATAACTCAATCGGTCCGGATATCGGATTACCGGAATTCGCAATATGGCCGAACTCTAAGGAATCCGTGCGTGTTTGTGTTGGAGAACAAGAAAGCGCCAAAGAAGATTATCGGTCGACTAGGCTCAGATTCCTATCACGTTCTACCACCTTATACCCGCTCCACTGTAAATATTGAAACCCGCTTGATCTGTTTATCTTTCAGCCGGTATTATATCGATTACTATTTTCGTCCGGCACGTGTCTTCTTATTGGAAGGAGGATCTGACCTCTTCATTTCTCGCCATTCGTCTTTGGACACTTCCTTGCCGGTTACTATCACCCTTTCTTGCAGTTGAAGGTTAACTGGAAAGCTAGCAGAACGCTGTAGGTGTATAGATATTTTTCCTACTTATGCTTTATGCAGAGCTGTGCTAAGCACCGAAAAAAGTGCTTCGAGCACTAAGCCCTAAGCACTCGAAAAAAAAGGCTTCGAGTCTCGAGTTCTAAGCACCGCTTTCGACAGAAGGCTCCGGATTACCGAGCACTTTTGCAAAAGTAATTGAATATTTCGAGCACTAAGCACTTTAGTGGGAACTATTTTATGTAATGTTGTTTGATTGAAATGAGAACTCTTTAGCTTCATCGACATATCTAAAATTATGATTTCGAGACTGGGAAAAACTCAAAAGCCATTTTATTTGTTTTGTGGAACACATGCATTCAATTTACATTCTGGTACTAGTTAATCTTATTCGTCGATCTGAATCTGAATGGCTGTTCCTAATCAATGCATAAAGTTGAATTAATAATCGAGGACCAATTATTTTATAAGCGAGAACACATTACTGAAAAAATGTGGAAAGCACTGACGTGAGATCAGGAGCTTTTACGCGCTTGTTCTAAAGTCTTTTCTCAGACTTAAAAAGAGTGCGATTCAAAATCAGCCAGCACAATGAGTGTGAAAGAATCAATAAACATATATCTTAAATGGAAGTTGAGTGAACTTACAGTTCAGCAAATTCTTCGATCTGGCATTCTTTCCACATTTCTATACCATATATAAGTTGTTGTATTTGAGTGTCATCAATTATAACCGAATTTCAGATTCATAATTGCTGAGCTATCGGACAGGTCTGGCCCAATAACTAACTTGACTTATATTTGGATAATACAATAACCAAAACAAGACCTTTTTTCCTAAATGTTTGATGAATTCAGGATAAATTCCATCAAAACCTGCTGCTTTCTGAGATTTGATAGACTTTATTGCAGCCCCCAATTAATCTATATTGAATGGATGTGACTCATGTTCTAAAGTAGGAGCTGATCTCCTGAATATGTGTAATTTTTTCTTCATATTCTTCATTGTAGATTGGGATACATTAACTGATTCAGATACATCAACTAAGCGGAGAGCGATTAATCTCGGATCAATTTTTGATGATGATGAGGCAATGAGAATAGCTTCTTCTAACTTTCTCAATACAACCCATGAACTCCTACTCCAATGTGTAAAATTCATTTTTAGCCTCTATTCCATCTGGAGGAATGAAAAGAAAGTACATCTCTTTCATCAAAAATCAAATAGAAATTATTGTCTTCCATCCAGCCAGCTAAAGCTATACCACTTTATCATATATATATCATTTTGCTATAACTCCATATTTCGTGGTGAGAATTAAAACCCTGCAATAAAATGAAGGATGAGGAAGATTTATATCCGAATTTCCTGGCCAAATAGTATTCAAATAGGTTTATCAATATTAACGATAGAAATATTACAAAATTTAAAAGGGTGAAGTAATATAGTAAAGTAAAGTAAAGTAAAGCAAATTTATTCATCCAAAGATTGTTCTGTATACAATATAGGATAAGTCAAAGAGCTCAGTAACAAATAATTTCGACAAGTGATTAGAAATTAAATAATTTGAAACAAACAAAAAAATTACTGAATTTCAGGAAAAATAGAATAATAAACGAAGAAAACCAACGAATTGAAAAGAAAACTCCTCGACATTATTTCAATTCCTCATCCTTCAGAAACTCCTTGTTACTATAGTATCCCCTCTCCAACAAAAGAGAATTCACAACTTTTTGAATGTCAATGTGTTTCGATGAGCTTTTATGGAATTTGGTTCCAAAAGTTCAAAACACTGGATTCTGCTCTAAGACAGTGGTGGGAGGTGTTGTTTGAGTTTGTATAGCAGCCTTGTGCAAAACCTTGTCGAATCCTTGGGATGAATCCAGAAATACTGTTGATTTGGAAGAATGTTATGTTAAATTAATTGTTTTTTTTTATCTGTGTTGGTCTGTTTGTTGGAGATTTGAAAATCACTCGAGAAGTTACAGACTGAACTAACAAGACTCAAATTGTATCATTCACCTGAATGAAACCAATCACACATTTACTAAAAATCTCGAAATACTTATACAATAAAAATTTGAAATTAAATCTATTAGAATACTTTGTAATTATGAAGCACCTCAACACCAAAAGTTCAGTGGTAAATATAGAGTATATTCGGTCTAGTTTTGGAGTTCTTTTTCTCTCACTTTTCAATACTGTCAGCTATTTTAGAAGCTAATTTTTGTCTTAAAAACGACATACGACGTTGGTAAGCAAAACAATAAGAGATGGTGGTTATTGCCCAAATAATGATTTTACACGATAATTGCTGTTTCACAAGAAAAAACCTCGTAAAACAGGGATAAAATGTCATGTGCATAAGGCATTCAGTCTATTAAATTGAATTATTAGGAGAGAAAAAACGCGCCATCGCTGTATGTCAGAAGTCCAATAATTTAATGTTTCAGTATCAGTTCGTACTCGTCATAGAATCAATGATTTATTCATCAGAATGATTATTTTATCAGAAACAAAAAGATACATGAATGCGTTAGAGGTTCATTGTCACGGTATGGGTCTGGCCCTTATCCTTTGCCGGTTCGCCATTATCGATTTTCCTCTGCAACGTAAATATGGGTCATTCGGTCTGGCTTTCTCATAAATTATTTCAAGGTGAGCCATGAGTGCAGCATACCAGGAGGGATGCATTAAAAGGGATTGCATAACAACTTGCTCTGCTCGCAGTTAGTTAGTTGCTCAATGAAATCACTCTATGTTTTATTGGATTTTATGTCCGCACTTCCCGCTTGTCGATAAAAGTTTCTCAAGGATCATGCAGTTCCAAGGACTTCCGCCCATACGTAATATCGTTATACATCTGACCTTCCCCGGGATCATTTTTAATAACGATATATAAATAAAAGCTCTCAGTGTCGACCTTCTCGAGTAATCCTTTTTATTGGTCTTTGTTTATGTTTTCGGAACTGCTTCTGGGTTGTTTTCACGTCTTTTTTACATTCTCGGATTTATGTGACGTGCAATAAACATGTACCACTTTGTGCATGTACATTGGGGGATATTCCAGATTCAAGGAGAAACAACTCTTTAAGTAACATCTATCTATTCTGTTCGGGGCGCTTCCGTGTTATCCAGAAATTGCCCCGTCTCTCTCTAAGAGGAGGAATGGTAATAATGTATCCATGGAACGAATGGAACATTCCATTTTAAATCGAAATCCATATGTGAATAGTCACGTGTCTCCATTTGAGAACCGTATAATACTATAATTAGAACTCTACTAATATCATTTTATGTTTGTTTATAACCAAAAAAATTAATGTACTATAACTTGCATTCGTTCTATAAACACATAAAATTCTATACCACTGCGTTTATCGTCTCTTTTGAAAATCGATTAACCGATGATAATTTTAACGCTTTAGCGTGAATATGACTACCATCAGTAGAGTCTGACAGCCCTTTAACCCAATCAGCTTTTATTCTTCTGCGTGCTTTGTTTTTTTATACAAGGTGCAAAACAAAAGTTCGTTGACAGACTGAATAATGAAAGTAATCAGAAATATCTCAGTCTTTTAATTTTCAATTCATAATTTTATTAGGCCCACAAATAGAAAACCGCCGTTTTACCATAGGTTGTTCTAGCCTTGCAAATCGGTTGATAAATACCAACAGAAATGTTACATAGTCAACTGAGGCATCAGACAACAACATATTCTTGCTTGTCTATTTTTACTGTGCTTTGTTTCATTTGCGGGAAGTGTTGCTTCTTGCATTTCATTCGAAAAAAAATGCAGCTCAGGCGCGTCAAAGGATTGCAGAAACTTATTGTGAATGTTGTATTAGTGAATGAACGTGTCGGAGATGGTTTCATAAGTTCAAAAATGGCGAATATGGCAAGAAACGTCCTGCATCCGTGAAAAAGTTCGAGGATGCAGATTTGGAGACTTTGTTGGATGAAGATTCTTGTAGAACGCAACAGGAACTTGCAAATCTATTAGGTGTGACTCAGCAAGCGGTTTCTCATCACTCAAAATGCTTAGGAATTATCTAGAAACTGGGATATTGTGTGCCGTACGAATTGAAGCCGAGGGAAATCGAACGGCGCCTTTTCACGTGCGAACAACTCCTCCAACGGCAAAACAGAAAGGGTTTTTTGCATCGTACCGTGACCGGAGATGAACACTTTGATATCCCGAAGCGGAAAAAATCAATTTCGACAGCGAAACCAAACATTCATGGCTTGAAGTTGATGCTTTGTATTTGGTGGGACCAGCTTGGCGTAGTGTACTATGAACTCTTGCAACCAGGCGAAACCATTACAGGAGCCCTCTATCGGATGCAACTAATACGTTTGAGTTGAGCGTAGAAGGAAATTTCGCCCGCAATACGCAAAAAGACATGACAAGATAATACTTCTGCATATCAAAGCTCGGCCACATGTTTCCAAGGTCGTGAAAACATACCTGGAAACATTGAAATGGGACATCCTACCCCACCCGCCGTACTCTCCTGACATCGTCCCTTCTGATTTCTACCTTTTCCGATTAATGACGCATGACCTCGCTGACCAGTACTTTCGTTCTTACGAAGAAGCCAAAAATGGGATCGATTCGTGGATCGCAAACAATTTCTTCGACAAGGAATTTAGAAGCTGCCAAAAAGATTGAGTAAAGTAGTGGCTAGCGATGGAAAATATTTTGAAGAATCAGTATGTAACGAGTTTTTTATAATTAAACCTCAAATTATGAAGTAAAACGGCAGTTGTCTATCTGTACGCCGATGTATTATGAGTTTTTGTTTCACAATTTAATCAGTATTATGCAAGAGTGATCACGGTGAACCTCAAAGGTGCAACAATCTACGAGGATGGATTGATAAGTACCCGTCTTTGGAGAGAAAAGTCAATTTTTAGGATTCTTCGATGGATATGTTTTAAATAGGCACATACAGTCCTTCGAAGTCGTTTTCGTTAATGCTCCACTGTCAACAAACGAGGAACCGATCTTGCCGATATATTTTTCATATCCAAATGTTGTAAAACATTGTACATGCATTCGTTAAACATGTCTAGCATCTCAGCTCGTACGATTACATGGAGATTGGTAGACAAAAACTGTACCACCTAATTTGGTATAAGTTTGTTCTGAACGAACTAAAGAGTTCTTTTGACATTTTATAAGTGCTTTGAGTTAATCATATAATCATACAATCGATTTGAAATTTGAAAATCTTTTGAATTACGTTGGACCTCAACAAAAATGTGTTAATTCTCGTTAAAATCTCACAAATTGATTAGAATTTAACATGAAGATGGCAAATAGATGGGGCTTAAAGTTCAATTGTTATCATCGATTTGTTTGAGTCACTTTTACTTTCGATGATTAACAAGTTATTGGCGACAAGAGAAAGTCGCGTTTCTGATTAGTCCCCTTGTTTTCGGTATATTTTATCTTGATTGGTCACATTTCTGATTGGTCAGCATTATAAGATAGCTGAAATGTTGGCAAATCAAAACCCTTCGATGATTTGGTATGAAATTTCGACCGACGTTTGAAGGATGAATGATTACTTATCAATACAACCTCGTATATTGAATAGTTATGTTATGTTTGTTATTTTCCTGTCATATTGAAACCCAATTTTTGCTTAATCTCAAGAGTCATGTAGGATGTCTTAAATTGTAAATTTATATCTGGATATTGATGGGACTTCAGAATTTTTGAAAATATGAAAAAAAATTACTAAATTTATTTCCGGTTGAATGTAATAATGGAGAGTATTATTTTGGTTACATCCAGAGATGAAAATATGGATATAACATACAGAGTGTCCTGTAACTCAACGTCAAGCGGTTACTTGGCGATATGCTAGGTTATACCAGTTCTAGCAAAAATTAAAAATCTATTTCACTTGGTTGAGTGGTAATAGGTATATTTTTGCAGTCTCAAATTTTCCAATTTTGCAGTGATTTCTTTTTAACGTAATCCTAAATACCCATTCTATTGATTACAATAACAAATCCATTGATAGGGACAATTGTTTTATTTTTATTTATATTTGTTTTTGATTCTTTTAAATAACCATGCTATTGATTATAGTCACGAATCCATTGTTAGGTACAATTGTTTTATTTATATTTTTATTTTATTCTTTATTTATTTATTTTTTTGCTAGAACTGGTATAACCTAGCATATCGCCAAGTAACCGCTTGACGTTGAGTTACAGGACAAGCTGTATGTTATATCCATATTTTCATCTGTAGATGTAACCAAAATAATATTCTCCATTATTACATTTGACCGGAAATAAATTTAGTAATATTTTTTTTTCATATTTTCCAAACTTCTGAAGTCCCATCAATATCCAGATATAAATTTACAATTTAAGACATCCATCTTCCATGACTCTTTTGAGATTAAGCAAAAAGTAGGTTTCAATATGACAGGAAAATGACAAACATAACATAACTATTCAATATACGTGGTTGGATTGATAAGTAATCATTCATCCTTCGAACGTCGGTCAAAATTTCATACCAAATCATTTGATTTTGATTTGCCAACATTTAAGCTATTTTATAATAATGACGAATAAGAAACGTGACCAATCAAGATAAAATATACCGAAAACAAGGGGTCCAATCAGAAACGAGACTCTCTCTTGTCGCCAATAACTTGTTAATCATCGAACGTAAAAGTGACTCAAACAAATCGATGATGAATAAATAATAAATAAAAAAAAAAAACAATTGTACCTAAAATGGATTTGTGACTGTAATCAATAGCATGGTTATTTAAAAGAATAAAAAACAAATAGAAATAAGAACAAAACAATTGTCCCTAACAATGGATTTGTGACTGTAATCAATAGCATGGGTACTTAGTATTACGTTAAAAAGAAATCACTGCAAAATTGGAAAATTTTAGACTGCAAAAATATACCTATTACCACTCAACCAAGTGACATAGATTTTTTTTTAATTTTTGCTAGAACTGGTATAACCTAGCATATCGCCCAGTAACTGCTTGACGTTGAGTTACGGGACACCCTGTATATTATCAAGGATACTAGAAGGCTGTAGAGAATTTGTTGATCTTAATACAGAAAAATGAACTAATAATGAAAACATCACAAACAATTTTAAAAGGCAGCTATGATAAGTAATGATAAACCTGAAGACTTAGCATATTCAATTGGAACGAAATGAAGTATTTCAATTCGCAAAAAAATATTATTAATAATTGCAAATTCTTTATTTTTTGGATATTTGCTAGTTAGAAAAATGCATGTGTTTTTCAAAGAATCTGGTAACTAAATGAAGATTTAGCCGAAGACAAGTTATCTTTGAACTTATTTCAATTTATCAGTGATTGTTCAAGTTTTTTCGATTTCAAATCTACTGTTCTGTCACTTTTTTCTATTCCTTCTCTGAAACATTCACAAATACGTTATTTTTATCGATTCTGAGAATGTTATGTTGGTATTTATTACTTGTCAAAAAATTTGCCATGACTATGTTATATTTGTGGTTGTATTACACAAAAATTCATAGGTCATGAATTTTAACGATTTACTTCAACCCCTTTCAGAAACAAAGCTGGGTAATTCGCTGAAGCGATCGATACAAAACGCTTTATCGTTAATTGACCCTTTAGCTCGGAAAAAATCGAATGAAATACTTGGAACTAATGACTGTTTCCGCAGTTCCCCATTCAAAAATTATCTGGATCAAACGTCTAGCTATGATGTTATATGTAGAAATCGCATGTGTATGTGAAGGCAGTGGAACTGGCCAATTACAAGTAACCACACTATTGTTTGCAGGCCGTTGAGTTTGCACAGTTTATCTACACGAAATCTCTTGTAGATACAAATACAACATAATTGTTGACACTTTTGTTCAAACTAACTCTTCATTCTGCATGCCCACCATTTCATTTGAGGTACAAAGTATTCGATGTAAACATATTTGTTTTTGATTGGAGATACTCGCCCCTATCCTTTTGAATTTCAATCGTTATATGTATCAGGTATACCGGTATGAAATAAGCGTTTTTCGTGAAAATAACACACTAATTATTAATAGGAAACTAAAAAACATTTCATTCAAAGTATTTACCATTATTTTCTATACATTTTGACCACCTTTCTGGCAATTGGTGGATACCACGCCAATAAAATTGTTCTTCTTACAAAACAAACCAACAAGACACCCAATTTTCGACCTCCTCGTAGGAATCAAAGGGCTGTTCAGCCAATGCGTGTCCCATCGATGAAAACAAATGGTAGTAGGAAGGACGGAGCCAAGTCTGGTGAATACGGCGGGTGGGTAGCAGCTCCCAGCCAAGTGTTTTGATTGTATCCTGAACCGATTTTGCTTTGTGTGTAGGTGAATTGTCATGAAACAAAATTACCTTGCCGTGTCTTCTGGCCCATTCTGGTAATTTTTCGATCAATGCTTGATTCAAATTGATCATCCATTGTTGGTAGCGATCAGTTTAACCGGTTTCACCTACAAAACCAGATCGATTCGGCAAGAAGACAATGCTGTGTGTTTGGTGGGACCAGAAAGGTGTGGTGTACTACGTGCTCCTAAAACCTGGCGAAACCCTTAATACTGATCCCTATCGACGACAAATGCTAAATTTGAATGATGCAATGATCGAGAAACGACCCGAATGGGCCAGAAGTCACGGCAAGGTAATTTTGCTCCATGACAATGCAGTTGCATACAAAGCAGGATACTGCCGTATCCAGCAGAGTTAGCTTCTTCTGACTACTATTTGTTTTCATCAATTGGACACCCATTGGCTGAGCAGCTCTTTGATTCCTACGAGGAGGTCGAAAATTGCCCTTTTTCAATATAACACGAGTTTGTTCTCTATGAAATGATGGTAAATCGGAACCACTTAATGAATTGGTTCGAGATATTGACAAACGTATACATTTATTTTATCCACAGTACTCTCTGTTGCCAAAAACGGGTACTTCTCAACGCACCCTGTATGCATCGCTGGAAAATTGTCTGAATAAAATATGAAAGATAATATCCAGTTGAATCCAATCATGTGTGGGGTCGTATATATGGGACAACGCAATCTTCTGAAAAAGTCGCTCTGTGTAGCGACGCTGATGATTGATGAGTCGGCGTCCCGCCGTCCGGCGTCGTCTCAGCGCCCCCTGGCGTAATCTGCCCTATTTGTCATCCGGGTTCACCTTCTTTATAAAGTGGAAAGTATTCTTTCAGACCCAATCAGCCCTTAGCGGCCCGACTTTTGTTCGAACTGCACAATAACTCTTCAAGATTACAGACACTTTATCTTTGTGTTATGAGGATTGATTAAGGCGAAAAGGGGACAAATGAATTTCACACCAATTTCTTGGTTGTTGTGTTTCGTCGGATCGGAATTTATCGGCGACATTAAGGCAGAGGCTGCTGATTCGAAATTATCGCGTTTTTTATTGTAATGCCGATTCTGCTCTCTCGATCTTTTGTCGTCGTCCGGAAACGTTACAAATTGGGGTATTTGTCTGCCGGCCCTTATCGTTTGGGTTTTTGTCCTTGTAGTTGTCTTTCGGTGATGATCCGCAATTTGCTCTATCTTCTCGTTCTGCCTCTGGCTTCTTGGCGGTTTTTCTCGGTAGAACCATGCCGAATTAATTTTGTTTGCTTCAGTTCTTCCGCGTTGATACTTCAATCCTCTCTGAATATACTTCGTATTTCAGTGTGCTAGCTGAATGACGAACAGTGACAAATCAGTATGGAATGAGCGTTTTTTTGAGAAAATAAAACACGTACGCCACTGGAATATTGGCCGGATAGCGATGCAAACAGTTTTGATTCGCCGAGATAATTTGAGATTTTTCTATTTTCACGTTGGAATCTGGATACGGTTGGTTATCTACGACGATGGCCCATGATGAATCCATCACCAACACTCATTCCACAGCACCCCGGGTCGAATATGCCGAATGAACGAGTTTTCAATAAAAAAAATTCTTATCTAGCAAACTAGACATAGGATTGATGTCAAATTTGGCAATAGCTTCCAGGAAGATAAACAGATAATTACTTTTTATGCCACTTTTACTTGCACCCCCCAGGGGGGTCAGTAGGTACTCGGCTTGATTTTTAAAAATTCATAAAAAATCAACCATACATGAGAATGCCATCAAACTCCTGCAGAATTATCTACATGTCGACAGAAAATAATTCAGTAGTTATCTCTGACTTGCAACCCTATGGGGGCTTAAATAACGACTTAATGATTATTCAAGCAGATACGAATATCTCGAGAACTAGACATGGAATCGACACGAAATTCGGTATTTATTCTTCACTCTATATACACAAAATAACTTTGTGACTCACTTCCACTTGCACCCCTTAGGGGACTAGCCGAGTTCAGCCGAGTTTTCTGTGAGTAATTCATACCTGGGTAACTAGACATAGGATTGAGGTCAAATTACATAATAACAACCAGAAGCATCAACTTATAATTTTTGCATATGCCACATTCACTTGCACCCCCAGGGGGTCAGTAGGTACTCGGCCTGATTTTTTAAAATTCAGGCAGGTTATTGTGTAATTTGACCTCAATCCTATGTCTAGTTTGCCAGGTATGAATTACTCACCGAAAACTCGGCTGGAACTCATGTTAGTGTTAGTGTTAGGTGAAGCTACTCCCTTGCCTCATCATCATCAAAAATTGATCCAAGTTTAATCGCTCGCCGCCCAGTTAATGTATCTGAATCAGTCAATATATCTATCTAAAATGAGGAATATGAAGAAAAATTTACACATATTCAGGAGATCAGCTCCTACTTTAGAACATGTGTCACATCCATTCAATATAGATGAATTGAGGGCTGCAATCAAATCTACCAAATCTCGAAAGGCAGCAGTTTTGACGGAATTTATCCAGAATTCATAAAACATTTAGGAAAAAATCCCTTGTCTTGGTTATCGTCTTTCTATAACAATATTCTGTTACAAGCATGACACAAATTACAAAGAGGAGAATATTTCAGTGTATTAGTTCTCGGTGTCGGCATGTACAATATGTTCTCCGCTCTGGAAGCAGATCTTGGAAGCAAAAACTTGAGATTACTGAGTATACAGTAATCTTTAATGTATACCCTTTGAAAAATTTTCGACCCTGAACTGAAATTTTCTCGGACTTTGGGAAATATTCTAATGTTTTCTGATTGTAATGCAAGTGCAGAATCCAAATCTGAAATAAATTTTGAGCTACAATAAATATTTTGGCTGCTAGAGCTAATTTATGTTCGGATGTTTTCTCTCGAAAACTGGCGAATTAGAAGTCCCAGAAAAAACTGATTACATATTCCGAAAGAGCACAATAAACTCTCCCAGAAAATGCAATTTCATCAAGATCCGAGCAATAAACACTTTCTCTTCAAAATTTTTCATGATGTATACCCATTGAAAAATTTTCGAACCTGAACTGAAATTTTCTCGGACTTTGGGAAATATTTCGATGTTTTCTGATTAAAATGCAAGTTCAGAATCCAAATCTGATTGATCAACTTGTGCATGAACACAACGCTCTGGCAACCCCGCCGACATTTCAAACTCTTCATGCAGTGTCTACTCAAAAGTAAATCCTGAGGGAAACCAATGGGCGGATGCACAATATACTCTCTATAAGATAACAGCTTGAGGAAACGTCGTTGCACTGACTCAATCCCATTAATATGGTCCAGCTTGGACCTGACATATGAGTAAAAAAGGATCTTCAATGTGGCTAAATCCGAATAATAAATCCATACATCCCACTTGCAGCAGACAGAATGGCATCAATATGTGGTGCAAACGAAAGTTTTGGGTCAAAAATCACTCCCAAATCCGTCAACAACGCCGGACGCTCCAGCGAGTTACCATCCACATTATAGTCGAAAGGAATTACATTTTTGTTATGTGTAACGGACATGACATTACACTTCTTTGCATTTAGATTTAATCGGTTTTTTTCGCACGACTCAACAACGCGTAGCAAATTGATGGAAAGCAGCTCACAATCGAAGGCATCCCTCACCTCAAGGTACATCTTGAAATCATAAGCAAATAGCAGACAGTTAACATCCACCACATCAGCGAAATCATTGATGAAAATTGTGAAAAACAGTGGTCCAAAGTTACTGTCCTGCGGCACTCCCGAAGTACTCGAAAATACTACAGACCGCATACCGTTGAACTCAACATATTGCCGCCGGTCAGACAAGTAGGACTTATATTTATAGGATTGCAGCAAAAGGCAAATTGGGACAACTTCCATGGTCTATTGAATCGAACGCATTTGAAAAATCAGTATACAAGACATCGGCCTGGGATCTTCTCTCAATTATCTCAGAAACAAACTATATTATGCTAAGAAGGTTGGTAACTGTTGAACGGCCTTTGACAAAACCATGCTGAAAAGGTGTTATTCGATTACAGACTAGAGGATATAAGCGAGTCTAACGGAGGATCTCAAATATTTCAAATATTTTAGGAACTTAGGACTGAACCATCAAAATCTGCTAACCTCGTAGATTTCCTCTTCTCCCTGAACCATTATTGAATGGTTCTCAAGGAAAACTAATATATGGATAACCTAATATATGGATAACCAAATATCATATATATGCTAGTGATCAATATTACATAGGAGACCTAAATTATCGGACCTTATTCGTAATCAGCCTGATGAAACATGATCAGGAACTATTGGGAAATACAGAAACCTTACGTAGGTCAATATCAATCGTATCGTGTTCTATGCAAACTGACCGAATCGTAGACCCTAATTAATTTTCATATGGTATGTTAGCCAAATGGAATATGATGAACATGAAATCGAGCTAAAGCTCCTTCAATATTCAAGCCATAAAAAGACCTACGAGTCAAATATTCTTTAATATGATAAATCCTTCTATACTTCGTATCCAAAAGAGGAATCCACCATCAAGAGAATGAAAAACTTTTCGTTTGCTTACATAAGGACTCTACAATATCGAGTAAACGGTGATGTCGAAGCTGACCATAACGTCTTTTTCCATGATTTCTTGATGTTTCATTATTTCTATGAAGTGTTTCGTGTTTCTTATCATCGATGTTGAATTCTTTTTAATGGCGATATAATTTTAAGCAGAAATTTAGCCAATTGGTGGCATGCTCAATTTCTTGAACTCACAATTGGTCTTAGAGGAATATTTGCTTTGTGTATTTTTGGTAGACCATATAAATGTGGTGGTTTACTGAAGTGAGGTGTAAGTTTTTATCTAACGAATTGATCTGGAAATTCATTTCGATATTTATAAAGGATTTTGTAAATCTTGTTTTCAACTGTGGTGGTAGGGTCCTTTTTTAGTCTTTTATATTTTCCTGCTTCTAATAATTCATTGATTTTTTTATTATAAGAGCCAACATCTAGAATTACAGTGGCGTTTCCTTTGTCTGCTGGAAGTATCTTTATGGAACTATCCGATTTAAGATCTTTTAATGCCCTCTGTTCAGCTTTATTTATATTGGGTAGAGGTGTTTTGTTATTCCTGTCTAACAAGGTTCTGATTTTCCATCTGTACTCTTAGGCTTTTTCAGGTTCTCGAATTTTCTGTGCAGTTTCTTCTGCCGCCCACATGATTTCAATTTTTAGTATCGTCTTAGGGGCTATAGAGAACTTGAGACCCTTGTTGAGGAGAGATATCTGATCTTCACTTAAATTCTTATTAGATAAATTGATCACGGATTTTGAATGATCTAAGGGTTCATATTTTCTTGACTCCTTCATAAGTTTCTCCATTTTCCTTTTTTGGACTTGTTTTTGTTGTTCATATATTCTTTCATAGCTATGTTTAATAGCTCCCAGAATATTTTCATAATCTTCAGCATCAGTTTTTGATTGAATGCTACATCTAAGGTTCTCGCATGTTGTAAGTAATTTGGCTTTGTTGAATCGATGTTGATTCAGTCTTTCTCTCATAAGGGCTTGACTTGTCCGTTTTGAAATCCTATCTGCTCTATAACTTTTGACAGGAAGTTTCACTCTGAGACCTTTAGGAATTAGGTTTCGATCTCTTGCAAGATGGATGAATGTCAAATGGTTGCATTCCTTTGCCAATTTTATGCTGGTTCTTTCATAACTTCTAACTTCTTGAAACAATTCGGGCCCACACCGAATTTCTAGTTGATGACGAGATATTGTTGATGATGGAGCTCGTGTTGAATGATTATTTGGGCTATTACCATCATCTATTGTGGATGTAATGTTTTCCGACGTTTCGATAGACATCTTCTATCTTTATCAAGGAGGAGAAGTAAAAAACCTTTCGAAAATTATCAATTTTCAAAAAATCAATATGACAGAAGTCATGAAAGAAAAATGAACAATGTTATATACTCATCTGTGATATGATGATCTTTTTAAGTTGGATCGAACTATCGGTGTCCAAACTTCTGGCAGATCTATAGATGGAGCACTTATGGAATCTGGTGTTATTTTCATAAATGCTGCTTCTTTGATTTTTCTTCTTGCAAGTTTTTCTTCTTTGGATATTATTGATGCTTCAAGAAAAATCAAAGAAGCAGCATTTATGAAAATAACACCAGATTCCATAAGTGCTCCATCTATAGATCTGCCAGAAGTTTGGACACCGATATTTCAATCCAACTTAAAAAGATCATCATATCACAGATGAGTATATAACATTGTTCATTTTTCTTTCATGACTTCTGTCATATTGATTTTTTGAAAATTGATAATTTTCAAAAGGTTTTTTACTTTTCCTCCTTGATAAAGATAGAAGATGTCTATCGAAACGTCGGAAAACATTACATCCACAATAGATGATGGTAATAGCCCAAATAATCATTCAACATCCACATTATAGTCGAAAGGAATTACATTTTTGTTATGTGTAACGGACATGACATTATACTTCTTAGCATTTAGATTTAATCGGTTTTTTTCGCACGACTCAACAACGCGTAGCAAATTGATGGAAAGCCGCTCACAATCGAAGACATCCCTCACCTCAAGGTACATCTTGAAATCATAAGCAAATAGCAGACAGTTAACATCCACCACATCAGCCAAATCATTGTAAATTGTGAAAAACAGTGGTCCAAAGTTACTGTCCTGCGGCACTCCCGAAGTACTCGAAAATACTACAGACCGCATACCGTTGAACTCAACATATTGCCGCCGGTCTGACAAGTAGGACTTATATTTATAAGATTGCAGCAAAAGCCAAATTGGGACAACTTCCATGGTCCATTGAATCGAACGCATTTGAAAAATCAGTATACAAGACATCGGCCTGGGATCTTCTCTCAATTATCTCAGAAACAAACTATGTTATGCTAAGAAGGTTGGTAACTGTTGAACGGCCTTTGACAAAACCATGCTGAAAAGGTGTTATTCGATTACAGACTAGAGGATATAAGCGAGTCTAACGGAGGATCTCAAATATTTCAAATATTTTAGGAACTTAGGACTGAACCATCAAAACCTGCTAACCTCGTAGATTTCCTCTTCTCCCTGAACCATTATTGAATGGTTCTCAAGGAAAACTAATATATGGATAACCTAATATATGGATAACCAACTATCATATATATGTTAGTGATCAATATTACATAGGAGACCTAAATTATCGGACCTTATTCGTAATCAGCCTGATGAAACATGATCAGGAACCATTGGGACATACAGAAACCTTACGTAGGTCAATATCAAACGTATCGTGTTCTATGCAAACTGACCGAATCGTAGACCCTAATTAATTTTCATATGGTATGTTAGCCAAATGGAATATGATGAACATGAAATCGAGCTAAAGCTCCTTCAATATTCAAGCCATAAAAAGACCTACGTGTCAAATATTCTTCAATATGATAAATCCTTCTATACTTCGTATCCAAAAGAGGAATCCACCATCAAGAGTATGAAAAACTTTTCGTCTGCTTACATAAGGACTCTACAATATCGAGTGAACTTGATATTGGAAAGTTACAGCTAATTTCCTATATTTCCCAGGAATATTCAGAGGGAAACAAGATACCTCTGTTTTGTTGGGATTGGGATATAATCGCCACCAATTCTTTAAAATCTCCAAATCAGACGATAGTAGGTTTCTCAGAGTATGGAAATCCGAATGCTGGTAAGCAATACAATGTCATCAGCATAAACAAATTTCTGAGATGATGTCATGGGTAAATCACTGAGATATAAATTAAAAAGTAAAGGAGCTACAACTGATCCTTGTGGAAGACCGTTGTGCGGGTACAAAATTAAAAATAATAATAATCACCCGCTTAATGAAGGGCAGCGGACTTCCTGAGTCGGTGGTTATACTAAAACAGTAGATCCAAAAATTATCTTTGGTAGAAAAGATGTTTGCAAGGTGAATAAAAACAAGTTTGTAGTTATAATAGAATTATGTATTCACAGATAAGAATAGGTACACAATGTTCGGCACTTGAGATTACACTCACAGAAAGAGTTTTTAGGTGTCTATAATAACCAAGGATTTGAAACTCTTTGCTCAATCTAGGCACTTCTGGTAATATAAATGATAAAGAGATTTGACCTTATTTGTTGTTTGGAGTTCACCACAGCTCTGCTTCAATCGTCGGGGGTAGATTTCTCTGAATAAGGTGCAGGCACTTTGGATAAAGCTTCACAAACTTCCACTGATGAATTGTGCCTTGGCGATGTGTAATTGCGTCACAGGTTCACAATTCACAACCTTTTTCTTTTACGTAGAGAATTTCAACTGAGTAATTCACATACACATGAACTAGGGTAGCTAACTGACCCGAAAACAGATTATTTTGAGAGATCTTTAGAGGAACTTGTAGTTCTGAGTGCCGTTATAGACTCGTGAAAGTAAATTGATAAAAGGAGAACTTACTTGAGTACTGTGAACGAGAGCGTCTTGAGAGATAATTTACTTCAAGAAGTGACTACCTTGAGAAGTGTGGGGAGAATGAATTTACTTGATTAAAAGAGGTCGGAAGTGTACAAAGTTAAGGTAGCTAAGTTTAGGGATTTCCAAAATTCCGTCCGACAGAAGGCGTTCTTGGAAGTGACGGCCGCTACCCCAAATTCCAAGAACTAACCTTTGTTGATAGAATATCGCAACAACCGTTTTCCAATGTTTTGAAATTGCTACTCTTCTTGTCAACAAAAACACAAACCCATCTATCAGATAACATATATTCTAATAATCGTACCATTTTCCCACATTTAAGATAGATATAGAGTTTGAAAATTAATCCATCTTTCCACACAGTGTCATATGCCGAAGATAAATCAATGGAAGCAGCCCCTGTTTTCAACCTATCATTGGAGCCTGATTCTATGAAAGTTGTAAGGCTGAGAACCTGATCTGAACAATTCCTATTTTCCCAAAGCATCCCTGGAAATTTTATAGAGCATTCTCTATAGAAGATACAATTCTAAAATGAATTAACCTTCTAATATTTTGAAAGGAACACTCAATGAACTGATTGGTCGAAAACTACTGGGGTCACAAGAATTTTTTCGTCGTTTCAAAATACCTATTACTTTAGCCTTACACGGAATTCGGATGGAAAGTTTCCTGGGTTCTTTCAAAAAGATACATGGGATTTATTTTTTATCTGCGAAGCCATTCAGAATGTGTATTGTTGACCGTTCTTTGTTTATTCAATTAACGATTATCATGTTTCACTCACATTCCTATATATATTTTGAAAACATGATTTTCATTTGTCTTAGTTGGGATTAAAACAATACCATCGTTTGAAATGTAGGTATGTTTAGTTGCAGAACTATCTACCGTACAATGTTTTCATTGAATTATAACTCATACCAATTGGATATTTTTAATGTAGAACTGACTGCTGAAGTGGTACTGACCGATGTCATCTTGCATAAAATGACAAATCGTACGTTTGGAGATGCTCTATCTAGAAACTCATCCTTATCATCGGGTGACAATTTCATTCCTCTCCCAGAATAGAAATCTACAACACGATTATGCGAAACGGATATCCCTTCGATAACTTTTAATCATTCGAATGGCTTTCTGGTGGATTAATACTCGTTCGTTGAGGCCATTTTCCTGAACAAATGCAAAATTTATGATGAAATAATACGAGTTTTCCAGGAAATTGCGCCGATGCTTTTTTCTCGTGTCGCTTCTCCCTTGTAATTCGGGGATATCTTTATTCCTTCGGGGCATTATGAGTTCAAGAATCCATGGCAGTTATACGGGATATTAAAAGAGCACGAAAAACGTTGCTATACATTTCGAATCGGGACAAAAGGCGATGCTCCAAGATTTATGCTTCGGAAGAGAAAAGCAAGAGGGATTACAGAGGTTTTTCGCGGAAAATCAACAGGCTATCTACTCCGCCGGAATGTTTTATGACTCTCAAATACAAGGAATACTCCTCGGTTTTCGCAAAGAGGAATCTCTCGCATTACAGCAAGGCTCATTACATGCGAGAAAGCAATATAAAAAAGTGCTTCGTCTTTCAAACCCGAAAAAAATTCCTTACGGATACAAAACGTCATTTCTGCAATATCCTTGAAATATGTCGATAGGAAGAACATCCGATCAGTGAAAATATATAGTATCGAATGGTATTTACCCTATATAATTTCTGATAGAATAACAGCATTTGATTTGTAGGGTTTAATATTATTCAATATACAGGGTTATGATGAAGTAATGGACAAAATTCACAAAACGTACAACGATTACTTTTGAAAAAATTGCAAAATCACGTCAAACGGTGTTTTATAATAAGCAACTCTTGACATAAGTCACAAAAATAACAAGTCAAAGTTATGACGTCATCAACATATTTTTTTAATGTAAAGCTAAGATTTTTACTACATTATGTGATAAAGCTTGTTTTTTTACACTAGGAAAAAATAGATGCAGTAGAGCTAACGTAAGAAAAAAACGAGAAAATGAATAAAAAACGAAATAAACATAAGTTTAATAATAACTTCTCAATCAACTAAACAGTCTATTAAACCAAAACTATTTCTTATAGGAATTGTTCAAACTGTGTCCCGTTTACCAATTGACATAGGCTAAGACGATGGTAGACCGCATTTACAGAGTTTTCGATCATCTGCGGAGTTATAAGAGTCATTTCGTGTCTTATTTGTTCCATTAAGTCTTTTAAATTTTCTGGCAGGTTAATGTAGATCCGACTTTTCAAATGTCCCCACAGAAAAAAATCAAGGGGGGGTAAGATCAGGTGACCTAGGTGGCCACTCCATTGGTCCACGTCTTCCAATCCACCGTCCTTCAAACTGGTTATCCAGAAACCTTCGAACAGTAAGACCATAATGTTGTGGTGCGCCAACTTGTTGGAACCAAATACTGGGATCCAAGTTTTCCCCATTATATGGATCCAAAAATGCCGCAAGTAGGTCCGGAAGCACTGCCATACGAAGATGTTCCAAATATCGTTCAGCTGTTGAATTCCCGCTAAAGTAATAAGGACCAATAAATCTTTCCCTGGCGATTCCTACCCAAACATTAATTTTTTGGGGGCGCTGGGTGTGTTTTGTCTGCATCCAGTGGGGATTTTCCCGAGCCCAGTAGCGACAATTGCGTCAATTTACAGAACCACTTAGACAAAACGTTGCCTCATCGGAAAATACTACACTATTAACGTTTGCATGCGTTTCAACCACTTGTCGATGCATTTACGCCACTCTGAGCTATCTCCAAAACATGCATTCTGAACTCATCAACCGCTCCTTCAGGAGTCGAAGAACGTTGACCTCTCATTTTATTTCATTATTATTATTATTTTAATAAAAAGAAGTTATTCGGTGCCAAGTCAGGACTATACGACGGATGACTGATCAAATCGATGTTTTGAGTGCTCAAAGTTGTTTCAACCGATGTTTTAGAGCTCGCATTGTCATGGTGAAGGGTGATCCGTCTTCGGCTGTTGGTTTTCCTGATTTCTTGGAAGACAACTGGCAAACAATAAGAATAATATATATATATATATATATAAATTAACTTCATTGATCCTTTTGGACATTGTAAAAATGTATAGGACAAGATAGATCGCCGTTCCAATAGAGGCCCAGAAACTTAACGTAGCATCTCGACTGCAATACTGTTTGTGTTCTATAATGAGAGGATCACTTGGCCTATCTTGATTCTGAAACCTGACTATCACCGACTTCGTCAAGTCGAGTATGTGGAGATTACTTCTTCACATCCCTACAAGTATAAGACCATTTCTCTCACACCAATCAATAAAACATTGTATTATGATCTCGCATACCATCTTCAATTCCTGTTGACTTTTCGCTGATGTGTACCACTCAGAATAGCCTGTCCTGTTATTCCGAAAAACACAGGCGACCATTTGTTTGGAAGTGCTTCGTGCGCGAGCAACTTTAGTTGAATTTGGCTCATCTTGAAACACCCATACGGTTGACTGCTGTTTACTTTCGGGCTCATACGCTTAGATCCACGATTCATCACCTGTCACGATGTCAAAAACGTGCTTCGAAGCACCGCTATCGTATTTTTGGAGCATTTCTTTCGACCAATTGACAAGAGCCTTTTTTACGCGATTGACAAATTGTATGGGATCCAACGCGAATAAATTTTTTTGAATGTCAAATATTCATGAAATATTGAATGTATGCTGATCCCACGTCAAGCTTTACGAAAGAGCTGTCAGTTGGAAAATTGCAACACTAGGGTTGTCTAATCCCGAAATTCTCGTATTAAGATGATATTATTCCATGAATCATTGTTGTGGATGATCATCCGGTGTTTATCTCTATCTGATATCGTGTTATGTAAGATCAGTTTTTAACTTGGACGCAGCAACACACTTCTCTAGGTTTTTCTCTCATTTCAATCTGTATTGTGTATCGTTGATGTTCGCGTCGGAGTTTGAAACTTAGAAATACTGTTAGATGACAAGGAATTAGAGGTACTTTCATATTTTCGAAGAATATTGATTATAATTTCATTTCAAAAATTAATTTGTTTTCATTTGATTTCCAGTGAGGACGAAATTGCATAAAACCACTGAGGGAGTTCGTGGTTTGACCTCGAAGATGAAGAGAAACATGGAAACATCAGAACAAAATAAAGGTAAGAATATATTTTTTCAATATGAAACAAATAGAATGATTTCGGTTTAATCCCTTTGATTTAACATGATAGATTCAATATAAGATACATTAGTTCATTGAAAAATCGAAGTCTTTGTTCAAATTTTCGCTATATCTTTCAAGCTAGGCGGTTCTAAAGAGATGACAGTTTTAATTTCTGATAATTTGTACCAAATGGCATTCAACGCAATTCAACTATTAATTTTGTTTTTATTACACTTAATGTCTGAAAGACTAGTCAATATTTTGTATATAAGCTATTTAAGGTTTGAGTATCGATCCAGTTTCTGTGGCATTTTCAACATATTGTGGCAACAAGATTTTTGAGCGCTTGCGCGACACGAAGCTGTGGTTTAGCTCACAAATATTTGAAATTTTGAATGTCGAACCGTCAATAGACTCAAACGATTTTACTCGACTCTGTAGGGAAAAACCCTTGGTCAAAGTCGAATATGTCTGGTCGACAATATATCGGGTGTCCCAAGGTAGGTGGCCAATTAAATTATTATCAACTATTCATACAGACTATTTCAAATTTTATAGATCAAAATACGTTTATCTGAATTACATTTCTGAAATACTTTTAATTCCAGTATGGCCTGATTTATGGAAATTTGGCAACAGCTTTGTTATTTCAAATGTTAAATTTTTTTTATAACTTCATAAAAAATTTAACTTATTTTTTTCACTTTCCTATATCTATCTTTAAGGATTTTAGAGTTGTGAATTTTTTTTTATCCCAAATCAAATGTGAGGGTTACGACAATTGTTTTATTTCGCTCAATATTCAATATATCCTTCGAAATTAGGCATGACCCAAGACAAAAGTTTGATCTGAGCCAGCGTTTCCGAGTCTTAGTGTCAGTTGAACAGAATAGTCGAAAAAAATTACCATTCGTGAACTCACAAAACTTGAAAAACATTTATTGTTTAAAAAATAAAAGTAACCTCCGTTTTTTTATAAACAAATGGATTCTCTCAATATTTGTGAAAAAAATTTTTTAAATTTCTTGACTGTTATTGTTAATAGAAAAAAGTTTCTTTGATAATTATTTTAAATCGTTTATACGAATTATTTTTCATATACTAATTGTTCAAATAATTAGGAAATAATTTTTTTTAATCATAATACACAGTTCACTACAAATTAGTAAACAAACAAAACTTTTCTCGTTCACAATTTCATCCATATAATAATAGCAATAAGATCGGGAACCAGTGAAAAAAATCAAAATTGGTCCCGTCAGGGACCCGCGAGGCGTAGCCGAGCGTGAGGCCCGCAGGGCCGAACCCGAGGCAATCTTAAAACAGATCGAAAAGGCGTATCCTCTTCTAGGAGAAGCGACCCCGAAAACCCCCCCGGGCGCTCTTAAAGTGCCCGAAATTTTCAAACGAAAAAAGGAAATAGGCTCCGAAGCCAGAACGCCCCGGGTCCGGGACTCACCACATATTACGAGAGCGAGGACGTCCGGTTTCCTTAGAACCCATTAGAATTCCGGAGCCCCCCTATTTCTAGGCTAAAATTTCGTAAGTAAAACGGCAATTTTTAGTTTCGCCAGTCCCGCGAAACGTCAAAATCACCCATGATGCTTTCGCTCAATGCGGGCGCTACAAGCCCCTAAACGCATTTTCGGCGGTAGAAAATGAAACTTGAGGAAATTCCCCATCTCTGGGTACCAATTTTCATATCCAAGTAGCGAGATAAGGCCGCGAATTCTTCATTCCAAATTCGGCAATTTTTACGGTAAAATGAGGCAAAATGTCACAATTTCTCATACGATTCCGATGATAGCCGAACGCGAGCTTCAAATTTGAAAATACGGCATCAATTTTTCGCTCGATATGGGCGGTGGAAGATTTTTTGCGCCTTCCAAGCACTCGAATAAGAATCTACAGGAGATTCCGAATCTCTAGACAGCACCCGCAGTTCACGACTCTCAAGAAAAGTACCTCAAATAAGCGTTTCAAAATCTTTATTTTCGACTCGATTTGCGCGCGAATTCATTGCCCTCTCCGAGCTCCGATTCAACTTATGATACTCTATGTTAAAATCCGACACACTTAGTTTATTCAGGGAAAAACGGCTAAGCACTCTGTTCATGAATACACGTTCAGACCTTTTTCGAATAATTTTTATTTTACCTTTGTGAAATTGATGGAATTGAAACGATATTCTTTGGGTTTATTTTTTATGGAAAAATTATTTTCGATTTATATACAGGGTGTTACATAGGAGCTTTATCGAATAATGCTTATACTGCCTTTGTGGAATGCACCGATTGCGATCGATTGATATACGTGCTGTGCACATTGACTTTCACCAGAGTCTTTCTTCGAGAGATTTTCCGTCTGAATTTCTTATGGAAAAAGCACCCACTGCGAATCCATTATATAGTGGGCGTCCCAAATGCATTTTTCTTCATGGTTTTTCTCGTATGGGATCTAATTACGATAAAATGTCATACAGGGTGTGCGATTTACAATGAATTTGCGATCGGGTGATATACGGGGTGAGCACTTTACACACTGTCATACAGGGCGTGCAATTTACAAAGAGTTTACGATCGGGTGATACACGGGGTGTGAAATTTATAAGTACTTTTGTTTCTTTGCGTGCTTTCGTTGTTTTTTTATTTCTCTGGGGTGTTTCGCGTGACTTCGAGTTTTTTTGAGCGCTTTCAAGTTATATGTATTCTTTCGGGTTTTTTCAGGTTCCTCTGGATTTTTTGTGTTACTTGGGGTTCTTTCGTGTTTTCTCGCGTTGTTTCGTGTAATTTCGGTTTCTTTCGTGTAACTTCGGTTTCTTTCGTGTTTCTCCGGATTCTTTCGTGTTTTTTCGCGTTTCTTCGTGTTTTTTCCAGTTCTTTCAAGTTTTTTCGCTTTCAACGGGTATTTTGACGTGTTTCGTGTTTCTGCGCGCTTCATTGATGTATGGGCCCTATTGATCTGTGGTCTATATTGATCTATGGTTTATATTGATCTATGGTCTATATTGATCTATGGTCCATTATGATTTATGGTCTATATTGATCCATGGGCCTATTGATCTACCCGCTTACTTATTTTTAAATTACAAAATTATTCCTTCGAATCGAAATACCGAAACAAATTTGTTATATAATTTTTGTTTATTATTATCAAAATAGTTTTTTGTCGTTATTTTGATGCACATGGATGATTTTGTAATTTTTTAAATATCAGAAGATAGTGAATAATTTGTTTTTAGTAAATTGTTAATTTAATAAACAATGAAATTGTTGGTGGAAAAAAATTTTTGTTTCAGTTTGTTGACAGGAAAAAGGTCAGGTTTGTTGAAAAAAAAAACCACTTCTTAAAACAAGGCCGACTAGTTTCGATTTTTAATCTAAAATCTTCAGGGCTCTAAAATGAAAAAAGAACAAAAATTATTACATTATAGTATGTACAACAAGTAACAAAAAGTGACAATGGCGAAAAACATCAATATCAAAATTATCAATTTTATTAATCAATAGAGAATGCTGAGGAATAGAGATATCACAGTGAGAGAAAACGGAGGAAATTGCAATGTTTACAGTAATTTTTTTTTCCTATTCAAATCTTATAAATATACTTCGGTTACTCGTTATAATGGAATTGTTTAAATAAACACAAGAAAACAAGACAATGAAAGATCTGGAATCTGGAATTATGGAATTCACTTACAGTTTTATAATGGTCTGAGTCATGTAATAAATAAATGAAAACAAATACACCTCAATACACATGGAAAGAGTTATTACTGGAAAGGAACTGACAGATTGAATTCAATAAGTGTTAATACATTGTCACTTTTTGTTACTTGTTGTATATACTATAATGTAATAATTCTTGTTCTTTTTTCATTTTAGAGCTTGTTTTAAGAAGTGGTTTTTTTTCAACAAACCTGACCTTTTTCCTGTCAACAAACTGAAATATCTTCCAACGAAGGTCTTAAATATACAAAAAATTTTTGGTTTACTAGTTTGTGGAGACTTGTTAATTATGATTTTAAAAAAATGTTTATTTCAAGTTCATAATTTCTTCTGTTTTGAAAAAGTGTGTATCAATTTTGACGGCACTATTTGGTCATGTATAATCGAGTATTTATATTTTGCTCACCTTCGTAGGAATACATATAAAAATGAGTAAACAAAATAAATATTATATAATTATTCCAACGATAAAAGTATGAAAAAACGTTCCTGAAATACTTGGTGGAAACTTCCCTCAGCTTCCGATGGTTTTTTCCGGAGACTTGAATATCAATTTTGCAGATGAAAAATCAGAACCATTAAGAACATTTAATTTAGAAAAATTTAAATCTATAATATAAAAATGAATCGCAAAATGTGTTGGTAAGCGCATAACTCAACAACGCCTGGACCAATTTGGCCAAATCTTTTTTTAAAATGTTCGTTGAAGTTCAAGGATGGTTTTTACGGCGAGAAAAATTAGGATTATTGCTGGAAAAACCCTAAAATAGCCCTTTTCTTTTTCCCATACAAATGATTTTTAACTAAAACGTTGTCAATTTGAGCTTTATTGCTATGGTATAAAGTTCATATAAAATTACAAGCACTCACTGTTGTTTAAGCAATGTAGGTGTGTTCCTAACGTCAAAGATCATATCTATGTTTGCAATTGCTTGAAAATGACGCTCATTGGTATCAAACTCTCGATGATGCTGTAATGTCATCACACGCTCATCAAATTGTTTTCTATAATCATATCTACATGCTTTCCATCAAACCCAATTGATTTATGGATCAAGTACAAAGATTATATGTGTAGTGATATTTTGTATCAAATACGGAATAGAATGGGAAATCCAAATATACAAATTAGTGAAGGAATTTACAATGAAGCATTGATTTCAATTGAGGACATGTGCTTGATAATGTCAAACAATCTATTAATTCAATTAGGCCTGACCGCGCCCAATCGTCCAATGCATGACGCTTTTAACCAAGAGTTGCATCGAGAAAAACTGTATGATCTCAACGCTTTGAAAGAATTGATTCAAACAAATCTTCCACTGTTAAATGAACAACAGAAGTATGTATTTGAAACTCTTATGAAAGTAACAAATGATGAAACTGGAGGGATTTACTTCTTAGATGCACCTGGTGGTACAGGAAAAACTTTTTTGATTTCATTAACATTAGCAACAATTCGCTCACAAAATAAAATTGCACTTGCACTCGCTTCGTCGGGAATCGCAGCAACTTTGCTTGAAGCAGCACTAAAATTGCCATTAAATATGCAAAGCAATGAAACTCCAACCTGCAACGTTTCGAAGAACTCTGCAATGGCAAAGGTTCTGCAGCAATGTAAATTAATTGTTTGGGATGAATGCACGATGGCACATAAAAAATCTTTGGAGGCTTCAGACAAAACCTTAAAAGATCTACGGAGCAATAATAACCGATTTGGTGATGCAATGATTTTATTAGCAGGAGATTTTCGTCAAACATTGCCAGTGATTCCACGATCAATGCCAGCTGATGAACTCAATGCATGTCTAAAGTCCTCCAATTTGTGGAAACATGTCAAAATACTTCATTTATACAAGAATATGCGTGTCGAGTTGCAAAATGACCAATCTGGAAACATATTCTCTAAACAACTCATTGACATTGGTAATGGCAAATTTCCTATAGACATGTTGACTGGCTGCATTAACTTTCCTCAAAGTTTTTGTCAGTTAACTCGATCAAAAGATGAACTTATTCAGAAGGTGTTTCCAGATGTTTCTCAAAATTACAGGAACCATGATTGATTGAGCGAACGAGCTATACTGTCTGCAAAAACCATAGATGTAAATGAATTAAATTTCAAAATTCAAGAACAAATTACAGGCGAATTGAGGATATATAAATCAGTTGATTCGGCTACTAATCAAGATGATGTAGTCAACTATCCACCGGAATTTTTAAACTCACTGGATTTGCCAGGATTGCCACCTCACAATCTTCAATTAAAGGTTGGATCGGTGGTTACAATGTTGCGAAATATCAACCAACCGCGTCTTTACAACGGTACACGGTTAGCGATAAAAAAATTACTGAACAATGTGATAGAAGCAACTATACTCAAAGGAAAGTATAAAGGAGAAGATGTTCTCATACCGCGCATCCCAATGATTCCGACTGTTGTGCCATTTGAGTTCAAACGACTACAGTTTCCAGTGCGGCTTGCTTTTGCTATGACTATAAACAAGTCCCAGGGACAATCATTAAGTGTTTGTGGTATTAATCTAGAAAACCCATGTTTCTCACATGGTCAATTGTATATTGCCTGTTCCCGTGTTGGGAAACCATCAGATTTGTTTATCTATGCGCCAGGTAATCAAACAAAAAACATCGTATACCACAAAGCACTACAATGATAATAATAATAATTATGATTCACATGATTAACAATAAAGCGATTATTTACTTTTAAATCCTTATATATGTTTAATTTAATTATTTTTTATTCACAACGCCCTATCACCAGGGTGACGGTTCTGTTCAGGAGAATTTTTTAAAATACGTAGGCACAAAAACTGCCACATTACAAATCTTTTTGACAGGACGAAGTCTGTCGGGTCAGCTAGGTACATATAAATAACAATGAGACTGACCAATAAGAATTACTTACAATAATAATAATAATGATAAACTATTATTGTAATTATTTCTATTTCTATGTAATTTTATGTTGTCAAACAAATCTAAAGAGACATAATTTGTTATTTCAATTGATACTTTGTATTACCATTTTTTTTATTTTACGTAATTATTTCCTGAAATATTGGATTTCCTAAATACTTTCCTGTACTTTAATAAAATCTAATCAGTAATATTCAAGAGGAAAATCAAGAAAACCTTCATAAAATTGAGCACACTTTTTCTTTTACAAATTGTGTCGATTCTACATAAGCCAAAGGAACTTCGTTCCTACCTGGTGTCCCACAACACCACATCTTTGTATTTTATATCATACTCATTTACAATTCTTCCCATTTTTCCTGATAAAACTTCCACATAAGGAATGAGGGTTTTCGTGATTTGGCCTAAATCTCCTCGTGTTGTGTCATTATAGGGTTCAAGTTGATTTCGTTTCTATCTTTCCCAAATTTTTTTTGGAGATTATTGTTCGATCTAACTTCAAACCACAGGTTGTACAAATTTTATCAAATTTCAAAGTTCAATCTTGACAATAGGTGGAAATAAAAAAATTTTCGGCTTTTCAAAAAGCTGATTTGCCTTAAGAACGGTAAAAGAAGTTAATAGATAATAATACATAATGGAACTTACCTCAATAATTAATCTACACGGGTTCCATAATCATGAATTTTTCGTCATCAACTCTTCAATCAACCAGTATATATTTTATATAACCCATAATCGAAATTCGACATGCCTCAACGGGTGTGTTGATAATTTTTTCTTCGTTGAACCAAAACAACATCGCGTGCCAATCAGAAACAGACAGTTTCATTTCCAGCTTCAAACCTTGTGTAAACCCACCCTAAAGCTACGAATTATGTCTGTTGCTGTCGCTCAACCGTAATGATGCACAAGTTAACTAGCTGCATTTTTCCTGTGCTCTAGCGTGAAATCAATATTTATCTTAAATCTTGCCGGAGGAACCTCATTGTTAGGGGTTTCCAGATATACTCAATGTATGATTTTGGTATCTATACATTCAAATATGCTCACCATCAATAACTCGATATACAATTTATAGAAACAGTCGGACAGGTCGATTTTTGATATATATATTCTTTTGAGCTATTGGCTTACAAATTGGCTTAACAAATGTTAGCTGGGGTTGGTGAAGGGGTCCCATACAATTCGGATTATGACATAAAAGCCTAAGGAAAAACTCCAGTAAAAAAAACCCCTGGCTCCCAGCATTAGTATTGTTGTGTGTACAGAAATAAACTCAAAAATATTTGAGGGACTTCTTTCTTCAAGTGTGGTCTGCAAGTAATAATCACAGGCTTCTTCAAATTGCACATATCGAATCTGAAAATAAAATGACAAAAGCAGAAAAAAGAACTGAATACAGAATATACATATTAAATTCTTTTAAAATTTATAACCCATTCCAAGAAAGAATATGAAACATCGTGAATAGCTCTGAAACAATCTTGAAATTTATATATGGGACAACTATTAATGAGATGAGGTATTGTTTCTTAAGCATATCCGCATTCACAACTTGCGCTTGGAACTGAGTTTCATCTGAATAGCATGCTATTGGTACCACCATGACCTGTTCTTAAACTATTAAGAACTGTCCAAATTTTTCTTGGAAGATCAAAAGCCGGAATTTTGCACAAGGATCAGAAATGAGATTATTATTGAACAGTTCCACTCAATCTTCCATAATTCTTCATCGATTATGTTCATATTGAAGAATATATTATACCAGAAAGGTTTACGTGACTTCACTCTTGGAATTGTATTTTGTGGAATGTATGAAATAACTCGAAATAAATTAAGAATTCAGAGCTGCAGTCTGTCTACGAATATGGGGAGGGACAATGTTAGACAAAACTGGTAACCAATGAACTTGTGGTGCCAGTAATTATTCTCATGAATGTATTCAATTGTGCACCGATTTTTTGTGTATGTGCACTATTAAACCAAACAGAGCAACAATACTCAGCTGCAGAAAAGACTAGGGCTAGAGATGCTGTGCGAAGTGTGGAAGCATCAGCACCTCAAGAAGGTCCAGCTAATTTCTGAAGAATATAATTCCTAGTTTTCAGTTTTAGACTCAGATCATTTAAATGAGCCTTGTAATTGAGAGATGAATCTAATTTAACTCCTAAGTATTTTGGATTGAAATCATGTTCGATAGGAGAATGATTGAAAGTTACAGCTAATTTCCTGTATTTTTCATGATTATTTAGATGGAAGCAAGATACCTCTGTTTTGTTGGGATTTGGATATAATCGCCACTCAATAAAATAATTCTTTAAAATTTCCAAATCAGATGACAGTATGTTCTCCAGAGTATGAAAATTCGAATGTTGGTAGGCAACAGCAATGTTGTCAGCATTTAACGGAGCCATTTGGGAGCTGTTCCTTCAAAAAAAATGTTATCAACGTAAATACCCTGTATGGTTCTCAAAGGAATTGATCCACAGTATCAGGTTAAAAAAGCACTATCTGAAAATGTGTAGGAAACACGGGTTATTGTTTAATCGCGAGCGATTCAGATTTTTCAGAAAATCTGTCAAACCTGTTATTGACATTTATATAGGGAATTCGTCTGAAATCCCAGGATAACTTCCGAGAAGAATAAATCGAGAATACCTGGACGAATGCACTTTGAGGAAAAGTCCTTGACTAAACCTAAAGATATAGTAGATGCGTTCGCGATGCATTTCAGGAGTATTTTTGTGGATGGTTGTCAGCTGAATGTTAACACTTCGGCTTCTTTAAGGCTGAAGAATGCGTCTACTGTTGGTCCGGATGGTATCCCGGTCAATCTCGTGAAATCCCATATAGGTCTATTTCTTCAGCCGTTGGGAATACTGTATAACCTCATGATAACGTCCTGAACTTTCCCGAACACCTGGAAAGTTTTCTTCTTGCTTTCATCGCTGCAGTTTAATGTTCCTTGCATCACATCAAGGGAGCACACAACGTTTCGCATCGACGTGCCCAATTCCTGTCATCTCTTCTTCTGCCCGCTGACAACAATGTGCCAAACTTATAATAATATTACGAATACAGATAAATTTTTTCGACCGAGGTCTCGGTTTCGAACCTCGGTGAGTCGTGCACTACAAAACTGAGTGCTGGGTATTTTGCAGCCTCTTGTGGTGATTTTGGTTTTTTTTCTATTCTCTTTGGTCCGCGGCTCATCAACGATTTGTAATTAGTTATTATAGTCTTTTTGTGTTGTTTTTTAGTTGGGCTTTATTTGGCCTGTTGGATGTATTTATAGTAAATAAATAAATAAAATAAATAAAAAGAAGTAAATAAATCACTTAGATATGAATTGAAAAGTAAAGGAGCCAGAACTGATTCTTGAGGAAGACCATTTTCCAGTGTTTTGAAATTGCTACTCTTACTGTCAATAAAAACACGAAACCTTCTATCAGATAACATATTTTCTAATAATCGTATCATTTTCCCATACTTCAGAATGGGTATAGAGTTTAAAAATTAATCCATCTTTCCACCCAGTGTCATATGCTGAAGATAAATCATTGAAAGCAACTCCTGTTTTCAATCTATCATTGAAGCCTAATTCTATGAAAGTTGTAGGGCTGAGAACCTGATCTGAACAAATTCTATTTTTCCTAAAGCCTCCCTGGAAATTTTGTAAAGCATTTTCTATAGAAGATTCAATTCTGAAAAGAATGGACCTTTTCAATATATTGAAAGGAACACTCAATAAACTGATTGGTCGATAACTACTAGGATCACAAGGATTTTTTCCTCGTTTCAAAATACCTAGAGAGAGAGAGAGATATATAAACTTTATTGATCATAAGTACAATCAAAAGGCTATCGACCTAAGTCTTCCTGCCAGTTAAATAAATTTTCATTTACAAAGATCTCTGTTTTTATTGTAATGATTTTAAGTATTCAAATACTGGGAGTGCTGGTAGTTTTGCTTTTGGTGGTATTGTACCTTGATAGCTGTGAATAAGTGGGTTAATAATATTTATGTTATTCTGGTTGGTGATGAATTTTCTGTTGAGGTGTTCAAGTCATTCTAGTATCGGTTCCACTTCTGTAGTCTCGTAGAGTAGTTGATTAGAAGGGTTGTGGAGTGAATTGTTTGGGTGTCTCAGTTTTGTGACCTTTCTAAGGCATGTTCCATCTGCAACTTCTATGTCTTTTGTTGTTGAGTTTGGCGCATTCGAGAATACTGTGTGTCCATACTCCAATAAGGGCCTGCATATCATCTTGTATATAGTGGTCGCTGTTTTGGTACCGATTCCTAGTTTCTTATATGTGAGTGATCTAAAATGTCCTGCTCGAGTGATAGCTGCTTTCTTTTGTGTTTTTATGTGGGTTTTGAAATTTAATTTGTGATCTATTTTGATGCCAAGATATTTACACATGTTGGTGGGTGTAATTGTGCAGTTTCCAAGTTTTGGAGTTGGGTTTGATTTTGTGGTGAAAAATCAGAAGTCTTGTTTTTGTAGGGTTTGCTTGAATTCTCCAGCGTCTCATCCATGCCACAGTGACATCTGTTAGTCTTTGTAGTTTTTCCATACAGCTGTTAATAGTGGTGCAATAAGGGTTGTATCATCCGCAAACTGCAGCATATATGCTTGTTTGTTAATATGGTGTTCTGGTTCTTCATTGTGGTTGTATATATCGTGACAATATAAATTAAATAACGTCGAAGAGAGTGGGGAACCTTGTGGAAGTCCCTGCATTGGCACAAATGGTTCTGAAGTTTCAGTTTTCACTTTAACTTGAAGAGTTCTTCTCGATAGAAATTTGGAAATGATTTTCAGGAGGTATATTGGGCATTGTAGTTGGTATAATTTGTATAGAAGTCCGCTGTGCCAGATACTGTCGAAAGCTTTTTGGATGTCAATAAATAGGGCTGCTGACTTTTTCCATTTTTCTTATTACACTGAATATTTGATGTTAAAATTGTAAGAGGGTGTGTAGTGGAGGTTTGTTTGGCTTTTAAATCCAAACTGATATGAAGGAATACATTCTCCTACTGCTTTACGGATCCTTTGTGTATGTATTTTTTCAAAATTTTTTCCCAACACTGGGAGTAACGTTATTGGTCTGTAATTTTCTATTTTTGAATGATCTGTATTGGCTTTTGGTATCGTTATAAGTATTCCTTTTTTCCATTCATTGGGGAAATAATAGTTGGTAATGCAGAAATTATATATTTTGTTTATATGGTTGTATAAGGAGGTCTAGTTTCCTCAGTATTTTTCTGGGAATATTGTCATATCCAGGTGTTGTATTTTTTCCGTGATGTAGGGCTTTGTAATATTCTTCTTCCGTGATTGGTTCCATGTTTGCTTCTGCCTGTATTTGGGAGAAGGTGTGCCGATACCAGTATTCTATCCTATCATACTGTTCATTTTCAAAGTCTGCGTTGGTAGTTTTTTTGTAGATTTCTTGATAATGTTTAGCAAATGCATTAGTGATCTCTTTATCATTTATAAGTGTTTTACCGTTGACCTATATTGGATCTGTGAGATTATGTGATGTGTATTTGCTTAATTTCTTGATTGTCCTCCAGTATGTTCGTCCCTTCTGTTCCTCTATTTCTTTGCATGCTTCTAAATACTTATGGGACCTGTAGGTTAAAATGAGTTTGTGGATGTCCTTATTGAGATTGTTGTATTTTATTTTCAAATTGCTGTCGTTATTAATTTGAAATTCGCGATATAATTGTTTTTTCACCCGTATTAACTTGAGAAATACCTATTACTTTAGCCTTACGAAATTCGGAAGGGAAGATTCCTGAATTCAGAATATTGTTATAGAAACACAATAACTAAGACAAGGCCTTTTTCCTAAATGTTTGATGTATTCAGGATAAATTCCGTCAACACCTGCTGCTTTTCGAGATTTGGTATATTTGATTGCAGCCCTAAATTTATCTATATTGAATGGAGGTGACACATGTTCTAAAGTAGGAGCTGATCTCCTGAATATGTGTAATTTTTTCTTCATATTCTTCATTTTAATTTGGGATATATTAACTGATTCAGATACATCAACTAGTCGGCGAGCGATTAATCTTGGATCAATTTTTGTTGATGATGAAATTTTTTGACCACTGGGGGCAATTAAAATGAGAATTTCCGTATACTTTTTTGTCAGAGTGTATACCTATATATTACCCACTGAACTAATTAAACTTTGGAGAGAGCAGCATTCACCGTGCTCTTAGTTAAATCTTGTCTCCATTAATATAACGCTCATCATTATAATGGCTGAATTCACATCACCAGTATTTGAACAATCGTTATCTTCAGGCGATCTCTGCCACTGTGTACTCTACACAGAGAACCTTCGGTAAATATTGACAGGCAACCAGTTGAAACGTCAAATTAGACTTAATGCAGCATCAGTATTCTGAACTAATTGATTGTTATCAATTAAATTATTGCACTCAACCTTTCGGTGATGAAAATTTCATTTGATTCGAAATTAATTTATACGTAACTTGAATAATTTGGCACTTGAAATTGGTATTGATTACAGGTGTAATAAAGGATCTAGAAAGCTCATATATTCATTGCGAACGATTAACAAATTACGAAAAATTCGCTTTGAAATAATGTTCTGATAAGGAAACAATGATTGCAGAGAAATCACATATAAACATTGCGTTCAGCGATAACTGTCATTATGTGTGATAGTTGCTTTGGTGCGATAATAAGCCAGAACTGCGAAGTTATAGGTTTATAGCCATGAATTTAAAAATCAGAATCAGTTATTATGGCGAATAGCCATTTAATGATATACGACGGTATAAAATTCAATACATGACACGTTGTTCGAAGGGATATATATTTCAGTTCTTTCGTACGTGCCTTCAACTCATTTTCATCGGGTTTTTAATGGTACTTTTAATGAGAGTTGCAGTCAATCACCATTACCCACTTAAACGATTTTATCTGCAGACACATAACTTTTTCTCTGTAAAGACTACTAAGGACTTTATGTCGCACATCGAGGACAATCCGTTATTACGGTGAAACTGGATCGACCAAATCCTATACTACAAGAATTCTGGATTATAAAATTAAAAAATAAAAGTATTTCATTGAATGAGTGATGAATTTTTCAATTCAAACAAACTGAATTTGTTTCTTGTTTCTATGTTTTAAGCGTTCGACATTGTTCACTTTATCTTTTAAATAGGTTGCAAAATTAGTCAAATTGCCAATAGGTTGCATATTTTGGTTTCTCCCTACAATTCGGGTTTGCAAGAAATTTAATTGTCCAGCTAGTGGTTTTACCAGGATATACGGTCGAAGATATACGGGTTAGTTCCTGAATAGTGTATTTTATTTTTTGTAATAATATAATTTATTCCTCTTATAATCGTAGAGATTTTTCTGAACAACAATGAAATTTAGTGATTTTTATTTGTTAGCAAAAAACAGAGCATTTTCCAACTAGTAATTTTGATTTTATTCTTGCTCACATTATTTAATTAAAAAAGTCTTTTTTGTAGTAAGTGTAAAATTTACACTTGCAAGAAAAGACTTTTTCAGTTAAATAATTTGAATTATGGAAAGAATTCTATTTTAAGCCAATTTCATTCTTTTATAATTAACTCAATTTTTCATAAGATCATAGAATGCAGTTGTAATTTTCTGTGTCGATTTGTTGAGCGAGATAATACTCTATGCTTATATTCATTTTTATACAGTTTGCGGCATCTCACAAAGTAAGTTATAACCATGAATTGTTTAAATTATTATTAATGGAATATAAATGCTTAATGAGAGAAAACTGTTATAAATAAATCTCGAACACATGTGTCGTATTCTATTTCATTTTCTGTAGTTTTTTTTTAATTGTTTGATGTGATAAGAATGGAAAATTCTCTTATATTCATCAAAGAACACAGTGTTTTCTAGAATAAATATAGTTATCTGTGATAGTTTCAAGAAGTGTAAGACTATAATCGTCAATTTTAGATATTTTGCTCGCATTTCAAATTTCACTAGTGAAACCGAAATTTTCACAAAAATCACACATGCTAGGGTATTTACAGAAAATTTAATTTAATTCAAAATAATATGTTTAAGTTTACCTGATTCACCATACCAGTGATTTTTAGCAAATCTACGTCCAATAACAACAAAGATGTGCTAATGGAGTAGTACGAGCTTTGCCTTCTATACAGGGTGTTCTAAATTACCATAAATGTACCCTTCGAAGCCCCATAGCTTTTTTTGCGTGTGCTTTTACATGCATTTTTTTTATTGTATTAAGTCTACATGAGTGTGTGTTTGAAAAATAACGTATTTATTGTTACAGATAACACCACAAAATTAACACGTAGGCCTTTTTATTAAAAAAAAATTTGAAAGTATGAAAACATCTCCACTCCTATTGAAATTTAAAAAAAGTTACAGCTATTACAAACGTAGTTTTATTTTAAAATGTTCTTTGGTTTATAACGTTGCTAACCATATGCTATTTACGTAAGTCAATAAAAATAATAATACTGCAAATAAGGTTTCTGTCAGAAGAGTGAAGAAAGTCGCACCTAAATAAAAGTACGGATTTCGACACAACACAGCGAGCAAGGAAATTTTACCTGTCCGTTTTAGATGCTTGTGAATTATTATTACTATTTCTGTCCTTAGGTTGAATTGGGTTAGTAGCCGCTGACTTGACCCTACCGTCATTCGAGATTTTAACTGTCTCTGGTGTTGGAGGTGTCTGTGCCGCGTTGTTCGGTTTTTCAAATTTGTATTCTTTGTTTTTGTTACATTTATCGACTTTTTGCTACTGTTGTTTTAATTTTGGTTGTTGATATGCCTAATTTCACCAACGTTGAGTATGCTGATATGGTGATGGCATATGGCAAGGCCGATGGTGTTGCTCGTGCAGCTCAAAGGATTTATCAAGCCAAGTTTCCTGATCGAAGATTACCCCATCACGAAACATTCTCGACGACTTATCGACGATTAAGAGAGACTGGAAACTTAAATTTTCAAGAGCCTCGGGCCAATGTGAGGCAACACCATGTAGCAGTTGACAATCAAATACTTCAATCCTTTGAAGAAGATCCAACTACAAGCATTCGTGTCGTTGAACTTTGAGTTTCCAGTCTCTCTTAATCGTCGATAAGTCGTCGAGAATGTTTCGTGGTGGGGTAATCTTCGATCAGGAAATTTGGCTTGATAAATCCTTTGAGCTGCACGAGCAACACCATCGGCCTTGCCATATGACATCACCATATCAGCATGCTGATAAAATGATTAACATTCATTTGGTACATGAATTCGAGGTACCAGGATCAGTTGCGAATAAATAGATCATCGACATTGGAATTAATTTACCATTTGGAGTTGAGTGACATATTTTTTCTACCAGAACCTCTTGATATTTCCAGAATTATACATGGAATAACTGCAGTAGAAGTACATAACGACATGAACAATGTATGAAATTTGCCCACCTGGTGTATATCTCAGGGCAAGCCATGGCTACGTAACTGTACCACCGTGATGGTGGGTATGAAGGAAAGTGACCTGCCTATCCTTCTTTCTCAAGAATAACGTACAATTCTCACTGAAAATCCCCTATTTATATCCTAGCGTATTTCGGAATAGGAGAACAAAACTAATAATTCAAAATCGCTTCATTGTTTTTCAAAATATTCCCCATTAAGATCTATACACTTTTGCATGCGTTTGAACCAATTGTCGAAGCACTTTTGCCACTTAGACTGAGGTATCTCCAAAACATACATTCTGAACCACTTCTTCAGGTGTCGAATAACGTTAACCTCTCATTTTATTCTTTACGTACGTAACTGAAAAGAAGTCAATCGGTACCAAGTCAGGACTATACGGCGGATGACTCATCAACAGGTTACAGATCTTCAGTACTTACGATAGCGAGATTGATTATGAAATGATGTTCATTAAATCTTAATCTAATTAACATGAATTCAAGACCTTAAATTATGATAGCTCAAAAAATATAATAATGATGGACAATTTTTTGGATGTCATTTAAAGACGTGAACATCGAAGTGGAATCTTGAGAGCTAGGCATATGTGATATACAATACAAGCTTTAATTTAAAATCAGATTACTTAGAATAAGAACATATGTTCGGTGTTAAAAGATTTTGTTATTCACTTATATCTAAGTTTGAAACGTTAGTCACATTTCTTGTTTTTTTCTATAGAAATCAAGTAAGAATACATTGTGCTCAAGAGTTAATATCCTTCCTAGAGTTCATGGAGTTATCATATTGTGATATTCTCACCATTTCCATAAATGTTCTTTTTTGAAATTAGGTTCTGAATCTAATATTTTTATATTTTCATAATCAGGATGATGATCTTCAGAATTCACATGATTGGTAAGAGCACAGGAATTTTTAAGAGTTCTGATATTGCTTTTGTGTAGTGTTATCCTTTGTTGAAGTTTGGTGGAAATCTGACCTATGTATATTTGATCGCAATCCTTACATGGAATGCTATAGACAACATTAGATTTATTTAAGATCTTATCTCTGTCTTTCAAATTAGTGAATATAGACCTAACTGGTTTTACATTTTTTGTTGCAATTTTAATTTTATCAGGTGGTAGTATTCTTTTGAGATTATATGTAAGGGTTTCTATGTAAGGTAGTGTTAGGTATAAAAATCTTTTAATAAAAAACGGTTATCCTATTAACTTAATCAATAAATTATTATTCAATACACCTAATGATCTACCACCACGATTAGATGCTGATATACAACCTTTATTACCATCAGAACAACAAAGATTTTTATACCTAACACTACCTTACATAGAAACCCTTACATATAATCTCAAAAGAATACTACCACCTGATAAAATTAAAATTGCAACAAAATGTAAAACCAGTTAGGTCTATATTCACTAATTTGAAAGACAGAATAAGATCTCAAATAAATCTAATGTTGTCTACAGCATTCCATGTAAGGATTGCGATCAAATACACATAGGTCAGACTTCCACCAAACTTCAACAAAGGATAACACTACACAAAAGCAATATCAGAACTCTTAAAAATTCCTGTGCTCTTACCAATCATGTGAATTCTGAAGATCATCATCCTGATTATGAAAATATAAAAATATTAGATTCAGAACCTAATTTCAAAAAAAGAACATTTATGGAAATGGTGAGAATATCACAATATGATAACTCCATGAACTCTAGGAAGGATATTAACTCTTTGAGCACAATGTATTCTTACTTGATTTCTATAGAAAAAACAAGAAATGTGACTAACGTTTCAAACTTAGATATAAGTGAATAACAAAATCTTTTAACACCGAACATATGTTCTTATTCTAAGTAATCTGATTCTAAATTAAAGCTTGTATTGTATATCACATATGCCTAGCTCTCAAGATTCCACTTCGATGTTCACGTCTTTAAATGACCTCCAAAAATTGTCAATCATTATTATATTTTTTGAGCTATCATAATTTAAGGTCTTGAATTCATGTTAATTAGATTAAGATTTAGTGAACATCATTTCATAATCAATCTCGCTATCGTAAGTACTGAAGATCTGTAACCTGTTCACCAATTGATTTTTAATAATTTGCAGCACTCTTGAAAAAAAAACATTAATTTAATTGTCCCAATATATTATGAGCTTATTTTTCGATATACTAAATTGCTCAAAAATATGAAATCCAGTATAATGCAGCTGTACAGCAAGAACCAACGTGGAGGTGTAGAGCCTTCCTGCCACGTGTGGGATGGGAATGATGGGAATGAAGGAAATCGGATCAGATCAAGTTGGAAATTTTCAAAATAATGAAATAAACTCTAAATAAATAAAATAAACTCTAAAAAAATTAACACTGAATAAAAAAATTGAAAAGGCAGTGTAAAATAGGATATATTCTGAAAGTTATAAGTGAAAATTAATCTAAATTGAGTTCTTAATATTAAAATTTTTTGTAAATCAATGGAATTGTACGATTTTTCTGATCAGCGAAATGATCTATAACCTTGTCAATAAAAATATTTTCGTCCTGTGATTTTATGAATCATTTTTCGATCGAAATTTTAGCCATATTACTCAGCCGCGCTTGTCCAGTTGTATTTCTAATATAATTTTTAATCCATTTCAACGCAGAGAAACTTCTTTCTGTGGAAGCAGTTGTCACTGGCAAAAAAATTACAAGACATAATAATTTAATGAGTTCCGGCAAACAAAATTTCAAGTCCGTATCGTGAAAAAAACTCAACATTTCATAGGGATTTGTACAATTTTCTACTATATCGTTTCCGTACAGAACAGTTAATTCGCTCTTCAGTTGATTTTTATCAAAAATATTATATTGTGTTGTCAAGTCTTTGAGAAGCTGATGAGGGAATTCTTTTTGGTATTTGGAGAAATTTGAGTTTTTTAAGAGATCGAAGAAATGTAGTTTTTCAATGTCGCAAAATTTAACTTCTATTTGAGCCATTATAATGTCCAGAATTTGAAAAAAATATTGTCTCAACTGTTTTTCTTTATCTGCAAATTCAAATCCCTTACGACGTTTCGAATGTAAATCTGCGGTATTCAGTTTTCTATAAATTGTATCGAAATACGTGCCGTTACTCCTGAATTCACGTATTCTATTCAATGTTGTTTGCAGTAAATTTCTCGCCTTTAAAATGTCTATATTATTATTTTGTAAAGCAGAAAAAACAGTATCGGTTTGATCAAAAATCAATACAAACGTTTTTAAAAAGAATATGTTTTGAGCATCTTCTAAAAAAATTTTCAAACCTATTGCTTCCCTAATAGATTTTTGATCAAAATCGTGACTATTACCATTGATTATGAAATAAAATGTTTCAAGTAACTAATCTCTATTATTGACAACTGTATGAACGGCTACTGATGTGAAATTCCAAAGAGTTGCCACATTCGAAAGAATACGTGTTCCTCCAATTTGTTCTAACACTTGGGTACGCTTTGTTGATTTGGAAAAATATGATGAAAATCCTGACAAGGTTGAGAAAAAACTTTAACATGTTGAATTGAACTGCAAGCATTACTCAAACCAAATTGAATACATGCACTGTAAAAAATAAAATTCTGCGCTCAAACTCCTCAGGAGTTTGAGAATTTTTTTTTCAATCAAACCATTTTAATTTGAATTAATCTAAAATTGATTACTCCAAATGAACTATTTTTCTTGATTAAAACAACCTAGTTGATTATAGAGAACAGCTAAAACATTCGCTTGAAACTTTTCACATTTCAGCGAAATGAAAGAAACAACTGATTCAACATAAACATACAATTACAAGAAATTGTTTATGCACTTGTCTCAATATCCATAATTGATTGATACAAATACATTATTCTAAATAGGTTTTAACGAAACCATTCGTTCGTTTCATTTTTATTTGTTCAATAGAACGAAGGTACGGTTGTCCTAAATTCTGTCAGTTGATGCAACGACTACAGTTTCTTGAGACAAGAATCTCGTGAGATTATATTATTCGCCTCATTTACTTGAAGAAAACTATAAATATTTGAATAAAATTGAACATATAATTGTTGCAATATGAAGTGACATTTGTAAAAAAATATTGCGTAATTGATTTAATAAAACGAATTAATTGTAGCAATTTTTTTATATTGGCTGCAATTAAATCAAAACTCTATCTCTTTTATATTAAAGATATCCCATTTAAATGCAATTATTTGTGCATTTTACTCACAATATTGTTGTATTCGGTGATAAAGATGACATGGAATTCATGATGCGCAAGCTAATTAAAGAATACGAAGTGGGGCTTAAATGTCAACTTAGAAAACCAAATATCTTTGTGTTGGTGGAGAACCGGGTGATCTGGTATTGGATGATGACAGGGATGAGATGATAACCCACTGCCTGGACTATAGCTATTGTAGCGGCAGCAGGGAGTGTATAGGGATCTCTTGGCGGCACTCTATATAGCCACGCATAGCTTAGTTCACAGCGCTTCGGTAGCCTAGAGGTTTGCGCTCCGGTATTTATTAATATAAAAAGAAATTATTGTTCTGTGAAGAAAAATAATGATTACATACAAATGTTTTTTTGTTTTATCAAATTATTCCTTTGCTAGTGTCAAAAACCCTTCAATTTAGCTCAAATCAATCAGTTTCTTAACCCAAGAAACTTTCACTTGACATAAGAGATACTATCATTTTTATCGACTGAATTCTCGACCCATTCAACTAAGATCCTTTAAATCAACTACAAATCGAGTTTCAGTGAAATGTAATATTTATTTACATGAAACCAAAATTTGTATTCTACGAAAAGTATCAATAGTTACATACTAATTAATATTACCGTTGGATCAAATTTTTTACCACCTGAGTCAATAACTCTGAGCTTGGTTGAAACTAATCAGTTTCTTAGCTCAAGAAACTTTTATTTAGGGTAAACGCCATTCTCAACCGTAGAGGGCAGTGTAGGGTCAAATACTTTATGCATTTGGCCGTATTCAAACGTACGGAGTACTTGAGACAAATTAATATGGTTTGAGATGAGGAACTATTTTTACAGTGTGTGCATAGCAATGAGTAAAGATTGCTTATGGTGCTATAGATTTAATTTTGCTTGTAACCCGTTCACTTCTCCGGACATAAAACTCACTCCGTCAAATTTTCCGAATTTTGAAGATAAAAAATTGAAATAGATCGTCAGCAGAACGCCCAGAACTAACATCATAAAATCCCATGAAGCGCTCAACAAGTTGGTCATCTATTACATAACGAAAAAATGACTGATAACTGGAAATGACAGCTTATATCAGTTGTTTCATCAACTTGCCAAGAAAAAAACAATGATTGTGAAATTTCTTCCTCGATTTGTTTATTCACAACAAAAGCAACCGAATCAATTAATTCATTTTGAATGGTTTTAGATGTACCAGAAAATACCGATTTACTGTTGGTGTCATTTTCTAAAAAGGTTTTTAAATTCGTGTCAAATTTACTAACAAGAACTACCAATTCTTTGAAATTTCCGCGATTTAAAGATTCATTTGATTCATCGTGCCCCCTTAAAGGTAACTCTTGCATACAAAGGTGCATCGTAATATCTATTAAACTTCTTAGAATTTGTCGATTTTCTTTGACTCTAGCATTGATATTTTCAATTTCTATTTGACGCGCATTTTCTGTTGCTGTGGCGATATTTTGTTTTTGCTATTTCATAACGGTAGGCTTGCAATTAGATGAAATATGCTGAGCATTTTTATTGTGTAGCGATAGACCCCGAGATAAATTTTTCAAATCACTAAAACCACTTTTCGACTAAACTCTGTCGGAATTTCCATTAGTTGCTGCGAATAAAATGCACGGCCAACAAAACTTTTTTTTCAAAGTAATACTTCCAGTAAGCCAGTTGTACTTGTCATACCACGTATTTTGGAATACCCGATTTGATTTACCGACCCCACCACTAGACACTAGAGATTTACTCAAATCTGGAACAGGTCGCTTAACTTCCTTAATTAAATATAATTTATCATCATACAAATGAGTCGAAAAATGTTGCTTATTTATTAAAAAATTAACAATATCACAAGTACACCGAATATGTTCCTTAGGAATTTCAAAAGGTTTACTATTACTAGGTCCCGCTGAATCCATTTCGCGATCTGGTAGTCACTTTCGATAAAAAGATTTATATTTCGGAAAAAATTCACCTGAAAAAGATTATTATCATACGCGATACTTAGCAAACGCGATACCACTAAATAACGATGAAGTGAACTAACCTATTTTCCGCTTCCCGATTAACTCGAATGAAAACTTGAGGCAGGCCTCTAATTCCTCGAAGCCGCCTTCAAAGCCGTAGATATGTTCTCACCGCTTCGACGCAGATAACCCGCTGGACATCGCAAAATTGCCAAATTGCAAATTGCCAATAGGTTGCATATTTTCGTTTCTCTCTACAATTCGGCTTTGCAAGAAATTTAATTGTCCAGCTAGTGGTTTTACCAGGAGGTCGAAGATATACGGGTTAGTTCCTGAATAGTGTAATTTATTTTTGTAATAATATAATTTATTCCTCTTATAATCGTAGAGATTTTCTAAACAACAATGAAATGTAGTGCTTTTTATTTGTTAGCAAAAAAACAGGGCGTTTTCCAACTAGTAATTTTGATTTTATTCTTGCTCACATTATTTAATTGAAAAAGTCTTTCCTTGTAGTAAGTGTAAAATTTACACTTACAAGAATAGACTTTTCAGTTAAATAATTTGAATTATGGAAAGAATTCTATTTTAAGCCAATTTCATTATTTTATAATTAACTCAATTTTCATAAGAACATAGAATGCAGTTGTAATTTTCTGTGTTGATTTGTTGAGCGAGATAAAACTCTATGCTTATATTCATTTTTATACAGTTTGCGGCATCTCACAAAGTAAGTTATAACCATGAATTGTTTAAATTATTATTAATGGAATATTAATGCTTAATGAGATAAAACTGTTATAAATAAATCTCGAACACATGTGTCGTATTCTATTTCATTTTCTGTAGTTTTTTTTTAATTGTTTGATGTGATAAGAATGGAAAATTCTCTTATATTCATCAAAGAACACAGTGTTTTCTAGAATAAATATAGTTATCTGTGATAGTTTCAAAAGTGTAAGACTATAATCGTCAATTTTAGATATTTTGCTCGCATTTCAAATTTCACTAGTGAAACCGAAATTTTCACAAAAATCACACATGCTAGGGTATTTACAGAAAATTTAATTTAATTCAAAATAATATGTTTAAGTTTACCTGATTCACCATACCAGTGATTTTTAGCAAATCTACGTCCAATAACAACAAAGATGTGCTAATGGAGTAGTACGAGCTTTGCCTTCTATACAGGGTGTTCTAAATTACCATAAATGTACCCTTCGAAGCCCCATAGCTTTTTTTGCGTGTGCTTTTACATGCATTTTTTTTATTGTATTAAGTCTACATGAGTGTGTGTTTGAAAAATAACGTATTTATTGTTACAGATAACACCACAAAATTAACACGTAGGCCTTTTATTAAAAAAAAAAATTTGAAAGTATGAAAACATCTCCACTCCTATTGAAATTTTAAAAAAAGTTACAGCTATTACAAACGTAGTTTTATTTTAAAATGTTCTTTGGTTTATAACGTTGCTAACCATATGCTATTTAAGTAAGTCAATAAAAATAATAATACTGCAAATATTGTTTCTGTCAGAAGAGTTAAGAAAGTCGCACCTAAATAAAAGTACGGATTTCGACACAACACAGAGAGCAAGGAAATTTTACCTGTCCGTTTTAGATGCTTGTGAATTATTATTACTATTTCTGTCCTTAGGTTGAATTGGGTTAGTCGCCGCTGACTTGACCCTACCGTCATTCGAGATTTTAACTGTCTCTGCTGTTGGAAGTGTCTGTGCCGCGTTGTTCGGTTTTTTAAATTTGTATTCTTTTGTTTTTGTTACTTTTATCGACTTTTTGCTACTGTTGTTTTAATTTTGGTTGTGGATATGCCTAATTTCACCAACGCTGAGTATGCTGATATGGTGATGTCATATGGCAAGGCCGATGGTGTTGCTCGTGCAGCTCAAAGGATTTATCAAGCCAAATTTCCTGATCGAAGATTACCCCATCACGAAACATTCTCGACGACTTATCAACGATTAAGAGAGACTGGAAACTTAAATTTTCAAGAGCCTCGGGCCAATGTGAGGCAACACCATGTAGCAGTTGACGATCAAATACTTCAATCCTTTGAAGAAGATCCAACTACAAGCATTCGTGTCGTTGCTCTTTGAGTTTCCAGTCTCTCTTAATCGTCGATGAGTCGTCGAGAATGTTTCGTGGTGGGGTAATCTTGGATCAGAAATTTGGCGATAAATCTTTGAGCTGCACGAGCAACACCATCGGCCTTGCCATATGCCATCACCATATCAGCATGCTGATAAAATGATTAACATTCATTTGGTACATGAATTCGAGGTACCAGGATCAGTTGCGAATAAATAGATCATCGGCATTGGAATTAATTTACCATTTGGAGTGGAGTGACATATTTTTCTACCAGAACCTCTTGATATTTCCAGAATTATACATGGAATAACTGTAGTAGAAGTACATAACGACATGAACAATGTATGAAATTTGCCCACCTGGTGTATATCTCAGGGCAAGCCAAGGCAACGTAACCGTACCACCGTGATGGTGGGTATGAAGAAAGTGACCTGCCTATCCTTCTTTCTCAAGAATAACGTACAATTCTCACTGAAAATCCCCTATTTATATCGTAGCGTATTTCGGAATAGGAGAACAAAAACTAATATTAATCATTCAAAATCGCAAACATAGACTGAGGTATCTCCAAAACATACATTCTGAACCACTTCTTCAGGTGTCGAATAACGTTTACCTCTCATTTTATTCTTTACATATGTAACTGAAAAGAAGTCAATCAGTACCAGATCAGGACTATACGGCGGATGACTCATCAAATCTATGATTTGAGTGCTCAAACATACAGGTGTTTGGTTTTCCTGATTTCTTGGAAGACAACTGGCCAATAAATGGATGTGTACCACTCAGAATTGACTGTTCTCCGTTTTCCTAATGGTACGATTGCAACATGCGCATTGTTTCCGAAAAACCAGGCGACCATTTAGAGCTGTCAGTCGGCAGATTGCAACTCTATGGTTGTCCAATCTCGAAATGTAAAAGGAACCCTCATATTTATTTATGATTTCGATGATTTAAAAGCATATGGAGTTTTTGAACTTGGCAAGAAGCTATGAAATCTCTTTTTTAATTGGATTTTAATGCTCAAGTTAATTCTAATGAAAACTTGAGTTCCTACTTTCAACCTTTTTCTGGGTTACTTTAAATAAGACGAGTTTTTTCATTCAAACAACATTCTAGACAATCATTTCACAATTACAATGAAACAATAAAAAAAACTACAGAAAAATCAGTTAAAAAAATGAAGTAGAATACGACACATGTGCTTCAGGATTTGTGTATAATATTCTTTTCTCATCAGGCATTCATATTCGATTAACAATAATTTGAACAGTTTTTTGTTAGAACTTACTTGTGAGATGACGCACCCGGACAAATGAACATGTTACTTTGAAATCAGTTAATAATCCAAAAACTAGCCTCAAATATAAGCATTATCTCCAAAAATTAAAACTGGTAATCAAAAAAAAAATCGTTTGACCACGCTGTATATTGAAGAGCTCGTTTAATCTGAAATTTAGCGAGACGAAAGTAAAATATTTATTTATTTCAAGTAGCCCGAAGGAGGTTATACCAATAGTTTCCACATCCCTCATGTTTTAGTGACTGGTACTTCTCAGCTCCACTTCACAATCACGCAAAATGACAATCACACATTGTTTCCCCTAATGACAATTTAGGACCATCAATATTTGATATTCCACCCTCGGTTCCTAAGGCCTCTCGCCCACCTAATGCCTATGATTTTTCAATGTTTGCTCTCACTTAGTTGGAACGCAGACATAATTTTAATAAATACGTTTCAGGTGCCGTTTGTTTGTCTTTGCTTTATCGGTACGTTTTTCGGTCACATATCGTTTTGCAATAACGGATGCCTTAATTATACGGGATCTAATGGACTTACAGTGTCACCGGAAATTATTCTCATTTTTCGGATTATTATCCTGTCAAAATACAAGGATGGAATTTGTTTAGATTGTCAGCCGGACGTTAGCAGCTATTTTATTCTTTTATTCCTGCTACTTAGTTATTTGTGTCCATTTGAATACATTCAGCACTATATACAGGGTGTTTCAAAAAAGGTGACCCTCTCTAGGAAAGATAGAAAACAGAAAAATAATTGGGGATGCTCAGAAAAAAATTTTCGTAACGCGATCCGTATTCAAGATAAAGGGCGTTGAAGAAAAAAAAATTATACACATTTTTGAAATTTTGCAGAAACGAAAATTTCATTAAAATGTTGCCAGTAGTTTCTGCAAAATTTTAAAAAATGTGTATTATTTTTTTCTTCAACGCCCTTTATCTTGAATACGGATGGCGTCTGAAATTTTTACTGAGCAAACCCAAACTCTTTTTTCAGTTTTCTACCTATCCTAGCGAGGGGAAGTCACCTTTTTAAAACACCTGTATTCGGAAAGAAACACAAAAGAAAAGAACATTTAGGTTATTACTTCATTCAATAATTTTTTGTAATTATTTATGATGGCAGCAGAGGACAATTCGAGATGATGAACTTACTAATATATTTTTTTATACAGGTTGTTTCTGAGTAGATGCTACAGATTCGAAAGGGTGATTCTTGAAAATAAATGAAGGGGAGTCATTCATGTGACTTTTTTTCAACACCCTTATTCCACCAAGTTAAAGCCTCTTAATATTAGATGAAAAAGTTTGTTTTTATTCAATATATCCACTTCAGAAAAATTTACACCAATGAAATTTCACAGATATGATGCTGATTAAATTGCAGTTTGGATTTATTCATTACCCTTAAATGTAATCGGAAGGAGCTGAAAAATAACCCCTATAATATTTTGCATCACAACTTTTCAATGTAAGCCAAAGTTCAAAGAATATATATATAAAATGTGCCCTTATTTTCATATTCAAAAATTTTAAAAAACAAAGACACGCAATCTCGACTTTCCCAATAATATTTGTTTTGATCACAAATGAATTAAGAACTAGTCAGACTCATAAATACAGCGAGGCTAGAATTTATTAAGACGAAATCACAGGCAATTAAACTACTCAAAGCTGCTATTTCATCACCTTCAGTTATCTGCAAATTTCATTTCTTCAAAGTGGATATCTCGAAAAATATAAAATTTCTTTACTTAATTTTGAAGGGTGTAAACAAAATGTTATATGAAAGTTACAGCCCTTATAAATTAAGGTCTTGCCGGCATATTTGATTCTCTTCAATGAATGTTAACCTCCTTCTTTGATTAGATGTAAAGACAGCATCGAGTTTGGCATATGGAATCAAATTTTTAAATAAGAAATTATAGGTGCAAGTGTTTTACAGCAAATAATTTTAAGGGTTGTTTTTCCATCTCTTGATTATTATTTTACGATAAAATTTTGCAAAAAAAACACTCGGAACTTTTATAAGCATAAGTTATGCAATTAAATCAAAACTCTATCTCTTTTATATTAAAGATATCCCATTTAAATGCAATTATTTGTGCATTTTACTCACAATATTGTTGTATTCGGTGATAAAGATGACATGGAATTCATGATGCGCAAGCTAATTAAAGAATACGAGAAGTGGGGCTTAAATGTCAACTTAGAGAAAACCAAATATCTTTGTGTTGGTGGAGAACCGGGTGATCTGGTATTGGATGATGACAGGGATGAGATGATAACCCACTGCCTGGACTATAGCTATTGTAGCGGCAGGGGAGTGTATAGGGATCTCTTGGCGGCACTCTATATAGCCACGCATAGCTTAGTTCACAGCGCTTCGGTAGCCTAGAGGTTTGCGCTCCGGTATTTATTAATATAAAAGAGAAATTATTGTTCTGTGAAGAAAAATAATGATTACATACAAATGTTTTTTTTTTGTTTTATCAAATTATTCCTTTGCTAGTGTCAAAAACCCTTCAATTTAGCTCAAATCAATCAGTTTCTTAACCCAAGAAACTTTCACTTGACATAAGAGATACTATCATTTTTATCGACTGAATTCTCGACCCATTCAACTAAGATCCTTTAAATCAACTACAAATCGAGTTTCAGTGAAATGTAATATTTATTTACATGAAACCAAAATTTGTATTCTACGAAAAGTATCAATAGTTACATACTAATTAATATTACCGTTGGATCAAATTTTTTTACCACCTGAGTCAATAACTCTGAGCTTGGTTGAAACTAATCAGTTTCTTAGCTCAAGAAACTTTTATTTAGGGTAAACGCCATTCTCAACCGTAGAGGGCGGTAGGGTCAAGTACTTTATGCATTTGGCCGTATTCAAACGTACGGAGTACTTGAGACAAATTAATATGGTTTGAGATGAGGAACTATTTTTTACAGTGTGTGCATAGCAATGAGTAAAGATTGCTTATGGTGCTATAGATTTAATTTTGCTTGTAACCCGTTCACTTCTCCGGACATAAAACTCACTCCGTCAAATTTTCCGAATTTTGAAGATAAAAATTGAAATAGATCGTCAGCAGAACGCCCAGAACTAACATCATAAAATCCCATGAAGCGCTCAACAAGTTGGTCATCTATTACATAACGAAAAAATGACTGATAACTGGAAATGACAGCTTATATCAGTTGTTTCATCAACTTGCCAAGAAAAAAACAATGATTGTGAAATTTCTTCCTCGATTTGTTTATTCACAACAAAAGCAACCGAATCAATTAATTCATTTTGAATGGTTTTAGATGTACCAGAAAATACCGATTTACTGTTGGTGTCATTTTCTAAAAAGGTTTTTAAATTCGTGTCAAATTTACTAACAAGAACTAACAATTCTTTGAAATTTCCGCGATTTAAAGATTCATTTGATTCATCGTGCCCCCTTAAAGGTAACTCTTGCATACAAAGGTGCATCGTAATATCTATTAAACTCTTAGAATTTGTCGATTTTCTTTGACTCTAGCATTGATATTTTCAATTTCTATTTGACGCGCATTTTCTGTTGCTGTGGCGATATTTTGTTTTTGCTATTTCATAACGGTAGGCTTGCAATTAGATGAAATATGCTGAGCATTTTTATTGTGTAGCGATAGACCCCGAGATAAATTTTTCAAATCACTAAAACCACTTTTCGACTAAACTCTGTCGGAATTTCCATTAGTTGCTGCGAATAAAATGCACGGCCAACAAAACTTTTTTTTCAAAGTAATACTTCCAGTAAGCCAGTTGTACTTGTCATACCACGTATTTTGGAATACCCGATTTGATTTACCGACCCCACCACTAGACACTAGAGATTTACTCAAATCTGGAACAGGTCGCTTAACTTCCTTAATTAAATATAATTTATCATCATACAAATGAGTCGAAAAATGTTGCTTATTTATTAAAAAATTAACAATATCACAAGTACACCGAATATGTTCCTTAGGAATTTCAAAAGGTTTACTATTACTAGGTCCCGCTGAATCCATTTCGCGATCTGGTAGTCACTTTCGATAAAAAAGATTTATATTTCGGAAAAAATTCACCTGAAAAAGATTATTATCATACGCGATACTTAGCAAACGCGATACCACTAAATAACGATGAAGTGAACTAACCCTATTTTCCGCTTCCCGATTAACTCGAATGAAAACTTGAGGCAGGCCTCTAATTCCTCGAGAAGCCGCCTTCAAAGCCGTAGATATGTTCTCACCGCTTCGACGCAGATAACCCGCTGGACATCGCAAAATTGCCAAATTGCAAATTGCCAATAGGTTGCATATTTTCGTTTCTCTCTACAATTCGGCTTTGCAAGAAATTTAATTGTCCAGCTAGTGGTTTTACCAGGAGGTCGAAGATATACGGGTTAGTTCCTGAATAGTGTAATTTATTTTTTGTAATAATATAATTTATTCCTCTTATAATCGTAGAGATTTTTCTAAACAACAATGAAATGTAGTGCTTTTTATTTGTTAGCAAAAAACAGGGCGTTTTCCAACTAGTAATTTTGATTTTATTCTTGCTCACATTATTTAATTGAAAAAGTCTTTCCTTGTAGTAAGTGTAAAATTTACACTTACAAGAATAGACTTTTTCAGTTAAATAATTTGAATTATGGAAAGAATTCTATTTTAAGCCAATTTCATTATTTTATAATTAACTCAATTTTTCATAAGAACATAGAATGCAGTTGTAATTTTCTGTGTTGATTTGTTGAGCGAGATAAAACTCTATGCTTATATTCATTTTTATACAGTTTGCGGCATCTCACAAAGTAAGTTATAACCATGAATTGTTTAAATTATTATTAATGGAATATTAATGCTTAATGAGAGAAAACTGTTATAAATAAATCTCGAACACATGTGTCGTATTCTATTTCATTTTCTGTAGTTTTTTTTAATTGTTTGATGTGATAAGAATGGAAAATTCTCTTATATTCATCAAAGAACACAGTGTTTTCTAGAATAAATATAGTTATCTGTGATAGTTTCAAGAAGTGTAAGACTATAATCGTCAATTTTAGATATTTTGCTCGCATTTCAAATTTCACTAGTGAAACTGAAATTTTCACAAAATCACACATGCTAGGGTATTTACAGAAAATTTAATTTAATTCAAAATAATATGTTTAAGTTTACCTGATTCACCATACCAGTGATTTTTAGCAAATCTACGTCCAATAACAACAAAGATGTGCTAATGGAGTAGTACGAGCTTTGCCTTCTATACAGGGTGTTCTAAATTACCATAAATGTACCCTTCGAAGCCCCATAGCTTTTTTTGCGTGTGCTTTTACATGCATTTTTTTTATTGTATTAAGTCTACATGAGTGTGTGTTTGAAAAAAAACGTATTTATTGTTACAGATAACACCACAAAATTAACACGTAGGCCTTTTATTAAAAAAAAAATTTGAAAGTATGAAAACATCTCCACTCCTATTGAAATTTTAAAAAAAGTTACAGCTATTACAAACGTAGTTTTATTTTAAAATGTTCTTTGGTTTATAACGTTGCTAACCATATGCTATTTAAGTAAGTCAATAAAAATAATAATACTGCAAATATTGTTTCTGTCAGAAGAGTTAAGAAAGTCGCACCTAAATAAAAGTACGGATTTCGACACAACACAGAGAGCAAGGAAATTTTACCTGTCCGTTTTAGATGCTTGTGAATTATTATTACTATTTCTGTCCTTAGGTTGAATTGGGTTAGTCGCCGCTGACTTGACCCTACCGTCATTCGAGATTTTAACTGTCTCTGCTGTTGGAAGTGTCTCTGTGCCGCGTTGTTCGGTTTTTTAAATTTGTATTCTTTTTGTTTTTGTTACTTTTATCGACTTTTGCTACTGTTGTTTTAATTTTGGTTGTGGATATGCCTAATTTCACCAACGCTGAGTATGCTGATATGGTGATGTCATATGTAGTAGGCCGATGGTGTTGCTCGTGCAGCTCAAAGGATTTATCAAGCCAAATTTCTGATCGAAGATTACCCCATCACGAAACATTCTCGACGACTTATCAACGATTAAGAGAGACTGGAAACTTAAATTTTCAAGAGCCTCGGGCCAATGTGAGGCAACACCATGTAGCAGTTGACGATCAAATACTTCAATCCTTTGAAGAAGATCCAACTACAAGCATTCGTGTCGTTGCTCTTTGAGTTTCCAGTCTCTCTTAATCGTCGATGAGTCGTCGAGAATGTTTCGTGGTGGGGTAATCTTGGATCAGGAAATTTGGCTTGATAAATCCTTTGAGCTGCACGAGCAACACCATCGGCCTTGCCATATGCCATCACCATATCAGCATGCTGATAAAATGATTAACATTCATTTGGTACATGAATTCGAGGTACCAGGATCAGTTGCGAATAAATAGATCATCGGCATTGGAATTAATTTACCATTTGGAGTGGAGTGACATATTTTTTCTACCAGAACCTCTTGATATTTCCAGAATTATACATGGAATAACTGTAGTAGAAGTACATAACGACATGAACAATGTATGAAATTTGCCCACCTGGTGTATATCTCAGGGCAAGCCAAGGCAACGTAACCGTACCACCGTGATGGTGGGTATGAAGGAAAGTGACCTGCCTATCCTTCTTTCTCAAGAATAACGTACAATTCTCACTGAAAATCCCCTATTTATATCGTAGCGTATTTCGGAATAGGAGAACAAAAACTAATATTAATCATTCAAAATCGCAAACATAGACTGAGGTATCTCCAAAACATACATTCTGAACCACTTCTTCAGGTGTCGAATAACGTTTACCTCTCATTTTATTCTTTACATATGTAACTGAAAAGAAGTCAATCAGTACCAGATCAGGACTATACGGCGGATGACTCATCAAATCTATGATTTGAGTGCTCAAACATACAGGTGTTTGGTTTTCCTGATTTCTTGGAAGACAACTGGCCAATAAATGGATGTGTACCACTCAGAATTGACTGTTCTCCGTTTTCCTAATGGTACGATTGCAACATGCGCATTGTTTCCGAAAACCAGGCGACCATTTAGAGCTGTCAGTCGGCAGATTGCAACTCTATGGTTGTCCAATCTCGAAATGTAAAAGGAACCCTCATATTTATTTATGATTTCGATGATTTAAAAGCATATGGAGTTTTTGAACTTGGCAAGAAGCTATGAAATCTCTTTTTTAATTGGATTTTAATGCTCAAGTTAATTCTAATGAAAACTTGAGTTCCTACTTTCAACCTTTTTCTGGGTTACTTTAAATAAGATGAGTTTTTTCATTCAAACAACATTCTAGACAATCATTTCACAATTACAATGAAACAATAAAAAAAACTACAGAAAAATCAGTTAAAAAAATGAAGTAGAATACGACACATGTGCTTCAGGATTTGTGTATAATATTCTTTTCTCATCAGGCATTCATATTCGATTAACAATAATTTGAACAGTTTTTTGTTAGAACTTACTTGTGAGATGACGCACCCGGACAAATGAACATGTTACTTTGAAATCAGTTAATAATCCAAAAACTAGCCTCAAATATAAGCATTATCTCCAAAAATTAAAACTGGTAATCAAAAAAAAAATCGTTTGACCACGCTGTATATTGAAGAGCTCGTTTAATCTGAAATTTAGCGAGACGAAAGTAAAATATTTATTTATTTCAAGTAGCCCGAAGGGGGTTATACCAATAGTTTCCACATCCCTCATGTTTTAGTGACTGGTACTTCTCAGCTCCACTTCACAATCACGCAAAATGACAATCACACATTGTTTCCCCTAATGACAATTTAGGACCATCAATATTTGATATTCCACCCTCGGTTCCTAAGGCCTCTCGCCCACCTAATGCCTATGATTTTTCAATGTTTGCTCTCACTTAGTTGGAACGCAGACATAATTTTAATAAATACGTTTCAGGTGCCGTTTGTTTGTCTTTGCTTTATCGGTACGTTTTTCGGTCACATATCGTTTTGCAATAACGGATGCCTTAATTATACGGGATCTAATGGACTTACAGTGTCACCGGAAATTATTCTCATTTTTCGGATTATTATCCTGTCAAAATACAAGGATGGAATTTGTTTAGATTGTCAGCCGGACGTTAGCAGCTATTTTATTCTTTTATTCCTGCTACTTAGTTATTTGTGTCCATTTGAATACATTCAGCACTATATACAGGGTGTTTCAAAAAGGTGACCCTCTCTAGGAAAGATAGAAAACAGAAAATAATTGGGGATGCTCAGAAAAAATTTTCGTAACATGATCTGTATTCAAGATAAAGGGCGTTGAAGAAAAAAATTATACACATTTTTGAAATTTTGCAGAAACGAAAATTTCATTAAAATGTTGCCAGTAGTTTCTGCAAAATTTTAAAAAATGTGTATTATTTTTTTTTTCTTCAACGCCCTTTATCTTGAATACGGATGGCGTCACGAAAATTTTTTACTGAGCAAACCCCAATTATTTTTCAGTTTTCTACCTATCCTAGCGAGGGGGTCACCTTTTTTTAAAACACCCTGTATTCGAAAGAAGCACAAAAAGAAAAGAACATTTAGGTTATTACTTCATTCAATAATTTTTTGTAATTATTTATGATGGCAGCAGAGGACAATTCGAGATGATGAACTTACTAATATATTTTTTTATACAGGTTGTTTCTGAGTAGATGCTACAGATTCGAAAGGGTGATTCTTGAAAAAAATTGAATGGGGAGTCATTCATGTGACTTTTGTTCAACACCTTATTCCACCAAGTTAAAGCCTCTTAATATTAGATGAAAAAGTTTGTTTTTATTCAATATATCCACTTCAGAAAAATTTACACCAATGAAATTTCACAGATATGATGCTGATTAAATTGCAGTTTGGATTTATTCATTACCCTTAAATGTAATCGGAAGGAGCTGAAAAATAACCCCTATAATATTTTGCATCACAACTTTTCAATGTGTAAGCCAAAAGTTCAAAAGAATATATATATAAAATGTGCCCTTATTTTCATATTCAAAAAATTTTAAAAAACAAAGACGCAATCTCCGACTTTCCCAATAATATTCATTTGATCACAAATGAATTAAGAACTAGTCAGACTCATAAATACAGCGAGGCTAGAATTTATTAAGACGAAATCACAGGCAATTAAACTACTCAAAGCTGCTATTTCATCACCTTCAGTTATCTGCAAATTTCATTTCTTCAAATTTTTTCTAAGTGGATATCTCGAAAAATATAAAATTTCTTTACTTAATTTTTGTGAAAATGTTATATGAAAGTTAACTTATAAATAAGGTTCGAAAATATTTGAAGTTCTTATAAAACCCTTATATAATTAGGAAGAATAAAACTATTCTTCATATTACTTCGTTGCCATATTTGATTCTCTTCAATGAATGTTAACCTCCTTCTTTGATTAGATGTAAAGACAGCATCGAGTTTGGCATATGGAATCAAATTTTTAAATAAGAAATTATAGGTGCAAGTGTTTTACAGCAAATAATTTTAAGGGTTGTTTTTCCATCTCTTGATTATTATTTTACGATAAAAAAAAAACACTCGGAACTTTTATAAGCATAAGTTATCGGTAAAATTTCATTATTCCCAATTTTGCCGAAGTGATTAAAATTTTTTTTTATATTTTAATAGGCTCTAACTTAGGAAGAAAAGGGTGCTTAACATATGAATTGGAATTAATGTTTTGCAGATGTTTGAAGAAGAAGCTTATTCGATTTTTTCAATGTATGAGTATGATTAATATTAAATTTTTTCGTGATCCAACTTGCAATTTTACGATTAAGGGTAAGGACATAAAAAGTTACTGATTGAGTCCAATGAAATAGGAAAATAGAGGCTCATTAAAAAGTACTGATGCAAAATATTATAGGGGATGTCTTTTTCAGCTTCTTGAGATTACATTTTAAGGCACCAGATAACTCCAAAATTCTATTTATTTAAGTTTCGTCAATTTTTTCACCTAATTTTAAGGGACTGTAACTCAGAAGTATGTTGAACAAAAAGTTATGTGAAAAACCTTGCCCTTGGAAATTTTCGCTTCAATTTAGGAATAATCTCTGCGATCGACTGAATTATCGTTCCAGGCATTTAAGGGTTGAATTTTCGTTTGAAGAAACACAATAAAATCTTCAATCGTTGAGCAACGTTTTAGCCTGTAATTTCCTGCCTTCCTTTGGCAATGAAACTTGTCCCCCCAAAAACATAAATAATCATGTGTTTTCGACGTAAAACGTATTATTCAAAAATGTTGCACTTTTTGACAAATAAAAATTATTCCGTCGTTGGTTGAGCAATCAATCAGACGAATATTCAAACACACATAATGTGTTTAATATCAAATTTATAAGTATTTGTACAGGAACCATTTTCCCATGACTATTGTCTTTTCCTTCATCTCCCATTTTTCTCACAGCCATCTCTCCAATAAAACATTGCCGCATATAACCATAATAACATTATTTGTCTGAGATATAGATCCCCATTGCTTTGAGGTCGTTGTCTCTTTCTTCAAATATATTCCTCTGTTTATTATACATCCTTGGCTAGGGTGACAACAACCATCCGTCTTTCTATACTAGTTCTAATGATGCGAACTGTATAGATTTATTAGAAAAATGAGAGTAATCTATCTAAAGATGAAAATAAAATTACCTCCCTAGCAGGCAACTTTTATATTTGCATAAACCGAAGAGGGTGCTGCATTCATGGAAAATTCAAATATGAGGAAAAACTGAATAATAAACAGTCAATATTTATTTGGACAATTCCTGGTGTCTTTTTGACAGAGTATTTATATATATATTATAAGCATTTTAAGTTTTCACATTGGGCCAATACCCCTCTGTAGTCTAGTTTAGATTGAATGAAAATTACCTCTCACAGCATCCATTATTGAATTTGAATTGTTTAAAAACATTATTTTCCCTCTAAGAAATGATTCACTCACTAATGTTTCATCAGATGATTATATCGATTTAATTCCATTCTGATATATCTCACCATTAAATAAATAACCTTTCCATAAATTATGACGGGCCTAACAGCGTACCATGGGGAACTCCGAATAGTCTGAGTTTATATTTTAAGAAACAACTGATCATTTCGCATTTTTATGATTTCAAAGAGTTTTTCAGTGTGTGTATTTTAGATTGAAGAATGAAAATTAGCTTGTCAAAGTTATAATCAATCAGGGATATGATTGAGTGTTGATGATTTTTATTTTATAATTTCCCTTATTTCGCGTAAAGATATCCATTCCCCCTACTGACTTTGATAGAGGGGCGTTGTCCGTAGACAAAAATAAACGAAGTGTAACAATGTCTGTCGAATATCAGGAAAACGCATAAATTGGTAAATCGATGCTGAAGTTATAACTTTCATATCTATAAGTAATGTCCCTGCTTTATTGCTATTTATTTTGAAAATGTGTAATATCGACATTGAATTGAAATAATGGACCATACAGTTGGTGAGAGATGTGAATAAAATTTTATATGCGGGCTTAGCAGTAACCTGCATACAGCGGTCCTCAAAATGTTAGATGGGTCCTCTCAAGCATAAAGAACTTTTTTTCTCGTTATTGATTTCAAGAAGCAGCAAGAATTAACTATAAACGAATTGAGATAACGAGAGAGTGATCTTGTTGAATAACAACAGTTTGAACTTATGAACAATTCGTAATAGTATTCCCTTTCGATAACATTATTTAAGATATAACTGTCAAGATTGTGGAAGTAATGATCCAGATGATCAATTGAAATAATCTCTTGTGGAAGGTTTTTGATAACATGTATATTTTGGCATAATTAGATTTATTCCATTTCTTGTGGGTTTCTCACTACAACTCTACAGATTGGTTAAATTGCATGAAAAACAAATATCACTTGAACTAAAGGTCCGTATCTTTCATAGGCTTTTTAGCAGATAAAATCATTCGTCATATTTTCTCCTAAATTGCACCATTCTTGAGATATTCGAAGTTGAAAGGAATTAAATCGATATAATTTTGTCCAAATTTTCTGATTTTCCCAAATCCAACTATGTGCTGAAATGATTCAATAATCAGATTTGTTCAATGTTGCCATATTTTATGTCTTTAAAAAATTTCTACAAAAGGTTGCGGAAATCACTTCAGTCTATGGTTCCACCACTAAACACTATAGATGAAATTAACCACTGAACAATTTTTGTCTTACATTCACTACAAAATCTAAATTGCCATTTGCTGTATTCATTATTAATGATGTCTAGCACCTTGTTTAATATTTAATCCAGAGTAATATTCTATAATAAATAGAGAAAAAGATTTCCATCACTCACATAGGTACTTCGGTATATTTTCATGATGACCGTTGAAATAGGAAATGTATTTTCTGTCAGGACCTGTTAAATTGTCTTTATGAAGAGCTGGTTCTTTATAGCTTCAGACTTTCAGGGTTCATCTAATTATATATATTCTAACATAGGAATGCTTCAAATTAAGCTCATATGAGTTTTGAAAACTTCGAACCCAGTCTCCTAGATTTGTTTTGTACCTTTAAAGAAGTTTTTTCGCATCGTTATTTCATACACCGATTCAAATTGGTTCACAAACTTAGGAGATAATAGAATTTGACTAAGTTTTAATATTTCTGAATGTTTGTTATGATGCATGGTTAATTAAAATGCAATCAATATTGAAACTGGAAGCTATAGGCTCAAAAACAAGAAAGATTAGTATAGAATGAATTTTCTGACCATAATCATTTCATACTGAATTGAATAATTTCAAAATATCGAAATTTTCCTTACAATATTTTCCACATTTTTTTTAAGAAAGGTACAGATAACTGTTGACAATTTCATACAGAATCAAAACAACCAGGAACCACAGAACACTATTTTATTGGGAACTACCCACCACAAAGACGTTATAATAACATTTTAATGTGATAATAATTCACTCTAGTTATTCTGAGAAAAATTATAGCTGAAGTTCAATAAGGATTACAGATATAATCTTTCATTTAAAAAAACTTTGCAATTATTAATTTTTTCTCTGCTGAGGTTCGGTAATAAATTAATATTCTATGGTAAGGTATTAAATTTTGACATAATCTATGAATAACCATTATTCAATATTTATGTTTTTGTTTACATAATTAAAACATATACTCTGATCATAAAAACCAAAAATTTTCACATGTTCAGTAATTAATTTTAGTCTAAACAGAATTGATTCATATTAATGATCTAACAAATATTTATTAATTGAAGAATACCCAGTTGGTTTTTCAGAAGCAAATTCAGGTGATCAAACTCAATTTCTTCCAGCAAGTATAATTGCACACCTTAATCTGGGAATACTTGTAATCTATCGAAGTAAATTGTTATTGGGATTCAGTACAGAAAATAATCATCAAGCAAAGTAACATCACTTTAAAATGGATATTCGTTGTTGAATATTTCGAAGAATATTTTCATATTTTTAACAGTAGGATATCAAGAGACCTCCTGACCTGTTAACTGGTTTCTGTCAAGAAGAAAAAACTTCAGAATATCAGTGTTCGGAAATTTATAGATGATTTTTTCTAGCTTTGAAATAAAATGAAAGCAATGGGACAACCTCATGCCTTTGAAGTTTTCATAGAAATTATAGTTGTCATGATTTGAAATCTTAAGTAGAAAATTACAAATGTATGATGATAACATCCAATAATTCCGAGTTTTTTGGAATTTCTCTCTAGAAAGGGATGGTTTATAATCTTGAACTAGAAAGAAATTATGGAAGAACAACAAAAATCTATGTTTATGGTGTTGAATTTTTTTCACCAGAAAATTATTATTTTGTATCTTCCTTCTGAATATGGACCTCATCGGATGAAACATGAGTGGGTGAATAATTTTTTAGAGGGAAAATAATGTTTTCAAACAATTCAGAAGAACAATTCTTCTTCTCTGTCTTTGCTGGCTTCTGACCTCACGTCAGTGCTTTTCTGAATTTTGTTTGGGGATAATGCTCTATTTCGTGTTATTTCATGGAAAATTATACGCGTTTGTTGATATATTTTGACGAGAATTCAAAAAGTTATTTGTGTATTTCAATGTGGATTTGTTCAAGTTTAAAAATATTTTTTCACGTAACTCAAAAAGGTACGTTTCACGTGGAATTTTCTGTAGATTGTGGTGTTGCTGTTTGAGGGTCACTGTCCGAATTTAAAGTCGGTGTTTTGGATCTTTTCGCGGAGCCATGGAACATATGAAGCGTGTAAAATTGGTTTGAAATATAAGTGCCATTGACGACTCGACCAGACCGATATCTTTGTCACCCTTCAAATGTCATTATAATGGCCTTCCCTTGGCGAATGGTCAGCAGTGCTAAGGAATAATAAAAGGGGGGACTCTTCACTCGACAATTCAATTTCTTTCGGTGATAGATCTCACATAATATGATATTGATATGACGCATACCAAAAATTTATTTATTTTTTATAGTACAGATTGAGGGATATGGACCCTTTTCAATTTTTTTTTCCTTAATATATTTCAACTCTCCTTTTCATGAGGAATCTCCTTTTATGCTGTCGAATACTGACAATGACAGCGGGATATCTTACGGAGGACGCAATGTTTGTTTAAAGGATTTATAAATTCGGTTAAGGCATACGACGATCGTATTTGTGAGGGACAAAGATGAAGTGGATATCTCATTTGATTCCTGTGTTGTTGTACTTGAAATTCCTTCGTTGTTGAATAACGAACGTAGAACAGTTTTTTTCCTAGAGGTGCTTAGGAATGTTGGAAATTTTATTTATGGATGAAACCTGATAGGGCAACGAAATTTAACCCAGCTACGCATCGTTTTCATTCAATCCAAAGGAATATTGGCTCGAAGTTTTGATTCGAAAAATTCTGCAAATTTAAATACAATATTTTTCTACAAAAGTTTAAAGGTATCGAAAAACGCAAAGCATCGACGGCTTTTTTTGACTTATAATGAGTTAAAAACACTCATCTACGCTTGCGATGAGTTAACTCCTGAGAGCCTACATACAAAAGTTTTTTTTTTGTTGTGTTACGGACTGTCATGGAGGGTATGAGAAGGCGCAAGGGCAGAAACATCTTTATTCGCAGAGGAAACCAACAGCCTTGCAGGCAAAATAGGTAGAATCCAGTATACAGGGTTATGATAAAGTAATGCACAAAATTCATAAAACGTACAACGATCGCTTTTGAAAAAAGTGCAAAAACATGTCAAACGGTGTTTTATATTCCGCATCTCTTGATATAAGTTTCAAAACTAACAAGTCAAATTTGTCAAAGTTATGACGTCATCAACATATTTTTTTTTTTTAATGGGAAGCTAAGATTTTTATTACATTATGTGATAATGCTTGTTTTTTCACACTAGGGAAAAATAGTTGCAGTAGAGCTAACATTAGAAAAAAACTAGAAAATGAACAAAAAACGAAATAAACGTAAGTTTCATAATAAATTTTCAATCAACTAAAAAGTCCATTGAACCAAAACTATTTCTTATAGGAATTGTTCAAACTGTGTTCCGTTTACTAACTGACATAGGCCAAGACGATGGTAGACCGCATTTACAGAGTTTTCGATCATCTGCGGAGTTATAAGAGTCATTTCGTGTCTAATTCGTTCCATTAAGTCTTCTAAATTGTCTGGCCGTTTAATGAACACCCGACTTTTCAAATGTCCCGACAGAAAACAATCAAGGGGGCTAAATCAGGTGACCTAGGTGGCCACTCCATAGGTCCACGTCTTCCAATCCACCCTCCTTCAAACTGGTTATCCAGAAACCTTCTAACAGTAACACCATAATGTGGTGGTGCGCAATCTTGTTGAACCAAATAGTTTTCCTCATTATTTGGACCCGAAAATGTAGTAGTAATAAGGACCAATAAATCTTACCCTGACGATTCCTACCCAAACATTAATTTTTTGGGGGCGCTGGGTGTGTTTTGTCTGCATCCAGTGGGGATTTTCCCGAGCCCAGTAGCGACAATTGTGTCGATTTACAGAACCACTTAGACAAAACGTTGCCTCATCGGAAAATACTACACTATTAAGAAAATTTCGATTTTCGTCACAATGCTGCATGAACAGGGCCAGATTACCAATTAGGCACAGTAGGCACGTGCCTAAGGCCTACGAAGGCCAAAGGTCTTAGGGCTTTGAAAAAAAATATATTGAAATAAAATACCCCAAAAACTTATAAACATTTTTATATTATTATATAGTGGAGGTCAAAATAATATATCTAAATACAAATACACAAAAAATACGAATACAAAACGTTTGGTCTACTAAGTAGATCCTAAAATAACTCCTTTTTTCGAGATTTTGACACAGCGAATTCGTGTATTATATCTTCAAAATTAATGCCGCGAGCAACATCACTTTCAATACACAGAAGGCCCAGTGACGAAATTCTCTCTTGACCCATAGTTGAACGCATAAAATTTTTTATAAGCTTCAACTTGGAGAATGATCTTTCTCCTTCTGCATTCGAACCCAATATCGAAAGGTATATGCGCAATGCAATATTAACATTTGGGAAACTTGACACAAGTTTATCCTTTATTTGTAATTTGATGAGATCCGTTATAGAGGTGGTTTTGGGGTACAAATTTGAAAAAATCAAATACTCATCAACAAAGTTTTCTTCTAAGTCAGACGGATACATTTTTACCAGAGCTTGAGCCTTAACCTTGATAATGTCCTCGGTCAGTGTATTATCCGTAAGAAAACTAAATGTGTCATAAAGGCTGGTATACGCAGTGCGTCTCTTTGTCATTTCAGCGCAAAGCACATCTAGAACAATAAAAAAAACATTAATCTTACAGAAATCTTTGGCACTGTGAGAGGGAGTCTCATCTGGCCCTTCATCAAACTGTCGTTTTCTCTTACGAACTCTAGTTTCGGATTCTTTAAATTCTGAATCTGGTGCAAGGGCTTATTATTATACATGTCCTCAGTTCTGCAGTGAGATAAATATTGAATTAAACTGTCGTAAAGTCGCACCATCGTGTTAAACTCGATGCCAGGTTCTTGAAGAGATTTATTTACAATATCGACGTGTTTTAGTAGATCTTCCCAAATAACTGTGAGTAATACCATTTTCAAAGTATTCATTTGATGGATTAAGGTTTGTGCCTCAATCACTGTTGTAGGTTTCATACCTTCACTATTTGAAATATTTGTAAGAATACCACGTATATCATCATAATGGGCACATAATGTTTTTACAGCCTCATAACGTGCTGACCATCTGTTCTTTGAAAGTCTTTTCACAGAAATTTTACTTCCCAAAGACCTTAGTTTAGACCATCTTGGAGGGGACGCTGCAAAGAAATTGTAGAGCGATTGCAAAATTTCAAAAAATTTTACAGCTTCTAAGCAGCTTTCTGCCGCCGCTGTGCCAACTAGATTAAGACAACTAGATTAAGATTATGAGCTCCACATGGTACCCAAGTGGCTGCGCTGTTGATTTCCCTAAATCTAGTTTGTACTCCCGAATGCACTCCGCTCATATTAGCCGCATTGTCATAAGACTGACATCTGCAAAATTTTGGGTCTGTTCCCTGATTTTCTAAAACTAAAATTAGAGTGTCAAAAAGATACTTGGCATCATGTTTTTTTATTCTAACAAACATAAAAAATCTTTCATATATATCTCCAGTTTTTGAGACATATCTAATTACTATGGAGAGTTGATCCGTATGGCTAACGTCAGGTGTAGAATCCACAGTGATTCCATAATACTTGGCTTCTTTGATTTCTGTAACTATTTTTTCCAATACTTTTGACCCCAGTAAAATTATTAGTTCTTCATACGTTGTGGAGGATAAAAATGATACTTTTCCGCGGCCTGGATTACCGTATCTTCTTACATGTTCTTCTAGAAACGGATCAAATTTGGCTAAGAGATCGATACACCCAAGAAAATTGCCATTACTAGGATTACCATGTATTTCATTATCGCCTCTAAACGCTAGTCCCCTTTCGGCCAAAAACTTAATTATTTCCACTACTCTTCTTAAAACCGTAGTCCAATATGTGCTTTCTTTTTCCTTGACAATATCAAACGTCTCATCAATTTTTCTAGTTTGTTGGTAGTTCACTATACAGAAATAGATGCAAAATGTTCTTTTGACACTCCATGACACCAGTCATTAAAGCCTGTAAGGAATTGGTTACACAGGTTTGGATTTTCAGGTAGGTCCGATTTGAACAAAATACATTTATAACAAAAAAACTTGCCAGTAGATTCGGAAAATATCAACCAGTCCCTTTTTATAATATCATTGTTGTTCAGTTTTCTGAAAAAATAATCTTGTGATGGACATCTCATTTTTCGCCAAATTTAGTGGCGTATAACTTAAAATTTATATCCAATTTCTGCACAGGGTGATTACGAGAGAAGTAATCGATAAGATCTGCGCTTATGGTTGTCCACCGTGCTGGATCAGAACTGAAAATACTTGAGGCTGATGTTGTTGGTAGTGATTCAGGCACCACCTGCTTGGAAGCGTCGTTAAAATTTCGTAAACCCCCGTCAGCCTCGTCTTCTGTGACATTCTCAGTTTTATTGATTGAACATTCGTTCGAGTCCCAACAAGCCTCAGCTTCTTTAGGTCTAACCAAGATCGAGGAAATATCTACCGCATCTGCATTATCTTCTGTCTCCTTAGAAATGTTAACATATTTCAATAAAGAACCTTTAATTTTACTAAGCGACTCACTCACTTTTCTTTCTTTTGCGTTTTTCATGTCCACTTTGGTGTTTTCTTTTATATCCATCAGACATTTTTCGCTAAAAAAAAAGTAGAAATAAGTAAAATAAGTAATAGTTGAAATAAGTAGAGTATAAAAACAACTTTCCTTTACTTACCTTACTTATAATAAATTTAACTTCCAGTTTTTAAACTAAAGATTGACTTGGGGTTGAGCGTGATTAAATACAAGCACAGGTATACACGCTCTATCGTAGTGTTTACATATTAACTTATTACACAACTGAGCTACTAAAACAAAAGACCTCAGCAGCAGGGAAAACCTCTCGATCGCGCGCAAGCGTTTGGTAGTGGGCATGGAAACGTGGCCAACTGTGTCAAACGCATGTGCCCGTCCGAGAGGTTTTCCCGGCGGCTAATGTCTTGTCATGTTCATGTACTAAAACCCTGGAATTCTGCATGGAATTTGGTAGATGTTATTATACCGCATCATCACATTTTCGGATTTATATCTACAACAAAATTATTACTTAATATTAGCGGTCAATTTCAATTAAAAAATATTTATTATTTCGGGGCCTACGCTGCTGGAGTGCCTAGGGCCTACGACACCCTTAATCCGGCCCTGTGCATGAAGATTTCACAAAATTCCAAACGTCTATCCGGATCATCTTCTGAGACTTCGTGAACATATTGAACTTTCGTATGGGTGTAGTTTTTCTTTTTTAACATCTTTACTACAAACGACTGACTAACATTTTCTTGTAAGGCAATTTCTGTTGTAGTTGACAACTTCACATCGTCGCTTATTCCTGGTCGTCCAGATTTTGGAGCATCTCTTACGCTTTCCGTTGCATTAAATTTTGCAACAATTCTGCTAACTGTGCTTCTAGCAATTGGAGGTCTTTCGAAATGTGTTGGGTTGAATAAAGCACATGCTTCTTCATGACTTCGAAGGCGATCGCCGTAACCTACCATAATTAGAATTTTTATCCTTTCTCTTTCGTTTAAACGAGCCATAATAATAAAACTGGTGTCACACTAATTGTACGACTGACATTGACACACCGTTGTTTTAGTAAATCAATCGAAAAAAATTGATAAGAACAGATGTTCTTACTAGATAAGTTTGACCTCTTTTTATAATTGGTTTTGTTATTTCGTTTTTTATTCATTTTCTCGTTTTTTTCTCATGTTAGTCCTACTGCAACAATTTTTCCCTAGTAAAAAAAAAACAAGCTTTGTCACATAATGTAATAAATATCTTAGCTTCCCATTAAAAAAATATGTTGATGACGGCATAACTTTGACAAGTTTGATTTGTCATTTTTGTAACTTATGTCAAGAGATGCGGAATATAAAACACCGTTTGACGTGTTTTTCAATTTTTTCAAAAGTGATTGTTGTACGTTTTATGAATGTTGTGCATTACTTTATCATAACATAATATTCATTTAGAGGTACTCTTTGTTGTGAGGATTCAGTTGCTGATCGCGCATGCGTCGTGTAAACTGATTTAGTATTCTTGTTCAGTAGTGTCTGACATTTCATAATGGAACGACTTAGCCCGGCACAGCGTCTACAAATTCTTCAGCTTTATTATCAAAATGGGCGGTTTCCGATTAATGTGTATCGAGCACTTAGAGCAACTTACGCTCCACATAATCGGCTTACCGAACGCATAATTCGCTCTGCCATCACTAAGTTTGAGACGCAATATTCGTTATTGCATAATACTCGACCAAATAGACAACATTCACCTCGTAGTGAAGAGAATATATCGGCGGTGGAGGAGAGTATACGTGATGACCCTAAAATGTCGTTCTCAACAGTTTGGCCTTTCGTATTCAACGACTTGGCAGATTTTACTTTAGGATCTTTCTTCGAAAGCTAATAAAATTCAATTAGTTCAAGAACTGAAGCCGACCGATCTTCCGAATCGTTAATAAGCGATAAGCGGACTCTTCGATTTGCCACATTAGGTGAAGCAGTTGGTCAACGAATAGTAAATTCAACGAAGAAACTAGCCACCGAATCTTTCGAGAATGTTTTAATGGAAACATCGCTACAGAAGAAGATCGATCATTTCCGAACTAAAAACATTGTATTTACTACGTTCTCTCTATTTCGACAAGGGCAGATTTATCACCCTGCGCGTTTAGTTGAGAAAAAGGCTAGTTTTGAAATCTTCTCGCATTAAGATATTAAATATTGGCGCTGGAGATTTATGTCTGGGACTTCCGAATAGATGAGAGCGTTGTAAATTTTCATTCTGAAAGAAAAAAGCGACGTGTCTTCACTTTGAAATAAACAGCGGCTTTGCATCATGGAGAAATAGCGACGCCTTAGTGGCGTCGCTTGAAGTTTTCGAAATATTCCGAAGCTGCTGGGAAAATGCCATAATCTCACCCAAATTAATCAATAAATGAAAAACAAACTTTTTCACTGGCCGATAAAAAAAATTTGTTTGTAATAACATACTAAATACCCTGATATACGGGCTTTGCATAAGAGGGTTGCCTTTTATATTTCGTGATTGGACAACGCTACTGTTGCAATCTGCCAACTGACAGCTGTATCCTAAAGCTTGACATTTTGAGGTTTTGAGGTGAAATTGGCGTATCCGAATACTTGAATGAAAACAAAATAAGTTAGCCGATGAAGTCGATATCAAATCTCTACGATAATAAGAATAATTTAATAATTATATTATTACAAAAAATAAATTACACTATTCAGGAACTAACCCGTAAATCTTTGACCTCCTGGTAAAACCACTAGCTAGACAATTAAATTTCTTGCAAACCCGAATTGTAGGGAGAAACGAAAATATGCAAACTTCATTACTTCATTAATAATTCAGAGACCAATTTTATGACAAATAACGTTCAGGGAAGCTTGAAATATTCAACACCGAGATATATAATTATACTGTGGTTCACAGACATAATAAGAGGAGTTTCATGTTCTAAGAAGTCGATTCCGAGTGATAAACCGCATCAGCTGACAATAAAAAACTATTGTGGTTGTATTCGATTTTGGCTAGCACTTTGGGACTAACTAACTTATCACCTCCCACCAAATTGAATTTCTGGGAAAATTGCATTATCGTGACTTTAAACGCTGGCTCAATGTCAAGAGCTTGGCTTTCGAAGGATTCCGATTAATCGGTATGTTATATTTCTGGGTATCTATCTGAAGTCTAATCTACATGGATTGATTTAAATTTAATCGTTGGATATTTTCCGAGAATAACATGAAACGTCATCGTACCTTATATATACCGGTATGAAGTGAGCGTCAAGATACAAATGCCTCATTTGTTGTGAACGAGCTTTTATTTTTTGTTTGCTATGATATCTGTGAACATATTTAGAAAACATCAAGTCATTGAACAGACAACATCATAATTTTTCATCGAGTTAAGTACAAATGTCGAACTTTGTACCAAAAAGTTATGATTTGCGGAAAGTACTAATTTTTTGTATTCATTTGAAGAAAAGTGCTGAAGATTCGCCGCGAATGCTTGTCGAGATTTATATTCATTTTGAAGAAAAGTGCTGATGTTGGAATTGAATCGAACAGAAAGACAGATGAAGAGAACTTTCTCGTTAAAACAAACGAACTCTAGTGAAATATTTCGCCCGTGAGTGCCTGGACAAAAGACATTGAAACCAAGAAAATCGGCATTTTTTGCATCAGAATTCCATTAATAATTTTCTTTCGTTTTCCTTTAATTTTTCTTGCCACTATTAGCGATGAGAAAATGGATTTAGGGTTGAAGATTTAACGATAATTCTTTGAATAAAACGAAAAAACTCAGCCGTTTTAAAGGGTTAATCTGGGACAACCATCAACATCGACTAAAAGACATTGAAACAAGATCGATTCGGCGATGAAAAAGAAGACAATACTCATGTGTTTGGTGAGACCAGAAAGATGTGGTGTACCACGAGCTCCTAAAACCAGGTGAAACCATTAATACTGATCGTTACCTGCCGCAAATGCTCAATTTAAACCAATTGAACGATCAGAATGTGTCAGAAGACATGAAAAGATAATTTGGTCCATGACAATGCACCTGAACAAAAAGCAAAACCGGTTCAGGATACAATCAAAACACTTGGCTGGGAGTTACCCCACCCGCTGTATTCACCAGACTTGGCTCCTTCCGACTACTATTTGTTTTAATCGATGGGACACGCATTGGCTGAGCGCAATACTTTGATTCTGACGAGGAATTATTGGCGTGGTATCCACAAATTGCCAGAAAGTTGGCCAAAATGTGTAGAAAGCAATGGCAAATACTTTAAATAAAATGTTTTTTACTTTTCCATTAATAATTAGTTCATTTCATACCGGTATACCTTATATTTTATCATGGCTTCTAATTATTATTTGTACTTCTTCCGATATAGAAGAAGAACTTGCGATGGCATTCCTGATGAAATAGAGCATGTAATCTGTCAAACGTACTCAATCATGTAGATAGAAAAATATTACTAAGACTAGACAAGTACCGAATAGGACATAATCAACCAAATATCTATTGGATGATCAAAATTCATACTGTAAAGACTATGAAAGCTACTGATGAATATCAGTCTTCAAATATATAAGCAATACAGAGGTTCTACTAGGCAGTATTCTTTGTACTAAATGCATATCATATATATTAATTATCTTCCTGCGACGCTACGAGATTATATTCTTGTGACACTTTATGTTGATTAGGACCATGAGATGCTTCGAAATTTGGTGAAACTACTTTTTTCCTCACAGCATCTTGCAAAAGATCTATTAGAAGAGAAAAATCTTAGACTTGCTCAGAAAGATACTTAATAATTCCTTCTTTAAGTTTAATCTGACCTTCTTACTGTAACTACTGTGTATCGACAGCACCCACAATACAGGAACTTTCACGAGGAACTACTGAACGTATTTTCATCAAATTCAGCACTTATAAGTATTTCACGATGCTGATGAAATCTAAAATATTTTCAAGCCATGAGCACCTCCGGTTTTTCCGGAAATGACGTCAACTTCCGTTTTTCAAATTAGAACACCATTTTTTTATTGCAGAAATAGATTTGTTAGAAAATTTCAAGCTATTTTGATGTAACATTTTTCAGTTTTGGTTGGAAAATTCTCTCTGAGCAGGAAAATACGAGAAAAAAATCGAAAATAGAGCTCCGCTGAAACAAGAATAACTTCGAGGTTTTTGGATGGAAAGTTATAATTTTTGGGATTATTCAAGATGTAAGATTGATGTATCCACTTTAAAAATCGAAATCGCGATTCATGATACAGGGGGTGAAAAAATCGCTTTCAAAGTTAGGGATGACAAAATCGTGAAAAATCAATTTTTTCGAATTAGAACCCCATTTCTTTATGGCAGATATTGAATCTACGTTAAAAATAATGTGAGTGTATGCATCACACCCTTGCCCTAAAGTGGATATTTTCTGAGTTATTCACAAAAAACTGTTTTTCGTCTTGAATTTTCAGTTATTTCTTTTCCCTTCACGCCAAAAAGATGAAATTTTCAGGAACTGTTATTTGAACCATGCTGTAGTTTTTCACCCCTTCTTGAAACTGACTTCAAGTTACTATTAGGAGAACCATGGCAAACTCTCGCAGTTATAACTAGAGAAGATGCTCAAAGTTTTGACCGTTAATTTCTAGACATTTATTTATACGTCTCAGGAATGCTTCGTGCGTTGCTCTTCTTATTTCTTCGGGAGGAAGAGATCTGCGAAAGTGTTTAAAAACTAAATTGAGTTTCAAAACTATGAATCTAAGAATCTAAACAAACCTGAACGCATTTCTGACTCGATATATGCAGTCCTCTTTATCAGTAAGGGGAGTTGAGTAGACAATATTTTTTATCCTACCCCAAACATAATAGTCTACAGGAGTTAAATCGGAAGAACATGGTGGCTAAAGATGTGGACCATTGTTCGCCAACCATCGATCTTCAAATAACCTGTATAGGATATTTGACACATTGAGTGAATTGTGTGGAGGCGCGCCATCTTGTTGATACCATAAGTCATTATGGTTCTGTACTAGCGGCTCAATTATTTGAGTCAATATGTATGTCAAAATATCTATCTCCTAAGTGTGAACATTCTTTCAATAATGCAAACATATTTAGTGTTCTATCTCACCAGTTAAAAGTCCCATCATAAAGGTGAACATCGAGAATTGCATTATTATTGATGGCGCAAAAAAACATTGAAACAGGTCTCTTGAAAGTTCCATTGTCTGAAGTGGTGGTTGTTCTCTTCATCCCAATAATGACTGTTATGCCTATTGAAAAAACCATTCTTTGTGAATTTAGATTAATCTGTCCAAATTATACAGTCCAAAAAGTTTTCATTCTCTTGAAATCGAATCATCATAGCTTCGCAAAACTCTGTTCTCCTGACGAAATCAGTTTCTTTCAAATGCTGTACCCTATTGAATTTATATGGGTGCATTTTATGTTTTTTAATATTCTCCAAACACTCGATTGAAATAATCTCAGAGCAATCTCGGCATTTTTGAGAGAGTTTTGAGGATTCACACGATAATATGCAAGAACTGTAATTTCGTTGTTCTCATCTTCTACTACACTTTTTTCTCTGTGTATAGTTTTCTTAACGAAAGATCCGACATTTCTCAAGTTTGTCATGGTTCTGTTAATGGTATCTCTCGTTGGTCTGGGTCGGTCAGGAAACCTCTCAATGAACAGTCGAATCGTTCTATCTACAACTTTATTACATTCTCCATGAAGTAGAATGAGATTTAAATAATCTTCATTGGTAAAATTAGGCATAGTGATCGATTTTATAACTTAATACGAATTATCGCCAAATTAATAGTAAACACAAAATGCTACTGAATAAAGAGGAATTTGGCAGATGTAATTAATGATATCTATCATTAAAAAAAAAAAAGAATGTATGTTTTGCATATGGTCCATAAGGAATTATTTATTTATCACTGGAGAGAAAACCGATGGCCGATTAGTTGAAATAAAGAGGTTTCCGATACAAATTCGAATCCAAATTCGCCATCTATTTAGGAACAACCTGTAACTTTTTTCTCTTGCATATTAGGGTAGTAAAATCTAAAACATGTTTTAAGTAACAGTTCCTGAAAATTTCATCTTTTTGGCGTGAAGGGAAAAGAAATAGCTGAAAATTCAAGACGAAAAACAGTTTTTTGTGAATAACTCAGAAAATATCCACTTTAGGGCAAGGGTGTGATGCATACACTCACATTATTTTTTAACGTAGATTCAATATCTGCCATAAAAAATGGGGTTCTAATTTGAAAAAATTGATTTTTCACGATTTTGTCATCCCTAACTTTGAAAGCGATTTTTTCACCCCCTGTATCTTGAATCGCGATTTCGATATTTAAAGTGGATAAATCAATCTTACATCTTGAAAAATCCCAAAAATGAAAATTTTCCATCCAAAAACCTCGAAGTTATTCTTGTTTCAGCGGAGCTCTATTTTCGATTTTTTTTCGAATTTTCCCACTCAGAGAGAATTTTCCAACCAAAACTGAAAAATATTACATCAAAATAACTTGAAATTTTCTAAGGAATCTATTTCTGCAATAAAAAAATGGTGTTCTAATTTGAAAAACGGAAGTTGACGTCATTCCCGGAAAAACCGGAGGTGCTCATGCCTTGAAAATATTTTAGATTTCATCAGCATCGTGAAATACTCATAAGTGCTGAATTTCATGAAAATACGTTCAGTAGTTTCCCGTATAAATATGGATGAGGTTCCTCGTGAAAGACCCTGTATAATCCTCACGTAGTAATAGCTAGAAGTCAACAAGATTGATAATGTTACCTTTCCAAATCAAACATTACCAGGTTCCTTCTCTTTTAACCAAAGGATATATTATTTATTGGCTTGAAAACCGGTATGAAGAACCAATGTACTTAACAGCTACTATATTTCAAACAGAAATCTAAGGCTAAGGACTCACGAAGCGGTTTTCACCCGCGCCTGCTGCAGTTGTGGGCCCGCAACCTTTGCAGAATACGATACGAGGGGATACTCTGGTAGTCAGAGAAAACCTGGAAAGTTATCAGGTATACCGGTATGAAATGCGCTTTTTTTTGTGAAAATATAATACTAATTATTAATGGGAAAGTAAAATACTTTTCATTCAAACTATTGGCCATCGTTTTCTACACATTTTGACCACCTTTCTGGCAATTTGTGGATACCACGCCAATAAATTTTTTGGTTGTGGGTATCAGAATATCGGGGTATCATATAATGAACGAGAGAGCAAAATACCCAGCGTAACCAGACCTCAAGCAAACAATAACATTTAAAACGAATCCAATGGCCGTCTTCAAACAGCCAAGTGGTGTAAATAATACTACAGATTATAATCTTTCTCTGTAGTGAAAATATTCCTGGATAAATGTCAGGTATAGCCATTTAACTGAAGATTCGCCTTCAACAGTTTCTAAACAAACCAACGTGAACGCCGCCCTCCATCTGGTCAATCAACCCTTTCGTCTGGCTCTCTAAACCCCTACACAATCAATTTATTGCTTCCGTGCTTCACCAGTTGCATTTCGCAAGCCAGGAGGCTATAAATTTTTATTTTAACTCTGAATGGAGCACTAGTTTCAATTATTTATGCAGTTGCACTCATGAGCGATTCATCTAATTCCATTTAAACTGTGAAAATTGCATTAAATTTCCATTTTGTGTCACGATCTTATCTCATATTAACAGATTGTTCTTCTTCGTTTCTGAATCGTAGGAAGGTACGTGAGGAATTTATGGGTTCATTTGTGGTATTGCGGTGGGAGGTTTTTCTGTACCTTGCTTCATCAGCATAGATAACATTTATCGGCTGTATTTGAAAGCATGTACCGGTTAGCTAATTGATATCATTTCAACAATGATTAAAGTCGTTTTCAGGGTTTCGTAATTCGAAGGGAGGAATAAAACCTTTGTTTAGCAACTATTGACAATTTGAAACAACGATCTTCAGAATACATATTCTCATTTGATTCTAATATCAGTTGGTACCAAAATCCTAATAATAAAAAAACAAAAAACATTGCGATAAAATGTGGGCGCCCAACGTGGAACCCATTGAGTTTTGAATGTGATACTTTTTTGAGTTTTCATGCATATTTTTAGACGTTTTTCTCCACAATAATTCCTGGGTCAACAAGATGAACAATCAGCTGAAAAATCTTCACGTGCATAAATGAATTTTGCTATAATGTTCTTTACGAATGCATAGCAATTTAGTGGAGACATGTCATCTGCATAAGGGGCCTTGCAAATCTCAGCACCCATATGCGGTCACAGAGAACATGTTACAATGCCAATCTAACAGTTCTACATTGTTAGAGCTAATTACCGGAATAAATTGACATTAATTATAAGGTCCTGTTGCTTGCCCTACCGATAGCCAATTAATAAGCAGTGTGGTGAGACTTGGGTCATAAATAAAACTGGACTTGAACTACGCGTTGATAATGATGTTTTATTAATTACACTGCTCAACAGTGGTTTTGGTGCCAAAGATTTTTGAGGTGATTTCATATGAATTTGATACCCTGAATTCAAATATGATATTAGTTTTTGCCTGCCAACTCGAATTTTTAAGATATCAACATATTTGTGAATTATACATTACACTATTTTAAACATGGTTTAAGGAAACAAATTAATAAAGGAATTTTTATTATATTACACAGATAATACAGATATTATTCATTATATACTATAGAAAACAGAAAAAGTCATCATTTAAACCAATTACTCACTGAACCTTTCCTTTTGCGTGACATTCTTGAATGTATTTTAGAACAATCCCGTTTTAAAGACCAGCAGTAATCTGCCATCATGTGAGTATCCTATCTTCCTTGATAGCGATCCTCCATACATTTCATATCTTGGTGAAATCTTTCACTTTGCTCCTCACTAATGTCGCCTAAATTATCAGGAAAACGGTCGGTGTAAATAGTGCATCTTAATGCTCATGTTACACCCAAGTGATCTGAAATTATTCAGCATCTCATTGACTAATTCAACATAGTTTTCAGCTTTGTGTTTACCCAGGAAATTTTGGACAACTGAAACAAACGAATTCCAGGCATTTTGTTCAATCGCAATAATTGAATTTATGAAGTCAGCTGTCTTATTTGTGGGCCTGCTTTAATTTTTTCCTCAGCTGAGGCAATTTTTCCCTATATATGCAAAGCATAATCCATTCTGATCAAGAGTTTTTACAAACTGCTTCATTAGACCCAGCTTGATATGCAGGGATGGACACATGATTTTCTCTCGCGGAACTAAAGGATCATTGATGATCCGCGGGAATTCACAAACTAACCTCAACTCTCAACTGCAGTTGAAGTTCTCTTCAGACTGGACAACTCCATATATCGGATTTCTATGGAACTAACTGGATGACACTTAATAGCATTAAATCCCACTTGTTAACAGTTTGTCAACCAATCAGTTATACAGGGTGATTCCGGAGGAGACCGTCAGATTTAAAGTGAAGTATACAGTAGTCAATATAGTTTCGGAACAATGTTTGGTTTATGGTTCGGGGCCTCCATTAAGAGTCTACAAGGTGATTTGTCCGATTCGACGGATTTTTCTTTTATTCATAACTTTGGTTTGGCTTGATCAATCTTGATAAAATTTTCAGTGTAGAACAATATGATTATCTTCTTTCAATAATTCCAACATTTTTTCAAAAATACAGGATGGGAATTATGATAAATTTTTCAAAGATGAACAATATCGTTTTTTCGCTCCAAGGCATTGAGAATATTATGAACTAGATGGTGAAGCTGTATCGTCGAATAATACAAACTCTTCCTGAGTCCTAAAATAAATTTTCCAAATTCGAAATTCATTTTTGATCGCTCATATTCAGATGTATAAAATCATTTAATTCAAAAAATTTCTTTATACGTACGTGAATCAAAAAAATATACATACTACTACTACAAATACAGAATAAACATTCGAAACATATGGAAGGCAAAATTATGGATTAACATAAAATTGAGTCATTATTCAGTTGATTTTCGGCACACTTCCGGTTTTCTATGAAGCGAATATTCCTAAAACATAGTAGTTTCGTTCAAAAATGTACTCACTTATGGCCTTATGGTATGTAAAATATTGAATCACGAATGTATGATAAATAGTTTTAATGAAATTGAAAATTCTACATGAAAATTAAATCTCTATTTAAATCAAGTTCTTTAAGATCCATGGTTACGATCACAGAATGAGAATATTTAATGAATAATCTGTCACAAGAAGTGTATTTCAACATGCCTCAATTATTTACTCATACGGATATGATTTTTGTTTATGGTTTTTGTTTTGTAACGGAAATGGACGTCAACCAAATAAATATACTTTCGGACGAGTATTCCATTATTCTAAAGAACATGGGCAATATCCTAGTAAGGCAGAGCACATTGATAGGCCTACTCAAAATGAAATTTCGATTCAAATTGTTGAACGGGTGGAGGAGGAACCGTCTATTAGTACTCGTCAAATTAGTACCGAATTAGGAATTTCGCAGAGCAAAGTGAGCAAGACTTTGATGAAAGAACAATTCCACCCATACCACTACCAAAAGGTGCAAGAACTGTTGCCACAAGATCTGCCCCAACGATTACAATTTTGTCGCTGGATCATTAGTCACCAACGAACTATTTTTCGTATTCTATTCAGCGACGAGGCTATGTTCACTAAGAATGGAATTTTTAATATCCACAATTCCCACGAATGGACAAGAGACAACCCGCATTTGAAGAAGATTCATAATACACAACACAGATTTTCTGCCAATATTTGGCTTGGAACAATAGACGGAAATTTAGTTGGCCCTCACATTTTTGCGGAAAGATTAAATGGTGAAATTTACCTAGATTTTTTGGAAAATATTTTACCAAATCTATTGGAAAATGTACTTATCCGCTCTATGTTCTTTGCATTGAATGTGAGAAATCACCTGGATGTAAATTATCCGAACAGATGGATTGGTCGTGGAGGCCCTATTGCTTGGCCACAAAGATCGCCTGATTTGAACCCTTTAGACTATTTTGTGTGGGGATATCTGAAAATAAGAGTTTATAAGGTTGAAATTAGAAGTAGAGAACACCTAGTTGAAAGGATTTTCGAGGAATGTAATATCTTGAAGCAAAATCAATCCCTCATTAGAAGGTCAATTGGAAATTTAATAAAGAGGTCTCGAATTTGTATTAAAAAAGGTGAAATCATTTCGAACATTTTATGTAAATGTGTTAATCTTTAGTTTTGCCGTTCATGATATGTTTCGAATGTTTATTCTGTGTAAGTTGTAGATTTTTTGGTTTGAGTAGGTAGGTATAAAGATATTTTCTGGATTAAATGATTTTATACATCAGAATATGAGTGATTAAATATGAATTTCGAATTTGGAAGAACTGCTTTAGGACTCAGGAAGAGCTTTGTATCATTGGAAAACACCGGTTTACATTCTAGTTCAGAATATCCTCACTGCCTTGGAGCGAAATAACGATATTGTTCATCCTTGATAAATTTTTCTAGGAAAACTGGATGTGTGCCAAAAAAAATAAAAACTCTCCAGTAATGTAAACTTATCATAGAATCTGAAGCATGTAGAAAATTTCTGAAAACGGAATGTACAGGGTGTTTTTTCAACCTGCAAACTTAATCTGAACTTATCATAATTCCCACCCTGTATTTTTGAGAAAGTGTTGGAATTATTGAAAGAAGATAATCATATTGTTTCACACTGAAAATTTCATCAAGATTGATCAAGCCATACCAAAGTTATGAATAAAAGAAAAATCGGTCGAATCGGACAAATCACCCTATAGACTCTGATTAAAGGCGCCCAACCATAAACGAAACATTGTTTCGAAACTGCCTTGACTAGTGTATACTTCACCTAAAATCCGACGGTCTCCTCCGGAATCACCCTGTATATCTCATATTGTTAGTCTTCTATTTGTAATAAATGAATTAAAATAATAATTATAATAAATATTATTATTTTGAATGAACAATTACAAATGAAGACTGACAATAAGGAAAATATACAAGAATCTATCTCTTGTATAAATTTTACAACACTCATACTGGAAAGTATTGAATAGGAAAAAGCATTGATAGATGAGTGAATTTATCTAAAAATCTAGAGCTGATACAGAAAAACTGCTATCATATTTAGATTCAGCAATAAAAATATATAAAAATAAATAAAAAGTAGGAAAACATCTCCACTCCTATTGAAATTTAAAAAAAAGTTACAGCTATTACAAACTTAGTTTTATTTTAAAATGTTCTTTGGTTTACAACGTTGCTAACCAATTGCTATTTACGTAAGGCAATAAAAAAAATTATACTGCAAATAAGGTTTTAGTCAGAAGAGTGAAGAAAGTCGCACCTAAATAAAAGTACGGATTTCGACACAACACGGCGAGCAAGGAAATTTTACCTGCCCGTTTTAGACGAGTGTGAATTATTATTACTATTTCTGTCCTTAGGTTGGATTGGGTTAGTCGCCGCTGACTTGACCCTACCGTCATTCGAGATTTAACTGTCTCTGCTGTTGTTTCATAATTTTTTTTTAATAAAAAGCTCACGTGTTAATTTTGTGGTGTTATCTGTAACAATAAAAATGTTTTTTTTTCAAACACACACTCATGTAGACTTAATACAATACAAAAAATGCATGTAAAAGCACACGCAAAAAAAGTTATGGGGCTTCGAAGGGTACATTTTGGGTTATTTAGAAAAACCTAATAAAAAATCATACCTCCGTAACCGTAATACTAAGGACCCAGGTTCCAAGACTGAAAAGGTAGCAAATGACCCTACCAACGCCCCAAAAATAAATATCACTTGAACTAAAGATCCGTATCTTGTACTTCCTAGTATCATCAAGACTTTTTTGCAGATAAAATCATTCATAATCTTTTTTCTTAAATTGCATCATTTTTGTGATATTTGAAGTTAAGAGGAATTAAATCGATATAATCATCTGATGGAACATGGGTGGGTGAATCATTTCTTAGAGGGGAAATAATGTTTTTAAACAATTCAGATTCAAGCGTGGACGTTGTGGAAAGTAATTTTTAACTTTTAAACGCAGCTGGAAAAACGGTATGGGGAAAAAGTGTTTCCTTTAATCTCACCCTGTATAGATCAGAATCGCCAATTGATAAAACTTTACTCATTGTGTTAATTAAAAGAAACAAGAAGAAAAATGCAAAAAAAATTATTGTAAATCGGCCTCGGCGGGCTGATACTAGAATCAAACTGATTTCATAATAAATTTAGTATATTAACAAATATATTAAAATTGGGTTATTAAAGAACAGTAAAAGTATTAGGTGTACAAATAAGTTTCCGCGGTTTTTTATCAAAAATTAGGAATTTATTGTATAGGAAAAGTACATTACGTTTTATTCAAAGTATTTTCCATCATTTGCCACTACTTTTCCCCATCTTTCTGGCAACATTCGGATACCCCGTCGAAAAAACTCTTCATCTTTTGACGCTATCCACAAATCTACCCAATTTTTGGTGTCTTCATATGATGTGAAGCGCTGCTCAGACAGACCATGTGCCATCGACCGGAACAGATGATAATCAGAAGGGGCTAAGTCTGGTGAATACGGCGGGTGGGGTAAAACTTCCCAGTTGAGTGTTTCCAAGTATGTTTTTACCGGCGCCGCAACATGTGGACGAGCATTATCGTGTAAAAGAATAATTTTGTCGTGTCTGGAGTAGTAATGGGCGCGTTTTTCCTTAAGTGCCCGACTCAATCTCATCAATTGTGTTCGGTAGAGAGCTCCAGTAATGGTTTCGCTTGGTTTCAGCAATTCATAATACACGACACCAAGCTGATCCCACCAAATACACAGCATGAGTTTTTTTCCATGAATATTCTTCGGCTTAGCTGTCGATGTTGATGGTTCGCCGGGCTTAACCCATGACTTTCTCTTCTTTGGATTATCGTAGTGAATCCATTTTTCGTCACCAGTGACTATACGATGCAAAAAACTCTTTTTTTATTCCTGGCAAGCAGCATTTCACTCATGCATAATCGGCGTTCAACGTCTCTCGGCTTTAGTTCATATGGAACCCAATTTCCTTGTTTTTGAATCATTCCTAACGATTTTAAACGATGTGAAATTGCTTGTTGAGTCACTTGTAGAGTAAGTGCAAGTTCTTTTTGCGTTTGGGACGAATCTTCCTCCAATAGTGCTTCTAATTCCATGTCTTCGTACACTTTCGGCCTTCCACTGCGTTCTTTGTCTTTAACGTCAAACTTACCGTTCTTAAACTTTTGAAACCATTCCTGACAACTTCTCTCACTTAAAGCAGCTTCACCATATGCTTCTAGAAGCAATCGATGCGCCTCAGCTGCAGATTTTTCACATTAAAGAAGTAAATCAAAAGTTCCCGCAAATGATGCTTATTCGACATAAAACTTGACATTTTTGCACGAAAAAAATTACGTGATGCTGATACGGAATCACTAGTACGTTAAGGTTATGGTGTTGCCAGATGACTAAACTTGGGATATTACGTTTTACATCTGACAATTTCTCCATAACCTTCTGGTGGGGCCATCTTCTGACAAACCGCGAAAACTTATTTGTACACCTAATATATGGAAAAATGATATTTTATAAATATTTATTTCTATAATTATGATACAGATTATCCTCCCTGGATATCTCTCAAAAAAACATTTTCAAAATTCACAATCTATCAAAGCCTAATCCCTTATCAACGTGTTCGCAATACAACATGATGATATAATTCTTTTTATTATCATAACAGTGAAGGTAACTATCATAGACATACCTGTTCATACCTGGCAGCTTGATAAATTTTGTGTTCGTGAATCTGTTTTTTTGTATTGACTTTATTGAGATTTACAATCTACTTACAATAGTATTGAGAAAATGCATTGTACGTAGATACTGAAAGAAAGTATTGAACATTGATAGATTCATAGTTATGAGTTGAAGTGATCTTCTGTCAGTTGGCCGATCGGTTTGTGGTTATGTCCTTTTAGCTCCTGAGGATATTTTCTCAATTTTCTATAATGGTATAGAAAACAATTACTGTGCTGAAATCAGTTTAAAAATACCTTTGAATTGAGGTGTCACTCACCTCATCTTCCCTATTCAAAAATTGGGGGTGGGGGTTATAGCAGCAAGGGTTGAAGCGCTATGCGTCCGTAACCTAGATCTTAAGTTGTCCCCCTCGAAACAGAAATCGACCTATCCAAGCATTTCTATCGAAAAAACTTATTTCGTCTGTAATCTCATCTGTTTCGTTTTCAAATGGCCACCCTGTATAATAATTTCTATATTGCTGCAGGGTTTCACGTAGTTTTCTGGTGAGCAGATTGAGTATTGTCTTGTCTAGTGGATTACGTGATCTTTGCCATGGCTCCATTCACTTTGAGACCATATTCCAGATGAAAGGGGTTGAAAGTTGTGCATGAACAAAATTGTAATGGTCATCTTTCATTCGGTGACAAATTTCCTCAAGTACCACCTTGTCAGAGTAAATGTGCAATGACAAAGTACACATACTGAAAACCTCTTCGAACTAACCAATTAAAAATAATCAATTTTCTTGAAAATTCCTGCACGCCAAAAAAGAAGCACATAACTCCCTTTCCCTGATCAAAAAATTCAAAGGGTTGATGGGGATTGCACAGGGTGCAACAAAATGCATAAAAATCTGGTTAAAGTGGACCCAAAGTTGACCTAATTCAGAATTTTGTTGCCAAATTTTTTTTTCTGAAAAAATTCATTTGTTCCATAATTTTGATGCACACTGTAAACAATATTTGGATGAAAATAACGAAGGAAACTTTCGAATTGTCAGTGTTGAAATCATTCGATAAAATTGAGCAGAGGGTTTCCTTCGGGTTGAACGTAGTCTTTGTGTATTGAAGATGTCGTTCCACCAATTACTTTTGGCATCAAGCAATATCAAACAATCATCAAACTAATGCCCCAAGAATGGGCTTGTTCAGTGGGAGATTCTGACATCCTCAATTAAATCGGAACGTGATTTTTATATAATTCAGGATTCCCTGGGAATCTCGAGCTTGTTATTGGAGTGGCTAATAGGGCTCTTCATTCCCCCCCTAAGAAAAGGACTTGGGTCTAACAATGTCTCAAATATTTGGAGGAAAACGTAATTATGAGGATTGATAACAAGGATTGCAGTGTCGGGGGTAGAGATGTGGGAATTTCGTTGGATTATCCACTTTATTATGATGATTTAGTTCTAATTTAGTACACTTAGATTCGAATTTTGACCAAATGTGTCCCCTAACTATATTATTGGAAGATATCTAATTGAATTAGATCTATATTTGTTTATTTCCAGATAACTATTGTATATTGTTAAAGTGATTCCTGAAATATTATTACAAAAAGATGTAGGTGTCTGATTAGGGACATTCAGGAACTTAATTATTTTAGGAGATAATAGATTACGTAAAATAAAAAAGTCGTTATTCAAATTATCAATTAAAATAACAAAATATGTCTTTTTATTTTTGTTTTACGACATAAGATTACAAACGAATGAAATAATAAATGAAAATAATAAAACAAAAAAAGTTTATTATTATTTTGAGTAATTCATATTAATAAGTCTCGTCATTAAATCCTATTTCTCAAACTATTGGCTTTTGGTAACTAAAATATGATACACATGTTTGTGATTCAATTCTATGCAAATACCTCGAAATAAAAGCATCAATAACAGTACTATATCTCGTTTTCGATTCTTTTGGATTGTTATTAATATGTAATTTAAATTTTTCTGAAAGAAGAGTTCTTAGTCGTTCTGATTTTCCATATGTAAAATTGATATTGCCTCCAGATAAAACAATCGAAAGCTGATGGAACTTTTCACCAAGTAGACTGCTCAAAAATTGATAGGGATCACTTACTTTTTCTAAATTTAGAAAGATTTATAAATTTAGTAAGATATCAGAGTATTTTCAGTTGATAAAAGAATGAAAAAATGGAAAGTTGGAGGAACACTCAAAATTCTGTGTTTGAATAACATAAAAATTTTATGATAAAACAACAAGAAGGCTGAAGTTTCGGTTAAGCTAGTACTGAGTTGGTCCCCCACGAGCTCGTCTCAAGCATTATTCCCTACGAGGCATACTTTCAATCAAACGAAATCGAAATTGTTCAAATATCCCGTAAAGCGTTAGAAAGGTCGTCCAACATCCCTGCATCTAGTCTTCATCTGATTAACAGGATGAATTCACTGACTCCTGGTTATGGCCGCCTTCATTCTATCGATAGTATGAACAACCACATAGCAAGAACACGAGTCTTGAAGGGTCCATGCTGACAGCAACTTCTTGCGAATCATCGGAACAATTATGGGTTCCAATAATCATATCGTGATATCTCTGGCTGGTCATTGTGGTGTTCTGCAGAACAACCAACTGTGTGCGTTGGTTCAAAGAAATGCCTCCCCATACGCATATAGAACCTCCGCCAAAAGGTGTTGTGGGTACCATAAACTGTTCTGCATACCTTCGACCTCTTTCCCTCCAAGCAAGAATACGTCCATCGGAGTTGAACAAACGAAATCTATACTCATCCGTAAATAAACATCGGCTTCAATCTTCAACTGTCCAATTGCGGTGCTCCTCAGCCCATTGCCGTCGATGAACCCGGTGTTTCCTATTCAAACGGGGATGTTGTACCCTCCTACGTGCTCTCAAACCACGAACATGTAGTCGTCGTCTTACAGTCTGGTTCGAAATTAGAACTCCTGTTGCAACTCTCAGTGATCTATTGAGCCGCGACGCCGGGTAAGTGGGATTTCTCCTAGCATTGAGGATCAAAAGACGATCTTGGGCAGCTGTTGTACTGCGCTGCCGACCTCCCCCATGAACATAAGCTACTGAGTCGTTTGGGATGAACCTTTTCCAAGCCCGACTCAAGACTTTGCGAAACATTCAACCGCCGGGACACTTCTCGCTGGTACATTCCTTCCTGTATCCACTGTATGATTTGGTGCAGTTGCACAGGAGCCAAACGTCTCCTCAACTTGACTGATAAGCTGATATTGTTCTCATTTCTTCAATTATTAACACCTTATGTGTTTGAACGAGAGAAAAAAACAGATTTAATAACAAATATCACATTGCTTTTCACTCCACCTGTAACAGCCTACAGATAATAATCGATTTTGTGAACAAGAGCCGATGAAGTGAGGAAAAATTTGATATAATCAACTCAAAACATCTTAATTTTTCCTTAGAGAACATATAATGTACAGATATTCACGAGATAACTTGAAAAAAATACAAATGAAGACAAGTTTATAAGATCCCTAGCAATTGTTGATCAGTGTATTTCAGAAACCTCATTAGTATATTCTATCAGCGGTCGATGGATGAAATGTTTCACATCTTCAATTTTTGTGTTTCGTGAAATGTTGACTATTACCATGACTGTTTCAACTCCTTGCGGATGTCCCGTAACTCAGCGTCAAAAGGTTACTGGACGATATGCTAGGTTATACCAGTTCTAGCAAAAATTTAAAAAAAATTCTATGTCACTTGTTTAAGCGGTAATAGGTATATTTTTGTAGTCACAAATCTTCCAATTTTGCAGTGATTTTTTCTAACCTAATTCTAAATAACCATGCTTTTGATTACCGTCACAAATCCATTGTTAGGTACAATTGTTCCATTTTTAATTTTTTTTATTCTTTATTTTTGCTAAAACTGGTATAACCTAGCATATCGCCCAGTAACCGCTTGACGTTGAGTTACGGGATACCCCTGTATAGCTGAACAAATGTCTCCAACCCCTGTACGTCTTACATTCACATCGCCAGTATTTTTTAAGATTATGTCCATATTTGGTTTTAAAATATCAGTAGTGTCATTGCTATTTTGATAGATAGCAACTCCACCTGTACGTACGTATTTTTGTATTGTACCTTTCTCGTATATTTTTATTTTTTTAAATCTTTCGCGTTATCTATACGCTTTTTGATATTCTGCTTTGGTTAGAAAAGATTTTAATGTATACACACAATATTAACCAATGTCAAATATTTTGTTTTTATAAATATACTAATATTTACGTATTTAATTCTTTTGCAGTGAATAATTTCCCACTATTATCACTGTCAATTGTCACTTGTTCTCTTGCCATTGTTACTATATTTATTATTGTTTTGACGATTTGAAATTATATGAATATAAATGTGGCTACTCACGAGTAAAATTTATCCATAGTAAGAGTATTCACCACGTATTTGTCCATGAGTATACTATGCATTGGCGGGGTAGAGTGGTAATAGCATACATTAATTTTACCCCAATGCCGACCAATCACGTAGATGCACTGTGTTCCATTAAGTTTAGCTTCACGTCCTAGTCGACGTGAGGAAAGATTAATCAAAAATATGATTGAGGTTCCAGATTTTGTCGCAATACGCTATAGCGCCATGCAGGAGAGGATTCCGAAAACGTTTTTCCGGTTTTGCCTTTCTATCTTATAGGCTGCTTTTGTTTTCAGTTTAATAGCATTTATTTTTAAATAGACATTTATACATTCATTCTAATAAAGAAATGGATAACAATTCCTCTTGGATTATACTGAATTTTTCAGGGCTCCCTATTTCCAGCATAAGCATGAATCTGTTGATGAAAACTACAGGTTCAAGTAATAAACAGTGTAAATACGGAGTGCCATATCAGTTTCTATAGTGATGATGAATATTTGTAGGGGATGTTAATAAAAATAAACCAGCAATAAGTTACCTATATCCTCAAAATTTGTTGAAACAAGTAAACACAAAATATTTGATTGATGAATAAAATCTAATTCTTGTAGCATCAATAAATTCTTATTTCATTTCGAATTATACTAAGTTAATATTTTGTATGGTGCGAAAGCAGACATTAATGTTATTGTAGGTCTTTTTTGATCATTTATGCAATAAGTTCCAAGTATCCTTTACAATTGGTCAAAATTTTTGTATCTTATAAAAATAATTTAATTACTCCTAAGATATCGCATGATGCTCAACAGGGGCCAATATCGGTAGTATAATTAATTTAATGCACATTTCCAATTCATGACAATAAAACAAATTGAAATGTTTCACAGTATATTTGAACAAAACACTCAAACTTTAATTACTCATTGCAGCATTTCAAATAAAATGATATGTTGTGAGTTACAAACAAGGATAAATGGTGCATATGTTAACGTACCAAATAGTATGACCACATATACTATTTTCTGTTTTAAATTTATTGAAATATCTTATTGACCATAAGGCACTTGAAGCAACACTAAAAAGTCAGTATCAATATATTACACTCATTGTTTTCTTTACAGGATCAGGTTTGTTGGAAAATGCATTATTTCGAAGGTGCTGATATATTTCATGGCTTTTATTGATATTTACATTCTGTTCAAATAAAAATGGAGTATAATTCTTAGATTAGAGAGAAAATTCAATTTTTGCTTAGTCAAATGGTGAATGATAATTTTAAGTTAAACATGCTTCATCAAAATCCTAGCACCTCCATCTATCAAGCAGCGACAAAACCCACATATGAGATCAATTTCCCTTTTTTTTAACTGATCTTCACCATGCATCTTATTAGAATTTTCTTGTTCTTGAAAAATAGGCTTCACTGAATAAGCTTACAGAACTGCAACCTCAACACCTTTGAATCAAATTTAATGAATAAACTATCTTGGAAGAGAAAGAAATTACAAAATATTAAATTCAACTACTATGTTTTGGGAAATATAATTGTTTCTCCATTTTTCTTTTTCTTCTAGTTGCACCAGTACCATGTGTCAAATCATGTGCTTCATCAATCAATTTCATTATACGTCCAATATCACTCTCATGCAACGATTTAAGTTTCATAATGCTTTGGTTTGACTCCATCTACAATCAACTACTATGAAAAACACATGTCTGACTTATCACAGAGACTTACTTGAAATTTACTGTCAGAATCTATGGAAAAATTAGAAATTTTATTAGATTAATCTAATCTATAGTATTAATTTTACTTTTAATTCTTTTGTAATTCCAACTTCCAATTCATCAGCAATCAGTTTCTGATCATCCTTACTCAAACATTTAGAGTGTAGTTCATCCTCATGACCTACATGTGTTTCTACGAATGTTACATTCACAGCTAAAACATACAAATGAAATATTGGATCATATTTCTAGTTTAACACAAATGAATAACTAAAAAACTTACTTGTACTACTTATCTTCACAGGAATTCTAGAAAGGCAGAACCCAGATATTCTGATACTTCCTCCAGTTTTCATGCTGCGTTTGCTACATTGACTTACATATCCTGGAAGTTAAATGGTTTCCTAATATCACCATGATTTCAAACGAACTCATTATATCAAACTGGTGGAAAACATAAAGAAACAAACCTGAATAATTACTGCGATTATACATTCAAAATAAATTACTAATCCATCACTGCTTTTCCGATATCTTCGTTTTATGTAATCGACACTTCTATTCTCCAATGCTCGCCAAGCCTCAAATTCTTCTTCGTTTTTAAAAGTCAACTGTGATGTTATGATGTTAATGGAATGAATTTGCTCTAAATGAATATCCAAAGCCTTATGGGACTCAAGAGCAATTTTCTTTTCTTCTGGGCAAATTGGGCATTTTAAATGCTTTAATTGCTTTGGAATAAGATCTTGATGATGAATATTCCGCATATGACGACATTTCGTCGAAGCAGAAGATAATTGTTTTGAACAAATTTGAGAACTCAGTTTATCCCTGAAAAAAAATTAAAGTTTCCAAATAAATTGGTTTAGTGCATTTTCTACAAAATAATAGATAAATCAATACTTACTTTTCTCTGTCCATGATGAAAGATAATAAAAATTACTCTTACTGCAATTTTCAAATATCAACACGTTGCTAACGCTAACAAAAATATCCAATAATTACCTCTAGCAAAAGTATAAATTCGAATTAAATGGCTGATTGTCAAAACGAACCGTTGAAAATATGACAAAGAGGGCCTATAGTCCTCTCTGTCATTGACAGCAAGCGCGCTTCGTTTCCTGATTGGTCGAGATCTTCGGCATCGGGGTAAAATTAATGTATGCTAGTGGTAATAGAGAGAGAAGGAATGAGAGAACAAAAAAATGATCGAGAAAGAGAAAGGTATTATACACTACTCGCTTGTGTATACCACTGTCGGGCCTACGCACGCCTCATTTAACGGTTTCATTCCACGGAGTTTTTCTTACGTTTTTACCATCACATTTTTTCAGTTCGTTCACGCAGCAAAATCCCTATCTTCTCCAAGCCTGCCGTTAGGAAAAAACACTCTTGGTTGTCATTAATTGGACTTCACCATTTTCTTTTCTGCTTTTTCTTTCTTTCCAACCGAGATTTTTGTTTCAGTTCTCAAGAATGAGTGTGTTCCATCTAGTGGCGATGCTGCATTTAAAGAATATCTACTTACATGCCAGTTTTACGAGACTTTGAGCACCCGTGGTTGTGTGAGAAGCATTTAAGGAGGTCCACCCGAGTGGCTGATGAAGGTAAGAATTTTTTTAATTTTGCATGATGCAGACATTTTCATAAGATGATAGTCGTCGAAATTGTCTGATTAGTATCGATATCGGTGGAAAAAATGGGTAATTCAACCTGGAACAATTATTTGATATCAACAAATCGCTTGTGTTACCTTGAGATTATTGTTTGTTTTAGACTTCACAAAATAAACAAGAAGATCATAAAGGGTCCGGCCGAAAAACTTTCCTATAAGGGAAGCTAATAAAAACAAAACCAGATAAGGTAGGGCATTTTTATTTACACCAAGAAAAAGTTCACATTCTGCCATTTTAAAAAATGTACCATTCTCAAGGTATACCATTAGTCTTACTTTTTGAATAAAACATCCCTTAAATGGTTTTCTTCACTGGTTGAGTCTCTTCCTGAAGTTATTCACTACTCTTTGAGTCATTTGAGGTGGAATCGCTTCAACCTCTCGAGTAATTGCTTCTTTTTTACCCTAAAAATAGCCCTTTTCTTTTTCCCATACAAATGATTTGTAACTAAAACGTAGTCAATTTGAGCTTTATTGCTATGGTATAAAGTTAATATTAAATTACAAGCACTCACTGTTGTTTAAGCAATGTAGGTGTGTTCCTAACGTCAAAGATCATATCTATGTTTGCAATTGCTTGAAAATGACGCTCATTGGTATCAAACTCTCAATGATGCTGTAATGTCACCACACGCTCATCAAATTGTTTTCTATAATCATATCTACATGCTTCCCATCAAACCGAATTGATTTATGGATCAAGTACAAAGATTATATGTGTGATGATATTTTGTATCAAATACGGAATAGAATGGGAAATCCAAATATACAAATTAGTGAAGGAATTCACAATGAAGCATTGATTTCAATTGAGGACATGTGCTTGATGATGTCAAACAATCTATTAATTCAATTAGGCCTGACCGCGCCCAATCGTCCAATGCATGACGCTTTTAACCAAGAGTTGCATCGAGAAAAACTGTATGATCTCAACGCTTTGAAAGAATTACTTCAAACAAATCTTCCACTGTTGAATGAACAACAGAAGTATGTATTTGAAACTCTTATGAAAGTAACAAATGATGAAACTGGAGGGATTTACTTCTTAGATGCACCTGGTGGTACAGGAAAAACTTTTTTGATTTCATTAATATTAGCAACAATTCGCTCACAAAATAAAATTGCACTTGCACTCGCTTCGTCAGGAATCGCAGCAACTTTGCTTGAGGTGGTCGAACAGCCCATTCAGCACTAAAATTACCATTAAATATGCAAAGCAATGAAACTCCAACCTGCAACGTTTCGAAGAACTCTGCAATGGCAAAGGTTCTGCAGCAATGTAAATTAATTGTTTGGGATGAATGCACGATGGCACATAAAAAATCTTTGGAGGCTTTAGACAAAACCTTAAAAGATCTACGGAGCAATAATAACCGATTTGGTGATGCAATGATTTTATTAGCAGGAAATTTTCGTCAAACATTGCCAGTGATTCCACGATCAATGCCAGCTGATCAACTCAATGCATGTCTAAAGTCCTCCAATTTGTGGAAACATGTCAAAATACTTCATTTATACAAGAATATGCGTGTCGAGTTGCAAAATGACCAATCTGGAATCTTATTCTCTAAACAACTCATTGACATTGGTAATGACAAATTTCCTATAGACATGTTGACTGGCTGCATTAACTTTCCTCAAAGTTTTTGTCAGTTAACTCGATCAAAAGATGAACTTATTCAGAAGGTGTTTCCAGATGTTTCTCAAAATTACAGGAACCATGATTGGTTGAGCAAACGAGCTATACTGGCTGCAAAAACCATAGATGTAAATGAATTAAATTTCAAAATTCAAGAACAAATTACAGGCGAATTGAGGATATATAAATCAGTTGATTCGGCTACTAATAAAGATGATGTTGTCAACTATCCACCGGAATTTTTAAACTCGCTGGATTTGCCAGGATTGCCACCTCACAATCTTCAATTAAAGGTTGGATCGGTGGTTATAATGTTGCGAAATATCAACCAACCGCGTCTTTGCAACGGTACACGGTTAGCGATAAAAAAATTACTAAACAATGTGATAGAAGCAACTATACTCAAAGGAAAGTATAAAGGAGAAGATGTTCTCATACCGCGCATCCCAATGATTCCGACTGATGTGCCATTTGAGTTCAAACGACTACAGTTTTCAGTGCGGCTTGCTTTTGCTATGACTTTAAACAAGTCCCAGGGGCAATCATTAAGTGTTTGTGGTATTAATCTAGAAAACCCATGTTTCTCACATGGTCAACTGTATATTGCCTGTTCCCGTGTTGGAAAACCATCAGATTTGTTTATCTATGCGCCAGGTAATCAAACAAAAAACATCGTATACCACAAAGCACTACAATGATAATAATAATAATTATGATTCACATGATTAACAATAAAGCGATTACTTACTTTTAAATCTTTATATATGTTTTATTTAATTATTTTTTATTCACGCCCTATCACCAGGGTGACGGTTCTGTTCAGGAGAATTTTTTAAAATACGTAGGCACAAAAACTGCCACATTACAAATCTTTTTGACAGGACGAAGTCTGTCGGGTCAGCTAGTAGATAAATAAAAGTATATAGATCGGAAACTCTCGCCGATTTTTGTGACAACGCGACACTGTGACATTTCTGGAGTCAGCCGAAGTAAAAGCGTAAGGGAAGTGAAATTTAGGTGGGGGTAAATGTATTGACAGGCTGTTCGAAATTAAGAAATTCCAATTGCATTCTTCTCTGAACGTGAATTAATAAAAACAAATTAATTTCCAACCTGATTGGTATTAACCAAATTGGAAATAAAAGTTTCCAATAATTCAAGATCAGAGAAAATGCAATAAGAATGACTTCCTGAAATTATTTTGTCACAGGGAAAAGAAAACTAGTTAATATGACAATTGTGAATTTAATTAGTTCAAGCGAAATTTCTGTGATTACAATCACAATAGGATAACAGTGAATAACTCTGAAAGTATGAATGATATACAATGTTGAAAGTACAATTTCGGTTGAAGGAACCAATAAAAAATGCTTCGATCTGGAGCTATGTTTCGGAGTCTATTTAGCGTCTTCTTCAGGACAAGATCAATACATTAAAATTGAACAATTATTATTGTCATATCGTCTTATAATAAAAACATGAAACAATACATAGGTATATATTTCATACGACAGATTGAATTGTTGGCTCTAATATTTGCAACGTAGATATTCAAGGAAAACTGAAAAAACCCATGTTGTCATATACTCAAGCAGTTGAATATGAACTATTATATACAATGTATTCAAAACACAGTAAATGTTATAGATTCCAAAAATGATACTTTCATCCTTATAGTAATTTGTATATTGGCATGTCCGTTTAGTAAATAAACAAATAAATCATGATATGATTACCTTACATTTATCATAATATGAAACAAAAAATTGGCATATACAAATGTGAAATAACAAAAACCTTTCCTCCGAACTGTTACAATGGAAGGATTAATAATTTACAATAAATTGCAATTCATCATCATCATATAATCTTATTTAGCTTGGTTGGAACAATATGTTTTACCGAATCAAAAAGTTATTTCAAAAAATAATATTTCAAATTAATTGATTATCTTTCAAGGATCTGGGATATAAAACAATAACTTGTCTAGATAAAACACTAATTGCTAATAAAAATATATACCTCAAAGAATTATGAATAGAAGAATTCATGTACAAATTAGGAAAAAAATTAAAACACTGAAAACAAATTTTGGTAGGCCTAAGATCCCCAAAAACTTCATTTTCTTGACCTATATTTCTCATATTTTTCAAATTTTTTACTGACTATCTGTTTTTGTAGTCTCTGTACTTTCCTTGAAAGTTTGCAAGGTTTTTCGTAAAAGTTTTTTGCAGTAGGCGAAAGATCCCTAACTCTGCAAGGTTTTCTTCGACCTTAAAATATAAACCAAGTCAGAACTCCCATGTTCCAACTTTAATCAAAACATACAGTAAGACATTAAGGAAAACATCAAATGTACAGAATTGTAAATAACAAGAACTGTAAGGGTACCTTACAACGATTTAAGAAACATTGTGAACGTTTCACAATTCTACAACAATTCATCTATAAAATATTCTCATATAATGAGGTTGAAACTATTTATGATATAGCTAAGTAAGATCTTTGAGTAATAAAATTGCAAATTATAAAACAAGAAGCGTACCTAACTTCCCAACATCATGGTTCATAATTTAGCATGGTTTAGCATCAGCTTCAAGAAGACTTCCTCCTTTATTATTGAAAGGGACAAAATCCTCAGGCCTGAAATGTTTATCACAAATCCTGTAATTGTCGTAAATATCTCTTTGGGATTTCGCCTTCAAATCTTCTCTTCCAATTTTTTGCAACGACTTCTCCGATAACTACAAGTTTAAGTTTATTAAAATAAACAGTTTGTTACACTCACCTTCCTACTTAGTGGGAATCTACGGAAATGGAATCTATACTTTTCCCCACATTTCGATGAACATCCTGGAACAACACATTTGTAACCCATTTCAAAATTTGAAATTCAGTGCTGAAGTTTCTGCAATAACTCTGAAGCCAAAAAGACCGATATTTTGTGAAAGATCGTATTTATAGCCAAGATACACAGATTATTAACAATAAGTTCAATCGCTTCCGCTTCATGCTGTGTTATCCGCCATTAGCCATTATGTCAGAAATTCCTTTGTTTCCTTCCATAATTTTTCATTCTATTTTCTGATTGGTCGATCTCGATTGGCAGCTTTGTTACTCGTTATTATTAGCCAAAACATTGTCACGTTGTTTAGTAAGGAACTTTTCAGCCCCTGGCAGCTACCCAAGGACGCGCCCCCACCATTCTGCTCCCTCTACTGTCCGCATCACGTTCATTTTCCGGTATGTAGGTAAGTAGAGACTGTATATAAAAGTAGTACTTAAATAATTCCCTGTGGGTCTCCGGATTTGACTTTGGAAGGAATGGTTGTTGCTTCCCCATAACGCAAAAGAACGGTCTGCTAGGTAAAACTAAGCGGTTGGTTTTCCTGATTTCTTGGAAGACAACTGACAAACAAATGGTTGAGTACTACTCACAATTGACTGTTCTGCGTTATTCTAGTGGTACGGTTGCGATATGTCCAGTTTTTCCGAAAAAAACTTCGTACGTGAGCAGCTTTTGTTGGATTTGGCTGATCTTGAAACATACATACAGCCGACGGCTGTTTACTTTCGGGTTCATATGCTAAAATCCACCGTTCATCACCTGTCACGATGTCATAGACGTGCTTCGAAGCACCGCGATCGAATTTTCGGAGGATTTCTTTCGACCAATCGGCACGAGCGGTTGACAAATTGTACGGTTGAATGTTCATGCAATGTTGAATGTATACTGGTCCCACTAGTTCCTAAAGTTGTCTCAATTTCACGATAGGTCACATAACGATCTTGCAATATCAGTTGACGCACACCATCAACGGTTTTCGGAACAATTGATTTTGGACGACATGGTTGAATTCACCGTACCATCGATAAACACCGGTTCTTGATGGAGCTTCATCAATTTACTGTTGTAGAGTTAATCCACATCAAAAGTTGTCAAAAATAATCGCACGATTAAATTCTATTTTTTTGGGGGGAGATGAATCTTTTAAATTACTGTAAACAACACAAATAGCGCTCCTATGTCAAAAGGTTCTGACTACGTATAACCTCAAACATGTCAAGGTTTACAATAGAGCTGTCAGTTGGCAGATTGCAAACACTAGGGTTGGTTATTATGTTTTAAGGTTCTGCGAACGTCTATAAAAGGGTGACTCAAGTTCTTTCACAGCTTCATTTTAGCTGTTAAACGTTTTTTAACCGTTGTCCACACGTTTACCAGGCTTCAGATATAAGTTTATATTCTATAAACATTCTTTCAATTATTTCAAAACAGAATTTTTTTGTCTGTTCTGTCCGAATTAGCGAATCGGTGAACCCTTGGAAAATTGGTATATTTCCCGAAATCGCGGCGGGACGGAATGTTATCGGCAGCAACGATTTTGAACAAATGAAGCTGAATAATTCACAGTCTCATCTGAGAGAGTATACTGTCGAGGACATCGCATCGCTTGGGGGTTTTCCAGCCTCATTTCCAGAATAGCCAACAAATCAAGGTGGTTCAATCAGCTAAAAAGAGTTTACGCATAAAAGTGCAAATTCTCATCGAGGGAAATTTTATTTTAATTACGTTTCAATTTGTAGATTGGTCAATGAATTTGGATTTGGAACGTGGCGGTCTCCTGGGACCGAAAAGGCAATGTGGCAGAGGCATTCTGCGCGCCCGAAGCACTATGGCCTCAGGCTCCCTCACCGATTGACAGACCGGCAAACACGTACGTGATTGATTGATTCTTTTCAACGGTATTTTGTACTGTAGCTACGATGGGGGAGTGTTTGTTCTGATGTTCTACACCGCAATTATTCGATTTCCAGTCGAAATATATTTATTTATTCATTTAAATTTATTTATTTGATATTGCACAGTCAATTTGCTCAATTCCACAATGGATAATTCAATGATAATTCACACGTTTCTATTCAAGTGGTAATCAACATAAAAAAACCCTGTGAGTTATAAATCTTGAAGTTATAATATCTGTATACGATTCGACTAAACTACAATTCTAAACTCCTAACTCTCGACCAATAACGAAATATATCTATATACCAGGGTTGCCTTTTAACAGGTTGCCAGATATCTTCCTTCCGCCTTTTTGCCTTTTGAATTTCGCGGCTATGTACATAGCGCTACAGAGCTCGTAACTGGCAATACTATAAATAATTTGAAAGGTCTTGACATAACCTACAAAACGACGCTATCCATTATTAGTTTTGATATTGCGTTCAACAGTTATAGACGTGTAAACATGGAGTTCACTAAAGCTTAAATTCGCGCTATTTTAAATTTTTCCTTCGTTAAAGGCAAATCCGCTAGAGAAACGTTCCGTAAGATTAATGGTGTTTTGGGGGATGGTACTCTATCAGTTCGAACCGCGTAAGAATGGTTTCGACGATTCAGAGCCGGTGAAAACAACACCATGGATAAACCAGTCTGTGACTACAAATACCGATCAAATCATGGAATACATCTAGTTATACCAGCATGTGGTATCTCGGGACATCGCCCAGGAGATGGGAGTTAGTCACCAAACCATTTTAAACCATCTCCAGAAGGCTGGATACAAAAAAAGCTGATGTTTTTGTTCCGCATGATTTGACGCAATAAAATCTTCTGGACCGAATTCTCGAAGCGGATGGTGACCAATGTTATGTCCGATAGCTCAGTAATTTTGAGGGATAAGTAGACTGTATTTATTTTTGCGTTTGAAGCTGATGCGAACGCGAAATATATAATATGAAACAACAAAATTCATATAAAGAAATGAGGTCAACAATGATGACTTACCACAGCGGTGAACTACGATGATTTCAGGGCTCTGCTCCAATTATCAGCTCTTCACAGGGACCCCTTGCTGCGGGATTTCTAGTCCAACTTTTGTTCAAATGCGGTGTTGAAAACACAATCAAAATGCGATGCGAAATTTCCAAATATGCGGGTGAAACCAAGCGTGTAATATATCCAAAAAACAAATCAAAATTAGCGTGATTTTATAAACAATTTCGATAACAAACGTGATAGCGAGAGTTCTTCTATTCCAATTCGCGTTCTAGATGCGTATGCGTATCCATAACATGTGCGAAGTCACCAGTGTTGACTTATAAAATTAGCGCGAAATTCAAATATTTAGCGATCGCTCCAGCTTCAAATTCATGCTATAACAAAAGGACCGAACATTCTCCGGGCCGCGAAAAATGGCAAAATGTTACTTGAGCGGCACATAAAATTGATCCAAAGCGATGAGTAAAAACAAAAAAAAGAAGAAGAAAAGCGTGTCTCGTGACATGAAACAAATAATTGAAACATTTATACAAAATGATTAAGGGAACGAATATATAAAGGCGGTGGTGAGTGCCCTTTCAAATAGGTAGAGGGCAAAGTTTAACGATTGGCCACTTTAAGAAGCCGTTGTTTGTCTTGACAGAAGCAATTCGACAACTTTCGTCAGGTGCATTAGATAATGATGCAATCCTTCCTAAAACCCATTGACAGGGAGGAACTCTTTCGTCCTTAATGAGGACCAAATCTCCAATCTTTGGATGGTTTTTATCATTTTGAACGTGTTGCAAGGTGTGTAAGTATTCGCGATGCCAACGTTTCCAAAAATCTTGTTGCATGCGTTGAATAGTTTGCCATCGACTAAGGCGATTTAACGGAAGTTGGGTGACATTGGGATGGGGTAAGGCAGTCAGTGGTTCGAGGGTGAGAAAATGCCCAGGTGAGAGGGCGGACACGTCTTCTGGGTCCGAAGACATTGCTTCAAGGGGTCTAGAGTTCAAAATTGCTTCAATCGAACATAAGATGGTGTAAAATTCCTCGTAAGTTAAGATTTGGGAGCCCATAACACGAGTCAAATGGGACTTAACAGATTTGACCCCTGCCTCCCACAGACCCCCCATATGTGGAGCTGAAGGAGGATTGAAGTGCCATTGGATTTGTTCGCGTTCAGCTGAATCCTTCATGTATTTAGCTAACTAAACAAACACGACTTGCACCAACAAAATTGGTGCCACAATCTGAGTACAAGTCACTCACTCTACCTCGTCGAGCAATAAAGCGTTGGAGCGCAGATAAGAAGGTTTCTGTCGATGGGTCTGTGGCTAATTCTAAATGCAATGCCTTTGTTGCGAAACAAACAAATAAACAAACATAGGCCTTCATAGTTTTAACACCTCTATGGTTCAACATTAAAAGAAAAACAATCATTGGAAGGGTCCCATTGTATACCCAGTCGTGGTCGTGGTCGTGAAGGCAGGTGAAGAGTTCCAAACAGTGGGCAAGCTGGGATTGACGGCCAGGAAGGTTTTGCTGTGTGTTTGGTGAGATTGGAAGGGAATCATCCACTATGAGCTGCTCCCATATGGCCAGACGCTCAATTCTACCATCTACTGCGAACAACTGGACGGCTTGAAGAAGGCGATCTACCAGAAGCGACTAGAATTGGCCAACAAGACGGGTGTAGTGTTCCACCAGACCACACACTTCGCCCTTGGTGGTGTAAAGTTGAACTCAATAGAGGCTTGTTAAAAGTGGCTGTCCGAGTTCTTTGCAAATAAGGAGGGGGCTTCTACGAGGGTGCCGTCTAGCTTCACAATAGAGCTGTCAGTTAGCAGATTGCAACACTATGGTTGTCCAATGCCGAAATATAAAAGGTAACCCTCGTGAGATTTATGGCTTTGATTGCTTCACCTTTGGCAACGTCCGGAATCTGTGAGGGAAATGGAAACTGCCACCTCTTGATTACGTCCATGGGTAGCCCCAATTACTTACGGTATCTCTGCACCGTTTTGTTACTGTTGGTACCTTGTTGAGGGATTTTTCCAGACCTCCCATTCTTCTTTCGTCCTCTAGCAAGTCCTTTACTCAATTTATCTATTTAGTGTCCATGATTGCTTTCCATCTTTTCTTGTAGCACCTGACTTGTAGTTGCTTTGAAAAAGCCATCTCTTGACTACTGCTTTTGGTGTTCTGGTGGGGACACATGGAATGAATGTTGTTTCTCTACGAACAGCGCTATTCCTGCTTGGTGGTACTTTTCGTCTCAGGGAGTTGGTTGGAGCTTTCATTTAAGGCATAATCTATCAGTTTGGAGTATCTAATCACAGTTCTATTATGACTCATTTCAAGACCAAGGGATTGCTATAAAACTGGATCAATCTCCATATGCGGCTATCGAATGCCCTGTAGATAAATCGTTCGTATCGGTGACGAAACCCTCATACCCTCGGAGAAAGGAAAATCTTACTTATTACATTTTTACGATCGGCCCTTTCAGATTGGGGATTCAACCGCAGTCTCTCGGGACCTCCAGAACGGAATATTCACGCAATCTATATTACGCTTTCATATTTGCATATCTCGCTGTTCGAAATGGATCTAAATAAATACTTATCTCTGAGTTTTCACCGCTTACGCCTTCCTGCTAGTCATTTTTGTTCTTTTATAAGCTGTGATAGATATGGTTCTTTTTTTTATAAGTCGCAAGTAAGGGGGAGAAGTCTGAAGATGGAATATTCATTTTCGATTTTATGTGTTACGTTAGTGGATATTACGGCAACCGTTTGTCCCTTTCTGGTTGCAAAACTAATAAATGAACATTTCAAATTGCCTTTTGAATTTCTTATATCTGTATTAATTTTTTTATTTTGCTATTAGTACGAAAGTTGCCTTTTATACTTCAGGATTGGACAACCCTAGTGTTGCAATCTGCCAACTGACAGCATCCCTGCTGCCACCTGTATCTGGTACTATTTTAATGAAAATTCAGTTGCTACTCATGTTCCTTACTTATGCTGACAAGCACGGCCATTTTAAATGTTCAGTCAATTTTTGGCAACTGTAGTTATTAGATGTGTTCTGACCCTTCAACTGTAGCATATGGTGAAGGAGTCATTTTATTGATTATATTTAATGTTTGAAATCCCATTTTTCTTGATATAACTACTTTGAATTTTATTGAGGTGTATAGTATTGTCTGGCGTTCAACCCTAAAAACAAAATTGCTTCAAACCTCGAAATCTATATACCCTCATATATAACGCAATTCCGTGCAATTTTTTCATCTATCTACAGTCAACAATAAAACTCTTTTTACGACAATACTAAATCCAAATTTTTTATTGTTGATTTGTTGTACACTCACATTAACAAGAATTCATGTGAATAAGGCTTAATTTGATTTCTTTTTTAACACATCTATAGGTACATTTTTTGGAGATACTACAAATGATGTCTATAAGTCATTCATAAAAAAAAACTATTAATTTTATGATGCATGGGATCCAACAAAACACTAACATTCTCTTGCTTAAACGACAATGTTGCAAAAAAGAAATCCACCCTTACTATTACAAAACAAATAATGAAAGCATCAGCTTTTTCTAGTTCACACTCGGTCAGGTAAACATATATTTAATACCATTCGCTTACCATACTTTTTTAACGTGCTATAAATTATCATTTTATATGAGCGATGGGGTAGGAAAAATCGAAAATAAGTATAAATCGAACAGTAAACCGATATAGAAATACTTCAGAGTCATCCCTTAAGTTGGATTCGTTATACCCTATAAAAATGTTACGATCTGCCTTTGAATAGGACCGTGTAAATCATGCTGAAATCTCTCTAGATTTTTACTACCCTAGTTTTACTATCTTGAGGGCAGTTTTACCATAATCCTAATCTATTCACACGGGTACTCAACCCTGATCCAATTTAAACTAGATCCTTTTCAATCTAATGTGGTTTTTAACGATTTTTTATGCAACTGTTCTTTCAGATATTTTGAATTAACGTTATATTTAAAAAATCAACAGATTCGAGTAGAAGCTTAGAGGATTTCTCGTGAAGATTCTACAATGATTAGCATATTAGCTAAGAACAAGGGGATTAAAACTCATCAGGGGCCTGTAGGGCATTCGAAGTGTTTATAACCCCTGCTGCTTTTTCATCTGCTAATTTATTTTATTTCTTTTAGCGAATTGCTCTCTCCTGAAGTTCTTTAATGAGTACGAAAGAAATGTGGGGCGAATTATGTTCATAATCCCTGTTAATATCAGACGAAATACAACTAGCAATCATAATTAGCTTCTTGCTAGGTGGAGGTATTTTGAAACAAGGGAAAACATGACCAGCAAAGAAATATTTGTTGAATCGTAACTTTTCCTTACTAATCCTTCCCCTCGACGAAGGAGCGGAATATAATTAATACTAATCCCTCACAGTTTTCAAGATATTCAAGGTTTGATGAATAATTTCGATTGTTCACAGGGAGTTTTTCCCTTAAAATATTTTTTACATCGAGATTATTCGACGGTGATACAGTTGAGTTCATTGTTTTACCTCTCGAAACCCTCAAAAGTTATGATCAAGCTCCACATAAAACCCTTGAAAATTCCTATTCGAAATATATTTTAAACTTTCCCCTGCGTCCAGTGGAATGGACGTAAAGGAAAAAAATACGAAATCCTGTAATTACCGGGGTGAGGTTTCAAAAAGTCCCCCCCTTGCTTGTATCTTCAGCTTCCTGCAGTTCACTTATTTGTAACCAATTCTGTTGTCATGTCAACGTATGTATTATGTCCCTGAAAACTGACTTATCTCATAAACTTCCCCAGAATTCTGAAGGCTCTATTTGCTTGATTACTTAGACCTTATACGCCCTTGCATCAATATAATAACTTTTTGTGACCGTAGGGCACATATAATAATCCGTTTACGGTGTCTCCGGAAAAGATTATGCTCTATTAGATGTACAAACAGAATTTACGGGACCCCAGCAAATTACGACAGTCTTTAAAAAGCTGATACGCCATTAAGGGTTTTGTGCAAGGAAATAAGAGTCATAGTAAATAATTCGTTTTCGTTCTCCCTCATTTTTATTGTGAATCATTTTATTCGGTTTGAACATAACGAACGGACTGGTGAACATGATGTATCTGAATCAGTTAATATATCCCAATCTAAAATGAGGAATATGAAAAAAAATTACACATATTCAGGAGATCAGCTCCTACTTTAGAACATGTGTCACATCCATTCAATATAGATGAATTGAGGGCTGCAATCAAATCTACCAAATCTCGGAAGTAATAATAATAAAAATAATCTTAATTTAGTAATAAATACTAGTTACAAAATTCTGAATATCATCAAGTAACCAACTAAAAGTATTGCTCCTTAACATAAGAAATTAACAATTTTCTAAAGGTAGCATATCTGCTACACGTCTTCAGTGCACTGGGTAACTTATTGTAGCATATGAAGCCACCAACCAGAGTGGGTCCCATTGTCAAATTAGTACCATATGTCCCAACAAAAAAGCTATTTTGGTTTCTGGTGCTATACTGGTGAACCTCAGAAACATACTGAGTCCTTTTGGACAAGTAACCTGGCAACATATCATGCTCAATTTTGTAAATTAGATCTAAAGTTTTGAATTTAATTCTCTGCCTTACTGTCATCAAATTTAATGTTTCTAACATGGATCTTTGTGGTGGTCTTCTATCGCATCTGAGAACCATCCCCATACCCCTATTCCAAACTATCTGCAGTCTACTGTCATCTACAAAAGCATCGGGTTTTGACGGAATTTATCCAGAATGCATCAAACATTTAGGAAAAAAGGTCTTGTCTTGGTTATTGTCTTTCTATAACAATATTCTGAATTGAGTAAAACTTTCCTTCGGAATTTCGAAAGGCTAAAGTAATAGGTATTTTGAAAAGAGGGAAAATTCCTTGTGATCCTAGTAGTGATCGACCCATCAGTTTATTGAGTGTTCCTTTCAAGAGATTAGAAAGTTTAATTCTTTTTAGAATTGAATCTCTCTATGGAAAATGCTCTACAAAATTTCCAGGGAGGCGTTAGGAAAAATAGAAATTGTTTAGATCAAGTTTTCAACCTCACAACTTTCATAGAATCAGGCTTCAATAGTAGGTTGAAAACAGGAGCTGCTTTCATTGATTTATCATCGGCATATGACGCTGTGTGGAAAGATGGATTAATTTTCAAACTCTATACCCATCTGAAGTGTGGGAAAATGGTACGATTATTAGAAAATGTTATCTGATAGAAGGACTCGTGTTTTTATTGACAATAAGAGTAGCAATTTCAAAACATTGAAAAACGGTCTTCCTCAAGGATCAGTTTTAGCTCCTTTACTTTTCAATTTATATGTAAGTGATTTACCGACATCATCTTTGTCTGTGTTAAAAGTATTCTATTCCTCATCTGTCAGTTCAATACTGAGTTACGGAGTTGTTTGCTGGAGTAATGGTGTGGACTTTGACGAAGTATTTCGTGCTCAAAAGAGAATAATCCGTACCATTTTTAGGTTCTAATTCTCCAATTCATATGTTATTGATAAACAAAAAACATTTTTATTGCTCACGAATATTTTTTGTTTTATCGAACTTACAAATACCCGATACCCTTTCTGGACACCTTGTAGAACAACTCATATAAAAGATTTTTCTTTTAACTCAATAAATGTTATATAAATACGACTATCATAATGATGAAATTTTTCGTATAACTTTTTTCTAATTTTATATTTCTTATTTTATTTAATTATTTATTTTATTTTATATATTTTCTATTTTATTGAAGAGTTCCTTTCAATCTTCCATAATTCTTTATTGTCACTGTTCATTTATGCCGAATGACGAACGAGTTTTCAATAAAAAAATTTTTATCTGGCAAACTAGACATAGGATTGGTGTCAAATTTGACAATAGCGTCCAGGAAGATAAACAGATAATTACTTCATATGCCACTTTTACTTGCACCCCCCAGGCGGGTCAGTAGGTACTCATCCTGATTTTTAAAAATTCATAAAAAAAATCAACCATACATGAGAATGCCATCAAGCTCCTGCAGAATCATCTACATGTCGACAAAAAGATAATTCAGTAGTTATCTGACTTTCCACCCCAATGGGGGGCTAAAATAACGGCTTAATGATTATTCAAGCAGATACGAATATCTCGAGAACTAGACATAGAATCCACACGAAATTATGAGTTGATGCTTCTGGATGTTATTGTGAAATTTGACCTCAATCCTATGTCTAGTTTCCCAGGTATGAATTACTCACAGAAAACTCGGCTGGAACTCGGCTAGCCTCCCCCAGGGGGTGCAAGTGGAAGTGAGTCACAGAGTTATTCTGTGTATATAGAGAGAAGAATAAATACCGAATTTCGTGTCGATTCTATGTCTAGTTCTCGAGACATTCTTATCTGCTTGAATAATCATTGAGCCGTTATTTTAGCCCCCCATGGGGTTGCAAGTCAGAGATAACAACTGAATTATTTTTTTTGTCAATATGTAGATAATTCTGCGGGAGTATGATAGAATTCTCACGTTTGATTGATTTTTTATGAATTTCTAATGATCAGGCTGAGTACCTACAGACCCCCCTGGGGGGTGCAAGTGAATGTGGCAAATGCAGAAATTATTAGTTGATGCTTCTGGATGTAATTGTGAAATTTGACGTCAATCCTATGACTAGTTTCCCAGGTATGAATTACTAACAGAAAACTCGGCTGGAACTCGACTAGCTCCCCCCCAGGGGGTGCAAGTGGAAGTGAGTCACAAAGTTATTTTGTGTGTATAGAGTGAAGAATAAATACCGAATTTCGTGTGGATACTATGTCTAGTTCTCGAGATATTCGTATCTGCTTGAATAATCATTAAGCCGTTATTTTAGCCCCCCATAGGGTTGCAAGTCAGAAATAACTACTGAATTATTTTTTTGTCAACATGTAGATAATTCTGCAGGAGTTTCATGGCATTCTCATGTATGGTTGATTTTTTATGAATTTTTAAAAATCAGGCCGAGTACCTACTGACCCCCTTGGGGGGTGCAAGTAAAAGTGGCATATGAATTAATTATCTGTTTATCTTCCTGGACGCTATTGCCAAATTTGACATCAATCCTATGTCTGGTTTGCCAGATAAAAATTTTTTTATTGAAAACTCGTTCGTCATTCGGCATATTCGACCCGGGGGTGCTGTGGAATGAGTGCTGGTGATGGATTTATCATAGGCCATCGTAGCAGAGAATGTACCGTATCCAAATTCCAACGTGAAAATAGAAAAATCTCAAATTATCTCGGCGAATCAAAATTGTTTGCATCGCTATCCGGCCAATATTCCAGTGGCGTACGAAAAATTCTGTACAAAACTCGGCTATCTTACTCAGCTGTTTTCACATCAGTATATTTTTCATGATTATTCATATAGAAACAAGATACCTCTGTTTTGTTGGGATTGGGACATATAATCGCCACTCAATAAAATAATTCTTTAAGAATATTAAAAGAAAACAATTATTTTTGTCTAATTTTTCACTTTATTAATACTATTACACGACATCAAGATGGATTTTCACAAAATAAATGAGTCATCAATTCATTCCAATTCTTTAAGATTTCCGAATTAGATGATAATATGTTTTCCAGAGTATGGAAATCCGAATATTGGTAAGCAATAATTATGACATCAGCATAAACAAAATTCTGAGATGATGTCGTGGGTGAATCACAGAGATATATATATTATTGAAAAGTAAAGGATCTAGAACTGATCCTTGAGGAAGACCGTTTTTCAATGTGTTGAAATTGCTGCTCTCATTGTCAACAAAAACTGGAAACCTTCTATCAGATAACATATTTTCTAATAATCTTACCATTTTGCCACGCTTCAGATGGGTATAGAGTTCCACACAGTGTCATATGCTGAACATATATCAATGAAAGCACCTCCATTTTTCAACCTATTATTGATGCCTGATTCTATGAAAGTTTTAATGCTGAGAACCTAATCTGAACAATTTCTATTTTTCCTAAAGCCTCACTGGAAATTTTGTAGAGCTTTTCTATAGAAGATTCAATTCTTAAAAGAATTTACCTTTCCAAGCTTACCAGCTTGAAAGGAACACTCAATGAACTAAGTGGTTGATATCTAATAGGATCTCAAAGATTTTTTCCTCGTTTCAAAATACCTATAACTTCAGCCTTACGGAATTCGGAAGGAAAGTTTCCTGAATATTGTTATAGAAAGATAATAACCAAGACAAGGCCTTTTTTCTTAAATATTCGATAAATTCAGGTTAAATTCTGTCAAAACTGGCTGCTTCTCGAGATTTGGTAGACTTAATTGCAGCCCTCAATTCATCTATATTGAATGGATGTGACACATGTTCTAAAGTAGGAGCTGATCTCTTGAATATGTGTAAGTTTTTCTTCATATTCTTCATTTTAGATTGGGATATATTAACTGATTAATATATTGATACGTATATTAATTATATTTGATATAATAAGATATATGTTTCCCTAATGCCTCTATTATAACAACTGGTTTATTCTACCAAACGAAATACATCATATGTACCTATGCGCATGTTAAACATCGGAACTTATCTACTACCTATACTAGACAACATATTTAATCAGTAATTTATTAATACAATAAACAACAAAATACATTACATATACATCAACTCAGCGGCGAGCGATTAATCTTGGATCAATTTATGATGATGGTGAGGCAAGGGGAGTAGCGTCACCTAATTTTCTCAATATGTCCCATGAACTACTACTCGAATGTAGGAGTTTATTTAATAGCGAGAGTTATCACATACGGTGAACTTTAAAACTACGGAACAAATTCATTTTTTCAAGAGAAAAATATCTGGCAGCAAATCCTGAAACGGGTCAGTTTTTGTTTCACTTTTTCCAAATTTTTATTATGTTATTATTTTTTATTTACGTTTTACGAGGGCCATCCAGAAACTAACCTCCGATTGGTCACAGTGCGGGTAGTAGGGGGGAGTAGCCCGCCATCTGTGCATTCACGCGCTCAGCAGGTCAGTCGGCATCAAGCCGTAGTCGAGTGAACATCGTACCTGCGCTAGTTTAGTTTTTGTGGCAGTTTGAAATGTGTGCTGCAATAGAAAATCCCGCCAAATGTGAGGTGCGTGCTGTTATAAGGTTTTTCACAGCCAAAGGATACTCTGCAGCAACTATTCATCGTGAGCTTTGTGCCGTGTACGGACCAAAATTTATGAGTGAAGGAGTTGTCCGTGAATGGGTACGTTTATTTAAAAGTGGACGAGAAAACGTTCATGATGAAGAGAGGAGTGGTAGACCATCATTGGTGACTGACGAACTCGTTCAGACAGTTGATGCGAAAGTTCGTGAAAATCGACGTTTCACAATGGCGGAGTTGTCTACTAATTTTCCACAGATTTCTAAGACTCTTTGGTACGAGATAGTGACAGCATGATTGGGTTACCGTAAGTTCTGTGCACGATGGGTGCCTCAAGGCACAAGCGGGTGATTTTTATGCAGAAGGAATTTCAAAGCTTGTGGAGAGATACGATAAGTGCCTCAATCGTAATGGAGACTATGTCGAAAAATAGTGCAAAGATGTAGTTGTATATATTAAATATACAAATATTAAAATATTTTTACTTAACTTGGTGTATTTTTTTCAATTAACCGCAGGTTAGTTTCTGAACGGCCCTCGTAGATGCGTCGTGTTAACGTTTAAACAACAGTAGTAGAGTTTTGTACGCAGCACAATTTTTCAAGATATTTTAGTGAACGTTCAACAAACTTCTATAAAATGGTTCCTATAAAACATTTAGTTGTCAGTAGGGCTATCGCGTTAACTGAAAATTTTAATGTGAATGTCAAGAATGAATCGTTGAATTTTCCTTGGAATAGCAGATATAAATGGAAAATGATACCGATTATACATTTACAAATCGCCAACTGCCGGTTCCTGTCCGAATGACGAAAACTTCCTCCCTACAACAACAGAGGGTCTATTGACGTGAACGAATCCAACATGTGAATTTTTTAGCTTTCTGGGCGAAATTAAACTAATGATGAGACTTTACTTGATGGAGTAAATGGCAGTTTGGGAAAGAGGACGCATGTATCAACCCCCTAATTGAGTCCTGTTCGCCATCCAGAGGGTGACACCTGACACCACATCGCACTCAATATTTGTCAACTTCGGCATTTCAGAATTTATCACTTCTATTTCTGAACTAAGCCGAAATAATTGAATAAAGAAACTGTCGCTATATTGGGGGAGCCGGCAATTATAGTTAGATTTGAGACCGAACTGTATTTTTCACGTTTATTTGGAACGAGCGAAACAATTTTACTTCAACCCCAAAGTTTTATAAATCTTCTCGCGGGCATTAATTAGGCGCAGATGTGGTTACTTGAAGATAAATTTCGAGAAACTATTTTAGCCAGTTTTAAATATCTTCAAATTATGGAAATTCATTTTTAATTACATTAAATCCAATTCTTTCGTATTCCTTGTAAATAAATGATTTTTTTATTTCGTGGGTATGATATCTTTATTTAAAAAGACGTAAATGCTTTATACCATAGCAATAAAGCTCAAATTGACTACGTTTTAGTTACAGATCATTTGCATGGGAAAAAGAAAAGGGCTATTTTTAGGGTTTTTCCAGCAATAATTCTAATTTTTCTCGCCGTAAAAACCATCCTTGAACTTCAACGAACATTTTAAAAAAAGATTTGGCCAAATTGGTCCAGGCGTTGTTGAGTTATGCGCTTACCAACACCTTTTTCGATTCATTTTTATATTATAGATATATAATATTTTACCGGAACCCTTTTAACGCTGTTCAAAATTCCAACATTTTATCAAATTATACGAAAAAATCAAGATAACACTGTTTCTTAACACAGAATTGGAAATCACTCATAAAACAAAATATTGTTAGTTGGAAGAGAAAAAATTCACTTGAGTTTCTGTACCCAAAGGGTATTCGGCAATTTGTATCCTCGAAATCGGACACTAACGAGCAATATCGTTAAAATGATTACCGCAATTTTTAGAAATTCCTCGTCATTAATGTCCCCAGATTGCAAGTTTATATAGACACGCATTATTGCCCAAAAAATTGAAGATAGATTGGGAAATACTACAAAAGATTTTTCAGAATATTTATTCCTTAATTTTCCTGAGTTCTATTTAATCACATCTATTATCTTGATAATAATCTAATGAGGGACTGCATATCAAAGGAACTCGTTCGAATTTAATACGCTTACTGCATAACACTTGTGGAAAACGTAAATAAAGATTATGGCATTAATATTCGAGGGGTAGCAGGTTAAACAACTGTCGTATGTGAAAAGGCATAACAGATGGAAAGGAGGCCCCTTATTCGCGTGTATTCACCCCCGCTTATGTTAATTCGAGAATTGAACGACGATGTTCTACGGCAATCCGTAGAATATTAGTTCCATTATCTCCATGAATCACAGGTATTCACTAGAACACCTGTTTTCAATGTTAATCTTGATGTTCAGTCTGTAGAGAGGGTGGAACGAACAACGAGAATGGGTCGAAATTTCTTTCTTACACTATTTCTGATTTTGTTGAAATCTGACGAATATCTTATGAGATAAAAAGTTTAAAATAATTACTTGATTGAAAGGAGACAGTTTCGATTTCCGAAAACTTTATTTCCACCCATACGCGTCGTTTAAGAACTGTTCGAAGACGATTTCGACAGACATTTACAATTTTGTGATATTTGCATCCGTCATAATAATTTTATAAGAAATGTGCTGATTTCAGATGAAGCTACATTTTGTTTCTAAATATAATATATAAATTTATAATAATCCCATAGATCTTGAATGGTTGAGGTCCTCACTTGATGGAAATCCATTTTCATTTAGTTTGAATATGATTAAATAAAAACTTATTTAATAAAATTTCCATATTTATTGTGTTTTCACAATATGTAACACTACATTTGCAACAATTGTTTCGCCAAATTCTTGGCTTCTTCAGGCGAGTTCGATGTTAAACTACTCCAAACATTTTTGAGTCTTCCTTATATATTTCTCAAGATGGAAGAGGGGGGACCGGTATTTTAAATGCTTCTGGGTTTTTTTATGGCATGTTCATCAATGGTGATCTGTTGACATCCGTTTGGTCATTGAGTAAGATATTTTGCTTGTTATATCTGTTAATTTCCATTGTTTCTAGGATATTAAGCCTTCTGCTTTTGTTTTCTATGTGCAGAATTTTATAGTTTGGATCAAACATATGTCCCTCGTCTAAAGATGGGTCGCATAAGTTGAGTTCTGTTTTTATTCAGGAAACTACTCAAATGTTCTTTAATCCTCTTCTCGAAGTTCCTTCCTGTTTGTCCAATATATACTTTCTGGCATGAACCACAATTCAACTTATCACTCCTGATTTTTTTGTTTTATCTAATTTATCTTTATTATTTTTGATTAAATTTCTTAAAGTATTATTGGTTTTGAATGCTATATTGAATTTCCTTTTGTTTTTAAAAAATTTGCTACTTCTATTGATTTTTACGTGTGAAATTTAATGTTATATATCTATTCTGTTCTATTTTGTCGTTTTTGGGGTATATTAATGTTAAAGCTTGATTTAATAGGAATTTATTCAATATTTGGTCCACAAGGTCTGGTTTGAAACCATTATTAACAGAGATTTGTTTTATAGTATTGAGCTCACAATCAAAATTCTGTTTCTTCATAGGTGTTTTGATTAGTCTATATACCATGCTATTGAATGCTGCTAGTTTTTTTTTTGTGAATATGGATGATGTGACTTTGAATGGATTGTTATGTCGGTGTAGGTTGGTTTGCGATAAATTGCAAAATTGTGTTTACTATTGATTTTTGATATTGTTAAATCTAAAAAATTTATTTTACCATTTTTTTTTCTTCTTCATACGTGAAATTTATATGAGGTGAAAGTTTATTGATGAAGTCTAAAAACATGGTCAACTGTCTAATTGTTCCTATGAACAAACATAAAATATCATCTACGTAGCGGTACCAATATATATGAAATATTTAAAATATTTACTTTTTTCTATTGCTTGTTCCAGGTAGTTCATAAAAATTCGGCTAGTAACGGACTAAAGGGATTACCCATTGCTAAATTTTCTGTATTCATATAAAACGTGTTGTTAAATGTAAAATAATTTTGCTTAAGGCACGTACTCAGGCATTGTAGAATTTTGTCTTTCAAAACGGGGTTCGTTTTATTTCGGTCTAACGACTCTTCTACTATTTTTATTGATTCCTTCACTGGGACGCTAGAAACAGATTTTTACATCAAAGGATATAAATTTTGCATTACCTGGAATTCGCACGTTTTGGATTTTATCTATGAGGTCGTATGAATTCTTGATTGCGAATTTTGGTTTGAATTTGGTTTCTTTTAGTATGATATTTATCAATTCTTTCGATAATTTGAATGCTGGAGCTGTGATGAAAGATAATACAGGTCTAATGGGGTGATTTTCTTTATGTAATTTGATGAAGGCGTACATTCGTGGTATCTGAGGATTCATTGATATCAATTTGAAAGTTTTGTTGGGGTCAAAAACACCTGGGGAGTTTGAAATTATTGTTTTTATGTCAGATTGGAATTTATCAGTGGGTTTTTTTTTCAGAACTGTATATTTTTCTTTTTCTAAAAATGAAATTATTTTTTCAATATATTTCGTTTTGTCTATTACTATCACAGTATTACCTTTGTCTGCTCTGGTGACTATCAAATTATTAACTAAAATTTTATTTTTTATACTTTTAATTGTTTTCTCGAATTGATTACTTTGTTTATTCACGGTTTTTGGTAATTATTTCTTTTATACTGTATTTATCTTTGACCGAATCTTGACATGAGCTCAAGGCTATTTCCGCATCTACTGCCAAATAATCTGACGATGTTTTGTCAGAATATTTGGCAGTAGATGCGGAAATTGAGCTCATGTCAGATTCGGTCAAAGATAAATACAGTATAAAAGAAATAATTACCAAAAAAACCGTGAATAAACAAAGTAATCAATTCGAGAAAACAATTAAAAGTATAAAAGATAAAATTTTAGTTAATAATTTGATAGTCACCGGAGCGGACAAAGGTAATACTGTGATAGTAATAGACAAAACGAAATATATTGAAAAAATAATTTCATTTTTAGAAAAAGAAAATATACAGTTCTGAAAAAGATCCCACTGATAAATTTCCAATCTGACATAAAACAATAATTTCAAACTCCTCAGGTCTTTTTGACCCCAACAAAACTTTCAAATTGATTTCAATGAATCCTCAGGTACCACGAATTTACGCCTTCATCAAATTACATAAAGAAAATCACCCCATTAGACCTGTATTATCTTTCATCACAGCTCCAGCATTCAAATTATCGAAAGAACTGATAAATATCATACTACAAGAAACCAAATTCAAACCAAAATTCGCAATCAAGAATTCATACGACCTCATAGATAAAATCCAAAACGTGCGAATTCCAGGTAATGCAAAATTTATATCCTTTGATGTAAAAAATCTGTTTCCTAGCGTCCCAGTGAAGGAATCAATAAAAATAGTAGAAGAGTCGTTAGACCGAAATAAAACGAACCCCGTTTTGAAAGACGAAATTCTACAATGCCTGAGTACGTGCCTTAAGCAAAATTATTTTACATTTAACAACACGTTTTATATGAATACAGAAAATTTAGCAATAGGTAATCCCCTTAGTCCGTTACTAGCCGAATTTTTTATGAATTACCTGGAACAAGCAATAGAAAAAGGCAAATATTTTAAATATTTCATATATTGGTACCGCTATGTAGATGATATTTTATGTTTGTTCATAGGAACAATTAGACAGTTGACCATGTTTTTAGACTTCATCAATAAACTTTCACCTCATATAAATTTCACGTATGAAGAAGAAAAAAATGGTAAAATAAATTTTTTAGATTTAACAATATCAAAAATCAATAGTAAACACAATTTTGCAATTTATCGCAAACCAACCTACACCGACATAACAATCCATTCAAAGTCACATCATCCATATTCACAAAAACTAGCAGCATTCAATAGCATGGTATATAGACTAATCAAAACACCTATGAAGAAACAGAATTTTGATTGTGAGCTCAATACTATAAAACAAATCTCTGTTAATAATGGTTTCAAACCAGACCTTGTGGACCAAATATTGAATAAATTCCTATTAAATCAAGCTTTAACATTAATATACCCCAAAAACGACAAAATAGAACAGAATAGATATATAACATTAAATTTCACAGGTGAAAAACCAATAGAAGTAGCAAATTTTTTAAAAAACAAAAGGAATTTCAATATAGCATTCAAAACCAATAATACTTTAAGTAATTTAATCAAAAATAATAAAGATAAATTAGATAAAAACAAAAAATCAGGAGTGTATAAGTTGAATTGTGGTTCATGCCAGAAAGTATATATTGGACAAACAGGAAGGAACTTCGAGAAGAGGATTAAAGAACATTTGAGTAGTTTCCTGAATAAAAAACAGAACTCAACTTATGCGACCCATCTTTTAGACGAGGGACATATGTTTGATCCAAACTATAAAATTCTGCACATAGAAAACAAAAGCAGAAGGCTTAATATCCTAGAAACAATGGAAATTAACAGATATAACAAGCAAAATATCTTACTCAATGACCAAACGGATGTCAACAGATCACCATTGATGAACATGCCATAAAAAATCCCAGAAGCATTTAGAATACCGGTCCCCCCTCTTCCATCTTGAGAAATATATAAGGAAGACTCAAAAATGTTTGGAGTAGTTTAACATCGGACTCGCCTGAAGAAGCCAAGAATTTGGCGAAACAATTGTTGCAAATGTAGTGTTACATATTGTTAAAACACAATAAATATGGAAATTTTATTAAATAAGTTTTTATTTAATCATATTCAAACTAAATCCCATAGATATTAACTTGGTTCCGTACATTTGCCCATCACTGTATAATATAAAATATTGAAAGTGTTAACTTACTACATGTAATTATTAACATGAGGAGATAAAAATTTTAAATAAATTAGTTGTTAATTAATTAATTTATATTAATACCAAAAGACTTATGTTCACAATGGTTGTTTCTATAAATTTATAATATTGAGATCAGCCAATAAAAAATTGTTTCATCTAATTAAATGATGAGGGTATATTTTTCTAATCCTGGAGCTTAGAGTAATGTTGCCGCTCCTGAAGGCCTTCAAATAAACGCATAGTGGATTAATCCTCTTGGTGAATCATGTTATGAGCGTTCATTACTTGACCCTTTAATTTCATTGTGTCCTACGCCATTGTCGATCCAGGATAACGAATTTATCTAGTTCTAGACATCCTGGCCATGCAGTTTCTGAAATAAACTGCCCGCTATTGTTCTACAAGGGCAATACTATATGGTGTAATTATTCTCAGTCCAAGTACAAGGAACGTCTCCCCCGACTGACTTCCGTCTTCCTCCTTCCTTCACTTCGAATTTCCGGAGAGAGCACGTTTGTTCCTGTAACGGATGTTGCGTATTTGGATGTCTTTATTTATTAGAACGGAGATTACAGCAATATCTTGTTTTCACCGACTTCTAACTACTGCCATCATCCCGCTATTGCGGGCTCGTTCGAGCGTGAATTTTACAACGGGTCCATTTCACACCAGAAGTTTATGCTCTTTTCCAAATGAATTGCGTCTGGGTGTCATCACATTCTTTTAAACTTTAGACTTGACAGCGAGATGTTTCGGTTCGTAAGCGATTCCAAGATTTCAAGCCATACGGAGGATAGTTGTCCACTCACTCAGTCATAAATGACCAACAAAATCGCATTTTCTCGTGCTCCCGACGAAATATTGAACATACCTATACCTAAGTAAATATAAACATAACATGGACGTTCGCTTCTCTTCAAACCCCGCGAATAAACTTCTATAAATCCCTTAGATAACGTATTCATAAAATGTATGTCGCATCGAATGAATATCACCGTACATCTTTGCTCGAGGATATAGTCAGTTAGCAGGAAAAACCGGAAGTTCTAACTCGCATATAATTCAAGATAAAGGTTATGCTAACTCCTGAATGGCAGTGCAAGTTATTGGACCATAGAGCAATATCTCTGGTCAGTGTAAAACAGATTATGGCGCGACGACTTTGAGGCGCCACTCCTCTGTTTCGAGCTTTTTCTTTATACGTCTACTTGTACAGCAGTTGGTTTTATTATACGATATTTCGACTACGAAAATGGACAGGAATCTAACCTTAACCTCATATGCTCAGTAAAATACATATTGCGCCCACGTATTGTCCTTAAATTTTAAAATTTGTGTTTTCTTATCGCTTCAGTACAAAAATGAGGCGATTCTTATAAAATCAATTTCAAGACGTGTACTACCCACCACCTCTGGGAAAGCACTCACTGTAATTCTCAAATACAGGGTCTTTCACGAGGAACCTCACCCATATTTATCTACATTAAAAAATAATATAAGTGTATGCATCACACCCTTGCCCTAAAGTGGATATTTTCTGAGTTATTCACAAAAAACTGTTTTTCGTCTTGAATTTTCAGCTATTTCTTTTCCCTTCACGCCAAAAAGATGAAATTTTCAGGAACTGTTATTTGAACCATGCTGTAGATTTTTCACCCCTTCTTGAAACCGACTTCAAGTTACTATTAGGAGAACCATGGCAAACTCTCGCAGTTTTAACTAGAGAAGATGCTCAAAGTTTTGACCGTTAATTTCTAGACATTTATTTATACGTCTCAGGAATGCTTCGTGCGTTGCTCTTCTTATTTCATCGGGAGGAAGAGATCTGCAAAATTGAGTTTCAAAACTATGAATCTAAAAATCTAAACAAACCTGAACGCATTTCTGACTCGTTCTATGCAGTCCTCTTTATCAGTCAGGGGAGTTGAGTAGACAATATTTTTTATCCTACCCCAAACATAAAAGTGGTAGTTGTTCTCTTCATCCCAATAATGACTGTTATTCCTATTGAAAGAACCATTCTTTGTGAATTTAGATTCTTCTATCCAAATTATACAATCCAAAAAGTTTTCATTCTCTTGAAATCGAATCATCATAGCTTCGCAACACTCTGTTCTCCTGACGAAATCAGTTTCCCTCAAATGCTGTACCCTATTGAATTTATATGGGTGCATTTTATGTTTTTTCAATATTCTCCAAACACTCGATTGAGATAATCCCAGAGCAATCTCGGCATCTTTGAGAGAATTTTGAGGATTCACACGAAAATATGCAAGAACTGTAATTTCGTTGTTCTCATCTTCTACTACACTTTTTTCTCTGAAAAGCGTTATTATGATTCCAAAATAGAGCAGAACAGTAAGAATAGTAAAAAGATGTGGAAATTTCTGAAGGAAGTGGTGAGCAAAAATGCAAATTGTGTCAATTTTTCAAACTTAGAATGCAGATCAGGAATGCGGTTATGTGATCAATTGAATAAATGGAATTGAAAGTATTGAAGAGATCAAGGCCAGTATTGGCAACCCTGACAAAAACTATAGTGAAATCAAATTGAATGCAACCAAAGAGGAATTATCTTCATTCTCTGAAGTGTCCCTAAATAAACTTCATAAAGTAGTAACGAATCTGAAAAATAAATCAACAGGTGATAGTGTGTTCGTGATAATCTTACTAAAAAGTACATTTGATGTTATTGGATATCCTCTCCTTAATTTGATAAATACCAGCTTGAGAACAGGTAAACGGCCAGTTGCGGTGAAGTGTAGTACTGTGGTGCCAATTCCAAAAGTGAAATGCCCAAGCAAAATGGAAGATTCTAGACCAGTGAATCTACTTCCAATTGTGAGTAAAATTTTGGAAATTTTGGTGCATGAGAAGTTACAGAACTATTTAGAGAAGAATTTGATATTGCACGAATTGCAGTCGGGGTTTCGTGAGCACCATTCGTGCGAAACAGCCTGCCAATTGGTTTGTTTGGCATGGAAGAAGAGTTTAGATGAAAGAAAGATAGTGGTAAGTGTGTTCATAGACACGTCGTCGAGACCATTAATCGGACGAGATTGAGACCATTGATGGACGAGATTGAATCAGAGGAACAGCTCTACTATGGCTAGAGGACTTTTTGAGAGAGAGGTACCAGAAAACTAGAATTGATGAGGATTTTTCGGATGCAATTGAGATCAAATGTGGCGTTCCGCAGGGCAGTGTCCTGGGACCATTGCTTTTTATATTATACATCAATGATTTACATTTGTATTCGAAAAGATGTTTTTTCAATTTATATGCTGATGACACTTTAATATCAGTGGAAGGTCATAATGAAATTGAATTGGTGGATATTCCAAATAAGGAATTGAGCGTTTTTCAAAATTGGTTGAGGTTAAATAATTTGAAAATAAATCCGGAAAAGACGAAGTATATGGTCTTAGGCACAAAAGCTCAATGCAACAAATTTAATGCTGAACAGTATAAAATTTACATAGATAAGAAACAGATAGGCCTTGTAACGCAGATAAAATATTTAGGAGTGGTTTTCGATCAACAGTTGAATTTTGGTCTTCATGTGGAATACTTATGTAAAAAGATTGGTTATTTTGGTAGAATGTCATACAAACTGTCAGAAAAAGGAAAAAGAATAGTCTATAACACGATAATATTTCCGCACTTCAATTATTGTATATCATTATTAATTTCGTGTAACAAGGAGCACTTATACAGATTACAAGTATTACAGAATAAGGCAATGAGAATTTTGTTGGGATGTGGTAAAACTACGGCTGTAGGTTATATGCTAAATAGATTGGAATTTTTGGACATTTCTCAGTTAGTGGAAGAATCGAATTATTTACTAAAATATAAGACCATTAATAAGTTGGCTCCCTCATACTTAGAGAAATTCTTAACAAAGAGGAATGAAATGACAGAATATAATTTGAGGAATGCGGAAGATTTTCACATAGAAAGATGTAGAACTGTTGCATTTCAGAGGTCAACATTTAGCTTGGGCCTTAGTAAATATAACGACTTACCAACATCAGTAAGGAAGGCACCTACGTTGAAAATGTTTAAAATACTTTTGAGAGCGAAAAAATTTTATTTAATGTAGTTATTTTTTCTTTTTTTCACAAATCTTTAGAGTTGTAAAATAGTTTTTTACCTGAACTAAATAAAGCTTATTATTATTATGTATAGTTTTCTTAACGAAAGATCCGACATTTCTCAAGTTTGTCATGGTTCTGTTAATGGTATCTCTCGTTGGTCTGGGTCGGTCAGGAAACCTTTCAATGAACAGTCGAATCGTTTTATCTACAACTTTATTACATTCTCCATGAAGTAGAATGAGATGTAAATAATCTCCATTGGTAAAATTAGGCATAGTGATCGATTGTATAACTTAATACGAATTATCACCAAATTAATAGTAAACACAAAATGCTACTGAATAAAGAAGAATTTGTCAGATGAAATTAATGATATCTATCATTAAAAAAAAAAGAATGTATAACATGTTTAGTTTTTGCATATGGTTCATAAGGAATTATTTATTTATCACTGGAGAGATAACCGATGGCCAATTAGTTGAAATAAAGAGGTTTCCGATACAAATTCGAATCCAAATTCGCCATCTATTGAGGAACAACCTGTAACTTTTTTCTCTTGCATATTAGGGTAGTAAAATCTAAAACATGGTTTAAGTAACATTTCCTGAAAATTTCGTCTTTTTGGCGTGAAGGGAAAAGAAATAGCTGAAAATTCAAGACGAAAAACAGTTTTTTGTCCATAACTCAGAAAATATCCACTTTAGGGCATGGGTGTGATGCATACACTCACATTATTTTTTAACGTAGATTCAATATCTGCCATAAAAAAATGGGGTTCTAATATGAAAAAATTGATTTTTCACGATTTTGTCATCCCTAACTTTGAAAGCGATTTTTTCACTTCCTGTATCATGAATCGCAATTTCGATTTTTAAAGTGGATACATCAATCTTACATCTTGAAAAATCCCAAAAATGAAACTTTTCCATCCAAAAACCTCGAAGTTATTCTTGTTTCAGCGGAGCTCTATTTTCGATTTTTTTTTCGAATTTTCCCGCTCAGAGAGAATTTCCCAACCAGAACTGAAAAATGTTGCATCAAAATAACTTGAAATTTTCTAAGGAATCTATTTCTGCAATAAAAAAATGGTGTTGTAATTTGAAAAACGGAAGTTGACGTCATTTCCGGAAAAACCGTAGATGCTGAAAGTGTGAAAATATTTTAGATTTCATCAGCATCGTGAAATACTTATAAGTGCTGAATTTCATGAAAATACGTTCAGTTGTTTCCTCGTGAAAGATCCTGTATATATAATTTAAAATTGTTAAAAATTTGACGAGAAATAATATCAGGGTATCCATTACAATATCTCTTATTGGAAAGGCTGATAGATGTGGAAAATTCATGCTAAATATTCTATTAACATGTTTGCGTTCTCAGCATCATCCCTGTGGAACCTTCAAATGTAGCAAAATCAGTAATCCCTACGATGACCTTAGCATGATGGTTCATGAAATTTGAATCTGAGGATTTCCGTCTCCCTTGACCTGGTATCAGCGTAATCCAAAATCAATAAATACCATTTGAATTATACGTACATGCAATAGACCTTTAATCCAGTATTACCCATTCGAATGATGAATTACTAAAGCTAGATAGATTTTCCTATCAATACCACAGGTTATTATGATTGCGCCAATAAAGCAGGCGGTTTCATTACAGAAATTATTTATCACCAACCATTTAATCCTTTCATTCAAACATGTGATGTATGAGGGCGCCGAATTCAGGACGAAATTGTGCTTTCAACTGTGCACATTGTTAGTTTTGAATTACATCAATGCACGTCGAGTTCGAAATTTTATTTAGTAACAAATTGCATTTTATAGCAGCAGGGTAAACAATTGTTCGTGAACAGAATGCATTTTTCACAGGTTTCATCAAGCTAATGGCAGCTCGTATATTTTGCACCGGGAAAGATTGGAATGTGGAAAAAGTAATTTTTGGCGCCACAATTCACTTCTTTGTCATAACTACGTATATGATTTTTTTCACATATTTATTCATTTTTTACCAAAATATACATTGATACAATAATATTATACTATGTGATGCTCACAGAGGTATAAAAAACCTGTTCGTGAACTTGGCGTACAATGTTATTAAAATAAATCACATTCTAAAATGGAGAACTAACAAATGTGAAAAAGATAAAAAAACAGAGTATCAACTTAAAAAGACTAATCCTTAATATACAGGGTCTTTCATGAGGAATCTCACCCATATTTATACGGGAAACTACTGAACGTATTTTCATGAAATTCAGCACTTTAAGTATTTCACGATGCTGATGAAATCTGAAATGTTTTCAAATTAGAACACCATTTTTTTATTGCAGAAATAGATTCCTTAGAAAATTTCAAGTTATTTTGATGTAATATTATTCAGTTTTGGTTGGAAAATTCTCTCTGAGCGGGAAAATTCGAAAAAAAATCGAAAATAGAGCTCCGCTGAAACAAGAATAACTTCAAGGTTTTTGGATGGAAAATTTTCATTTTTGGGATTTTTCAAGATGTAAGATTGATGTATCCACTTTAAAAATCGAAATCGCGATTCATGGTACAGGGGGTGAAAAAATCGCTTTCAAAGTCAGGGATGACAAAATCGTGAAAAATAAATTTTTTTTCAAATTAGAACCCCATTTTTTTATGGCAGATATTGAATCTACGTTAAAAAATAATGTGAGTGTATGCATCACACCCTTGCCCTAAAATGGATATTTTCTGAGTTCTGAGTTCTTGAATTTTCAGCTATTTCTTTTCCCTTCACGCCAAAAAGATGAAATTTTCATGAACTGTTATTTGAACCATGCTGTAGATTTTTCACCCCTTCTTGAAGCCGACTTCAAGTTACTATTAGGAGAACCATGGCAAACTGTCGCAGTTATAACTAGCGAAGATGCTCAAAGTTTTGACCGTTTATCTCTAGACATTTATTTATACGTCTCAGGAATGCTTCGAGCGTTGCTCTTCTTATTTCATCGGGAGGAAGAGATCTGCAAAAGTGTTTAAAAACCAAATTGAGTTTCAAAACTATGAATCTAAAAATCTAAACAAACCTGAACGCATTTCTGACTCGCTCTGTGCAGTCCTCTTTATCAGTCAGGGGAGTTGAGTAGACAATATTTTTTATCCTACCCCAAACATAATAGTCTAAAGGAGTTAAATCGGGAGAACGTGGTGGCCAAAGATGTGGACCATTGTTCGCCAACCATGGATCTTCAAATAACCTGTATAGGATATTTGATACATTGAGTGAATTGTGTGGAGGCGCGCCATCTTGTTGATACCATAAGTCATTATGGTTCTGTACTAGCGGCTCAATTATTTGAGTCAATATGTCAGAATATCTATCTCCTAAGGGAGAACATTCTTCAAATAATGCAAACATGTGTAGTGTTCTATCTTACCAGTTAAAGTCCCATCATAAATGTGAACATCGAGAATTGAATTATTTTTGATGGCGCAAAAAACATTGAAACTCCAGATCTCTTGAAAGTTCCATTGTCTGAAGTGGTGGTTGTTCTCTTCATCCCAATAATGACTGTTATGCCTATTGAAAGAACCATTCTTTGTGAATTTAGATTCATCTGTCCAAATTATACAGTCCAAAAAGTTTTCATTCTCTTGAAATCGAATCATCATAGCTTCGCAAAACTCTGTTCTCCTAACGAAATCAGTTTCCTTCAAATGCTGTACCCTATTGAATTTATATGGGTGCATTTTATGTTTTTTCAATATTCTCCAAACACTCGATTGAGATAATCCCAGAGCATCTTTGAGAGAATTTTGAGGATTCACACGAAAATATGCAAGAACTGTAATTTCGTTGTTCTCATCTTCTACTACACTTTTTTCTCTGTGTATAGTTTTCTTAACGAAAGATCCGACATTTCTCAAGTTTGTCATGGTTCTGTTAATGGTATCTCTCGTTGGTCTGGGTCGGTCAGGAAACCTCTCAATGAACAGTCGAATCGTTCTATCTACAACTTTATTACATCATCCATGAAGTAGAATGAGATTTAAATAATCTTCATTGGTAAAATTAGGCATAGTGATCGATTTTATAACTTAATACGAATTATCACCAAATTAATAGTAAACACAAAATGCTATTGAATAAAGAGGAATTTGGCAGATGTAATTAATGATATCTATCATTAAAAAAAAAAGAATGTAAAACATGGTTGCCATTCACACAATTTATCATTCAGTCTATACTGATATTTTGATTTTTCACCGTTTAGAAAAAGACAACTTGACGTTTTTTCTGAAAAAATTATCAACACAAGTCAGCACAAATGTAGCACAACTCTATAAGATGATTTTCATGGAAAAAAACATAAAGTGCGGGGCTATCTTTTGTCGAATTTTTCAGTTTTTTCGGAAAAAAAACTCGATTTTTCAAAAATATTAACGGCACAACTTCATACACGCGTAGCACAATTTTGTCCACATATTCCGATTGAAAAAAAACGAAAGTGCGGGGCTAGCCTTGTAATGGATTTTCGGAATTTTCCGAAAAATGTGAGGTATTTCCATGAAAATTTTTACGGCACAACTCAGCACAAACCTAGCACAACTTTTTACACTCATTTCCGATAAGAAAAAACAAAAGTGCGGGGCTAACTTTTTTGTTGATTTTACATTTTCTGGGAAATTAAGAGATCCATCTCAAAAATTCGAACGGCACAACTCAGTATACGTCTAGCACAATTCATTTCAGTGGTTAAAACTCAATTTTTTTTTATTTTATGTATTTAGTGAAATATCTCTAAAACTACTTGAAATAACGAGAAAATTCGAACAGCACAAAGCAGCACAAACCTAGCACAATTCAGCACAACAAACATTTTTTCGGAAATCAAAAAGTGCGGGGCCAACTTCACACACATTCTCTTATTACTATCGAAAACTATCCCTAAGTATTTTACCGAGTCTACCCTTGTTATTGATTTACTTTTTTACTTATGTTTGAATAATTTGGAACACTATTGCAGTAATTTCCAAATTTTGTATAATCGGTTTTGTTGATGTTCAGAGAGTTGCAAGACAACCAAGTACTTATTTTTTTCAAATAGTTATTCATATTAATTTCATCTTCTTTCCAACTATCACCACAACAGCAGTATCGTCTGCAAAAGAAATTACATCCGGTACAGTATCAAGCATATCATTAACATCTAAGACAAATGAAAAGGTCCCAAAGCAGTGCTCTGGGGAACTCTGGTGCTCACTCTACAATATTCACCCACACTATATCAAATTTAGCCCGATGACATCTTTTTTCCTGATATGAACCAAAAAGCTGATGAGCTTCACCTCTAATTCCATAGTTTATATTAAATTTTATGATCGACCTTATCAAAGGCACTTTACCAAATCAATGTTCGCGTTGGATCCCACACAGTTTGTCAATCGCTTAAAAAGAAGGTTCGTGTCGATTGGTCGAAAGAAATGCTCCAAAAATACGATCGCGGTGCTTCGAAGCACGTCTATGACATCGTGACAGGTGATGAATCGTGTATTTACGCCTATGAGCCCGAAAGTAAGCAGCAGTCGACCGTGTGTATGCTTCAAGATGAGCCAAATCTAACAGAAGTTGCTCGCGCACGAAGCATTTCAGAGGTCTACGTTTTTCGACACCTGAAGAAGCGGTTGATGCGTTCAGAATGCATGTTTTGGAGATGCCTCAATCAGAAGGCAAGAGTTCTCTTCGAAAATTGGTTCAAACGCATGCAAAGTGTATAGATCTTAATGGGGAATATTTTGAAAAACAATAAAACTATTTTCCATTATTAATATTTGTAGGAAAGGTATATCGGGCAAATCCACAAGTAGCAGAAGGAAATGAACGAAGATGGTACATGCAGTACTTACAATCAGCAGTGTTGGCAAGTACCATCTTAGTTTATTTCCTTCTGCTACTTGAGGATTCACCCTACATATATTTGATCTCCACGATAAATATAGTGTTTGAATTAATGTTTGTTTTTATTCTCTAATCCCGAAATAATATATAAAAGGAAACCCTCATACGGTCATACGCTGCAATTTGTTTAGTGACCTAGTTATTTTGACTTTCCGGTACTGTCACCCTTTTGTCAATGAAATATCGATTTTCCGAAGTGGTTGTTTTCCCACCTAGGCCCAGTATGATAATGGGTTGTCAAATATCTCCCTCCCTAATTGTGTTTTGGGGGATGGTACTCTATCAGTTCGAACCGCGGAAGATCTGTGATGACAAATACCCATCAAATCATGGAATACATCGAGTTAGACCGGCATATGGCATCTTGTGACATCGCCCAGAAGATGGGAGTTCATCACCAAACCATTTTAAACCATCTGCAGAAGGCTGGATACAAAAAAACGCTTGATGTTTGGGTGCCCTATGATTTGACGCAATAAAAACTTCTGGGCCGAATCAACGCCTGCGATATACTGCTGAAACGGAACGCACTCGACCCATTCTTGAAGCGGATGGTGACTAGCGACGAAAAATGGATCACATACGATAAAATCAAGTGAAAACGATTGTGGCCGAAGGCTGGTGAATCGTCCTAAACAGTGGCCAAGCCAGGATTGACGACCAGGAAGGTTTTGCTGTGTGTTTGTTGGGATTGGAAGGGAACCATCCACTATGAGCTACTCCCATATGGCCAGACGCTCAATTCTACCATCTACAGCGAACAACTGCAGCAGGCGATCGACCAGAAGCGTCCAGAATTGTCCAACAGGAACGGTGTAGTGTTCCACCAGACCACACACTTCGTTAATGACTCGTCAGAAGCTACGGGAGCTCGGATGGAAGGTTTTATCGCATCCACCATATAGCCCGGACATTGCGCCAAGTGATTACCTGTCCATGGCAAACGTCCTTGGTGTTGTAAAATTGAAGTCAAAAGAGACTTGTGGAAAGTGACTGTCCGAGTTCTTTGCAAATAAGGAGGGGGGCTTCAACGAGGGAGGTATTATGAAGTTGCCGTAGTTATATTGTGCATAAGTCAGTGAGCTTTTTAAAAAACTTTATTTACTACTAATACACATGAACGGTATCTAGCTATGTCAAGACCAACTTAAAATGATCTAACATGTAAACTTATACTAGAGGGAAAACTGCACATTCGACGTATTTGTTATCCATGCGAGATTCTCACGGGAAGATGAACAGAAGATGATATTTTGCTATATCATCGTTCGTTCTCTCCGTCTAGATGGAAACAGATTATCGAACAAAACAGCGCATATTTGAACTAAATCCGATCACTGTAACACTTTTTATAAAGCAATGAATAATAAAGAGATTGGGAGATATTTGACAACCTATTATATAAGACAATTTTTCATAAATTGGAAAGAAACCTTATATTGGCAAGAATGTGAAGATGGCACTGATTCCTATAATAAATGGAATCCTGGAGTTTTGTCTCACGATAGAATGCAGTAATGTGTTTCTCATAATGCTGCGAAGATAATTGATATAGAGAAGGACGAGATGGAAACAGAGACAAAGGGAATGGCCGACCCAACATAAGACCTATTAATTTCCGAGACTAACTAGTCCATAAATATGGCGGTGTCATAAGTTCAGCGAGTATTCAGGACTAGAATGGAAGCGGAAACACATAACCAAGGAATAGCAGATGAAACACCGTGTGCCCCCTCATAAAGTTACTTCCGGTTTTTCCTTCAGTGGATTTGCTTTCCCGATGATGACCTAATGAAATTCAATGGGGCATGTCCGTGATATATGCGTCACTACGATCGGCTGTTAACATGTTTGCGAGAATCAAGGGTTCCAGATTCCTCGCAGATTCTCAACTCGAATTGGAACGATGAAATTATCGTAAAAGTCATCGCTGCATGACTCAAGACTTATGCTCCGTCAAATATTTGCACGAATTTTCATTTTTCGGAATGGAATAATAAGGTTTTATCGCAGGAAGTCATAGAGATTTACTATCGAACTGTTATGACTTCTGTCAAAACTGATGTCTGTCGAAATCTTTCCTGCGATATTTTTTGAGTGAAATAAGTGATATTGTTGGAATCGTATGAATTAGAATCTAGGTAGCCAGAGAAGAAGAACGTCAGATTTAATGGATAGATTGTTGTTGCGATATTCTCGCAACAAAGGACAGTTCTTGGAATTTGGGGTAGCAGCCGTCACTTCCAAGAATGCCTTCTGTCGGACGGAATTTTGGAAATCCCTAAACTTAGCTACCTGAACTTTGTTCACGTCCGACCTCTTTTAATCAAGTAAATTCATTCTCTCTGCACCTCTCAAGGTGGTAAGTACTCCTACAAGTAAATTCATTCTCTCTCAAGACGCTCTCGTGCACAGTACTCAAGTAAGTTCTTTTATCAATTTACTTTTCACGAGTCCATAACGGCACTCAGAACTACAAGTTCCTCTTAAAATCTCTCAAAATAATCTGTTTTCGGGTCAGTTAGTTACCCTAGTTCATGTGTATGTGAATTACTCAGTTGAAATTCTCTACGTAAAAGAAAAAGGTGGTGAATTGTGAAGCAATTACATATCGCCAAGGCACAATTCATCAGTGGAAGTTTGTGAAGCTTTATCCAAAGTGCTTGCACCTTATTCAGAGAAATCTACCCTCGACGATTGAAGCAGAGCTGTGGTGAACTCCAAACAACAAATAAGGTCAGATCTCTTTATCATTTCATATTACCAGAAGTGCCCTAGATTGAGCAGAGAACTTCAAATCCTTGATTATTATAGACACCTAAAAACTCTTTCTGTGAGTGTGAACTCAAGTGCCGAACATTGTGTAACTATTTTTATCTGTGAATACATAATTCTTTTATAACTACAAACTTGTTTTTATTCACCTTGCAAACATCTTATCTACCAAAGATAATTTTTGGATCTACTGTTATAGTATAACCAGCGACTCAGGAAGTCCGCTGCCCTTCATTAAGCGGGTGATTATTATTATTTCTAATTTTGTACCCGCACAATTGTTTTGTCATTAAAGACTAAAAATTTGGACTAGAGCGGAGCAGGTATTCAGAAAAGGTTGTCCCACGACTGTGACCAGCCAGAAGGAAGAGTCTTTTGCGTCTAGAAAAAGTAAATGTATTAGTAAAATGACTCCAACAGCTATGAAAAGCAATTACTAAGCGAATAGACGAATTGAATTGGAAACAGAAAGGAATAGGCAAGAATTGGAAATGAAAATGAAACTGAAAATCGATATCGAACACCGATTGTTGAATCTAAAAGAGGAATTAAGCCGAGAGGAAAATGGTTCAGAAAATATAAAATTGGATAAGGAAAAGAGCAAGAATAGTGAACAGAAATACAACAACAATACCAGTCGGTGGGTCGAAAGAAAAGAAGCTCTTGAAGCTGAAGTGATAAGAGATGAAATAAAATTGCTATGTCATACTTGTATTTCGAGATTAGCTAACAAAAACAAATATTTCTCTTTGGAAATCGCTTTATTGTTTTTCAAGATATGCCTCATTAAGATCTATACACTTTTGCCTGCGTTTGAACCAATTGTCGAAGCAGTAATTGTTCAGTAGTTATTTTGAATACTTTATTAAGATTGCCCCTCGATCGGCCCCGCGGGCCTCTCGGAATGTTTTGCTTTCTACCCTAACGGTACTCCGAGATTCTAATATTAGCCACGCCCCCGCTTATTGCTTTAATATCATTGACTAGTAAGCGGGTAGATCAATAGGCCCATAGATCCATAAGCCAGTAGTTCAATAAGCTCATAGATCAATATAGACCATAGATCAATATCGACCATAGATCAATGGAAAGCACAGAAACGCGAAACACTGCCAAGAAACCCGTTGAAAGCAAAGAAACTTGAAAGAACGCGAAGAAACACGGAAGAAAGCGAACGAACACGAAAGAACGCAAAAAGCCCAAATGAACTTAAAAAAACCCGAAGGAATGCAAAAAACCCGTGGAAAGCAAAAAAACATGAAAGAACTGGATTAACCACGAAGAAACGCAAAAATACACGAAGAAACGTGACAAAACACGAAGAAACGCGAAAAAACACGAAAATCAGTGCTTCCAATGGGCACAGCCTGTATAGCAATTCATCGCGATCTGTGTGCATTCTTCAAGGACGAAAATGAATTCGCGCGAAAATCGAGCCTGAAATGACGATTTTCAAACGCATATTTGAGGTGTTTTTCTTGCGATTCGTGAAGCGTAAGTGGTATCTAGAGATTCGGAATCTCCTGTAGATTCTTATTCGAGCGCTTGGAAGGCGCAAAAAATCTTCCACCGCCCATATCGAGCGAAAAATCGATGCCGGATTTTCAAATTTGGAGCTCGCGTTCGGCTATCATCGGAATCGTATCAGAAATTGTGACATTTCACAGCGTATTTCGTGAAAATTGCCGAATTTGGAATGAAGAATTCGCGGCCTTATCTCGCTACTTGGATATGAAAATTGGTACCCGGAGATGGGAAATTTCCTAAAGTTTCTATTTCTACCACCGAAAGGGCGTTTAGGGACTTGTAGCGCCCGCACGGATCGAAAGCATCATAGGTGATTTTGACGTTTCGCGGGGCTGGCGAAACTAAAAATTGCCGTTTTAGTTAAGGGATTTTAGCCAAGAATTAGGGGAGCTCCGGAATTCTAATGGGTTCTAAGGAATCCCCTGGTCCTTGCTCTCGGAATATGTAGTGACTCCCGGACCCGGAGCGTTCCGGCTTCGGAGTTTATTCCCTTATTCCGGGACACCTTTGGCAAAAAACGTCATTTTCGCGATTTTCGTTTGATAATTTCGGGCACTTTAAGAGCGCCCGGGGGGGTTTTCGCGGTCGCTTCCCCTAGAAGAGGATACGCCTTTTCGATTTTTTTTTAAGATTGCCAAGAGTACAGAAATTAGTGAGTTTATTTTATGGCCAAGGTTGTTGTTGTATTTGGGATTAAGGAGATTGTCGAATTTGTGAGATCAGCCAGGTAACATTAGATTTGAAGATTCGGGAAAGTTATTAAATGTGAAACTGAAGCAAATAAAAAATTATGTAAACAGGAGATTTGTAGTTACTGAAGTGTACAGGGTGGCCATTTGAAAACGAAACAGACAAGATTACAGACGAAATAAATTTTTTCGATAGAAATGCTCGGGCAGGTCGATTTCTGTTTCGAGGGGGACAACACCAAATATTCCAGCCCAAACATTGAGTTTTTCTGGTTGTTGAATATAAACTTCGTAGAATAATTTCGGATTAGCATCGGCCCAATAACGACAATTGTGTCGATTTACTGTGCCGTTTCGAAAGAACGAACACTCATCGGAGAAACAAACATTGTACAGATAATTGGGATTAGCAGTTACTCGTTCACTCATTGTATCACAAAATTCAACACGACGGTCGAAATCATCTTCGTTTAGTGCGTGTGAAAGATGGATTTTGAAGGGATGGAATTTATGATGCTTCAAAATATTTGCAATTCGAGTTCGTGTAAAATCAGATTCATGTGCTAGCTGCCTCGTACTCGTCATTGGATTCAGAGCAATCTGTCCAAGAACAGCTACTTCCGCTGCTTCATTTCTTTCCATGTTTCGTTTTTTATTAGCCACGGACCCGGTTTCTTGAAACTTTGACACTAATTCCAAAACATACTTCCTATTAACATGTTTATCTAAATGTCGTTTATTGAAGAATTCTGCGTTTCTATTCGCACATTGATTGTTTGCAAAAAAAAAGTGAAATTATTTCCACCCGCTCTGCAATTGAATAAACCATGTCGAACCATGAATTACACATACAAGTCTCGATTCAAAACTAAGAATTATTCACATGTTAAAGAACCAGTAAGCCAACTTAATGATCTGTTCGTAATAAATAAAAAAATATCGATTCTAATTTTTTTGAAAAAGATATGAATTCAATAATCAACAAAATGAAAACATATTGATGCCAACTGAGAAAACACATCATAATTAAGTCGGAAATCGTTTCACGAATTGGGACTGGAATATTTCTGTGGCATCATTAATGATTTGATTTTCTTACCTGGTAATCTAATTAGAGATATGTACGTATTTGGACTTTTTGGAGATTTCTATCGATCGAGTGTTACCGCATGTTATTGGAAATACTGCAAATTATATCGAAGATAATTTAGATTGAGTTTCAGCAAGATTGAGCTTCTTCGCAATACGCTTTGTTTGTTCGACATCTTGATTAAAGATTTCTATGTCAGTGGATTGGAGGAAGGAAGCCACAGTCATGGTTGTTTTGAAGCTCAAAATGTTGATTTTTCACAAAAAACACTACAAGTGCCATAAAAACACCACTTCATTTTCGAATACTTAGTTAAGAATATTTCGAGAACTAATGCATAAAATGAAAAAACAATTACTGTGCTGAAATCAGTATGAAAATACCTTTCAAATGAGGTATCACTCACCCCATCTTCCCTATTCAAAATTTGGGGGTAAGGGTTGTAGTAGCAAGTTGTCTTAAGTTGTCCCCTTCGAAACAGAAATCGACCTGTCCGAGCATTTCTATCGAAAAAATTTATTTCGTCTGTAATCTCGTCTGTTTCGTTTTCAAATGGCGACCCTGTATATATCCGGGGAAAAATATTCACTTTTTCACAGAGGTACCAATAGATAAGAGAGAAGATTAAACTTCCCAGACCAGCGACAAGCAATCGCTTTTCCAAAGCAACAAAACCTATGCCATTGCGTACAACTAGAGACCGGTTGCTTCGCGAAATTGGCTTCTTGTATCGACAGAGAAAGTTGTTGAACACATAGTTTGCCAGTTTGAGCAATAAGAGCCTGAAGTAAAACGGATTAACACTTGAGGCAGAGAAAAAACTTCATTAATACACCTAAATCTTTCAGAAAAATTACCGACAAAGGATATCTTGTATAATTAAAAAAACTTATATTCAGATCCCCACCAAAGTACCTCTATTGGGATCTCCAACTTGAACAACAAAAATAAAGATGCTGAAAAACGGTAAGTATGGAAAACACTCTGTCCTCAACACTCGTTCCAGAGCGACGCAGATGTATTTAGCCATATACAGTTGTCCCGAACAGAATAGCACAATAAAGGAAGGTGATTTCAAGACAGATCACTTAAAGTGTAAAGCTTATTTGCAATAAAATCAATACAGTAAAATTTACGAGGCGTTTGCTGAAGTTATCTAGAGACGCGTTTGGGATCCTATTCTTATGGCTGGCACTAAAAGCCTACTTGATTTTACATCATAAGGGAACTCATTTGACAGTTGACGATCCGAAGGAAACAGGAAATCGGATGAATGGGGGCAATTCTCCTCCATGCTGAGTGTTATCGTGAAGGTTTTACTCAAAAACGACCTCGCATATATCACGCCAATCATGATTTGGCGTCTTCCAGCTTCTGTTCCGTATGAGATATAGAGGAAGGTTAATAATGTCCCTACGGTTTTTCTCTTCTATTGCATCCGAGAAAAATGATTTTTCCGTTTCTCCTCTTCAACATACTGGTTTTCGGTATATACACTCCTGTTTTTACGCCACTTTTTCTACTTTGAAAACTAGTAGAACAATTTTTGTCAGTTAACTCGATCAAAAGATGAACTTTCAGAAGGTGTTTCCAGATGTTTCTCAAAATTACAGAAACCATGATTGGTTGAGCGAACGAGCTATACTGGCTGCAAAAAGCATAGATGTAAATGAATTAAATTTCAAAATTCAAGAACAAATTACAGGCGAATTGAGGATATATAAATCAGTTGATTCGGCTACTAATCATGATGATGTATTCAACTATCCACCTGAATTTTTAAACTCGCTGGATTTGCCAGGATTGCCACCTCACAATCTTCAATTAAAGGTTGGATCGGTGGTTTTAATGTTGCGAAATATCAACCAACCGCGTCTTTGCAACGGTACACGGTTAGCGATAAAAAAATTACTAAACAATGTGATGGGAGCAACTATACTCAAAGGAAAGTATAAAAGAGAAGATGTTCTCATACCGCGCATCCCAATGATTCCGACTGATGTGCCATTTGAGTTTAAACGACTACAGTTTCCAGTGCGGCTTGCTTTTGCTATGACTATAAACAAGTCCCAGGGGCAATCATTAAGTGTTTGTGGTATTAATCTAGAAAACCCATGTTTCTCACATGTTCAATTGTATGTTGCCTGTTCCCGTGTTGGAAAACCATCAGATTTGTTTATCTATGCGCCAGGTAATCAAACAAAAAACATCGTATACCACAAAGCACTACAATTATAATAATAATTATTATGATTCACATGATTAACAATAAAGCGATTACTTACTTTTAAATTCTTAAATATGTTTTATTTAATTATTTGTTATTCACAACGCCCTATCACGTATCTGAAATACGTAGGCACAAAAACTGCCACATTACAAATCTTTTTGACAGGACGAAGTCTGTCGGGTCAGCTAGTGTCAATATATATATTGTTAAGACAATCATAAGTATCATGGACAATTTTATTACCTCTATTGTGCCCATGTTACAAGTGTTGATTGTTGGAATAATTTATTAATTTCATATTATGCACTAGAACAGTTGATTAAATACTTTCATACTGAAGACTATTTATAGACTATTACAGATTATACAAATATTAGGTGTACAAATAAGTTTCCGCGGTTTGTCAAAAGATGGCCCCACCAGAAGGTTATGGAGAAATTGTCAGATGTAAAACGTAATATCCCAAGTTTAGTCATCTGGCAACACCATAACCTTAAAGTTCCTACTAGTGATTCCGTATTAGCATCACGTAATTTTTTTCGTGCAAAAATGTTAAGTTTTATTCCGAATAAGCATCATTTGCGGGAACTTTTGATTTACTTCTTTAATGTGAAAAAATCTGTAGCTGAGGCGCATCGATTGCTTCTAGAAGCATATGGTGAAGCTGCTTTAAGTGAGAGAAGTTGTCAGGAATGGTTTCAAAAGTTTAAGAACGGTGAGTTTGACGTTAAAGACAAAGAACGCAGTGGAAGGCCGAAAGTGTACGAAGACATGGAATTAGAAGCACTATTGGAGGAAGATTCGTCCCAAACGCAAAAAGAACTACAAGTGACTCAACAAGCAATTTCACATCGTTTAAAATCATTAGGAATGATTCAAAAACAAGGAAATTGGGTTCCATATGAACTAAAGCCGAGAGACGTTGAACGCCGATTATGCATGAGTGAAATGCTGCTTGCCAGGAATAAAAAGAAGAGTTTTTTTGCATCGTATAGTCACTGGTGACGAAAAATGGATTCACTACGATAATCCAAAGAAGAGAAAGTCATGGGTTAAGCCCGGCGAACCATCAACATCGACAGCTAAGCCGAATATTCATGGAAAAAAACTCATGCTGTGTATTTGGTGGGATCAGCTTGGTGTCGTGTATTATGAATTGCTGAAACCAAGCGAAACCATTACTGGAGCTCTCTACCGAACACAATTGATGAGATTGAGTCGGGCACTTAAGGAAAAACGCGCCCATTACTACTCCAGACAGGGCAAAATTATTCTTTTACACGATAATGCTCGTCCACATGTTGCGGCGCCGGTAAAAACATACTTGGAAACACTCAACTGGGAAGTTTTACCCCACCCGCCGTATTCACCAGACTTAGCCCCTTCTGATTATCATCTGTTCCGGTCGATGGCACATGGTCTGTCTGAGTAGCGCTTCACATCATATGAAGATACCAAAAATTGGGTAGATTTGTGGATAGCGTCAAAAGATGAAGAGTTTTTTCGACGGGGTATCCGAATGTTGCCAGAAAGATGGGGAAAAGTAGTGGCAAATGATGGAAAATACTTTGAATAAAACGTAATGTACTTTTCCTTTACAATAAATTCCTAATTTTTTATAAAAAACTGCGGAAACTTATTTGTACACCTGATAACATCGTTCATTTTCTTTCATGACTTCTGTCAATATTGAATTTTGAAAATTGATAATTTTCAAAAGGTTTTTACTTTTCCTCTTTGATAAAGATAGAAGATGTCTATCGAAACGTCGGAAAACATTACATCCACAATAGATGATGGTAATAGCCCAAACAATCATTCAACACTCAATTAACTGCTATCATTATTACTATAACCCCACATTACGTGGTGAGAATTGAAATCACCGCATTAAATTAAAGGATGAGGAAGATTTATTTCCAAATTCCTTGGCCAAATAGTATTTGGAGGTTTATAAATATTAACGATAGAAATATTACAGAATTTTGAAGAGATAAAGAAAACATCCTTTTCGGATTAACTTGATATTGTGAACTAAGGATTTTTAACATAACAAGCTAAACCGTAAATTCTACTAAACAGATAATCAATAAATACATAACCTTTTATAGTTCCTCCTTCACGAAGATATTTTTCAGTATCCGTATATGTCTCTTGAAGGAGATGCATCCGAGAAAAATGATTTTTCCGTTTCTCCTCTTCAACATACTGGTTTTCGGTATATACACTCCTGTTTTTACGCCACTTTTTCTACTTTGAAAACTAGTAGAACAGTTTTTGTCAGTTAACTCGATCAAAAGATGAACTTATTCAGAAGGTGTTTCCAGATGTTTCTCAAAATTACAGAAACCATGATTGGTTGAGCGAACGAGCTATACTGGCTGCAAAAAACATAGATGTAAATGAATTAAATTTCAAAATTTAAGAACAAATTACAGGCGAATTGAGGATATATAAATTAGTTGATTCGGCTACTAATCATGATGATGTATTCAACTATCCACCGGAATTTTTAAACTCGCTGGATTGCCACCTCACAATCTTCAATTAAAGGTTGGATCGGTGCTTTTATTAATGTTGCGAAATATCAACCAACCGCGTCTTTGCAACGGTACATGGTTAGCGATAAAAAAATTACTAAACAATGTGATGGGAGCAACTATACTCAAAGGAAAGTATAAAAGAGAAGATGTTCTCATACCGCGCATCCCAATGATTCCGACTGATGTGCCATTTGAGTTTAAACGACTACAGTTTCCAGTGCGGCTTGCTTTTGCTATGACTATAAACAAGTCCCAGGGGCAATCATTAAGTGTTTGTGGTATTAATCTAGAAAACCCATGTTTCTCACATGGTCAATTGTATGTTGCCTGTTCCCGTGTTGGAAAACCATCAGATTTGTTTATCTGTGCGCCAGGTAATCAAACAAAAAACATCGTATACCACAAAGCACTACAATTATAATAATAATAATTATGATTCACATGATTAACAATAAAGCGATTACTTACTTTTAAATTCTTGTAAATGTTTTATTTAATTATTTTTTTTTTATTCACAACGCCCTATCACCAGGGTGACGGTTCGGTTCAGGAGAATTTTTTGAAATACGTAGGCACAAAAACTGCCACATTACAAATCTTTTTGACAGGACGAAGTCTGTCGGGTCAGCTAGTGTCAATATATATATTGTTAAGACAATCATAAGTATCATGGACAATTTTATTACCTCTATTGTGCGCATGTTACACGTGTTGATTGTTGGAATAATTTATTAATTTCATATTATGCACTAGAACAGTTGATTAAATACTTTCATACTGAAGACTACGTTATTTATAGATTATACAAATATTAGGTGTACAAATAAGTTTCCGCGGTTTGTCAAAAGATGGCCCCACCAGAAGGTTATGGAGAAATTGTCAGATGTAAAACGTAATATCCCAAGTTTAGTCATCTGGCAACACCATAACCTTAAAGTACCTACTAGTGATTCCGTATTAGCATCACGTAATTTTTTTCGTGCAAAAATGTCAAGTTTTATTCCGAATAAGCATCATTTGCGGGAACTTTTGATTTACTTCTTTAATGTGAAAAAATCTGTAGCTGAGGCGCATCGATTGCTTCTAGAAGCATATGGTGAAGCTGCTTTAAGTGAGAGAAGTTGTCAGGAATGGTTTCAAAAGTTTAAGAACGGTGAGTTTGACGTTAAAGACAAAGAACGCAGTGGAAGGCCGAAAGTGTACGAAGACATGGAATTAGAAGCACTATTGGAGGAAGATTCGTCCCAAACGCAAAAAGAAGACTTACTCTACAAGTGACTCAACAAACAATTTCACATCGTTTAAAATCGTTAGGAATGATTCAAAAACAAGGAAATTGGGTTCCATATGAACTAAAGCCGAGAGACGTTGAACGCCGATTATGCCTCAGTGAAATGCTGCTTGCCAGGAATAAAAAAAGAGTTTTTTTGCATCGTATAGTCACTGGTGACGAAAAATAGATTCACTACGATAATCCAAAGAAGAGAAAGTCATGGGTTAAGCCCGGCGAACCATCAACATCGACAGCTAAGCCGAATATTCATGGAAAAAACTCATGCTGTGTATTTGGTGGGATCAGCTTGGTGTCGTGTATTATGAATTGCTGAAACCAAGCGAAACCATTACTGGAGCTCTCTACCGAACACAATTGATGAGATTGAGTCGGGCACTTAAGGAAAAACGCGCCCATTACTACTCCAGACACGGCAAAATTATTCTTTTACACGATAATGCTCGTCCACATGTTGCGGCGCCGGTAAAAACATACTTGGAAACACTCAACTGGGAAGTTTTACCCCACCCGCCGTATTCACCAGACTTAGCCCCTTCTGATTATCATCTGTTCCGGTCGATGGCACATGGTCTGTCTGAGTAGCGCTTCACATCATATGAAGATACCAAAAATTGGGTAGATTTGTGGATAGCGTCAAAAGATGAAGAGTTTTTTCGACGGGGTATCCGAATGTTGCCAGAAAGATGGGGAAAAGTAGTGGCAAATGATGGAAAATACTTTGAATAAAACGTAATGTACTTTTCCTTTACAATAAATTCCTAATTTTTTATAAAAAACTGCGGAAACTTATTTGTACACCTGATAACATCGTTCATTTTCTTTCATGACTTCTGTCAATATTGACTTTTTGAAAATTGATAATTTTCAAAAGGTTTTTTACTTTTCCTCCTTGATAAAGATAGAAGATGTCTATCGAAACGTCGGAAAACATTACATCCACAATAGATGATGGTAATAGCCCAAACAATCATTCAACACTCAATTAACTGCTATCATTATTACTATAACCCCACATTACGTGGTGAGAATTGAAATCACCGCATTAAATTAAAGGATGAGGAAGATTTATTTCCAAATTCCTTGGCCAAATAGTATTTGGAGGTTTATAAATATTAACGATAGAAATATTACAGAATTTTGAAGAGATAAAGAAAACATCCTTTTCGGATTAACTTGATATTGTGAACTAAGGATTTTTAACATAACAAGCTAAACCGTAAATTCTACTAAAGAGATAATCAATAAATACATAACCTTTTATAGTTCCTCCTTCACGAAGATTTTTTCAGTATCCGTATATGTCTCTTGAAGGAGAATAACCTCTGCACCAAAGTCCTCTTCTAATTCAAAAATATAATCACTCTTGTCCTCTGAAATACCCTGTATATTCAAATTCAATACACAAAATTTGTCGTCAATGTGCAAGGGAGGTTCTGCGAATCGGTTCTTGCGGTCCAAGGGGCGATTTTTCAGATCTACTGATGTTTGAAGTCCGCTATGGAATCTATTCAAAGGGAAATCATCTTCCATAGTTGGAGAATGTTGAGGAGATATAATACTTTTTTCATTTAAAAAATAACTTAGGAAAATTATCGACTGACATCAATTATGACTGATCTCATGATTAGTGAGATACGATGGGGTCTATGAGGATGAATTATTATGCAAAAGATGCGATAAGTAGGAAGAAAGCTTCCCCATATCATCCCCAACAACAGAGTTCTCCCCTAATGGAATTGGGGTCATCAGAACAAAACCAGTAGGTGTGATAATCGAAAGTTAACAGAAAAAACAACAGCCCCAAAGATATTTCTGCAGTGATAGTTTCAGGTATGGCCAGTTGCTTATTGAAGGAACGCTAACTTACTAACATAAAACCCTTCTCAGGCTGGACATACCTACTGCAAATTAGTTTGTTGGCTTACTATGTTAGGGTTTGGAGATTAACGTCATTCAACAGAATAATTCTTTAAAATATCCAATTTCAATAAATGGAATCATTTTCGGAATATTGTGACATCCTCAGTTGGCAGGAGACTTCTAATTAGTGAATTCCTGTACTCGGCGTCAATAAAATGACCCTTAGCAAGATTAAAAATGGATCTACTTGATGGGTACACCCATATAATACGGTAATGCCTCAGCGAAATGTGGCGATTTCACGGATAAGTAATTATTCTGAGGCATGAACACAGGAGCTGAATACGCTGATATCAAGTCATTTTATTGCACCACCTGATTTTACGATGATAGGCGGCATTAAGTTCTGTAATTTCAACTGGACTCCGCATTAAATAAATTAATGCCTTTTGTTTGATCTCCGGAAAATGCCCGTTGACACACAAGACAGAATTCTGGCCCATTGTTCCGGTTTGCCAAGTTTAAATGGCTTCCGGCATTTTATACCCTGCAATTTAACTTATTTCGGTTTATGGCCTCCGATTTAATAGATATTCATCTCTGAAGGAGCGGATTTTAAATCAAATTTGCGCTATCGAGACCCTCCGTGTTGTAGTGCCTTTGATAAATGACTCTATCTCTCTCTGAGTGGCGGATCAGGAAATTGGAGTTGGGTTCTCGTTAAAATCTTCTGGATGAAGAGCACCGGCACTGACTTCACTGGATCATTCAACTTCAAATTTTTCCACATGTTTCTTATCCAAAGCTGGTGTCGTTTATGAGTGTATAACAAAAATTATAATGAAAGGATTGGAGGAAGGGAGCCTCAGCCATGGTTGTTTTGAAGCTCAGAATGTCGATTTTTCACAAAAAAACATTACAAGTGCCATGAAAACACTACTTCATTTTCAAATACTTAGTTAAGAATATTTCAAGAACTAATGCATAAAATGAAAAAACAATTACTGTGCTGAAATCAGTATAAAAATACCTATGAATTGAGGTATCACTCACCCCATCTTCCCCATTCAAAAATTGGGGGTGGGGGTTGTAGCAGCAAAAGTTGAAGCGCTATGTCCGTAACATACATCTTAAGTTGTCCCCCTCGAAACAGAAATCGACCTGTACGAGCATTTCTATCGAAAAAACTTATTTCGTGTGTAATCTCGTCTGTTTCGTTTCCAAATGGCCACCCTGTATATTATATTATTGTTATTTCTATTTATGAAATTGAAAATCATATAGATACACACTCAAATATTTATCTAAAAAAATTTCACTCTTCTGCATACGCATGCAGTAGGCGTAAACCTCCTGAAATTTCATTGGTTCCTGATATCTCAACTAATCGTAAAGAAATGACGACTATACTAAGCCTGCTGTAGGCGTAAATCTGCTAAAATTCCATTGGTTCCTGATATCTCAACTAATCGTAAAGAAATGACGACAGTAAGCGTAACCTCCTGAAATTCCATTGTGGTTCCTGATATCGCAACTAATTTAATGAAGCACTTTTTAAATAACGGAGCTTTTAATAAACAACATTTTCTACAATACTTTACAGGGTATCTCAAGTTCGAGTGCCTATTAGACGTTTCTGGAGAACTAGAGATATTTGAAATCTGAAAATTGGGATCATGATATTGTTCGAATTTCTCTACAGAGCTAAAATATTTTCGAAGCCCAAAAACTTCCGGTTATACAGGGAGTGAAAATAAATTCGACGAAAAAATTTTTTTTCAAGTTTTCCATTCCTGGTATGAACGAGTATTCAATAGTGAATACTTTTCTGTTAAAACCATTGTATTAAATCGAATAGTTTTCAAAATATCCAAGAAAAACTGGAAAAAAAGTCAAATATGTTCAGTCAGTAATATGTTCATTATTCTTATTTTAAATATCCTGAGCGTAAACCGTTTTTACAACATCGAAGAGGAAGGATGTAAAAAGGTCATGCATCATTTGGATTTCAAAAATGTCATTACAGGGTGTTTCAAATTTTGTGTTGAAAATTGTGATCTTAAATTGGCCATAGCTTCTGTTTTTCAAATTAGAACCCTATTTTTTATAATTTTGTTGGATTCTGCGGTCAAAAATAATGATAGTTTTCTCACATGATTATGCTCCTAAATTCAATAATTTCTGAGTTATTTGAGATTTTCTGGATTTATCGTGTACGTAGAGTCAAATTCATAAGGATATTCTGTGAGCATAGAAGATAAATCATCCCATTTATAATTCACAAGTGTCGGACAGGTCTTATTGTTAGTTGTTATGAAATTTTTTTATTTCACAAAATGAATCGTTGCTATTCTAATAGTGAGATTCTGGATTTATTTCTTATATTGTATTTTTTCAATTGTATACGCAATACACATTCAAATGCACATAATGATATTGTTTATTTCAAATTTGAAGCTGAGGCGATCGCTAAATATTTGAATTTCGCGCTAATTTTATAAGTCAACACTGGTGACTTCGCACATGTTATGGATACGCTGTGCATACGCATCTAGAACGCGAATTGGAAAAGAAGAACTCTCGCTATCACGTATGTTATTGAATTGTTTATAAAATCACGCTAATTTTGATTTGTTTCTGGATATATTACACGCTTGGTTTCACCCGCATATTTGGAAATTTCGCATCGCATTTTGATTGTGTTTTCAACACCGCATTTGAACAAAAGTTGGACTAGAAATCCCGCAGCAAAAGGGGTCCCTGTGAAGAGCTGATAATTGGAGCAGAGCCCTGGAATCATCGTAGTACCACCGCTGTGGTAAGTCATCATTGTTGACCGCATTTCTTTATATGAATTTTGTTGTTTCATATTATATGTTTCGCGTTCGCACCAGCTTCAAACGCAAAAATAAATACAGTCTACTTATCTCTCAAAATTACTGAGCTATCGGACATAACACCCTGTATCTTGAATACGAATGGCGTTACGAAATTTTTTTACTGAGCAAACACCAATTATTTTTCAGTTTTCTATCTATCCTAGAGAGGGGGTTATCTTATTTCGAAACACCCTGTATAGATAATGAAAAATATCGGGCCTGCTATAGTTCCCAGTGGGATACATAGTTTTATTTCTACTTGTACAAGATGCTGATGGCTCTATAATTTTTATAATTATTTTCATCCCATTTTTCATGTTTTGATTTCAATTTTGCAGGAAAATGCTAAACTTCAATGTGAATGTAAGCGGTAAAACCCAGTAACGATATAGGTAAGTAACAATACCGATAAATTGGTAGTATCGGCAACACTGTCGATGCCTTCAATATGTTCATGTTAGTGAACTCTGTCGGCAGAATATTGTACTATTCGTACTCCAGATTGTCAAGTTCTAGAACATTTATAGGTTGCTGTTTGATTGACATTCCTCAGTGAATTAAGTGAAAAAACGTGTTTTTTGTTTTGGTTTATTATTTCTGCAAGTTTCATACTGAGTTTCATCTACATTCTCCACTTCCATCAACATTTAACAGCAGACATCTACTTTCCAATTTCTCAATTCAACATCACACCACGTTAATCTTGAAATCTTCACACATTCATTTCATTCATCTGAATAAGAAATACAATGCAAAAATATGAAAGATAAATGTGAATAAACTTAATCAGTAATATATTTTTTTATGAAAACGAGATGGAAAAGGGGAAAACATGATAACCAAGAGTAGTTTTTTGATAAGAGTTTTACTATTTATTAGTATATATTGTGGTGTTCAGTCTACAAGTACAAATGATTCGGTTGTGAATGAAACTGATGCAGCTTTGAAACCAGTTTTTAAAAATTTAGAAGATCAATTTGTAACACTCAAGAATGATGAGCTACAAGTATCCCTGATAACCGTAAGCCTAGTGTTAGTGTTGAAAACAGTCACCCACCAAGTCCTTTTTCAGAATCTATATGGATCGTTATCATTCCTCAATAAAGGATCGGATCCTAGAATCAAACTGGAAGATTTGACAGAGAAACTCAAGAATAACATCGATGTTATCAATGCTGTAATTGAAAGAGCCAAAAGTAGTTTCAAATCGCACAACAGTACAACCATCGCCAAGTACAAACAGTCTGTGATTGTGCCTTGCATAGATGATGAAGTTTCTGAGATTTCCGACTCTATAATGAATGAAAACACAGATAATTCTGTTAGTGAAAGTAAGAATATATGATTTTTAATAATTTGAGTTTGTCTTATATCTTATTCAAGTTTTAAGGATTTTATATTATGATCTTTGGGGTCTCAAAAAAGCTTTGAAAAAAGTTTATTTTCTTTCTTTGACGAGCTCTCCTTATTCTGAAAATGCAAAAATGGATGATAATTACTGTCAGATTGATCATTCCAAATTGTGGAAAACTTATATGTCCCATAATGTATATAAAACAAGGAGAGTTATTGTTCTAATTGACCATGGAAATTCAATTGAGGATAATCTTCTGTATTTAAGCAAGTTATTTGGTGAGTAAACTGAAAATCTGTATTTTAATATGAATAAATCAATTTTAAATTGCAGCGAAACAAATGATATCTGTGTTGAATGAAAATGACAAATTTACAATTATTGCAATTGCTTCAAAGTGGTCATCTCTTACTGTGTCAGAACCTTGTGGAAACCAACATTTACCTTCCATTTTAACAGCTACGGATAACAATAAAGAAATGACGTACAGCTTTATCGATGAATTAAGTAGTAAAAATGGTTGGTACCGATGATTTCCAATGGTTCCGAATATTTAAATTATAATTGTTTGTTGTAGAAATCACTGATCACAGTGTAGGAATAAAGACAGCAATGAAAATGGCAAGGCTATTTTATGCTCGTGAAGAAACGGTGATGCTGCTCTACATAAGTCCTGGTATGCAATTTTCTATGTCTGAAGCTATAGATATCATTACAATCACGGATTTATCCTCCCCTCTCATTGTGAATACTTGTTCGGTATCTTCAGGTAATCAGAAACTCATTCGAACTAAGTATCAAGTTTACAGAACTGAATTTTCAGGCGCTCTACCTAATATACAAGATATGAATATTTTATCGAATATAATGAACGACTTCTTCATCGAAAAAACTATCAATAATCACCGTATTTCAAGAGGTCACCTAGCCTTTATAAATGATCCGTCATCCATTGGCCCTGCTGTGGCTCGATTTTATGAGATGTATAACAGCAGACTTCATCGTACAACAACAAAGGTCTCGCTGCCTATGTGGGATACAGTATCTCAAGGTTTGTAAGCCCCCTATTTCAGTAGGAATTACTCAAGGAATTTGCTAATTTTGTTTCAGATCTTACTACAACATTCAGTATTGGCTTTCCTATGGGTAATCGATTTATCGTTATAGGGGTGGATTTATATCTATCCACGTTTTTAAGGGATATTATTTATTACAGCAATTATCAACAGAATATGAGTACGATTCTAATGGATTCTTCTGGTATGTTTGTGTATTTTTTGCCTTTAATGCTGAAATGCAACTTTCTGATTTCGTGCTAATTGAAGCAAATGAAATTGTAATGTAATCATGCTGATAATTAACAAATTTTATCCCATTTCCCTCCCTGGTGTGATTCTAACTCGACAATTTGAATTTTTAGGAATAGTACTCGTCCATTCAGCGATAAGTTCCGAGAAATTGGAAAAGCAGATCAAGTTCACCCACATCTCGAAATATCTACCTCAGGAGTTTGATACGGATATGTTCTTTGAAAAAACGGAAGGAACGTTTATTTCAGAAGAAACATCTGTGAGTATTTTCGAAATTTTCTTAGTTACAGATTATACAGGGTGGCCATTTGAAAACGAAACAGACGAGATTACAGACGAAATAAATTTTTTCGATGGAAATGCTCGGACAGGTTGATTTCTGTTTCGAGGGGTAGTCCATTGAAATGTTACATATTTTAGGCTTAACCTTGCGTTTTTTAGAGGACGCAATTTTATTTTTTTGATGTGTAGGGGAGGTCAGTGTAAGGCTAAAACCAAGTTTGTGGGGTCGCCACCCTTGGCCCACGGCCGCCATCTCGAAAATAGGGGTTGAAATGGTATTTACGATATATCTCTTAAACTATTTATTTTATAAAAAAATTTTTAACATTTTTTGTTGCAAATTAAATTCTCTACAACTTTGCTCCAGTAACTTTTTGTCGTAGAACTATATATAAAAAAGTTATAAGCGAAAATCTCCGGAAATTTGAGAAAGAAATTTATATTTTTCGATGTAACTTTTTTTGTACATCGTTTTTTGAGGAACAACTTTTATTCGCATCATTTTTTCATTAAGTCAATAGCTAAGGTTTTACAGCGCTCCGAAGTGAGTACTAATGGGTGGCCCATTTGAAAATTGGAATTTAATTTTGCTATAAAAAAAAACTGCTCAATATTTTCCAATGGTTGAACATTTATTTAAAAGGTTGGTTCATGACATTTATTTATGAAAAATAATTTCGGCCAAATGACCACCACGGCTGACTTGGCAGTAGCCTATTCGTTCCACCCAATTTTTTAATACATTTTCGATTGTTTGGGGCTCTATTTCACCAATTGCAGCTCGAATTTCGGTCTTGAGGTCTTGAATTGTTTCTGGATTGTTGGCGTAACACTTATCTTTCACCGCTCCCCAAAGATAATGATCCAATGGCGTCAGATCGCAGCTTCTTGGTGGCCAATTCACATCAGCATTTCTGCTGATTATTCGATTTCCGAAAATGCGGCGTAAAACATCGATTGTGGCGTGTGCTGTATGGCTCGTTGCACCGTCCTGTTGAAACCAAACATCGACCAAGTCGTTAGCTTCAATTTCTTGAAAGAACCAATCGTTCAACATTGCGCGGTAGCGCAATGTGAGTAGAAGACTCACCACTTTGGAAATAAGTTTTTATATTTCCCAACTTTCTTCAAGCGAATAGAGTCCCATTTCGTAAACTTCAAACTTTAAACTAAATATTAGTCACGTCAAAAAGAATAGTTGACGTTTATAATGTCAAATAATCGGTGGTTCAAATTCCAAACACTAGATGGACCACCCGTTATTTTTCAGTATTACGAAATGGGACTATGGGACTCTATTCGCTTGAAGAAAGTTGGGAAATATTAAAACTTATTTCCAAAGTGGTGAGTCTTCTATCTACATTGCGCTACCGCGCAATGTTGAACGATTGGTTCTTTCAAGAAATTGAAGCTAACGACTTGGACGATGTTTGGTTTCAACAGGACGGTGCAACGAGCCATACAGCACACGCCACAATCGATGTTTTACGCCGCATTTTCGAAATCGAATAATCAGCAGAAATGCTGATGTGAATTGGCCACCGCAAGCTGCGATCTGACGCCATTGGATTATTATCTTTGGGGAGCGGTGAAAGATAAGTGTTACGCCAACAATCCAGAAACAATTCAAGACCTCAAGACCGAAATTCGAGCTGCTATTGGTGAAATAGAGCCCCAAACATAATTTCTGTTTTTCAAATTAGAACCCTATTTTATTATAATTGTGTTGGATTCTGCGGTTAAAAATAATGATAGTTTTCTCACATGATTATGCTCCTAAATTCAATAATTTCTGAGTTATTTGAGATTTTCTGGATTTATGGTGTACGTAGAGTCAAATTCAATGAATATTCCTTCGAAACTATGGGTACACTCTGTACCCATAGAAGATAAATTATCTGTTAATAATTCACAAGTGTCAGGTGTTATTGTTATTCGTTATCTTCATTTCTCGATTTAACAAAATGAACCTGTTTCAATTTTGTGTTATTTTCAAATTAATTCCAAAATGATTAACGATTGTAGCGTAAATAACTGCGAAAACAATAGTTTCAATAATCCCAAACTTTCTTTTTCTCAATACCATTAGACAACCACAGGTGAGTGATACATATGATATCGTAGAAAATGTTGTTTATTAAAAGCTCCGTTATTTGAGTAGTGCTTCATTCTATTAGTTGAGATTAGTTGAGATATCAGAAACCAATGGAATTTCAGGAGGTTTACGCCTACTGTCGTCATTTCTTCACGATTAGTTGAGATATCAGGAACCAATAGAATTTCAGGAGGTTTACGCCTACTGTCGTGATTTCATTACGATTAGTTGAGATATCAGGAACCAATGGAATTTCAGGAGGTTTACGCCTACTGTCGTCATTTTTTCACGATAAGTTGAGATAGCAGGAACCAATGGAATTTTAGCAGATTTACGCCTACAGCAGGCTTAGTATAGTCGTCAGTTCTTTACGATTAGTTGAGATATCAGGAACCAATGGAATTTCAGGAGGTTTATAAATAGAAATAACAATAATTCAATAGGTTTTTTATTTTTCTCCCACCATAATGAGGGAACCCTTTCTAGAGAACACTCAGCATATTTAGCGCAGGGGAGTATTTACGGGGGGGTGTACTGGGGTAATTAACCCCCTCCCCCCCAAGAAAGAGTTTTTCACGCTAAATCTTCGAATGGAAACGATGTGTACTCCTTGACATTTAGAGCACTTGGGTGGACTTTTACAGTCCTCTGTGGTGTGATCAAATTGTAGGCATTTACTGCATGGAATAGGTGTTGGATCAGGGGGATGACTGGGAAATACCATATAGTGTCTGTTCATGTAGAAAAGTCCATTATTTAAAAGTGTTTCGAATGATTTTATATCTCCTGTGATGATTCGTATGTAACTTGTTGGGGTACCATAATTTCTTGATACAATTCTTTTGCAGTAACGATGTTGTATTCCTAATGAATTTAGTCGTTGCAATATTTCTTCTTCTTTTTGAGGTTTTCTACTGCTAGTCCGCCCCTGATAAACTAAACCAGCTGTTTTAAGGGCAGTATTTTGAGACGTCCCTACTACTGTTTATTGTATTAAATTTTCATTAAATTATTATTATACTTGAAAGTTATTCAAGAAAAATTGATAACCAGTGGTGTCTGTTAGGAAGCCGTACCTCCGCAGGGAGGGGCCGCTAGGAAAAAAAATTTTGGGAACTTGTCATTTTTTTCCAATGTTATATCTGAATCCAAGAGATCTCCCTCATTTTCCTCGACACCTTATATACAAATAGAAAATTTATTTTCAAGACTACAATGTCAAGCAATTATTCATTAGATAGTATTGATCATAGACTAAGTACCTTTATAGACTGCCAACGCACGTGTTAAGGACTTAGTTAGGTTTAGATCGTTTCCATTCGAAGATTTAGCGTAAAAAACTCTTCCTTGTAATTACCCCCAGTACAGACCCCCACCCCCCGTAAATACTCCCCTGCGCTAAATATGCTGAGTGTTCTCGAGAAAGGGTTCCCTCATTATGGTGGGAAACAAATAAAAAACCTATTGAATTATTGTTATTGATATATTATATTATTGTTATTTCTATTTATTATATTGAAAATCATATAGATACACACTCAAATATTTATCTAAAAAAATTTCACTCTTCTGCATACGCATGTAGTAAGCGTAAACCTCCTGAAATTCCATTGGTTCTTGATATCTCAACTAATCGTAAAGAAATGATGACGGTAGGCGTAAACCTTCTGAAATTCCATTGGTTCCTGATATCTCAACTAATTGTAAAAAATGACGACAGCAGGCGTAAACCTCCTGAAATTCCGTTGGTTTCTGATATCTCAACTAATCTAATGAAGCACTACTCAAATAACAGAGCTTTTAATAAACAATATTTTCTACAATACTATTTGTATCACTCACCTATCGGTGTCTAATGGTATTGAGAAAAAGAAAGTTTGGGATTATTGAAACTATTGTTTTTGCAGTTGTATACGCTACAATTGTTAATCATTTTGGAATTAATTTGAAAATAACACAAAATTGAAATAGAATACTTACTGTAATGAAAATAAATGACTAAATAAATGAGCTTTGCTGGTTCACTGAATTATAGGTAAGATTGAATTTTTTCATTCATTCGAACTGAACAAAGTCACTGTGTAATGTTTTCAATCTTTTCTTCCTTCAATGACACAATAGTGATCAGTTGAATCAGAACGAACAAACACTGCTAATACGTTCATTATATTTATATTCTAATGTCACAACTCACTGTGTTCTAATATTATTTGAGAAGGTGATTCATCAACATCGTGAAATGTTGGGAGTTTGCTTCTGGATGCATTGAGAAGTAAGATTCCCCTAGTTCTGAAACTAAAGAATATATTAAGAAAATTTCAATAATGAGAATATAAGGAAATTTAAGTGTTATAATTTATATGTATCTTCTATCTTTCATCTGGGACCTCAAATCCAGATTGAGCTTCACTCAGATCTACTCATTCCATATCCTTACTACCTGCAAAATAAATTGATAATAAGACTATTACATAGTCAACATCCAACTCATTAATGTGAAATTCTGAATTTTATAGCATTTATGACATTATTAAAAGTTTAAAATAAAGAAATCATCACAAACCTGTTGCATCAGTCTCATTTCTAAAAAGAGTTGGTAATGCATTAGGCGTCAGCCTTCAGGTATCAGGTAAGATGTATTTCTCATCAAAATGATAGTTGCAGAGTCTTTTCTTATAAACGTCTTCCTGTGGCATGGCTTTCAGTTCTGAATTCTGCAGTATATCTAGCCACATATGAAATCTGACCAATTTTGTTTTAAAATTTAAGAAACGATGTCATCGGGGAATGTTAATTTTGCTACCAGGTACTGTACATTTAGTAAGACCCATATTTGATGATTACTACTTGTTGAGAATACTTTAACTCACGTCAAAAACTTTGCTCAACTTGCAACTAACACTGAACAACACGAAAAGAATTATTATACCTGTGCTGTTCTCTTATATTAGTGATTCCTAATCACGTGACGGATCTTGATCTCTAGAGTTGACGGTCTAGAGAGATACTTTGTCTATGGTATTGATATTTGTCGTATACAGACTTGAATATCATATTCAACCTATCAATTTCATTTATTGCTTTGAATAAACATGATTCTATGCATTCTTAAATGTTAACATTAATTTTAGAAAACCTTCCTCTGGAAACACATAGATAATATCTATGTTATTTGTATGGTTGTGAACAAAATGGAGGATATTGCCTTAGTCCCATCTAAACTGAACTGGTTGCCTAGCTTGGCAAATAGTCAACTTGTGTCATATCTTATTGATCTTGCTGCCAACAGTGCTGTATGTAAACGATTTGGGAAAATCACTAACATTGGTAAGACACCCAACAACTTACATTATATCAAAAAATCTTATTTTGAAATATAATATTTTCGAGGGTTGCCTTTTATTTTGGGAGTGTTGCAATCTGCCAACTGACAGGTCTATCGTAAAGCTTGACATTTTTGAGGTTAGACGTAGTCAGAACGTTTCGACATTCGAGCGCTATTTGTGTTGTTTACAGTAACCTGAAAGATTCATCTCGTCCAAAAAATGGAATTAAATCGTGAACGTATTCGTGCGATTATTTTTTAAAATTTTCGACGTGGATCAACTCGATGGTGCACCGATAAATTTAATTCAATTTTTGATCATGAAGCTCCATCAAGGACAAGTGTTTATCGATGGTCGTTCAAAATCCTTCGATTCTGTGCGCCAACTGATATTGCAAGATCGTCATGTGACCTATCGTGATATTGAGACCACCTTGGGCATTAGTGGGACCGGCATACATTCAATATTGCATGAACATTTGACCGTCAAAAAAAATTATTCACGTTGGATCCAACACAATTTGTCAATTTCTCAAATAGAGGCTCGTGTCGATTGGTCGAAAGAAATGTTTCAAAAATACGATCGCTGTGCTTCGAAGCACGTCTATGACATCGTGACAGGTGATGAATCGTGGATTTCCGCCTATGAGCCCGAAAGCAAACAGCAATCGACTGCATAGGTGTTTCTCGAGACAGCCAAATCTAACAAAAGATGCGCACGTAGCACTTCCAAACAAATGATCGCTTGTTATTTCGGAAAAACTGGACCTGCCGCAATCGTACCACTAGAACAACGCAGAACAGTTAATTTTGAGTGGTCTACAACCAGTTGTCTTCCAAGAAATCAGGAAAAACCAACGGCAAAGATGGATCATCATTCACCACGTCAGGTCTCAAACACTTGCGTTTTTGAGCACTTAAAGCATCGATTGTTATCTACTTCGATGACCTACAAGAACGTGATGGAAAGCCGTTCTAGGATTAATCCGAGGCTGGCCTCTGCGCGATCTTAGCCGATCTGAGATCGTTTCGTTTCTGCGATGTCCAGAGGGTTATCTGCGTCGAAGCGGTGAGAACATATCTACGGCTTTGAAGGCGGCTTCTCGAGGAATTAGAGGCTGGCCTCAGGATTTTATTCGAGTTAATCGGGAAGCGGGAAATAGAGAAATAGGGTTAGTTCACTTTGTCGTTATTTAGTGGTATTGCGTATGATTATAATCTTTTGCAGGTGAATTTTTTCTGAAATATAAATCTTTTTTATCGAAATTGACTAACAGATCGCGAAATGGATTCAGCGGGACCTAGTAATAGTAAATCTTTTGAAATTCCTAAGGAATATATTCGGTGTACTTGTGATATTGTTAATTTTTTAATAAATAAGCAACATTTTCGACTCATTCGTATGATAATAAATTATATTTAATTAAGGAAGTTAAGCGACCTGTTCCAAATTTGAGTAAATCTCTAGTGTCTAGTGGTGGGGTCGGTAAATCAAATCGGGGATTCCAAAATACGTGGTATGACAAGTACGACTGGCTTACTGGAAGTATTACTTTGAAAAAAATATATTGTTGGCTGTGCATTTTATTCTCAGCAACTAATGGAAATTCCGACAGAGTTTGGTCGAAAAGTGGTTTTAGTGATTTGAAAAATTTATCTCGGGGTCTATCGCTACACAATAAAAATGCTCAGCATATTTCATCTAATTGCAAGCTTACCGTTATGAGAAAGCAAAACAAAATATCGCCACAGCAATAGACAATGCGCGTCAAATAGAAATTGAAAATTTCAATGCTAGATTCAAAGAAAATCAACAAATTCTAAGAAGTTTAATAGATATTACGATGCACCTCTGTATCCAAGAGTTACCTTTTAGGGAGCACGATGAATCGAATGAGTCTTTAAATCGCGGAAATTTCAAAGAATTGGTAGTTCTTGTTAGTAAATTTGACACGAATTTAAAAACCTTTTTAGAAAATGACACCAACAGTAAATCGGTAATTTCTGGTACATCTAAAACCGTTCAAAATGAATTAATTGATTCGGTTGCTCTTGTTGTGAATAAACAAATCGAGGACGAAATATATATTACATTATTAAATTTTTTTTCATATGTGCCTCACCATACTATAATGTCACGAGCCGCCACTGATACTCCTGACTTGGCACCGAATGACGTCTTTTTATTCTCGTACTTAAAACATAAAATGAGAGATCAACGTTTTTAGACACCTGAAGAAGTGGTTGATGCGTTCAGAATGCATGTTTTGGAGATACCTCGATCAGAGTGGCAAAATTGCTTCGACAATTGGTTCAAACGCATGCAAAAGTGTATAGATCTTGATGGGGAATATTTTGAAAAACAATGAAGCGATTTTCGATTATTAATATTTGTTTTGTTGTTTAATCCCGAAATATAAAAGGTACCCTCGTAGTAATTTGGTCTTTCTCATTCAATTACATAATTTGATAATCTTTCCAACAATTTCCAGAGTCGCCATCTTTATACCTCAGCCAAAACTGTTTTCAACATCTATCCCAGAAAACAAATACATCAATAACCTTGAACCTGTTGCCTTATTTCCAAAGAGACAGCCTCCTGATAAAGCATGAAGAACTGCGTGAGGGCATCAGAGATGAGCTGGCCGGCTTGGTACAAGCCATCGATTTCTTGACAAAGAAGCACCTCAACAGTGTAAATGCGGATTATATAATCAGAAGATATGTCGCTACTAAAAGTGGTATTGCTCATATGTTCCCAGGTGCTTCGCTGGCACCCAGTTTCGAGCCCTCGAAGAGACTATGGTTTCTTCGAGCTGATGAAATGAGGGGAAGGTTGATTGTTAGTCCTCCGTACTTAGATGCCGGAGGGGCAGGTTACATCGTTACCATTTCTTTTGCCACAGGTTCCGTTGTGTTAGGTATGGATGTTACTTACGGGTTCATATTGAAAACTGTTCTACAACAAAATTTGGACTGTTTGAACAGTACTTGTTTTTTAGTTGACGATAGGGGTTACCTGATATCCCATCCTGATATAATAAACTCGTTGGAAAATGAAAATGAACCGATCGAGCAACTACACATAGTCCATAAAGAATCCTCTGTAGCTAATGATCTTTTGAACCACGAAGTATTCATGCAAAAATTAGCTTGCAGTGATTATACCACAGCAACGATTCAAAGATATTACCAGCTCAACCTCAGCTTTCCGGACGTTTTAACTAGCTCAGTTCTTGGAGAACCATGCGTCTCGTACTCAATCGGTCTTGTCAAAGATACCAACATATTTTTTGGTGTCGTCAAAGCAGCCTGTCCAATCACCAGGACATTCTGTCCTTGCAGCGTCGTAGACAGGGTATGTTTAAACTGCGGCAACATGGAGAAACAGGAGTGCGAATGCCCTTGTGAGTGCCATATCAGAAGGAGTAGTTGTAGTAACTACACGTCGCATGACAAATATAAAATTTGCGATACTGCACTCAGGGATTATTCCCCTGATCCAATCTTCAACACTGACAATACTGAAGACATTCCACATTGTCCCAGTTTAAATTGCGAAAGTAAAACTTCCTATTTATCTTGCCTAGGCGTTGCGGGGTGTGAATGGTGCAAGAAAGATACATTCGGATTCTCTCTGGATGAACCCTTTTGTTCAAGCATGTCTGCTTGTTTCAACGGAGTACTGGGTGGTGCAAGTCCATATAAAGATGTTTATTCCGGTGATGGTCAAGTACTTTCGACAATAAGAAACACTGGGTTTGTGTTGGGTTGTATTGTGGTGTTTGGTATTGTATGCATCGTCATATTAGTTTGTTTGAGATCCTACAATAGCATACCTAGGAGTCAGAGGACATATTTATCAGCCCGACAGGAGCATCTCCATATGAGCGACTTCCATATAAACGAAGATTTCCTTGAGCAGGGGAACCACAGCGATAAGCTTCTTATTGAAGAGAAAAAAAGAACTCCATTGTCTCCGTACTGTGTTACCACAAACTACTCAAGACCAGCGACCGCAGCCGATTCAGATCATGGTTATTCAACAATGACGCCACATGACGAATCGGAACATCTTTCTTTGGCTCCAGTCGACATAGATTCATCTTCATCCGATAGAACTACGCCACCAATTAGAAACAAAGCTCAAACGACTAAAATACCTCAAAAAAATTATATAATTGTTCCAGTCACTGTACATCGACATGTTGATGCTTCTTGATCTACTGATATTATGAGTTGTCTTCATTTCCCATGCGCACGAAACGAGATGGAGCACGCTTAGATATACTAGCGCATGCTCATCTCCAACAAGCGGAAACGACATAAAACTTATTTATTCAGCGATTCTATCTCGATACGTTGATGCATCTCGATTATTTGTGATATTTTATATTGTGGCTTCAGTTCCTTCGTGCAGTTTGTTTTGTACATACTCGAGCATGAGTGAATAAATTCAGCCGTGCTGTAATTTACTTTCTCTTCCTCGTCAAGTATGAAACTCTGCAGGAAGAAATCTAGTTGAATGGAGGTGAAACTGATTGTGCCTGTTCATATTTGAACATTTTTCAACTTTAATAAATCTATTTATATTTGTACATATTTATTAAGACTTATCTGTTCTTCGTCTATCACTGCCATTTTGCATAATTGTAGGAGTGAAATTATTGCCTTATTCAATTGAAATATGTTTCTGGAGATTAATATGGAAAGGTTTTACATGCAGAAACAAAAACTTTAAATTTTTGAACCAATCAACCTAGTACAAATTTTTTTTACTGTTAAAAAATCATACAGTTTTGTATGTTTAATATACCTATTTAAATTTTTTGTATTTGTATTTTGTGGTGTTTGTATATACTGTATATATTTTATAGTAATAATACTTTAACAAAACTTGTTTAAGTTTATTTGTGCCAACATGTTCCTTGCTGTCAAATAATTGAAACCTCGATCGGATTGCGTAGTTGATTAATACAACACACATTGATGATAAGTTTACTAAAAAAATTATTTTAATAAAAATCAGTACATAAATTATAAATTTTTGGTGATATAATTCATATTGACTTTTAATTTACATATATATTATATATAATATAAATATAACCATTTACATCAGACTTCTCACATTGACTATTTTACAAAATGACTCATTCGTAATTCACTTGTTAAATAATTGTGACTTCTTGTTTTAGTAAAATAAGTTGAACAGTTGATGAGTAATGTTAACTAATAGTGCAATAAAATAATTTAAATCAGAATAATACACAATATATAAACAAACTATTTACAACTATACTATAAAATAAATGAACAAAGTTAAAATTTTCGAAGGGAGAAGAATGTTGTTGACAATAAAAAATTAATAAAATGTTATCATGATAAAAAGAGCGCACGAAATCACATTCAAATTATTCGAAATAGAATTTAAGTATATAAATAGAGCTTAACTTATCAACAGTGTGATATGAAAAGTACAAACAGTATAAAAAACTTTCCAAACCATCAATTCCCTACTAACTCAATTCGTCTATATTTTTTCCTTTTGTTAGATACTGGATCTTTAAAAAGGACAGGATCTAACCGTAAGTTAGAACGTAACAATGGCATATAACCGAAGACTGCAGCAAATGTGTTCAGACAAGTCTGTCTCTGTACAAAATGATCTGGGTCGTTCCATGGAGAACGACTACCAGAAATAGGTTGCTCTTTGTATTGCTTACGTTGTGTAACCTTTATTGGAGGGCGCCGAGTAATATGACTAACCAAAAAGTTCATTAAAATATCTTCACAATTTTGACTCTGTTCAACAGTTTTATGAAGTAAAGGACTTAACCATTCTGTATATAAAACGTTATAGTATTTATGATAAAAAGCTGCACCAGTTAACACTATAGAATAGTCATTAGTCCATTTGGACGTGTATCCCCACGTTGCCTTAGAATCGTCCCAATAGTGTGACCTAGCAGGATAACCTACAATACGATCTGGAAATCTGTGCCACACCACAAAAGCAAAATCAATTTCATCTGTAGTAAGTACAGAATCCTCATCTAGGGATAACACTGCGGCTGTTTTAATTTCAGCTAAAGGTTTGAAGCGCTGGGAAATACTCTCATCCGCAGATGCTGGCACTATATAAAATGATACGTTTGATGGCAAAACCGGCCATCTCGAACGACTTGGAGTTCTTTTTTCACTCGCCCAAACTATTACTATACTTGATATGTAACGGCTTTTTGCTATGTTAGCCACTAAACGATGTAATGAATTCGAAGGCAGAGGAGCTGAACCCATTTGGCAGTATATTACAGCAGTGAAAGCATTCTCCACATACGTCGACGATGGAAAATCTTCATGAACATCAGAAAACGTTGGTAAAGTGAGTAGGGCCCCTGGTAAATTATTCCAAACTGATCCATCTCTTATTTGCTGTTCTGGAAGCCTCTCTCTGATAATCTGCAAAGATAAATACAAATTTAAGACTAATTTGTTATATGACTGTGATGATCTACATCAGTCAACAAGTCCAGGGCCTAATTACAAGATGGCGCTGCTAACTCTTATGTATATCAAAATATATATACTCAAGATTACCGTCAAAATTTCATGATGTTTGATTTGTTAGTTGTGAAGTGGTTGATGTTGCAATTTTTTATTCTTAAAAAGATGGTTTCGAAGAAACCTTTGCTTTTTGATGGGAAAAAACACTGTTCATGACCAGGTTTGGCTTAAAGAGAAAAGAAGAGTCATACAAATTTCATATTAGTTTTCTGTAAACGTATAATTTATAACTAAATCATATATAAACTAGTTAAATTTGGGAACTTCAATCTTTTGTCTTCTATGAAATTGCTTTTATATATGTAATTTTGAATTTCTGAAGCCACTCACCTCCAAAGTAGTATAAACAATTTTTTCTATGGATGAGAAGTATTTTTCCCAAATAATTTGACTTTGTTGTCGCAGCTTCAATATCCTATCTGGTGTCACAGAGCGAATAACAGAAGGTACTTGAAGAAGGAGCCTCTCATCAGCCCATATAACGGCCTGATTCCAATCAATAACTTCATCAAAGGGCAATGCCCAGTCATTTGAAAGTAAAACAGGTATACATCCTGCTTGAAGTGCTTCAAGAAAACGATAAGAACCCAATCTCCTACCACGAGGCACCAAACAAAATGTTGAATTGTGGAGAAGGATATTGTAGTCATATTTGTCATAGTCCTTGTTATCTTGGTCACATCTTTCGTCTTGCATATCTCGCCAACTCTTCCCATGACGACATGTTGTTACCATGATCATGTCTTTAGCATTATGCAAATGATGTAAAGAATTTCTTGTATCTGATCCTATACCATGGACATACCTCTTGCCTTTAAAAGCTAGCAAATAGTTTTTTTGAAGAGGAAATGAATTAGAAGTTACTGAGCCAGGTTCGCCACCTTTTTCTGGGTGTCCTTTGTGAAAGAGTGGAAAGCTGACATCAAAATTTGTTCGCATGTGGCTCTTGGACATACTTGCTTTAGCCAATATAGCTGAGCCATAATCAAAATCCAAGCTGTGCTCAGTATAATTAGGCCATGTTCCTGAGTATAAATTAAATATAACATGGTTCAACCCATTATTCCAATAGGGAAGCCGATGTAACCTAGCTTGAAGGTTTCTAGAATAATCTGAACTGAGTCTATCACGATCTAGTGTATCAATACTAAGTACAAATAGACATGCGTCCTTTGGATCAACAGTATAATAACGAGATTCTGTAATCACGTTTAGTAACTTTTGGTAGGAACTACTGGGTGTAGTACCGTCTTCTATTGGATAAACATAAACTTTGAATGAAGTTTGACATCGGCTAAAATCAAAGCATGTTTCCATCCTGCACAAGTCAGCATTGTTAGAATTTACTCTTCCTACCAACCTAGCACTGCCAACGCCACCAGTCAACCCTTGCAAACTATTCAAGTCTACAAAAATGTCTAAATCCTCTTCTGGATATATATAATTACTTTTCAATCTGTATCCACCAAAATAACAATAAGCCAGGAATGCACACGATACAAATACCAAAAGGAGATACCTCTTTTTGGTTTGCATTCTAATATTCAAGTTTTTACATTATTTTCGCAGTAAAACGTCCTTTTTTCCTCACTATGTTTCAGCAATGTTTTGTGGTGAAAATGTTCTTTCAAATCCATCATAACTTGTAAATACACTTATCTCATTGCAAATCTTAATTTCTTGCTTATTTAACTTAGGAGTTTTACCGAGAACCTCCATTTATCCAGCCAAATACAATTATTTAGTATAAAATAAATATTGACATGACAGAATCTTGACATATAACAGATGACAAGTTTTTGAGGTTATTGTTTTGAAATACTTGAGGAGATTATCTATGTTCGTGTTGCACACAAAGAAATATTTCCTCTTCTTCGAAGATTCATGGATGTTCTAGGAACCACGAAAGCCTTTACCCCAACCTCTGAATATAAATATATGACAAATATATTAAATAATATAAAATAATTTAATATCTTTGATATATCATCATTAGCCATCCTAAATCACGTCACCGTTTGGATGATGATAAACAAAAGATTAATTCAAGCGAAAGACCGGTCATTGTGCAATTAATAATAAAACAGATATGAGAGGTAAAGAACACAATAAACATGAAGAAAATTAGCATTTTAATAGCGGATTGCGTCGTTTTAAGTCAGACTTCGTAATATTGAAAGGGCACAATTTATTAAATCTATTTAATGAACTCTAGCAAACCTCCTGAGAATTATCTTGATGTCCTTTGAATGCTGGTCTAATTATAAATGAAATGAAATGAAAAAAAAAATCTTTGTTTCAGCTGCTGATGTACAGACCATTGCAGATGAAATATGTCGCTAAGATAAAAAAAAAACATAAAGATGATAATGGACTTAAAGAAGGTAATACTGAGCTATTTTCGTTGATACAGAATCTAGAAATACTACAAAAGTCCTTTTCAATCCAAATCTGAAATTAGTATTCAGCTGCATCAAATATTTTGGTTGCTAGAGCTGATTTCATGTCCGAAAGTTCCGCAAAACTTTTTATTATACCATTGAATTTTTTTTTATAATTAAATCAATTTTTTTCACTTTCAGGAAAGGTTTTTTGAATAATGTGCTATTGCAGAATCTAAATCTCGAATTAGTTTTGAGCTACAATAAATATTTCGGATGTACAAAAATCCTCTCCAGGAAGATTTTGCATGATGATACCCACAGAATTTTTTGCTAATATACAAAAAATGAAAACTCCTAACTAAATTTTGGCAACATATATCGGCCGCCATGTTTGGTAGAGTGGAATCAAATCGGCGGGAAATTTGAATTACTAGAACGGCGGGAAATTTGAATTACTGTAGCAGCGGGAATTTCAAATATTCTCATATATGCATAGTAAATATGCACTTACTATTCTGTTCACATTACCTTGAGGCATATACTAAATGATTGAGATGAAAAAACAAGCAGTAATAAATTTTCACCATTTTATTGTTCATTCAGGAATATAATATACAGAGTATTATTGTATAATATGAACTTATTTCCAAAATTAACAGACTAGTGTTTAATATAAATATCATTTCAAGACTTCACAAAAAAAATCACTAGAGCGAATATCACATTGAATAAAAATAAACTTCAAGAATTCAACAAAATTTATAGGAACATAAAAAAACAGTCATGCTATGTAAATAATACTTATGCTACATAAAAAACACTGATTAAAAACAAAAAACAGTCATTTTATGTAAATAACACTTATGCTGCATAAAAAACAGTCTTGCTATGTATATAACACTTATGCTGAATTAAAAAATACTTATTAGAAATAAAAAACAGTCATGCTATGTAAATAACACTTATGCTACATAAAAAACACTTATTATAAATAAAAAACTGTAATGTAACGTGAAAAACACTTATGTTACATAAAAAATACTTTTTCTAAATAAAAACATTCATGCTAAATTAACATGAAAAACAAGAAATTTTTAGAATACCACAGTGGACATAAAATATTGTAGAAAAAACATTACAACATATCACAGGATATCACATATTGTCATTATTAGCCCTTATCACTTTTAATGTGTTGATTGCACTCGTATCTGCCCTGCAGTTGTTTGTATCATCCAGGTGTCCTAGAAAAAAGAAGCATTATCAAAACTTACGAAGAAATTATTATACTTATTATATTTATCTTTGGCATTAACGTTTTTAGAATATTTAACACCACTCGAAGATGAGACAGGGTTACAGAAGTTATTTTCTTTGGACAGTAATAATACTTCCGTAGTATTTTTTATTTCAGATAAAGAAAAGTGATCAGTACAAACTCTATAATAAGAAGTGTTTGAGTTTTGACTAATAGAGCAAGCTTGTTTCAAGCTTCTCCTACCAGCCTTCTCTAAAATTTTTGAGCTGGTGGTAAGCGATCAACTGATAACCTTTATCACAGAACAACATCCTATCACCGAATCAATATGGTTACATCAAGGGAAATCCACTCGAACTGCCATCTACGACTTTATCAAGAACATCTTAACAGCCTTAGAGAATTCTGAAATAGTAATCACTCTTTTTCTAGATCTGTCGAAGGCTTTCGATAGTCTAGAACATCCCTACATCCTAACAAAACTCAAGCAATACGGTATCAGAGGGACAGCATTGCGATGGTTCGAATCCTATCTGCAATCTCGTTCTCAAAGGGTGCTAACTAATAAAGATGGAACACAATATAAATCCAGCTCGAAAATGATAGACGTAGGAGTTCAGCAGGGAGGCATACTTGGGCTCATCATCTTCATTATCTTCATAAATGACATCAATGAAGAAACCAGCGACAAAAACATCTCTACAACAACTCTAGACTCAATACACCACAACAGCTGAATATAGCGAATTATAATCTGCCACTAATGGAAACAACAAAATTTTTAGGACTACACATAAATGAAAATCTAAGCTGGAACGAACACATCACAGAACTGGGGAAAAAACTAGTCACCATCTGCTACTCATTAGGAGTGCTTAAAAATACCTAGATTGCCACTCGATCAAAGTGATATACCAGGCAGTATTTGAGTCAAAACTTCGATACGGGATCATGTTTTATGGTACCTCTTCGGAAATCCAGAGAATAGCTGTGTTGCAGAAAAGGGCCATACGAAACATCTATGGGATGAAAGCTAGAAATTCCTGCAGAGGTAAATTCCGTGAGCTAGGACTGCTCACTGCAGTTGCTGTCCACATCCAAGAATGCCTCACTTCACCTTCAAAAATAGACAACTCTTCGAAGAGAAATCAAACAGTGGCCATTACACCAGAACAACTCATTTGAAATTTCCAGTTCACAGGCTATCCCTAACAGAACGAGGCCCCCAATATGCCTGTGTAAAATACTACAACAAGACTCCTCCATACATCAGAAATGAAAGAAACTTGAAAAAATTCAAAAAATTAATCTACCAACTACTGCTCAAGATAGAGCCATATACTGTAAGAGAATACCTGGAATATAGCATGGCAGATTGCTAAGTTGCTAGACTGACACTATTTTATTCCAAGTGCGATATTTTTCGAAATGTAGTATTTTATTTAAAATAAAGATTATTATTATCATTATTACTAACAAATAGAATTTCACAAAAACATCTAGAAAAATGTCTATAATATTGTGCTCACTACACTGAAATTTACTTAACCAATCAAATTGTCTTAGAATATTAAGAAATATCGTCCTTAATATTCTACGAACGTCTGTTCGGAAGCTTTTATTTCGTGTACTTTACACGCGCAGCCATGGCAACGAACGCACTGTAAACGTACGCAACAACACTACTACACGCGAACAGCTCAATTCGCTACGTTTCAGCTGCCTCCTTCCGCCCTAGGTACGATACTGGCCTAGAATACACACATGCGTGAATACCAGACAGTGTAAACAGACGTTTGCCGCATATTACGTATATCATGTCCATGTTCGTCATTAATAATCATAACCTTAACCAAACCAATTCATATACAAAATATTTCAAAAATGTAAACTATCAAGATAAAATACACCGAAAACACGAGGACCAATCAAAAACTCAATTGTCGTCAGTCTCAGTGACTCAAACAAATCAATGATGCCTCGCAGATGATTTTGTTTTCTTTTTATCGAAGATTGCATAGAGAGAGAATAAATGTTGAACATATGCGACTTTCACGCATGTGTCACTTTTAAGTAGTAATTTATTAGGTTAGTTAGTTAAAATTCTTGAATGAATGAACCCGCTTTTTCGTAATTTATAGTAGTTAAAATCACTCATCGTTTTGTTAGTTCACTAGTTTTGTGAGATCACTATAGTGTGGCGTCACAACGTATTTTTGGATTAACAAGAAAGGTTCTGGAGACAAGATCTATTCTCCATTATTAGCTTCGGTGGGTATATCTCAACATCTTTCATCCTTACATTCCTTTCAAACCTTTCCATCTCACCTAACAAAGAGTGTAAGAGTACCAGAAACCCACAAGAAATAGCTCCAGATAACACAAGTGAGTACATTTGTCAATCAGTTATCTTTTCTCGCATTATACAGTCCACTAAAACGTCATATGGTATTTTTTAAATTTAGTAATTATAGCAATGCGTTCATTGGTTTAATCTTATTTTAAATTAAATAAGCCAAGTCATTTTGTTCCATTCTAGCCGAGATTCTGTAATTTTTTGTCTTCGATCTGAGTAGTTTTTTATTCGATCGTAGAGACAAGCGCAAGGACCAACATTCTCATCCACGATAGTACTTCTAAGGTTGTAGATTTGTTGACATTCCTTTTTTGATTATGACCGAAAAGAATGAAATTAGGTTGAAAGGTTTGGAAGCTAAGAAAGAAACATTGTTCTCTAGATTTCAATTTGATTACATTAAGGATATGCAAAACCTTAAAGTGGCTGAATTTTTCCAAATACCAAATAGTGGAAGCGGCCGAGAGTTTTTATTGCCCATATTATGGCTACCGCAGAAAGTATTGATTGTAGATAAATTTCGCAAATAAATGTTTATAAAAATTCAGTAGAATCACAGCCAAGGTTACCTAAGATGGATTTAGTCGAATTCTCAGGTGATCCGAAAACGTGGAATATATTTTATCAAAATTTCAAAAGTTTTGTGCATGATAATGCTTCATTGGATAATACTCTTGTAAGGAGTTTTATTTGATGAGTAAACTTGGTGGTCGAGCGTTAACATTGTGCTCTGGGGTGGTACCTACCGCCGAAAATTATGAAACGCTTTGGAATATTTTAGTGGATAAATTCCAGGACGAAAGATTACTCGCAATGATATATTTGAAGTCAATTCTCGATTTTAAGCCCGTACATGACGAATCCGCTCACAACCTCGTAATATTTCTGGAAAAATTCGATGTTTCAGTGAGTGCTTTGAACAACTGCCCATAAATAATTTGGGGATTTTGGGAAATATTCCGATGTTTTCCAATTCATATACAACTGCAGAACTCCAATCTGAAATTCGTTTTGAGCTACAATAATTATTTTGGCTACTATGAAAATGTTTCTGAACCGCCATCCGAACGGTACGTATGTTATCGTGTGACAATAATGGAAATTTTTTTCAAATGTATCTTAGTTTGATGATGAAACTAGTGTAGAATTGTTATTTGGCAATCAATATTTTTTGCCTCGAAAACGACAGAAGATGCCTGTTGAAACGTTGTGAAGAAGAACACTTAGTTATTATGTTAATTGTCCAAATAAAAATTCTACATAGGTACTAGATGTTGGTGAGTGTTTATTTTCAGGAATTTGGATCGTACATATCCAATCGGCAATTATGTTTTTAGGTGTTGACATATAAGTAGAAGATGCCTAGAAGATGTCGGTAAGACCTATGTACAAAGTAGGCTGTCATCATGAATAGGCTCTTCTTGGGTTGCCCTCGCCTGCCAGGCTGGCAACGTAAATTACGGACCGGACGTACCGAACGAACCGAGCGAACGGACCGGACGAACCGAGCGAACGAACCGAACGAACGGACCGGACGTACCGAAACGACCGAACGAACCGAGCCAACGAACCGAGCCGAACGAACCGGACGGATCGAAGCGGACGGATCGAACAACGAACCGGACGGGACGAACGAACGGACGGACGAACCGGACGGATCGAACGAACGGACCGAACGTACGAACCGGACGGATCGAACGGGACGGACCGAACGTACGAACCGGACGGATCGAACGGGACGGACCGAACTACAACTAACTAACTAACTAACTAACTAACTAACTAACTAACTAACTAACTAACTAACTAACTAACTAACTAACTAACTAACTAACTAACTAACTAACTAACTAACTAACCAACTAACCAACCAACCAACTAACTAACTAACTAACCTAACCAACCAAACCAACTAACCAACCAACCAACTAACCAACTAACCAACTAACCAACCAACCAACCAACCAACCAACCAACCAACTAACCAACCAACTAACCAACCAACAACTAACTAACCAACCAACCAACCAACCAACCAACCAACCAACCAACCAACCAACCAACCAACCAACTAACCAACCAACCAACCAACCAACCAACCATCCAACCAACCAACTAACCAACCAACCAACTAACCAACCAACCAACTAACCAACTAACCAACCAACCAACCAACCAACTAACAACCAAACCAACTAACCAATAACCAAACTAACCAACTAACCAACCAAACCAACTAACCAACAACCAATCAAATTAAACCTAACTAACTGGAAAATTCAACTAAACCAATCAATCAACCAACCAACTAACCAACCAATTCAACTAACCAACCAACTAATTCAACCAACCAACTAACCAACCAACCAATTAACCAACGAACTAACCAATCAACTAACGAAACTAACTAATAACTAATTCAATCAATCAACTAACTAACTAACCAACCAATCAATCAATCCAATCAATCAAATCAATTAAATTAACAATCAAATCAACTAATTCAATTAACTGAATCAATTCAATCAATTCAATCAACTCAATCGAATGGAATCAACCAATCAACCAATAACTAATCAACTAACGAATAACTAACTAACCAACTAATTAATCGAATTCAATTAATTAATAATCAATTAACTAACTAATCGAACTAATGGAATCAACCAACTAACTAATCAACTAACCAACCAACAATAACCAACCAACTGGAATCCAACTAACCAACCAACCAACCAACCAAAACCAACTAACCAACTAACCAACCAATCAACTAAATTCAACTAACCAACTAACTAACCAACTAACTAACCAACTAACTAACCAATTCAACTCAACCAATTAACTAATGGAACCAACCAACCAACCAACCAACCAACTAACCAACTAACCAACCAACCAACTAACCAACTAACCAACTAACCAATTCAAACCAACCAACTAACTAACCAACCAACCAACCAACTAACAACAATAACAACTAACCAACCAACTAACCAACCAATCAACCAACCAACCAACCAACCAACCAATTAACCAACCAATCAATAACCAACCTAATCAATTAAATCAACTCAACCAACCTAACCAACCAACCAATTAACCAATGGAATCAATAATAATCCAACCAATTCAACTAACCAACCAACCAATCAACTAATCAACCAACTAACTTCAACCAACCAATCAACCAACCAACCAATCAACCAACCAACAACAACCAACCAACCTAACCAACCAACCTAACCAACCAACCAACCTAACCAACCAACCAACCAACCAACCAACCAACTAACCAACCAACCAACCAACCAACCAACCAACCAACCAACCAACCAACCAACCAACCAACCAACAACCAACCAACAACCAACCAACCAACCAACTAACCAACTAACCAACCAACCAACCAACTAACCAACCAACCAACCAACCAACCAACCAACCAACCAACCAACTAACCAACCAACCAACAACCAACTAACCAACCAACCAACCAACAACCAACCAACCAACCAACCAACCAACTAACCAACTAACCAACTAACTAACAACCAACTAACTAACCAACCAACTAACTAACCAACCAACCAACTAACCAACTAACCAACCAACCAACCTAACCAACTAACTAACCAACCAACTAACCAACTAACTAACTAACTAACTAACTAACTAACTAACAACTAACTAACTAACCACTAACTAACCACCTACCCTCTATGAACTTTGAAATTCTGAAAGGGGCATGGTATTTTGCCGACACGTGGACACTGTATTGTCGGCACGTGTTTCTGCTTATTGGCTTCTTCAGGGCAAGGCAACCAGGATAGGAAATGAATATGAAAGAAATGACAACAGTGGTCTTGTAGTGTAATACTACACAATAATAAATATGTCCTTTTTCAGGACCGTGAAATCACGATTTCATATAGGTTGACTTCCTTGTCCAGGATGCCGGCTCATCACCTCGGGACCACCTTTCTTGCCATTTTGTCAGCGATCTTCTCCTGGCCATCCTCCGATTGCCAGGTAGCCTACCGCCAATCCTGAACAAGAAGAGACCTCCTCAATCATAAGGTCCGCCGGCATGAAGCCTGACACGACTTGCGCCACCTCCGCGGACACCGTCCTGTAGGCCGAGCATACCCTTGAAAGTGGTCTTCTGTAGAGATAACAAAGTTTTCCTGTGTTTCTCTATTTTAATACTCTCCCGCCATACGGGTGCCGCATAGACAATTACACCATGGGTCAGGGAGCATAGGGCTCTCCGTTTGTAGTAGTTAGGCCTTCCTATGTTTGGCATCAGGCTATTGGTGGCTTGCGTTCTGTTATTGGCCTTGCGTACCAATTCATTTATATGCCCAGAGAAATCCAGATTTTTCCTCAGAATAACTCCAAGATATTTAACTTGCTTGCTTTCAATTAGTTCTGTACCATTCAGTGAAACCTTCAAATCAGTTCTCCTCGGTCCCTTCATCACCAGCAATTCAGACTTATGCACTGCGATTTCCCATTTCATCTTCGTCATACACTGAGCGATTATTGAAAAGGTGTTCACTATTTTCCTCTTGACCACCCCGCACAGTATCCTTATTTTCCAGTAGTCCGGGCCCTCCAACATTTGGCATCAGTCTGATGTCACGGCCAGCTTTCGGCAGCCTTATTAGTTATATATTAGCTGTAGCTGCAGCACACCGTTACATTTTACATTCCATAAGCCCGGACCCTTGACCGAACCCTGTGGAACTCCTCTGCTATACTTAAGGGAATTCTTTATGTCTATAGTTATTATGACACACCACTTACATCTTGACTCATTAATTTTACTCTTCAGGGATAGCATCGTCGTGCAGGTAGATTTTCCTTTTCGGAAGCCATGCTGGTTTTCGGAAATAATTCTTTTCTCGTCTTTCTCTCTTTTTCCAACCTGTTCTATAAAAGCCTTTCATAGAGCTTTCCCATCGTATTTAACAGGCAGATGGGCCTATATCCAGATGCCTGGTTTAGGTCTTTTCCTTTTTTCGGGAGGAGAACTATTCTCGCCGTCTTCCACTCTTTCGGAAACTCCTGTCTCGCTGAACATATCCAATAGCTTTTCCGGAAACATCTCATATGCCAGCTTAACGACTTCCGTAGTCATCCCGTCAGGACCTGGTGCCTTTCCCACTTTCATCGAGACAACTGAGTTATTCAATTCTTGGTGTGTCAATCTTTCTGGTTCTTCATGTCGTTCTCGCGTATTTCTGAAAGTTTCGCTAGTCGTTGGCAATCCACTGTTTTTGAAGTGCCTTGTGACTATCCTAAGGCCTTCGCCCCAAGATGTCACCATCCAGCCCTTCCAGGAGTTTATTGAAGTGTTCTCGGTTTGCCCTTCTTATGATCGCTTTCAAAGTACGCTTCTTTTGCCCCATCCTATTCCTCAGATCTTCCGTTCCCTGGCTACCCCTTTGCGTCAATCTTGTGTGCACTCTCTTCTGCAGTCTATATAGTCTCTTCTACACTCTCATATTTCCTCGCTCCACCAGTATGGAAGCTTCTTACCTAAATCATTTTTCACGTTCAGAGATCCATTGAAGGCTTTCAGCGTTTCTGCGTACACATCTGTGCGCTGGTTCCAATATATTCTGGATAGGGCTGCTTTCAATTTACTTTTGTCCATTTATGTTTTTTTCCTGATTCTTTTTTTATCATGAGTTCTATCCAGATGCTCCCGTGGTATGTGTAGGAATTATCATAAGTGACCTTCCATCGCTTCATGCGTCTCAAAATCTCCTCCGGTCCCAACGTCAGATCGTTGTGGCTTTTGCTGCTGCCCCTTTCGAATGTGTGTCCTCCGTCGTTGGCTACTCCCTACTTTAATTGCGCCATCTACTCTTCGACGTAATTGCCTCTTGCGACTGCCTGTGGAGAACCCCAAACTGGTGACTTGGAGTTTAAGTCCCTTAAGATTATAGCGTTCTTTGGGTATTTTGTAGCTTTCTCAAACACCTTATCTATCTCTCCTTTGAACATCTGGATTGGTATGTTGGGAGAAATGGAGTAAATTCTAAGATTCAATACACCGAAAACACGAGGTTTTAATACTGAAAGAGAGAAAATTACGACATTGATTTGTGGGGACCAACCAAAAACGTGACCAATCAAGATAAAATGCACCGAAAACACGAGGACCAATCAAGAACGAGACTCTATAGACGTCATCATCTTGTTAGTCAAAGTCTAAGCCCAAACAAATAAATGATGGCAATTGAAACTTAAGACCCGCCATCTTGATAAATTCAATCAATTCATGAGATTTTAACAAAAAACAATAATAATAGAATATGTTTTATTCATTGTGATATTTGAAATCAATTGCAATTGTGTACCTCACTTTCATGACTAAACGAATGCTCAACAGTTGTGAGGAATAAATGTCGGATTTCTATGTCGAAATTGCTCTCATATAAATAATTCTAAACTTTAAAACGTCAATTCAAAGATCCAAAAACACGAGGATTCAATGCTAAAACAATGAATGTAACGACATTGATTTATGGTGATCAACCAAAAACGTGACCAATCAAGATAAAATACACCGAAAAAAGGACCAATCATAAACGAGACTCTATTGTCGTCATTATCTTGATAGTTTCAGTGACTCAAACAAATCAATCATTTGAAACTTGGGCCCCGCCCATCTGCCATCTTCTTGCTAAATTAGAATAAATTTATGAGATTTTAATGAAATAGAACAATAACTGAATTTATTTTCTATTTATTGTGATATTCGACATCGATTATAATTGTGTACCTCACTCTCATGACTAATCAAATGCTTAATAGTTGTGAGGAAGAAATGTCGGATTTCTATGTCGAAATTGTTCTCATATAATTAATTATAAACTTTAAAACGCCAATTCAAAGATAAAATTCACCGAAAACACGAGTATTCAATGCTGAAACAAAAAAATATGACGACATTGGTTTATTGTGCTGGCCAACATGAAACGTTACCAATGGAGATAAAATATACCGGAGGACTAACTGCATTGTCATTATCCTGAGGTCCGTGAAGTTATCGAAAATTTGAAAGCATTATACTATGTCAAATATTTAGTGCTTAATTGGTGCCTATTGTTGCATTTGGAACCAATGCAAAATAATCAACCGTTTCCAAAATATCAGAGAATATATTAATTTCGTGTGTTGATTCAATTAGTGCCTAATTGGTAACTATTGATGCAGGATTATCTTTAGTTTTATTATAATCGAAAGTTGTTTTTTGCCAAGTGTGAAGTAAGCGAAAAGTTGGAAGCACCAATTTTTATACAACGTTAAATACTTAGTACCTGATATGTGCAAATTGGTGCTTTATAAAACTTTCATTCCACCATTATAGTTTTTGAGATAAACGCAATAATTTCATATAATACTACGTCGTTATCTATCCACGTTAATCCAATCATTCTCTTTAGTATATTGGCAGTCACCTGAGGCGTAACACGCGTCTCCAATGAACTATGCTGCAATGTTGCCAATGTTGATCTCTCAAGGATGGAATTTATTAGTGGTTGCAAAACTATTTACAGTATATCCAGATATTGATCAGACGAAATAATGTATAATTTTTCCCAACATATCGTAAGGCTTCTGAAAATATGAAAATTACAGGTTTTTACGTTGAGTGTTGGGGGTGAGATTCAACTATACCATTAAATTTCTAAAAACAAATTATTTTACTATCTAAAAAGCGCAAGCGTAACTATTTTGAATATAAGTATCGACATTTCAACATAAAAAACCGCAATCGATCAAAATATACATATAATATACAGGGTGGTCCAATTAGTGACGTCTATAAATTAATGAAAATAATTCATTTGTGAAATTGATATTTTTGTTGGGTTGTATGTAAATCAAAACGACAGAAAACGTTTAAACAATACAATATAGGAATTTCTCACAAAAGATCCTGTAACATGAATAAAAAAATATTTTAGTTATTTTGAACAACGTAGAATAGCACTGAGGAGAAGTCAGTAGTGAAGTAAATTTCTATACTCTGCATCAAAAACAATCGACAAAACAAGTAAAAAAGAAACAATAAATATATATCAATCGATAACGTCTAAAGAAGTAATGATTTCATTGCCTGAAGCTATTTGAATACTAATTATTTTTCTTTCCACATCAGTAAGTATTTGCCTCAATCCTTGTTCGCTGTTGCATAAGTTCTTAGTACAACCCCTAAAGGAAAAAATATCGATGGGTTTGAGGTCCGGCGTAAGCGCTGGAAATTCGGTCGACTCTCCACGCCCGATCCATTTTTTCAACATATGTGGTGTAGTGTTCGAACGCAGAAACTTACAGAAGTGGAAAGAAAAATAACTGTTTCCCAACTAGCCATTTTAATTTTTATTTCTGCTCACATTTTAAATATTAATAGTGAAACAAAAAAATTATTCCAAAATGTAACGGTCATGTATTTGACCGATGTATTTGACAATTGAATTCAATCTAAGATCACATTTTTCTGTTTAATTCACCATAACAGTGATAAAATGTAGATGAAATCATCGAGCTTTAAACGTGTTTCAATGTTTTTTAGTCTATCCGCCTTCGAAGGTCAATTACAACAAAACTGATCAAGTACTACTGCAACATTCGCCACTACAACACAATGGTTAGGTTAGGTAGAACATAATGGTTAGACCCAAACAATCAGCTCTTTATTCAGGGTCTAAAGAAAAATTAGGGAAAAAGCCTCAAGTATAAAAAAAATCCCTATACTACTATACAACACTACAAGGTCACAAGGTCAAACTACCGGTACCGATCTATTTAATAATAACTAAATCAGACCATGCAATCATTGAAGAGGTAATTCCAGGCTGAAGAAATCATAAGCCAAGATATCTAAGTTTAGTGTGACACCGGTGAAATGTGAATGTTTGTAGATCCATCGTAGGGGCAGGGGGAGCCCTTGAGTAACTTGTGATACACCAGATTAACAATATTCTCCTAGATAACAAGCGTGTAGGTAGTTATTATCAGACATTAAAATATTGTGATTACACAAAAAAATCAGTCACAGCAATTATGGGTACAACTTCAATAGTAATATACAACAAGTATAATAATCATGGCAATTTAAATGAAATAGTATATGCAGAAGACTAATTACGAGGGTTCCTTTTATATTTCGGGATTAGAGAACAAAAACAAATATTGATCATCGAAAATTATTATTCAAAATAGTCCCCATTAAGATCTATACACTTTTGCATGCGTTTGAACCAATTGTCGAAGCACTTTTGCCACTCTCACTGAGGTATCTCCAAAATATGCATTCTGAACGCATCAACCGCTTCTTCAGGCGTCGAATAACGTTGACCTCTCATTTTACTTTTCACGTACGAAAATAAAAAAGTCATTCGGTGCCAATTCATCAAATCGATGTTTTGAGTGATTGTTTGTGAGAGCTCCCATTGTCGTGGTGATGTGTGATCCGTCTTCGGCAGTTGGTTTTCCTGATTTCTTGGAAGCTAACTGGCAAACAAATGGTTGTGTACCACTCAGAATTGCACCCCAAGCGCAACAAGTTCCCGAAGCATCCCAAGCACACCAAGCACCCACAGCGCAACAAGCACCCCAAGTGCACCAAGCCCTTTAGCGCTCCAAGCACCCCAAGCACCCAAAGCCCCCAAGCGCACCAAGCACCCCAAGCGCACCAAGCCCTCAAGCATACCAAGCACCAAGCACCGCAAGCGCTCCAAGTGCACCAAGCTCCCCAAGCGTACCAAGAACCCCAAGCGCACGAAGCACCCCAAGAGCTCCAAGCATCCCAGGTGCAGCAAGCGCCTCAAGCAACCCAAGCACAAGCACCCCTAGCACAACAAGCGCTCCAAGCACCCTAAGTGCTCCAAGTGCACAAAGCACTCGAAGCGCACCAAGCACTCCAAGCATTCCAAGTGCACCAAGCACCCCAAGCGAACCAAGCATCCCAAGCGCTCCAAGATCTCCATTCTTTTTAGGAAAAAAAAATTTCGGGGGAAATATTTTTGGGGAAAAAATTTTCGCTAAAATAGTTTTTCAACCAACAACATACTACCACCAAAAACATACAACAACCAACAACATACAATATTAAACATACACAACAACCAAAAACCAACAACATACAACGACCAACAACATACATCATCCAACAATATACATCATACAACAACCAACAACATACAACGACCAACAACATACATCATCCAACAATATACATTATACAACAACCAACAACATACAACATAAAACGAGTAATAACATACAGCAACATACAAAACCCAACCTGGTAGAATAAGCAATAGGTCCTTTCCAGGACTGTGAAATCACAAGTTCATATAAATCAACTCTGTTCTACAATTGTTCTTGTGGCTAGGTTAAAATATATTCACTGGATAAATGATAAATAAGTTTTCATTTTATTCTAAATAATCAACTAAAAATTTCAGTATATTTTTATGATAAAAAGTACCTTATTACTGTGAATTTATATCTACAAATGTGAATAATACTTAAACAGTAGGATGACACGTTGAACTGTACGCAACTTAATATTGAAATGAATTTAAGATAAGGGTTCTCGTGTTGTATTTGGTAGAAACAGGCAGAGTAGACCTCCTCCTATCAATAAACCGGCCACGATGAAGGTTGGAGCCGGGCAATACATGTCCAAGAGTGTAGCAATGACTATATTGCCAATTATGCCCCCTAACCTAGCTGCAACCATCGATATAGCCACGCCAGTTGCCCTGTAGAAAAAATACATAAATATTAGAATATAGTATTAATGTTGACACTTTAAGATTAAATCGAAAGGAAATTAAAAGAGGCCTATTCCTGTATTGAAATTCACAAGAGTATTTTGCTTCTGTGGCGAATAAATCGTGATAATTTGAAGTGGATAGACTCAAAAAATTTCTATTTCACCACCCTTCAACACATACGCCTACATATACATAGGGTGTCTGTAAATGAATGCGAAGTACTTTGAGAAATGATTCCTTTATAAAAATAAATGGGGTAATTCGTCAGTTTTTTCGAAATCGCCTTCCTTTCCAAGTTACACAGAATGGCTCGACGAATTAACGGTTTTGAATTATTTTTACCGGTTCTGAGAATCGAATAGTAATGATAGTCTGCATAGATGTTTTTTCAGAGAATTTTTCAATCCACTAACTTTATTATTCGGGGTTGAAATTAGTTTATTACTTTCTCATGTTATATCTGTGATCACAAGATTCTGAAAATTTTTTCTTCCATTGAATCCTTGCCAATTTCGAAAAACAAATGTCTCCTTTATAATTTTGATATAATCGATACTTTTCCTGGAATAAAGTAAAGTTAGGCATAAGTGCATATCCAAATTACATTCAAATTCACAGAATAATTGGCGATTGAATTGAATAGTCTAATTTCGTACATAGATACATCTTCCGTGATAACTTTCTATCAGTTCCATTATTTGAAGAATATTTTAGTTACTCACCTGAGATTGGTTGGGAAAATTTCTGTAATCAAACAGTCCAATGCTGCATTTCCGCAAGAGATGACAGAGCTGAATGTTGCTGATACAACCAGATTTTGAGTCTTGTTATAAATAAAATACATAGATGATGCACATAAACCAGATGCCATTGTACTGAATACTGTAATAGAAATATAACGTTAAAACTGCTGTTTCGTAATAGTGTATTGAAATTGATAAGAATTAATATCGGATATTTTTTTGAACATTCTTTAATTTCATGTTGAATTTCTTCAGTAATTCAAAAATTCTCAAATTATGACTTGCTGTATAGAGAGCATGACAATTTGTATCTAAAAATAGGGAGTATTTTTCCGTTGAAAAAAAAGATCTCAAGATGACCAAATACACTCTAAGATTTTGGTCAACGTTTACCATATCATTAAGCGTACAATGCTTTCTTGATATATAGCAGAATATGTATAAATAAATTGGAATATTAAAATATTTATTCACTCGCCTTTTTCTAATCGTTCATGAATTTCGGGAGAATCGTTTATTACAAAATTAGTATTACCGCATGTATAAGTTTTGGTAACTTCCATCTTTCTTCGCGCCTTAAATTCAAATAAATGTCAAACTCACAACGTGTTACCGATACTGAGCGGAGAAAGGTTATGCTACAAAAAATGGCGACCGCTCCTCAACATGTTCCGCAGGTAGCGTACCGTTCAGCAGAAACACCATAGAAATGTCATAACCGTTCCGCAACTGTTGGGTCTGCTGAACGCGCCCAATGAGGACGCGACAAATACAAGGAGGTAGAGGGGATTGTTCCTGGTCCTGGTCACCGGTACAAAAACGACAGAGGTAAATGAGGGGAACCGATTCATAGTAGACAGTACTTCTTCTTCTAATGCATATTCACTAATGAATGTTTGCGACCACACGATTCATTTCTATTCCGTCTCTAGCTGTATGTATTAGGCTTTCCATTGTTCGCAAGCCTGTCCACTGTCTTATGTTACGTAGCCATGACATCCTCTTTCTTCCCATTCCTCTCCTTCCTTCAATCTTTCCCTCGATAATCAATTGTAGAAGCTGGTATTTCGGGTTTCGCATTATATGCCCTAGGTATGCAGTTTTTCTTTTTTTGATCGTCAGCAGCAATTCACGTTCTTTATTTATTCTTCGTAGGACATTTTCGTTGGTCACTCGGGCCGTCCATGGGATTTTTAGTATTCTGCGATATACCCACATCTCGAAGGCTTCTATTTTATTCATTGTGACCACCTTTAGTGTCCAGCTCTCCACACCGTACAGTAACACCGACCAAATGTAACACCTCACAAATCTCATTCTCAGGTTTAGGTTAAAGTCCGCATTGGTAAGAATACGTTTAAATTTCATGAATGTGTTGCGTGCATTTTCTATACGACATTTTATTTCCAGGTCAGATGTCCAGTCTTCAGTGAGCCATATTCCAAGGTATTTAAACTTATTTACACGCTCAATTAATGACCCATAAGATGTTAGTTTTGCATTATTGAGTCTGTCTGGTTGATGAGTAATGACCATATATTTTGTTTTTTTGGCATTTATTTTAAGGCCCATTCTCTCGCTGTGTTGTCCTACTACGTCGATAAGGTATTGAAGATCATTCATATTGTCAGCAATTAAGACCGTGTCGTCTGCGTAGCGAATGTTATTAATCCATGTTCCGTTGACTTTAATACCCCTCCCAACGTCCTCAAGTGCCCTTGGAAGATGTTCTCAGAATTCTCAGAATTGAATAACAGAGGTGAGAGAACACACCCTTGCCGGACTCCTCTGCAGATTTCAACATTATTGCTTTGTTCTCCATCGATCTTTATGTGAGCAGATTGTTTCAGATAGAGATTTTCAATGCAGCGAATATCTTTGCCGTCTATATCCATTTGCCTCAGAATTGTTAGTAATTTATGATGTTGAACTCTGTCAAAGGCCTTCTCGAAGTCTATGAAGCATAGGCATACATCTTTCCGCTGATCGTGGCAGTTTTGTATCAGTACTTGTGTTGCTACTAATGCTTCTCGAGTTCCCAGGCCTTGTCTGAATCCGAATTGCCAGTCGCTGATGTTTTGCTCACATTTTCTGAATATTCTCTGATGAATTATCTCGAGGAACAGTTTTAAGGAGTGGCACATAAGGCTGATAAGTCTATGATCCTCGCATTTCCTAGCGTTATTCTTTTTGGCAAAGGTATGAAGGTAGATGACAACCATTGAGCAGGATATTGACCGGTTTCATATATTCTATTGAAGAGTTTGTGAAGAACTGTTACCCCTTTGTCGTCAAGAAGTTTAATAAGCTCTGCAGTTATCTCATCGGGACCAAGTGCTTTGTTATTTTTCAGTGTGCGGATGGTCATTTCTATTTCTGCTTTTGTTATTGAGGGTCCTGATAGATCATCCTCCGTATCTTGGCCAAGAGTTCTGTCATCCGAGAATAAGTTTCTGATATAATTTTCCCATATTATTTTTTTCGCGCATTGATGTCGCCTGCGATTTCGTTATTCTCATTTGTTATGGTAGAGAAGTTTCTTTTTCGGTATATTCCTGCCGTTTCTTTTAGTTTCTTGTGCAAGTTGAGATCATCATGTAGGGTTTGTAATCTTTCCATAATTTCGCATTCATGTTTTAACCATTCATTCTTTGCTATTCTAATGTTTGCTCTTATTTGTTTTTGAATTTTCAGGTAGTTCTCTTGGTTCCTCTGGGTTTTGAATTTTCTACGTTCGTCCATCAATGAAAGAATCTCGTAGACAGTACACAGATGTAAATTATGGAATTACGGAGGGTTTTATGACGTGGCGGCGTCTTTGTCAACTTGGCACCTCTAACCGAACATGATGGGATTTTATAGGAGTTTCTTTGAAATTCTTACACTTTCTTGACATTATTTAAGAATCACTTCACTTTAAAAATAGAACAAACCACTGCACTCAAATAAACAAATTCTCTAAATGCTAAAATAAAACAAAAACAGTTAATTTTTTTTTTCCGTTGAAAAAAAAGATCTCAAGATGACCAAATACACTCTAAGATTTTGGTCAACGTTTACCATATCATTAAGCGTACAATGCTTTCTTGATATATAGCAGAATATGTATAAATAAATTGGAATATTAAAATATTTATTCACTCGCCTTTTTCTAATCGTTCATGAATTTCGGGACAATCGTTTATTACAAAATTAGTATTACCGCATGTATAAGTTTTGGTAACTTCCATCTTTCTTCGCGCCTTAAATTCAAATAAATGTCAAACTCACAACGTGTTACCGATACTGAGCGGGAAAAGGTTATGCTACAAAAAATGGCGACCGCTCCTCAACATGTTCCGCAGGGAGCGTACCGTTCAGCAGAAACACCATAGAAATGTCATAACCGTTCCGCAACTGTTGGGTCTGCTGAACGCGCCCAATGAGGACGCGACAAATACAAGGAGGTAGAGGGGATTGTTCCTGGTCCTGGTCACCGGTACAAAAACGACAGAGGTAAATGAGGGGAACCAATTCATAGTAGACAGTACACAGATGTAAATTATAGAATTACGGAGGGTTTTATGACATGGCGGCGTCTTTGTCACCTTGGCCAGGGCCGGATTAAGGGTGTCGTTGGCCCTAGGCACTCCAGCAGCGTAGGCCCCGAAATAATAAAAATTTTTTAACTGAAATTGACCGCTAATATTAAGTTATAATTTTGTTGTAGATGTAAATCCGAAAATGTGATGATGCGGTATAATAACATTATTTTATTTTGGGATTTTAATGTTTTTATTTTTCATAGAGCCATTTTCAATAGCCATAATTCCATAATTGAGTTTATCTGCAACAATGCAACTTTTATATCTACCAAATTCCATGAAGAATTCCAGGGTTTTAGTACATGAACATGACAAGACATTAGCCGCCGGGAAAACCTCTCGGACGGGCACATGCGTTTGATACAGTTGGCCACGTTTCGATGCCAACAACCAAACTGAACTAGACTAACTAGAAACTAGAAAACTGAACAACAATGATATTATAAAAAGGGACTGGTTGATATTTTCCGAATCTACTGGCAAGTTTTTTTGTTATAAATGTATTTTGTTCAATTCGGACCTACCTGGAAATCCAAACCTGTGTAACCAATTCCTTACAGGCTTTAATGACTGGAAAAACGCACATTCGAGAATTTCAAGTCATGAAGTGTCAAAAGAACATTTTGCATCTATTTCTGCTTTAGTGAACTACCAACAAACTAGAAAAATTGATGAGACGTTTGATATTGTCAGGGAAAAAGAAAGCACATATTGGACAACGGTTTTAAGAAGAGTAGTGGAAGTAATTAAGTTTTTGGCCGAAAGGGGACTAGCGTTTAGAGGCGATAATGAAATACATGGTAATCCTAGTAATGGCAATTTTCTTGGGTGTATCGATCTCTTAGCCAAATTTGATCCGTTTCTAGAAGAACATGTAAGAAGATACGGTAATCCAGGCCGCAGAAAAGTATCATATTTATCCTCCACAACGTATAAAGAACTAATAATTTTACTGGCGTCAAAAGTATTGGAAAAAATAGTTACAGAAATCAAAGAAGACAAGTATTATGGAATCACTGTGGATTCTACACCTGACGTTAGCCATACGGATCAACTCTCCATAGTTATTAGATATGTCTCAAAAACTGGAGATATATATGAAAGATTTTTGATGTTTGTTAAAATAGAAAAACATGATGCCAAGTATCTTTTTGACACTCTAATCAGGGAATAGACCCAAAATTTTGTAGATGTCAGTCTTATTACAATGCGGCTAATATGAGCGGAGTGTATTCGGGAGTACAAACTAGATTTAGGGAAATCAACAGCGCAGCCACTTGGGTACCATGTGGAGCTCATAGTCTTAATCTAGTTGGCACAGCGGCGGCAGAAAGCTGCTTAGAAGCTGTAAAATTTTTTGAAATTTTGCAATCGCTCTAAAGATTCTTTGCAGCGTCCCCTCAAAGATGGTTTAAACTAAGGTCTTTGGGAAGTAAAATTTCTGTAAAAAGACTTTCAGAGACCAGATGGTCAGCAAGTTATGAGGCTGTAAAAACATTATGTGCCCATTAGGATGATATACGTGGTATTCTTACTAATATTTCAACTAGTGAAGGTATAAAACCTACAACAGTGATTGAGGCATAAACCTTAATCCATCAAATGAATACTTTAGAGATGGTATTACTCACAGTTATTTGGGAAGATCTACTAAAACACGTCGATATTGTATATAAATCTCTTCAAGAACCTGTCTTCGAGTTTAACACGATGGTGCGACTTTACGACAGTTTAATTCAATATTTATCTCACTGCAGAACTGAGGACATGTATAATAGCTATTATCTTAAGGTAAAAGCCCTTGCACCAGATTCAGAATTTAAAGAATCCGAAACTAGAGTTCGTAAGAGAAAACGATAGTTCGATGAAGGGCCAGATGAGACTTCCTCTCGCAGTGACAAAGATTCCTTTAAGATTAATGTTTTTTTTATTGTTCTGGATGTGCTTTGCGCTGAAATGACAGAGACGCACTGCGTATACCAGCCTTTATGACACATTTAGTTTTCTTACGGATAATACACTGACCGAGGACATTATCAAGGTTAAGGCTGAAGCTCTGGTAAAAATGTATCAGTCTGACTTAGAAGAAAACTTTGTTGATGAGTATTTGATTTTTTCAAATTTGTACCCCAAAACCACCTCTATAACGGATCTCATCAAATTACAAATAAAGGATAAACTTGTGTTAAGTTTCCCAAATGTTAATATTGCATTGCGCATATACCTTTCGATATTGGGTTCGAATGCAGAAGGAGAAAGATCATTCTCCAAGTTGAAGCTTATAAAAAATTTTATGCGTTCAACTATGGGTCAAGAGAGAACTTCGTCACTGGGCCTTCTGTGTATTGAAAGCTCGCGGCATTAATTTTGAAGATATAATACACGAATTCGCTGTGTCGAAATCCCGAAAAAAGGAGTTATTTTAAGATCTACTTAGTAAACCAAACGTTTTGTATTCGTATTTTTTGTGTATTTGTATTTAGATATATTATTTTGACCTTCACTTTATAATAATATAAAAATGTTTATAAGTTTTTGGGGTATTTTATTTCAATATATTTTTTTTCAATCCCTAAGACCTTTGGCCTTCGTAGGCCCTAGGCAGGTGCCTACTGTGCCTAATTGGTAATCTGGACCTGACCTTGGCACCTCTAACCGAACATGATGGGATTTTATAGGAGTTTCTTTGAAATTCTTACACTTTCTTGACATTATTTAAGAATCACTTCACTTTAAAAACAGAACAAACCACTGCACTCAAATAAACAAATTCTCTAAATGCGAAAATAAAACAAAAACAGTTAATTTTTAATTTTGTGGGCAATAGCTGTAACACGAAAACTAGATCTGATGGAGCCAAAATAAATATGGTTATAAAATGAGGGTTGGTAGGTAATTCAAAATTAGTCAGCACCTTTCTTGTTACAAAATTTTGTTGACCAGTGCAATTTTGTTTTATACTTGGGTACTCGGGCTATCTATTTAAATCTTTATTTTGTATAAAAGTCGAGCAAAAGGAACTTATACTCCTCTGTTATTCTTTCCCGGCACGCATGTTTTTTTTGAAAATAACTATTTTCTAAAATCAAAACATCTACATTTCTCGAATCCAGCAGATCTTACCTAAGAAAAATTTCCTGCCAAATCTATCCATTCCCAACACAGCCACGATATTGCTTGGAATAGCTGCCGCAACCGTTATCAGCGACTCTAAAAACACCGCACTCTCTATGGTATCACTGCATTGGGCCCCTTTTTTCAATGTACCGTGATTAACAACAAAATCCGTAACTTGACAGACTGTGGCATCTTGTCCTGGATGAAATCTTGAGAATTCGTCGAACCGGTTGAACAGTTCTGGAAACCACATCATCAGGCCATAGTACCTAGATCAACAGAAGAAAAGATTAAATCGCTGGTCATCAGTGGTTTCGTTGCCTTCGATATAAGAGACTTTATGCAGGAATTTTTTCAGAAATAAAAATAAAATTTAAAAAAATTGAAAAGGTGTAGAAAACATCGTCTGATGGCGGATAACCGAGTGTGATTGGCGAGAAGTTGTCTGTACGCGACAAATATCCTTTTTGAAAAAACTCGAGCTATTCACATCACTTTATATTAATTAATCACATACAAAACCTTCGGTTTTCGCCCATCAAATCGCGAAAACTTGCTAAATCCCGAAAAATATGTATCAGCATAATCATAAGAATATAAATAACCTACATTACAATATAGACAAGCTACAGACTCACCCTATGTGGAATGTGAAGTTTATGGTAATAGAGATTATGGTGAATCGTAAAATTGGAGATACAAAAAGCTGTTTGCTGTTATCCATGATATCCAACAACATGTTCTTGTATTTTCCTTCAATAATTTTCTTTTTCGGGTTTGTTAACCTTCCGGTATAAGGCTCAACGAGCAATTCTTTAACTGGATACTCATCTTTCGATCTTCCAGTGTTCATCTTATAGATTCCTTGAAATACTTCTAATGCTTCTTTAGTCCGTCCTCTCATGAGAAGAAATTTCGGACTTTCAGGTAACATGAAAAGTAGAAGAGCTACCACGAAGGATGGAAATGCGCATAGCAACAAAAATATTCTCCACGAGTTGTATTTGAACGCGTCTGAAGTGAAACCAATATCTGTCGGGATGACCAGCCATGCTAGTCCAGCCACGAAAAGGTTTCCTAGAGTCCAAAAAGCCGCCATAGAGGAAAGCATTGAGCCCCTCTTGACTTTTGGCTGGAACTCCGCAAAATATGACCATATTACCGGTCCGCTGCCCCCTAATCTGAAAAAATAAATCGAAAATTAATAAAAACAAGGTACTCATGAAGGGTAATATAAGGATGACCGATAGGTTCCCAAGTACGTTATAGGGATACCGAGTTTGTTCACCATACCAGCTCAGGTCCCTATTGTAAATTTTTTTATTATAGTACATTATACAAGCAATCAGAAATTATTGCTGGTTCAGAGCTATAAGCTCCTAAGTGGCGTTATGAGGTCTTATCCATTGATAAGTACTCAGGCATCTTTCAGATCTGCTGGCCAGTTTCTCTTCAATCTTCTGGTACTTGGGAGTTCCGTTAGTGGCCGGATTAGGTCGTTAGTATGACTTTCAAGTTTTGCGTGATGTCTGTTACTTCTCTCACGTATGGGATCTTTAGATCTGTATGGAGCGTTTGATTTGTGACGTACCAGGGTGCGTTTGATAACAATCTTAAAATTTTTGATTGGCTTCTTTGTATTATGGCAACATTGGATTTACTTGAGCATGTTGAATGATTATTTGGGCTATTACCATCATCTATTGTGGATGTAATGTTTTCCAAATACAAAGAGAAAGCATTTCCATAATTGCATTGACGCTTAGTGTAGTTCTTTCTCTAAGGGTTTGATCTTCTTCAAGCTTTTTCCTAACTATGATAAGTGTTTTATCTGTCGGAATATTAGTGAACAAACTGGTGATGTCGAAGCTGACCATAACGTCTTCTTCCATGATTTCTTGATGTTTCATTATTTCTATGAAATGTTTTGTGTTTCTTATCATCGATGTTGAATTACTTTTTAATGACGATATAATTTTCAGCAGAAATTTAGCCAATTGGTGGAATGCTGAATTTCTTGAACTCACAATTGGTCTTAGAGGAATATTTGCTTTGTGTATTTTTGGTAGACCATATAAATGTGGTGGTTTACTGAAGAGAGGTGTAAGTCTTGATCTAATGAATTGATCTTGAAATTCATTTCGATATTTATAAAGGATTTTGTAAATCTTGTTTTCAACTGTGGTGGTGGGGTCCTTTTTTAGTCTTTTATATTTTCCTGCTTCTAATAATTCATTGATTTTTTGATTATAAGAGCCAACATCTAGAATTACAGTGGCGTTTCCTTTGTCTGCTGGAAGTATCTTTATGGAAATATCCGATTTAAGATCTTTTAATGCCCTCTGTTCAGCTTTATTTATATTGGGTAGGTGTGTTTTGTTATTCCTGTCTAACAAGGTTCTGATTTTCCATCTGTATTCTTCGGCTTTTTGAGGTTCTCGAATTTTCTGTGCAGTTTCTTCTGCCGCCAACATGATTTCAATTTTTGGTATCGTCTTAGGGGCTATAGAGAACTTGAGACCCTTGTTGAGGAGAGATATCTGATCTTCACTTAAGTTCTTATTAGATAAATTGATCACGGTTTTTGAATGATCTAAGGGTTCATATTTTCTTGACTCCTTCATAAGTTTCTCCATTTTCCTTTTTTGGACTTGTTTTTGTTGTTCATATATTCTTTCATAGCTATGTTTAATAGCTCCCAGAATATTTTCATAATCTTCAGCATCAGTTTTTGATTGAATGCTACATCTAAGGTTCTCGCATGTTGTAAGTAATTTGGCTTTGTTGAATCGATGTTGATTCAGTCTTTCTCTCATAAGGGCTTGACTTGTCCGTTTTGAAATCCTATCTGCTCTATAACTTTTGACAGGAAAACATTACATCCACAATAGATGATGGTAATAGCCCAAATAATCATTCAACACGAGCTCCATCATCAACAATATCTCGTCATTACTTGAGCATCCCCAGAGCTCAATTCCATAGGTCCAAATGGGTTTAATGATAGTTTTATATATAAGGAGTTTGTTTTTCCAATGATAATTTTGATTTTTTGCCGATAAGCCAATAAAGCTCCTTCACTTGTAAGCCCTATTGTTTTCTTTTCTTAACTATGTGTTCTTTCCAGGTTAATCGTTTGTCGAGATGTATGCCCAGGTATTTTGTCGAGGTGGATTCAAGTAGTTAAATTGTGTCCTAGGACATTGTTCCCTACAAAGAGTGATATTAATCTGCACTGATTTTGCCTCGTTGATTTTTATCCTCCACTTGTTAGTCCATTTTTGAATTTCGAGGAGATGGTTCTGAATCATTTATGAAGCTATAGTTGGGTCTTCGTGGATTGCTAGTACAGTAGTATCACCAGCGAATGTTCCAATGTTTGTTTCTCTGTGTGTTGGTAGGTCGGCTGTGTATAGCAAGTACAACAAAGGCCCCAGGACACTTCCTTGCGGAACTCCAGACGTTATAGGGAGGTAGTCTGTGATGTTGTCGTTCACTTTCTGAATTTCCTTTCAGCAATATACGATTTTAGCAGATTGAAGTAGATTAATGGTAAGATTTTTTTTATTTTGAATAGCAGGCCGGGATGCCAAACTTTATCAAATGCTTGACTGACATCCAGAAACACTGACACGCAGTATTTTTTTTTCTTCAAGCGCTTTATTCACCTCTTGAGCGGCTCTGTGGACTTGCTGAACTGTCGAATGCTCTGATCGAAAGCCGAACTGATGAAGTGGAATCCACTCTTCAGTATTCGGGTCATTCTGTATTTTTCGAAGGATCAGTTTTAAAGAATTTTAGAGGCAACTGGTAACAGGCTAATTGGACGGTAGGAGGTAACGCAGTTTGGGTCTTTTCCTGGTTTTAGGATCATGATTATTTCCGCAGCTTTAAATTGTTCAATAACTTTGCTTGATGATGGCATTGAATATATACTTGAGCTGGGCGGTTCCTTTTTCTGGTAGCTCTTTGATCATTTTTGGAGTGTATATATAAAATGCCGCGAATGTTACAATTTTAAAATTATAAAAAAAAATACTCACGCCGCCCCATTTAAAAATCTGAATATCATGAAGATCTCGAATGTCTGCGTGAAGCTTGATGCCACGATACAGAGACCATTCATGAAGGAGATGGCGATCAGTACCTTCTTACGTCCGAGCGAGTCCGCGACTGAACCCCACAGATAGGCTCCTGCCATCATTCCAATGAAGATGATGGAGTTGAGCCAGCCCTTGGTGTGGGTGTTCAATCTTAGATCGCACTGGGCTGACGGTAGGATGAAGGACATCGAAATGACGTCCATCTCCTCCGAGGTACTCACAAAGCCGCATACTGCTAACAAAAGGTAGTGGAACCTAGAAAAAAAAAAGAAAAATGCATAAAACTTTGGTGAAAGTGAAACAAAATTAGAGCAATTTCAGGATTTCTTTGCCAAATATTTCTCTTCTAAGAACGCGCACTATATATACATATGTTTAGATATTCTAGTTGTTCATCCTCAGTATCAAGTGTGATTTCATTACCTGCCATAACCAGTTAGGACTATCGCCTCTTCGAAGTCAGCTTTCCCTACGGTTCCCTTTTCCACATCCGGTAGATTCTTCAGAGATCCTCCGACAATCTTCTTAAGTTCAAATTCTTTGGATCCACAGCCGTTTGGTACTCGACCTTGATCCTTTACATCACAGTCTTGCTTCTTTTTTAAGTCGATGTCACTTTCTACCATTCTACGATTTAGATGGCTGGTTTTTCACTTCCTTCTAGCTGAAGATGGATTAGCGGCCTTGATGGGGCGACAGTCAAAGGGGACAGCGGGGGGAGATATTGAAGGGTGCTCTGCAAAAAAAACTCATAAGCGATCAGTGAATTCCAGCTAGGTAGTTCGATAATAATCTTTAGATTATTTCAAGTTATTTGTACTTCAATTGCATATACATATAAGGTCACATTTCTTCACTGTTGCAAAACAAATAGATAACTATAGGCCCATCACACTCCTACCGGTCCTTGGAAAACTTTTTAAAAAAAATCAAAAATAATATTGAACACCACTTGGATAAACTAATACCAAACCAACAAATTGGCCTTCGAAAAAAAAATCAAAAGTTCATCCCCTCACAATTTTATTTTTCAATATACAGAATGCTCGAGTGAACATAGAAAAACAACAGCACTGAACATCAACCTAAAAAAAGAGTGCTTGTAATGTTCACACGGGATTGAAGTAAAATTTCTTTGGCATTGTACGAGACGGCAATTAAGTTAAAAATCATATGAAATTTGACCTGTTTTTATATAGAATAAGTATTTTTTATAGCGATAAATATTTTTTATTGTTGATAAGTCTTGTATATGTAGCATAAGTTTTTTCATGTAAAATTGAAGTTTTTCTAATATCTTGTTTAATTTTTTTGTTGTTTATTAATTCATTTCTTATGAAGTCTGAATGTTCATTAGATTTATTCATTTCATATGAATTTCATTTATTTTTCATACTGTTTTTCATTGCATTGTAATTTCAAAATTTGCTCATCGAAAACAGTGAATCCTCTAAGTAATTTTTATTCTTTCTATTGTTCACGTGATAGCAATACTGAAGACTCAACTCTTCTTACCAATTTTTTAAGTTCTGCTTCTGAATAATTTGTATTCATGGTTGGATGTCATGTTGCGATTTTCAAATATTTTTAAGTTAATTTAATTGCTGATATTAGTAAAATATTTTTCTTTCATTTATTTTTGTATAACTTCATTATCCTTTGTTTTTCTCGTCTTGATTTCATGTTTTCTTTTCATTTTGTTCATTACTTTCCTATAATTTGATAACTGAGTTTTCATTTGTAATTATTTAATTATCCCCGATCTGAATTCAATTAATATTGTGATCTGTTCAGTTTTGGAATTAATTTCATATGATATAATACTCTGTAATTATATTTCTAAATAACCACCAGAATAACAATAAAATGATGGAAATTTATAACAGCTTTTTTCTTTATCTTAATAATATAGCATTTGCCTGAATTTCACATGAGCGGCATAATTCAGTGCATGCATGCTTGAGACAATTTAAAATTTCCGCTGCTTTGGTGAATTAAATTTTCCGCTAATTCGTTCCTATACTACCTAATATGGCGGCCGATTTGTGTCACCAAAAATTAGTTATTATTCAATTTAATAGTTTTTACAAATTATTAAATTTTTTGTAAATTCTTGATCGATTTGTTTATAAACTATCTATTGACAAAATCAAAAAAATTTGAATTTGAAATATTTGATTCAGAAGCGTGACGCCATATTGCCGTAACGGACTTCCGTTGCATTTTCGTCCAGTTACCTCTTAGTCGCGCCTAAAGAAGTTTTACTTCAAAAAAGCGTTTTAAAGTGGGTGGAAAAGGGCTTACTCTACGAATTGTTCAAGAAAAACACTCCTGCTTCATCCATGTCATAAAATCTTATGTAGAAGGCCGAAAATTGGCAGTAAAAATAAATGAAACATTTACAGATTTCTTCACTCCCATGCAAGGTATACCTCAAGGATCACCGTTATCTCCACTCATATTCAATACATTCTGCAGTAATATTAGGCCAATACATCATTCAAATACCTGGAAATCAATCAAATAAAATATTCCGGATGAAATACTGCGTGAAATATGCTCGAAGGGCTCTCATTCGTGAGGCTAACAGAAGGTGCCCCTTTATCTGATATTTTACATATTTCTGATATAAATAAAACAGTCATAAAATCCATTTAAACTTTATAAACAAGGTAGTATACCTGCTCGGTAGATATTGAACGCTATATGATACTGCATTTGTTGTTGGCAAGAATCGAGTATCTATCTTCATGAACGCCAAAAAAATCTAATGTGTTGGAGTGTGGGGATCGGGTAGGCCATGTGTTTTATCCACCAGACTGATCCAACGAACACATTTCACAATTCCAATCAAAATATGAAGGGTGTAACGAAATAAGTGTAAAATATTTAAGGAGGTAATTCCTCATCGAAAAGAAGATCTTTCATTAAAGAAACTTCATTGGAGCATCCCTTGTTGTGATACAGCCTCTCAAAGGGAGTACATAAAATTTGTATAACAATTTTTTTCACAAGCACCAAAAAAGTTAGAATATTGAAATTAGCCTAACGTTTCCTACTAGCAAAAAGACACTTATCCAGTTGTTTATTTAGTTTACCCCATGGTTGTAAGGGTGGGAAACGCAACCCCTAAAGTTTATTTCCAATGTAACTTTTTGCCTTATTATTTGTTTACCATTTGAAAATTTATTTCCGATAGCCTGTTTCATTCTAAACAAAAAATGTCTCGTGAGTTTTTTGCCCAAAATAAACCAGTTCGCAGCAAAAAATTATTTTACGAACAACAACAGAGATAGGTACATCGTCATAAATGCGAACTGGATTTATTATTATTCTGTAGTTAGTACCTGCGTTTCCACGGGTGTCATTGCAGCAACGCTTTTCAGCAACGGATTTCGAAAGCTGGTTTATATTTACGATTGCGTGTCATTTGTAATCATTTGAATGAAATGACATGATTTTTTTCGGGAAGTATTATATCTTTTGTACTTCATTAGTGGGTGGAACCACCTACATAAAAAGACCCCCGAACAACCCCCACAAAACCTCCAACATCAAAAAAATATTTTGCGTTATAATTTGCACTTTATTTATAATTATGAATCATATAGTTTGATTCAATATAATCGGTCACTGAACTCGCATTGCTGGCGACATTTGTATAACTGTCACAAATTAATAATGGGGTTATTGAATAAGTTAAGGTAGACTCATTTGGCAAAAAAAAATATCCAGCAACGGCCATTTCCATCTAGTTTTTGCCATCGTCAGCTTTGGGGGTTTTTTCTGTCGTGCTTTGGAAGGATTACGGGGGTCACAAATTATTTCATCCTATAGATTATATTCGACGTTATACAAAGATACTATTTTCATCGAAAATCGCCAGCAATCGCCAGCACTGTACGCAATTTTTGAATTCGAGGGGGCATGCTGTCCGCCAAATTTTTTAGATATTCTGGAGGGATTATATTGAATAAACTGACATAATTATAACGCAAAATAAATTATTTTTTGATGTTGGAGGTTTTGTGCTGGTTGTTCGGGGTTTTTTATATTGAATCCACCCAAATGAAGTACAAAGATATATAACGAAAAAATCATGTCATTTCATTCAAATGATTACAAATGACACGCAATCGTAAATATAAACCAGCTTTTCGAAATCCGTTGCTGAAAAGCGTTGCTGCAATGACACCCGTTGCGTTTCCCACCCTTACAACATGGGGTAAACCAAATAAATAACTGGATAAGTGTCTTTTTGTTAGTAGGAAACGTTAGGTTAATTTCAATATTGTAACTTTTTTGGTGTTTGTGAAAAAAATTGTTTTATAACTTTTATGTACTCCCTTTGAGGGGCTGTATCTTAACAAGGGGTGCTCCATTGAAGTTTCTTTTATGAAAGATCCTATCTTTTTTTCGATGAATCCTTTAATATTTTACACTTATTTAGTTACAGCCTGTATAGCGATCTTTAATTGTTTTCGGACAATTGACAAATTTATCAAAAGGAGCTTTCCAATATGGGGTTGACAACTTTGATTTCAATTTCTGAATCATCGAAATATTACAGTCAATTTCTTCACAGGCACACATACGTTACTATCTATTTATTGAAGAGCGTGTTACCTCAAGAAATGGACCGGTCGATTGGCCACCTCGTTTGTGCGATTTAACGCGTTTATTCCAATAAACCGACGTTGTTGAATGAGCTCTGAAAAAATATTGAACGCGCATTTGCAGCAGTTTCGGCCGATATGTGTGAAATTGTGTCCAACGAAATCGAGTTCTGTTTATAAATGTACAAATGTACTCGAATGGTTTGCATTTCATTTGAAGAAAATTGTAAAGTCGTCATTGAAAATTCCGTTAGTTCTGAAAGGCCGTCTGTGTTATATGTTTATCATTCGTTTCCGAATGTAAATTTCTGACGGATTTCTTTAATGCATCCGATAAAATGATATTTAACATTCAGATGCAAATTATTGGTAATATTTATAAAAAAAAAGTGAATGATTTTCGCTCTTTGCGATCTGTAAAGGCTAAAAATGGTGGGTAACCTTAGCCATGGAATAATAATGGGTTTGAAGCAAGCAGTATTTTGTTCAACCTTCCAATTAATTCATTTAAAACTGCGATGGCAAATTCCAATTAAACGGATGTGACAATGATTAAGATCCTCACTTTCATTTTTGTCACAAGGAAAGATTCAAATTCTTCGTTTCAATACCCTAGCCTACTATTGATATTATAAAATGTGAAATGTACAATTGAGTTTCTGATATGTTCGTGATAATAAGTTGAATCTTCAGTCTAGTAAACTAGTCCATGATTCATATTTTTAGTTGTTCTTCTTGACTTTATCTCTCCATTAACAGATATTTAGGATGAATTCAAGGTGATATGAAACAAAATTTTTGACACGCCTTTCAGAATTTTTTCCTCTAGTGGAGAAATTTCAAATAGCTGACGGTCAGTCGTTCGAAATTTTGATGTAATAAGATATATCTACAAATTGTTTGTTCACAAGAATACTGACAATGGTGTGACAAGGTCATGTGGTTTCTCTGTATAACTATTCAAATATTTGAGAGTAACACGCGGTTGATCTATCTAATCCCTTAACAAATATGTTTCATTTCTTTTCTTCTCCTTGACGTAATCTTTAATTTTCAAAGTATTAGCTTGAAATCCACTGCTCCGTAATCTGTACGGCTACAAAGAAATGCAAACTGAATTATAGTTACAACAAAACGTCAACGTTTTATATAAGATTTATCATGTATTTAATTGGTCATCCTGAGAATACACAAAAAACATTCAGGTCATTTTCGCAATCATTATAATTGTTTATCGAAATATATTATTGTTTGAAGAATTTACAAATTTTTATTTTGGTTTCAAACTATTCTCACAATATTTTTAAACAATGAAACATTCATTTATTTATACAGGGTTCAAATCACTTATGATATAAAAATTAATTTTTGTGATATTTCTTTATAAAATGGAAGCTTCATGCCATTTTAGTTTATGAACTTTATTCATAGAATGTTGGACCGATTATGTTTCTAATATCTTTTTTGGGATAGCCAACAATTCTGAATGTTTGTGATATTACTTCGTCATTAGAGCATATATTTGTTGCTCTGTTATACAGATTGAAAACGACATATCTATGGAATACAATTCTTCAAATCATTATTTCGAAAACTATACAAAAATTCTGAGACCCGACAACTTTTGAATTCAGGAGTGTTATTCAAGCATAAATGAAATACTTGTGTACTTTCTTCCAAATGAAACTCTATTTATTGTACATTGATTTTCAGAAAGATTTCTTGAGTATATAGCACGAATTTTTGATCCGTAAAAAATAACTCATTTAAATCATTTTGTTGCTGTTCAATTCTATATATAAAATATTACAATCAAATAGACTTTCTAAAATACATAACAGTAAAAATCATATGATTACATTATAAAATCCATACTTACGCCAGTAGTCAGTATTTTGTCAAAACATACTCTTATTTTTACAATTTCATTTCTGTTACCTATGTTTCAACAAATATAGTGAGGTGAGTAAAAATTTTATGATATTAACCTTTATGTTTTGTACGGGGTCTTTTTGTTATATTTTATACAGGATGTAACTGAATAAGTTTAAAATATTTAAGGAGGTGATTCCTCATCGAAAAAAAGATAGGATCTTTCATATAAAGAAGCTTGATTGGAGCATCCCTTGTTAAGATACAGCCTTTCAAAGGGAGTACATAAAATTTGTATAACAATTTTTTTCACAAGCACCAAAAAAGTTACAATATTGAAATTAACCTAACGTTTCCTACTAGCAAAAAGACACTTATCCAGTTATTTATTTGGTTTACCCCATGGTTGTAAGGGTGGGAAACGCCGGTACTAACTACAGAATAATAATAAATCCAGTTCGCATTTATGACGATGTACTTATCTTTGTAGTTGTTCGTAAAATAATTTTTTGCTGCGAACTAGTTTATTTTGGGCAAAAAACTTATGAGACATTTTTTGTTTAGAATGGAACAGGCTATCGGGAATAAATTTTTAAATAGTAAACAAATAATAAGACAAAATTTAGATTGGAAATAAACTTTAGGGGTTGCGTTTCCCACCTTTACAACCATGGGGAAAATCAAATAAATAACTGGATAAGTTTCTTTTTGCTAGTAGAAAACGTTAGGTTAATTCCAATATATAACTTTTTTGGTGCTTGTGAGAAAAATTGTTATACAAATTTTATGTACTCCCTTTGAGGGGCTGTATCTTAACAAGGGATGCTCCAATGAAGTTTCTTTATATGAAAGATCCTATCTTTCTTTCGATGAGGAATCACTTCCTTAAATATTTTACACTTATTTAGTTACACGCTGTATATTTGGTTTTTAAGCCGAAACCTATTTGGGACAAAACTGAACAACAAGAGAATGATTCAAATAAAGCAACATTTGGTGCTTTTTAACCAAGAAATCATTCTAAAAACTTATACAGGGGGTCCAGGAAAATGTGGGAGATCGGATTCAGATAGAATGTTAAAAAATAAGATGACAAGTATCCATAAATTTTTTTTCCTAGCCGGAGGTACGGCCCCAAATGGGCGCCTAGAGTAATCAATTTTTCTTGAATAACTTTTAAACTACTCAATATAATTTAATGAGAATTTAATACGATAAACAGTAGTAAGGACCTCTCAAAATACTCCCCTTAAAACATAATTATCTTGTTTAGTTTATCAGGGGCGAACTGAATGTGCATCCCATTATCAAAGAAAATTTACCAAGTTATTCAACTTCAATAAATTATTAACGTATCAACAAAATTTAAAATGTCAATGCAATATACTTTATTCATAGGTACCATGATAACGTTTTTAAAAACATTGAATTTTTTAATACTGATAACAATTCCATTTTAATAAAATAAAACATTATTTCTTTAAATTTTTTTTTCTCGAAAACTCAATTTTATCGACAATGAACAAAAGTACCTTTTCTTTAGTATAATAATCAAAGTATTCAAATTAATTTTTTTGAACTCCTTATCATACAGGGTGTTAAAGAGTGGAGCAATTGAACTTGTAAATATAAAATTATATTTGAATAACACACTCAAATACAAAAGTTGACATATCTCAGCATTTTTTGTAACTTTTGAAAATAATGATTATTTTAATTTTAATTTAATAATAATTTAACGTTACACGGCAATCAAATTCATTATTATTTATAGCAGTGCTTTTTTTCATACAGACAGGCACTCCTCTCTTACCTATTTTCGGCAATATGTTACGATAAATTCATAACACAATTCGAAATTTCAATAAAAACATCGATTAAATGTAGAAGTATATGAGGATTATATTGAAAATTAAATTGTAAGTAAAATCATTAAGAAATTATCTGGAAATCTAGATCGAACGAACGCCACTTTTAGCATAAAAAAATTTTTGTTTCAATGAATCTGAACAAGGGTGCTCCTGTATATCTAATTATTGTCTTCATTGGTCATACATAATAATGCAATCATCATTTTGAATGAGTATAAATAATTTTACTTACAATCATATTACGGTTAAATGGTTTCGTCAAGTATGCAAATGTGTTTCACACATTAACTGCTTGAGTGTAAGAAGTTCTGCTGAATAAACAGGAAAAATCATCTCGTTCCATTAATATTCTACTCTAAAATTCTCACGCACTCTCAATGAAAATTAATCATTAGGACGCAATCACATATACGTATCAAGAAAAAGATACCAAATCTCCTACATTGGGACTTATTGAACGATGTTTAGTTGAAATCACTAAATGCAACCTTTGACTAAAGAATCCTACCCACAGATGCATTAAAATTGAGTTTTGCACTTTAAATCGGCCTGTTTTCCTTCGGCATAGAATGGATTCCAGTGAGTTCGAGAATATAAAAATTTGGCCATTCAACTAGTATTGTTTCGAGATCATTTCTGATAACATATTTCTAAATACTGTTCGAAGGAGATCGTTGAATTAACCTTTCGTAAGTCTATTTGTTTTAAACCTGGTCTTTTTTTTTTCTTTGTTTGTAGTAGTCTTAATTGTGTTTTTGACCTATATCTAACGTAGTGTATTTGAAGTAATTCCCCTCCTGTGTTCACTTTTTGATGTTATTGGCACTTGAACTGCCCCTACATTGTTGTAATAAATATTCTTAATATACAATAAAACCAACAATTTCGTTTGTTTTCATTAATGTATTATTCATCCTAGATGCCATTGAAAGGTTGATCTGCAGTTTTGCTAGAGTTTGATATCTGTATAAAAATTCGCTGTTATTGTACAATATTATCAAAAAATTAAATACTTATATTCAATAATTTTTTTGTTTCCTTTCGATATCACGAGGTCTTAGGAAAAACGACGCAATTCACTATTAAATTGCCGAAGAAATTCTACGTTTCAATGATGAATCTTTATGTTTATTGTTTTCTCTTTCATAAGAATCAGGTGATTTTCTTTTTTACAGCTGTTTTATTTTTTTACATGTTATTTCTTCAATTCATCACTAATGAAAATAATGTCGCAATATATTTCGAATAACACAATAAATCTCGAACATATTCATTAATCGTTTTTTTGCAATTATTCAACAAATTGATTTCAAATCAGAAATCACACGCAGATGGGCGGGGCGTGAGTGTTGAATCTCCCCACTGTCCAACACGATGCCGTTATCATTTTTCATTGGTCACAACGGATCACGTGTGTGATTTGTTGTCTTTTTATCTATTTCGTCAATAGACTTGCTTTTAGATGGAATTACAATGAGAACATTTTTTCTGCTGTGCTTTTCTGTCAGACAACTGTTTCTTCTTTTCAACATTAGTTATAGGTCCTTTATTGTTGTAATTAATATTTTGAGGTGTAATAGAATTAACAATTTTTATTTCCAGTATATGTACAGCACATTATTCATCCATTAAAAGGATCTCTAGTTAATTCACAGAAAATTTTCTAGTCTGCAATATGTTGAAGATTTTTTGTGTCCTTGGAAATTATTTATCATTTCATTAATAAATTTGGAATAACATAATAAGAAAGAACAACCACGCATGTCGGTGCTTTTTGTTTTAAAAGATATATTTCGGAATCTAGAAAAGAAAATTTTACTAAGGCGTTGTAGTAAAATAAAAACACATAAAATGAAAAATAAAATCTGATTACTTAATTCACGTAGGAAAATAGGTATCATGTATCGAAATAAACTTTCGTATCTACATCGGATTTGTACAAATTTCTGGCATTCATTGCTTGAAACATAGAACTAGAACCTTTTGCGTTGGTTTCTGAATTTGGAAATAAAATTTATAGTTACACATTTTTTTCATATATATTTCGGAAGAGCCAACTTGATTGACTTCATTTTTTATAACAAAATTAATGTACATACAGGATGTCCCGTAACTCAACGTCAAGTGGTTACTGGACGATATGCTAGGTTATGACAGTTCTAGCAAAAATTTAAAAAAATTCTGTGTCACTTGGTTAAGTGGTAATAGGTATATTTTTGAAAATGTTGAAAATTGACACCCTACACTATATCCTCAGGTTTTGTAGTCACAAATTTTCCAATTCTGTGGTGATTTTTTTTAAACGTAATCCTAAATAACTATGCTATTGATTACAGTCACAAATCTATTGTTAGGTGCAATTGTTTTAGTGAAAAAAATATAAGTTTTGTTGAGACATGGTTAAAAAATATGCTTCCAGCTAAATTTGACCCTACATCTTAAAAAAAATGTACCGTACCACCCTCGGCAAGTTACTTTAAAAAATGGCCCATTTAATCAAGATTACAAAATGGTATAATACTTGCTACTTATCCTTCCATAAAAATAAAATTACTTATTTATTTGCAAAAGGATTCAAAAACAAACAAAAACTTTTACCTGATTACTATGAATAATAATTACTATTGCATGGTCAAAAATCGCCCCTACTTAGGTGAGATGGCCAGATGAACAACCGAAAAACTTGAATGGCGTCTACTAATTAGATTTTTTACAAAATGTTTTACCACATTTATTAGAAGACGTACCACTCCACATCCATCGAAACATGTGGTTCCAACAAGATGGTTGCTCAGCGCATTATGCCCGCCCTGTACGTGACTATTTAAATAATGAATATCCTGATAGGTGGAATGGGTGACTTGGTTCAATTTTGTGGCCTCCGCGTTCTCCGGACCTAAACCCCCTTATTTTTTTTTAAAGACAAAGTTTATTTAAAACCAATAGAAAATCTCGCCCAACTACGTCGCAATATTGTGGAAGCAGCAGAAGAAATAAATACCAGAAGATTTGCACGTTGATGAGAAGATCTTTTTTGAGGCGATGCAGAGCCGAAGGCTAACAATTTGAGCATTCAATATAATTAAAAAAAAAAAAAATGTACTACAAAATTTTCTCGTGTTTCATTATGATTACATCTTACAACAATACAACCATTATATCATACTTTCAAATTTTAATTGTTCGATAATCAGTTGAAAATATTAATAATATTTTTTTTATGAAAGGTAGCTACCAATTAATATACCATTTTGTAAAATAACTTGAGATAGTATGGTACATTTTTTTTAAAGTTAGCTAGTTTGTATTTTTTAACCATGTCTCAGCGAAACTTTTATATATTTAATAAAAAAATATACAATGGATTTATTACATGGGTATTTAGGATTACGTTAACAAAATTGGAAAAGTCTAAGGATCAGTGAAATTTTATTTTTTACCTAGAACTGAAGTATAGAAATATCACACAGTATAATCTAGCATATCTTGACGTTGAGTTACGGGACACCTGTATACAGGGTGTTCGGATGAGGGGTATATGGGATTTGTGTGATGATGTAGTGGATCCTTCTGGACATTTTGAATCATATTTTTTATGCTTCAAGTCCTTATAGTTTATGAGATTATTCATATTTCAACTTAATTGTCGCTTTGGTAAAAAAAAATGATTAACGTACAAAATTTTGTGTAAATCGTCCTGAATCCAATTATAAAATTTTCTATAACTCGAATTGAGAAATACAAATGTTTTTTGCAAAATTCAAATAGTTAAACAATAATATAATACAAATAATTCTAGTTTTAATGAAAATATATAACATTTTTCTTCGCTTTTATCGAAGTTTGAGTTCGTTCCTCAGTATTCATTTGTCTATTTTATTGTTTTATTACTCGTTTGTGATGAAAAACACTCAATCAAAATATGAGATTTCGACAAGATCAAATTAAATACGATTGACGATGGAGATCATATTTATTCACTTTTTTTCGCTATAAAAAAGGAAATTAATCAGAAATGTCAAAAACTTTGTATTATAAAAAATATGATTCAAAATTTTCAGAAGGTACTACTTAATCATCCCAAAATGTCACTACATTCTTCTTGAAACGACAATCTACAAGAAGTGACCTAAATCAATACGTCGTTCAAAAATAATAAATTATGCCAAGAAATACATAATAAATTTCTTATTGTGATAAGTCATTTAAAAGAAAATATCGACGATTAATATAGGAAAAATCTAATCAAAATGAGCAGTACAGATAGATCGAGTTTAGTACTGAAGATTAATTAAATTTGTCTATAAGCAAATAAGAAAATACTTATTGAAAAAGTTTCAAAAATTTTATAAGCAAAATAAATCTTACAAGTTTCAATTATAACAAAATAAATCTGCCAAGTACCGAAAGTAAGTGAAAACTACGACAACGTTTCATCAAATATGGCTGAATCAAATAAAATAGGCCATTTCACTGTAAACCACTGGAAATAAAAAAAAAATTCGAAACTATTGAAAAATCCACTCATCACCTTCAGAGTTGAGAGAGATTAACCGTCAGAAACACCAAGTTATAAACTAAAGTAACGTTGGCAATTGTCGGATATTTAAATAGTTCGTTCCTTGAAGAACTGAGATGAATGGAACACGGTTCCTGAATGAATATAGGTAAAGCGTCTAATTAATGATATTTTCTTCAGTGTCAGCTTCCTTGTGATGCGAAGTTTCAATTTTGCCTTTCAGTAAATATTCTGACTGACCTTTATTTATAATTTTTGCATCTTAACCACTATTCCAGGAATTGTTTCACTATTTGCATCAGATGCCTGACAGCAAAAATTTACATCGGTCTTTACACTACTTTCGAAATCTTTTTACTTCTGTGTTGAATGTTACAACTTGTTTCTTACGCGGCAAACACGGTACTGATAAGTTTCAGAACTCAAAATTATCTCAAAGAGTGACCAATCGATGTCCAATGCAATTAGACGATAAGCATCCCCTAATTCCATTATGATGAATCTTCCTTATCTGTGCTCTTAATCTCATTTGAAGCAATATTTTCTATTCAGATAAATTTTTGGCATTATTCATCTTATAATCCTTATGAATGTATTAAGAAATGCAAATCGGATATGGACCTTCAATTATATGTAGAAAATATTTAGTTGGAATACATAAAATACAAAATTAATAATTAACAGTAAAAAAGCGAAGATTTTTACCCTGTTATTTTTTTTATGAAACATCAATTCAATCGAGAATAAGTGATGAAGTGTTGGATGGACCAATGATCAAAATCTATATGATGCCGAAGGTTTTTACCCTGGGGGAAGTTTGCACCCCATCTCAGTGATATCCCCCTTAAAGAAAAAATAGAAATTGTTCAGATCAGGTTCTCAGCCTCACAACTTTCATAGAATCAGGCTTCAATATTGGGTTGAAAACAGGACCTGCTTTCATTACATTTCAAAACATTGAAAAACGGTCTTCCACAAGGATCTGTTCTAGCTCCTTTACTTTTCAATTTATATTTAAGTGATTTACCCACGACAATATCTCAGAAATTTGTTTATGTCGATGACATTGCTATTGCATTCGGATTTCCATACTCTGGAAAACATCTGATTTGGAAAGTTTAAAGAATTATTTTATTGAGTGGCGATCAGGTCCAACAAAACAGAGGTATCTTGTAACTATCTGAATAATCATGAAAAATATAAGAAACTAGCTGACCCGACAGACTTCGTCCTGTCAAAAAGATTTGTATATGGCAGTTTTTGTGCCTACGTATTTTAAAAAATTCTCCTGAACAGAACCGTCACCCTGGTGATAGGGCGTTGTGAATAAAAAATAATTAAATAAAACATATATAAGGATTTAAAAGTAAGTAATCGCTTTATTGTTAATCATGTGAATCATAATTATTATTATTATCGTTGTAGTGCTTTGATGTTTTTTGTTTGATTAGCTGGCGCATAAATAAACAAATCTGATGGTTTTTCAACACGGGAACAGGCAACATACAATTGACCATGTCAGAAACATGGATTTTCTAGATTAATACCACAAACACTTAATGATTGACCCTGGGACTTGTTTATAGTCGTAGCAAAAGCAAGCCGCACTGGAAACTGTAGTTGTTTAAACTCAAATGGCACATCAGTCGGAATCATTGGGATGCGCGGTATGAGAACATCTTCTCCTTTATACTTTCCTTTGAGTATAGTTGCTTTTATCACATTGTTTAGTAATTTTTTTATCGCTAACCGTGTACCGTTGCAAAGACGCGGTTGGTTGATATTTCGCAACATTATAACCACCGATCCAACCTTTAATTGAAGATTGTGAGGTGGCAATCCTGTAAATCCAGCGAGTTTAAAAATTCCGGTCTTGATTAGTAGCCGAATCAACTGATTTATATATCCTCAATTCGCCTGTAATTTGTTCTTGAATTTTGAAATTTAATTCATTTACATCTATGTTTTTTGCAGCCAGTATAGCTCAACCAATCATGTAATTTTGAGAAACATCTGGAAACACCTTCTGAATAAGTTCATCTTTTGATTGAGTTAACTGACAAAAACTTTGAGGAAAGTTAATGCAGCCAGTCAACATGTCTATAGGAAATTTGCCATTACCAATGTCAATGAGTTGTTTAGAGAATATGTTTCCAGATTGGTCATTTTGCAACTCGACACGCATATTCTTGCTTAAATTAAGTAGATACTTTGACATGTTTCCACAAATTGGAGGACTTTAGACATGCATTGAGTTCATCAGCTGGCGTTGATCGTGGAATCACTGGCAATGTTTGACGAAAATCTCCTGCTAATAAAATCATTGCACCACCAAATCAGTTATTATTGCTCCGTAGATCTTTTAAGGTTCTGTCTAAAGCCTCCAAAGATTTTTTATGTGCCATCGTGCATTCATCCCAAACAATCAATTTACATTGCTGCAAAACCTTTGCCATTGCAGAGTTCTTCGAAACGTTGCAGGTTGGAGTTTCATTGCTTTGCATATTTAATGGCAATTTTAGTGCTGAATGGGCTGTTCGACCACCTTCAAGCAAAGTTGCTGCGATTCCCGACGAAGCGAATGCAAGTGCAATTTTATTTTGTGAGCGAATTGTTGCTAATATTAATGAAATCAAAAAAGTTTTTCCTGTACCACCAGGTGCATCTAAGAAGTAAATCCCTCCAGTTACATCATTTGTTACTTTCATAAGAGTTTCAAATACATACTTCTGTTGTTCATTTAACAGTGGAAGATTTGTTTGAATTAATTCTTTCAAAGCGTTGAGATCATACAGTTTTTCTCGATGCAACTCTTGGTTGAAAGCGTCATGCATTGGATGATTTTGCGCGGTCAGGCCTAATTGAATTAATACTTTGTTTGACATTAGCAAGCACATGTCCTCAATTGAAATCAATGCTTCATTGTAAATTTCTTCACGGATTTGTATATTTGGATTTCCCATTCTATTCCGTATTTGATACAAAATATCATCACACATATAATCTTTGTACTTGATCCATAAATCAATTGGGTTTGATGGTAAGCATGTAGATATGATTATAGAAAACAATTTGATGAGCGTGTGATGAAATTACAGCATCATTGAGAGTTTGATACCAATGAGCGTCATTTTCAAGCAATTGCAAACATAGATTTGATCTTTGACGTTAGGAACACACCTACATTGCTTAAACAACAGTGAGTGCTTGTAATTTTATATAAACTTTATACCATAGCAATAAAGTTCAAATTGACTACGTGTTAGTTACAAATCATTTGTATGGGAAAAAGAAAAGGGCTATTTTTAGGGTTTTTCCAGCAATAATTCTAATTTTTCTCGCCGTAAAAACCATCCTTGAACTTCAACGAACATTTTAAAAAAAGATTTGGCCAAACTGGTCCAGGCGTTGTTGAGTTATGCGCTTACCAACACATTTTGCGATTCATTTTTATATTATAGATGTTGTTTTCCTACCAGGTCGAGAACTTATTATCCAATATCCTTACTTTTTTCAACGAGGAAATCAGTGAAAACAACCCCCTTATTACCACACTTATTAAAATGAGCATTGTTCAACCTTATGGATTTTCAGTAAGTCCAAATAATTAAAAGTGTCTGTAGCTTGATAGAAAACGGCCTTCATTTCAAAATAGAAAAAATTGCATCAAAGAATGCTCTCATTTAAACTTTTTTTAAGTATATAAAATCAGTATACAGGATGAGTCATTAATTTTTACCATAGATTTTTGAGACTAAAAGAAACACTATACTTATTGTGTTGAAGTTTCATGGAAAAAATTTATTTATGCTTAAATAGTGGATAATGCAAATAAATCCAAATTTTCGTCTTGTCCATACATCACCAACCCACAAAACCATCAAAATTTAGCATAAAATAGGCAGTTACTAAATATATGCTTGAACTTTTTAAAAAAAATTTATCATTTCATCTTTTTCAATACATTCGAAATTGGGAAAAAAGAGAGAAAAATTTTCTTTTCCTGGATCTAACTTTTACTGGAAAAATATCAACTGGACGAAATGATTCCAAGTTGCCAATTTTTTTTTTATCATTATAATTGAAAATTTTATTATGTAAAAAATTCCACCTTTTCTGTCGATGGATGAAAATTTAGAAGACATAATTAAAAAGTTTGTAGTTGATGGTGAATTAAACTTAAATATATTTTTTTTGTTTTTTATTCGATGGCACAACAGTTACTTTGGTATTTGCAAATATTATTAGAATAATTTTTTTAAATCCAAATAAATCCCAAGAACCAGTGTGTATAATGCTATTAATCACAGTCCCAAATCCATTATTAGAAACAACTATTTTATTTTTATTTTTACCTTATTTTTTTTCATTTTATTTTTGCAATTCGCCCAGGAACCGCTTGACGTTGAGTAACGGGACACCCTGTATTATAGAGCAAGAAATATATGCTCTAACCAACAAGATAAAATGAGGAAATAAATAACATCACAAAAACACTCAGAAGTAATGGCTACCCCGAAAAGATATTAGAAAGGGACAAATACAAATTTGATCTAGTTTTCGGAGTTCTGTCAATTTGACACTTATTAACAAAAATTTTTAATGTCGGCTTATGTAATGTAATGTGTGTTATGTAATATCGACAGAAGATGTATGTCAAAACGTCTGAAAGAAGATTAATAAGAGATTATAGTTATTGCCAAAAATTTCTTGTCAACACCTAACTTAGGTTTATCGCTTTAGCGCATTTTCATTTGGATGGTCTCTCCAGCGACCTACTTCTCAACCGAGTTTTTTAAAAAATTTTTTCATGATTATAAATATGTATAATATCGCAAAAGTCACCTTTCTCTGTTTTCATTGATATCAAAATTGTTCGCGAGGAGAATTAAGTTGGTTCCATTTTCCCTTCCAACGTGACAGCCTGTATGTTATATAAATGACCGTTTCGATGACGTTCATTGAAAATGGTGGATCCAATGATTACGTCATTGTTCCTCAAATTTTCCTATATCATCGCTGAACTCCTTATAATCCTAAGATGTGATAGTGTCAAATTTTAAACACAATAATTATGACATGTATACACATCAAACTCAGACAATCTTAAGTCGCACTGAACATCTGTGGAGTTTACGAAGCAAACAATTATATTAAAAATGGCTTAATTAAAATACAGTGACAAATAATCTACTTTAATTGATTCGATGCGCATTTAAACTAGCCTGCTCTGCAGCAACACATTTCTTTTAGTTTGATTTTAGCTGTTTCGTTGAGGCTCGAGCAATCGACATATTTTCTTGAATTGAATAAAAAAAATGATATATACCTACAATGCACTAAGTAACCTCTAGGAGACACCCAGTATAGTTCATGTATAGTAGAAAAATTTTAGTTCTCGAAATTCACAAAATACAAAAAATACACATTTAAATAATCTATTTTTTTCATATTTATTTTCAACTTCATTTTCACTGTTACCACTAATTCTTTTCAAGTTTCGATAATCTGGAAATTTCATAGTAAATAAAATTTAGGGAAATTCTTCAAATTCTCAGAATTCTACTTAATAGAAAAATTGTATTCAAGGTTTGGATTATCAGTAGATATCTCTGAGTGTTTGAGAAGGTAAAAAATCAGAAGTAACATACAGATGACCATATACCTTTTCTTTGGATCTTTGATATACACAGTGTTCGAAAGAGTAACGTAGAAAATTTTTGATCAGATAAAACAGTCTCATTCTTTTTGAAATATAGCCATTTGATTAATTCTGCTGAATTTAAAAAAAAACTGAAAAAACAGGAATTAATCACCATAGTATTGGGGAGCACTAAAATTTAATACACATTAATTATTTATTCATTCCTTTTTCTTCAACTTTTTTTGGTAGAAAGGGCATGAACAACAGAACTTTTTTAAATTATTTAGAATCCTTTATCAGCCTTGTCTGGCTGCGAAGGATAAACTTGCAAAGTTATCAGAATTACATCAGAAACTTTTTTAGTTCTATTAGTCCATTTTATTGTTTCACTATTCGTTTATTGCCAAAATAATTTGTATTATTCAATTTAACTTTTAGAATTACGAAAAAATCGAATAAAAGATGATTCTACAAAAATTTATATCTTATTCACATTTATTTAATTGGATCTTATAATTTTCACACTTGTTAAACTATTTTCAAATAATTTTCACTATACACAAATATTAAAACAATAAAATAGGCCTATAGAAACTGAAAAAACAAAAGTTAATCTACGAAGTCAGTGAGAAGTGAAATTTAATGCATATTCATTACATTTAACAATCATTATTCATTCATTCCTTTTTTCTTTCATTATTCTTTCGGTAGAAATGGTAGAAACAACAGAACTTGTAAAAAATTTTTAAAATCCTATATTGCTTTTTTTTGGCTGCGAAGGATATCCTAGCAAAGTTTTGACTATAACATCAAAAACTTTTTTAGTTACCATTGGATCATTTTGTTGTTTCAATATTTGTTTGTTATAAAAATCATTTGTATCCTCCAATTAAACTTTTAGAATTATGAAACAAATTGATTTAAAGAAGATTGCTACAAAAATTTATTTTTTTATTAACTTTTATTTAATTTTATATTGTCATTATTTTAACAGTTGTATAAGTATTACAAATAAATTACACCATATACAAATTGTGAAAAAATAAAATAGGCCTATGGAAACGGAAAGAATAGTAAGTTAATCTACGACAGTAGCGAAAAGAAGTGAAATTCAATACACATTCATTAAATTCAACATTCATAATTTATTCCTACCTTTTTTCTTTCATGATTTTTTCGGTAGGAAGGGTATTAACAACAGAACTTCTTGAAATGATTTAAAATTGTTTCAATATTCGTTTGTTACAAAAATTATTGGTATTATTCAATTGAACTTTTGGAACCATGAAAAAAATTTATTTAAAGACGATTGCTACAAAATTTATTTTTTATTCACTTTTATTTAATTCGATCTTGTAATTTAAACAGTTGTATAAGTATTAAAAATAATTGTCACTATACACAAATAAAAAAATATTAAAATAGTCCAATTAAAACTGAGAAAAACAATAGTTGATCTCTGATAATCGTAAAAAGAATTAAAATTTTATACATATTTATTAAATTTAACATTCATTTTTTATTCATACCTTCGTTCACGATTTTTATTTTCGTAAATAGGGTATGAACAGCAGAAATTTTAGAAATTTTTTCTCTGACAGTGATGGATAACCTTGCAAAGTTTTCAATTTTGAATTAAAACATTTTTGAGTTATCATTGATCCATCTAATTATTTTACTATTCTTGTATTTTGAAAAGCATTTGTAATATCCAATTTAATTTCTAGAATAATTAAGAAAACATCGAATTAAGTTGAAATTTATGTTTTATCCAATGTTTTATCTATCAGTTGGAAATTAAGCACAAATATGAATAATCTGCCAAATCTCGAACACTACGTATAATACTTTTTAGTATATTGATTATGTTATAATGTCTAGAAGGACAAAGTCCAAACATCTTTTTTTTGAGATTATCTGAGCTCAATGTAAGTTCATCCACCAATAAAAAATCAATAATATTCCATGTTTATTGTCTCTGGAAAAATTTAACAATAAAATTAGACCCCCTTAACCATATTGAAATCGGAAATATTTCCATAATTGTCTACCCACATTGACTAAGTGAATCATAGGAGGACAAAATTGATTCCATCTAGTTATAACTGACTCAACAAACGAAACGGCTCTGTTAAAAACAATATAGCCATCTCAATAATAAGCAGTATTTTCCGAAATGAATCTTTGGTGAGATTTTCAAAAATTTTTATTTTTTAAAAAACCCAACGTCAAAGACATAGTGCACAAATAAATTTTTTTAAATTCTCACGATCCTGAAAATCAGGTTCAGGAAATATTGTTTATCTCATTAATAGTCGTATTTAGATGAATATTTACAAATAAGGTTGGTATTCACGGTGAAATGTATACTATCATGAGTGTGAGCGTTTATGTAACTGAATATCTTCCTATACTGTGACAGCAACAAATAAGTTCATTCTACAGTGGAATTTAATATTTTTTCGATAAATGCCATTAGTGAAAAAATTCATACACCTACTTCATGGAACTTATCATCTCCATGTACAGGGTGTTCCAATTAGTGATTTCAACATTTTTTTTAGTTTACGAGTAAAAATTTTTTTGTGTATTTTTCTGCCTCAGCCCATTTTTGTTTCCCCATTTGCCTTTCACGGCGGATGGGTTAGAAATCAGAAAAACCGATTTAAGCATTAAAAATTATTTTATTTACTTTTATTATTGTTAGGCTAAATTAAACTCAAAAAATGGAATTTTAAATTGAAATTTCTGTGAAATAACAGTGGCATGTGTAATTTTATAACAATTTCGGTTCCACCGGTATGATTTAAAATGTGAGTAAGAACAACAATCAAAATGGCTAGTTGGGAAATTATCTATTTTTTATAACAAGTAAGAAGAGTAAATATCTTGAATATTATTATTTATTAATATTAATTTTCAAACCTCCACAATTTTTTTTTTCGACTAGATATTCGAAAATTACAGTTATTTGCACAAAACGAGCACGATGTTCTACTAGTTAATGGATCAGAACAAGTACACAAAAACTATGGATTTTTCAGTAGGAAATCGTTTGAGACAATTTTTGCATTGATATTTGAAAATAACATATGTTTGAGCTTTCGTCGAGTGGAATTGAAGTTGATTTTGAAGTTGTAATTTCTGGATTTACGATACACATTTACAGTGCAACAAATCCATTTTTCGAGTTTTCTTTTCTAAGGAAAATCTTAAAATCTTTGTCAATTAATAGCGATTGTTGATTAATATAATTTCTAGCAGTGACTCGATTTTTTGTATGATTTCAACAGAATTTTTAGATGGACAAGTTCGTAAAAAGAAAAGCATAAAACGATATCATGACGTCTTCCACGTAACTTCTGTTTTCTATTAGATGAAATCAAGAAATACTGTGCAGATATTCTCCAAATTATGTTCGAAGTGATAATCGAATAAAAATAGAATTGAAAATGAATAATTTATATATATATCCCAATACAAAGTTGCGAACTTACTTTGATGAAAAGTTGTGTGTAGAAAGCAGATGATCTTGAATACATAAAATTCGAGTGTTATGATCAGAATAGAGATTCGTTCCATTTTTAAAATCTGTACGAAATGTTGAATTGTTAATTCGAACAATATACATATGAAAAGTGAAAGTAATTTGTTTTTGGAATTAGACGATGAGGAGGAATTTTAAAAATAGATACACTGTTGGAATTCGCGTTATCATTGTACTTACCTAAAGCCTTCAGATGAGATAAGGATGTTCAACACAGTCTGCAGGGCTGCTAGCAACCGCCACAGATGACTGAATTAAGTGAACCTCCAGATGTATATATATATACCTCCTAGTCCTAACAATCTTACTGTTGACCAAGTTGATAATTTAACATAGGTACCTACTAACTTGAAAACGAAATACGCCTACTATTCATGAACGCTAGTTCTTTCAATCATTTTAACTTCAAAGTATTTCATGTCATTCAAGCGATCATCTCCATCGATTTATTTATACGAATTTCTGTTTCAGTGTAGGAAAAATCCTTTGGGGTTCCTGTGAATCGTCAGATGTACTAGTGCGACTTGCATTCGGACTACACCTTTTTAAATATACGGTAATATATTCAGATCGAATATTTGACACACACTTTTTAATGCTCTCGATCACCTGAATATACTGCTCATACATTTTCCAATATTAGGTTGGGCAAGAAGAAATCCGTTATTTTTAATTTAATTTTAGGGCTTTATTTGACATTTATACAATAATACGGTAATGCTCAAATATGCACCCATTATTTCAGTTACTTGTTGCCATTTAGAATGTAACTTTATTACGCATTTGGATTCAAATAAATCTCTAAGAACCTATTTAGGGTTCAAAAACAAAACAAAAAATATTTGTGAGCAATAAAGAAGTTTATTGTTTGTTATTAACATATGAATTGGAGAATTATTTGGAAAAGATTATGTTATCCAAATGACCCTTGCGTTGCTGGCACTCTTCCAAACGGGAACTAAGATTGGCGGCAACACGTTGACACATAGCTATTGATATTGATGCAATTTCTGACTTGATATTTTGCTTCAACTGGGTCAGATTCACCGGATTATTCTGATAAACTTAACTTTTAAGGTCTCCATGCAAAATAGTCAAGCGGATTAAGGTCGGGGCATCTGGGAGGCCAGTTGATGTTACCCCTTCGCGATATGACTTTATTAGGGAATAATTCGTTAACAACTTCCATTAAATCATTTGACGTATGGCAAGTGGCCCCATCTTGCTGAAACCACATTCTTGACTTGAAACCTGCAAACTCCTGCAACTCTGGGACCAAACATTTTCGCAACATATCGCAATAACGGTCACTATTCACATTAATTGCTTGGCCTCGTTTATCTTTATGATAATAAGCATCAATAATGCCTTTAGCAGACATAGCGGCCCAAACCACGGCCTTTGGGCTACGCAGGGATCGTTCATGCTTTCGTCTCCGATTTTCCACTGCCCAGTACCGACAATTTTGCTTATCAACATGACCATTCACGTGGAAATTTGCTTTTTCCTAAACAGTATGTTGTTAAAGTTGTTAAATCTGGAGCTGGAGCATTTCGTTCGCAAAATTCAGTAGAATTAGCATAGTCCGCATCCTTCAATTATTGAAGCAATTGAATTTTATAGGCTCTTAGATGCTTGGCTTCGCTTTTGGATGGATAAAGACGGACTTGACGAAGCGACGCCTCAACTTCATCGCAAACTGAAGGAGGATGATCAGAGTTTTGAATTTCAACTGTCGCACCTGTATTCTCGAACATCCTGATCCATTGCCTAATGCTATCTTCACTTATAGAGATATTGAGCAGTCACTATTGAAACACCATTACGATAATGAGCTCGTACGCAAAATGCGCGATGCATCCCCGAGTACTGTTCCATCGTGACTAAAACTCCACAAAATGGCGGACGCCACGAACCCCTTCCCGCTCGTTTTAGACGCCCCGTTCCGAAGTTAGCGCAAGAACAAATACCCGATACCCTTTCTGGACACCTTGTATAACTTCAGTATCTTTGTTTTTCTCGTCTTCATTTAATGTTTTCTTTTCGTTTTGTTCATTACTTTCATATCATTTAATAACTGAGCTTTCATTCACATCAATTTAATTATCCCTGATCTGAATTCAATGAATTTTGTATTGTGTTCAGTTTTGGAATTAATTTCATATGATATCTCTGTAATCATATTCCTAAATATCCACCAGAATAACAATAAAATGATGAAAATTTATAACAGCTCATTTCTTTATCTTAATAATCTAGCATACGCCTGAATTTCACATGAGCGACATAATTCAGAGCATCTAAATCTGAACCATACAATTCTGAAGATTGACCTTGAGCTTTATTGATTGCAATTGCAAATGCAAATCGAATTGAAATGGTGTATCGGTTGGTATTATAGGTATTAGAGGAACGAGGACATCTTCACCTTTGAAAGGCCCCCTTAAAATCATTGCTTCCAATATGTTATTCATCAATTTCTCAACTGCAAGTCGCGTGCTGTTGCATAGTTTTGGCTTTAGACGCGGAATGCTTTTCACATGGACAAATGTATGTTGCGTGTTCCCGAGTCGGCAAACCAGACAGCTTTTATATCTACGCAGAAAGTGGAAAAACAATAAATATTGTATATCAACAAGTATTGCAAAATTAAACTTCTGCGACATGTATACCTTGTTTTGTTTTTCATTTCGCGACAATTCAATCACAATGTATCACAGCAAAGCGTGGCTGGGTAGAGCTAGTAAATAAATGATCCTTACGTAAAATCCACCGAGTCGTTCAATACGAAAGGCCAAGGTGTTGAGAACGGCCACGAATCGACACATTAGGGTCATCACGTACACTCTCCCTCACCGCCGCTATATTCTCTTCACTGCGAGCTGGATGTTGTCTATTTGGTCGTGTATTATCCAATAACGAATAATGAGTCCTAAACTTATTGATGGTAGAGCGAATTGTGCGTTCGGTAGGCTGATTATGTGAACCGTAAGTCGCTCTAAGAGCCCGATACACATTAATCGGAGAACGCCCATTTTCTTAATAAAGCTGAATAATTTGTAGTCGCTGACATTATGAAATGTCAGACACTACTGAACAAGAATGCCACTTCAGTTTACACGACGCATGCGCGATCTGCAACTAAATCCCAACCACAAAGAACCTCTAAATGAATCACCCTTTATGAATAGATGAATGTAGAAGAATTCGAGTCAACCAAGTCTCCCGTACAATTTGAAAACCCCCTGTACAATTCGAAGGTCCATACGCATTTCTACATAATCCAAAAACATACCTTTTTATAAGAAGAATTGACCGAAAAGGAGGACTGTAGATTGTAATTTTCGAAATCTGCAGTTTTGATAAATCTAAGTTTACCAATACCCCTTGTATATTTCTAAGGCCCGCTTATTATAAGTATATGGTGTCCACCGGGAAGGTATACTACTATGTTTTTAATGTTTTATGTAATGTCAAGAATTATTTATTGAATACAATATCAGATAAATGTCAGCCTCTGTTAGCCTTATAAATTCAAGGCCTTTGAGTACATTTTTCAATACATACACACAATTTTCACGCGGTATTTGATTAATTTCATCACGAATATTTTTATTGAGTTGTTTGGTCCAGAAAAAGAAGCCCGGAGTCCCTGTTTCTTCGAAATAATTCAATACAGGATGAATGGTACGTGTTGTTGACACGTTGTTTTTCACAAAAATCACGTAATCGATTATTGATCTTGATGTTTTGACGATTAATGCTCTAAAATCCGCGATTAGAATCATATACCTTCATCTGATAATTAGATGAAACAATTCTGATCTGAATTTATAAAAACAACCTCTGCCACCATAACTCTGCTTGTATTAATATTAATTAATCAACAACTAATTTATTTATAATTTTTACCTAATCATGTTAATTATATGTTGTGAGCTTAAACCGTCAATATTTTATATAATACGCCACACTGTTGCAGGCAACCATCTCTATGGTTGCTATACTTACCTGCAGACAGGTGAGAAGATATAGATGAATGTAGGTTATTTACCTCACATATTAATTAAAAAATACAAGTGCTACAGCTAAAGATAAATAATGATAATTTACGGTGGGTACAGGAGCTCATTACGAATAAAGAGACACAATAATACTTATTCCTTAAATAAACAAAGACAGAGTAAAATTCATGCGCGACACAGGCTCGTTTAAACGTACTAGAATAGAGACAAAAGATGACAATTGAAGTATAAGAAAAATAAAGACTGAAAGATATCTTCAAATTCTTAAGAAATTTTTTGAATTTTCGGAATTATGTATAATACCAAAAAAAAATATACTTTTGAGAAAAATTACAGCAATAGTTTACACTTACCGACGGATCCAAGGTTTTTTTTGTAATTTTAACAATGAAACTACCATTTTGAGCACTATTTCAATGTATTTAAAAGTCATATAACGACTGATTTTCATCAACTGATATACTTTTTTTCATTTTATTAAAATTTTACAATATTTTACCTAGTATTGTACTTACCTTTAATTTTTTATCTGGACAACAACTATAAAAATTTTGTGTGATTAGAATCATTGTTTTACATCTCAATGATTTTATATACCTCAATACCTACGTTTTAAAATGTACAATTAATTATATATTAAATTAATTATAAAATTTGTTTTAATATCTTATGTATAAGTTAATTTCATTAATAAATAAAGATGTTACGTTTTATATTTGTGATCTAACGTTTTATAAAGTTTATTAAAAAGGGATCAATGGGGTCATAATTATTAACCGCTTTGCTTGGCTTCTGGGGGGAGGGGGATGTGTGCACGTGTAAGGATTTAGTGTTGACGCTAACTCCGAACAGTTAATGCGATTAACTACGCTGTTGTATCCTTGTGTCTTGCATGAAAAACTAGATTGTCTGTCTCTTTCTTCAAATTTATTTTCATTAAAAGTTCGAAATTGAACGTTTCATTATAAAAGCTGAAAATAATTTCAAATAGACTGCTACAACCAAATAAATTCCCTTTTTATTAATTTCTAACTAATGGTCATGATTTTTTATTAACATGTGAAGAAAATAGGCTACATTTATCTACCTTTTCTCACCTGGCTGCAGGTAAGTATGGCAATCAAAGAGATTGATGCCTACTACAGTGGCAAATATTGACGGTTTTAGCTTACTATATATAATTAACATCATAAGGTAAAAACAATAAATAAGTTTATTATTGTTAATTGATTAATATTAATAGCAGCAGGTTTATGGTAGCAGTGGTTTTAAGTTCATAATATTGAGATCAGCCGATAAAAATTGTTTCATCCAATTAAAACATGAGAGTATACTTTTCTAATCCCGGATCTTAGACTAAAAACAAATTATAAATTATATTACCAAATTTTATCTGGAATGAATTTTCCACGTCTCTACTGCCAATTATGAACTTATGTCACCAAAATAACGGCAAAGCAAAGTACTATATCTAACTACCGGACATCCGGTAGTTAAAAATTGACTCACCTTGTATGCACATGTCGTACCATAATTTTTCGAAAAATCTATTATTCTGACAACAGGGAATTATGATTTTTTCTTTGTGCAGTGGCATCACTGAGGTTTGAGCATCATCAAACTTTCACGTATGTAAGAAAATTGGGAACAAATCATATCCATATATTTTTTTAATTGGAGCAGCGTCAAATGCTTCATAAAAATGAAAAAATTACTTGTTTCTGTCAAATTTATTCACTACACTTTCGATGGTCACAGAATGTTCATTGTAGCAAAACACTGCTTCGATAGTTGTTCCCCACAGAGTTTCAAATTGTTCGAGAAATTACAAATTTGCTAATTCTTCTATGTATGCAGGTGCCGCGAGAAAAGCTATTTTTAATGGCCGAATAATAACCCAATAGTCATCATATTTTTATAACTATTGAATTTGGTCTGATTCGCGATATAATAATCACTTTTATCGTATTTCGGAAACCGGTGAAATATCTACCGATAATATGCATCATTACTGTGGATCTCAGGTGAAATAGGCTATTAACGCTGAGGATGTTTTGGGTTGATATGCCCGTTTGTATTCTTCCTTCGAATAAATGAATAAAAAATGTCTAAGGTATGCAGATGCAAATATGCGAGTGTATATTATAATGAGCTCCATTACCGAGGAAACTTCTAGGGGATTCTCCAGTTTGAAAAAATCTTTCCTATGTACTACTGTATGACAAAAAAAATTAGGGAAATTTGAAATAAAACGAAAAAACATTAATAATCATAAAAAGACAAAAAAAATTTTAAGAATTTCCACCTTGGTGAATTTGATGGCTGATTTGATAAAAAATAGCCCATTAAGTACTGCTTACTTTAAATGACCCTGATTGCTAAGAGTTAGGCGCATTTTATAGGTATATTCAGTAATCAAAAAAATATCCATTTACCTTTTTTATTTATGTTTGAAAGTTTTGGTCTCAATCCACTTGACGTATTTTTTTCTCTTGAGACCAATTTTTCCTAAACTTACATCAAAGTTACAGAGCTGATTTTTTTGTGTATCAAAGTACAACTTATGGAGATTTCATTGCAAAATAATAAAGTCAAAATAGTTTTATACTTTTTTTTTTTACGTGATTGAGGACTAAAGTTCTGAAATTTTCTAAAAATAATTATAACTCAAAAACCGTGAATAATCATGAAATAGGATACCCCATTACACGAGGAATCTATTTTTTTTTTCGTCAATTTCCCGGCCACCCTGTATATCCACCGCGAGCACCTTTGCAGCGCTAGATTCTTTGGACGATGACTCGGAAACAAATTTCGGCCAAAACAGATATTTCGAGTTTAATATTGGCTCTCAGCTCTTCCAACGTCGTCAACTTATTAGGATAGACCAATGACTCAACGTACCCCCAAAGAAGGCGTTCAAAATTTCAAACCTTTTTTGAATAACTTGAAGTAATTTCAGAAAGCTGAGGTTTTTTTTATCAAAATTACATTTAAGTTTTTTTTTAATAATATTCAAGACCACCACGTAACAAAATAGACTTCAATATACCTACCACGAAAAAATATATACGGTGTCCCGTAACTCAACGTCTAGCGGATACTGGGCGATATGCTAGGTTATACCAGTTCTAGCAAAACTTAAAAAAAAATAGATAACTAAAAATTTAAAAAAATAATAATAAAACAATTGTACCTAACAATGGATTTGTGACTATAATCAATAGCATAGTTATTTAGGATTACGTTTAAAAGAAATCACTGCAAAATTGGAAAATTTGTGACTATAAAACCTGTAGGCCCTACACTGTAGGGTGTCAATTTTCAACATTTTCAAAAATATACCTATTACCACTTAACCAAGTGACAATTTTTTTTGATTTTTGCTAGAACTGGTATAACCTAGCATATCGCTCAGTAACCACTTGACGTTGAGTTACGGGACACCCCTGTATGTACATTAATTTTGTTATAAAAAATGAACTCAATCAAGTTAGCTCTTCCGAAATATATATGAAAAAAATGTATGACTATAAATTTTTTTTTCCAAATTCAGAAACCAACGCAGAAGGTTCTAGTTCTATGTTTCAAGCAATGAATGCCAGAAATTTGTACAAATCCGATGTAGATACGAAAGTATATTTCGATACATGATAACTATTTTCCTACGTGAATTAAGTATTCAGATTTTATTTTTCATTTTATGTGCTTTTATTTTACTACAATCACATTAATATGGATACCATCCCATACTGGCATTGAGGGTAATGAAGCTGTGGACTTAGCAACTCGAAATAAAGAACTCCCAACCATCGAAATAAAGAACAGCATATCCAAAAATGAAATGAAATATGCGGCTAAGAGAAAACTCCTTCAAATATGGGAAAATCAGTGGAACTCATCAAATCACAAACTCCGTGAAGTGAAGAAGACCATTAGAAGATGGAGAGTCTCGGGCCGAAATCGACAAGACGAAGTACTGCTAAATCGACTTCGATTGGGCCACTGTCGATTTTCACATGAATACCTTATGGCAAGAACTGAGAAACCCGTTTGTGAAAAGTGCCGGTCGATATTAAGTGTAAGACATATTTTGGTGGAGTGTCCAAACCTTAACAACCTTCGGTCAAGATTTAATATCAAAAAGGACATTAGTGATATTTTAGGCCAACAATGTGATATAGATTCCATTAAGAACTTTTTATCATCCTTAGGTTTATTAAGTAAAATTTAATGTACCAATGTCCCTAATAACCCAAAGCGGTTGATGGGACAATAAATATCAAATTAAAAAAAATTAAAAAAAAAATTTTACTACATGAGGGAATTAGTAAAACTTTCTATTTTTGATTCCCAAATACATCTTTTATTAAAAAAAAGCACAGAGCGTGGTTTTTCGTTCTTATTATGTTATTCCAAATTTATTAATAAAATGATAAATTATTTCCAAGGACACAAAAAACTTCAACATATTGCAGACTAGAAAATTTTCTGTGAATTAACTAGAGATCCTTTTAATGGACGAATATTGTAATACTGGAAATAAAAATTGTTAATCCTGTTATACCTCAAAAAGCAAGTTTTTTTTTTCTGCTTTTGTCTTTTTATTTCCAGATTCAATGTGAGCACCTTGAAGAAGTCTCTTTCTCCATCAATAGAAGATCACTCTTGAAGAAAGAAGTCCCTGAAATATATTTCAGCTTATTTTTGTATTTTCACACTTAGACGGGGAGCCAGGGTTTTTTTTTACTGGGGTTTTTTCCCTAGGTTTTTATGTCATACGCCGAATTGTATGACACCCCGTCACTAACCACTGATCTATATGCTTTATTGTTTGCTAACTAAATATTGTCAGCCAAAAGTTCAAAAGAATATATATAAGAATATATATATATTGACGAAATAGATAAAAAGACAACAATATTTCAACACCAGGTATATTATGAAATCACACATGTTATACGGTGTGACCAATGAAAAATGATAACCGCATTGTGTTGGACAGTAGGGAGATTCAACACTCACGCCCTGCCCATCTGCGTGTGATTTCTGATTTGAAATCAATTTGTTGAATAATTACAAAAAACCCGATTAGTGAATATGTTCGAGATTTATTGTGTTATTCGAAATATATTGCGACATTATTTTTATTAGTGATGAATTGAAGAAATAACATGTAAAAAAAATAAAACAGCTGTAAGAAAGAAAATCTCCTGATTCTTATGAAAGAGAAAACAATTAACATAAAGATTCATCATTAAAACGCAGAATTTCTTCGGCAATTTAATGGTGAATTGCGTCGTTTTTCGTAAGACCTCTACAAAGACTACAAAGTTGAGTTACGAGGCACCCTGTATAAACCTCTGAAACCTCGCTGGTAGAAACCATAAAAAATACACACAAAAAATTATAAATTGAAAACTAAGAAAATCGCTGAACATTCATCGAGTGTTTTCGGACAAAAAAATATATTTACGTCACTAACAGCTCTACCCTGTATATTCTTCCCCTTAAAAATCCCCACATCAGAACAGTTTTTCTGATTTGTTGAGGACGTGTATGAGGATACTCTGAAAACATTTACCGAGGACTATTAAATCAAAGTAAATACAAAGCGACTACGATAATAGAATGTCCAAGTTCTATTTAGTGTCTCGTTTATTCCACAACAATTTAGATCATTCGAGATCAAGATGGTTACTCATACACTACGTCAAAATACACACTAGCAATTCAAGAATTGGATCTCGAAATCAATTAATGGTTTCCACAAAACCGTCCGAATGGAAACTTGAATCATCAATTGAAATGTTTTCAGAATTTCTCTCTTGAAATCTCTTTTAAATTGAACTGAGTAATTCAATGCATACAGGGTGAGTCTTTGACCACTGCGTTAATTTAAATCATAGATTATTGACGTCAAAAGAAACATTTTCTTCCTTAAACACTTTTCCAAATATGGCTCCGTTCAAAAGATATAGGGTGTAGAAATTTCATAAAAAAAATTACATTTTCACTTGTAATATTCAAACGACAATATCCATTGTAATTTGAAATGTCGACAAAAATTATTGAAACTGGTCACTATGCCTCAAATTGAATGGTTCAGAATTTAAAAAATATTTAAATTATAAATCGAAAATCACAAATACCTGGACCAAATCGATAAAATCAATTTAATTCTGAAATCATAGCCACTTTTCATTTAGAATTTGATGTACATATAATCAAGGAACTACAAATAAATCATTCCCAAAACTTAATGAGATACAGGAAGCAGAATTTATTTTTCTCCAATCAAAATAGATTAATAATACTTGAACCGAATAGAAACGTAGTCATCAGTAAAATTATTATATCTTTTATATAATTTGTTGTTCAACACCCAACACACAAGTTACAGCTTTTTAAAATTAAGCAAAGAAATAATATGTATTTATTTGTGAGAAATGTTTGAAGCGATCACAAAACTGTCAAGAAATACAGAAAATCAAGACAATAAAACTATTTATCATATGACTTTATTCGACAGCAGCTTACTCGAATTTTTTTCAATAAATAATAATTTATCTGTAAATTTATAGGACAAAAATTCGGAGCAATATTCAACTTTTTTGTGATCAAACTGACAATTTTAAAATAAAGGGTCAAGATCTTATTGCAGATTGAGTCTATCTTATCAAATCAATTTTAAATACAGAAATATAGGCACATTAAAAAATTTTAATGCAAAATGAAAAGTTGCAGAATATTAGTTGATTTCATAAAAATCGTTGATCAGAGGACTCGCAGAAATTTTAAAGAGAAATGTGAGATTGACCAACAAAACGCCAAATTCACGGAATTGTAGACATAAAATCTCTCAATCAACGTGTTGATCAACAGATCAACGTTTATAAAACCCAATTAATTTTCAAATTAATGCGGAACTATGGGCTGATTAATAAGTTCTGATACAAAATAAAAAGTTGCAGATCGAGTCTGCTCCAATCAATTTCAAATTGTTAAATATAGGCGCATAAAAAAGTTCTGATGCAAAATGAGAAGTTACAGATTGAGCCTGTCTTTTCAAATCAATTCTTCAAATAGGGAAATAATAGGGACGCATTAAAAGTTGCATATTCTACCTTTATTTTCAAATTGGGAAATATAGGAGCAGTAAAAAGTTTTGATAAAAATGAAAAGTTGCAAACTCAGTCTGTCTAACCAAATAAATTTTTCAAATAGAGAAAGATGCGCGCATTGAAAGATTCTGATGCAAAATTGAGTCTGTTTTTTCATATCAATTTTACAAATTGGGTATTGAAAAGTTCTGATGTAAAATGGAAAATTGCAGATTGAACCTGTCTCCTCATATAAATTTTTTAAATAGAGAAATATGGCGAAATAAAATGTTGCAAATTGAACCATATCAATTCATCAAATAGAGAAATATGGGCGCAATAAAATGTTGCAGATTGAACCTATCTTTTCAAATTGGTGAATATACGCGTATTAAAAAGTTATGATGAAAAGGGAAAGTTGCAGACTGAGGCTGTCTAACCAAATAAAATTTTCAAATAGGGAAAAATGGGGCATTGCAAAGTTCTGAAGCAAAATTAAAAGTTGCAGATTGAGTTTGTCTCTTCAAATCAATTATTCAAATTAGGCATTAAAGAATTGTGATGCAAAATGAAAAGTTGCAGATTGAACCTGTCTTTTCAAATTGGGAAATATAGGCACATTAAAAAGTACTGATGTAGAATGAAAAATTGCATATTGAAACAGTTTCCTCATATCAATTCTTCAAATAGAGAAATATGGGCGCATCAAAATGTTAAAGATTTAACCTGACTTTTCAAATTGGGAAATATAGGCGCATTAAAAAGTTTTGATGAAAATGAGAAGTTGCAGACTGAGCCTGTCCAACCAAACAAATTTTCCAAATAGGAAAAAATGGGCGTACTGCGATATTTTGATACAAAATTGAAAGTTGCAGATTGAATCTGTCTTTTCAAATTTAGGAAAATTTAGGCGCATTAAAAAGTTTTGATGCAAAACGTAAAGTTGCAGGTTTATAGTGGGTTTCATATAGATCGTTGATCAAAGGATTCACAGATTGACGGATTTGTCAGATCGACCAATAGATTGCCGAATTCACGGAATTTCAGGCATAGAATCGCTCAATCAATGTGTTGATCAACCAATCAATATTAATGACACCCACATGGGTCTGTCTTCGCATGAATTTTTAAAATAGATAAGCTCAATGAAAAGTTCTGATAAAAATAAAGAGTTACAGACATTCAAAACAACTTCAAATTGGGAAATATAGGTGCACAAAAAAGTTATGTTTAAAATGAAGAGTTGCAGACTGAGCCTGTCTAACCAAATAAATTTTTCATATAGGGAAATATAGGCGCATTAAAAAGTTCTGATACAAAACGTAAAATGGCAGGTTGAATTTTTAAAATAGATGTACTCGTTGAAAAGTTCTGATACAAAATAAAAAGTTACAGACTTTCGAATTGGGAGATATAGATGCATTAAAAAGTTATGATGCAAAATGAAAAATTGCAGATTAGGCCCGTCCTTTCAAATAGAGAAATATAAGCACATTAAAATGTTCTGATATAAAATGAAAGCTGCAGATTGAAAATGTCCTTTCGAATAAATTTCCCAAACAGAAAAGTTACTGATCGAGCCTGTTTTCTCAAATCAATCTTTCGAATATGGAAATATAGGCGCATTAAAAAGTTGCAGATTGAACCTGTTTTTTCAAATCAATCTTTCGAATAGGGAAATATAGGCGCATTAAAAAGTTGCAGATTGAACCTGTCTTTTCAAATTGGGAAATATAGGCATATTAAAAAGTTCTGATGCAGAATAAAAAGTTGCAGATATCTTCAATTAAATTTTTCAAATAGGGAAATATGGGCGTATTAGAAAATTCAGAGTATTTCTTGTAATCTCAAGAATCTCAGGTTGAGATTATTGCAGTCGAAGACTCTCCTCGTATATTTGTTCTCCTCATTAAGTGTTGAATAAGTCATTAATTTAGAAAATTACTTTGTCGTCCATATGAAAACCTAAATATAATATAGGTTATCCAGAAATAAGCCTTCATCTGTTCAAAATGCGGGTGGAAAATAATCTTCATAAATATTAATTTCAAACCAAAATATTTGACACTTCACTTACTCAGTCATATTAATTGGGTGGAAGGTGGAGACTTTGATAGTTACACCTTTGATAAACGAAATGTGCATGAATAATAAAATTTCACCACTTCGAATATTTTGGAAAAAAACTACAGCACCTCAAAGCATAGCTATTTTGGCAAGACACTCATAACGTGGACAGTCATTGTTTAACAATGGTATGAACACATTATATTCTTAAAACGCTTTATCCTATTTGGTTAAATAGACTCGACAGAAGCAAGGTCTTTATAACCCCTTTTCTTTGTAAATCGTTATTAGCTACTTACTTCTGATGGAATACGGTGCTGTCAAATTGTTAAAATAGTTGTGTAGGTAGTTAATGATATGTTTTTAAATCTTCTAATATGTTTATTTCAAAATTTTCAATAAACTAGTTGTCTTTGAGATATCTAGAACACCGACTAATAAATACTAGATTGGATCTGATGAAAATAATAATAATTTATCAAATTCTGTAATGCATAAAGACAACAAATTTTCAAATACATGATCATTACGAGTTATGCATAATTGAAACTTTTACATTCTTACAAAAGATTATCTGGAACTCCTCATTTAAATTGCATGCGTTGAGTATTTAAAGTTTCTGTATAATGGCAGGACTATCTGCAATTATTATGTCAAACATGAGCGCGGTCTGTCAACTAGTTTATTTACGACAGCTGTTGAAACCAGTTGACTTTAGTGGTAGTCTGCGAATGTTACGAAGAGTTTGTTTTGACTGAAATTTCGTTGCTAATGCTTGAGAAGACTTACGTATACTCTGTTTTATCGAAAACACAAGTGTACGAATTGTACATTTAAAAACGGTCGGGAGATCGTTGAAAATTTACCTAGTTCAGGACGGTCGTCGGCCTCTTCAACTAACGATAAAGTCGAAAAAATCAAGGAAATTGTTCTCGTGATCTCAACATAGTGAAACTCGTTTGATTTTGGTGAACCAACTTCTTTTAATCTGTTACTGAATTTTTTCGTTTTAGTAATGTTTGTTGTGTTGTGTGTTTTAGAAAAAAGTTATATTTTTTCTTACTGCTGTTTCATATTTTTACAATCATATTATTTTTTCAATTCATCACAAATGACATAATATGAAATGTCGCAATATATAGGGTTAAGATAAAGTAATGCACAAAATTCGTAAAACGTACAACGATCACTTTTGAAAAAAATGCAAAAACACGTCAAACGGTGTTTTATATTCCGCATCTCTTGACATAAGTTACAAAAATAACAAGTCAAATTTGTCAAAGTTATGACGTCATCAACATATTTTTTAATGGGAAGCTATGATTTTTATTACATTATATGATAAAGATTGTTTTTTTACACTAGGGAAAAATAGTTGCAGTAGAGCTAACATAAAAAAAAACGAGAAAATGAATAAAAAACGAAATAACAAAACCAATTATACAAAGAGGTCAAACTTAGACTTATCTAGTAAGAACATCTGTTCTTATCAATTTTTCTGATTGATTTACTAAAACAACCGTATGTCAGTGTCAGTCCTAGAATTAGTGTGACACCAGTTTTATTGTTGAATGATTGTTTGGGCTATTACCATCATCTATTGTGAATGTAATGATTTCCGACGTTTCGATAGACATCTTCTATCTTTATCAAGGAGAAAAGTAAGAAACCTACAACAGAAATTTTGAAAATTATCAATTTTCAAAAATTTTCCGATGAGGCAACGTTTTGTTTAAGTGGTTCTGTAAATCGACACAATTGTCGCTACTGGGCTCAGGAAAATACCCACTGGATGCAGACAAAGCACCCAGCGCCCCCAATGTTTGGGTAAGAATCATCAGGGAAGATTTATTGGTCATTATTACTTTCTTGGGAATTTAACAGCTGAACGATATTTGGAACATCTTCGTATGGCAGTGCTTCTGGACCTACTTGCGGCATTTTCGGATCCAAATAATGGGGAAAACTTGGATCCCAGTTTTTGGTTGCAACAAGATGGCGCACCACCACATTATGGTCTTACTGTTCGAAGGTTTCTGGATAACCAGAAGGACGGTGGATTGGAAGACGTGGACCAATGGAGTGGCCACCTAGGTCACCTGATCTTACCCTCCTTGATTTTTTTTTCTGTGAGGACATTTGAAAAGTCGGGTCTACATTAACCGGCCAGACAATTTAGAAGGCTTAATGGAACGAATTAGACACGATATGACTTATAACTCCGCAGATGATCGATGATGCGATCTACCATAGTCTTGGCCTATGTCAATAAGTAAACGGGACACAGTTTGAACAATTCCTATAAGGAATAGTTTTGGTTTAATGGACTGTTTAGTTAATTGAAAAATTTACTTCGTTTTTTATTCATTTCCTCGTTTTTTTCTTATGTTAGCCCTACTGCAACTATTTTTCCCTAGTGTAAAAAAACAAATTTGACTTGTTATTTTTGTAACTTATGTCAAGAGATGCGGAATATAAAACACCGTTTGAAGTGTTTTTGCATTTTTTTTTTCAAAAGTGATCGTTGTACGTTTATGAATTTTGTGCATTACTTTATCATAACCCTGTATTTTAAATAACACAATGAATCTAGAACATATTCATTCTTTGAACAAATTGTTTCCAAATTAAAAATCACACGGCAGATGGGCGTTTGAAATTTCAGAGCAATTCTAAATGTAGCAAGCTTGAAAAAAGTTATGTTATTCGATAAAACTTGATAATTTTTTTTACTTTGTTTAGCGGCATCTCTGTGTGTAATATTCTCCGTTGCCATTCTTTCTTTTATTTTATTCTATTGCATTTATTTGTATCTATTGTCATAATGCTATTCGATATAGACGGATCATTTTACCGATACACATTCCATGTAAGTTGCCGATGTTTTTATCGACACTCTCAACATAAACAACAAATGGACCGGTATCTGATAGATCTTATCTACAATCATTTTTTTGTGTGATATTTACAAATTGAATATTATTCATGCTAGATCCATAAAGATTTACTGAACCCCTTTTTATAATATTTCACGATTGCGATTATAAAAAAAAAGAACTTACAGTTTTCAGCCTATTGGTATGTATTGTCTGTTATACTCAAGTCTATATCATCTTCTTAACGATCTTCATCCAAAATCATGCGAAATGCCTGAAATCCAGAGTATCTTCCTCTATCGGGAAGATCTTCACTATAAGTCATTTTCAATAAAGTATAGAATAAAAATTTCACACAAAGAACTCGAAAGTAAACATCGCGATAAACAACATACGACCCGATCGAAGTCTGGACGGAAACTGAAGAAAATTTCTTATACTGTTCTTTGCTGTCAAAGAAATGTTTCTTCTTTTTTACCTTACCTACGTAACGTGTTAAACTATACCAACAAATATTATAATTGATATTTTAATATTAAATAAATTTATCAATTGCTTTTGTTTCCATTAATAAATTATACTGGTCAACTCGTTTTGTTTGCTTTATTTTTTTTTCTGTTATTAGGTATTTCTATGGCCCTGAGTATGAAAACAATACTGGAAGATTGCTAACAGCTTCAGTTTTTGAAATACAGAGTTTTATTATTTTGATAAAAAAAATACAGAAAATTAATAAATGATGTTAACAAAATTTCTATTGAACACTATCAAATGATCTTTTATACGATTTTCTTGAATGAACGACTTAAGGTAGATCACGTTGCAAACTCCAGCAGTGGTCTGCCACCGTATGTGAGACCCACCGCCCCTGATATCCCCCTTCCATTGCTCGAAGATCCTGATGGAATCTTGCACACTGCTCCTCACTAAAATCACCTAGATTTTGTGGAAATCGACCTTAATGTGAGTGCAGGAAGTGGATTTTTATGCTCATGTTGCACCAGAACGAATGACTTCCAAAGCTTTGGATTCGACTTCAGTCGTTGATTTGACAAAATTAGGATCTTTCACGAGTTGCCTAATAGGTGGCCCATCAAAAATACCTGCATTTAATTTTCTGTACTTAATCCTGGAAACTTGCGTGAAAGAAAATTGAAACAATCGCCACTTTTGTCAAGCGCCTTTAAAAACTGCTTCATTATGCCATCCTATCTGCTCTATAACTTTTGACAGGAAGTTTCACTCTGAGACCTTTAAGAATTAGGTTTCTATCTCTTGCAAGATGGATGAATGTCAGATGGTTGCATTCCTTTGCCAATTTTATGCTGGTTCTTTCATAACTTCTAACTTCTTGAAACAATTCGGGTCCATACCGAATTTCTAGTTGATGACGAGATATTGTTGATGATGGAGCTCGTGTTGAATGATTGTTTGGGCTATTACCATCATCTATTGTGGATGTAATGATTTCCGACGTTTCGATAGACATCTTCTATCTTTATCAAGGAGAAAAGTAAGAAACCTTTTGAAAATTATCAATTTTCAAAAAGATCATCATATCACAGATGAGTATATAACATCGTTCATTTTCTTTCATGACTTCTGTCAATTGACTTTTTGAAAATTGATAATTTTCAAAAGGTTTCTTACTTTTCTCCTTGATAAAGATAGAAGATGTCTATCGAAACGTCGGAAATCATTACATCCACTATAGATGATGGTAATAGCCCAAACAATCATTCAACACGAGCTCCATCATCAACAATATCTCGTCATCAACCAGTTTTATTATTATGGCTCATTTAAACGAAAGGGAAAGGATAGAAATTCTAATGATGGTAGGTTACGGCGATCGCCTTCGAGTTCATGAAGAAGCATGTGCTTTATTTAACGCAACATATTTGGAAAGACCTCCAATTGCTACAAGCACAGTAAGCAGAATTGTTGCAAAATTTAATGCAACGGGAAGCGTGGGGGATGTTCTAAAACCTGAACGACCAGGAATAAGCGTCGATGTGAAGTTAGATATTTTACGGTCAGTAGAAGACAACCCTCACGCAACTACAACAGAAATTGCCTTACAAGAAAATGTTAGTCAGTCGTTCGTAGTAAAGATGTTAAAAAAAGAAAAACTGCACCCATACAAAGTTCCACATGTTCACGAACTCTCAGAAGATGATTCGGACAGACGTTTGGAATTTTGTGAAATCTTCTGCGGCATTGGGACGAAAATCCAAATTTTCTTAATAAAAATAGTATTTTCCGATGAGGCAACGTTTTGTTTAAGCGGTTCTGTAAATCGACACAATTGTCGCTACTGGGCTCAGGAAAATACCCACTGGATGCAGACAAAGCACACCCAGCGCCCCCAATGTTGGGGTAGGAATCGTCAGGGGAAGATTTATTGGTCATTATTACTTTTGCGGGAATTTAACAGCTGAACGATATTTGGAACATCTTCGTATGGCAGTGCTTCTGGACCTACTTGCGGCATTTTCGGATCCAAATAATGGGGAAAACTTGGATCCCAGTTTTTGGTTGCAACAAGATGGCGCACCACCACATTATGGTCTTACTGTTCGAAGGTTTCTGGATAACCAGAAGGACGGTGGATTGGAAGACGTGGACCAATGGAGTGGCCACCTAGGTCACCTGATCTTACCCTCCTTGATTTTTTTTTCTGTGAGGACATTTGAAAAGTCGGGTCTACATTAACCGATTAGACACGATATGACATAACTCCGCAGATGATCGATGATGCGATCTACCATAGTCTTGTACTATGTCAATAAGTAAACAGGACACAGTTTGAACAGATTCCCTATGAGAGATAGTTTTTGGTTTAATGGACTGTTTAGTTAATTGAAAAATTTACTTCGTTTTTATTCATTTCCTCGTTTTTTCTTATGTTGGCCCTACTGCCTTCTTTTTCCCTAGTGTAAAAAAACAAATTTGACATTATTTTTGTAACTTATGTCAGAGATGCGGAATATAAAACACCGTTTGAAGTGTTTTTGCATTTTTTTTCAAAAGTGATCGTTGTACGTTTTATGAATTTCGTGCATTCTTTATCATAACCTGTATTTTAAATCTTACAATGAATCTAGAACATATATTCATTCTTTGAACAAATTGTTTCCAAATTAAAAATCACACACGGCGAATGGGCGTTTGAAATTTCAAGAGCAATTCTAAATGTAGCAAAGCAGAAAAAGTTATGTTATTCAGTGAAACTTAATGCGTTTTTACTTTGTTTGGCAGCATCTCTGTGTAATATTCTCCGTTGCCATTCTTTCTTTTATTTTATTCTATTGCATTTATTTGTATCTATTGTCATAATGCTATTCGATATAGACGGATCATTTTACCAAGTACATTCCATATAAATTGCCGATGTTTTTATCGACACTCTCAGCATAAACAACAAAATGGACCAGTATCTGATAGATCTTATCTACAACCATTTTTTGTGGTATTTACAAATTGAATATTATTCATACTTGATCCACCGCAAGTTTACTGAACCCCTTTTTACAATATTTCGTTAGGTTCATAAGAACTTACAGTTTTCAACCTATTGGTATGTATTTATTGTGTTCTGTTATACTCAAATCTATATCGTCTTCATAACGATCTTCAGCCAAAATCATGCGAAATGCTGCAAATCCAGAAGTATCCTCCTCTATCAGGAAGATCTTCACTATAAGTCTTTCAATCAAATTATAGAATAAAATTTCACGCACAAAGAACTCGAAAGTAAACATCGCGATAAACAACATACGACCCGATCAAGTCTGGACGGAAACTGAAGAAAAAATTTCTTATACTGTTCTTGCTGTCAAAAAGTAACATATTTTTACCTTACCTACGTAACGTGTTAAACTATACCAGCAAATATTATAATTGATATTTTAATATTAAATAAATTTATCAATTGCTTTTGTTTCATTAATAAATTATACTGGTCAACTCGTTTTTGTTTGCTTTATTTTTTTTTTTCTGTTATTAGAGTACTACCATGGCCCTGGTAGCAGAAAACAATACTGGAAGGTGCTAACAGCTGATTTTGAAATACAGAGTTTTATTATTTTGATAAAAAATACAGGAAAATTAATAAATGATGTTAACAAATTTCTAATGAACACTATCAAAGAACGAATGACTTCCAAAGCTTTGGATTCGACTTCAGTCGTTGATTTGACAAAATTAGGATCTTTCACGAGTTGCCTAATAGGTGGCCCATCAAAAATACCTGCATTTAATTTTTCTGTACTTAATCCTGGAAACTTGCGTGAAAGAAAATTGAAACAATCGCCACTTTTGTCAAGCGCCTTCAAAAACTGCTTCATTATGCCGAGTTTAATATGAAGTGGTGGAAGTATGATGCGATTTCAGCTAACTAAAGGCATATTTATAACATTTTTTGTAAACTGGACTACAAAGGGGTATTTGCCCAGTGTGAAAACTTAAAATGCTTTTAACTTTTTAACGCAGCTGGATATGGGAAAATAGTGTTTCTTTTGATCTCAAGAACCTATGGTTAAAATTAACGCAGTGGTTAAAGACTCACCTTGTATATGAAAATTTTTTGGGTTCTTTCCATATTACGACGTCTAACCTGAAACGACGCAATCCGCTAATGAATTGTTAAATTTCTTCGTTTCAGTAACGAATCCTCATGTTTATTGTGTTCTTTGTCTCGGTTAACAGTAAATTTCTTTCTTGCAACTGTTTAATTTTCGTACATAAATCGAGATTACCGATAATTTGTATGCCCCAGAATTTTACCGTCGTAGCTGAGTTTTTGAATAAGACAAATCAGTTCTAGTGTGAGATTCAAACCCGGGAGGGTGGAAAACATTAATATTAGGTGGTAATGAAAATGTCAAAAATGAATCTACTTCAATAAACAATTCGAAGTGACATTTTTCAACTACATTGAATGCGAAAAGCACTAACGTATTGTCACTCTAATCCCAATCAGAATATCTAAAGCATTAAAAGCATTGGCGTGTCAAGATTTTTTACTAATAGGAATAATGCATAAAACTGAAAACTTCATATTTCTTGGGCACTGAAAGCACTTCTAGAGAAGTAAAATTCATTTGCCAGGACATTTTGACATTTTCAAGCAAAAAGCTCACCCAAATTATCTTCTGAGAAACCATACTTCTGGGTAATATTCCACAGGACTAATAAATAATATTGAACAAGCACTCCAAGGAAAGATCATAATTGAATGCAATTTGAACACTCTGTGATAAAGAAAATTTCATCCTAAAATGTTTTGCAATCAATTTTGTTCAGTACCAAAGAATACCGAATGCTGAAAATAAAGTTTCAATATTTTTAGTCTGTGATTAAAGACCTCTCAAAATAAGTAAGACATTTCAGAAAGTGGTTTTGAAGATGAAGCGATATTCTGTAGTCTAATCAACTACTAGCGTAACCAAATACAAAGTTCGTTATTGGGCCAAATCCATCGAATAGTTTAGCAGTTAATAACATTAATTTCTTGAATATTCATCCTATCAGTTCGTAACTTTGAGAATGTCTAGATAGCGTTAAAAGGAAGGAGTGTGCCAAATTTCGAGAAAATCGTCACGAGAGAAAATTTTTTAAAAATTCCCAAAATGTTTTTTTTTCAATACACGATATCTCATGAGTTATTCGTCAGATCACAACAATTTAGGGCATTTATGCAGGGTATAAGTACCTAAAATATTTTAAAATTTCATCATCATAGCGTACAATCTCCAGAAGATATAAGAGTTTTTCTGAAAATGAAGTCACAGATTATATTTCTATCTATGAATTCACATCACATCAACTATAAATCTCTATGAGAGTGGTTTTAATTTTATGACAAGTTGTCATAATGAGTGAATATTGAGCCGAAAATGAAACTAATTCTGTGGGTTCATTTTTTATGACAAACATGTCTAAAATACTGGTGTGTGCAGTTGTCATATTTTGAATGGAAATGTCATTATGAATTTTGCGACAAGAAGGACTATTTTTTTTTCCCAAATGTCTGTAATTTCTGAATATCGAGCTGAAAATGATCGCCATCGTTTGGATTTGACTCATGATGAAGAAACGGTGGTCCAATTTGAAAATGTTTATTGAATATTCTCTATCTTCCGAAAGAGATGAGATAGAGATTCCATATTAATAGAATTAGTCTATTATCCAAATATAAGTCAAGTTAGTTATTAGCCAGACCTGCCCGATAGCTCAGCAATTATGAATCTGAAATTCGGTTATAATTGATAACACTCAACTACAACAACTTATATATGGTATAGAAATGTGAAAGAATGCCAGATCGAAGAATTTGCTGAACTGTAAGTTCACTCAACTTCCATTTAAGATATATGTTTATTGCTTCTTTCACACTCATTGTGCTGGCTGATTTTGAATCGCACTCTTTTTAAGTCTGAGAAAAGACTTTAGACCAAGCGCGTAAAAGCTCCTGATCTCACGTCAATTACTTTTCCACATGTTTTCAGTAATGTGTTCTCGCTTATAAAATAATTGGTCCTCGATAAAGAGTTCTCATTTCAATCAAACAACATTACATAAAATAGTTCCCACTAAAGTGCTTAGTGCTCGAAATATTCAATTACTTTTGCAAAAGTGCTCGGTAATCCAGAGCCTTCTGTCGAAAGCGGTGCTTAGAACTCGAGACTCAGAAGCCTTTTTTTTTTCGAGTGCTTAGGCTTAGTGCTCGAAGCACTTTTTTTTTCGTTGCTTAGCACAGCTCTGATCCCAGTAAACATTTTAAATCTCAGAAACATATCCTAAACATTCCTCATGAAACATAGATCTAGAGACGTTTCAGAAACATCTATGTTTCTATTGAAACGTATCTCCAAAAACGTTTCAGTGAAACATTAATATATGTTATTTGAAAAAAATGGTCGGATGATTAACCGTCACTATGGTAATGCAAAGCGACGTTACATTCAAACGTTCGAGGTATGTTTCTGAAATAATACTTTGAGATGTTTCATTATCAAGTTATGGTATATCTTGATATCACATGTCACTATGATGACACAAAGCAATGTTCTATTCAAAGGTTTACGATATGTTCCTGGAAACATTAGATTGAAATGTTTTCACAATATCTCATTGATATGTCTCTGTGATGTATCATGCTCACTGGGATAATCCCCAAAAATTAGCAATTTTGTTTCGGTTAGTTTGATTTCGGCATACCTGTTATACACCTATCTGTATCCAGGGCCGTCGCGTGGGTGGGGCGACCGAGGCGGTCGCCTGGGCGCCGCGAGCCGGGGGCGTCGCCGGGGGGTAACTTTTTTTTTGCGTTTTTCTAACTTTATTTATAATTTCTATCTCTGTGTACACGGAGGATACATGGCTAACTTTCTGTACAGAGCTAACTGTATGCACAAGCTTGTGAGGTCTAAGCGAAAGTCCGCTCCGCACGACTTCTACAGCTGAGTCGGCTCGCGCCTCGCCCCGACCACCAGTTCTGGTCCAAACCGAGTATCGACGAAAGCGCCCGATCGCTTTCGCCTCTGTAGGGCCTGCGGGTGGGGGTGCAGGGGGCGCGGGCCTAAATCTTGCCTTTGGGCGCCTTCGAACCACGCGACGGCCCTGTCTGCATCTATCCACAAATCTTGTTCTCATTGAAAGCTCTCGATTCACTGTTTCCTAAAATACAAGTACCTAAAACTGATCTTGAAAGAGGCGCCACACGGCTTCCCTTAGTGATATTCCCTAAGCAGATCTGGCGCCTCACGGTGCCGAAAGGAGATGACCACATAAGCACAATTCACATTACAGTAGCTGATCGAATAGCACGTATCGTATGGCATAGGAAAGGACGTCCCCATTTTCTTTGGAAGTAAGAGGGTTGCCTTTATATTTCGGAATTAGAGAACAAAACAAATATTAATAATCGAAAGTCGCTTTATTGTTCATCAAAATATTCGCCATTTAGATTCATACACTTTTTGCTTGCGTTTGAACCAATTGTCGAGGCACTTCTGCCACTCTGATTGAGGTATCTCGAAACATGCGTTCTGAACGCATCAACCGTTCTCTTCAGGTGTCGAATTTTATTTTTTTACATACGGGAATGAAAAGAAATCATTCAAATCGATAGCTTTGAGTGCTCAAAAATACAGCTTGAGCCGATGTGTCATGGCGCATTGTCGTGGTGAAGGGTGATCCGTCTTGGGCGGTTGGTTTTCCTGATTTCTTGAAGACAACTGGCAAACAAATGGTTGTGTATCACCTCAGAATTTACTGTTCTGCGTTGTTCTAGTGGTATGATTGCGACATGCGACCATTTGTTTGAAGTGCTTCGTGCGGCGAGCAATTTTTGTTGGATTTGGCTCACCTTGAAACACCCATACAGTCGACTGCTGTTTACTTTCGGCTGTCACGACGTGCTTCGAAGCACCGCGATCATATTTTTGAGCATTTCTTTCGACCAATCGACACGAACGTTCATGCAGCCATTGATTGAATGTATGCTGGTCCCACTAATGCCTAAGGTTGTCTCAATATCACGATAGGATACATGACGATCTTGCAATATCAGTTGGCGCACAGCATCAGTGGTTTTCGGAACAACAATTGATTTTGAACGACCTTGAAGTGACCTACGATCTCGGCTGAATTCACCTTACCTTGGATAAACACTAGTCTTTGACGGAGCATCATCGCCAAAAATTGAAATAAGTTCATCGATGCACTGTCGATCCACGTCGAAAGTGGTAAAAATAATACTTACGAAAATGTTCTGATACCGTACATTTGAGAATGATTTCAGTGAATAAAACAGCTAGTCAAACATCTGACCCTAGTAGCATTAACACGTACGCCATGACTTCAATTGCCCAGTGGTAGATTCTCTTTGCAATTTCAAATAAAAAATACGGAAATTTTGGTGTTTCTGAAGCACGAAATGTCAATTATTCGCAAATAATTAATTTAAGTGATAAAATTAAGTAACGCATGAATATTTCAAGAACTAATGCATAAAATGAAAAACAATTACTGTGCTGAAATCAGTATAAAAATACCTTTGAATTGAGGTATCATTCACCCCATCTTCCCTATTCAAAAATTGGGGGTGGGGTTGTAGCAGCAAGGGTTGAAGGGCCATGCGTCGTAACCTACATCTTAAGTTGTCCTCTCGAAACAGAAATCGACCTGTCAGAGCATTTCTATCGAAAAAACTGATTTCGTCTGTAATCTCGTCTGTTTCATTTTTCAAATGGCCACCCTGTATGTAATCTGTAGTTGTAGAATCTATGGTTTCACAAAAGGCTGATTAGACTAGATTAGCCCTGTCTCTTAGATAGGAATAAAGTAGTCGCGGCTTAGGTGACGAGGTTTAATAATAGAGCTGATCTGTGGTAGAAATGTTAAAATGTTGAAAACACTGAGTTGAGGTCAGGCTGCTTTTGGCACAATGTCAATCTTCTATAGAAGTAGAGTGCCAACATTGACTCGTTGCGCGAACACCTTTTTAATATTGATAATTGTGTTATACATGTTATATTGTTTTATATCAATGTTAAATTAATGAATTAAGATATTTAAATTCAGTATATTAATTTCAAATATTTTCAACTACTGGTTAAATTTTATTGAATTATAATCTGTACAATCACATTCTGAATAACTAATGATAATATGGTATAATAAATTAAAACTTTACCAGTAAGCAACAATCAGTAGAAATGCTTTGATTATAACTTCTTCAAAAAAATTAAAAACTCTGAATATAATTCAGTTTCAAAAAGCCAATGCAATATTTGCAATTTGTCAAAGATTCAACCTGTAAATAAAGAATACAAGCAATTTTTAAACGATGCCAGTAAAGATTAACCTGAGCACCCTGTTTTCCAGAAATAAAAACCGGATTTTACGCACGATAAAATTGTGAATTTTTACACGAAAGGGAACCACATAGTGCTTCACCTTAGACTTACATAACTAAATATTCTCTAATTTTTACATAAAATTCTCTATATTACAAATGTTGGCAATATCAAGAAGAAATGTATTTTACATATCAATTAGAGTGAACCTGCACTACTTCATCAATGACCTCACTGTCAATGTAATTGCATTATTAATAATAAAAAAATTTCAGGTTATTCAATCAATTGAATAATTTGTACGCAATAATATATAATATAACTTCAAAATAAAAAAATGAAACTTTTTTCCTACCATACATACTCTCCTTTGTATGTACATAAGGAGATTGTTTAAAACAGAGTGGAGTAGTAGCATTATATAATGCCCTTTGACGATATTGGAAATGAGAAGTGGATCACTTTACATTAGTTTGTGTCAATATAAAATCTCAACATGCCAAAAATTTAATTAATTGAAAATAGTGATGACAGCAGCTGGAAAGGAGTCTTATTTACAATTATTCGACCAATTATATACAAATAAAGGTGTTCATTGTAATCCCACTATTCCTTTTCACTTGCCTTCATGTACATGTTCTAAAAAAAAGAACCTTTCGAATGCTGTCACAATATCTGAAAATATGACATCATTAAAATTGGAAAGTAGCAAATTTAAAGGTGAAAACTTATTAAAAAAATTAGCAACCTGTATTTATCCTGCACTTTTTGCTTAATTCCAGCTAAATTCTCCGGTGACGTTATATCCCTCTCCAAATGTTCTGATAAAGGTTTCAGTAGCACTTTCCCAAATCTTTTTTGGTTATCCTCAAAATCACAGACTAAGTTATTTTTTTGCAAGTAATAAGCGAACACATATGTATACATCAATGTCTGCCCCACATTGACATAAAAATATCTTACAGCTTTTTAAGAAATTGAACTCTCTATCCAACTCCATGGTAGTGTTGTTGCATTTCTTCCATTTTTCTCTTTGATAGAAGCATAAAGCTTATGCTCGAATTTAAGAAGATGCCATATGATCTCATGTGTATCTATTGCAGTAAAATAAATATCTCTCTGTGAAACAGAGCGTGATCTTTTCTTGAGCATCTCTAGCAGCTTTAGCTTCCATCTTCAATCATACCTTAAAAAATATGGGAATATTCAAAACACTTTTTAATTGTGGAATCATACATATGAGATATGAATTTTGAACTAAACCATCTATTTATTTTATACTCAAAATAGAAATAAAAATTTACATACAAAAGATTACTTGGCATTGCCTTGAATACAAAATATCAGACCACATAAAACAGACTTTATGTTCCAAAGTTATACAGGGTGTCCTAGAAATCAGCGCCAAGCCGAAAATGGGTGGTGGGTTAAGTCATGATGGTGATCAGAAAAGATATAAAAAAAAATACTTGTCATGCACGCTTCGAATTATGGGTATTAAAAAAACTAGAAAAACTGACACCTCTGTGTTGATCTTTTTCAATCCTGTGGCTACAAATATTGCCTTTTTCGTGAAACTTTGAGATGTTTCATTACCGTTATAGTATATCTTGATGATCACATGTCACTATGATGACACAAAGCAATGTTCTATTCAAAGGTTTACGATATGTTCCACAAACATTGGGTGGAAATGTTCCTAATATCTCATTGATATGTCTCTGTGATGTATCATGCTCACTGGGATAATCCCCAAAAATTAGCAATTTTGTTTCGGTTAGTTTGATTTCATTATACCTGTTATATACACCTATCTGTATCCAGGGCCGTCGCGTGGGTGGGGCGACCGAGGCGGTCGCCTTGGGCGCCGCGAGCCGGGGGCGTCGCCGGGGTAACTTTTTTGCGTTTTTCTAACTTTATTTATAATTTCTATCTCTGTGTACACGGAGGATACATGGCTAACTTTCTGTACAGAGCTAACTGTATGCACAAGCTTGTGAGGTCCAAGCGAAAGTCCGCTCCGCACGACTTCTACAGCTGAGTCGGCTCGCGCCCTCGCCCCGACCACTCAGTTCTGGTCCAAACCGAGTATCGACGAAAGCGCCCGATCGCTTTCGCCTCTGTAGGGCCTGCGGGTGGGGGTGCAGGGGGCGCGGGCCTAAATCTTGCCTTGGGCGCCTTCGAACCACGCGACGGCCCTGTCTGCATCTATCCACAAATCTTGTTCTCATTGAAAGCTCCTCGATTCACTGTTTCCTAAAATACAAGTACCTAAAACTGATCTTGGAAAGAGGCGCCACACGGCTTCCTTAGTGATATTCCCTAAGCAGATCTGCGCCTCACGGTGCCGAAAGGAGATGACCACATAAGCACAATTCACATTACAGTAGCTGATCGAATAGCACGTATCGTATGGCATAGGAAAGGACGTCCCCATTTTCTTGGAAGTAAGAGGGTTGCCTTTTATATTTCGGAATTAGAGAACAAAAACAAATATTAATAATCGAAAGTCGCTTTATTGTTCATCAAAATATTCGCCATTTAGATCTATACACTTTTGCTTGCGTTTGAACCAATTGTCGAGGCACTTCTGCCACTCTGATTGAGGTATCTCGAAAACATGCGTTCTGAACGCATCAACCGGTTCTTCAGGTGTCGAATTTTATTTTTTACATACGGGAATAAAAAGAAATCATTCAAATCGATGTTTTGAGTGCTCAAAAATACAGTTTGAGCCGATGTGTCATGGCGCATTGTCGTGGTGAAGGGTGATCCGTCTTGGGCGGTTGGTTTTCCTGATTTCTTGGAAGACAACTGGCAAACAAATGGTTGTGTATCACTCAGAATTTACTGTTCTGCGTTGTTCTAGTGGTACGATTGCGACATGCGACCATTTGCTTGGAAGTGCTTCGTGCGCGAGCAACTTTTGTTGGATTTGGCTCACCTTGAAACATACAGTCGACTGCTGTTTACTTTCGGGCTGTCACGACGTCATAGACGTGCTTCGAAGCACCGCGATCATATTTTTGGAGCATTTCTTTCGACCAATCGACACGAACGTTCATGCAATATTGATTGAATGTATGCTGGTCCCACTAATGCCTAAGGTTGTCTCAATATCACGATAGGACACATGACGAGCTTGCAATATCAGTTGGCGCACAGCATCAGTGGTTTTCGGAACAACAATTGATTTTGAACGACCTTGAAGTGACCTACGATCTCGGTTGAATTCACCATACCTTGGATAAACACTAGTCTTTGACGGAGCATCATCGCCAAAAATTGAAATAAGTTCATCGATGCACTGTCGATCCACGTCGAAAGTGGTAAAAAATAATAGCACGAAAATGTTCTGATACCGTACATTTGGAGAATGATTTCAGTGAATAAAACAGCTAGTCAAACATCTGACCCTAGTAGCATTAACACGTACGCCATAAATATTCAATTACTTTTGCAAAAGTGCTCGGTAATCCAGAGCCTTCTGTCGAAAGCGGTGCTTAGAACTCGAGACTCAGAAGCCTTTTTTTCGAGTGCTTAGGGCTTAGTGCTCAGCACTTTTTTTCGTTGCTTAGCACAGCTCTGATCCCAGTAAACATTTTAAATCTCAGAAACATATCCTAAACATTCCTCATGAAACATAGATCTAGAGACGTTTCAGAAACATCTATGTTTCTATTGAAACGTATCTCCAAAAACGTTTCAGTGAAACATTAATATATGTTATTTGCAAAAAATGGTCGGATGATTAACCGTCACTATGGTAATGCAAAGCGACGTTACATTCAAACGTTCGAGGTATGTTTCTGAAATAATACTTTGAGATGTTTCATTACCGTTATGGTATATCTTGATATCACATGTCACTATGATGACACAAAGCAATGTTCTATTCAAAGGTTTACGATATGTTCCTGAAACATTAGATTGAAATGTTTCACAATATCTCATTGATATGTCTCTGTGATGTATCATGCTCACTGGGATAATCCCCCAAAAATTAGCAATTTTGTTTCGGTTAGTTTGATTTCGGTATACCTGTTATACACCTATCTGTATCCAGGGCCGTCGCGTGGGTGGGGCGACCGAGGCGGTCGCCTTGGGCGCCGCGAGCCGGGGGGCGTCGCCGGGGGTAACTTTTTTTTTGCGTTTTTCTAACTTTATTTATAATTTCTATCTCTGTGTACACGGAGGATACATGGCTAACTTTCTGTACAGAGCTAACTGTATGCACAAGCTTGTGAGGTCCAAGCGAAAGTCCGCTCCGCACGACTTCTACAGCTGAGTCGGCTCGCGCCCTCGCCCCGACCACTCAGTTCTGGTCCAAACCGAGTATCGACGAAAGCGCCCGATCGCTTTCGCCTCTGTAGGGCCTGCGGGTGGGGGGTGCAGGGGGCGCGGGCCTAAATCTTGCCTTGGGCGCCTTCGAACCACGCGACGGCCCTGTCTGCATCTATCCACAAATCTTGTTCTCATTGAAAGCTCCTCGATTCACTGTTTCCTAAAATACAAGTACCTAAAACTGATCTTGGAAAGAGGCGCCACACGGCTTCCCTTAGTGATATTCCCCTAAGCAGATCTGCGCCTCACGGTGCCGAAAGGAGATGACCACATAAGCACAATTCACATTACAGTAGCTGATCGAATAGCACGTATCGTATGGCATAGGAAAGGACGTCCCCATTTTCTTGGAAGTAAGAGGGTTGCCTTTTATATTTCGGAATTAGAGAACAAAAACAAATATTAATAATCGAAAGTCGCTTTATTGTTCATCAAAATATTCGCCATTTAGATCTATACACTTTTGCTTGCGTTTGAACCAATTGTCGAGGCACTTCTGCCACTCTGATTGAGGTATCTCGAAAACATGCGTTCTGAACGCATCAACCGGTTCTTCAGGTGTCGAATTTTATTTTTTTACATACGGGAATGAAAAGAAATCATTCAAATCGATGTTTTGAGTGCTCAAAAATACAGTTTGAGCCGATGTGTCATGGCGCATTGTCGTGGTGAAGGGTGATCCGTCTTGGGCGGTTGGTTTTCCTGATTTCTTGGAAGACAACTGGCAAACAAATGGTTGTGTATCACTCAGAATTTACTGTTCTGCGTTGTTCTAGTGGTATGATTGCGACATGCGACCATTTGCTTGGAAGTGCTTCGTGCGGCGAGCAATTTTTGTTGGATTTGGCTCACCTTGAAACACCCATACAGTCGACTGCTGTTTACTTTCGGGCTGTCACGACGTCATAGACGTGCTTCGAAGCACCGCGATCATATTTTTGGAGCATTTCTTTCGACCAATCGACACGAACGTTCATGCAATATTGATTGAATGTATGCTGGTCCCACTAATGCCTAAGGTTGTCTCAATATCACGATAGGACACATGACGATCTTGCAATATCAGTTGGCGCACAGCATCAGTGGTTTTCGGAACAACAATTGATTTTGAACGACCTTGAAGTGACCTACGATCTCGGTTGAATTCACCTTACCTTGGATAAACACTAGTCTTTGACGGAGCATCATCGCCAAAAATTGAAATAAGTTCATCGATGCACTGTCGATCCACGTCGAAAGTGGTAAAAAATAATAGCACGAAAATGTTCTGATACCGTACATTTGGAGAATGATTTCAGTGAATAAAACAGCTAGTCAAACATCTGACCCTAGTAGCATTAACACGTACGCCATGACTTCAATTGCCCAGTGGTAGATTCTTTGCAATTTCAAATAAAAATACGGAAATTTTGGTGTTTCGGAAGCACGAAATGTCAATTATTCGCAAATAATTAATTTAAGTGATAAAATTAAGTAACGCATGAATATTTCAAGAACTAATGCATAAAATGAAAAACAATTACTGTGCTGAAATCAGTATAAAAATACCTTTGAATTGAGGTATCATTCACCCCATCTTCCCTATTCAAAAATTGGGGGTGGGGGTTGTAGCAGCAAGGGTTGAAGCGCTATGCGTCCGTAACCTACATCTTAAGTTGTCCCTCTCGAAACAGAAATCGACCTGTCCGAGCATTTCTATCGAAAAAACTGATTTCGTCTGTAATCTCGTCTGTTTCATTTTCAAATGGCCACCCTGTATGTAATCTGTAGTTGTAGAATCTATGGTTTCACAAAAGGCTGATTAGACTAGATTAGCCCTGTCTCTTAGATAGGAATAAGAAGTCGTGGCTTAGGTGACGAGGTTTAATAATAGAGCTGATCTGTGGTAGAATGTTAAAATGTTGAAAACACTGAGTTGAGGTCAGGCTGCTTTGGCACAATGTCAATCTTCTATAGAAGTAGAGTGCCAACATTGACTCGTTGCGCGAACACCTTTTTTAATATTGATAATTGTGTTATACATGTTATATTGTTTTATATCAATGTTAAATTAATGAATTAAGATATTTAAATTCAGTATATTAATTTCAAATATTTTCAACTACTGGTTAAATTTTATTAAATTATAATCTGTACAATCACATTCTGAATAACTAATGATAATATGGTATAATAAATTAAAACTTTACCAGTAAGCAACAATCAGTAGAAATGCTTGATTATAACTCTTCAAAAAAATTAAAAAAACTCTGAATATAATTCAGTTTCAAAAAAGCCAATGCAATATTTGCAATTTGTCAAAGATTCAACCTGTAAATAAAGAATACAAGCAATTTTTAAACGATGTAGTAAAGATTAACCTGAGCACCCTGTTTTCCAGAAATAAAACCGGATTTTACGCGATAAAATTGTGAATTTTTTACACGAAAGGAACCACATAGTGTTCACCTTAGACTTACATAACTAAATATTCTCTAATTTTTACATAAAATTCTCTATATTACAAATGTTGGCAATATCAAGAAGAAATGTATTTTACATATCAATTAGAGTGAACCTGCACTACTTCATCAATGACCTCACTGTCAATGTAATTGCATTATTAATAATAAAAAATTTCAGGTTATTCGAATCAATTGAATAATTTGTACGTAACACATATAATATAACTTCAAAATAAAAAAAATGAAACTTTTCCCACCATACATACTTTGTATGTACATAAAGGAGATTGTTTAAAACAGAGTGGAGTATCACATTATATAATGCCCCTTGACGATATTGAAATGAGAAGTGGATCACTTTACATTATTTGTATCAATATAAAATCTCAACATGCCAAAATTTAATTAATTGAAAATAGTGATGACAGCAGCTGGAAAGGAGTCTTATTTACAATTATTCGACCAATTTATATACAAATAAAATTATTCATTGTAATCCCACCATTCCTTTTCATAGCCTTCATGTACATGTTCTAAAAGAACCTTTCGACGGCTGTCACAATATCTGAAAATATGACATCATTAAAATTGGAAAAGTGAAATTTTAAGGTGAAAACTTATTAAAAAAAATTAGCAACCTGTATTTATCCTGCACTTTTTGCTTAATTCCAGCTAAATTCTCAGACGTTATATCCCTCTCCAAATATTCTGATAAGGTTTCAGTAGCACTTTCCAAATCTTTTTGGTTATCCTCAAAAATCACAGACTGATTATTTTTTTGCAAGTAATAAGCGAACACATATGTATACATCAATGTCTGCCTACATTGACATAAAATATCCACAGCTTTTTTAAGAAATTGAACTTCTATCCAACTCATGTTGTGTTGTTGCATTTCTTCCATTTTCTCTTTGATAGAAGCATAAAGCTTATGCTCGAATTTAAGAGATGCCATATGATTCATGTATCTATTGCAGTAAAATAAATATCTCTGTAGAGCAGAGCGTGATCTTTCTTGAGCATCTCTAGCAGCTTTAGCTTCATCTTCGTCATACCTTAAAAAAATGGGAATATTCAAAACACTTTTAATTGTGGAATCATACATATGAGATGTGGAATTTCAATAAACCATCATTTATTTATACTCGAAATAGAAATAAAAATTTACATACAAAAGATTACTTCGTATTACCTTGAATAAAATATCCGGACCACATAAAACAGACTTTATGTTCAAAAGTTATACAGGGTGTCCCAGAAATCAACGTCAAGCCGAAAATGGGTGGTGGGCTAAGTCATGATAGTGATCAGAAAAATATAAAAAAAAAATACTTGTCATGCACGCTTCGAATTATGAGTATTAAAAAAAAAAACTAGAAAAACTGACACCCTGTGTTGATCTTTCAAGTCCTGTGGCTACAAATATTAACTTTTCGTGAAACTTTTTTCTTTAATGTAACCATGGATAAGCCTTCTTTAAAATACAATTCAAAATTAAACCATAACTGCCTCAATTTTAAATTAAATGTTGGATTTTTGGCCACCACTTAATTTAAAATAATTACATCACCCAACTTTAACCGACTGTACCATAAAAAAAATGTACTACACTATTTCGGCAAGTAACTTTAAAAGATGGTGCATTTAGTCAAGAATCCAAAATGGTATATTACTTGCTAGAGTACTCCTTAATTTAGGAAAACAAATTTTTTTTAATTAAACCGGATTTCATGACAATTTTATTATTATTATTATTACAGAACGAATTACCAGATTTATTGGAAGAAGTGCCACTAAACATTTACGGTAGTATGTGGTACCAACTAGTAAGCGGGTAGATCGATAGGCCCGTAGATCCATAGGCCAGTAGTTCAATTGGCCCATAGATCAATATAGACCATAGATCATATGGGACCATAGATCAATATAGACCATAGATCAATAGGGCCCATACATCAATGAAGCTCGCAGAAACACGAAACACGTCAAAAAACCCGTTGAAAGCGAATAGACATGAAAGTTCTGGAAAAAACACGAAGAAACCCGAAAAAACACGGAAGAATCCGAAGAAACACGAAAGAAACCGAAATTACACGAAACAACGCGAGAAAACACGAAAGAACTCCAAGTAACACAAAAAATCCAAAGGAACCTGAAAAAATCCCGAGAGAATACATATAACTTGAAAGCGCGCAAAAACTCGAAGTCACGCGAAACACCCCGGAGAAATACAAAAAAACCGAGAGCGCACAAAAATACAAAAGTACTTGTAAATTGCACACCCTGTATATCACCCGATCGTAAACTCATTATAAATTGCACACCCTGTATGACATTTTATCGAAATCAGCAAAATAACTTGTGAATTGCACACCCCGTATACCACATTATCGTAAATTCATTGTAAATCGCACACCCTGTATGCCATTTTATCGAAATTAGAGCCCATACGCGAAAAAACCTGAAGAAAAATGCATTTGGGACACCCACTCTATAATTGATTCGCAGTGGGTGCTTTTTCCATAAAATATTCAGACGGAAAAACTCTCGAAGAAAGACTCTGGTGAAAGTCAGTGCTTCCAATGTGCACAGCTCGTATATCAATCGATCGCAATCGGTGCATTCCACAAAGGTAGTATAAGCATTATTCGATAAAGCTTCCATGTAACACCTTGTATATGAATCGAAAATAATATTTCCATAAAAAATAAACCCAAAGAATATCGTTTCAACTCCATCAATTTTACAAAGGTAAAATGAAAATTATTCGAAAAAGGTCTGAACGTGTATTCATGAACAGAGTGCTCAGCCGTTTTTCCCTGAATAAACTAAGTGTGTCGGATTTTGACATAGAGTATCATATGTTGGATCGGAGCTCGGAGAGGGCAATGAATTCGCGCGCAAATAGAGTCGAAAATGACGATTTTCAAACGCATATTTGAGGTACTTTTCTTGAGAGTCGTGAATCCCGGATGGTATCTAGAGATTCGGAATCTCCTGTAGATTCTTAATCGAGCACTTGGAAGGCCTGAAAAATCTTCCACCGCCCATATCGAGCGAAAAATTGATGCCGTATTTTCAAATTTGGAGCTCGCGTTCGGCTATCATCGGAATCGTATGAGAAATTGTGACACTTCTCCTCGATTTATCGAGGAAATTGCCGAATTTGGAATGAAAAATTCGCGGCCTTATATCGCTACTTGGATATGAAAATTGGTACCCGGAGATTGGAAATTTCCTCAAGTTTCATTTTCTACCGCCGAAAATGCGTTTAGAGGCTCGTAGCGCCCGCACGAATCGAAAGCATCATGGGTGATTTTGACGTTTCGCGGGGCTTTCGAAACTAAAAATTGCCGTTTTACTTACGAAATTTTAGCCTAGAAATAGGGGGGCTCCGGAATTCTAATGGGTTCTAAGGAAACCGGACGTCCTCGCTCTCGGAATATGTGGCGAGTCCGGGACGCTGGGCGTTTCGGCTTCGGAGCCTATTTCCTTTTTTCTGAGGCACTTTAGGCGATTTCGCGAAAAACGTCATTTTCGCGATTTTCTTTCGAAAATTTCGGGCACGGAAAGGATACGCTTTTTCGATCTGTTTTAAGATTCCCTCTCGAGAGGCCCTGCGGGCCGCTCGGAAAGCTACGTTTTCCGGGTCCCTAACGGGACCACCTGTCAAAATTTTCTCTGGTTCACGATCTTATTACTATTTTATATAGACAAGATGGCTGTCCAGCGCATTATGCGCGCACGGTACGAGAGTTTCTCGATCGAGAATAACCCGATAGGTGGATCGGGCGAGGTGGTACAATTTCGTGGCCTGTCCGCTCGCCCGATTTAAATCTCATAGATTTCTTTTACTGGGGAACGATAAAGGAAAAAGTGTACTCTAAACCCATTCAAGATTTAGACGAGCTACGACAAGGAATTACGGAAGCCGCTGAAAACATTAACTCGAGAAGATACGCTCGTCTTATTACACGGTCATTTTTAAGGAGATGCAGAGCTTGCATTGCAGCTGAAGGCAAACAGTTTGAACATTTGATGTAAATTCTTAATGTAATTAAATTAAAATCATTACTGAGGAAATCTAATAACTGAATTTTATTTTAAACTTGCACCTAAACCTAACAAATTCCTTATTAACCCATGGTTATTACTCTTACGACAAGATGGCGGCTCTGTCTCACTTACATTGTCGAAATGTCGAAATACTTGTGCCTGTAAATTGTGGACTTAAAAACGCCTTGGCTGTATTGCAAATAATTTATCTAATTAAATAAAATTGTCATGAAATCCGGCTCAATTAGAAAAAAAAAATTATTTTCCTAAATTAGGAAGTACTCTAGCAAGTATTATACCATTATGGATTCTTGACTAAATGCACAATCTTTTAAAGTTACTTGCCGAAATAGTGTAGTACATTTTTTTTACGGTACAGTCGGTTAAAGTTGGGTGATGTAATTATTTTAAATTAAGTGGTGGCCAAAAATCAAACATTTAATTTAAAATTGAGGCAGTTATGGTTGAATTTTGAATTGTATTTTAAAGAAGGGTTATTCATGGTTATAATTACAAAAAAAAGTTTCACGAAAAGTTAATATTTTGTAGCCACAGGACTTGAAAGATCATCACAGGGTGTCAGTTTTTCTAATTTTTTTTTTAATAGTCATAATTCGAAGGGTGCATGACAAGCATTTTTTTTTAATATTTTTCTGTTAACTATCATGACTTGGCCCATCGCCCGTTTTCGGCTTGACGTTGATTTCTGGGACACCCTGTAGAAGCTTATTCAAACAATTTTTAAGATATTTCACTAATAAAGCTTGTAAACTTAATATTGAGCAGATAACTGATAAATTGAGTTTTTCTTATACTGAAATGTAACCCCAAAGAGTTAAAACAAAAAACAACCCCTATATATTGTATTGGAACTTGTAGATGAGCCTAGATTTGCCTATTCAAAAAATTGACTTGACAAGACAGACTCAAACTGCAACTTTCATATGTCTTGACCTATATCATCATAAAATTGTTAATGGAAAAATTCAAAACAATGAAATTTGGCAGATAAAAGATAATGATAAAATGGCAGTTTTTGAGTGTTTTCACTGCCCTAATATGTAATGACAGAAGCTGATAAAAAACAACCCTTAAAATATTCTGCACCACAACTTTTCAATACGCATATTATCAAGTCTTTTGTTGATTCTTCTATATAAAAAAGCTCATAAAAGGTGATTCATTGGCAAAGTTCAAATTTATTCTGTTTCGACTCTGTACACAAATTTTACATTCACAATCAAATGTTAGAGAAAGAATTTCAGACCACGCAAGAAACCCAAAGGGAAGTCTTTCATATATCTTCTCCCTCAACATTTTTTTCTCTTTAAGTTATAGCCCTTCGAAATTATGTAAGAAAAGTTATTTTCGTTTGATGTATCAACTTTGGAGAAGTTTAAAAAAATGAAATTTGGCAGATAACTGGCGTTCAGGTTTCGAATGATCAATTAAGAAACAATTCTAATATTCTCAAGGAGAATGAGTATTTCTTTCTATGAATCATCTGTTTTGTTGAATTTTTCACTTCAAATCTTTGAAAAATAATCCTTCAGAAATGAAACAAAGAAGTTTAATTGGAACAAATCAATACGTGGATTTCATCACAATCATCCAAAAAAATATTCAAAATTTTCTTTAGAAATTAAATAAGTTCTGTGATTCTCAGTAGATGTGTAATTCAATCAACATTTTTAACTATTTTTTCCACTGAAATTTCACAGCACAGAATGGTCATGCTTAAAAATCTAAACTTACCTGTTGCAGTTGTACCATGAACTGCCATGTGGTTCCCATGGTCCAAGGCATACCCAACAAAAATCAGCTTTGCAACTCTGATTTTTACACACCATGTGATTGCATCCTCCATCCTTTTCTATAGTAACATTACATTTGGGACATTCCTTGGTGTTTGCTGCTATCCAGTTAGAGGTTTCAGAATCATCATCACATTTCTTGATCCACTTACGGAGAAGATGGCACTTGACCGGATCATGCCAGTTTTCACCGCAAGAAAAACAAAATGTATGATTGCACCTGCAGGTTACCTTATGGGGTTCTACATATTGCACCTTGATTGCGTTATTGCAGTCCGGGGTAGGACACCACCGTAACAGCCGATTACACTGGATCAAAAATTATAAATAAAAGCAAAATTGTTCAACCGGTTGCCCACCACAAACAAGCAGTTCTTTTCGAAGGTATAAATAACAATATTTTGACAGTTCTTCTGTATAAAACTTCTATTGCAACTCCCAAAAAGTTTTTTTCTTGATACATAAAAACTTCCAGGCTGATTTAACCCAATTCACTCCCTTCAAAATGAGCTCTAAATTTGTGGTGGGTCACCCAATAGCATAAATAAGGCTTTGTAAACCTCAAAGCAATGAGATAATGACAATAAAAATAGATGTTATTCAAAAACACAACTGATTCACTTACTTCAACAAAACTATTTGTGATCAAATGTTGATATTTGAGTCTAACTTTCGAGTCTCTAACAAGTCTCATTACACTTGCGTCATCCACTAAAATATCACAACCATGGGCAGCACAGGCAATTGTTTGACCAACACCTTCTTCCATTATTTTGGTTGTTAAATATTCACTCCAACAGTGTGTGCAGAATCTATGCCCACATTCCAATCCAGTCATATGCTAAATTGTGAAAAAAGAATTTTTTTAAAACTTGGTCAGTAACAAAATAAAATGATTCTGTAACTATTCTTGTTTTTTGACTTTCAACTTGATGAAATTACTACAATTCGTGAAAAAATTTTTGAATACATTCAAAGGCAAGCCTACAAAGGAATATGTGATATTATTTGGCTTGTGAAACTAACTTGGGAAAACATATCACAAATTCATATCAGTTTCGAAACTTCTAACAGAATGAAAGTGATAGTAGAACAAAGAATACATTCTACTTATCAACCTTGTTGTTCTGGTTATAATAGTATGTTTAATCTATATCCATTATACCTTTCGGTGTTTGGAAGTTCTAATAGTCATATCTCTTATCGAAATATGAATGATTTGTAGTAGCTACAACAATCAGATTTTTTTCTCCAAATTACACAGTTGAATCATTCTAACTACATTATAATATCAAATAAGTAGCATTCAATGCAAATTATAGACTTACTGTATGAGACAGGATGGAAAAGCATATTTCGCATTCTTCAGATGTATTTTTGGACCTTTTAACTGTCTGCAAAATTTGAAATGTTAATGGTAAATGAAAAAGGCTACTGTAATAAATTCATACATTATATTAAAAAGTAAGGAGTGTTATATTTATGGTCGAATTGCACATATTAAGATAACTATCTCAACTGATACAATGCACAGGCAATGAAGTGTGAGGAATTCAACCTACCTTCCTAATAGTACTAATATTTAACTTTGTGAAAGGGTTTACTACCCTTGCTTCAGAAAATAGTTTATCCTGATCACCATCATAGAATCTTTCCATCAACTTCTCTTTGTCCCAACGAAAATAATTCAATAAGATCCTAGTTGTTGTGGTGGGAATCTTGAAGATGTAAAGATTTTTTGATTTCCTCAAACAAAAAATGGGAAAGCAACTTTTCTCACCTCTACCACATTGTTTACTTCTTTTATAGAATCCACCATATGTTGCACAATTTCCTCAGTTGAGAGAACTTCGTAAGGGTAGTCATCGGAGTCATTTTGCTTTTCTCTTTGACTAACAACCTCTACTTCCATTGGGAAATCAACATCGTCACCACTGGATTCATTACCAGAATCTACATCAAAAGATTCTTCGTCCGAATCCATTTAACTATAAGGCCTTAAAAACCTCAAATGAGAATTTCCCCTTTTATAATGCACTATAGAAATCAAGAGGAATCAGAATGTTAACCCAAATATTTGTCAATGGAGCTAATATTTATTTTAACAAAACTGACATTTCATCTATTGGTAAGGTGCCTGCCTGGTTATCAAACGTCATCTTTCCTTTTTTCTATGCTAAAGCCATAGACCGCACATACTCTTCTAATGAGAATTCTATATTTGTCCATGGGCGTAGAATAGGAGTAACCTCAATTTTATGTATCGGGTAAAAGGGGTGCAAACCTCATAGTGGAAATGATGAGTGACATACCAAGAATTGACATAAAACCATTTCTTCGTTTTTTTAACCTGAGTATGGGGAATCTAATGAGTTTACCTCACAAATGGATGAGAATTCAAAAACTTCAAAAGATTGACTGCATCCATACTCTGTGAATGTTCCTACATACAAACTACTTTCTTTCACGTATTTCTTGGTTCTATCTAATCCTGTCCTCTCTCATCTTTCGAATCATCATGCGATTCATATATTTCTCGAGTAATTTCTATTCCTCATCTGTGTCATTCTGGAAGTCAGTTCCTCAAAAAAGTAAAGACCTTCCTACAGATATTCAATTTTAATTACACGAAGCAGAACCTTCCTTTGGACCAAAAGTAACCTCTGACACTACCTCTCTTGTTCAAAGACCTCCTGCCAAAGCAGCGTCGCGTAGCTTAAGATGCTATTAACCTTTGTATTTCCGCGATCTACGTTTGTCACGCATCCCTATTTTACAGCCTTGTTGAACGTGAACTTACATACTTCGAGAAGCTCATGTATTTCTGAGGAAAAAGCAAGTATTTCATCTTCTGTCCCATCATTGTAACCTCTAGACCTCTGGGGTTCCGATCAGCTGCGTTCTCCTTATATCCTAGGCCCATAACTGGACCCCGTGGGATCCTATGCTACATTCAAGGGCGTGGGTAGGATTTATTATTGGGTTAGAGGGTAAAAGAGATTTAGAAGTATATCATATTTCAGTATACTATCATATTATAAATTACCAAAAACACTTATCTAAATAGAATATTGATTTTTTTTGCAAAAGAAAGATGAAAATATATCAAAGATTCTAAGTTTTTTGAAAGTCAGTATTGTAATTTCCTGGAAGGGAAGGAAAATACTCCCATTACCCCACCAGTAGCGACGCCATTGGCTTTATTTATGACTGATCAAACCTGACCGGACGATTTTCTCCTTAAAATATGGGAAACTGTAGATAATGCTAAGGCTATGCTTAGCATTAGCGCAAGTACAATAAAAGCAGGTAAACGACGAAATATTTTAGCCTGACTACCTACGCCATTGTTAAGTACTGATTAACGGCACATGAGTCGTGATAACACACAAACATTAAACGATTTTCCATGTTCCCTGCAAACAATTGATACTTACATGTTACATCTATGAGTAATCATAACCTGAAAATGCAATAAAAATTACTTCAGCTACTATCCCTCAGCCAGATCTAAATTGGGTATGTTAATATTACAAAGTTGCTCGTTTTTATGTATATAATTCACAAGCTGCAAAATTGTATACATTTTCTGGAACCTTATTTATTAATTTCATCTCTGTTCTTTTTAAAAACTTTTCTGTGGTTTTCTAAATTTGTTTTAATGCTTGACTATATGAGAAAACTGATATCTTATGAAGATTGTTATTGAAGGTAGTCTATGATTGCAATCCGAAAAGTCACGCAGTTCAGATTGAGTTGATTACAAATTACAAGATATATCTCGCATATGTATTTTTATACGCGCAGTGAACCAAAATGATTTGATTGCGCATAGATTTGTCAAGAGATTTTGTACTTTGCCCCTGCCTCGTCTCGGATTTTGCTTGGTATGTATTGAATGATGTGCGCATGTATCAGAGTGGACATTTTAATATAAATACCCTTCCCCTCCCTTCTACAACCCTGACTATTTCCGATAATTTGGAGCATAGATAAATAAATGTAAACAATATGATTAGGAGCTTTAGCTACGGATACATTACAATAGTGAAGCTGTTGATGAATGATGAAAACAATGGAAGATGAAAAGGGATGTACTTCAAGGCCAAAGTTATTTCACGAAACAAATTTGGTGCCCACAGAAGTCTTCGATTACGAGATAAAAATCATCTAGCGCAAGCGCAGTATCAATAAAACGAGTTTGAAGTCGCTATTTTTAAATATTTCTGAAAATAATTAAAAAACTAAGACTGAATTTGATAGAGACATGCCCGAAAGGAATAGACGTGCTGATTTCTCACTGAATTTGAGTTTGAACAAAAAGATAAGAGATACCTACCCAAGGGCACTATTCTAGGTACCAAGGTGGTTCTAAAAAAAAAAAAAAGTCATGCGCAGTAACATTTCGCCATATTGATTTTGATATCTGTTATCAATTGATTACAATTAATTGATTCATTAAAAATTACAACTGACTAATGAAAAGAGACAAGACATCAATTAATAACCTCAAAACTATTTTCGTTTGGTATGGATATCGAAACCGCCTTATGTCCATACCATTAAGGCTTAAAATGGCTTGACAGTTGTAGCTGCTGATTCTTCTGACATGATAATAAGAGAATGAGCAACCGTTCATTTCACACGAGAAATTTTGAGCAAAACTTTATTTCGTTTCGTGTTTCATACTTTTATGTTTTTGATTTTTTAAGGTCACAAATTCTAGTTATCCTTGAGTGTTCTGAATTAGAAGACCTTGGAAAAGCTATACATAGCCTCCATACAGTCCCCATTGCGTCATCAATTTTGTGTCGTCATGGTCAGCTGACCTAGAACGAAGCTCCGTGATTGGTGGTCTGCTACATCTGGCGGCCATTTTCTAAAACGAAAATATGTGGAAATGTTCATGGCGACGAGAGACCTGCTTTAGAGGCTAGCGAACCCAAGTTTTAGCATTGAGTTGACTCGTGTGATGTGAGAGCGAGTGCAATCGACATCGGTTGAATGTTATAACGCGCTGCTTTTACATGAATTAGAACTTTTTAAGATAAATTTTGAGTGTATATTGTGTTGGAAAGAATAGAAGAGTGATCGTTTGATACCTGTTGTATGATGAAGCATTAGTGGAGCCTCTCGCTATAATGTATAAACTTTAAAACCTGATATTTCTCTGATGACATTATGGCCGCTAAAACATAACCAGGGAAAATAGTCACCCGCCTTAACCTCATTCATCTTATTATAAACAATCCAAGTAATTCGAATTGAATTCTGTCTTGATAGTTTCACGAATATTGGTATGTAATCAACGGTATTTACCAAAATTGATGAAAACAAATAAGATGTTCTTCAGTGATTCCACTGTGCAATTGTTTTTCTGTGGTGAAGTGTGAACATAAAACAGGAAAACATTCAAAATGAGTGTTAAACAAGAAAGACACGATGAAGCTGAAATTCAAGAATTGGCGGCAAAAATGGTCGAGGAGAATAAGGCAAAAATGGCAACTCCTCAACGAACCCCCAACCAACCTGGTACCAGTATGAATATTTTAAGTTATTTAAACACAAACAATGCCAAATCTAAATCTGCTACTGCAGCGGGGAATTCAAGTAGTTCTGGTGATATCTCAGATGATTCATCTGTACGTGGAAGGTTTGGGTGGATTTCCATAGCAAAATCACACATTCCATATATAATTCGTGGTGAGGAACTATATTGCTCTGTTAGAATGGTTGAGATGAAGATATTGAATAGATATTTAACTTACCTACACCCAGATATTTACAATTGCACCTGTATTAGAAGTTATTTCATAACCGAGGCAGAATGTCGCCTTCTGAATGAGATTAATATTAAGCATTGTGACTGCCAATTTGGCAGAGAACAGTTCACTACAATGGATTTGATAGTACGTCTATCAGATGCTGAAGAGTTCTTCAAGTTTTTGAGTGCTTGCTACTCAAAATTACTCAGTGGGGAAGTAACACCACTGGATCGTTGTGGCTTTATTCGTATTAACAAAGAATCAGTTGTACCATATACAATTTATCAACAACAAAAATATGTGCCCTTGTTTTATTTTGAAGGAGAAACAGACAACTTGAAGCAGAAGGCAGATAAATTGGAAGGATGGGATCTTTCGTATCTTAAGTTCTGCTGTAAAGTTCAAGGTATAAGAAACGAATTGTTTGCACATGATTCCTGTTCAGTTATCAGTTTGAATGACATCAAAAATTACTTCCCTCCCGGAACGCTCTTTGAAGATTATTGGCCTAAGAAGAATATGGACTCCCAACTGTTGATCAGTAACTCCAATCGGGCACCTCAGCAAATAATACAATGGACCCGACAGCCAACTCATCCTCCCATTCAAGCTAAACCGTCTCCATCTCCAAAACCGGCAACTCAAGCAAAAGCTGCCACCAATAACCAAATGCATAACATGCATCTCTATTCAACATACGGAATTACAGGTGGACAACCAGCTTACCATCCAAACCAACCAAGAACAGCTAGTTCGGCAGTACGAGCTTATCCTTCTGCGGCTGGAGCAAGACATATGAGACCAAGCTACTACAACTCCATGTCCCAGGTGCCTCCACCACCATTAGTTCGAGCCTCCCAACCGTAAGTTAATTTTCTTTTCAAACTCCAGTTCCAAGCATGAATGTATGCCTGTTTCAAATATTTTTGGGACCATCATAATAAGTGTTATAAAACAGAATACAGTATTCTCGGAAAATGAGCAAATTAGTGTATTTCCTTTGACTAACAAGTATTGGGGTGTTAATCTTTCATATATCTATGTTGTCAAGTCAAATTTATGCTACAGAGTTTTTATAAATGATTAGTTTAGCATTGAGGCCATAAATACTTCGCATTTTTTATTAAAGGACACTGTGGAGTGTACATTGCTATGAATTCGTTTGTTGCTACACAGGGTTCTAAATTGATAATACTTTTAGAGTATTTCAGTGTTGACAGTTCCTCTTGCATGATCATTTATAGAGACTTTGTATAAAATCGTAGTGAACATATCTTTTTTTGAATGGTTACTTTTTTAATGCATGTGCCATATGATAATCTGATAATTTCATTAACCACATTGTGAAAATGAGTGCTTGTTTTTTTTTTTTAATACTTTGTGTGTTTATGTTATTTAATCCTAAAAATCTTAGATTATATTATTAGAGAACAATTCATTATCATTTAATGTACCAATAGGTACAGTTCATTTGGGGACTTGTAATAAAGTTATTCATAGTACGAGTCCTCTCAAAATTGTTATTTAGATTAATGACTATCTTTTAAAACAATAATATAGATTTTAAATTTTGTTGCATTGGTTGACACTAAGCAGTTGGTAAGATACCTTGTAAAGGTTGCAAATTCAGTAAAATTTTGCTATAGTAGAATTCTCAAAACTAGTAACCTTGAGAGAATGCTATACCAAAAATTGTTTCTGTATTGAACAACCTAAATTTCGACCCAACTGTTAGTAAGCACAGAAAAACTGTCGGTTGTCAGATAATAAATAGCCATTTGCTATTCCTAGAGACAGAAAACTGATGAAAGGACGAATCTTATTATGGAATGAAGTTTCTAGTATGTCAGGATTTCATTTTGTGGAAAATCTCCATATCTGATGTCAAATAGCAATTTTTATAGAGCTTTTTCTACTTGTCTTACATCCATGATGGTCTGAGATCTAATTCAGTTGAGTTCTTTCTTCAGAAAATCATAATTTACATTCACACCAGAATATGTTGTGAATGCTCCCCATTTTCCAATTTTATTTCTGATAGACAATAATTTTTCAATAGCAAACAGAATTGAAAAGTTATTATTCAATAAAGCCAAAGAATATTTTCTTCTATCCAGAGATTTTTACGTGACAATATCTTATAGTTCGATGGAGCCGGCTCCACGCACGAAAAAACATGACTCATTCGGCGTTACCTCGATTTGAGACTTTCGATCGTTTTCTCTCTCCTATTTGAGTGAGCGATGCATCCGCGTGGACAGCTGCTATACAATAATACATTTACATGTTTTCGTCAAGTATGAAGTGCTGTGATAAGTGAATGTGGTGTCAATTGTTTATAGAAACGATAAGTGCGGTGATAAAGGTAATGATTCTTTCGATATTAAATAAATGTTCAGTGATATATTGTCGAATATTCGTGATATCATCATTTAAATAAAGATCGGTCCCCTAGTGCAGCGATTGCAGATTTAACAGAACTATTTCACGATTGAAAAAAAACAATTGCTTTACAATTCGACCGAAATATCTTCCACATATACTAACAACGTGTGAACGTCTGAAATGACAGGTTGGACCAGCCAGCTGTCAGAGGGAACAATTTTCTTCTGTATCAAACACATTGAGGCTGGCTGTTTGAAAGCTAGAGGTTCAAAGGTACAAACATTTTAATGATGTTTCCCAATTTAAGAATTACAAACTATAATTCAAACACAGTTTATTCTTATTTTAAATTCATTATTCAAAATTATTACTTTTTTACAACAGATTACTATTAAATTTTTTAAAATAATTAAGGCACTAACTGAAAAACAACTTGTTCAGCTTACATGCTGAATGAAATAATGTCAATTACAAAATTTATTATTATGCTTTAATATATTAGAATATAATCAGATATTAAAATTCAACAGTTTGGTAGAAATTCAAACAATAAATTTTATTCAAGTAGTTTGTAAATTTGAAATGATTTTCTGAACGAAGAATTTTATGAAAACATTTTCTAAATAGTTTCGAACGACGATTCATTTTGCAGAACCGCTTACAATCACACCATGGCAAAACAATGTGACGAACCAGAGGATTTCACGAATGAGCCACTACTTTCGATGAGTGAACCCATGGAGGTTCAAGATGCTGTAGCATCTTCTTTAGCAACGCCATTCGCGCAGCCAATAATCGCTGCTTCAAAATCGAAAGCACAAAAACAACGTGAGTACAGACTGCGTATCGCAGCATCTAGAACTCCTGCGCAGGCGGCTGCTGCCAGAAAATCGAAAAACGAAAGACAACGCAACAACAGATTACGCCAAGCTACTAACTTGGCTATTGCCAGTGGTTTTCATGAAGCGACAACTACATCTTGTACTGGGGAAGAGTCGAACAATATCCAAACTAAAAGTCAACGACGACACGCGCAACAACAATCTACCATCCCTGCAGATCAACCTGATGACCGTCTCAATCTGACAAATGAGCCACTCTTTCCGGCAATTCCTGTTCCCACAGAGGTTCAAGAAGCTGTTACATCTACCTCTGCGACGCCATTTGCAGAACGAATAACTGCTGCTCCTAAAACAAGGGCACAAATACAACGTGAGTACAGACAACGGATTGCTGCATCCAGAACTCCTGCACAGGCAGCAGCTGCAAGAGAAGCACGTAATATAAGAGATCGTAACAGCAGATTATGCCAAGCTGCTAACTTGGCTATTGCCAGTGGTTCTCTAGAAGTGACAAATACATCTCGTTCAGGGAAAGGTTAAACACCGTCCCTATTGATACTCAACAATAATTTACCAACCAACAACGTCAAACTTCAGCAACAGAACCAGCAGAAACTACTGTACAACCAAGTACTTCTTAAGATCAAATTGAGGTTCAAATAGAATCTACTTGGAACACCAAATGGGCATCATCAGTCATGAGATTGAAATCTACCTTTTGACGTGGAAACGTCTTATAATTCGACGGAGCCGGCTGCACGCACGAAATATCATTATTCATGCCTCAGAGCGAGGCCTTCCATTTAAGGCTTGGAAGTGCTAGCTAGAGCGCGGAACGAGAGACAAAGAGGCACAATCGGCCTCCGCGTTCGACATCCGCCTCACCTACTTGAGTGAGCGATGCGTCCGCGTGGACAGCTGCTATACAATAATACATTTACATGTTTTCGTCAAGTGAAAAGTGAATGTGGTGTCAATTGTTCAGTTGTTCAGTGACATGTTATCGAATGTTCGTGCTTAAAATAAATTGCATCGGTCCGCTAGTGTAGCGATTGTAGGTTATGTTACGATATGTTGTAACAATAAGTTAGCACGATGAGTAAAAAATCAATTACTTTACTATTCGAATAAATTAAAACATATATATACGACAGGTTGGACCATTCTCAGAGTGAGGTAACGTCACATGTTTTTTCGTGCGTGCAGCCGGCTCCATCGAATTATAAGACCTTGTCACGTCAAAATTTACGTTAACAATCAAATTTCAAAAAATGACAATTGTTTTCATGCTTACAAATAAATGTAACCTGATTGATTCAATTGTGATTTCCATTTACCCCCTTCTCTATATCCATACAAATAAAATTAAAATTTTCATTTGAAAAATGTAACCATTCTATCAGTATGACGTTGTCAAGTTCAAAGATCGTCAGTAAACCGACTTTACAGACGACCGATTTTTTCAATAGCAAACAGAATTGAAATAAATGTTTGTTATTGTTCAATAAAGCCTAAGAATCTTTACTTCTGTCCAGATTCTACTGTTTTTTTTTGTTGTTGTTTATGCCTTCATTTATTTGCTCATTTTTTGTTCTTATCATTATTGATAATTCTGAATAACTTGTTTCTATTTCTTTTCTCTTCCATAAGTCAACTATCCCAACTTCTGAGCAAAATTTTATTCAATAGCATGGATTCTGAACCAGAACTAGTTCTGACATTTGTTTATCCATTTTTTTATATCTCTTTCCAAATTAGATTTTTCCTTCATACTTCATAGATTGTGTATGTAAAGTTTATAGTTTTTTCTTCATGCCCTATGTTGGTATCTGGCAAAATATGTTTATTGGATTCTATTGAGTATGTAACCTAAAATAGAATTTCTTATTTAATTGTCAAACCTGTTTGGATTGACATTGAAATACAACCTCGAATAATTATGTTAGGTTAATTCATTTCAGTTGTGAATTGGAGTAGGAAACACTTATTGGCTGTAAAAAAATTTATTTACTGCATATCAAATAATTCTAAATTATAAATTGAACAGGTACTTGGTTTACACTGAACGATAAAGGATTTAATAAACCTCAAAATTGCGTTATTTTGTAAAGAATAGACAACTCAAGCTATGATTACTCCAGATCAAATGATTATTGATTGTTCTTTCAGATTCCGTTCATTTTATTTCATATCATATTATTGAAGAACATTGATACACAACATTGTTTTCAGAAAAATTGAACCATCCTTTGCGTCAGAGCAAGATCATAAAATGGATTGTTTTGCTAGCAGAGATGGAACAATATCTGAAATTAAGGTTGAAAAGGAATTACTTGAAAAACCATTTGGACAGTCTAGCAGTGTAGAAATGGTCTTGCCTAAGTGTGAAGTCAAGACAGAAAATGAATACATTTCTAATGAGAATGAATTATCAGAATCCAATTACAATAACACTGCTAGTGTTATAAAAACTGAAAAGGTCGAGCATGATTCAAATCCTTCGTTAGAAAAGTCTAGCAGTGTAAAAATGGTCTTGCCTAAGTGTGAAGTCAAGACAGAAAATGAAGAAATTCCTAATATGGATGAATTATCAGAATCCAATAACACTGCTAGTGTAATAAAAATAGAAAAGGTCGAGCATGATACATATCCTTCAGGGTCTGGAACAATTTCTGGCCAACCTGAATACTCCAGAGCAGGTGATCCTTCGATAGAAGAAAAAAAAAATTACATTGTAAAATATGAAACTGCAAATAATGACAAGAAGGTACCCTTCTCTGGAAAATTAGAACATGCAAAGCCAATCAAGTCTATATTGTCCAAGAGAAAAAAAAAGGATGCAATAGAACGTAATGTGAGTTTTAGCGATGTAGACAGAGTAAGATTTTTTGAAAGTGACACATCTGATTCTGATGGAAACTTAGATGCTCCCTCTCGAGTGTGGACTCCCCGTAATAATCTAAGCCCAAGATGCTGGAGAGTCGACTATAAGGACCCTCCATCCAATTAAAAATATTTCTGCTTTCTTACATAATTGTTAGTTTACTTTCTTCTAACAAATCATAATCTTTTTATTTTTTTCCATCAAGATTAAGTTTTATTGTATATTATATTTAAATACAATGTAACAGGCAGATTTCTAACACGATTTTTAGTTAACCAAAATGTTTTTATATCATATTGATTAAGGGTTTTGGTTGAAAAAATACTAAGCCAATTTTTGGAAATCTTGGATGTCGAATCATTTATCTCTCTTGATAAGGCCATAAACTTATGTGTGTAGTTCTTTACATTTTCAATGTAGTACTTGGGTTGTGTTTTCCACTGATTTCTGTCTTAGTTTTTATTTGAATTCTCAACATATGCGTTCTTAATAATTAAAAATTATTCAATTATTATTATTTAACCGAATATTAATGATTATGAACATATATATCCCTCAAGTAATTTGTTGTTGGACTGATAACATCTTGGTATTGTTGTTTTTTTATGTATTGATGACATCTTTTTTTTTAACTGTACCAATGGTGATAATTTGCATGGTTTGCTTGCTATATTAAAGTGTTTATATTGTAGATTTTTATTGCTATTTGTAGATAGTACTTCGTTGAAATCACTGAAATGTCTCAGGATTTATTTGAAGTTTATTATCTTGTTGGTGTTCTGTCCAAACATTTTGCTTGTGAACATCCACTAAAGTGGGTACTTACTTTACTTGAATATCAGCCTCTAAAGGTTACTAATACAGAAAATTCAGAAAGCACTGAATTTTGCTAGATTTGTATTATTCAAAGTTAATTAAAAGTATGTTCTCAAAGTTTTTGGAATCAAATGTGGCCCTTCATATATGTTTGAATTTTTCAGTAAATTAAAGCTGTACTTAAAAATTTTTTTTTTGCTACTGAAGACTTGGAACCGAATCAAGTAACGAAAATAAAACTCATTGCAGTAAGGATGATAGTCAGAAAGTTGAACATTTATTAAATTTGCTCCAAAATTGTCGAGTATTCAAGAAATTTTCAAAAATCTATTTACATTTAAAGTTAGAGCTTTTCAAATCTCATTGTCTTCCATTCTGTACTCAATATTGGATATAGGGGTGGTAGGTTGGATAATTGAAGGAAAAAATAGGATTGGAGACTCAATATATAGGGTGAGTCTTAAACTACCGTTTTGATTTCAACCTCAGATTCTTGATATACAAGCCTTCTTATTATGCCATTTGTCGAAATTCGCCGTAAATCTTTTAAATGGCTGATACTACATAATAGAAAACTGTCAGTAATTCCCGGGGCTAGTTTTTTTTGCCCAAAATTTATTTTTATTCATCGATATACAATCATTCCGAAGCTTTTCAATACACAGGTGTAGAACGATTCATCATGACCTTCAAAATATGCTTCAGTTTTGGCAATACCTTCCTCATCTGAGCCGAATCTCTTTCCACAGAGTATCTTATTGGGTTTTGCGAAAAGCAAGTAGTCCCTAGGGGCCCTCATCTGGAGAAAACGGTAGCAATTCGAAACTAAATTCGACCATTTTCGCGGCAGTTTATTAATGGCACTTTTTCTTCTTCAAATAGTACTTGTCTGGGTAATCTTGGCAAACACAAATAAATAGAATTTCTTGCACATCCCAAAATGCCTTTAGACGGTTTTCTTTGTCTGCAACCACTCAGCATATTGCCTCTTCGAATTCTGGAGGAAGTGTTAAATCCATGTTTCATCCAGGTATTAGCTCTTTTACTCTTTCTTATTTCGCTTGAAGATTTCACACAGTCCTTTGAATTATCTGTTTGTTGTTTTTGCTCTGGTGTGAGCAAACGGGGCACCCATTTGAAAATAGCCATTTCAGACCCAAACTTTAGTTTCTCTGAAGGACTGGATCAGCTGCTTTCTTGTAGACCGTAGGCAGATAGTACGATTGTGGGGTGTTCAGTCGTCTGACTTCATACCGACCTCTGGGATACCCTAGGGGTCTAACCTCACTCAAGTTTCTGTATGGTCTACTGCACGACACCATTGATTGTCTTCCTCTTTAGTTTGGGTCTTCGAGGTCCAAGGCAGAGTTCCCGTTCTGTAGAATTATGCCATTTTGACACCCTGAGGTGTAATTCATTGCAGTCACCTATTTGGATCATGCAATCCATGTTCAATTGGATTGCTGGTATCTGTGACATTCACTTTGATTCTGTATCAACCATAATTGCGAGTTATTTGCGAAAGTTGAATTGAGTCAGGTAGGTCTATGATTCTATAATTTTAGTCACCTATTTTTGTAATTTACATATGGAGCCATTATCTTGTTAATTTTTGGTCAATGCGTCTATGGATTTGTAGATTTGCTTGATTTGAGTTTTGTTTTCACTTTATCTTTCCTTAAGGTTGTTTTGTATACATTTTTTTCACATTGTTATAGGCGCTGTTGGACTGATAACTCTATTTGTTTAAATATTGATTGGTTTTCTGTAATTGGGTAATGCCCTGTTGTTGAAAATAAAGAACTTATCATAACGTCCTAATGCGATTGTCCATGATAATTTTTGCAATATTTTCCGGAATAACTGCTTCAATTGACAAACCAGGGTGTCCCTACGGCCACCTTTTGAATCGGCCAACCATGGTTACTTTCTTGACGAATGTGGGAATGGTTTAGTTTTCCCCCAAATTGGACGTTCCTGGTTTTAGACATAATTTGGTCTCTCAGTCCTGTTGTGGTCCTTGTTTTTTTTCTTCACCGTATTGATTTTAAGGTTGCCTTGCCCTGATGGAGCCAAATTGCAGAAACGCGTGTCGGCAAGTAGCATCTCCTCATTTTTGTTTTCATTTTGTGGAAATTCTTCGATCATTTTTCTATATTTACAATATCGTCATCAAATACATGTGGTGTTTCAACATCTAAGTTCAATGATCTGATATTTGTAGGCTTATTAGTAACAACTTGTCGATTCAGGTAACTGCACAGTGACAAGTCTAATTGGTGAATTATCCTATATCTGACCTACTGGTAGACATTGTTGAATTAACTGTAGTTTGTAGGCATGCAGCATGTTAAACTTTAATGATAATTCGCTGAAAAGTGCCTGTTAAGTCCAATTCTGTTGCCCGATGGCGAATTGACGTCTCTGACCTTTCTGTCACCTATCGTGCTGTTTTGTTCTAACTTACCCCCACGAATTCTTATGGAGTACGCCAATTATTCAATTGACTATAGAATGACATTTCCCATGAAAGTTCAATATAATTATAAGATTTAGTTAAGAATTTCAATAGAGTGGTATAAAAAACGTATGCAATTTAACCTAAGTAATCTAGGGTTAAAATTAAAATAAAAATGGAAAGGGTAATCCTGTATAGGACTTCAATGTACCTTCCAATTGTGGTTAGGCTTTGTGATAGATGAGAAGAATATTAGCCGTGAAGATTCTTCAAAAATAATTTATGGAGGTTTTGTTCAATCTTCTGACTAAGAGATGATTTTTTATTCAGTTTGCATCGTATTGGATCATTTGATCTCAACGACTGCTGCTACTAAGACTGAATATATATATATATATATCGCCACTGTCATTTTCTGCACGCAGTTGGCCTTGAATTTGTGATCTCTGACCAGAAAAATCCTTGTTGAATGGATGTTTTCAAAAATCTTTTTCTTCACAGTTTATGTGGCATCAATATCCACTTCTTCTAATTGATGTTTTCTTTTTTTGCGTTCCTGTTCGTTGAGAATAGAATGAACTTGAAGTGGCTGAGCCTGAATGAAAAGATGCCAGATATCTTTCAAATCAGACTGATTTTCATGAATATTGGGGTGTCATCTTTACTAAAAGGTATTTATAGAAGGAAAACTGTTGAATCATTCAAAAGCTGTGTTGCAATAGAGATAAATGATGTAGGCACAAAAAATTGACATTGACAGTCACGTATGAGTTTTCAGTAGATTAGAAATAGTTGCTCAATTTTCCTAATACAGTATTCGGGGAAAAATTATGGCATCATTGAAATACTCTGCCACCATGATGTATTCAAGAAAATCAGTCGTTTGTTGAGTTTTCAAATTGATATTCTGAAACAATTAGAGAAAATCTGGCTTCTTTTCATTTTGTTTCAGGTTCCGAGCATGATGGAACTGCACGTGGATTTAAGCTCTCTTGCTCATTCTCTAATTCGGATGGGGATGTATCAGCTTCCTTCATGGCAAAATGTGCATGAAGGCGTGTTCTTTATTGACAGTGGCAAGGATTGAAATGACCTAGGGCGAAAAAAACTATTATGTTGGTTTGGATGGGGATCAGTGCAAATGTTATGCCATGTGAGATGCTTCTTTTCGAAAAGTCAAATATATTTTATCTAAAATTCCGCTAGTTCTATTGTATCAAATCAGTTTCATATAGTGTAACTTAATAATCAATATGGCTTCATATTTAAAATTGGCGACACAATGAAGCTTCAGTCAATGTGGATTATTTATAGATACCTAATAATTTATAATTAGCATAAAGTCTTCAAATAATGTAAAAATTGTTGACCAAATTAGGGAAAGTTATTTGTTTTATTGTCAGTTTGATTTTTGTTATTCTTTATCTGTATCGATCTACTTAATCGATTTCTGATGATAAATATTTATTTCTTCTCGGGAATATATATATATAAATATATATTTATGACATCTTCCAAGTAGATCTGAAGTAATGTTTGACATTGAACCTTACAAGTTATTGAAATACAGGTTTCTCAACCATATTCCATTGTTTTATTTCTTCGTTTCGTTATTCGATCCATCAAAATCCACACTTTTCATTTTGAATTGAACTGAAACCTGTAGTTTCAGTCAACAACTGTATGCTTTTTTTTTTGTTCTCCCCATTGATCTGGCCTGGTTCAACAAGCCTACATTCATCTGTAGTGGCTATGTGTCAGTTGGGTCAGATGCAGGGAACACTGACCCATGATTAAATATTTTGTGCACCACCTTACCGAATGGGTTGTACCTACAAATAAAAACATGTGAATATCTATTACCTCTATGCTGCATTGCAATTTCTGTGGAAGAAGAACCATGACATGTGAGAATATTTTTTGTACCATCTCCAAATTGATGATGCCCATCTCAGAAATTTTAATATGGTTGATCGAAAGAGCCAGGTGCTTTCCCATTAGAGAGCAAACCATCAGTACTCTGGCATCTGGCGGATTTTGCTGAAAGATGATTTCTCAGCAATATCATAAATACAAGAGTGCTACTTCTTCATGAAAACCTCTGCTTATCAATAGCTTTAGGCTTATACAAGAAGAACCACTGCTAACTTGAATGAATGAATATAATTTGTGACCTCACCCATGGGGTATACCTTCAAATTATCCTCACCAAGACAATATATTTATTCCTATCCGTTGGACTTGTAGAATGGTTGAAATCAAATCCAGATCTAGACTAACTAACTCTTAGGCGGACATATTTTTAAATATAGAAACAGATAACAAGATGTCAAATTTGAACAAATATGCAAAGAATGTTCTCTTTTTTTTTTTTGTTCCCTACAGTGAAATTTCCTTTTGTCATTAAAGTTCTAAAATGTTGAGATTTTTATTTTCACTACAACATATTCGTTATTTTCATTTGAGGATTTTTCTAGCCTTTTTGTAGCTGTCTCCAAAGATGCTCTGTCTGATGTAAATTTTTATTGTTTATATTTATTCTGGAGTATTCAACTAGAAGACTGCTTCTATATCCATCTATCTCTGTTTGTCTTCTCCCGAAACTGCGTAGTTTAAGTCCTGGGCAGAAATTTCATGACAATTTTTCATTCTGCATGAATTATTAAGCTATTGATTTGATAGCTGAAGCTTATCATTCTCAAAAAAGTGTGATTGAGTCTGCAACTCTTTGGATTTATCAGTTATTGAAACGGTATATAATAGATGTAAGACTTACCCAAATAGAATGTGATTATGTTAATTCTTTGCATGCGTAAAGATTGAGATTTTGTTGATTGATAAAAAGTCCTTTTGATTAATTAAAATTTATCTCATCAGTTATCCAACCTACGGAAAGGATGATTGGTAAGTAGATATATATCTACTTGATTGAACAAATGTAGTTTTCACTAAACGTCCGGTTCACTTGACTGACTCAACAACACTGACATGAGTCAGTTTTATTGTACTTGATTTATATCTTTCCTTTTCAACCGTTTCAAACATCTCATTTATTATCGAATTTTCATTGTTACTCATTTTGTTTGGTTTTCCACATACTAAAAGTCGACAAAAACACGTTATGCTTTCTCGAACCATTGTATTGAAAACTAACAGAAACATATATGCATAATTGATTACTTGATATAACTGGAATAAACCGGTTAGGCTGCAAGAATTGCTAGTGTACGTCATTGTTATAACCTCTTTTCGAAGAGATCAAAAATGATGACACAGGGTTTTTCAGCTGTTTGCAATGTATATAAAAACCAATTGATACATGCACCCTAAGAGTTCCTGTTGTTGCCATAAATATCTTTGTGCTTTATATAATAGAGTAATCTAAGGCCTGTAGAAATATTTCACAATAACTATGTATATGAATCTAGTTCAATTAATCATCGTGTATATGTGTTAAGTCTTACAATTTATCTTATGTTTCAAATTGAATAGTTATACATCTTTTAAGTGGAAAAAAAATTGTTTTTCAGGCAGTCTTCACCCTACTCGAATGCACAATCAAACAACACAGGAAACTACATAATGCTACAACAAGCAAATACAAGACTCGCTGGTTATCATGCTGGGGCCCCGCAATTGAATAAATATCCGCCACCATTGGCTCGACATATGAACGGTGGAATCAATTCTGGGTATGAAATTTTAAATCAAAAATTCACATTTTGAACATCATCAACAATTTGAGAAAAGATATTTCGAACACACTAAACTCAATATCCATAATGGTGAACTGAGGTTATAATCTATTCTTGAAGGCAATGACGTAATGGCCTTGTCATCAATAATTTTCCAATGCTGGTGGTTATGCACTGTATGCAAGTTTCAACCATGTTAATTTTTTCAATACATGAGGCAAAGCTCAGTGGTTGAGAGCTTTGTTGTGGGTTCAAACCTGAGCTAGGAAAGAAAGTTTTAAGCTTGAACTAAGTCGTTCACTGTTGCTCTTAAGTTAATAGTGCTGTTTCTAAGGTGAGATGCGTACACAAAACACACTGGTTAACCTAATTGGCATAAGCTGAAAGCTTCAGAGTGGTAAAATATCTTTATATATCCGGTATGAAATGAGCGTTTTTTTTTGTGAAAATAAAACATTAATTATTAATGGGAAGGTAAAAAACATTTCATTCAAAGTATTGGCCATTGTTTTCTACATATTTTGACCACCTTTCTGGCAATTTGTGGATACCACGCCAATAAAATTGTTCGTCTTTTAAAGCAAACCAACGAGACACCCAATTTTCGGCCTCCTCATAGGAATCAAAGTGCTGCTCAGCCAATGCGTGTCCCATCTATGAAAATAAATGGTAGTCAGAAGGAGGCAGGTCTGATGAATACGGCGGGTGGGGTAGCAGCTCCCAGCCAAATGTTTTGATTGTATCCTGAACCGGTTTTGCTTTGTGTTCAAGTGGATTGTTATGGAGCAAAATTAACTTGCTGTGTCTTCTGGCCCATTCTGGTCGTTTCTAGATCAATGCATGGTTCAAATTGATCATTTGTTGTCGGTAGCAGCGATCACTTTTAACGATCTCATCAGGTTTTAGGAGCTCGTGGTACACCACACCTTTCTAGTCCCACCAAACACATTGTCTTCCTGCCGAATCGATCTGCTTTTGCAGTCGATGTTGATGGTTGTCCCGGATTAACCCATGATTTTTTCCGTCTATGATTCTTAAAATAAATCCATTTTTGATCGTCAATAACAATCCAATGCAGAACCGATTTTTTTTCGTGTCTTTGAAGCAAAATTTCCCAAGTGCACCCATTTCCTCACTTTTGAATCTTTCCCATAGCTTTTAAACGGTCAGAAATTGTTTGTTGTGCAACATTTAACATTTCTGCCATTTGCTTTTGATTCGAAGTGTCATCTCCATCCAATATCGTTTGCAATTCGGCGTCTTCAAACTTTCTTCCATCCAATATTGTTTGCAATTCGGCGTCTTCAAACTTTCTTCCATCCAATATTGTTTGCAATTCGGCGTCTTCAAACTTTCTTCCATCCAATATCGTTTGCAATTCGGCGTCTTCAAACTTTCTTGGTGGTCTTCCACGTTTTTCATTTCTCACATCAAAATCATTATTTCTGAACTGTTGAAACCATCTTTTGTATGTTGTTTCGGAAAGAGCATGATCACCATATGCCTCAACATCATTCGATGCGATTCTGCAGCTATTTTCTTCAAATGAAAACAAAAAAATTAATGCTTTCCGCAAATCATCACTTTCTGGTACAAAATTCGACAAACAAATGAACACGATGAAAAAATATGATGTTGCCTGTGCAATGACTAGATGTATACTAAATATGTTTCACTGATGTCATAGCAAACAAACAAAGTAAAAAATAAAGGCTCATTGACAACAAATGTTCCCTATCGAGACATTTGTATATTGACGCTCGCTTCATACCGGTATGCCTGGTAGTTAGGTCAGTCAGTATAAACATTAAGCAACAAGTTCAATTCTTCGAAATTAAATAATGCACATTGGATGGTCAAAATCCCCACCAGACATTTTATGAAACGACGCCATTTGAGCTTTCAAACTGAATAGATTATAGCTGTATTCAGGAATCATTTGAAGTGAAACTTCTTAGTTAGCTAGCGTTTTCAGTTATTGTGGTATGCGTATATACTTTTCTTAACGAAAATATAAATAGAACTCATCCTTACTGTCAGGATGAAAATTAACAATAACCCATTTCAAAAGTAACCATTACATTTACCTCCATAAATATCTTTTTAGTGGTGCTGATAAAAATTCCACCGTGGAAAAATCTCTAGGAGTGAAGCGTTCAAGAACAACTTCAAAACCGGTTAGCACCTCGCAAAGAGCAAAAACAGCAGCAAAGTGAATAAGACAACGGACAATGCAAGATGGTGTAGGAACAATTTTTTCAGAAGTTGAGCAAGCTACAAAGAGAATAAAAATCGATAATTTAGTTTCTAATTGAAAATTCTGCAGTACAAAAAAAAAATTTAATGTTTATAGTTTTTTAGTGTACATAGATATTGACAAAATACGTTAAATTCTAATTGTTTCACAATCCTGAAAAAGTAAGAAGTTTCACTTCTCGTGTAAGTAACAACTTTAAATGATGATAATTTTCTATTTAATGAATAAATCAGACTCAATCATATACTCAAAATAAATTCCATATATTATTCAATAAATATGAAAGTTTCATGCAAATCAGTTTACTCAGAAATTCCATTCTCACTTTGAATTGAAAAATTCGGTATAATGGAGGTTGTAATGTTTTATTCCTTTTACAGAGAAATGCAGAATAGTTACGTAGTAACTAGTAGTCAGAATCAAATGATGAATCAACAGACTACACATCAGTCAACAAGATCAGACTCTGGTATTGGTGAAGACAGAAATGATATGTCTAATGGAAGAATGAATTTGAATAACTGTACAAGGAAACTGCAAACAATTCCAGATCCTCCTACAAGCGGAAATCATGTGCCATATCAGTTGCAAAAAGCGGTGATAGAGAACAAGATGATACCGTGCATAAATATGAAACCTTTCGTTTTTACGGACCTTTTAGTCACTTTGCCTGATCTGTGCTCGAACTTTTTCAACAATGTTCCAGTGCAATCCTGTCAGCAAGTGCTTGAAGTATTGAAAGTTGAACTATTCAAACCAAATGAGTGAGTATACAAAAGTTATTCTGTTTCATTGATCGCAATATATATTTCATTTGAGAAATTGCAAAGTCATACTGTTGAAGATTTTGGATTTTGAAAACGCCCCTTTCCTAGACCGCTTTTCGGCCTGTTCACCTATCCTTACGAGATTAAATATTGAGTTGAAGAAAAAGAAATCAATTATTTTGTCACCACTTGGCTTCACTGACCTATATCTCTGTTTGTATCTCTGTATTCGTCACATCTGGTTAAACTTTTTTTGTTTGAAAATAAGAATGTATGTTCTAGCCAAAACATATTTTGTTATTGTTGTGACTGAACGATTTAGTTGTGTATTAGAGCGTCAAAGATAGAGGTGAACAAAGAAAAAATTCGGTACATTTTACAAAAGGTATATGGCAAATGTATATAATATTTATGGCCTCAAATAATGTAACAGCAAATCACGCGCAGGTTTGGTTTGGCCGATTCCGTTCCGGTAATTTTTATGTGAAACCAAGCACCGGAAGGCCTATCGTCAAGAATGTTGATAAATTCTTGGAGATAAATGGACGAGTTGTCAGAAAAAAAATTGATGGATCGTTTTCCATCTGCGATTCCTTGGCCAAACGGAACCAAATCGATCCATTTCTAAAGAGGCTGGTTCTGGGAACGAGAAATGGGCCACATACGACAATGTCGAGCAAAGAAGTTCATGGTCAAAGGCTGGTGAAGCGACTCTGAGGGTGACCAAACAAGTTTAGCTGTGTGTTTGATTAGCTACTCCCAAACGCTTAATTCGGATCTCTACTGGCAGCAATTAGACCGATTAAATTGATCAGAAGAGACTAGAATTAGCAAATAGGAAACGTATCGTATTCCATCAGGACAACGCCAGGCTTCACACGTCTTTGATGACCCGCCAGCAGCTTCGGGACCTTATGCATCCGCCTCATAGTCCAGTTCTGACACTAAGCGATTATCATTTATTTTTGTCCATGTCTAACGTTCTTGATGGTGTAAAATTGTCCTCAAAAGAAGATTGTGAAAATGCTTACCTCATTTTTTTTCTAGTATCGACAAGACGTTTTGGGAACGAAGCATAAGGAAATTACCTTCTAAATGGCAACAAGTAACTGAAAGAACGGTCGCATATTTGAGCATTAACGAACGATTATAACTGTTAAATATAGCCCCAAAATTAAAGTAAAAATAATGGATTTCGTTTTCCCCAACCTAATATGTAGGGATAAAAGAACTTCATTTTTATAGCTGCAAAATTCATGAGATTATCAATGTTGAAAATACAGATTAATTCAAATTTTACTGAAGTCGTAGAAAAGGTAGAGAATTCAACTTGCAGTCATAAGACAACTGTTTTTATGAAGTCCGCATAGTTCGTGTTGTAAAATTGAAATTGCCTGAGTTTTTTTTTTTTTCAGTTCTCAAATGCAAGTGTTGATGGATAATGGAAAATGCCAAAGTATGAATGAGACGATTCCACTAGTGCAAGTTCGAAATGTGATTGATTTTATGCCTCAGTTGAAGTATATGTTGGGTGGAATGTTGCAGTCTGACTTGGGAGCCAAAAGACCGAGGAACAGCTAGGGCTGGGAGCCATTGTGGGGCTACAATTTTTACAACATGTAATAACACCGCCTCACAAATATGGATAATCACGAATATAAAAATTGTTCCTAAACTTTGAATTAATGAGACAAACTGGAAGAACAACATAAAGTGTAAAGAACAAAGTGCGAATAATTTGTTCCTTATTAGAAGAAGATGAGTCCCAACAAATGTTATTTTATTTTCACTTTTGGATATCATCATTCATTTCATATCCATAAATTTATTTATTACCTACTTCTACCTGTGATCAGGCATTTCAGACTTCTAGTCAATCTTTCAATGCACCACCATTACTCAAAAGTGTTAGCTTATCTATCTTCTTCCCTATATAAATATTTATTTATTTCAATAATAAAAATTGTAAAATTGCTAGATAGTTGAATCAGTGTAAAATGTCCAGGGTAGGGGATGTAATTTAGTGACATTTTATTCTGGAAAATAGATTATCATTAATGGTATAATTATTTTTTGTACTTTCCAAACATTTTATACAAAGAATGTTGAAAATCAATTGGGTTTCTTATTTACACTTGGGGAATTGTTGTCTGATCTTCCAACTGTCGTTTTAGTTAATTATTGACACAAATGATCACTAACTTAATAGTACATATATTGTTAATATCTTCATTCTCCTGCCTGTGATATTTAGATGACAGTATTTCAGGAAATTGTATATTTCGGTTATTTATTAATCTGGCATCTACTTGCACTTGAATTTATTAGACGTACATAAAAGATTTCAGGAAATAAGTTGTAATATATATATGGTTTGTACAAACTGTTAATAAAATCATTTTCTATAATTTTTGTATTATATTTCTGAATGTTTGTAATTGATTCATCTCATTCTTATTTTAGTTGATACAGTTAGATCTTAATGTTACTCAGCATTATATTTGTAAATAGTCATCATTATTCAAATAAATAAACCTTTATAAGTTCTATTACTTGGTGGTTTTACTACTTGTGTTTATTATCGATATTTCTACAGGGTGCGACGGAGAGAACGGACGGTTTCGAAAAAATCAGAAAATAGTGGATTAATTGAAAGAATCGGGTTCGCAAAGAAATAGCCTTAGGATATCCCTATACGAAAAAAAACGCATGTTGATAAATCAGGGTACCAAATAAGCCAGTGAACATCGCCTAACCTGGTAATAATGTCCTTTGATGCTCTGGCTGTATGAGAAAAAGAAGTTTGTTTCAATTTAAACGTAGCACCCTCAGTTCACAATAACAGCATGACCATTACCGTCTTCGAAGATGCAAGTTTGCGATAAAGCGCACCACACTTTTGAGCCGTGCAGAAATCTTTTATTCAACTGTTGAGGATTTTAATAACGGTTATTTTGCTGACGAAAGTGAGTTGCACCACGCCTGCGTAGTGATTCAACAGTGTTTCAAACAGTCTATTCCGATTAATGTTGAAGGGGCGACGAAACTCGCGTTGTGACTCATTATTTCGGACATTCCTTAACATCAATTATTTACATCGATAACAGAACAGTTTATTGTAAGTCATTTTCGAAGCTGAAGTTTATCAAAATATACTTAAGGAATTATATAACAGTATAGATACCAACCAGTAGTCGCACTCCGTGGATTTTCTTACACCAAGTCTGACTCGCGCATGTCGCAGGGATTCTAACCTCATATTTTGGTCCTTGTTCATTGTTTTCATCAAGAATTCTAAGATGTCTGGAATAATGTCATTATTATTATTTTAGACATCTTAAATAATTCCTTTGTATAATTAATTCGTTTAATATTTAGAAGAATCTATTTAAAATTCAAAGAAAAAGTTGAAGAAAAAATTACAACCTAACCTATAATTTAGTGGAATATCTTTGAGTCAAAATCTACCATGAACCAACAAAGTTCATTTATTTAATCATTTATTTTCATTCCAGTAAGTATTCTGTTTCAATTTTGTGTTATTTTCAAATAAATTCCAAAATTATTCACAATTGTAGCGTATACAACTGCAAAAACAATAATTTAAATAATCCCAAACTTTCTTTTTTCTCAATACCATTAGACACCGACAGGTGAGTGATACATATAGTATTGTAGAAAATGTTGTTTATTGAAAGCTCCGTTATTTGAGTACTGCTTTATTCAATTAGTTGAGATATCAGGAACCAATGGAATTTCAGAAGGTTTACGCCTACTGTCGTCATTTCTTTACGATTAGTTGAGATATCAGGAACCAATGGAATTTTAGCAGATTTACGCCTACAGCAGGCTTAGTATAGTCGTCATTTCTTTACGATTGGTTGAGATATTAGGAACCAATGGAATTTCAAGAGGTTTACGTCTACTGCATGCGTATGCAGAAGAGTGAATTTTTTTTAGAAAAATATTTGTCTGTGTATCTATATGATAAGAGTTTTTCACGCTAAGTATTCGAATGGAAATGATCTAAACCTCGCCCCCACCTTTCCCCGCTTTTCACTCAAGATCAGTTCAGGTCCCTCGCTAAAACTTGCCACTAATTCTAGAATTCCATAATCAAATTTCTCTTTTCATAAATTGAATATAGTAAAAAATAGTATCAGTTCAAACTGAATCATCAGTGAATTCATTGAAAAAAATTGTTCGAAACAATTCAATATAAAAATAAAGTTATTTTTCATGGACTCGAAGATTAATGTTTCAGTGAAATTTAAGTATTAAGGATTTTATATTAAACACATTCGATGCTTTCAACCACCAACTACTTATTTTTCCATATACGTACTCTTCAACTCAATCTTCGTTGAGAAAAATTTTTTAATGGGTCATTTCACTTACAAACCTAAGGTACCTATGAGTTTTAACACAATTCAAGAAGTTTCAGAGGCTGTTCCGGAGTAAACTATTGAGTAAATTTCATCACTAATTACTGTTTTTTTCAAAGTGTATTAAAACCACGATAAAACAATATATCTTTTATTGAATGCGTTCTGTTAATGAGGAAATGTGATTACATTATGAGCGGAGTCATAATTTTATATGAATATAGACTAAGCAATAGTCCATACACTCTAAATATATATTTAATATTTAAGTTTTCAGATATCGCAAATAACCTTGTCTAATCAATTTTTAAATTCGCGGTCGATAAGATTAGATGCGCAGGGAGGAATGCGCGAGTTTCCTTTGGTGTAAGCATAGACGTTATATATAATATATATAAGATGTCTAAAATCAAAGATTAACTTACAAAGATGGAGCACTCCGGCCTTTTTCTCGTCAACGATTCAATGACCTTGAGAATTCTATCGTTGAAAAAAGGGGCGGGACTAATAAGAGAAGGATATATCTCTCTCTTTTCTCCAAATTCGAATTTAAACCGCGAAACAATTCACCGGGTATTTCTGAAAATCATAGCAGATCCTTAATTAAATCAAAACCTTTGAATTAAATGGCATGTTTTATAAAACTTGTCTATGAATTCTTTTCCCTCCATTCGAAAATTTTTAATGATAGTGTGATATATGGAGTAAAAGTTATCGCTGATTTTGTATAGAAAATTTAGAATTTCATTCCGCACGGGTTTTCATATTTGGATTAAGCTTTTTCATAGCTCTGCAGAGAAGTCTGGTTTGTAGATAAAATGAGTGAAACCAAGGGAAGATGTTCAGTTAAGTACTGTTCGAATGTTTCGGGTGTGAGATTCTTTAGATTTCCCAGTTCAGATGACCCTTCTGCGACAATTCTGAGGAAACAGGATTTGCAGTGATAACTTCGAACCTTATTTAATGACTGGCCGCTACTTAAATAAAACGGCTGTTCCTACTTTGAACCTGTTTAAGAGACCGAAAAGCTTTGATATAGGTACACAAACCGATAGAATAGGAATCGATAAGGGAACTCAAACATGTTCCACAATAATGGTAAACTGCAATGTGCAAACATCACAAAACATGAAAGCCGCTGCCACTACATCTCCTCATCAACTGCTAATCCAAAAGCTGAGAACTATCCCTTTTCATCATTCTTGCTCAGTTTCCCTACAAATATATGCTAAATTCGTTTTTAAAAATTAGAATTTTTTACATAATGAAGTATGCAAATCAAAATTTACAGAATGATGAATGTAACAAGAGGCAAAATATAAAAATTAGAAAGTTCAATATACGGCAGCACAAATGATGTTAAGTTAATATTTCTCAGTGTTTTCTTCCAAAAGTTACCGTTCAACTGGATATCAAGTTCAGGAATCTGATCCCTTTGTATGTATGAATATTTTTATAGAATAGGAAATTGCTCTTTTATGTTTTTTTTTTATGTTCTGAGAATGCTTAAGATGGAACCGAGATAATTATATAACAAAGATTGATAATGCTGAAGGAAACTTGACTACAAATTTTTAATGAATTTCTTTAACTTTTGATGTAACTATATGAAATGAATTATAAAGAAAATTTCCTTTTTATTTGTTGTCCTCTTGTTTTAGCCCATTATTTAGACATTCAATACATGAAAGTAAAATTATTGTCTAGAATTGGTAAAAATTTTGATCAGCAAAATTCACAAACTTTTATGATTACAATTATTCGTCAGCTTATTTTGTGTAACTTTGAAATTGGTGAAACAATTCATAAGACAGGAATTAACTTCTTCGTAAGAAGTTTGTCATCAATAATCAAAGGACTTCTAACTTGCAAACATAATATAATGGTTCCATTAAATTTTTTTTTCTACTCTTTGCTAAAATACTGGTGTGTGCACTTGTCAAATTTTGAATGGAAACGTCATTTTACTTTTTGGGACATGGCGACTGTTTAGTTTTATACTCACATGAGGGAGCCACAAGGCGATTCGTTCATAAATTTACATTACAAACGCTTGATATTTATTGAAATTTTAAATCAAATTAACCTCAAAAATGAAAGAAATTTATTTCATTCCCCTGAAAAATTAACTAGACAAATATTTCATGGATTTCACCGATTAACTTTCAAATAAAGATTCTTGTGATGCGAGTTCTGAACACGTAATGCTTTCAATTAGTAAGGTTTATCCATTTTTTTTCTAATACATTGAAGTATGATTTTTTCACTAATACATGGTCTCTTGCTCAAACATAAATGTTTTCAGTATTATTCTATAAAGATTTTACAAGCCTGATTTATGGTTAGTTGATGCTCATTTATGTATGTTTTATTAATTTCTGATCTCATCATTTTGGATAAGCAGGAAAAGGTTTGTAATATCAGTAGGAATGTTTTCTATTGGACTTGGGAAGGAATTATATGGGAGGTCCGGTTCAAAGTAGTTACTACAGGATTGCATGGGTGATTTGGGAGCTCTCTTTCAGTAATGATGAAAAAATATGTATTCATCATTCTCAAAAAGTTTTAATTCAACAAGTAAATAATTTCAATACATGTATATATAATATTCTTTTGAACTTTTGGCTCACAATATTTGGTTAGCAAACAATAAAGCATATAGAGCAAGGGTTAGTGCCATACAATTCGGCGTATGACATAAAAGCCTACGGAAAAAACCTCAGTAAAAAAACCTGGCTCCCGCCAAAGTGTGAAAGTACAAAAATAAGCTGAAATATAATTGAGGGACCTCTTTCTTCAAGAGTGGTCTTCTATTGATGGACACAGAGGCTTCTTCAAGTTGTCCACATCGAATCTGGAAATAAAAAGACAAAAGCAGAAAAAAGAACTGATTTGATCAATTATATCTATGAAAATAAGTGTTTGAAATGCGTATATCTTTTGAGAATTCTTGAAACGCACGCATAATATTTAGTTGTTACTTGATATAGAACAATTTCACTTGAGTCATTAAAAAAATCATTTCTACTCACATTTGGCACACTGAAAGTTCGTGAATTTTCATCCGCAGCACTGGACTGTCCACATAAAATACAAAAACGCATTATAAAAAATGGATAATCACTTTTCACACACTTTTATACAAAAATTCCGAATAACGCAATAAATGATTTATTCTAATCAGAAACTGACATTCGAATAAATTTGATTGGCGCTACCTGGCGGAGAGAAAATGAAAGAATCCCCATGTCGCCAAACCTGTAAAACAAAACCGGAGGAGTGCACACACCAGTATTTTAGACATCTTACTATATAATATATATATATAGTATATAATGTCTATGGGTGTAAGCGATTTAAGTTCAAAATACACGGAGTGCGACTACTGCTTGGTCCCTATGATTATATGACATTATGACAACTTCTGGACTAAACTCCTTTGTTGTTCTAAACATTGAGAACAAGAGAATAGAGCTTTACACTAATGTCTTCAAAAAAATTTGAAGTTGACTACTGAAAATATGTTACTATAGGCTACTATTGTGAAGTAATTGATATAATTATGATATCTATGATGTAATTAAAACATATGTGTTATAACGTCTTGTTTATTGATTTTGTCACACCTCATTTGCTCCTTTATATTGATTTTAAAGTGAATCTAGATCAGGTATATATTCCTTAGTGCAAGATAATAATATTTGTTGTCTAATGTTGTATAATGAATTTTACTCATTTAGTTTTCAACTGTGAAAATAACTTGAGATTCCGCTCGGACATATCCTTGCAATGTTGACCGCTAGCGACGTTCGTTATTTAGAGGTGACAGGTTTTTCATAGTTCGTTGGGTAGTACGTTTTAATATTTGAGATTGAATTATTCTTCTCACAACACTATCCCCTCTAAAAAATATAGACCTACGCCCATGTGGATGTATAGAAAAATAATTCAAGTTGTTACACTTGTATTTTTCTTTACAAGGAAGGCAGAGTATCCTCGAAAAATCAAATATCGATAAATATTTAATAAATTGTTATACCCCACTATTAAAAAAATACCTGTGGATTGACATATTGTACATCTATGGTCATAAGTGGCTGTCATGCCTAAAGGTCATGAACCTTGGTCATTGGTCATGTTTAACAATCAACAGAATTTACACAGCAAGATAAAAGGTCAAATTGGTTATTGACAGAAGCACTTAATTGTAAATAAAAATTAGTGTATAATTTTTTGTTTGAATTTGATATTGAAGGAACAAGTGAAATATTTTAAAGTATGGACCAACAGAGTATAAACAGTATGAATATGGAACAAAGTAAGTAAGTTGCATTTCAAAATGGCAATATTTTGAGTTGGGAATTTTAGTCGAGCTATGCGTTGTTTGTGGAGATAGAGCATCGGGTCGTCATTATGGGGCAATTAGTTGTGAAGGTTGTAAAGGATTTTTTAAGAGGTCTATCAGGAAACAACTTGGATACCAGTGTAGAGGAAATAAAAATTGTGAGGTCACTAAACACCACAGGAATAGATGTCAATACTGTAGGCTTCAGAAATGTTTGTCCTGTGGAATGCGAAGTGATTGTAAAATAAGTTATTCCAAAGTAGTACCACATTTAATACAAATTTTTTAGCTGTGCAACATGAAAGAAAACCAATTATTGATAAGAAGGACTTCAATAACTCATTCAGTAATTTCAACAATACATACCCATCAAACCCTAAGATATTCATAAAGAAAGATTTAAATTTTGAGAACACTAATTACCTTCCAAGCAATTTGAATACATGTGAATTAGGACTTCTTTTACAAAGGAGGATAGGTATTAAGTGCAGCAGTGGTTGTAATCTCAATGATAATAACTATCAATTTTCAGCAAATACAACAAATGAGTTGTCTTATAATCTATCCCCTAGTCAACCTAGTAATGACGAAGAATTATCTTCAGATAGTACGAATAATGGAAATGACTCTAATGATGCAGTAACACAAGCAAGAGATAAACAGTTGATTTCGAAAGCTCTGGAGTCAATGGCTAGAATGCAATATTTAGAGAGTGATTTGAGTTCAGTTCATGAGGATCGATGTTTGGAATATGAGGGTCCCATATTACAAGAACAACATGTTGCCTTTAACTTGCAGATACCTGATACAGTGCCTTCTTACCTTAATATTCATTATATTTGTGAAAGTGGTTCGAGATTGCTGTTTTTATCCATACATTGGGTTAAAAGTATCCCAGCCTTTCAAAATCTGAGGTGAGATAATGTTCCATGTAAACGGTAACAATTCAAAATATTTATTTCAGCTTGGAAGCCCAGATATCCCTGCTGAAAAACAGCTGGGCTGAGCTGTTTGTTCTTGGTTTAGCACAATGTTCTCACATGTTATCACTCACAACAATCTTATCAGCTTTAATTAGTCATCTTCATGCATCAATTGCTCAAGACAGAATGCCAGCAAATAAAGTGAAACAAGTAACAGATCATATTCTAAAACTCCAAGTCTATGTTAGTGCAATGACTAGACTGAATGTCAACGACCATGAATATGCCTATTTGAAAATAATAACCTTATTTTCACCTGATCAGCCTGATGTGTTCTTGAGGAAGCAGCTTGAAAGTGTGCAAGAGAAAGCTTGTCAGTCTTTCAAAAATTACTTAACTGCCAGTTATCCAGAAGACAACAATAGATTCATCAGGTATATATTCTTTACTGTTAATAAAATATGAAACATTAATTGGTTTTGTTGCCGTGGATATAACACTCCATAAATAAATATATTTTATATTTATGGATTATAAAAACATCAATGATCCCTGTTGATTGGATACATTTTTTGAGCTTTTGTTATAACAACAATTTGTACTCAAACGAATAAAGTAACTTTAGTTAGCTTCAATAATTTTGAATAACTTTAACCTCATGTTCAGTAAAATCGTAGTCAAAGAAATATTACGTGACAATCCCCTCGTTTGCTCATTGTTCTAAAATTTAAAAATTTGTGTCATTCTCATTGCTTCAACTCTATTGATGTTACCCTCTTTTTGCATCGTCGTCAGTCTGTATCTGTAGTAGTAATAATTTGTCCCTACTCCCTATCGTGTCATGAACGCCTCGCCTCATTTGAAATGGTACACCATATTGCTGCAGTACAAAGATCAGGTGCCTCTCACAAACCCAATTTTAATACTTGCACTACCTATTACTGTTGTTGTTACTAGAGCAGTTAACAATAATCACATCCATATTCTAACATTTTTTATAATTTCCTCTCAATGTTTGCATATCTTATTGCAAAGATAAAGGTATAAAATAAGTTTGAACATTAAAACGAGAGCTAGTTCATAAACATATTCGAAATTTATAAACATAGAAATCCAGAGTGATGTCCAGGGCAATAAAAAAAAGAATTTTTTGAGAGCTGTGTAATTTTTTATTATTTTTCAGGCTGATACTGAGATTATCACCCTTGAGGGGTCTCAACTCCTCCATCCTAGAGGATTTGTTTTTCTCAGGTTTGCTTGGACAAGTACAAATAAACAGTGTGATACCATACATTTTGAGGATGGGTTGCAACCCAGCTTCAGGGAGTGGACAAGTGAAATCAGAACAAATCGAATAGTTTTTTTAATTTTATGATTTGGGATCGAGTATTGTCAGTATGATGGAAGTATCTGTTTATTTTGAATCTTTAATTCATAATTTATGGTCTAAATAAGAAGTAAAATAGTATCATCTATGTTGTGTGACGTATCGTAAGATTAAATTATAGGAATTGCTGGGAAACATGTAAAAACCAAAGTGTTGAATTCTGACCTGAAAGGTTTCCAAGTGCAATTCCTGGAATAACACAAAACTACTTAATATTTTTAGATTGGAATTTTATAAATATTTTTTATTATTTATTGGTTATTTATTTTTATATGTGATCATGTGGAACTTCATCAAAATATATGTATAATGAAAGATATTTTAATTTTACTGAACCAACTCTAAAGTTGTCAATCTAGATATTTGGAGATATTAGTATTTGTTTATAAAAAAATTGTTGCTGAAATGCAGAGGATCACTTTAGAGTAAAGCCACAGTTACAGCCCACTGGTCGCCCAGATTGAACGCTATGGCTATTTACGGGCAAACTAACCACATTGGTCGTTTTTTGTTATACAGTTATACGTACATGTATAATAATTGTTAATAAATGAAAGAAAATGAATCTTGTATTGAATTTATTTAATGTCTTCAATTATGTATTGAGTGCAATAACAAAGAAATGTCCGCCTCTGTTAACCTTAGAAATGCAACCCGTTTGGCCACACGATACCTTTGAGTAGTTCAAGCGTTTCTGATTTATTTGCATACACTTTGCTTTTCAGAAATCCCCACAAAGAGTTCAAATCGAATTGTAATCCTGGATGTATGCGATCTGTTGATCATTTTAATCAAACCCAAAGCATACAGGTGTGGGTATCACGATATCGCTCCCCATTCCGTTTTCGTCTTCAAGAAACTAAGATCTTATGATTATTTCTGACCAAACTGTCGTCATATTTATTGGATGTAAAGGTGACTAATTTGATCTATGCCTAGTCACTCATGATTTTTTCATGAAAATCGGGGATGTCATGGGTAAGCCAGAACATCCTATTGGCATAATCCGTGTCAACTGAATCTTAAAGCTTCAGCTCCTTCTACCAATTTTCTTTTATAGAGTCAAACCTGGTGCATCGGAGCGGTAATTTCAGTCCGGAGAAGGGAAAAAAGTAGCACGGAGCTAGATCAAGCGAATAAGGTGGCTTGTCAATGGTATTTATCAGGTGTTCGGTCTTACAATCGTGAGTAGTGGCTCGATGAGATGGTACGTATCATGCAAAATAAAGGAATTGTTATGCCACAAATCCTACAGTCTACGGAAAATATCTTAACGCAAATGTCTCAAAACGATTAAATAGAAGTCCTTATTGAACTTGCGCAACAAATTCATGATGAACCACACCACGAAAATCGAAGAAAAGCATCGCCTTGATTTTCAAATGCTTTTTGCGAGGTTTTTTTAGTTTATTTTTTTCCACTCATTCAAAAGATTGTTGAAATGAAAATATTTTCAGGGCAGCCTGTTTTCAGATGAACTAGTAAAAATACTCGGAAGATTGAAGGCAAAGGTAATAATAACAGCACTAAACCACACATAAAAAAACAATTTATTAAATTTTCTCACTAAACATACCTTACAATACAATTTTATCCAACAACTGAACTAAAAATAGGAATGCATCAACTGAATTTCAAAATTTCTAAAAACAATAACAAAATATAAAAGTTGAAGTTCAAATAGCAACAATGCCATTCTCAATAAAAACTTCATAATAGTGCACAAGCGCATCATCTTTCTCTTCATAAACGTGTATCAATACAGGGTCTTCAGAAATTACTTTAACATATTTAGTTTCCTCTGAAAGGCCTTTAATATGGGTGGAAAGAACAATCTCTTGATCTGTTCTGAGTAATTTATAATCAATGGTGGCATCAACGAATCTGGCAGGAAAATGCAGCCATTCTGGTTTCATACTTTTCAAAGAAGAGGTCTTCACAATATCAAAGTTACCATAGTCAACATAAATAATGGATACATATCCGCATTGCTGTACATCCATTCTGATAATTTTTGCTCTATACCATTCCTGATCATCTTTGTAAAGACTTAGACAAGGCATGCCCACTTCAATATTGTCAGTATCAAGCGGCTCCACACTATCAACATTTTCTCTAATCGTTTTGATAAGATTTTCAAAATCTTCCTCTTTGGATAGATTGTCTGGATTATATAATGATACAGTTTTGTAATCATAGACATCGATTATATCCATTTTACTAGGCTCCTGCGGAAATTTAGCGTAAGTGTATAGTTTTATTTCATTCTCATTAGTAAGTGTTTCATCACTATCTTCTTCCTTAATCTCTTCTGTACTTAGTTTTTGTTCCTCACTTTCAAGTGTTTCTAATTCTGAATCTTTCTCCTCAACCAAAACCTCTTCCTTGATTTCTACTTGCTCACCTGTTTCAGGCTCTGCACTTATAATGGAAGGTGGAGCCAATTGGTCATGATCAGGCTTTTTAGATGTGGACCTGTACAGATTCGGACATTGTTTGACAATTTCATCATTTAAGCATACTCCGTTAATGTCAAAGACATCAGCAAGAGGTATTTCGGTATATGGGCCACTTCTTATGACGAACCTTGAATATTCGGCTGCTATGTTGATTAAGCAATCAACCTCCTCATCGGTCCATGAATCACTATCAGAACAAACATCATATAATTGAATTTTTTTCACCATCATGGGTATTTTAGGATACATAATCTTATTATAAATGTCGGTGATTTCAACAATGTGATCACTTCCAAAATCAATCATAAAAATTGATGCCTGTGTAGGACTAATTACTTTCAAGATTGTGCTGCGATAATAAAGATTATCGCAACGCACAGTCACCATCTGATTTTCTCGCATTATGAAAGGGTTATTTGGTATGGTTTTGAAGTATTCTTCCATGTTTTTTTCCATCTCTTTATAGCACTTTTGCATTTTTTCTTCTCTAATATATAAGTATCCTTTGTTTTCAGCGCAGGTGATGTAGCCGTAAAAATCATTCGCTTTGAAGTTTGAAGGTGGCAGCCATTCCTTGATTTTGACAGTCTCTATATCCATCTTTGCTGGAGTTATCACAGTTTCTTCTGAGTTTGTTTTGTTTTCAGTTTCTTCGGAAATCTGTTCTTGCGATTTTTTTCTTGTGATTTTTGGTAGAGGGTTATTTGTCCAAAATGCTAATCCAGCATTTACGACTTTCTTATCAATAGAATAATATTTCCGAAAAGATGGTTCTAGAGCTGCACCCTGTATAAGTTTGGAGTACCACAAGGTAACAGGTATCGATGATCTTGATTTGTCATCTTCTACTTTTTGTAGGAATATATCATTATGCTTTTTAAATAACATCTCGAACCATTCTAGCGAGAGGTGACTCCATTTACTGCTATCTCCAGCAGGTTTTACATTGAACATATGACATCTGAAAACTATATTTGGGAAGTTATCTTTGAAGTAGGGAAGTATAACTCTAAGGCTATCTGAAGTGACCCATAAGTTAGCTGGTTTGTCTATAAGATCAACGCAATATTTATTATCATCAACTGACCGGATTATACCCCTGTAATACATATTATCTGTTTTATCGTATACAACCACTTTTTCGTTTTCTTGCCAATTATTTTTAACTGGAGAACGTTTTTGCGTTTTATAATGAATTTGTATCTCGTCGAGTAATTTATCATTTTCTTTCCTCATAGTCACGAAAGAAACATAGAAACTGAATGGGTTTTCAAATCGAATTATTTCAACTTGCTGGATACATTCATACTCAATGATATCTTCTTCTTCGTCAGTGTCATCTTTGATAAATAAAATATTACTTTCACTGTTTGAAGTTTCCTCTGTACGCAACCACTCTAGAGTATCAGTTAGTGTTCCTGTAGAATGGGCTAATTCTTTTTCCACTAGCAACGCGTTTATATTCAAATCGTAAGATTCTCCCGGTTTAAACAGAATCACTTCCAAGGGTTCATTGTTACTTACCAAGATCTTCATTTGTACATTTCTCTGAGCATACTGCGCCAAATAATCAATAACCTCTTTATTCCAAGTATCACTTGTCGTAGGATCGACATCAGCCAGTTTCATAGGAACAACAAGGCATTCAGATTTTTTGAAAATTTCAGCCAGTTTTCTTAAGCTTCTCCATGAAACTTGCAATTGTTGTCCTATATCAACAAGGAACACTTTAACCATGTTTTTATCACAAACTCGTAAAATTTTTGCTCGATGCCACTTTCCAAATGATTTACTTTTATGATATACTACGACAAAACTATTTTCGATCGGGACATGAATATCACAAGTAGTTTTATTGTAGTAGTCTTCCATTTGTTCTATTAAACTGTTGAATGAAGTCTCATACAATGTTTTTTGGAAGTAGATGTGCCACGGATCTGAAATATATCTGATAAACACTTTATATGAAGTTCCAACATCGAATACATCACTGTTGTCGTATAATCTGTTACTCTGAAGAGATTCTTGAATTGGTTGTGTTTTTTTTGGATCCATCCTCATTGCATCGCAACCAAATATCAATAGGTCAATTACCGAGCAAGTACCTGTAGAGGTGTTAATATTAAGTATGACAGTATTGATATTGTTTGAAACTTCCTTTATATACATAAGTAACTCTTTATTTACATCTAGCATCTTAGCTAGTTCGAAATGTGTATCCTTAGGCCACTCAAAATGAGATGGATTGTCTAGTTTACATTCAACAGCGAATGGTTTCTTCTTGGCAATACTAGAAGATATATACATCAAGCTATCCTTAGAAACTATAGATGTATTTCCGAAATCGATAAACTTAATTCTAAATCTTTCTTCAGACCCAATATCAAATTTTTCCATCACTCTCACTCTAGCCCATCTACCCAGCCTTTTCGCCAAGTACAACTCTTTCATTACAACTTCGTCAACTCCTACCGGTGTTTTCATTGCATGATTTTTCAATTCTTGCTCCAATTGTTTGAATCTATTATTATCATCTTTAAACTGAACATAAAACGATTCTAATGAATTAATGTGAGTTACAAATACTAACTGTTGCCTGAACCTATCCTGTTTAATTTCGGAATAATGTTTTGATTTCGAATTAGAACTCACTTCTGTGTTTAAAGAATTCTGGCTTTGAGCTCCTGTAATTATTGAATTTGTATTTTGACATTGCAGCTTTTTATAACAATTAGCTGCTTCAATTTCGGCTTCCTGATATTCCAAAGGTAATTCGTCTACTTCAATCAGTTTATAAGTAACTTCCTGAGACACCTCTAATTTGAAATACTTATCTAGTTCTTGAATTTCCTCAGCAACAACTAATTTAGGTTTTTCAGATATTTCATTCGATACCAAAACGGTAGGTAGATCTTTCTGTATTCTCAGAATATCTAAAAGCAATTTCATATTGAATTTAACATTTTTGCGTTCTTCTACAAAGTGTATCAATCTATCTAAAACTGCAATGTCTGACGAAATTGTCTGACTCAAACCACCTAAATTATCGTTACTGTTTCTCAAGAGCTTGGCTTCTTCCTGAAGTTGCTTCTCCACATAATGCAGGTGAGCGTGAACATCCGCAAAACGTTGTGCGATTTCCAGTTCTAACTCAGAAACCTAAAAAAAATGCAGTACTGAGATTAATGAAAACAAAATTATGCAATTGAGCAACATAACATCTTGATGTGAAGGTGTTTTCTACATAACATAGGCGGTTTGCATATTTGTATGTGGCGACCTGAGTGGCGAAAGTTTTCATCGATGAGTAGGTGTGGAAATTTCTGTTTTTTGTGACGTTGGAGAGTTTTTTTGAGTTGATTCTAACGGGTCATCCAAATGTGGCGCTTATATAATTTTTACACGTGACATATTTTCAAATGACATAAGCCATTTTGTTTTTGTTTTATTAGAAGGTAGTAGAGTTTTAACCATGGAGGGGTACACATTGCAACAACGCGTTTACATCATTCAAAGTCATTATGAAAATGGGCGTTCTTTAAAAAATACCCATTGCAAAATTCGGGATTTTTTGGAGTAAATAATCGGCCAAATCAATCTTCATTTCAAAGATTAGTGAAAAAATTCGAGGAAACTGGTTGTGTTACTGATAAACTATTATTTGGTTTTATATGTGGACAAGATATTTTGCAAAAGACCATGACTGATGTTATCTTAGTATTGCAGATGTATTACAAGACACAATATAGATATTAAACCAGTTTATGAGAATAACTGAAACTGGAATAAGATATTTCAAATGTTATTAGTGTAATAAAATTTTTAAATTGAAGTAATTTTCAATGAAACTTACATAGATATGTTATTGGGTCGAATAAATCTATTATGGAAGGAAAGCGTTTAAGCTTATTCTTGCAATTATTACTCTATTGCAAACCCAATTCTTGCTATTTCAAATTTTGCATTGGAATTTTAAATTATATACAATAATTTAATATTATGCAACTTATTGTTAATAGACCTAAATATACCTAGGTGAATATCTTTCACCTCCGCAACTAGAAAAATGAATTAAATCCAATACATATAATCTGTGAAAAAATATATTTCCAATTGGAAGAGTAGAAATTTAATGCGAAATTATTATATTTATAAGCATAACTTAAATACAATCTTTCATCAAAGAAACAATGTCTATTAAATTTGACAACTTTCCTTGCTTATAGTCTGGTTTTATATTGTCTGATTGGCCATCAAAAGATTCAATTGTCGGTTGAACTAAGGTTTCAATACTGATAAGTATCACCTGAAAGAGCTGATTAATATAAAACATACTAAAAATTGCTGGATATCGACTGACAATATTTATAGAACTCTGTAGAAATCAAGTTTTTTTGTCACATGTTGCTCTTCAACAGGGCAGAGTTCATTTTCACTTGCTTTAAAGGATGAGAAGTGAAATTGATGGAACTTCTTCTTATTAATTTAGAAATAATGAATATTGAATACATGACCAGCTTTCTTCCCAGTTCCTCATTTTCATAGAGAAATGATTGAAACTGATCTTCAGAAATCCGAAAAATGTTTTAACAATAATCTTTTTTATGTGCAAATTCACAAGAATATTCTAAAAACCCTGAAAAACTCCAGGGAATTCAATTTAAAAACTAATCTATCTACAATATTATCCCAGCAATTATGCCGAAAGTCGTCACCAGATGTCTCATTTCAAAAATATGCAAACAGCCTACATTCTCTAACTACCAGATGGCGCCACTAAAAAATACCCATATAACGTTACGAAATTGCCAACCTCCAAAAGATCACTATCAAAATTTCATGTCTATTGGTTTACTAATCATTGAGTTATCAGTTAGGTGTTTGTGATTAATACACAACATAAAATGGCGGATACGTGCAGCTAGTGTTTGAAAACTAATCAACGACGATTTTATTCAATGTTAAAACAGTAGTTCCTATTTATATCATACAAGGTATATTAATATCAGTGTGGAAGAGCTGGAGACAATCAGAAAATCCGGAGAAATCAGAAAATGGTTGTGTACTGGATGTTTATCAGACATAACCTCAAAATTTGAAATTTCAAATGTAAATAACCAGGAAAAGGAGAAACACAAACCGACACCAATGTAAATTTGAGTCAAAATCATAACAACAGTGCATACAAACATCAATTTAACTCTAGTGGAAGACAAACATTCTCGATGGACCCTGTACAACACAAGCATCATTGGTAGTGGAAGTGCAGAGAAAATGATAATAAAAGGGGTTCCATAGTATGGATATCTGTATATTTGCAAACTGGTTCTGACTTTGAAACCAGACATATTGGTAGAACATCTTAGAACAACTGGCTGCAACGGTCTCTCTTGTAAGAAAGAGACCCTCTGAATATTCATCTTTCAAACATACGGTTCCAGCAGAAAATTTTGAGACATCAAAAATCCAACCATATAGCCAAAAGATACCAGAGTGAATCATTTTTTATTCAGGCTCACGAAAAATACAGAGAAATCAAGAAGAAATTCATAATCGAAACATTCAGTCTTTTAATAATAGTTTACTTAGGTTAGAGCAATACATAAACAATCAAAAACCATGCTTTGTGGCACTGACAGAACATTGGTTAAGTGCAACTGAATTAGATTCATTTCATATAGATGGCTTTAAATTGGTGTCCAAATTCTGTAGATTAAAAGGTTGTCACGGTGCATCCGCCATTTATTGTAAAAGTGAGATCACTTGTACAGTGGGTGGTGGTGCATGGCCGTTCTTAGTTGGTGATTTGTCTTGTTAATTCCGATAACGAACAAGACTCGCCTGCTAACTAGGCGTATTAGACATCCTCATAGGACCCCGATCTCGGTCGGCGGGTTTTTACTCTCTGTGTACATTATATTCTTCTTAGAGGGACAGGCGGCTTCTAGCCACACGAGATTGAGCAATAACAGGTCTGTGATGCCCTTAGATGTTCTGGGCCTCACGCGCGCTACACTGAAGGAATCAGCGTGTCTTCCCTGGCCGAGAGGCCCGGGCAACCCGCTGAACCTGCTTCGTGCTAGGGATTGGGGCTTGCAATTGTTCCACATGAACGAGGAATTCCCAGTAAGCGGGAGTCATAAGCTCGCGTTGATTACGTCCCTGCCCTTTGTACACACCGCCCGTCGCTACTACCGATTGAATGATTTAGTGAGGTCTTCGGACCGGTACGCGGTGGCGTTTCGGCGTCACCGCTGTTGCAGGGATGATGACCAAACTTCATGGTTTAGAGGAAGTAAAAGCCGTAACAAGATTGAAATCTGAACATTGAAATATCTGAAAATCATCATAGGCAATCGCAACGTAAAGTTGCAAGAGATAGTTGACACTTGAAATTATCAGAAGGTAATGTTTAAACCATCAAACTGATTATTAAGAGGAAGGATAAAAAACTCAAGGTCATGACAGGTCTGTTATGTCATTGGTCAATCACTATCCTGAATCCTGGCTTAACATGTAGAATGTTGAAAAAGTAGCTTTATATGAAGTGATTAATCTCAGATCTAGACGACCCCCAAAAAAAGTACCCTTAACTCCTGAGCAAAAGAGACAAAGATCAGAATGGACAAAACATCTACTCTTTTAATTTGATCTCAGGTGTTTCAATACAATTTGGATAGTATTCTTTCAATTAATCACATTGTACACCAAAATAAATATCCTTTCTTGGATTGAAGTATTCTTGGTGAAATCAAAAAAATTTTTACCCTATTTATAGATATGGAGAGTAGAGGAAAACTTCAGATGGAACACAGGTAAGGTAAGATAAAGCCAAGTCAAAAATTCTATATAGATAGAGATCAATTATTCTGATAAGTTGATGAATTTAAAAACTCACATGGCAGAAATGAAACTTACCTCTGTACTATTTCCCCCTATCTTAGAAATTTTTTTTTGTGAGACTGCAAGTTGAGCTCTTGTCTTTTTTGCTTTTTCACAAGCTTCTATCAATTCCTGTTCTTCGGATTCAGAGAGACAGCCAAGAAAATTTTTAGAATGGCCCTCATGCTTTTTTATGAAGCAGTAACAGCAGCAGATTACCTTACAATCTTCACAAAATATATCTTGAACCATTTCATTATGCTCAGAACATTTATTGAGTTCAAGAGAGTTCTGAAAAACATAGATCTCAAACAGTTGAAAATTAAATTATTAAAATAATGGAACCTACATTTTCCAGTGGGACTCTCTTATGAGATGCCAGAAGCTTCCCACTGTTATGCAGTGCATCGTCACAGTCTTTACAATAAAGTCCACTGCAGTCGACACATGAAACATATCCAGTATTCTCACAATTACTGAAACCACATTTTTCATTAGGATTCAGACAGAACTTATCACTATCCAAACTTGTTTGACTTCTTGTATCTGCTGAAGTTAGAGCAATATTCGGAAAATCGATTACAGTCTTATTGAATCTTGAACTGACTATTTGTCCTAAGATATGGTGGTTGAAGTCGTATAAAGCTTTCTTATCATATTCTTTTTTAGAGCAAGTTGCACATTCAATATGATTTGTTGCCTTGAAACATTTATTGATGCACTCTTCACACACTGTATGTTTGCATGGTAATATTCTCGGAACTTTACCACTTAAGGTGTTGTTACTTATCGCATAATTATACAAATGTTTGCACTTCGGGCAAGTATATCTTCTAATTGTACCTGAATCACGAAGTGAAGATGACTCTGAAGAGACTGAGTTTGATCTGGGTAAACGATTGAAGTTATTTAATGTTTCTCGTCCATCTCTATCATGCCATTTTTTTTTTGATTCCCTTTTTTTTGAATGAGCAAATTGATGATTATCCCTATTTTCCGTACGAAAATATGGCGGGTATGGAGGTGTTTGATTATTTCTTACGGTAGAAGAAGGACCGGCACCTGAAAGTCCTCGACTTTGTCGACTATTCGAATAATATCTGTAATCCATTGTATCAAAACTCTTCTCCGGACATGGGCAAGGTGTTTCCCAGGAATGTAACTCAACAAATAGGACCTAGACGTAAAACAAAAATATCGACATCGATTAAAGATTATTCATTCATATTCTAATACGGCATCGCTTCCATTGGAAATTAATACTATCAAGTTTATTCCATAAAAAGTTATTGACACTGATACCGAGGCAAATGTGTAAGATGTCGGAATAACAAATTTTCCACAGAGTCCAAACAAACGGCACAGAAGCACGTTATAAAAACAAAAAAGTGATGATCGATTCAGGTTTTTTCGGATTTCAGGTTCAGACCATAGAAAAGGCCGCAGCATCCTAAACCAGTAGCGTACGAAAATATTGAAGTGTTTTCAAGGCATATTTCGCGAAGGGGGGAATTGAACTAATGCATGTATTTATCTTCGAAAAATGCTTTCTGGAAACTTTCATCAGAGCAACATCAGTGATCAATAAAAAAAATAAAAGAATAAATCCCCGGGGTCTGCACTCTGCATCATGGCACAGCTAAGTCATTTTGGCAAACATTGTACTCATCAGTAGTAGATATAGAGATCAAAGACAAATACTAATCCAACAATACCGTCACCAACTCGCTGTCAGGAATAGCTCCCCTATCATTGGGGGAATAATATGGCGGACCTTCATAAGAAAGGACTCGCATAACGACAGCAAATAGTGTCTTAAGTAGCCTAGGATCTGAGGGGTTGATTTGAGATATATTCTGAGTGCCTTAGGCATGGGACGAAACGCATAAGAAGGGATGTAAGAAGCTGAAAACTAAACATTCATCTTATATCTATGATTGGATAAGATAATGACACAGTTTTTCTCGTGTGGGGTATTTATCCTCACTTCTTCCGTCCTCCCATACCTATCGACGCCCCTGTTTCGTTTTATCCTGCATAACCACAGATTAATCTGTAGATAAAATAATAATTCTATAATAATCTTCTATAATTTTCAGTTTTGTTATTAATTGCACTTTTACATCCAAATTTTACACAAACCCTGGTTGGATATTTTTTCCAAATTTATGCTAACCCTCTTGTTTATTCCTTGGTTATAATTAATATGAGTAAAGTTGTGATACCACCAATTGCTCGCATTCCAAAAAAGACACCTATTACAGATGATTATGAAATTACAAAAAATGTTTTGGGTCTTGGAATCAATGGAAAAGTTGTTGAGTGTTATTCGAGGATATCTAGAGAAAAATATGCACTTAAGGTGGACCCTCAATTTATGTTGTTCAACATAAGATATTGGCTTGAATCCCTTATATGACAGTATATATTTGTAGATTTTGAACGACAATGTGAAAGCAAGACGAGAAGTTGAACTGCATTGGAAAGCTAGTGGCTGTAAGCATATTGTTAATGTCATAGATGTTTATGAAAATAAGCATAAGAATTCCACCTGTCTACTGATGGTCATGGAATGGTAAAAAACATTGCACTGAATTTATTGACTAACATTAAACATTCATATCCTTTCAGTATGGAAGGAGGAGAGCTCTTCCAAAGGATCCAAGACAGAACTGATGGTGCCTTCACTGAAAGAGGTTATACATTTTGAAATCAATAGTTTAAGACCCATTTCTGCGTGTTAAAGTGTATCATAACTCATTTTATATGATTACGAGAGATATATAACACGTGGAAATGTATCTTACAGTTTGAAGCATTCAAACAACATGTGAATGATGCAGTTGAATGATAAGCAAAAATTTGTTTGGATAAGAACTCGACTGTCACATGCCTAGGAATGTCCTATTATGATTGAGCCTTAATGTTGCTCATTATTGCATAATTTTCAGAGGCTGCTCAGATAATGCATGAAATTTGCATTGCTGTGAAGTATCTCCATGATAATAATATCGCACACAGAGACTTAAAACCTGAAAATCTCCTATATTCTAAATATGGTACTTATGGTATACTTAAACTGACAGATTTTGGGTTCGCTAAAGAAACCTTGAGTCAAGATACGTTACAAACACCATGTTATACTCCATATTATGTTGGTAAGCTCATGTGCTTGAATATGTGATTCGTTCATTAACTTTTTTTTTTGTGAATTTTCAGCTCCTGAAGTTTTGGGTTCTGATAAATATGACAAAAGCTGTGATATTTGGTCTCTTGGTGTCATTATGTATATTTTGTAAGTTTACCTATTAACTATCGAAGGTATATTAAAAAACTGAAGGAATTTTCAGATTGTGTGGTTTTCCACCTTTCTACAGCAATCACGGAATGGCAATTTCTCCTGGAATGAAAAAGAGGATCAGAATGGGCCAGTTTACTTTCCCCGATCCGGAATGGGAAAACGTTAGTCAAGATGCCAAAGACCTCATAAAGGGCATGCTGAATATTGAACCAACAAATCGTTTGACAATAACACAAGTTATGAGTAATTGGTGGATAGCAGTGAGTATATTATTAATGTCTGAAGATATGAATTAAGAAAAAAGATGATGGACCTTTTCCAATGTAATTTTATAATCATAATTTTAGCAATATACAACTGTGCCTCAAACACCTCTCCACACCAACAAAATGCTAAAGGAAGGGGAAGAAATGTGGCCTGAAGTACAAGAAGAAATGACACGATCATTAGCAACAATGCGGGTTGACTATGATCAAGTCCATATAAAATCTATTGAGGATTCAAGCAACCCTCTATTGAATAAACGTCGTAAGAAATCTACAACTGGTAGTCCTACTCATAAGTAATTATGGGTATGGCATTACTAAATACGATGGTGTTCAATTTACAACCAACACATTGCAAATATTTTGTTTAGAAAATAACTCCATAAGTGCAATATTTCTCAACCAGTCAAAAGTTTTTATATACTATATATATATATTTTGTATTTGAATTTATTTTCAAGTGTTCACCAAAAAATTGGTTCATGTGTGACGAAATTATATCTTACTTTATTCTTTGTATTTTCAAAATGACTGCTTCAGATTGTTACTCTATATATTTACCGCAGAAATGTTTGCAAGTCACTTTTAAGCATTTTTTTATTGTATCTTATGGTTTCACTCTGTTTGCAACAAACACCAAGTGGAAATTTGTAGTTTCCTATTAACATAGTTCTTCAGGAGAACAAAATAGATAAGTGAATGTTAACATAAATTATTTTAATGATCTTAGTTTAGTGAATAATTGGCTTTTTCAATCAAATATACGATCAATTCATGAATACAAATTTGCGACAAATTGAATTGTTTTTGTGGCGGGGTAGGTGTTGGTATTGTAGCCAAGTGAATAGAGCTTGTGAAAAATATTGATGCCTGCATACAATTAAATAGTTTCAAGAACTTATACTCTGATGTATAAGACATTTTTGACGATTCTCCATATTACTACAATATTGAAAGGTACAACAGTTCTGTGAAAACTCCAGTTTGAATTGATTAAACTGTAATTGAAACTACTGAACATTTGATTGAATTAGCTCAGTCCACATTATTATGTTAAAACAATTTCAAGTGTTAAGTAGTGTTTAGTCCCATTTTTGATTGATTTATATGATTATGGAAAATGATTGTTTTTTATCATTTTCATATGAAATGAGTTGTATCTGCTTTTTTCAAGTATAATAAAAGCAAATAAATAATATTCATTCGAATAATTCGTAATAGAAATTCAATCCAGAATGTAATTGCAATAATTGATATTTGTGCCTAGTCTTAAAAATTTAACTTTTACAAATTGTTTGATTAAACAACACAAATAAAGGATTACTGACGCAAGAGGGTATTTATTTCAAACACAATAAAATCTTGACAAACTTGACTCCAATTATTTATTTGTATGTATAAAGAATAAATCTGAGGAATGTATATAGAATATAATTCGTTAAATGAAGTAGAAACTCAGGGCCGTAGCGAAAAGTTTTTACTGGGGACGGAGGAATGAATTCTGGCGAACTGAGTTTAAAAGAAATTTTACAATATATAACAAAATACATTCACATATATCAAAAAATGGAATATTCGATTCTAAGAAACCAATTCGACGCCCCTTGCAGTCTGCCCTGGGGAAGGCTCACCTTCCTTCCTCTAGAAACGGCCCTGTATAAAATTATTTCACGATATTGAATAGACTCAAAATAGAAATGTTATCTTCTGTAATATTTTATTATAACATTGAGTTGATCCAAAACTACAGACATCTTTGTTTCAGAAATGAATTCAAAGACCATCTAACTATATCAAAAAGATTTTTTTTTATCAATATGCCATGAAGCATTTGGAAAATTAAGAAAAATCGAATGCCACGAGTAGATTGCTTGGTATTGATTATTTTACAAGAATTTTCTTCAAATCAACCTGTCATCTGGAAAATGTATCATTTAATTGCACCAAGTGATACAAAAACAGTGGTAGGTTTTCCAAAAAACTCGGAGCATGCTTACAATTAAATTTAAAATATTTCAGCCTTGTACATCATGTACCTTCATCAGTACAACTCTTGCTAGTTGAAAATTTAACAAATTTTGCAATGAATATTTAAGGAACCAATAGGTTTATTTACATCTACAATAAGTGCACTAAATACACCTTGAAATGGTGCAAAAATAAATCTGAAACAGAGCATAACCAATTTTTTATAAAGGACAAGAGTTTGGTGATATTCACTACCAAAAGTTTTAATTGCTATAACATTTAATAACGTTGTAAGAGATCAGGTAAATACTGAAAAAATAAAATGTCTACCATATTGAGCACTGTCTGCACATCAATAAAAACATTTTCATATTTGAAGAATAAAAACCACAGTAGGATATTTTCTGACTAACTTAATTGGTAACAATAATTATAGAAACATTTTAAAATATTTGAATATACTACATTAACAATATGCAATATGAGCAAATATTCATGGGGAAAATTAGAAAAATTTATTTTTTCTTAATCCTCTCCTTCTTTGTTCCTTGTCATCGAAACAGAGCTGAACGATTCTCTGCATCTGAACCACATAAATAGCAGATATGAAACGTATCAACCCAATACAGACAGATTCAAAGAAAACCTGCATTAGATTTTTAAAGGGGCTCAATCCTTTGCATAATGTTGTCAGAATGAATCCATTGAATCCAATATAAGAGAAAAAATTTCCATCCTGAAAAATGTAAAATGTTATTGAAATAATCATGACGAACAATTGTAAACAATAGTTCATTCGAAGTTTATCAATGTAGGAATTATATAATACTTATATTCGCTTAACTTTATAGCCATTGTTTTACCTGATAACATTCAAACTGTTATGACTGTCAATTTCTAGATCTTAGTGTTAAATGAAACAAAGAAGTATTGTAAATTATCATATTTGTTATGAGAAATTTGAGGAAGCTGGATTCAATATTCAATCTGTGTTCCTATTTTTCAATCGTTCCTATAGCTTTCGCTGCGGCTTTACGTGCATTGAAGCCCAAGGACTTCAGGAACGAAAAAATAAATGATTACCAGCAAGCTGCACATAGCTTAAGTTTGACAAATCTCCCAAGATTTCACTATTAGAAAAATGCGGAAGTGGTAACTTTTCCGGTGATTTTAAGGAAAACATATCAATTTGACGTAAACATATAATGTAATGACCAGCATTTCAAGCATCTTAGGTGAAAGATATATGTTTTTTAAATCCCTGGCAAAATTTGGCCGCCAAAAATTGTGGTACTTGCTTGTTCCCCACTTTGAATATGTCGATTTGGTGACTAGTCGGCTGTTCTTGGAGATTTTGGTATAACAGTTTGAAAAACAAGTACCGACACAATTCTTGGAAAGTTTTCCCAGTTCGGCGCGCAGAAGATGTCGAATTTACGTCACCATGTTTGGCGACAACCAGCTCATTATTGAAAAAAGAAAATATTCATCGGAAAACTTAAGTGTCCCATAAAAATACCAGTTTTATTTTGCTTGTCCGACAAATATGAAATATTTTTTATTACTTATGAATAATATAAAAGCAAAATGATAGTATGATGGACAAAAAATATCAAACACATCATTCTGATCTAAAATATCCACCTGAATACGATCCTTGTCAGAAGAAAATCTTGGAGAGCCGTAAAAAATTCTTTGAAGATCTCGAAAACGTGATGATTTTTCTCGTTCAAATTCACATGAAAATTGATTGTTATCTATACTTAGAAATGAAAAAAAAATGTGTAGTGAAAATTTTTCCGTCAATTCTTGAGAATTATCACACAATTGAATAAAATTTTGTATATCAAATGTATAAGTATTTGATAAAAAAATTGAATAATTATTTGAAATGTCACATAAACTGATAATTGAACTTTTTATGAAATCAATTTTGAATGAGAAATAAATTTAATGTTTTATCTTTTGCATGCGATATTTTCTGCGACTATTGTTTAAATATTTTATATACAGGGTGAGTCTTTGACCACACTTCTTTCTATAACATTTTCTTTTATTCAAATTTGGCCCCGTTTAAAAGATATAGGTAATGAAATTTCATTAAAAAAACGACAATATCAATTGAAATGGTCTCTCGAGAAGGTTTTTGGTAACAGTCATGCATATATTGCATCAATAGATTTATTCCATTTCTTGTGGGTTTTTCACTACTACTGTACAGCTTGGTTAAATTGTATGAAAAACAAATATCCCTTGAACTAAAGGTCCGTATCTTGTACTTCCTAGAATCATTAGTCTCTTTTGCAGATAAAATCATTCGTCATCTTTATTTCTAAATTGCACCATTTTTGAGATATTTGAAATTGAAAGGAATTAAATCGATATAATCATCTGATGAAACATGAGTGATTAAATAATTTCTTAGAGGGAAAATAATGTTTTAAACAATTCAGATTCAATATAGGATGCTGTGGAAGGTAATTTTCATTCAAACTAAACTGGACTACAGAGGGTATTTGCCAAATGTCAACCAATGATAACCAGTAAATCAGAGTCAGAGCAATGTAACTTGACTCCGAAATTTTTGAAACTATTTTAATATCACAAACAAAAATGACGTTCGAAAATTTAGTAGTTATTGGGAACGCCGATCGCCACTTTGGAGCTCAAAGCCTTTAAACAAGTTGGAGCTTTTGACCTTGAGAATGAAAAAAACGCGCGGTGAATTCAAAGTAAAGAGTCTTTCAACAAGAACTATGTATTTCAAAACAAAATAAAAGGAAAAATGTTTAAGACGATGATTCAAATTTTTATTGTATAACGAAAAAAATTTCGGCAATTATGAATGAAAAATGATATCTGGCAAATGTCCACCACGACCACGCTGACTGAAGTAAATTCTTTCATCGAAATTTTCAATCACTTTTTGGCAAAATCTCTGGGTCTATTTCAGCTATCACATTACAGATTTTGAGTTTTTAGGCTGCAATCGATTCGATTGGCTCCGTATAGACTCTGTCCTTAAGATAGCCCCACAAAAATTATCCAGTGGTGTTAAATCACACCATCTGGCTGGCCATTTAACAGCTGAATTTCGTGAAATTATGCGATCAGCAAATTTGGTTTGCAATAAATTGATCGTCTCATTGGCTGTGTGACAAGTGGTAAAGTCTTGTTGAAACCACATGTCAGTGATATCCATGTCATCAACGATAGGCCGAAAATTTCGCGATAATGTGATCCATTGACGGTTACTGCATTTGCAGCCTCATCTTCGGAAAAAAGGCTCAATCACGCCTCCAGACCACACAGCGCACCATACAGTGACACGTTGAGCATGCAAAGACTTCAGAAGCCCAAATGCGGCAATTCTGCTTATTGACGTAGCCTGACAAGTGAAGATGTACTTCGTCTGAAAAAATGATTTTTTCAGAAAAACCAGCGGGTTGTTCCGGATCTACGACGATGTGAATGGTCGGTCAGTTTCAATTCCTGCACTAGTTGAATCTTTGTAAGGTTTCAAAGCCAAATCCTTATACAAAATTCGCTATGTGGTGGTTTGGGATAATCCCAGTTGTTAAGAACGTCGAGAACTTGACAAATTTGGATGTTTTTCAACGCTGTGGCTCACGATTGCGATGTTTTCAGTTGAATAGCCCGGTCAAACACGCCTTGCTATTGGCACATTCTGTACCGTGCCCGTCGACTCAAATTTAGCGACCAAATTCTTAAAAGCGGTCTCAGAAGGTCGATTATGTTGTCCTAATATATCACGAATTTTACGGAATGTAATTTTAACAGCACCACCATTTTCATAGTGGGTTTTGATTATATGAATGCGATTTTCGAGGGAAATTGAATTCATTGAAACAATTGCCAAAGCATCTACTACGAATATGTCAAAAAACTAACTGTCAATGCTGTCATGTGGTAGATGTGGCCACAATTAGTTCGGCGAGCAGAAGATGTAGAATTTACGTCACCATGTTTGGCGACAACCAGCTCATTATTGAAAAAAGAAAATATTCATCGGAAAACTTAAGTGTCCCATAAAACCCAGTTTTATTTTGCTTGTCCGACAAATATGAAATATTTTTTATTACTTATGAATAATATAAAAGCAAAATGATAGTATGATGGACAAAAAATATCAAACACATCATTCTGATCTAAAATATCCACCTGAAAACGATCTTTATGTCAGAAAAAATCTTGGAGAGCCGTAAAAAATTCTTTGAAGATCTCGAAAACTTGATGATTTTTCTCGTTCAAATTCACATGAAATATTGAGTGTTATCTATACTTCGAAATGAAAAAAAAAAATGTGTAGTGCAGGATGAAAATTTTTCCGTCAATTCTTGAGAATTATCACACAATTGAATAAAATTTTGTATATCAAATGTATAAGTATTTGATAAAAAAAAAAATTGAATAATTATTTGAAATGTCACATAAACTGATAATTGAACTTAATTCTTTTTATGAAATCAATTTTGAATGAGAAATAAATTTAATGTTTTATCTTTTGCATGCGATATTTTCTGCGACTGTTGTTTGAATATTTCATATACAGGGTGAGTCTTTGACCACACTTCTTTCTATAACATTTTTTCAAATTTGGCCCCGTTTAAAAGATATAGGGTAATGAAATTTCATAAAAAAATTGCATTTTCACCTGTAATATTCAAACGACAATATCAATTGAAATGGTCTCTCGAGAAGGTTTTTGGTAACAGTCATGCATATATTGGCATCAATAGATTTATTCCATTTCTTGTGGGTTTTTCACTACTACTGTACAGCTTGGTTAAATTGCATGAAAAACAAATATCCCTTGAACTAAAGGTCCGTATCTTGTACTTCCTAGAATCATTAGTCTCTTTTGCAGATAAAATCATTCGTCATCTTTATTTCTAAATTGCACCATTTTTGAGATATTTGAAATTGAAAGGAATTAAATCGATATAATCATCTGATGAAACATGAGTGATTAAATAATTTCTTAGAGGGAAAATAATGTTTTTAAACAATTCAGATTCAATATAGGATGCTGTGGAAGGTAATTTTCATTCAAACTAAACTGGACTACAGAGGGGTATTTGCCAAATGTCAACCAATGATAACCAGTAAATCAGAGTCAGAGCAATGTAACTTGACTCCGAAATTTTTTGAAACTATTTTAATATCACAAACAAAAATGACGTTCGAAAATTTAGTAGTTATTGGGAACGCCGATCGCCACTTTGGAGCTCAAAGCCTTTAAACAAGTTGGAGCTTTTGACCTTGAGAATGAAAAAAAACGCGCGGTGAATTCAAAGTAAAGAGTCTTTCAACAAGAACTATGTATTTCAAAACAAAATAAAAGGAAAAATGTTTAAGACGATGATTCAAATTTTTATTGTATAACGAAAAAAAAATTTCGGCAATTATGAATGAAAAATGATATTTGGCAAATATCCACCACGACCACGCTGACTGAAGTAAATTCTTTCATCGAAATTTTTAATCACTTTTTGGCAAAATCTCTGGGTCTATTTCAGCTATCACAATACAGATTTTGAGTTTTTAGGCTGAAATCGATTCGATTGGCTCCGTATAGACTCTGTCCTTAAGATAGCCCCACAAAAAATTATCCAGTGGTGTTAAATCACACCATCTGGCTGGCCATTTAACAGCTGAATTTCGTGAAATTATGCGATCAGCAAATTTGGTTTGCAATAAATTGATCGTCTCATTGGCTGTGTGACAAGTGGTAAAGTCTTGTTGAAACCACATGTCAGTGATATCCATGTCATCAACGATAGGCCGAAAATTTCGCGATAATGTGATCCATTGACGGTTACTGCATTTGCAGCCTCATCTTTGCTTATCTACTGACAAGTGAAGAATATGTCAGAAAAAACTAACTGTCAATGCTGTCATGTGGCCAAATCCTTATACAAAAGATGTGGTGTGGGCCAGTTGTTAAGAACAATTGACAAAAACAAAGATTCGATGTTTTGTTGAAAGACCCTATTATTATTGAAATTTAGCGACCGAGCGGGAGGGAGTTGAAATATCACGAATTTTACGGATATTATATTCAGTTAGATTTTAGTGAAGCTGCATTGTTTCATGTGGTAGATGTGGCCACAATTAAAAACAAACGTTTACTTATTGAGGAATGACATATTTCTAGTGAAATTATGTGTTTTTTCGACATATTCTTTTGTGTTTTTTCATTTTTTGTTTTCTTTCAATTTATGTAAATTTCAATGGTACAAGCAAATTTTATGGACAATGTAACATTGAAAATTGAAACAATTTTTTTAAAGCAAATTATTGTAAAGTTTTTTATTAACTATTAATTTGAGGGAGAAAAATAATGGAATGGACCCTACTATTAAAATAGTGATTTTTATCATCTTTAGTTAGTTTCAGTCATTTTTAGTTTCTAATTTTTTGCAATTATTACAGAAAAAAATTTAAATTAGATTGATCACATGGTGACGTGAATTCGACATCTTCTGCAAGTCTAGTAATTTTGTCGAACTATGCGGTACTTGTTTTTCAAATCGTAATACCAAACTCTCCAAGAAAAATCAGCCAGCTGGTAGTCACCAGGTACAAAGTCACCAAATCGACATATTCAAAGTGGGGGACAAGCTTAAAAGTACCACAATTTTTGCCAAGGGTTTAAACATATCTTTCACTCGAAGTTAAAAAAAATTGCTAGTCATTACATTAAATGTTAATGCCAAATTGACATATTTTCCTGAAAATGTTTATAAATAATTGATAAAAATAGATGCATTTTCTCCACAATCCAAAAAAATTGTAAATTTCTCTACGACAAATTGAAAAAATTTGTTTCTTGTCATAATTCAGAAATTTTTGTTGATTTCTTTCAGGATGAAGCATATCTATGATCTCAAAAAAAAAAATTTGGGTTATGAAAAATATTATGCAAAAATGTAAGGACTCTAATATCAGCCCTATCGAAAGTAAACCCATCTGTTTATGTTTTAAAACAACAACTGTATTAAATGTTAGTCATAGATCGTAGTGGATTGGAAAAAACATAATAAGAAGGCCTTGGAGCAACGATACATGCAACAACACTCAATTTCAGATAAAAACATGTTTGAAAATCGAAATAGGGTGAAAGTAAAAAGGATTCATCATTCATCAAAAGATGCCACAAGACAGGTGGATTTTATTCTACAATAATAATCGAATTTGCATGTAACTAGATTTGGACGAAATTGTAGCTTGTATCGTTGTTGCCTTCATTTATTAAAAAATAATCATTACCAAAGCATCATGTAGGATTTTCTCGGCAACCTTGTCCGGATTATATAAAGAGCCCATGTCTGATATTTTCGAAGTTTCGATTGGTTTAGTTTTATTCTCTTGTTGAAAACCAGGAGTATCTGTATCAGGAGGCAAAGCCAGTGTTACAGTTACACCGTAAGGTTTCAATTCCATATTTATTGACTCTGCAAGGCCTCTCAAAGCAAATTTACAGCTCGAATATATCGAATACCCATACATTCCAAATAGTGAAACTAAGGATCCAGTAAGCACGATTATACCTTCTCTTCTCTGTTTGAATTTTGGAATTATTGCTTTAACAGGGTATATGCTTCCTAAGATATTGATGTTAATTAGGGTTTTGATTTCATGCACAGAGAATCTTTCCATCTCGCCACAAACCGCAAAGCCAGCGCAGTTGACAAGCATGTATATAGGTCCAATTGTCTCCTCGATTTCGCATAAATTATTCTCAATATCCTCAAAGTTTGTTACATCAACTGATACATAACTCATCCTCTGTTCAGCTGGGTTTACTGAGCATTTCCTTATATCTTCAATTGCTATGGCTAGTTTGTCAATATTTCGTGCAATTATAGTCACATGAGCACTCCTCCTTGCAGCCAACTTTGCTATAGACTTGCCAATTCCACTGGACCCTCCAATAACAACTATATGCTTATTGCTTATATCTTTACTTCGGTTTTTGGTCAAAAATTTCCTCACAACCATAAAAATAATGAATGGCACCAAAAGGAAGATAACCATTATGAAAAATGAGCAAGTCTTGCTCCAACAATAGTTTGAGTGAACTAAAATTCAAAACAGCCAGTTATGGCACAACCTTTAGATAGGAACACTGTTCAAGTCTGATTGTTAATCTAAATATACTCAATCATATTTCTTTTGATCCAATTTGCAGACCAATGATAACACCTTGAATAACACCTTGGACTAGAGAGGGAGGCAAGGGAGTTTGTTTACATTCGATTGTGCCATCTATAGAGGGAAGAATAAACTAATGAGAAGTTTGAGCAGGAAGCCTCATTACTTGTTACAAAACATGGGCAGCCAATATTCATCTAGAATTCAATTGTTCGAATTTCAATTTGAAGAAACCAATGTTTGATACCACTTGTTACGTACAAGATCAAAGATCAACCCCACGTATTCCACCAGTATTTTACACACAACAAAAATTCAAGCATGAAGTTTAAAAAATTATACAGTGTGGAATATCCAAATGGAATTAATTCGATAACGAAAAGTTAATAACTTTTCAAATCCAAAATAATAACAATATAAATTGTATCCTGAGACGGTGGCCAATCACAGTTGAGAGCTGGAGTTCTGGTCACAGTATAGATACCAACCAGTAGTCGCACTCCGTGGATTTTCTTACACCAAGTCTGACTCGCACATCTTGCAGGGATTTACGCGACAATATAACGCTTCAGAAAATGTGGAGAGTAGTTAAAAAATTTTCAGGCTCCATGTCTTCATCTACTTTTTCTCCATCAAAAAAATGTATGCTCTCTATACTAAGACTGCTAAGACTGACTCTAATGTCATGCCCCCTTTACCTCCTGACGAATCCTGTCCCTCATTTTCTCTTAGTGAGCTTCTGCTAGCTTTGAAGAATAAAAGAGATTCAGCGCCAGGCTTGGATGGCTTATCGTACCACCTTTTTGTAAACCCACCGATGTCAGTCAAACTACACCTTCTGGCTGCTTACAATAATATTTTATTCTCAGGTAGAATTCCTGAAGAATGTAAGGAAACTTTAATTTTCCCTGTGCTGAAGAAGGGTAAGCTTCCTGAACTTCTTAGCAGTTACAGACCTATCGCATTGACGCCGTGTGTAACAAAGATACTCGAAACGCTAGTGAAGAACCGTATTGAGGAACACATAGAAGCACGAATTGGCCCAGATTGTGCCCCTTTTGGCTTTCGGAGGGGTCGTTCAGTCAATGACTGCCTGGCGTTTCTTGCAGGATTTGTTTACAGAGCATTTTCTCGCGGTGAGAGGGTGATGGCGGTGTTTTTGGATATCAAAGGCGCTTACGACCACGTTCTCCCATCTGTGCTTTTGGGCGACCTTGAGATGGCCTCTGTCCCCTCTACTCTCATTCGGTTGATAAAGCAGCTGCTTGTGAACAGAACTTTGTACATCACTCACCCAGCCGTTGGCATCATATTAGGTCCTGTGATCTCCTCTTGTGGTCTGGGGCAGGGTTCAGTGTTGGCTCCTCCCCTTTATAACTTGTACTCCCTCCTACAGTCTGGTACACTATCCCCCGGTACAGTTAGCCTGCAGTTTGCAGATGATTTTTCTCTCCTTGTAAGTGGCACTGATTTACAGTTGATGGCAGACCAACTCACAACTGATCTAGGGAGGATACTCACCTGGATGTCTCACAGAAATCTTTCTCTTTCCCCTGACAAGTCATCAGCCATGATCTTTCCCAAATCTAGGACTCCCTCTTCCCCCCCTAGCATATCTTGTCGAGATCACATTATACCTTGGAAACCCTCAGTCAAGTATCTAGGTGTCCAACTTGAGAGCAATTTCCGCTGGGGCAAGCAGATTGCCACTGCATGTGCCAAATCTTTAGGAGCACTAAATATCATCAAAGCCTTGGGCAAGACGAAATGGGGCTGTCGTCCAGTCGTACTGATCAGAATATTCAAAGTGTTGGCTCTACCGCATTTAGATTATCCGAGCTTTCTTTACGGGAGATGCTCCAAATCCAACTTGGAGCGTCTAGATAGAGCACAATATGCTGTTCTGCGAGCGGCTATGTCCTTGCTGCGTTCTACTCCGACAAATGTCATCCTTTTTGAGGCAGCACAGCTTCCTCTCTCATTGAGACGTAGATGGCTTGCGTTTAAGTATGTGTCGAAGATTTTACAGGTGGAAGACCATCCGGTGTGCAAGATGATTGAAGAGCATGAACAGTTAGACCATCTTTGGGCACTTATTCCCCCTCTTATTCGGGCCTTTTTTGACCTCTCTTCCAGAAAGCGACTCATAAATGGCATGCAAAACATACCTTTCTATGAAATTCCGCTTGAGATAAGACTAAGCAAAGTATGTGTACACAACTAGGGTCTTCCTAAGTATTCGTTATCGAACCCTCAAGAGTTTGCTGCATTGGTGGCAGAAAAGTTTCCCCAACATCGAATTATATTTACAGATGCTTCGCTATCCAGATCCCCCGACTCTGTAGGCTATGGTGTATACTGCTCGAACCCACTGCTAAGGATGTCAGCTCGCGTACCAGATCACTGGTCCATATTCACCGCAGAAATGTGGGAACTGCTGTACAGATAATTCTGCAGCATAATATCTCAAGATCTCTAATTGTGTCAGATTCGTTGAGTTGGTTGGAGGCTGTTAAATCTGCAAATTTCAACTCCAATACTGATTGTATCTCGGTTAGAACATTCAAACTTTTGCATCAGGCCAGGACAGCTAGATTAGTGATCAGGTGCATTTGGGTTCCCAGCCATTCTTATATACATCAATGATATTTGATATGCTAGCCAATTAAGGCAGATATCAAGTTGACCCCCCTTCCATCCCTGGTGGTCTTCGAGAATTGTGGACAGACTTTCGTAGACTATTGAAGGACACTTGGATTAATCAGTTTTACGAGATGTGTACCCTAAAAGGGCGCATTTACGCGCTATACACCACACGCAGTTCTTTCCTGGACAATCCCTGGTTCTCGAAAATTAATCGACCTCGTAGATTCTTCACGGTTGTCCTTCGGTTAAGATCCGGTCATTGCCTTACTCCATCCCACCTTCACCGAATAGGACTCAGGGATACGAATTTATGCGAATGCGGAGAGATAGGAGATATCGTACATTTGTTTTTCGGTTGCGCTAATAACTCCTGATGTCCCAGGACCCAGGAATTAGGAAAAAGAAGCATTACAAGAACACAGAGATTGGGTGCATAGTCTTACAGGCTGAGCCCATATTCAGACCTCTCCAGTCAAGGGCATCATTGGCTGCCGAGCAGTCTGTTTGAGAATCAAGAAAAACTAACCTATAATTTCTTTGAGTCAAAATCTACCATGAACCAGCAGAGCTCATTTATTTAATCATTTATTTTCATTCCAGTAAGTATTCTGTTTCAATTTTGTGTTATTGTCAAATTATTTCCAAAATGATTAACAACTGTAGCGTATACAACTGCAAAAACAATAGTTTCAATAATACCAAACTTTCTTTTTTCTCAATACCATTAGACACCGAAAGGTGAGTGATACATATAGTATTGTAGAAAATGGTGTTTATTAAAAGCTCCGTTATTTGAATAGTGCTTCATTCAATTAGTTGAGATATCAAAAACCAATGGAATTTCAGGAGGTTTACGCTTACTGTTGTCATTTCTTTACGATTAGTTGAGATATCAGGAACCAATGGAATTTCAGGAGGTTTACGCCTACTGTCGTCATTTCTTTACGATAAGTTGAGATATCAGGATCCAATGGTTTACGCCTCCAGCAGGCTTAGTGTAGTCGTCGTTTCTTTACGATTAGTTGACATATCAGGAACCAATTGAATTTCAGGAGGTTTACGCCTTGCATGCGTAGAGTAAATTTTTAGATAAATATTTGAGTGTGTATCTATATGATTTTCAATTTTATTGAAAGAAATAACAATAATATAACAATAGTTCAATAGGTTTTTTATTTTTTCCCACCATAATGAGGGAACCCTTTCCAGAGTACACTCAGCATATTTAGTGCAGGGGCGTATTTACGGGGGTGGGGGAGGGGGTTGTTGTACTGGTGGTAATTAACCCCCCTCCAGGAAAAAGTTTTTCACGCTAAATCTTCGAATGGAAACGATCTAAACCTTCCCCCCTTCTTGTTTCTGACTGGTTGACGGTATAGATGCATTTCCGCATAAGCATTTCCGTTATTGATTTGTTGGGTTAGTGGTTAGTTGACACAATAAAGAAATTCGAACTTTGAATAAAACTAAAGGAAAACTGTGAGTGATTATTTTTAATTTGAGGTTAGTCTACTCATTGTGGCGGTTGTATTAGTATCCCGCTGCTACAGAGTAAAACAAGTGCGCATAAGCTCCTGGCTTGAAGTCAGTGCTTTTATAAATTGTTCATCTGTTATTCAGCTGTTTTCAAACTGATTGTAGTCTAGTAGAAATTTCTTCAAATCTACTCACTAATCAAGAAATCACCTGATTTAAATTAAATTAAAAGAATACAGTACAAAGTATATACAATGAAAGCACTTGCTAAACAAGTCCACACTCCATTAATGCATAACAAATTGTTCTTCAAGTCAAAGTTGAACTTCTTATAGGGTGAGCGTAATAATCTCATGAAATGATCAGAATTTAGAAGTTACACGCCAGATGGGCGAAGCTGAAGATTATAACATCGACACTATAAAAAGGCGACAATAGACGATCAGGTTTCTGATTGGTCAGCGTCTTATCTTACTAAATACAGAATCATTGTTTTTTGTAATAATCGGATACAGAATCTAGAACTTTTTTAGATCTCAGAGAGAAAGGGGCGGATTTGTTTTATCAGAGAGTATTTGTTTTATAAGAATTTCATTTGGCGCTATCATAAAACAGCTTTGTTGGAATTTGAAATAACACAATTTCACTTCCCAAGGCGCTTTCATTAAAATTTTTTCTGAATGTTCCGATCATGATCTCTTTTGGTTAAGAGTATTTTTGAGGAATTACAGATTTGGCGAATGTTATGATTTTTAATAATTTGAGGTTTATCAATGGGAGAATCGTTTGAATTTCGTGATTTAGGTTAATGCAATATATAATTGAAAAATAATGATGATATAGTAAACAATTAGGCTTTAGCAATATGTATAAATATGCGTAATTCTTTCCCCAAGCACGAACGATATTCTGGCATCTATATACCGCCCGTAGATGAAGTCGTATGTATACAGGGTGAGATTATGAAAGCTTTATAATATTTTACAGAATGGTGAGTCGTTTAACATGCCTAAATTTTCGTAACTTTAAATAATCCAATTATTCAAATTTATTCACGGAAATCCTCTGAAATCTTCATCTCTCAACAAATCTCAGTCGTTACTGGTCGTACTTGACCTAAACGAATTCACCTACTAAAGATCCTTTTTGACATCTTTCGTTAACCATAATTATTCAAAGCGCAGATAGGGAATAACAATGAATGTTTCTATCTATGGTTAGCTATCTGACCTCTTTTCGGAAGAAGGGATAGATGGGGATCGCCAGTAAGAATAATTATCAGAAGATAGAATATTTAAACGGAAACAGGTACAAAATGACAGATTATTTCGATCTCAGTTACAATCTATCCATAGATTTGGAAGTTAGAATGTCATTAAAATCAGCCGTATGTGTGTCATGACGATGTTGAGATATAAATATGAAAAATTCCAAGAAACTGACTTTTCCTTCCAAACACAGGTAGGTACTTATCTATCCATCCACGTACATTGATTATCAAAGCGAAAATACAGTTATTAAGAACCATAAAAAATAAATCTTTATTGTATATAAATATATAATAATCCTTTCATGGTAATCAACGCAAGTAATTTTCCTAGCATAATACCCCTTCTTTCATAGAAACATTCACTGGTTGTAATAACCTGGAATTCAATCTTAATTTTTTCTCCCGCAAAATATTCTAGAACACATTGATTCCAGGAGAGGAAGGGTAGCAAGACATCAGCTGAGGTCTAGATTTCCCTTTGAAGAAACTGGTGGCCCATTTTTCTCTGCAACTCTGAAGTCCGTAGACCCTGAACCTGGTTTTGAGGCGGTTACTGCCGATTGAAATATTTGAAATAGTTTTGAATAAGCAGATCTATATTGACGGTTGCTAGCAGCATAAATAATGGGATTGACAACGCTCGACGCCCATGCCAAAACCGAGGCGACCACGTGCCAAGACGGATAGGCCACCTCATCATCGAACACATTCGTCAACATTAGCGGTAAAAAACAGAACAAAAAACAAACGAATATAATCAGCATGAGCTTTGTCAATCTATTATCGTCTTTTTCCCTTTTCTGTCTTAACCTATCCCTCTTGTTGGTGGGCCTGCAATTTGAAGGAAATGTTTTACTATATCAAAAATTTCAAAAAATACTCACTGATGTTTCAGAATGTTCAAGCGTGACCTCCTAACTTTCCAAAAAATACAAGAATAGGAAATTATGATAACAACACAAGGCAGAACGAAACCAATGAGGAAAAGCATTTTTTTGGGCGAACTCCCATCTTTCTCTAAAATTGTACAAGAGAACGTTGAAGGGTTCAAGCCTAACCTTCCCCAAATTTCCAATAAGGGCGGTAACTGAAACAAGGAATATCCATTATTCAAATATTTTCAACCTAAAAACAGAGAACAACAAAGAAAAAAAATTGTACATTTCACACGTACCATTATTAAAATTGCTATTCCCCAAACGGATAGAATTTGAATCCAAATAGCTGTCCTCGTGTATAGCTGCTCATAGTACTTGCTATAAGCGATAAGAATGTATCTAAAAAAAAACAACTTAATTGAACGAAAATATTTTCAACTAAAACCGTATGTTTCACCTGCTCAAAGTTATAGCTACCATGTTAAGTAATGAAACGGCAACATTTCCATAAAACAAAACAGGAAACAGCTTGCAGAGAGCGTCTCCAAGTGTCCATTCTTCGTTAATATATCTAACTGTTGTGAGTGGAAGGTTAACAGAACAAAACAGCAAGTCAGATATGCATAATGATAACACAAATGCAGTTGTCGCGTGAGATCTCAGCTTTGGACATCTACATAAAGCCAATATAGTGACGGAATTACCTGAAAAAAATCATGGAGAATTTAGCACAAATGAAAAGTATTAAGCACACATAAATAGTAGTTTGCGTTCTGTACAAGCCCAAATTGATATAATTGGCGACATTCTACAGCGTCATTACTACATTACATTATTTGAAAACACCCAGACAGATCGATTTTTGTTTGGAAGAGGGAAAAAATACAAAAACTGACATCATATGCTTTCATATAAGGTTATCACACAACCACTTAAGAATAAAATTTTATCATTATTTCAGACACGTAAACTTTTTAATTCAGGTGTGCAATGTTCAAACATTAATTCAAATGTACAGGTGTATATTTATATATTTCCAAAATCAACTGATTTCAACAACTTACATTAAACAGTCTTTGCTTATTTTTGACAGGTAATAGGGTAGAAATAAAACCAATTCTTCAAACAAGGCCTACTAGTTTCGACTTCGTGTTGGTCAAATCAATTATTATCTAAGTTTCATATTCTCATTATATAAGCTTTATTTGGTGAAATAGATAGCTAAAACTATAAACTGTTCAAACAAATAATTATTTTGTTATTTATATGTTATTTGATAAACAATCTTTAAATTGTAATTCATTTACAAAGAAAATTTAACAATATAATTTGTACATTCATAGTGCCCTGAGAAAGACTTCAGATAGAAGTCGAAACTAGTAGGCCTTGTTTGAAGAATGGGTTTTATTTCTACCCTAGACCTATTACCTGTCAAAAATAAGCAAATATTAAGAACGTAGGTCTAAAATCATCATCATTAAACAGTCTATTATGAATTAGACAGGGTGAATTGTGTTAATGCAGTTTTAAAGGATTTCTGATAAAATTCATTAAATTTTTCCAACATGGGTGTACGATGATTCGCATATGTAGACTTAGAGGAAAATATCCATTTCTTGAATGCTCTTTCGGTTTGACTCGATTAACTCGAAAGCAATCCAAACAAGATAGTTTACATACACCAGATTTATTGTTTCTTTCTGTTTTATCTTTATTGTTTTGATTTTTACCTAAAGTTCTAAATCAAGTAATTAAAATGAATTCTAATAAGCAAACACCGAATCAATCGAATATTGTTATAAAGTAATTGAAAAATTATGTTAGGCGTGTTTGCGTATGATGTTTTTGTGTTATAACGTCATGTTTATTGATTTTGTCATACCTAACTTGCTCTTTTACGTTGACTTTAAAGTCAATCTAGGTAAGGTATGTATTCGTCATGGAAGATAATAATATTTGTTTTCTTGGAAGTAAAGCAGGGGCGCTTTCAAGTTTGTGGGGGGCGCTCTCAAAAAATTTGCGGGGGCACTTTTAAGTTTGCGGGGGGCGCTCTCAGAAAATTTGAGGGGGCGCTCTCAAAATGTTTGTGGGAGGGGGGCTCCGAGAACATCTGCTTTGCCTGTGGGCACCGAGTATGGCAGACTTACGTGATTCACCTTGTAAAATTTATGTTCAAATTACGCACCTGAATTCAAAATTTGACATGTCACAGTATATTTTAGAATTTTCTCAAATAATGATATGAAGAATTTAATTTCACACTGAATAAATTCAATTGTATCTTAAATAAAAGTGAATTCAAAAATATTTATTTTATTTTAATTTTTTCGAAATACGTGTACCCACATTTTAGCTAATTAAAAGAAAACCAAAATTTCCAGAGTAATTGATCCATACATTCAATACAGTTTGTTAAAATAAGTTGATTAATGGAATTTAAAAAAATATACTGATAAAAAGGGTGCCCCATTTAAGAGAAAGGCTTTGATTATGGCAGACTATAGAATCTATGTTCAAATAACGCACACTTGAATTAAAAAGTTGACGTGTTTCAACATTTTCATAATTTTTTTTTAAATAATGGTATAATAAATTTTATTACATTAGATAAGTAATCGAGTTATGCGTCGAAAAGTACCCCCCTCCAAACAAAAATCTACCTGTCTCGGTGCATTCAACGAATATACGTCAACTTATTGAATAAATAAATTTTTTCGAAAGAAAAATATTTGCCAACAGAACCCTGAAACGGGCCAATCTTTGTTTACCTCGTACCAAATTTTTATGCATTTTCGAAGAATTTTTGTTGCACTCTGTGCCATCCCTATCAACCCTCCAAATTTTTTGAACAGAGAAAGTGGGTCATGTGGAACTCTTTTAGACAAAGTATTTGTATTTTTTCACAAGCGTGCATAAATTTTCAAGAAAAAGAATAAATATAATAAATTGTATTCTTATGTTTATCAAATTGACGAAAAAATTTATTGATTAAATTTTTTCTCAATAATGATCGCTTTGCCGATAAGACTTAGTAGCTAGCAGATGTTTTATTCGTGATTTGAACTTAAATAAAGAAGATGTTTCAACACAAAACTGAAGGAATATTGTGTGTACTTATTTTTAATTTACGATATAGGTTCATTGATTTTTTAACATTCATTGTGGCGTTTATTTTAGTATAACACTGTTGTAGAGTGCGGAAATTAGTTGAGAACAAGCACGCAAAATCTTCCGCCCCATATCAGAGCTCTTTTTTATATTTACTCAATTGCTCACCGAATTTTCTCGTGGATCTTGTGAGTGAGGAATAAATCATAATTTTTTCGTCTGCTTTGTTTCAGCCTAATTCTGTTAGTGAGCAATTTATTTACCTTTCGAGACATCTTCCTGTGATTGTACCTATATCAGATAAGTTCGCTCCTAATATAAATCATCATATGCACAAACCGAAAGCAAATAGTTTTATCATTTCTCAAGAACCTATCAGCTGATAGTGAGATCATACGAAATATTGACATAGCTATCGTTGTAGAAACAGGTGATAAAAATTATAACAAAATGTTTTCACCCTTGGAAAGAATAACGAACCGTAAAGAAAAAATTGTTGGGAGATAGAGCTGCCAGTTTAACCACTTTTTGAAATTTCAGATTTTCACGACATCTCCAAATTAATTCAAATAAAAGAGAATTTTAAAATATACAGTTATTTCAGATTACGACAAAAGTTTGTGTGTATATTAATATTTTAGGAGGGGGAGTTTTTAAGTTCGTGGAATGGGCGGGAACATGATTAGTGAGGGTAATCACCAAAACTCTTACGAGTATAATTACAAAGTTTTATTTTTATTTTGGCAAGAATTTTTTCCATTATTTTGACGCGCACTGTATACAGGGTAAGTCTTTGACCACTGCGTTAAATTTAGCCATCACTTTTTGCCCATACCGTTTTTCCATATTCAGCTGCGTTAAAAAGTTATAAGCATTTCAAATTTTCACATTGGGCAAATATCCCTCTGTAGTCCAGTTTAGTTTGAATGTAAATTACCTTCAACAGCATCCACTATTGAATCTGAATTGTTTAAAAACAATATTTTTCCTTCTAAGAAATGATTCACTTACTCGTGTTTCATCAGATGATTATATATAATTGCTTTCAACATCAAATAACTCAAAAATTGTGCAATTTAGGAAAAAAGATGACGAATGCTTTTATCTGCAAAAAAGACTAACGATTCTAGGAAATACAAGATACTGACCTTTAGTTCAAGTGATATTTGTTTTTCATGCAATTTCACCAATCTTGATGTCAAAATATGCACGACTGTTATCGAAAACCTTCTACAAGAGATCATTTCAATTGATATTGTCATTTGGATATTACAGGTGCAAATGCAGTTTTTTAATGAAATTTCAACACCCTATATCTTTTGAAAGGGGCCAAATTTAGAAAAATATTATAGAAAGAAAATGTTTCTTTTGACTTCAAGAATCTATGGTTAAAATGAACGCAGTGGTCAAAAACTCACCCAGTATGTTCGTCAACGATACCAAATATAACTCTTTTTCAGAGTTTTATTTTGAAAATAATACCCCGAATACAACCATTATAAGTTGAAAACCTCGTTATAATATGAAAGAGCGCGATTAAAATTAATTTTGTAAATGGAATAATAAAATAAATCGATCAAGCTTTTCAATTATGAAAGTCCTTTACGAAGGATGTATTCTAGAAATCGTATGGGAAACTACTATCCGTACGTTCCAATTTTAATTCAATCAATTCAATGCCTTTGAGGATTTCTATTTTAAGAGGGACACAAAGTCAATGCACTCCTCTTATCATTTGATCATTAAGAAATGAGCATACAAATGATCGAAAGGAAGTATGTATCTTCAACAGAACAGACGTCATATTCATAAAGAATTTCACAATCCTTAATTGCAGCAGCTTTTTTAGTTTTAATGAAAGAATTCAAAGACGTCAAAATTCAATTAGAACTATTTGCTTATTATTGTTAATTCTCTATATCATTATTTCAGAAAAATTCTGAGTCACTTCAATTTTTGAATTCTTATGCGCGTTTTTCAATATAAATTTACATGTACAGGGTGAATCGTGAAAGTCTGCCTTACTCGGTGTCCTATAGATACGACTTGTATATTTGTACATTTGTTAAACCCCCTTAATGAAGTGGTTTCAAAGAACTATATCAAACGGTCTATAATGAATTTAACAGGGTGAAGTTTTGGATTGAATTACTCTGGAAATATTGGTACTTTATAAATATCTTAAATGCAGGTATTCATCAAAAATCGAAATTAATTTTCAAACGTATTTTGAAAAAAATTTTAATTAAATAAAACCTGGTGAGGTTATGAATTCGATGACAAACGCCTAAAAACTGGTTTAAAAAATGTATAATCCGCGATAAATCATTTAATTCAATTTTACGTTCATCAAGGGCATGTCAAAAATATATAAATAAAAGTTGACGTGTCTTAGCATTATTTATAATTAAAAATTAAGTGGTTTCTACACTGTATGTATGATACAAAAGAGAACAAACCATGAGTGCTGATATACTCCATTTGGTATAAAACGAATGAGTATAAAAATTTAATTTGCCATGAATATTTTAACAATCAGTTCTAAATTGATGAGAAAGAGTAATTTTGCAGTTTAAGGACACACCGCAATTTTTATGTTTCTGCAATTCAAGGGTGCTTCAGTAGACCCTCTAAAGCAATAATAAATGATTAATGATAATTTTCAAAAACAAAATTTTTTTGCAAAAATTCTTTTTTTCCATGTTCCACTCTTTGAAATGGCAAAAAATAAATTCTGACATCGTTTTTTGTTACTACTGAACTTAACTGTACCTAACATAACAAAAAATAGCAAATCTAAAAAAATTTTTTCAAATTATTAATTTCATTTTTTTCTTCAATTTTGGCTTTGTTTTTAACCTAACCTAACTTAAACTAACCTAACCTAACCTAACCAGACGAGAAATCATGTAAAATATAGGTAGGGTCCTTAAACTGCAAATTAACCAAAAATTTTAGTTTTAATTAATATATCCACTTTGGAGTTTCAGAATGAAAATTCAGTTTGGAGTGTTTTTATTATCCTAGAATGTAATCTACAAGGGATGAAACAACTCCTTTAATATTCTGCATGAGAACTTTCAAATGCTCCTATATTTTCCCATAAAAAAATTATTTGATAAGGCAGACTCAATCTGCAATTTTTATGTCTCGACTTTTCCTCATAAAATTGTTAGATTGATCACAATAAATAAAACCGCTCAGACTGTCTGTCTTCCCATAAATTCATTTATTGAAAAAAATATCAATGAGCTGCTGTCAAATGAAGTCATATGATAAATTGTTATTCATCAATCTCTAAGTGGATATATTGAATAAATAAAAATATTTTCACCTAATTTTTAAGGGTTTAATTTGGAGAAAAAAGGGTGCTGAACAAAAAATTATAAAAATAAAAAAAGTAAAAAATCTTCATCATCAATTCAAAAACGCTATGCATATCTTGCCACTTGAAGAACGATTATTGAAAGACATGAAAAATGTAAATGAAAACAAACTTACCTAAAACACCGACCACACAAAACAGTATGGAACAAACGGAGGCAAAAACTGTAGCACTTTTCGGGTATTTAATGACCGTTATGTCATCGTCAGTAACATTAAACATGCTGTTTTTTTCTGCTACCACACCATAATTCGCGAATACAGTACAAAACCACTTTACCTATACGGTTACACTATCCATTCATCACACACGATCAAGACTACCATATTCCTGTGATAAGTCTCAATCAAAACAAATTCATTTAGTAAATAAAGTGACTAAAAGCACCTATCTTGACGATGACTCAGTACGTTAATAAGTGCTGAGATGTGGCCTGTTGTGCTCTTCAATTTCGAAACATCAAGAAAAAACACTGAGGAAAGAATTGCTTGTTTTGTATTATAGCAGTTGCGTTCCAACTGCATATGGGATGCATTTGAGGCAATATTTCTATACGGTTTCCGGACGTTCTCTCCACAATAATTCCTTTCATTCCGTATTATCCCATTTATTGTGAGATCAAGTACAAAGGGAGCCTGCCTGCTGGACCATTCTGTACGGCCCTAGGGAGCAGCAGCAGAGCTATATTGGGTGAATGTCGGGGGAAAGACTATTTGTTTATTTGGGTCGGTGTCAACAACACCCGGTGTTGTCGAATGCTCTACTCCTCGACTTTATCGGTCGTAAAACTGCTTTTATGTAATTTTTTCAAGACGGAAATGAATTATCATAACGGTCATCAAATCAGAATAACAAAACATTTGCCAATATTTTATTATCATATTCTAATTATCGGTGTTGGATAAAATCATACAAATCCATACAAATGAATAAAACTGGAATAAAGCCTTGTTCGTTGAAAGCCCCGTTATCAGTCGATAATTTTGGGGGGTCACTTCTTGACTTATGAATTCATTGGTGAAAAAGTTTAAATAAATGAAAGAAAAATACATGTACATGTTTAGAATCTAATATTGTTATATAGTTCGTATATTTCTTTTTTTTTTGTAGAAATAAAAAAATCTTAGTTACTGTTAGTTAGATCTGCTGAAATCACGTATAAGTTCCGGACAAAAAAGTACTATAAGGTTGTTTGCAAAGTAATTTTGTTTTTAACCAACAAAATATTTAACTAATTTTCAAACTGAAGTGTCGGAAAATGGTAAGATTATTAGAAAATATGTTATCTGGTTTCGTGTTTTTGTTGAAAATAACAGTAGCAATTTCAAAACACTGTAAAACGATCTTCCACAAGGATCAGTTCTAGCCCCTTTACTTTTCAATTTATATCTCATTTAGTTTGAATATGATTAAATAAAAACTTATTTAATAAAATTTCCACATTTATTGTGTTTTAACAATATGTAACACTACATTTGCAACAATTGTTTCGCCAAATTCTTGGCTTCTTCAGGCGAGTTCGATGTTAAACTACTCCAAAAATTTTTGAGTCTTCCTTATATATTTCTCAAGATGGAAGAGGGGGAACCGGTATTCTAAATGTTTCTGGGATTTTTTATGGCATGTTCATCAATGGTGATCTGTTGACATCCGTTTGGTCATTGAGTAAGATATTTTGCTTGTTATATCTGTTAATTTCCATTGTTTCTAGGATATTAAGCCTTCTGCTTTTGTTTTCTATGTGCAGAATTTTATAGTTTGGATCAAACATATGTCCCTCGTCTAAAAGATGGGTCGCATAAGTTGAGTTCTGTTTTTTATTCAGGAAACTACTTAAATGTTCTTTAATCCTCTTCTCGAACTTCCTTCCTGTTTGTCCAATATATACTTTCTGGCATGAACCACAATTCAACTTATACACTCCTGATTTTTTGTTTTTATCTAATTTATCTTTATTATTTTTGATTAAATTACTTGAAGTATTATTGCTTTTGAATGCTATATTGAAATTCCTTTTGTTTTTAAAAAATTTGCTACTTCTATTGATTTTTACCTGTGAAATTTAATGTTATATATCTATTCTGTTCTATTTTGTCGTTTTTGGGGTATATTAATGTTAAAGCTTGATTTAATAGGAATTTATTCAATATTTGGTCCACAAGGTCTGGTTTGAAACCATTATTAACAGAGATTTGTTTTATAGTATTGAGCTCACAATCAAAATTCTGTTTCTTCATAGGTGTTTTGATTAGTCTATATACCATGCTATTAAATGCTGCTAGTTTTTGTGAATATGGATGATGTGACTTTGAATGGATTGTTATGTCGGTGTAGGTTGGTTTGCGATAAATTGCAAAATCGTGTTTACTATTGATTTTTGATATTGTTAAATCTAAAAAATTTATTTTACCGTTTTTTTCCTCTTAAGTAGTTTCCTGAATAAAAAACAGAACTCAACTTATGCGACCCATCTTTTAGACGAGGGACATATGTTTGATCCAAACTATAAAATTCTGCACATAGAAAACAAAAGCAGAAGGCTTAATATCCTAGAAACAATGGAAATTAACAGATATAACAAGCAAAATATCTTACTCAATGACCAAACGGATGTCAACAGATCACCATTGATGAACATGCCATAAAAAATCCCAGAAACATTTAGAATACCGGTTCCCCCTCTTCCATCTTGAGAAATATATAAGGAAGACTCAAAAATTTTTGGAGTAGTTTAACATCGAACTCGCCTGAAGAAGCCAAGAATTTGGCGAAACAATTGTTGCAAATGTAGTGTTACATATTGTTAAAACACAATAAATGTGGAAATTTTATTAAATAAGTTTTTATTTAATCATATTCAAACTAAATGAAAATGGATTTCCATCAAGTGAGGACCTCAACCATTCAAAATTTATATCTCAGTGATTTACCCATAACATTATCTCAGAAATTTGTTTATGCTGATGACAGTGTTATTGCTTACCACCATTCAGATTTCCATACTCTTGAGAACATACTATTATTTGATTTGGAGATTTTGAAGAATTATTTTGTTGAATGGCGATTATGTCCCAATCCCAACTGAACAAAGGTTCCTTGTTTCTATCTGAATAGCAATGAGAAATAATGTAAATTAGCTGTAACTTTCAATGATTCTTCTATCAAACCTAATATCTATTCTAAGTACTTAGGACATAAATTAGATTCATCTCTCAATTACAAAACTCATTCAGGTGATCTAAGCCTGAAACTGAAAACTAGGAATAATAATCTTCAGAAATTAGCTGGATCATCTTGGGGTGTTGATGCTTCCACTCTAAGCACAGCATCTCTACCCTCAGGTTTTCCTGCAGCTGAGTATTGTTGCTCTGTTTGGTTTAATAGTGCACATACACAAAAAATCGATTCACAATTGAATACATCGATGAAAATAATTACTGGCATCATAAGATCTACACTGATTCATTGGTTACCAGTTTTGTCTAACATTGTTCCTTCCCAAATTCGCAGACAGACTCCAGCTCTGAATTCTTGGAGCAAATATTATTCTTTCCTCTTCAATATGAACATTAGCGATAAAGAATTATGGAAGATTGAGTGGAACTCTTATGAAATGTTCAATAAAGATCTCATTTCTGATCCTTTTGAAGAAATTTCTAGTTTTGTCCTCCCAAGAAAAAATCTGGACAGTTTTTAATCGTTTGAGAACAGATCATGGTCGTACCAATAGCATGCTATTCAGATTGAACTCAATTCCAAGCGCAAATTGTGAATGTAGATATGCAGAAGAAACAATACCTCATCTCATCAATAATTGTCCATAAATAAATTTCAAGATGGTTTTAAGGCTATTCGAGATGTTTCTTTCTTGAAATGGGACTAGTACTCATTATTTCGGTATCATAATTTTTATTAGTTCCCGCATCTGAATATTATTTAAATTTGATTTCATCTAAAAAAAGTTCCTATTATGGAATTCTACAATACCTCGTGTGACATGGAATAAATATTTGTGATTATTTCTGACAAATATCAAATTAAAAATTGTAATTTAAAAATTCATGTTTTCCTAAATTTGAGATAGAAATAGAAACTATAAATAGCTGTTAATAAAAAACAGCAATCTCAGAAAAATGACCACGACTTGAATTCATTTTTTCAAAGACTAGGTCGGCAAAGATACCCTTGAGGAGGGGGTATATGATAATTGCATTGCGTGTGTTTACACTTTGATTATCAGAGTTCAGTTCACTAGGTCAGTAGTTTGGAGTAAGATGTAAGTGTGTAGGGCTTAGGGTTGTACGAGTTTTCTTTCGTTTTCGGTTACAAGTTGAATGTGAGTGATCAGATGGCAAGTGTAAGAGAGGTAGTATCAAATTGCGGTGATTTGATTAGTTTTTTTAGTAGATAACAGGTTTTTCATTATTAGAATAATTCTAATTGACAGAGTTCCCAACATGATGACTATGATTTTAATTTTACTAAGTTTTAACATGAATTGTTGGACAGTTATACATTTTAGATATGATTGCCACTGTATTTGTAACATGTGAACTTGAAAAAGGCTCAATGTACACCAAAACATATGTAGTAAAGTATGAATAAAAAAAGATGAAATCCTAATTTTAATCCAGTGCTCTAATCCCAAGAAAATTGCTTCTAAATTATATATATACATATATATATGCTTGGTCTGGCCGACCCACTCCTAGAGGGCACGAGCCGTCACTGTTTCCTAGGATCAGTAAAATCAATAAAATGGCCATCCTCTCTGCCTCATCCTAAACCAGGTTTTCCAGTCAGTGCACCAGTCGTTTGGTACCTCTGAAATATTTGTGTCATTTGGCTCTAAAGCATCCTCGAGCTGGTAGCGGCCATTTCTTTCTAGCCTCTATCCTCCACCACCTCACGTCAATCTTATCATAAGAGGAGCTTCACTTTCTTCAACTTCCCCACGCTGCTAACCTGGGTGATGGGTGACTCGGGTATGCGGGATCGTCAGTTCCCGAAAGCATTACGCTCCCCTGCATATAAACGGGTTAGTCTAAGAATTATTCGCATACATTTTCATTAAGCAAACACAAGCCCTAATTTGTTCAACATTCATTTCAGAACGCGATACTCCCGGAACCTTTTTAACCACTTGTTTACGGTTGGTCCCTTCGGAGAATTCTCTCCGGGAATCTGTTCCAAACATTCAAAAAAACCTTCGAGTCATTCTTTGCCAAGCCGCGAGAAAGTATCCATACGAGAAACTTGATATCCATACTTGCTGGTAGAAGCGTTTGGGTAGAATGGATGCGGCCAGTTAACTGCTACTTGCTGGTGGAGAAACACAAACAAAGCGTACTTTTTGCGTTTGAAGTTCGAGTGTCGAATGGATGAATCAAAGTGGTGAACCAGGTCCAAAGACGCTCGTTCACAACTCATCGATTGTTTCATACGTTTTTTTCCCGAGAAACCTCGTACAATGAATAGGAAAATGTCCATTTCAACAAAGGAACATAATTAGCAAAATGAAAGAAGATGTAATAACTAACTACGAACAGATGTTCGTAGAATATTAAGAACAATACTTTTAATATTCTGAGACAATCTGATTGGTTAAGTAAATTTTTGAGTGAGCACATATTTTTTGTGATATTCTACTTGTTAGTATGGATCAAAGATGTCTGTAATATTCTCACAGGAAAACAAATTTTGGGCCAGACTAGGGATCCATCAAAAATATATAGCCAGTAAACGCACACCCTTAGACCAATAATCGAACTGTCAACGTCGATTCATTCAGTAAAGTGAACATTTTCATCATGGTGAAGTACACGAACGAACAACATTTGCAAGTTATAAAAATTTACTACCGAAATTCGGAGTCGGTGATCGCAACTTAACTTCCTTTTTCGGTCGTAATTCGCGCCCTAGTAGACAGATAATCACAAGTTTGGTGCAAAAATTTGAGTCTACATACTCGCTGTTGGATGTTGTGCCAGTGAGACAAAGGACCGGTCGCAGTACCGAAAACATCGGTCAATTCCACGGCGTTCTCAAATCAGACATCCGTCAGACCACTCTATAGCGAATTTTGCGTAAGAATCTTGGTTTATACCCGTACAAGATCAAGCTGACTCAAGAATTGAAGCCGTTGGACCATTTGAGGGGACGTACGTTCTCCGAAAAGCTGCGCCACGATCATGATAGCTGCGCGAAAATCAGCTATATTTTGGCTCAATGGCTTTGTCAATAAGCAAAATATGCGTTATTGGACAGGTAGCAATCCACACGTCAATTACGAGACTCAATTGCATCCCCAAAAAATCACGGTTTGGTGCGGTCTTCACGCTGGCGTTATCCGTATTTTTTCGTTGATGCCAACAATCGTCACGTTACGGTCGCTACCGCGCCATGATTACGAATTTTTTTGGCCCCAATTGCAAGGTATGGACTTGGCTAACATGTGGTTTCAACAGGACGGTGCCACTAATCACACAGCACACGTAACAATCGGTTTATTGAAGCAGACATTTGGTGAGTGTGTAATTTCGAGAAACGGTCCCGTCGATTGGCCGCCTCGTTCGTGCGATTTGACGCCTCTGGACTATTTTCTTTAGGGCTAAGGCAAGTCACTAATCTATGCTAACAATCCGACGACATCGCAAGAGCTTAGAGACATTGAACGTGAAATTGTGGACGTTTCGGCTGAAATGTGTGGCCGAGTTATCGAAAATTGGGTCCAGAGAATTGATTGCTACAAACGGGCCCGTGGTGGCCATATGAACGAAGTCGAGATCCATTAATACATGTTATGTTTGTTCTTCAAGCCAATAATAAAGTTTTTAAAATATTTCAAATTGTTTGTGTTTTATTTAGATTCAAAGTTGTCAAGTCCCTATTGAAAATACCTTTATAAATATACCAAAAAAATGAAATTTTGAGGATCTTAGACCTACCAGAATTTGAATTCTTCTTCATTATTCTTTGAGGTACATGTTTTTATCTTAGACTATATAAGAATGTCTTATATAGTCTAAGGTTTTTATTAGAGCAATTAGTGTTTTATCTAGCCAGGTTATCATTTTATGTACTAGATACTTGAAAGATAATCAATTAATTTAAAAAAATATTATTTTTTGTAATGAATTTTTGCTTCGGTAAAAATTGATTGTAAATAATCAATCCTTTCATTGTAACAGTTCGTAGGAAAGATTTTTGTTATTTCACATTTATATAAGCCAATTGTTTTTCATATTATGAAAATTGTAAGGTAACCATATCATAATTTATTTATTTATTTGAACGGACAAGCCAATTTACAAATTACTATAATGATGAAAGTATCACACATTATTTTTGAAATCTATAACGTTCACTGTGTTTTGAATATATTGTACATCATTCATAATTTCAACGTTATTCATTGTAATTGTATTGTAATTGTAAACCCAGAAATTTCGGCTATACTAATTAAATTCAAAATTGAGATTAAACTAGTTTTTATTCACCTATGACATTTCCAACTTGGTTAATTCCAATCGGATTGGAAATGAATTAGGTTCCATTAATTCCAGTTCAGAGAAATATGCAATTGGAATTTTTTTATTTCGAATAGACCGTCAATATCCATCATTCACCCCACCAAAATTTTACCTCCCCTACCTTTTTAGTTCGGCTGACGTCGCAAAAATCGGCGAGAGTTTCCGATCTATATATTAGGTGTACAAATAAGTTTCCGCGGTTTGTCAAAAGATGGCCCCACCAGAAGGTTATGGAGAAATTGTCAGATGTAAAACGTAATATCCCAAGTTTAGTCATCTGGCAACACCATAACCTTAAAGTACTAGTGATTCCGTATCAGCATCACGTAATTTTTTTCGTGCAAAAATGTCAAGTTTTATTCCGAATAAGCATCATTTGCGGGAACTTTTGATTTACTTCTTTAATGTGAAAAAATCTGCAGCTGAGGCGCATCGATTGCTTCTAGAAGCATATGGTGAAGCTGCTTTAAGTGAGAGAAGTTGTCAGGAATGGTTTCAAAAGTTAAAGAACGGCGAGTTTGACGTTAAAGACAAAGAACGCAGTGGAAGGCCGAAAGTGTACGAAGACATGGAATTAGAGGAGAGGCACTATTGGAGGAAGATTCGTCCCAAACGCAAAAAGAACTTGCACTTACTCTACAAGTGACTCAACAAGCAATTTCACATCGTTTAAAATCGTTAGGAATGATTCAAAAACAAGGAAATTGGGTTCCATATGAACTAAAGCCGAGAGACGTTGAACGCCGATTATGCATGAGTGAAATGCTGCTTGCCAGGAATAAAAAAAAAGTTTTTTGCATCGTATAGTCACTGGTGACGAAAAATGGATTCACTACGATAATCCAAAGAAGAGAAAGTCATTGGTTAAGCCCGGCGAACCATCAACATCGACAGCTAAGCCGAATATTCATGGAAAAAACTCATGCTGTGTATTTGGTGGGATCAGCTTGGTGTCGTGTATTATGAATTGCTGAAACCAAGCGAAACCATTACTGGAGCTCTCTACCGAACACAATTGATGAGATTGAGTCGGGCACTTAAGGAAAAACGCGCCCATTACTACTCCAGACACGACAAAATTATTCTTTTACACGATAATGCTCGCCCACATGTTGCGGCGCCGGTAAAAACATACTTGGAAACACTCAACTGGGAAGTTTTACCCCACCCGCCGTATTCACCAGACTTAGCCCCTTCTGATTATCATCTGTTCCGGTCGATGGCACATGGTCTGTCTGAGCAGCGCTTCACATCATATGAAGACACCAAAAATTGGGTAGATTTGTGGATAGCGTCAAAAGATGAAGAGTTTTTTCGACGGGGTATCCAAATGTTGCCAGAAAGATGGGGAAAAGTAGTGGCAAATGATGGAAAATACTTTGAATAAAACGTAATGTACTTTTCCTTTACAATAAATTCCTAATTTTTTATAAAAAACCGCGGAAACTTATTTGTACACCTAATACTTTTATTTATCTATGGACATATACTAACCTAACTTCACCATCATAGACAAAGTAAAAGTACTTTGTCTATGATTACCATTACCAACCCCTAGCTGGAATAGTTTTTGCTCTAGCTTACTTCTTCCGTTTACTTGCTGAAGGACGCTCGTACTTCAAAAGACGTCCCCCATACAAAATCCATCCCCGTGTTAAGGAAAATCTTTCCGATCACTATGAGATAACAAATATACGGGGTGGCTCATCTGACACAGAACACCTGTATAAATAATGGAGATAAAGATCTGGGTGTTGAAACTTTCCTATCTGAAATTTCCTCCCCTTTAACGAGGTTTTTTCATTATTGCTTTAATATTTAAATTATTCGAGTAATTGAAGAAAAATTGAATGCCATTTTGTTAACAACGATTAATTTTTGACTTGCTCTAAAATCCTTTTTTTTGGGGGTGTTTTTTTTTTCGATGGGCTATCGCTCATTTTTTTTTGGTCTGTATTTTCCAAGTTTTTGAACTTGTTGACTAGACTACATAGAAAAGATTAAGCTGTATGCGCTTCGAACGGACCAATTCACTGCAGTGAAATGCCACTTCCTATGCGGTGAGAGACGCGAGCAGACGCGCACGGCTTCAATATAGTTGAAACAAAGCTCTCGAAGCTACCGCATCCCACCCTCATTAAGAATTTTTTTTTTCAAATCCAGATCAAACAGAACACGTTAATTTTATTTAATCAATAAAATGAAACTGCTCATTTTCACATCATGTAGTTTATTCGCACTCACGAAATTTTCAGGTGAGTTTCATATACGAGAAAAATAACATTCACATCACAAGCTATCCTTCTCACACACGCACCGTGAAACACGCTTCTCATCTTGCTTGTTTTTCTGTCTAGAGAGCAAAAAAACATCGAAGGAACATCACGAGCAAATGAAAAATTTCTTCTTGTCTTCCAAAAATAATAATAAATATTATCGCAATTTTTTTTTCAAAACATCTAAACAAATTCAAGATCTCCACGATTTTTATTACGTTTCACATGTTCACAGTTTCATTGCGTGAGCTTAAGCAATACAGGTTGCTCGAAAGAGACTCGATCGTCTCTAATTTGATTTCTGTAATTCTATAATTCTAAAACTCCAACTACCTAAATGTTGAAAATAATTTTTTCATCACACGTGAAAAGTAAAACAATAAAATAGGCCCTTGTAATCTGGAACAAATAATTAATCTTCGATAGTAGTGGGGTGACGATATAATTAAAATAGGTTCAATAAAATCAGGATTATTTATTTATACCTTCTTTCTTTCATTATCTATCGTGGGGAAAAATTGCCTCATATATTATGCTGATATTTTCTGTGGTTCATACCCTTTCTAGATATACAAATTAGATAGTGAAGCATAACTTGTTGCATATCAATAAAGGGTATGAAGTTTATAAAATTACTTTGAATCCTGTTTCGCTCATTGTCAAACTGTAATAGATAACCTTGCCAAGATTCAAAATAATTTTCGAAAAATTTGATTTCCATTGGCCAGTTTTTTTATTGTTTTGATATTCGCTTGCACTAAAAATCATTTTTATTCAATTCAAGCTTTACAAACATGAAGAAATCAAATTGAATATGATTGTTGATGTATATTTTCTCTACAACTTGAAAACACGTAAACTAGGTAAATTAATTCAAATTACTTTAGATTTCTTTCAAAAATGACCTCGGATTCAGTCAAATTGGAAATAAGATTCAGAAAAAATGTAGAGATTGTTGTACTGATGAAGCAATAAAATGGCGAAATGCGTGGTGAGATATAATGAAAATTGTGGACATTTCAAAGTGATTCATTATTGTTTTCTAAAATTAAAGTTAATTTCCACCGAGTTATGACTGAAATAATTCAAGATAATCTGTTGTTTTCATATTTATTTTCATGAAATAATAACTTGATAGCCAACCCACTATTACTCAATTTAAACAAGCTGCTCTTTAAATCATTACACCATTAAGCGATGTAGGAATGCGAAAGGATATTGATTAAAGAAAAAATTTGATACATCAGCTTCAAGTCGATATATCCAAAGAGGCGATACAACAATTTAATCTCTGAAAATAACAAATCATCAAAGCCGAACTTGGATGTTGTTAACCCTTTCGTAAAAACAAAATTTATTTTTATCTTGAATATATCGTTCCAACAATTTCTTTCATAGTTATTCCCTCATATTTTTCTAGCTAAAGGGATGTTGGCTAATTTAAAATATAGCGTGTTTGCAACAAGCGAAATTGATTTTTCAGGACTCCAACTACGTATTTCGCAAAGCTGATATTTAGGTTCCGTGAGTTCATAAGGGATATAAATGGAACATGTTCATAAAACACACCTGCAAATCGTAATTTCGTGCTATCAAAGTCGCAAAGACCTGATGAAATACGCTGCGCAGTTGAATTATGGAACGTACTTATTATTTCATAAAGAATATACTCCAGAAATACCGAAATAGATCTATTCTTTTTAAATAAAATATGTAACCCTCAGAACTACATCTGCGATGATTGTCTTTTAGACAATTGAACAAATCATGATAGAGCCGATTTCTAATTCATAATATTTCTAAAATTTTTCAATAAATGAATTGAATAGACTTAAATATACTCTTTTCAAACTGAAGTGGTCACAGGATTCCATATTATACAATTATCATTATAAATAACAATAACAAATTTCAGACACATTATCGGCAATAAACTCATACCTTATTCACTTGCATTATAAGGTATATCGGTTTGAAATGAGCGTAAAGGACTAATTATTAATGGGAAAGTAAAAAACATTTCATTCAAAGTATTGGCCATTGTTTTCTACACATTTTGAGCATCTTCCTGGCAATTTGTAGATACCACGCCAATAAAATTGTTCCTCTTTTAAAAAACCAACCAGACACCCAATTATCGTAGGAATCAAAGTGCTGCTCATCCAATGCGAGTCCCATCGATGATAACAAATGGTAGTCGGAAGGAGCCAAGTCTGGTGAATACGGCGGGTGGGGTAGCAGCTCCCAGAGAAGTGTTTTGATTGTATCCTGAACCGGTTTTGCTTTGTGTGCAGGTTCATTGTCATGGAGCAAAATTACCTTGCCGTGTCTTCTGGCCCATTCTGGTCGTTTCTCGATCAATGCATGGTTCAAATTGATCATTTGTTATCGGTAGCCATCAGTTATAACGGTTTCACCAGGTTTTAAGAGCTCGTAGTCCCACCAAACACACAGCATTGTCTTCTTGCCGAATCGATCTGGTTGCAAGATGTTGATGGTTTTCCAGGATTAACCCTAGATTTTTTCCGTTTAGGAATCTTAAAATGAATCCAATTTTCATCGCCAGCACCAATCCGATGCAAAACCGATTTTCTTTCGTGTCTTTGAAGCAAAATTTCATCTGTCTTTCATTCAAGTCATGTGGCACCCATTTTCCACACTTTTGCATCTTTCCCATGGCTTTCAAACGGTCAGAAATTGTTTTTGTGCAACATTTAACATTTCTGCCATTTGCTTTTGATTCAAAGGGCCATCTCTAAACAATATCGTTGGCAATTCGGCGTCTTCAAACTTTTTTTGTGGTCTTCCACGTTCTTCATTTCTGATATCAAAATCATTATTTCTGAACCGTTGAAACTATCTTCTGCATATTGTTTCTGAAAGAGCATGATCACCATATGCCTCGACAAGCATTGGATGCAACTCTGCAGTACTTCTCTTCAAATGAAAACAAAAAATTAATGCTTTCCGCAAATCATCACTTTCTGGTACAAAATTCGACATTTTCAACACGATGAAAAAATATGAAGTTGTCTGTTCAATGACTTGATGTATACTAAGTATGTTTCACAGATGTCATAGCAAAAAAAGAAAAAATAAAGGCTCGTTCACAGCAAATGTTCCCTATCGAGACATTTGTATCTTAATGCTCACTTTATACCGGTATACCTGGTACATCGATAAGTAAGGAAGTTCCCTGCCAGACGATGTATGAATAGCGCTCTATAAATAAATCGGCAAGTAACAACGACCCTCGTCAAATTTAAAGACAATATTCCATAATTACATTCGAAAACTATTAATGTTATTTTTCAAAATTAAAGACAATGTACTGATGGTGTCCCCTATAACTAAATTTGCCACTTGTCGAATTTAAGGACAGCTGAACAATATAATTCGACAAGTAACAACGGTCCTTGCCAGATTTAACGACGATGTAGTAATAGTGTCCTGTAATTAAATTTGTCGAGTAATGAACTCACTTGTCGAATTTGAGGACATCTCCACAATATAATTCGACAAGTAACAACGGTTCTTGGCAGATTTAACGATGATGTAAGAATAGTGCTCTATAAATACATTTGACAAGTAACAATCACACTGGCCTAATTAAAAGACAATGTACCAATGGCGTGCCTTTAGAAAACCAACTATGCTATTCTCAAAATTAACGACTTTGTACAAGTAGTGCCATATAACTAAATTCAAGTTACAAACTCACTTGTCGAATTCAAGGACAGCTCCACAATATAATTCGACAAGTAACAACTGTTGCCAGATTTAACGATGATGTGGGAAGAATGTTCTATAAATACATTTGACAAGTAACGATTACATTGGCCTAATTTAAAGACAATGTACAAACTACATGAGAAAACTAAAATAGCGAAGTAAGAAACTCAGTTGTCGAGTTCAAGGACAGCTCTACCACAGTAGAGGGGGTTAATTACCCCCAGTACACCCCCCCTCGTAAATACTGCGCTGCGCCAAATATGCTGAGTGTTCCTTAGAAAGGGTTCCCTTATTATGGTGGGAAAAAAATAAAAAACCTATTGAATTATTATTTTATATATATATTATATTATTGTTATTTCTATTTATAAAATTGAAAATCATATATACACACTCAGATATTTATCTAAAAAAATTTCACTCTTCTGCATACGCATGCAGTAGGCGTAAACCTCCTGAAATTCAATTGGTTCCTGATATCTCAACTAATCGTAAAGAAACGATGACTATACTAAGCCTGCTGTAGGCGTAAATCTGCTAAAATTCCATTGGTTCCTGATATCTCAACTAATCTCTACTAATTGATTGCAGCACTACTCAAATAACGGAGCTTTTAATAAACAACATTTTCTACAATACTATATGTATCACTCACCTGTCGGTGTCTAATGGTATTGAGAAAAAAGAAAGTTTGGGATTATTGAAACTATTGTTTTTGCAGTTGTATACGCTACAATTGTTAATCATTTTGGAATTAATTTGAAAAAACACAAAATTGAAACAGAATACTTACTGGAATGAAAATAAATGATTGAATAAATGAGCTTTGCTGGTTTATGGTAGATTTTGACTCAAAGAAATTATAGGTTAGGTTGTATTTTTTCTTCAACTTCTTCGAATTTCAAAAAATTATATTGTGAGTGCGACTACTGGTTGGTATCTATACTGTGGCTCTACAATATGATAGACAAATTACAACGGTACTTGCCAGATTTAACGAATGATTACAAAATCAAACCGCGCAGGTTGAACAAAAAAAAAAATAACAGGCGATTAAATCAGACCTCTTTTTTTTTTGAATATTTTTAATATCCCATATTTAATGAGTGTCGTAGATATCATTATTACAATATGTGCTTAGTTGATTCTCTTCATTATTTGATGAATTGATACAGAGTTGGACTTTGGTGACCATCCTTAAAATGATTCATGTAGGTGCTGTTGAAGAGGACTGTACAGACTTTCAAGGGAACACAATAGCTCATGGATTATACTATGTACCTGGACCAGCTGTTTGTACAATGTGTGTATGTTACCACTCAGAACCAATGTGGTGCAGAGCCATTTATTGTGATCCGCCTTATGTGAGTTCCACTTTTTATGGCACTTTTTTCCCTGCAAATTGTAAATGTTTATATCCAATGAGAATTAATCTTACCGTATTTTCTTTTTCTGGGTAGAGTTCAAATTATTATTTGGCCATTTCCCCCTGCAGCCGATATCTTCATATATTTGTGATTCAGGGTTAAAAAGATTCCTCCATAAGTATTTACTAAAACCATACCTTAAAAAAGCAGTTATTAGGAAAGGAAGTATCGAATTCAAATTGGAGTTCCACAAGGAAACGTGAGAGGTATATTGAACTACCTAATACGCGGCATTAGCGTGACTTCATTAGCAAATCTCAGCGATTCAAACAAAGAAATCGTTTCTGAGAGTAGGTAAACGAAATATACCATTCCCCACTGGGTATTGATGAGCAAATTACTTAAGTTTATTTGGATTCGAGAAAGGCAATGTGACGTCACCACGCATACCTCGAACTTTTTTTTAGAACGATGTCCAATTAAGGGAGTAAATGTAGAAGGAAAGGTCTTGTACATTATGATTTGTAATATTTTTTTATCCAAGGTACTTCCAATTCCTTACAAATACTTGCCAAACCTGTATAATTCTATTGAAATTTAAAAGATTATTGAATTAAATTTAAGAGTATAATCAAGCATGTGAACAATGTTTTCTGATAGAATATCTTTTCAGTTTTGTAAAAAATTTCGAGTAGGAGAAACATGTTGTGAATTCATCTGTTTGGAACCACCAGGTGATGAAGCAGCCAAGCAATTAGAAAAGTATCGGAGGGAACTTCAAATGAACGCACAATTCAAGACAAAGGCGTCGTTATTGATGCTCTTCATGACAGTTCTGCTATTTTTTCCATAATAGAAACAGGCATTACGAATACACTCATGAAAATCATGCTATATTTTCAATACAAAATCCTGATTGAACAATGAGATCCCTGTGTTTTAGCAGGGGATTTGGCTTGTATTTAACAGGTATCTTATACAAATTCCAAACATATCTAGCTTCTTATCAGCAATAAAAATACGGAGAAAATAATCGATCCCTGAAATGTATTTCGGAGCAAAAAAATTATATGTAAATAAAGAGCTTCAGGCTAAAAAAGATGTAAAGAAAACTTGAGCTTATATTTTCTACATGAGAAATGAATTTGCCATATCCAAGAGACTTCAGACTTTGTAGTCTATCTATATTCTATTCTATTAAAATTTTTGAATGAAATCTGTGTTTTATTTCTGAAAAACCAAACAGTACAATTGAATAATGAAAAGGGTAACAATTAGTAATGACGTTAAAAATCAAAAGGATGAGGACTACTCCACACTAACCACACCACTATATTTCCATTTTTCACACGATGGGAATATTCGAAGAGATCAACAAACATATATGGACGGAGGGGTATATCATTCAGCTTCATACATAAAAAACATTCAACAAAATGTTCAGGATCTCAAAGAGCCAGAATTCTATACCTGCATTGACTAAAAAAAACTTGTTACAGTCAATTTCAGCTATGTTGAATTTTCTCAAGTTTTCTGTGGAAGCTGACTAATTTGGGCCAATTCCATAATTGATAATAATTATTAGCTCACTCCAATACCATGACAAACATCCGCTCAGTCAGACTTTTAAAAGCAACAAAGCTCTGTGATTATTGTATAATCTTTTTGGCATCTAGCAGCTTTGTGCTATCCAATTTATTCTATTAATCAGAGGGCTCAAAGCCCTCTAGAAGTTAGACAAGAAATAGAAAAATCTGAACAAACCCAACAAAGCTTCCGTAATATCCAATAAAGGATTATTACACAAAAACGGAGAATATAAGATTGTCAATGTCGATCTGACATTGAGAGAATGTAAAATGGGTGGAATGAGTTAAGATGATCAATAATGGAAACAGCCCAAATAATCTTCCGAAAATTACTCCATTATCAACATAATTAGGTTTAAAATTTTAGGTTGTGGTACATCTGAAGCCATTCCGGTCTTTAAATAAAAACTACAAAATCAGTATTAGTGCAGGTTTCACTGAGAAAAGCGAAAGTTAGTACAACTATATTCAGTATCTGGTTTGAAGATTTGAGCGTTTCATCGAAAAAATATATTTCTGACATGAAATTATATATAATAAAGAGATTACAATAACATAGTAATTTATAGTTTCGACCAGCAATTCGATGTAACTCACCTCAAACTAGTATAGAACAGTCACATATCCATGAAATAAAAAAAATATACATCAAAATCACATTAAACAAGTTTTACAAGTAAGAGAGTTGAGTCATTTTCCCCAACAAATCAGATTTTGTTAAAATATAATTTCAACAATATTTCGAAGAATTAACTTGATATAGCAAAATGAACAGAAAATAGAGGCATATTCAGTCTTTAGCTGAAAAAGAATAAGAGAATTGTTTCCCAAAGAAACGGCTACCATCTAAGGCTTAAACCACTGATTATATTTCAACTCATTGCATTGTGGATTATTAACATCAAATTGATTTTTCTGAAGAATATGGAAAAATCATTTGCATATTCACTTTTGAATTCAAATCGCTTGCTGAAAACTATCGAAAGAGTTCATTGATAAAAGTTTCAACAACATCAGAGTTACAAGATAACAAGGTTGAATTGAGATAAACAGTTGTCTTTTTGAATATAGTTCCATATTAGATTCAACTAATAGAGAACCATTGTCACAACATCAGTTCAACAAGTGTTACAGCTGAGCTGAATCGACCAGAAAAGTTTAAAAAATATGATCTATCCATATTCTTCCTTAAATGATTTATACTTTATTCATAAATATGGAATCACAGCCACTCCTTCATTCACGCCCAATAAAAAGAGTTCAGATCACAGTAATTCACAATCAATTGCAAGGCACTGGCTATTAGTTAGTCTCGTAGCTAGTAAGTAAAGCAGCATCTACAGGTTCCATACAGCTGGGACAAGTGAGACTCCTCATGAGCCAGTCATCGATACATCTCATGTGGTATGTATGCATGCATGGTAGATAACGCAATGCGTCGCCTACCATGAACTCCCCCATACATATAACACATTCCCTTGTCTTCTTGCTACCATCGTATGTACCTGAAAAGTTTTATTCTTACATCAATAGTTCAACATGCAGAATATCATGATTGGCAACGATTTACATAAAGGTGGCCATTCGTACACCAGTACATTTCAGGAGATTTCCTGGTTTCTATTAAAAAAAAAACAACAAAAGTGGAAGCTCAGTACAGGGTAAATGAAAATTTCATACAATTCGACTTGGCTAGATATAAAAAATATAAGACATTTATTTTTCCATGTTTCAATTATTAAAGGTATAACTTTCTTTTTACGTTGAAATAAACTAAACAATATTCATACAAAAAAAATCCCATTTTCTTTCGAAGATAAATTAAAAAATAACATAATAAGAAATTGAAGTATGTGAAGAAAGGGAGTCAAAAGTGAAAAATGAAAAATATAAGTCATCAGACAAAAACTGGCAGAAACAAAAAATAAACAGAGTTCATAACTTTTTGGTTGAACAGTTTAAAATTATAAGAACACCATTGTACAGTCTACAAAGTATCATCACTGAATCAGGTGCGGAACATATGGTGACTTTATTGTACTTGCCCTTACATATGTCAACTCACCAGTAGGAAGATGCTGAATTAAACCAATACGCTTAGCAATTTTAATTTGTTCCTCTTCAGTCAATTGAGCTACAGATCTTGTAACACTAGGTGATGGATGGTAGACTGGAAGGATTGCCGGCTGAGATGGCAGAACCTCCTGAAAAAAAAGTATTGAGAAACTAGCAACAAAACTCCTGTTTCAATCAAATAGGAGGTTCAACAAGTATGTGATTTGACAATGTTGGACAGTTGTTCAATCGGAGATGATCCCTCAATAGTGGTTAATCTGAGAAATAATCTTGGATTTATCGCCATCTAAAGATAATTTCTGATTGACCATTGGCTCTAAGAGACCAAATGCCACAGTGAAAGGTATTGTTCAAACCTTGCTGATATCCTTTGGTTTTCTTCACCCATGAGGTTTGCTTCAGCCTTTCTGTTCTGTTGATATTTTGCTTGATTTCAAAATAAAAAATATTCCATTTATATGCAATCCAAATTAATTTATTGAACAATTTCTTGCCCCTTGCCTCAGTGTGATGTGAATTAGTAAGATTCAATTTTTTATGCAAATAGCACAACAAATTAAGAAATTCTAGTTCTACCAGTAAACTAGTCAACAAAGAATCGAATCATTCTTGATAACCTTCATAATAAATTTAATTAATCATATGTAATCATTTCATGTTCAAGCTAAGTTGTGAAAATGAGCAAAAAATCTATTCAACAATGTGAAAGGTTGTCTTACAACCTTAGTCATAATTAATAATTGAACAAAAAATAATTGATTCAAATTGATTAGGCATCATCAATAATGAATAAAAACAAAACATAGATAATGAAAATGCAGCTATGTATAGATCAAGAATATCCTTGGATGTCACTTAGGATTTTGATTTGACAACCACATCTGATAGTAATAAATATTTTGTATAAACATTTTTAAATAAAACATACTAACAGAATTAATATTTTTATCAATTGAATTCTGGTTTCAATAAGTTGTATGAGAGACCAGAAGAATTCTTAAACATTCTGAATAAAAGGACTGGAAATATTTTGATATTTGAGAAACAAAGAAAAAACTATGTATATAAATAATATTTACTTGGTAATTAGGTGGTGTTAGTTGGTCCGATGATGATTCTCTTACACTATCGTTTCCTCTCAACAGCGAAATATCATCAGTGGTGGATCTCTTCAAACAATTTCCCATATTTACTCTCGTCATACAATCAAATCACAGTAGCTATTCTTGCTAATGTACCTTTCATACCAGTTATAATATTTTATTTCGAACATTAATTTACTAAAGTTCAAGATAACATACACAATCGAACACAAAATTTTAGCAGAAGGAAATATAAATAAATTCTTTCCTTACTACGAGGTCTAATTTACGAAGGACATCGAACAATTTCTATTTTTTTCAATTTCTTAATTCGAAACGTCACCTGTCAATTGTTGAAAACAACAAATTGTCAAAACTGTCAAAAATACAGTACACTTCCACCACAGAAAACTAACCTATAAAAGTGATGTTGACTCAGTGATTAATGTCACCATTTATGTTGTTTTTGTACATCAATCACCTTCAATTATTTTATATTGATCCTAGAAACAAATCCTACCTGTAAAACATGGCAGGAGTTAGGGTACAAGATGACATACCATTAGCTGATGATGATCCTCAAGGTAAAAGGACTACAATTATGCTATTAATACAAATTTCCAAAGAACTCCTTTCCAGTTATTATTAATGATGAACCAGAACAAAATTCAATTTCTGAAGGTAACTATTCATCAAGCATGATCCATGGAAGGAGTATGGATTCCATACAGTCAACTTTCACCAATGGTAGTTCTAGTCCACAGCCAAATAGCTTAGAACCCGACAGCAGCCCCGATGAGCAGGAGGAAAAAGCACGTCTTATTTCACAGGTTCTTGAACTCCAAAACACCTTGGATGATCTGTCCCAAAGGGTTGATAGTGTTAAAGAAGAAAATTTAAAGTTGCGTTCTGAAAATCAAGTGCTTGGCCAGTATATTGAAAACTTAATGTCTGCCTCTAGCGTATTTCAGTCCACCTCGCCTAAAATCAAAAAGAAGTGAAGGGATTAAGAGGACATTTTTCTTTCACATTTTATTTTATATGCCACGAATTGAATTAGATTTACTAAGTTATCGTATCATTTATAGATGTTCCAGAAGAAATCAGGAACTAAATAGATTGAAGTGGCAGGCTCCGCCTTTTCTAAAACAATGATCTTCTGCTTTTTATTTGACAACATTTCACTATTAGTTCTGGTACGTTTTGAATTCTGTCTCAGTTATTTGTTATAGAGGGTTCTTCTATAATGATAGCAATAAATTGGAAGGTCCAAAAGAAATGAACATTTTTAAGGAATGGTACCCAATTTTGACCCAAATACATACTATGTCTGTTGCTTCATTATACTGTCATTATTATAGAGGATACTCTTGATATCAAATAATATGTGAGATGTGAAATAGCTGTGGTGAATGGAACATTTGATAAATTTTGAAATTTTTTTACTAGTCATCGAAGAAGGTGAACCAAGAAAATCAAATTTCTCTATACCAAATATTAATTATCAAGTGTTATATATTTATTTACCTTTGAATTGTGTGAACTATCTACTCATTCAACTCGAAAACTTTGTGATAAAGACTAAAAGATACAGCTATATCATAATAATTTCAATGAGAAAGCATTTTGTATCGATAATAAAAAGCCATATGAATACCTAGCTGAATTGGAAGATGGCTGAGTTCATTAGTAATTTGAAAACTTTTATTTTATTTAATGGTAGACTGTTGGGGTTCATATAAAATTACTAGATCAAGACTAATCAGTGGATACACTTGATTAGATTTATAGTTGTTCAATTACAAAGCTGAAACACTCAAGTGTTTGTAAATTATTAGATTTGAACTATAATATTTTGAACATAAGAATATTCAAGTGACATTTTGAACCAGCAGATTATTCAGAGGTTGCACCACTAGAATAATCAAATTGATGTTCAATGAAGATATTCCTTTTTGAAAACATAGCGATAAGAGATTTTTACAATATATCTGGCTTGATTAAGTGATTAGTATGCTTTAAACAATCTGAATGTTTCATCATAAGTGCACTCTTGAAAAGAAATCTGAAAGCTTCATAAATATTTCTACATATTTTTCCCTTTTGTATAATAAACCAATGTATATTTATTAATTTTCAATAAACTCATAAAATCGAAAATTCAATTGATTCTCCCAAAAGATTATTCATTAAATTCAGATTAAATTATGTTTTGGAACATCTAAATCGGTCACAAGAAACATTGGCAACATTTAGTTCCTTGTCATTCTAAAAAAAAAATTATGATAGACAAGCTGGATAATACATTGGTGAAACAATTAAGCTAAAATTTATATGAAAATATATCATCACACAATAAAAAATATGGAAGAGAATGACAAAATTATCAATGATTTACAAAACAAAACGATAATGGCTTTTTATTCAAATTTTATCTTAATTGTTAGTATATATACGAGTTTTCCCAATATACTTCCCTGTGGGACTCCGGATTTGACTTTGGAAGGATCATTTAAAATGGCTGTAGGGGAAATAGAAAATCTCTTGAGAAAATACAAGGACATACCAACCAACTGACAGAATATCCGTTCAACGCACTAAGGTTGAAAAGGACCTGGCCAAGCGACCTAACTGGCTGTTCATAACTATGAATCCACCAATGTTCAATACTTTCTCTTAGTTTCTACTTACAACACATTTACTTAATACTTTTGTGAATCTCAATGAATTCCATAAAACAATTGTAATTACATCATTGTATGATCCAGACCGTCTTTTTTAATTTTATTTTATCCAGATAAAAGAGTTAAATGCCCAGAACCGTTGGCTTGGAATAAATTATAGAGTGTGGAAACCACTCATGGAATAAAATTGTTCATATAGGTAATTATATAAAAAATGCCGTGACACCGCAACTTTTGAATTCAGAAGTGCGTTATTTGAATATAAATGAACAGGGTGAATTGCTCAAGTCTGCCATACCTGGTGTCCTTTTTTTAAATGGGACAACCATTATTTTTAAAATCTCCTTAAAAACTGAATAAACGTCTTGGGGAAATGAGTGAGCAACGTAGCCAATTAAAAAAATATTAATATATATATTTGTACATTTTTTCATATATATGCTCAATATGAACAAATTCAAAAATTCTAAATAAAATTTTAAATATTACATAACATTTGTGTTACAAATAATTGTACATGTAAAAAAGTACATAAAATACATAAAAATAACAGTCATATATAAATCAATAACACATATACTATCAGTTTGAGTCTTCAAGTTAATTATGTCCGGACTTTGTGTTAAAAAAACCAACCTTTCCTGTACAATGTCAGTAAAATCAAATATACAAATTGCTAAGTGATCTGAAATAAATTATATAATTAAGAAGATAAAAATAGATCAAAGCACTGTCGTTTTTCAAGATAAGAGAGCAATATCACCTTTAAAAAACATTTCTTTGTAGACCCTTCATTATTATCACATTACACTTAAGTATAAACCTTGGTAATAGGTATGATTTGAAATATCATCTATTCAGTCATAAAAAGACTTTTCATCATTCAGAAAGTCCTGTTTATGGTGTAGATTCGCTAAAACATGATTCCCACGTTTAACAGTATCATAATCATACTTGGAAGATTTTAACGTTCCACTATGAAAGTTATTGAGTAAATTGTTTGAGGTAGACGCGCTATTTTTTTTCGACCTATCATGTAATGGCACTGTCACATAAGGGTTTTGTTTAGCATTTATATAGTGAGGGGAACTTGGTATCTTTGTTTTCTTTTTTCGCAAGTAAACATGGACGCATATCACGCCACAAGTGACACCCAGGATAGCCCCAATTAACAGATAAGCGATGGCCAAACCTATAGGTATAGATGCCGGCAATACCTGTACTTCTCCTTGGTTGAAACCTAAAATTAGACAAAATTAGACGAATGTTTTATACCAGAATTGTATGCAAGAGATATGATGTGGGAGGTGCGCATGTATGTTATGAAGGTCTTGGGTCAAATATGTAATTACTCACCATCTGATCTGGCTGTAACACAGATTCTGGTCTCAAAGGAACTTCCTTGACAAACCCCAATTGCGGGGTTTGTCGTTCTACATTTTCTTTTTCTGTGTTGCTCATTATTTTCGTCACAGAGTGACCAAGCTGACCAATGTTCCCACCCTAATAGAGCTATATAAATCAAAGTAATTAGTGAAATGAAAAAAAAAACATCTTAATTCTTACATTCACAAGGCTCTTGTTCACACGGTTGTGACTCTCTATCAACACCCTTACAATTCTCACTGAGACACGATCTGGTTCTTGTTTGAACTCCCCAACCACAAGAAACGTTACAAGGAGACCAGTCAGACCAACAAGACCATTCTCCTGAACATGGAGGTCTTGAGCATTGCCTCACTTCAATACTGGAACCTTGACATCCTCTAGTTTCACAATATCTCGTTCGGTTTTGACTGCCGATACCGCATACAACTGAGCAATCATTCCATGCGGACCAAGGACTCCATTTTGGTTTTTGTACGAATTCGGACTGGTAGCATTGGTCGTTGGTGTTGCAAACCTGCACCTCTTCTTTGAAACTCATGCGAATATCGCTCATTTGCCTCACGTTCGCTTTACAAATAAACCTGAAATGACAGAGAATATAAGACATGCTCAAAGTAGTTTTTGTTGAGATATAACCCGATCAATAATGGAAATTGTTGTGTATCAGGTGTACTTCTTAATCTATGTGGCACTAACACACTGCCTACCTATATCTTTTTTGGGTATAGCCCTCCCTTCCAGTATTCCTGGACTTCACCCACTCGGTAACTTGATGTTTTCTATGTTCTCCGCATTCATTTTCTACACATTCTTCGAATTCAGTATCGTTTCCCTCGCAATACTGACCGCCATCTCTTGGTCGGGGATTGTTACATCTTCGTCTCCTCTTCCTGAACCCGACACCGCAAGGAACCGAGCATGCGCTCCAAGGTTCCCATTCGCCCCATCCGCCATTCTTCGGTTGGATTGGACAAGGAAGGAGTTCGGTGCAATAGGCTTCCACTGTGGATTGTCCTACGCAGACTCTACCACCGAACACCGGGGAGGGATTTGTACAACTTCTCGTTTTGATTTTTGTCGCTTGACCACACGTTGCGGAGCAGGATGACCAAGATGACCAGTCTGACCATCCACCATGGACCGTGCAGTTGGTAACTGCTATTGATATTCCTGTACATGGCTTACCACCGTTTGCTGGTGCAGGATTATTACAAAATCTCTGCTGGCATAAACAGGTGTCAGATGGATCATCTGTTCCTCTTTGAAGACATCGGTCCCACGAACCCCAGCTGCTCCATCCTACAGAAAGTTTTTCAATAAACATTCAAGGTGTAGAAAAGAGATAAAACATAAAATTATAACAATAACCGAATGCAATTTGGTTCTTGTTTTGACCACTCTGTATTACTGACGACTAAGATTCGTAGAGAGTGCCTCAGATCAAACTTTTATATGATGTCTTGCCAAATATGTATAATCATTTTTGTAACTCTCAAATTCGATCTAGAATTTCTAAAAATTATTTCCAACTCAAAAACCGTTGAAGATATCGGGTGTCGCAAGGTGGGTAGCCTATTGAATTATTATGGAAACTATTGATGCAAAATAAATCAAATTTTTCAGATAAATATAAGGTAATCTACATTTATGAAATACTTTCAAATTTCCAGTGTTGTCAGATGTATGAAAAGTTGACAACAGGTTTCTATTTTGAATTTTTTTATGATTCTGCATAAAAGAATCAAATTAATTCGTTTTACTTTCTTATTTTTATCTTCAACGGTTTTTATGTTATAAATTATTGTTAAAAATTTTAAATAAAATTTATGAGTTACAAAAACGGCTATATTTCGCTCAATATTAGATATTTCAATTCGAAATTTGGCATGATCTTAGATAATAGTTTAATCTGCGCCACCGTTTTCGAATCTAAGTTATCCGAAATACAGAGTGGATCGCCACTTGTCAACTCACAAAATTTTTAAAACCCTTGAATTTTCAAATTAGATTCTCAGTATGTTTTTTTTTAAATTTCCGAATGACAATAATCCACTCTTAAATTTTTCTGTGCATTCCCTTATACCTATCTCTTTTTGATTCTGAGTTATCTGAGATTATTGAATCTCAGGTTATTCATACAAAAACTTCTGCAAAACACTTGGAATAGTTGTTTGTCACGTAAACTTGAATAATGGTTTTCTATGGATCGAGTTGAGTCACAGATACTTCGAAATACAAAGAAATTCAGTCATATTAAATCAATCTGTAATTCAATAAACGCAGATAACTCAGAATCCAAACAGGATAGGGATAGGGAGATGTATAGCTTCGATTATTTTGAATAACAGAACCCTCATATTCAGTAAAATCTTCCCCTCACTCGCTCACCGTCCTAAAGTTTCAAAATCCAACAATTAATTTGCATTCTAAATTTTGCCCCCTTTTTTATTTTAACTCTGTCGACAGTTAACGTTATCCTCCTTTTTCATCGACATATTTGAAGTGAGACAGACCGTCAACGTTCCTAGTTCTTACCTACCTTGCCCTCGCTGTACAAATTCTGTCCCGACATCGTATCGCATCATGAACGGCCAGACCCCACTTCAAATGAGGCGTCATTTGAAGTGGTGCAATGTACCGCTTCAGTACAAAAATGAGGGGCCTCTTACAAACTCAAATTTAAGACGTGTACCATCCAACACTACAGATAGTAACAGGAAACAGGTAAAGGAAAAAACTACAAAAAATAGTAAACGGAAATGTACTCACCCCCATCCACAGGTGAATCCAGCACTGGACAGGAAACAACCGATTGCTCCCAATATTTATCAAGAGGATTGCCATAAGGCGGTAAGGAGCATGTTTCGTCTCTTTCATTCCATCCACAATATGGATCCATGGCGTATAAACAGCTACTTTTAGAGATATGCCGTTTGCATTGGTCCACTGGTATCCGGAACATCTTCAGGTCCGTGGTGAAATAAACGGAATTGGTCTGCTTCACAAATCGCATGTTTTTGATCGGAGTCCTTACGTCTTTCGAAATTTCCCAAACTTCAACGGTGCAAGCCTCCAAAGTTCTGGGAAGAATTGCGATTTTTTTTATCAGTCCTTCTAAGGTTGCCACGTATAAAACATGGACGGTCCTATGCAATTTTGTTGATACTACATCTGTTGTGATATGGGTATATCTTTCCTTTTCAGCTACATGTAATGGGTCCAAAGTCAAAGGTTGGACTGCTGAATCCATCAGCTGGTACTTAGTGGTCTCAATGCGATGCCTGCCTGTGGTGGTCTTGCATTCTAGATGCTCCCTGTGTGGAGTTGATGCTGCATGCCAAGCTGCTGCCATACCTTCTTGGTATTTGAAAGGCCCGTCGAATGCTTCGTTTATGGCGGTTAAATTAAAAGCACATATAGCTGATCCCCCTATAGCATTGTTGGGAGTGGTGAAAACTGCATACATCAAATTTTCTTCAGCGTCGTAAGATATACTTTGAATTTCGTTGAAATAGAATGGATAATCTCCACTAATCGAACAGTTCAGTCTAGCTTTTATAAAAGTGGTCCATATATCGCCGTACAAATTATGAGTGCCCATATCACTTTTACAAACTCTGGCGATCCTGGAATATATTATCTTTCCACAATTCATATATTCCACGGCAGCCTCTCTAAATACGAAGAAAACGAAGTTGGTGGTTTCAAAAGAACCAACAAATTGAGGCTGATTCAGCCACAACGGATTGTATTGTCTTGTTTTGATAGTGTGATCATCTTCTGTGGTCTTAGAAAGTAGGGATTCGGAACCAGAAAAATCCGTAGGCCCACCATAGTAAAAATCGCCGTTTTCCAAAATGATACTTGTGTGGTTCGACAGAGGGCTGTGAGGGCATTTAGCGATTCCACTCATCCACTTCGTGATTAGAGAAAGGTTGTCCATCTAAAATTGAAAGATATTTGAGAGGAAAGACAAAGATGAATGATGTGGAAAATTACAGAAGCAACTTTGAACAGAAAACGAATATCTGAGTCACAGGTTCTTTCTTTCTCAACCTCATGGAAGGAACACTTAAACGGAACCATTAGGATCAGAAGAATCATTTTTTATTTTGGAAATAGCTATTATATATACTGCCGGACAAAGAAGTATCAGGAAATTGGTATCTGGTAATTAGATCCGGAACTTATTGAATGATAAGTCATCCCATATGATGGTTACTTACCTTTCTCCATGTGCATTGTGGAAGGAAAGCATGAGTTCCACAGGCCAGCAGTTTGTTCCCTATCTTTTGCAATATCTCGATGTAATTATGACAGTAATTTTCAGCTTGTCCTTTAGCAACACACTGGGATATGTTAGTTGTGGAAGCTTGCCATGGAACCTTTTCTAATAGACTCAGTTCGTCAAGCGTCAGTCGAAATATGGAGTCCCTGAAGAATAAATTTTTTTTTCAAAATGATGAAACCGCATATTTCAAACATTTAGGTCAAAATGAATAAATGAAAAAATTAACACACTTTCGAATTCTGAGAAATTTAAGTCAGTGAATAAAAAAAGTGAAATAATGCATTATTTTTTTGATATCGTGAACAGAAAAATTAAATCAGAAAGAAATTTTTGGTAAATACCCAGTGGAGAAACATATTGACGTCTTCTTTGTTTATAGAAATTCTAACATCAAGTTTGAATTCAAACCGTGCCGGAATTCTTTGGCTCACAATAAATCCTGAGTTTATTTGTTTTAGAACATCAACTCGCTTTCTGTTTGTTTGTATGCTATTTCTATAGTACTGCCAAAGTTTTATTACCTTATTCACCGGATATACGAATAAGTATCATTAACATGGCTATATACGTTCGTTAATTTTTTTTAAGCCAATTGTATCACGAATTGAAAGTTTTTGAAAATCTTCATGTTTTTGTTCAGTCAACAAAAGAGACAGATACGAGGGTAAATTAATTTTAATAGGACTAGTTGCGACACTGATATATTTCAATAAAAAAATTTCAATGAAAGAAAATATGAAACATGAAGAAAACTGAGCTGGTCATATAAAGTACAGAAGTAAAAATAGCAAAAAAAAGTACTCACTTTGCACTCACTATGACTTCATTGCTGGAGATATCAAATAGCATTTGGGAATAATTTGTGGTTCCAGTACCAACAAAGGTTGTTATTGACGGCTCCAAATCTGAAAAATTATTCTTGAATTTCCCATTGCTTAAAATGTTCATTCTGTATAAGCATGAAACAATACAGAAGCAATAGATCGTTTCCATTAGAAGATTTAGCGTGAAAAACTCTTTCCTGGGGAGGAATTAATTACCACCAGTACAACCCCCCCGTAAATACTCCCCTGCGCTAAATATGCTGAGTGTTCTCTAGAAAAGGTTCCCTCATTATGGTGGGAAAAAAATAAAAAACCTATTGAATTATTGTTATATACATATATATATATATATATTATATTATTGTCATTTCTATTTATAAAATTAAAAATCATATAGATACACACTCAAATATTTATCTAAAAAAGTTTCACTCTTCTGCATACGTAGGTATGCAGTAGGCGTAAACCTCCTGAAATTTCATTGGTTCCTGATATCTCAACTAATCGTAAAGAAATGACGACAGAAGGAGTAAACCTCCTGAAATTCCATTGGTTCATGATATACCAACTAATCGTAAAGAAATGACGACAGTAGGCGTGAATCTCCTGAAATTCCATTGGTTCCTAATATCTCAAGTAATCTCAACTAATTGAATGAAGCACTACTCAAATAACGGAGCTTTTAATAAACAACATTTTCTACAATACAATATGTATCACTCACCTGTCGGTGTCTAATGCTATTGAGAAAAGAAAGTTTGGGATTGTTGAAACTATTGTTTTGCAGTTGTATACGCTATAATTGTTAATCAATTTGGAATTAATTTGAAAAAACACAAAATTGAAACAGAATACTTACTGGAATGAAAATAAATCATTAAATAAATGAGCTTTTTGGCTGGTTCACTGAATTATAGGTTTTGTTTTCTTCAAGATTTAAATAGATCTCAAAAAAATTCTTCACTGAATTATTTAGATGTCTAAAATAATAATAATGATATTATTCCAGACATTGTAGGAAAATCCACGGATTGCGACTACTGGTTGGTATCTATATTGTGGTTGAATTTTAGAATGAGATCTCGAACAAATCTTTTATATTGTAGGAGGTCGACAGTCGTTTTCAGCAGGCTTTGTGTCATGAAACAGAGACTCCATGTACCTTTTTCAGCATTCGCAACGAGTCATCACACGGTTCAAAATACAAAATTTGAGAAAAACTATTTCCAGTTTTCCATTGTTACATTCGCAGATTACCAGTGAAGTCGACTGGATTCAACAGCTGTCGTAAACGAACTAGTTGACAGACGGCGCCCATTTTAGTCCTAGCAAGATACAGAAGAAGATTTGTTCGCTTGAGATAAGGTTTTCATTAATTTATTTTTGTTCCAAGAGTACAGAATTCCAGAGAGCCATCAATTAAATTAAGGCCAAGTATTTTTCAGATTATTGCGTCAACCTAAGCGATAAAAAAATATTTTTAATCTATTGAAGAGGATAATTCTTCAACTTGAACTCACATTATATAACGAACAAATAAAAATATTAGCCTAGAGATAAGCGAATATCAGGTATTTTATTTACCTTACACTTGTTAAAACTATAAAATATCGGGCTCGATTTAAAATATAAAACGTTTCTAAGAAACCTCCTGATTCCTTCGAATATGTTATAATATTGAATCTCACCAAAATATTTATAATAAACAAAAAAATGATTACCAGCAAGCTGCAACTTCGCACATAGTTCAAGTTTGACGAGTCTCCCAGGGTTTCACTATAAGGAAAATGCAGGAGTGGTAACTTTTCCGATGATTTTCAGGAAAACATGTCAATTTAGCGTAAATATACAGTGATGGGCAAATGTGTGGAGCCAAATAAATATCTCTGGAATTATCAGATATCAAAATGATATTTGGAAGAAGGATACTGCAGTAGAGTGCCTATTTGTATTCATATTTTTTAAAAATTTAGAACTTCCGGTTTTACCGGAAGTAACGCCAATTTTTAAATGTGTAATGGAACACCCAATATATTATTTTAGTTTCTGATGAAACATTTCATTACGAGTACAAAAATTATATTAACAGAAAAGTAACTAAAGAAAGTAAAAATCTAATATCCATTAAAGAAATAACTAATCATACTAATTAACTAAAAAACTAATTTTCAAAATATTGAAACTTAACTAAACGTAACTCAATGTATTTCATGTTCAAACTGAGCATCATTTACTTCTTGACAATAAGCAAAAGGGTATGTAAATTCTCTAGTACCATTAGCTATTATTGGGTATTCCATTGGGGATTTGACAACTTTGAATTCAATTTGTGGACGCACCCTTAGATCAATCATCGAACTGGCAACGTCAATTTATTCAGTAAAGTGAACATTTTTATCATGGTGAAGTACACGAACGAACAACGTTTGCAAGTTATAAAAATTTACTACCGAAATTCGGAGCCGGTGACCGCAACTTAAGAGCTTCAACTCCAATTTTCGGTCGTAATTCGTTCCCTAGTAGACAGGTAATCACAAGTTTGGTGCAAAAATTTGAGTCTACATATTCGCTGTTGGAGTGAGACAAAGGACTGGTTGCAGTAACCAAAACATCGCTGCCGTTCGGGACTCCGTAGCCGACGACCCAAATCAGTCAATTCCACGGTGTTCAGAAGAATTTGGCATTCGTTAGACCACTCTATGGCGAATTTTGCGTAAGGATCTTGGTTAACACCCGTACAAGATCAAGCTGACTAAAGAATTGAAGCTGTTGGACTATTTGAAGCGACGTACGTTCTCCAATTGGGCTCTGGAAAAGCTACGCCACCAACATGATTAACATCGAAAAAATCATCTTCAACGATGAAGCTCATTTTTGGCTCAATGGGTTTGTCAATAAGCAAAATATGCGTCATTGGACAGGCAGCAGTCTACACGTGATTCACGAGTCTCAATTGCATCCTCAAAAAATCACGGTTTGGTACGGTCTTCACGCCGGCGGCAACATTATTGTACCGTATTTTTTCGTTGATGCCAACAATCGTTACGGTTAATGGCGATCGCTACCGCGCCATGATGACGAATTTTTTTACGCCAATTGCAAGGTATGGACTTGGCCAACATGTGGTTTCAACAGGACGGTGCCATTAGCCACACAGCCCACGTAACAATCGGTTCGGAGCGTGTAATTTCGAGAATCGGCCCCGTCGATTGGCCGCCTCGTTCGTGCGATTTGACGCCTCTGGACTATTTTCTTTGGGGCTACGTCAAGTCAATGGGCTATGCCAACAAGCCGACGACATTCCAAGAGCTCATAGATAACATTGAATCGTACCTTCGCAAAGTTTTCGTCACTACTGAACGGGATATTTGTGCATTAGGATGAACAATGTTAAAAAGGTCACAAACTTTTTGATGCGTCTTTTTCCTCTCCACATACCCAACCATCATTAATATTCCTATTGTTTCTCTGTCACTTAATTCGGCCATTTTACGGTCAAATTAAAACAATATAATAATTTACGTTCAAATTCAAACACTTATTACTTATTTTGACAGCTACTGTCACTTCTAAAATGAATTTCATAGACACGAACAAAATACTAAAACAAACACCAAAAATCTCAGTTGGATATCACAACCAGAAAATTCCACCATACATATTGAAACTCATAAAGATCAAAAAACAGTTATATCGAGAAATCCGAGGAAACAGCGACCCCAACCTAAAGAAGAAATATAATGTGCTTTATAAGGATATCCATAAGCTTATAGGCGACTATCGATCCCACAAATACTTAGAAGCTTGCAAGGAAATTGAAAACCTGAAGGGAAAAACGATCAAAAAGCTCTCAAAATATAACTCTCACAACAGTTACCAACGACCAGGAAATAGCCGATGCCTTCTCAGCATACTTTCAGAAGATTTTTGAAGTGAATGAGGATCCATCCTTCGATGTCCAACACAAGGAACTTATTGAAGATTGGTACAGGAAAAAGTTTCCTACATTAAGAAATAAAGTTGATATCGTACCCATTGACCAAAATGAATATTTTGAAGCCCTCAATCATGGTAAGAACACGGCTCCTGGACATGACAATATTCCCAGAAGCATTCTAAAACGGTTGGATCTACCAATACATCTCGAAATAATTCGAATCTATAACTATTGTGTCAGGGAGTCAAGTTTCCACGAGAGTTGGAAAAGAGGTCTATTAATCACAATTCCTAAATCAAGAGCCGATACCAAGAAGCTAGAAAACTATAGACCAATTACTTTACTTCCAGTAATTGGAAAGAAGCTCGAGAAGATAATCAAATCCAGGATGATGAAAGTGCTAAACGACAAAATTCTCAAGTTCCAATTTGGTTTCAAACATAAAACATCAACGATCCATCCATTAGTCATACTCACCCAGAATGTACAATTTGAAAGAAAAGAGGGAAATCATACTGCAGCAATATTTATGGACATACAGAAAGCATTTGACAGTGTCTGGCATGCTGGACTAATCTACAAGCTGCATGGACTGGGCTGTCCCATATATCTCACTAGGTTGATTGGTGAGTTTCTCGCAGACAGGGAAATTCAGGTAAAAGTCAAGAACTCACTCTCTGGCAAATTCATCCCCAAACAAGGACTTCCTCAGGGCTCACCTCTATCGCCATTTCTATACAATTTATATTGCTCGGATATCTTACCAGAAGATCCTACAAACAAGATGAGTTATATATTACAGTTTGCAGATGACACCACACTCATGGCCCATGGTAAAAGTACACAAGATACAATGAACAGATTAGAACATAATAGTTATATAGATGAAAAAGTGGAGAATAAAAATCAACCCAAAAAAATCAAAATTGTTGCTATTCCATCATAAAAGCAACCAAAACTCACCGACTATATCATTGGACAACACCATCCTGAAACCAAGCACAAATTGCAGATATTTTGGGATGACAATTGATCATAAATTAAACTTCAAAATGCATGTTAAATCGACTAAACAGGCTACTATCAACAGAGCTATCCAATTCAGAAAATTAACATACAAGAACGAAGGTATTAGTATAAAGACAGCCAGCCAAATATACATGATGATCAGCAGACCTCTCCTGGAATATCAAATCCTTGGACAATGCAACAAAAGTGTGACTAAAACGATTGAGGTGGCCGAAAGAACCTGTCTGCGAAAGGTCACTAAAATGAGACATCCGAACAATACACTGCATAACCCGGCCAACGAATATCTTTACGAAAAGACAGGAATAGAACCAATAAGCAGCAGAATACTGAAACTAAACAAGAAATTCATCAGTCAACAGCATAACATTGATACAATGGAACCACTAATACATAGGACATCTCATCTTGAAAGACCCAAAAGGAAACTACCGGAACAAACTATAATTCAATATCTAGTTAACTTACTTTAAATTTCCAAACATTTTATAGAAGACTTGCATACATATCATATACCACAAATGTTATAAATACAAATTGTACATGGGCAGGAAGACCTCGGTCGTTAGCCCTTTGATTAGTTTCAATAAAGTCATTTTCTCTCTCTCTCTCTCTCTAATGAAATTTTTCATGAGAAACAAAATAATATACAGGGTGAATTATTGCAAATTTTAAAAGTTACATTACTTCCAGTATATATATAAATACCATATACAGGGTGAGTCTTTGACCCCTGCGTTTTCCAAATTTTTCCCAATTTGGCAGCGTTCAAAAGACAAGGTGTTGAAATTTCATAAAAAAAATTGCATTTTCACCTGTAATATTCAAACGACAATATAAATTGAAATGATCTCTTGTAGAAGGTTTTTGATAACAGCCATTCATATTTTGGCATCAATAGATTTATTCCATTTCTTGTGGGTTTCTCACTACTACTACACTTGAACTAAAGGTCCGTATCTTGTACTTCCTAGGATCATTAGTTTTTTTTTGCAGATAACAGCATTCGTCAAATTTTTTCCGATCGATATAATCATCTGATGAAACATCAGTAAACAGAAATATCATTTCTTAGAGGAAAAATAATGTTTTTGAACAATTCAGTTTCAGTAGTGGATGCTGTGGAAAGTAATTTTCACTCAAACTAAACTGGACTACAGAGAGGAATTTTCTCAATGTGAAAACTTAAAATGCTTTTAACTTTTTAACGCAGCTGAATATAGAAAAACGGTATGGGAAAAAATGTTTCTGTTGATCTCAAGAACCTATGGTTAAAAATAACGTAGTAGTCTAAGACACACCCTGTATATTCTTTTGCCTCACAAAACGAATGTTAGCTGGAGTTGGTGACGGGGTACCATACAATTCAGTGTATGACATGAAAGCCTAGGGAAAACACCCCGCATAGGTATTGTTGTGTGTACAAAAATAACTTCCGGTAAAACCGGAAGTTCAAAATTGTTAAAAAATATGAAAACAAATAGGCAATCTACTGCAATATCCATCTTTCAAATTTCATTTTGATATCTATAATAATGATATTTACTTGGTTTCTCATCACTGTATAATGTAATGACCAGCAAATTTTTTTTTACTTTAAGAGAAAGATATCTGTTTTTCAAAGCCCCGGCAAAATTTGCCCGTGATACTTTCAAGCTTATCCCACACGGACTATAATGAAATACCGAAAAATAATTTCCTACAATCAAAAAATCCTACTGTGGCAGCAAAAATTATTTTCAAATAAGCATGAAGATACATGAACAATGTTATTTCAAAACGAGTATATTATGAACCATTTGATGATTTTAAAATTTCGCTATCCAGTGGCGTAGTTGAGGACAACGTCTTCATCCCACAGGTTCCGCGAGTTCCATTAATTTTTTTTTTGTCATACTTGTTTTTACTACTGTTCCAGCACCATTTATGTAAACACGTTCTCTTCGCATACAACTTCCCACTCTTCGAGTGTTGATATTTCTTAGACGAAAAGAACTGTACTCTTGTTTGCAGTCGTCAAATCTTTTAGACTGACCGAGAAGTCATACTCAACAGTTATTTGATTTGATATCGTACCACTTCTTTACGTGTCAGCATATAACATGTATGTGTACATTGCTTTATTTGTCTTACCTTGTCGAGAAATGAAGCGAAAATCATGAGAAGATAGGTGTACGATCCTTGTGAACTGAAATAGCATTAATATGCATAGGGAGTTTGATGCTATTCTTCCATTGCCTGCAACAAGATTTTGTTCATATAATTCAATAAATATATTCAGATAAAAATCAAGAATATCAGACATTCAGCGAATACGCAGCAATTAAAACAATATTCAGATATTATGGCTAGGTATTCATTAACACAGTATGTTACATTGTAACATTATGTTACATTTCAAGAATATCAAGTAGATATGTGAATTTATCGAATTTAATCGAATAAATGTTCAAAATTTATATTCATCCTGCACGAAGGACCAAAATGTTAACGAGAAGAATCGGAGAGCAGATAATGAAAGCGTTAGGGTCATAATTTACTTCTTTCGAAATCAATGGCTACTTCAATCCAGAGAAATCGTAGCATCATTGAGTTTATTGGTCATTCAATCAAAAAGTTCAGCAATTAAAATCAACTCCCTTTTGACCTAGCAGTTTCTTAGTCTTGGGAGCAATGATACTTCTGAAGATTTTTCATTAATAGAGAATATATGAGAAATTGCTTTAGCTTCCTATAATAACAATTAAAGTATTTTATTGCGGATATGAATTCAATGACCTACTAGTCCTTACTCCGGAGTTTATCAACTTTGATTATGACCGACTGAACAATATCAACTTACATATATGCGTGTCTTTGGCATGGACGTCTAAAATCAATGTTAACTATATTTTAATTTTTGAATGGACAAAAATTGTCTGAGCACCTCCGGTTATACAGGATGCGTTAACAATTTTTTTACGCTCTTGTTATCATGAACAGAGTTGTTTAACACAAGCACCAAAGACATCTGACCATATCTCAATGTTTTCAACATTTTTCTGGTTAGTGATTGTTCATCATCTAAACTCTTCTATTGTGCAGCACAGGAATATTCAGTTTAAAAATTTTCACTACGTGACTCCAGACATAGTGACCTGAATAAGTGTTTCAAAACCCATATATGGAAAAAATAAATGTGGTTTTACGGCATTATATCATGTCAAAATCCATCTGTAGATCTATTCATCTCATGTCTTAAAACGAGTCCTTTTCTACCTTCGGATTATGTAAGAACTACCTGCTTTGAAAGGCATTAGGGTGAGGTTCATTTTCAGTGATGATCTACGCCTTCTGATATAATGGGTGTTATTTTCACCGTTTTCACTCTTTTTACAAATTGAGGCGGGATAAACAATAAATTATCTGCTAATGTGCCTCATGTCCCATATTTTGTTTAGGAAAAAGGATATCGAAAGAAATCTGAGTACATTATCAGTTGAATAGTTAATAATAAACACAGGGTATTTGCTGATTCAGCGATATGCAGAATAAGATATCTTAAAAACCAGATATAGAAAAAGATTCTTCCTATCATCATGTTAGGAAATGATGAAAAATGATGATTCACATCAACTTTTGAATTCAGGTGTGAGCTAATTAAATATACCTTCAAATGTACAGAATGATTCGCGCAAGTGATTTCAACAGGAAGCATTGTAATGTCAATTATATATTATACAGGGTGAAATGTTTCAAATTCAAAATATCAATTTGTTGAGCCTCAGTTGAATATTTCATTGTTACTAATTCAAGGAATATATTTCTAAGAACAATTTTACCTACATAATGTACCGATATTTTTTATTACTACTGTCGTTTTTAGGCATTTGTGATTGAAGTCATTGACGTACCAGATTCAAGTTAAATTCGGTTTTTTTCAAACTACGCGTGACAATTAGTTTTGATTGTTTTTGAGTACCGACATTTTAGCTAAAGTAAAAAATACCAATATCTCCAATGTAATTCAATCCAAAATTTCCCCTTGTACATTTAAATTCATGTTTGAATAACGCACACCTGAATTCCAAAGCTGACTTATCGCAGCATTTTCTATAATTTTCTGAAATAATCATACAAAGAATTTTATTCCATAAATAGTTTGCACAAGGTATTTCAATACTTAGCTTCAATTAAAACGGGGGCAGGATTTTTTAGTAACACGAATGAATGAAAATGGACAATTACATATTATAAAGAAGAATGTCAACATATAAAAAAAATTAGGACGCTATGTGTCAATGTTCAATATTCTGAAATCAATTCCATTCATCTCAATTTTAAAAATAAGTATTGGTAAACCGAGACACCCAAGTTTTTCATATTATTCAAGGAAAGTATTTGTAGATTTTATTGCACAATTTTCTTAGCAAAGAAATCGATTTGAATATTCCCGCAATAACAATTTGAAAATAAACGAGTGAAGGTATGAAAAATTATTTCCATAAAAATATATAATAATTATGCAAATAATTGTGATATGATAAAACGAAATTTTACAAACATATTATTATATATATGTTTCGCAATAAATAATTATCTCCACTACTGCCAATTAATTTTTCATCACCCATAGAATGATAAATTAGATTTTTTTTCAAGAAATAATAGATGATTACAATTAGTTTCAAATTTTGATAAGTAAGTACCAAAATTAGCTGAAGTAAAAAATACCGATACAAAGTAATTAATACCAAAATTTCCCCATGTACAGTTAAATTCATGTTTGAATAACGCACACCTGACTTCTAAAGCTGACGTGTCGTAGCATTTTTTATGATTTTCTGAAATAATCATATTAAGAATTTTATTCCAAAGTGGTTTGCACAATGTATGTTCATACTGTTTACGTTTCATATGTATTCGAATCGTATAAAATAAAAGATGTCGATAAATTAATATTTAGTTGATGACGAGATATTGTTGATGATGGAGCTCGTGTTGAATGATTGTTTGGGCTATTACCATCATCTATTGTGGATGTAATGATTTCCGACGTTTCGATAGACATCTTCTATCTTTATCAAGGAGAAAAGTAAGAAACCTTTTAAAAATTATCAATTTTCAAAAAGTCAATATGACAGAAGTCATGAAAGAAAAATGAACGATGTTATATACTCATCTGTGATATGATGATCTTTTTAAGTTGGATCGAACTATCGGTGTCCAAACTTCTGGCAGATCTATAGATGGAGCACTTATGGAATTAGGTTTTCATAAATGCTGCTTCTTTGATTTTTCTTCTTGCAAGTTTTTGTTCTTTGATATTATTGATGCTTCATCCCATTTTATACGATGATTCTCATCTACAGCATGTTGGACCAACCTGGATTTGTCGCTGTCTAGTACTCGTAGAAGCTTCTGATGTTCTTTTATTCGTACATTCAGAGGGCGTTTAGTTTCTCCGATGTAAGATCTTCCGCACTCACAAGGTAATTCATATATGCAGTTCTTTGTCCTTTGTGTCTCATTATTAGGCTTAACTTTTGTAAGTTTAGCTCTGATAGTGTCTTGAGTTTTGAATGCAGTCGTTATGTTGTATCTATTTCCAATTCTTCTCATTTTCTCCGACAAACCTTTTACATAAGGAATTACGGTTTTAATGGTCTGATTTATATCTGTTGGTTCTGGTTGACTTTCTCTTGTTCGTCTAGCTTTTTCTAATATCTTTTTGGGGTAGCCATTGCTTCTATGAGTTTTCGAGATGTTATTTATTTCTTCATTTTGGTCTTCTTCAGTGCAACAAATATTTATTGCTCTATCAAATAAACATTTTGCTACTGCCAATTTAGTGTTTAGTTGGTGGTTTGAATCAAAATGTAGATATTGTCCTGTGTTCGTTGGCTTTTTATACACAGTGGTTCTTGGGATTCCATTTTGTTTATGTACTAGTACATCTAAGAATGGAAGTTGTCTGTCTTTCTCGATTTCAATTGTGAATTTAATTGATTCCTCTTGATTGTTTAGATATTGAAGGAATTCTTCTATAGTGTCTCTTCCATGTTGCCAAATAATGAAAGTATCATCTACATATCTTTTCCACAGTTTTGGTTTAAGTGCATATTTTTCTAATGCCTTCTGTTCGAAAATTTCCATATATAAATCAGCTAAAATTGGTGATAGTGGTGAACCCATGGCCATTCCAAATTCTTGTTGATAAAAGATGTCTTCAAATTGGAAATATGTTGTTTCAATACAAATAGAAAGCATTTCCATAATTGCATTCACGCTTAGTGTAGTTCTTTCACTAAGGGTTTGATCTTCTTCAAGCTTTTTCCTAACTATGATAAGTGTTTTATCTGTTGGAATATTAGGTTTCTTACTTTTCTCCTTGATAAAGATAGAAGATGTCTATCGAAACGTCGGAAATCATTACATCCACAATAGATGATGGTAATAGCCCAATCAATCATTCAACATTAATATTTAGCTTCAAATAAAATAAAGGCAGGATTTTTAGTAACATGAATTATTGAAAATGAAAAATTCAATATAATAAAGAAGAATGTCGAAATAAGAAAATAAGGACATAATTTATTAATGTTGTTCAATATTCTGAAAATAATTCGATTCATCTCCATTTTATGAATAAGCATCGGTTAACTAGATATCCAAGCTTTTCATATTATTCCTGGAAAAAATTTGTAGATTTTAATGAACAATTCTCTTAGCAAAGAATTTGGCTTGAATATTTCCGCAATAACAATTTGAAACTAAAGGAGCAGAGGTATGAAAAATTGTTTCCATAAAAATATATAAACAAATAATCGCGATTCGATGAATTAAAATTTTCCGAAACATATTATATATAAGCTTCGCAATAAATAATTATCTCCATTACTGCCAATTAATTTCATCGCCCATCGAACGACAAATTAGTTTTTTCACGAAATAATAAATGATTACTATTAGTTTAGATTTTTGATAAGTAGATACCAACAACATTATAGCTAAAATAAAAAATACCAATACCTCCAAATTAATTCATTCCAAAATTTCCTCCTATACATTTGAATTCATGTTTGAATAACGCACACCTGAATTCTAAAATTGACGTGTCGCAGCATTTTTCATAATTTTCTAAAATAATTATATAAAGAATTTTATTCCATAAGTGGTTTACACAATGTATATTCATACTTTTTACGTTTCACATGTATCCGAATTGTATAACTTAAAAGATGTCGGTAAATTAATATTTAGCTTCAAATAAAATAAAGGCGTTTTTTTTTAGTAACATGGATTAATGAAAACGAAAAATTCAATATAATCAAGAAGAATGTTAACATATCAAAATATTAGGACACTATATGTCATTGTTGTTCAATATTCTGAAAAAAATTCGATAAACCTCAATTTTATGAATAAAGTATCGGTTAACTAGATATCCAAGTTTTTTGATGAATTTGTAGATTTAAGTGAACAGTTTCGTTAGCAAAAAAATTTGATTTGAATATTCCCGCAAGAACAATTTGAAACTAAACAAACAAAGGTATAAAAAATTGTTTCCATAAAAATAGATGATTATTATGCAAATAATCGTGATACGATAAAATAAAATTTACCGAAACATATTATTATATATAAGCTTCGCAATAAATAATTAACTCCATTACTGCCAATTAATTTCATCAACCATCGAATGATAAATTAGTTTTTTTCACGAAATAGCTATAAGAGGAAATAATAGATGATTAGAAAGCTTATGAAAGGCGACAGTATGTTCATTATTATCGCTATACCATAATACTTCATATTCATGCAAATCGTTTAGGAGGAATATTTTAACACAAATCATAATAACAAATGGACCAATAGTTTCATAGCATCGATTTCAAAACAAAGTGTGGGCAGTTAGATTTCAATTAACCGGTCTTGAAATATTATTCGCATTGGCGAGATTTATTATTGCAGCATATCAATAAAGTAAGCATTCCTTTTGAAAACCCACGTAGAGCTTATAAACAATTCTGAACATATTTTCACAACTTTTCACTTCATTCCGTTTCAGATAAAATTCGAACAAAATTATTTTCCATTTTTTTAATGAAAAACAAAAAAAAACAAAATTGAAATAATAATTGTTTTATCTGGGAACATTGAAATGGTGCTTTCTCGTCAGGTTGTTTATTTTGATGAGAGTACCGGAAGTGGAAATCAATTTTATTCAGACAAAAACATAAAGAAAATGTGTCATAATATCATTAATTTTCATACAACTCGAACAAAAACTAAGAAAAACTTCGTGAAAAGATAAAGCAAAATAGAAAAAAGGGGAAAACACTCACAGTTGCAAATTTCTAGGAACTTCATTCTGGTTCTTGACGAGGAGCGGCAAAACTTGCTTCAGCTTTCCATTTGCTCTAAAAATCTGTCAATATTATTGCTAACATCACGTATATTTTCCATTTTCGTTCATAGCCACACAAACTATCGAGTCAATTTAGCCGAAAATTAAGCGTCAATGTTTTGAAAACCAGTCTGATGCTGCGTGTTCGATAGGATTTCTAAACGACCTTGACTACAGATCTATAAGGTTGTTGTGATGTAAACAGTCATCTCAAGTTCTGAAGCAAATCGCCTCAAGGGTCAAGGCATAGGCGCACGCTAAGATGAAGAACCACGACTTGCGGGTTACTGTTTAATCTAGAATCGTACGAGATATGTGTAATATAACAAACGTTATACGACTAGTTCTAGCAGCCGGTGGATACAGCGAAACCCAGATCGAAGTCACAGCATCGCGCAAGTCTGACTTAGGGTACCGATAGGTAGTATTTGCATTTAAAATTGGCGTCTGTTGCTCTGGCAGGTTGATTGATCCTTTTTTTTCCCTGACGAGTGTCCTCTTACCCTAATATACCTAAACAATACACCCACTGTAAACCTCAGGTACCACTTATATAAGGGTTGTAAAATTGTTTTTTGTTTTCTTGAGTTTGTTTATCAAGATCAAGCACTTCGATGAACATGTTTGATGGCGACAAGAAGTCGTCTCTGTATTTGAAATAGATAAATGGTTTAGCATATGGTACAAGAAAGTATGAAGGCGACATATTTTCTGCGAAACTTAAGAGATGTGGTAATGAAGACGTAGGTGTTGCTTGAACTAATGATACCTTGGCTTTGTGCATACTAATAACAATAATTTTCGCATTATGTTATTTCTTTCGTTTCCAAATTCTTCACTTATGTGACTCTTCTCAAACTTATTCATATCTGCAGTGATTGTCAAAAAAATTTTACAATCTTAAACGATTCCGTGTTTTCGAATTTAAACAATAAATTGATACTTTCAGAAAAATTCCAAGATGCTCTATTCTGTCGTTTTCTCTTCACAAATATTTATTTATTCTACACATTTTAGTGTTCCAAGACTTCAAGAAGTTTTACAACATGATAATTCTTTCTTCTTTAAATTCGTACAGATATTTTTACAGGTTGTCGAATATTTTGTGCAATATTTTAAATTCAATAACTCGTATCTTTGGGCGGTCTGCAATTATCTATATATAAAATATGTAATTGAACTAAATTAAAGAGTGAAAATATACATTGCTCGTCAAAATTACGGAACAAATTAATTTTGACCGAAGAAAAATATTTGACAATAAAATACTGAAACAGATAAAGTTTTGTTTCACTTTTACCAAATTTGTATGCATTCTTGTTGCACCCTGAACCATCCTCATCAATCCTCTAAATTTGTTGAATAGGAAAAGTGTGTTATGCGGTTCCATTTGGAAAGTCTCTGTATTTTCTTCACAAGCGTGCAGACATAATGTTTTTTTGTTTTGAAAACTTAGTTCAGTGTGTGTACTTTTTCATATAATGAAATTCTTCAAATCATCGTTTTAGAAAATTATAAAAATGCTGAGACACGTCAATTTTTTAATATAGTTTTGCGTTATTTGGACACAAATTCAAATAGCACCGGGTGTCCTAAATTCGTTGTCAAGTGAGAGGATCTCAGACATCCGATGAGCTAGAACAAAATGAGTGGCACATTTACGGGCTCGATTTTTTTAGAGAATTCATTTGGTGAAAACCGCAACTTTGCAATTCAAACCGTTTCCGAGCTTTTAGAGAAAATTGGAAAATGGGGTCAAATGAAAAGTTCTCATAACTTTATTTCTGAAGTTATTAACTTGAAACAAAAACATTATACAAGCCCCTTTTGTAGTTATTGATGTAAACAATTTTTTTGATTGCAATTATTTTCGAAATTATAATACAAGCTTGTGTTTTTTGAAATGTAAACCCCAAAAATTTCTCTAACAAATAAAATTCCTTTTCCTTTTCAAAAATATACAACATGATATATAAATTTCTAATCAAAGTGTGAAAATCATCTAAAGTTACATTTTCACACGACATATCAGGCAGGTGGCTATGACGATGTGTGATATTGAAATAATTTTATGTTCATAGTTTTTACCAGTATTTTTCATCTTCGTGAAGGATTGCTCTGAGTTCTTGTTTTATGATTTTTCTATCACTAGAAAATTTGTCGAAAGTCCTTGAGGTCATATTGATAGTCGGCAAATTGATCATCCAAGGAGGTGGTGGTGACTGGATTGGTGTATCAACATATTCTGGCAAGTTGATGTTTAGTGATGTAAGGTAATTTGATACTCTTCTGTAAAACGGTTGTTTGCATCTGGGTCTATTTTCATACAATGTTGTGAATCTCTCCTGAAGTGGTTGATGAAGTATGTGCCCCTGAGGATTTGATTTACACCTGGCTGCATAGGTTAGTTGACTATCGAAGGTCATGCCCAAGAACTTCACCTCGTATTTCCTAGGAAGAACCGTTTCGTGTAGGTGAAGTAATGAAGGATTAATAATTTTTTTCTTGAAGAATACTTATGGAGGAAACCTTGCAACATGCTAAGGATATTGATGGCATTTTTGCTTCTACAAATATATAACCAAATCATCTGCATACAATCGACATTTGAGTGGCAGTTTTAGATCTGCCAGGACGTTATTGATGGCAATCAAGAAAAGTGTGGGGCTCAGAACCGACCCCTGTGGTAATCTATTTCTTGAGTGTTTCAATGAGGAGAGTCTATCATTTGTTCTCAGTCTGAAGGTCCGATCTTTTAAAAAGCTTTGAATAAAGGCCATGCAGTGTCCGTTTATCCGGTTCTCGTCAAGCATTTTCAAAATACGATGTTTCCATGCAACTTCATAAGCTTCATTAATGTCAAAGAAAACAGCGACAACTGACTGTTTTAACGCGAAAATGTTATATACTGTGCTTCTATCTTGACGAAAGCGCCTCTGTTCTAACATGAGGATCTTCCTGTGCTCAAGGGTCCAGATTAGGCGCCGATTTACCATTTTCTCAAGCAGCTTGCATGCAGCACATGTAAGTGCGATTGGTCTATATGACTCCGGATCAGTTTTAGGTTTACTATTAGGTGTACAAATAAGTTTCCGCGGTTTTTTATCAAAAAATTAGGAATTTATTGTATTGAGTAGTAATGGGCGCGTTTTTCCTTAAGTGCCCGACTCAATCTCATCAATTGTGTTCGATAGAGAGCTCCAGTAATGGTTTCGCTTGGTTTCAGCAATTCATAATACACGACACCAAGCTGATCCCACCAAATACACAGCATGAGTTTTTTTCCATGAATATTCGGCTTAGCTGTCGATGTTGATGGTTCGCCGGGCTTAACCCATGACTTTCTCTTCTTTGGATTATCGTAGTGAATCCATTTTTCGTCACCAGTGACTATACGATGCAAAAAAAAATTTTTTTATTACTGGCAAGCAGCATTTCACTCATGCATAATCGGCGTTCAACGTCTCTCGGCTTTAGTTCATATGGAACCCAATTTCCTTGTTTTTGAATCATTTCAAACGATGTGAAATTGCTTGTTGAGTCACTTGTAGAGTAAGTGCAAGTTCTTTTTGCGTTTGGGACGAATCTTCCTCCAATAGTGCTTCTAATTCCATGTCTTCGTACACTTTCGGCCTTCCACTGCGTTCTTTGTCTTTAACGTCAAACTCACCGTTCTTAAACTTTTGAAACCATTCCTGACAACTTCTCTCACTTAAAGCAGCTTCACCATATGCTTCTAGAAGCAATCGATGCGCCTCAGCTGCAGATTTTTTCACATTAAAGAAGTAAATCAAAAGTTCCCGCAAATGATGCTTATTCGGAATAAAACTTGACATTTTTGCACGAAAAAAATTACGTGATGCTGATACGGAATCACTAGTACTTTGAGGTTATGGTGTTGCCAGATGACTAAACTTGGGATATTACGTTTTACATCTGACAATTTCTCCATAACCTTCTGGTGGGGCCATCTTTTGACAAACAGCGGAAACTTATTTGTACACCTAATAGTTTTCAAAATTGATATGAGTATCGATTCGGACCATTTTGAAGGAAATTCATGTTGAAGCCATATTCTATTTAACAATTCCAGTAAAAGATCAGTTGCTTTAGTTGGTAGATGTTTGAGGAATGCTTGACATTCTTGAGGTTATAATAAGTCAGAACGTTTTGACATACGAGCGCTATTTGTGTTGTTTACAGTAACTCGAAATATTCATCTCGCCCAAAACATGGAATTGAATCGTGAACATTTTCGTGCGATCATTTTTTACAATTTTCGACTTGGATCAACTCAACAACATCGATGAACTTAATTCAATTGTTGGCTATGAAGCTCCATCAAAGACCAGTGTTTATCGGTAGTATAGTGAACTCAACCGAAGACGAATATCGTGAAGGTCGTCCAAAGTCAATTGTTGTTCCGAAAACCATTGATGCTGTGCACCAACTGATATTGCAAAATCGTCATGTGACCTATCGTGAGATAGAGACAACCTTAGGCATCAGTGGGACCAGTATACATTCCATATTGCATGAACATTTGACCGTCAAAAAAATTTGTTCGCGTTGTATCCCACACGATTCGTCTATCACTCAAAAAAAGGCTCGTGTCGAAATAAATGCTGCAAAAATGCAATCAGTGTGAAGGACGTGACAGTGATGAATCGTGGATTTACCATATGAGCCTAAACAGCAGTGCTATGCTTCTAATCTCGACGTAGAGAGTAAGTCAATCAGTCCGGCTTCCAGGGCTGCAGAAGTCTAGAACGAATCTATACCGGGCTGAGGTTGAAAAATTCTGTTGTGAGACTCTTTTATTACTACCGATTCGTAAGAACACAGGTCGACTTGGAGCCCAACCCCGTGGAGAACACAGGAAGAGGCAAACAAGAGGTCAGATCTGAAAGGACAATATAGGGAGATTATAATGCTGAACTTTCATCACAAACAAACTAGCACTACGATCTGAAAGCTAAACATGAAAGTTCGAGTTTTTGAGAAAATCTAATAATAAGCTCGTTACTTCTTCTCTTGGGGAGAAGATGGCCTCGTAAATGTTAAGAGGCAGATGCAACTTTTGAGCAGAGAGTCTGCTGTATAAAAGATCAATATTACCTCTGTTGCCCTCACAGGAGAGAAACAGATGCGTTAAAATACCCAATTCTCCACAGCTGCATAAGGAGGAATTTATGACTCCTATTCTAGCCAAATGTTCCGGGATAGAACAGTGACCGGATCTAAAACGGGATAAGGTTGTTATTGATTTCCTGTTGGCGGCAAGGTTTGGGAACCAAGTGCCAGCCCTGTACTTGCTAGGTCTGACGAAAGACGAAAAGATTTTACCCTTTGAAGAGCCTATACTGATAAACTCATCATCCCACTCCTTCCGTGTCCCAGAAAGGAAAGAGGGCCAGAGGTCGCTTGGGTCACCAGTTAAACTCGATCTTCCCGTCAATTCTCTGCCGCGATTAGCCAGCCTGTCAGCGATGTCGTTGTGCGTGATATTAGAGTGACTTGGCACCCAGAGAAGAGCAACCCAAAGGCCCATTGATTTAGCCCTATCTAGCAAGATGACTGTGCTTATGGTATATATGTCCGAGTTGGAATTGAAGGAACCGCTGTTCAGTCTATTGATGACCCCCAAGGAGTCTGATATAATTACTGATTTGGGGATCCTCCTTTCCAAAATCCAATTGATGGCAAACATCTCAGCCGAAAAAACCGACCAATGGTCGGGAAGCTTACCGCAAATCTTCACGGCAAGAGACGGGATCCACACGGCATATTCTACAGAATCTGGGGTGCAAGATTTAGAAGGGTCAGTGTATACATCCGTAAAGCCTGGGAATTTTTCAGAGATGAGGTTGTTGAACTTCTGAAGATTCGACACAGAACCCTTGGGGAGGCCAGAATTGAGGGTATACACCCTTTCTGACCTGATCCGATGGTCTGTTAAAAAGTATGGCAGACAAGGTGCCTGCCATATATGACCTGACCTAACTCTCAATATTTTAAGAGCTTGGATGTAACCTGGTATTGAGTTGTTATACCAGAGTCTGTCCAGGCCACTTGGATCTTGTAGTACCTCAATGAGTGGGTGTGAGATCAGCTGAAAGAACTTTGAGATGAACTTGTAAGAGAGCCACAAACGTCTATATTTGAGAGGGAGTTCACCGCTTTCTGCCAGAAGAATTGAGGTAGGAGTTGACCTCATGATGCCTAGGGATGTCCTTATCGCTGCGTATTGCACTCTGTCCAGATCGAATATTTTAATTTTCTGCCTGCTTGATATGTCGAGAGAAAATGAAACTTTTGATGATTTATATAATTTGACAAGAAATTTATATACCATGTTGTATATTTTCGAAAAAGAAAAAAAAAGGGAATTATATTTGGTAGAGAGCTGTGTGTTCATATTTGCAAAAAACACAAGTTAGTATTATAACTTCAAAAATAATTCTGCTCAAGAAGCAACAAATGAAAAAGTGCCTGTATAATGTTTTCGTTTCAAGTTGGATAGACGCTACTGATTCCCAACTTTTGTTTTTCATGGGACTGAAAGGAAATCGAATCATGTTGCGTATTCAATACAACAATAACAAATGTTTGAGTTCATATTTCATAGTTTGAAATGCCGCCTCAATTGATATCTTCAAAATGCAAATCATCTCATTAGTTTTTGTGAGATAAGACTGCTGTACTTTTATTATCTTCATGCCTTAAGATGGTGAACGTAAACAATTATGAAATAGATGCCAGATGTTCAGAATAATCAATAAAATTTTACATACCAATTACCAATAATTGAGAGTAAGCTTCTTACAATGACATTCATGCAAGCCAATTTCTTCATATCAAGAATTAAGCAAACAGCTCATTTGGAAAACCGTAAATACATTATATTAAGTTTTGAAACTACTGAAAATGGCTCCTTACCATTGATGAAACAAGCTTCGAAAACCCTTGGAAGAGAATTTCAAGAATGAATTTATTCAAATCGTCAGGTAAAAATTCTTGCTGAAGGACAATTAAAGGTTGTTTTGTTGGAAATAATCATGAATAAAATGAATATAAGAATTAAAAATATTATAAATAACACATACTAAGGGATAAATGATAAATCCAATCTCTCAATTGGGTGTTCAATAAATAAATCACAGTATGGATTTGATAAATTTATTCAGTCACATATATAGAAAAAAATCAATACGATTTTCACTTAATCACTCATACTTTCATTCAGTCACATAAAAAATGGTATATATATCACAAAAAATAATTTTACGTCGCTATTGGCTGAGATAACATGTTAGTGTGAATGGCAGTCAATGACTGATGTATGGCTCTGAAACTAGGCCTATCATTAGGTTTTTGTGCCCAACATTGCTTCATGACATCGTAAACAGAAGATGGCGTGTTTTCTGGACAGAGAAGAACCTCTCCAGCTTTCAAGAATTTCACAACTTCCTCGTGCGTCATACCAAAATAAGGCTGTAAGGCAAAAGAGAAAATTTCCCATAAGCACACCCCGAAGGCCCAGACATCAGATTCGGGAGTATACTTATTGTACAAGATACTTTCTAGTGGCATCCACCTCACTGGGATAGCATCCCGTTCGCTTCCTTTGTAGTAATCCTAAAACAAAAAAAAAAACTATTGAAAATTGGGAAATTGAAAATAAATAGTCAACGTTTCTACAGAAGACAGAAATATTAGATAAAAATCTTAAATACACTATAAAAGAAAAGTACTGGAAAATTTCAATTTAAATAGCCTTCTTGGATTATTTGAATCTTCTATATGTTGGTAGGATTGTTTGTAATTACTATGGTAAACATTAGCGCGGTCTATCAACGAGTTTGTTCATAAACGGCTGTTGAAACCAGTCGAATTCAGTGGTAGTCTTAAAGGAAAAAAAATATCGAACAGAAAGTCGTGAGATTTCGTGTGCTGACTCGTTGTTATGTTGGCTTTCGTGGTGTGGTAGGTCACGAATTGGATCAGTAAGGTCAAACCATCAATCCAAAGAGGACTTCTATTCAACTGTTTTGAGACCGTAGACGGGCTGATTTGTGACAAAACAATTCGTGGATTCTGCATGACGATTACGCATCACCTAATCACTCAATGAATATCATAGACCAGCCACCTCATGTGCCTCATCTAGCTCTATGTGATTATTTTCTTTTCTCCAGACTGAAATTACCGCTTTGGGGAACCAGAATTGACTCCATGAAAATCGCAGAAGGACCTGAAGGCCGCTCCTGAAAGCGTTTGAAAAAATTTTTCCATATTGGAAAAACTGTTGGCACAAGTGGATCACTTCAAATGGTCCATATTCCAAAGGAGACTGAATAAATATCGAAGAAGTTTAATATGTTTCTAGTTTCATTTCCAATTCTGGGATACTTCTCTGTCAGAGATGTATGATGAACCTAGTGTAGTGTAAATAAAAAAACATAATTTATTACTATGGAATAAAGATTTAGGATTCAAAAAATATGAATTGTTAAATATTAATCAAGTACTTAAAAAACATACATTTCAAGAATAAACACAATGAAACAGTTATGTAGGAAGAAATCTTTTGATTGATGAATATAGAGGTTTTTAAAAATTATATAAGGACAAAACAAAATATAATGAATTACTGAAATGTTGAAGGTATCCGCAATTCATATGAAAATTTAAAAAAAAATTCTAAAATTTCCGCAGGAACAAGGCATAAAAAATCCTCCACCTCCTATTAAAATATAACAAAAATTTTAAGATTTTGCAAAACAAAAATAATGTGAATTAATGTAGCTAAATCAAATAACGACAAAGGCAAACTAAAATTCATTATGTAATATTTGAGATGTATCTGTTCCAAAAATACATGATAGTTAAATATATTCTAATAAAAAAGTGAAATTAGTGCCAACCATGAATAAATTGAAACAAAAGTAAATAATTATTTTCAGCAATTTTCCGAATTCATCTACTTCAAGCCTCATCCAAGAAAAATAGCAGCTATAATTCCTACAGGTACACAGGAAAAGAACTGTAACAGCTCTCTACTACTTTACCTATAAACTCTGTTATTATACAAAATTAGTATCAAGAATAATGTATTGTAGATTCACCTGCAGGTAAATTTTCTGTGACAGTCCAAAATCAGCTATTTTAACAACCATATTATCGTTTATCAAGCAATTTCTCGTCGCTAGATCTCGATGCACAAACTTCCTATCTGAAAGGTACACCATACCAGAAGCAATCTGCAAAGCAATGTTCAATAAGTCCAAATGTGATAACTGGGTTTCCTTCAATAATTCTTTAGTTTCAAAGTCTGCATCAGTGTTTCTCAGAAGGTATTTCGCTGGTGAACACTGCCTGTTAAAAAAACGAAATATTTCAGAATCAAATGAATTCACATGGTCAGAAATTTACCTCAAAAATTCGTTTAGATCTCCCTTTCCCATATATTCGAATAATAAACACATCGGTCTTCCCATTGCGCAAACCCCAAGAAGTTTAACTATGTTGGGATGATCGAATTCAGCCAACAAACAAGCTTCCTTTTCAAAATCATCCTGCATATCTTCAGATGCATCATCTTTCAACATTTTCACTGCTACCACAGTGAAATCTTCACCAGACACTAATCCAGGAGCTCTTGCTTGGAATACTCTTCCAAAAGCACCTTGACCAAGATCCCTTATGTATATAATATCGTTGCGTGGAAACTCCAGTCTTTCTAATTTGGGGTTCAGAGTTGTACCATGCCTGATAATAGATGATAGGTTAGAATACAACGTGAGCTATGGATAATTCAAGCCGACAATTAATAAAACAACAGGTTGATCTTCACCACACCTTGAATAGGTAACAAAGAGCAAAGAAGAATATAGTATTCGATTAAAACTGTACTCCAGTCAAACACAAACTTGCGGTTCTATCTGGACTATCAGAATTAAATGAATGAATAGCATGATGAGATGTAGGGATGCATAAGGAATTCATACGTTCCACAAATTATTTTCTTGTCTGTATATTACTCACCTGTGATACGCCATATTGCTAGGCAACTTATTTAGATCTATGTTGACCTCTGTAGCTACAGCAGGGTTATAGCCGAGAAACCTTTTATGCATACGATGACATAATAGGACCAATAGCATGATTACAAGAATAACAAGTAGACCACTGACAGAAATTATGATAAGTTTAGTTGGTGTCAAATCGTCCATCATTATAGTTATATCTTCTTTCTCTGAAGAAATAGAGTTTGGACATCTGGGTATGTCACAATATTCCCATCTTTTATATTGATGTGATGTGTAACACCAGGGTTTGACTTCTTCACCTCCAGCATTCCGGCAGTAATTTTCAGCATTTTCCATTTCTGGAAAAACATTTGGTGGTGATGTATGAGGATGAGGATACTGGGAATCCCATCTTTGGCAGAATACTCCACTTTTAGTAATATTAACTTTTCCTTGATAAAAACGACCCCTCTCTCTAACACAGTCATCTTGAACAGAATTATTAGTAGATGTATAAATGTAAAATGAATTCAGTTAACTTACAAGTTACTTCTTCTTTTTTCATTTCAATAAGACCAGTGTATGCACATGTTTTGGTATCATTGATCACTTTATACTTTGGCAATTTTTGGCAGTCTGGTAACCTGAAGTGTCCTCTCGATTGGAAATATACCCCTTTGACTTTTTTATCTTCAATCATAGCCCATTCTTTGTAACAAAATAAATTCTTCACTGCAATGCAGTCTTCGTAGCATAATGGAAGTGGTGTTGAGATGTCACACTCAGGGAATGCATATGCACATATGAAGATCTGCAATAAAAGTGTCAGAAGGATTCTTGATAGAATAATCAAACCATTTTACCTCTGCTGCGCTACGGCATGGTTCTTTAAATGTTATTATCATTTCATCCCAAAGTCCAACGGTGATTTCTTCATTGTACATGGAAGTGTTGTAATAGACCATTTTGTGGTCATCAATATATTTTTTACAAATTTTTCCATAGTAGAATCCGCAGTGACCGTCATACTTTTCAGAGGAAGACTCAATAATTATCACAATCAAAATGAAAGCAATATACATAATATCCATTGAGGTACATTCCAATCTTCAACGCCTTTCAAAAGCAGCCCTATCAAACTCAATTCTTACTTATTTAATCATTTCGTTTATGCAAGAATTCTTGAACTGTTACAAAAGAGTATTTGTTGGTAATGAAACCCATAAAAAGCCGTTGTTCATCATAATACAAGGGAAAACATTGTATTGACAAACAATAACAAGAAGAGAATACAGCAATCAAGATTAGAGCACAAGTTGTCACTTAAATGAGCGTTTGACAACTGTGAAAATTTTTTGTTTTTTTATTGTGGCTAAACTGACAACTGCTACAAATCATAGAAGGATGTGACAACAATCACAAGGCGGCTAATGTCATCAACATAAAAGGAACTTAACATTCCAACATTCAACCTACACAATTCAATTTACTAGATAAATAATTGTTGGGATAATATTGTAACTATTGCATTTATAACAAAACTTTTTAAAAATGTTTGTGAGTATATAGCAAGTTTATAAATCTGATAAAACTCATACCAATCTTCTATCATACTAAGCAAAGATATGTTTAAGAATCCTGGCGCCGCAGGTGGATTTCCAGTGCAAGTAAATACTGATGGATCTACATTCCCGGCCCTACCTACAGAACAACCCTTTAGCTATGCTACAGTCCCTCAAGTTTACGGAACAGCTACAAGTCCACCACCAGGTATAAGCCCACAGGTTCAACAATGGTTTCAGGCAGTCGACAGAGATCACTCTGGAAAAATAAACTGGCAGGAACTTCAATCAGCTCTTGTTAATGCTCAAGGACAAAATTTTTCTGAAACAGCATGTCGTTTAATGATTGGAATGTTCGATAGGGATAAGAGTGGAACTATTGATATTACAGAATTTTCACAGCTCTACATATACATCAATCAGTGGCTAGGTGTTTTCAGAAATTATGATAGGGACCAATCAGGAAATATTGAAGAAACAGAGCTGGCACAAGGTAAAATGACTCAATCAGTGAACATTATTTAAATGATTCCTCAAAGGAATGAAATAAATCTCTTGCCATCATGTGTTAGTATAAGACAATTTGCAGAAACCAATTTTGGCATACACTATTATTTTTTGCTCCTTTGTGAATTCACCGAATAATCCTATTCCATATATATTATTTTGTTTCTCTTGCAGCTTTTCAACAGATGGGATTCCGTTTCACACCCCAATTTATCAGATCTGTTATAGTTAGAAGTGATCCTAAAACACACAGTAGAATGACAGTTGATCAATTCATTGTGATTTGTGTTCAAATTCAACGTTTCACAGAAGCATTTAGATCTCGAGACCTCAACCAACAAGGACAAATTACAATCCAGTTTGAAGATTTCCTGAATGTAGCTTTGAGTTGTTCAGTTTAAGCAAAACCTTGAGCTTTTTCATTCATTTTTATGTTGATGTTCTCCGCTCTGACCAGTTGATACCAAACATGATATATATGCTGACTGTAATAGCTTCAAATTTTCAATTTAAAAACTCTATACAACTGTTTACTTGGTACTATTCACCACTGTTTGATTGTATTTAAATCAACTGATTTCAAGGGGTTAGTTACGAAATACACTTTGAAATTTATGATGTAGGTCGAACCATTTTTCAATATCGTTTTAAATATTCAAGATATTGCTGATAGCAATTTATTCAAATTTGAATATTAGCTCGAAAAATATCCCAAATTTACCAACCCTTGGAAATCAAATTATCACATACAATATATAATTTTTAATGTTCAATAGATCTAGTAGCATGAGAATCTGAATAATATGTTTTATAATTTATACAAAATCTTTATTGTGTGTTTAGGAAATAAGGTGTTTATTTTTTTTTCAAACTTGAATACTGATGTATTTTTGGTGGAAAATAAATTGTAGACATTTTTATATTGTGATTTTTGGGAGCTCTTCTGAATTATTTGTTTTTAGGGTGTAGCTCCATCACAGGATTTCACCGATTAGTCTAAACTTTCACAAACTGATACTTTTAGAGAAGTCACTTGATCATTCCAGAGCAATTTTTCCTTCGCCTATTCTTCAAAGATTTCATCTTCAAAATTATTTACATAGCATATATACCAGATGAATAGTTGTTAACTACCAGGTGGCGCCACTGAAGCAATATAAATAAGATCTATCCAAAGTTTTATGACGTTTGGTTTATTATTTATAGAGTTCACTGTAATTTTTAGAAACGATGGGTTCAAAGCAATTTTGATGGAAAGAACATCGTTCCTGGGTAAATCGTTCTACAATGGGGTATCGAAATCTAGATAAACGTTGAAATGGTTTTATCACTCCAAAACGAGAATTAAAATACTTTTTGGCCTGTGACTTATCGACCGACGTGAGATGCTGACAATTTCAAATGTTTTTTTTAAATTCAGTAACAAATACTTTCGCTGATAGTTAAACAACAGCGCGAAAGCAAGCAGACTTCGTGTTAGTGCTTAAAATTTTTGTTTCACAAGTGGAATTGTTATATCTGGCAACGATGCACCGATTAAGGGTTACATTAGCAACCAAAGTTGGCAGCATTGCATTACAGCAACCATGTGTATGTAACCAAGGGAAAAGTCAAAAGATTTTTCACCAAAACAATTATTTATGACCTTTTCAACATTCATATCAATAAATTTCGATCAGAATTACATCTTAGTAAAATATGTGAACAAAGGTACAAATCAGAAAATTCAATTATATGAGCAATTACAAATTAGAAAATACATTTTACCCCTTTGATAAATTCCAACTGGGTATAAGGGATGGAAAACTCTCCAACAGATGTTCATAGCAAATCGAGCAAAGGTAGTATAGAAATTCACAGCGGCCTGGTTTCTAGTATTAAGAGCTTAGATAAATGTGGAAGCAGTGTAAGTCTCAAAGTTGAAAAGAATATAAATCATCTGAAGGAGGACCATGACAATCAGAGAGGTTCCATTGATAGTACTGCAAAAGTGCCTAATAAAATCATATCCAACTGGAAACATGCTTGTGATAAGACCAAAGATAAAACAAAAGATCTCTTGAAACGATGGAGAACTTTACCTGAAATAGAAATTGAGCCTTTAAAAGTTCACCAAGAAAAAACACCAGAAAAAGCCAATGCAGATAGTGGCTGGAGTGTACATGTTTGGAGTGAGTCAAGAGTTCTCATAAATATACACAAAGTACAATATTTTTATTTATAGCAACTTGGGTGGACCGATACAGTATAGATTCTTCAGAATTAACAGAAAAACCTACTACTTACCATTTGACACCAACCCAAAACAATAAATTCTCACATTTCTTTTCCACCTTGCTAGACAGAGATAGTGATGATCTCATTTGGAAACAAGATTTTGAAACTCTTATTGAAGTAAGTTTCATTTTGTGTAGATATGTTTCATTCGAGAGCAGGGAATAACAAATATTCCCTTCTGTTTCTTTCAATTTGATTATTTTACCAATGTATCCTCTTTCATGCTCTCCTGGATATATAGCGATTCAGACATTTTGCTGACTGGTCAATGAATTCAGCTGAGTTCAATACACTTAGAGAAGTAGAACGTGGTTTCATTGAGACTTTCTTAGTCGATATATCAAATGAAAGATTTGGTAAATTACTTAGTTCTGATTAGTATCCTGCTTCATTTTTATTGCTGAAATTTGTTAATTATTTGCATAACAAAATACTTTTCCAAAGAACCTATTGTTTAATTTTTATCGCACAATGGAACAAAAATTTTCTCTTGGATTCTTAGAGTAGTTATTTCTCTTCTGTTTTGAATGAAGACTAGAAAATTGTTCACTTTAAACTAAATGAGAAGGCACTATATAGTTTCTGGTAGTAGATTCGAATCTCCATCTACCTACAACAAGCTTATAATAAAATGAAACATACTTTATAATACTGAGATATTACAAAATAAAAACGGGTTGACCTGAAAATTATTCTTAAACTAAATCAAAGTATCATACCTGAAAAATGTGCAGCTGTTAAGTTTTCCATAGTGTAACAACCACTTGTAAAAAAAATTCTCATTTCAAAAAATTTTACAAAATGCTGAAACATATTAACTTTTGAATTGATCTGTATATATATTCTTTTGAACTTTTGGCTTACGTTATTTAAACATATATTCAAATGTAGAGATCAATTCGCGTAAATCTGCCTTACTCGGTGTTGGTTTTCCAAATAGGGCACCTTCTATATTTTGGAAATCCTTCAATTAATAGATTTCAATTCATGTCAGTAATTTTTCTTTATGTGTGTTGAATTTAATTCTCAATAATAAGTAATAATCATTTTTAAATATGAAAGATTAACACTATAATGTTATAAGATACTAAGTATTACATAAGTTGCAAGTTGTAATCTGAGCATTTTGCTTTTCTCTGAAAAATTATTCTCATGCAATGATTGAAAATAATCTAACTATTCTGTTGAGTTCAAAATCAAAGAAACCCCCTTTATATTTGTTAAGAGGCGCCAAAGACGCCGTCCCATAAAATCAACCGTAGAAATCTATCTGTGTAGTATGAGATAGTAAAACACAGTGGTTCGGTAGGTACGTAGTACATTCCCTCATTTACCTCTCTCTGCCTCTTAAGGATCCCTTCGTCGCTTTCTCCTCGATCACCTCTTAAGCCTCATTGCATCGAGGCCCGAGGCGTAGTGTGGCAGTCTTACATTTCTTGGTCTTGTACGGTACACATGAACCACCTCTGGTAAGACGTACTCAACACTAATTGAAGTCACTATCAATCTCTTTTCAACACATGGCACTTCAAGATAATACTTTCCGAACAAATGCATTATAAAATATGTTTCATTTTATTATCAGCTTGTTGAAGGTTGATTTGGGTTGAATTATTGATATCAATTATTTTTAATTCAAGGGTTCCAGCTCAATAATGAGACATATTTGACAAAAGAGGGATGGTTACAGAAATGGAGTAATTTATTGTGTGGATCGAAAAATCTGAATGATTTTCCTGTTTGGTTACAAGTATTTTCTAAGGTTTTATTTCAAGTTATGAACAAAAGTGGTGAGTGTTTTACTTAGTATTTTAATGGGTCCAAAATCCAGATTTTCCAGGTACCGGTACAGTCACAAGGGATGAACTTGGGTCATTTTTTTCTTCAGTATTATGTTTGAACACACTTGAAGTTGGGAGAATTTTGGATATTGCTTATAGTGCGATGACATCTGTAAGTTTCTGAAAAAAAGCCTTTTATTAGTAAATAATGAACGTTACAAAATAGAAATCATAATCACTTTTTCTTCAGAATGGCGACCATCCCTTGATGTATGAAGCTTATAGGCTTTGTTTTGCAAACTACCTTTTGGGTAGGTTTCCAAATGGGCCTGGTCAGCATATACTTGGTGCGCCACCAAACGAAATGTCATCTGCCTTGTTTCCTATTGACTACTCTGCCTTAAACTCACTACCAGAAGACCTAGAACAATACACTCTGGACCAGGATTCAAATAGATGGAGTGTCATAGTTTAATTTGTTCCTAAATAATTTAATGATATCTTCAGACAGAAATTCGTAGTAGAAGGAGCACACTAAGTTGCAATTAACAAAGAAGAATTGCTGGATAATTATAGGTTTCTCTACATAAATTAGCAATAACAGTTATAGTCGTATCACGGATCACCTCAGTTTTTGAAGTATACAAACAAAATGGAGTATGTGGGAAAATATCAGCTATATAAGTATGATGCACTGCTTATTTGTGCAGTCCAACACCAGTGCACCCTCAGATAATCTTATTCTAAAGTATGTGATATTTAGTGTTTTTTAAAACTTGTTATTAAGTCTTCATGACTAGTTGCTCACAGTTGAGACGCTTTTGGGTAATTATCAAATGGGTACACGATAGAAGCACAATTTTCAATCTCTTACACATTAAGAAAAAGTATAAATTTAGTTGTCGATTCATTTTACAGGTTTCTAAAATTATTGTATTCAGCGTGTTTCCATCATCTAATATTTGCTGATCTTATAACTGACGAAGATTGTATTACGACAATATTCAATTTTCACAAAAGTCAAAATTGAGGGAACTCTGAAAGTGATATTTTATTTATCTGTGATTAGAAAATGTTTTCAAATTATCTAGAGAAGGATTAGATAGAATTATATGTTATTTTCACAAATGCTGCTTCCTAGATTTTTTATGAATTTCTTTATGACATGGAAGCTTTATTTCTTTTTAGTTTAGGATTTTTATTCATACTATGTTGAACCAAGTGTTTCTGATATCTTTTTGTGATAGCCAATACTACCGACTGTTCATGATGTTACTTCTTCATACAATTTTTGTTGTTGTTATACAGTGTGGAAACCACATGCGGAATAAAATTCTATATCATCATATTAGAGAATTATAAAAATAGCGAGGCACGTTAACTTTCGAATTCACCTGTATGTTATTTAAATTTTGCTGATTCAGAGCTATAAGTGGCGTTATGGAGCTTTTTTATGAACAAAACTGTAATTTAAAAAAGAAGGCACCCAGTAATCATCTATTTCATTTGAATTTGCTCAAATAACGCACACCTGAATTCAAAAGTTGACGAGTTTCAGGATTTTTTTGTAATTTTCTAAACTGAATATACAAAGAATTTGATTCCATAAGTAGTTGCCACACTGTAGAAAATCCAACGGCTCATATTCCTTAGATTTCATAGATTGAGTCGAGAAGAAAAACATACTTTCGTTTCACAATAGAATGAATAAGGATACAAAATAGTTAATCCATTCCAGATATATTCTGTAATATTTAAATTTTATAATGTTTCATTATATTATGAGCTTGTTGAAGGTAGATCGAGCTCCAAATCTTACACTATTTAGTTGAAAGTAAAAAAATGTGATTTTTATTCAAAACAGGAAAAAAATTTTGGGTTGGTTATAAGAACATCAAAAATAGATGATGAAAAATGTCCAAACAATCATTTAGCATAAGTATCGTAATCATTGTCTTTTAGTTCTTCATCAATTAAAATACGATCAATTCCTTAAGATGGATGAAAAATATATTTTCAGCTATTTTGTTAACATATCTTTTTGAATTAGAAGATGATATATATCAGTTGAAATATACATAATGCTATATCCTAGACCGCACAAAAAGGATTAAATAAAGTATTTGAGTATTACATTGTTTTATTGAAAAAGTGAAAATAACATAACAAGACATCCCAGTAAATGAAGATAATAGGACGAGTTCTATTTAATAAATTCCTTCAGTTCCATCGTGGATTTCATACACGATTTTACGATAACTTGGAGTTACTGCAATGCTGAAACAGTCAACAAAGCATTAAATATTTCTAATTTCTTTCCATCAAGAATCAGAAATTGATTGGCGCACTATAAAAAAAATCTAGAAGCTTTTACACGTCCGATCTTGAGAAAATGAAACCAAACGTCAATTCGAAAAACCATTAGGGCATTAGTAAAGTCCATTTGACAAAGGCGATGTCCTTTATCAATATCAAGAAGATAATAACTCAAATTGTTTTGGTCTCCTTTAATAATACTTTTCAATAGCATGGTATTCATATTCCAAGATCTGACTTTGCCAAAGATATAAAATAAAACTATGCAATATAGTTATACTTTAGCAACATTCGTGTGGTGGTAGATCAACTTATGCAACATTACTGTTGAATTACCCAATGCCATACCAATCTATTTGAATTACTTACCAATCAAAGAGAAAAGAGATATGAAACCAAAATGAAAATTCATTAATAAGAAAACCAATAACAGAAATTGAAAATTATAGAAACCATTTATGAAAGAGCAGAAGGGATCAATATGTTTTGAAACAATTATTAATTGATGGAGGAGGATAAGAAAAATGGGACTTTGACTCTGAACTCAATGTAAACGTAGCTTTTATACTTTATTGTTATCGAGTTTTCAACATGGAAAAGTACAAATATTGCATTACATCGACTTTCAGCCTGGAATACACAACAGTATCTTGTTATTCGTTCTATGTTTTGCAACAATACCAATGGCTACTGTTGCATTTAAAAATTGGCTAGTTTCCAGAGTTATTTCTTGACTTAGCCAAGACTATAACTTCTAGAGCTTAACTGGTAACCATCCACATTAAACTCCAACGTTCACCATCTATGTATAATTTGGTTCACAAAAGAATTGCTTTTTACAGAAAATTGCTTGTAATATTGTTAAATCAACTTTATTATTTCATGGGATGTTAGTTCTAGTCATTGATCAAAGTGTAAAACTTCCAATCACGTCTTTTGAACAGTCATTTTGTACATCACTGGAGGAAAAATGGTTTCATTGCCAGACTTGTTAGACACAAATTTCAATTATGTACATCTCGAAGTGTTGGGAAAATTAGCTTTTTTTGGTATAAATAACAGAATGAACTTTGGGGTCTATTTTAACAGGCGATTTGTACCAGTTTCTAGCTTCTAGATTAAATGAACTCATTAACAGAACAATTACTGATCTTCACTATCCAACAAGCTGATATACAGCTTACACAGCCATCCCAAACTAGAGCAGACATCTTCACATCAAACTCATGAATCTGAACTAAACGATATGAAATACAAATAAGCCCTACGGTACACCGCAACTGATCAGATGTACCACATTTGTGTTGCAACAATTTTTGTTTTACATAGCAAATGTCACATGTAGTTACTTAATTAAAATCATAACACCTAGCTGTATTAATGTGTATGTTGTGCAAGCATATATTTACAAATGAAACATTTGTGTTCTGCCTGTAGAAAATGAAAACTTGCCATGTGCATTCGTCAATGATTACTACTTAATTGATATCATGTAATGAGTGCAAACTTGCAAATGCAAATATTTTGACATCATTCAGTTCAGTTTCTTCAGATTGAATACATCCCTCCTGCCTTGAACTTCGTCTAAGAAGCATAAGCTGATATGGTAACTGCTTTAAACGGTTCAAAGCACGAGTGCGATTTCGAGATATGTGCAACTGTCTACTTTGACTTTTTTTCCTATTCACTTCATGATATGTATGAGATCTCATTTCTATTCCAATAGCTCGAAGCAATATGCTTTCAACTTTTCTACTATAGGCAAGAAAGATGGGAAGAGCCAGGTGGAAATGAGATATCATACGAAATCCATACAGAAGTTAGAGTAAGGTGGCATCAAACCCGAAGGAAATCTCCCTGCAAGGTACTGTCAGAGGTCGTCACTGCACAAACCTTGCCCGTAAGACTTTTTTTCAATTATTCTAAAGCTAGGAATTTTGTTAATAAGAAATTTCTTATAATAAGTTATTGCATGAATTACAGTTGGGTTACTGTACTTCCTAATATATAACCTCTGTACATACACATTTTGTATTTGTATCAATAAGTTAAAAGTATAATAACCACGGTGCAATATCCAATAAAACGTTCTGTCCAAAATTTAAGATTCCACTTGAAAACATGATAAATCCACCTATGTAATGAAGAATTAAGAATGTTGCATTATTGCCTTTTTCTTATTTCTTTGGTCACAGCCACATCCAGGTGAGATTCATGAGAAAAATCAATACTAGCCTAAAAATGGTTGATTGCAGTGGTGCATATAATATCATTTATCGATTGCACTGAAATGAAAATATGAATCTGTGATCAAAGATTAACGCAATAATGCTGCAATAAATAAGTGAAACTTCCATGTGGACAATGAGAATTTTGGCCAGTACGATCTCGAAGTAATTGGCGTATTTGTACACAATACCGCCATTGATTGGTTTTCTTAAATTATGGAATGCATATCTCGTCACAACAATATTTGAGCTATGGGCCCATTTGGGCACCAAGATAGGACTGAGCTGAATAGCACCGTCCAAAGCAGGAGAACCGAAGGAGCTCCCTGAGAGTATCAGTTCCCTTGCTCGCAACACAACAGCTACACACATGTAGAAAGTATTTAACTGAGGAAAATATATACGTTTGTAATGTAACATAGGTACTGAACTATCTTACATTTACACTATAGATCTACACAATACACAAAGAGATATTCCTTATGTCGAAAAATACGTAATACTTGTACGTAATCATTATAATACATCTGAATTATATCAATTAATATCATATACATATCAAAAGAGACAAAAGCATTTATCTGAAAGCGTAATAACGGTTATTAATTAGTTTAAATAGAAGCCTAGATGTTAAAACAAGCAATGTAGTGATGTCCACATATTTGGTAATTAATAATTATCATTTTTATAGATCGTTGTTCTGTAAAATGGAGTTAGTTATACTATATTTTTACCATTAGGCCTGTTCCATTCTTCCAACATTATAAATAATTTAGTTAAGTAACTGTTTCCTAAAAATAAACGTCAAACAGCAAAAAATGACGATGTTCATATGAGTGACTTCCGCTATACAAAAAAATACCTCTCATGTCTTGCATTTATCTCCTTCCATTTTTCATGAATTCATGTTTGGTTTTCTCTATATTGCACTAAATTTTGTCTTCATTGGAACTTTTTTTTTTGAATTGCACCGTCCGAAAATTTTGGATTTTCTATTACATCCTATGTTCTTATAATAGTCCTTCCCATTTTATCGATCTGGTTTATATCACAATAACTGCATTTGTCTGTCATGTATACCCACACATTCATACTGAACATCAAAATTTGAAGAATATAAAAATTCAATATTTGATAATATATCAGTTTTGGTTCAGTTTCATCACAGGACTTCTACACGTAACTTTCTAATAGTTCAATGTTCACACATAAACAGTTAGTGAAAATCTTGATCCAATCATGTTAAAATTGGACGGTGATCTTCTCAGTTAAAAGGATTATGTAAGCATATCCATCGCAGAGTCTTCCTAGAAACTTGGTGAAATTATTGAAAACTCGGAATATCTTAGATGTGATATGAGTTACTTTCATAAAATAGCAAGTACGCGTGATAAAGAATACTCATTAAAGATATTTTTAATTGTTACTATTCTGTGCAAATGGATTTCGATACAAAAAATTTCTGGAAAGTAGAGAAATGTGCGTATCATTATTGTGCATGCATAACAACGCAAGTTATGAATAAAAAAAAAATGAGAAACGATACCAGGAAAGATACTATCATTGAAGGTAAAACTGAAAAAAACAAGAAAAATCAAATCATAAAAAACTTTAATTATTACGAGTTGAAACTGATAAACTAAACATCCTCTATTAATTTAAATAAATAATTGATAATTGAAAAATAAAATACAAATTCTGCAAACCAAAATTGTAAAAAAGAAAATGCGGTGTCTCGATCGAAATGAAACAATTATTTTAAATCAAAATAAAATAATAAATAACGATGATCAGTCGTATCGTGTTTGATATAAGTAATGTATCTTTCAACCTATCATCACAAAAATTGAAAGACACAATAACTACTTCGGCTTCATTGAAGTGATGTTATTAATCCATAGCATTTATTGAACGAAACCGCAGTAATAAGCAAACGAAATCAGCAAAAATCACAAACACACTAGAAGGATAAGAGAACCACGATTCATTGTAACAAAAGGATTAATTTGCTTGATCTGAAAAAGCAGTTCAACTCCAATTTCTGACATCCTGGATGAATTTTCAAAGATCCTGACCGGTTCGATATTCTTCAATCGGTTGACTAGCAATCTTCATCGTCTGGATCTATGAAAGATAATCCGTCGTATCAAATATAAATATATTCATTTATATATAATATATATATATCTTCTTTTCATTATGGACTATAATCTTTGGTTGTTTGAAACATTGGCAATTTCCAATCACATTTAAAAATCAATCTATATTTTTTTTCAATAAAAGGGCTTTATGAAATTGAGTTTAAAATATTTCGAGTTAACCTGAGTATTTTTTTTTTCAATTAAAATCCCGTTGACTAACATAAATGGAATCCATTGTGTTACAATGTCGGTCCACAAAGCGATCACAATAAGACTTGAGTGACAACATTGCTCAGCCCATCAAGCTTGATAAAGAACAGAACATTTTGAGGGTTCAGCATGAAGTCACACTACGACTAGCTCATTTTGTAAATACTCGTTAAATTCCACAATTCACTACATATAAATACATAAATTATACTAAACTGATTATAAGTAATACACCATGATCTTACACAGAGTGCAATTATAATAATAAATACTATACGAATAATTAAATGTATATATGTATATAATAATACTTAGTTTTCTTTGGGTTGTTTTTAAAAAATGACAAAATCGAATGTGATGGCACAATGATTACAAATCAGATCTAATAACGTTTTTGCTATATAGGTAATAATGCGAATGCACTTTTGACTAGTTTCGTAGGTAAGTACTTAACTTAAGAATAGACATGCGTTGAATATCGTCGCGCTTTCTCGCCGTTTCAATTTTATTTTGTGCCAATAGAAAACGTTAGGTTTGAAGACTGGATATTCTCACGTATTGTACACATTTAACCCGAGCTGAATTCAATCGAATGCTAAAAGATATGAGAATTATTTGGACCTAAAATAATAAAAAAAAATGAAAACCTTGGTTCGCCATCGTAACCCGATCACAATTTCTCAATAACATTCTAGCTGCAACAGTAAAACATGCTAGGATATCAATTAATATCAGATCAATGTTTTCGCATAAATTTTAGCATCTCAACATACATCTCGGAACTGAATTGGGAGTTTTTAAATTCGAGAATACGCAACGATTATGAACGCATTGGAGATGGGCCGACATCAATTTTTTTTTGGCCAATCTATGTCGTCTTGGTCTTGTTCGTTTTGAAGCTAACCTGTAACACACGGTTCCCAAGCGTATATCCATTTAGAGACTGAATGGCGACAACTGCCTCATCGTAGTTTGTCATTGTTACAAACCCGAATCCTTTACATTTGTTGGTTTGCAAGTCGCGGATGACCTTCACGCTTTGCACAGCCCCGAATGGACCGAACAATTGCCAGAGGACGTTCTCCTCCGTTTCGGGAGCTAAATTATATACGAAAATACACCACCCCGATCCGTTCATCGCATTGCCGGGTAACATTGAATTGGTTAAGAGATCACCCGCCAAAGGAGAATATCTGCAATGGAAAAAAAAAATTCAGTCCTCAAACCCACCATCGCAGGACGAAGGAGGAAGCGAAACTCAAAACCATTTACTAAACAACAAACTGACACCACAGACAGTGATCATGCTAGAAACGGCAACGAAAAACTTATGCAAGCAGCTTGAAAATAAGGAAAAGGTGGGTTAGTTTCAACCATCCAATGTCAACCTCCAATCATCCATCTACTCAATATACAGGCAGGGTTTTTGACTACTATATTAATTTTAACATTACATCTGAAGACCAAACAAACACGTTATTCCTGTACCATTTTCGCGTGCATTTATTCGAATGAATCATTAATTTATACCACAATTTTTCACTTTAATCCGAAGTTTACGCTCTGATCTCGTGTCTTTCACTGTTCCCTAACTGCCTGGCATCTCTATCGATCTTTCATTAATTATTCTTGTACATATTTTATTCCTTCACTCTATAATCCCGCCGCCTTCTTGAACTCCCATTGTAAATACTTGTCAATCATACTTGCGAAGTCGGCGAGCGAATGTTCTGATCTTCTAATAAAAAAAATTTAATTATGCTAAAACGGCCTTATAATAAGAACACAATTTGAAGTTTTTCGTATTTTTTTTTTATGTAATGAGTAGAATGAACTAGTGTTGGGTACCATCTACAAGAGACGGCTCATTTTTATACAATGTATCACCTCAATTCACCATCCCACTTCGCCTCGATGAGGACCGGGAAGCGACGGAGCCACGAGAGTCATGTGACAAATACAAGGAGGGAGAGGGGATAAGTCATGGTCCTGATCACCGGCACAAAAACGACAAAGACATGGGTAAATAAGGGCTGAGGGGATGTACTGATTCATAGTAGACAGAACACGGATGTCGTAAATTATGGAATTACGGAAGGTTTTATGACGCGACGGCGTCTTTGTCACTTTGGCACCTCTTACCGAATATGATGGAATTTTATAGGAGTTTCTTTGAACTCAACAGAAAAACGATGATTGTATGAAAATATTGATTCTTCAGAGAAGGAATAAAACGCTAAGCTCTCGATTACTACCTGGTATTTTTGTACAAGTATCTCATGACATTATAGTCCTAATTTTTCCGATTTAAAAATATTAATTATTATTAGGAATTCTGTTCACCATAGATAAAGAAAAATTAGAAGACATGAAAAGTCGATTCGACGAAAATTTGAACGAGTTGTTATTCTTATCAAAGAGCGAAATATTCAGTTTCTTATCAACCAAATTAACACAAATGATCAAATACAAAGATGAAATTTTCGGAATTGTAATATTCAATAAATTACACTCATAGATGTTAAAATCGCGAATTGCAATGAGCCATCTATAAGTATCTTTTCTGCATAATGAAGTCTCAGAAAAAGAATTCATTCAGCCTAAAATCAATAGTGATTGGATAATTTTTATAAAAACAGTTTGTTCTAAAACGAACAGGAAGACCGTGTATGATGTGATAGGAAACTTAAAATTTTTCAATTAATATATGATCACGGTTACCTTCGATTATTTTGAATAACAAAACCCTCATATTCAGTAAAATCTTCCCTTCACACGCTCACCGTCCAAAAGTTTCAAAATCCAACAATTAATTTGCATTTTAAATTTTGCCTCTTTTATTACTTCAATTCTGTCGACAATTAACGTTATCCTCCTTTTACATCGACATATTTGAAGTGAGACAGACCGATTTTTCAAAGTACACAAGTGACAAAAAATGATCAGGAAATTTCGTATGCTTATGGAGTCTCTCTTTTACCGAAAACCCAAGTATACGAATGGTAAAAAGCCTTTAAAAACGGTAGGGAGATCGTCGAAAATTGACCTCGTTAAGAACGACCGTCGACGTCTTCAACCAACGATAACGCCTAAGAAATCAATGGAATTGTGCTCGAGAATCGTTGATGAGATACCTCGTAATCTCTCGTAAAACTGCTCGATTTCGTTTTTGGAGGTAAAAAAATCGTAGAATGGTATAGGAAAAAGGTTTCATTTGATCCAAAGAATATAATATCAAATAAAATCAATGAAGCAGCCAAAGACCAAATCCTGCATAAAACCACAAACTGAATAACCAACTCTGGATCTCAACTTTCACTCACTTTCTTCACATTTTATTCAAATCTCATCAAAGCAAATGGGACAAATGAAAAATCCACTCAACAGTGATACACAAAGTCCATGAAATTCTAATTTTTAATTGGTCTTCTGCAATGTTTTTTATAAACGAATAATAAAAAGCTCAAATGTCGTAAAGATTTCTTCATTATTAAAATGACATGCATCATGCTTATAGATACCGCAGTAACTAAAAAACCTGAAAAAATTCTTAGAATGCTGTATAAACCGTTAGTCATCCTATATTATTTGGAATATCACCGAATATTGAAAACACAAAAAAATCGATATAATAAATCGAATAAACACTTTATTTTAATGCATTATGGTTCATCCCTTTTCCATTCTTTTTAGCGATAAAAAAACCTGCATTATAATCGATGTATAGAAAAGTAAAATGATTTCAAAATAAGGCGCTAAAAATCGAGTTCCTGCCTCAAGAATAATGATTAGTCATTAAGAAAAATTCTCATTCAAACTCTTTCCAACAAATTATTTGAATTGACCTAATAGGTCACCATGCATGCTTATGTAACTAAAAATCATAATGCAACGTTTCTTAACACATAACGGGACCAAACTACAACAAACTAAGAGAGTGGGTGAATATGATTGAGACAGATCTATTTAGAATCAAAAAAATTTAAAAAAATTCGAAGTTTTTCTAGGTACTACCGTTCACTAGCGAACTTGATCCAATAATTCCTTGGGCAACTCGGACAGCACACGAACTTCAATTTCCCGTCGCCACTGTTTATCTACTGATATTCGAAGGCTTATTATATTATTATATATAGCTGATAGTAGCATGTAACTCATTTTATAATAAATTAAGTATATCAGGAAATATATTGAAAATGCGTTGTCGAAATCAGTCCTGGTGAAAATGTTTTCAATAAAAAAATTTTAATTGAGAAGCCCTTCGCGTTTCCACCAAACTATCACAATTCGTATGAAACGCTTTAACCGAGTAGGCGCGATGCTCACCCGTCTAACGATCAATCGATCAACGATCAATCACCTTATTAGTCGGATCTAGCGCCGTGTGACTTTTTTCTCTTCTCCAGACATAAATTACCGCTTCAGGGAACCAGATTCGCCTCCATGAAAGAAAATTCGAGGAAGGAGCTGAAGGCGCCTGTAAAAAATGTTTCCAGGATTGGAAAAAACGTTGGCACATGTAATGATAGAGTTAAATGGAGCATAATCCGAAGAAGTTTAATATTTTTGCGTTTAATTTCAATTATTTGAATACTTTTTTGTCAGAGAGTATATCAACAATTTCTTTGAATCCCGGCTTTTTAAAATTGACATACTGATGCACTATTGAAAACCGATGTTGACAATGGTGATCCAACTTGCATTTTTAAAATTTTGTTGATTGCATCAAAATTAGTTAACTTGATAAAAGTTGATAATCAAGAATGTGAAGTTTATGATTAGAATAAAACATTTAATAGTTAATTGTTTAACATGATTTTGGTTTGTTTAAATGGTCCCCTATACTTACCTCGGGATCTCAGTGTCACTCATTTTTTAAGCGTTGAAATTTAAGTCTCTGAACATTCGCAAACCCCTATTAGGGCCAAATTTTTGCAGACAACCTAATACCAACCTATTTGCGCTTATGCTGAGATAAACTTTTTTATGTCATTTATGTAGGTAAATTAAAAACAACCCTACGTCTGCACATTCTCCATGTTATATACTTCAAATCCATCATATATTTTCTTAGTATCTAGTCGACCACCCGCCTGTCTTAGTTCACATAACCTTATTAGTCTCAATCATACTTGAACCGCACTCGCAACTAAAAATATTGCTCAAAAGGAGATGTCAGATTTTCATGCAGTTTGAATAGGAAATTAAGTTACCTGAATCGTCCTGTAGGATGATGGATGGGTCCAGCAAAACGTCTGGTAGTCTGTGGTGTCAAGTATGCCGCTAGTGGTGGTATAGATTTATTGTTGTTGCTAGGATTATTTGCGAATTTAACAGTTATTGGTTCAGTAGAACCCTTCGGTATTGTACCGTTCAGTTCTTGGATTGCACGTTCCGCTTCTAGACGTTGATCAAACCTTATGAATCCAACTCCTTTCGAAAGACCTGTACAGAAACTTTCATTATAAACAGGTTGTAGGGTGGAGTGGCCTCTAAACCAATGCTTGTATTAACTTAAATTCAAGAGCACTGAAGCATTTGGTTGAGATTGAGCCACATTTTTTTCCTATTGTAGACTGATGTCAAGATTCAATTTACTTCCATCTACGCTACTGTATCATAACTGAGAATAACAATAAACAACATTTTAGCCTATATCGATATGAACCGGACATTGTTATTCTCAATTGAGCTGGAAGATTTCAAATTTCCAATTTGAAACCTTCGATATTATGTGTAAAGATTGTGAAGTGATTGCTCTGCTCTTTTTTTCAACTGAAAACAATAAAATAGCAAATGAAAATGACATGCTATGATGCGAAGTCACAGGTCATGTATCAAATTAATAAAAGAAAGCCAATGTAACTGAACGAAATAAATAAAACCACAATAAACATATACAAATTCAATAAGAAACATAGGATAAGTCTTAACGAAAATAAAAATTTTCGTCACTTTATTAGGGGGTATTGGAGTGCATATTATTTCAATGTTAGTATGTTCAGTTTGAATTGAAAAAGTTGTTTTGATACTGAACATATTCAATGCACTGGATTTTGCGTTCAGCCTTAAAACTTCCTTTTATTAATTTTTCAAAACATAATTTTTATCTTTGGCCACTAATCAATCATCTTTACCAATATTTCTCAAGATATCCTGCATTTAATTTAACTAAATACTTGGATGAACTGTTATTTACCACTGAACTCGTAATAAAAATGAAATAACGTTCACCTACGCGGATGTTTCCTTCCACAATTCTCATAATAATTTGATTTATTAATAAAATGTATCAGGTAAATTAAAAAAACAGATGCTTGGTTATTTTTTCAGCAGGGTGATGTTTTCTTGAGAAACACTGTGCTGGCCGTAAAAAGACAAATTCGAAAACAGAACAACCAGGTAGTGATCAGTGATAAAAATGAGTGGTGTTGAATTTGAAGTAAATGTGTTAATTATATTGTAGAATTATGGGTACGTACCAGGCAAATTTTCTCCGTCCCCCATGACAAACTGACGTACTAGGAAAAGAAGAGAAAACGAAAAATATAGGTACAGTTGACAAAAAAATGAAACGACACCTAACCACATTGCTGTCGCAAAGGACACCATGGTGGTTGGAGCCGCCATTGAAAAATTGCAGCAATAACATTGATAACATCAAATTAAACTATGCATCAAAATAATATAAAAAATTGTAACTAAATTCACTAAATGTGAGACTGCAAGAATGTTATGTTGAACTGTATGTACTATTTGTTGTTCGTGAAAATTTGAGGCCTAAATCTTGTGTAAAAACAACGCCTTGAATATTCTGAGTAAAATGTGTCACATGAGACTTACAACACCGACAACTTCAACCTCAAATTTTTTTAATAAATAGCAATAAAATAATCCTTACCAGTGATATTATCACACAATATACGAGAGGTGATTATACGACCATAAGGGCTGAACAAAGTTTCTAGATCTTGTTGGGTCATGTTCTTTGGCAGACCAGACACATACAAATTCGCACCCTTGATTGCTTCCGAACTTGGTCTCGCAAAGGAAACCTAGAAACGAAACACAGGTCAACAAAAAAAGAAGAAAAAACAACGAGTTTAATTAGATTCATAAAACAATGAGCATCAATCTAGGTATTTCTGTTCGGGAACAAGATATTGAAAGAAAATAATAAAGAGTAATCCAGTTCCGAGTGAACTGAATACACAGGTTTTTAAAACACTTACGCAAAGTACTGGAAAAAATATATTTCGAACAATATTCCTTAGATCGAAAGTTAAAATTTTTGGAGAAACTTAATTCGATGGTTTCGGAACTTAAGAGTTCATAATTCTTAAAAGTTATTCCCAGGATGTGCGACAGTATTGTACCTTATGGTCCGGAGAATTCAGAGCTTCGCCAAAAAGGCGTGCCTCATCTATTATTTGAAAATATTACTATTTTCAGAAAAGAGAAGTATACTCATGGAATAAATGAGGTTTTACGAACTGTTTTATATTCATTTTTCCATTATATCAGATTTATGATTCAGATACCGCAATAAAATCATTCCTGATATAGATTGCTATGTGAACTAATTTCAGAAAAACAATAACAAATCGGAAGTGAAAATGGTATTTTGATATAGTGAACACAGCAATTCTTTTTCATTTTACACGATATCTATCCTAAAAATATCGTTTAGACATAATCATATATATTCAGAATTCAGTACTGAGAAAGCGAGTAAGAAATGGAGAAAAGCATTTAAAATTTTGTTCAAAGATTATCTCGAAATTAAACGGTCGAAGTTCATTTTCTCGGATCTCAAATATACTCGTGGCTCATCACAAATACGGAGATATTTTGTGGGAGAATAATTGAAAGCACAAAAAAGGCTAAGTTACATTTTTTAATGGAACGTCCTATGTATGACTTCAAAAATGGAATACTAAGCTCAAATCAAGATGAGCTTCTTTGTACCTTTGGTGATATTCACAAGGAAATCAGTATACATTGAAAATATGGATATTTCAAAAATGCAATATTAAAGATACTTTTGAAATTGATTTTTACGTTCAACGAGATACATTGTGGAAACTACTCATGGAATAAAATACCTTATACAAATATTTTACAAAAAATGGCAAGGCACGTCGACATTTGAATTCAGGTGCGCAAGTCTGCCACACTCGGTGTCTTCTTTTTATAGAACACCCTGCATATTTGTATATCTCTGAAATCCCTCTAATGCACTGATTTCAACTAACTATGTTGAATGGTCGGTCAATCATGAATTTTTTTTAAGGTGAATATTTTTTCAGACATCTGTAATAAAATTCATGGACGTACTAGGTTTCATTTCATTTTGATTTTTTCCAAACTACGTCTGACAATAATTCATATAAGTACATTATAGCTGATGTAAAATATATCAATATTTTCAGAGTGAGATACAAAATTTCCCCCTGTACAATTTATAATAGACCATTTTTTTAAAGTTCGGTGAAGCCAGTTCATTGACGGGATTAAAAAATATACAAATACACCATTTAAAAACCATTACACCGAGTATGGCAGTCTTGCGCGATTTACCCTATACATTTGAAGTTATGTTCAAAGAATTGAAACGTTGACTTGTCTCAGCATTTTTTACGATTTTATCTTCTAAAAAATCTCCATTTTTCCAATATCTAGTCGATAGATCTTCTATATATTGAAAAAATTAATTTTCCTTAAATAATTTAGCCTCGAAAATCATTTAACGATTGTTTTAAGTTAAAACCACTATTTCCCCAAATGAAAGAAACAAAGTAGTGGTGTCACCTCTACCTCACTTCATCTTATTCATTGGATAAAGACCAGCCAGCAGATTGGAAGAGATAATTATATTGTACCATCAACAATTCAAGTTGTTATAGAGATGGCTCAGTTGACCGCCATTTTGTCAACATAATATAAAAATAGTAATCAACCGAAGAAACATTAAACAAACGAAATAATAAAAGATCCACTATACATGGCGAGTCTACAGAGAAAAAACACTTCAATACCAAAGCAAACGAGTATCAAAAGTATGAATTCAAAAATAATTAAATTGTAACAACTGACGAATATAGAACGAAACTAATAAAAACAGTGAATTTTGAAGCAGTTTACAATAACAATCTTTGATTAAAATAAGATTACACGAATACAAAACTAGAACATTCACGAAATGTTCTAAACAAATTCAAAACAAATTGTAAGACAGTGTTACCATCCTTATTTATAAGAAAAAAGACTCACCCTGTATATAAAGTATACGAAAATTCATAAATTATCAGTAATGAAAAACAAGTTCTCTTGAAAAATAATACTACAATAAGTAACAATAACATGAAACTCTATTCAATAAATGCTCTTCAGTCATTTTTTGAACAAAGTTTCGGAAAAAATAGAAAAAAAAATATGGCGGTACTTGCCTTGATGGTTTTGTTTTGCAATCTCAAACCGTTCAGGGTATTGATAGCTTTTTCTGCATCTTCCGGTCTGTGGTAATTCACAAATCCATAACCAAGTGATTGTCCTGCAAAGTACAGGTCGTAACTTCAGACAGATGTAAAGTTACGAAAACCAATGGATCAAGTACAAATAACAATCATATAAAAAAAATAGGAGAAAACATTAATATGGGGAAAATAAAATTTCTGTCGGAAATAATGACGAAAATATAAATCTAGGAGCCAGTGAAAGTTGAACACATCATATCTCGGTCAACTGTCAATTTTGTTTAAATACCCTCTTTTACTTTTGGTATTTGAACGAGGGCTCATCATAGACATTAACCCGAGCACTGCGTGAAACACAGACAGTACGAACAGAGTGATGATCCTACAGTATGTCGACTCTCAAATTAAAAAGGGAGGTTTCACCCCATCGTCAAATTTTCACTTCTTTAAATCGATGTCTTGTCAGCAGTTATGAAAAAAAATATGGCTTCCAAATATAAACATTTTTAGCATATTTTCAAGCTATGTCAGAAAGTTTTGCAACAGTTTCTGTAGACAAATTGTTGATTGATTCATTCGTAATCGTTTTTTACAACAGAAATTTTTATGAAAGGGGGCCTTTTTATTTCATCAGAAGTGAGCAAATCTCATTCATTTTTATAATTAAGTTCACTATCGTTTGATACCATAGCAATCGAAATTCCTGAACAAAAAAAAAATGAACTTCATTTGGGGCCTGAAGAATTTTTTTTACGTTTCAAATGTTTTTGTATGGTTTTTAGTGGGTCCATAACATTGTATTAATTCTTTATTAATTTGTACCTTTCATCCATTCCTTTGAATTATTGCGTAGTCTCGAATCATTACACTACACTCCTATATCAAAATCATACTGTCAATTATGAATAACTCAGTTATTTGCTTTTTATACAAGCAAAACATTTCTCTTGAAAAGAAATCAAAGATACTATGAACGTAGATATTCGTTCATATTCTTCTAAGTAACATATGAAAACGATTTTTGCTTGAGATATTGAGAAGAGGACTTGCAAGCATCATACAACAACGCCGGTCTTTTTTTTTTTTTTTTTTGTATCAATATTTCGAAAACTTTTTTCGATAAATATAACGCACGAATAAAGAATTATTTGAAATTCCGAAAAAACATTCTTTAAGAGCATTTTTCACCCTGTACAACTAGATGTGCTTTTGCTTAGAAGATATTTCAGCTCTGTAGGAACTGCAGAATTATTATTTGGGCAATAACTATCTTCTGTTATTATTCTTCTTTCGACATATATCTTCTTAACTTTTAAAAATGCAGACAATGTCATAAAATATTTCAATTTTCACTTATAAGTGTCAAATTGACAGAACTACGAAAACTAGATAAAATCAGTACTTATTTGTGGTTTGAACACTTCAAGTAATTTTTAATAATTGGTCTCCAAACTCGGCAAGTGAATTGATGGTACACGTATGGGATTGAGAGCGATATTCTCTTTGATTTTTTTTTGTATCTTGTATCCTTGGAGATGATAGATGTATTAGGTGTACTTTCAAAAGTTTAAGAACGGTGAGTTTGACGTTAAAGACAAAGAACGCAGTGGAAGGCCGAAAGTGTACGAAGACATGGAATTAGAAGCACTATTGGAGGAAGATTCGTCCCAAACGCAAAAAAGAACTTGGACTTACTCTACAAGTGACTCAACAAGCAATTTCAGATCGTTTAAAATCATTAGGAATGATTCAAAAACAAGGAAATTGGGTTCCATATGAACTAAAGCCGAGAGACGTTGAACGCCGATTATGCATGAGTGAAATGCTGCTTGCCAGGAATAAAAAAAGAGTTTTTGCATCGTATAGTCACTGGTGACGAAAAATGGATTCACTACGATAATCCAAAGAAGAAGAAAGTCATGGGTTAAGCCCGGCGAACCATCAACATCGACAGCTTAGCCGAATATTCATGGAAAAAAACTCATGCTGTGTATTTGGTGGGATCAGCTTGGTGTCGTGTATTATGAATTGCTGAAACCAAGCGAAACCATTACTGGAGCATATCATTCTATTTTATCAGATAATTTTCATCCACAGCACGGTGTGCACTTGAGAGAGCTTCTGATGTTCCTTTATTTTCACTTAGAAGGGGCGTTTTGTTTCTCAGAAGAAATATCTTCCGCATTCGCATGGTATCTCATATATGCAATTTTTCGTTCTTTGATTCTCGTTATCAGGTTCAACATTTGTTAGAATATCCCTTATTTTTTGAAGGCGGTTAGGTCGTATCTATTTTCAATTCTTTTTATTTTTTCTGATAAGCCTTTCACATATATGACACTTTTTATGATTTGTTGCATTTCTTCTTGTGCTGTATTGGGTTCAGATGAATAGGAGACAGTAGTGAACCATGGCCATTCCAAATTTTTGTTGATAAACATGTCTTCAAATTGGAGGTATGTTGTGTCCATGCAACAGCATGCAATATCAATTTCATCTAGTTTTCGTAGTTCTGTCAATTTGACACCTATTAGTGAAAATTGAAGAATTTTCTGATATTGTCACCTTTTTTAAAAGCTAAGTTTTTTTCCTTGGAAACGACAGAAGATGTCTGTCGAAACGTTGGAAATAAGAACAGGATTTCAAGAAAGGTTGCTCAGTAACGCACCTTACAAAATTTCAGAATCTTGTGAATTGAATAGAATTAAACATCGGAAATCACTTTCTAAGGAATATTTCTATTGACAAACAAATACGTTATATTTTATTTTCTGAATAGAATTTAAATAGAACTGTCCTTATTGTTTTGAGGAATCATTTCAATGCACTTATTTTCTAAGTGGAATTCTAATTAAAGCGTTTTCTTTTCAGTATAATACCATGAATGGTGAATAATAGATACTATTACATTCATAATCATTTGTTCTTATGTCATGCTCAGTTTATCTAAATCAATGTGAAAAATTCCGACATTACGAAATTTATTCTCGAATAATTGAGATTAGCATAACCGATCAGGTAGGTACGAGTGTATCTCTACTTGTGAGTTAACATTTCCTAGACTCTGAAGCGAAATAAATCGAAAGGTTTTTATTTTTAGACATTATAATGTATACCGCTCGTCTGCCAAAAATCGTAACTCCGCGGAAATTGCAATTTTCCATCAAAAATATGAAACCAGGTATCTCTTTAACCATGGAAATATCAGGAAATGATCGATAGAAGTCTTCTGTGTTATCGAATTCACAAAATTTTTTCGTTTGATAAATTCAGATCGGAAGTTCGCACGCAGTTGAATATTATGCATTGTACAAAAAAAAAAGAAATTTTAGCTCCAAGTGCCTTGTTTCTGAATCGGAACATATAATCAGCGACAAAAAAAATTATCAACATTTTTTTTTAGTTTTTTTGGCCTCAACTACTATAAGGATCGAGTACCTTGTATATTCAGCTTTAATTATTTTTTTATATACGTTTAATTCTTGCCGAAATATCAGTTTTAAAATGGAAAAGGTTCCTGGTTTTTGATTCTCGATAGCTCAGCAACCAGGTTATTTGCTTCTATACTGATTACTGGTTTCAATCTGTTGACATCTTTGATTTTTGGACATAAATTTTTTGGTATTTAACATCATTGTTTGTTGTTGGTATTTTAATCTATTATGACAAATCGTGGATTTTTGGACAGCAATTATTTGATATTTATTTTATATAACTCTCACTCACAAGCAGTATCCTGCTTCGTGAGTATACTTTGGTTCACTGTGAAATTATTTTATTGTTCATTCAACGTCAAAGAATTTCTACCTCGAGTTAATATTTATAATTATTCTTATGTTATTATTATTAACGATCGCACAGAAAGCTGGGTTTCAGAAATTTGAATGAAAATCCTTCAATGCCTGGCCATTGCTTTTTCTAAAGAGCCATTATATTTGTTTCACTCCATTGGATTTTTGAACCAATTGAAGGACCACGTTTTCTGCCCCGAGAAGCTCATGATCTTTATCAAAATGAGAAACTAATTTTTTGGCCTTCTCTCCGCATTTGTACTAAGAACGCGGTTCAATTAAAAAAAAAAAAATGTTGATAAAATTTTTTGTAGGAAATATTTTTTTAACTTCAAGAAACCAATGCCCAATAAGTTTTTTTTGTTGAAAACTTAATCACTGTCTTCAGTGAAAATGTGGAAAAAGCTCAATTTTTTTCTCAATTTGTTCAAGATTATAAATTTCAGAGAAAAAATCGTGATCCTCGATTTTTTTCAAAAATCCGATCCAGTGAAAAAAAGGCTAGATTAAAAATCAATCATCTCACTATTTTAGGAACTGCATGAAATAAAATAGCAACGGTACGAAACAAGACGTCAGCTGAATTTAGCGCAACAATTCTTTTCCTAAAAATCAATAAGTTTCAAGTCAGCTTCACACATTCTCTGATAGGTGACATCATGGACGATCCAAAGTCACCTCATTCGACTGCTTCAATCCTAAACTTTCTATTGCAAAATCAAGAAGTAATAGAATTTCGCATACAAGAGAGGAAATAAACGATCGACTCATTTTTGGCTTGAAAAATTTATAGAAGTACACAGCACTTATAGTACGTTCAAGATATACATGTCATCAGAGCAAGCAATGAAAGTGTAGTCGATGCTTTATTTCTGGTTAAGCAACCATGGATTCCGATTCAATCTAATAAATAACTAATTGAAGACTTACATATTTATGCAGATCTTTGAGGGATACATATTCAAGTTGAACTTGATGCATGGTGATTTAGAACCCTTCAGAACTTTCTGACCAGGTCTTATTGTTTTGAATTTTTTGGAATTTTTATGTTCATTTCTCAAGTCTTCTTCTACCCCGATTTATTTAGCTCAGCGATAATCCATCTTTCTCGTTTCTTCCAAAAAATATGATTCCACGAACGCTGCCAAATAGGCCTTGGTTTCAGCAATTACCCCCCCTTTTGAAGGGTACAAAAAGAAATCACTCGATGCCAGATCTGGTGAATATGGTGGGTGAGGTAGCCCAATTCGACCAATTTTGCAGTGGCGACTGCTGACGAATGGGATGGTGCGTTGTCGTGGTAGAAGGGCAAATTTGTTCGGTAGGGTGTGAGTTTTTCATTGAATGCGGCGTCAAATCGATCCAATCGTTCGGTGTAGTATATTACCCTGTTATTGTCATTCCCTTTTCCAAGTAGTCAATGAGGATTGAACATCCAAAATTCGCCTTCTTCGGGGCACAATCGCCTGGAAAAGTCCACAGCCGATTGGCCTTGAATATGTGCAAACGGGGAACCCATCTTACCGATAGCTTCTTCGTTAATGCATGAAATATTTAGCATCTCAGCAATCTCTCTGATCTTCACTCGGCGATCATTCAACACGATATAGTGGATTTTATTGACCATATCATCCGCGGTCCTCGTCGAACACTGATGTTCGCTTCTGTTTGAATTCATTGAAATATTATCTGATGGTCGTTATCGAAGGTCCTCGTAGATATCTACCAACTGATCTTTGATTTTCTCACACGACTTCCCTTCCAAACACAGGAATTCAACCATTGAACGATATTGCTCTTTTATCATTTTTCGAAATAACAAGAATTTATTTACTGTGAAATGTCGGCAAATCAAGACCACTGGATGAATTGATGCGAAGTTATGATGGACGCCGTTTAAAGGATCTCACTAAAAGATGGCGTACAACCTACATTTCCCTTTGTTGCCAATCACGGATACTTTGCATCGTTGCTACCTTAATTTATATATTGCATAGCTCACCTTGATGACAATATATCTTGAAAGTACTATGTACATTTTTATTAATTATCATTGCGACAAGACAGTTTTAATGGTTTGGTGAGATATAGCACTAAAGAAGAAAAAAATAGAGCTTTACTCACCAGTAACTTTGTCCCTAATCAATTTACAGCTTTCTACTTCTCCTATACTGGCGAATAACGATCTAATTTCTTCTTGAGTCATGGTTTGGGGAAGATAGTTGACTATGAGATTCGTTTTGGATTCCTCTTGACTTCCGACTTGGTTAACATTTCCGCCATTTTGCTGGCCAACAACGCTGGAGTCCAGGCCGTTTGACATCATTTTGCACTAATTTTAATTGTACTGTCGCACCTCAGGAATTGGCTGCCTTCGTTCCTCCTTCAAAACCCTCTTCTTTATATCCAATGAAGAGAGCTTTCTGTGTATACTTCTTTTCAAAATTCTAAAGTAATGGTTCTTTCTTTAATCTTCGTTTGTATATAAAAATCAGGTTTTTTTAAAGCTTTCGTTTCTCTTGTTTTATTTTAATCACGTCTTGTTCGCTTTGATTACAGATAATAACCTGAAACAAAAGAGAACAACATGAGAGAACGACCCAATGGCTTCATCCTTAGATTGATATCACCAATAATAAAATTTAAGGCTCAGATGAGCCACCTAGAATATTTTGGATAATTTTGCAGGATACAATGTAAAATGAACATGTATATTGTTGAAGAAATCAAAATATTCTAGGGCTCATTTGGGTCACAGATAGTTTAGAAAAGGAGTAAGGCAGGATTTATCAGTGCAGGGGAATACCACAAGGAATCTCAAGGACCATTTCTATTCTATAGCAAGGGTCTTACAATATATTCACAGTACACGACATTTGCTGAAGATACAACCCTAATGGCATTCCAAGAAGAGCAAAATTTTATTTTGAAATGTATACTATACCAGGGTTGCCTTTTATATTTCGGAATCGGAAAACCCTAGTGTTGCAATCTGCCAACTGACAGCCCTGTTTTGGAGATACCTCAATCAGAGGGGCAAAAGTGCTTCGACAATTGGTCCAAACGCATGTTAAAGATCTTATAGAGAATATTTTGAAAAACAATAAAACGATTTTCGATTATTAATATTTGTTTTTGTTCTCTAATACTGAAATATAAGAGGCAAATCTCGTATTTATTCAAATATAACCCACCCCAACCCCCCGCGTTCATAATTTTCTCATAATTACCTGAGTAACACGTAATACACTCCTATTGTATATTATTCCAATATGCACAAAAGGAATTCAAACCTGGAGACGCGCAAGCTAATTCAGCATATTTCAGTTAAAAGAATCAAATCGATAACACTGCGGGTGATAGCCAACGCCCCAAGCTATGTGATTAACCAGATTTTACGCGTAAACCTCAATATCCCATATATTGAATAATCCATCAAATATAGAAGCCGAAACCATCATGCAGAATTTGAAAAACAACTCAAATTTCGTACTCCAATCAATTATGACAAGCGCCTCACCAACACGAACAGTTGATTTAAAACAGTACTGAGCTTTGAAACATCTGAAAGATTTGTCAACCTTAACTCTTCTGTTTATTGGTAGGGCTGTCCGTAATTACTGTGCCAAACAAGACCGCGGTCTCTCAACAAATTTGTTTACGAAAGCTGTTTAAACAAGTCGACCTCAGTGGCAGTCTGCGAATGTTACAATGGAAATATTCAACAGAGTTATTCTCAAATTTTGTGTTTCGAACGAAACTCATTGCAAATCCTGGAAAAGGCCTATGGAGACGTTGTTTGATCGAAACCCAAGTGTACAAATGGTATAAAGCCTTTTAAAACGGTCAGTAGATCGTCTAAGATTTGCCACGTTCAAAACGACGTCGACCTCTTCAACCAACGATAACGTCGAAAAAATAAGGGAAATCGTGCTCAGGGTTAGCGAGATAGCTGGGGATTTCACCATCTCTCCTGAAACCGCTCGTTTCTTCTCATCCAGCCACGATAATCAACGATTTTAAGACTTAACACTCGAGAAATACCATCGACCAGCCACCTTATTCACCAGGCCGGAGGGACCATATTTGACGACACAGACACCATAAAAAAATTAGCGGTAGCAGCAGAAGGCCCTTCCCGAAAGCGCATGTAAAAAATGTTTTCATGAATGAAATAAACGTTGGCACGTGTGTTTCTCTCCAAATGGACCATATTTTGAAGATTTTATAAATAACGCAAATATCTTTGCGTTTTATTTCAGATTTCAGAGCTCCATACTGACGGAGGGTGGACTATCGTGACTTTCAACTGCTACTTGCTGGCCCATTTCGTTTGAAGTTTACGTTGAGTGGATGGCATTAAGATTAAGAAAAATAGTTTTCAGTAATTGAAAAGATTTTTTTTATCAACACAAACAGGAAGTTCGTTCTAGACCGTAGAAGCAAAACAAATTTTGCAATTTTGCTGCAACAATTGATTTTACATAGAGGACATCTTTTGACGAAGGGTTGCTACAATGTAGTACATTGATACTTGATTTGAAAGGTTTTGGAAAGTTTCTTCACAAAGTTATACGAAAAACGTGATTTTGATGAACTGTTTTTGCCAAAAATAAATTTGTTGACTAAAATGAGTTTCTTAAGGGTAGTGTATTGTTAAAACAACCAAGTGACTTCTTTGAGGAACACAATGTGCGCGAAAACGGTTGCTCCAAATGACCTTTCAAATGAAGTTTCATTCAACCCCTTTCCGCTAAACAATTCCCAGGGTTTGAAGTGTTCCCTCTTAGGGGTTGCGTCAAAAGAGGTCCCGCATAGCAAATCGTTAGACGTGTTTCCGGAAACTTTTTTAATAACTGTGGAAAAGTGATACACGAGGTGGTTTGTCTGAAATAGAAACCCTGTATATCAAAACAAACGAAGAAAAATGGGACAAGTTGAAGTAGAGAATAACAGATTGAAATTGGGAGAGTTATGTTTCAAGACAACTTCCGCGAAGGAAGTATGTGGCAACACAAGAGTCAATAAAAAAAGAAAATATAAAAATTGGTGGTCGGAGATGTAAAAAAAAAGTACAGAATAAAAGAAAGCTTGGAATTAATACTTTAAGAAAAGAACCCCACAAAATAATGGAAGATACAAAGATCAGCGTGAGATCGCAAAGAAGAAAGTGAAAGCAAGGAAGAAAATATTTGGAGAGAATAACCAGAAGCTTTTTGAAAATATGTAAGAAGAAAAATTGATCACTACAGCAACTATAAAGAACCAGAAGAATGAAATATTAGATGGAGATTATGAAGAGATGGAAGAAACATTCTATGAAATTATTGGATGGAAAACAAATCAAGGAAGAGTTGAATCCATACGAACATATCGACTCAGTTGATGAACAACATAACGAGGAGCAAATAAAAACAGAAGATGTGGAATGGAAGCTATGGGAAGACTTAAAAATAGAAAATGTCCCGAACACGATAAAATAACACCAGAAATGATGAAAAATATGGGGAATCAAAGAAATAATCAGAGACATATGACAAAGATCTTAAAGCACGAAAAGAATTCCTAAAGATTGGAAAATAGTGATGATAGAGCCTATTCATAAGAGTGGAGATACTAAAGTCCCGGTGGAACAGTACTCGGGAACGCATCGCGCATTTTGCGTACGAGCGTATTATCGTAATGGTGATTCAATAGCGACTGCTCAACGTCTCTATCGTGCGAAATATCGTACACGCCACGCGCCAAGTGACGATAGCATTAAGAAATGGAATTTAGAGAATACAGGTGTCAGTTAAAATTCAAAGCACTGGTTGTTAGGTCGCGATGAAGCAACAATTGAAGACGTTGAGGCGTCGGTTCGTCAAAATCCGTCTTTATCCATCCGAAAGCGAAGCCAAGCGTTGAACATCAAAAAATTGTCTCTTCATTCGATTTCTAAGAAAGACTTACATCTAAAAGCTTATAAAATTTAATTGGTTCAAGAATTGAAGTATGTGGACTATGCTAATCGACTGAATTTTGTGAACGGAATGCTGCAGCCCTTTAACAACATACTGTTTAGTGACGAAGCAAATTTTCACCTGAATGGTCATGTTAATAATCAGAATTGTCGGTACTAGGCAGTAGAGAATCCTGCGTAGTCCAAAGGTCGTGATTTGGGCCGCTATTTCTGCTAGAGGCATACTCGGTCCTTATTTTAATGAAGATCAACGAGACCGAGTAATTAATGTGAATAGTAACCGTTATTGCGATATGTTGCGAATTTTTGTGGTTCCATAGTTGCAGGAGTTCGCAGGTTCCAACTCAAGAACGTGGTTTCAGCAAGATGGGGCCACTTGACATACCTCAAATGATTCAATGGAAGTTGTTAACGAATGGTTCCCTAATAAAGTCATTTCGCGAAGGGGTAACATCAACTGGCCTCCCAGAAGTCCCGACCTTAGCCTACTTGACTATTTTGTATGGGGATTCCTTGAAAGTAAGGTTTATCAAAATAATCGACGAATCTAACCCAGTTGAAGCAAAAGATCAGGTCAGAAATGGCAGCTATGTGTCAACGTGTTATCGCCAAACGTTTCCGTTTAGAAGAGTGCCAGCAACGCAACGGTCATCATATGGATAACATCATCTTTTCCAAATAATTGTCCAATTCATATGTAAATAATAAACAATAAACTTTTTTATTGCTAACAAATATGTTTTGTTTTATTGAACTAACAAATACCCGATACCCTTTCTGGACACCTTGTATGAATAACGTTTTCCACAGAAATGTGACCTCAACCTCATTTGAAAGAACGGAGGCTTGAGTCCGGCGCTGTACGTCATTTTCTTTGATGAGATAATAAGGAAATGCAGGAGGAATATGAAAAATTAGTAGTTGAGTATAACATGAGATAGATAAAAATAACTGAGTTTGCATTTGCTGACGACAAAGTACTTATGGCAGGAGCGAAAGATGGATTACAGAAGAATATGGAGGAATAGAATTAGCCCCTAAAAATATACGGGAAAGAGATTAACAAGAGGAAGACTAAAGATATCGGAATCATCCAGGAAGAGGAAGGGGTATGGATTCGGATAAATGGAGAAGTCATTGGAAGAGTACAACAATTCAAATATCTAGGAGTGAAAATCGACAACAATTAAACACAAGAACCCGACATAAAAGGTAGAATCGACAAAGATGGTAAACTATATAATGCATTTAATGGAAAGTTCTTGAGGAAGAAGGAAACCAGCACAAAAATGAAGATGACAGTGTATAGACCAATATTCAGACCAGTTCTGATCCGAAACATGGGACACAACGAGAAGAACTCAAATCAACTGCAGACAAAAGAGATGAAATTTTCAAGGGGAACAAAGGCGATGATAACAAGAGTGGACCCAGTGAAAAATGATGACGTGCGAAATGAGCTAGAGCTAAATTCACTGAAATCATATGTGGGAGAGAGGCAGATGGGATGGTGGGGACACTTACAGCGTATGGAAGATGAGAAACAAGTTAAAAAGTTATAGGAGGCAAGGATACAAAGGAAACCAAAAAGAGGAAGACCACAACCGACTGGGGATGGGACAATAATGAGAGAAATACAGAAGAAAAGCAGAATGGAAAAAATTCATTTTTAGTTCAAAGTTTTATTTGTTGGAATATATTTTTATTCATAATTCAAACATATTATAATCAATTGATTATAGGCTGTCATTTCTGAGTGAAATCTGCCGCAAGTCGATTAAAGAAGACCAACAAAGTCTTATAGGTTCCTGCCGATATGAATGTCGGAAGGTGTATCATGTCAGCAGACCATGAAAATTATAATCCTGCTATCCCATGATCATTAGAGTTCAAACGAATAGGGACAATGGTTATTTCCGTCAAAAACAATTTCGCTGACCTTGAATTCAATTTAGCATTCTTCATTCCAAGTGCAGGAGAATCAAATTTTTTCCTCAAAATTTCGTGCAAATATAATTCACATATCGTTTAGCCTGATTGTGCTTTTTGTCACATAAATCAGTATGCAATTGAACGAGGTTCCTGGTATTTTTAATTTATTCGGTATGAACATTTATGAATGAACAAATCGATTAAATAAAATAGATTCAATTAAGTGCGGTAGACCCTGGATAATTCTTAGAAAGTGTTGAACTGGAACCAATTTTGGGGATTGTGAGAGGAAATCTCATAAATGTTCCAGTGAAAAACATGATGCCGAAATATACATGGTTAATGCAAATAAATGCAGATTCTTGAGAAATTGGAAATTAATGGGATATATTTGTGGAGAAATTTTTGCATTCATGATGGGATGAGAAATATACGGAGTGACTGAGCTGAGATCAAACTGTATTATTTTCAATAGTTATCGTGCTCACTTATGGTCGGAAAAGATAAAACATAAGGGGAATTGAGGAGCACTCTGTCCAGACGAACAATATCCATGTGATTTTTTTGAAGAAAACAATTAGCATCGTCTTGATCTTCGAACGACTTTGGCGAGGTTTTTTCGGTTCAAGCTCATTTTTTCACTTATTGCGAAGATTGTTGGTTCGTTTGTGTATCGTACTGATTGACCCATGTCTCGTCACCAGTAATCATCCGTCCCATGAACATGGGATCAGAAGTCACACTAGCCAGCATGTCTGCATCTGGTACTGTTTTTGAAGAAAATTCAACTCCAACAGAATGCCCAAGTCCAATTGGTTCACCAAAATCAAACGAGCGTTTTCACGAGAGATGTTAAGATCACCAGCTATCTCTCTAACACTTGAATGACGATTTTGGAGCACAATTTCTTTGATTTTTTCGACGTTAGCGTTGGTTGAAGATGTCGACGGCCCTCCTGAACAAAGCAAATCTTCGATGATCTCCTGACCGCTTTTAAAGGCTTTATATCAATCCCACACTTGGCTTTCGATAAAAACCGAGTCTCCATAAGCCTTTTCCAGCATTGGCAACGAGTCAGCACACGAAATTTCGTTCAACACACAAAATTTGAGACAAACTCTGTTTTCAATATTATTTTCCATTGTAATATTCCCAGACTACCACTGAAATCGACTGGTTTCGTCAGCTGTTCGTAAACAAACTAGTTGACAGATCGAGATCCTCAACGAACATTTTTTGCGTCGGTATATTACAACGGATGAGTGGCCGAGAAAATCATCCAAAGACTCAAACACCAGCGGGAAAGGTATGGCCTCTGAAATTTATGATGCACATGGAATTTTATCGACTACTTTTAGCATGGGAAAACAATCAACAGCGACTATTATATCGGTTTGTTGGATCTTTTGAAGGCAGAAATTGCCGAAGAAAGAGGTGCTCATTCATCAAGTCAGTAAAAACAGCAGCAAAAATTATCGAATTGCTACCGCACCCACCGTATTCTCCAGATTTGGTCCCAAGCGACTATTGGCTCGAATGAGTTTTGAAGGTCTCGATAAATCGTTTTTCACCGATGGTGAAGAAAACCTTAAAAAACGTCGAAATGATTGTATCACTCAAAAAAAAACTTGTTTTCCTACCTAGGCCAGCGATATATTGACCGATCTGTTAAACACCAAAGGTGGGTGAATCCAAAGAATGACATTCGGAGAAGAATTTGCATACTGCAACTAAAAGGTGAACAAAACTATGTAACATAACATCGATCAATACTTGAAGCAAGCTTTGAATTGGCGTAGCGCCAAATTTCATGCAACGCTCCTAGAAGAGCGTAGACCGAGGATATAAATTTACTTTACAAATTCATCAATGTATGTCTTACCAGAAATTCAGAACATATATTGCCAGAAAGTTAATAAGGAATTTAGACTAATCCATTATGACCTCAAATCTGTCTACAGCTTTATCAACGTTTCGGAAAACACTCGCTCTATTTCAATACCACAAAATCGAAATTAAACCCATCAATTGGATAACAAATATAATTCTCAAACAGTCAACCCATTTGGTTGAAATATAATTCTGTACTTTTGAAAATCAGAACACAACAGGATCATTTATGGAACTCTATGACAATCATATTTGTTAACTAGATGAAATTGAATAGAGGGTTAAAAATACTTCACTCAAACCTTCTCTAATGAATTTTGAGGAGTTGAAGCTTGCATTTAGGGGTTGCTTGTAGCATCAAATATACGCCGAACGATGCCCCCAAATAAATCATTGGAAATTTTTCCAATCACTATTGAATAAGGAATAAAAGTTGTGGCTCGTCTGAGATGGAACATCCTATATACACAGAACTTCTATGATTTAGTCAAGTTCCATATAACAACTGAATCTAAACAATTTTTAATGGATAATATAAAAACAAATTTTCGTAATAACAAGAAACTCTGATTGTTTATATAATCGCCATTATTATTTTTTCAAAAAACCATATCTGAAAGACACTCTTAGAGTTATTGGGAATGACGATTCAAGAATCTATCCCCTTTCGAAACGTCTATATTAAAATTGGTTGATAATGAGTACCTTAATTTTAGTTTACTTTTGTGAATCTGATCTATTCTAACTTGTCTCTATTAGATATCGGTGATTCTGAAATTTCAGCCATTTACAGCATATTGGGTTACAAAAGAACAAGTCAAACATCTGAGACAAGCATTGATGGATAGAAATGGTTCCAAAACAGATCCTTCAGGTACACCCTGAACCATAGATTGTAAGATTATGGATTATTTTCATTGTAACTTTGGACAGCAATAGAAGGCTTTAGTAATATATTTACACACTCAATTCATTTCAATGCTAAGTCTATTTCTCCTGAACTAGAATGAACTTATTACTCAACCAGACCCCAAATGAAAACCGAGAAAGTGATACACATCTCTTCAAATAAATATGAAAAATCAATAGTGCACAGGCAAAATATTTAAAGAAAGATTCTAACAAACCGTGTTGTTCAAATTGTTTCCAGTACCTAGGCTTCATTGGTTTGGTTTCAATTGCATCAAATGAAAACATTTGGGAAATCCCTATTTATTCAAAAGCGGCTTCTCATATCATTTGTTTATCTTATGGCGCGCACCAGCTTATCGGTTTCTACTCGTGGTAATTACCTACTCAAATTATTTTTTGTGAAATTTGTTCACGTGGAGGTTATGAAAATATCGATCAAATTTCTGTGTTCAACCCACTATTATAGTGGGTGTCATAAAGATCGAAAGATTCACAGAACACGAATCCCTCGATTATCTCTTAAGTTAAGAATCTATGAATTCGATGAACACAGAATCAAAATATAAAAAATCTATGGTTCAATAAAAAAGTATTCTATACTCCCAATTTCAAAATTCGTGAGAGTAACTGAATTTCGTATGTGGAGTTTTATATATATTTACATGACCGAATGTCTGGATATCCTGAGGAAGTTGCTCAAATCGTAGTGATAAGTGATAATACGATCACTATCTTATTTCCTTTCTTCAGACATATGAAATAATTACATAAGATAGGTTATGAAAAATTTAATTTTTTTTTGTTTTACTCTAGAGTCATTGAGGTATACCTAGGAGCTCTGCTTCATTTCATAATGCATCATCGTTGTAATCTGTTTCTCAAGAAATAATAACGAGCACATAACGTACGCCCTATATTGTCTAAAAATACACAGCTCGAATTATGTTTAGGCAAATCAGGAAGTTTACAACACAAAAATAATGTACAAGAATACCATGTAGTTATTTTTACTTTGAGTTTAATTCAAAAGTCATTACGATGGCACACCTCGGTATCGACAGGAAAACATTTATTAATCATAATAAAAAATAGGTTATGCTTTTTTGGATAAACACGAGTTATCATAAAGGTATTGGCGGTACAAGGGAAAACACCGATGAACTTACCCAAAATATGACATAAATGAACCATATGATAAAAAACAAGGTATGAAGAAATATTAAGAACGAACTGAAAAAATAAAACTAAACAAAATGAAAATAAAAGAAAAAAAAACACCGACACGCACCGTCAGAATTAACTTCTATTTCACTACTAACACTACATACTCGAACGTAATAAAATTACGTCTGCCTGAAACACAAACAAGATGAGAGCCAGTTGCGTCGGGTTGCCGTAAATACGCGAGGAGGGTCGCGATCTGATGAATTTCAATGTTCGTCAACTGTCGGCGCCACATTCAAAAGGGACTCGTGTCTCGTCGGCGCTTCATTCAACTTGAAGGTAATCAAGGGACTATATCTTGGGTTGTCTATGTTCATACGCGATTTCTGATAATATTGAAATTGCAATTATTTCTATAGCCTAGTTAAACCCTTTCATAAAAATGGTTGAATCGATATTTGGTGGCATAGAACGTTACCAAGAATCGTTTAATCCAAAGATATAATATTTAGTAGAAATCACCTACTCTTATCACTGGATTTTCTTCTCTTGCATAATACATTTCGAATTTTTGAATTTGAAGATAACTAAAATGTGGGAGATTCATAGAATTCATCCACAGAAACCACTGAACTTATAATGGGTTATAAGATCGGTGCGTTTTTCATGAAATGTAGAAAATGAAATATGAAATTCAAAATTCAGGACATTCGACCCTCAGAAACGCTGTTTTTCATAGAGATCAGCATCATATGATTTCATTCCCCTACGTGGCAATAACAATACTTTGAATTTTTATAGAAAAGATGGATTATGCGATATATCATTGAAACCTTAAAAAAAAGACTATTTACAGAAATATAACACCCGGTATATCATGTCTGGACTTTTTTTAATAGTATCAGGTTTATGATTCCCCTTTGTTATAACTGTCCCCTTATCAGTTTAGACTATTGCCAACCCCTAAAAACTAGGAACGCGTCGGAAGTCAGCAAAACCACTGGCATTCATTCCAAAACCCCGTCCCCTTTTGTATAATAGCAGCTGAGCCCTTCTTACCAACAAGGGTATCCTTTTTCGGCGGCGCGTGCCCTTCGAATTCAGTAGCATATTTCTTCTTATATATTCAAATTCGACCTTCTAAATGGACCGAAAGGATGGGGGACATTTTGAATGGGGCTTCGGATTGACCACTTCGCCTAACGGGGCCAAACGTCGAGTGAGACATCAAATCAGTTCAATATTTAAAAAAAAATCGGTCGTCTGTGAAGTCGCCATACTGACGATAGTTGAAAGTGACAACGTAATAAGGAAATATTGATGGATTGGTAACATTATTTCATAAAATTCTTCATTCAGAAAATCATTTTAAAAGAATACTTGAATAAAATTCCTTGTTTGAATTTCTACTGGGCTGGTCCAATCAGACACGTTATGATATGTGGAAGATTTAACATTTATATTTTAATTTTTGAAATCATAGCTACTGAAAACTGAACTGAAAAATTCTGTGTAAATGGAATAAAACAAACTCCTATCAACTGGACAGATCTGAAAGATAAATACTTTTGAATCGGAAAAATAAATGATCTGATTTAGAGAGTGAAAAAAAAAAATTATTGCACACCCTGTATATCCCGTACTCCGGATTCGAGTATATTCAAGCTCTATTGAGAATGTCGAACAATATAACTTCCTGATAAAGAATATAGGATCAATCTTGAGTATGTCAGACCTATCGATCCGGCCGTATACTCTCTATCATCCAAAGGGGATGAGCCAGAGTTTTCATGTTTTCAGAATAGGTTAATTGTTCCAATATCTCGGTCAGGTTCGTTATTGGGCCAAATCGGTCTGAATGTTCAGGAGTTATGAGCATCTGAATATATTATGTCTTCTATAATTTCTAGAATACCCATTCCATCGATTTGTAAATTGGAAGATATGTGAATTAGGTTGAATCAAATAGGCTTGCAAAATAGATACGCTAAAATATTTTCAAAAACTCCTGAAATTTTTTTTTCAATACTTCATACCTAAAATATATCGGAAGTATTCAAGCTTTCATCCCTCAAGATATAATTATTTTTTTATTTACTTGAGAGAAATGTCAATGAATCCGTCAGAAATTTCATTCCTCGGTGCATTCACAGATACGTATTCGATTAACATCCGTCGGACTTGTTGAGTCAGTATTAATTGGTGGAAAATTAGTCGCAATGGTTCATTTACGGTGAAATAATGTATGTTGTCAAAATTCACAAGCTAAATTTATTTTAAATTTGAGATATAGGTTTGTTTTTTCATCGAGGCGGTTGTTTTTGTATCACATTGTTCCAGAGTAAGGGAAAATAATCTAGAAGATGTCATTTAAATGTACATGGCGAATGGCGCAACTATGCAATACTAAATGATCTTTTTTTAAATTAGATACCCAACATATCTGTATATTTTTGAAACCCCCTCAATGAACTGATATTATCAAACTTCATGGAAAGTCTATTATGACGCATAAAGGGTGAAATATTTGAATGAATTTCTCTGGAATTATTTCTATTTTTTTTCATTAGCTAAAATGTAGGAACTCATGAAAAATCGAAAATATTGTCAGATGTATCACAGAAAAATTAAATTAAACCTGGTACGTCCATGAATTTTATTAAAAATGCATTGAAACCTGTCTAAAAATGTTTCACCCTTTATTATTCATAATGAACAATTTAGTATAGTTTTGAAATCAGTTCATTGAGAAGATTTCGAAATTATACGAATATACAGTGTGTTACATTTAGAAAAAAAGAACACCGAGTAAGGCAGACTTGCGCGATTCACCCTATACATTTGAATAACAACAGTAATAATAAGTTGATGTGTTTCAGCATTTTTATAATTCTCAGAAAAATTATATATATATCAGGGTGTCCCGTATCTCAACGTCAAGCGGTTACTGGAACATATGCTAGGTTATACCAGTTCTAGCAAAAATTTAAAAAAAATTCTATGTCACTTGTTTATGTGGTAATAGGTATATTTTTGTAGTCACAAATTTTCTAATTTTGCAGTGATTTTTTTTTCCCAAAATTGATTAATCCAAAATAGTTACAATTGTTTTCTTTTGATTTTTTAAATAACCTTGTTATTGATTACAGTCAGAAATCCATTGTTAGGTACAATTGTTTTATTTTTATTTTTTTGTTCCTTATTTATTATTTTTTATTTTTTTAATTTTTGCTAGAACTGGTATAACCTAGGATATCTCCCAGTAACCGCTTGACGTTGAGTTACGCGACACTCTGATATATTTATATATATATAATTATTTCAGAGAATTATAAAAATGCTGAAACACATCAACTTATTATTATTATTATTGTTGTTATTCAAATCAAGCATGTTACATCAGTTCTAGCAGAAATTAAAAAAAAATAAAAAATGATAGAAAGAAATAAATAGAAAAAATAAAAATAAAACAATTGTACCTAATGTGTGTGTGGATTTGTGACTGAAATCAATAGCATGGTTATTTAGGATTGCATTTTAAAAAAATCACTGCAAAATTGGAAAGTTTGTGACTACAAAAATATACCTATTACCGCTTATACAAGTGACATAGAATTTTTTTAAATTTTTGCTAGAACCAGCATATCGTCCAGTAACCGCTTGACGTTGAGGTGCGGGAGGGAATTTTATTCCGTAATTGGTTTCCACATTCCATATAAAATTCACAATTTGAATACTAAATTATTTATTTAAACAATGGGAAGATTGAACCTAGTAGTGCAGATATTGAATAATGGCTTGTAAAATTTCGTCAATATCTGCATAATCAAAAATTCCCAAAAAATTTCATGATTGTCAACAGAACTCAACAGTTCATTTCGTAATTTAGCATTTTGTATCAAGCAATAGGTAATTTTCACAAAGGGGATTTGAGCACGTGATGAAATTCGGCAACAACGTTGATAAAAGAGAGGGTGAATAACTAATTTAGCCAACTGCTAGTCGTGTAGGACCATAGGGTATAGATCCAACTGACACCTGGACAATTTCTAGCCAGATGTAGTTGGGGTCATTAACCCTGATATTTCTCTTTACAGATCTCAGACTGCACCCGCAAAACACTCCGAGTTAGTTCACTTTGTCAGGGAAAACATAGGAAAATTGATGAATTATTCTTAAGACCAATTGTTAAAAGGTATTTTTATTTCTTTAAACTGATATGAAATATTTTCCCCCACGTCATATTCATTGTTAATTGTTCATTGTTGATTTATTAATTGTTAAAAATCCTGAAGCGAATACAGGACTTTTTTGTTCATAAATTTAATGTTCACAAATCCCTGAAACTTAACATATTATGTATCAAAAATTATTAAGATTATTATTTATTTATTTATTAAATTATTATTATATTGTAATTTTAATGTAGCACTCATCTTTAACCTGTCAACATATTTCAATTAAATGATATCAGCCACTTCGAATCTATAAGCCTGTATTTTTCAAATGGAATTTAATTTTGTAGCATAAAGGACTTTTTTTATTTAAGGCAATAAGCAATAAAAATAATAATGCAATATTGATATGACAAGATTACACAAAGATAGTGTTAATGGTAAAATAGTGTCTGTACACCCTGCATATCGACCAAAAATATGTAAAGTAGATGGAAGAGGTTGTTCAATATCCTAAACAAACCAAAAATATAATATAACCTTTTTTTCGTTTTAATTTTGAAATATGGTTAAAAGTAGGTAATAAAATAGGTAAATATTCACCCTGTATGAATGAATCACAAATCTTCTCGTTGGACGATCAAATTTGGGGGATGATCCTACTTCTCCACTCAACCATAAACATTACACCCTCGCTCAAACCGAGGGACAAAAATTTAAAGAGTGGTGAGATCTGATATCATTAAACGTAACAAAAGGATATAAAATTACAAAAATGAACTATGAACATAATGGAAAGGATATATATGTACCAAGCGGAAGCCAGGTGAATATTCGTTACGGTTTTGAATCTCACCCTTCAGTGACGTGTAGAGTAAGTAGGTCCAAAGTACATAAATTTATATCTATCCCTTCTGGGGTTCACCCCTTCGTGGCTGAGGTTTTTCTGGTCGAACGTAGTTAGAAATATGGATGATAAAATGACATATGAAATTTTGATCAATTGAAGATGCTGTCGATCCTTCAAGAATATGTGGTAATGTTGATATATAGGGTGAGACTTTGACTACAACATAAAACTCAAACATAAACTCCTGAAGTTCTAATTTCACCACTTCTTTTTTCAAAAGAGTAAATTTCGAGACATTATTTGGGGAAAATAATAACAAGAATTTATGGTAAACATTGAGTTAAGTATAATAGACTCACCCTATATACTGACATTCTGAATAAGATTTGATATATCTGTCTGTTGTTATTGCAATAATTTTTATTGGGTGTGATCTCAATCTGACTTATTTGGATTTTAGAAAATTTTTTTGTACTAGTTTTGAGCTACTGTCGAAGGCCAGAACAAATAATGAATATTTCTGAAATTCTTTATCATTAAACACATCACGTATTTTACGCAATTTCTTAAGACAAAAGAAGGATATTTTTTGGCTCTCTTATTTACGTGAGCAGAAAACTTATAAATTAGTTCAAATGTCTGTATGCTTCGAATATTTGTGTAAAGAGGTATCAATCTTTTGGTTTGGATTCACTGATGAGGGATCAGTGGTCAAAATAATCTTTTAATGTTTTCGACAAACTGATACTTTCAGAAATATGATTTTTCGAAGTTTTAATGATCATTCGCTAGGTTACAGGTTTGTGAATCTTAAAGATTGCAGGTAGCTATTATGGCTTAACATTTTTTTTTCTCTAGCGGAATGAACCAGGTTCGAGTCCGGGTGGGGAGCAAAATTAGAATTCTGCCATTTTCTGGGTGACATTTACTAGGTATGCTGAAAGATCCGAACAAATAACGGCTTGTGCATAAGTCTATTTTAGATACACATTTTCACTACACATTATACATGGTGTTTCAAGTCGAAGCGCCTTTCAGAAGAATTATATTATGATACTATTCGCTATAATTTGATTTGTCGAAAAAAAATTTTACGCTCTTGTTCACCTGACCAGTGTGATCTCAAATTTGTCCATATTTTCATGATTTTCAAATTTTTGGGTAAAAATGTGGGCAAGATGACTTCCGAACGGAATGATCTATAGAACTGAATTGTGAGAATTGGTTTGAAGGATATAATATCTAGGATTATTTCATTATTCGGTCAGATCGGCCTAGTAGTTTCAAAGATACAACAAAAACTTTTTTCACTCATTCATCAACTATTTTGATGTGCTCGTTCAGTTGAACAAATCAATATTCCGATCATGTTATTTTTTAAAGTTTGAATAAATGGCCGAAAGTAGTTTAACAAGAGCGCAAAAGCCGTCTGACTCCAAATAAGAGCTTTCTGAATGTTTTTAAGACCAAAATGTACTGTCCTAACACATTATTTATCCAACAAATTCTTGCATAAGTCAATGATCTCTTTTTTCAAACGCGAAATCTTATTCTAGTTCTTATCTGTGGGCCTTATTTTTTTTATTATCCACAGGTAATATTCAACGATTAAATCATGTTAAAGTGTTAGTCATAACTGGAATCAGAAATATAAATATCACCGCAACTCATTCATTCTGTAGTAAATGATTGAATGAAATCCAAATATCTGAAACATCAGAGGGGTTTTTCAGGGATTTCCTGTTCCATTGAAGGTTCAATGAAAGTTCCATTGTTAAAAAACGAGCTTGAAACAAGCAGGAACGAACTAGGTTTGCACGCATCCTTGTTCTTTACCCGGACATTGAAAGTATTGATCCACTACCCACTAGAGTGCTCCCACCACCACTTCAACCCTCTTTATCTATCTCAGCTCCTCGTGTTGTGAATTAAAAAATCACGAAATCTGATCTAAACAATGAAATCTTGCAGGAATATAAAATAATCATATCATTATTCATCTTTTACCTTAATTTTTATTTAGTGGTCACATTCACACCTGATTCATTCATTGAGTTTTCTTCACTGGAGTTTACTTGATGGATTTGTCGAATATTGGGAGTTTTTGTAACATATTTTTGAGTGTTTCAAGTTTTGGGAGGGTTATGTCGATCTGACACATGTTTGCAGAATCAGCAGGGCTGTTTGGAATCAATATGGCGAATTTGCATCTCGGATTGTAGGAGTAGGTTATCCTGGTGCATACTGGAAGGGTTTAAAGGGGTAATTTGGGATGAATATGACTTTGAGGAGTATAAATTGTTAGGAAACTAATACTATATGATGATAAATAAATGTATTGTACTTACCAAAGCAAAACTGAATCCAAACCTGAGACAACTGAGTAAAAGAACGAGTAATGAAACTGCACGTAGGTACCACAATAAGTGCAAGACGTAAAATTCGAAAAACCCGGAAAAGTACTTAAGCGAGATTGCACTTAGTTCTAAATATCGTATTCAAGTAATACAACTTCTAACAATGCAGGATTATCAAGCAAACCTAAATTACGTTGAATGAAAACAGAAAAATCTGATAATAAATCCCAAAAATTATTTCAATATTATAGTACTGGATTGAATACAGTAGCAAGAATTATTAGTAATAAGTAATTATGCAAGGAATGATATTATTACATAACGTACACTACCAAACGTAACACAAGTGTTATTCAGAGAGTGCAATAACTAAATGCCGTTTTCAGGCGCTGAATCGGAGGGTGTAGGCTGCCTAGGGGTTGCTTGGTGTTGGCACGGGTCGATAAATGCTGCGCAGGGTCCACCCTTCCCTGGAAGGACGCTTTCATACACGCTTTCGGTGGCCGATATCACCCCGTGTTTCTATATACTCACATGTTACCTTCAGGAAAAATCGGATCAGGGAGAATTTGAATGGGGAAAGCATCATCGCATGGGGACAATTAAAGTGAAGCTACAGTACGTAGATTCACCCCTTAGGTCTAAGCACAGCTAGATTTCCTTCGATTTTCGAAAGACACGTTTTACGTTTTCCCAGTTTCATTGCAGGCGTATCCAATTTTTGGTGGGGGTGGGAATTCGCCCTGATTTCAATGTTTAGGAAGTGAAGTTTTGTGTGCCCTATAATCGCGAGGTACATGCTAGGCTGAGTTTTGCTGCATTACAGTCTGAATATCATTTACCATTCAAGTTTTTGGATGGAAATATGTTGTCTGATAGAAGATTTCGTCTTTTTGTCAACAGTAATAGTAACATTTCAAAACAATGAAAAATGGTGTTCCACAAGGATCAGTTCTAGCTACTTCAGTCTCAGTGATTTACCTACGACATCATCTCAGAAATTCGTATATGCTGATTGCTTACCACCATTTAGATTTCAAACATCCTATCAATTTGGATTTAGAGGTTTCAAAGAATTATTTTGTTGAATATGGCGTTTTTATTTCCACCAAAACAAAACGGATGTTTCTTATTTCCAAGTGAAATAGTCAAAGAAATATTTAGAAAATTGACTGAAACTTTTGGTGATTCTCTTTTGAAACATAATTTGTATCCAAAACAATTAAGAAATAATTTTGATGGTCTTCGCCTCAAATTTGGGATCAGGAATAATATTCGTTAGAAATTAGATGTTCCATCTTAAGGTGCTCATGCTTCCACTCCAACTACAGCATTCATAGCCTTAGTATTTGATGAAGCTGAGTACTGTTGCTCTGTTTGGTTTAATCATGTACAAATACATAAAACTGATGCACAATTGAATAAATCCAACAGAAAAATTATTGAAACCATAAGATGTACGAAGGTCCCTCGGTGAATATCATACATATCATTCCTTTCCCAAGTTATTTCCAATTATTTAATTCATTCCACAAAATTGAATTCCTTGAGTGGGGTTGTGCTTTCTATTTACATCGAAACAACATATTTCCAATTTGAGGACACCTTTTATCATTAAGTATATTCATGTGTTCACCTATTTTACCAGACTCATATTATATGGAGAATTTCGACCACTATGTACCAAAAGCCAAATTAAGGAAGAAATATATAGATGATACTTTAATGCGCAGGATGGAAAGAACACTACAGATGGATTCCTTCAACATCTTAACAATCGAGAAGAATATATTGAATCAATAACGGAAATCGAGAACGGTCGACAACTTACATTTTTAGATGTACTTTTCATAAACAGAATGGAATCTCAAGAGCCAGTGTGTATAAAAAACACCAGGAAACATGGGTCGATGTCTACATTTTAATTCCAACCATTAACTAAATACTAAATTGGGAGTAGTGAAATATTTGTATGATAGAGCAACAAATATTTGCTCTACCCAACAAGAAGAAAAGTAATGGCTATCGTAAAAAGATATCGGACAGAGCGTATCAAATAGGACAAAATCAGCTTGAACTCCGTCATGATCCAACCAACACAAGCAGATATGGGACAAAATTAGAACATAGAACTTTATTCTTTAGTCAAAACGAAAAACCATAAAAAGAGTCATTACTTATATGAAAGGATTATCAGAAGAAAATTAAAAGAATTGGAAATACGACCGCATTCAAGACTCAAGATACCATCAGATCTAATCTGACAAAACCTGATAATGAGAATCGAAGCATTAAGAATTGTATATGTGAGATACCTTGCGAATGTGGAATATTTTATATCGGAGAAACAAAGCACCTTCTGAAAATAAGAATAAAAGAATATCAGAATCTTTCTCTAGTATTGATAGATCGAAGTTGGTCCAACATGTTGTGAATGAAAATCACTAGATAAAATGGAAAGATACATCTATCATATTCAAAGAAAAGAAACCTACAAAAAATCAAGGAAATAGCATTCATGAATATCGCTTCAACCCCAAATTCACGAATGGTACAATGCCTTCAGGAACGGTCATGAGATCGTCGAAGATTTGCCTCGTTAAAGACGACCGTGACCTCTTCAACCAACGATAACGTCGAAGGATATTTCACTCGAAAATAGTCATACCAGTATTTGAGAGATAGCCCATGATCTCATCATCTCTCGCGAAACTGCTCGTTTGATTTTGGCGAAACTATGGAGCATACAGCTCGACGCCCCTCAGCTCGTTCTGAATTTTCTTCAAAAAAAGTATAGGATGCAGACGTGCTGGATAGTGGGAATTCTGATCCCATGTTCATAGGATGGATCATAGCTGGTGACGAGACATGAGTCTATGGAAGCGACACACTAACGACCCAAAAATCGTCGGATTGGGAAGGAAAAAGATACCGAAAACGATCAAACTTCGCAAAAGTAGTACGAAAATCAAGAGGATGCTCATTTTTTCCTTGGATATTCATGGTGTGTTTCAAAATGAATTAGTTCCGCAAGGTGAAACGGTCAAGAAGAACTTAAAAAAAAAACCATTCGTGGATCTCACGATTATTAACGATTTTAAGACCAAACACTCGATAAATACCATTGACCAGCCACCTTATTCGCCTGATCTAGCTCCGTGCGACTTTTCTCTTTTCCCCAGACTAAAATTACGGCTTTAGCGATCTAGATTTGACTCCTTAGACGCCATAAAATAAAATTTGCAAAGGGAGCTGAAAGCCATCCCTGAAAGATATTTCCGTAATTGGAAAAAAACGTTGGTACATGAGATCCAATAAATATCGATGGAATTCAATATTCTTGCCATTTATTTCAGATTTCCCGAAACCTTCTTCGTCAGAGAAAACAGATATTAAAGGCAATGATTAAAGTTATTCTTACAAGAAATAGACATGAATTGGGACTTGGGCTAAACTTAAATCAGTATAGGATTTTTGAAGAATAATCATGATTACGATCGATGATTTCTTGTGATATTCGAAATACATTATATATTAATTACATTTATGGTAAGTTAGAGGAAAAAAAACAGTCGCGAGAACGGAGTTTTCTGTGTCGAAATAGCATTCACAAATAATCAAAAGTATCAAAACTTAAATTCAAACACAAAAAACATCAGAAACACAGAGAAAAACGAGCAATTTGAAAGCATTGACGAAATAAAAACGTGATTCTCACTGCAGCAATAATGGAGCAGGAGTGCCATCTATGGATTAAGTTCAAACATTCATCCGAATGAAGGTAAAAGGAAACTTTAATTTCCATTAATCGATTAAGATTTTACAGAAGATTTATTTTATATTTAGCAGTGTAAGTGATCATTAATGACAGAGTATTGAAAAAAGAGTTCTAGTTAACGAAGATATATCAGAAATGGCAAAAATCTTTCAATAAATACAGGATGAACTAAAAACTAAGACGACTACATTCTGTAAAGACCAACGTGAACAATTGGAACGTCTTTACAGAATGACTGCACCTGCGCATCGATTAATGCCTCATTGGTTGATCACTATCAAAAGGATGTGCATCATACCCATATTTTCTTTTAACATCAGAATATATCCTCTTCTCCGGATTTTTTTTCACATCTCTGACGTTGACGTCTGTAGAAACTTTCAGAGGGTTGGTATCTTCATTCATCCGATCCCTGTAGAAACCTCTACGGTATTGACCTCCTGAGTATCTATCTTCGAATGGATCCCTGTATTCCCTGAATCTTCCCATTTCGTTGAACCTTGGTGATTCTCTAGTTATTTCTGGAAGATTAGCGTAGTAAATTATCCTTCTATTTCTAGGATATACATCAAGTGATCTATAATCAGGTCTTCTATCCATCAAATCTCTCTCATAGTATCTACCCCTAGAGAATCGGAAAGGATACTCTTGAGATGCATCGAAATCCCTGAATCTGGGGGTGAATAAAGGCGGATTTTTCCTGATATCATTCTCCAACCTAGGTTCTCTAGGTTGACTGTCTGACTGCCTAGGTTGGTCAGAGACACGGCCTTGTCTGGAATTTGAAGATATTGACGGATTTTCCACTTGAAAACGCTTCTGTGTGACGAACTGCACCCTTCTGGGTTTCGTAAAGTCACTGGGGGATGCAAAGGAGTCATCCGATTTTTGGTTGTTCTGTACTTGATAAGGGAATTTCACCCATTGCTGGGTGCTCAAACCACGTGGTCCTCTGTTATTTTGCACATCGAAATTCTCTAGGCCAAGCTCGAAGTTCTGGATATGGCTTTTGCTGAAAATTAAAGAAAAAATTGTATCAAGCATAGGGCTGAAAGTTGGCTGAAAAAGAAAAGAGTTATTTAATTTTTTTCTTGATGATGACATGGAAGAAAGGAGTTTCTTTTGGTTATCAGAAGGAAAACAAACAGTCGGCATACTAGATATTTTGTAAAGGATGTGTGAAATTCTTGGAGTCATTTGATGTTATTGTGTTGCAAAAAAATCTGGAAATTTTCCTGCTGAAGCGTCAGGTCATTGGAGATATAGCCTTCATATACACCTCCCAAAAGAAAATAGTACCACTATTGCTATCTGTTGTAATATTAAGGATTAAGGGTGTCGTAGGCCCTAGGCACTCCAGCAGCGTAGGCCCCGAAATAATAAATATTTTTTAACTGAAATTGACCGCTAATATTAAGTAATAATTTTGTTGTAGATATAAATCCGAAAATGTGATGATGCGGTATAATAACATTATTTTATTTTGGGATTTTAATGTTTTTATTTTTCATAGAGCCATTTTCAATAGCCATAATTCCAGAATTGAGTTTATCTGCAACAATGCAACTATATCTACCAAATTCCATGCAGAATTCCAGGGTTTTAGTACATGAACATGACAAGACATTAGCCGCCGGGAAAACCTCTCGGACGGGCACATGCGTTTGACACAGTTGGCCACGTTTCCATGCCCACTACCAAACGCTTGCGCGCGATCGAGAGGTTTTCCCTGCTGCTAAGGTCTTATGTTTTAGTAGCTCAGTTGTGTAACACAGAACACATCTCTATGTAATTACTTTATGTTGTGTAATAAGTTAATATGTAAACACTACGATAGAGCGTGTATGCCTGTGCTTGTATTTGATCAAGCTCAACCCCAAGTCAATCTTTAGTTTAAAAACTGGAAGTTGAATTTATTATGAGTAAGGTAAGTAGAGGAAAGTTGTTTTTATACTCTACTTATTCCAACTATTACTTATTTTACTTATTTCTACTTTTTTTTTTAGCGAAAAATGTCTGATGGATATAAAAGAAAACACCAAAGTGGACATGAAAAACGCAAAAAGAAAGAGAAAGTGAGTGAGTCGCTTAGTAAAATTAAAGGTTCTTTATTGAAATATGTTAACATTTCTAAGGAGACAGAAGATAATGCAGATGAGGTAGATATTTCCTCGATCGAGGTTAGACCTAAAGAAGCTGAGGCTTGTTGGGACTCGCAAGAATGTTCAACCAATAAAATTGAGAATGTCACAGAAGGCGAGGCTGACAGGGGTTAACGAAATTTTAACGACGCTTCCAAGCAGGTGGTGCCTGAATCACTACCAACAACATCAGCCTCAAGTATTTTCAGTTCTGATCCAGCACGGTGGACAACCATAAGCGCAGATCTTATCGATTACTTCTCTCGTAATCACCCTGTGCAGAAATTGGATATAAAAAGTTATTAAATTTGGCGAAAAAATGAGATGTCCATCACAAGAATTTTTTCAGAAAACTGAAAAAATGAGGGATGATATTTTCCATCACAAGATTAGGCTTTTGACTTTCATTTCAAGTCATGAAGTGCCAAAAGAACAAAACTTTAGTGAACTACCAACAAACTAGAAAAATTGAACATGATATTAGAGGTGATAATGAAATACAAAGCAATTTTTTGGGTGTAAAAATAGTTACAGAAATCAAGAAAGTAAAGGCCGGAAAAGTATCATATGGAATCACTGTTGATTTTACTGGGGTCCTAGACGAAATTAGCAAGTATTATGGAATCACTGTGGATCAACTCTCCATACGGTTAGTTATTAGATATGTCTCAAAAACTGGAGATATATATGAAATATTTTTGATGTTTGTTGAAATAGAAAAACATGATGCCAAGTATCTTTTTGACACTCTAATTTCAGTTTTAGAAAATCAGGAATAGACCCAAAATTTTGCAGATGTCAGTCTTATGACAATGCGGATAATATGAGAGGAGTGTATTCGGGAGTACAAACTAGATTTAGGAAATCAACAGCGCAGCCACTTGGGTACCATGTGGAGCTCATAGTCTTAATCTAGTTGGCACAGCGGCGGCAGAAAGCTGCTTAGAAGCTGTAAAATTTTTTGAAATTTTAAAATCGCTCTACAATTTTTGTCCCTCAAAGATCGCTCTAAATTAAGGTCTTTTGGAAGTAAAATTTCTGTCAAAGATGGTCAGAAACCAGATGGTCAGCACGTTATGAGGCTGTAAAAACATTATGTGCCCATTATGATGATATACGTGTTATTCTTACAAATATTTCAACTAGTGAAGGTATGAAACCTACAACAGTGATTGAGGCACAAACCTTAATCCATCAAATGAATACTTTGGAGATGGTATTACTCACAGTTATTTGGGAAGATCTACTAAAACACGTCGATATTGTAAATAAATCTCTTCAAGAACCTGGCATCGAGTTTAACAAGATGGTGTGACTTTACGACAGTTTATCTCACTGCAGAACTGAGGACATGTATAATAGCTATTATCTTAAGGCAAAAGCCCTTGCACCAGATTCAGAATTTAAAGAATCCGAAACTAGAGTTCGTAAGAGAAAACGACAGTTCGATGAAGGGCCAGATGAGACTCCCTCTCGCAGTGCCAAAGATTCCTTTAAGATTAATGTTTTTTTTATTATTCTGGATGTGCTTTGCGCTGAAATGATAAAGAGACGCACTGCGTATACCAGCCTTTATGACACATTTAGTTTTTTTACGGATAATACACTGACCGAGGACATTATCAAGGTTAAGGCTCAAGCTCTGGTAAAAATGTATCCGTCTGACTTAGAAGAAAACTTTGTTGATGAGTATTTGATTTTTTCAAATTTGTTCCCCAAAACCACCTCAATAACGGATCTCATCAAATTACAAATAAAGGATAAACTTGTGTCAAGTTTCCCAAATGTTAATATTGCATTGCACTTTTACCTTTCGATATTGGGTTCGAATGCAGAAGGAGAAAGATCATTCTCCAAGTTGAAGCTTATAAAAAAATTTATGCGTTCTACTATGGGTCAAGAGAGAACTTCGTCACTGGGCCTTCTGTGTATTGAAAGTGATGTCGCTCGCGGCATTAATTTTGAAGATATAATACAAGAATTCGCTGTGTCAAAATCCCGAAAAAAGGAGTTATTTTAGGATCTACTTAGTAAACCAAACGTTTTGTATTCGTATTTTTTGTGTATTTATATTTAGATATATTATTTTGACCTTCACTATATAATAATATAAAAATGTTTATAAGTTTTTGGGGTATTTTATTTCAATATATTTTTTTTCAAAGCCCTAAGACCTTTGGCCTTCGTAGGCCCTTTGGCCTTCGTAGGCCCTAGGCACGTGCCTACTGTGCCTAATTGGTAATCTGGCCCTGCAACAGAGGGGTATTTGCCCAATGTGAAAACTTAAAATAACTTTTTAACGCAACCGAATATGGAAAGACGGTATGGAAAAAAAGTGTTTCTGTTGATCTCAAGAACCTATGGTTAAAACTAACGCAGTAGTCATAGACTCACCCTGTATAGTAATCATTCAAAAAATTTGAAGAATTAAACATAAAAATGATGGATAACTAAATTTGTGTAGTTATCCGACTAGGCGCATCCGACAAAATGAATTTTAATATACCTGGTGGATCCACCATCACTCCCAACTGTCTTTTCTTGAGCATCCCCAAGCAGTTCTCTTCTGAATCTTATAAAATCATTAATTGGTATGAAGTTCCTAGTATACTCTTCATCATTCCCAATTTCGGTTGTCAAAGGTGCACTTTCAGTCGACATTTGTAGGGTATCCTGATTCTCAGTTTCTACTTTAAGAGTGCTGACCTCATCATCAACAGTGTCCATTATAACTGTTCCAGCCTCATCAATTTGTTTATCAGTCTGCCTTCTAACTCTAGCAGTGAGAGGATCATCTAAAAAATTAATTAAAAATAATAAAAAGCACTGACATAAGGTCAAGAGCTTGTTCTAGTTCTCATCTTAAATTGAAAATAATTCACAGTTTTCTTTAAATTTTGTTCGAAGTTCAAACTCCTTTATCCTGGAAACCAATCTAAAGTAGGCATCTTTCATTCAATATGCCCTTTGAAATACCTCATACATTCAAGTCCAAATTACAAATATCCTGAATTAAAAATAACCGAAGTAACAGTTTCCTTCAGTTTCAATTCCTAATCATATTCCAATTAAAACTAAAAATAATCACTTGAATACAAATGGTAACATAATGATCACTGTTTGTAATATTGCAAGCCTATTTGTTTAAACCTAATACAAATATCTTGCAAGTTACAACTTGATCCGATGCATATTATAGGAGAAACCAACTTTTAGATGCTCATAACTACTGAACCATTAGGCGGATTTTTCTACTAGAACAGGCGCGCAAAAGAAAATTCGAATTATGAAAAACAATCACAAACCTTTCTTTGTTGTTTCCTCATCCGAGTAGATTGCTGAGAAAAATAAATTTTTTGGGTCATTCACCTCTTCATATCCGGTCGTACGCCAAGAGGAACCCTGTATATTACCATGGTTGAACAAGTCTTCGGGAAAATTTTTTCCAATTTGCAACCTCAGCTCACATATAGAAAACTGCCCAATTAAAATCAACAGAAAATTGGAAACAAATAGAATGTGCATTTTATCTGAAATGAAAAATTTGAGTGAACTAAAATTTGGAGATGAAAATATTGGATTGAAATAAACATCAATAAAATAATTATAAGCTAAAAATGACGATGAATTCGATTGAACTACCTTTAGATCCCTACATTTTTTTGTTCCAGAAATTATGTTCCATGATGAATAAAAGAGAGAATATTTTCATCCTTCAACATAATTTCAAACAATCCAAAAACAAACAAAAAAATTAAATGAACGCAAATAAGGAAATAGATTACGCCTGCTTTTTTAGTTTTTTGAAATAATGTTAAAGATAGCAATGAAAAATGTGGGTATTCTATCGGAAGTGTAATTACTGTATATAATTTTTTCGCACTTTAGGAGAAAAATATCCATAAAAAGTTTTGGTGCGCAAATTATTACTAGAAGAATTTGTTTGATGTTCTATGAACCTTTAGGTACCTACTTACCATTTTTTAAACTCATCACTCCTAAAAATTCAGATGAACAAGACTGAATGATGGGTCACTGGTCTGATCTGAATTGTTTATTGAGCGTCCAGAAGTCAGTATACCTTTATTGAATAGATTTCCACGGTGGGGTGAATCTCAACAAAGAGACGGATGAATTAGGTCGTACAGTATTTGTACCAGAGTAATTGATTTTCCATGCGATATCCACTAGTACGCCATTTTTTTTGTCAATTTTAATCAGTGCTAGATTGGGTGTAGATAATTGGCAATGGGGATTTTCTTTTGAGAATTTTTGAAGCAAATTAAAAAATCAAAGTACTCAAGATGATGAAAACATTGTTTGAATTAAATTAGAGCAAATATGAAAACTTTTTTGACAACACAGCTCTACAAAAAAAAATTCTTGTTGTCCTAGATATATCCGCAGATGTTCTTAAGTCTGAAATTTTGGAATTCAGTTAATAAGTTAATTACCAGATGGCGTCACTAAGAAAATATCCTTATTATTTTTCGAAACACACCTTTGGTTTATTATTTATCTAGTTACAATGGTTCAACTAACGCTATTTTTGTGAATTTTAAAAATCCTGGATTCAAAGCAATTGTTGATACAGTCTCCGACGAAAAAGAATCAGGAAATTTGAAATAAAACGCAAAAATATTGGACTTCTTCAATATACATTGAATCTCCATCAAAATATGCACATTTTGAAGCGACACACATGAGCCAACGTTTTTTTTAATTGATGACGAGATATTGTTGATGATGGAGCTCGTGTTGAATGATTGTTTCGGCTATTACCATCATCTATTGTGGATGTAATGATTTCCGACGTTTCGACAGACATCTTCTATCTTTATCAAGGAGAAAAGTAAGAAACCTTTTGAAAAATATTAAAAAGTTAAGCCTAATAATGAGACACAAAGGACAAAGAACTGCATATATGAATTACCTAGCGAGTGCGGAAGATCTTACATCGGAGAAACTAAACGCCCTCTGAATGTACGAATAAAAGAACATCAGAAGCTTCTACGAGTACTAGACAGCGACAAATCCAGGTTGGTCCAACATGCTGTAGATGAGAATCATCGTATAAAATGGGATGAAGCATCAATAATATCCAAAGAAGAAAAACTTTCAAGAAGAAAAATCAAAGAAGCAGCATTTATGAAAATAACACCTGATTCCATAAGTGCTCCATCTATAGATCTGCCAGAAGTTTGGAAGCCGATAGTTCGATCCAACTTAAAAAGATCATCATATCACAGATGAGTATATAACATCGTTCATTTTCTTTCATGACTTCTGTCAATTGACTTTTTGAAAATTGATAATTTTCAAAAGGTTTCTTACTTTTCCTCCTTGATAAAGATAGAAGATGTCTATCGAAACGTCGGAAAACATTACATCCACAATAGATGATGGTAATAGCCCAAACAATCGTTTTTTTTAATCTTGGAAACTTTTTTGACAGGCGTTTTCAAGGGTGACCTTCAGCTCCATCCTCAAATTTTCTTCCATGGAGACACATCTGGTTCCCCTCTTCTAAAATTTCAGTCTGGAGAAAAGAAAAAAGTCACACGTAGCTAGATCAGGCGAATAAAGTGGTTAATTGATGGTATTTATCTAGTGATAAATTTTGGATCGGGCCGAGCCATGCAGACCCATTCGGCTCCACCGTACTCACACAGTATAGGGACCAAGCAGTACTCGCACTCAGTGGATTTTGAACTGAAATCGCTTACACCAAAGGGAACTCGCGCATTCCTCCCTGCGCATCTAATCTTATCCACCGCGAATTTAAAAAAATTGATTAGAAAAGGTTATTTGCGTTATCTGAAAACTTATATATTTTGATTAAGGCTGGTAATAAGTTTTAACAGTGATATTTAGAGTGTATGGATCATTGTTTAGTAATTAGTGATGAAATTTACTCAATAGTTTACTCAGGAATAGCCTCTGAAACTTTTTGAAATGTGTTAAGAATCATAGGTACCTTAGGTCAGTACCTATGTGAAATGACTCATTGAAATTTTTCCAAATGAAGATTGAGTTGAAGAGTAGGTATTATATGGAAAAATAAGTAGTTGGTGGTTGAAAGCATCGAATGTGTTTAATATAAAATCCTCAATACTAAAATTTCACTGAAACATTAATCTTCGAGTCAATGAAAAATACCTTTCTAAATTGAATTGTTTCGAACAATTTTTTTCAATGAATTCTCTGATGATTTAGTTTGAACTGATACTATTTTTTACTATATTCAATTTATGAAAAGAGGAATTTGATTATGGAATTCTAGAATTAGTGGCAAGTTTTAGCGAGGGACCTGTACTGATCTTGAGTGAAAAGCGAGGAAAGGAGGGGAGAGGTTTAGATCGTTTCCATTCGAAGATTTAGCGTGAAAAACTCTTTCCTGTGGGAGGGGTTAATTACCCCCAGTAAACACCCCACCCCCTCGTAAATACTTCCCTGTGCTACATATGCTGAGTGTTCCCTAGAAAGGGTTCCCTCATTATAGAGGGAAAAAATAAAGAACCTATTGAATTATTGTTATATATATATATATATTATATTATTGTTATTTCTATTTATAAAATTGAAAATCATATAGATACACACTCAAATATTTATCTAAAATAGTTTCACTCTTCTGTATACGCATGTAGTCGGCGTAAACCTCCTGAAATTCCATTGGTCCGTAATATCTCAACCAATCGTAAAGAAATGACGACAGTAGGCGTAAACTTCCTGAAATTTTATTGGTCCCTGATATCTCAACTAATCGTGAAGAAATGACGACAGTAGGCGTAAACCTCCTGAATTCCATTGGTTCCTGATATCTGAACTACCTTCAACAAGCTCAGAATATAATGAAACATACATTATAAAATTAAAATATTACAGAATATATCAAGAATGGATTGGCTTAAAATCCATGAATTAACTATTTTGTATCGTCATTCATTCTATTGTAAAAAAAATTATGTTTTTTCTTGACTCAATCTGTAAAATGAAATGGATATGAGCCGTTGGATTTTCTACAGTGTGGCAACTACTTATGGAATCAGATTCTTTATATAGGGTGAGTCTTCGACCAATGCGTTAATTTTAATCACAGATTCTTGATGTCAAACGAAACATTGTCTTCCTATAATATTTGTCCAAATTTAACCACGTTCAAAAGGTCCGTATCTTGTACTTCCTAGAATCCTAGAATAGTCTCTTTTGCAGATAAACTCATGCATCATCTTTTTTCCTAAATTGCACCATTTTTCAGATATTTTAAGTTGAAAGGAATTAAATCGATATAATCATCTGATGGAACATGAGTGAGTGAATTATTTCTTAGGGCGAAAATAATGTTTTTGAATAATTCAGATTCAATAGAGGATACTGTAGAAGGTAATTTTCGTTCAAACTAAACTGGACTACAGAGGGGTATTTGCCTAACGTGAAAACTTAAAATGCTTATAACTTTTTGAAACTGGTGAATATGGAAAAACGGTATGGGTAAAAAGTGTTTCTTTTGATCTCAAGAACCTATGGTTAAAATTAACGCAGTGGTCAAATACTCACCCTGTATATCACCTTCAATTTGAAAATATATGTTAACAAAGTAGCTGAAAATATATTTTTCATCTATTTTAACGAATTGATCATATTTTAATTGATGAAGAACTAAAAGACGATGATTGTTTTTCAATTTTTCATCATCTATTTTTGATGTTTTTATAACCAACCCAAAAATTATTTTCTGTTTTGAATAAAAATAACATTTTTTCAATTTTAACTAAATAAGAAGACTTAATTTCTAGTGTAAGAATTGGAGCTCGAACTAGCTTCAACAAGCTCATAATATAAATGAAACATACATTATAAAATTAAAATCTTTCATTCGGTGACAAGTTTCATCAGGTATCATTGTTTCAGAGTTAATGAGCCGTGACAGAGTTCACGAACTGAAAACCTCTTTGAAGTAATTAAATTTTCAAAAAATAATTTTCTCGGAAATTTCTACACGCCTGTTAGGAACATACGAAGACCTTGCCAAAAACGTACCCCATGATCAACTCTACCTATTCAAAAAATTTAGAGGGTTGATGGGGATGCACAGGGTGCAACAAAAATCCTTCAAAAATGCATAAAAATTGGGTTAAAGTGAAACAAAAATTGAACTATTTCAATATTTTGTTACCGAATATTTTTCGACTGGAAAAATGAATTTGTTTCATAATTTTGACTCGTACTGTATAATTTACTAAATCATGAGTGTAATTAGACAAAAAGTCATATTTTCATCACTGACGCTTAAAAAAATTATAACGGATCTATTCAAGTATTCCAAATAGGAAATAAGTTCCGATTATAAGATATTATTCGAATGCCCATAGAGGTCAGTTGCTTATAGACTAACAAAAGACCAATATAACAGGAATTGAGTAACACAATAGTGAATTCAAAGGATAATTCAGTTCATATGGAAGAAACAAAAGGAAACGAATAACAATACACACTCTCGGAAGCATTTTATGGTATTTTTTAGATGTTTGAGTACCAATTTGATACGAATTCATACTAAGGATGTTGCAGAGAAAATTGAAAAATTTTCCAACATTCTCTACTTTTTCAATAGCTAGTTTCCTTGAAAACGTTGGTAGGAATATCAATAACAGATGGTGGATACAGCCCGAAAGATGATTCAACTCATTTTTCTAATTTTTTTTAAATTCTAGTTTCCTGATGTGATAATTATTTTTGCATGAAAAGGTATCAAGCCTTATCATGTAAATAACAGCAAATGACGACTGTATTCTGTGAGTTCCACTAACAAAAACCTGAAACTATCTGTCATTCAAAATTCTATCATCACGGTCTTGATGTTGAATGAGACATGGTTGATTATCAATATTATTAATGGGAATATCACCGATAACAATGAATAATCAGCACTGACGTACTTCAAACTGAAAGATATCTGGTGAATTTTTCATCTCATACGAGGGTTCCTTTTATATTTCGGGATTGGACAACCCTAGTGTTGTAACACAGTATAGGTACCAAGCAGTAGTCGTACTCCGTGGATTTTGAACTAAAATCGCTTACACTCGGGGAACTCGCGCATTCCTCCCTGCGCATCTAATCTTATCGACCGCGAATTTAAAAATTCATTAGAAAAGTTTATTTGCGTTATCTGAAAACTTAAATATTTTGATTTAAGCTGGTAATGAATTTTACACTGATATTTAGAGTGTATGGACCATTGTTTAGTCTATATTCATTAAAAAATTATGACTCCGCTCATAAGGTAACCGTAAATGTAATCACATTTTCTCATTAACAGAACGCATTCAATAAAAGATATATTGTTTTATTGTGGTTTTAATATCACAAGAAACAGTAATTAGTGATGAAATTTACTCAATAGTTTACTCAGGAACAGCCTCTGAAACTTTTTGAAATGTGTTTAAAATCATAGGTACCTTAGGTTTGAAAGTGAAATGACTCATTAAAATTTTTCTAAACGAAGATTGAGTTGAAGAGTAGGTATTATATGGAAAAATAAGTAGTTGGTGGTTGAAAGCATCGAATGTGTTTAATATAAAATCCTCAATATTTAAATTTCACTAAAACATTAAACTTCGAGTCCATGAAAAATAACTTTCTTTTTATATTGAATTGTTTCGAACAATTTTCTTCAATGAATTCTCTGATGATTTAGTTTGAACTGATACTATTTTTTACTATATTCAATTTATGAAAAGAGGAATTTGATTATGGAATTCTAGGATTAGTGGCAAGTTTTAGCGAGGGACCTGAACTGATCTTGAGTGAAGAGCGGGGAAAGGGGGGGAGGTTTAGATCGTTTCCATTCGAAGATTTAGTGTGAAAAACTCTTTCCTTGGGGGGGTTAATTACCCCCAGTACACCCCCCGTAAATACTCCCCTGCGCTAAATATGCTGAGTGTTCTCTAGAAAGGGTTCCCTCGGTTTCTTTCGACCAGAAAGAAACCGAAAAATAAATAAATAAATAAAAAAATAAATAAATAAAGTAAATAAGTAAATAATAATAATAATAAGTAATAATAATATAATATAATATAATAATAATAATATAATATAATAAATAATATAATAAATATAATATAATAATAAGTAAATAAGTAAATACTCCCCTGCGCTAAATATGCTGAGTGTTCTCTAGAAAGGGTTCCCTCATTATGGTGGGAGAAAAATAAAAAACCTATTGAATTATTGTTATATATATATATTATATATTTTTTTTATTTAAATCAGCATTCTGGGTTATTCTCTGGAAAAACCGGGTCTGAAGGACCAAGGTTGTTTCAGGAAGCTAGGTAGTGGTCATGAACATTCGAACAATTCGTGTGGTCCATAGTATAACCTCCCTCTGTGCTTGACTGATGAGTTGCTGGTCCAGTTCGAGATGTCTTACGTTTTCTAGTAGGTGTACCTCTACCAGTCCATTTGAGGAGATAATCAAAGGCAGAATTGAGATTGATCTCAGGTGGTAGATTTCCTTCATTTCGAAAGCCAGGTCATGGTACTTCAGCAACTTCTCAGAGTAGGCTCTGGCAATGTTATCATTGCCATTATATTATTATAGTTTTAATCTTAATAGCCTTTAAATTTTTATATTCAAATATTTTGGTTAAGGGTATGACGACTAATTATGTTCTAGATAGGAGTGTTAGAGTAAACTCTTGATTCTATGCCAAGCTTTCAAGCATTTATTCAGCTCTTCATCAGGGCTTCTGGAATACAAATATGAAGGAAGATCATAATGAACTTTATCTTTAACCTCACATTCAGTAAGTAGAAGAAAACAAAAATGTAATGGTTAAGTTTATTCAGATCTTCCTATATATTTGTATTCCAGAAGTCCTGATGAAGAGCTGAATAAATGCTTGAAAGCTTGGCATATAATCAAGAGTTTACTCTAACACTCCTACCTAGAACATAATTAGTCGTTATACCCTTAACCAAAATATTTTATTATATTATTGTTATTACTATTTATAAAATTGAAAATCATATAGATACACACTCAAATATTTATCTAAAAAAAATTCACTGCAGTAGGCGTAAACCTCCTGAAATTCCATTGGTTCCTGATATCTCTACTAATCGTAAAGAAATGATGACTATACTAAGCCTGCTGTAGGCGTAAATCTGCTAAAATTCCATTGGTTCCTGATATCTCAACTTATCGTAAAGAAATGACGATAGTAGGCGTAAACATCCTGAAATTTTATTGGTTCCTGATATCTCAACTAATCGTAAAGAAATGACGACAGTAGGCGTAAACCTCCTGAAATTCCATTGGTTCCTGATACCTCAATTAATCTCAACTAATTGAGTGAAGCACTACTCAAATAACGGAGCTTTTAATAAACAACATTTTCCACAATACTATATGTATCACTCACCTGTCGGTGTCTAATGGTATTGAGAAAAAAGAAAGTTTGGGATTATTGAAACTATTGCTTTTGCAGTTGTATACGCTACAGCTGTTAATCATTTTAAAATTAATTTGAAAATAACATGAAATTGAAACAGAATACTTCCTGGAATGAAAATAAATGATTAAATAAATGAGCTTTGCTGGTTCATGGTAGATTTTGACTCAAAGAAATTCCACTGAAATATAGGTTAGGTTGTATTTTTTTCTTCAACTTCTTTGAATTTTAAATAAATCTCAAAAAAATTATATTCAATTATTCAAGATGTCTAAAATAATAATAATGACGTTATACTAGACATCTTAGAATTATTGATGAAAACAATGAACAAGGACCAAAATATGAGGTTAGAATACCTGCGAGATGAGCGAGTCTGACTTGGTGTAAGAAAATCCACGGAGTGCAACTACTGGTTGGTATCTATACTGTGGTTGTAATCTGCCAACTGACAGCTCTATCGTAAAGCTTGACATTTTTGAGGTTAAACGTTAGAACGTTTCGACATATGAGCACTATTTGTGTTGTTTACAGTAACTTAATAGATTTATCTCGCCCAAAAAATGGAATTAAATCGTGAAGATTTTCGTTCTATTATTTTTCACAACTTTCGACGTGGATTAACTTAACAACAGTGCATCGATGAACTTAATTCAATTTGCCAGCTGTCTTCCAAGAAATCAGGAAAACAAACCGCCGAAGACGCAACTGCATTTTTGAGCTCTGAAAACATCGATTTGATGAGTCATCCGACGTATAGTCCTGACTTGGTACAGAATGACTTCTTTATATTCCCGTACCTAAAAAATTAAATGAGAGGTTAACGTTTTTCGACACCTAAAGAAGCGATTGAGATACCTCAATCAGAGTGGCAAAAGTGCTTCGACAATTGGTTCAAAGATGTGTAAAGATGTCAGTAAAGAATATTTTGAAAATCAATAGAGCGATTTTTGATAATTAATATTTGTTTTTGCTTTCTAATCCCGAAATAAAAAACGCAGCCCTCGTACATCCATAACTAGACAGATATTGGTTGAAATAAAATTGAAATTTAAATCAAGTTAGCGTAATAAAATTTTTTTCATCAATGTCTAAAACATCAGCTGATTATTTGGGATTCAAATCTGATTGTAAATGTTTACTTGCCTTGCATATAACAATTCTTGCATTTTTTGTTTTTTCTTTGTTCACCTGAACTGTGTGTTTACGTCCGAACGAAATTAACTAGAGAAGTAAAAATATACAGACATAGATTCTTGACGTCAAAAGAAACATTTTGTTCCTATAACATTTTTTCAAATTTGGCCCCCTTCAGAATATATTGGGTGTTCAAATTTCATAAAAAAATTACATTTTCACCTGTAATATGCAAACGACAATATCAATTGAAATGATCTCTTGTAGAAGCTTTTTGATAACAGTCATGCATATTTTGACATCAATAGATTTATTCCATTTCTTGTGGGATCATCACTACTACTGTACAGATTGGTTAAATTGCATGAAAAACAAATATCACTTGACCTAAAGGTCCTAGAATCATTAGTCCTTTTTGCAGATAAAATCATTCATCTTTTTTCCTAAATTGCACCGTTTCTGAGATATTTGAAGTTGAAAGGAAATAAATCGATATAATCATCTGATGAAACATGAGTGAGTGAATAATTTCACAGAGGGAAAATAATATTTTTAAACAATTCAGATTCAATAGTGGATGCTATGTAAGGTAATTTTCATTATAACTAAACTGGAATACAGTGGGGTATTTCCCTAATGCAAAAACTTAAAATGCTCATAACTTTTTAACGCAGCTGAATATAGAAAAACGGTATGGGAAAAAGGAGTTTCTTCTGATCTCAAGAACCTATGGTTAAAATTAACGCGGTGTTCAAAGACTCACCCTGTATGTGTGACTGAAGATCAGAAAAGTCGACTAAAATTAAAGAAAGAAAATATTCGAAGACATAAATAACCGAAATATTTAGTGTATGACTGAAAAAGTATTTTAACTCAAAAATTGATATCTCGATACAGAAAAAACACAATAACCAACAAACAAATATTAATGTAATAAGTCAAGTGTAGTAAATGATAGAAAAAACTGTAAAAATCATAGAAAAATTTCATTTCGGAATAAATAGGATCAAACTGATTGAAATTAGCTGACAGTAGAATATTTTTTTAGGTGTATTTTTGGCTTCACCTCAGCTTATTCTAGGTTTAGCTAAAGACATTTGGGTTCATGCGATACTCCAAAATATTCAAATCAATTATTTACAATAGAGCATCACTCACTTTATTTCCAAGAAAAATACGTCTTTTTATATCACAACCACCTAAATGAATCATGCTGTATATTGGTACCAACTTCATAAACAATCAGCACCAGCTCGACCATTATAGGGTAGAATTTCATAGCGTCCAAAAAGGGTTTAACTTGTTGATGGGCAACGATAAATAACTTGATTGATTTTTCTTGGAATTGCTTTTGTGCTCAAGATCAAATAACAGTGACAAATTACATTTGGAATTGGTTGGGATGGTCATTCAATACAGAAGGATTCAGTAGCTTAATGCCCTTTTGATTTATCAAATATTCAGAAAAAGCAATTAACGAAAGAGATTAGTATGCTAGAGTTTATTTGAAACAATTAATTTTGACAAAAATTATTAAAAGTTTTGAGAGGATTCATCAGACGATCAGAACATTTCTGGGGAAGTTACTTGTTCTGTTAATTTTTTTTTTCGTTTATACACTTCTTAATTTCTTCACGCTTGTTCAAGTTCCATTCATAAATGTTATGTTTGTACTTCAAGCTAATAAAAGAGTTTTTGAAATATTTCAAATGGTTTGTATTTTATTTAGATTAAAAGTTGTCAAATGTCTATTGGAAAACCCTTTACAAACCTGGCTAGGAAGAGACATCGATCCAGAACAGAGGGGTTGGGAGTTAAAAAACAATATACAACAGCCAATAACAAATTTATTACCACCCGCACCCGATGATCTCCTGAACACAATCTTTTGTAATTGCACAAAAGTTTGTGGTGGGAAATGTGGATGTAAAAAATTGGGTTGTGGTGTTCAAAAGCTTGTGGACATTGCCGTGGCCAGTCATGCTTAAACGCAGAGTCGACAAATGATGAAAATGTTGAAGATCTAGATTTTAATCAGGAAGTAGTTCTTGTCGACGTTTTGTCAATATCTAAGAACGATAGTGACACTGAAACTATTGACAATGAATAAAAAAATATTACACCAGATAATTGATTTCTTTTTGTATTTTTCAAAATTGTTATATAAAATTATTAACTCTTGAATGAAAGAAACCTTATGCTACATATTGTGAATTATTAAACTTTGAAAAAACAAATGCCGAGTGCTTCGTCATAATGTAGCCTCTTTCTCAGAGTTTTATTCCGAAAACCGTTAATTTTACATGAAAACTATATGAAACATTTTTATAGATAATTTTATGAGGAACAATTTTTATAATAGGTTGCGAAATATTTGCGAAAAACTGATTTTCCTAACCTCTGTAACTTTTTCATCCGGCACGATATCGATGTCGATTTTTTACATTTTCATTATATCGCGGAAATAAAGGTGTATGCAAAAATTCAGCCCACTAGGAATTTTTCCTCAAATGAAACCTAAAATAACTGGATTGAAAAGAGTTTTGAACAAGTGCAGATAAGTTCCTGGCCTCACGTCAGTGCTTTTTTGAATATTTTTCATATATCGATTCCGTTCTTTATCTTTGTGAACATAGATTCAAATCAATAGTGCTTCATTTTGCATCAAGTACCTATATCTGGTTGTAGAGATTCTCTCTGAAAATTCACGATTGGCCACAAGGGACCAAATATGATATCGGATATACAGAAAACAAACTTGTGCTAAGCAGCAAGTGACACGACCAATGTTAAATCATACAATTCTCGAAAAGATCCCTTGGGTATTGGTCCTAATGTTATAAATGGAGCCAAAGCAATCCATTCAAGTATTATCAGTTAATTGAACCGAGTTGTTGGCTCAGATTCTACCATGTGCTGTTGTTGGTGCACTGAATGAGCTAAGCTTAGTGATTTTTTAATCTTCGATCCACGTAAGTTTTATTTTGATTTTTTTCTTAATAAATAATTGATGATACTTCTATAAATTTACCTCTACAAACAAATTTTTCGTTTCATGCATTAACAGTGAAATAAAATGATTCGAACATACTTATAGGGTGATTCACCAGTTTTTCAAAAATAATTTTATAAATGTAGCCTGTTGCGTTTTACTGTAAAAATAATAGATTCTAGTCACATCACTCAGTTCAGGTGTGCCGTTAACGTCTTCCCTATTTTTTAAATATCTAATTGAGTATAATTCTTTCTGACATACCCAGTTTTGAAATAATTTCTGCTAAAGAAATTTCCATAAATCGAACAAGACCTGCCTATGGCAGGTGATTTTTTTTCAGTTGATAAATACACATAACTTTCAGTAATAGTTTTCATTGCTATCGATCGAGGAACCGCACTATTTCAGGACCCTGTATAGTGTAAGACGGTATTAAAGCTGAACAAATTTAATTGATGCTGAAAACACAATTTCAATACAAAGAATCCCTTTTCCAGAAAAATTGGTCCGAAATAAATCAATGCATTTGTAACGTGGAAAATTTTTGAATTTAGTATTGGATGCTGTTTCTTTTAATCTCTCCTCCCACAACTTCCTGTAGGAAGCAATGCAAAACCGTTCTCCCTAATTTGTAGTAGATTTATCTTGAATATTCATTTTGTATCACTCATGCCATTGACATTGGAATTCAATGAATTATAAGAGATGATTGTGGTTTAATCTCTTGCCCCTAGACTATATTTTTATCCTTACGAAATGCATTGAACGGGAATTCTTGCATTTAGTGTGGTGCATATTCAGTTTGTGAAAAGATCTAAAGATTAACTAGGGATAACAGCGAAATTCGGGATTATGTTGTATCAATGTGATTTAGAAGTGTCATAATACTAAAGGAAGTGTTGAAACTTTTATTATTGGCCACTCTTCTCTGACGTAAGCAATCAACCAATTAGAAAAAAAATATTATATGAGGTATTCATTATTCTCTTGGATATGAAAGCTCAATTTTCCCAATATCCAATGTAGAAACCACAAATGGACTAAATTTATATTGATCCTTATTTCAGAAATTCAAAAAAATGTACAAACACATCAACTTTTGAATTCGGTTGGGCATTATTTAAAAATAAATACAAATGTAAGGGGTGATTTGCGTCTTCCTTGAATGGGACAAATGGAACAAATTCATTTTGTTAGAAGAAAATAATCCTGAAACCGGTCAATTTTTGGTTCACTTTTACCATATTTTTAATATGGTAAGAAATGCAGAAATTTTCAAGAATTTTATTTGTCCAATAATCTGCTAGTTCAAAGAGGGTTTCAGTATGTGAACTTTGTCAAGGCTCATTACGAGGGGTATTTGTGTTCCGAAAACTATTGATCTGTGCGCCAACTGATAAAATGTGACCTATCGTGAGACAACCTTAGGCATTAGTGGGACCAGCCTACATTCAATATTGTATGAACATTTGACCGTCAAAAGAATTTGTTGACGTTGGATCCCATGCAATTTGTCGAACGCTCAAAAAAACACTCGTGTCAATTGGTCGAAAGAAATGCTCCATGAATACGATCGCGGTGCTTCGAAGCACGTCTATGACATCGAGACAGGTGATGTATCGTGGATTTACGCGTATGAGCTCGAAACTAAAGAGCATAGTCGATTGAATGGGTGTTTCAAGATGAGCCAAATCCAACAAAAGTTTTTCGCGCACTTCCAAGTAAATGGTCTCCTATTTTTTCGGAAAAACTGGACATGTCGTAATCGTACCACTAGAACAACGCAGAACAATCAATTCTGCACGCAAAGAATATCCAAAGACTTTGGCTAAAAAGTTCCAATGATACACTTTGACATTTCAAAAAATTTAGAGGGTTAATGGAGACGACACAGGGTGCAACAAAAATTCATAAAAATTTGGTGAAAGTGAAACAAAAATCGACTTGTTTCAGGATTTTCAGCTTTCTTTATGGAGTCGATGGAGTCAAATCTAGTTCCCCAGAGCGGTAATTTCAGTCCAGAAAAAAATCACACGAAACTAGATCAGGCGAATCAGGTGGCCTTCGTCGAGTGTTTGATCTTAAAATCGATTATAATCGTGGCTCGAGTAGATGGTGCTTTATAGTCATGCAAAATCTACGAATTCTTTTGCCACGTTTACAGCCAATTGTTTTCATGAAAGATTTTAAAATGGTTGATTAGAAGTTCTCCTCGACCGTTTGACCTTGCAGAAGGAATTCATGATAAACCCCATCACGAATATCAAGAAAAACAATTATCACATTTCAGATGATCATAACTCCTGAAACATTAGACGAATTTAGTACAATAACGTAGATGACCGAGATATTTGGACAGTTAACCTATTCTGAAAATATGAAAATTTCAACTCATCTCTTTCGAAAGATCAAATGTGCACTGCAGGACGGACATATTTAAGTTTGACCCCGTGTTCTTCATGAGTAAGCCAAACCCAATATTTGAGACCATTTTCGGCTTGATATTCGAAAATTACAGATATTTGAGCAAAACGATAGCACGTTGTTTTACTAGAACAAAAACAGCAATATCTCTACAGTAATTCTTTCCAAAACTTCATCTTGTATAATTCATAACAGACCATTCATGACAGTTTGTTGAAATCGATTCATTAAAGGAATTTCAAAAATTCACGAATATATAGGGAGCCCCATAAAAAAAGAGCAGACTGGTGAAATTCACCCTATAAATTTGAATTGGGTAAATAACGAACAACTGAATTCAAAATTTGATGTGTCTCGGCAATTTCTAAAAATAAAAAAAAAAATGAAGTGAAAAATTTCATTCCATAAGTGAAACTTTATTTCTCATCCCTATTGATTGGAATGATTTGCCGAAGCATATCGAAATAATTTTTAATATAATTAATTTAACTTATATTTGAGGCTTGATTGAATGAGCAACTATTTAGGAGGGGGCATTGCAACCCCTCAAAATTGAAGAGGGTAGAGGGAAGGATGTAGAAGGCTTTGGAAAATGTATAAAAACATCATTTTGAATAAATATCCACTATAAATTTTTTACCTCAAATCTTGAAAAGTTTAGATAGGTATTTTTACAATATATAAGCCCAATTTCAGCTCCGTCAGTCTTGAAGAATTTGTCGAACTCACCATTCCATCTTTTGTAGGTCGAGATGTTGCCTGGAGAACTCAAAGAGATGAACTATGAAAATGTGGATCTACCATCCTTGCCGAACGATTTGAGCGAATTCATTGTATTGGAAAACTCCAGCAGCCTGAGGCCACAACCTGATGAAGTGAGAGGAAATACTTTTTCCTTAGATAACTTCATCGAAATTATAAATACCCAGAACGACGCTTTCCTACCTGATTTTCAAGAAATTTCGGACAACAGAAACGATATTACATTCACAACAACTTCCTCAGATTGTAACAATAATTCTAACATTTATCATGGGAGCTTATCAGTTCTTGGAGTTGATTTAAACTTGTATAATGATTGCCAAGATACGATTTCAGAAGCTGCACTCAGTCCTGACTTGGAGAATCTGATAAACCAGACTGTTATTGATCTAGGCCTCAAAGATTTCAGCTCAAGAGTTGAGAATTTGTTCGAGGATAGCAGTTTGGATCTTTTGGAGGGTGACCTTGATTCTGACAGTTTTCTGGCTCCTCCTGTACAGACTGATATTACTAATTCGCTGTTCGAGATGTTTCCTCATATAAAAGATGAAAAGAATAGAAGGAGACGATCTCTTCTCTATGAAAGCTGTTACAGAAACGATATTTTGAACTTGAAAAATAAGACTGAGGAAGATAAGCCACTCTCTAAAAAGAACACGACGCTTCTCAGTAATAATTATACTCAAATCAATTCCGAAGACGCAAATTGTTTTCCCTGTCCAATAAGCAATTGCAATAAGTTTTACAATAAGTTATCTCATCTAAAGGCACATTTGAGGAGACACTCAGGTGAAAAACCTTTCGCTTGTAACTGGATGAACTGCAAATGGAGGTTTTCGAGATCTGACGAGCTTGCAAGGCACAAAAGGTCACACTCTGGCGTTAAACCTTACAAATGCGATCTCTGTGAAAAGGCGTTCGCAAGGTCCGATCATTTAGCGAAACACCGAAAAGTTCACAAGAAGAAAATGGCCTTATATGGGACACACAATATCAAGAGGAAAGTCAAGTACAGTTGAAAACCTGTTGCAAATTTGAAAATTGGACCAAGTTGAAATTGAGTTTTTCGATTTCTTGAATAATTGCTAGATCGAATGTTGTCGGAAATGTTGAATTCTTCATTAAATCTATAATTAAAAAGAGAATTTCATTCAACTGTGTCAATCTATGCACTGAGAATCCTAAAAGAAAATTCTTGTATCAAAATGCGAATGTAGGCTTTCTTAGATAAGATGAACTTCCGCATCTTCTCAAGATGAGAAGATACTAAAAAAATAAAAATATCTAATTTTTTTTGTACTGGGTTTTGAGATTAACAATCTACTTTCAAAAGTATTGAGTATATATACATTCTTTTGAGCTTTTGGTTTACAAAACAAATGTTAGCTGGGGTTGATGACAGGGTGACATACAATTCGTTATATGGCATGAAAGCCTAGGGAAAAAACCCCATTTAAAAAAACCTTGGCTCCCCGCATAATTATTGTTGTGTACAAAATAAGCTTTAATATATTTGAACGACTTCTTTCTTCAAGAGTGGTCTTCTATTAATGTACAGAGGCTTCTTCAAGTTGCACATATCGAATCTGAAAATAAAAAGACAAAAGCAGAAAAAAGAACTGAGTACAAGATAAACGTATCAAATTTGTTTGAAATTTATAACCCATTCCAAGAAATAATCGGAATTATCGTGAATAGCCCTAAAACCATTTTGAAATTTATATATTGGACCATCTGAATAGCATGCTATTGGTACGACCACGACCTGTTCTCAAACGAATTGTCCAAATTTTTCTAGGAGATCCAAACCCTGAATTTTTTCAGAAAGATCAGAAATGAGATTTTTATTGGACGTTTCATAAGAGTTCCACTCAGTCTTCCATAATATTTATCACTAATGTTCATATTGAAGAACGTATTATACCAGAATAGTTTACGTAACTTCAATCTTGGAATTCTATTTTGTGGAATGCATGGAATTATTGGAAATAAATTAGGAAAAGAATGATATTTGCTCCAAGAATTCAGAGTTTCCATTTTAAAATCACGTAAACCCTTATGGTATAATTCGTTCATCACCATAAACATAAGCGATAAATGGCAAATTGAAATCTTACAATATGTTAAAAAAATATCTCATTTCTGACCCTTCAGAAAAAATACTGTTTCAATACTCCTAGAAAAATTTGGGATGTGATATATCGTTTGAGAAGCATGGTCGTACGAATAGTATACGCTTTTAAGATTAAACTCAGTTCCAAGCGTATGTTGTGGATCAATCATTGTCCCATATACAGGGTGTTCGGCACATGGACCGTCAAATTTTTTTGGAGCGTTGGTAGGGTCATTTGCTACCTTTTCAGTCTTGGAACCTGGGTCCTTAGTATTACGGTTACGGAGGTATGATTTTTTTATTAGGTTTTTCTAAATTACCCAAAATGTACCCTTCGAAGCCCCATAACTTTTTTTGCGTGAGCTTTTACATGCATTTTTTTATTGTATTAAGTCTACATGAGTGTGTGTTTAAAAAAACCGTATTTATTCTTACAGATAACACCACAAAATTAACACGTGGGCCTTTTATTAAAAAAAAAATTATGAAAGTATGAAAACATCTCCACTCCTATTGAAATTTAAAAAAAAGTTACAGCTATTACAAACTTTTTTTATTTTAAAACGTTCTTTAGTTTAGTGCGGTTCTAAAAGTATGCTATTCACGTAAGTCAATAAAAAAAATAATACTGCAAATAAGGTTTTAGTCAGATGAGTGAAGAAAGTCGCACCTAAATAAAAGTACGGATTTCGACACAACACAGCGAGCAAGGAAATTTTACCTGCCCGTTTTAGACGCGGGTAAATTATTATTACTATTTCTGTCCTTAGGTTGGATTGGGTTAGTCGCCGCTGACTTGACCCTACCGTCATTCGAGATTTAACTGTCTCTACTGTTGGAAGTGTCTGTGCCGCGTTGTTCAGTTTTTTAAATTTGTATTTATTTGTTTTTGTTACTTTTATCGACTTTTTGCTACTGTTGTTTTAATTTTGGTTGTTGATATGCCTAATTTCACCAACGCTGAGTATGCTGATATGGTGATGGCATATGGCCAAATTTCCTTGCTCGCTGTGTTGTGTCGAAATCCGTACTTTTATTTAGGTGCAACTTTCTTCACTCTTCTGACTAAAACCTTATTTGCAGTATTATTTTTTTTATTGACTTACGTAAATAGCATACTTTTAGAACCGCGATAAACCAAAGAACGTTTTAAAATAAAACTAAGTTTGTAATAGCTGTAACTTTTTTTTAAATTTCAATAGGAGTGGAGATGTTTTCATACTTTCATATTTTTTTTTTTTAATAAAAGGCCCACGTGTTAATTTTGTGGTGTTATCTGTAACAATAAATAATACTCCTAGAAAAATTTGGAATGTGATATATCGTTTGAGAAGCATGGTCGTACGAATAGTATACGCTTTAAGATTAAACTCGGTTCCAAGCGTATGTTGTGGATCAATCATTGTCCCATATACAGGGTGTTCGGCACATGGACTGTCAAATTTTTTGGGGCGTTGGTAGGGTCATTTGCTACCTTTTCAGTCTTGGAACCTGGGTTAATATTACGGTTACGGAGGTATGATTTTTTTATTAGGTTTTTCTAAATTACCCAAAATGTACCTTCGAAGCCCCATAACTTTTTTTTGCGTGAACTTTTACATGCATTTTTTATTGTATTAAGTCTACATGAGTGTGTGTTTAAAAAAAAACGTATTTATTGTTACAGATAACACCACAAAATTAACACGTGGGCCTTTTATTAAAAAAAAAAATTATGAAAGTATGAAAACATCTCCACTCCTATTGAAATTTAAAAAAAGTTACAGCTATTACATACTTAGTTTTATTTAACTTTAGAACCGCGATAAACCAAAGAACGTTTTAAAATTTAGTTTTTAAACACACACTTTCTCATGTAGACCTAATAAACACACATGTAGATACGAAAAATGCATGTAAAAGCTCACGCAAAAAATGTTATGGGGCTTCGAAGGGTACATTTTGGGTAATTTAGAAAAACCTAATAAAAAAATCATACCTCCGTAACCGTAATACTAAGGACCCAGGTTCCAAGACTGAAAAGGTAGCAAAAGACCCTACCAACGCCCCAAAAAAATTTGACGATCCATGTGCCGAGCACCCTGTATAAATTTCATGATGGTTTAAGGACTATTCATGATGTTTCCGATTATTTCAGAAAATGGGCAATAAATTTGATACATGCACTTCTTTTTTCTGCTTTGGTCTTTTCATTTTCAGATTCGATGTGGGTAACTTGGTGAACCTTAAGTGTTATTAATCACTCTGCAAGAACGATGATTTAATATTTAAGATTATTTTTGTAAACATCACAACACTTATGCGGAAAGCCAAAGTTTTTTATTTTCACTGGGATTTCTTTCCTAGGTTTTTATGTCATACATTAAATTGTATGGCACCCCCTCACTAACCCAAGCTAACACTACTTGCTAACAAGAATTGTATGCCTGAAGTAAAAAAACTTATACAGTAGAAGTCTGATAATCCGGCACGTTCGGGACCAGCTCGGTGCCGGACTATCGAAAATTCCGGACTATCGGGTAGTCCGAAAATTTCCTTCGATCAGGTGCTAATTATAGGTTAATAAATAAAGTACGAATACACTATGCTAATACATATAACTAAATTTATTTTAATTTACATATAATATAAATGTATACATATAACATAATGTATATGTATATACACGTAATGTAACATCGCCACAATAGCCCTGTTTCGACAGCATTGCAAATCTGTTCAGGTGTTGAATCATTATCAGCCACGATTTTCTCAAACACGTCTTTGTAGTTTTCAGCAGAGTTTTGGTTTGCTGAAAGTGTTTCTGCAGTTACATCAAGTCTTCTAATTTCATGCCGAAATATAAAGTTCTGAGCCAACCATCAGAAAAATTACATTCACTTTTCGCAAGTCCTAAATCTTGGCCGAATTTCTTTGCCTTTTCAACAATCATCCCGGCTTCCCTTCAGAATGTACTGCACTAAACCTCGTGAACAATACACTATCTAGCTGTTCCAGTTTTGGCTTTTTCAATGTTTGTCCAGAAGCCAATTTTTCAGTTGTTAATGAGTGAGAAGCAAACTTACTTAGTTCATCTTTTTGTTTTTTGATATCATAAATAGCCAATATTCAAGCCAATATTCGAGCCAATATTAAACTCATTCATCAAAATATTTCTATTCTAGCCGTTTGATGATTTCTAGTTTCTGATTGAGAGTCATTGTTACGTGTTTTCGTTTCTCTCCTTTTGAACTCGAAGGCTAAGGTTTTGAAAACATGGTCACTATATAGTTAGAACGAAAATCACTTTGTATAAACAGTTTCAAAAGCTACGTTTACTGCGATGCACTGAAGGACACAAAACCACAGTATAGGGACTAATGGTTCATGGTCCCTATACTGTGACAAAACACCAAGCACAAAAAAAACTTCGGAATAGCTCTCGAGCGTTTTTATTTGCTTTAAAGATACTTTTGGAGAAAAACAATATTTGTAAAATTTTCCGGAGCGATGCCGGACTATCAGGCATTCCGGACTATTGGATGCCGGACTAATGGACTTCTACTGTATATATATACAGGGTGAGTCTTTGACTACTGCGTTAATTTTAACCATTGGTTCTTGAGATAAAAAAAACACTTTTTTCCCATACCGTTTTTCCATATTCAGCTGAGTGAAAAAGTTATAAGCATTTTAATTTTTCACACTGGGCAAATACCCCTCTGTAGTCCAGTCCACTATTGAATCTGAATTGTTTGAAAACATTATTCTCCTTCTAAGAAAGGATTCACTCACTCATGTTTCATAATATGATTATATCGATTTAATTCCTTTCAACTTTAAATATCTCGAAAATTGTGCAATTTAGGAAAATATGACGAATGATTTTATCTGCAAAAAAGACTAATGATTCTAGGACCTTTAGTTCTAGTGATATTTGTTTTTCATGCAATTTAACCAATCTGTACAGTAGCAGTGAGAAACCTACAAGACATGGAATCAATCTATTGATGCCAAAATGTGCATGACTGTTATCAAAAAGTTTCTACATGAGATCATTTCAATTGATATTATCTTTCGAATATTACAGGTGAAAATGCAATTTTCTCATGAAATTTCAACACCCAATATCTTCTGAACGGGGCCAAATTTGAGAAATGTTATAGGAACAAAATGTTTCTTTTGACGTCAAGAATCTATGGTTAAATTTAACGCAGTGGTCAAAGACTCACCCTGTATAAACATGAAATTGAAGTATGAATTCCCAAGTTTAATCTTTTTGTCGTAACTGTGAGATTTACCCTCCTTGTTACGTCCATGCTATCATTACACCGTGTACACCGTTTAAACACCTTACGATGCGCGTTCTGTGCGCATGTCCACCTTAGTGTATCTCACTCGGATACAGGTTTGAGACAGGTAAAATAGGTATTATCCACTATCTATCAGTTTTGGTTCAGTTCAACCAACTCGACTTAGTTTACAATACAGTTGTGTTTTCTAAATATTCGCCCGACGCGTTTTAATTGGTGTTTCCGATATTTTTTGTGCAAGAATTTCGCACCTCAGAGACTTTGCAGTGTAAATGTTCAGAGAGGAATTTGTTAAGGAAAAAAGGTGAGTCGAATTGGAGTTTTTTTAGTTGGAATTATAGGCCGGTTTCAATCGATATTGCTTAACTACATACCAAATGGTGATGGCCACGGTGGCTATATGAAAAGATTCTTATGTTCCATCGAGGAATGGAATCTGAGTTACTTTCTCGTTCATGAATCAATCTAACTCCATTGAAGGTAATGTGGAATGTTTATTTTCTTTTTGTAATATATGGGGGACAACAAAAAATTACAGGGAAACATTAAAACCATTTTACTAATGGATAGGCTTCATGCCGTAATGATATCTGTTAGTAGAGCTCATATAAAAATTTGTTGACAGTATTGTTTTCATTAGAAAGAGTGTCGCAGTTTGAGAGGCCTATTACTCAGACTTAAAACGTATGAAAACAAAAGGAGGAAGACTAAACTGTCTGCAATGTTGAATTCCTCACATTCCAACACATGGAGTAAGGTGTGGCTAGCCACGCATTATCATTAGCAAACTCTGAATTCATAATTAACAATAAATATATATGGACTGAAAAATAATCATCACAATGTAATGAATCTTTTGGAATATTGATCATTGCTCAACATGAAGAAGGTTGTTATATTAGTCATCTATTTTTCATTTACATTCATTCCTTTCCTATTTGTCATCGAAAAGATTTCATTCTAATTTTATTTAAAACATTTTCTGGAATTAAACGAATCGTAAGGCGATAATTCGTCCATACAATAAATGATAACTATGGCATTCAAGATAAATTTAATGTCGTTAATTCATTTGTGATCCTTTTCTCTTATGATTAGAAGATAAAAGATAAACCATGGAATTTCACCTGTATGTGTGTACGCTATAGTTCAGGTAATGAATTGAACAATAATAATTCGAAGTATACCATCTTATTTATAATTTTCGATAATATTCCACACAGAATCAGAATTTAAACATTTTTCTTTTTAATATCCACCGAAAATACCTTTTTCTACATCGTTTTGCCTAAATGTCTGAATAAAGAGCCGAAAATGGTCTCAATCAATTGGGTTCGAATTCCTGATGAAGAATACAGGGTCAAACTTGAGAGTGTAGCATCCAAAGGAGATGAACTAGAGTTTGCATAATTTGAGAATAGGTTAACTGTCCAAATATCTCGATCAAGTTCGTTGGCCAAATCCGTCAAATGGTTTAAGAGTTATGAGCATCTGAAATTTGGTTTCCTTCATAACTACTAGAATATCCATCGGATCAAGTCGTAACTTGGAAGATACTTGAACTAGGTTGAAATAAATTGGCTTGCAAAAATCGACAAGAAAGTTTTTCAAAATTCGAAATAAAATTTTTTTTAATACTGAAATATCGAACATATTCGAACAAAATTTGTGCATATATTTAAGTTATTGCTATCTTACATACTCTAAAGTTTCATTATCGTAGCTTCCTTCCATCTGAAGATATAATCACTTACATAAGAGAAAAGAGCAATATCAAAAAGTCCGTTAAAAATTTCAATGCTCTCATACATACGTATTCGATTGACTTCGGTCGGATTTCCAGTTGGGGAAAAATTATTACGATGAAATAATATACAGGGTGAGTCTTTGACCACTGCGTTAATTTTAACCATATATTCTTGACGTCAAAATAAACATTTTTTTGCTATAACATTTTACCAAATTAGGCCCCTTTAAAAGATATAGGGTGTTGAAATTTCATTAAAAAATTGCATTTTCACCTATAATATTCAATCGGCAATATTAATAGAAATGATCTTTTGTTGATGGTTTTTGGTAACAGTCAGCATATTTTGGTATTAATAGATTTATTCCATTTCTTGTGGGTTTCTCACTACTACTGTACAGATTGGTTAAATTGCATGAAAAACAAATAACACTTGAACTAAAGGTCCGTATCTTGTACTTTCTAGAATCGTTAGTCTTTTTTGCAGATAAAATCATTAGGAATCATTCCTTAGAGGGAAAATAATGTTTTTAAACAATTCAGATTCAATAGTGGATGCTGTGGAAGGTATTTTTCATTCAAACTAAACTGGACTACAAAGGGGTATTTGCCCTTTGTGAAAACTTAAAATACCTATAACTTTTTAACGCAGCTGAATATGGAAAAACGGTATGGAATAAAAGTGTTTCTTTTAATCTCAATAACTTAAGAAGGACTATTAGAAGTTATTTTTAATTTGAGATATGGGTTTGTTCATTCTTCGTGGCGGTTGTATTTGTATCGCATTGCTCCAGAGTATGAGATGACTGTAAAACAATAGCGCAAAAGCCCGACCCGACGTCAGTGCTTTTCTCAATTTTTATGAATAATACCCCCCTAATATTTAAATCACCCTGAAGCAGAACAATGAAACAAAGTGATTTGAGCCTGAAAACCACAAAAAGTCACGTAGTGTTGGTGTAAGAAACTACCCTTACACCTTTTGAATAGTTAATCCTCCTAAGGGTAAATATCTTGACACTTCATTTTATGGCTGGGATATTGTAATGGGACCCATAAAAGCCTATGAAGATACGGCATTCCAAGAAACTTTTATATTTAAAATTCTGTTCTAGGTCTATGATTTTCGATAAGTGTAAAACATTTGAATGCTTACAATTATATAACCTTTATTTTCTTACATATTTCTCATTTCTCACCATTTATGCATCAGGAATTCTACTAAATATCTAAGAACATATTATGATTCATTAACAAATTTTTATAGTGCTAAATTTGTCTGTGGAATTGATTCAATGATAAAGTTTTTCAGTTCGTTTACCATATGAAGTACACTTTATCGGTGAATAAGTCCCCTGCCTAACTGCCAGATTGACGTTACTAACAAGATATCTATTGAACTTTTTGGAAGGTCCAACTTTCAAACGACTACTGTAAAAAGTACATCATGGGAACTCGCAAACTGAAAATGCAAGGGATAGCTGACAATCTGAAGTAACCAGAAGGTAGTGTTTACACCATTACAGAGGAAGCTTTGTGTATAATTTTTTTTACCAAATGGGTACCTCGTTTGGCAACACCAGAGCAGAAATAACAACGATTAGATGATTCAAAAAGCTGTTAAGAGATGTTTACGAGAAATAAGATGGAGTTTTTTCGTCGGTACATTACAATGGGTGAAATATGGATTCACCACTTCACTGCGGAATCAAAATGACGTGTAAACGGAGAAAACCCTCAAAAATTTATGGCCGGGAAGGTAATGGCCACTGTATCGCGGGAAGCTCATTGAATGTCATTCATGGACTACTTGCAACATAAAAAAACAACCAACAGCGACTACTAAATCGGTTTTATGTACCGTTCGAAGGCAGAAATTGTCCCAAAATTGTGTCATTTGAAGAACAAAACGTGCATTTTCATCAAGACAATGTCAGAAGTCAATAAAAACAGCCGCATAAATGGCTCAGATGAGTAAGTGAAGCAAATTTTGAAGATCTCGATGAATAGTTTCACATCGGTGGTATACAGGGTGAGTCTTTGACCACTGCGTTAATTTTAACCATATTGAGCTGCGTTAAAAAGTAAGAGCATTTTAAGTTTTCATATTGGGCAAATACCCCTCTGGAGTCCAGTTTAGTTTGAATGAAAATGACCTTCCAGAGCATCCACTATCAAATCTAAATTGTTTAAAAACATTATTTTCCCTCTAAGAAATGATTCACTCACGAATGTTTCATGTAATGATTATATCGATTTAATTCCTTTCAACTTCAAATATCTGGGTGCAATTTAGGAAAAAAAAACCCACAAGAGATAGAATAAATCTATTATTGCCAAAATATGCTGTTAACACAAACCTTCTACAAGAGATCATTTCAATTGATATTGTCGTTTGCATATTACTAATGAAAATGAATTTTTTTTATGAAATTCAACATCTTTTGAACTGGACCAAATTTAGAAAAATGCTATAGGAAAAAATGTTTCCTTGAAGTCAAAAATCTATGGTTAAAATTAATCCAGTGATCAAAGACTCACCCTGTATGAAAGCTAGAGAATATCTAAAAGTATATATTGATTAAGAATAATATATTTTGGCCAAATATGTTGTTTTCAAACCTACCCAGGGACTAATTAACCTACGGCCATCCGTCTGCAAATATTTTTCTCTATTTCCTTATCGAATGGTAAAACTATAATTAATTCGATTATCTTATAACAAATTACCGATTCTTTGTTTTAATAGTTTTTATTGTTTATTTATGATTAATTTGCATGTTTCATATACACAATTTCATCAAAGATCAGAGACGAAAATTTATTTTTAATTATTTCAATAACCTGCTAGTTACCTAGTCAAATTTCGATAATGAGATACGACATTCTTCCGTATATCGTTCAAATTTTCGTTACGTAGCCATTTTCGTTATTTGCTTCAGTAATTCAATACCTTTCAAAAAAGAACAAGAATTTCTTTCACCTCAAGTTCTCACCTACTTGAAAGTTTAATTAGTTTTAAATTACTGTGTCTGTTTAAGTTATTCCAACCTCTAGTTGAATAATTTGGAAAAATTAGTCATTAGCACGTTGAGGAGTGACGGAGAAATTATTATCAGTAAACTGATTGTGCAGTTTCTTTAATATAATGTTATTTCTCATTTTGTTCAGAATGAATGTGGTTTTTTCTCCTCGCTGGTTTACATTTTATTCGTGAGTTTTTAACCCCTATTCATTCATATGATTACTTCAACTACCATTAAATTCAAGGAATTTATGAATTATTGCGTTATTATTCGGCAAAAATTGATGAACCCCTCATATAACTTTTTACCCAGCATCCTTATCCCCAGAAGAATTCTCCACTCTGTAGTATAGTGCTCATATTTATCAATTGCTCGAGTGGCATCGATAGTTTCAGTGTTTCTCTCCATCAATTGAAAAGATTTCTAAGGTTTTAATTGTCGAATATTCATAAGTCTGTGAATTATTCTTAGATAATGTTATGTATAATATATTAGTTAGGTCATAGAAAAATTTTTTGCACAATCCAATATTTTGTATGACATATCATGCTGTCAAACTATGAGTGCTGTATTGGGTTCTTATCTGTTTGCACTCCTATTGTTTGAAAACATTATATATATTAATAAATCACCTTTTCAAAATAGGGATAGAAAATTTGTTTTCATTTAATATAAAAGGAAAAATAAAGATGAATGAACTGATGTTCATGAAATTATAGTTTTTGTTACCTTAAAATGTAGTCACAAGGGACTGAATAAAACAACCCCTATAATATTTTGCCTCAGAACTCTCTAAATCGCCCATATTTCCCTAATTAAAAAATTATTCGAAGAAACAGACTCAATCAGCAACTTTCCTATTACTTTGCCTTGTAATATAAAATTGCTCACCGTCCTAAAGTTTCAAAATCCAATAATTAATTTGCATTCAAAATTTTGTCTCTTTTATCACTTCAATTCTGTCGACAGTTAACGTAACCCTCCTTTTGCATCGCATATTTGATGTAAGACAGACCGTCAACGTTCCTAGTTCTTACCTACCTCGCCCTCGCTGTACAAATTTTGTCCCTACATCGTATCGCATCATGAACGGCCAAACCCCCTCGCCTCATTTGAAGTGGTGCAATGTACAGCTTCAGTACAAAAATGGGGCACCTCTTACAAACTCAAATCTAAAACGTGTACTACCCAACACTATTTCAAATGATCTGAAGTATTTGATAAGATATTGAACATTTTTTTATAAAATATTCTGACAAAACAGTATTCTCATGGAGAACGCTACAAATTGAGGATCAAGCCTTGAGATAATTAAGTCCCTGCATTAGGTTTTGATAAAGTGAATCTAGTATATCTACGTTCTTGAGCAGCATTCCAATAATCCAGTAATTTGAAATTGATTTCTTTTTTGCATCCGTAATTGTAGCAGGAATGTGTGTTTATTACGTCATTAGCTATCATCTGGTTATTCAAGAATTCGACAGGTATGACTGGTGAATTGAATTCTATCTGAATGTTTGATTTCATTTTAGACTAGCTCGGATTGTGGGGTTATTTTCTGATTCAAGTGATAACTAATGCGATGTTATGGTCAATTCATCCTCATCATATATCAGAAGTTCTTATTCATCGTTATCGATGAAGCCTATTAATTATTTGAATTTTGAAGTTTCTGTATGTTGGTAAGACTGTCCGTAATTACTATGCCGATCATGAGCGTAGTATGTCAACTAGTCTTATGGAGACTCTGTTTTATCGAAAACCTAAATGTACGATAAGAACAAAGCCTTTAAAAACGGTCGGGAGATCGTCGAAGATTTGTCTCGTTCAGGACGACCGTCGACCTCTTCAACCAACGATTACGTCGAAAATAACTCTTCGGGAAATCAGATTTGACTTCATAGACAAAGAAAATTCGCTGATGTCCATCCCTGGAAGCGCCTGAAAAAAGTATTTACATGATTGGAGATTCAATAAATATTGAAAAAGTTGAATATTTTGTTTTATTTCAAATTTGTTAGGCTTGCAGTTATAAAGGGTCTTTCAACAAGAACTTCGTTTTTCAAAACAAAATAAAACAACAAATGTGGATGACGATGATTCAAATTTTATTGTATTTCAAGGAGAAAAGGTCGGCAATTATGAATGAAAAATTATATTTGGCAATTGTCCACTACAACCACGCTGACAGAAGTACAGTCTTTCATCGTAATTTTTAATCAAATTTTGATAAAATGTCGGGTCTATTTCACATAACGGATTTTCAGTTTTAAGGTTGCAATCGATTCGATTGGCTCCGCATAGACTCTGTCCTTAAGATAGCCCCACAAAAAATTATCCATTGGTGTTAAATCACACCATCTGGCTGGCCATTTAACAGCTTAATTTCCTGAAATTATGCGATAGTCCGGTCTATTTACACATTCAAGTTTACATAAATTCCCATAAAGCTGAATATTGGCATAGTTGTTCAAAACATCATTATAAAGAAAATCTCAAAAGTCCTCATCGTTCCGAGGTGTGCTAAAAATTTGGCACGGGGTCAAAGGTCAAAAAAATGAGTTTTTTGCGCTTTTTAGCGAGACGGTGAGTTTTTTCGCAAAATTACCCCAGTACAAAATTGTAGATCACAAAATTCTCTACAAAAAATATATCAATAATTTTTTTCCTAAAAGCCACCATTTTGGAGATATAACGTTCCGAAAAGTTGGATCAGTCGTAATCCCTCTATTTTGCGCACGTTTCCACGCCACCTATGAGGTAGTGTACAAAGCGCGTTTTTTTTAACGTGGTTTCCCCAGTAGGCCTATTCCACGGGTCTGCTGAGATTTTATATGTTTTAAAACTATTGCAAAATAATATTATATATTATAGTGGGCAAAAACAACGGCGGTGTAATTAAATAAAATACTTAAAATAAAAAGTTAGTCGTCTGATTCATAACTGTCCAAGATTTCTGTTTCTTCTTCTTCTTGATCTTCTTCTCCTTCTTCTTCCTGTTCATCCTCTTGTTATCTTGTAAAAATGTAATCTGAGATTTTGAATAATTTGTATGGTAATTTGTTAAGCGCTCAATAAAACCGTTCCAACCAGGTAATGATGTATTTTTCCACTTTCCATAAAACCATACTACATCAGAATTTTTATGAAAAGATACTGTTTCAGTTCCATATCCAAAATCTTGGACATATATTTTACTGTAACCAACTACATCACTATTCTGATAGATCTGTATTGGCACATGAGCTTTTACTTTGAAGTGTTTTGCTGAAAGAACTTCTTTTATTCGTTGCATAGGTTCTTCTAGTAAAACAGAGTGCTTTGGAGTTACAATTTGAATTATACCCATTATGTGGAGTGAATTGTTACCATCTAGCGTATTAACATTTATATCAGCATTATCTGCAACGTATTGAATAAGTGTGCCACTTTCAGGTGGTAGGACATGAGGAAGAGGATGAAAAACTGCTGCTGACTCGTACATCAATGTATCATTATAAGAAGCACACAAACCAAAAGACGACAAAATTTGTATAAGACGCTTAGACCCGAACCTCCGATGAAAAAAAACTGAAAGACCTAACTGTAATTTGGACTTGAACGATCTTGGTCGAATAGCAGTCATGATACTATGACAAATATTGGTGCATACTAGTTTTAAATGATCGAAATTTGATCGTTTATTTTTTAAGATCATTTGCTCCAAAAAAAATGTCAGTGACTGTGGGATGTCATTATTTAAATCTTCAAACATTCGACCTGGTGGAGGGTAGTAGGAATTATCAAATACCGAGGATTGAATATCTTCTCGAATAATAGATGCTGCTGCTTCTAGAGTTTTTAATCGTTCTTCTTGTTTATTAATTTTTTTATTTTCGGACCAAGATTGATTTAAAATTTCATGGTGACTGTTTATCAAACATACAAATGTTAACGCTCCCGGTTTTTCAGTGATAATAATTTTATCGCCATATTTCAGTTTAAGTCGCAGCTTAATAGTCCTGTTATCTAAAGTTAAAATTTTGCTAACATCTTTTAACTCAGCCAAAGTAAACTGACAGTCATTGTTTTAGTTCTATTACACCTTTAGTGACTTTCATATGTGGCGTACGTGTGCAAAATAGAGGGATTACGACTGATCCAACTTTTCGGAACGTTATATCTCCAAAATGGTGGCTTTTAGGAAAAAAATTATTAATATATTTTTTGTGGAGAATTTCGTGATCTACAATTTTGTACTGGGGTAATTTTGCGAAAAAACTCACCGTTTCGCTAAAAATCGCAAAAAACTCATTTTTTTGACCTTTGACCCCGTGCCAAATTTTTAGCACACCTCGGAACGATGAGGACTTTTGAGATTTTCTTTATAATGATGTTTTGAACAACTATGCCAATATTCAGCTTTATGGGAATTTATGTAACCTTCCTCCTGATTTTAGGCTTAAATAGACCGGACTACGATCAGCAAATTTGGTTTGCAATAACTTGATCGTCTCATTGGCTGTGAGACAAGTCTTGTTGAAAACACATGTCAGTGATATCATGTCATCAACGATAGACTGAAATTGAGTCGTTAACATCTCGCGATAGTGTGATCCATTGACCGTTAAAGCATTTCTAGCCTCATTTTCGAAAAAAAAAAACGTCCCAATCACGCCTCTAGACCACATAGCGCAGTGGCACGTTGAGCAAGCAAAGGCTTCTCAAAAATCACTCTAGAATTTTCAGAAGCCCAAATGCGGCAACTTTGCTTGTTGACGTACCCTGAGAAGTCAAAATGAGCTTCGTCTGAAAAAATGATTTTTTCAGAAAAACCAGAGGGTTGTTCCAGAATGAATTAAGCGAATCTATGGCGATGTGAATGGTCGGTCCCCTTCAATTCCTGCACTAGTTGAATCTTATGAGGCTTCAAAGCCAAATCCTCAAGCGAAAATTGCCATGTGGTAGTTTGGGATGATCCAAGTTGTTGAGAACGTTGAGAAATTGACAAATATGGATCTTCTTCAACACTGTGGGTCACGGCTGCAATGTTTTCAGTTGAACGACCCGATCGACTACCCGTTGGTATTGGCACATTTTGTACCGAGCCCGTCGATTCACATCTAGCGACAAAATTCTTAATAGCGGTCTCAGAAGGTCGATTATGTTGTCCAAAAATATACCAATTTCACGAAAATATTTTGAGTTGAATTCATTATAATGATTGCCAAAGAATCTACTACGAATACTAACTGTCAATGCTGTCATGTGATAGGTGTAGCCACAATTAAAAAACAAAGTTTTTGTTAAAGGACCCTTTACCAATCAAAATTTCTATGACTCTAGAAAGACACCCTATAATTACCTCTTGGCTACTTCTTCTGGTGGTGCTACCATTACAGTCTGCCTGGGTCTTAAGACTCTAGGGGCCGAGTCATGGTTAGATCTTTCTTTTTTTGGTGATAAGTACTAGTGCTACTCTTGAGGCAACCTATAACAAATCAGTTAATTCTTGGTTTTTTGGCGAGTTGTACATACCATACTCATCGGATCAACCCAGGGTCCTTCAATTGAAGGGAATATTCACTCACTGTTTATGGTCATTCTTGGTTTGGCTGTTCCTCCTAAGAGCATATCTTAGGGATCATTACAACTACTTAAGCCCGTACACCACGACAAGGTGATGACCTCGTACGGGAGTCACCCTTAGCCTAGACTATCTTCCCTAGACCCAAGGGGCAACCTTGGGTCTTCAATGAATAAATATTATTCTAACTGATTAATACGATCTGAAATTAATTGATATTTCTCATGGTTGAAGTAAAACGTATCTTTTTCAGGGATTCCTCAAATTTATAATGAAGATCTACTCATGAAGAAAATCTGTCAATGATGGCTTACCGTACAGAATTCCCGGAAGACATGGATCGCGAAGAAAGAGCCTCAGAGGGGTCTGAAAAACCCACCCATATTATGGAGCATCTAGCTACGTTCACTGTAACCAAAGAAACCGGAATCATATATCCTGCAGATGGTATGAGGAGGCTGCTGCAACTGGAAAAGACTAATGGAATATGGTCGCAAAAAATGCAGCTTTGCCTTGACCGTTCGTGGGTTCTCATCATGGATTACGAAACAGGGGTGAGTTAACTCAGCATATCTTGTATATCAGTGTCCATCAATTGTCTTATTGGCTAACTGATCAACTTCAGGTTGATGTTACCCCAGAATACCCTGTTCTTCAGTTAATTCTGTTTTTCACCCCTGGCAGGGGTTTTGGTCATAACAATACTGTTTTTGAATCAGTAAATGAGGTCTGTGAGCATTGTTTCGCAATTTATCTGCCCTTAGGTTTTATAGAATATCTCTATTTCCTCGCTCCCACGTCTAGAGGTTTTCTTGACTTTTCCAAATGTGTTTGGATCAGTGGTGCACGTTCCCTAAATTTGTAAGGCCATTTGACTATCATCGTAGGTATATAGGAATAGTTGTACTCTCTCGCTACCTTTTCAATCCTTCTCTGGTACAAACATCAATAGCGTGCCCATTGGTACAGGTTTAGCATATAATTGGGGTACTCAGCAAATGTCCTTAGTCTTGGAGGCAACAACAGAAGCTGATCTCATTTTAGACAATATGTCCTTGAGATACAGTTCCTTGTGCACAATGATGCGATCAATATTTGCTTTTGAAACACTCCATTCTATTTTTCAGACTATCATGGAAAGATTTCCAGTGAATTCGATCCAAGAACCAACAGCATTCACAAGTCACGATCCTATGGAAATGTACAACAACATCCTCGTTTTCATTGTTGCTGACGCCAACCAAACACACCCTCCTGAAATGCATATTTTCCAGGTGAGTCATTCCAGACATATCAGTAACACACCTAACAACTCAAAATTTCAGTGTCAGAGTATCTCCGCGCAGGATCTGGTGGAAGACCTCAAGCAAGTGAGACAGGGAAAGTCAATAACGAAGAGTAGGAGGTCGAACATCCCCCCTCCCTCGCACAAAACTCCTCCTAACGTTATCAACCCAGTACGTGACCACCAAAGGGATTATGCCGGATCGGATTCTGAACAAGTCAATGATGATGCCAGTTCGACAGCAAGTGAAAAATATGAGAGGGACGTGACCATTCTTAATCATTGTTTCGACGACATCGAGAAGTTCATTGCTAGAGCTTCAACATGCAGCTGCCGCTGCTAGGGAGCTGGAAAGAAGGAGAAGGAACAGAAAATCCAAAAAGAGGGATATGGGAGATGGGATGTTGACCATGAGGACAAAACCCCCACCAGAACGAGAATTTATCGATATTTTCCAGAAATTCAAACTTTCTTTCAATTTGCTAGCAAAGCTGAAGGCTCACATACATGATCCCAATGCTCCAGAGCTAGTTCATTTTCTGTTTACACCATTAGCTCTCATAGTGGAAGCTGCACATGACACTTATTTCGAGGCACATCTACCTCATAAAGTCGTTTCACCACTATTAACACGAGAAGCTATAAATCTTCTGATGAACTGCGTTACTAGTAAAGAAACTGAATTGTGGCATTCATTGGGTAACGCTTGGTTGATTCCTAGAGACCAATGGAAGAGCCATGTACCGCCATACCATCCAGTTTTCATGGACAAATGGTCTCCAGAATATCCTGTCAGCGATGAAATCGAAGAAAAACATTACAGGGAGTCGCATAGTGAGCCTCAATATGGAACTGAATACAATGATTATGACCAGGATAATATGTTCGATAGAGGCTACGAACCACCGCATGAAAGAGAACCGAAAAGGGAACCACCAAGAGAAAATCCTCCTATCAGGGATACAAGAAGTGAAATCTCTGTAGACTCCATAGAGAGAGGTGGAGAAGAATTAAGTTTCACCAGGAGTCAAGAGTTGTTCCTAGATGAACTTCAGACGAAAGGAGCACACATTGTACAAGTCACTTACCCCAGAACAGCTAACAATGACAAAGAAATGACTGTTGTTCGTGGAGAATTCCTCGAGGTAAATCGAAAATTATGTTCACACAGCTCAAGTCATTTTGACACTCAACTGACAGTTCATTGAAATAGAATTTCTATTCGGTGAATCCATTAACTTTTATAAATTTACAGATTCTAGATGATAGCAGAAAATGGTGGCGTGCAAGAAATAGCAGAGGACAGGTGGCATATGTCCCCCACACGATAGTTAGTCGTTACCAAGGCACCAATGATGTTTTTAGCAACCCTCTCTACACACATAACAATAGTTTTAGTAAAAACTCAAACAGAGCTGTAAGTGCATGAAAACAAACAGATTTAATAACTTCTGAAATAAGTCAGGTTGTTCGTCTAACTTTCTTCATTAACAATCATAATTTCTCGGAATATAAAATGTTGATATCATTTTTCTTAGGATTCACCCTCGGACCAATTCACGATGAGCAAGGCCACCCCTCATAGTGCATCACCATCAATCTCAACATCAGCTGATTGGGTCAGAAATGAAAGGATCGGTAAAAAAGGAGAATTTCGCTATTTCTGAGTGTTGTTATCCATGTCTGCGATTGCTTCCTGTTGTTAGATATTTTGTTTTGTTTGTTGTCGTCTAATTTTCAGAGAGAACAATGTGTTATCTAGTGATCAATGAAGAATTTTGAGAGTGTGACTATATTATATAAAGTTCCCTATTTATATGAACAGCGAATTCCGATAAAATAATTCGAATTAACTTTTATGAGAGTATATTTATACAATTTCAATAATCACGAAATATATTTACAGTCAAAATCGATATTTGAATAATTACGATTGTCTTCAGTGTATAAATAAATCGAATTATTCGCATATTAACTTTTACATGTTTATCTCCTGAGAAACATCAATTATCAACCTTTGTATCAAATATAACTTGATTTCCTTATGTGTTTGTTTGTTTCGCTTTTTTGCAGGTTAATAAAAGCTTATGTGATGTCAAAAATATTTGAAATCCAACATTTTGGGCTAGTCAGCAAGTTCGAAAACGTGAAAAAACTGGAGAAATATGAGCCATAATTGATATCGAGATCACCTTTACTATGATACGTACATCGGTCGAGATATGCAGATAGCACCATTGAAAAAATATTCATATGATTTTTCGAAAGTGCCATGCTCAGATAGATTATTGTGGAAATATCATGATGTTTGGTTGATTATTTACCAAGTTATTGTTGTTTGTTTTTGTCATTTCTGGAAACAATGGATTCAAAGCAATTTTATGTATTTAAATCTCATTGCCCTTCGACTAGAAAAACACCATTCGGACCCAAGGTTTGCTTGAAAAATGTTATCCGTAATCTGCCCCATCGGAAACGACCGTCAAATATTCATCATAAGCAATCGGAAAGTGATAGCAGGCACTCTGAAGTTATCAAATAGTAGTGCGCATGAACATTTGAGTACGACGAAGCTGTTTTCCAAATGGGTGCAGCCACAGTATAGATACCAACCAGTAGTCGCTCTCCGTGGATTTTCTTAACCAAGTCTGACTCGCGCATCTCCCAGGGAGTCTAACCTCATATTTTGTTTTCATCAATAATTCTAAGATGACTGGAATAATGTCATTATTATTATTAAAGACATCTTAAATAATTCCGTTGTATAATTTATTCGTTCGATATTTAGAAGAATATAATTTTTTTGAGATCTTTTTAAAATTCAAAGAAGAAGTTGAAAAAAAAAATACAACCTAACCTATAATTCAGTGGAATTTCTATGAGTCAAAATCTACCATGAACCAGCAAAGCTCATTTATTTAATCATTTATTTTCATTCCAGTAAGTATTCTGTTTCAGTTTTGTGTTATTTTCAAATAAATTCCAAAATGATTAACAATTGTAGCGTATACAACTACAAAAACAATAGTTTATAGTATATAGAATATAGTAAAAAAATAGTATCAGTTCAAACTAAATCATCAGAGAATTCATTGAAGAAAATTGTTCAAAACAATTCAATATAAAAAGAAAGTTATTTTTCATGGACTCGAAGATTTTTTCAGTGAAATTTAAGTATTGAGGATTTTATATTAAACACATTCGATGCTTTCAACCACCAACTACTTATTTTTCCATATAATACCTACTCTTCAACTCAATCTTCGTTTAGAAAAATTTTAATGAGTCATTTCACTTACAAACCTAAGGTATCTATGATTTTTAACACATTTCAAAAAGTTTCGGAGGCTGTTCCTGAGTAAACTATTGAGTAAATTTCATCACTAATTACTGTCTTTTGAAGTGATATTAAAACCACAATAAAACAATATATCTTTTATTGAATGCGTTCTGTTAATGAGGAAATGTGATTACATTTACGGTTACATTATGAGCGGAGTCATAATTTTCATATGAATATAGACTAAACAATGTTTCATACACTCTAAATATCAGTGTGAAAACTCATTACCAGCTTCAATTAAAATATTTAACTTTTCAGATAACGCAAATAACCTTTTCTAATCAATTTTTAAATTCGCGGTCGACAAGATTAGATGCGCAGGGAGGAATGCGCGAGTTCCCTTTGGTGTAAGCGATTTCAGTTCAAAATGCACTGAGTGTGACTACTGCTTGGTTCCTGTACTGTGCTTATAGGCCCATTTTTCATAAACGAGAACTTAAATGGAGAAAAGTATCTAGATTTACTAAATAATCAAATCATTGATCATCAGTGATTTCAATGTGCAGTGTACAATTTACTCACCACCCATATAAACAATATTTAAGTACACTAGTCCATTAACTTTTCAGAATGCGCCATCACTAAAGGTTTGAAATTTCCTCGTAAAATTCTTCTTTCAGAAGCTGTGATCCCGCCTCCCCCTCCACCGCCCTGTTTCAACAATGCACCGGAGCAAGCGTCTGTCCAAAGAGAGGAAACACCTTCTGAAAAGGGAAGGGAAAGAATTCGTGATGAACTGTTTAAAAAATTAAACTTAACGAACCCAGCAAAGAAAAATATCGGTATAAGGAAAACTCCTGAATCTTATATTAATCAAAATAGCGGTCCATCAGAGGTACAAGAATGGTTGAAAGCGAAATGCTTCGAGCCAACAATTCGCGAAAGATTGCTGGATGTTGATGGACATTCATTGTTCAGCGCCACAAGGGCTGAACTGGAAAGTATTTGTGGTGAAAATGAGGGAAAAAGACTGTACTCACAATTGAACTTACAGAAGAGTTTTAGTGGAGTAAGTTGATCATTTGCTTGTTTGCCAACCGTCTGAGTATCACTTTTATGTTTCAGTTCAGAACTATACGGTCCTCTGAATTGCAGGATATACTTGCCAGAGTTAGGCAAAAAGTTGAAAGTGAAAATTAAATTAATTGAATTAGTATCACTATGAGAGAAATGTTCATATTACTCTGTATTATTTTTCAATATATCTATTCTTTTGATCATTTCATTTACATTTTCTTTCAGCAAAGAATGTTGCATGCGTTTCTGGTAAGTTTTAACTGAGGTTGAGGTAGTAATAAAAACTCCTACCATTTTTCCACACTTCAGATGAGTATAGAGTTTGAAAATTAACCCAGAAGTCCACATATTGTCATAGGCCGAAGATAAATCTATGAAAGCTGCTCCCGGTCTCAACCTATTATTGTTAAGCTAAAACCTCCCTGGAAATTTTAAGAGCATTCATCAACCATTTCTAATTTTCTAATAAAAAAAAACACTCAATAAATTGATTGGTCGATATTCTATTAAGATCACAAGGATTCATTTCCTCATTTCAGAATAGCTATTACTCAAACGAAAATCGATAGGGAAATGTTTCATGAACCTACTGTTTTTCGAGATCGATATACTTAATCGCAGCTCTCAATTCATCTATAATGATTTAAAAAAATCTATATTATTTCTGCAGGTTTCCTGAAGAAATACACTTATTATTGATGCAATAATTATTTATTTACTATTTTTATACATTTTTGGGATGCTCGTTAGACTTAATACTAAGTATTCTTAACTATCTAGGCTGATCTGCACGATTGAGGTACCTCTAGTTGAACAGATTTGGTGGCAGACTTATGGCTGAAATCAGGACTTGCACCATTATCTATCTGTGTTTTCCACAAATTGGCTACGTTCCTATTTTGAACACAATGAACTTCAACGTCCTTGTAAATGGAGCCATGACGTTTGCAATGAGATTTGCAGACAGTCATTGGCCTAAGAGTGAAGCAGATTTGTCCATTCTCAACTACATACCGGGTTTGGAATTTGCTACAAGATGTGCTGGGGTGTCTGGTCGATGACGATTCTTCAGAATTGATAATATACTGGACGAAAAGTGGAACTTTCTTGTAGCTGCAGTGATTCTTTTGTGAACGGCTCTTAAGTTCCGAGATGTGAGAGTTGTGCTCTCCATCCTTCAATATCGTGTAGCTGGCAACGAATTCTTGTGGATCGCGAACAACACAGTTACTTGGGGTGGTTAAATCATCTGATTTTTGACCGTCGAAGGTTCCACAAATACCTCGCACCCTGTTGCGCCAGCTCATAGAGAGAGTGGTGACCTTGACACGGGTTCCATCATAAATAACGTAGAAAGCCTTGTTTACCTTCACGTAGACTTCTCTGTTAGGAATACCAATTACTGAAACTTCGTTCTGGTAAGTTTCAGAGTTTCCATTCTGTTGCACAGTGACTTGTTGACCATCCACAAATACTTGAGGGTAACTTCCACTACTTGATGGTTTCAGTGTAACTTCAACGCTCTTTCCCTGAGTTTCTGGGGTAGAAACAACGATTTTAACTTCTTTCTTGGTTGGATCCTGAGAACTTTGTCGGGCCAATACAACATAGTTGTAGAGTTCTTTTTTCAATTGTTCTTCAACAGAAGATTGTGAGTCTTCAGATGATCTCATGGGTAAGTATTGCATGATAACAGTCCAGTACTTGCTGAGTGTCAATGGGTATTCGGTTCCATCAAAAGTATACGCTTCTGTCTTATCCATGGTACATATTGCTATAATGGAAAAATAAGTTCAGTTTATGAAAGGAACTACAGCTACAATGATAGAACTTACGTTTATATGTTTTCTGGTTGTACAATTTACCTTCCAAACGATCTATAACATCGAACACTGGATGTTGAACAAAAACAGCCTTTGCCCATTGGTTCACTTCAGCGTTAACCAAGTGAAGTTCAGCATCTTTACCGACTACAGTAACATTAACATGGTGCAGATCAGGAGAGAAACGAACTTGAGTATTAAATTCGCCTTGTTTGAGTTTGGATTGCTTTGTTTGTTCTACTTCGATGTTTGAGAAGTATTTTTGGATGTAATGAATTATATTCTGCACATCTTTAGATTCCATATTGTTGTAGTTCACCTTCAAGTCGACTGAATCAAGAAGACCAGCCATTTGGGTAACATTTGCGCATGCAAATAATTGCTTGTTGCCTTGTTGCATTTCACTGTAACATTTGTGGTATGAAGGTTGTTCCATTAGGTAGGATTTACGAGGTTCACTCCGCTTCAGTTGAGCACGGACTTCAACATGGTTGTCACTTGGCATTTGTTCGCCAAAAGCAGTATCGATATATACTTGTGATGATACATCATTATTCATGACGTAGTTCACGTCAAGTCCAGAGAATTTTCCATGGTCTGATTGCACAACTGCAGCAGCTTGGTATGGTTTAGTTCCAGGGATTTTACTTTGTTTTTTGAAGGCTGCCAACATACGAGTTTTCGAGTTGTCCTGATTTCTTGCATATGACCACGATGCAACATAATCGACATTTTGGTTTCCTACAAATTGAACTCGTGCATCCAAAACATCAACATTGGAATTCTGGATACCGAATGGAGCATATTTCATAACTTGTGCAACTCGACTCTGATCTTCAGATGGTAATTTTGCCAAATAATTCAGCATTGTTTTCCTATCAACCTGCTGATATTCCTTCTGTTGACCTCTCGTGTAGGTAACTGATCCTTGCACTTTCTTGTTCTTGGACTTTTCCGGAACATACTCAACATTGAGGAATTGATATTGGGTTTTGTCTTCGTACAAGCCTTCGATCATAGATTGGATATTTGGTTTTGTGAGTTCGTCAGTTTCGTATTTGATATGGAATGCCATTCCTGCAGTTTTTTCACCAACGACAGTCTGGAAGTTCTTTTGGAGTGGTCTTTGAATTGGCTTGAATGTATTTCTGCTCACGTAAGATTTTAAATCGAGAACATCAATCGTAGCAACATGTGGCCAGGAGCTCAAGTGGAATACTCTGACTTGTTCCTCGTTTTCCAAAGGTGCAATTTCGTATCTAACTTGTTTTTTGTTAGTGTCCAAGTTCAATTTAGCTCTAACAGGTAAGTGCACCTGTATATTTTTATCGTAGCCAGAGGAATAGAAACGGCTGTTGAATGGGGTGAGGAAACCGAATTCTTGGGCGCGTTTGGCAGAAATGGTGACTTTCAAATTTGCCTCTAACTGGGCGGTATCTGGAATGTTGAGTTTATGACCAGTGGAGATTTCTGGTTGGGACGAAATTTTCACAGATCCTTCTACATTCACGAGTACTGGTGCCTCGTGAGCAGTTAAGAATGGAACACCAATTTCAGTTGGGAATGCAAGTGCAGAATCACCATTATTGATCACAGTAGTGTATTGTATTTGTTTTCCGTTTTCGTACTGTCTCAAAGTTTCTTCCAGAACTTGAGGCAACCTGTCGATTGAATGATTATTGAAGATGAGATGTTTTCTCAGTTCACCAAGATGTACGAATAATCCTCCTTCAAGTTGTTCCAATTCGGGAGTTTGGAGGTTCAACAGGCGGGCAACATTTGGGCTCAACCAGGTTGAGCTTTCAGACTGTTGAGAAGATTCCTGTTGGTTCTGTTGTTTTTCATACCAAGATGTTTGCTTTTGTAATACGTAGAAAAGGTTACGAATGTCAGATGCTACAGTTTGGAGACTGAAAGTATTGTATTTCAAACCATTTCCTCTTCCAGTGAAGCTGTAATAGAAGGATGATGGGATTCCGGATTCTTCAGCAGCAACAGTGTGTAGTACATGTTTGTAGTAGGATTCCCAGTGGTGGAATGCATTACTATGCAGGAATTCTTGCGAATCTTGTACTCCGAAGGTCTTCTTGGTGAGGAAATGACTGGCAGATTCAGCAGCAGATCTCCTGAATGAAAAAAAGGATTTTATTAGAAGGTACTGATTGTAATCGGAATAACTTACAAGTTAGCAAACTCGTTTCCTTGCAAATGGGCTGCAGATAGAATGGTCGATTTAGCAGCTGCGCAAACTTTGTGGTTGGATTCAACGTTCGTGTATTTGGCAATTCGTTGAAGCATCTCTGCAGAGGGGGATGTGTACATCAACATGTAAATTGAAGCTACTCGGATTTCAGTGGTTTCTCCAATATTTTGATACATGCGGTATAATACTGCTTGAGTCAAGTTTGGTGCAACTGTAGATACTCTGTATAATGACAAAACCATCAATAATCTTTGGAATTGGGAGCATGGTGTTTTTCCTTCCAAGTATTCTTCGAATGATTGTAGAATCTTGGGGTGTCCTATCTCTCCTAATGCATGAATGTAAGCATAAATTTGTTGAGAGTCTCCATCGCTGACAGCTTCACGGAGTTTTTTAGTTAAATAAGGAATAACTTCGTTCTTCACGAATTCTTTTCCTGATTTAGTATCGAATCTTCCAAAGCTGTGGGTTGGATACTCTCTGTGTGAGTATTCAGAATTAACGTAAACCTTATGTACGAGACGAGCGAAAGAGAAGAGCATAGTTTCATTCAATGATGAGGATTTATCCTGTTGGTTGTTCTCAATGGAATTCTTAACTAATTCATAGTATGATTTCATGTATTCCTCAGATGGAATTCTGACAGATTCAGCCATGCTCGATATCACCATAGATGCTTCGTTGTCACGAATTTTATTAGATTGGATAAGGTATTTGATCACCATCAATGCGGGTCCAGTACCAGTTTCAGCGAGAGAATCTCTCAAAATTACCCATGTGTTATATTTAGGTCCTTGAGTTTCTTGAGTGTATAATCTTTGAACAACTTGTTTGAGCTGGTCTTCATTCATTGTACGGAGCACTGCGGTCATTACGGTGAATTTGGACAAAGTTTGCCTTTTGGGTAGCTCTTGGGGTGTTTCAAGATCTTGAGCAATTTCTTGAGCAATGCTGATAACGTCATTCACAATTCTGATTTTTGGGGATTTCTGAATAGATTCTCCTTTGTATCCAACGAAGTATGGCAAAAATGGTATTCTTGGAGATTCGCTTAATTGAGATTTTGGAAGAGTGAAGTGTTCTTGAGACTCGATGGAATTTTCAGAAGACTCTTCTGATTCACCGATGGACCTAGGACGTCTTCTGAGGGAGTTACCACCTCTTCTGTGTCCATAACTCTCAGTTGTAGAATGATGATATTGAGAGGGTCTGTGTTCTTTAGCGTATGAGTAAACGAGATTACCAACATGAACTGGGCTAGAAATTTCTGGTAGTTGTGAGTTTTGTTGTTCAGCATTAACCAATTTCATTCTCATCATACTGTTAACTGATCCACGTTGTTCTCCTTTGATCGAAACGACAACTTCATTGATGGTTTCGGAGAACTGGATTGTGTACCTTTGGAGAGTACCAGCAATAATTGATCTTCCCATGGAGCTCCTGTGTACAATCTGACCCATTTTGTTGCTTTGGGGTTCGTATTGACCAGCTCTTCCAAGACGGAAATAGTAAGAAGGCATATTAGATCCTTCAGTGAAATTTTTGCTTTTGACAATTTCAATTATCGATCCATCTCCTTTAAGATGAGGGTATGGAGCCAAAAAGGGTTCAGCTTGCAGTAAGTATTCAGGCATTGGGTGAATGTCGTAGGAGGTTTCAGTAATACCAGTCACTGTATCTTCAACAGTTTTATAAACAGCGTTATTTGATCCTTCTTTAGGCAAAATGTTATAATCAGATTGTTTTACGTTTTCAGCTCGTGTATCTAATTGGAATTGACTCACGAAACTCTTGATGATGTTAGCTTCCCATTCTTGCACTTCTTGTTCCATTATGAGATCTTTGACAACGCCGTTCTTCAGGACAACATCGAAAGGTTTCTGGGATATTTCCAATGGCCGATAGTTCATTTTACTATCAGAAATGTTGGACATCCAGCCTTCTGGAAGATGCGACTGAAATTCTGCATATTCAGGATGGGAAATTTTGCACCTAAGGTTACCATTAGATTGGGGTTGTACAATGAACTTTGCCCTGAGTAAAATTCCATTATGTGTGTCAGAAATTCCTAAGTTAGATAATGATCTTCCTCGTACATCGTATGTATATTCGGTGTTTTCTTTCCATGCTGGACTCTGTTGACTGGCAATAGAGAGCCCCACTAAAAATTTTGAAAAGATGTTCAGAACATGAAGAATGGGCAACAAGATTTTTTTCAATAATGTATGCTATTAGGAAGTCTGTTGTTATTAGTTATCATGATTTTCAAAAAGTTCTACACTCTTTGGAAATTCTGTCATTTATTAATTTTCAAGGTGTCAGAAAAATTCAACTGAAGAAAACATTCTAAACAATCTTCTAAGAAAGAGAAATAATTGGTGTTTCTGAGAATGTTGAATATAATGACGGCTTCACTTTACAGCTACTATGGTCTCGAAAAAACAAAATTATTTAATAATGAAAAAAAAATCAGATTCGAGGATCTTAAGATGAATAAGATAAAATGAAAATAAGTTAACTCACCAAAGAAACACAACAGAAACTTCTTCAACATCTTGAAACCGATTGCTTGTTCGATCGGTTCGAAAAGTTTGACTATCCGTTCACAACTATGAGCTTATATAGTCAAAAATTTTACATCTCAGCAGAAAAATTGATAAGTCTATTCCAGGGTCTATCACAAGGTTATCCATTTTTCTGAATCGACTCGAAAATTTGGCGAGTGGCTTAAAGATAGCGTTCTCATTTTTTTTATTACTTCAACGGATTGAGCAATTATGTTTGGAGAAGCGAACACCTGGTTCTATGGGTTTTAAGTGCGCTGAAACAGTTAAAATCATTTAGAAAAATCATTTAGATCAATCTAGGTAATACTTGAGAAGTAGAGAATTTACCTATGTTCTTTTTCTGAACGAATGATTTTGTGAGGTAAGGTAATGGAGAGCAGGTCCGTATCTAGGTGCTACTGCGCCTGTGGCAAGATTTTCTACAGCGCCCCCGAATTGGGGTAGATTTTTTTCATCCTTTATAAATATATATGTTTCAAATTTTTTTTTAGTTTTTAATAAACTAAATATATATATATACAGGGTGGGTCTTTGACCACTGCGTTCATTTCAACCGTAGATTCTTCACGTCAAAAGAAACATTTTCTTTCTATAACATTTTTCCAAATTTGGCCCCGTTCAAAAGATATAGGGTGTTGAAATTTCATAAAATAATTGCATTTTTACCTGTAATATTCAAACGACATTTTCGATTGAAATGATCTCTTGAAGAAGTTTTTTGATAACACTCGTGTATATTTTAGCATCAATAGATTTATTCCATTTCTTTGGGTTTCTCACTAATACTCTACAGATTGATTAAATTGAATTACAAACAAATATCACTTTAACTGAAGGCCCGTATCTTGTACTTCCTAGAATCCTTAGTCTTTTTTGCAGATAAAATCATTCTTCATCTTTTCTCCTAAATTGCATCATTCTTGAGATTTTTCATCACTCACATAGGAACTTCGGTATATTTTCATGATGACCGTTGAAAAGGTAATGTATTTTCTGTCAGAATTAATTCAGAAAAGCGAGTCTAAATCTTTGCAATAGATGAGCCAATTTCTGAGAATTTTTTCTCAATTTTTTTGTTGTTTGTGAACCAATGTTTTTGGACCATGCTCGACATACATCGCAATCGTATTTTCATTTACTGTCCACGTTGTTGGATTGTTGAAATCAATCTCAAAATTCGTTTGCAGTTCTTGATTTTGTTGAACATTTTCTTCATTTTCTAGGTTTTGACTAGATGTAAGTTTTATATTTTTTCTTTGTTTGTCTTCACTATCTGAAGAACTAGATACAGAATGAGAAGGACTGCCAGTTCTGGATACTTTGGTAGTACAATGCTTTTGTGGTACCAAAAACTTTGATATGTCACTAGTATTGGCTTTTAAGGCAGCAGTCTTTTGAGCACGCAGTGTTTTATGATAACTTTTTTGGTGGCATGTCTGCAAAGAAACAATAGTAAACAAAGCATACAAATATTAAGTATTTTTTTAACCCTCTGAAGCATTTTTTATTCTTTATCTTCATTATGAAACCAACCCGCCCGAAGAGTTTAAATGGTTTCTGTCGGAGATCAATGCTTCAAACTTAGACTAATAATCGAAGGCTTCAAAGGTAAGCCTGGGATTCTGCAAACATTGGAGAGATAATTACTAGTAAAATTGTTTTTTTTTTGAGAAATTTGTTAGTAAAACTACAATTTCTGAATGCATAAATAATTTAATACTCAATCAACAACTAACTCTTGATATCAACTTTTTGTTTTAAATAAATTGTTTTCTCATTTCTAACTACTCCTCAGAAAGACTCATAAAACAAAAACTGAAATCAATTTTTCCGAAAAAATTTTGAATTTTCGACTATGCTATCACTCCTCCTCACTTCCGCAGAAACCTAAACTTAATACTGCAATACAGTAATAAATAAGTTTTGATAAATGCTTCGATTTCGTTTAACTCTGCAGTTACACTTGTTCTCTTCACTCTATTCTTTGTTATTTTATTCACCGTTTCCAGTCACCGATCGGAGCACCTCAGAGGCGCCCCCGAAGTGCGCCCATCCACTGTTCCAGTCAACGGTGCGTCAAGTCCTCGCTCTACCTTATCTACCTTCCCCTTTCTTTTGTGGGAACAGTAGGACCCACCGAGTTTGTTTACAAGATCTATTAGTGAGGATTTTTTTCCCTTCTCTTTATTTGGGTTCGGCTCTTATTGACAATGTACCCAGATTCAATCATTAAGTAAATCAATTTTTTTTCTTCATTTGATATTTTTTGGCGCCCTAGATACGGCCCTGGTGGAAAGTATGAAACATGTTGGGGATAAACCAAATATTTCTAGAATTCATCAACGGAAAAATCAACTGGCTATAATTATAAAGAAATTGAAAAGCACTGACGTGATGCAAAGATAATTATTTCTTCTTGTGAAAGAAAGCTACGAAAATGAAATTTGAGAATATGTAGGATATAAATAAAGTCCATACATGCTCAAATGTTTGTTCAAATACGTTGGATATCTCAACCTAGTTCAAATGTCTTCCAAGTTACAACTTGATCTTTTTTCGTAGTAGTTATTTGGCATTCTTTTTTTTTGTGACATAATTGTCTTAAATGTTGTTTGAAAAAAATAACTTAGCATCCTGAAATGACTTAAAATTACTCAAAACAGGCTCGAAAGTTGTAACTTCAGTGTTTAATAGTATTAACGCAAACATTAAACTGCAATTTAAAAATACGAAAAGGGCTTTACATAGCTTCTGGCTGAGTTTGAAAATGCTTATAAACTACCAAAATCATAAGAAAAAATAGAACTTTAACAGCCTATTTTTGCTGTAATTGGCTGCAGATACGATAAAAATAATTAAAACAGGATAGAAGCGTGTTTCAATGATTTCATCTACCTAGTTTTTAATATTGTTATAGTAAACCAAACTCCAAAATGTAATTTCAAATTAAATCTCAATTAAAGTCCTGTAAAATAACTCTCACATTTGTAATTTTATAATAATTGTGGTTTCACTACTAAGATTTAAAATGTGAGCAAGATTAAAAATCAAAATGGCTAGTTAAGAAATTACCTGTTTTCTGATAATAAATAAAAAACTCAAATTACTGAAAAATGACTTGAGGGGGGTATTGCGGTTGAGTGATACTTCATTAGTTATGTTTCTCACAAACGTGATTCAAAAACATAATTTGTTTGAACTATTTTCGTCAAAATTCAATGTTTTAAATCAAATGATCCATTTCGAATGTTTTGATAATTTTAACCATGTACAAGCCCATTTTATTGAATCCTTTTTGTATTGAAGAGCAACCAAATTATCCGAGGAGATTTATTTGTGTTGAAAAATTTATTTCTCTGTTTCAATTACAAAAGGCACTAGGAGGTATAATCTGAATTTCTCATTGAATTCCAATAAATTTCTCACAATTCTTGACTGAAATAGAGAAAATATCGTCTAAAACTCGTTGCAGAAGGCAATTCCAACACTCATGCGTTCAAAAACGAATAGGTGCCCATTCTGCAACTGGTATTAGAATATACTATTGTATCGAAAACGGTTCATCCAAATTATGTCTTCCTCCATGGTTGTGAAGATATTTTAAATCTATCAGGTTTTCCAATGGGGACTTGACAACTTTGAATTTAATTTGTGAACGCACCCTTAGACCAATCATCGAACTGTCAACGTCAATTCCTTCAGTAAAGTGATCATTTTCATCATGGTGAAGTACAAGAACGAACAATGTTTGCAAGTTATAAAAATTCACTTTCCAAATTCGGAGTCGGTGACCGCAACTTTAAGAGCACTCCAATTTTCGGTCGTAATCCGCGCCCTAATAGACAGGCAATCACAAGTTTAGTGCAAAAATGTAATTCTACATATTCGCTGTTAGATGTTGTCGTGCCAGTGAGACAGAGGACTGGTCACAGTAACGAAAACATCGCTGCTGTTCGGGTCTTCCTAGCCGACGACCCAAATCAGTCAATTCCACGGCGTTCTCAAGAATATGGCATCCGTCAGACCAATCTATGGCGAATTTTGCGTAAGGATCTTGGTTTACAGCCGTACAAGATCAAGCTGACTCAAGAATTGAAGCTGTTGGACTATTTGAAGCAACGAACGTTCTCCGATTGGACTCTGGAAAAGCTGCGCCACGATCATGATTTTTATCTAAAAATCATCTTCAGCGATGAAGCTTGTTTTTGGCTCAATGGCTTTGTCAATAAGCAAAATATGCATTATTGGACAGGCAGCAATCCACACATGATTCACGAGACTCATTTGCATCCCCAAAAAATTACAAAGCACACGTAACAATCGGTTTATTGAAGCAGCGCGTGTAATTTAGAGAAACGGCCCCATCGATTGGCCGCCCCGTTCGTGCGATTCGACGCCTCTGGACTATTTTCTTTGGGACTACGTCAAGTCACTGGTCTATGCCAACAAGTCGACGACATTGCAAGAGCTCAGAGACAATATTCAACACGAAATAGCGGCCGTTTTGGCCGAAATGTGTGGCCGAGTCATCGAAAATTGAGCCAGAGAATTGACCGCTGCAAATGGGCCCGTGGTGGCCATATGAAGGAAGTCGAGTTCCATTCATAAATGTTATGTTTGTTCTTTAAGCCAATAACAAAGTTATTGAAATATCTCAAATGGTTTGTGTTTTATTTAGATTCAAGTCCCTATTGGAAAGCCTTCATCATTCAACTCATTTCCAGTATTGAATTTTTAGGGGTTGAAGGACCCCTTCTGAGGTAGTTGGTAAATAAACATTCCTGGAGAATATCATTCGAGGTGTCCGATTACGGGCTAGCTCAAAAAGGTTAAAAACATATTTTTTCGTTCATCAAAATCATGGCTTTCCTGCATATATTTGAGTATTTTTCGTCGTACAAATGTTATGTAAAAAAGACTCTTGTTCGCCTGAACAGTCTGCTTATCAGTTTACCGGATTTTTTTTCATAATGAACTCATTTCTCTTCATTCATCAATTTTCTATAATTCAACTAACACGGATACAACATCCACAAAATCAGCGAATTTCGGTATTGATAACAAAATTAATTATTTGCGAATGATTTTGGAGAATTGTGAAATTTGAAAATGCAGCTATTTCCTGTAGATAAATTTAATTCATTTAATAATCGATACGGATCTCTATGAATTTTTTGATGATTAGGTGACGTTTGTTTCTACTTTCTCCATCAATGAACTCAACAGTATTTTTTTTTAATTTCGATATCTCTCCCTTTATTTTTACTATTTTATTCCATTCAATTATCCTTTCGATTGAGACAGATATCTCCATTGTAAATAGTTGAAATAAGGTGATACAACTTTTTTCTTCTGTGCAGAAATTTTATCACAATGTTTCTCATTTTTTTCTAATTACCACTCTTATGATCTTGAAAGCTTGATTTCTCAGAGGATAAAAGGAAATTTTCCTGAAATATGTGGATTCAAAAATGTAATATATCTTATATTTTTTCCAAAAACAACAATTAAATAAACTTGGGATAAGTTATCTGAATATAATTATCCTTCTCCCTAAAATATTTTCAGATCTCTACAGCTTCTGGTTATGCAAAAAATTCACTACTACTTTCTTATTCCAAATAGCATACCCAGTATATTAAGGCATCATCAAGTTGAAGAGAAAAATACAACCTAACCTATAATTTAGTGGAATTTTTTTGAGTCAAAATCTACCATGAACCAGCAAAGCTCATTTATTTAATCATTTATTTTCATTCCAGTAAGTAAAACAACAGTTTTAATAATCCCAAACTTTCTTTTTTCTCAATACCATTAGACACCGACAGGTGAGTGATACATATAGAATTGTAGAAAATGTTGTTTATTAAAAGCTCCGTTATTTGAGTAGTGCTTCATTCAATTAGTTGAGATTAGTTGAGATATCAGGAACCAATGGAATTTCAGGAGGTTTACGCCTACTGTCGTCATTTCTTTACGATTAGTTGAGATATCAGGAACCAATGAAATTTCAGGAGGTTTACGCCTACTGTCGTCATTCCTTTATGATTAGTTGGCATATCAGGAACCAATGGAATTTCAGGAGGTTTACGCCTACTGTCGTAATTTCTTTACGATTAGTTGAGATATCAGGAACCAATGAAATTTCAGGAGGTTTACGCTTACTGCCATCATTTCTTTACGATTAGTTGGGATATCAGGAACCAATGGAATTTCAGAAGGTTTACGCCTACTGTCGTCATTCCTTTATGATTAGTTGGCATATCAGGAACCAATGGAATTTCAGGAGGTTTACGCCTACTATCGTAATTTCTTTACGATTAGTTGAGATATCAGGAACCAATGAAATTTCAGGAGGTTTACGCTTACTGCCATCATTTCTTTACGATTAGTTGGGATATCAGGAACCAATGGAATTTCAGGAGGTTTACGCCTACTGTCGTCATTCCTTTACAATAAGTTGAGATATCAGGAACCAATGGAATTTTAACAGATTTACGCCTACTACATGCGTATGCAGAAGAGTGAAATTTTTTAGATAAATATTTGAGTGTGTATCTATATGATTTTCAATTTCATAAATAGAAATAACAACAATATAATATATATATATATATATATAACAATAATTCAATAGGTTTTTTATTTTTTTTCCATCATAATGAGGGAACCCTTTCTAGAAAACACTCAGCATATTTAGCGCAGGGAAGTATTTTCGGGGTTGGGGGTGTACTGGGGGTAATTAACCCCCTCAGGAAAGAGTTTTTCACTCTAAATCTTCGAATTGAAACGATATAAACCTCCCCCCTTTCTTCGCTTTTCACTCAAGATCAGGTCAGGTCCCTCGCTGAAACTTGCCACTAATTCTAGAATTTCATAATCAAATTCCTCTTTTCATAAAGTGAATATAGTAAAAAAATAGTATCAGTTCAAACTAAATCATCAGAGAATTCATTGAAAAAAATTGTTCGAAACAATTCAATATAAAAAGAAAGTTATTTTTCATGGACTCTAAGATTGATGTTTCAGTGAAATTTAAGTATTGAGGATTTATATTAAACACATTCGATGCTTTCAACGACCAACTACTTATTTTTCCATATAATACCTACTCTTCAACTCAATCTTCGTTTAGAAAAATTTTAATGAATCATTTCACTTACAAACCTAAGATATCTATGATTTTTAACACATTTCAAAAAGTTTTGGAGGCTGTTCCCGAGTAAACTATTGAGTAAATTTCAGCACTAATTACTGTTCCTTTCAAACTGATATTAAAACCACAATAAAACAATATATCTTTTATTGAATGCATGTTGTTAATGAGGAAATGTGATTACATTTACGGTTACATTATGAGCGGAATCATAATTTTTATATGAATATAGACTAAACAATGGTCCATACACTCTAAATATCAGTGTGAAAACTTATTACCAGCTTAAATCAAAATATTTAAGTTTTCAGATAACGCAAATAACCTTTTCTAATCAATTTTTAAATTCGCTGTCGATAAGATTAAATGCACAGGGAGGAATGCGCGAGTTCCCTTTGGTGTAAGCGATTTCAGTTCAAAATCCACTGAGTGCGACTACTGCTTGTCCCTATACTGTATATACTTATAGCCCCATTTTTCATAAACGAGAACTTAAATGGAGAAAAGTATCTAGATTTACTAAATAATCAAATCATTCCTGCACTCCAACAGAACGGGCAGTTACCACCGAACGTTTGGTTCCAACAAGATGGAGCACCTCCTCAATATGATAGACGGGTTCGGAATTTTCTAGATGCTACTTTTCCAAATCGATGGATAGGACGTAGCGGACGCATAGAGTGGCCTGCTCGTTCTCCAGATCTCAGCCCATTAAACTTTTTTCTTTGGGGTTATCTAAAATCACGTGTTTATGTTAATCGACCAGCATGCCTGCAGGAATTGAGACAACTGATTCTTGATTAATGTGCATTAATACATGCAGAAGTCTTGAGAAAAGTTACTCAAGAATTGGTTTATAGACTGGCATATTGTCAGGAGGTGAATGGCAAGCACTTCGAACATTTGAAATGATTTTTTTTTAATTATTTTTAATAATTTTTTTCTAATCGTATAACCCCTGTATTTCTTCTGAAGAAAGAGTTATCTCTTACAAAGTATTTCGTTTTATTTCTCACTATTGATACAAATAACAACGGTTTATTTTTTTGAATGGATTTTTTCTCAAATGTACAAGAAAAGACTGAATTTCTTCTTTTTACAGAGAGTTTTACATGAAACCCGATATGGACAGATCCGAACCAAGGTGCACATTCAGAATCTGCAGAAATATGCAGGGTGTTCCATTTAAATAACAAAATTTTTGTCATTAACCGTTAAACCGGAAGTATCTCATTAATGAAAATATGCTCATCAGATGGATTGTGGTCCCATTACACTCAGCTGCCAAATTTCAAAAATATCCCCCTTTTCGTTTTAAAGATATTAATTTGGTGCCAAACTTGAACCCAACCCTGTATATTTATATGTATTCTTTTAAACTTGTCTTCAAAATGAAACACTGGATCAAGATTTTTTAAATCAAACTTCTTTAAAAGCGATAAAGAGGTAACTGGACGACAATGCAAGTCCGTTACAGCAATATGGCGTCACGTTTCTGTACCATCCGGTTTTCAAATATTTTTTATTTTGTCAATAGATAGCTTATAAACAAACCAATCAAACATTTTTCAAAGAATTAAATAATTACTAAAAAATAATAAATTGAATAATAATAATAACTAATTTTTGGTAACACAAATCGACCGCCATATTTGGTATTACAGAAACGAAGCAGCGGGAAATTTGAATTACCAAAGCAGAAGAAGAATTTTAAATTTTCTCAAACATACATGGTAAATATGCACTGAATTATGCCGCTCATGTGAAATTCAGGCATATGCTAGATTATTAAGATGAAGAAAAAAACTGTTATAAATTTTCATCATTTTATTGTTATTCTGGTGGATATGTAGCAATATAATTACAGAGATGAAATTAATTCCAAAACTGAACAGACTACAAAATTACTTGAATTCAGATCAGGGATAGTTAAATTAATATGAATGAAAGCTCAGTTATTAAATGATATGAAAGTAATGAACAAAATGAAGAGAAAACATGAAATAAAGACGAGAAAAACAATACTGAAGTAATACAAAAATTAATGAACATGACATTCAACCATGAATACAAATTATTCAGAAGTAGAGCATAAAGAACTGATAGGAATAGTTTAGTCTTCAATATTGCTAGCACGTCAACAATAGAAAGAATAAAAATTATTTAGTGGATTCAAGGTTTTTGAATAGCATACTTTGAAATACAATAAGATACCACTAATTCTTGCTGGAGATTTCAATGTCAATTTTCTTTCAGAAGAATCTCGACCATCGATTCATTTTTTATTTAATAAACTAAATATTACAATGAATAACTCTCCAGTTCAATCAACCACAAGATATGCTTCGGCTATAAATACAGTTTTCTCAAGAAATTTAGACGATTTGCAAAGTAGAATTTATGTCTCTCACTTCAGTTATCATAACCCAATCATATCATATTTGAAGTATGATAGTCATTAAATTATTGTATTAAAATGTATAGTAGTCGAAATTAATCTATATAATATAGTAATAAGATCATGAACCAGAGAAAATTATGACAGGTGGTCCCGTTAGGGACCCGGAAAGCGAAGCTTTCGAGCGGCCCGCAGGGCCGCTCGAGAGGCAATCTTAAAAAAAATCGAAAAGGCGTATCCTCTTCTAGGGGAAGCGGTCGCGAAACATCCCCGGGCGCTCTTAAAGCGCCCGAAATTATCAAACGAAAATCGCGAAAATGACGTTTTTCGCCAAAGGTGCCCCGGAATAAGGGAATGAACTCCGAAGCCGGAAGTCACTACATATTCCGAGAGCAAGGACTGGGGGATTCCTCAGAACCCATTAGAATTCCGGAGCTCCCCTAATTCTTGGCTAAAATCCCTTAACTAAAACGGCAACTTTTAGTTTCGCCAGCCCCGGGAAACGTCAAAATCACCTATGATGCTTTCGATCCGTGCGGGCGCTACGAGCCCCTAAACGCCCTTTCGGTGGTAGAAATAGAAACTTTAGGAAATTTCCAATCTCCGGGTACCAATTTTCATATCAAAGCAGCGAGATAAGGCCGCGAATTCTTCATTCCAAATTCGGCAATTGTCACGAAATACGCTGTGAAATGTCACAATTTCTGATACGATTCCGATGATAACCGAACGCGAGCTCCAAATTTGATAATCCGGCATCGATTTTTCGCTCGATATCGGCGGTGGAAGATTCTTCACGCCTTCCTAGCGCCCGAATAAGAATCTACAGGAGATTCCGAATCTCTAGGAACCACCCGCGGTTCACGAATCGAAAGAAAAGAACCTCAAATATGCGTTTCAAAATGGGCAATTTAGACTCGATTTTCCCGCGAATTCATTGCCCGCTCCGAGAAATGCACACAGATCGCGATGAATCGCTATACAGGCTGTGCATACGAAAAATCGCTATAGAGGCTGTGCTCATTGGAAGCACTGATTTTCACCAGATTCTTTCTTCGAGATATTTTCCGACTGAATTTTTTATGGAAAAAGCACCCACTGCGAACCAATTATAGAGTGGGATCTAATTTCGATAAAATGTCATACAGAGTGAACGATTTACAATGAATTTGCGATCATGTGATATACGAGGTGCTCAATTTATAAGTTAATTTGATTTTTTTTGCGCAAATTCGAGTTTTTTATGTTCCTTCGGTGTGTTTTGGTTCTGAATTCGATAAAATATATTCAATTCATATACAGTGTGTCAGATCTGAGTAGCGCTGACATTCACCAGAGTTTTTCTCTAGCTTTCGTGCTTTTCCGCTTAAGGGAGCTAAATTCAATGAAATGTCATACAGGGTGTGCCAATAACAATGTTTTCGCGATCGTTTGATATACAGGGTGTGCAATTTACAAGTTCTTTCGGTATTTTTTGCACGCTCTCAAGTTTTTTCAAGTTTTTTTGTTTTCCTTTGGGGTTTTTATGGAAAAATTATTTTCGATTCATATACGGGGTGTTACATAGGAGCTCCATAGAATAATATTGATACTTTATTCTCGGTAATTACTGAACTCGAATAGATGGAGTAACAACGATATTCTTTTGGATTTTTTTTTACTGCTAATCAATTGTATACTGGGTGTCTCATATGCATTTTTCTTCAAGTTTTCTCGCGAATAGGAGCTGATTTCGATAAAATGTCATACAAGGTGTGGAATTTACAATGAGTTTACGATCAGGTGATATACGGGGTATGCAATTTACAAGTACTTTTTACTGTTTTTTTGCGCGCTTTCGGTTTTTTTGTATTTCTCCGGGGTGTTTGGCGTGACTTCGAGTTTTTTTGCGCGCTTTAAAGTTATATGTATTCTTTCGGGTTTTTATCAGGTTCCTTTGGATTTTTTGTGTTACTTGCGGTTCTTTCGTGTTTTCTCGCGTTGTTTCGTGTAATTTCGGTTTCTTTCGTATAACTTTGGTTTCTTTCGTGTTTCTTCGGATTCTTCCGTGTTTTTTCGCGTTTCTTCGTCTTTTTTGCATTTTGCAGTACTTTCATGTTTTTTTGCTTTCAACGGGTGTTTTGACGTGTTTCGTGTTTCTGCGCGTTTCATTGATGTATGGGTCCTATTGATCTATGGTCTATATTGATCTATGGGCCTATTGAACTACTGGCTGATGAATCTACTGGCCTATGGATCTACTGGCCTATGGATCTACGGACCTATTGATCTACCCGCTTACTAGTTAATGTATATATTACATTATCAATTATTGCTTAAATTTTTATATTCTGTATTGATTTTCAACTTAATTGCCATCTCGTACAATGCCAAAGAAGTTTTACTTGAATTGCGTGTGAACGTTACACGCACCCTTTTTTTATTTTTAATTGAAAAAACAACCTGTTTAATCATTCATGCTAAAAGTTTCAAATTCTGTAGATCACCATCAGGTTATGTCAAGTGCATTTTAGAAATACTTTCAAACTTACAGTGTTGATGTATACAAATTTGGCCGAAGTATTTTTATTTTAACCGGAACACGCTTCTATTTCTTTTATGATTTCCATAAAGAATTAAATTAATATACTTCTACTTCCCTATATCTACTTTATTCGCTTCTTGTGTTATAATTCACTTCAAGAAATTTTCAATCGAATCTGGGAGATACGAAAATGATTATATCTTTCTAAATATTTGATATTTCGATTTAAAATTTGGCATGACCTCAGATTATGATTTGATCTGCGTCAATATTTTCGAATCTTAGGTGTCAGTTATCAGAGTAGTCAAAAAAATACCATTTGACAACTCACAAAATTGTAAAACACTTTTTCTTTTAAATAAGAAACCCAGTACCTATGTCGTTTCAATTTCAAAATGAAATTTTGAAATATTTCAGTCCAATTCCCCATACCTATCTTATTTGGATCAAACTATTATCTAACGTCATGTCAAATACACTAATATAATAACAATGCGGTTACCAAATTTGCATACATCTGGCAACAATGGAAAGCTGGGAGTTATCAAGGAAACCAAATTTCAGAAGCTCATAACTGCTGAACTATCAGACGGATTCGTTCCAGTAATGAACTTGAATTTGAACAATTAACCTATTTTAAAAATATGAAAACTCAAACTCATCTCCTTCGGCCGGACATACTCGAGTTTGACCACGCATTCTTCGTCAGGAGGTCGAGCACAATCGAATGAGACCATTTTCGGCTCCATATTCGCAGCTTACAGACATTTGGACAAAGCGATAATAATAATAATAAAAATGAATAATGAAATTCAGTGGAATTTTTATTGAAAGTAAAAGATTATAGTATGACAATTACACACGAAAAACTATAGCAGCCAAATGACCATCTCTTGCTGCTCTACAGTGCTCCATTTTTTTGTCAAAATGGTGGATGACATCTTGGAATAGTTGAGGTTTTATCTCTCCAATGACGAATAATTTCATCCTTTAATTCTGGAATTGATTGAGAATTGTTTGTATAAACTTGAATTAATTTCCAAATTGTTGTGAACGTCGAGAAATTAATATGTTAGGGTCTGCAAAAACACCTCTCCTCACCATTTTAATATTATCTTCTGAGAACGTATCATTGATTTCAAAGTTTCCACAGAACCAATTGTTTCAAATTTTTCGCTATACCTGTATTCTTTATTCTTGCTTCAGTTGGACGATTATGTCGATCATATAAATCACGTAATTTATTACGTTCTACTTGCCAAATGTGAAAACGAAAAAAATCGTTTGACACTTTGGCTGTCAAAAAATTTAATCACTATTGAAAGACCTCATATAATCTCGTCAAAATTGTGAATGGTATCAATGTATCTACATCATAAAATTTTTATCTGAAAAATAAAATTGTTTTTGTTAAACACAGGGTAAATATGAAGTTTTGTCTTCAAAGGGCTTACGCTATTATTCCATAAAATATGATCCTCCTCAATCAACGAAGATTTGATGAACATGGGAAAAATATATATAGCAAGAAAATAAAACACTGTAGTTGTCAATAAATTTGCATTTTTTTTTCACATTTTTGGGATGTTCGTCAATATTATATTTAAAGGATGGAATCAAATCATGGTGACCTGCACGAATGAGGTACACGAAGCTGAACAGTTTTGGTGACAGGCTTCTGACTGAAGTCAGGACTGGCTCCTTTGTCGATCTGGTTTTTCCATAAAGAGGCAACATTCTTGTTTTCAACACAATGAACCTGCACGTTCTTATAGACCGTGTTTTCCTCTCTACACTCAGATCGGCAAACATTCATGGGTCTAATGGAGAAGCAGATCTGGCCATTTTCTACAACATAACGGGTTTGGTACCTCATACAGGAAACACTTGTGTGATGGGACTTCGACCAGTGTTGAGATGAATGCATATTTTCTTCCTGGTTACTGCTTAGGTAACTGACGTAAAGAGGAACTGTTTTACGAATACATCTATTCTGGTTATTCCTTTTGTACTCAGTTACTTCCGGATTGTGTTCTCCGTCTTTCAATACTGTATAACTAGCAACAAATTCTTTCGATTGACGAACCACACAGTTACCTGAAGTAGTAAAATCATCTGAGCTGTATCCATTGAAGTTTCCACAAAGACCCCGAATCCTGTTACGTAATTTGGTACCTAGAGATGTGATTTTAACTCTACTACCATCGTAGATCACGTAGAAATAATCATGTACTCTCACATAAACTTCTCCGTTAGGAACTCCCTCAATGGTGATTTGATCATAGTAACTTTCAGAATCTCCATTTTGATGTACAGTCACTTGCTTGTTGTCTACAAACACTTGAGGTGATTCTCCGTCACTCTTGGGTTTCAAGGTGATTTCAACAACTTTTCCTTGAGTCTTGGGAGTTGATAAAGCTATTTTAACTTCTTTGTGATGGGGGCTTTGACTACTGCGTTTAGCAAGAACAACATAGTTCTCCAGTTCGTGTTTCAGTTGTTCTTCTACTGAAGCATACGAGTCATCTGATGAACGCAAAGGAACGTATTGCATGAGTACAGTCCAGTAATCATTCAATGCCAAGGGATATTCAGATCCATCAAAGGTGTATGCTTCGCTGATGTCCATAGAACAGATTGCTGCAAAAGTCAGAAAAATCAGTAAATATTTATAATGATTTGAATAAGTATCTTACGTTTGTATGTTTGAAGTCCATACATTTTCCCAGCCAAACGATCGACAACGTTGAAAATCGGATGAACAACAACAAATGGTTTAAGCCACGGATTAATTCTCTTATTCTTAATATAAGCTTGTGTCTCCCTGCTGTGAACAGAAATATTAGCTTTGTTCAAATCAGGGGAGAATTGCACGTAAGCGCTGAATTCTCCTTGTTTGTGTTTGTGATGTTTCGATTCAATTTCGAATGAATGACTTGGAACCAGATTGTTATATGCCATCAAAACTGTTTGTAGATCCTTAGAACCTATCTTAGGGTATCTCATCTTGATACTGATGGAATCGAGAAGACCAGCCATTTGCGTCATGTTAGCGCAAGACAACAATTGTTTGTTACCTTGTTGAGTTTCACGCTGACATCTGTCATAGAAGGGTTGTTCCATCAAATATTTTTTACGATCATTACTCCTCTTGAGTGTAGCCTGAATTTCAAATTGGTTGTCAGTTGGAAGTGTTTCAGCGAAAGCACCATCGATATATATAGATGATTGAAGATCTTTGTCCATGACGTAATTCATATCGAGTCCAGTAACACGTGCCATATCAAATTTAACTGAGAAAGCAGCTGCGAATGGTCGAGTCTTCGGTGAACTTTTCTTCAAGTAAGCTAAAGCAACAGCTTTTGAATCTTCTTGGTTCGTAGCATATGATGTAGATAGAATATACTCAATATTCTGCTGGCCCGAGAATACAATCCTCGAATCAAATACTCTCGATATAGCATTCTGGATACCAGATGGACTGAGTTTCCCAATTTCCGATACTCTTTGATCTTGATGACTTGGCAATTGGGATAATTTAGCTATTAAAGTTTTTCCATCATATTCACTACCCATCTGATGGTGTTCTCCTTTATAAACAAAATCTCCAGCCACTTTGTAGTTGCGTGATTCATCAGGTACGAACTGTACATTCATGTGTTCGTAATGAGCATTAACCTCATATAAGTCAGCAATCAAATCTCTCAAACCGGCGTAAGTTTCGTCAATTTCATATTTTACTCGGAAAGCAATTCCTGTAGATTTATCTCCAACTGTCTTCTCCAACTGATATACATTTGGTTTCCGGATAAAATGTACATTTTTCCTTTCAGCTTCTTCATCTAAGTCCAAAATGTCCTGTTTGTAAATGAAAGGCGATGAAGTGAGTTGGAAAATGTTGATATCGTTTTCAGTTTCCAAAGGTTCAAGTTCGAAGTGGAATTTGTTGTTCTTCAGATTCATGCTGATCTCGGTTTTGATAGGAAGATACAGTTGTACGTCATCGCTGTGCCCGATGAAGTATTGTTGATGGTTGAATGGTGCGAAAAATCCATGTTTCAGTTGCTGTTTGATTGCTACAGCAACCTTAAGTTCTCCACTCAGTTCAATATTTTCTGGGGTCATGAATTCACCCTTCAAACTTAGTGGAGGTTGAGACCTTACTTTTACTTTTCCTTCAACATGGAATAATACTGGTATGTCGTATTTGATTATGAGCGGTAAACCAATCTCTGTCGGATAGGCTATTACTCCATCCTTATTGTTGAGCATTTTGGTGTATTCAAACTTCTTACCATCCTTCAAAGAAGACAAGAGAAGCTCGACGGTTTCTGGTAAACTCTCAAAGGTATTGTTATCGAAAATGAAATGCTTTTTCAGTTCACCAAATTGCAATAAAACAAATCCTTCAAGTTGTTCGAGTTCTTCAGTTTTTAAATTCAACAAACGTGCAATGTTTGAACTGCTGAAGAAAGATTGTTCTGATTGCTGGTTAGATTGTTGTTTCTCCTGTTCGTGCCTGTACCAGTGAGTTTTCTTCTGGAATACCCGAATGAAATTCCTGATGTCCGAAACAAGCGATTCAACAACGGTGCTCTTGAAATTCATTCCTTTACCTTGTCCTTCCACCGCGGCATAGAATGAGGATGGTAAGCCAGATTCTTCAGAGACTATGGTTTGAAGGACATATTTGTAGTAAGATTCCCAGTTGTGAAAACTGAAACTCCTGAAAAAGTCTTGTGAATCGTAAACACCGAAATTCTTTTCGGGGAGGAAATAAAGGGCAGATTCAGCTGCTGATCTCCTGTAAATCGAGAGAGTTAGAGTGAGAAACGAGATGAACAGTAATACTTACATCTCGGAAAATTGCTTCCCTTCAAGTTGAGACACAGATTTGATGGCTGATATCACAGCAGCACTTACACGTTGATTTGATTCTATTTTTGAGTATTTAGCGATACGTTGCAGCGTTTCAACTGAGGGTGAAGTACGCATCAACATATAAACAGAAACAACTCTCAGTTCAGTAGTCTCCCCAATGTTCTGGTAGATTCTGGTTAATATTTCTCCTACTGTTTTTGGGTGAACCTCAGCAACTTTTCCTAATGACAAAACCATCAACAATCTCTGGAACTGCGAGCAATGTATTTTTCCTTCCAAATATGGTTGAAAAACTGAGATTATTTGATGATCACCAACTTGACCCAAAGCATGGATATAGACATTGATTTTGTGAGAGTCTGCATTAGAAATAGATTGTTTCAATTGTTCTGCCAAATATGGGATAACTTCATCTCGGAGGAAGGTTTTTCCAGCTGTTGTGTAGAATCTTGCATAAGCGTGAGTAGGATACTCTCTGTGAGAAAAGTTTTCGTTTACGTAAACATTATGAACAAGTTCACTGAATGTGAACAGCATGGTTTCATTCAACATTGAAGAATCTTGTTGATTATCGACCTGCTTCTTCACCATCTCATAGAAAGATCTCACATATTCTTCAGTTGGGTGTCTGGTGGCACCACCCATCGTTGATATAACTGTAGCAGCTTCGCTTCCTTGAATTTTCTGGGATTCAATTAAATATTTGATCAACAAAAGAGCAGGTCCAGTTCCAGTTTCAGCAACAGAATCTCTGAAGATTACCCAGGCATTGTATTTACGTCCCTGGGTTTCCTTGGTATATAGTCTTTGAGCAACTTGTTTCAATTCTTGTTCATTCATGATACGAAGTACTGATGTTAACGTGATGAATCGGACCAATGTTTGTTTCTTTTGTATTTCTTCGGGTTGTTCAATATCGGATGCAATTTTTTCAGCTAGCTTGGTTACCTCTTCTATTAATTGCATTCCATCGGCGTGTCTTATAGACATACCATTATATCCAATCGACATAGGGAGTAAAGGTTCTTGGGGATACTGACTCAGTTGTGGTTTAGGTACGGCCCAACCTTCTTCGGTTTCGAGCACTTGCAATGATTCTTCCACGTTTGAGGGATCATAAGTTTTTCCTTCACTGACTCGGCCTTCATAACCTTCCATCTGGTATTGATATGAGAGGCTACCAGTATGGACTGGACTAGATAATGCAGGTATCTCAGAAGATTGTGGTTCAACGTGCAACAGCTTGATTTTCAACATACTATTAACTGATCCTTTCTTATCATTTTTCATTACCAGAATATTCTCATTACAGGTCTCTGAGTATTGAATTGTGTATCTCTGGAGAGTTCCAGTGACCACGGCGCGACCTAATGAGGATCTATGCAAAATGCTCCCAAATTTATTAGATGGGGGTCTTGATTCTCCTGCCTTTCCCAATTTCGCAAAATAAGCTGGAAGTTTGAATCCATCGGTAAATTTCTTATTCTTGATTATCTCGAGGATTAAACCATCACCTTTAAGGTGAGGAAATGGTGCTAGATGAGGTTCTGTTTGCAATAAATATTCTGGCAGTGAGTGAATGTCGTAGGAGGTTTCGGTTATTCCAATCACAGTATCTTCGAGTGTTTTAAAAGCGGCATTATTTGATCCTTCCTTCGGGAGGATGTTGGATGTAGAGGGAATGACGTTTTCAGCTTTGGTGTCCAATTGCAATTGGCTGACAAAGCTTTTGAGGATGTTAGCTTCCCATTGCGATATTTCTTTCTCAACAATCAGATCCTTAACGACACCATTTTTCAAAACAACTTCAAATGGTTTTTCTGACATTTTCAAGGGTCTGTAGCTGAGTTTGCTCTCAGGCAGTTTGGACATCCATCCTTCCGGAAGTTCTGTATGAATTTCGGCGTATTCCGATTGGCTTACTTTGCATTTGAGTTTTTCCTTGTACGGCTGAACCGAAAGTTTGGCATGTAGGACTATTCCAGTATATTCGTTAGATATTCCGTTGAAACTAGCCAAGGATCTTCCGTATACGTCGTAGGTGTATTCGGTGTTACTCTTCCATGCCGGGCTGTTTTGGTGGGCATAAGCAAGCCCAACTGAAGAAAAATCAATGATGATATTCAGAAATGTTTTATGCAAAATAATTAAACTTACCAAAGAACCAGATCAATAGCTGTGACCGCATGTTATAACCGACCATCCCTATATCGGTTTAGCGTGTTATAGACAGAGAAGTATTCGCTTTTATAGGGCAAGATATATGAAACGATAATCAGATCGCTTAAGGTTATCATGACCCCCGTCCAATTTGGTAGTCTGCACACTCGGCATGATGAATCTTAATTTCTTTATCAATATGTTACTAAATTTTTTATCGAGCGAATATGTGATACTAAGAGATATTCTTCCATTTCATTTCGAAATTAATCTGATTATCCGCCTATCGAGAAAAAAAATTATTTATATCCGGACCGAGGCGGGCAAAATTATATCCCAAGAGTAAAAGCATAACATTTTAATTCACATAATGTCAAGTCTTTCTTTTCGCACACTTGACACTAGTTCATTTACCTTGTGAACAGTGGCGTAGCTAAGGGGGCGGCGGGGCGGCCCGCCCCGGGTGTCACCCGTTTAGGGGTGACACCCGAGCCCGACTATGACCATCAGTTATAGTTCTTTCTATTTATAAAAAATCGTAAATCTGCGGCAGAGAGCATAACCGCCACTAATAAAATTATCTAGGTAACTATAATATCGTACCACGAACATAATAATTGATATTAAAAAAAAACAATGTGCACAGTGTCAATCGATCAGGGATTCCCCCAAAATTTAATACCCCGTTCGCGCATAACCAACTCATTTCTTTGTTTTCTTTTCTTTTGGAATGATGTGCTAAGGGAAGTGAACAATGCTCAGATTGCATTACAAAATAAAGGTTTATGTGTTGATGAAATAATCATAAAACTAGAAGCAATTCGTCTATTCATTGGAGAGAAACGGTTGCATCTAGCAGAAGAGGCAATAGATTTTACTGTACAAAAATCGGAAAAATACAACATTTCGATGGAACGACGAATTCGTCGCAAGAAACGCATGCCCGGTGAGTTAGCGTCATCCACCGATGCTGGACTTACACTTAGAGCGGAACTTCAAAATGACATGTTAGAATGCATTGACAGATTCAATATTGAACTCGAAACAAGAGTAAAGTCCATTAAAGACGTAGCTTCATTGTTTGAGGTTGTGCAGTCAAAGACCTTGCTTTCGGCAAACACTGAACAGTTAAAATTAGCTATATCAAAATTTACTAACCTTTACGATGAAGTATCAGAAACAGAACTCCTTTTAGAAATACCAAGATTGAGAAGACATTTAAAAGCGGCTAATATTACTGTCTCTAATTGGGTGATACTGGACTTTTTGAAATTTATTGTGGAATGGGATTTTACAGAATCTCTTCCGAATCTAACGGTAGCACTAAAGTTATTTATAACAATATGTGCATCAGTAGCTTCATGTGAGAGAAGTTTCAGCAAATTAAAATTAATTAAAAATTATTTGCGGTCTACAATGACCGAAACCAGATTAAACAATCTTGGTATTTTAACGATATAACATGAAGCAACACAAAATATAAATTTTGAAGACGTGATTTCGGAGTTCGCTAGTGTCAAAGCTAGAAGGAAGAAATTTTAATTTTTAACAAACTAAATTTGTTTTACATAATAAACAAATATTTGTAATAGGTACTCATATTTTAATAAAACGTAAATGATTATAACTTTTTTTTATTTTAACAGTTTCGATTGAGTTTTAGGGTAACACCTATAAAATCCGCCCCGGGTGCCACCTATGCTAGCTACGCCACTGCTTGTGAAGCAACTAGCAATCCTTTTACTCAAATATTTTATAATAGAATATTTATTGGGTTCGTTTTCTAGAGTTTTTTAAAATTTCAGAATAGGTTAATTATAATATATATTGAATATCTCAGTCATGTTCGTTATTGAGCCAAATCCGTCAAGCAGTTCAGCAGTTAAGATCACCTGATATAAAGTTTACTCAAGGAGTTCTGAGATATTCATCCGATTAAAAGGTAGCTCAACCAAAATTTAAATTCCTGGTATAATAAATACCACTAAGTATGACAATACAATAAAAACATAATCATTTCCAAGAGTGCGCAAAGATATACGTGGATATCTTAAAATAAATATTTCTATATTTGGCAAAGCAGCAGTCAATAATAAATAACATTTTTCTGATCGAACTAATATTGAGCTATATCGCCTTAGTTACCATGTGTCATAACACACTCATATTTCCCAAAGGGAATATGAAACGTCAAATCATATTTTACTTCTTTATTTTAAGTTACTGTAAACAACACAAATAGCCCCTCGTTTGTGAAAACGTTCTGACTACGTATATCCCCCAAAATGTCAGGCTTTACGATATAGCTGTCAGTTGGCAGATTGCTACACTAGAGTTGACCAATCCCGAAATATAAAAGGCAACCCTTGTATAAAACCATTTCTGCTGGAAATAATTCATTGCTAAATTTAAATCAAAATAGAAAATCCAATTCCATTTCATTAGAAAAAAATTATTCCAACATATCTCTTTCCATATCAATTATTATGAATGAAACTCAAGATAATTAATACTTCATTAAGTTTGTTTTTGCAATTTGATCTCTAACCTTTCTGCTTCATTCATATAATTTACTCAATGAAATATTATCATCTTCCGAATGTGCAAAACTGCAACATTAAAATCCACTTGTTGCAAATATGAAATTTTTATAAAATCTATTTTCATTGGATTATCTAAACTGTTTCTCATCAATGAGATATTTTCTTCATTTGATCTTTGATCATAAGATAAAACATACAGAGCCGGGAAAACGAAAATTTGCTTGAATATGTTCGAAGGGAAAAATAATTTTTTTTCAGAAGTTTTGGACAGAAGAATTATTCAGTACTTCCAAATTAAATCATGCAAACTAGTTGTGATAACACAATTGGTCCTTCAATTGTTATAATCATGCATAACTGACTAGATTATACGGTAAAGATATAACGCCCCCGTTCTATAAGATAATAATTTAAAAACTCTATATCATCTTTTACAACTATTCATATTAATGATATAAGAGCCAAGTGTTCAACATGAACTCCTGGCTGATAAGTTTTTTCATTCTAGTGACAATTCATTCAATATCAGGAATTTCGATTAAACCAGGTGAGAAGCATCAAAAGAATTGATTCAGAAATGTATTTCAATAACTCTCCGGTGTATTTCATTAAAAAATATATAGGTACAGGTATTCCGAACGTTATTAATTGATCCCAATCTAGAGATATCCTTTAGTGGCCTCTAGTTTCATGGAAATATATTCACAGTTTTCTTATTTTATTTTCATATAAACTTTTTCGATTTCGTCTTAATTTCCCGAAATGTTTATTTTTTCAACGACAGCTATTTCACCATTATATGGCTTCTTCAAGTTGTTTCATTCAACTGACTTATTTTTCTCTGGTAGAAACAGATTTATATATGCAAAAAATGAATGAGTGTTATAGAATTCTATGACAGCTAAACTACCAATATACTGTTTTCGCAAGATATTCAATAAAAGTGACGTATCCACATTTGTCCATTCAAATGAATGTTCCGCCTATGGATAACCTAATAATGCCTCAAAGTCTTGAGCTTTTGGTTTCTATATGTATTATTTGGTAATTATTATAGACATTATGCTCAAATTCCTTAAGATGATTCGCATATGTGGACTTAAAGGAGTCTGATGTATAACTCTTCTGGTGTTCTTGAATACTCTTCCGGTTTGACCTATATTTAATCGAGGCAATCTAGGTGTCCAGAAAGGGTATCGGGTATTTGTTTTCGCGACATATTCGGAACGGGGCGTCTAAAAGGAGCTGGGAGGGTTTCGTGGCGTCCGCCACTTTGTGGAGTTTGAGTTACGATCGAGCAGTACTCGGGGACGCATCGCGCATTTTGCGTAGGAGCGTATTATCTTAATGGTGATTCAATAGTGACTGCTCAACGTCTCTAGCGTGCGGAATATCGTACACGTCACGCGCCAAGTGATGATAGCATTAGGAAATGGATCAATATTGCTGAATATATCCGACATAAATTCAATAAAATAGCATCTAGAGCATTAAATAACCTGAGTACTTCTACCAAAAACTATAAAGATAAAATAGAAAAATATGACAGAGATAGGAATACATAGTTGCCACCTTCATTTTCTCAAATATCTTCTGGGTGTTTCAATGAGTATTCTTGTGAATTGCGTTTCAGGAGGTTCGAGAATAGATGAAGATCGCATTTTAATAAACAGACCCAAGCCTACTCTGAACGACGAGGGATCCGTCAACAGAGATTATGTCAGAAGGAAAAGATATTTGGGATTGAGTAGAACGTACAAAGTATGTATTCTAACGGGTGTCCGCCAGGAAGGTATACAACTTTGTTTTGTCCTCATTTTGGTCGACATTGAATGAAACATTTATCAATATAAGAGTCATAACCTTTCATTTGATAAAAACTATAAACAAAGTGCTATAACTTCCTGGCGGATATAAAAAAACTGCGTTTATCAAGATTACTCTTATTTCAGCTAAACAGAAGATATCAAGAATGCGTAGCAATCGGTGATGTGAAAGGCCATTGTAAACATATTGATTTCTGTCCTATGAAGGTACTGAGTAACACAAACAATGTTCTCAATTATCTTTGTGTAATTGAAAAAACGTAGGTAATCATTACGAAAAAAAAAGAAATTTCTGATTTCTTATCAATTTCAGCCACGTTGGTGTTTGTTGCCCTGATGACATAGCTCTGAGTGGTTACGAAGGTTCCCAAATTATACAAGATTTGCCAGGTGGTGGAGAAGACTACGAAAATGAAAATACAACAGGTGAGGTTAATCTGTATGAAAACATAATTCTGAATTTTATGATATCGCTCATGCAAGACAATTCTCTTCGAGGATGGATGAATAAGTACTCATATTTGTAAATAATAGTAAGTTTTTTATATATATTTCTCAAAATAGTACCCTTTTAGTTCAATACACTTAGTAGAGCATGATTAAGAATTAAGAGGGTATGTAACAAGCTAGCTCGTCTTTTTATGTCGTTATATACAAACTTAGTCATTAACTAATTAAACTTAAATATAACTTCTTTGTAAAAGAAAAAGCACAAACGAACTGGTAGTTTTTGTGAAAGTCTTTAAAATGGTTACTATAGCTCTTTCGCATCTTCTTCAGAACAAGTCAATAAAAAAAAACATTCAATAAACTGTCACGTAATTTTCTCCTGACTATTTGATGTTAAAAGAAGGACACAAAGCGTACGGCAGCTGTTGGCCGGAGAACATTTATGGGCGTAGGTTCATTTGACTTATATGAAAATTTGTGATCTTTTCTTTGTGTGATAATATGGGCGCCAATTAGTTTAGACACAATTTTGAGTTCTATTCGTATAAAAACTAATAAACATACGAATGTGATCTCAGGATGACGGTGTACGAAATTGAAGAAGTAATCTCACTCTGATGAACAATCTCTTTATTCAGGAAGGCAATAAACTTCAACATATAGGTACTCACTTTTCTTCAAATGATGGTAGTTGTTGAGAAAACTTCGGTGACAGTGTCTGGAGTGGTTGTTGAATCAAAGAGTCGAGAAATCTGGGATTATATGAAACGAAGAATTTAAGGAGACGAGGATAAAAGAATCTAAGAATACGATAATACAGGAATCCCTAAAAAAATATACTTAAATCAGCAAAACAATTCGCTTAATTCTTTTGAACTCACCTTCTAGAAAGGGATATACGAAAAGAATATTATAAAATTCCTTGGATAATATGTAAACGTGAATTAACAAATTCTCAATCGAGAGATAATGTCTGCATACTATCAGTTTCAAAGATGGAATGATTAATTTGCGATAACAACATCCAATTCCAGACACCCCCGCCGAAAATTTTAATGAACAGATTTCTATAAAGAATAATACCTTATGTACAGGAAATTACAATATTCAACAATAGATGGTATAGCAAATTAATTTGAAATAAATTATTTTCAAATAGATCAAGAGACGATAGAATCTAAATAAATTTTGGGATTGTAATTTCAAAATGTTACAAAACTTGTGCTCATTTTAGCTGTAAAAACGTTGATGACGAGATATTGTTGATGATGGAGCTCGTGTTGAATGATTGTTTGGGCTATTACCATCATCGATTGTGGATGTAATGTTTTCCGACGTTTCGATAGACATATTCTATCTTTATCAAGGAGAAAAGTAAGAAACCTTTTGAAAATTAAATTTTCAATAGCCCAAACAATCATTCAACATGTGAAAACGTTGTATATAGATTTATCGGACCTCAGATGATTTATAAGGTAATGCTCTATGAACGTTTTTACATTTACAAAAAAACAAAAATCGTCTCAAAAGATCTAAAAGGATTTAGTGCCCTGCTCGTTAGAGTTTGACCCAGTGCTGTCGCTGCGGAAATCCTATATGTAATTCCAACCTCTATGGAACCTCGAGCGTCCTGACCCAGCTCTATCGTCTCTTCTAGATCATTTTTGCTAAAGGATGTTCGCAAATGTGTCACTACATAAGCTCATGTGTTGAAGGAAGTATGGGTTCCGGGTAGTAGTTATTTTTGGTTACGTTGCTCCTTTTGGATATGGAACTAGTGTAACTCCTCGGGGTACCTAAAATAAGTCAAAGTTACTAGAAGTCCGCAAAATGTAATGAGTTGAAACTCTATTTGGTCATTCTTGGTTTCGCTGCTTCTCCTAAGAGCGAGTCTTAAGGATCATCACAACTACTCAAGCCCGTACACCACGACAAGGTGATGACCTCGTACGGGAGCCATGCTGAGCCTAAGCAATCTAACCCACACCTAGGATGTGCCTTGCTTGGTATCCCTCTATGGAGCCTCAAGCGTCCTGACCCAGCTCTTTCATCCCTTCTAAGTAATTTTTGCCAAAGATGTCACTACATAAGCTCATGGGTTGAAGGAAGTTTGGCTAAGGGGTAGTAGTCATTTCTGGTTAAGTTGCTCCTTTTGGAGTTGGAACTAGTGCAACTCCTCGGGCTACCTAAAATAAGTCTAAGTTACTTGAGGTCCGCAAAATGAAATGAGTTGAAACTCTATTTGGCCATTCTTGGTTTCATTGCTCCTCCTAAGAGCGAGTCTTAAGGATCATCACAACTACTCAAGCCCCTACACCACGACAAGGTGATGACCTCGCACGGAAGCCATGCTGAGCCAAAGATATCTAACCCACACCAAAAGGTTATGCTTACTTTCAGGTCCTTATGAGTTTCCTGACCAATTCGCTCATTTTCGGTTGTATCACCTCGATCATTGAATGAGAAGTAATGCCATAAATATTATCTTCTGAGCGCCTGCAAATCCTCATAATTTTTTTTAGGTTGTGGCATTCCCGGTGATAGGAGGGTAATTGGAGACCATCCAGTTCAGCGAGCCTCAGTACCTGAATGGCCATGGTTGGCAGCCATCTACATGCCAGGCGACCCCAGTGGACAGCAGATTTGCGGTGGATCCTTGATAACAGATCAACATATACTCACTGCCTCCCATTGTACTGAAGGGTAAGTTCTGATTCCTCCTGTGCTAACGCAAATATCAAACAAGATGTGCCAGCATTTTCCTAAGGGTATATGAACAGTTGGACGAGCCATAATTGACAAAAAAACTTCGCAGAACCAAAAATCTCAGACAGTGACCTTTATCATTGCACTAGCCAACATTACATATTCATTACACATCTATAGTGCAGAATAGAAAGATCAATACTAGAAATATCACTGAGAGACCAAGAAAGGGATGTAGAGAAAAGCCGAAGAAAAAGAGTTACTGATTTTGTTACTCACATCAACACCTTAATATAGGGTTGGACCCTGTGCCCAAATATCTGATGAGAAATGAATGAGAGTATTGTTTGAATGAAGACCCCGAGCTGACTAACAAAGCAGAAGAAAACCTCCAACTCGTAAGAAAGATGATATCAAGAAGCTCACTGGGGCTTGGATCCATACAGCTCAAATTAAACGAAAGAGGACCAGAATAGGAGAAGTCTATTTCTAGCAGAGAACACAGGGGTTGGTTGAGAGTGACACAGAAAGTTTTCTTGACATTATATATGTTGTTGATACATTCAACCATTCAATGTAGTGCTATTAAATATTATTACGATAGTATTTCAATAAAATCAAATCATTATTTTTTTCAGATTGAAAGAAAACGACATTCGTGTACGTCTTGGAGAATACAATTTCAGAACGAGAAATGAAACGAGGACGGCAGATTTTGCAGTGAAAAAAATTATCATGCATGAGGAGTTTATATTAGCAAGTTATACAAACGATATTGCCATTTTGAAGTTGGATAGGAAAACTAGTTTCAATACTTATATTTGGCCAATTTGTCTTCCTCCGAGAGAACTTGATTATGAAAGGAAGAATGCTGTTGTAGCAGGATGGGGTAGGCAAGCATATGAGGGGGAACTCAGTCCTGTTCTTTTAGAAGTGACTGTTCCGCTCTGGACCCATAAGGAATGTGTTGATGCCTTCTTAGAGTCAATTACGGAGAATAACATATGCGCTGCTGCATATGAGGGTGGCAAAGATTCATGTACCGTAAGTGGAGATATGGGTTTCTTCACTAAATTATAGTTTATCAAAAATATTATTTTAGGGTGATTCAGGGGCCATTGAATCATAAATTGGACAATGGTAGATGGGTGATTATTGGTATCGTATCGTGGGGTGTTGGTTGTGCAGCTAGAGGAAGTCCAGGCGTCTACACCAAGGTTGCCAACTATTTACCTTGGATCATCAAGAATACCATAACAGAATAATCTTTTATCTTATCTTTTAGAAATTGCTCAAAATTGAAAAAAAAATATTATACCTTGCCATTGAATTGATATAATGGATTTTTCTTGATATTTTCCAATTTGAATCACCAGACATCAATATATGTACGCTTCAAAATTTTGAAACAAATTGATTTTCTCAGTAAAAAATATTTGGCGAAATCATGAAAGGTCAATTTTTGTTTCACTTTAACAAATTTTTATGCATTTTTGGTTGCACCCTATGCCATCCCCATACCCTCTAAATGTTTCGAATTGGCTTTTGATCTTATATTCTTGAGTGAAAATTAGACAAACTACATGTATTTTGCCGAATTCTTAGCTCATGTTATAAGCGAAAATTAGAAAAAATACTTGTATTTTGTCGAAACTAGACAAAATACTTGTATCTTGTCGAATTTTCACTTCGTGTTATAAGTGAAAATTAGACAAAATAAATGTTTCATTCAACATTATAGGTGTATGCATATTCGACACACATTTCCATTTTCAGAATGAGAATAATTCACTCTACAACTTTTCTTCACATTTCCTTATTCCTATCTTTTTTGGATTGTGTTATCTACGGTTATTGGATTTTAATATTGATTTAATATGACTTACTTTCTTTGTATTGATATTATCTCTGTGCTCTCTAAGTCGTCTATGTATCGACATGTCTGTGACTCAACTCGATCCAAAGAAAATCATTATTTAGTTTACAAACAACAACTGTTCCAAGTGTTTTGCAGATGTTTTTGTATAAATAACCTGAGATTCAGATAACTCAGAATCTAAATAAGATAGGTATAAGGAAAGGTATAGAAAAATTGTAGAGAGGATTTTTGCCATTCTGAGAATGAAAAAACATACTGGGTATCTAATTTGAAAACACAGAGTTTTTTACAATTTTGTGAGTCGACAAGTGGTAATTTTTAACCACTCTGTATAACTAACAACTAAAATCCGAAAACGGTGGGGCAGATCAAACTATCACCTAAGATCATGCCAAATTTCGAATTGAAACCACCAATATTGAGAGAAATATAGCCATTTCTGTGCTCTCAAATTTAATTTTCAATTTTAAAAAATAATTCATAACACATAAACCGTTGAAGATAGAAAGAGAAAAGTAAAACTAAGTAATTTCATTTTTTATGGAGAATCATAAAAAAAAGAAATACGGGGTGACTCATTTGAAATAAGAAACCTGTTGCCAAATTTCCATAAAACTGGCAACACTGGAAATTTGAAAGTATTTCATAAATGTTCCTTAGATAATCTTAATAGATTTATTCCATTTCTTACGGGCTTCTCATTACTACTGTACAGATTGGTTAAATTGCATGAAAAACAAATATCACTTGACCTAAAGGTCCTAGAATCATTAGTCCTTTTTGCAGATAAAATCATTCATCTTTTTTCCTAAATTGCACCGTTTCTGAGATATTTGAAGTTGAAAGGAATTAAATCGATATAATCATCTGATGAAACATGAGTGAATCATTTCTTAGAGGGAAAATAACGTTTTTAAGCAATTCATATTCAATAGTGGATGCTGTGGAAGATAAGTTTCATTCAAACTAAACTGGACTACCCAGGGATATTTCCCCAATGGGAAAACTCAAAACTTTTCAACGCAGCTGTATATTTTGCGAGGAAAAATGTCCTTTTCCCAGCATGATGTTCATGATTCTCCAATGGAGTGTACTTACAGGGTATTGTTTGAAATAAGCAGTTTATGACGGTGTGTCAGGTACCTGGGATATTCTTTATATTTTAGGCCCGTATGGTCTCAAGAATGAGCCGATTACATAAATTTCGCAATATAGCATTGAATGGGCTGAAGGTAAATCGTTCAAGAGAATCAAAACGCAATAACTTTCAACGAAAGCTTCCGAAATCGATTGAAGATGAGATAGTGAATACGTGCCCTAAATTGATATGTCCGTAATAATGCAAGCTAGTAACAAATAATAACTGGAACAATACAGCATTGTTCGTTAGGTTTATTCAGGCAGCTATCAACGACTGATGTCCCAATTTGTACATACAGTGATGAACCCACATAATTGTCTTTCGAACTTTGGATAGCCGGTTGATGTGACAACACTGCACCTGATATCTGAACGTCAGGTAAACCAGGTAGGATTGTAGTAGTGGGACAGTACACTTAGTTCGTTTTATTACCTTAACGCATATGTTTCTGTTTTAGAAGTGGTGGTACAAACTCTAAAAGTGAATATTTTCGAAAAATTAAGGTGAGTCTAGATGAAAAATAATTTTCTTTCAATATGTGAGTGTAATTAACATTTTATTGACTTAAGTCGTTCCAAAGATGCGCAAATTACTCAAGGCTATTGTAACATTGGTAACAAAGAGACACCATTGGTCATCTTTCTACATACCAGTCTCGAATTCTTGTGTGACATCCGAATTTCGCTACCGAACATCAATTACAAACAACTTTGACGTCATTCTGCTTTTTTCCGATCCTTGTTTAGTCGTATTTCCATGCTAATCTGATTTATCTCTTGATCAAATAGGTGGTTACTGGTTACAAAGTTATCTTCAATGTTGCGCAAACAAAACAAGTGAATAATATGCATATATTTGAGAATACCGCTAGCCATTGCCAAAAAAAATCTGACGCCAATGAACTTATCATGTTTGGAGATTTCAATGCTGGTTTTCGTTTACAAAAATTGATGTATCCATTCAGGAAAAGCTATGTTCCATGATGAACTCATAAACAAATAAAAATTTCACCACTTTACGGAATTTAATGATTCACGAGCCGATAAATTTCATTTATATGTTGATATTATTGCAAATCAACATAATAACACGTTTGAACTCGTTTCAAATCTCGTTCAAATGGAGGAAATTTGTTTGTTGTATTTTCTCGTATCTGATGAATTTTTGAAATTGATGTTCTGAAAAATGAACTAGTATTATATTCAAGTAATGAATCCATTGTATTTTTGTTTTCCAAGTTCTTGAAAAGATCTTTTACAGTCTCTTTTCGATAGAAATCCACTCATATCACTAGTGACACATGTGTTATTCAATGCACACAATCAGAAGCAAAAGTCGACTTATCACTTCATAAACAATGTTTCCGTTGAAAAACCCATTAAAAATCGTTCAAATCAATAGGTTTTATAGATTTAGTCACACGGTATTCAAGATTGACAACAATCATAAGTGAGAGAATTAAGGTTTTACCTGGTATTTTTCCAGATAAATAATGTGAATTTTCAATCTTTCTTTCAATTGTTGAGAATAATTACTTTAATAATATACTGGAATCAAGAAAATTCAACAATTGATGCTAGAGAATTACGTCTGGGTTTTTTATCAACATTTTGTAGAAGGTAATTCCTAAAAAAGACAATTACAGCCGACTTACAAATTCAATCAAGGCATCTATCATGATATTGAGGTATTCAGTACACAAGCCGAACATTTCATTAACAAACTTTTTGTGGAAAAACATACTTCAAACAATTGTTAAAATCAACAGGTTTTGTATATTAAGTCACGCAATATTTGACATTGGCAACAACGTATTCCTATCGACAATATTTTTTCCAGTGAATCCTTGTTCATTTTTTCATTCAGTTGTTGCGTACAATTTCAGTCACTAAAAATATCATGTATTTTGTTGATTTTCAAACGTGACACTGTGTTTTATTACTTTAGTCAGTAGGACATTTTCGTCTGATTACAATTGAAATTTGAGTTATCGTTATTCACTTACTTGTTTCATTATTGAGTAAAATAGGAACAATCGATTCTAGATATACAGGGTGAATCTTTGACCACTGCATTAATTTTAACCATAGGTTCTTGAGATCGAAATAAACTTTTTCCCATACCGTTTTCTATATGCAGCTGCGTGAAAATGTGTAAATTCATGAAATTTCAACACCCTATATCTTTTGAAAGGGGCCAAATTATGAAAAATGTTATAGGAAGAATGTTTCTTTTGAGGTCAAGAACCTATGTTTAAAATTAACGCAGTGGTCCAAGACTCACCCTGTATTCAAATTTTGGGCTTGATTGACGCCGTAGGACTTTTGTTAGTTATATTAAACATATCTTCATGTTCTACATCGACCAAACAGATTATCATTCATAAGATGAAATTGGAATAACTTATTTGAATTCAATAATTTGTGATCAAGGTCCAAGAACGTGAATTGGCTGATCGTCTACGGGTCTACATGTTTGTGGTTTCTTTACACGTTATAAGGAAGGTCAAATTGAAATTAAAATATATTTTCGACGGCTCAAGTTGAAAATGCCATGACAAAACACAAGACCTTAGTTGGAGATGAATCATTGATCAATAAATTCTTCCATTATCCTCACTTTACGAATGATTTCATTACAATTAATTACATAGAATTGTTTATTGAATAATTTGCAAACACCTATAATGTACAAATTCTGTTTTGAAATTCATCGAGTTATATTATACCTAGTTGGAAAACATCTATTGAAATTGCAACTCCTTACAATATCACTGAAAACCATTGAAGTTCATTGAATTGAAGATTTTCATTCCAAAAGTTACGAATTACGAAGATAAATGAGCACCGACGTGAAATCGGTATATAATTAGCATAAATATATTAATGAAGAAATCCATTTAGAACTCAATATAGAGTATATGGAAAGATTAAATAATAGAGAAGAATTCTCAGAGCATAACATAATGTAACCATTCCATTTCTGTGATTTAAACTGAAGTGAACCCAATAGAAATTATTTCAGTTTATCTAAGTCGAATTCCGAGATCTCTTTCCTGAATCGATAATTCAAAAACTATGATTATCCTAGATGAAAAGTGTGATGATCTGTTTATCTTTAGAACCTTACGCAATTTTACTGATTTCATGTCATTAGAAACTTCACAGATCATTTAGAACAGGTACTGAAAAGATAAGATCTGAATTGGTTCAACTTGAAACATTTTGATTACCTTAACTAGCCATGATAGAAATAATGTAATTAGCTAATACGTTTTCCGAAATGCTCATCAAGTAAACATGGTAATATTCTAAGTTATTAAGAGCGACATGTATACATCTTGTTCAACACAAAGCCCAAGTGAAAGTTAATATAGAAAGCTGACATTGAGGAATAGTTTGTACAGGTCGACCTCCGATTTAAGTAATAGACCCTACCATTTTTATAGGGTTACTCACAAAATGTTACTCATTGGATATTTCGCGAGATTTGCAGTGAATTAAACCCGAAAGCGACTTCCTCGTACTCAAAATCTTGAAACTTGGAAGAAACCAACGTCTTATAGAACAAATAAGGGACATTTTGCAAAAAAAACTAAATTTTTCGTAGCATTAGTCCTAATGAAAATATCTCTGATTATTTAAAACGTATTAGGTGTACAAATAAGTTTCCGCGGTTTGTCAAAAGATGGCCCCACCAGAAGGTTATGGAGAAATTGTCACATGTAAAACGTAATATCCCAAGTTTAGTCATCTGGCAACACCATAACCTTAAAGTACTAGTGATTCCGTATGAGCATCACGTAATTTTTTTCTTGCAAAAATGTCAAGTTTTATTCCGAATAAGCATCATTTGCGGGAACTTTTGATTTACTTCTTTAATGTGAAAAAATCTGCAGCTGAGGCGCATCGATTGCTTCTAGAAGAATATGGTGAAGCTGCTTCAAGTGAGAGAAGTTGTCAGGAATGGTTTCAAAAGTTTAAGAACGGTGAGTTTGACGTTAAAGACAAAGAACGCAGTGGAAGGCCGAAAGTGGAAGATTCGTCCCAAACGCAAAAAGAACTTGCACTTACTCTACAAGTGACTCAACAAGCAATTTCACATCGTTTAAAATCGTTAGGAATTATTCAAAAACAAGGAAATTGGGTTCCATATGAACTAAAGCTGAGAGACGTTGAACGCTGATTATGCATGAGTGAAATGCTGCTTGCCAGGAATTAAAAAAAAGAGTTTTTTGCATCGTATAGTCACTGGTGACGAAAAATGGATTCAATACGAAAATCCAAAGAAGAGAAAGTCATGGGTTAATCACGGCGAACCATCAACATCGACAGCTAAGCCGAATATTCATGGAAAAAAACTCATGCTGTGTATTTGGTGGGATCAGCTTGGTGTCGTGTATTATGAATTGCTGAAACCAAGCGAAACCATTACTGGAGCTCTCTACCGAACACAATTGATGAGATTGAGTCGGACACTTAAGGAAAAACGCGCCCATTACTACTCCAGACACGACAAAATTATTCTTTCAAACGATAATGCTCGTCCACATGTTGCGGCGCCGGTAAAAACATACTTGGAAACACTCAACTGGGAAGTTTTACCCCACCCGCCGTATTCACCAGACTTAGCCCCTTCTGATTATCATCTGTTCCTGTCGATGGCACATGGTCTGTCTGAGCAGTGCTTCACATCATATAAAGACACCAAAAATTGGGTAGATTTGTGGATAGCGTCAAAAGATGAAGAGTTTTTTCGACGGTGTATCCGAATGTTGCCAGAAAGATGGGGAAAAGTAGTGGCAAATGATGGAAAATACTTTGAATAAAACGTAATGTACTTTTTCTTTAAATTAAATTCCTAATTTTTCATAAAAAACCGCGGAAACTTATTTGTACACCTAATATATTTTTCTATTTTGTGATTAACCTTTCTAAAATCACCAGTACTCTCTGATAAAAAAGTATCTGGAAATTGGAAATGAAACTCAAAAATATCAAAATTTTCAATTCTTTTCGAATCTCCTTCAAAATATGCTCCATTTGAAGCGCGAAACATGCGATAACGTGTTTTCCAATCATGGAAACATTTTTAAAACACGTTTTCAGGAATCACCTTCAGCTCCTTCTACGGATTTTCTGTTATGGCGTCTACGGAGTCAAATTTGGTTTCCTGGAGCGGTAATCTCAGTCTATAGGAAAGAAAAAAGCTAGATCAAGCTAGATCTAGCTAGAGCTAGATCAGGCGAATTTGGTTGCTGCTCGATAGTATTTATCGAGTTTGGTCTTGAAATCATCAATAATCGTGGCTCGATGAGATAACGTTATGCAAAATCAACGGATTGTTTTGCTACAAATCTGGCAGTTTATCGCAAATATTTCCACGCAAAAGTCTTAAAACAGTTAAATACATGTCCTACTAGACCGTTTGACTTTACGAAACGAATTCATAAAGAACCACAGCACAAATATCGAAGAAAACAATAAGCATCGTCTTGATATTCGAACGAATTTTTTGGGTTTCGGTTCATTAATTTTCCGATCATTGTTGGCTCATTTGTGTCGTATTCATAGACCCTTATCTCGTCACCAGTTCTGATCCATCCCATGAACGTGAGATTAAAATTCGCACGATCGGGTATGTCTATCCGGCTCTAACGGAAAAATCCGTGCGACGTCGCGCTGCATACCCAATTGGTTCACAAAAATCAAATGAGCCGTTTCATGGAGATGTTGAGATCACGAGTTGTCTCTCGATCACTGGCATGACGATTTTCGAGTACAATTTCCTTATTTTTTTTGTCGTAATCATTGGTTGAAGGGTTACGCGGTCGTCCTGATCGAGTAAAACCTTCAACGCTTACTCTACAGTTTTTACAGGCTTTGTACCATTTGGGTTTTTATAAAACCCAATAAATTTGTAGCTGTCGTAAACTAACTTGTTGACAGATCGCGCTAATGTTAGGCAAAGTAATTGTCCTACCAACAAAAAGAAACTACTCAACGCTGCAATTTTGATGAGGTATGTTTGAAAAATTTTCATCGAACGTATTAAATTAATAAGTTATGTCTTGATAGACTGAAGATTCAATATTTTTTCGTTTTCTGAAACGAAATCATCAATCAACTTGGACATTTTATAAGCATATCAGAAGTACATTCCTTGTTACTTTGTGTGGTCTTCAAACGTTCAGTCATTCAGGAAGTGCGCTCAACTTTGAATCACAACACGTCTTCCTGTTCCATGTGTGAAATCCGAAGTGAATAAACTCAATAAAATAAAAATATGGGTCATTCTTTATTCTACTAGATGATGCTGTGTCCCATGCTACAGCTGCATTTCCATTATTTGTGAAAACGTTTTCTGAAGGTCAAATCCTGAAAAAATTATATTGGTTTGAAAAGAAGAATGAAAAAAACGATATGCCTTACCTTTTTGTGAAAAACAAGTGAATAGACCAATCGAAGTAGAAATGACAGGTTATCCAGTGCTTCTAGATATGGAAATTAGTATGGATTTTCGAAATACCATTAAAAAATTTAGGTCAGGAGCTTTTGCGCACGTGTCTTTTTCCATATTCTGGAACAGTGTGATACTATTACAACCGCCACGATGAATGAACAAACCTATATTTCAAATCGAAAATAACTACTCACAGTTTTCCTTGGGATTTTTCTTTTTGGAGAAACTAATCAAAAGTAGGCATATCAATTGCATCGAAACCCACTTAGAAAATTTTTCTTTCACTTAGCTCTTGTCCGTTGAAATTTCTCATATATTGAAGTCTAAATTACAATTATTTTGAATTACGAATAACCAATCTTCCTTCAGTTTCATTTCAGCCACAAACGTGTTCCACTTAAAACTGTACTACTTCAAAATATAATCACTTGAATGCATATGGCAACATAATCAGAAAAATTTATCTATCGGTAAAGAATGTCTTCTATCATAATCATATCAGAAACAGACAAACATATGTCCTTTGACCTTATATATTTAAATCCAAATGACATAAAAACGACGATCTTTCGAAATCTGAAACTTTAATGACTTTTACGAGCATGAAAATATTTTGAACATTTTGAATAATTTTCCACCAACTGGAACTGAATGAAGGGTCAGAATATGGGAAATTTTCTGTAGTCTCGTTTTCGACGGTCGCCCCAAGGTTTCAATGGCCTGAAAATCGGCAATGAAGGTGAATGTCAATGTAATTAATTTACATTTATTGCTTACCCTTAAGTAAATAAAAAAATTGTGTATTCTGGTGAGAGAAAGCTACGACAATAATATTTGAGAATGTGGACACCTAACCTTTTCTGAAAATATGAAAACTCTAGCTCATCTCTTTCGGAAGGTACTGAGTATATGGCCCCTTGGACGGACATACTCAAGTTTGACTTTATTCTTCATCATGAAGTCAAACCCAATCGACGAAACCATTTTCGGCTCGATATTCGACAATCACAGACATTTGATCAAAATGATAGCACGCTGTTCTGCTAGAACAAGATTGTAAGAATAAAAAAACAACCTTCCATTTCGGATATTCAAGGTGGAAGTTGAAAAACATGTTTCCTATCGTTGTTCAGCCAAACCGTGTATAGTTTTTTTTACTAAACGCATTGATAAAAACTGTAGAGGATACATTTGTCAATAAATAACTGCTCATTTTTCCACTATTCGCCATTTACAATATACAGGGTGAGTTTTTGATTTTTACATTAATTTAAATCACATATTATTCAGATCGAGGAAACACTTTATAAGCGGTAATATTAATCGTCAAAGCAAAGGAAAAGAGCTTAGAAGTGGCGACATGCCACATATCTTGGAGATGTTAGGGGTGGCCTCCTGGTTTAACGGGTCTGCCACCATGTGATCACATTTTATAAGACTGTAAGGTTCGCATGCCTCCCTGTAAATGAATGTTGGTACTCAACTATGTGAGCGGATCAAATTTCCAATGAATTATTCAATATGGAGCATTTCTAGGCAGATGAACTTAATCAAACAATGACAGTGAATGAGTTAACTGTGAAGTGTCACGTATTAAGATAAACTAACGCTTATTCAGCGGATCATATCAGCCTCCGAATCATGAGATAATCTTAATTATAAACTAAGCAGTTAGTATTTTTTCTATGATTCAGATTTACATTTAAACTCTTCCTAAAGATATATATCTATCAGCGAACGTGTGGATTCTTACTGATAATGAAAAATTTTATAGTGCTCTGTACCTCGAACTCCGTTTTTACCCCAAAGTGATGAGCAAATGAGTGGAACCAAGTAAATATCTCTGGAATTATTAGATATCAAAATGAAATTTGGAAGATGGATACTGTAGAAGATTGTCTATTTGTTTTCATATTTTTTAACAATTTTGAACTTCCGGTTTTACCGGAAGTAATATCAATTTTAAAATTGGCAATGGAACACTTTGTATATTATTTCAGTTTGCGATGAAACATTTTATTACGAGTACAAAAATATCGGGTTCGATATTTTTTATTTCAATGCCTACCAAGATATTAACGGAAAAGTATCTAAAGTTTAGTAGGTAGTTTATAAACTACCTTTCAGAAAGTCTTGCCGAGGCTTGTTCAGGGAAAAAAATATTCTGACGGTTTGTGGATTGTATATACTCGAGTGTTTAACTTTTTTGATGAAAAACAAGGAAAGGTTTACAGGAAACAACATGAAATCCTGCTAAAACACAAGAACTCTCGACTTCATTTTACCGGTGCATCGTCTGACTCTTACGGAGAGAAATACTTCATATATGTGCATGAGACTATTTAATAAACTGCCAAGCGAAATTAAAGAGATCAGGAATATAAAGCAATTTCTCAAAAGATTAAAAGTGCTCTTAATGAATAGAGAACCATACAATTTGGTGGAGTTTTTCAATTGGTGATTTTTTTGAGTTGGTGGTTTTCTTTTTTTGTGTACTTGGGGAATGTAAATGGTTAACAAATGTCATATATTTGACGCTATTTTGTTTGATGTTCGAATGTAGCTCACAATTGTCGATGTTATATGTAGAGATCATTCAAAATAAAGATTATTATTATTATTATTATTATTATTATTAAAGGAAGTAAAAATCTAATATCCATTTAAGAAGTAACTAATCATAATTTTTAACTAGAACTAAGTGATTTTCAAAACATTGAAACTTAACTAAACTGAACTTAATGTATTAGATGTTCAAACTGAGCACCGTTTACTTCTTGACAATAAAAAAGTCAGTTTGTAAATTCTCTAATAACATTAGCTATTACTTCTGGTTGAATTCTCTGTATCTTGTGAGTTATTCCTGCTACTAATTCTTGCAAATTATTTGGTCTATCAACACGAACCTTAGACTTTAAATAACCCTACAGAATATAGTCCAGTGGATTAAGGTCGGGATTTCGTGTAGGCCATTCATAAGTACCCCTTCTTCCAATCCATCTGTGATGAAATGTCCTATAATAACAGCAATACCTGAAGGATACCATAGTATAATACTTCAAATTTTTAATTCCTTCCACCTTAACATACAATTCACCATCAAGAAAGAAGAAAATAATAAAATAGCATTCTTAGATGTACAAGTCCAAAGAACCGAGAGTGGAGAACTAACAACGAACTGGTATACTAAAACAACAAGTTCGGGTAGGACACTAAATTTTCGTTCAAACAACCCGATCAACCATAAAATTAATATAATAAAAGGACTCCTATACAGAATGTTTAATTTAAGCCATATTTCTCATCATGAGATAAACTTGAAAAGAATAAAAGATACATTGCACCAAAATAACTACCCTAAAAAATTTATAAACCAATGCATAAACTCATATTTTAGGAACATCAATCGCATAATTATCCAAACAACACCTGACAAATACTTCAAATTTCCCTTTATAAATTGACTTTCCCAATCAATTAATGGTGCCCTTGGTGAAAACATTCATTTGTCTCATTATAATGTAAAAAATACAAATATTCTGTTCACAAGGTTAAAAGTCCAAAAGTAATTTATCCAATGTTATTTACAAAATTTCATGTTCATGCAACAAATCATACATAGGACAAACAAAACAGTATTTAAAACAAAGAATAAGTCAACACAAAATGATTGCAAAAACCATTATCAAATCAAGACCAACAAAACAGCGTTGGCCTCTCATCACTTCACTACAGGTCACAATTTCAAGTTTCAGGAGACAACAGTTTTAGATATGGAGTCCAATTGGTTTAAACGTAATATAGGGGAGATGATACAAAACCAATTAACCGACAATATCAACCTGAGAACTAACTATTTGGGCTTGAGTACAATCTACCACAACATACTAAATTTATTTTCCCGAAACAGGATTTAGACACCTAAACTTCATTTATAACATTTTTTATATCCCATCATCTATTTATTTTATATAATGAATATGTAGTTCATTTCCATCAATATTATTTTTTAAATACTTGTAGAAGTGGGAATATGCTCATCATTTCACAATAATCTGTTTCTATACTACAGCATTGTTCATTTTTTGTCATATTGATTGATAGTTGTCATCAAAAAAATTCATGAACTCTAATTTAAATTCGATAGACGTTTCCCACTTCCGAGGTAATCCTATAGTCATAAAACCATGTTCTTTATAATAATCTGTGTGTATTTGTAGAGCTTTGAAGAAGCAACAAATGAAGGTGCGAAACTTCCCCTTAACGTCTTTTTAAAGATTCCATTTAAAGATTCCATACCCACGAAATAAAAAAATCAATTATATGAATAATCTCGAATAATGCGAGCGTAATGGGGTGGATTATTTGGTAATTGTCCATTTACCTCTGATGCCAGAATCTCTAGTGTCTCTAACAGCTGTAAATACCTATCACCGTTTAAAGTTTCTTGTAGGATGAAGGGTCTCAAGATTCTATTTTTATAAATGTCGGCCCAAAGGTTCAATTTTTGGGGATGTTGTGTATGGGCCTCTTGAACCCGATGAGGATTAGTTTGTGACCAGTAGCGGCAGTTATGTCGATTAACTGTACCGTTTAAACAAAATGTAGTTTCGTCTGAAGACACCTCATTTTTTATAAAATTATTATCACGGTTGCAAATATCCATCATCGTTTCACAAAAATGTAAACGTCTGTCGAATTTTGTATGGATGATATTTTCCTCGCCTTAATATTCTTTCTACTGAACGACAGCTCATGCATATTGGCGAGGTTTGTAGTGGATAAGTGAGGATTTTCTTCCAAAGATATAGCAACATTTTGGGCTACACCTTGGTTAGTTGCACGTTTAACCGTCCACTCTTGGTACATCGCTAACTATTCAACTTGTATCGTACCTTCGCAAAGTTTTCGTCACTACTGAAAGGGATATTTTTGCATTAGGATGAACAATCTTAAAAATGTCACAAACTTCTTGATGCGTCCTGTTCCTCTCCCCATATCCAGTCATCATTAATATTTCTATTCCTTCTCTGTCACTTAATTCAGCCATTAAAAATTAAAACAATATAATCTTTTAAGTTTAAATTCAAACACTAACAGCTTATTTTGACAACTACTGTCACTTCTACAATGAATTTCATGGACTACTAGATACCTTTAAATTTTTCCTTTCTTCAATTATTTTTCTGTTAATATCTGGGTAGGTATTGAAATAAGAAATATCGAACCCGATATTTTTGTACTCTTAATAAATCGTTTCAGCAGAAACTAAAGTAATATACAGGGTGTTCCATTGCAAATTTTAAAATTGACATTACTTTCGGTAAAACCGGAAGTTCAACATTGATAAAAATATGAAAACAAATAGGCAATCTACTGCAGTTTCCATATTCCAAATTTTGTTTTGAAATCTCTTATAAGTCCAGAAATATTTATTTGTTTCCACACATTTGCCCATCACTGTATAAGTCGCTCGAAGAAAAACGATTCACTTGAATTTTCGGAAATGAGGAATAGACACGAATTTTTAGTGGTGACTAAAACAATAACTATTTAGTATTTTGAATGTGTTTCTGAATATATATTTTTTTTTTCAGGAAAACGATGAAGATACTAGGTTTACTTAGTATAATCTTCATCCTCGAGGCCGAAGGGAGAGGTTTGAGACCAGAAATATGCGTTGATGAGTGCAAATGCAAGAACACCCAAAACACAACATTAGATATTGACGACTGCACAAAGAAACCTATAGAAATTGGTGCGGATTTCAGCTACTCAACGAACAAGTTCACGGTCATCCGTTTCAAGGATGCCCTTATCAAAAAAATTGACGCCAACGCGTTCAATTCATTCCAGGATCTGGAACATCTCGAATTCGTTTCTAGTGAAATAATGGATATGGATCCCCAAGCGTTCTACAAAGCGGAATTGAATTCATTATCATTTTCTAACATTAAATTTTGGAATTTGACGAGCATACAATGTTTGGATCTGGAAGAGTTGGTCATTACCAACAGCAACATAAGAATTCCCAAATTGGATGAACTTCCATCTTTGACGCTCCTGATTTTGAGTGGAAATAAAATAAGTGCAATCAAAGAGAAAACTTTTGAGTCGTTGGAATCCCTTGAAGAAGTCTACCTAAATAATAACCAAATCGTAGGGCTACTTCCTAAACTATTTTATTTCAATCCACAGCTTTCTATATTAGACCTCAGTTATAATTTATTGCCTTCATTCGTAATTGAAGGTACGATGAAATTGGTAATTCTATCCTTGAGCCACAATCGTATTGAGGTATTTGATGCAGTCTCCACGAAAAATTTGAAATATCTGAAATCCTTGGATTTAAGCCATAACAAATTGACTAAAATCCACCAGAAAACATTCAAAGATATGACCTACTTAGAAATGTTAAATTTAAGTTACAACCAACTGACGTTCTTAGACAACAATACATTCTCGTTCAATAAAAATTTGGAAAAACTGATTTTAGACGGTAACAAATTCAAAACTCTGCCGATTTTCCAAGGACCCAAAGATGTCTTTAGCAATATGAACAATTTCTCTTGTAGAAAATGCGGCTTAGTATCATTATCGTCATTTACTTTCGGAAGTATGCCTGGTTTAACCCAAATTTCGTTATCTGATAATAATTTGGAAATATTGGATCCTAAAGCATTCGCCTTCGTTGTGCGACTAGAAATTTTAGACCTGTCAGGTAACAAATTGACGAAACTTGGCAGCAGTGTATTTTCAGACAATAAAGAGTTGGTTGAGATCAACTTGTCCGGAAACAATTTGAAAACCTTGAACCCTGAGGATTTCATCGATTTGAGAAAATTGAGGAAATTGGATGTGTCCAATTCACGTTTGAAGTTTTTATGGAGCGGATATGCGGGTGAAGCTGTTCTCGATGAATTAGAACAACTCACCATATCCAATAACTCCATCAGAGAAATCACAACGGAAGAACTAAAATTGATGCCTAATCTTAGATACCTAGATATGGAAAACAACCCTCTACAATGCACAGTACATTTGGCTAATTTGATCGAATGGCTCACCACCCACGAAGTTTTTTCTGTTGAGGGAGTCAACGTATTGCGTAGAAATGAGAAATTGTTAGATGAGACACAGTATTTCGAAGGTATTTACGATCATAAATCGCAATGGGGCAAATTAGTTAACAAAACATGTGTGCCAAGTGACGATGAGGCAACCAATAACAACACGAATATCGTAACTAATCTAATAAATCAAAACGCAAGAAAAATAGATTCCGTACCTGTTGTTGATCCACCACAACCAGCTCCAGTAAATGATGATCTTGAGGATAATGATGACGAAGCAGAAGATGATGACGATGATGAGAATGAAGAAGATGATGAAGAATATACTAATAAAATAGGAGATGCACAGTTTGATACTGCAGACGTTAAAGATGGATTCAGTTTTGACCAAGTAACCAACATTATTTCCGTAACAACAGTATTCGTCATTACCGCATTGATAGTTTTATTGACAGCGTTGTCCATTACCCTTATAATACTCAAGAGACATAATACTTTGAATATAAACAACGCTAATCTTCCACGTATAAAAATACCTAGATGGGAAACGATACCATCGCAGAAAAAACACAGCGGCTCCATTTATCGACCATTATCTGAAGAAATTTTGACGCCGCCCACACCAAAATTCAATCGTTATGAATTTAACGCAAATCCAACTGTCCACAGCTCGAAGCCTTAATATACGAATAAATTTTAAATATTCCTAATTATATAAGGTTTTAATGCCATATGGGTGATAGTTTGCTTAAACGAGAAATACTGAGTTTTTCTAGATTTTCTTTAGATAAACTGCATTTGTGATTATGGTATCTATAAGAATGAAGAAAAAATATTGTTATTCTTACTTTTACTACTTACTTAATACTTATTTAATTTTTTTTCCCCATAAGTCATCTAGCTGTATCTTGTAAAGTAAGAAATATTATTTTATCTGAGGATTTATATATGTAATTCCACTAGGACCCTTGAATTAACTTAAAATATACTTGTACCCTGAAAATTTTCTTTTAATGAATTCACTTATCAATTTATTAACTTATTTTCTTTGAAATATGAGCATACATTATTATTCAACAAATAATATAGCATGTATATAAGGTAATTTTCAACAATCATTATCTTTATTCCTCACCCAAATATCCTTTCACCTTACAATAATACTAATAAGCTTTATTCATCCCCTAATATAGCAAGTGTATGAGACAAGTAAAAAAAAAGAAAAATGTACATGCATTTTCTGATCCGGGAAAAAAATAAATGGAAATGAAGTTTCAAATGAACGAGGCAATTTTCCAAGAAAAAGTTTCAGCATCTGGACCTGTGGAAACCACTAAAGAAATAAAATTCTTCAAAAAACTGAGAAGCAAACTTTTGAATTCTGGCTGGCTCGCGCGTGTTAACTTTATTCATCATGAAGAAACTCAATTTTTATGCATTTTTGAAGGGTCGTCCCCGTTAATCCTCTAAATTTTTTGAATAGGGAAAGTGGGTAGTGTGCGGTACCTACTTTTCAAACAAGATCTTGTATCTTCTTTGAAGGTGTGTAAAAATTTTTGATTCAGTTAGTTTTTCAACTATTGTTGTTCTTGAGCATTTCTGATCAAATTCATGGACGTACCAGATTTCATTCGATTCAGTTTTTCCAAGATATGTCTGACAATTAGTTTCGATTTTTGATAAATACCTACATTTCAGCCAACGTGAAAAATACCAATATTTCCATATATATTCATTTCATAATTTCACTATATATAATTCATAATAGACTACTTTATCCAGTTAGTTGAAATGAAGGGGATTTCAGAAATATACAAAGCGTCTCTAAAAAAAAAATACTTATTGCAGATTTGCGCGAATCGCCCAGTAAATTTAAAACGCACACCTGAGTTGAAAATTTTGTCTCGGCAATTTTCTATAATTTTTAAATTAATAAAAATAATTTTATTCCAGAAGAGGTTTACACACTATATAACCAAAAAACCATTTTCATCTGATTATTAGGATCTTCTTGTCGCACATTATGTAACTTCCGCAGGATAAGGAAATTTCTAATAAGTTTATGATACTCTTTATTGACAAGTATCAGACAATTAGAGAAACATATACATACATACATAGATACATCAAAAGCTACATTATTTGTAAGCATGTTTGTGCATCAATCAACTTTCGAATTTATCATATTCACAAACTGATACATTATGACCTTTTTTCAACAAGAAGATTGAAGCATACTTTTTATATTTCTTTCAGAATATTTTCTATTTTGACAAGAATTTTGGTAACTTTCCGCAACCAGTGTGTTACAATTAAAATATGGAATTATGACAAATAAAAGTTTTCGAATTAAGAATAGAAAATTCAAATATATAAATACATATTCAGTATGATTCAAAGTTTTTTTTATATCACTACAAAAGGTGATGTGAGAAAAATATGCATTTTCCTAATTCGTTTTCATATTTTGAGCATTTGATTATGATTTATATCAGTTACATTCACAATATTAATTCATTTCATCATAAGATGCAATACATTTAAAATATAAGCGATTACAACAATTATAAATTTTTCTTGCAGATCAACACAGCAAAAAAATCACTTGCAGCTAAAAACAAACATTTTGCGTTTTATTTTTATTTTCGTCGAAATCAATTTTATAATTCCAGAGTATGAAAACTCTTTCAGAAAAGATTATACTATAATTGCACGTAAAAAATACACATAGCCATTATTAGGATTCATCCATTTTTTCCTCAACATCACTATTTTTATAAATTCTATACATATATACAATAAACAATATTTTTCTCTACATCTTACATATATGTCTTTGGTTTGTTGACAAAACATTAATATACTCATTTCAAGAGGATCGGCAATGCAATTAAAATCAGGATGGAAAATAAAGGGTCACTGCAACAAGTAATGGAATAGCTTTGAAGATATAGAATATTTAAAAAAGGGAAGCACAAATTATAACAATATAATTATATCAACAGTAACAGATCATGGCGGATCCAAGGGAGGCGTTATGCGCTCATTTCATTCCGTCGCAATAAATACTAATATTGAGGATATATTTTCAATATATCACTTTTGAGTTTCCAACTGTTTGAAAATGAAAGAACAATCGCTAGTATCTTGGAAGAGTCAAACCTATACTCCATTTATGTGACTCCCACTACCCCGACAAAAAGCTAGGATCCGCCCTTGGTAACAGAAAATATACCAACTGTTTTTTAACAAATTATAAGCGATAAGTTGAAATTCTTAACTACGCTTTGAGCAGTTTTAATTATGTTCGATAATGCAATATGAAATACACCTGAAAATTGTTCTCAAAAATAAAATATAAGACATGAAAGCCTTCAATTAAAATTTTCATACAACTTTCAGTGTTTCAGCTCACATTGCGTAACACAAACATGCTCAGTAAGGCAACACAAAATACACTGAAGCATATATTGAGTATAATATCAGTATGGAAATTTTCAATGAGTTGATTAAATGTTACGTGTTTGCAAATGAATGTGAATTCTAAAATAAAATAATCTGTGAGCTTCTTGATTCAGATAAACTAATTCTGAGAATATTCACATGTGAACAACATTGAAACATTGAAACAGATATTCTAACTCAATACTTCAGACAGTTACAGGATATGAACAATGAGTTTGATAGAATTAAGCGTTTTTTTAAAAGACAGACATATTACACTGGATCATGACATATTCAAAACATAACAGTCTTATTTTTTTATTGAAATTAGAGAGGGAAAAAAACATTTCTTAGGCCTGAAAATGTTAAGAATAAAGAAAATGTATATATATATAATCTGTTGAAAAAAATTAAGTAGTAAAATTATGGAACTGGATACGTCAGATTTCTCCGTCAAGTAATAGAAATTTATAAGAAAATAAATATATTTCAAATAAATATTAAATCAAATTATGGCGAATGCATTTTATTTAATACTAGTTATATGACAAACATATGGCTTTTAGTTTATACAGAATGTACAGCTTTTGCATGTTTCGGCTAACAAACTAATATTATACAGTTGAATTTGATAAAGAAAATATTTATTGTCATTGATCATTCGATATTCATCATTGCAAAACCATTGTGTCCATTCTCAATAAATGATAATCATAAGTACATTTTTGAAGAGAAAAAAAATCCTTAGTTATATACATAAACTTACAATATCTACATTAAAATTAAGTTCAGTCAAAAATGCATATTTTTGGCATAACAGAATCGAATCTGAACAAAAAACAGAAGTCGAGCGATTTTTTTTCAAGGACGTGAATTCTTTGAAATTCAAATACAATTCAAAATTGTAATAAAGAAATCATTGTGGCTTAATAGTATAAAGTAGTTATGTTAGCTGAACCATTACTGATATTAAAATTAAACCCGAAAATATAACTCTTTTATATCAATACAGTTTTTCGCTATCTAATCCTCATACAGCGAAAATATAATACTTCAAAACTTCTGATAGCTCTCACTAATCGGGTAGCATGTGAACAAAACTTATCGGAAACATACCAGTCCGATCTGGCTCATTTTCCACCATACCTTCCATCCAATTGTCATCATCAGTCTGCTCGTTCAGTACTATTATAATTTCCCCTTCTCTGAATGACAGTTCATCATCATTATCCGCATTACAATCGTAGAGAGCCTTGCACCTGCGCAAATTACCTGCGCCGTTCGTGGAATAAAGACGTCCAGCCGCACCAGACCTTGGAGAACATAGAGCGCTGCTGGATATTGGACTTGTTGATATTTTCAGAGGTGGTGAATCAGAGAGCTGAACAAACGAAGGTTCATTTAAAAATGATATTTTGATAACCTACGGATGGTTTAATCAATTTGATGTGAAAACTTATTCTAAAAAGCCATGAGGAAATATCATTTTATATTGTATTTGATAAGTTTCGATTCATCAACTGTGCAAACCCACAAAACAATGCAATAAAGAAAATAAATATCTGATAGCGGAAATTTGGGTCTAGAAGGAATTATTGTAACAGTCGTTTGTTGCAATATATTATAAATAAGCAAACAGCCATTGATATGAGTTTCAGTCTGGGGGCAAGAATGCTTGCCTCAATAAATTTTAAACCTTCTAACGAGATCATTTTGAATTCAATTCAATAAGAGCGAAAAATCCGGTGTTCAAAAGAACATAGATGTCTGTATAAAAGTATTAAATTAGAAAATATAAGCCTAACCTTTTGACGAAAATAATGTCCCGTATTTTGATGAAAAAAATTTAATCAACTGGTGTAATTTTCTACAGCTATAGAAAACAAAGTTGGAAATACAGCAAACGGAACACTTAAAACAGAGTAAGATGCAAATAGAAACATCAGCACTATTTCTGGAATAAAAACGCAGATTTTAGGTTCAGTAATGTACTTCTGAGAGGCAAGACTACACATGTGAATCTTGGTAATTTGAAAAATGTGTTTGCATTGATAATGTTTGTGAATGCATCATAATGTAATTCGAAAAAGGAAAACCTAACAAACAATTTGTATTCACACCTTGACATAACCTTAAACCTGTCGCAACCATCTTTTGATGGCCGTTTTCGAAAGGACCCAAGCTTGGGATTGAATAACAGAAATATTGTTCAATTACCAAGCATTAACTTGATAGAGACACTGTTACATATCTGCGAGGGAAAATGATTGAAAACCTGGAGAAAGGACTCCTAAACATAGCCGATCACAGGGTATCACAGGCCTTAGTGTCTGCGAGTGATAAATCTCCCCACGCCTCGAGTTCTTAGCAAGAGATTATAAGATAAGGGAATAAACATGAAGTTTCTATGTTCAGTCTGCTGTTCTTCCAACTTGATGCATCATACCGGTATATGTTGTTAGCTCAAATGAAAGTGTTCAATCTTTTATCGGTGTTTGTTACAGACAAATCAATAACAGCATGTATAAGCAATATTAAATGATGTCTTATATGATTCTAACTCAAAGGTTAACATAAGCCAACTGTTCATTCTAGGAGCATCTTAATTGAGGTTAAAAATCTCACATGAACACAACTGTTTTCATTACCATTTCAGACTTCATAATTGTCGATGCACAAGATCTTCTCTGTAAATCAATGATTCATGTAATATATTTTTCAAAAAAACAATCTGACAAAGTAAAACACGAAGATATGTTCAATAATAATAGTTTCGTAGAAACAAAATGTCAAACTTGAAATGAAAATGGGTTTCAACTTCTTTACAGAAACATACATACCCTGCGTGGAGGAGGTATTGGATTATGCATTCCTTCAATGTCCGACATCAAGGAACAAATACTTTCAGTGGACCTTCCATTCGATAACCTGCTAGATGGGGCTGGTGGTGGTGGATTTTGGGGCCTCCGAACCACGCCTAATTTATCATTATTCTTATCAGAAGATATGACTAGTTTGGTTCCTGCATCAGAATTAAACGCCTATTACTTATGATTGTATTTGTAATTTACATATTACAGGAATCGGAGCTTGAAATACGATAAAACCTGGTAATTTTTGGAAACAGTTCACTTCAAAAGTCGAGCATTAGTAGTTAATGGAGCAAGGATCTGAATCTATATAAAATTTTGACCAACTATTCATAGAAAAATATTTCTTCAAGAAAATGTTTCATAATTTTTTTTATCCAAGTTATAGTTTTCGACTTATATTTTATTATTTTGTATAATTATTTTACACAAAAAAAAACAGAATATTCCTGTAGTAATTAAAATTTCATCAGCAATGTTGAAAAATATTTTCAACAAAAATATTATACATTGTATCTTCAATCTTCATTTTTGGAAAAATTATGAAATCATTATGTAGACCGTGTCGTTCTCGTATCGTCTATATATTAAATTAAATACGAGATTTTACTGAAGTTTGGGGAATCGCGTTGTTGTCATTCTCATTCTTCATTTATTTTCATATAGATACATATTTCATCACATCATCTAATCATGATATGCTTGCAAAACGACATAGTTTTTTTTTCAAATGTTGGAAGGGACAACAAGTATTCAAATCATCCAAAGACTCAATAAGAAGACTACGTTCATTGATTAATGCCTTTTGGTATGACTACAACCACTCCATCCATGTTAATGGTCCCATATATCACAGGAATATAAAAAAAACACTTGAAAAAACATCAGAAGCTACAAAGACATACTAATCAATTGATCGACCAACTGACAAAGGATCCATTAACCTCAGGAAGGTTTAAAAGGACCTGGCCAAGCGACCTAACTGGCTGACCATAACTATGAATCTATCAATGTTCAATTTTTTCTCCAAGTCTCTATGTACCACCAATTCACTTAATACATTTGAAAGTAGATTATGAATCTCAATAAAGGCAATACAAAAAAAAACTTTAAGCTGTTTACAAAGCACGCATATGTCAAACACTAATGAATAGTTTTATGTTCTCTTTGCCACAGATGTCAATTACACTAATATCAATTTAAAAGTAGAAACATTTGACCCTATCAGGCTCCCCATAAAATTTAAAATCAAATTTCCCTATACTTTTTGCCACTAATCGTTTTATAATAATTTCATTATTATGTTTTAAAGACGTCTAGTAAACGTTAATACAGCCCTAGTAGAGTTGCGTATGCATATCTTATAAAATTTTTGTTGTGTCACGGTATGTAAAATCCATAAAATGGTTACTTGAGTTCTTTAGCAGCTTCAATAGAACTAGTCAATAGAGCAAAAGCGTTCAATAAACTTAAGCCCATTTCAACTGTAAAAACGTTTCTTGGGCGTTGTGTACAAGTCAATCGGAGTTCAAATGTTTCATATGGTAAATATATATATATATATTCTTTTGACTTAAGGCGTAAAATATTTGTGAGCAAACAATATAGCATGTAGTGCTATGCTCTAGAAACACGTTCATACAATTACTATATAACAACACATTGTTAGTTGAGTGATACCAACCAAGCTTTACTATAGCAACTACCCTTAGGCAGCATTTAGTTTGGATCCTTGGTCTATCCACTACTCATTCTCCAAGTTCTATAAAACTCAACTTTTTCCAAACGAATGACCAGGTGAAAAACCTCCGTTTCCTGTACTAACAACAAAATTAAAACTTTTGGAATTCATGAAAAGGTGAAGCAAAGCATCTCAATTGAAGCATTAATAGGGTTAAGGGTTAATCCAAGTGATCTGCAAAATACTAATGATCACAAGGAAGATTAGGCGAGGAAAAATTGTTATTTAAGAGGGGTCTATACCGCTTCAGCGCTGAGTTGAAGGAATATAAGATCACCGATGAAGATATCAAAACAATTCATTTTGAACATTGTGTTGCATCAGAAACTTTCTTTGTAGACACAAAAAATAATGAAAAAAAAGTTTTCCAAGACTTGATATTAATTCATAGTGTTCATTTAGCGCAATGGAATTCTTCTGTTCAATTTCTACATAAATAGGATTTTCAAAAAGTGTTCAATATATTCGGCGAAGCTCACAGCGAAAAAGAAAAGGACGAAAATCACTGGGTTGTTGAGATGTCACGTGCTATAAACCCCTCTTAAAAAAATCCGAAGCCATCCAAAAATAAATCATCAGGAAATCGCTATAAAATGTTAAAATATCGTTTCACAAATATCTTGTATCAAGTTTCCTCGCCTAAGCAAATATTAAAGCTTCTATGTACCTATCACAGATCTTGGCGAGGTTGAATCAGTACTCGGAGAGCGTTTATGAGTATGACTAAGTGTATGGTAACCAGCTGCATACGGATCAGATGGTGTTCGACTGTGGCTACTTGGGAGGGTACCGTATACCACCGGCTTTGATCCTGGAGGAGGTAAAGGGGCTACTCTCTTCTTTAAACTACCATGAACGTTCACTGTAGATACATACAAAAATATTAATTCAAAATTCGGTCGATCCTGAATCAATTGTCACGATATTTTTTTTATTCAGTCTAATGAACCATAAAGGAAGTATCTTCAGCTCTCGATTGCTTGCAAAATTATATAATTTATATAACAAAAAGAGCCAGTATGAAGTTGTTGAACGAAGAATTTATTGATTCAGTAGTTGAATTCACTGAAAACTTTGGAAATACATATTCACTTTATAAATTTCATGTTGCTCTGGATTTCACAGCAGGTTTCTCATTTAAAATCTAAAAATTTTGGAATATGTTCATGAAACTACTGAATTGGGACTAGTTTCGATGATTTCGGCTAATTCCACATCTCTATTTATGATTGCTGTAATCTTAAGAACAAAAATCCAAAGAATCCAAGCAACATCCATAATTATGCCAATTCAAAATGATGGATTACGCTGATTCACTGTTATATTATAATAGTTCCAAAAGCCCTTTGTTACACTACTCATTAATAACTTACGACACGCCCGGTTTCGGTTATCATACCATCGTCAGATACTGTCCAGACTAAAATAATTTTCTGTTATTAAGTCTATGGGATGTTCGAAAGTGGTGATTGGATTCTCTCTATTTGTTTATTAAGTGGTGAAAGATTGGGATTCTTTACAGATTTATCACTTCCATTGATTCCAGCAAATTTAGTTTCAGACCTTTCTCGCATCTGTGAAGGATTTTAAAATTGACGGTATCCATATCATAATACGATTATAAACTGCTGATTACCTGATTCCAGGTGTTCTTTCAATCTAATCTCAAAGTTTCTGACAATATACAGCGTTGCAATCTTTACAATTGGTTTTATGACCACATGAAATTTAGACGAGGTTCAGTTTAGATTTGGAGTTGTATAACATTTTTCCTAGGTCGTAGGTTGTTGCAAAATCAAATTCAGAAAAATAATTTTGGAATTTGTGTTGTTAGTTCTCCGAAGTAGAGTTGATATTATCCATTCACTACTTTTGAAATCTGGAATCTAGAATTGATGGAAGTGACAAATCTGCATAAGAATCTTTCTCCACTTGAGATACAAATAGAGATATGCCATTGATCACTATTGAACATCCCATAGGTTTAAGAACAGAAAATTATTCAAGTCTGTATCCAGCACCTGATGGTTTGATAACCGAAACAGGTCGTGTCGTAAGATCAATAAGGTGAAAATTAGACAAAACACTTGTTTCTTTCAATATTTCTGATGGATTTTCACAAAATGAATGAGTCATCAATACAATCTACTGATCAATCGTTCCATCTGCTACATAAAATCTCGATCTCAACATCCACAGAAGTGACAGCGCCGGATATATAATTGGTGAAATATGAATGCCGAGTTGATCAGACAGAGAAGTATTTTGACAGACAATCTGTTATTTTTAGAGGTGGGCGATTATGAGATATACTAACGAAATCATTCGATTATTAAAATGTCTCGAGATATCTCGATTATAAATAACGGTTAGTAGTTACTAATACTAATCTGTACGGTACAGCTGCGTGGGGAGTGGGGACGAGACATAGACGACAACACTATCTTTCGCTCGTATAATCGAGTGCTACATAATCGATTATGCAGTCTCTCGTATAATAGTATTTCGCCTAAGCCGAGAGACGATTATGCAGCACTCGATTATACCAGTAGTCTCCCGTCACCCACACATAATAGTGTACTCCATGTTTTGAAATTTGGATATTATTTATTAAAAAAGCATATTATAATAATTTTGAGATTATACCATCGAACTATTATGAAATTTGCAGATTGGCAAATATTCAGGTAATAAAAATTGAATGTTAATAATAATAATATCATTATTATTGAGCGTAATCACATTGAAATTAAAACGTATACGCTTCACAGCATCGAATTGTACGCTATATTATCATAAAACGCCATAAGTTGTTCTAACTACTAATATCGTTCGATTATGAAAACCTATTAGTTATTAATTCCATAATCGATTATTAAAATTAGCAGTACTGAAATAATCGATTATGCCGATCATTCGTAATCGCCCACCTCTAGTTATTTTATGTCGTATCGCTGTCACACGCCACCAAAATCAACCACAGATTCGGTGTTTCTGCGCATGGTACTAGGACTACAAGGTATTCTCACTTGGGGTACGAGTTTTGAACAAATTCGCGCATGACGTCATCAAGAGACCCCTTTGGTTCGTTAGAGGAGACAGAGATGTCTCCAGCATAGATTTACATTGCATAGTTTAATTTTAATGTCCAGAAGAACGAGTTTTGTAAACTTCGCGCATGACGTCAGCAAGAGATAAGAAGCCTATTTGAATGAAAATTTTGTTTGCTATTATGGTTTGCTTTGAAGTTGTAGATTTACATTCTGCGGATGTTAAAATTGATATTGTATGGCGTTAATGGAATGGACAGTAGCGTAACAATGATTTCTTACCCGTAACAACTGTAATACGGTTTCAGAATGAAAATGAGGATTTCATGGCAGTTTACATAAATAGACAAAACAAAGAGAAAAATTCAAGATAATAGTTTCTCCACAAAAAGCACACGGCGCAACAAAATATACCCAAAACATTTAGTTAGGAAAATGAACCATTTGATACATATTTTCTGTGTTAAAAAATCTTAGATGGAATAATTAAGACCATATAATCCCCAGTAGAGTTAATATTAAGCTCCACTCAATTCCATGAAGACAATGCAAAAGTATTTTGTCTTTTCATTGATCGATAAAAACAAACCTGGTTTTCTACCTTGTGGTAAAGGAGGTGGCGGCATTTGTCTGTTGCTATTTGGACTGCTGCCTAACTGCAAACTGTCACATGTGGATGAACGAGAGCGATTTGTTATTGGTGATTCCCCACCTGTATAACTGGGCGGTCTTGAACGATTTTTCTTTTCTGGTGTCAAAGAGCCATTCTGCTGGATAAAAAAAATTCAACAGTCAGCACTTACAGCCACGGTAGTGGATCAAGTATATGTAAGGACAACGCGTGACGACACAATAGAAATTAGGGCAAGGAGAGGGCAGAAAAGTGTGTGACGTCAGCTAGGGAGCATAACACTACTAACTTGGCTCGCAAGAATGCTTCGTATTTATGCTCTTGAGCTGACGTCAAATAATTGTTCCCAAACAAAATAAAGTAATTTTATAAAACAGAGAGTGCGTGGAACTTGACCTCCCAGAAATTAGACTATATACAGCTTTTAAATAGAACTTGAACTATTTAACCAAATAACTGTATTGAAAACAACGCCTAAAGATCCAGGCAGCCTCTTTTTTCTCCTTTAAATGTAAAATTCTCACCCTATCTTCTATAACGGTATCATCATCAGAGAAATCTGTAGATCCATCTTCATGCGACAAATTCCAATCAATACTTATATTATCAAAAATACTCTTCAGTCTATTGCTAGTATTTTGCAGCTGGAAAGCAATAATATATAATATATTATTCATCCTTTACCAAGATAGTTAACGAATGAAAAGTATTTTATTAAATCAAATAAAAATACTAGGTGATATGACAAATATCACTGTATTTGGGAGCACTGGTCTGGTTATATCATTGAAGTTGGATGAAAATAATCCAGAATCGTAGTTTAGTCGAGAAAAAGAGTAAATCGGTATCACATCTATGTATAAGCACAAAAACAGCCTAACAACCAAAATAATATCCACTGTTGTGTTTCCAGCCCTAACCGGTCTCACATTTTTTCACTCGATCACACCTACATAAATCGTCACTTGTCTCGCTCGCACGGTGAGTCCCAACATGAAGGACAATAGGTGCGGACCGTTAGAGCTGCAGCGTCCCAACAATTTTTTTTCCACAAAATGTTATGCAAATCCTAGATTGTTAGATAGCTGATGAAACGTAGATATTTTTAAAACACATTGTCGAATAACTGCCGTAACATTTTTTTAGATATTCCTTTGAGAAAAATAAACTTTCTACATTCTTTTTTCATTTCTCAACTTTCACTTGTCCACTGCAGCCTATTCAGTTTACTTATGCAGCATTTCAATGATGGACGTCCTAAAGCCCGTTATTACACATATAAAAATGAAATTATTAATAATAAGGACATAAAAAACAACAAATTTGAATTTGGTATCCTAAAAATCGGAAATCTTCAATAGAAAAATTAAAAAGTAGAATAACTCGAAAAAGTTTAAAATTATTATTTGGTCATTAACCACCATCTCTTATTGTTATTGTAGTCACAATTATATTCGATTTAATATAAATACTTTCTATTCCTAAAGCAGTTTAATGAAGTTATGTTTTATACGAGAGTCCTTCAATAAGAAGACGGAAAACTGCCGTAAAAATCGTACTCAATTTCAGTTTCTTCTAGACATAATTCCTCTTAAAACCTATACGTTTTTTCCAGTATGATACCAGGTTATGTATTAATTTGGGTTGCTGTGGGGGCCACGAAATGACATTTCTTGATGTCTTCAAGTCTTCAACCTGTGGAGGGACCACAGGTTTAGTTTTAATGAAACGTAGCTGACGAGACAAAACAACCGCACCGATGTGTGGCCAAGACATATACTAACCCAATAATACCTGTCAGCAAGCCTCTACCTGCAATATTTCCCCCTTCAGCTCACTTTTTCCGTTTACTTAGTAAAGGGCCCTCGTATTACGAAGATTTACAAGTACATGTACAAGGACATACCAGGTCAACACATGCTTGATGTCCTAATTCTTGAGCAATATCCATAGGAGTTTTGTTTTGAGAATTACGTATTGTTGTACTAGCCCCGCTTCTCAATAATAATTTCATACTTTCCACTTTATCATACAGGGCACAAAGATGTAGGGCAGTGTTGCCTCCAGAAATATCGGAGGAAGAGGGAATATTGGTCTGTTTATCCAATGCGGCATTGGTCATGTTCTGAATAAGAAAATCCACCATATGCAGATTTCTATTTGGTTCATGCAACACAGCCCTATGCAAAGCAGTCTCTCCAGATTTCTGAAAATTTTACTTAAGAATACATCCATATATAATATTATCGACTCACAGAAGAGGGTAAAGGTTCTGAAAAATCAACACCTTCCGCCCACATTTGCAGCAATAAATAAAGATCTCCTCTATTGATAGCTTCTTCTAATTCGTAGAGTTTATCCAAATGAGAATCGCAAGAACTTACTGCAAATCGTTTCTCAACATATTTAGCTCTGATGAACATAAGACGTTTTTCCCTGCAAGCAATGAAAATATAAGTCTGATATAGGTATAGCGATCAAAGACATGCTCCAGCAAATTCATCCTATATCATGGTAAAAGTGCTAAAGAAACAAGTATCTTACATTGAACTGGATGGTTCTGGTTTATTTGAAGAATTCAGCTGTGCTTCCATAACATCATTAAATGCATGATTTGTCATGAACCTCGCAAGAAGCAACTGACTAGTTCCCACATTATCCAATGTGAGTGATTGTATTCTGGATATATGGACACCCAAATCTCTATGTATTCCTGAACACTCTATACACACAATTATACCAAAATTTGTCGATAGCCATGTAGCATCTGGAAAAAATACTTTTAGAACTCAGGAGTCAATAAATACTTCTAAGCCACATGTACATGATATATGTTTATTTTCCCATAGAAATATTAAAACTTAGGACTTCGTCAAACTCAATAATGCAACGTATTTAGCACACCTGTATAGGCGGTTTGCATATTTGTATGTGGCGACCTCGGTGGCGAAATTAGGCTTTGAGAAACATAACGAATTGTCATTTTAATGAGTTTTCATGGACGAGTCTGTGTGGAAGTTTCTGTTTTTTGTGATGATGACCATTAAATGATGCAGCTGTCGGTTGAACCAACATTTAAATACTCACTTGAAAGGGATGATTGATATAAAACATACTCAATATTGCTAGGTATCGACTGATTCCAGATTGTTCTCAACTGTGTGTGTACATTTTTGTACAAAGCATAAGATTTTCTTGTAACATCTTGCTCCCCCAAGGGCAAAGTTCACTTTCACTAGTTTTAGAGGTTGAATCCTCTTTATAGTTAAAGGTTATATGTAAGGAATATGTAATGTCGAGATATATCAGCTGTGCAAGTTGCACAAGTCGTGTATCTCTTTGACAAGCTGAAAATCACTCTAATATAATAATGAAAATGGTACTGACTGTCATAATATAGGTACTATCTAGGATTTTAACAGAATAAAAGTCAAATCTTATTTTCTCGTTAATCAAGAAGTAATGAATATTGAATACATGACAAGCTTTCCTCCCATTACGTAATTTTCTTCATTTCCTTACAGAAATGATTTAAGTTAATCATCTGAAAGCAGAAAAATGTTTCAACGATCATCTTTCTTCTGACCAAACCCACAAAAATATCCTGAAGAACACAAGGAAATCCAATTTTAAAACTAACATATTTATATCCCAGCAATTATGCAGAAAGTCACCACCAGATGTCTCATTGCAGAAATATGCAAACCACCTATTGTAACAAGAGTACTACGACATGCGCTAACCACGCCCATTTCGAATTCAAAGTGTCGAATTTCAGGGCTGCCACTTACATTGAAAAATATTGGTGGAATTTGAATATTGTATTCTTATCGATACAACTTTTACATTGTCGAGATAAAAAGAAATTAATGAAGTGATGACATGAGCCAATTACACATATGTTGAATGGAACAACTTAGAACTCACCGTTTTGAGAATTACAATCACAGCATCTGTCATTACCAGGGATTTTCTGAATGTACCTAATTATAGCCTGTTGTAATTCAACCAAACTGTGATTAACCTTGTCACCTTCTGTTTTAGAGCTATCATCAAAAAATTCTTTTCTCATGGCCATCGTTTTACAATTCATCAGGACAGACATCCAAGCATACTGATCTGCCTCGTCTTCCGCTTGGAAGTGGTAAGTTCTGTTATCTGAAACATCATTCCATTTAATTTCGTTAGAATTCTGAATTCATGTGGTACCTACATGAAATCAAATCGAAACCTCTTTTATCGTCTGGTACAGGTTTGATTTGACATGTGAGCAAATTAACACGAGTTGGAGATTTGGATTCGTCAGCATGGCAAATATCTAAATAACCCTCAGCCTGTACCCGACATTTTCTTTTCTGCCACACCCTTCTCATTTTTCCTTCAGACTTTTTCAACAAATGACCTGTTTTTGTGACTCCATGATGTTTATCGCCTTGCAGCTGATGCAAAGAATATCCCGCTGCTGCCTTATCGATGCTTGTTCCAACCTGAAATAAAATCTTATAGAAATCAGGATGACTTTCAATTACTTTTATTGACCAACCTCTTTCTCTATGCTAGGTGTAGATTTAATTAAATTTCTCAATTCGATTAATTTTCTCTTTTCTTCATCTTGCGTCTGTTTGATCCTTTGCAATTTCACACTGAGGTGAGCCACATAATTACCGAAATGTTCAATGGTTTTTAAACCATCTTGGAAATAACTGAAAAGAAAAAGTCATGAAGACTGTTTGCTAATTAAAACTAAAAACTTACTTTGTTTGTGCATGGTAATACTCCACCAGGTTTTGTAACAGGTCAACTCCTTTTTTCGTCTTGATTTCATTGTATTTGATGAGGTACTGATGATGTATCATGAAATTAAATTAGCGAGTTCATTCATATGTTGATCAAGTTACTGCACACATACTCGTGTGTATTTTGATTCTTATATTAGCTTTATTCAGTTTGAAAATCTGACAATTTTCGAACCGAGTAATCCGAGGTTCGGATTACATCAGGATTTTTTTGGGATTATTTTCTGACGGTTCTGGGACTATCCTCAGGACCATTTCAGGATTTTGTTGTAGAACCTCCTTTAGAGAGAGGAGTTAACCTATTTGTTTCGTAATTTGAAATGTTCGAATTTTATCTGCATCCCTTAACAGAAATAATCAAATCTAACAGATAATAAACTTAAAGTTCTGAATCTTACATAAATTTTTATCAAGTTAAATGATTATAAATTCATGTTATCAAGGGTTTCCATGACGGTACATTTGTTCTTGAATATGTTGATAATAAATACATAAATGTAATAACTCAATGATATTCATAAATTTATTTGCTTTTCTTTTATTTTGTGGCTTATATGATCAATGAATATTGCTGATAGTATAAACTGAAATATAAACTACTTTAAAATTCGGAGCAATCCCTTACCCATACAGGTAAATTGTATGGTTAATTGAATTACCAATTTTACTGGAGTTAGTAATATGTTTTGGAGATTTTCAGGTTAAGATCTCTGAATAACTAGTTTTTATAATCACAATATGTATAAATGTATATTTCAGGTATAAATTAATTTGATATAGTTAGTATGAAATGAGATTTTCTGCAAAAATGAAGAAGCTTTTTTATTTATCGGTAATACAACAAATTTAAATGCCACGAGAATCACCTAGTAGTACATGTGAATCCAATGAACTGATTTCATGAGGCTGAATATAATGCAAAATTATTTATTGCTTCTTTAGTCTTGCTCAGCCACTCTTCGTAAGCACAAACGAAAAATCAACAAAGTGCTTGAAAGTTGTTGTCTGGCAGGCGCAATTAAACAAAGAACCTCCATAACTGTACCTATCTCTCTTCATTTTTAATCCTGTTTGCGGATAGGGTTCTGCATTTCTCTGATAATTTTCTGAGCGTCCCAGAATGGTCGAAAAATCCTCAGCTATTACGCACTCCGAATAAAGCTGATATGTAAGAATGATTTCAGATATAAAATGAAAATATAAACTGTCATTAAAAATTCCCAAATTGTTTGGAACTCAATAATGAAGATTTTAGGTTATGGGGGCTAGAGACAGAGAAGGTAGTGAAAACTTCATCAAATGCAATGAATTGGAAATAAATACGATATAACAACCACCCAAAGAAACAAGGAACCATCAGGGCTAATCTACGAGTAATAAAAGTTAAACTTGATAATGAAAATCAAAGAACCAAGAATTGCATATATGAGATACCATGCGAATGAGGAATAACTTATATCAGAGAAACAAAACGCCCATTGAAAGTGAGAATAAAAGTGTTAGACACCAATCAGAGTTGGTTCAACATGCTGTAAAGGAGAATCATCCCATAAAATGGAACGATACATCTATCATATCCAAAGAAGAGAAACCTAGAATTAGAAATATCAAGGAGGCAGCATTAATGAATATCGCTTTTAAATCCCATAAGTGCACCGTCAATTGATTTGTTTGGAGTCCAAGTAACTTCAAGCACAAAAAGAAAAAATTTGATCTGGCTTTCAGAGTTCTGTCCATTTGACACTAAATGAAAATGGAATTTTCAAATATAGTCAGCTTTTTCGAAAGCGAAAAACGACAGAAGATGTCTATCGAAACATTGCTAGCCAGTACAATAAAAAATTGCCCAAATAATAATTCTACACGAGTTCCATCATTAAAATTTCTAGTCAACATTATTTCCTTCATTGAACTTAACTCTTCATCCTTCTCAAATCTTTCGCTGAAATACAATCGTGACTTGGAGAATGTAATTTCCAATGCACAACAGGAATACATAAATATTTGAGTCTTCAATTCATGAGATAGTATCGGTAAAAACGAGGTTATAATTCATTTCGATGGTTCAGTTACTTTTTGTAATCAGAAATATAGCACCAACTACACTTTCAAGGCTTGCTTTGATGACAATGTATCTTGAACAACTATACTAATTAATAGAGTGGTACCACTTCCTCAGAATTGTAAAATTGCTTATTTAAAGAGATAAGATAATCGAAAACAGACAATAGCATATTTCTTCAGTATAAAATGTAATGTACCGGCATCGAAAGAATCTTATATCAAACGCTCAAACAACAGATAATTTGATTTCATTTAATGATGGTTGATGGTAATTCAGAGAATTCAACCAATAATAAAACGTTCAACATTTGTTCAATATGCTTATCTAAAAAAATTTGCATTTCGGAACTATTGAATCCGGAACCGTTAAAATTGAATCAAAGATGGAAAAGTTACCTCGCACATCTGAAGTTGAAACAGTCTTCTCTCCTTCTCCATCTCCTCAGCAACAACAGCTGGTTCAATTTCTGATCTGATGAAACCGTTATCTTTGGCAGCTTGCTTCCTCTCTTTTTCTATTTTAGAATATCTGTTCTCATAATCTTTCCATGATTTATCGAAAGGCCGTTTAAGATCCCCCTTAACACCTTTGAGGTCGCCTTTCAAAAGATTATCAAGGGGGAACATTACGATGTTGTTCAAGTTCTGCATCAGAGTTTTCATTAGGGCTGACAATTCTTTGGTGACCACCGCGAACTTGTTGAAGGCATTGCCGATAACCTCTTCGTTCTCTTTTGAAATGGTGTTCAAGCCAATCTTCTCCAATGCTCTTCCCAGGTACATCTCATTTTCAACATGAGCTGAAATATGATCTTGATTAAAATAAATAATAAATAATAAAAAACTTATCATAGTTTCGACGCTCACCATATATGACATATTTTTTCACGAAAAACTACTTACTATTTCCAGAAGTATGGATTGCTTTTATTGCCTTCTTCATCTTCATCAGCCCTTCTCTGTCATAATCAAGAGTCTGAAACATATATCTTTATAGTAACACCATTATTTAAACAATTCTTATATATATATATATACAAAGTGCCGCAAAAGTCAGTTTACACTGTCTGGTATTCACGCATGCACGTATTCTCGGCCAGTATCATACCTAGGACGAAAGTAGGCAGCTGAAACGTAGCGAGTTGAGTTGTCCGCGTGTGTAAAGTTATCGAAAGAAGTTGGTTTGCTCGTGCTTTGCCATGGCTGAGGATATTAAAGTACACGAAAGAAGAACGTGTTGGTTTGCTCACTTTTTACCTAAACTTGACGGAGATTATGCTGAAATTTTAAGTAGAAGAATTTCGCCAGCGCGCGTTCAAATCGTTTTTTGTTCCACCATACAAATGATGCATAAACTGTTGTAAAGGCGAGGGAAGTACTGAACATAAAATGTGAGGCCACAAGTAATTATTGATGTTATATTTTTGTCGAAAATAAATTTATTTGCAATTATTTTTGCTTTTTTTCTTTCATATGCAAAACGGTAAACTGACTTTTGCCGCACCCGACATATAACACACTAACGTGAAGTCAGATGACTTTAGCGCTCTTGCTAGTAACAATTCAAACGTTTAAAAATCATATCTCCGCAATATATATCCAGATTAAAACTAATGGGTAAGATGAAACTGCATAATGAAAAATATTCGAGTTGAAGAGAGTAATTCGAACGTTTTTCCTTAAATATCAAAAATACAGGGCCGACCGAATAACTAAATAAGCCGACATATTCAAACCGTCACTACCCCATTCAGTTCGGAAGATGCTGCTTTTACGGATGGATAAAATCGGTTTCAGCTATCGCTATTCGAACAAATTCTTAACCAGAAAAAAGAGCGTCAAAAATGGTTTGACAAACTTATTTCGCACCCTGTATAACCAGATTCCAATGTCTAATAGTTACTTATAATCATGAATTGAATCATCGGTACAATAGTAAAATTTATTTTCAATTCAATTTATGGCTACATATCCCAACCATTAATTATTGAAACTTTGAAAGATCATATCTCTGGAAGTTTGTCGAGAATAAAAATAGAGCAATGTATTTGTACCATAGAAGCGCATCATAAGAGAAATTTTATTTGAGAAGTGTAATTTAATTTTTTTATTCATTACTCCGAAACTTAGACTATATAAGAATTTTTTATTTATTTACATTGAAAAGTTACGCATCTGAAACCTAGAACTGGTCGATTGTAACGTATTGAGCTGGTCCACTCAGGACATAAAAAATTTTCATGTTGCCAAACTGGGCAAATAATAGGTTTCTCTATTCCCCTATAATTGTGAATAAAAACTTTTTCTCCCATTTGCATTCAAATTATTGTATAAAATTTTATATTTTGAATTGAAACTGTCTTATCGGATATATTAGCAAGAAGTAAAAGAAAAACTTTAGTTGATTTTGCTATTTTATGTCAGAGACCACAGATGGAAAGAAACTCAGATGAAAGTCAAGACAACGCTGATTCATTCTCTGCTTGACAATTTGAAGGTCACATGTTCTAAAACACACACGTTGCCACCTCTGTATCGAAAATAAATACTCAAATTGAAGAAAATTTGTGAGAGTCAGTATTAGGTTTTTCTAATTTTGATTGTTTATTACTTTTCATCACACGAAAAATGGTTCGTAAGTGTGAAAGTTGTAGTAAAGACAGGAATTTTAATCCGAATTTATTGTTCCATAGATAAGTGTATTGTTAGAACCGAAGTATTTAGTTATTTACATGTTCAGTAGCGTAGAAAGTTTTAATGAAGAAGTTTTCAATGATATTGTTATAAGATAAAATGAGGTCTTGAATTAAGGTTCCCAGATGACGATGAAAAAAAAAAGAATTTGGGCTTCGCTGTTGGGATGGTCAAGTATTTGCCCAAAGAAAGCAATTTTCATTTGTTCAGATCATTTGGACCCTGAAGATATTATGACCCGAGTAAATGGAAAAAGATTTTATGCGGTGTTGCCGAGTGAGGTTTCACAAGAGACTTTCAATGAGGGAGTCAAAACAAATAGACATTTTACAATGAAATGCTTTGTCTATCTTATATAGTCTAAGCTCCGAAACTACCGAGTCGATTTGGCCGAATAACGAACCCGCCCGAGATATTCATTCCTCAAACCAGTTCTCTTACTCATACCGTTCATACGACCACGGATTTTTCATCAGTGAGTCCAAACAAAACCATGCCACTTCTACCAAACATTCAAGAACTACAGACCTTGAGATGAATCTATAAGCATTTTGTTCGAAGAACAAGAGTAGCAGTAGAAAATATGATATATATATACAGTGTGGAAACAACAAATGGAATGATATTTTTTCTCAATTTCAGAACATTATAAAAAATACTTCGAAACATCAACTTTTGAATTCAGGTGTGCGTTATTCAAACATAAATTCAAATAAACAGGGTGATCTGCATAAGTCTCTCATACTATGAGTGTCCTTTTTTCGAATAGTGTATATTTTGGGAATCCCCTGAGCGAAATGATTTCATGAAGGTATATTAAATGGTGTATTATAAATTATACATTAATATATTCCATAAATCAATAATTAAACATCAGAAATACTGTCGCAGTGAAAAAATCATCGAAAAAAAATAAGATCAAAAATATAAAAAACTTCTTCAATATTGGATTGAACCTTGTTAAGATAGAGTCCCCATTTGAAGCGATAAATTTGTAACAACTTTTTTTCCAATCATGGAAACATTTTTCATAGGCGCTTTCAAGAATGGCCTTTAGTTCCTTCTGCGAATTTTCACTTATGGCGTCTATGGAGTCAAAACTGGTTCTCGGAGCGATAATTTCAGTCAGGAGGAAAGAGAAGTCACACCAAAGTAGATCATTTCGAATAAGATGGCTTTTTGGTATTTTATTGTTTGGTCTTAAAATTTAAAAATCGTGGCTCGATGAGATGGTGCGTTATTTCATTCAAAATCCAAAAAATGTTTACCACGAATCCAGTCGCTTCTAAAATAAACCAACGTCTCAAAACAGTTAAATAGAAAAAATAGTAGCGTTTACCTATCAGAACGAACTACATGATGAAGTCATAAACACGAATATCGAGAAAATTATAAAAGTCTTGATTTTCGAACGGTCGTGCGAGGTTTTTTCGATATCAGCTCATTTTTTCCACCCATTACGATGGTTGTTGGCTCGTTTGTGTGTCGTATTCATAGACCCATGTTCGTCACCAGTTATAATCCGTCCCATAAACGTGGGATCAGAATTCACACGATCCGCCAGGTCTGCAGATACCTGTATCCAGTACAGATTTTGAAGAAAACTCAACTCAATTTCGTTGAAATAAATAAAGTCGAGCATCACTGAGGTCGATTGGTTTCAACACATGTGGTAAACCCACTAGTTGACAGACTACGCTCATTTTCTGCATAATAATTACGAACAGCCCTACCAACATAAAGAAACTTCAAATATTTAAAAAACTCAACGCAGGCAATTTAAATGAGAATTTCCGACTACTTTTTTGTCAGAATGTAAATTCATATGTACTGGGTGGTTCATGCAAGTCCTCTTTTTCCAAATGCGACACCCTACCTATTTGCCCATTTTTTATAGCCCCCAATGAACTGATTCCAACAAATTATATTAAATGGTCGATTATAAGTCATAAGGGGTGAAAAATTATGGAATAAATTTTCGGAAATATTGGTAATTTTACATTGGCTTGAATATGCGTACTTGTTGATAATCAAAACTAATTCTCAGACGTATTTTAAAAAAATCTTAAACTAAATAAAACCTTGGACGTTCATTAATCTTATCACAAATGCCGGAAAACTGCCTAAAAAAATTTAACCCTGTATAATTCATAACTGTATACCAGTTCATTGATGGAGTTTCAAAAATATGCAAATATTCAGGTTGTACAATTAAAAAAAAGGGCCATCTTGTATGGCAGACTTTCGCAAATCACCCTGTACAATTGAATTTATATTTAAATAATGCACACCGAAATTAAAAAGTTAACGTGTCTCAATAACTTTATAAAATAATAATACAAACTATTTAATTCTCTAAGTGGATCTCCACACTGTGTCATGTGACAATGGCCAATACCAACCTCTTATTTTAAATGCAACACCATGTATATCATAGAAGAAATAATATGTCACATACCTATCTCCAACAGTTTTGGAAAATTCAAGTACTCTCCGATTTATTACAAAGATTGATTAAAAATTAAATTAAATTATTGAATTCCACAAATAAAATATTTCGAATCACTATGTGATGAGAAATATTCTGGGTGGCTCGTCTGATATGGAACACCCTGTATTCTGAATGATATACCTATCACTAGAGAATTCCGTGATCATGCTCGTCAAAATTTCCGGAGAAGTTCGTAAATCAAATAGTTAACCATCTGAAATATGATCAAAAATTCCGAAAAGCACTGACGTGCTTGTTCCAGATTTTTTTTTCCGTACTCTGGAATGGGATACAAATACAACCGCTACGATGAATGAACAAATCTATATCTCAAATTAAAAATAAGTAGTCATAGTTTCCCCAAGTTTTCTTCAAAGTTCAAAATTCCTTCTACTAAAAACAGACGTTAGAGGTTTTCTAAATTCTGACAACGTCGTCAATATAGAACAAATTTTTGTTTGAATACGTCCGATATCTGATGAGGTAGGTAGAGTGTTGAAAAAAAAATTTTGGCAATTTTAAAAAAATTTTCTAGCGTATCGGTTTCTGCAAAATTTTGCAAGACTATTTGTTTCAACCTAATTCAAATATCTTCAAGGTTAAAACTTAATCCGATAGACATTCTAGGATTTATGAAGGAAAAAAAATTATTGGACGGATTTGTCTCAATATGACCGAAATATTTGGACAGTTAACCTATTCTGAAAATATGAAAACTCCAACTTATCTGAAATAATCAAGTTCGAACATGTATTCTTCATCAGGAAGTCAAACCCAATCGATTGAGACGATTTTTGGCTCGAAGATTATGTGAAAGATAAAACCTATTAAATCCACTGATATTAACGTGCGAACCTGATAAATCATAAAATAATAATTGATACAGAATGTCAGAGCGGATGTCCTCTGTAGAAATTCCCTGGTTTAGATAAACAGTATCTAGGACACTGTAAGAAACATGAATGAAATTATGTCATTTGGGAATTACTAAAATTCCCATAAAAATGAGCTCATAAAATTCGTTCATTCATAATTGAACCGAAATTTCGTTTTTCATATTTCGAATTATGTTATGAAATAAATTTTTAGTGTTTGTGAATAATCCATTGCAGAGGTGTATCACTTCCTTTTCAAATAAGATAATAGCTTTCGACGATAAACATGCATGATTTAGGAGAACACTAATTTACAATGAATTTATAAATAGTGGCTTCAAACAGGGTCTCTAAAAAGAATATTCTTTATGGATGCATTTGAATACATGAACATATATCATATTAAACCGATAAAACCGAAGATGTAATAGACATCGTTTTTAAATAGTAAAATTTATACATTTCACGTATAGTTTATCATGAAACTGAGCTGAGATTATGACAGATTATATATAATAAACGTGGATTTAGATATATTTGCGAACTTTCCTACAAACCTTACGTTTAGTAATAACAGATATCAAACTTGCTAACAAGTTAGTTCAAAAGTTGTGTACGAATTCTGAACACAAATTTGCAAAAATTATCAGTCCCAAAAAGGGAAAGTAAATAAGTTGACGTAACAACAAACTCACTTCTTCAAATGATGCAATTGTGTTTCTACAATGATGCATTCTCGATACAAAGGTAGATGTTGTGGGTGAATTGTAATCATCTCGAGTTTCATCAACAAATTCACTAATTCCAATTAAAGTGGGCATCATGAATCCGTATACAAAGACGTCAGTGAGGATTCACTTCGAAACATTAATATCCTAAATTAGCGAATTGTGATTAACATCTCGTAACACCATGTTTTCACAGCATCTCCACTTGTAAATTCAATCGACGATATATTATTCAGGCACATTTGAACGAAGGAAATATCTTTAATTTATCGACAAACTGCATTGTTTGATTGTTTCTGTCTATCTGCCAAACTGAAGTTTCAAATTCATAGAGCCATTATACAAATGTCAGATCAAGTCGTCAGCACAGAACACCATTATAAAGCAGTGAAAGTTCCAACCGATCTGTGGCAACCTGTAGCCATATTTTTGGTTTGCAACAAATGGCATGTTGGCGGGACTTTCAAATCTCCCAAATGTACACTCAACACAGTATGCTGCAAAGCTAACTTCGAAATCATTCTAGTATTATCCTAAAGAGAAGGTGCAGACTAAAAAAAAAAAAAATTAATTAAATAGAATTTTCACATTAAATGATTTAATCAATAAATAAACTCAAATAGAATTTATTCAAATGGAAAAATGAGGCTTCTTCCACGCATTTAAGTCATCCAATTTTGATTAAAAAAATTATCACTAATTATAAAATACGATTTAATCCAATAACCAGTAAAATAATATAAATTTAAAATTTAAATGTGTTGTATGTACAAACTAAGAGAAAGTATTGCACACTGATAGATTCGTATAGTTATCATTAGCCAGTCAGGTCTGTGCTGATAATGGGGACATATGGTGTGATTGGAGACATACCAAGGGGCATTAACCAATGACTATTTGCGTATTTTATATTATAGTATATATTTGATTAGCATAGCGCAACCCCAGAATTAGATACCGTACGCCCATATTGGTTTGATGATTGCTTTGTAAAGGAGTAATTTATTTCGAAATTTCAATTTGAACTAACTGCCTATAAGCCAGTAAATTTTTCGGAATTTCAGATTTATTCCATATTTCTTAGAATTTCTTCTTGTAGTAAATGAACTGATTTAACTTCATTGATGAGGAGTTACCATTTTCGATTCCAATGCCCAAAATCATCCAGACGCTTTACATAGATTTCTATTGATTAGTAATTAAACATGAAAAAATATGTCTTCTCTGGAATATTTATGTGATCTTCACGCTTACAGGATGTTTTAGACATCTAAGGACAACTTATTCAGAGAATATCACTTGATAATGAATTAGTCACAATCAAAGAAATTATCTCTGATTGAACAACCAGCCCTAAGATTGACCGTTTTTCACAATAGATCAGATAGAAATTTATATATTTTTAAATATCATCCAATAAGTCTCAAAAAATAAATTTTTCATCCTTATGGGTTGAATTGAACCTCCATTGCAACTCTGTATAATTTATTTCTCAATAAAAAGTTTACACATTCAACAAATATCAATTTAAAAAATAGAACTTTGCTAAAAATCAACCCACAGCTTATCTGGAATGTAAAGATCTTTAAAAAAAATTGATTCAGTATAATTTTACGAGTTCTTTGACAGCATTGACAATTTTTTTAGCAGAAAGGCCGTAGTGGTCAATGAGCACTGTTGGTGGTCCAGATCTGGGCACTTCTCTGACAGCAAGATGTTTAACAATGATATTTCTTTCCAAGGCCACAGCAGATAGTACTGCCTCTCCTAAACCCCCTTCTGGATAATGATCTTCTACAACTACGATTAGACCATTGCATTCTTGTGCGTTTTTGATGATTCCATCTTTGTCGATGGGTTTGACAGTGAAGGGATCCAATACCCTAGCTGCTACACCACCCTTAGCCAACTCAGTAGATGCGTTTAGAGCTTCTTGTAATGTTACCCCTGCTCCAATGATCAGAACTTGATCCTTGTTGGTCTTTCTGTGTACAAGTGCTTTTCCAATCTAAAAAAGATGATTTCTTCATAATACAAAAAAAATTGTTTTAAATTCAGATAATAGTAAGAATAAAGTTGAAAATTTCTATAAAAATACATCGCATACCTCAAATTCTTGATCATTAGAATAAACAATAGGTGTAGCTGGTCGACTAACTCTAGTGAAAGTAATGCCCTTTGTGTTTGCAGCCAACTCAATGGCCCTTTCTGTCGCTACAGCATCACCTGGGTAGAATATCGTGGTACCTGGTATACTCCTAAACATAGCCAAATCTTCAAGACCCATTTGACTGGGACCATCTTCACCAATACTGACACCACAGTGACTTCCAACCACATTGATATTGCTTTGAGATATTGCTCCCATACGGAGCTGAAAGGCAATAATAAGCATTTATAACACAATATGTTGAAGCATTCATCGGTCTACTACAGCTGTGGGTAAAATGTCAAGTGAAAACTTATGAAACATTTCAACACTCGTCGGAATACCTTCGAGCAATGACCATGAATTCAAGAACTAAAAGCAGCATTTTGAACTTACTTGGTCAAAGGCTCTGGTGAAAAATGTGGCAAAGGTAGAAATGAATGGCACTGTTCGATCTCTGCAAGCGGCCCCAATGGCCGTTCCGACTAAACTTTGCTCTGCAATGAAGCATTCGATGTATCTGGTGGGATCGTATTTTCTCAAATTTTCGGAATACGTCGAGTTTTTCATATCACCATCGAGAGCAATCACGCGGGGGTTGGTTTTGGCCAATTTGACCAAAGCTGAACCGTACGCCACTCTTGTGGCAACCAGGTCGCCTAATTTGTAGGAAGGTGGGGAGGCCAGTTTAATATTTGTGATGTTGACGGGGGCAACGGGTTTAGAAGGTTCCTGAGGACGTATTTGATTTGGTCCTGGGTTCTTCAGAAGACCTTGCAAATGTTGGACGACACGGTCACCTTGATCACCTAGGGGTTTGCCATGCCAATTTTCCAAATCTTCGATTTTCGGGAAATTCCTTCCTTTGTAAGTTTTGGCCAAGAGGACTGTCGGCTGTTGTTTGGTGGAGGAGGCAACGTAGAATGCTTTGACGATTTGTTCAATATCATGACCGTCGACGATGATTGGGTTGAATCCGAAGGCTTCGAGACGTTTGCGGTAAGTTTCCAAATCGTGTCCTAAAGCTGTTGGTTCAGATTGTCCCAAACGATTGATATCAAATATAACGCAGAGATTATCAAGCTTGTAGTAGCTAGCGAAAGCAAGGGACTCCCATATGGAGCCTTCGGCACTTTCACCATCTCCAATCAAACAGTAGACCCTGAAGATATATCAAATTTGAAGATAAATCAGTTTTCGTAATATCTTCCACCTCACCTGTAGTCCGCTTTGTCGTAATATTTACCAACATACGCCATACCATTGGCAATTGCCAAACCTTGTCCCAAAGACCCGGTTCCCACATCGATGAAATTCAAACGTGGTGTTGGGTGTCCCTCAAGGTCAGAGCCAAATTTTCTCAAATTCTTCAAATCTGACGCGGGAAATAAACCCGCTTCGGCCCAGGCAGCATAGAGGGCGGGCGCAGCATGGCCCTTAGACAGAACAAACCTGTCACTCGCTGGATCACGAGGCTCTGATACTTTGTATTTCATTGTGTGGAAAAATAGCACCGATAGGAGTTCTGCAATGGAAGAACATGACGTCGGGTGGCTAAACAGAAAAATTAAATTAATCATCTCATCGACAATGATTTAATAAAGTTTATTGAAGCGAAGGAAAATCATATGAAACAAATTCAAACCAAAGAAAAATAGTCTCCCCTATTTCGAGGGTTGCTTTTTATATTTTGGGGTTAGAGAACAAAACACTGTAAAAAATAGTTCCTCATCTCAAACCATATTAATTTGTCTCAAGTACTCCGTACGTTTGAATACAGCCAAATGCATAAAGTACTTGACCCTACCGCCCTCTACGGTTGAGAATGGCGTTTACCCTAAATAAAAGTTTCTTGAGCTAAGAAACTGATTAGTTTCAACCAAGCTCAGAGTTATTGACTCAGGTGGTAAAAAAAATTGATCCAACGGTAATATTAATTAGTATGTAACTATTGATACTTTTCGTAGAATAAAAATTTTGGTTTCATGTAAATAAATATTACATTTCACTGAAACTCGATTTGTAGTTGAATGGATCGAGAATTCAGTCGATAAAAATCATAAAGGCGTCTAGAGTTTCGTTAGAAGTTGCAGAGAGGGAGCGAGTATACCTCAAGCGTCAACCGTCTGCTTTTCCATGACACGTCGTAAAGACAACCGTTCCCATCACGTCGGGGTCACCAATGTAGAATCGAAGGAATTTATCCCTACTTATGCGTTTCGTCCCTGGCGCACACATTTGGACTCATCAGTATGGCTTGTGTGCGCCATGCCATAGACGCAGGGGTTAGAAGTTTTGAAGGAGCCGCCGGGAGTTGAACCCGGCATCTAGTACCTAGTCGGTGTGAAACTTGAGCGCAAACCTCTAGGCTACCGAAGCGCTGTGAACTAAGCTATGCGTGGCTATATAGAGTGCCGCCAAGAGATCCCGGTTCTCCACCAACACAATTTGTTTTTCTCTAAGTTGACATTTAAGCCCCACTTCTCGGATTCTTCAATTAGCTTGCGCATCATGTATTCCATGTCATCTTTATCACCGGATACAACAATATTGTGAGTAAAATGCACAAATAATTGCATTTAAATGGGATATATTTAATATAAAAGAGATAGAGTTTTGATTTATAATAATTGCAGCCAATATAAAAAATTGCTACAATTAATTCGTTTTATTAAATCAATTACGCAATATTTTTTTTACAAATGTCACTTAATATTGCAACAATTATATGTTCAATCTTATTCAAATATTTATAGTTTTCTTCAAGTAAATGAGGCGAATAATATAATCTCACGAGATTCTTGTCTCAAGAAACTATAGTCGTTGCATCAACTGACAGAATTTACGACAACCGTACCTTCGTTCTATTGAACAAATAAAAATGAAACGAACGAATGGTTTCGTTAAAACCTATTTAGAATAATGTATTTGTATCAATCAATTATGGATATTGAGACAAGTGCATAAACAATTTCTTGTAATTGTATGTTTATGTTGAATCAGTTGTTTCTTTCATTTCGCTGAAATGTAAAAAGTTTCAGGCGAATGTTTTAGCTGTTCTCTATAATCAACTAGGTTGTTTTAATCAAGAAAAGTAGTTCATTTGGCGTAATCAATTTTAGATTAATTCAAATTAAAATGGTTTGATTGAAAAAAAAATTCTCAAACTCCTGAGGAGTTTGAGCGCAGAATTTTATTTTTTACAGTGAAACAAATATTAATAATCGAAAATCGCTTTATTGTTTTTCAAAGTATTCCCCATTAAGATCTATACACTTTTGCATGCGTTTGAACCAATAGTCGGGGCACTTTTGCATTCTGATTGAGGTATCTCCAAAACATGCCTTCTGAACGCATCAACCGCTCCTTCAGGTGTCGAAAAACGATGACCTCTCATTTTAATTTTTACGTACGGAAATAAAAAGAAGTCATTCGGTGCCAAGTCAGGACTATACGGCGGATAACTCATCAAATTGATGTTTGAGTGCTCAAAAATGCAGGCGACCATTTGCTTGGAAGTACTTCGTGCGCGAGCAACTTGTTGTTGGATTTGAAGCACCACGATCGTATTTTTGGAGCATTTCTTTCGACCAATCGACACGAGACTTTTTTTGAGCGACTGAAAAATTGTGTGGGTTCCAACGCGAACAAATTTCTTTGACGGTCAACTGTTCATGCAATATTGAATGTATGCTGTTCCCACTAATGCCTAAAATTGTCTCAATCTCACGATACGTCACATGACGATCTTGAAATATCAGTTGGCGCACAGCATCAATGTTTTTCGGACCAACAACTGATTTTGGAAGACCTTCACGAAATTCGTCGTGGAGTGAACAACGACCTCGGTTGAATTCACCAATACCATCGATAAACACTTTGTTCATCGATGCACTGTTGTTAATCCACATCGAAAGTTGTGAAAAATAATCGCACGAAAATGTTCACGATTTAATTCCATTTTTTGAGCGAGAGTTCATCCAGGACAATTTCAATGATAAACTAATTAAATTCCTAATAATTTGAGTGAATTTTGAATCAAATTTCGACGGAATATGCTTGCTATTTATGCACTTTTTCCGACAATGAGGTTGAATTATAGATTATTATAATTCGTAAAATTTTCAGATTGTAAATATTTCTTTAGTTTATAACCACTAAAGGAAGAAGCCTCCCAAAAGGGGTGGTTGACCCTTCACAATTTTTTACAGGGAGGATTAGCTATGTGGTACAGCAATATGAAAATGAAAAGCCCATCACCAATTCCTAATAACCAACTCATACATATAAAATGAAAACATCATTAAAATAAAAAAAAAGCTTCACGACGAATCAGAAAACAGTAACTTTTTCACAAAACCATATATTAAGCGACATTCCAAATGGGAATTTCTAGATATTTCTATTCATCATTCAATTATGCAAATAAGAATTTCATTGTCAGTAGAACATGCATATTCGAAAGTTTTCGAATTCGTTGATGGTATCAAATCTATCATTTCAAGTTTCAAACATATCGGAGCACAGGAATTTTCAAAACGGTTTATAAATCTATCATGCTTTTTCAATTTTAAACTATAGGAAAAAAATAACATATGAAGAATGAAAAATATTAATTAGAAATGCAACACGCATCAAAGTATGTTTCCAAAATATCATTTTTGTATACAAACCAAAAAAAGAAGAATAGTTGTCGAAAAAATTAATTATCAAAATACACGTAATCCGCAATTCACGTTTTGAGTACAAATGCTCAAAAATCCACCCATACCCTAGCTTAAAAATTGTGGTAACCAATTTTGGAATAAAATTCTTCATATGATTATTTAAGAAAATTATAAAAAAAAATTCGGGGGAATCAAATGTACCAGGGGATTCGCCCAAGTTATATTTTGTACCTTTCATTAGGCAGATTTGATAAAATTCAAGGACGTATCAGATTAATGTAAAAAAAAATACATACATAAATAGTAAATCATTCTAAAATTTCTCCGTGTATAATTGTTAATACACCATTTAATACATTTCGTTGAAATTAGTTCATTAAGGGAATTTCAAAAAGTTACGAATATACAGGTGCCATTCACACCATGTACATTCGAATTCATTTTTAAATAACGCACTTCTGAATTGGAAAGTTGAAGAGACTCAGCATTTCTTATAATTTTCTGAAATAATGATATAAAGAATTTTATTTCGTCAGTGCTATCCACCCTATATATTGCAAATGGAAATCGATGAGAACTGTAAAGTTCGAAATCAAATATCTCCGTAGATATGATCAAAAATATTTTTGACGCTTTGACACTCTGATAAAAAAGTATCAGGATATTTTCATTTAAATTGCCCGCGTTGACTATTTTTGAGTATTTGAAGTTTCTGTGTGTTGGTAGGACTGTCCGTAATTACTATGCCAAACATGAGCGCTGTCTGCAAACTAGTTTCGACACCTGTTGAAACCAGTCGACCTCAGTGGTAGTCTGCGAATGTTACAATGAAAAAAAAAATTGAACACATAGTTTGACTCGAATTTCAGTGTTATGAACGAAATTTTGTGTGGGAATGCTGGGAAAGGTTTATGCAGACTCTGTTCTATCAAAAACACAAGTGTACGAATGATACAAAGCCTTTAAAAACGGTCGGCAGATCTTCGAACACTAGCTTCGATCAGGACGGCCGTCGAACTCTTCAACCAACGATAAAGTCTAAAAAATGATAAAAATTGTGCTCGAAAATCGTCATGCCAGTGTTAGAGGGATGGCTCGTTGTTTCAACGTCTCTCGTGAAACCACTCGTTTGATTTTGATGAACCAATTTTATTTTTATTTTACTCGATAAATACCATCACCTTATTCTCCTGATCTAGTTCGTATGCCAGCCAGACAAATTATTCTCATGAATCTGAAAGTAAAAAATGTGTGCGTGATTGGAAAAAAAGATTGATACATGCGTATCGCTTAGAATACTTAAAAAAATACATACATACATAATTTTGTCAGAGGGTATTCACTTGAACAGATTGCTCTTAATTTTTCCTATATAATTTATAATTTTCGAATTTTTGGGCAATAACTGTACAACAGATTCTGTCAGTTCATGAGCACGATGAATCCCGAACGGGGTGATCTACAGAACCGAAATGTGACAAACAAGTATTTCGTATATGTGATATTTTTTCTATTACAACATTGAGAAACTGTTAGAGATTATTTCGATCACACAACTTGATTTATTCTACGATGGTTGAAATGATGTGAGATTATTTAAAAGTATATTCAAATTGTTCATTTAATTGCTTGCTGTATGACTTCCAGTAGATGTAGCACCGTGGTGGAATAGACTCGATTGGAGCTGTACCGCCGAAGGCTGAATCTAACATCACACAGGTATTTTTCCATGAAATGGAGTTTTTACTGATAACTGAATGAGGATGTATTACCACAGTATAAATACTAACTTGGTATCTGTATTGTGGTATGACGTTCAAGCCGAAATAAAAGCAAAAGGTCAACAAAGGTTGTATGTAACTACATAAATGTTTTCTTAATTCTGTTAACATTTATTAAGAAACGGTGTGCGTGAGTTTTATGATACTGCAAGTCCAAATGTAGTTTACTATACTATCACACCGGTCGGCTGAATACAAAATTATACAATTCCACGGAAATATCAGGAAGATAGTAGGTATATGCCGGTATCACGTGATCTTACGATTGCGGTCGCCGGTTCAAAAAGCAAATTTTCCGAAATACCATCGTATGATTATAAAAAAAATTAATTAACCGAAATATTCAAGCGAAAACCTTCAAACACGAATCTACTATAGGTTAGGTCGAATATTGACTGTCGTGATTGTGCATTTTTTCCATAAAAATAAGGAACTCACCCCGATTTCGCAGCTTGTGTGGAAGCAATGGAATGGATTCTTATTTTATTCGCTATATCGTTCAATTCTTCCATTTTCTTAGCTTCGGGTTTGTGAAAGTTTGCCATGGCTAATAATTGATCTGCGAGTCCTGTTAGATTTTGGTCTACGTTGCCCATGGAACTCCAACAAGTGGTTCCCTTTCTAACTGCATTCGCGGCGATAGGTATCATCTGCGTCTGCTTGGTTGGAATTTTATTGACCTAAAGAGAGGGGAGATCCCCAAATCATGGTCTTCGATAATTTCAAACTATATTATTATATGGCATATTTTCTTGCGATAATTCCCTTTACAGAAATACATCAAGGTGACCCTTATGCTGATGATAATCCGAACGATTATATCATTCGTCTATTGTTTATGGGAAATATTCCTGTGATTACTTAAATTTGAATTCATTTATAACAAATTTGGTTCATTTTCGGTCGAACCTACACAAAATACAGAAACACATTTGATAATCCAGAATCCATATCAAAAGTTCTAAAGACTAATTTTTTTGTGTCGATTCAATATATCTCTATCACAGTGCAAATTAGCTCATTTCCAAATCATTAAAAAAATCCGTTGTCTGTAAAGCCGGTTTACTGACGACAGTTAACATGACAACTTAATAAGAAAATACTGATAGAATGGTTTAATTTTTTCATAAAATTCCCCGTTCAGAAAATCATTTTAAATTTACAAATTACTTGATAAAATTTATGGTTCTACTCGAATTTGCTTGAATTCAATTTTATTATATATATATTATTTTGAACTTTTGGCTTACAAAACAAATTTTAGCTAGGGTTGGTGACGGGGTGCCATACAATTCGTTGTATAACATGGAAACCTAGGTGAAAAAATTCCTGGCTCACCGCATTGTTGAGTGTACAAAATAAGCTTAAATTAATTTTATTATTATCTAATGATGAATTTATATTGAAAGTATTTCTTTCAACAAGTAAACTGAATAAAAGCTGTTGTTCAATTATTTACTCAATGATTTATGCAAATTTAATTGTAATTTGTTGTAAAATAGTACTCATTTCGAATAACTTAATATAGCAATGAACTGTGAATAAATTATTGATCATAAATGTAAAATTAAAAATTTGGAAACATCATTGAAATTTTTGCAACTCTAACTTTTAAAAAGCCAGCCTAGATATGTTTTATCATTGTATAAAGAATAAATAAGTATCCTTTATACAATGGTTTTATATAGCATAATTAATTTTTTTTCCATGGACGGCTGGCTGGTCCAATCTGTCATTGCAGACACGTTATTATGATATGTGGAAGGAAGATTTCATTTTTTCAAATATCTTAATAATTTTCGAAATCAGGTAAAGCAATTGATTTTTTTATACATCCTGAAATAGTTCTGTTAACTTATTGTTATAGTTTTGTCAATATAGCATATCCTACATTCGCTGCACTAGGAGACCGATGCTATTTATTTTAATGATGAAAGCTTGAATATTCGACAATATATCACTGAGCATATATTTAATATCGAAAGACTCATTACCTTTATCGCCGTAATTATCGTTGCTATAAACAATTGACACGATATTAACTTTTCACTGCACATCATGACATTGTATAGCAGCTGCCCCACGCGGACGCATCGCTCACTCAAGTGGGAGAGAGACAGATGTCGTTTGCACTTCAAGCCTTAAATGGAACGCCTCAGAGCAAGGTAACGCCGCATTAGTCATGCTTTTTCGTGCTTACAGCCAGCTCCATCGAATTATAAGATGTATGCCTATCCCAAGCCGGAAGACCGGTCATTATTTTGGCCTTTCTAGCCGTCATTGCTTGCATAATGCATTACAACGACCGGTCTTTCTCTTGGAAAACGCATAGCTTTAAAAATAAGAATGCTAACATTCAGGAATGTCATCAACCTCGATATACTTTCAAAATTTTCTGGATCCCTATTAGATAGAATTATTGAAATTTTTGTTTTGTCCGGGCTCGAACCCGGTTCTTAGACAGTAATGGAAAGCAGATGTCTCTTCCATTAGGACATGCTTAGCTATCTTAAAAGCTATAACATTCACAAAGACAAATTCCAGCGAATAATTATTCAAAGTAAGAAACATCTCCGGAATTTTCAGTTTATCAAAAACAACACATTTATTACAACAGTTGTTTCTGTGATATCTTTTGACGTTTGTTTGAGATTTGAATGAGTAACAGAATAAGAGCGCGTTTCAACTAAGAAGGACCAAATGTATTTATATAAATCGTGTCACCAAATTTCAATTAAATAGTATCGCCCATTTTCTCAGTTTGAGCAGCCTCTGGTTCAATATTTTCTTCTAATAATCAGCCTATGGACTTTAAATTTTTTTCAATCGAGTTATTTTGATTTTATCTATTTAAGGTAAGAAAAATTCTTATGAATAACCAGTTTTCATGCTGATAATTTCGAAATCAAAATTGTTAGATGTTGAAGAGAACAATTTAAATAAAACATTGTGCTTATCATATTACGCAATAATGGGTAGCCACCAAGATGGAGTTCCTGTTATCTATTATTGATAACAAAAAATATTTCACCACATAATGATTATATGGCCAACTCCATCCTTTCAACTAGAAAGAAAAAATGCTTCAATATTTTCATCTCTTATTTTACAAAAACATAAATATCAAGAAACTTAAAAAAATGTTCATCTCAGTTATCAGTTCTAGGGATTGTTTGTTTGAGCAGCTGCTTTTTGCTGTGCTTTGATGAATTCTGGATAATCAATGTATCCATCTTTGTTGCTATCATCCACATTCAGTATTGGGTCGATGAGATTTGTTAATTCTTCATCTTTGAATATTTTATCTTCCGTTGGGCCATTTGATTTATCTTTTCCTTGATCTGGAACAAAATCAACAATTATTTGATAGTTTTTGTTGCATAGCATAACTGGAGTGGTGATTCCCAGTTTCTAGTTAGGCATTACTCACCATGCCAGTGTATTAGTGATTTTATTAATTCGCATCCATCTAGTTTATTGTTGTTATCAGCATCATGCAATTTGAAATAATGAAACTGCAACTCTTGCTCTGACATTTTACTAGTGTCTAGAGGCATCTCTAAATGTTCTGCAATATGACTGAAACCAAACTCATTAGTATTTTTTTGTACCTGAGTGAGTTGTAGCAAAAAGAAATTTGTTATTTTTCTCATACACAGCTCTAGTTGATTTTTTTTAATTGAATTTTATTGAGATTTAAAATCTACTTTCAAATGTATTAAGTAAATGTTGTATGTACAGACTAAAAGAAACTATTGAAGATTGATGGATTCATAGTTATGATTGGCCAGTTAAGTCGTTTTCCGGGTCCTTTTCAACCTTCGTGAGTTCAATGGATCTTCTATATGTTGGTCGATGGCTTTGTATGTCCTGGTAGTTTCTGTTGATATTTTCCCAAGTGGTGTTTTATTTATGTGCTGACATGTGGGACTCTCAAATCCTCATGGATGGTGTGGTTGGAGATATACCAATGGGCACTGACCAATGAACGCAGTATTTTTGATTGAAGTCTCTGGAAGATTTGAATATTTGATGCTTTTACGCAACCCCAGAAATTATATTATCCTTGAGTGTGTTGGAGTACTTTCCCAAACTGCTTTTTATATCATTTTTATGTTGTTTGCAGATGTTTCTACCTAACCAAATTGGTTTTCTCAGTAGTTAGTGAAGGTTTAATTTCATACGCCTTGGGTTTTGTGTGGAGGGTTATCAAGACTGGTGAATGGTCAGATCAAAGGTCTGGAGGATAGGATTCCACCTGTATTTGGCTATTGTTAATTTTATTTGTGATGAAAAAGTCCAAGACATCAGGAAATTGTTTCTTTCTGTTGGCCAGTAGGCCGGTACACCTGGTAAAACTGTGTCAAAATTGTTGTTTGTTATCACTTTCATTAGATTACAACCTTTGTTGGGAGTTATTAATCTTGGTGCATCCCATTGCACTCACCTATTATAAACAGAAAATTTTGAAAAAATGACTCATATTGGTTTATATTCCTTGAGTAACGTATTTCAGTAGCAGATCATATTTCAAGCTTCTTCAGATTAGAATAGCTATGACACTGGAGCAGTACAACCTGGGTATTCAGTGGAGTAAGGTGTTCTGGAATTTGAAACACTGTTTTATCTGTGAAATGGGTTTCCCATATCAGCATCACATCTATTTCATTGAGACCCATGAATATTTTCAATTTATGTTTATGATTTAGAGAAATAACGACGATTATTTCATAATTAACTAGGCGATTTATTCAATATATCTGTCAGAGATCGTTCACACTTGTAGACATGTGTTTAAGTTATTTGTCTGGTGCAATGATGGAAAACACTTGATAGCGATAAAAATCGAAAGCAACAGGATGAATTAAAGGAGTCACCAAGTGTATTTGGTCAGATCAACTAGAAATTATCTACTTTTCTCAACTTGGAACTGTACTATATTAGTAACCCCAAAGATGCCAGATTTTACTGATAGGGCAAGACTTGTGTTCCATAAGAACAACTCAAGGCAACACACATCGATAGTAACTCTCCACCTTGCTGTACAGACATGACACCAACCATCCAAGGCCATCAAATTTGCTGGTAAACAATTCGCTTCAAGAGGTGGTTGTGGATAACTAACTGTCTCAGTTTTTTCCCATTGGGACATGGGCTCCTATGAGAGATATTACTTGCAGAATTGCAACAAACTATTAAACAAAATGTTGAATATTTGATCTAAATCGGATTATTTCAACTGTTGTAATTAAAGCTCCTATTTCATGCAAGAAAAGTGGATTTCTTTTTACTACACTTTAAGAAACAAAAATACTGAGAATAATTCGACACATACTCTTTCTCATGGGCCATATTGGCGGCATTTAAAATTTGGGGTTGTCCATGGTGACCATGCCCATGTCCTTGTTGAACATGTTGAACAGGAACTTGTTGCTGTTGGTACTGAACAGGAATTTGTTGTTGCTGTTGAATTGGAACCTGCTGCATTTGAGGCACTTGCTGATGGATGTTCCCATGTTGGGGGACTTGATATTGTACCTGTTGAGGTTGCTGAAATAATGATAATATCTTCGTAATGAAAATTGTTTTTTGGTCATTTCATGATTCAACATTATTTGTCACAGAAAAATAATGCTGATTCATAAATGGTTCAGGATACCTATTGAAAAATTAAGAAAACTTGTTAGATTATATGCGAAAAGTGCTAACTACAGCTGTTTATTTGAAAAGAAACATAACATATGTAACCATATCAAATAAGAATTATTATAACCTGGTAATGTTGAGGGGGAACTCCCGGTGCTACTCTTTGTCCATTACAGAACACGCCAAATAAACTCAGTAAAAGAAAACATAATTGAGAATTCATCTTAACAAAATAATAGTTTTTTAAAATTTCAATATTATTGATACCGGACGGAAGACACCATCGTTTCTGTTTGAGACAGCTTTTTTGACAGCACGTCAGCTGAGAGAGAACACGTATGTGACACGAATGGATTTGCTGAGTTCCGTTATCACGAAGGATGGGTTCCATATAGACAACTATTCACCTGATGTTTTAGGGTTTGAACCCGATAAAATTCTCTATTAACCATTAAATTACCATACCACCTACCGTCCATGGTCAGGTGATTAAGGCACCTGCTTCTCACGCGGAAATCCCCGGTTCGATCCCCGGCACAACAAAAATTTCAATCCTGGCATTTTGTGAGCGAAATTCAGTATGCTTTTTTGAATATCCCGAATGATTTGTATTTGAATTTAAAAAAATCCTACTTGAACTGAAAATCAATTTTAAGCATATACCGCATAAGGGACTGATAATTTACTATTTCGGCTATAATTCCTTTTATTTATCAAGGGCTTTAATGTCGAGCCATAAAAGAATGATTTAAGGTGTTGCGGGTCTTTTTCAAGCTCTATTCAAGGTACACATATTTTCACTAAACATTATACAGGCAGTTGCAAGTACAAGAGTCTCTTAGACGTTTATGGGAACTGGACCCTTTTGGAGTCCAAAAATTGAGATTATGATATGTTATTGTTTTTCAGTTATACAGGGTGCGAAATGACTGTAAAAAAATTATTTTTGACGCTCGTGCTTTTATGAACGTAGTGATCTGAAATTTGCTCAAAGATTTCTAATTTTTATCTAAAATCGGTTCTATCCGTCCGTAAGCACAATGACTCCCGAACTGTATTATGTGAAAAACAGAAATATGCGGGCTGACTCGAAGGTTTGGAATATTTCGGCTTATTTCGTTATTGGGTCAAATCGGTCTAGTAGTCTCGAAGTTGAAAGAAAAATTCTTTTTTCTTATCATTTTCTTAAATTTGAGTTTTTTTCTACGTAATTCAACAAAAATGGCAACTCAAATTTTGCTTTCTATTTTTATTTCAATTTTAACCTTTTTTTCCATAGCCAACCAAATCAACATAACCTAACCTAACCAGACCAAAAAATGTAAAATATACCAGTGAAATTAACCAACAAATTTAATCGTAATGAAAATATTATATTCAACATATGAAACTTGAAAAAGGGTTTGATCCTTAGATTTGTTCTAAGGTTTTATCCTACAGGAACGCATTATCGAGGTCAAAAATATTGAAATTCCCATACTAGAACGGAAAATCCGACATGGAAGTACAAAACTTTATTGCATCATGTGATGATTAAGAAGATTCTTTGTTTAAGAAATGTTTTTCGACAATACGAATCCATTTTTTTAAAGAACAACAATTTGAAACTATCGTGAGTGGATTAAATTTTTTTTTTCATGAAATGAAGTTCATAAAGAGCTCTAGATAATAATTCATTTCCATAAAAATCTAGCATTTTAGTGCATTCATTTAAATTATAGTTGTCAGTTAACATCTTACAGCTAATCACAAGTTACCAGGCACTTTTCATTAATTGTATACATCAACACTATTTGAGGTTAAAAGTTTCAAATTTCAAATAGGATATAGTGTTACCTATTCCTACATTTTTAGTGCTTCAGGTATCTTGGCCTAGAGTTTCAGAATGCCTGTTTGTAATTCTCACAAAGTAGCACATGAATTAGTTGTTATACTCTCCAGAGTAAATATTAAGGTGGTAACACAGTTATTTCAGCAAATCATATAAATATTTATTACACAAGAATTAAAAAAATGCCTTGATGGATAGAATGTGAAAAAAATTTATGGTTTATTCTTGAATTCCATATTGATACTGAAATCACTGTTGGATGAATTTTCAAAATTCAGTATCGAGTGACAAAATTATTCCATATGCTCCCAACTTCTTGATGTGTTGCATGAAGCAAATTTGACCATAGCCCAGTAAGTTTACATCCATTGTGATTCAAACTCTTGATTTGCATCATAGCATTATTCAACATTTATCTCAAATCACTAACGATGGTAATAATTCCTTGCCAATAACAAATTAGTCACATTTATGATTCATAGTTTTACCATTATTTCTTCTAATTCTTGAATACATCACTAGGCGTTATGGAGTCAAGCATAAATCTCATAAATAATGATTACACAGAAGTGTACCAACGATTACCAAAAAGATTACAACTAGCTTACGGACTGGGTCATGTTCTTAACGATGTATGTGCCTCTATGTGGTTTACTTATTTGTTGGTCTATTTCCATCTGGTTTTACAATTTAGCAACTGGGAAGCTGGCTTTCTCTTGCTAGTAGGACAGGTGCAAGAAGGTATATATATTGAAAATAACACCTTTTTAATTATATAATATTTTAGGTGGCAGATGGATTAGCTACCCCTTTTGTTGGATTCCAATCTGACCGCTCTAATGGTAGTTTCTGTTGTAGTTATGGCAAACGGAAAATTTGGCATTTGTTCGGCAAGTATCATTCAATTCTAGTAAAATATATGTTATTTAGGACACTTTTAGGAACTATATGTGTACTTTCTGCCTTTCCGTTTATATTTTCTCCATGTATTCACTGCGCCGATGTGCAAAGATGGGTACAGATGCTCTACTATTCTATTTTTATTGTGATATTTCAATTTGGATGGGCTGCGGTCCAAATTTCCCATTTATCTCTTATACCAGAACTCACCCCTAATGAGCATGATCGAACCAGGTTAACAGCTATCAGGTACGAATTTATAACATAATAATAGAACACCCAAACCTAAATTCACTTTCACCAAGCTGATAATACCATGAAATACATCATATAGCAATTCTTTAGTTAACATATGGAAAATAGCATGCATACAGATTTTAAAAGATATAATAACCTTACGAAGGTAATTTACAAATGAAAGACAAATAAGTAGCTCAAGAACTGATCCTTGTGGTATACCAGGATTATTCTGATATTCTGTGGAAAATATTCCTTTTAAGAGGAAACTCAGAATCCATTCTGAAAATATGCCTTGGAAACCTATTTGGTATATTTATTGAGGAGAAATTTTTGGCGAAGCAATTCTGTAAACTACTTCAAACTTGTACTTATCTGTGGTTTGAAGACTTCTCCAAGTTACTTCGAACACATCCAGATATGGGACAAACCATGAGATCCGGCATTTCTTATGTGAAAGACAAAAGATCCCATCAGAGGTAATCTAACGAAAGTTAAACCTGATAATAAAAATCAAAGAACAAAGAGTTCCATTCATTACATACAGACATCTATCATATCCAAAAAAAAGATGCTTACAAGAAGAAAAATCCAATAGGAAGCATTTATAAATATCGCAAATAAGTGCACAATTAATTGAGTTTCCGGAAGTTTTGAGGCCAATTGTTCGAAGTAACTTGAAGTCTTTAAACCGCAGGTAAGTACAAATATGATCCAGTTTTCGGAGTTCTGTCAATTCGACTTATTATCGAAAATTAAAAAATTTTCTAATATTGTCAGCTTTTGTAAAAGTAAATTTTTTGCTTGAAAACGATAGATATGTGTCGAAATGTTAGAAAGAATAACAATAAGATTATAACTTGACAGAGTATGCCATGAAAAGATCTTATTATATTTTCATTCTCACTTACTGGAAAAATATTAATGTATGTTTCATTCTATTATTAATTCCGGGAAAGTCAATATAAGTTCAGGTTTTACACTACATTCTCTGAAATGGTTGTTTTAATGAAATATTTTTTTTCAAGATATGGCTTCACAGTAATATCCAGTATATTTGTTTACATAAACACTTGGTTTATTCTTCATCTCAACAGTGGTGACAACTCAAAGTTAGGACCAGCAGATAGTCCGAAATTCCAGCAAATTGTCTCCATAGGAATTGGTTTTGGCTTAGTTTGCTCTATTTTATTTCATATTTTTGTTAAGGAGGAAGAAGGGTATGGTGGTAGAAATATTAGGGGAGGTCAACCAAGACACAACGTGTTAGAAATAATGAAAAACTTAAACATATACAAGGTATGCATGAAATAGTGGAAATTCTTGGTTTATAATGAAAGTTTCAGGTGGCTATCATCTATATGTCTACAAGGTTGTTTGTGAACTTAAGCCAAGTGTTCATTCCATTATATTTACATGAAACATTAGATATGACCGCTAGTAATTTAGCCCTGATACCTTTAATTATTTTTATTGGTAGTTTTTTGATGTCCATCGGTATTGAAAAACTCAATAGAATACTTGGAAGGAAAGTAAGTTTTGTCTGACAAGTTTTAAACTCTCAAAAACATAAGTTATTACTTTTCCAGATAGCCTATTTTATGGGTGTAGTAATGGGTCTATCTGCTTGTGTATGGATACAGTATGGCATGGGAAATTTCTATTTTTACTATGGAATATACGGGGTGGCTATATTGATAGGTAACAAAAAATGAAAAATTTGCTTTTTAAACCCAATGCTTTTCTATAGGGCTTCCTAACGAATATTTTCAGAGATCCTTGTGCATCTCAAAATACAGATCCCATTATTGTTGAAAATTGTTTATCAAAATTATCTTTTTCATAAAATTTGTTTTTCTCTAAATATATAATGCATGTTTATAGGAACTGGTGGATCTGTTGTTTTGGTCACAAGTCTTGGCATTACTGCAGACCTAATAGGTGACAAGACATCCAGTGGTGCCTTTGTTTATGGCATTATGAGTTTCACTGACAAGCTGGCCAATGGAATTGCTGTGATAATTATACAAGATTTGTAAATATTTATTTTGTATTTCGTAACCTTCATATTGAAATAATGCACATTTTCAGACATACAGATGGTTCAAACAAGGATTATTACCGTGATATTTTGACTTATGTCTGTGGATCCTCCATGGTTTTAGGTTCCTTAGGTGTTATTTCATTGATAAAAAGACGGAGAGAAGGTAAATGGTTAAAACGCTGCATATTGATATTTATAGATAGTTTTATCACCTAGGTCTTCTTGCCAGGGATTTACAAGTACCGAATTATAACAGTATTAACTCAGAAGTAACTAGTGAAATCCCATCATAATTAACTATATGAGATTCTTAATTATGTACAATTTTTCGATATTTGTGACGCGAATGAGACAATATTTTTATTATAAATTATGAATATTTTTTTCTTGTGATATTTTATTTGTAATGAACGATATTATATATTTTATCCAAAATTTGTTCCTTTCATTTTGGCTGGGTCTACCTTTCTGAGTTGTTATTCAAAACAATATGTTGAGTTTGGATGAAGTGGGAAAACATCTTGATAAAAGAAAAGAATATTCATTTAACTTGGCAAATAACTGCAATGGTGCAGGATGTATAATATACTTCCGGTAGTAACAACAAAATTTGTACATACAGGTAGTATAATTAAACAATAATGCTATTTAGAAGATAACTTTATCACAATGCGACCAAAACGCAATGCAAAATGAAATAAAATACGAATCCCCTCAACAGCCCTGAAAAAATTGTAAATATATATATATATATATAAACAAAACCTGAAACAGAACCTTAATAAAAAATTTCTTATCAGCAAAACAAGTCATGAAAATACACAAATTATGAGAAGCAACAGTGAAAAAATATATTATGCACAATCTTTGATCTTTGAAATCCAATTTGCACGTGCTGCAATTGAAATAAAAAATCAATTTGCATCTTAATATTGATGAATATTGAAATAAGAAATTTCTGTTTGTTATTCTAGCGAGTAATTATTCCAACTTTGAAATATCACCGAAAGTATTAGCTTGTCGAAAAGAAAAATAGTATTACGTATTTGTATGATAGAACTGCATCATAAAAAAAGACATTTGAACAAACTTACAATCACTACCATCAGGTGAATAAGGGTGCCAAATAGGATTTATGAATGAGTTGAGCATAAATTCCCATAATAATAAAATATATATTTCAGAAATTTACAGAAAATGTGACACTTGAGTTCAATCTTATAGCAAGTAGTAGATTTCGAACCCAAATAATGAAATAAAGATATCGAAATCTAAAATAAGGTAAAATTACATTTAAAAATAAATTAGAATAAGTAAAATGATCACAACAGAGCAATTGTCAAATTATGAATATGTCATTAGAATTCTGAAAACATTTTGTCCACATAAAATATTTAAATTCGTAATGCAAATACACAGATGTCAACTAATTGTTAGGTGTTTTTTCATATGAAAAATAAAAGGTAAGCAATTTTCTACAGTTTCAAACTTAAAGATTGGTTAATTGTGCCAGAATTCTACATTAATGAACACATAGTTTTTTTTTTATGGAGTTTATTGTATGCAGCATGAGTTTTTGTGTCCATTCTTTAGTTTTAGTCGTGACTTAGGACGGTATTTCTCTAGAAATGCCAGCTGCTTTGCGTTGATGGCACCTCGCCTCTTTCTGCAAAATAAAATGTAGAAAAACTGGATTCAGTATAAGGAAAGTTATATAATTGCCATGAACCTTGAAGAATGATATGATTAAATAGTGCAAAAAGGAGGAAAGTTATATTCAAGACATTTGGTGATAGGAGATGATATCAGAGTTCATTATTGAAATGAAACAATCGATCATATTTCAATTGTTCACGCCATATCCTTACAACAAAGAGATAATGGGCGTCTAGACTTGAATGAACTGATAAATAATAATCGTAAATTCATACAATTTACTAGAGTGATTCAGAATGAAACAAGATGATTAAGAGTTTCACAAATACCAGAGGTTAAATTGATTTTTCAGTAATAACAATTACAGTATGAAAAATACTCAAAGTATAAGTGAATATATAATGAAAGCGTAACATGTAATATCGATACATTTCTAAACCAAATGATTAATGGGTTTAAAATGTGATTCATTTATAGAAATTGTGAAAATTAGAGCGGAATTGTTTATATTATTGAATAAAATATTTAAATAATTTTACAATGTATGAAGAAGTTTAATTGTACTTACTCCCTGATCAGTTCGACCGCTTCTTCATATCGGAGACCCAGTTCGATCAAAGCTATTGCCACCATACTTGGTGCTCTTCCTAAGCCAGCGATGCAATGAACTGCAACACAGGAATTTGGGTTGTCATAAAACTGCTTCTTTAATACTTTGAACCATCCTTCTACAACTTCTTTCGGTGGTGACATGCCATCGTTGTAAGGCAAATCAATAACTTCGATTCCTTCATTTTTTAATTCATCAGTCTTGTAACTTGGTTCGCACACTCTGACCACTGCAGTAACCTGGTGTTTCTTCAACTCCTAGAAAAATTTCAACAAATCGGAGATATTAAATTCGCGTGAACAGAAAACAAAGATTTTTTTAACATTTATTATGGGTTTATTTGATATCGATTAATTAAAATTTTTATAATTTCACTGCTATTCCTTTTATTAGCTGGATCTTACTTCTCCAGCTTACTTAACGGTAAGGAAATTCCCCAACGAAAATGGAAATGGCTCATCTTCAAGCAAAATACTTTATGGTTCACAAAAATTAATTTATAGATATAATAAATTTCGGTTTCTTTTCGAATAGAATGTGTATTGTTTAACATGAAATCAAAACCACTCTATGAACTGGTGCGTTTGATGGGTGGCACTAAAAAATGGTATACAGATTTTTTACATACAGTTCCAGCTGTTGCCAAACGGCACTTATCAATCCAACCTCGTAGTATGAAATGATAGTGGAAGTTTTTCAATTTTCTTCCAGAGAATAAGACTTACCTGAATATAATTATGGATAGTTTGGTCCGATGGCCTGTCTGTGATGAGGAACCTGAATCCTTTGTAGTTGATCTCGGCAGATGAAGGCCTAATGTCAATTTGGCGCATATTTGCACTAATACTCATTCCACCAATTTTAAATATGAATTAAGTAGATTCAGTAACAGTATAAAAAACGTTCAGAATATTTGTTATATATAATATTTACCAAATGACAAGAAAAAACTCAAATTATACTCGTTCCAGTCCTTGCGAAAAATGAATGAAAATTACTGAAATTAATACAACTCTGATATGCTTCTACACATAAGTATCGAGAAGGGTAATGATGATGAGAAAAAATAAACTGAAATCGAGGGTGCGATTCAATTCAGTTTGCAAATTACGTTTTTTTTTTTGCTCTAGGAAGTCAACCCAATCATGAAAATAATTTATTTTTATTTTAACTTGGCTTCTTATTTGTGTTGAGCCTGGCAGTATTCCCCGCTGTCTAAGTGGAACTCCATGAAGGCTAGTACTGGCTCACCAAAAAACTGAAACAAAAAATGAAATGCTAATATCGAATCTTTAGAATCGGGGACAATTTGTGAACGAGATACAGGATGAGGCGGATTTGTATAAAACTTTACAGAGATAACGTTCCTACTGAAAACCCAGCTTTGTTGATACAGAAAAAGGAGGAAATGGTTAATTTTCTACACCAATTGTTACATTCAACAAAAAGAAGCGATGCGGTCACTTGTCGAAGGCTTTTGATGGAAATTGCACAATCAGAATTGCTCTCGACAGAGGTATAACTTTTATTTATTCTATATCTACTTTCTGTTACATTTTTTTTACTAAGGCAAGATATCTTCTATCTACGATTTTTCTTCTTTATATTTTTTTTGGGATATAGATGTATTATTCCATTTTATCAGACGATTGTCAATCACAGCGTGTTTAATCAACGATATATCGGTGTCTAACTCATGTGAAAGCTTTTAATGTTCTTTTATTCATACTTTCAGAAGGCGATTCGTTTTTCCGAGAATATCTTCTGCATTAGCATATTTTATATATGCAATTCTTGTTGTATTGTGTACCACTGTTCTGCGTTGTTCTAGTGGTACGATTGCGATATGTCCAGGCGACCATTTGCTTGGAAGTGCTTCGTGCTCATTTTATAACACCCATACAATTAACTGCTGCTTACTTTCGGGCTCATACGCGTAAATCCAAGATTCATCACCTGTCACAATGTCAGAGATGAGCTTCGAAGAACCGCGATCGTATTTTTGGAGCATTTCTTTCGATCAATCGACACGAGCCTTTTTTTGAGCGATTGACAAGCTGTGTGGGATCCAACGCGAACAAATTTTTTTGACAGTCAAATGTTAATGCAATATTGAATGTATGCTGGTCGCACTAATACCTAAGGTCTCAATCTCACGATAAATCACATGACAATCTTGCAATATAAATTACAGTCGACTGCTGTAAATGCGTAAATCCATTATTCATCACCTGTCACGATGTCATAGACGTTCTTCGAAGCACCGCGATCGTATCTTTGAAGCATTTCTTTCTACCAATCGACAGCCTTTTTTTGAGCGATTGACAAACTGTGTGGGATCCAACGCGAACAAATTGTTTGGTGGTCAGATGTTCATGCAATGTTGAATGTATGCTGGTCCTACTAATGCCTCAAGTTGTCTCCATCTCAAGATAGGTCCCATGATCATCTTGCAATATCAGTTGGCACACATCATCAATGGTTTGCGAAACAACAACCAATTTTGGACGACCTTCACGAAATTCGGTTTGGAATGAACTAGTACCTTGGTTGAATTCACCATACCATCAATAAATACTGGTCCTTGATGGAGCTTCATCGCCAAAAATTGAATCAAGTTCATCGATGGACTGTTGTCGAGTTAATCCACGTCGAAAATTGTAAAAAATAATCGCACGAACATTTTCACGATTTAATTCCACGTTCTGATTAGGTATAACCTCAAAAATGCAAAGCTGTCAGTTGGTAGATTGCAACACTAGGGTTGTTCAATCCTGAAATATAAAAGGGAACCCTCGTACTGCTTTCACAAAGGTTACATTCATTTTGAGCTAGTTTCAATGATAAACTACTTGAATTCATAATAATTTAAGAAGTCTTTCAGATGTGGATTTTGAATCAAATTTCGACGAAATATGCTTGCTATTTATGTAGATTTTTCGACAATGGGGTTGAATACGATAGCCAAATCTTAATTAAGAAGAGGCTGATGTATATTCATTGCTTCGATTTTTCCTTCGTCTTGAATGAGAAGTTTACGGAGCTCCATTGTGAACTGCCCTGTATATGTGGATAGCCAATTCGTTAATTTACAAAGCATGATCAAACGATCCATTCAATTAAAGCGTTCTAATACGATACAATTAAACCGACCAACAAGCTTATTCATATATGGGATAAGCTGATTGTACTCAATACATGAGTGCATGAGTCACTTGTGCAATTTGAACCCATTACTCACATTCTTGAAGATGATTTAGGACATATCGAAATATTTTTCTATTTACAATACTATCAGCTTATATTTTTCACCGAAAAACGATCATGAAAAATTTATGAGATACTTTTTGCAAGAAACCTCGATTATATCTAAAGTATCGATCTAATAACTTGTTCTAAAGTTAATACAAGGTGTTTCATATCGGACGAACCACGGAATTGCCAAAACATGTCCTTCAAACAAAATCAATCGATATGGTTCGGAAAATTTTCTTGATCACTATAAAATAAGAAAGGCACTGGATGAAACACACTGTATTTGGTTGCTCAACTTATATGTTTTCTCCTAATTCGAAATAATCCGCAATGATTGAACTGATAAGTATCGAATTGACGAAGTATCCATGGTAAATATTTACTATAGTTGTTGAAATCAACATTTCTAGGAATCATTAAGTCAATGTTTAATTGTCTGCAATACTTAATAGGAATGTACAACGGTATGGCTTTATTGGTGGAATAAAAATTATATTCGGTTTAATAGCAGTAAGTTGATTCAAATAAAACGAAAATCGAAGGAAGAGTCAACAAGTGCTTTCTGAGTTGAAAACGAATTGTCACGTCCAATAATAGAAAATGCCCAAATATAATATTCTTAATTATATTCCATTACCAGAATATCACGTTCCTAATTATTAATCTGAGAAATTTTTTCCTTTAATGGGGCTAATTTCAAAAGATCCTGAAAGAGATTGTAGTCGAAGATATGTCAATGAATTTTCATATTTTTTATTAGATTGTATTAATGACTCATTTATTTTGTCATCATCAATATTGAAGTAAACTAGTATTTTGTCTAATTTTCACTTTATTAATCTAATGGCTCGACCGGTTTCGGTTATCAGACCATCGTCAGGTGCAACATAGAAAAAATATATTAGTCAAAATCTAAACCGAAGATTGCAATGCTACATACAGGGTGTCCCGTAACTCAACGACAAGCGGTTACTGGGCGATATGCAAGGTTATACCAGTTCTAGCAAAAATTTAAAAAATTCTATATCACTTGGTTAAGTGGTAATAATAATAATATATAATTTTTCAATTTTGCAGTGATTTTCTAAAGCGTAATCCTAAATAACCATGCTATTGATTACAGTCACAAATCCAGTGTTAGGTACCATTGTTTTATTTTTTCTTTATTTTTTCAAATAACCATCCTATGGATTACAGTCACAAAGCCATTCTTAGGTAGGATTGTTTTATTTTTGCTAGAACTGGTATAACCTAGCATATCGCCCAGTAACCGCTTGACGTTGAGTTACGGGACACCCATATGGGCCAAACTGGTAGAAATTTTGAGACTAGATTGAAAGAACACCTATAATCAGATAAACAGTCCGCTGTTTATAATCATGTTAATACTGAAAAACATCATATGGATAACGTCAATTTAAAAATCCTCCACAGATGCGATAAAGGCCTAAAACTAGATTTGCTGGAATCGATGAAAATGAAAAATCTGTACAAGAATCCCAATCTTTCGCCTCTTAATACCCAAATAGAGATAACCCATTTGAACATAGCATAGGTTCAAGAACAGAAATATAGTTCGGTCTGTATCTACTACATGGATCAATAAGTCCCGAGACTAACACAGAGATGGCGCTCGTAGTAAACCAGTAACCACGTCTTTCTAGAGTACTAACCTTTGCTTGAAACGTGTTAAAATTTCAAGTCGATCGGACCAGAAACAACTGAGTTATCGAGGTTGGAGTAAAGTCGTTTTGTAGTTTGTTTAAAAAATGGAAAATACCGTGTTTCGTGTACTGATAAAACATTTTTAATGGGTAAAAACACCGTGCAAGCGAAACAATAGATTGAAAAATGTTACCAGGACTCTTGTCCATCAAAAGCAACGATTTGTCGGTGGTTTGCAGAGTTTAAACGTGGTCGTACAGACACAAATGACGCGGAACGCTCGGGAAGCCGTTACACCGGAAAATGTGAGTGAAGTGACAAAAATTATAATGAAAGATCGTAAAGTGAGGCTCCGTGAGATTGCTGAGATATCATATGGAAGTGTATTGACTATCCTTCATGAAAAAGGTTTTTTCCAAGTGGTTGCCGCGATTGCTTTCGATGGAACAAAAACAGCAACGAGTCGATGATTCAAAAAGCTGTTTATCGCTATTTACTCGCAACAAAAAAGATTTCTTGCGTCGTTACGTGACCACGGACGAAACATGGATACATCACTACACTCCAGATTCGAAACGGCAGGCATCTGAGTGGCGCACAGCTGGCGAAAGCCGTCCAAAGCGCCCGAAACACAGCAGTCAGCTGGCAAAGTCATGGCGTTAGTTTTTTGGGATAGGCATGGCGTGATTTTCATTGACTACCTCGAAAAAGGTAAATCAATCAACAGTGATTATTATATCGACTTGCTGGTGCGTTTGAAGGAGGAAATCGCAAAAAACGACCGCACATGCAGAGAAAAAAATCTTATTCCACCAAGACAATGCACCATGTCACAACCCCCCATACTCGCCAGATTTAGATCCAGTGACTACTGGCTGATCTTAAAAAATGTTCCAGGGAAATATTTTAGATTTGGCTCAAATGAGGAGGTCATCGCTGAAACTGAAGCTTATTTTGAAGCGAAAGATAACTTATTTTATAAACATGGTACTGAAAAATTGGAAAAGCGTTGGAACGATTGTATCACCCTAGAAGGTGATTATGTTGATGAATAAAAAAATTTACAGAAAAGATTTTGTTATCATTGTTAGTCTCGGGACTTATTGATCCATGTATTATTATCTGACGATGGTTTGATAACCGAAACCGTTCAATAAAGTGAAAGTTAGATAGAATATATAGAAAATACTTTTTTTTGAAAGAAAGGATGTTTCTAGGTAGATAGGAATAATGATTCACAAACTTCATTTCCTTTTCTTTCGATAGGTAACATTTATCATTTGTAGAAGTACAAAAAAATACATTCTTAAGTTTATTTTATGAACTACTGAGACTTCCCTATATAAATTTAAACACTCCTGTATCTTCTTCTGATAGAACGCTACGATGATTGAACATATGCAAGATAATCATAACCTCTATATATGAATATCTTATGAGATATCCAGTATTAAACAATTTTTTTTTTAAGAATTTAGTAGCGTGAGGATTTGCCAACCCAATTGCTTCAACCTAATTCAAACACCTGTAAAGTTACAAATCGATCATATGGATATTCTAGAAGCCAATATTCAACAGCACATAAATGCTGAACTATTCGATGGATTTGGCTCAACTCAACAGAGATATTTGGAAAATAAACCTATTCTGAAAATGTGAAAACTCTAATTCAGCTCCTTTGGAAGATACAGATTATCTGGCGTGCTGAGGTTTGACTACGGATTATTCGTCAGAAAGTAGAACCCAATCGATCGTGATCATTCTCAGCTCGATAATCAATAATAACAGACATTTGGACAGAACGATAGCACTCTGTTCTAGTAGTTCAATGAACGCCAGGTAGGCTTTTGCGGTCTTGTAAAACTATTTGCGAGTAGTTTTCGAAGTTATCAATGTATTTTTATGACAGAACTGCACTATAATAGTATATTCTAATACAAGTTGCAGAATGGACACCTGGGCCAACACGAATGCGAAATTCGAACGCATTGAACGCATGAGTGTTGGAATTGCCTTCTGCAACGAGTTTTAGACGATATTTTCTCTATTTCAGTCAAGAATTATGAGAAATTTATTGGAATTCAATGAAAAATTCAGATAATACCTCCTAGTGCCTTTTGTATTTTATTTTCGCAGTTGGTGTGACTGATACGAAAATTGACAGATTATAGAATTTGAATAGTGCGTTCAAATGTGTTGACGTGTTTCATTCGAAAGGATAAGATGTCAGTGTTGTCAACCACAAAACGAAAAATATAACTAAAAACAATGCTGTAATTACAGCACTGAAATAGAGAAAAACAATTATTTGAAATTCAAATAACCTTGTTCTTCTTCAAGTCTGCAACACCAAAATGAATAAAATAACTCAACTTTCAATAATGAAAAAAATTTCAACAAAAAATGGGTTTCACTGCAATATGGTTTGATACAAATAAAAAAAAGATGTAATGGGTTTATATAAGCCTATGAGAAATAAGTTTCATGAACAATCAAACATTACAGAAAAAATGGAACCAAACTTGGCAGTATAAAGCGAAATAAAAATTAATGATATTCAACAGGAAGTTAAAAAATATGTAATTGATAATGAAATGCATGTAAACACATCCAAACAAATGAAAAGTTTTGGCGTTATGAATAAAAAGAAATGCCACCTCACTCATACCTACCAGTTGTAAAGAATCCTTTACAGAGAATAAAGAAATAAACCGTTTTCTGGAAAAAAACTCCAGAAATTACAGAATAAAACGAAACGGCGCAGTGCAAAAATAAGTCAATTAACTCGAAGATATTATTGCGGGAGTAAAGCCAGAAAGAGCTAGACTAGATATGTTAAAATAGTGATATGTCAAACCTCACTGACGTACGGTTCACAGTATGGGTTTTTGCCAATTTGTATTCTTAAAAATACACTGCTATTGTTTTGAGTGACTTAATGTAAACACAGGCAGCGATGACATTTTGAAAATCGAAGATAGTAAGAGGGTGAAGGAATATTACCTATGAATTGGCAAAATGTAATTAATCATTGTATATTTATACATCACAAGACATCCGAATTTAATTTTATATTGCGCAACACTTTAATATTTTTCTCGAGTTGATTTTAAATGAATCCAAAGCATCTGAAAATAATGCCAATATTGGTATATTTAGAAACACAACAAACTTGGACTTTGGTACGTATCAAACTGTAAACATCACCCGAAAAATAAAGAAATAACATGAACATTTAATCCTAAATGAATATAGATTAATGATCACTAAAAAACCGTTTTTCCCTTCATGTTAAAGGTAGGATTTGTGAATACAAAAATTTAAGAGAATTACTTGTACACCTTTTAGAGTGATTTTATGCATGTGAAAAAACTTGCAGAAACGAAAATTTTAATTTTTATAACCACATTCATTGATATTCGACTAACAGCAACCGTAAAATACATCAAAAGAAACGATAAATTTTTATCAATTGATAATTAATGTTACTTTTTATACAATACCACCGAGTAATTCGATACAAATTCCTGGAAAAGAAACAATATTACCTGGATTAGATTAAAAACATTAATGAATGAATTTACCACAATAGACTCGGTACTACTTGAATGAAATATTCATGGAAAATCATTTTGAGATCGAACGACAGATTTCGTTAAAAATTAGAGGTATTCTCATTAAGTAAAAGGTATTCCATTTATTCATTTTCATATCCATATTAGAATCTTAAATTTTAGTCGAGAAATTTTGAATTAGTATTGAGTTATTACTACGAATAGATAATAGAGATTAAAATGTCAATTCCCGACATTTCGAACGAACTGGTATACTTGTTAAGAACTAAAATGTCGAGTACAGTTTTAGAAATAGAGAAAGAAAAAGTTATTTGTTCATTTATGGCATGAATTCTGATTAAATTTCTCAGCATGATCATTATTCATTGCAGTCGAATTGCGCAAGTGAGAAAAATTTTATTTGGTTAAACAACGTGATGAAAATAATAATATCATGAGTAATTAATGAAAATATTATCATCAGTAATTAATGAGAAAAAACGCCCATGAAATGATTTCGATATGAATGATTTTCAAAAATTGCTTCAAACCAAGGAGGTTAAGAATTCTTTTGTTATAGCGAGCTAAAAATAAACATTTCTCTCTCATAATTGAATCGACTCTCGAACGTTCTCGCTGGAGAAATCGTACGATGGTTACAATGTCAATATAGAAAATAGTTGTAAATGAAAACTTACCACTTTAGCCATACACATTGAAATAGAATTTGGCGATGGTTGTAAAAAGCCACAAAAACTGGATGCTCGTAACACAGGCACAGAATACCTATCGCACGTCAGTGGCAGATCCTAGCAGAGCCAACTTTTCATAGAAATATGTTTTACTCTATCGGTCCTCACTTTCAGACCCAAAAAATCCTATTTAAACTATACAAGATGGTCTCTTCTCCGTGTTTTCTGTCACTTTGCCGTCTCGTTCCAGCCTATCCTCTCGCTGACTTCTTCCGATAACGAAAACGAATTTCACCATGATGCTGTTTCGGCTATTTACGGAATTTAACGAGGTTCCTCCGTACTCGTGACGTCAGCGCTCAAACATATCCTTGCGTTTCCTGGAGGTAGTGACGTCATGTTTGCGTACGAGAACGTAGAGGGCGGTTTGCTGACGCTAGGGTTGTATTGGGCGTTGAGTCCCTCCCTGAAATGTATTCATTTCGACAACGGCACGTCCAATCGATATTGTTGTTGGGAGGTTTTCCGGGAAAACTAGAATTTTCGTCACACAACACGTTATTCGCAATTACACAACGTTTCGCAAGATTTTCCCAAACTATTGGGATGGATCTTCATTCAAGAAACTGAGGCAACGTTTGAGAAATTGTTAAGTAGGAACAGTTTCGGATACAACCTCATGAAGTTTGTACAGAAAATCAAGCCAAAATTGCAACCGTCTTCGTGTACCTGGTAGGGATGTGTCGAACGAATCAAAATAACCAGGTCTTAAATATCAATCGATTTTCCATCTGCCAGTTACAGAGACCAAACAATAATCGTCCCATCAGACAGTTGCCTTTGATTTCAAATTTTCCTAGAAAGATTTTGTCCTCTAGATTAAATTCTTTATTGAAAACTGTCAAATCCCCGAACAACAGTATGGTTTACTACGCGGACATGTCTTCTGGAATGTACCCATCATTTTGGATTTGGACCAAGTGTGTTACTATTCAGAACCATAAACATGAAGTTACCTTTTTCCACATCCCGTGTACCATCTGCTTGGAAAGGATCTAGGAAGACTACAGTTCTCAGATAGAAAACAAACTGTGTTTCAGCAATTATCGTCTTATTAGTCCATTAACTTCGATTCCAGAGTTTCCTGAGAAGGTTGTGTCCAGTAGATTGCTTCAATTCTTTATTGAAAATGGTAATATCCTCGAATACCAGCATGGTTTCCTTCCCGGACGTTCAGTTATCACATGTCTGCTAGAATGTTTTCGAGATTGGACCAAGTTGGTGACTCATTACCTCAATTTGACCCCATTGTCAATGGGGTACCGCAGGGTTCATTTTGGGTCTTATTGTTCTTGGCGCACGTATCATACCTGCCCTGCCAGTTCCCCCGTCTTTCTCCTCCATGTATGCTGATGACACCAAGTTTTCTGATGCACGCTTCCTCATATTTAACAAAGTAGCCTGATCCGGTTGAACCATTGATGCCGGAGGATTGTAGGGTTGTAGACATTAGAACACTGAATCCACGGAATCCATATTTGAATGAGGGCAAGTGTCTGTTAACTTCGATTTCAGAGTTTCCTGAGAAAGACGTGTCCAGTAGATCGCTTCAGTTCTTCATTGAAAATGATTATATCTCCGAACAACAGCATGGTTTCCTATCCGGACCATCAGTTATCATATGTCAGCTAGACTGTCTCCAGCACTGGTGTGTTACTTCCCAAAACCACGAACATCAAGTTATCTTTGTCCACCTCCCATGTACCATCTGCTTGGAAAGGATCTAGGAAGACTATAGTTCTCAGATAGAAAACAAACTGAGAGTTTCCTGAGAAGGTTGTGTCTAGTAGATTGCTTCAATTCTTTATTGAAAATGGTAATATCCCCGAATACCAGCATGGTTTCAGTTATCACATGTCTGCTAGAATGTTTTCGAGATTGGACCAAGTTGGTGACTCATTACCTCAATTTGATCCCATTGTCAACGGGGTACCGCAGGGTTCATTTTGGGTCTCATTGTTCTTGGCGCACGTATCATACTTGCCCTGCCAGTTCCTCCGTATTTCTCCGCCATGTATGCTGATGACACCAAGTATTGTAAATTTTTTTATAAATCAGCAACCTTTTTCGAGTTATTTCTATGATGATTGATTATTCAAGCGACCTGTTCCAGATCTTATATTGTCCCTTGATTTTTGGCTCGTTTGTCTCGTCACCAGTTATGATCCGTCCCATGAACGTGGGATTAAAATTCGCACGATCCAGCACGACTGCAGCTGCCTGCATACGGTACTGTTTTCGAAGAAATTCAGTTTTTACGCAGCGGCGACGCGCTGCATGCACAATTGGTTCACCAAAATCAATCGAGCGGTTTCACGAGAGAGATGTCGAGATCACGAGCTACCTCTGTAACACTGGCATAACGAATTTCGAGCACAATTTCTTCGATTTTACCGACGTTATCGTTGGTTGAGCAGGTCAATGGCCGTTCTGATTGAGTCAAATTTTCGACGATCTCTTGACTGTTTTTGAAGGCTTTGCAACATTCGTACACTCCATAAGGCGTTTCCAGCATTCGCAACTAGTCAAATCCCAACATTTTGTTCAAAACAAATAATTTGAGGCCATTGCAACATTCGCTGACTACCACTGAGTCTGACTGGTTTTAACAGCTGTCGTAAACAAACTAGTTGACAGACCGCCCTCATTATGGAAGGTAGAGAAAGGAGGAATCACTCTCATGGAACAGCTGCTCAAAAATATCTACTTAATTACACAAGTATAGATGTCGCTTGTGTCTTCGGATTATCTCATTTATTGTTCTCGGTAGCTCTCATTCGTAGGAGGTTCTTAAATTTCATACGATTTCCTCATTTTGAATATTTCATCGGTTAACAATCCTTTGTAGTTCTTAATCAATTATAAATAAATTGCAAGACGAAAAACACTATTCAACAGTCGATATTTCAGTTTCCAGATAAATTTCGATTATTCATCTTGATCGACTTTCAGTCGAATCACAACACAAGCGACATCTATATTTGTGGAATTAAGATGAAAACTTTTGAAATACGGAGTGATTCTTACTTTCTCTACTGTTCTGTTTTCACTTGTATATATGTACATTTATTTTTTCTCCTTTTTTTGTTATTGTTCTTATTATCCATTCACTACTATGCGACTGCGCATGCGCGCATAGTCTTTATGATTCGGGCAAGTCTTCTAACATATTTCTAACTGACTTGCGTATTGTGATCAATTATGCGGCCTAAACAAGTGCAAATAGATCAAGATATCATCACTTCTAAGCAACTCATAGAAGACTATCAAAACAACACTAAAAGGTTACAAACCAGTAAGAAGAAGAAGAAGAACTACGCTGCCACTTCTTCGGAGCATAGAGTACGTATCATGCCCCCACCACAAGCAATGCATAACCTCTCAGGCAGTCAAGCAACGATTATCCAGAAAACAACTGACCAAGTAAGTCAGGCAGTAACTAGCAGCGACCAACCAGTTCAAAACAAGTCAACCGTCCGGATAGACTCCACTATAAACCTAACCTCCAAAAGGCGCACGTGTCCTGAACCAAGGTAAGCATAATTTGATTTAAATATCTTGTCAGCATAGTAGTAAGGTGTGCCTTCAATATTGTATATTTCATATAGATTATCCCAATATTCTAAAATACTAATGTACTGAATTTACACAACTAGCGAATCCGATGATAATTACAATTCCACCTGTTTGATTTTACTTCATGGTCCTTCGAGCCGGATTTTCTAGAGTATTTTCATACTGATTTTTTTATAAGTTGGGATATTTTGTCTGGCATTTACAATTCAGAGGTAACCGTGTTAGTATATTTGCCTTTATCATTTGTTCTATCTGACGGTTGCAGTTGCATAGTGGTATTCCTTCTTTTCATTGAAGATTCAATAAGTTTCAGTATAAAACTTGAATACCTTCCATAATACATAAATACAATTGAACGACTCAATTCTAAAAAGGGAAATTTATAAATATTAAAATTTTTCTTTCTCTGGTTTGACCATTTTTTCGCACGTGGTAAATTAATTAACTACATTATTTCAAATTTCCAGTTGCGCTATTCCAATTCTAAAAAGGGAAATTTATAAGCATTAAAATTTACTCTTAATTGGTTTGGTCTTTAAACCGTATAATTGCAGAATTGAATAACTACTACGTTCTCTCAAATTTCCAGTTGCGCTATTCCAATTCTATAAAGGGAAATTTATAACCATTAAAATTTCCTCTTCACTGGTTGGTCTTTAAACCGTATACTTACAGAATTAAATAACTATTTCTTCTCTCAAATTTCCAGTTGCGCTATTTCAATTCTATAAAGGGAAATTTATAATTATTAAAATTCTTCCCTTTTGCTGGTTTCCAACATTGAACGCCTTCTTGGTAAATTAATTAACTACATTCTCTTTAATATCCGGTTGCGCCATTTCATTTCATTTTTTTATAACGAATAGTGTGTGAACCAATCGAAGTTCTCAGATTAGTTTGCTAGTTCTTTTTTTTCATTTGCTTATCTTTACATTAACATAATGCCTCTTTCACTAGAAGAAAGAATCACTCGCGTGGATGCGTTGCGTCAGATTGCAATTCATCACTTAGTGTTTATAGAAACTTGGGCTAACAATGCGATCAGGGATGAATGTAACGTGACTAAATTCGCTTTGGCCTTCAAAAAACTCAACAAGGTACAGAAGGACTTCGAAAAACAACATTTTTCCATTACGGTCGCCTTAGCCGGGGACACTCAAAAATTAAAAGCACAACACGAAATAATGAACAACTTTTGTGAAAGACGTATTGATTTGGAAACCATTTACCATCAGTTAGTAATAGAAAAAAAACCACAATCTTTTTTCACCAAACATACCACCAACGTACAATTGAAAGATACACTAAAACATTTCCGGAAAACCGAAGAAGTTCTAGAAGCTACAATTAAAAAATCAGATGACGAATCTGATACAGGTACAGACGTGAAGTTTAACTTGAAAACGAACGGTGATTTAAATTTATATCATAAAGATAATCAATGTACCGACCCAAAACTAGTTCAAAATTCCTCTAGTAACATCCTAAGTTCCGCCGATTTCGACAACGTCTTGGATGACAATTATGACATAAACTACAACAATGTTATCTCTAAAACTCAGGTAGCACAAATTATCCATTCATCCGTTGACTCAGGGGATGATAGTGCGACAGTTTCAAAAGGTGATACGATTTCTAACGCCAATGTGACCCTAGGAACACTGAAAAGGTACATAGAAAGGTCCGATTGTATTGGTGACAATAGCAATAAACAAAATCCGGGTATTTCTCAATCGGTCAACGAATCCCCATCGATAGATTCAAAGGGTAAAGTCGATCTTCGAAAGTGGGCATCTAATACAAGATCACTTTTAGATGGATTACCGGAAGGAAATATACAAAATATCGATTTTCTTTCGATTCCGAAAGCGACACTTCATTAAAAATCCTAGGTTTAAAGTGGTCTCCGGTTGAAGACCAGTTTTTCTTCACCTTCAAACCTTTAGAGTCTAAATGTACTAGGAGAACGATGCTCTCCGAATTAGCACGTACCTTTGATCCACTAGGAATTTTGACGCCTGATCCACCGCCTCGAGATCTAACCAATAAATGGTTACATTTCAAAAGGCTCTCACGGTACTGTCTGCTATCGCATTACCACGGCATATTGCTTTTCGTGATATGGACGCATGTTGCCTTATCGGATTTTGTGATGCTTCAGTCGAAGGAACATACAATAATTGGCCAGAATTTCGGGTAGATCAAGCACGACCCTTAGTAAGGACCGGAGTCGCGTTAGCCGGCCTCCTTACAATCAAAATGGGTAGAATGCGCACAGCCCAGACCTTGAAGACTTGGATATGTTGTACAGCAGAGGCAGTTCATTTAGAATTGATCTCTGAACTCTTATCAAAGACCTTTCTCGCGGGCTTTGGACGATACATTAGACGGCGCAGAGTTGGTAAAAACGCCTATTCTGATTACAGAACAAATTTTCCAGATATGTCTGACGTGCCCATAAATCAGCTTACACGTTGGCAACTGCTAATGCGTGTGCGCACGGAATTTTGGAAGAGGTGGAAAAATAAGTACTTACATACGCTCACTCAATGTGCGAATTGGCAGTTTCCAAATGAAGCGACTCCGAAATTGGGTGACATTTTGTTAATCAAGTCAGAGAACGAGCCGCCCTTAGAATGGGCCTTACCAAAGATAAGCCATTTAAATTACGGTGTAGATGGTATTCCGCGAGTCGCTCTCCTTACCACTGTGAAAGGCGTCCTACGTAGACCATTGGTCAATCTTTCTACCCTACCACAGAATTAAGTCGTTGAAGAATTTCCTCCTTTCTTCAAGGGGAGGATGTTCTGTTTTCACTTGTATATATGTACATTTATTTTTCTCCTTTTTTGTTATTGTTCTTATTATCCATTCACTACTATGCGACTGCGCATGCGCGCATAGTCTTTATGATTCAGGCAAGTCTTCTAACATATTTCTAACTGACTTGCGTATTGTGATCAATTATGCGGCCTAAACAAGTGCAAATAGATCAAGATATCATCACTTCTAAGCAACTCATAGAAGACTATCAAAACAACACTAAAAGGTTACAAACCAGTAAGAAGAAGAAGAAGAACTACGCTGCCACTTCTTCGGAGCATAGAGTACGTATCATGCCCCCACCACAAGCAATGCATAACCTCTCAGGCAGTCAAGCAACGATTATCCAGAAAACAACTGACCAAGTAAGTCAGGCAGTAACTAGCAGCGACCTAATCCGGTTGAACCATTGATGCCGGAGGAATGTAGGGTTGTAGACATTAGAACACTGAATCCACGGAATCCATATTGGAATGAGGGCAATGATTGGAGCCCACTTTATACAATGTCGCTTCAGCCTGGTCATCACAGAATATCTGCCTTGGTCAGCCCACGTGATAATAAAATGAATACTTTTGCATTTGGAATTTGAATGCAATTCGAAAAACAGACGAAGGCTACCGAATCCGCTACCTGGCCTGAACATGATTTGACCCAACAGAGTCATCGATCCCAAAATCCCAACGACAGAAAAAACTGAAGGAGTTCTCACATTAAATGTCACTGAGTGAACAGCTCCTTGCGAAAGGGTCGTTTGAAACGTCAACGCTATTATTCGACCCGGTTGTTGGAGGAGCTTTTTCCTAAAATGTTAAGTTTCCGAAAGAAAATGTGTACTCAAGTTAATCAGGATGACTAATCTTTCTAACGATTATCAAAATATAATGAATTATTTATTTATTTAAGTGTTTTTATGAGAATCAATGGGGATTCTTGGTATTTCCTAAAGATCGACGTTGGGGTCATTCAGTGCCATTGAACTCTTGGATAGCTGGAAAGGCCTTTATGTAAATCGTAAATCGACGTGAGGAATGAAAAAGGTTGGACTGTGTATTTCCATCTGATTTTTTGATCTGCTGCTGCGTAAATGAAGGAAAACAAACCAAGTCTGCTGAAATATAAGTTGTAGTGAAAGAGGTCCATTTTTTCTAATACAATGTTTCAGTTATCTGTTTCTTGGGTAGTTTGAGTCCGTTTCTGTTTGACTAGATGGCGCTCGGAATATAACATTTTCTACTAAAAACTATTGATTGAAGATCTTTTAAGAAATAATTTTGTGTTTGATTGTCCCAGTTTCGTTCAAGAGATCAATAAAAATACAATAGCAAAGAGAAAAGAGTACCCTATATTTTACAGTATTTTTACTGTTAAAAATCTACTTTGAAAGGCGGTTTTGAACAATCATTTTTAAGTTCCGTAAGGTGCTCTTGGAGGTTTTAAACTGACACAATTGAGTCAGCATGGACACCAAAATTATCATCATTACAAAATCAATTTGTCTCCACCTTATTCCTCTTCAGTAAACGGTTTGAGGCAGAACGTATCAACAATCTGCGGCTAATGCAGGGCATAGACGCTACGGTAGACCGGAGAGGAAAACTGTACAGGTATACCTGCGCAGGTCGACCGGAGCGTGTGTGTCGTAGTTCTTCAAGCCTGCACAGGTCGCCGGAGCAAATTCGAGATTCGACTCGGTCTACTAGCATCGTACGGTCGCTGCTAATGAACATATGACCCGTCCGGTTTACGGGAACGCCCCTACACACGAGGCAGACCTGCGCAGGTATACCTTTACGGTTTTCCTCTCCGGTCTACCGTAGCGTGTATGCCCTGCATTAGAAGACGCCTTCAAATTAAATTGAGGCTATTGATATTGTAAATTTTTTTATAAATCAGCAACCTTTTTCGAGCTATTTCTATGATGATTAATTATTCAAGCGACCTGTTCCAGATCTTATATTTTTGGCTCGTTTGTCTCGTCACCAGTTATGATCCGTCCCATGAACGTGGGATTAAAATTCGCACGATCCAGCACGACTGCAGCTGCCTGCATACGGTACTGTTTTCGAAGAAATTCAGTTTTTACGCAGCGGCGACGCGCTGCATGCACAATTGGTTCACCAAAATCAATCGAACGGTTTCACGAGAGAGATGTCGAGATCACGAGCTATCTCTGTAACACTGGCATAACGAATTTCGAGCACAATTTCTTCGATTTTTACGACGTTATCGTTGGTTGAGCAGGTCAATGGCCGTTCTGATTGAGGCAAATTTTCGACGATCTCTTGACTGTTTTTGAAGGCTTTGCAACATTCGTACACTTGGATTTGCGATAAAACAGAGACTCCATAAGGCGTTTCCAGCATTCGCAACTAGTCAAATCCCAACATTTTGTTCAAAACAAATAATTTGAGGCCATTGCAACATTCGCTGACTACCAGTGAGTCTGGTTTTAACAGCTGTCGTAAACAAACTAGTTGACAGACCGCCCTCATTATGGAAGGTAGAGAAAGGAGGAATCACTCTCATGGAACAGCTGCTCAAAAATATCTACTTAATTACACAAGTATAGATGTCGCTTGTGTCTTCGGATTATCTCATTTATTGTTCTCGGTAGCTCTCATTCGTAGGAGGTTCTTAAATTTCATACGATTCATACGATTTCCTCATTTTGAATATTTCATCGGTTAACAATCCTCTGTAGTTCTTAATCAATTATAAATAAATTGCAAGACGAAAAACACTATTCAACAGTCGATATTTCAGTTTCCAGATAAATTTCGATTATTCATCTTGATCGACTTTCAGTCGGATCACGAATCCGACATCTATATTTGTGGAATTAAGATGAAAACTTTTGAAATACGGAGTGATTCTTACTTTCTCTACCCTCCGTGTTTTCACGGACAGTCCTATCAACATACAGAAACTTAAAAATACCGAACGCGGGCAATTCAAATGAGAATGTATAGAAATAGTTTGAAGTATATCTTTAAACTGGTGTGGAGCTTCTTCAACAGAAAATTTTCGAAGATAGTTATAAATAAAATCGAAACTGGTTTACGCAGAAATTGAAACATGAACAACAATGATTATTGGGCAATTCCGCAGAAAGATATGAATGCAGAAGAATGACAAGTTGGTAGATACTTGCCGATGTTTCTGCCTATTGGCTTCTCCAGGGCAAGGCAACCGTACCTGTTTTTATTTTGGTTATATTACATTAAAATGTATACATTGTGTACTATACAATGGTTAAATGGTAGAGCACCTTTGGAAACTTTCCCTTCAGATTTTTAGTGGAATAAAGTCATTTAAAATTACTAGTGATACAGTTGATTTATTAAAATGAGCATAGGTATGTCTTCACGCGAAATACAAACTAATTCATTATCGTTGGCTGTGCGGACTGAACTATAACCTCTTGTCGAATATCAGGAGAACGAAGTCGCGGGTAACAGCAAGTAATTGATAAAGACGCTCATTTTTTTAATTCTAAAGGTATTCTCTCCATGGAGTGATTCATTTGGGACTATCTTCCACGTATTTACAAATAATTGTATTCTTATCAGCGTACAACAGATTCTGATTGTATTATCAGATTTGAAATCTCGGAGAGACAGTGTTTCAGTGACTGTTCCAAAGTAAACGTGCAACAATTTGTATAATAAAATTAACACTAGCATGGTTTTTACGAATGGGTGCTGCTCTATTAGTGAAAGTTGTGTCAGTGAGGCATTCTAACCATAGTTCAGAGACCTATAAGAAGAATTCAAAACATCAGTCCTTAGATTTTACTGAAATGGTATGAAATAATCCAGAATAAAATAGACCTAGTAGGGAATTGTACATTCCAGATACATTGAAACCCTCTTCTTTGAATGGAATTATTGTGAGAGCGATTTTCAATAAATTAAAAAAAAATAGAAGTTATCTGGTAAGGACGGTCGTACCTTGTTTTATGGATTAATTTTGATTGAGTAAATAGTCCGTTGTGATAATAGTACATACATTGTACACTTTAACATAAAATGAACACGAATGAAATTTTATCTCAGATAAGGAAGCTACTCGATAGAAAACAAACAAATCTACAAAGAAAAATATTAGGCATCTTTATTTCAAGCCATACGACCGAGAGAAAAAATTATTAAGACAACATTCGTTTCCAAATGTTGTAACTAATTTGATAAAATCTATTTTCGAGTCTGGTCGTCTCATTCATAAAATGAGACAATTTCTGATTTATATAGATCGAAATACGTTCAACAAGTTGAAAATGAGAATCGGCCTTGAAAAAAAAATCATTTTAGTCCAGGAAATTCTTTCAAATATACCAATTTGGAGAATGATAGTACATAGACCTAGAATTAAAATCTATTACGATGCTGACAACCCATTTACTTTGCCAACCCATCTCAGGAGCGAAACGTTTTTGTTATATCTAGAACACAAAAACTGGAACAGAAGATAATTCTAATAAAAAATGTTCCATTAATTTCACGGAATTAGGAGGTTCCAATTTATTAAGACAGGAACAAGCCTTTAAAAAAAGCTGACTTGAAGATTTTTTCAGTTTTCACCAATAAGAGTCAAATGGACAGAATTCCGAAAAGTAGATGAAATTTGTACTTATCTGTGGTTTGAAGACTTCTTCAAATTACTTCGAACAATTGGCCTCCAAACTTTGCTGCCTCTTTGATTTTTCTTATTGTAGGCTTCTCTTATTTGGATAATATAGATGTATTGTTTTCGTAATTCTGTCAATTTGACACTTGTTAGTGAAAATTCAAAAGTATTTTGCTATTGTCAGCTTTTTGAAAAATCTAATTAAACAATATAATATACTTGCTCAGTTATTTCTGATGTTGCAGTGATGGATGTTTTTAAGTAGATCATCTTCAAGACTAGTTCGGCTCCTTTCATAAAAACCAGTTCAATTACTTTTTTTCAGAATAAATTCAAACCCTTAGTCACAAAGAATTTTAACTGGATCACTTCACCATGTTTTTCATTGTTGAAAATACACTGAGAGTTTTAATTGTACTACGACACATGTACCTAGTAATAAAAGTAGGGAATTTAAGAATGAACGTGATCTATATGCCATGAAACATGATAATTTCGAAAAGAAATGGATTTTCGTAGAATATATAGCGGTGTGTTTCAGAATTTCATTTCAAGAATCATCTCCTAAATTTGGAAATTGTGATTCATGGCGCCCAAAGTATGGTAAAAATTACGTTATCAAAGGTTACACCATTCGTAAATAGGGATTACGTTGTTTAGATCTTATTTATTTATAGTTTTCAACACCAAGAAGTCCTATAAATCATTATCATTACACCAAATACAGATTAGGTCCTAGTCGAAACAATTTATTTACCGATTCGTTGACTTCTTGATAAATTGACTTCCTAGCATTCTTTTCATTATTTAGACATTTTGAAGAGACATCACATTGAATAGTTGAACAAATTCAATATTTTTTTTTCTGATGCGGGGTCATCTGTCGATGCTGATAAACATAGGTCACTGTTCTGACTGTAGTATGCTCAGATTATTCGAGCCTTCTAGAATAAAATTCGCTTTGCTTCCATACAAAAGTGATTTTACAAGAGTTAAATGACGGACACTCGGAAAATAAGTCGCAGAACGCGTGCGCAGAGAACAATGAGAAGAGAGCGATATTTTTTAAAACAGGATCCGTACGAAGATATGGCACAGGACAGTGATTTCTCAGTAGAAGGTTCGCCCATTTTCACGTCTTCAAGAAAACAGTCCCCTGAAGAAGAATATAACATAAAGAAAGACACTCGCAAACAGTTCAGATCAAACAGATACAAGGAAGTGGTAAGCATTATATGAGATACGTTACCTCAACAAAGCCATAAAAACACCGTGAAACAAATGTGATGGATTCAAATTTCTATGAACCTGCAGTTTGTGTTCATTAAGTGAACAATTAGGTGGACAGGGTGTTTTTTAAAGGAATTATGGACCATTAAAACTAAATGAAACATGGATGTTCTGAGTGATCGTATCATTTCTATTGGAAGAATTTTGTTTAACAAACATCATTACAACAAATTTACTATAATTGCCTAAAGTTCTCGTTATTAGATTGCATGCAATCGTTCTTCAAAATCATTTCCTACATACTGCACCATTTCAGGACGACATTCTGTTACAATTCGTGCTATGAGATCTTCTACATCTACAACTCTGATTTCTAGTTGGCCCAGTGAAAAAAAAACAAGCGGTGCTAGAACCGGCGATCGTTCAGGCCACTCCACTTGGCCCCTTGGGCCTATTAACGTCCATGAAACCTATTATTAAGTACTGTATCGCCTTAGCTGCAAAATTCTATACAGCTCCGTCCTGCTGAAAGCGTAACTTTTCTTCTAATAGGTTTTCATCTACCTTAAAGCGTCGGTTACTATCAGATCAATCATGTTTCCGTTCAAATTAAGATATGAAGTCTTTCCAAAAGGCTTAAATTGTTTATATAACCTTGGCTTTTCACGTAACTCCGAGGCTGTTAGGCCAATTAACATCACCATTTCGTGAATAAGTCTTCCAAGAAATTTTCCACGTAATAAATCCATTGTTTCATTAGCAAAATGAGGTGTTGCATCATCCTGTTTGAACCATATATCCTCTAGAGCAATAGTATTGAGTTAAGGACACATAAACTCAATTATCATGTTATGATACAGTTACTGCATCACCAGCAGCATTTTCAAAGAAGTATGGTTTAATTTCACCACCTGGTCATAATTGACACCGAACAGTCACTGCTTCTGGATGTGAAGGTGCCTCATGAATTACTTATGGATTTTTCTCAACCCCAGATGATACAATTTTGTATATTAAGATAATCACAAAATGAGCTTCGTCAGAAAACATGATCCAATAGACGAATGCACGACATTTATAATGATCCAGTGGCTTTACGAGGATTGTCTTTTATATTTCAGGATTGGACAACCCTAGTGTTGCAATCTGCCAACTGACAGCTGTATCGTAAAGCTTGACATTTTTGAGGTTATACGTAGTCAGAACGTTTTGACATATGAGCACTCTGTGTTGTTTACAGTAACTTAAAAGATTCATCTCGCCCAAAAATTGGAATTAAATCGTGAACATTTACGTGCGAACCTCAGTGCATACATGAACTTTATTCAATTTTTGGCGATGAAGCTCCATCAAGGACCTCTGTTTATCGATGATAAGGTGTATTCAACCGAGGTCGCAGTTCACTCCAAGACGAATACCGTGAAGGTCATCCAAAATCGTGGAGGTCGTCCGAAAACCATTGATGTGTGCCAACTGATATTGCAAGATGGTCATGGGACCTATGTGAGATGGAGACAACTTGTGGCATTAGTAGGACCAGCATACATTCAACATTGCATGAACATTTGACCATCAAAAAAATTTGTTCGCGTTGGATCCCACACAGTTTGTCAATCGCTCAAAAAAAGGCTGGTCGAAAGAAATGCTTCAAAAATACGATCGCGGTGCTTCGAAGAACGTCTATGACATCATGACAGGTGATGAATAATGGATTTACGCGTATAAGCCTGAAAGTAAACAGCAGTCGACTGTAAGGGTGTTTCAAAATGAGCCAACAAAAGTTGCTCGCGCACGAAGCACTTCCAAGCAAATGGATATGTCGCAACCGTACCACTAAAACAACGCAGAACAGCTAATTCTGAGGGGTACACAACCATTTGTTTGCTAGTTGTCTTCCAAGAAATCAGGAGAACCGACCGCCGAAGACGGGTCACCCTTCACCACGATAATGCGAACTCTTACATATCGGCACAAACAACTGCACTTTTGAGCACTCAAAACATCGATTTGATGAGTCATTCGCCGTATAGTCCTGACTTGGCATCGAATAACTTCTTTTTATTCCCGTACGTAAAAATAAAATGAGAGGTCAACGTTTTTCGACACCTGAAGAAGCGATTGATGCGTTCAGAATGCATATTTTGGAGATACCTCAATCAGTGTGGCTAAAGTGCTTCAAACATGTGTATAGATCTTAATAGGGAATATTTTGAAAAACAATAAAACGATTTTCGATTATTATTATTCGTTTTTCTTCTTTAATCCCGAAAAAGCCAACCGTCATATTAATTTTATTTATTTTTGCTAGACCATATTGATGTGAAGGTTTGCATCAATAAATTCATTTTTATATTTATGTATTTATTTATTTATTCGTTGGTGAGTTATTAAGACACTTCAAAATGAGACACTCTGTATGTAGAAGTCTTTTCAATAATCAGCTTTTAGTCTATCGACATACCTCAACGTACCTGGTGAACCGAAAACCCCCACCTTCACCACGAGGGATTTACTTACATGAAACCATATCAATATTTCTAGAGCGTCGGGTGACATCCATTCAATGTACGTTTAAAATGAACAACGAAACAGTCGAGGATAGTGTCAAATCGATCGAAAAGTCGAGAACGGCAAAGGCCAATTATATTTTGAAAAAAATCAAATTGAAAGTGAGACAAGGTGCGCTCAGCGGCAAAGTTTCGGAACTTCCGTCGACATCTTCAGTCGATTTTTCTGCCGGCCGTCAAACGCCGGAGGGCGACGAAACTTTGATGTTATCTAAATCGGCCTCAGATACGAATTTGAGTGAACAACAAACAGTGCCCGAGGTCGAAAATAATACAGAGATTAACAAGACAGATAAGAAAAACACGGAGGGCGTACATGCGTTCGAGAGGGCGAAATCTTTGGAGATAATCAAGAGAATGCCTGCTTACGGTGAACTTATAACTGAAACTCCTACTGTGACGGTAATTTTGAGTAGTTTTTTAATTTCATTCATCCAAAATGATCATCATATTCACTGAAAATTCCGAAAAAATTTTATTTTTATTCGGCAAAAAACGCTGCATCTTTCTGCAGAGAAATAAAAAAATTCTGGCGAATAAACAATTCTTACTGTAAGATTTTTCACTAATCAACAAATCCTATCAATGAACCACTGATTATTTACACTATTAAATATTTTATTCAGACACAATTTATGTTCACAATATCTCAATACCAAAAATCTACGATTAGCTATCATTTGGAACTCAATTGATGGAGCACTTATGGGATCAAAAGCGATTTCTGTAAATGCTGCTTCTTTGATTTTTCTTCTTTTGGGTTTCTCTTCTTTGTATTTGATAGACGTATCGCTCCATTTTATCTGATGATTCTCATTCACATCATATCGGACCAACTTTGATCTAACACTTGAGAAAGCCTCAGATGTTATTTCATTCTTATTTTCAAGGGACGTTCTGTTTCTTCGATGTCTCATAAACGCAATTCTTCGTTTTTTGATTCTCGTTATCAGATTTAACTTTTGTTAGATTAGCCATGGTAGTTTCTTGTGTCTGGAATGTGATTGTTATACCGCATTTATGTAAAATTCACCTCATTTTTTCTGATAAACCGTTCACATAATGAATGACTTTCTTTATGATTGGTCTCATCTCTGCTTGCATTGTATATCACTGGGTTCAACCCGATTTGGTATTTCTTTTTCGCTTTTCCAACATCTTTTAGCAATTGCCATTACTTCTGAGTGTTTTTTTAATGTTATTTATCTCATCATTTTAATCTTCTTAGGTAGACACTATTGGTCGCAAGGAATATTCATTTTATGTATTTTTAGTACACCATGGAGGTTTGCTACAGTGTGATGTTAATTTCGAAATTCATTTCTATATTTATGTAAGATTTCATATATCTTTGTTCCATCTGTGAAGGTAGGATCTTCCTTCAGTTTCTTACTTTTTCCTGCAACTAAATATTTCAACAATTTTTTTATTTAACAGAATCAACATGAATTATGATTTCCTTTGTCTGCGTGAAGTATCTTAATGATATTATCTGATTTGAGATCTTTCAGAGCTCTATATTCTACTCTGATCATATTAGAAACAAGGTTTTTTTTTTTTTTGTTTATAGATTATTATTTTCCATCTATATTCCTCAGCTTCCTCAGAGTTTTGAATTTTCAGTTCTATTTCTTTATTATTAACATGATTTCCATTTTTGTTGTCACTTTAGGAGCTATGGAGAATTTGAGGCCTTTTTTGATAAGAGATCTTATCAGTTTGATCTTCACTTAAATCGATATATAGATAACTCTTTTTGAATGATCCAAAGGTTCATATTTTCTTGAATCCTTTATGAGTTTCTCAAGTTTCATTTTTAGAATGACTTTACCCTCGGAACATAAATCGAACCTTTCATGACCCTTTGGTTCTTGGAAGCAACCAGTGTCGTACGTCCTTTGACTCGTTCGTTACATAACATCAATTCATTGAACAAACATTGTCTTAGTGAAGCTTAGTGAAATGTTTTTTCTCTTCTGTTAAACAAGTATTTTCATCTTAATTCATTGAAGCAATTAAATCTTCAAGATAATCAATCAACAAATTGATCGTTTTTTCTTCAAGATAAAAACTGATATCATCGCATCCCAAAAAACTGAGGTCATAATTCCACTTGGCAGCTTAACAACAAACTTGCTCTTGTTTCAAATTAGGCTCATAGTGGAAGCTCTAAGTGAATGCCGAAATCTCCGGATCTTTCTATCATTAAATATTTATTGATTCCTTTCATCCGGTGATTAATTTTCAAACTCTCTACCCACCCGAATTGTGGGAAAATGTAACGATTATAAGAAAATATGTTATCTGATAGAAGGTTTCGTGTTTTTATTGACAATAAGAATAGCAATTTCAAAACATTGACAAACGGTCTTCCTCAAGGATCAGTTCCAGCTCTTTTAGTTTTCAATTTATATCTAAGTGATTTATCCACGACATCATCTCAGAAATTTGTTTATGCTGACGACATTGCTATTGCTCACCAACATCCGGATTTCCATACTTTTTACTTAAAGAATTATTTTATTGAGTGCCGGTTATGTCCAAATCCCAACAAAACAGAGGTATCTTGTTTCCATCCGAATAATCATGAAAATACAGGAAATTAGCTGTAACTTTCAATGATTCTCCTATCGAACATAATTTCTATCCAAAATACTTAGGAGTTGAATTAAATTCATCTCTCTATTACAAGGCTCATTTAAATGATCTGAGCCTAAAACTGAAAACTAGGAATAATATTCTTTAGAAATTAGCTGGGGGTGCTGATGCTTCCACTCTTCGCACAGCATCTCTAGTCCTAGTCTTTTCTGCAGCTGAGTATTGTTGCTCTGTTTGGTTTAATAGTGCACATACACAAAAATTGGTGCACAATTGAATACATCCATGAGAATAATTACTGGCACCATAAGATCAACACCGGTTCATTCGTTACCAGTTTTGTCTGACATTGTCCCTCCCCATATTCGCAGACAGACTGCAGCTCTGAATTCTTGGAACAAATATTATTCTTTTCCCAAGTAGACTATTATGGCATAATACGTTCTTCAATATGAACATCAGCGATAAATAATTATGGAAGACTGAGTGGAACTCTTACGCAATGTTTAATAAGTATCTCGTTTCTGATCCTTTTGAAAAAATTCCTGGTGTTGATCTTCCAAGAAAAATTTGGACAGTTCTTAATCGTTTGAGTACAGGTCATGGTCGTACCAATAGCATGCTATTTAGGTGAAACTCAGTTCCAAGCGCAAGTTGTGAATGTGGAGAAGCAGAAGAAACAATACCTCATCTCATCAATAGTTGTCCCATATATAAATTTCAAGATGGTTTTAGCGCTCTTATTGATGTTTCAAACGAATATGATTCGTATTCTTGTTATTCAGTTGTTTTCTTTGCTTTCGTCTTATTATTTCCAGATTCGATGTGGGCAACTTGAAAGGAGTCTCTGTCTCCATTCATAGAAGACCACTCTTGAAGAAAGAAGTCCCTCAAATATATTTCAGAGTATTTTTGTACTTTCACACTTAGGCGGGGAGCCAGGGTTTTTTTACTGGGGTTTTTCCCTAGGCTTTTATGTCATACGCCGAATTGTATGACACCCCGTCACTAACCCCTGATCCATATGAATAAAATTTTTTAAAGCAACTAGCATGATTATGAAATGAATTGGAATCTGGTAAAAATATTCAGATTTCAAGACTATGAAAGCTCAAATTGAAAGGGAAGTCCAGATTTTTTTTAGATTATCATTCCTCTGAGTTGCTTACCACAAATCATCAATTTCAAATAGGGAAGATAGATGGTGGGATGTGTTGCAAATCAGTGAAGTATAAACGAAACCGTGTTATTGTAAATGACGAAGCATCTACTGGATTAATTTTTAATTACTATGAGAATTGAGTCTGTCCACAGTTGATAGGATTCCCGCTCTTATAGCTGTTTCGATCGATAATAACCAGCCCTAAACGTACTCTTTTGCTTCTGTTGCCATATAAGCGATTGCAATATCTTCCAAAAATCTTTCTTCTTGATTGAAAATTTAAGAACTGTACTTGCAAGCTGTCGTATTCAATTCTCCATAATGACCCGCTTTAGAATTTACAACTTCAGTAAGTTTATTTACCTCGAGTAGTAATGACTCAAACGTCATTAAAAGGCCTCTCTTGGCATTGATCCATCGATGTAATGCATGTTTCTTATTTATCTGGTCGTTTTGAGGGGTTTATCGCAGCACGACCATCACTTGAAACAAATTCAAAGGATGTATTTTACAAAATATACAAAAATATGATGTATTAGAATAAAGCTCTGTATCGCGTTTCATAATAATAACCCTCTGGAAATGTTTGTGTAAATATCTATATTACGTATTGTCTTTCATCTTAACATGCAGTTTTGAATTACACATAAACTATGTATATAATTTCAGAAAGGTGTGTTCCCATCTCACCAATATCCATTTCACTATCGATATAGTAGCTCTATGATGTGTGAAAAATGCGCTCGAATAACAGGAGCACCTACGGCTTATTCATTGGATGAATTAATGATTTATTTTCTATTAATTTATTCAATACCAATCGCAAAATACGCATAACTAATTTATTGATTTTTTTTCAGTCTAGTCCTAATCAGACACAAATAAGGCGTCGTGATCATCTCTACAAAGTCTTGGTTATTGGAGATTTGGCGACTGGAAAAACTTCCATTATCAAGAGATACGTCCATCGTTTTTTCTCCCAAAACTACAGGGCTACTATAGGTGTGGATTTTGCATTGAAAGTGATAAACTGGGATGAAAATACAGTTATAAGACTACAGCTATGGGATATTGCAGGTGAGGAATTCCCGATTCTGATAATAAAACGAGAAATGCTGCCTATTCATTTATTGAAAATACTAGTAAAGCCAGTAGATTAATAGGCTAGTAGATCAATATGACGGATACATCAATTATAAGCCCACAGAACAATAGGCGGGTAGATCGATAGGTAGATCAGTAAATGTTAACCGGTATCTGAAGTTGGTTTATCACATCAGTGAGCATATTCCATTGAAAAGGAGTTGTCTGCGTACATTACACAATATGATTCTCCAATAAATAGGAAAACAATAACAAAAACGTAGTTATAATGGGTAATTGAAAAACTAGCAAAATAAAAATTGAAATAATATAAAGTTCCAAGAATTACCTTAACTTCCTCATCCTATATGAAAAAATATATGATACTAACAGCAATCCCGTTGACATTCCATTAAAAAGGAGTTGCTTCTGTACATTTTATAGTGTGATGATGATTCTCCAATCACTAAAAAATAGAAAAACAATAGTCTGAAAGGAGTTATACTGCTGACTTGATAAACTACAGGAATAGAAAAGAAAATAAACCAGTAATATAAAGAAAATGTTCTGAAAATTGTTGATTTATACCACAAAGCAGAATGCCAAAAAAGGTAAAGTTGTTAATAAAGAGGAAATTGGGACAATTTTGGTTCCCATTTTTTAGCTTTACATTTACGAATTATTGCCTTGAATTTTGATTATAAAATTGTAAGTTGTGTTCAGTTTTCTTCGGCTGACAGCACTGGAATCAGTTAAAATTAAAACTGAACCAAAGCTAAGATAGTTGAATTTCTCGCTAGAAATTAGGTGACAACCAACATGATACTGTTTGTGAATATATCTTATATACAGGGTGAGTCTTTGACCACAACTTCAATTTCAACCATAGATTCTTGACGTCAAAACAAACATTTTCTGCCTATAACATTTTTCCAAATTTGGCCCCGTTCAAAAGATATAGGGTGATGAAATTTCATAAAAAAAATTGCATTTTCACCTATAATATTCAAACGACAATATCAATTGAAATGATCTCTTGTAGAAGCTTTTTGATAACAGTCATGCATATTTTGACATCAATAGATTTATTCATTTCTTGTGGGTTTTCCCCTAGGCTTTTATGTCAGATTGGTTAAATTGAACGAAAAACAAATATCACTAACCCCTGATCTATTATGCTTTATTGTTTGCTAACTAAATATTATTACGTCAACAGAGGAAAAGAATATATATATATATATATAATAGATTTATTCCGATTCTTGTGGGTTTCGCCCGCAAGCTGTCACATAAAAAGATTAGTTGAAATATTTATGGGAAAAACAAATATCACGATTGAACTGGAATAAGATCCGTATCTTGTAACTTCCTAGAATTATTAGTCTTTTATAAAGATAAAAAATCATTCATCATCATTTTTGGATAGAATTGCAGATATTTGAAGTTGAAAGTGAAATCTGTAGATAAATAATCATCTGATGAAACTATTGTTAGTTAAGTGTGAATATAAATTAGTTTTAAAGAAGACTTGTAGTGTTTTTCTATTTCCCTAATAAAAAACGTAACAGTATCTTATACTTCCTAGAATTATTAGTTTTTTGTGTAGATAAAAAAATCATTCAAACTAAACTGGACTACAGAGCGGTATTTGCCCAATGTGGAAACTTACTTAACGTAGTGGTCAAAAACTCACCCTGTATATTCATATGCACTTGGTTAACATTGGTTGTTTAAGTATTATACAGGGTGTCCCGTAACTCATCGTCAAGGGGTTACTGGGGGATATGCTAGGTTATACCAGTTCTTGCAAAAATAAAAAAAATTCTATATCACTTGGTTAAGTGGAAATAGGTATATTTTTGTAAATTTTTTCGAATTTTGCAGTAATTTCTTTTAAATGTAATCCTATATAACCATGCTATTGATTACAGTCACAAATCCATTTTAAGGTACAATTGTTTTATTATTTTTTTATTATTTTTATTTATTTTTAAATTTCTGCTAGAACTGGTATAACCTAGCATATCGCCCAGTAACCGTTTGACCTTTAGTTATGGGATACCCTGTATAGAGACTCCAATTTTGATTATATGTAGAAATGAATTATTGAATGTTTCATTATTTTGAAATGATTATTACTGTATTTTCCATAGGTTTTAATTTAAAAATCAGTGACCTGAGTAAGTCTTCGATTTATTAACTATTTGACAAATAAAATCCCAGTTAAATCGGTAAAGCACTTCCATAGATTAACCGGAACAAGTAGACTGATATAGAAACGTTTTCTGAAGTTCCTTTAACGCTTCAGTTAGATATAAATTCCATCATGAGAGTTATGGAACTGACGCGTTAAAACAACTTCAGAAACCTATCTATAATGTAATAATTATTGTTACGATACGTAGTACGAACCTTGCTTGCGTGCGCCGTCAAAAGATTAAATCAGCAATTAATTAAATTACGAATTATTTCGCCGTCCATATCATGACAATCACGCCGTAATAAAAACTATAACTGTCTCATGGAAAGACATGCAGCGTTCTCGGCAACTTTCGAATACTTTGGAAGGTGAAAGATATTCAAGAAGATGCTCGAATATGAGTCATCATCATGACAAATACCAGATGTCTGGGTAGATGAGGAAGGATTGTTTGAAGCACAATGCAAACACGTTATAATTAGTGAATATGACTTGTTATTTTTGTGCAATTGACTGAAAAACGTTACATTATAATTCAAAGGATATTGTTTGACCATACTCAAACTTAGACACTATTTTCAGGACAAGAAAGATACGGAAACATGACCAGAGTTTACTTCAAGGAAGCAGTGGGGGCATTCATCGTCTTTGATTGCACAAGAGTGAACACTTTCGAATCAGTGAAAAATTGGAAATCAGATTTGGACTCGAAAGTTCTCCTAGCAGATGGAAGCAAAATTCCTTGTGTACTGTTAGCAAATAAAGTAAACTAATCAAAACAATTTGAGAAACTATCCCACTGAATCATTGTTTGTCATTTCTAGTGCGATCAGCCGAAGGAAGGAATAGTGAACAACAGTCATCAAATGGATGAATATTGTAAGACAGAAGGATTCGCTGCATGGTTTGCAACTTCAGCTAAAGATAATATAAATATAGATGAGGCAGCTAAAGTTTTGATCGAAAGGGTAAAGATAACTTATTCATTCTGAATTAGTTAGATCCTTAATCATGATTTTCGAAACGATGTATATATTTCATTTCTCTTTTTGTTCATTTTTTAAAATTTTATTTATATCATCATTTCTGTTCCAGATTCTCGAGAAGGAATCAGTTTTAAGCGTTAATAAGGATGGTGACCAATTTTCTATTCAGGAGGATAACGAAGACCAAAATCAAGGGAAAAAGAAATGCTTATGTTAACTGGACTGAGTTGTAAATAATTATTTGACCTGTTTTTAGGTCATTTATCGATGTACCGTTCCATCATTACTCAGTTGTATTTAAGTTTCAAGTTTTATATTAATATAGAATCGATAGAGTAGTAAATGATCGCCATTTCGTTCAGAAAGATTTTTGTTTTGACTTCATGAACCTTTTCTCCTTAAATGAAAAAATAAATGATACTCACAGCAATGCCATTGGTACAGATACATTCCATTTCAAAGAGGTAGCCTCGATCCATTTCACAATGTAATGATGATTCTCCAATAACTAGAAAATTTAAAAACTATAACATAAACATAGTTATATTGGATAGTTGAAAAACTAGCAAATTAAAAATTAAAACGTCACAAAGTTTTAATAATAACCTTATTTAATACTTCAAAAGACGAAAACAGAAAGTCAAAATAGAGAAAGTTCTGAAAAAAAAGTTATTACGTGTGGAGTGCTTCAGGGGACAATTTTTGGGTCCCATTCATTTTTGCCTTACATTAATTATTCGCTTTCAATTTAGAGAATGAAATTGTAACTTGTGCAAATGATACGTTATTTTCTTCAGTGCTCCGACCTGTTATAAATAAAACAAAGTTTCTAAAATTTTCGCAAGAAACAAGTTGACAACCAACACGGCATCTAAAAGAGCGTGAGAGCTTGCTTGAATTGGCATCCAATAGTGATAGATCTTTAGCGTTACCCAGGGTGCACCACGAGGAGGCGATCTATCATTTGCACCCCAATATAATTGTATACTTATTTGAAATTGAAGAAAAAAATAACTATGAATCGAGTTAAACCATAGAAATGACAACTTGTTGAAATATCTGTGGCTTAAACGCTTCCGGATCTTGTTCCATATCTATGCCCATAGCAAAAATTCTTCTATGGCAGCTAGAAGCCATTAACTAGTTGTGGGAACCTCTTACAAGAGGCGGCTCATTTGTCCCGTACACGACGAGGAAATGTAAGAGCGGCTCATTTTTAGACAATGTACCACCTCACTTCAAATGTCCCACTTCGCCTCGATGAGGACTAGGAAGCGATGGAGCTACGCGAGTCACTAGACAAATACAAAGGGGTAGAGGGGATTAGTCCTGGTGCTGGTCACCGGTACAAAAACCACAGAGACAGAGGTAAATGAGGGCTGAGGGGATGTACTGATTAATCGTAGACAGCACACAAATGCCGTTAATTATGGAATTATGGAGGGTTGTATTATTGTTTATTATTATCAAAGGGCGAAATATTCAGTTTCTTATCAACCAAATTAACACAAATGGTAAACTACAAAGATGAAAATTTCGGAATAGTAATACTCGATAAATTGCGATGAGCTATAAATAAGCAATATATCTTTTCGACAGAATGAAGTCTCACAAAAAGAATTCAGCCCGAAATTACTAATAATTGGATACATTTTTATAAAAACAGTTGTTCTAAAACGAACAGGAAAACTGTGTATGATGTGAGAGGAAACTTTGAATTTTCTAATTACATGAGAATATATATTCACGGTTAGCTTCGATTATTTTCAATAACAAAATCCTCATATTCAGTTAAATCTTCCCCTCACTCGCTCACCGCCCTACAGTTTCAAAATCCAACAATTAATTTGCATTCTGAATTTTGCCCCCTTTTTTATTTCAACTCTGTCGACAGTTAACGTTACCCTCCTTTTGCATCGACATATTTGAAGTGAGATAGACCATCAACGTTCCTAGTTCTTACCTACCAAGCCCTCGCTACGCTACAGCGCCAGAATAACCTGTCGTCTACACTAGTAATTTTGTCCCGACATCGTATCGCGTCATGAACGGCCAGACCCCCTCGCCTCATTTGAAGTTTATTTATGTTTATACTGGCATACCTAGGTATACAATGTATACTATACATATATCAATGTACACCCCTCAGATGCTAATTCAAGCTTGTCCGAGTTAGATTAAGCAGTGTGTTCTGTGTAGGCTTTGTTACTGTGTCCTTACGCCACCTTAGGCACAGCACTGTTAATTTTAGACCCAACACTACCATTGACCCTAGTCAATCGGATGTTGCCGGCTCTACGAACTATGTTGCCACATTAGGCCAACAGTGTCAAGTTGAGAATATCATATCGGATTCTACTGTATGCTGTATGGCAGTGCTCCTTTAGACGTCAAGTCTAACAAAATACGAAATACATAATAAATCATTTCTATTATTCCTCTGAACAGCCAGTCACAGATGTTTGAAAGTTAGGTTATGTTGTTTAAATTTTCAATCATGCCACATCAACTGAATTGTCAATAAACCTAAAGTTCTGTATATTATTTATTTACTGAAAAAAGTTTATATCTACTGAAAAATAATATAACACTTATTCTGTGATTTAAAAATCCCAACCTAACAATAAATCTGTTTGTCAAGTTGACATATACAATCAAAATTAAAATCGATCGTATTTCAAATAGGATTGCTTCGTTCATGTTAACAAATTGTCTCTAGTAAATATGATAATACCAAAATCACATTGAAATAAGCGAATCATTCGACATCAATGTTGAATTGATTTTTGTGTGTATTACTTGGGATACCAAAATGGCAGGAACCAATTTAAATTTTTCGCTCAACGAACCTAGACCCTATATGGAGTCTGATGTGTACAACAGAAGGGGATACGTTATCCCAGAGGAAGGCTTTCTGAGAACTGAACAAGGTTTTTACAGATCGCAAGAGGATTATTTGGATATGTTGAGGAATGAATCCCTTCATTCCTCAAGAATTCCCAACCGTTTCATGAGTCCGGATAGTGAAGGTATATATTATTTATTAAATTTAATTGAAAAGTAATATCCGTGTTACTTTTAGATGTCAGTTTCAAGAAGTATGTAGCTTCAGGTGTATCTGTGGTCAGCTTAGTTGCTGAAAATATATTGTGCCATCCGTTTCTAGTATTACGTAGACAATGTCAGGTAATGTGAGGAAGTGTTGTCTCCAAGTATTCATATGAATTTTTTTGTCTTAGGTACATCCCTCATCATCGACGTACCATCTATTACCATTTACTCTAATTCCATCTATATATCATTTACACCAAACACAGGGGCTTACAATATTGTGGAAAGGGCTTGGTTCAGTTCTTCTCGTCCGAGGTATATCGTTGGGTGTTGAAGATTTTATATCAAGAGTAACTCCCTGGCCTGAGTAAGCATTTCAAGTCTATAAGTGATGTGAAATGTTCTCATCATTCTGTGAATTTTAGCACCATTACCATACACAGTGGACTAAAACAATTTTTTCAACACCTCATGCTAAAATGGTAATAATAACAATAATAATAAATAAAATATAACGGTACTTGACATGATCATTGTTTCAGTGTCAGCCTAGCAATTGTAACCCCGTTTTACTCTGCGTCGTTTGTTGAAACAGTACAGAGTGAAATCGCTAGTGAGAAACCTGGCATTCTTGATGTGTTCAGAGAAGGTTTCATTAGATTACTCAGTTGGAATGACGGTCCCAAAGGAAGATTAATTCCCATCTGGGCACTTGTACTTCCAACGGTAACATTGGGATTGGCAAAGTACTTGTTCTCCCTTATGATAAAAAGTGCAACATCAAAACTACTTCACCAAAAGGTCAAAGATCAATATGAGGCAACTGGAGCTCTGCCAAGAAACACAAGTGAAATGCAGGAAATCAATTTATCAGCTTCTATTATATCCTTGATTGCCAGTGACATAGTTTTTTATCCATGTGAAACAATAGTACATCGTCTACACTTACAGGTGAGGTTAATGATGAACATTTTATGAGTCTTCCAGTAAGCACATTACTAGTCATTCTAAGAGAAGAACAGAAATCATTATGATAGTTTTAAGTAATGAAAAATGATATGATGTAATAGTTTCAAGTTTTATGCCCTCAACTACTACAGAGATAATAATTATTCAATTAAATATTTCATTCTCATATTAAAACTTTGAAGCATGAAATGAACATTCAAGGAACCATAAATTACTAAGATATAGGTGAGCAACTTGAAATAGATCTACAAGCTAAAAAAAAATTAATAAAACAAGAAGACAGTATCCTGAAGAATGCCTTCATTTCTGCATTGAAGCCATATATACAGAGTGTCAATGAATTACTTGTAAAAACTTTAAGGGGTGAATCTTTCAGTAATTTCAAGATGGAAAGTTAATATGAACATGATTCTGCAACAATTGGTTTCAGAGATAAAATTATTTTTATTTTATTTGGTTATTTGCCTCTATTTCTTTCAAGTTGACAATTTGACGAAATTCCGGTTGGTTGTATTGTTGACTTGGAATTCAAATGAACTTAGTTTTTTGCTTAATGTTAGAGGGCGCCACATACATTGTTCATGAATTCAATTAACCCTAACTTTTTTTTTATGTCATTTTGACTCAGAACACCTATTCTCCATTCAATTTTACATACAAAAGGTGCTCTTATAGTGGGTTTTATAAAGATCGCTCACAAAATACTTCAATGGATCTGTCGGATGAACCAATAGAATGCCGAATTCCCTAAATTAAAGGTATAGAACAGCTCAATCAGCAAGTTGATCAACGTTTATGAAACCCAGCATTAGTATTTGGAATCATGATTGATTCTGCTGCTATGGAAACATCTCAATTATTATTTTCTAAGGCTTTCTATGAATTTACCTGCTATTATGATAATGATAGTGATGATGTAACATAGTACTTGACGTTGAAAAAATATTTTCTTGTTAATTTTTGAAAAACTCTGAAATGATCCACCTTGAAAAATTCCTTTTTCAGGTTCGAATTCTAACACGTTTTTATCCAAAACGGCTGCTTTTAACGACAAATACTAAAAGCACATTTTGTATGTAAAACAGGTGTTGTTCCATTCTGGAGGAAATAAGGTATATTTGGGAATTTATCAGAAAACAAGAGGCCCTCTTTAACTTAATCGCCGATCTGCTTCGACCTTAAAAGGTCCATTTTCATAACCCCCTATCGACTGGATTAATCCTGCTTACGAGATTAAATATACAAGAATGCGAACCAATGTCCATATGAACTGTTCATCGCAAATTTACTCAAAGATTCGCTCCTTAAAGTTTGTACAAGTACCTAATAGACACCCTGTGTATTAACTGACAAAGAAACTACCACACCCAGAAGGAGCTGTTCAAATTTCAAATTTTTCTGTACATAGATGAGATAGCAAAGAATTCATGATTGAAATTTAGAGAAACAAATCATGTAAACATTTCCTAAATTTAAAATATTTTAAGTTGATGTTCACTTGTTGCTAATATGCCTAGAGTAAGTGTATGTGGAATTCCTGATCAGCTTAATGAATTTGAAAGAGGTAAAATTAACACATGTCCAGGCTCTACATGCACAGCTATCATGTGTACATTCGTTTTGTAGTGCAGCATATAAACAAGACTAGTTCAAAGTGTGTTAACGCTCAGTATACACGCACATTAGGCCGTATCTAACAGATATTCATGTTTATTTGCAGGGAACTAGAACCATCATAGACAATCTAGACAACGGCAATTCTGTTCTTGCAGTTTTAACAAACTACAGTGGAGCTACTGACTGCTATGAACAATGTTTAGCATCTGAAGGTGTATTTGGGTTTTACAAAGGATTTGGAGCCCTTTTGGTACAGTATGCATTGCACATCGGCTTGGTGAAGTTCACTAGGTTTTTCTTCACTGAAATTGGTTCAATGATAAGTAAACCAAAACCTACAGCTACACTTCAAGATGCCTCACCTCCAGCATTAGCCAATTTGGCAACAGTTAGCAAATCCTATTTATTAGCATAATGTTGAAATTGTTTATTGAATTAATATTCCGTTCGATTTGCTAACAATACATATTATGTATATATTTTAGGAGGTACACTTTTGTTGTAAGTTTGTTATATATTGGTTCAATAAATACATATTGAATACCACTATTTACTGTTTTCATCATTAATTATTTCAATCCATGATGATATTGTAACGTTTTAACTCAATATCACAAAAATAAGTCCTATTTCAATAACTAATTTATTTACACCACTTTAAGTAATAATTTATGTATGGAGAATTTATATTCACTAGATTACACGTGTCGGCAACATTCTTCAAACAACTGTGTCCTTGTCTATTTCGATAGCTGTTTAAATATCCCGAGAATATTCCAGACTCCGAGTCCGTGTTTCTCGAAATTTTCAGGCAACCTCGTTCTTCTGGGCATTTTTATATTTCAATTCACTCAATTATGCCCAATGTAATTTATCAGCCAGGTACGTTCTCGGTTCGTTACAATATTTTGTTCCTGACAAATCTTATTTGCATCCGTGTTGATTTACTTTTGTTCTTTGGATAAAAAAAGGTGACGGTTATCATAATAACAAATTTTGAAAATAAGATAATGAGATTTCTAAAACTACATTTTGTGAAATAGACCTGTCAATGATGATTTAATTTCTTATTTCACATCGCTAGTAGTGACAATTTTCAATTTTTTGTGTATGCTTTGCTGTAGTATAGTTAATTTATAAGGCCATCTATCTACGAAAAAATTTTATTCATGTATTAATAGAAAACTGTAGATGGACCTGTTTGAGTATAAATTATGAGCGCTAGCTGGTAGCACAAACTTCACCAAACCATAAAGTCGTCAATCAACGTCCTCTCTTGAAGCCTTCCAAAAAATTTTTTTGATAGCGCGATCCGTCTGATGTTTTCTTGTAACTATCTTGAGATCACACAGAAATATGTAAGCCATGGGGACGGAAAGAAAAGTTTTAATGATTTATGAATAGATGGCGGAAGCAACTCCTACATGTATGAAACCCCCAAATTCAATTTTGGTCTAACATCGACAAGAAACATGATACTTTGTTGAAATTTCGGATTCCTCCCAGATTGTCTTAAAAATAACATAAGCGAAAGGTTGAATGATTGTTTGGGCTATTACCATCATCTATTGTGGATGTAATGTTTTCCGACGTTTCGATAGACATCTTCTATCTTATCAACAATATCTCGTCATCAACTAGAAGCGAAAGGATCGACTCTCACTTACTCCTCTCCACTACCTGCGATACTGAAAATCTTAAATAAAGATGAACCTTATAGTATATCGCTACGCCCTCTCGAGGACACCACGTTCTCAGGGGGCCCAAAACACATGACTAGCAAGTAAAGATAGAAGATTCGTAAGGATTACCATATATTGCTCGGACTACGTTATTGTGTCTAATTTCATCATCATTATCATCCAACCCGCCAAGTCCACTGCTGGACAAGGGCCTCTCGCAACCCAAAATCTATATTTGTTGGTCCTGTGCAGCATTCCATTTTAGGCTTGCTATCACTCCATCGGTAACACATGTCATCTGTAGTTGATCATTAGAAATCTCGTAGACTGCTTTGTAGGGGTGAAAGTTTCGGCTCCGTAAGCGAGGACCGGCAACACGTACTGATTGAAAACGTGTTTCTTCAAGCATATGGGGATATCCGATTCAAACACTCTTGCTAATGGTGCCTCATGTAAGGCAAATTCTGTGTTTTATTTCAATGCGGATTTCATATCCGAGATTATGAGAGCTAGCTCATTTAATGGAGCTAATATTAAGATGCAGTTTTTGCCTCGTCATCTTTTTCATACTCCGTCCGTTCGCTACGCAAGTCTCGAGTGTTTTCATGTAGTTCGACATGCGCTTTTCAGTCTGAATTTCCATTCGACGAGTAAATAAATACCTTATTGTACTTTGAACATGAGATCAGAATACAAAATCTTTTATGCCCCTTATTTTTGGGAATCGAGATAGATTATCTCCATGGATCTCATAGCATTTGCTATACAGACGCAGGCAAGTCCCTGGAGTTTGATAAGATTTCGTCTGTTGCCTGTCACCAAATCAGAAAACTCTAGGCTATCATAGGGATGCTCAGCGGGGGCTGGTCCATAAGAGCGCATGAGCACGTGCACCCATAATGTACAGTTGGAAAAAATCGGTTGATATAAACGAAAATTAATGACAACATAAAATTTTGTGGCGCATTTGAATTGGCACTTCGTGCTCATGATGAGAAAGATGATTCTGCAAATCCTGTTGTTTTTAAAGAATTAATAAATTTTAATGCTTTAGTTGTTTCAAAGACAATTCAAAATGAATTGTTGGAATGTACGTTGTAAGTGGCTCAAGAAAGAAAAAGACCTTTTAAAAGCAGATTATGATGCTGTTTTGGCAAATAAAACGACTGATGTGGAAATTGTTACCAGATGACCACACTAGTAAGGTTATCAGATGGTCCATTCGTTGAACTCTTCTGGAATTTTGTCAATCTTTCTGATCTCAATGCGCTTAGTCTATCAGCGTGCATTGAAACTAATTTAAAACAAGTGTTAGATAAACGCAAGCCAATATCAAGAAGTGCGGATAATTTTTACAAATTTAAGTGACATTTCAACTAGGTAAGTCTTTTATTTTCTTATAAGTCTAAGCGTTTGTTCAGCGACAAGAATTGAAAGACAATGTTTTGTTTAGATCTCATTTGATTACCATAAGTGGGATTCAGCCCTTATTGGCAATGTTGGGCACATAAATTTCTAATTTAATTAAATTCCTAAATCTTATAATACCACCGTCACTACCCTGTGCGTATGTATCTGTTGTATCTACATAGAGGCTTTGGACGACCTTGTTAGGGTCATAGAACTTGGTATCATAGAGTAAATCACAAATCTTGATATCATCCTTAGTGGGTGGAGGCATGTGTCCGCAGAGGGAAAAGGTTACTTCCCTTAACACTAAATATTTCACTTCCTTCCCAAAGTATTGTTTGCTTTTGAGTATAGTTATTTTCGGTTTATCAATTTTTACTTTTCTAGTAAAAGAAAATTTTTCTTCTTTTTCAACTTTTTTGTAGGACTATTGTCTTGTTATGTACTGTCCATCGATCCTACTTTGATGCATAAGTTCTTTGTTTTGTGTGTCCTATGCCATATTTTTGGTGGTCGGCCAGGTAGGCACCGAGTGTTGAGTTTTTCTTTTTTCGTCGACTCTGCCAATCATCATTGACCACTCTGTGTATAGTCGCTTCCCAGTCAGGTGCGTGTGACCCCGGGGGTTCCTGAATACAAAGTGCTAGAGCAGATCGGAGAGCACCAAGAGCCTTCCCGGGGCGTCTTAATTGGTGACTGGAAAGCGTACAAATCGAACAGCATCCAAAATCTTACGTTTTCTTCTGTTCATTTGGTCTTGTAGTGTTACTTCTTTAATTATGCATATGATTTTCACTTCTTCGTTTTATAAAGGGACTTTGTTTTCATAAAAACGACCAGATGTGATTGATTTTTCCTGGTTGGGATAATTTTCAATGAAAAGTTAACTGCTTGCTAATATATAATTCATTTTGTTATCGGTAAGTGTAGGTAATAGATACAAATATAACATATAAAATAAATGCTAAGAGTTAATTGAATGTTTTATTCCTTAGACCCCACAAATAGGTATTGGCTAAGTATTGTCAGTATTTCATCCATCACAGAATGCCTATACAGTTAAAATTCCTCATATCCACAAAGCCAAACATTCCTAAATGTTAACAAATTTCACAACTACAATCCTTACAGAACTATTTAACTTTTATTCTACAAAGATGTGTTCATATCGTCCAAGTATTGGCCCTACAATTCTTCGATATAAATACATCGTAATTTCTGAAGTGTTGTAGGATTCTCAAATTGACATTTACTTCCTTCCTGCCTTAAGGATTTTCAACGAAATATAACATCCCACATATTATCTTTCCTTGGAACTGAAGAAAATAATTCGACAATTTCAAAGAATTTATATATTAGATTTGTTAAAATCAATTCTTAAAGTTTGGTTATTATTCTGATGAGCTGATTATGTATTGATGCCTTATTGAAGATTCTTTATTTTTTATCTCAGGCAAGTCAAATATTCGGTTGATGGAATTAGATTGAAAAATTTTCATTATGATGAGGACAAGAAGAATAAGAATTTGGTGAACAGGACTAGAGAGTGTCTTCTTAAATTTTAATTTCTTCAAAAACATTCACCACATTTCCAGATGATGTATAAGTTTTTTGAAAAAGGTTTCATCTATTGAAATTATCAGAGCCCGATATGATCGAGTTCTTCGACTATTCAACTACTGTTTCATGACAAAAGGTGGCAATATCCAGTAAGTAGCTGAATTTATTAAAAGCGAACATTCCAAAAAAAAGAATCAAGTATTCGCAAAAATCAATCGATTCCTTGAAAGAGGTTAATCTTTTTTTATCAATCTGGGTGAAAAAAATTCAAGATTTTCTTGGATATGATAATTGATTGATCTTTCATCTGTTCTGGTCGAAATTTTTTATTGTCAAGCACAACTAGTTACTGTTTTAATTATTTCACAACATAAGAAAGTGCGATTGATGACTTAAAGTACCCTATTCTTGAATAAACTGTTCAATTAACGCAATTCTCAAACAAGTGCATACGGCAGTGCAAAATTGGAAAAGCAGCTATAAAATTTTGATTGAAGACAAAGGTCCCAATATAGTTATTTCGAAAAATAGAAATTTCCTATAGTTTTTGATTGAGACAATATTGTCTTGATTATAAAGTTATTGTCTTTAATCACATTGCTCGATATGATTCAATGCAGATACTTGATTCGTGTTAAAATTTTGTACTTTTAGTATTTATACACAGCACACTACCTTTGTCGCACATTCCAGGGTATTCCATCATGAAGGAAGACTGCAAACACTTTGGTATTCTATTTTATATTTAAACATTCTTCGGATTTCCAATATTACTAATTTAAGTAGGTATAAACATTTATTTAACAAGAATTGATTGCACTTTTGCAAAAGTCTATGTGCCTAAAGCTCAGTGTTCTAAACTATATTTTAAGCCTGATATTAATCGGACGCTGTTTTGATTAAACTTGTATCATTCAGATATGTTCTTTTATTGATATTCTTCGTTGAATGATCACTACTAGCATGTGAATCATTTTGTAGGATAGAGATAGTTGGGTCCTTGTGTTTTCATTTGATATAGTATAGGAAGACATACGTACATAGAAACTTCATTCTGAAAGATTTCGAAAATACTGAAACCCAAACGTTGTTTCATCTTCCACGAAGTTCTAATACATCGGATTTTGAATAATTTTTATTGAATACACTTTGAGGAAGTCGTCATAATTATTTTATGAAATTAAATAATCTAAAAAATCGTGATCCCTAATGAAATTTTTTCTCAGTTATACCTGATATGTCAATATTTACTTTACCGAATAACAACTCATTAAAAATGATAGATGAAAAATATCTGAGATGATAAAAATCACACCAGCCTTTATGATCTAAAATCATCCCCTTTCTCCGAACCACTTACATTCTACTACCTTGTGCTGAATTAATCAACGACCCTTCATTCAAATAATGGCAGAATTGATATTTAATAAAATAAGGGTAGTTGGTCATTGAAATCACTAAATGTAGCAACCCGATTCGAAGATAATATCCAAATGTACCCTGATTGACTAATTGATATCAGCAAAGAATATAATAACTGATAACCTACTGATTTTTTTTTGTTTTGGCGAGTTTTGATTACACTTATCACAGCCTTTGCGATGACAATATAGTCATTTAAGTGTGAAGTATTTCTATTTGTACTCTTTTAATTCGAATATGGATATATATTTTTCAAGGGTTTATCTATTTGGATATCAAACTCTCGATCGGGCAGCTACGTTCATTTAATGCTCAAATAATCAAAACAACATCCGTGGCACCGAGCTTCTCACAATAGAAAATCAGTCGATTTCTGATATCTTATAAACAATTTTCTTTACATTTATAATTCAACAATAATTGTCATCGAATGTACATATCTTCAAAGTCTTTGATTACAAATTTCAAACAGTTTATTTTCTGTGATCAGATTTGTTTTGAAATTGGCACAATTCAGAATTGTGAAAGAATAGAAATTATCTGAGACATTTTTGAAGGGCCTATAATGGATAAAACATCGAATGAAAAGACGTGGTTCAACATATTGCAGATCGATATAGCATTTTATATGTAGAATCCATCGTAGTCGGTCTGAAAGTCAATAATACATATTTGAATATATAAATATTTCATTGCTAAATCTTTGAGAAAAACAATCATAAGATCACCACCGCATCAAACATAACAAGCTAGGTTGTTGTACAAATGAAATTTTGCCTCCATGGGTAGTCAAGGTTAAATATCCTAGAAATATATATTTTTGGAATATCTTGTCTTTCTTGCTTACAATCATCTTTGTATTCAGTATAAATGTTTTTTTTTAATTCTTTATTGCATATTAACAATCTAACTCATAAAGTAAATAGTCAGTAAATGAATTGTTATGTGTGGCTTGGTTGTTCTTGGTCATACATAACAGTAGTTCGCCCCCACTGCCACCTCTAGCATGATGGACGAAAACCCAAGTAGCGCTTGAGGTTATACTTGATATGTGTCCCTCCCATCTATCTACACAGCCTGCTTGAAGCCGTGGCAATATCTTCTCCTTCATCGAACTCTTATAGGCCGACAATATTCATTCCTCCTGTGATGTTGAATGAAGACCACGACTCTTCCTTCAGTCATCCTATCCACTCCAGGCTCTTCGACGTGAGGTCCCCACCAGACAATATCTTCCATTCTGCCTTCTTGCTTTAATATTTGTTTTTTGTGTGTATCTAAATATGTTCCCTGAGATCTTTCAATTTAATTTATTATTTTCATTTCTTTATAGAAATATTGAACCAACCTACCTGGAAACTGGGTTAGACATATCAGAAATTTTATTCTCAATAGACAATTCTAGAGATCATCTGGAGAAAAATCTGAGAGCAAAATTATAAATTCAGAAAATAAAAACAAGACTCTTTGGTCAATAGTAGGATCTTTAAATAACTACAAAATGTCTACCCAAATGAAAATATTAGAAGATTCAGCGAATGAGAATGAGAAGAAAATAAAAGTATGCAAACAAATTACAAAAGGAAACACCAGGGTAACCATGAAAAAACTAGAGAAGAAACATTCCAGTGGATACGATGACATATCAAATAATATAATCATAGAGACAGCTGTGGAGATAAATGAATCAATGCAATATATCATTTATAATTTACTGAAATTATGATAATCGAAGTGATTAAACCAAAATGACAGTGAATGCGATATTCAAAAGCAATCAGCATGGATACTTGATAGAAAAGTTGATTCAAACGGCCATATATCGATACATCACAAAAATAGTGGAGGCATTTGAAGGTAAAAAGCTAGCTATGGGGATGTGCTTGGATCTAATGCAGGGCATACACGCTACGGTACGCCGGAGAGGAAAACTGTACAGGTATACCTGAGCAGGTCTGCCTCGTGTGTGGGGACTTTCCGGTAAATCGGGTCGTGTGTTCGTTAGCAGCGACCGTACGGTGCTAGTAGACCGAGTCGAATCACAGTATAGGGCATAGGGACTAAGCAATAGTCGCACTCCGTGAATTTTGAACTGAAATCGCTTACACCAAAGGGAAATCGCGCATTCCTCCCTGCGCATCTAATCTTATCGACCGCGAATTTAAAAATTGATTAGAAAAGGTTATTTGCGTTATCTGAAAACTTAAATATTTTGATTTAAGCTGGTAATAAGTTTTCATAGCGCTATTTAGAGTGTATGGACCATTGTTTAGTCTATATTCATATAAAAATTATGACTCCGCTCATAATGTAACCGTAAATGTAATCACATTTCCTCATTAACATAACGCATTCAATAAAAGATATATTGTTTTATTGTGATTTTGATATCACTTTGAAAGAAACAGTAATTAGTGATGAAATTTACTCAATAGTTTACTCAGGAACAGCCTCTGAAACTTCGAAATGTGCTGAAAATCATATAGGTACCTTAGGTTTGTAAGTGAAATGACTCATTAAAATTTTTCTAAACGAAGATTGAGTTGAGGAGTAGGTATTATATGAAAAAATAAGTAGTTGGTGGTTCAAAGCATCGAATGTGTTTAATATAAAACCCTCAATACTTAAATTTCACTGAAACATAATCTTCGAGTCCATGAAAAATAACTTTCTTTTTATATTGAATCATTTCAAACAATTTTTTTCAATGAATTCTCTGATGATTCAGTTTGAACTAATACTATTTTTTATTCAATTCATGAAAAGAGGAATTTGATTATGGAATTCTAGAATTAGCGGCAAGTTTTAGCGAGGGACCTGAACTGATCTTGAGTGAAAAGCGGGGAAAGGGGGGGGAGGTTTAGATCCTTTCCATTCGAAGATTTAGCGTGAAACACTCTTTCCTGAGGGGGCTTCATTACCCCTAGTACAACCCCCCCCCCCCGTAAATACTCCCCTGCGCTAAATATGCTGAGTGTTCTCTAGATAGGGTTCTCTCATTATGGTGGGAAAAAATAAAAAACCTATTGAATTATTGTTATATATATATTATATTATTATTATTTCTATTTATGAAATTGAAAATCATATAGATACACACTCAAATATTTATCGAAAAAAATTTCACTCTTTTGCATACGCATGCAGTAGGCGTAAATCTCCTAAAATTCCATTGGTTCCTGATATCTCAACTAATCGTAAAAAAACGACGACTATACTAGGTCTGCTGTAGGTGTAAATCTGCTAAAATTCCATTGGTTCCTGATATCTCAACTTATCGTAAAGAAATGACGACAGTAGGCGTAAACCTCCTGAAATTCCATAGTTCCCTGATATCTTAACTAATCGTAAAGAAATGACGACAGAAAGCGTAAACCTCCTGAAATTCCATTGGTTCCTGATATCTCAACTAATCGTAAAGAAATGACGACAGTAAGCGTAAACCTCCTGAAATTCCATTGGTTCCTGATATCTCAACTAATCGTAAAGAAACGACAACTATACTAAGCCTGCTGTAGGTGTAAATCTGCTAAAATTCCATTGGTTACTGATATCTCAACTTATCGTAAATAAATGACGACAGTTGTCGTAAACCTCCTGAAATTCCATTGGTTCCTGATATCTCAACTAATCGTAAAGAAATGAAGACCTTAGGCGTAAACCTCCTTAAATTCCATTGGTTCCTGATGTCTCAACTAATCGTAAAAAAATGACGACAGTAGGCGTAAACCTCCTGAAATTCCATTGGTTCCTGATATCTCAACTAATCTCAACTAATTGAATGAAGCACTACTCAAATAACGGAACTTTTAATAAACAACATTTTCTACAATACTATATGTACCACTCACCTGTCGGTGTCTAATGGTATTGAGAAAAAAGAAAGTTTGGGATTATTGAAACTATTGTTTTGGCAGTTGTATACGCTACAATTGTTAATCATTTTGGAATTAATTTGAAAATAACACAAAATTGAAGCAGAATACTTACTGGAATTAAATTAATGGATTAAATAAATGAGCTTTCCTGGTTCATAGTAGATTTTGACTCAAAGAAATTCTACTGAATTATAAGTTAGGTTGTATTTTTTTCTTCAACTTCTTCTTTGAATTTTAAATAGATCTCAAAAAAAAATTATTTTTCTAAATATTAAACGAATTAATTAAACAAAGGAATTATCTGAGATGTCTAAAATAATAATAATGACATTATTCCAGACATCTTAGAATAATTGATGAAAACAATGAACAAGGACCAAAATATGAGGTTAGGTTAGGTTAGAATCAGGTCACACTTGGTGTAAGAAAATCCACGGAGTGCGACTACTGGTTGGTATTTATACTGTGGTCGAATCTCGAATTTGCTCGACCTGCGCAGGTATACCTGTAGTTTTCTTCTCCGGTCTACCGTAGCGTGTATCCCCTGCATTAGACGTCAAGAATATACAAAGATCTCACCAAAAAAGTATATGCCCCACTTTCCCTATTAAAAAAATCCAGAGGGCCGATTTTTTGTTTTATTGAATTTACAAATACCGATACCCTCTCTGGACTCCTATAAAAATTTGAAAACAAGAAACCCATCCAAGAAACCAGGATTGTAGACTACTTATACCCTAAGTTTACTCTAACAACCAGTCAAAAAACAGGTAGAATATTGATGCTTGAAAGTCTACAATTCCTTACCAGAGAACGTCAAAAGAATACAAAATTTAAAATACTACAAACAGAGCGTATATAAGTACTCTTTGAACATGGAACCATATAATTCATCAAATATTATAAGATGAGAATATACTTAAATATTGACAAGACTTCAACTCATCTCTATGTTGTACATTTTACTTTGAAATGAAATATTATTATTTTCTATTGTTAAGAAAGGAAGAAAAAACGAGATATCCATTAAAACATTCTTTTCCTTTAACTTTGAATTTTTAGATATAGTCTCAATCAACATTAGTAACTTTTGAGATAATTTTTAAAACTAAAAAGAAATGTAAAAAATTCAGATGTTCCGGAACGACTAGGGCATTGATCTTTTTCTCGATCGAAATAACTTCACCAAGCAATGCAACAAATCGACTTATTAAAGTATAAAAGTGTCAAAAAAAGAAAAACATTGATTTAATTAGGAATATGACTTACAAATTCAGAACAGAAACTGGTAATAACTGAAAATTTTCTCAGTAGTAAGGTATGATTAGAAAACATCGAAGCATTTTGAATGAAACTCATTAAAAAAATATCAAGATATAGTTTTAAAACACTAGATTATTATTGAGGATACAGCAATAATATTCTCTTCCTCAGGAGCACTAAAGCATGAAATAGTTAACTCTATATAATACATTTTTTTGTTGGTACTTACAAGAAGTGAGGTTGTAGTAAATGGTTAAACTTTTAAAATGAAGAATATTCACTTAACTTTTAGAGCTAAACTGTTTTGACATCAAAGACATTTGAAATATTTGCAGATAACAACTTTTTAAAAATACCTTTAAGCTATGTTTGAGGTAATAATATTTTGATATATTATTTCGATGAAGTAGCAAAGATCCATAATTTTGTCTTAATTATTTGATTTCAAACCTACATCGACGTTATACCATAAAAGGATATAATCAAACTCATGGCACAGAACTGGTAATTTAGTGAATCTGATGTTGAGTCTTTTGGTTCATTATCTAGAATTCTACCTTGTTCATATTTCATTCGATGTCCAATGTTATTTTCATGGATTGTTAATGGTGACGAATAACGTAAACAAAAAAAATTGTAACATGTAGAATAAATTATGTCATGTTTTAGTGCTCCCGAGATAGAGATATATAAAATCACGAAAGCTTGAGCTGCATTCCCAATAATAATCTAGTGTGTTATCTATTGTCATCAAATAAAACCACTTATTTATTGATATAGTTTTACTCACATAGGCGAACGAGCTGGCCAACAAACTGTCTGGTGACTTAGTCTTAATTCTCGGATAACCATAATCCTCAATGTATTGTTCCACGGGCTCATGACGCGATGAGGGTGCTAACAAATCTGGAAAATGTAGAAGTCCCTGCCTCCCCATATAGTGCTCGGGCTCTGGAATTGGCTGTTCTTCCATATCATACAAATCAGGATACCTGTAAAGAGAATTTGTCCTTTTTCACATTTGAAATCCCCCCAATAATCTGCCGGGCATTGGAGTTTCGGAAAGGGTACATTAAATTTTTTTGAGCGCTTGCGTTATATTATGTCTTTATTTTTCAACATATAAGGGGTGATCCAGAAGTAATGATAATCGAAATGAAGCACGGTAGTTAAAGTTATCAAAAAATTCATGTTTCTACATAGTCTCCGAACAAGTCAATATATTTACGATTATTCGACTATTCCAAAATACCACGACATTTGCCGTCACTCAGCTATCATCTTCAAATTTCTGGTCTCAGATATGTTCTTTGAGTCGAGGAAAGAGATAGAAGTCACATTCCTCGATAATAACCATTGAAATTTCAACTCGTTTCTCCTTATGCTCGTCTGTTAACATTCTCGATGACTAACGTACAGAGACTCTCTTTATGTGCAATTCTTGGTCAAAATTCTTTGAAAGCTGCCGTAAGAGATCCCTGTCATCTCAGCAGCTACGTGTCTGATGATTACTCTTCCATCACGATATCCTCTATCTTCTTGACGTTTTCTTCAGTGGAGGACCTGGATAATCTTCCTTCGCGATGTTCATCATCTGTTGATCTAGCCTGAACCCCTTGGCCCAGCTAGCAATCGTAGAAGATGGAAGGGTTCCCCAATGTTTGCACCAAGTCGTTGTGTATGTCTTTTGGACATCATTCTCTTCAGAGATATTTAATTACAGTTCTGATTTCGTTTTTCTCCATTTTGAGTAATCACTCCAGAATCAATATTCAAATCAATCTACAATAGTGAGCAACCAATAAAGTTTATGTTTTTAGATTATAATACTGTCTAGAGATACCAAATTATCATTACTTTGAGATCAACCCTCGTATAATCTAAATACTATTCCATTATCAGGTATGGTTCCAAATGAAACCTCGAAGGAACAAAAAGACAGGCTTCAAAAAAAGAGAAGTGAAGCAGAAAATTAATTGTCTAATTTTCTCTAAGAGAACATTAGGTGCAGTTTTATTTCTTGCTTAGTTTTCTCCCTGATATTTGTCCATGATTTTACAACACCCCATAAGGATTTAGAATTATTTTTCTTGCATTAATTAATTTTTCACTTTATCGTAAATACTTTCCTTTTCACATATTTCGTTAATTTTTATGATGTAATGCATTATTTTCTCTTTCGTTTATTTTTCGTGACGTATAGGTACTATGTTCGTGTTCAAGTTTATGTACCTTTTCAGGATGTGGTTGAAAGATTCTGTAATTTCATTGACATCGCCAAATTTGTGAACCATGTATTGATAAAACAAATACTCCGAGGCTCTATCTCCACGTAGGCAGAAAAAAAAACTCCTTCAATCTCTTTATATCATCCATCCAGCGAATGTTCAGAGCTGGCCGGAAATAGGATGAGATTTCGAGATGTCATTGATAATTCCAAAGAGGTTATATCAATCAAATGGAGCATGAGATATCTGAACATTGAGTTAACATATCAAACAAATATCATTCAATGTTTTTGATCTGCTAAAAATAAACAAAAAATACAACCACTTTCACTAACTTCAGAGTAGTACAGAAAACGTAGGAACGAGTTTGAAAAAAAAATCATCCCTTCTACAGTTCTCCCCCGATTTACGTCTAGCTCGTTATTTATTCCGTTCATTCATTAAATTGAATCAAGTGGGCGTAGAGAAATCTGCATTCCAGGTTATCAGAGGCGGCTTTTCGTTCGAGCCGATAATTTCAACGGAATTCTTACTACACTGTATAATATGCCGATGGCAACTCTACCAATACAACCCTTCTATGGTACATGCGTCTATAAAGGGAGGTTTTGACGGTAGCTCCCAGGAATTTATCACCACAAAACTTTTATTAGGTGTACAAATAAGTTTCCGCGGTTTGTCAAAAGATGGCCCCACCAGAAGGTTATGGAGAAATTGTCAGATGTAAAACGTAATATCCCAAGTTTAGTCATCTGGCAACACCATAACCTTAAAGTACTAGTGATTCCGTATCAGCATCACGTAATTTTTTTTGGTGCAAAAATGTCAAGTTTTATTCCGAATAAGCATGATTTGCGGGAACTTTTGATTTACTTCTTTAATGTGAAAAAATCTGCAGCTGAGGCGCATCGATTGCTTCTAGAAGCATATGGTGAATCTGCTTCAAGTGAGAGAAGTTGTCAGGAATGGTTTCAAAAGTTTAAGAACGGTGAGTTTGACGTTAAAGACAAAGAACGCAGTGGAAGGCCGAAAGTGTACGAAGACATGGAATTAGAAGAACTATTGGAGGAAGATTCGTCAGAAACGCAAAAAGAACTTGCACTTACTTTACAAGTGACTCAACAAGCAATTTCACATCGTTTAAAATCGTTAGGAATGATTCAAAAACAAGGGATTTGGGTTCCATATGAACTAAAGCCGAGAGACGTTGAACGCCGATTATGCATGAGTGAAATGCTGCTTGCCAGGAATAAAAAAAAGAGTTTTTTGCATCGTATAGTCATTGGTGACGAAAAATGGATTCACTACGATAATCCAAAGAAGAGAAAGTCATGGGTTAAGCCCGGCGAACCATCAACATCGACAGCTAAGCCGAATATTCATGGAAAAAAACTCATGCTGTGTATTTGGTGGGATCAGCTTGGTGTCGTGTATTATGAATTGCTGAAACCAAGCGAAACCATTACTGGAGCTCTCTACCGAACAGAATTGATGAGATTCAGTCGGGCACTTAAGGAAAAACGCGCCCATTACTACTCCAGACACGACAAAATTATTCTTTTACACGATAATGCTCGTCCACATGTTGCGGCGCCGGTAAAAACATACTTGGAAACACTCAACTGGGAAGTTTTACCCCACCCGCCGTATTCACCAGACTTAGCCCCTTCTGATTATCATCTGTTCCGGTCGATGGCACATGGTCTGTCTGAGCAGCGCTTCATCATATTTATGAAGACACCAAAAATTGGGTAGATTTGTGCATAGCGTCAAAAGATGAAGAGTTTTTTCGACGGGGTATCCGAATGTTGCCAGAAAGTTGGGGAAAAGTAGTGGCAAATGATGGAAAATACTTTGAATAAAACGTAATGTACTTTTCCTTTACAATAAATTCCTAATTTTTTATAAAAAACCGCCGAAACTTATTTGTACACCTAATATTCAGAACTGAAGAAAAACCTACTCATAAAACGACACAACGGTGTTGTGGCTATAGTGATAGTGAAACTTAACATTTATATTTAATTTCTAAATGTGTTTATACAATTTGTCTTTTAACTTTCGTACTATTCAAATAGTGTTTTTCACTTCATTAATCCACAATTGAAATCAATGTAGTAGTCGAACTTTCAACCTGTATATTCTTTTATCTACTCTTCGTGCATAATAAATAACAATAAAAGTGGAAATAAAAAACGGATTTCCTCAAGGATCAGTTGCTGATCCCTGAAAGAACTGAGGAATCATAATAGGAAAGAAAATAGTGACGGGGCCCCTACCAATATTCAGCGTGAACAAGTCGATGGTCATTATCACCAATCATTTGATATTACTTTCTCCCGGACAATCTAAATGGGGGAGTATTTGCGATCAACTGCCATAATCTTTTTTCAAAACATCCATAAGAGAAAAATAAACTAACTCTTTAACCGATCTCAACACATTTTTTTCACATCAACATAAACCGTCATTCATATTTTGGCATCAATAGATTTATTCCATTTCTTGAGGGTTTCTTACTACTATTGTAGAGATTCGTCAAATTGCATGAAAAACAAATATCACTTGAACTAAAGGTCCGTATCTTGAACATCCTAGAATCATTTTTTCCTAAATTCCACCATTTTTGAGATATTTGAAGTTGAATGGGATTAAATCGATATAATCATCTGATGAAATATGAGTGAGTGAATCATTTCTTAGAGGAGAAATAATGTTTTTAAACAATTCAGATTCAATAGTGGATGCTGTAGAAGGTAATTTTCATTCAAACTGAACAGTGGTCAAAGACTCACCCTGTATACTTTATTTTCAGCAGTTTTTCAAAAATATAGGTTTTTTTCATCTAAATCTGAGAAAGCTGTAGAACGCCATTCAAGAATGCTGTAATATATTTATATAGAAGTCGCCATGGATACCTAATAACACGATTGAATTTACTTGTTTGATATTTCATTTGATTTCATAATTTAAGAGTTAAAAATTATTTATACTGAGGAAGAGAAACATAATAGTGTCTCAGTTAATTACATTTTTCTAGAAAATCCATATCAGAGATCAGCACGATAATCTATTGGTGTGTGGTGCCATATTCACCAGATCTGGCACCATGTGACATCTTTTTGTTTCCAAACATGAAAAAATGACTCGGTGGAAAGCGCTTCACATCAAAATAAGCGGTCATCGCTGAAACAAAGGCCTATTTTGCAATGTTCGAGAATTCATATTTTTTCCCAAGGCGTGAAAAAGTAGGAAGATTGCTGGGTTAAGTGTATGAAGCTATGTTGCGAAATAAATATGAGAAATTCTTAAAAATTCATTTCTCTTTTCAAACACATGTACTCATCAATCTATCCTCGTATTTTAATCATTTACGCCCTGAAGCATCTTTTTATTTATGTTGAAATGCAATAATAAGATTGATGAGTACTCCATTTTAGTTGATCTAGCACGTCTTTTCCTGTATGAGGATGTAAAGGTTTTCCAATAGGGACTTGACAACTAAAATCTAAATAAAACACAAACCATTCGAGATATTTAAAACACTACATTATTGGCTTGAAGTACAAACATAATATTTATGAATGGAACTCAATGTCGTTCATATGACCACCATGGGCCCGTTTGCAGCGGTCAATTCCCTGAACCCAATTTTCGATGACTAGGCCACAATGTCGTCGGCTTGTTGGCATAGACCAGTGACTTGACGTAGCCCCAAAGAAAATAGTCCAGAGGCGTCAGATCGCACGAACGGGGCGGCCAATCGAAGGAACCGTTTCACGAAATTACACGCTCACCAAATGTCTGCTTCAATAAACCGATTGTTATGTGTGCTGTGTGGCGGGTGGCACCATCCTGTTGAAACCACATGTTGGCCAAGTCCATACCTTTCAATTGGGGCCACAAAAAATATGTTATCATGGCGCTGTTCACTTTACTGAATGAATTGACGTTGACAGTTCAATGATTGGTCTAAGGGTGCGATCACAAATTAAATTCAAAGTTGTCAAGTCCCCATTGGAAAACCCGATATCAGAAAATAACGAGACTGGTGCTATAGTATATCAACGAAACATTTATTTAAATAAATTCAACAACTATTCTTCGTAGTGCTCTCCATTCTGTTCAATACACTTATCACATCGCTTCATTCACTTATCATAAACTTCATTTTTTGAAAGTCAATTTAGTGTACTCATCACAGGAAACAAATGAAAGTCACATGGAGCAAGGTCAGGAAAGTAGGGGAGATGAACCATAGTTTCAACCCCTAATTCTTCATTTGTTCGTTGAAAAACCGTTGATTCGCTTTTGGAATCCATCTTGTCGTGATCTTCCTGTACTCCAAATCTTCATTTTTTAAGTGGTACCGTAAGATAAATTAACATTGTCAGAAATTCGTTTCATACCGATCCGGAGTTCATTTTGTATTAAGTCGTTAATTTCTGAAATTTCTGTATAATTTCTCGCAGTCTGTGGTCGACCGGGATGAGGGTCATCTTCAACTGATCGACAGCCGTCTTTAAATTTTTTATGCCATTCAAACACTCTGCACCGTGACAAACTATTATTTAAAAAGTTCAGTTGGCGTTTTACCCAAATGATCACAAAATTTTGTCTCGTATCTTTGCTCCACTTTCATTTTTGGATGTGTACGTAAAACACTGACAATTCGATAATTAATTTGTGACAAATGTCAAAAGTTAAGGCTTTCATATCTCATTTTTTACCTCTGAAAGAAATTATAGCACCTGGTATATGCAAAACCAATAAAAAATTCAGTGTGTAACACTCGAGCTGTACCTTCTCAATCCTCAGACATGATAACAATTATCCACCTATAGATCCCCCTTGTTTATCATGCATGTGCTAATTTCCGCATTTCAGGACAAGCTCAGCTTCTGATTAATTAATTTATCAATGGGTAACAGCTTCCTCTTAAACCTGTGTACATACGTTCAGTGTATATGAGTTTGAGGAACTTTCCTAGGAGTATGTAAACGTAGGCAATTGTTGGATCTGGAGTTGAATTTCAAAATTAACATGTAACATTCAGGTGTAATCCAAGGAACTCAGTCAGAACTCCGGATTATATTATATCTATTTTATATAATACAGTGAAGGGCAAATGTGTAGAACCAAGAAATATCTCTGGAATTATTAAAGCTATAGATATCAGTTTCTCTTTCACATGGTGATGTTGGTGGGTTGAGACGTCTAGACAAGTCATTCTTTGTTTTTGATATTGAAGCGGTCGAAATTCTTAACATAGTGAAGCAGTTGAAAAACTCCTTTTCATCAGGCTATGACGAAATCCCTAGCATTGTAATAAAGAAGGCTATCCACTTTATTGTTGAGCCAATCAGGCATATTATGAATTGTGCATTTATAACTGGTATTTTTACATCTGCTTTGAAGCTATCAATGATAACACCATTATATAAATCTGGCTGTAATGATGATTTTAATAACTACTGCCCTATTAATGTTATAACAACTTTTGCAAAAATCTTTGAAAAAGTTCTTTCAGATCGCCTTATTAAATTTTTTAAGAAATATGGCATCTTTTGTTCATCTCAACACGGCTTTATGAACAACATGAATACATGTACAGCAATTTTTGAGTTGACTCAAACTGTTATCACAGCAATTGAAAAGGGTGAAGTGCCGGTAGGACTATTTCTAGATATTTCCAAAGCTTTCGATTCTGTAGACCATAGTAGATTATTAAGTAACCTTGAAGCATATGGTATAAAGGATAACCAACTAAAACTTATACAAAGCTACCTACAAGGACGAAAACAAAAAGTACTCATTACTATCAACGATAAAAGCTTCATTTCTGATGATAAGGATATCATTAATGGAGTAATTCAAGGCAGCATACTAGGTCCTTTACTGTTTATTGTATATATAAACGACCTACCTCACAATATTGACCAAATGTTGAATGCAATCATCTATGTTGATGACACCAATATTATTAAGACCTTGTGTAACGCCTCTCAATTGAATGAAGAATTGAATACTGTCTTTTCGAGTGTAAAAGATTGGTGCACAACAAACATGCTCAAATTGAATGCACAAAAGACAGAATGTGTTGTTTTTCACTCTTCAAGGTCAAAATTTCGATTCCCGGAAAAAATTTCTCTAGATGGTAGTCAAGTGAAGATCTCTGAGTCTACCAGGTTCCTTGGGGTCCATGTAGATCGTGAGTTGAGATGGGATGTACATATACATCACTTAAATAAAAAATTAAATTCAGCGTTGTATGCCATTAATGTTCTCAAGAAGTCTGTTGATCTGCCCACCTTGAAGATTTTTTATTATGCTGCTTTTAAGTCGAATTTGTCATATGGTATTGTTTGCTGGGGGAACAGTTCCTTCACGGACAGCCTTTTCGTAAAACAAAAGTATGCTTTAAGATCCATTATGAACATGAAATACAGGCAGTCATGTAGGGGTGTTTTTCGGGCTGGCAATATTCATACCTTAACAGGATTGTACGTGTACACTTCCATCAAGTTTCTAATTCAGCATCGGGTTATTTTTGAGCCATATCGAAATAAGAATGAAAAGACAAGGCAAATAGACTGTTATCTCTATCGAGCTCATAAGTTCACTTTGACACAGCATAATGCTATGTACATGTGTATGAAAATGTTTAATGCATTGCCAAGACAATTTCGTGATGTAAATACAGAGAAACTATTGCTGTGTAAGCTGAACTCTTTTATTTTGAGGTGTGAACCTTATAATATTAAGGAATACTTTGATTTTTGTAAGGCTGAAAGGTCGATTTCTCTTTAATGTATCTTTATTTGACGTTTTTTTCTTGTACATTTCATCATGTACTTCTAACAAAATAAATTATTATCTATCTATCTATCCAAATGAAATTTGGATGATAGATACTGCACAATATTACCTATTTGTTTTAATATTTCTTAACAATTTTGAATTTAAGTAATGTCAATTTTGAAATTTGCAATGCAACACCCTGTATATTATTTTAGTTTCTGATGAAACATTTTTTACGAGTACGAAAATATCAGGTTTGATATTTTTTATTTCAATACCTACTGAGATATTAACAGAAAAGTAACTAAAGAAAGGAAAAATTTAATGGTATCTAGTAGTCCATGAAATTCATTGTACAAGTGATAGTAGTTGTTAATAGTTATTTATACAACAAGTGAGTTAAATTAATGTTTATTCATGAGAAAAAGTTTAATTATTAATACAATTGTTTTATTATTTTGTTGTATTTTTTTAAATAACTATACTATTGACTACAGTGACAAATCCATTGTTAGGTACAATTGTTTTAGTAAAAAATATAACTTTGGTTGAGACATGGTAAAAAAATATTTTTTCAGCTAACTTTGACAAAACTTCTTTAGAAAAATATACCGTACTACCCTCGGCAAAAAACTTTATAAAATGGTATAATACTTGCTACTTATCCTTCCATAAAAATAAAATTACTTATTTATTTGCAAAAGGACCCAAAAACAAACAAAAACTTTTACTTAATTACTATGAATAATAATTTTAATATTTAAAACGGACAAATTATTGGACCATTTGACCCACCCGAAAACTAGAATGGCGACAACTACTTATATTTTTAGCAAAATGATTTACCACATTTATTAGAAGACTTATCACACAACATCCATCGAAACATGTGGTTTCAACAAGATGGTTGCCCAGCGCATTGTAGGTGACTATTTAAATAATGAATATCCTGATAGGTGGGCGGCTTGGTTCAATTTTGTGGCGTCCGCGTTCTCCGGACCTAAACCCACTTTTTTTTTACTGGGGCTGCATTAAAGACAAAATTTATTTGAAACCAATAGAAAATCTCTTCCAACTAGGTCGCAGAATTTGCACGTTTGGTGAGAAGATCTTTTCTGAGGCGATGCAGACATGTATTCGTGCCGAAGGCAAAAAATTTGAGCATTTATTATAATTTCAAAGAAAAATAAATGTACTATAAAGTTTTCTCGTGTTTCATTGTGATTACATCTTACAACAATACAACCATTATATCACACTTTCAAATTTTAATTGTTCGATAATCAGTTAAAAATATTAAAAATATTTTTTATGAAAGGTAGCTAGCAAGTATTATACCATTTTGTAATCTTGATTAAATGGGCCATTTTTTAAAGTAACTTCATGATGGTAGTACGGTACATTTTTTTAAAGATGTAGTGTCAAAGTTAGCTGAAAACATATTTTTTAACCATGTCTCAACGAAACTTATATTTTTTTTACTAAAACAATTGCACCTGACAATGGATTTGAGACCGTAATCAATAGCGTGGTTATTTAGGATTACGTTAAAAAAAATCACTGCAAAATTGGAAAATTTGTGACTAAAAAATCTAAGGTTGTAGTGTAGGGAGTCAATGTTCAATATTTTCAAAAATATACCTATTACCACTTAAGCAAGTGACATAGGATTGCTAAAACTGGTATAATCTAGCATATCGCCCAGTACCCGCTTGACGTTGAGTTACGTACGTTATGATCAACGCGACAAAAAAATATTGAATCAATGAATTTTAGAATGTAATACGATATGTTTTTATTTTTTCAAATTAATCATTTCATTTTCATTTGAATTTTGTATTGAAACCGTTTTTGAAGTCCAAGGGGCATAAAAAGCATGACACTAAGCGAACGCACCTATTCCACGAATTTTGGGTCTCGTAAATGAAGTAGGAAAACTTAAATATTTTCACATAATAACAGAAAAAAATCGAGATAAAGATGAAGGCTAAAGAATAAAATCTGTTGAAATGTTCATAAGCAAAATCAAATTAATGCCAATTCGATAAAAACATGTATAAGAGCATTGTCGTATGGTTAGAAACTGTTGAGCATTTTTTCTAAAGCATTTTTGCGCTCTGAAAAGAAATATATATTGTATCCAGGCATTTTTTCAAATCATCCTATCAATCACTGAAGGTATATTTCCCCGAAACTGAAGTTAACGAGAATTACGGCCACGTTCTCGTAAAGTTGTAAATTCATTAATCAACAGGAGTGAAAAAAATCGACAATATATTGAAGAGATTGAAATTGGAAAAAGTTTACAACAAAAAATTTTCATCCATCATCCAAATATTCTTCCAACAATAGGAAAGTCAAGTGCCTTCTATTTGATCTCTTTCTTCGTAGTGTTCAGGTCAGCTCGAATAAAGGAAATTGAATTTTTAATATCGGATCAATTAGAAATAGAAAAAAATTGCTTACATTGAAGCCCTCTGGTTCCCGAAATGCGCAAGGCTCTTCAGTGCTTCTGCCCTTGCAGCATCTTCTTCTGCCACCCGCTGATTATGCAGCTCTCGTGCCCTCTCTTTTATGATCAACTCCTACGAAAAAAAATAATAACTCGACTTTCTTTGACATTGCGGAAATAAAATATATTATAATAAAATCGATAGGGTTTATTCAATGTCGTTCCCAAACAACACACACTGATCTAAATGACATCCCATTTATGTCAAAAGAGATCTCAAAACATCTTAATCTTTAATATGATTAAAAATAGATTATCCAAAATATATGTTTTTTATGAATGATGTTTTTTAAATGTCTTTTAAACGTATGATCTTATTATTGAAGAAATTCTATATCATGGCGATATCTAACTATAGATTTATTTTCAACAGTACTTCTGAAAAACGTTTATATAATATCTTATTGCACTCATCGTGAAGAAGACGATTTTAAGACGTCATTTATATATCATATGGTCATATAGTTTTAAGACATGAATATTCGACTTCATTTAGACGTCTGAAAAACGTTTATATAATATCTAATTGTACTCATCGTGAAAAAGTCAATTTCAAAACGTATTTTTTATATCATATGGTCATATAAGTTTGAGACATAAAAATTCGACTTCATTTAGCCGTCTGAAAAACGTTTATATAATATCTAATTGCACTCATCGTGAAAAAGTCGATTTTAAGACATATTTTATATATCATACTGTCATAAAGGTTTTAGACAGGAATATGCGACTTCATTTAGCCATCTGAAAAACGTTCATATAATATCTAATTGTACTCATCGTGAAAAAGTCGATTTAAAGACGTAATTTATATATCATATGGTCATATAGGTTTGAGACATGAATATTCGACTTCACTTAGACTTCTGAAAAACGTTTATATTATATCTAATTGCACTCATCGTGAAAAAGTCAATTTCAAGACGTATTTTCTATATCATATGGTTATATAAGTTTGAGACATGAATATTCGACTTCACTTAGACTTCTAAAAAACGTTTATATAATATCTAATTGCACTCATCGTGAAAAAGTCAATTTCAAGACGTATTTTATATATCATATTGTCATAAAGGTTTTAGACAGGAATATGCGACTTCATTTAGCTTTCTATAATTAATATTTCTATAATTATTAGATACTTACAATTGAACCTTTGTTATCTTTCGCGGTATATTAATCTAGAAAAGTCTATTTAATGATAAATTTTAGATAACCGTTCACAATTGTATATTTGGTTGGATACTATAATGATAATTTATACATACCGATTATATGTGTTCTTGTGGAAAAAATATTGACACAAGGATGAAATTAGTAAGTTATTGTTTGATCATATTAGGATAACACGAATAGAGTGATTATCTAAAAAAATCTATTGGGTTATTTCTTTAAGAGCTTTAATTATTTCTTGAGAACATATTTACATAATAATCGGTTTATGTTCAATTAGAGAATTTGAAATCTGTTTGAATTGATCAAAATAATAGTGAATCATCAGAAATTTCAAATTTTCGGGATTAATATTTCGTAGGGTTGGATCTATAACCGTCTTTATCACAGCAGTATAATTGTTCTGAAGTAAAATGACTTATTAATTTTCAGAAGGATATTATTCAAGTGAATTAATAGACCTCTTTAAGGCACCGATTCAGAATTCAATCGAAATTGTTTAAACAATTACAAAGAATTGTTATTTTTCAATGGGACAAGTTTTTTGTATTTTTTTGTTGAAATACAATTAAAAAATTTATGACACCTTTTGCGCGCTTGTTCTAAAGTCTTTTCTCAGACCTAAAAGAGGGCGATTCAAAATTACCCAGCACCATAAATATATATCTTAAATGGGGGATAAGTGAACTTTCCTGCGAGTTACGAAATATAGAAATCAACAGTTGAAATGTCAGATTTTGAAAGGAATACTGTTGCGATATTCTCGCAACAAAGGACAGTTCTCGGAATTTGGGGTAGCGGCCGTCACTTCCAAGAATGCCTTCTGTCGGACGGAATTTTGGAAATCCCTAAATTTAGCTACCTGAACTTTTGTACACGTCCGAACTCTTTCAGTTATTCAAAATAGATGTGCACGGAAATTCAGTTGGGCTGGTCAAAAGACTAAGGAGCCCTTTCAGGCACTGAAATGCTGCAGATTTTTAATTGGTGAGTTAGAAATTTCCAAAAATTTTCTGAATTACTCTTGAATTAAACTCTTCTCCTGAAAAATGCTTATCCTTATCCTATCCCCCAAAAAATTTTAACGAATAATCATAACTTTCGATTCTTTCTATTTTTGATGAGAATATAATGTCATTTTAGAGATCTAAAATCATTATATCGTCAAATTTTGATATTTATTGTTTAAAGATAGTATTATTTCATGATTATTCACTTGTACTCAATTGCGAAAACAGTAAGTTATTTTGAATATCGTGTCGCTTTCAGAGGCTGTTTATGTACTTTTCGGCAACGAAACTCCGGCAGACTTCAATGATGGCGTTATTAAGAGGGCGGTTCAAGACTGGCTACGTCTTGCCAACCAGAGATATGAGTACGAGAAGAGGAAAACAGATGCTAGGACAGAAATTGATTCTTGAAATGTTAATATTATTTATTTTTGATTAGAAATATATACTTAGTTATTTTTTCATCAGGACATTGTTTTTGTTTCCTTTCTCCTATTTTGGATACCAACTTGATCTAACAATTGCATACAAAAATGAACTTCTAAATCCCCAGTCTATGAATCAAACGATATCATCGATTCCATTATTTAGACTTGATCTTTACAGTGTTTGACTTGAAGATTAATGATTTCTCAAGTATTTCATTATAGCTACTTCTTAATCTTTCTCCGTAAGTATTCTTGCTCTAAATTTGACATTGATAGATCATAAGATATTTAAAAATATCTTACATACTCAGAAAGTTTGAAATTATTGGGAATTCAAAATATATTCATGCATACTTTCAAAATTTCAGCAAATATATTTATGATGACCTTGAATACATAAAATGTCAATTTTTTGAATTTGCAGACGATGAATCTTTCTTCTAAACATACCATGATCGTTTTTGAGATCAGAAATTTCACCTTTTATAGAGAGGCTTCGTTTTATGAACAATAGATTATCACCAGGAAGTACATTTGCAAACGTCTATTACATATCAAACAGTATATTAACTTAAGATAAACTAAAAAAAATCTGAAATTGTACGTATTATAGAGAGGCTTCGTTTTACGTAGAATAGATGATCACAATAAAATACATCTGCAAACGTCTACTACATATCAAACAGTATACTAACTTAAGATAACCAAAAAAAAATCTGAAATTGTACGTATTATAGAGAGAATTCGTTTTACGTAGAATAGATGATCATAACAAAATACATCTGCAAACGTCTATTACATGTCAAACTGTATATTAACTTAAGATAAACTAAAAAAAATTTGAAATTGTACGTATTATAGAGAGGCTTCATTTTACGTAGAGTAGATGATCACAATAAAGTACATCTGCAAACTTCTATTGCATGTCTTAAAGTATACTAAATTATGATACACTAAAAAAAATAAAAAATTTGACCTGTTATAGAGATACCTCATTTCACGTAGAATAGATGTCTTGAAAAGTCATACTTTTCAACGTAAATCTCGCGGACATTTTTCCGTCTAATCTACCTTTTTAAAAATACCGTTTAGAAAAATATATTTCAATAGGAATTATATGATCAATTCGAACATTTCCGTTTAGTTCAGCTTTATGTACCCATTTTCCATGTATAAATTCCTTCTCCAGGGGCTTGCTCCTGTAAAAAAAAATCCATCCCAGATCATGGTCCCCTGTCATAAAAAATCTACCTGTCGGAGTGTTTTTCACAAATTCTGAATGAGTTATTGGGGTGGACACCTGTAAATGATACACTCTTCATATCAAGAGTGAAGAATCTCACATTAACGTATACATCATTGAATATCAGCCAACATTTGAATTCCCATTCGGGATAGAGGAGGATAATCGCGTATGTAGTTCCAAGAAGCCATTCCACAATAAACATCAATGCATGAATGGAATGCTGAAAGGTTCCTCCCGACTCAAAGGACAAATGACTATATATGTCAATTCAAGATCGCTCAGCTCACTCGAGTTAAGATTTAAGTTCGGCCGTGTTTAATGAAGCGAACAAACCGTTCTGCCGCCAAGCGCATAAAATATGATCGAATAGGACCCAAGCTATTCTCTAGAGTCAAAACATCCAGGATGATATAAGGATTAAATTGAGTTTCCTGGTACGCTGACAGAATTCTAGTGCCTGATCTTCTATGATAGAAGATTGGATAAAAAATCCTGCATTGCAAAACTTTTAGCGAACGTTTCTATATGTATGATTCGCAAGTCGAGGAAGTAAATCGGAAATCGAGTTTGGCGGAAAGGATTCGGATTCCCATTTATCGTGCGGTATAAAAAACGTCTCTATTTCACCATCAATCTTCTTGTTGGGTTAATAATAGAATTGAACAAGTCATTTTTGAAAAGTGCAAATAAATTAATAATAATCGTATCATAATTAGAAACAAATAAAAAAACTAGGGAAAAATTAATTACACACAATGAACTGAATAGAATACGATAAGTGTTTCGACCTTTGTATTTTTATGCTTCAATATGTTCAGGCATTTTCATTCAATTAAAAATCATCTAAATAATTCTTGTTCACTTACTATCTGAACGAAAATACGGTAGTGCAATAAGTAATAATAATAATAAAAATATGAAACTAAATTTCATGAACTGTGTCTTTATTTGCTAGTCAGACCCCGTATTCCAGAACATGATTGATTGAAAAAAAGACGGGTTGCACTCCGGGAGTGCCGGCAGGAGTGAAAACTTGAATATTAACGTTGTGCATTTTTGATATTTTGGAATGGTTAGAGAATAATTTTGTATGAATTGCTTTCATTATCAGTATAAAAGTGCTATTATTTATGTGGTGGAATACAATATTCATTTATTGCGCTATCGTACACAAAAATGACAATAGGTTTGTTCGGGTGGCAGTTCCCAGTTGTACTGGGGTCACAGAGAACCAGGTTCTGTAATTCTTGGAATCGTCGCAAGTTGTTCTATAACACGAACGGGTGAGAACAGGTGGGAACAGATAATTTCAAAACGATTTCGTTAAGTGCATAGATAAGTGAAAGTAAGGTTATGTTGTACATCATGGACATTGAACTCTAAATACCATATAGGTATTCATATAGAGTTCAATGATGATGGATCATATCATGGATAGTGTTAAAAAGATATTGAATAAGTTATTGTGTTATTAAACAAATATTAAAATTGAACAATTTTTTTTGTCATAAATTAATAAACATAAACATATCCATATAAATAACTGTAAATATAATTTATATGTAATGAAATATTTAAAGAAATGATTTAATTTAATTATAATTTGAAATTTCAATACATGTAGTAGAGGTCATCAGTGGAGAAATTATTTTTGTTAGTTCATATCTGGATAAACTGTGAATTTTTCTGTTATTTCATTGTAATTTTGGTGGAAACTGTGTACAGAAAATTTTATATAATAGAATTAGGTAATTGTATATGGAACTGGTGGCATTTGGGAAATAAATAAAAATATTTTGTAACAATTTTCATAACTTTGTAATTATTTTTTAGACAAGAATTGTTTTAACAAGTCGTTGTGTTCTTGAAAGAGGTCATTCCTCCGTTTCCTTCCTAAATTTTCAATACATTTTGAGTGGTTAAAAAATAAAGATACTACAATCACGAAATAACAAAAATAAATTTATAGTATATAAATACGAAATATCGTATATATAAATAATATAAAATAATTATCTTAAATACTTTGATCAACAACTATGCAATTGTTTTATTCATCTATTGCAAATGATCCTTCCTCTTCTTTGAGATAACAAAAATTTTGAGAAGGTATTATAACGAATTGATTAAAAATTTATACTCCCACAACATCAAATATACTCAAAAACAGCTATGCGAATATCCTAGTCACCAAATATATAACTTAATTGCCAATTAGAACTACTGAAAATTTGAATCACCGATGATTTGAATTTACCGCTTCTTCTGTTGTACCTTGTACCATCTCTAGATCAGGAACCGAGAGAACAGTAACGAACAGTTCCGAAATCAAGTGTTCCGACCACACGAACGACAAGGAACTCCTGTTCCGTCACAGACGAACGGGTGGGAACCACAAATTACCAAAAATTACAGTTCCGAACTGCCACGCGAACAAACCTAATTTAGATTACATTAACATACACAAACATTCGCACAAGCGCCCTGCACCGCCTAAAAGAAACAGCACACGTAGGCACGGTAGAAAGAGTGGGGGATATTATTCCCTCTCCTACTCCTCGATCTTACGCTTTTTCGATCAGCATCACGTGACCCTGACTCCTGTTTGGATGTTTTTACCCATACAAGAGAGTGCCCAGCGCCGCTAAAGAAGTTTTCACTTCAAAAAATTTTTCACGTCCGATCAAATCGCGAAGATTTATTGAAACCTTATTACTATCATTATTCGAATGTCGTGTGAAAATAAAACTTTTGATGATTTTTACAGTTGAGAAGAAATTAATATATCATATATTATATAAACTTTTGGTTTACAAAACAAAGCCAGTAGGGGTTGATGACGGGGTGCCATAAAATTCGGCGTATGACATGAAAGCTTAGGGAAAAAAAAAAGAGTGCGTGTAACGTTCACACGCGATTGAAGTAAAACTTCTTTGGCATTGTACGAGATGGCAATTGAGTTGAAAATCATATAAAATATGACCCGTTTTTAAATAAAATTTGATGTATCGATGGTTTTAGGAGAAGTATTAACTCTTGTTTATTCCGCATTCCGTAAGATAGGATTTTCTGTGCTTTTTTAACTGTTGAATTTCATTTTTGTTTTGTTCTGATCAGATGTTGGAGATTTTTAAATTTGGAGCTGCTTGTATACCTACTTATTGTTTTCTCATTTTCTTCTTGTAAAATTCTTGTTTTTATTCTGTGAACCCTTGTAAGTTTTTTAATGTTAAATGACTGTTTTTCTAATATGTTTCTTTACTTTGTTGTTGTTTATTAATTCATTTCTTATGAAGTCTGAAAATTCATTAGATTTCACATACATTTCACATGAATTTTATTTATTTTTCATACTGTTTTTTCACTGCATTGTAATTTCAAAGTATGGTGATCAAAAACATTGAATCTTCTAAATAATTTTCATTCTTTCTATTGTTTACGTGCTAGCAATACTAAAGACTCAACTCTTCCTATCAATTTTTTATGCTCTGCTTCTGAATGATTTGTATTCATGTTTGAATGTCATGTTATGATTTTCAAAATTTTTTTGCAAATATAAGTAAAATATTCTTCTTTCATTCATTTTTGTATAACTTCAGCATCCTTTGTTTTTCTCGTCTTCATTCCATGTTTTCTTTTTTCATTTTGTTCATTACTTTCATATTATTCAATTGAAACTTCTATAGAAAATGCTCAGCCTTACAACTTTCATAGAATCAGGCTTCAATGATAGGTTGAAAACAGGAGCTGCTTTCATTGATTTATCTTCGGCATATGACACTGTGTGGAAAGATGGATTTTCAGACTCTATACCCATCTGAAGTGTGGGAGAATGGTACGATTATCAGAAAATATGTTATCTGATAGAAGATTTCGTGTTTTTATTGACAATTAGAGTAGCAATTTCAAAACATTGAAAAACGGTCTTCCTCAAGGATCAGTTCTAGCTCCTTCATTTTTCTATTCATATCTAAGTGATTTACCCACGACACAATCTCAGAAATTTGTTTATGCTGACGACATCGCTATTGCTTACCAACATTCGGATTTTCATACTCTGGAAAACAAACTTTCATCTGATTTGGAAATTTCAAATAATTATTTTATTGAGTGGCGATTATGTCCCACAACGGAGGTATCTTGTTTCCATCTGAATAATCATGAAAAATATATTAGCTTTAACTTTCAATGATTCTCCTATCGAACATAATTTCTATCCAAAATACTTAGCACTTAAATTAGATTTATCTCTCAATTACAAGGCTACTTTAGATGATCTGAGCCAAAAACTGAAAACTAGGAATAATGTTCTTCAGAAATTAGCTGGATCATCTTAGGGTGCTGATGCTTTCACTCTTTGCAAGTTACAGCTAATTTCCTATATTTTCATGATTATTCAGATGGAAACAAGATATCTCTGTTTTGTTGGGATTGGGACATAATCACCATTCAATAAAATAATTCTTTAAAATCTCCAAATCAGATGATAGTATAGTTTTTGCAATAAGGACGTTAAATCATTACTTTAAGTGGTGTAAATAAATTAGTTGAAATAGAGCTTGTTTTTTTTGTGATATTCACTGGAAAAACGTTACAACATTTTGAGGGAGATCAATATTTTTTCGTTTGATTTGCTTTCTCATCGCACGATATTCTTAAATCTCATCAATTGGATTTTTCACGTATTTGGCCTTCACCTCATCACCATCTTGTTGATCCAGGGGTACGTCAAATTCTACCCTATCCAGAACTCAGCTGCAAGAAATGTAAATCAGTTCGAGGATGTCTCCTTAGTCGCATCAATTTCCCGGCTTGTTCTTTTTAATCTGAAAATTAAATTTCGTTTGAAATTACGTCGACCAACGTTCTCGCTGTATGAAGCTATGAATAAACGGAAGCTTTGGATAAAGCGGATTTTCTGAACCCATTATGGGAGCCTCAGCTTCGACTTAGTTGCCGAAGTATAATTTCCAACAGGTTGAGAACGGGCGGAAAGGAGAATAGGTGAATTTTCAGCAGGCATCAGGGAAAACGAGGAAGCACATGTGTTCGTGCAAAATTCAAATATGTGCACGTCAGAAATGATCAATTCCTTAACTCATAAATTTTACTTCTATGACGTATCGCTAACCCGATTGGTCAATAGTAGTATGTAAAATATCATCCTGCGCCCGAAAGAAATATATCATAGGGAATACAAGCAAAGGCTTACTATGTTTAGTTGGAATTAGTGTTGGGTAGTACACGTTTTAAAATTGAGATTGTAGGTGCCTCAATTTTGTACTGAAGCGGTGCATTGTACCACTTCAAATGAGGCGAGGGTGTTTGGCCGTTCATCACGCGATACGATGTCGGGACAAAATTTGTACTAGTATAGACGACGGGTTGTTGAGGCGGTGTAGAGTAGCGAGGGCAAGGTAGGTAAGAATTAGGAACGTTGATGGTCTGTCTCACTTCAAATATGTCGATGCAAAAGGAGGGCAACGTTAACTGTCAACAGATTTGAAGTAATAAAGGAGGCAAAATTTAGAATGTAAATTATTGGATTTTGAAACTTTAGGACGGTGATCGAGTGAGGGGAAGATTATACTGAATATGAGGATTTTGTTATTCAAAATAATTGAAGCTAACCGTGATTATATATTCTCATGTAATTAAAAAATTTAAAGATTCCTCTCACATCATACACAGTTTTCCTCTCCGTTTTAAAACAAACTGGTTTTATAAAAATGTATCCAATTCTAGTGATTTCGGGTTGATTTTTTTTGTGAGACTTCATTATGCCGAGAAGATATTTTGCTTGTTTATGGCTCATCGCAATTTTAACATTTATTGGGGTCATTTATCGAGTATTACTATTCCGAAAATTTCATCTCTGTATTTTATCATTTATGTTAATCTGGTTGATAAGAAACTGAATACCTCGCCCTTTGATAATTGGCACGACAAGGGCCTTTGAAATTTAAACGAAAACGAAATAGAAAATTAACAATGAAACTCTGATAATAAGAAAAAAAATGACTCGAAAGAAAATCGAATGTTGGAGTATCGACGTCTGCCTACCTGGTTTCACAGTACGGCTGAATCAACGTGTCACTCACGAGCGAGAAATAGTCACTTTTTCACCAGAGTTCTAATTTGTAGAAATTGAGAAATTCATTGATTGCGAAGAAAGTGTTGCACTTTATCGGATGAACGCCGATTTCGTACTCTCTCTTCTTTGTTCGACATAGGTCATATGCTCCAACATATGTTACGCTCCCATCGGGAAATGAATGAACATACGTGGGCCGCACGAAACGAGCAAGCAACTTGGAATAAAACTGAATGAATTCAACTAATAATAATAAGTTGCAGTAACAATAATAATAACTCGTTCAATTTTTCTTTGAACTGACTTTTCATGTTTTCTAATTTTTCTTTATCTATGACGAACAGAATTTCTGATAATAATTAATATTTTCAAATCGGAAAAATTAACACTATAATGTCATGAGATACTGGTACAAACATAGCAGGTAGTAATCGAGAGCTTTGCGTTTTATTCCTTCTCTGAAGAATCAATATTTTCATACAATCATCGAAAATAAAATTGTTTTTCTGTTGAGTTCAAAGAAACTCCTATAAAATCCCATAATATCTGGTAAGAGGTGCCAAAGTGACAAAGACGCCGCCGCGCCATGAAACCCTCTGTAATTTCATAATTTACGACATCTGTGTACAGTCTACCATGAATCAGTACATCCCCTCACCCCTCATTTACCTCTGTCTCTGTCGTTTTTTACCGGTGACCAGGACCGGGACTTATCCCCTTTCCTTCTTTGTATTTGTCGCGTGGCTCCATCGCTTCCTAGTCCTCATCGAGCAGAAGTGGGACGTTTGAAGTGAGGTGGTATATTATATAAAAATGAGCCGCTCTTACATTTCTTCGTTGTGTACGGGACAAATGAGCCGCCTATTGTATTCTATTCCAACACTAGTTGGAATAGTTTTGAGATGATGAGAAATAAGGTTAAGTCCAAGATCAAAATAGCTTATAGAGAATTTGTTGGGAACTCAGAGATCGATATAACAGTTAACCCATCGGAATTTTGGTCCTTTTTACAAAGATAGAAGGATGGTTCTCGATTGCCCGGTGTGATGAGCAATGGAAGCAAAAAGTATAGTAAGCCGGGAGAAATAGTAAATGCTTTGGCAACTTATTTAATTTCTGTTTATGAGAAACCAAGTCGTATATCTTCCGATGACGATGACTCTGTAGATGTTCAAGACATTGTTAATTACGATGAGATCATGGAGGACAATAATTTCTTCTGGATCAGATGGGGTGCCGGTCTTCTTGGTCAATGATTGTATCGGTGTACTTTGTGTGCCTTTGCATCATATCTTCAACCTTATCTTTAAGACATGTGTATTCCCCAGAGTCTGGAAAGTTGGTAAAACTGTACCTATCTTGAAGAAGAAAGATCCTTCGCTATAGACCGATAAGTATTTTATCAAACTTTGCGAAATTCTTCGAGATCATCTTATACGGCAACATTTATTCAAATGCACATGGAACAACATGGATTTATAGCACGTAGATCTTGCATATCGAATTCAGTAACTGTCGCGCAATTTGCATTCAATCATGATTTTTTGTTGCGGAAACTCAGGGCTCGGGCAGATTTCTCTGATGGCTTGGTGTCTTTGTTGAGATCATATCTCGACGACAGGCGTCAATTTGTTCAGTTCGAGTGTCATCGTTCTCGTGAATATGTGGCTACATCCGGCATACCACAGGGTTCTAACCTGGGACCTCCCATATTTCTGCTCTTTGTCGACGATTTGATGGACTACTTGACAGTTGACGAATTAATGCATGCCGATGACCACAAAATGTTTAGAAGAATTGTTGATTGGTCGGATTGTGTTATCTTGTAGAATGGACTGGACGCTTCAATTGAATGGTGTGCTGTCAATCGGTTGTACTTGAATGTTGTAAAATGCAGAGTGCTTTCCTTTTCTACAAACCGATATATTGTAACTTTGACTATGCAATTGGTGGCTCGGTTCTCACAAGAGTGATGGACACCAGGGATGTTGTGTTGTATTTGATCAGCGGTTACGCTTCGTCCAGTACATAAGTAATATTATAGTCGCTGCATCTAGGACCTACGGATTTATTGTTAGGAATGGCCTTTCTGCAACACGGGAAACCTCATTCGTTCATTTGATTCCTTGATAAGGAGTAGATTGACATTTGGTTCCATGATTTGGCATCCGATTTATAGGCTACATAAGTATCATTTTACGAAAATTTCTGAAGTATTTGGTTTGGAGAGAAGACGGCGTCTATCCATATAGAGAATTTGATCAAGGTTAGTTACTCACTAGGTTCGGAGCTCAGTCTCTGGAATTGAGTGCAAGAATATCATTCCTTAAACTTTTGTATAATCTTTTGCACGATCTTGTTGATTGCCCGCGCTTCTCTCCTCTGTTGGGTTCCGAGTCCCTCGAATGTCTTCTAGGTCTCGGCAATGCTTCTCTTTGAATACACCTACGACGAATTCACTTATTCAGTCCCCTTTAAGATACATGTGGTCCATCTTTAATGATATATTTGAGAGTTGTGATATTAACTTAGATTCATTTTCCAAAATAAGTAGAGTTCAACCTTGCATTGTTAACTTTTTTGTTGTCGATAGAGAAGGGGTCTTTCTATTGTCGGGTGAGTCGGTATCGTTTCTTATTTGCGTTACAATATTTATTTATGTTTTTTTCTTCTTATACCTGCGTTATTCAACATATAATTTGTTCTTCCACTGGATCATCACCACTCGTGTATTTATTATTATTATTATTATACCCTATTTATTTAAGAAGTGAAATTGAATTTCAATGGAAATTCTCCCAAAATGTGGTATTGTGGTATTCAAAAGCTACTGAACAAGATGAACGGAACATAAATTGAAACGTTACAATTTTTTTTACTGAAAATTGCCGATTATTAAGCTAGTAAATTTCATTTTGTGTGTCTTATTATTAGATAGTATTGATAACTTACATATTTTTTGAAATTCCAACATGAATATGAAAGACACGACCGGTTTCAGTTATCAAACCATCGTCAAGTGCTAGATGCTAGATGGGTATTGACTGGTTAAGAGACAAAGCCAAGTAAAAGCCAAGTAAAACATAGATTTAAATGTTTTCTCTTCAGATAAATCACAACCTTCAACTATTCATTATTTTCAGTTTAGTATTCATACGAAATTCATCACCTAAAATAGAATGCCAAGTACCTATTCGTTTCCTGTCCTCTAATAATGGTTTCAGCAACTTACAACCAACTTTTGTTCTTGAAAATCAACGATGGATCTTGTTGCTACGGTAATAAAGCCTTTTCTAGAAAATGAAGAGTAAAAACTCACTGATGTCGACTGAAACAGGAAAAGCCACAACCTCTACATTTAATTCTCCCGGTTAAACTATTTCAGCTGTCCCTCGAAAATGTTGGATAAATTCCGAATTTACTGAGAGTAACACAAAAATCAACATAACAAACAATCTCGAAGTTTGTTGACCTGGAATTCCTGTCGTGCGGAATTCTAAATGTACCTTGCAGGTTTCATCACGTTCACCATAGAAATATAACAAATGAATTTGTGAAGTTGAGAACAGGTTTCCGCACTGAATTATTGGGTGGACTATACATTTAGATTTTCAATTGGAGATAACCGAAGGTAATAGAATGAACATGATTTTTTTAAGTATAAATATTTTCTGTAATGCGGTAAGAGACGAGAAGCAGAATTTGTAACAAAATCATTAGAATTGAAGTACCAATTAGCTCTTTTCAAATGGAATTAGAATGTTTCCATTCAATGTCAGCTTATTAACTTAATTTGAGCAATTCATGAATGCAGCGTGAATGATGAATTTCTTAGACAATACAGGTTAGCAGTTGTTTGTTGCCCTCGTTATAAAAGTGGCTTTAAGCCAACAATTCAAGAACCCATTCATCAATTCAGCAGATTGGCTCTTGTTATTTTCTGTACGCTATGAATGAAAACAACTCAACAAAATTATTTTGGAATATCAACATCTTAATGAAAATAATTATTTTGTTTTATTTCAATATTAAATCAGTTCAGTCATTGAAAAGAATATGATCCATGATTTTTTCAGGAAAAATAATTACGATACCTTCAAATGCTGGAAACCGCCAGATCTATGAGGATATCCCATACGTGGGTTACCGCCACCCGATAATCTGAAGGCAGTCAGCATTGTTCGAGGCTGACCTGGTGCTATCCTACCATAGTTCTGGGTTAATTCTTCCAGTGGTCCATTTGTGTCCTGTGTGTATGCAGTACGTACCATTTTCCCAAATATCGGCCCGTTTCTGATCCTCATCCTGTAAACAAAAAGGGATGCCGTATACTGCACAATTCAATTGACTGTGCATCAATACACCTATTGACAATAAGTATCTATAGAGTAGAAGCGCACAATTCATAGATTAAGCAGTCGTAGTGGCGAACTTAAGATCATACTAGAAAGAGTTTTGACCTGTATATGCTCGATAACTGCTGACCACACACGTTATAACCTGTCTTATATGAAGGCTGCACATTTACTACTGCAGAAGACCTAAACGTATGGTGTCACCAGAAAAATTTTAATTTCGAACTAAGCGACACACGCTTCAGTAATCCGATATACCTGTGCAGGCATCATGCAGACCACACACATTACCGTCTGAGATGGTGGCAGCACAGTAACCACTTCAACAGAACTTAGCGTATGGTGCCACTAAAAACAATCTGATTTCGAGTTTGCTTCATCGACTTAGAATGCGGGATAATCTGTGATACAGACTCATCAGTAATCCGGACCTGTGCGGGCATTAGAGAGGCCACAAACGTCACAGTCTACCTGAGATGAAGGCTGCATAGTCACTAGTTTGGCAGACACTAGCGTAAGGTGCCACTAGAAACAATGTGATATTGGTTTCGCTAAGGCGAATTGAACATGCTAGGAAAACTGTGGCGCACAAGCCTGTGGAGAATCCGAGACGACAGCATGAACCACCTCTGTATTGCCCAAAGGTCGTGGTTTGGGCCGCTATGTCTGCTAGAGGTATAATTGGTCCTTATTTTTGTGAAGATCAACAAGGCCGAGCAATTAATGTGAATAGTGACCGTTATTGCGATATGCTGCGAAATTTTTTGGTCCCAGAGTTACAGGAGTTTGCAGGTTTTAACTGAAGAACGTGGTTCAGCAAGATGGGGCCACTTGCCATACCTCAATGATTCAATGGAAGTTGTTAACGAATTATTCCCTAATAAAGTCATTTTGCGAAGGGGTTACATCAACTGGCCTCTCAGAAGCCCCGACCTTAGCCCACTTCACTATTTTGCATGGGTATACCTTAAAAGTAAGGTTTATCAAAATAATCCGACGAATCTAATCCAAAGCACCAGGTCAGAAATGGAAGCAAAATCAATAGCTATGTGTCAACGTGTTATCGCCAATCTTCGTTCCCGTTTAGAAGAGTGCCAACAAGGCAACGGTCATCATTTGGATAACATCATATTTTCCAAATAATTCTCCATTTTATAAGGTAATAATAAACAATATACTTTTTCATTGCTCACAAATATTTTCTGTTTTATTGAACTTACAAATACCCGATACCCTTTATGGACACCTTGTACTTCAGCAGATCTAAATGTATGGTGCCACTAGAAACAATCTAATTTCATGCTCAAAAAACTCTGATTCATACGCTTCAGTAATCCGGTATACCTGTGCAGGTATTATGCACGCCACATACGTTACTGTCTGCCTGGAAGGTGGCAGAACAGTAACCACTTCGGCAGATCTTAGCGTATGGTGCTACAAGAAACAATCCAATTCCGATTTTCACCAGGAGACTTGTGCATGTTTGGAAAACAGTGGCATACGAGCTGCAGTAATCCGGTATACCTGTGCAGGCGTCATGCAGATCACACACGTTACCATCTTAGATGATGGCAGCACAGTAAATACATCGGCAGACCTTAGCGCTTGGTGCCACAAGAAACAATCTAATTTCGATTTTGAACCGGCGACTTGCGCATGCTCGGAAAACTGTGACACACGCGCTTCAGTAATCTGGTATACCTGTGGAGGCATTATACAGACCCCTCACGTTACCGTCCTAGATGGTGGCAGCACAGTAACTACTTTGGCAGACTTTAGCGTAAGGTGGTGCCACTAGAAATCATCTAATTTTGGTTTTGCTCCGGCGACTTGCACATGCTCGAATATCTGTGGCACAAACGCTCAAGTGTCTACTTCTGCAGACATTATTACCACTTCGGAAGACTGTAGCGTATGATGCTACTAGGAATAATAATGAAATTTCAGCTTCAGGCTTAAAGCACTGCATCACAGACATTAGTCTACCTGCACAGGCATACCTGTGCAGGTTCCATCTTCGGTAGACCGTAGCGTGCATGGTCGGCAATAGGTCGTGAATCAGTTCGGGTTTCGAATTGAATTAAAACGTAACTTGTTTGGTTATGACGTCAGTTGGGAGTAGGAAGAGTAATATAAATAATATATAATATGTTTGTGTTCGGAATTCATCACTCGATGTGAAATTGTGTTATGGCACGAAATATGAGGATTAATTATATCATGAATTCATAACGAATGAATTCCAGCTCTGGAATGATTTGTAATTATCTTATTGAAGCACCATATACACTGATATATCTTGGGCATCAGATGGGGAGAATTGAAGTAATCCTAATAAAATGATTCAATTAATAAAGCTTAACGAACAAGTGGGATTTGATTAAAATGATTAATGAACTAGTTGAAGTAACATAATTGGAATGCTTCCGCGGTGTAATATTACGTGGTTGGAAATTTATAATGAAGATGGTAAGGATTTTCCGCTCAAGTTTTCCGCTTGAATCATTTAATTCCTGTCTATCTATCCCCAACTTCCATGAGCATGATACATAATTCGACTGAAAATCTCATTTTTACCTCCTACGTCATTCGAATGAATGAATAAAAAAATCACATTGTTGAAAATGGATGTGCCATTAAAAAAAAAATTGCTAACTGAAAAAAAGTGAATGGTTTATTGCATGATTGGAATCCATCCACTATAGTGAATTTTATATTTTGAAGGAAATTAATGAACTTTCAATTTTGGAACTCATATGATTAAGATTTACAATCTACTTACAAAAGTATCAAGTGAATGTGTTGTACGTAGAGCAAAATCATTATTTTTCAACCACATTCGATCCCAGCATGCAGAGCTCATTCAATAGATTAGTCAATGATATGTTTATCAATTTTTTTCAAACGGTTCCTTTGGTTTCTCCATTCTTTTTTCACTTCAGATTGGAGTTTTTAATATATTTTAGAGAAATGTTTGAAGAAAATAGGTATGGATAAGCCACCTCAAATTTATTATGTCATTATGTTTTTTTTTGTAAACAAGTTCTACAATAATATATCACTAGTTATATTCAGGAAACAAGGGTTCATACCGAGGTTTTCCCTGAGCTGAACTTTATGGCACCCCTAGACTATATACACTGTAAAAAATAAAATTCTGCGCTCAAACTCCTCAGGAGTTTGAGAATTTTTTTTTCAATCAAACCATTTTAATTTGAATTAATCTAAAATTGATTACTCCAAATGAACTATTTTTCTTGATTAAAACAACCTAGTTGATTATAGAGAACAGCTAAAACATTCGCCTGAAACTTTTCACATTTCAGCGAAATGAAAGAAACAACTGATTCAACATAAACATACAATTACAAGAAATTGTTTATGCACTTGTCTCAATATCCATAATTGATTGATACAAATACATTATTCTAAATAGGTTTTAACGAAACCATTCGTTCGTTTCATTTTTATTTGTTCAATAGAACGAAGGTACGGTTGTCGTAAATTCTGTCAGTTGATGCAACGACTACAGTTTCTTGAGACAAGAATCTCGTGAGATTATATTATTCGCCTCATTTACTTGAAGAAAACTATAAATATTTGAATAAAATTGAACATATAATTGTTGCAATATGAAGTGACATTTGTAAAAAAATATTGCGTAACTGATTTAATAAAACGAATTAATTGTAGCAATTTTTTATATTGGCTGCAATTAAATCAAAACTCAATCTCTTTTATATTAAATATATCCCATTTAAATGCAATTATTTGTGCATTTTACTCACAATATTGTTGTATTCGGTGATAAAGATGACATGGAATACATGATGCGCAAGCTAATTAAAGAATACGAGAAGTGGGGCTTAAATGTCAACTTAGAGAAAACCAAATATCTTTGTGTTGGTGGAGAACCGGGTGATCTGGTATTGGATGATGACAGGGATGAGATGATAACCCACTGCCTGGACTATAGCTATTGTAGCGGCAGGGAGTGTATAGGGATCTATTGGCGGCACTCTATATAGCCACGCATAGTTTAATTCACAGCGCGTCGGTAGCCTAGAGGTTTACGCTCAAGTATCACACCGATTAGGTACTAGGTGCCGGGTTCAACTCCCGGCGGCTCCCTCAAAACTTCTAACCACTGCGTCTATGGCATGGCGCACACAAGCCTTACTGATGGGTCCAAATGTGTGCGCCAGGGACGAAACGCATAAGTAGGGATAAATTCCTTCGATTCTACATTGGTGACCCCGACGTGATGGGAACGGTTGTCTTTACGACGTGTCTTGAAAAGCAGACGGTTGACGCTTGAGGTATACTCGCTCCCTCTCTGCAACTTCCAACGAAACTCTAGACGCCTTTCCCATTCCGTACAATATTCATGGTCTGCCGCGGTATTCCGGTATTTATTAATATTTTGCTAGTGTCAAAAACCCTTCAATTTAGCTCAAATCAATCAGTTTCTTAACCCAAGAAACTTTCACTTGACATAAGAGATACTATCATTTTTATCGACTGAATTCTCGACCCATTCAACTAAGATCCTTTAAATCAACTACAAATCGAGTTTCAGTGAAATGTAATATTTATTTACATGAAACCAAAATTTTTATTCTACGAAAAGTATCAATAGTTACATACTAATTAATATTACCGTTGGATCAAATTTTTTTACCACCTGAGTCAATAACTCTGAGCTTGGTTGAAACTAATCAGTTTCTTAGCTCAAGAAACTTTTATTTAGGGTAAACGCCATTCTCAACCGTAGAGGGCGGTAGGGTCAAGTACTTTATGCATTTGGCTGTATTCAAACGTACGGAGTACTTGAGACAAATTAATATGGTTTGAGATGAGGAGCTATTTTTTACAGTGTAAGAATAGACATTGAAAAGTGTCGCATCTGAAACTTAGAGTTGGTCGATTGTAACGTATTGAGCTGGTCCACTCAGGTCATAAAAAATTTACATGTTGCCAAACTGAGCAAAGAGTAGGTTTCTCTATTGAAAAATTGTGAAAAGAAACTTTTTCTCCAATTTGCATTCAAAACATCGTATAAAATTTTATATTTCGATATATTATATCGGATATATTAACCAAGTAGAAGAAAAATTTTAGTTGATTCAGCTATTTTATGTCAGAGACCACAGATGAAAAGAAATTCAGGTGGAAGTCAAGACAACGCTGCTCTATTCTCTGCTTGACAATTTGAAGGTCACATGCTCTAGAAGATATACGTTGCCGCCTCTGTATCGAAAATGAATACGCAAATTGAAGAAAATTTGTGAGAGTCAGTATTAGGTTTTTCACATTTTTTATTGTTTATTAATTTTCATTGCACTAAAAATGGTTCGTATGGTATGAAAGTTGTAGTAAAGACAGGAACTTTAATCTGAATTTATCGTCTTGTCAAAAGTCTAAAATCGAAGATTTAATGCGGTGTTGCCGGGTGAGGTTTCACAAGAGACTTTCAATGAGGTTAAGACATTCAATGAGGGAGCCAAACAAATCGACATTTTACAAAGGAATGCTTTGTCTTATATAGTCTAAGATGGAACCCCCTTATATTAACTTTTGCTCAAACCAACAACTTAGGTAATATCATTTGACAACTGATATATTTTAAAAGTCAAGATCGAGAGAAGAGATTGATTTTATCTTTTCCCAAATAATTTTTGAATGGATAAGACCTGATTTGAAAAAGGAAGAAGCATTTTTCATAATGATTTGTCAACTATTTTTAGTGAATATCCTCCGTATTCACCAGTTCGGCCGAGTGTTTATAGCTGGGGCTAACATTTGGCTAGGACTATTGATGGCAGATGGACAAAAAAGGTGAAACAAGTGGACACCTAGAGCATTCCGTACTAGGGAAGACAGCTTACACGTTGTTCGAAAGATATAAATCATATACACTTGGATGAACGAAACATAGGTCAAAAGGAAATGAAAGTTATTAGGGGAGATTTATATTGAGCAAAAGGACGATTGATTCAATTTCGATTACTTTTCAGAGTTGGAAATCTCATATACCGTTGATATAATTTAACAAAATCTTACTTACCCTCCGATACTCCTGAATGTTGGACTGTAAGGTTGCCAGATGTTGTGGGCGAATGGATCTTGAAAAGTAGGAATTTCGTTCGTTAGTTCAGAGGCTCTAGATTGCCTTTTAGAAAGCCGCCACATGGCCTTGAGCTCTTCGCAACTCGGCTCTGGTGCTATACCATTCCTAGCGACTTCGCCAGACCCCCTCTGGATATCTCTTCTTGGGAATACCGAGGCAGTTGTTGATCCAAACCAGACACCCAATATTAGTACACCTGCCAGTGACGGGGAAACTTGCATCTGGAACAAATAAATCGGGAATAAATGAGAAAAATATATTGACTTTCAGTAGACTTGTAGACCTCAAAAGTAGCAGTGATAGATTTCATTCAACTTATTCTAATTAAAAAAAATCGAAATATAACACAAATATATTGAACTTCTTCAATATTTATGGAATGGTGTTTTCCAATCATGGAAATAATTGTAATATTCGCTTTCAGAGATGGCCTACAACTCCTTGTACGAATTTTATTTTATGGCATTCTATGGATTCCAATCTGGTTCCCAGGAGCGGTAATGTCAGTCTGGAGAAAAGGAAAAAGTCAACGGAGCTAGATCAGGCAGATAAGGTGGCTAGTAGCTGGTATTTTAGCGAGTTTTGGTCTTAAAATCATTAATAATCGTCGCTCGATGAGATGGTGAGATGGTAATGGAAATCCAGGAATTGTTTTTCAACAAATCCGGTCGTTTAAGGCGAATTTTTTCACGCAAACATAATTGAATAGAAATCCTCATTGACCCTTTTGGCTCGTTTGTGTGTCGTATTCATAGACCCATGTCTCGTCAACAGTATTGATGACGTGGGATCCAAATTGGCACTATCCAGCATGACTGCAGCTACCTGAATAATTTTGGTACACCAACATCAAAGTGCGGTTTCATGATTTTCGAATCCAATTTCTTTGATTTTCTCGATTTTATCGTTGGTTGAAAAGGCCGACGGTCGTCTTGAACGAGGCGAATCCTCGACGATCTCCCCACCGTTTTCAAATGCGTCGTACCATTCGTACAATTGGATTTAAGATAAAGAAGAGTCTCGATAAGCATTTTCAGGCCCCAGATTAAAATGAAGTGGAAAAATGATTGTAAACGCAGATCACAAAAACATGTACCTAGTCAAAAGGATACAATATCAAAGATGAAAAGTAAAACAAAATAAAATCATTGTGGTGGGGAAGTGGTATTCTGAAGTGTTCAGTAGTAGTGCCTGATATTTCATAATGGAACGACTCTGCCCAGCACAGCGTCTGCAAATTAAGCTTTGTTGCGAAAACGGGCCTTTTCCGATTAATGTGTATAGGGCACTTGAAGTGACTTACGGTCCACATAATCGGCTTCGCTAAATTCGCTCCACCATCACTAAGTTTGAGACTCAATATTCGTTATTGGATAATACTCGACCAAATAGACAACATCCAGCTCGTAAAGAAGAGAATAAAGTGGCGGTGGAGGAGAGTGTACGTGTCGATTCGTTGCCGTTCTCAACAGCTTGCTTTGCCTTTCGTATTCAACGACTAGGCGGATTTTACTTTGAAAGCTTACAAAATTCAATTAGTTGAAGAACTGAAGACGACAGACCTACCGAATAGTCTAAGTTTTTGTCGTTGGGCTCTTGACAAGCTTGCAGATGATCGACAAAAGTTTTGTTCACTGATGAGGTCCATTTTTGGCTTAATGGGTTCGTGAACAAACAAAAGGTCCGAATCTGGGGTGATGAACAACCCGAAGAGCCTCTAGAATTGACGTTAAATCTAGGAAAAACCACTGTTTGGTGTGGTTTATGGGCCATAATGCTGGTGGAATAATCGGTCCATATTTCTTCAACAGAGGATGGCCAGAATGCTACTGTGAATGGTTATCGCACCATGATATCAGACTATTTGTTTGCAGGAATTGAAGCTCGTGGTCTCGACGAAATGTGGTTTGCAACAAGATGATGCCACTTGCCATACAACCCGTGAATCCTTGGCATTACTGCGAGAGCATTTTTTTCGGACCTGTGAATTGGCCGGCTAGATCATATGACATAATACCTCTTGATTTTTTTCTTTGGGGCTATGTGAAATCCAAAGTCTACATAGACAAGCCGGCAACGATTGAGGAATTGGAGGCCAATATTACTCGAGTCATTGGAGAAATATCACCTGAAATACTCATACGCGTCATCGAAAATTTAAACTATCGAATTGATCTTGTCAACCGTAGTAGAGATCAGCATTTGAAAAAAAAATCTTTAAAAAATAATTGTAAAAAATGATTCTTTTATTTGTTAATAAAGATTATAAAATAACATTGTTTTCATTATTATTTTTTTAATTAGAAAAAAGTACCTCTAAATGAATCATTATTTAGAATTGAATGTCTTAATATCTGGGAAATCCATGATATGAAATCGAAACACTATTCAGATATAAGTACTTTTGTGATTTTAATTTGTAATTCTACATGTTTCGAGCTAATTCACCTCATCTTCAGTAGTATAAAAATCACACAAGTGAAGTTGAAAAACAACAAAAATTCATGGAGAAAACGCAAAAATTCTTTACAGTGAAAGAAAAGGACAAAGTAAAGAAAAAAACTAAGCAAGAGACGTCCAAAAAAGCGATATAAGCGACAAGATAAAGCAAACTAATGAAAGCTTACAAAAGTCAAAAAACTAACAAGAATAATAGTTAAATTATGAAGGTCAATTATATAATATAAAACAAAGTCAACAGTATGAAAAATAGTTTGAAAAAAGTAATTGTAAGCTTTTTAGAAAAGGGTCCTAACTGAAAATAGCGGGTGTAAAAAACCGCTATGAATAAAGCTTAAAGGAAAAGGTAGAATGTCATAAATGAAAAAAACTTACATAAAAACTTCAGAAACAATTCAATGAAAATCATCCGAAGTCATGCTAATGGTCTGAAAAAATAGTTCTTTCAAGTTACTTTAAGAAGGAACAGTGGCCTTTAAACACAAAAATATCCTGTTTGAAAAAATTGACAATATCGTAGATCGATCGAAGAAAATATAATAGTTATAATCAAAACGAATGAAGTTAAATTATCATCTCATACGTGTTTTGCTTATAAACCACCACCGCCATCCCGTTAAAAGAACAAAAACAGAAGACGTAAACTATAATAAACGAATTGATGAAAACAATATTGCCATCCAGCCGACAAAAGACGAAAAGTGTATTATAAGACGAAGTAATTTACAACAAACAACTCGAAAAAGCACCCAAACGAGATCAAACATCACAGAATCAACTGTCTGTTCCATACCAGTCCTGTTTAATCAGTTGAATAAATCACCCTTTATATGGTGTATACGTATATTTGTTATAAACAAACAGGTAATTTCCCAAGTAGCCCCTTTGATTTTTGTTCTAGGTCATATTTATATCTTAGTGATCAAATCGAAATGTTATTGAATTACACATTCTATTTAATAGGAATTTCAATTGAATTTTATTTAAAATCAATTTTTGATTTTTATTTAACAATTCCAATAAAAAAAGGGGTGACTAAATACTATTTGATGATTTTGTTAGTTTAGAAGCAAGCGGAATTTTCAAACTTAGCAAGGAGCAATGGAAACTCCTTTTTGATTTTTTTGAATTGAAGTTGAGTATTTGTATAAATCCTACTGAAAACTAAATTTTAAACTGTCAAGACATTCTTGAGTTACTTCAAGTAATGTTAATGAAACCTAGTAATTTTTTATTGAAACAACCTTCAAGCCAATCATGTCACAAAGAAAAAGACTGCAAAATATCAACTACGAAAAGGAACATAAAATTTTGAACTTGGCAGAAATCATTAAAAATACACAAATAAACTATAACTAGAAAACTAAGAAAATTCGCATGACATACATCGAGTATTTTTGGATACCTTTAAGTGCGAAGAATCTGAGAACAATCAGAGCTAGAGATACATTAGCTAGTGCTTGCTGAAGAAAATGTATTCAAATTCGAAATTTTACTAGAGGGATTCAAGATAGGAAAGTGAGAATGGATGTTGGCAGTTCAACATGTTGAGATTTTCGTTCATTGAACAATATTCAATTTTCTCTTTATTCCTCCTACCTTCTCTTCTTTTACCTTGGAATCACTCACAGGAGGACTGACATTGAAAAGACCCTAAGAGTCCTCTCAGGTTAACGAATTATTACGACTGCCTACGTGAATCAACAGCAATCTGCTACAGTATTACCAACATTCCATCATTGTCTCAGATAATTTCCACTCAAGAAAACGTCGGAAGCATTAAAGAGGGTAACACAAGGACTGGGTAGTAATTATTTCCAAATATAGAAGGGTTCTGGGGTGTTTGTTCCACGTGAATTTCAGAACATCATTCAATGCCGAATTCAGTTTGCAGATCCTTCATCTGCACAACTTTTTAGAGTTGCTGTAGTTGAAAGAATAGGAAGCGAAGTTATAGGGCTTTCAAATCGGATCTCCCCAGAATATAAAAAAAGAAACAAAAAATAGACTTTTGTTGTCCTTCAAACACGAGAGGTGTTGAGTTTCGCTCATCATGAATGTTTTCGCTGAATCAATAATCATTCATGGTCAAAATTATGGAAGAAATTCTACTTCTCAGAAGAAAAACAGCAACAACAAAATCCAGAAACAGGAAAATTTTGTTTCACTTTTACCAAATTTTTATGCATTTTTGAAGAATTTTGTTCAACCCTGTGCCATCCCTATCAACTCTGTGAATTTTTTGAGCCAAAGAACAAAACAAACCCGAAAATGGTTTAATTGGACCCACAGACTTGCAGAACTTGCTTACGCTCGACTATACGTCCAAAAAACTCTAATTTCCAGACGTGCCTGTCTAGTTGTATTCCAAATAAATTTTTTTATTCATTTCAACGCAGAGAAACTTTTATGTATAGAAGCAGTGGTCACTGGCAAAGTAACAACAAGACATAATAATTTAAAGAGTTCCGGCAAATAAAATTCCAAGTCTTCTTTAATAATATACAGTCTTGGGATAAAGTTTGGCATCAAGTTAATATGTTTAAAACGGAATGGGCGATAATTTTGAAATTTGAAATAAATTGATGTTGTTCGTATCATAATAATGGATAAAACGAAATATTTTGTAGTAGTGTATCTATCTCCAAGTTTTTTGAAGTTTAGTTTTAGTTTAGTAATGACGACGAGCGTTTTGCTTTCAAAGTAGTGTTTTCTGATGAGGCAACTCTTTGTTTGAATGGAACGGTTAACCGCTATAGCTCAAGATATTGGTCAACTGAGAATCCTCATTGGATTGATGAAGCACAAACCCAGCGACCAGAAAAGTTGAATGTTTGGGTGGGAATTTTACAAAATAGGTTATAAGGCCCATGTTTCATAAACGGGAACTTAAATTGAGAAAAGTATCTAGATTTACTAAATAATCAAATAATTCCCGCACTCCAACAGAACGGGCAGTCACCACCGAACGTTTGGTTCCAACAAGATGGAGCACCTCTTCACTATGATAGACGGGTTCGGAATTTTCTAGATGCTACTTTTACAAATCGATGGATTGGACGTAGAAGACGCATAGCTCGTTCTCCAGATCTCAGCCCACTAGACTCTTTTCTTTGGGGTTATCTAAAATCACGTATTTATGTTAATCGACCAGCATGCTTGCAGAAATTGAGACAACGGATTCTTGATGAATGTGCATTAATATATGGAGAAGTTTTGAGAAAAGTTATTCAAGAATTTGTTACTGGGTTTACTGGGGATATTGTGAATTTTTCATTAAATCTGAAACATTATTCATTCCTTTAACGATAAATTATACAGGGTTGGGATAAAGTTTGGCACCAATCTTTAAAACGAAACGGACGATATTTTTTCAATTTGGTAGCTGAGTGTAATGGCCCACAATGCATCTGATGAGCATATTTTCATTGATGAGATACTTCCGGTTTAACCGGAAATGACAATTTCTTTTACTTAAATGGAGCACCTTGTATATTTCTGCAGATTCTGAAAGTACACCTTGTTTCGGATCTGTCCATATCGCGTTCCATGTAAAAATTCTGTGTAAAAAGAAGAAATTCAGTCTTTTTGTACATTTGAGAAAAAGTTGAATGATTGTTTGGGCTATTACCATCATCTATTGTGGATGTAATGTTTTCCGACGTTTCGAAAGACATCTTCTATCTTTATCAAGGAGGAAAAGTAAAAAACCTTTTGAAAATTATCAATTTTCAAAAAGTCAATATTGACAGAAGTCATGAAAGAAAATGAACGATGTTATATACTCATATGTGATATGATGATCTTTTTAAGTTGGATCGAACTATCGGCGTCCAAACTTCTGGCAGATCTATAGATAGAGCACTTATGGAATCAGGTGTTATTTTCATAAATGCTGCCTCTTTAATTTTTCTTGTTGTAGGTTTTTCTTCTTTGGATATTATTGATGCTTCATCCCACTTTATTATTTATTAGATCAAGACTTACACCTTACTTCAGTAAATCACCACATTTATATGATCTACCAAAAATACATAAAGCAAATATTCCTCTAAGACCAATTGTGAGTTCAAGAAATTCAGCATGCCACCAATTGGCTAAATTTCTGCTGAAAATTATATCACCATTAAAAAGTAATTCAACATCGACGATAAGAAACACGAAACACTTCATAGAAATAATGAGACATCAAGAAATCATGGAAGAATGCGTTACTGTCAGCTTCGACATCACCAGTTTGTTCACTAATATTCCGACAGATAAAACACTTATCATAGTTAGGAAAAAACTTGAAGAAGATCGAACCCTTAGTGAAAGAACTACACTAAGCGTGAATGCAATTATGGAAATGCTTTCTATTTGTATTGAAACAACATATTTCCAATTTGAAGACATCTTTTATCAACAAGAATTTGGAATGGCCATGGGTTCACCACTATCACCAATTTTAGCTGATTTATATATGGAAATTTTCGAACAGAAGGCATTAGAAAAATATGTACTTAAACCCAAACTGCGGAAAAGATGTAGATGATACTTTCATTATTTGGCAACATGGAAGAGACACTATAGATGGATTCCTTCAATATTTAAACAATCAAAAGGAATCAATTAAATTCACAATGGAAATCGAGAAAGACAGACAACTTCCATTCTTAGATGTATTCGTACATAAACAAAATGGAATCCCAAAAACCACTGTTTATAAGAAGCCAACGAACACAGGACAATATCTACATTTTGTTTCAAACCACCAACTTAACACTAAATTGGGAGTAGCAAAATGTTTATTTGATAGAGCAATAAATATTTGTTGCAATGAAGAAGACCAAAATGAAGAAATAAATAACATCTGGAAAACTCTTAGAAGCAATGGCTACCCCAAAAAGATATCAAAAAAAGCTAGACGAACAAGAGAAAGTCAACCTGAACCAACAGATATAAATCAGACCATTAAAACATTAAGTCCTTATGCAAAAGGTTTGTCGGAGAAAATGAGAAGAATTGGAAATAGATACAACATAACGACTGCATTCAAAACTCAAGACACTATCAGAGCTAAACTTACAAAAGTAAAGCCTAATAATGAGACACAAAGAACAAAGATCTGCATATATGAATTAACTTGCGAGTGCGGAAGATCTTACATCGGAGAAACTAAACGCCCTCTGAATGTACGAATAAGAGAACATCAGAAGCTTCTACGAGTACTAGACAGCGACAAATCCAGGTTGGTCCAACATGCTGTAGATGAGAATCATCGTATAAAGTGGGATGAAGCATCAATAATATCCAAAGAAGAAAAACCTACAAGAAGAAAAATCAAAGAGGCAGCATTTATGAAAATAACACCTGCTTCCATAAGTGCTCCATCTATAGATCTGCCAGAAGTTTGGACGCCGATGGTTCGATCCAACTTAAAAAGATCATCATATCACAGATGAGTATATAACATCGTTCATTTTCTTTCATGACTTCTGTCAATATTAACTTTTTTGAAAATTGATAATTTTCAAAAGGTTTTTTACTTTTCCTCCTTGATAAAGATAGAAGATGTCTATCGAAACGTCGGAAAACATTACATCCACAATAGATGATGGTAATAGCCCAAACACTCATTCAACTTTTTCTCAAATGTACAAAAAGACTGAATTCCTACTTTTCACACAGAATTTTTATATGGAACCCGATATAGACAGATCCGAAACAAGGTGCACTTTCAGAATCTGCAGCAGCATACAGGGTGTCGCATTTAAGTAAAAAAAATTGTCATTTCCGGTTAAACCGGAAGTATCTCATTAATGAAAATATGCTCATCAGATGCATTGTGGGCCATTACACTCAGCTACCAAATTTAAAAAATATCGCCCGTTTCGTTTTAAAGATATTAATTTGGTGCCAAACTTTATCCCAATGTATATATATAAAAATTTAGAAAGCACTGACGTGAGGTCAGATTGCTTTGGCGCTCTTGTTGAGCTACTTGCGAGTAAATATTCAAACCTTAACAAATCTATAAGCTCTCTGATCGGGTGAACAATAGTCTTTTTCCGTACTATGGGACAATGTGATGTAAATATGAAAGCCTAATGAATAAACAAACCTTTATCTCAATTTGAAAATAACTACTCATAATTTTCACCAAATTTTGTTCTATGCTTCTCCTAAAAACTTACGTCATTGCTTTTCTGAGTTTTACAACGCCATCAAATTCTTTCTCTATGATAAAACATTTTTTGATTAATATTACGTCTGTGCTTTTCAAAATTTTGACAACGTCATCGACATCGAATTCTACCTCTATGAATTCTATGAAAATTTTGATTGATATTACGCCAACTGACACTGATATCTAGGTCGAAAGTTGTCAAACGAATATCGATCTGTGATGGCAAATCTTTCAATGACAAAGCTCGGACTTCATGACATTTCTATTTTCTCTTGAGTAAATGAAAAAATGATCATATCTTCAGAAGGGGAAAAGCTACGACAATGAAATTTGAGGATGAGTAAGATATCGGTAACCTCAATATATATACGGATTTTTATTTAAATCTAAATGAAGTCTTAGGAGATATTAAGTATTGAAAATTTTTTTTTTTTGGGAATTTTTTTAAAATTTTCTAGCTTGACGATTTCTGCGAAATTTTGCAAGCCATTTCGTTTCAGCCTCCTCAATAACATTCCAAGTATCAACTTGATCGGAGGGATATTCTAGTAGTTATTGAGGAAACAAAATTTCAGATGCTCATAACTACTGAACCATCCGACGGATTTGGCCCAATAACGAACTTGACCGAGATATTTGGACAATTAACCTATTCTGAAAATTTGAAAACTCTAGCTGATTCTTTTGGATGCTAGAGAGGATACGGCCGGCCGGACAGACTCAACTTTCGCCACGAATTCTTCATCAGGAGTCGAACCCAATCGATTGAGACCATTTTTCGATATTCCAAAATTACAGACATTCCAAGATAGGCACTCTGTTCGGGTGAACAAGAGCTCATCAAAAACATGATATTTCATGACTCAAACGAGAATAGTTGAAAGAAGGAAATATTGGGAAATGATTCACATACAGGTCGTTAGTAAAGACAAACTAGACACGAAAATCTCAGCCAATTATCATGCCAATTGAGAAGACCAGCGATAGAAAGAAGAAGACAAAACAAAACATTCCATTGACCCTGACATTGAGTCATGACATTGACACGAATGACACGACAATACCGACCAGAAAAGACCAAAAATGAACAGTGAGTTTCAGTGATTTTATTAAATTTATATATTTTTTTCTGAATACTGAAGACTTTTCCTGAAAATACAAAATAAAATTTTTATAGACCTAGATTCACAACGAAATGAAATGAATCTGGACAAAATTTTAATTGAGAAATGTACAAGAATATTGGATGGATCTTAAAAAATTTAGAAAAGCACTGACGTGAGGTCATGAGCATCAGCGTGCTCTTCTTAATGCCGATGAATATCTTACGAGATATCAAGTTTTTAGGAACGGTTTCTATGAAATTTGACAAACTTCTTCGTTTAAACGCTATCCGCACATCTTCCTAGTGGATTCCTGGTGGATATGTTAGTATGTTAGGAAATGTTGAGGAAACGAAATTCCAAATGCATAATTAATGCAGAACTATCCGACGTTTTTAGCCCAGATATTTGGACAATGGACAATCAATCGAGATTCGAAAGTTACTGGCATTTGAATAAACGATAGCTCGCTGTTCAACCAGGAACAAGCGCGCAAAAATTCCTGCCTCGCTTATTAACTGAATTTAAAATTTAAAGGTGAATTGATTTTAGAAATTTAATGCTTTCCTCATTCGTCATCTTTAAATCTTAACTACAATTTTTTTTTCAGTAAATACTGATTCTTATCACTTTTTTCCCACATAATTTAATCTGGTTTCAATATTGAAAACCAGATTTCTAATAATAATAATAGCTTTATTGTCCAACAGAAAATCCATTTACAGGACAAGTCACTATACATGGATATAAATGTTACTACTATTAAGAATAACTGCTCCATAACCACCTACATACATATATTACACAAAATCAAAATTTTACTATGAATCGGACAGATGTTCAAGTGCAATTTTCATAAAAGTTTGTTGAGAGCACGAAAAAATATCACAACAGGTACAGCTACTATAATATGATTTTTACACATTAAATTTATTGGAACCTTACGCAGGATATTCGTTCTAGCTCTTTCACATTTAGAAACTGAAGCATTTCTCGAATTGAAACATGGTAGGTGGAAATTTAATTTGCTGAGAATTTCGGCACAGTCGATTTTATTATTTAAGATTTTGTACAGAACCATAACTGATCCTAAGGTTATTCTTAGACTTAAACTTGGATAATTCAGTCGCTGATTAAGATAATTATTATCACATCCTCTAGGAGGATATACTCCGTCAATCTTGAATATCAAATACTTCCGTGAATACGATAGAGCTAGAGTGGAAATTTTCAGAGTAGATTTGAGTTATAAATATCTCGGCTGAGTTCGTTATTCGGATAAACCGGTAGAATAGTTTCGAAGTAACAAAATAAAATTTTCCAAATAAAAATTTTTTTATGGTGCAATTTTACCAGGCGTATACACCAATACCGTTCTCGACTTCGACAAACCAATAGTTTCCGAAATATGATTTTTCAAATTTTGAATAAATACGGGTGAAACTGAACTCTATTTATCCCTTGTTAATCATCTACCTACTCAGGGTCCAAGGGTCAGCGCTCTAGCCTGTAACTAAACGCGGAGTTTTAAAATTCAATATATCCCAACATGCTGGTCACAAAAACCAACGTATCATTATGGGATGTTAAACCATTTCTGTTTTTTTAATACAATTTCACATTTATGACAACTTTCTTGGTCTCAGTAGAGTGAGATATCCCTATAGAAATGCAAATTTCAAACGGTTTGATGAGATCTTCCTGATAAGTCCTAAAAGAATTACGAGGGTTATTGCATTTGGTTTCAGGATATTAATGAGATTTGGGTTTATTACTTTTGCTTGGTTGTTCCAAGTAGAACAGCAAGCTATTGTTCTACCAAAATAGATAAATTTTTCGACTAGCGAGTCAAAAATATTTCCAATCGATTGGGTTCATGAAGATATAAATAAGGTCATTTAATTTTATCCCAATGAAACAATTTTTTCCGATACAGCTTTGGAATAGGGCATTCCGAGTGCCTATAAAGCGCTTTTGAAGAACTTAAATTATTTGAAACATTGAACTTTAAAAAACTTTAACACCTGTTGAATTTTCTTGAATCCCGAATACTTCTAGTTATCCAGGTATAAAAATGAGTAATTTGAAGAAGTTATCTCTCTGATGTTTCTCTTCGTAAATGATATCTTAAGATCTAGATTAATATCGGCCTTCGTCAAATTTTTTTACAAAGTATCGGAAACAAACTGAAAAACTGCAAATGTTTCTCAATTACTGAAAATTTCAAACACATCATTTGGTGTGTTCCAAATATTGAGCCCAAAATTGTAAAAAAAGTTACTCATAATTTTTGTTTTTCAATAATGAAAGCAGTTTTATATTATTATTATGTCGTAAAATATTGAAAATTTTCCTTAACAAAAACTTTTAGAGATAGATTGAAATTTCTATTGTAATAGTTTTTCAAATATGATTCATGTGTCAGTTGTTATCGAAAAAAACTTTTATATGTGGAAAATTTCTTACATACTGTCTGACGATGAGCAATTGTACCCGATTTTTATGAACTTCAATGAAGATTCTGATGAAGATTTAAATACCAGTGAAGATGAGTTATTTGATTATCGGTCCGGTTCGAAGAATTAAATAAAGCAATCTTCTATACGACGGTTCTCTCTATCGGCATTGTATAAGTTGTTAGAAGCGATAGATTTTGGGAGAATTCAGGGGAAACATTTCACGTGACCTTCTACTGAAAAAAGTAAAAGATCCTCGTCAGTCACTTCTCAACATAAGATATGCAATTAGAGTTATTTGCGGTATAACTAACCGACGCGGTCAGTCCCAACGATCTGACAACACCGCAGGGATTGATAAGGTTTGGAGAACATCCCGTCGGCGTATATGTGGGAATGAAAAGTCGGTTTAGGATGTCGGGATTCAAAACGTGAATCAAGTATATTACTTTTTTGAATGAAAAAAAAATTTTCCCCTCTAAAGTTGCCTGAGGAGTTATATTTTCATAAAGCAGGTTTTCCACATATATACACGCAAAAAACATCTGGATCATACGGGTCTCAGGTAGCCTGTCGCATGTACCGGGACTGAACACGTCTGTTAGATAAATATATATATATTGTGAAAATTTTGGTTTTTACCTAGCATATAATATGTTGAGTTGGAATTGATTGGGCATCTAGGTCTTTAAAAAAGTTCTAAACAATTTTATTTTGTATAAACGTTTCAGCGCATCCGCCTTCTTCAGTATACATAAATCATAAATCGACATCTAAAAAGTAACATATATAATATAAAAGTAGAATAATAAAATCACTAAAATATCTCACTGTTCATTTTTGCTCTTTTCTGGTCGGTATTGTCGTGTCATTCGTGTCAATGTCATATATGTCAATGTCAGGGGTCAATGGAATGTTGGTTGTTTTGTCTTCTTCTTTCTATCGGTGGTCTTCTCAGTATTGGCATGTATATTTGGCTGAGATTTTTCGTGTCTTGTTTGTTGTTCACTACATTTTCATTGTTTACCTGTATGTGAATCATTTCCAATATTTCCCTTCGTCGTTGTTGGGGTTCTATTCCTAAAATTTTTGTGTCATCGTAATTGAAATCATGTTTTTGATCTTTTTTATGTTTATTAAGTGCTGTAGTCACGTTTTTTGCATATTTGCATATTTATGTGCAAGGACTGTGACAAACAATACATAGGACAGACTTCACAAAGACTAAAAGACAGACTAAACGCACATAAATATGCAAAAAACGCGACTACAGCACTTAATAAACATAAAAAAGATCAAAAACATGATTTCAATTACGATGACACAAAAATTTTAGGAATAGAACCCCAACAACGACGAAGCGAAATATTGGAAATGATTCACATACAGGTAAACAATGAAAATGTAGTGAACAACAAACAAGACACGAAAAATCTCAGCCAAATATACATGCCAATACTGAGAAGACCACCGATAGAAAGAAGAAGACAAAACAACCAACATTCCATTGACCCCTGACATTGACATATATGACATTGACACGAATGACACGACAATACCGACCAGAAAAGAGCAAAAATGAACAGTGAGATATTTTAGTGATTTTATTATTCTACTTTTATATTATATATGTTACTTTTTAGATGTCGATTTATGATTTATGTATACTGAAGAAGGCGGATGCGCTGAAACGTTTATACAAAATAAAATTGTTTAGAACTTTTTTAAAGTCCTAGATGCCCAATCAATTCCAACTCAATATATATATATATATATTTACGACAAAAATTCACTTGAAATTGGAAAAAATCCCAGTTGAGATACAGCAAACGCAATTGTGTTGGTTAGAGGATGTTCAATTGTCCACCTCTTATAACATTGAGAGTCGATCACTCTAAAAATGTATACTACTTTCTGATGAAGCAAAAATACTTCGTGGGATGAAAAGTCCCGGCCCTAACACATAGCTGGTACCTTTTTTTCGCTTAATACTAACCTTCAAAAGAAAGCTGTTGAAATTTCATGATATTCTATTAATTAGTTTGTGAGTTATTGTGCTAAAAGTGACGCTACTTTTGTTATTTTCAAATCAATAAATCAAAAACAATTTTGTGTCTAATTTCACATTACTTCTTGATGGGAAAAATACCGTTCAAGCCAAGCAATGGCTGGTGAACCTCGTCCAAAGACCCATTAAGAGTGAATATTTTATAGCGCCATTGGAGCGTTTGAAGGCCAAAATTGGAAAGTAACGACCGCATGTCAAAGGTCAAAGATAACGCACCGTGTCGCAAGGTAATCAAAACTGTGGCAAAACTACATAAATTGAACTTCGAATTGTTCCCACATCCACTGTAGGTATATGCCAGTTTTGGCTCCAAGCGACTACTTGCTGTTCACATACCTGAAAACTTGATGGAGATTATGTTGATGAATACACCTAATTTTGATCCAAAAAAACTGTTAGGCTCGGGACTTTCAGCCCATGTGTTACTTGCCTCTAGAAGAATAGTGGTAAAGATGACGCAAAGTTTCCGCAGCAGGAATGAGTAAAACACGCGAGCAAAGGATGTTTATCAGTCGCAGTTGAAGAAGATGAAGCTCTTATGTTCAAATTTTCAGATTAGTACAGCAAGATACAGTCGACTTCGAGTAATTTCAATGAAGTAATGTGTATTTGATACAGTTACGCAAACTGAACATGTTATTTATCTCGAATGTCCGAGTAACCGTGGCCATGAAAAGCTGCTTCTACGTACAACATTTATCTGAAGGATATCAATTCATTGGAGGATGTCAATACCAATAAAGCAAATTAAATTGTCCTCTGTACTCCTGGGAGGCTTGGATTTCTCCTTACTGGAACGCACGTGTGTATTCGAAGTAATAAAATGCAGTAGGAGACCAATAAATTAACACTGGCAAGCTCTTAAACTTTGCCACGTCTACAGTAAGGGGAAAACAACCCCGACAACCGTATTTCGAGATCAATCACTTGGAATTCCAAGTGAACACGAACAAGATTGATAAGTCCAACTGTTGTGCTGTGATTTATACGAATGATATATTTCTTTCTAGAGTGCAATGTCAACCAACTAATTGATCGTGTTTCAAATCATTTAAAAAACCTGATTCGTCACTTTCATCTTAATAATTTCATTACTTCGAAGGATATGAATCAGTCGGGTATTTCAAATGTGAATTCATTTCGCATATAAGTGAAAAATTATCCATCAACTTCGATGTTTTTCTTGTAAAATAGTACTCTTCTGACACATCTCCCAGTAGCAGCGGTTTCTAATGAACTTGAAATATATATTTTTCCCAGGATTTTTTATTTTTACAAATCAATTCTCCTTTTAAACCACCCTTGAGAAGGATGGAAAAAATATCAAAGAAGAAGAGTGTAGTTCGGTGTTACGCGCAAACAAAGGAAATATATTGTTAGAAACAAACAAGGGTTAATGATTCTTCGTTCTTCTGATAGTATAAATTACCTTGCAGAATGATCACCATCAATGGCCAAATTTCATATCTGGAGTCTGCCAGTGTATAGGCTGCAATTAGTTTTATTTCAATTATGTTCGTGATTTTCTCGGAAGAAAAAGTCGAAAAATTTAAATTTAACTAACAAATTGAAATATTTAAAACATAAAAATCAGTTCTACACGACTGAAGTTCGCGTAATGTTCCAACCATTTCCTTCATAATCGCAGTTATTCCCACAGCTACCCTCGTTTATTTCAGGGACATCGTTCTCTTAATTCCATCAAAGAGGCGAAGAATTTGGTTCCTGATTATTCCAGTTATGGCATCAAATTCAAGAGAGGGGATCTTAATTACGGAGGGAGAATGAAATTTGAAGGACAACGAATTTTATTATTAATAAAGATTGAACCGGTTGGAATTGATCTTCAGCTCCGAATTAAAATCCAGGATTAGGATGAAGCCTAGGCGTTTCTGACCTCTGTTGAACGATTAAACGGTTCTGACCATAAAATTGGATTTCATTATATAAGCGATGCACCATCAAACAACGTAGAATCAATAATAAATATGACCATTACTGTGAAATGCATAAAATTGGATTGGAATGTTGTGCGAAAAAATCATTCTGTTGAACAAAAATCAATATTTTTTCTCATTCATTAGGTTTCAGCAATAGTGGAAGAGTAATTTCCCTCAACAGCCCCTCAAATGAAGAGGTTTAATCTGCAATTGACAGTGCAATTAGCCTTTCTATTTGGATGAGTGGGTAGAGAGGGGAAGAAGAATTCTTCACAGTACCCACTCTCATGCTTACATGTAACCTGTCCTAATATGTAAGGACATATGTACTTATTATTCATATCACTTAGATATTGAGGAACTTGTCTACTGTCCGCATATTGTCGATATCGCTAAGATATTTGGGATCTCGTTTGTTTTCTATATCACTTATCTATTTAGGACATTGTCTATTGTCCATATCTGAGATATTTAGGACCTTGTCCGCTGTCCATATGTCAAGATATTCAGCACCTTGTCTGTTGTCCATATAGCTCAATAGTTAGGACATTGTCTATTGTCCATATAGTTTGAACAGTTAGGACAATTTTCCATATCGCTTAGATAATTAGAAAATTGTCTATTATCCATGTAGCTTATATATTCAGTACCCTGCCTGTAGTCAATATCGCTAAAATATTTAGGACTTTGTTTATTGTCCATATCGCTAAGATATTCAGGAACTTGTCCTTTGTCGAAAGCGCTAAGATATTTAGGATCTTTTTTTGCATATAAATAAGATATTTAGTACCTTGCCTGTTTCCCGTATCGCTAAGATATTTAGGACCTCGTCTGTTGTCCATATCACTTAGATATCTAGGACATTGTCTATTATCCATATCGTTAAGATATTTAATACCTTGTCTGTTATCCATATCGCTTAGATATTTAGGACCTTGTCTGTCATCCATATCACTTAGATTTCTAAGACATTGCCTATTGTCCATATCACTCAAAAATTCTGCAACTTGTGTATTGCCCATGTCACTAAGATATTTAGTACCTTGGCTGTAGTCCATATTGCCAAACTACTTAGGACTTGGTCTGTTATTGATATCATTAAGATATTTGGAATCTTGTCTATTGTCCATATTACTAAGATATTTAGTACTTGTCTGTTGTCCATATCGCCAAGATATTCAGGACTTTGTCTGTTGTCTGTGTCGCTGAAACATTTGAGACCTTGCCTGTTTTCCATATTGCTAAGATATTCAGGGTCATGTCTGTTGTCAATAGCTCTGAGATAATTAGGATCTTGTCTGACGCTCATATCACTGAGATAGTTAGTACCTTGTCTATTCTCCGTATCGCTTTGAAATTAGAGCCTCAACTGTTGTCGCATCGCTAAGATATTCAGGACCTTGTTAGTTGTTCATATCGCCAATATATTTAGGTCTTTGTCCATTATCCATATCGCTTAGATATTGGGGATCTTGAATACTTTCGTTAGAACAGAATCCATCTTAGTTTTCCATTTCAAAATTTCATTTTGGGTCCACAGGTTCAGGTAGCCAAAAGACATATTCGCGTAAATAGAAGAGCAAGTTCCCACAACAATTTTCAAAACTTATATGAAATTTAAAATTGCTTGTTCTAATTGTAAAAAGCCGAAAAATTGAAGCTTCGATAGTGACAGCTAACCAAAATGGCGCGCTATTCGAATTGCCACCTTTTCTTGAAAAACCTGTTACAACGGGAGATACAAATAAATGAATCCATCTATCAGAAAATAATGCATTTTTTTCATCCCAACTTATATCATAAGAAATTGAAGCGTTTCTATATTTCTTCCGTGAAAAACAGCTTTTCAAGAAGCTCTCGATAAAAGCACTGTCAGATAATGAGAACAATTTCTCTAGCAGCAAAGCGATACGAACGAAAAGACGTTATATCATGACAATTGATTTGAAGCGGAACGATTTTGTCAACGTCCATCCCTACATATTTCAACCAAGAACACAGCCCTAGTTTGTTGCTGATCGATTTTTTTTTCACATTGCCTTTCAAAGCACGAACGTGGTGGTTATAAAAAGATCCATCTTTCTCACAGCTGTTGCTCCAACTCGAACGGAAAGAATGCACTTTTCAATTCTCAGGCTTAGTCATTAATTTCATGTTCATTAATTATGTAGACGCCTTTAGAGTCATATTTCATGTGGAAGTTTGAAAAGAAGCAATTTTCTGAACCTCTAAAGAAACTCATTTCGATGTATTTCTGTTAGCCTAGTCACATTTCGTTATGAACTGTTTGGAGAACTTTTCTGACTAATTGTAAAGGTCTATTACATCAATTTCCTCCATATGTTCCTGCAGTCGAAAGAAGTACCGTTTTATTATACCGCTATGTCTAAAGATTGAAAGTTTCTCTAAGTTTCCGATTGGACTAATAAAGGGTGTTCCAATAAGGGGGTTGGATAAAAGTCTCGAATAAGGGTGTTGTGAGGTCGAAGGGAGTTAGAAATTTGGGAGCGAGGAGAGGGTTTTGGAGAACGAAAAATGAGGATTTCGCGTCAACCCGAGACTGCGGCAACATTTTTGAATTTTTCGCTACCAATCGATTAAACCCTCTCATTTTTTACAGTTTTCTCTAATGGAAGATGTTCCCTACACCTTTTCACGACCTGGATGAATATCATTAATGAATTCCTGAAAATTGGTAATCTTTGCTTTTGTGTGGATGCGAAAAAATTTCCAGCTGAACGATGAATTTTTCAATCCAATTTTAAGCTCAATCTTCATTTTCTATTGGAAGTTTTCTGATTGTATCGATTGTTCAGGGCGCTTTTTCGATTATTCTCCGTATGACCTCCAAATGTACAGGGTTTTAATAAAAGTTTGCATGCTTAGTCAACGATAAATTTTTAAAATCACAATCGATAATAACATTTTTTGTCTAATGTGCTTATGAAAATAATTGTTTTCTTTACTTTAGAAATGTATAGAGGTTTCGGAAATTCACAGCGGGCTTCCAAATTGTAAGGATGTTGTTCGACTTGAATTCATTAAAACAATCATAACTTTTCGGTGAATTCCACTTATGAAAGATCCGTTTGAAGATAGCAGCCTAAAATTAGCAGCCGAAATTAAAATTCTGGCTGCTGGGTCGTAGCAGCCGGAACTTCGTTTATGCGCGCACCTTTGGAAAGTATTGAAATTTCCAACAGATTTTTCAAGAAAAAAGAACCAGAAGAGTTTAGATCTTATAAAGTCATGCGGATTATGATCTCTTCAACAATCTTAAGTATATCTATATTGAATATTAGTAAATCAAAATTATAATATTACAGATTCGAATCGAAAATGAAAAAGATGTTGTTTAACCATGAGACCAAAATAAATAATCAGAATACAGACTCGAAATTGAATTTAATTCTAGGATACTCCAACGGGATATATTGGCTCTCTAACAATCTACTTAACTAATACTATTTCGGAAAATTCTTACTTTTCGTATGGGAGAAAGAAGATGTTTAACCCTGAAAATTTAGTATGTTGAAGGAAATGGAATATTTTTTCCGCAAAATGACCCTGAGATGAGTTACAAGCCGTCGGTATATCGGAAACTCAGTACTTTGTCCAATTACTCTTATACGTAAGGATTGAGAGTGCTCGGGTACAAAGTTGCCGGAAAGGCTAAAAAAAATAGATGTTTTACGTTGAAAATTTAGTTTGTTGAAGGAAATTGAATATTTTTTCCGAATCATAAGCCGGAACCCACAAGCAGTCGGAATATCGGAAAATTCATACATTGTCCAATTACCCTTATACGTCAGGATGGATAATGCTCGGCTTCAAAGTTGTCAGAAGGGTTGAAGAAAAAATGTTTCACGCTGAAAATTTAGTCCGTTGAAGGAAATGAAATATTATTTCCGAGAAATGAGCCGGAAATAACTTACAAGCCTTCGGTATATCGAAAAATTCGTACATTGTCCAATTACCCTCATACGTCAGGATAGATAATGCTCGGGTTCAAAGTTGTCAGAAGGGTTGAGAAAAAAAATGTTTCACGCTGAAAATCTGTTTGTTGAAGGAAATGAAATGTTATTTCCGAGAAATAAGCCGGAAATCACTTACAAGCCTTCGGTATATCGGAAAATTCGTACAATGTCCAATTACCCTTATACGTCGGGATGGATAATGCTAGGGTTCCTTGCGGAAGGGTTGAAGAAAAAATGTTTCACGCTGAAAATTTAGTCCGTTGAAGGAAATGAAATATTATTTCCGAGAAATGAGCCGGAAATCACTTACAAGCCTCCAGTATATCGGAAAATTCGTACAATGTCCAATTACCCTTATACGTCGGGATGGATAATGCTCGGGTTCCTTGCGGAAGGGTTGAAGAAAAAATATTTCACGCTGAAAATTTAGTCCGTTGAAGGAAATGAAATATTATTTCCGAGAAATGAGCCGGAAATCACTTACAAGTCTTCGGTATATCGGAAAATTCGTACATTGTCCAATTACTCTTATACGTCGGGATGGATAATGCTCGGGTTCAAAGTTGTCAGAAGGGTTGAAGATAAAAATGTTTCACGATGAAAATTTTGTCTGTTGAAGGAAATGAAATGTTATTTCCGAGAAATAAGCCGGAAATCACTTACAAGCCGTCGGTATATCGGAAAATTCGTACAATGTCCAATTACCCTTATACGTCGGGATGGATAATGCTCGGGTTCCTTGCGGAAGGGTTGAAGAAAAAATGTTAAACGCTGAAAATTTAGTCCGTTGAAGGAAATGAAATATTATTTCCGAGAAATAAGCCGGAAATCACTTACAAGCCTTCGGTATATCGGAAAATTCGTACAATGTCCAATTACCCTTATACGTCGGGATGGATAATGCTAGGGTTCCTTGCGGAAGGGTTGAAGAAAAAATGTTTCACGCTGAAAATTTAGTCCGTTGAAGGAAATGAAATATTATTTCCGAGAAATGAGCCGGAAATCACTTACAAGCCTCCAGTATATCGGAAAATTCGTACAATGTCCAATTACCCTTATACGTCGGGATGGATAATGCTCGGGTTCCTTGCGGAAGGGTTGAAGAAAAAATATTTCACGCTGAAAATTTTGTTTGTTGAAGGAAATGAAATGTTATTTCCGAGAAATAAGCCGGAAATCACTTACAAGCCGTCGGTATACCGGAAAATTCGTACATTGTCCAATTACCCTTCTACGTCGGGATGGATAATGCTCGGGTTCCTTGCGGAAGGGTTGAAGAAAAAATATTTCGCGCTGAAAATTTAGTCCGTTGAAGGAAATGAAATATTATTTCCGAGAAATGAGCCGGAAATCACTTACAAGCCTTCGGTATATCGGAAAATTCGTACATTGTCCAATTACTCTTATACGTCGGGATGGATAATGCTCGGGTTCAAAGTTGTCAGAAGGGTTGAAGATAAAAATGTTTCACGATGAAAATTTTGTTTGTTGAACGAAATGAACCGATACCGACAAACCGTCGGTATATCGGAAACTTCGTCTTTTTTACAATTACTCTTATGCATAGAAATGGATCGTGGTCAAGTTCAAAGTTCTCGGAATGGTTGAAGAAAAAGATGTTTTATGCTGAAAATTTAGTATATTGAGGAAATGATTTGTTTTTTCTGAAAATAGTCAAGCGGGCTAAGGTCCGGGCTTCTGAGAGGTTAGTTGATATTACCCCTTCGCGAAATGACTTTATTAGGATATAATTCGTTAACAACCACTTCTTGAGTTGAAACCTTCGAACTCCAACAACTCTGGGAACAGAAAATTCCGCAACATATCGCAGTAACGGTCACTATTCACATTAATTGCTTGGCCTTTTTATCTTCATGAAAATAAGGACCAATTCAGTCGATTAACATAGTCTACATCCTTCAATTCTTGATCCAATTGAGTATTATAAGTTTTTAGATGTAAGTCTTTCTGTACAATCGAATGTAAAGACGATTTTTTGATGTTCAACGCTAGGCTTCGTTTTCGGATGGATAAAGATGGATTTGGACGAACGGACGTCTCAACTTTATCAATTGTTTCTTTTCGCGAACCGAACAAGGACGACCAGAGTTTTGAACTTTAACTGTCGCACCTGTATTCTCGAATATCCTGGTCCATTTCCTAATGCTATCGTCACTTGGCGCGTGGCGTGTACGATTGAGACGTTGAGCAGTCACTATCGAATCACCATTACGATAATACGCTCATCTGGAAAATGCGCAATGCGTCCCCGAGTACTGTTCGACCGTTACTAAAACTCCACAAAATGACGGATGCCACGAACTCCTCCTCGCACCTCCCAGACGCCCCGTTCCGAATATGTCGCGAAAATAAATACACGATACCATTTCTGGGCACCTCGTATAAGAGTAATTGGTTCAAGTTTGTATTTTCCGAAATAATATTAGTTAAGTAGTTTGGAAGAGAGTGAATATACATTCTTTGATAAATCCTAGAATTATATTCAATTCCAAGTTTTGATTTTCATAATTCTTTTCTTCTTATGGTTTAAAAAAATTTTTTTTTATTGACATCGAATCTGTGAAATGATAATTCTGATCCACTAATATTCAATAAATAAATACTTTAAATTATTGAAGAGACTTCAGAGGATCATAATCCGCATGAAACTATAAGATCTAAACCCCTCTGGTTCTTTTTTCTTGAAAAATCAATTGAAGATTTCTAAAGGTGTGCGCATAAACGAATTTCCGGCTGCTATGACCCAGCAGCCGGATATTCATTTGCGACTGCTAACTTTACACGGGTTTATGATATGGAATATTCCGGACAGAGGCTTCCGAAATGTACAAAAATACTAGGATCTGTCAATAAATGTAGTATTTATATATATAGGGGTTTTTTCTTATATAGTCTAAGGATTCACCACTACACTCCGGAATCATAGCGGTAGTGTTGAGTGGCGTGTAGGCGAAGCAAAGCGTATTTTGGGATGACCATAGAATGTTATTCATTGACTACTTAGAAGATAGAAACACAATCAACAACGAATATTAAATCGATGGTTCGAAAGCCGAAATTGCTCAGAAAAGGCTTCATTCAATGAAGAAAAAGGTGTTTCTTCACCAAGACAATGTACCGTGTCAGAAGTCGATAAATTGCTACTGCGCCCATCGTATTATCCAGATATGGCCCCAGCGACTATTGATGTCTTGTAATCAAATTTCTGTGTTGCAGATCCTTCGATAAAAAAATGGGTTATCGATGCACTGACTGAATATATTCTTTGGAAAGAAGAGAAAATACTTCTGGAAAAGATTTCGAACGAAGTAAGGTAATTTGGCAAATAAGGATAAATGATATTGCAGCACTGACGAACAATTTATTCAACAAACTTTTATTTCCATGTTGACTGAATTTGCAATTTAGTTCTGCCTACGTGGGTAGATTAACTTTGGCATTGAACTACATTCAACGCCTAGTCATAGATTAATCACTGAATTGAATGTCAGGGTGAATTATGGCACATGTTGATTTAATTTTACACCTTGTTGATATTAGTGGTTGCATTCTGTGAATTAAGCACACGTTTCATAACAATGCATGTCAATTTAGAGAATACGCAACGCGGTTATACTTTATACAATTATAATTTGTGGTTTTTCAATTTAGCAACGAACAATTTTTTTTTCACGAAAACAGATGTTAAAAATGCAAGCAATAAAATGTACAACCTAGTCCGCCCCTGATAAACTAAACAAGCTAATTATGTTTCAAGGGCAGTAATTTGAGAGGTCGTTACTACTGTTTATTGTATTGAATTTTTATTAAATTATATCAAGTAGTTGAAGAGTTATTCAAGAAAAATTGATTACCAGTGGCGTCCTTCAGAAGGCCGTATCTTCGTAGGAAGGGCCACTAGGAAAAAAATTTTTGGAACTTGTCATCTTATTTTTCAATGTTCTCTCTGAATCCGAGAGATCTCCCACATTTCCCGGATACCTGTATATATATATTGAAACCAATAATATTCAATTAGTAATCATAGACTGGCAGTTCTGAAATCTATAATTAACAGAGTAAATCTTTATCAAAGAATTACCTGCAGTCGGAAATTGATATAATCGAAGAAATTTCCCTTCAGGTGTTTTTAAAATCAGTTGTAAAGATTGCAATAATGTATATGTTGGCCGAATTGACAGAAACTTTGAGATTAGATTGAAAAAACCCTGAAATCAGAAAAACAGTCCGCTTTTTATAATCATATCATGACTGAACAGCATCATGTGGATATCGTCACTTTTAAAATCTTTCACAGGTGCGCGAAAGGCCTGAAACTAAATTTGCTGGAATTGATGTAAGTGGCAAATCTGAACAAGAACCCCAATCTTTCACCACTTAATACACAAATAGAGATGAGCCATTCGCCACTTTTGAACATCCCAAAAGTTTAAATACACTGTGTGGTAAGATGGATTAATTTTCAAACTCTATACCCATCTGAAGTGTAGGAAAATGGTAAGATTATTAGAAAATATGTTATCTGATAGAAGTTTCCGTGTTTTGGTTGACAATAAGAGAAGCAACTTCAAAACATTGAAAAACAGTCTTCCACAAGGATCAGTTCTAGCTCCGTTACTCCTCAATTTATATCTAAGTGATTTACCCACGACATCATCTCAGAAATTTGTTTATGTTGATGACATTGCTTACTAGCATTCGGATTGCTATACTCTGGAGAACATACTATCATCTGGTTTAGAGATTTTGAAGAATTTTTCTATTGAGTGGCGATTATTTCCCAATCCCAACGAAACAACGATATCTTGTTTCCATCTGAATAATCATAAGAAATATAGGAAATCAGCTGTAACTTTCAATGATTCTCCTATCGAACATTATTTTTATCCTAAATATTTAGGTGTTAAATTAGATTCATCTCTCAATTTCAAGGCCCATTTAAATGATCTGAGTCTGAAACTGAAAACTAGGAATAATATTCTTCAGAAATTAGCTGGATCTATTCTGCAGCTGAGTATTGTTGCTCTGTTTGGTTTAATAGTGAACATACACAAAAAATCGATGCGCAATTGAATACATCTATGAGAATAATTACTGGCAAGATCTACATCGGTTCATTGTTTTTTTACCAGTAACATTGTTCTTCCCCATATTCGCAGACAGACTACAACTCTAAATTCTTGGAGCAAATATCATCCTTTTCCTAATTTAATTCTAACTAGTAAGCGGGTAGATCAATAGGCCCATAGATCCATAAGCCAGTAGTTCAATAAGCTCATAGATCAATATAGACCATAGATCAATATAGACCATAGATCAATATCGACCATAGATCAATGGAGCGCACTGAAACGCGAAACACGCCCAAGAAACCCGTTGAAAGCAAAGAAACTTGAAAGAACGCGAAGAAACACGAAAGAAAGCGAACGAACACGAAAGAACGCAAAAAGCCCAAAGGAACTTAAAAAAACCCGAAGGAATGCAAAAAAACCCGTGGAAAGCAAAAAAACATGAAAGAACTGGATTAACCACGAAGAAACGCAAAAATACACGGAGAAACGTGACAAAACACGAAGAAACGCGAAAAAACACGAAAATCAGTGCTTTCAATGGGCACAGCCTGTATAGCGATTTTTCGAATGCATAGCCTGTATAGCGATTCATCTCGATCTGTCTGCATACTTCAAGGACGAAAATGAATTCGCGCGAAAATCGAGCCTGAAATGCCGATTTTCAAACGCATAATTTAGGTATTTTTCTTTCGATTCGTGAACGGCGGGTGGTATCTAGAGATTCGGAATCTCCTGTAGATTCTTATTCGAGAGCTTTGAAGGCGCTAAGAATCTTCCACCGCCCATATCGAGCGAAAAATTGATGCCGTATTTTCAAATTTGGAGCTCGCGTTCGGCTATCATCGGAATCGTATCAGAAACTATGACACTTCTCCTCGAATTATCGAGAAAATTGCCGAATTTGGAATGAAGAATTCGCGGCCTTATCTCGCTACTTGGATGTGAAAATTGGTACCCAGAGATCACGTAGATTTGTTTTCTACCGATCGCGGGGCGATTTATATCGTTTTCGACCGGCACGGAGGGAAAACGTAGGTGCGGTTTTTGACGTTTCAGAGAAGTCGGGAGTCTAAAAATTGCCATTTTAAATGCATAATTTTCGTATAGATTTCGAGGGGCTCCGCGGCTGAGCACGGGGAAGTTCCTCGTCCAGAAAAAGCGACCCCCCGCCCCGCGAGAGGCTCCGGCTTCGGAGGAGTACTTTCGCCCGTTTTTCGCCTATGGGCGATTTCGCGATTTTCGTTTGAAAATTTCGGTCGCGTTAAAAGCGCCCGGGGAGGGGTTTCGGGGTCGCTTCTCCTAGAAGAGGATACGCCTTTTGGATCTGTTTTAAGATTCCGTCTCGAGCGGCCCTGCGGGCCGCTCGGGAAGCTTCGCTTTCCGGGTCCCTAACGGGACCACCCTCTCATAATTTTCTCTGGTTCCCGATCTTATCATTTTAATATTTTTGATTATTTCATACATTCCACAAAATAGAATTCTCAGATTGAAGTCACGTAAACCATTCTGGGATAAAACGATCTTCAATATGAACATTAGCGATTAATTTTAATTATGGAATATTGAGAGGAACTCTTATGAAATGTTCAATAAAGATCTCATTACTGATCCATCTGAAAAAACTCCGGGTTCTGATCTTCTTAAGAAAAATTTGGGCAGTTCTTAATCGTTTGAGACAGGTCATGGTCGTACCAATATCATGATATTCAGATGGAAATCAGTTCAAGCGCAAGTTGCGAATGTGGACATACAGAAGAAACAATACCTCATCTCATCAATAATTGTCCCATATATATATATATACATTGCAAGATGGATTTAGGGCTATTCATGATATTTCCGATTCTTTCTTGGAATGAGTTCAAACCAATTTGATTTGTATTTTTTGTATTCAGTTCTTTTTTCCGCTTTCGACTTTTTATTTTCAGATTCGATGGGGGCAACTTGAAGAAGTTTCTGTGTTTATTGATAGAAGACCACCCTTAAAGGAAAAAGTCCCTCAAATACACTACAGGAAGAAATTAAGGGATGAAAAAGAATCCCAAATTGGGCAATTTTCAACAGGCCGTAACTTCGAGAGAAATAGTCGTACAAAAAATTTTTTAAAAATGTAGCTCCAAGTGTCTAGTTTTTGGATTAGAACTTGGAATTTTTTGACCTCTGCGGTTTTTGAGTAATTGTAGAAAAACCAGCAACGAAAAAATTTTCATTTTTCAAGTTTTTTTTGTCTAGGGGGGTGGAAAAAATTTTTTTAGCTTAACCATTTTACGGATCGGATACTTTGCTTTAATTTCTCTTTATATACACTTTGACGCGTCCACTTCCTACCGAGATATCGATCTTCAAATGGAAAATGTCCATTTTTCTTTGATTATGATCGCACAGAAAATTAAAGGCGGTATTCAAGAACTTAAAAGACTTGACTTTTTTTTGTTCAAATTTAAGCACTTTCTGGAGTAAAAATGTTAGAAAAGCTAGTAATTTTTTTTTCCCATTTGAAAAAATTATGAGCTTTTCAGAGCAAAAAACGTAATCCTTTAATTTTTTTCAAAAATTCGATCGAGTGAAACAAAAGAACGGCCGGCTGGATTAATTTGGTTCTCTTTAGGCTTTGCTGAGTTGTAGAAGGCACATATAACATTAGTGGTTTCCTCAATATTTTCAAACTAAAAAATGAAAAATGAAAAAAAAAATTCGAAAAACAATGACTAGTCGTTAAGGAGAATTCATTCAAGTTCTTGAAACCCATCTTCGATCATTGATTACTGAGATATCGATAATTAAAGACAAATGGACGCTTTTCCATCTGAAAACCGATATCTCGCCAGGCAGTGGACGCGTCAAAGTGTATATAGAGAGAAATTAAAGCTAAATGAACAAAGTATTCGATCCGTAAAATGGTTGAGGTAAAAAAAATTTCCACACCCATAAAAAAAACTTAAAACTCAAATGGAAAAGCGTCCATTTCTCTTTAATTATCGATATCTCAGTAATCAATGATCGCACAGAAAGTTAAAGGTGGGTTTCAAGAACTTGAATAAATCTCCTTAACGACTAGTCATTGCTTTTCCAAAATTTTTCTTTTTGTTACATGAATTTGATAATGCAACAAAAAAGGGCTTTGGTGGTTTTTTGGAAAATCAAGCGCTAGATCGAGAATATTGAGGAGACCACCAATATTATGTGTGCCTTTTACAGTTCAGTATGTCCACAAAAAAACTACAAAAACCAAATTAATCCACATTAATTTCACTCGATCCAATTTTGAGATATGGATAATCAAAGACAACTGGACGCTTTTCCATTTGAAGACCGATATCTCGGCAAAAAGTGGACGTATCAAGGTGTATAAAAAAATGAAATTAAAGGTATCCGATCAGTAAAATGGTTAAGCTAAAAAAATTTTTTTCCACGCCCGTAGACCAAAAAAAACTTTTGAAAATATTTTTGTTGCTGGTTTTTCTACAATTACTCAAAAACCGCAGAGGTTGAAAACTTTTCAAGTTCTAATCCAAACACTAGACTTTTGGAGCTACAATTTCCTTTTTTTTTAAATTTCATGTTCGACCATTTTTCTCGAGAAAGCGGCCTGTTGAAAATTTCCTAAATATTTGGGATTTTTTTTAATTCCTTAATTTTTTTCAGTAGTGTATATTTAGGCTTATTTTTGTACACACAACTACACTTGTGCGGGGAGCCAGAATATTTTGCTGGGGATTTTTTCCCTAGGCTTTCATGTCATACACCGAATTGTATGGCATCCCGTTACCAACCCCTGTTAACATTTGTTTTGTAAGCCAAAAGTTCGAAAGAATATATATATGAAAAGATTCATGAATTTTTGAATGAATAATGTAGCTTTAGCTGAAGAAAGCTCCATTATGTCAGGTGAGTCAATAATGTGTACCGAGCTCTGTTTTTTTTTATTGTTAAAAAAATTGTATTTGCAATTCAGCTTGTTTAAATAGCCGCTGTATCATGAATGAGGTTTATCACTGAACACATTTTCCGAAAAAGAAACTGCATAAATTTCAAGCTATTCTATGGCTCAATCAGCAAACATACGATGTTAACAAGTGGTTTCCACCTCTACATTTTTGCATCGTAGAGATGAGAGTCAAACGCTCGAAACACGTGTCTGCGGTTATAAGCGATCTTTTAGAGACATGTCTGATAAATTTTTTCATTTATAATCATAAGAATCCTAGTTATTATTTTCACGCTTGCTAAATGTAGCTGTGGCTTTTTCTGTGCCAAATTGTTAAAAAATTACATTAGAAAGGAATTTCGTGGAGACAATCCTGAGATTAAATCTTCTTTTTCGGGATAGGAAATGTGGAAATCCAATTTCCAATGCCATCAAATAACGAATTGCCTCTATTGATACTTCGAAAGGTCGACAAAATGCAATTACGAACGCTATTAGAGTGATGATAATCTTATTAGTGGTTCTTTTCTCTAGTAGTTGAAAAAGTTTATCGAACAGTGATTGAATCATCACACTACAGATTGGCCATTTCAGATAATTGTCAATCCTTTATCGAATTATTTCGAAAATTCTATTAAATTGGAAACTTTCATAATGAGCTCTAGGTGGGAAAATAATAAAGACCGAGCCTACCAGGTACAATCGATAAGGACAAATCTTCTGGAATAAGGCAAAGATATTGTAGAAACTTCGGTAGAAAATATCAATACACAATTACTAATAATAGGTTGTCGAATATCTCTTCCGCTTTTTTGCTTTTATTCAATGCTTTATAAAAGGTGTTACAGTGATCGGATTTAGTTCAAATAAGCCTTTTTTGAGTTCAACTTTACACCACCAAGGGCGTTCACCATGGACAGGAACAGGTGGTAATCACTACCCGTACGTGGTCATCACCTTGTCGTGGTGTACGGGCTTAAGTAGCTGTAATAAGCGACGAACCAAGAATGACCATACCCTTAATCCCTTCCCATCCAGGGCTCTGTCTAGGCGAGGCATAGGTCGTGATACCTTTGCCACCATCCTAGGTTCGCCACCTAGAGACAGAGCCAGCAAGCAAAGTTGTCGAACGACTAGCTAGAGAAAGTGGTACGATATGGCTGCTAGCTTAATCCGATTACTAGGCGAGAGGATGAGCCCCGTCTCTCCCCCCTAGTTCTTAACGGGCCTGGCAAAGATCTGGGGAGTACAGTCGTAGAGCTATCACAACCTCGGAGCCAAGTCCTCGAGTATCAACAGGGCCACACAACCGTACTACCGGGCGCCGCATGACCGAAGGCTGGAAGGGGTCAAGACCTCCCGAGGATCTATACCCGGGCTCCAAGTTCCGTAACCAGAGCCGGGTGAACACGGAACATTCGGAACTGAGTTAGTTGACCCTCACGAGTTCTTCGTGAGGACAATGGAACCGTTCTAGAACGCAATACAAGCTCTTCCTCACATCCCCAAATTCCCGGTGAGTGTTTGAGTGAGTGCGAGGGTGGCACATATACTGCTCGCGCAGTGGTGTTCCGCCCCTCTCAAGTGTCTGCAGGGAAGGCATGAGGAGTTCCCCCTGCCTATGAAGGCGGAAAAAAAAAGGTGGTAATCACTTGGCGCTATGTCCGGGCTGTATGGTGGATGCGATGAAACCTCCCATCTGAGCTGCCGTAGCTTCTGACGAGTCATCAACGAAGTGTGTGGTCTGACGTTGTTCTGGTGAAACACTACACCCTTCCTGTTGGCCAGTTCTGGGCGCTTCTGGTATATCGTCTGCTTCAAGCGGTCCCGTTATTCGCAGTAGATGGTAGAATTAAGTGTCTGGCCATATGGGAGCAGCTCATAGTGGATGATTCCCTACCAATCTCACCAAACACACAGCAAAACCTTCATGGCCGTCAATCTCGGCTTGGCCACTGTTTGAGACGATTCACCACATCGAGCTTTTTTTTGTATCCAGCCTTCTGCGGATGGTTTAAAATGGTGACTAACTCCCATCTTCTGGGTGATGTCACGAGATGCCACATGCTGGTTCAACTCGATGTATTCCATGATTTGATCGGTATTTGTCGTCACAGGTCACAGTTTATCCATGGTGCCGTTTTCACCGGTTCTGAATCGTCGAAACCATTCGTCCGCGGTTCGAACTGATAGAGTACCATCCCCCAAAACACCATTAATCTCACAGAACGTTTCTCTAGCGGATTTGCCTTTAAGGTAGGAAAACTTTAAAATAGCGCGAATTTCGGCGTTAGTGAACTCCATGTTCACACGTCTATAACTGTTGAACGCAAATTCCAAACTGATCATGCATAGAGTCGTTTTGTAGATTATGTCAAGACCTTTCAAGTTATGTATAGTATTGCCAGTTACGAGCTCTGTAGCGCTTTGTACATAGCCGCGAAATTGAAATGATAAAAAGGCGGAAGGGAGATATTTGGCAACCTATTATGTGTGAAAACAACCTTTTTTCTTTGGCCTGAGAGCGGTGAAAAATTAATATAACTGTAATCATAAAATAAATCTTTTCCCTCTATGTGGGATATCAAGCCAAGAATTCTAGTGAACAACACGTCCATAACACTTAAATTCAGAGAAATATACGTTTCGATTCATCCTGTATAGGGTGATGATTCGAGTAATCAATTCTCCACGTCTATACTTTACAACTGCCATATATGAACTACGAATATCAAGGCTTATGTTTGCCATAATGGCGGCAAATCAAAGACCTTCTCTAAAAAAATATCAAATGCTATGGATTAATAATACTCTTAAGCTGAGGTGCTTAGGAACAAGCTAGGCTAAACTCATATATCTGACGATTGTAACTATCAGTTGGGGATTAGAACTCTGTAGTTAACACTCACTTTCAGGAAATTAACTCCATTTATCTTTCGTTCCTGCTGGAGACCGATGTGAAATCATCCCAATCTTTTTCTTTCGCTGAAAGTGCTCGAGTTGTAAGTGTTCGATCTTCCGCTTGCGGAAATATATTATTGACAATCAATTCCAGACAGACCGCTGCTATTTCAGCATCGTTCAACAAAGTGACCGATAAGAGCTGTATTTTTTTTCTCTGAGGATTTTGATGTTTGCAAGTCTACAATGTTCGGATATGTTTATGTAACTATTTGCACGGCTCTAGTTTAAACAATTTTTCACTTATTTGGCATCTCGATATGTAGAAAAAAATTAAAAATAATTCAAAAATTACAATTATACCAGGTAAACCGGTATGAAGTGAGCGTCAAGATACAAATGTCTCGATAGATAACATTTGTTGCGAACGAGCCATTATTTATTTTTTTGTTTGTTTGCTATGATATCTGTCAAACATATTTAGTAAACATCATATTTTTTCATCGTGTTAAAAATGTCGAATTTTGAACCAGAACGTGATGATTAGCGGAAAGCGTTAATTTTTTGTTTTCATTTGTGAAATTTTGCACGAAAGAAAATCGATTTTGCATCGGATTGCTACTGGCGATGAAAAATTGGTTTATTTTAAGAATCCTAAACGGAAAAAATCAAGGGTTAATCCGGGAGAACTGTCAACATCGACTGCAAAACCAGATCGATTCGGCAAGAAGACAATCCTGTGTCTTTGTTGGGATCAGAAAGGTGTGATGTACAACAAGCTCCTATATCCTGGTGAAAACGTTAATGCTGATCGTTCCCGACAACCAATGATCAACTTGAACCATGCATCGAGAAACGACCAGAATGGGCCTGAAGACACGGCAAGGTAATTTTGCTCCATGACAATACACCTGCACACAAAGCAAAACCGGTACATGATACAATCAAAACACTTGGCTGGGAGCTGCTTCTCCACCCGCCGTATTCACCAGACTTGGCTCCTTCCGACTACCATTTGATTTCATCGATGGGACACGCGTTGGCTGAGCAGCACTTTGATTCGAAAATTGGGTGTCTTGTTGGTTTGCTTTTGAAGACGAACAATTTGATTGGCCTTAAAGATATTCACGGTAACAAAGAAAAAAAATTACTGAAAAAATGTAGGTATTTAAACAAACTTTAATTATTATAGTAATTTCAAGATTATTATTAATTCATTTGCAATTTTCAAGAATGACTAGTTCAATTTTATCGTTTGAAATTATCGGAAAATTTCCATTTTAAGTTAATTTCAGTCTTCCATAATTAACTCAGTTCTACAGGGTGTCCCGTAACTCAACGTCAAGTGGTTACTGGGCGATATGCTAGGTTATACCAGTTCTAGCGAAAATAAAATAAGAAATAAAGAATAAAACAATTGTACTCAAGAATGGATTTGTAACTGTAATAAATAGCATGGTTATTTAAAAAATGAAAAAATAAATAAAAATAAAACAATTGTACTTAATAATGGATTTGTGACTATAATCAATAGCATGGTTATTTAGGATTACGTTTTACTGCAAAATTGGAAAATTTGTGACAACAAAAATATATCTATTACCACTTAACCAAGTGACATAGAAGATTTTTTAAATTTTTGCTAGAACTGGTATATTCTAGCATATCGCCCAGTAACCGCTTGACGTTGAGTTACGGGACACCCTGTATAAGGATACATAGAATGCAGTAAGTAGTACGTGAAAATTATACATCCCTTTTCAACATATCACACTAGTAAGTTTTTGATCAATATTTATTCATAATTGAATATGAATACTAGTCGAATTCTTTTTCCTTCAATAAATTTTTATGTCCTTTTATTTATTGGAAGAAATTATAATGAGAATGAAAATATTCTCTCTTTTGTTCATCATGGAACAGTGTCTCTGGAACGAAAAAATATAGATACCAAAAGATTCAATCAAAAGTGTATTTATTATTATAGTCATTTTTTAATTATTATTAACACATTCTATAATTTTTTGCTTCTTTTGAACTTTAGAGTCTGTCAATTTGATACTAGAATAAAAAACTATTAATTATCTTAGGTGAAGTGTGAATTTCTAAGAGGTGGAAAAAACTCACACTGCGGACCAGTTAGATTTGGACTGTTTCCATTATTCATTGTTGGTTTGTGGAATAACATTTCTGAGGTTTTCAACAAACTTGAAAAATCGATACATTTCCTTCAGATTCGATTGAAACTTCAACAGTAAATTCATAATTTGCAATGTAAATAATATTCAGGACAACCTTCCCGAACTACGGACAAACCTGAAACATTCTGGAGTAATCAAGAATTTGCATTCGAGTGGAATGAAATAAGGGCGCATTTGCCAGAATTTGATCTTGGATAGCTCAATTTCGAGGATAAAAACAGTGATATAATCATCAAATAATTAATCACATTCAATCACATTATTCACAATTTAGTAGTTAAACGATAGATGGGCGGGGCTTAAGATCTAATTGTCGGCAATAATCTCAGGAAATGATCAGAGTTTAGTAGTTTAATAGGCCACAATAAATATGATAATAAATACAATAAATATAATAAAAATGAGGTTTCTGATAGCCAGCGACTCATCTCGCTTAAATGCCCTTGTTTCATTACTGAAACATCATGTTTTTGTAATAATCTCAAGAATGGACAATAGAAATATTTTTTAGTTTTTCTTCATTTGGATAGCTGCAACCAAGATAACAATCGAAGGTTCCAATTTCGCCCACTAGAGGTAGACACTATTGAGAAGAAAAAGGACGAATCTTCCTCGGAAATAAAAATATGAATGCGACAACGTAACGTTTTCATCTTCCATTTTCATTTAGAAAATGCTCTACAAAATTTTCAGGGATGCTTTAGGAAAAATAGAAATTGTTCAAATCAGGATCTCAGCCTTACAACCTTCATAAAATCAGGCTTCAATAATAGATTGAAAACAGGAGCTGCTTTCATTGATCTTCGGCATATGACACTGTGTGGAAAGATGGATTAATTTTCAAACTCTATACCCACCTGAAGTGTGGGAAAATGATTATTAGAAAATATGTTATCTCATAGAAGGTTTCGTGTTTTTATTGGCAAGAAGAGTAGCAATTTCAAAACATTGACAAACGGTCATCCTCAAGGATCAGTTCTAGTTACTTTTAATATTTCAATTTATATCTAAGTGAGTTACCCACTATATGATCTCAGAAATTAGTTTATGCCGACGACATAGCTATTGCTTACCAACATTCGGATTTCCATACTCTTGAAAACATACTGTCATCCGATTTGGAAATTTTAAAGAATTATTTTATTGAGTGGCGATTATATTCAAATCTCAACAAAACAGAGGTATCTTTATTCCATCTGAATAATCATGAAAAATATAGAAAATTAGCTGTAACCTCCAATGATTCTCCTATCGAACATAATTTTATCCAAAATACTTAGGAGTTAAATTAGATTCATCTCTCAATTACAAGGCTCATTTAAATGATCTGAGCCTGAAACTGAAAACTAGGAATAATATTGTTCACAAATTGGCTGGATCAAATGGGGTGCTGATGCTTCCACTCTTGGCTCAGCATCTCTAGCCCTAGTTTTTTCTGCAGTTGAGTATTGTTGGTCTGTTTGGTTCAATAGTGCACATACACAAAAAATCGATGCGCAATTGAATACATCCATGAGAATAATTACTGATACCATAAGATCTACACCGATTCATTGGTTACCAGTTTTGTTTAACATTGTCCCTCCCCATATTCGTAGATAGACTGCAGCTCTGAATTCTTGGAACAAATATCATTATTTTCCCAATTTATTTCCAATCATTTCATATATTCCACAAAAATAGAATTCCCAGATTGAAGTCACGTAAACCATTATGGCATAATACGTTCTTCAATATGAACATAAGCGATAAAGAATTATGGAAGACTGAGTGGAACTCTTACGAAATGTTCAATAAGTATCTCTGTTCTGATCCATCTGAAAAACTTCCTGGTTTTGATCTTCCAAGAAAAATTTGGACAGTTCTCAATCGCCCTGAAGAAGCCAATAAGCAGAAACACGTGTCGGCAAGTACCTTCCATCCATTTTCCATATTTTCTGCATTCCTGCGGTTTAACCCATAATCCTTCTTCAATATCTAATTTCACCGCATTATCTCCTCTTTAAATATATATATATATATATTTAGATAACCTCTTCAAGTAAGGTTGTATTTTTATTTTAAGATTAGAGTTGAGGTTGCAATAGATTGAAGGTTCTGATAACTCTGTTCTCAGGTTGAATTACCAAACAATCCAACATATTCAACAACAACAAAAAACCGAAAGCGCGCAAAAAAACAAAAGTATTGGTAAATTGCACACCCCCTATATCACCCGAACGTAAACTCATTGTAAATTCCACACCCTGTATGACATTTTATCGAAATCAGCAAAATAACTTGTAAATTGCACACCCCGTATATCACATGATCGCAAATTCATTGTAATTCGCACACCCTGTATGACATTTTATCGAAATTAGATCCCATACGCGAAAAAACATGAACACTTGCACATAGGACACCCACTATATAATCGATTCGCAGTGGGTGCTTTTTCCATAAAAAATGCAGAAGGAAAAACTCTCGAAGAAAGACTCTGGTGAAAGTCAGTGCACAGTCATGTGCACAGCCCGTATATCAATCGATCGCAATCGGTGCATTCCACAAAGGTAGTATGAGCATTATTCGATACAGCTCCCATGTAACACCCTGTATATGAATCGAAAATAATTTTTCCATAAAAAATAAACCCAAAGAATATCGTTTCAACTCCATCAATTTTACAAAGGTAAAATGAAAATTATTCGAAAAAGGTCTGAACGTGTATTCATGAACAGAGTGCTTAGCCGTTTTTCCCTGAATAAACTAAGTGTGTGCGATTCTAACATAGAGTATCATAAGTTGGGTCGGAGTTCGGAGAGGGCAATGAATTCGCGCGAAAATCGACTGGAAAATGACGATTTTCAAACGCATATTTGAGGTGTTTTTCTTGAGAGTCGTGAAGCGTAAGTGGTATCTAGAGATTCGGAATCTCTGTAGATTCTTATTCAAGCGCTTGGAAAACGCAAAAAATCTTCCACCGCCCATATCGAGCGAAAAATCGATGCCGTATTTTCAAATTTGGAGCTCGCGTTCGGCTATCATCGGAATCGTATGAGAAATTGTGACATTTTGCCTCATTTTACCGTGACAATTGCCGAATTTGGAATGAATATGCCCGGCCTTGACTCGCTACTTGGATATGAAAATTGGTACCCAGAGATGGGGAATTTCCTCAAGTTTCGTTTTCTACCGCCGAAAATGCGTTTAGAGGCTCGTAGCGCCCACACGGATCGAAAGCATCATGGGTGATTTTGAAGTTTCGCGGGGCTGGCGAAACTAAAAATTGCCGTTTTACTTACGGGATTTTAGCCTAGAAATAGGGAGGCTTCGGAGTTCTAATGGGTTCTAAGGAAACCGGACGTCCTCGCTCTCGGAATATGCGGCGAGTCCCTGACCCGGGGCGTTCGGGCTTCGGAGCCTATTTCCTTTTTTCCGGGGCACTTTTGGCGATTTCGCGAAAATGACGTCTTTCGAAAATTTCGGGCACTTTAAGAGCGCCCAGGGGGTTTTCCTTGGTCGCTTCTCCTAGAGGAGGATTCGCTTTTTCGATTTTTTTTAAGATTCCCTCTCGAGCGGCCCTGCGGGCCGCTCGGAAAGCTACGCTTTCCGGGTCCATGACGGGACCAATTTTGATTTTTTTCTCTGGTTCCCGATCTTATCGCTTTTGTTATATTGATTATTCGAGCAGGTGTCCAAGATGAAAAAGAACAAAAAAAAATTGGTTATATTCGACAGTTTTCCTTTGATGAAGACGAGAACGCAATCTTAAGAGAGTGAAAATATGAAGTGTGTTAATGGTTCTGCAAGAGTCAGACAACTAACTTACATGATCTAGAAATCTTTGATACGTTACAGTATATCACCATGTGGGCTGCATTGTTGCAGCAATGTCTATCCTCTACTGCAGTACGCTGGATCTGTATGGTGACGGTTGCTCCATTTGGAACTGAGGGAACTGATTATCCAAGTCAGTTGAAGATGATGGATCTGCAGACTTTCAAAGCTCGACGTAACAGGGGAGAACATATTGTAACGGAGCGCTACATGGTAGTGTTGGATACGTTTTACAAGAGACGCCACATTTGTTCCGTACACGACGAAAAAATTTAAAAGGGCTGATTTTCAAAAAACCTCAATCCGACTGTAATACTACGTCTAGGGCCTCGATGCAATGAGGCCCAAGAGGCTATCGAGGAGAACGCGACAAACGGTTTCATCGTCTCATAATTCATACTACATAGATGTCATAAATTATGGAATCACGGTTGGTTTTACAGAGCGAGGTTTTCGGCGCCTCTAACCGAATACACAGGGATTTTGTGGGGGTTTCTATGATTTTCAACTCAACAGAAAAGCGATATTGTTTTCTATCATTGTCATCTCATATTCAGCAAAATCTTAGACGAAGAAATAATACGCTATTTTCCCCTGGCCAGCTCATAGTCCTTAAATTTTAAAATTTGTGTCTTTCTTATTGCATCAACCATTTCGATGTTACCCTCTTTTCGCATCGACTTATTTGAAGTGTGAATAGTCACCGAGACCTAGCCTAGCTTGTGCAAGTAATCGGGCAGTGTGAGAAAGCATGACATGAAGTTATTTGAGTGGAAGAGGACAAAGCTGCACATTCTCCAGACTTTGAGACCGAAAGAAAGTCGGTCCAGTAAAGGGAACAGGAGATCCCGAATTCAGGTAAGTTGACAAGGGGCACCTATAATTTTGCTTCGGAAGTCCGCCATTTTGCCTGTAGTTAGAGTGTTAGCTCAAGTTATGAGTGTGTCCTCCGCTAGCTCGTTTTATTAATCTTCCTGACCATTGTTTGTTCGTCTCACTCATTCATGCTCGCTACAAGTATTTAGCATTGCATTGTAACAATCGGTTATTTTTGGTTGCACCCTTACTCTGCTCGATGGTGAAGTTTATATTGAAATTAGTTGGGTAGTAATTAGGATTTTCTTACTGCTGTTTGGTATGGAGTATGCGCAGTAAACAGGGCGATGAGAGTTTTAGTTTCGAAAGACTTTAAGATGTCGGAGTGTTTGAATTTTAAATTTATTCTCTTACTTTCTTCATCCAAAAACTATTGAGCACTTAATAATTGTTTGGTCTTCAGGAATGTTCAGTTTATGTGTTGTACTTTGAAAATAAAATAACACCCCAATTGAAGCTGCTGAAATGCATGGAAATAACGAAGATGAGCGAAGACCGCAATACGTCAACAGTTGACACTCACCTGTAGATGAAAATAATTGATTGAAAGAGAGAAAAATATGAATGGAATGATGGATGTTTAATCAACAAGAGGTGTGTGTGTTTCAATAAGGTTATAATTCATCAGGCGACAGATTCCGAGACTGCCACGAGCTCGATTATCCTCGGATGTTTCCCAACCACCCATTGTGTCCTCAGACTTTCATTCATCTCTGCCAACGCTCAAATATTTCCTGGAGGAATTTTGAAGCGTGAAAAATGTCGGATGGCTTTCAACGAGCCATCGAGTCGTGTTTGATGCTACACTACCGTCAAATCTTATATTAAGAAAGTTTTCCTATCAACGATAGGAATTTATTGAGAATCTAAGACCGAATCTCGGAACAAGTCACCCTAAATCAACAGGAATATTACTCATGTCATAATTTATGTGCAAAGTTTGGAATTGAACGAGTTCACTGGCATGCCGTGTAAGGGGAAAGCCAGACCGTCCCTACTGTTCTCGATATCAGATGTTTTAGGCCTAGGTCTGCTGAACTTGGGGATATACTAAGTCTAGGGTAATCGGGAAAATTAGCCATAATGAGTGCCGAATTTTTCAATTCAATTACACCAATCTACAGAACACATGATTACATGGACGACATGACAAAAAACAACCTATAGTAAACCAAGAACAGAAAACGGAATTACTTAAAACACATGACCAACAGAAAGACTCCATAGCTCTCTTTATATCCAACTGAATACTCTCTGACAAAAAAGAATCCGGAACGCAAAAAAAATTTAAATTTTAAAATTAAAATAATCGTGGCTCGATAAGATGGTGTGAAATTTTTAGCCCCAAATTCGACGAATATTTTCACCCAAACGCCTCAAAGAAATTAAATAGAATTCGTCTCAATATTCGAACGAGTCCGTTTTCAAATTTCACGGAAAGTGAACAAGCACGGAAAAAAAGATTCAAGGTTGGGATATGGTCGTATGATTCAATTTGTTTAAGAACCTAATTAGTTTGAATTGTAGCTACTGTACCTCTCTTGTCAGTGTTATATCGATATTTCGAAGTGGTAGCGAGAAAATCTTGTTTTCCTACTCGGGCCCGGGACGTATTGACATGGTCAAATTTCTTCATATTAAAGAATTAGCTTAGGGGGTTACTATTTCACTTCAGGAAGTGAATCTCTGAGAACGATAAGATCTTCTCAAGCGAAACCGTCAGATTGTTACAATTACACCCCTGTGCCCGGAAACTCGCTTGCCTGCGTTCAAGCATCTGGATCCTTCTACTTGACCTTCGTGCAATAGTGCGTATTTCTTTTATAGCTGCGTTTTACTTATTCCGGATCATTCGAACGCTTTGAAAATATTATAAAATCCAATCCGACCGAAACAAATTTTTCAGCCAAATTCTCAATCCAAAAATTCCTCCCTTTTTCCTAATATTCCGCCAAAAAAATTACACTTTAAAAATATGGAACAAGAATAATTCGGATCCGATTAGAAGGAATGATATTCTCAATATGTTTAGAACAAAATTACTTCCAATTCGATAGAGAGATCTATACGACTAAGAAAGATTTGATCCAATCCAAAAAAATCTCTAATCATCCGATAAGCCAAAAAATGTCTGCGTGTAATAGTTTTATTCATAGACTATCAACGGTAATAGAATGAATTGATGACTCATTTATTTTGTGAAAATCCATCTTGAATATTAAAAGAAAACAATTATTTTTGTCTAATTTTCACTTTATCAATTAAGAGAACTATAAGTACATTAGATTTAACTCAAATTCCAAAGGATCCTACCAACAAATATTCCAAAAAAATAAAAGAAGCTCTAGAAGACTGCAATCTACATTTTTCTACACCATGGGAAATAAGGAAGCATCTTTCAATGAATCCACGACCTCCAGAAATGTATGGTTTAATAAAACTCCACAAAAAAGACAATCCCGTGAGACCAGTAGTTTCCTATATTAATACACCTACAGGTAAACTATCAAAATTTTTATCTAATAAATTCAAAAATCTATCGAAATTTTCACCAGAATATAGTTTAAAAAGTTCCAAAGATTTAATTGACAAATGATCTAAAATAAACAGCACAGAAAATATGAAATTAATATCTTTACCCCTAGTTGGCGAGTCACTTCGTAAAAATAAAGTTAACCCCCTCTTAATTTCAGAAATTCAGGAGTTATTTTCAATTTGCCTATCCCAAAATTACTTTAAATCCGAATCCAAATTATATTTTCAAAATTCAGGTTTACCGATGGGATCACCTTTGAGCCCATTATTGTCAGATCTATTCATGAATCACCTTGAAAATGAATTCATAAAAACAAATGACCTTTCAAAAAAACACGTCATTTTCTGGTTCCGGTATGTTGATGATATTATAGTAGGATTCAAAGGAACAAATAGACAAATAAAAATGTTTCTTGACTTCCTCAATTCAATTCACCCCAAAATAAAATTCACATTGGAAATTGAATGCAACAAAGCGATTAACTTTCTAGATTTGACCATAAGTAGAGATAGAAACACATTCGACTTTTACATCTACCGAAAAGACACAAACTCAGAAGCCATAATACCATATGATTCCTTCAGTCCTGATAATCACAAACTGGCAGCTCTGAAATCTATGATCAACAGAGCATTCACCATACCTTTATCGACGCTAACTTACAATCTGAAATTGATAAAATCAAAGAAATTGCAACTAATAATAATTTTCCGAGATCCCTAGTAAACAAACTAATTGAAAACAAAAGAAAACCATTAATATGCTTTACACTACCACAGAAAAACCTACTAATAAATTCATGCATAAATCACTTATTTCGGAGAATTATCAATCCAAATCCAAAATTATTTTTCTAAACTTGATTTCAAAACAACATTTTCAGGACGTCCAAACCTAGGAAAAATATTATATAACTCAAAATCCAAACTTAAACCCGAGAAAACTTTAGGTGTTTATAAAATCTGCATATGTAGGTCAAACCGGTAGAAATTTTGAGACCAGATTAAAAGAACATCTGAAATCAGGTAAAGAGTCCGCAATTTATGATCATATCGAGACTGAAGAACATCATATGGATATCGTAAATATTAAAATCCTTCACAAATGCGAGAAAGGCCTCAAATTAAATTTGCTGGAAGCGATGGAAATAACAAATCTGTTCAATATTCCCAATGTGTCCCCATACCACTTAACACCCAAATAGAAATAAACCATTCACCACTTTTGAATATCCCATAGATTTAAACCCATGAAATATTTCAGTCTGTACCTAACACCAGAAGATGGTTTAACAACCGAAACCGGTCGTGTAATAGTATTGATAAAGTGAAAATTAGACAAAAATAATTGTTTTCTTTTAATATTATCAACGGTAATTTAAATTATATTTTATGTGTCGATTTGTTGAGCGAGATAATACTTTATGCTTATATTTGAGGGTTTATTTTTAGAATATTAGCTGATTTCAAAGTAGCATGTTCATTTTTCTTCCGTTTTCTCACAAAGTAAGTTGTAACCAAGAATTGTTTGAATTATTGTTTATCGAATATGAATGCCTGATGAGAGAAAAGTGTTATAAACAAATCTCGAAACACATGTGTCGTATTCTATTTCATTTTTTTATAAACTTTTCTGTAGTTTTTCTTTTAATTTTTTGAGGTTGTGATAAGAATGAAAAATTCTCTTTTATTCATAAAAAAAAACAGTGTTTTCTAGAATAAATATAGGTATCAGTGATACTTATACTATAATTGTCAATTTTAGACATTTTTTTATCAAAGGTAACGTTGCGTCTTAAAAAATTTAGATATTATTGAATTAAATGTAAAATTTAATTTCCATAAACAACGGTTATGATCCGTTAACGATAAAAAAAATGATATTCAAGAAACAAAAGAAAATGGCAATGAATCTTGTTTATCCAATTCTTAAAGAGGTAGAAAAACGAGATTATATGTCATTGTTTTATGCTAACGGATTTTCAGAAAATGTTGCTGAATATTTCAGAAATAAATTCTGTAAAATGATATCATTTAGGAAGTGAAATAACCTTAGTACATTTATCAAAAACAAGATTATACAGAGAGAGACAATTAGTGTGGTGTCCATAAACTATCTTGTATAGATTTCCCTGGGGTTTATATACGACAAACCAGTACCCAGTACACCCCCCCCCCCCCCGTAAATACTCCCCTGCGCTAAATATGCTGAGTGTTTTCTAGAAAGGGTTCCCTCATTATAGTAGAAAAAAAATTAAAAACCTATTGAATTATTGTTATATATATATTATATTATTGTTATTTTTATTTATAAAATTGAAAATCATATAGATACACACTCAAATATCTATCTAAAAAATTTCACTCTTCTGCATACGCATGCAGTAGGCGTAAACCTCCTAAATTTTCATTGATTCCTGATATCTCAACTAATCGTAAAGAAATGACGACTATACTAAGCCCGCTGTAGGCGTAAAGCTGCTAAAATTTCATTGGTTTCTGATATCTCAACTTATTGTAAAGAAATAACGACAGTAGGCGTAAACCTCCTGAAATTTCATTGGTTCCTGATATCTCGACTAATCGTAAAGAAATGACGACAGTAGGCGTAAACCTCCTGAATTTCCATTGGTTCCTGATAGCTGAACTAATCTCAACTAATTGAATGAAGCACTACTCAAATAACGGAGCTTTAAATAAACAACATTTTCTACAATTCTATATGAATCACTCACCTGTCGGTGTTTAATGGTATTGAGAAAAAAGAAAGTTTGGGATTACTGAAACTATTGTTTTTGCAGTTGTATACGCTACAATTGTTAATCATTTTGGAACTAATTTGAAAATAACACAGAATTAGAACAGAATACTGGAATGAAAATAAATGATTAAATCAATGAGCTTTGCTGGTTCATGGTAGATCTTGACTCAAAGAAATTCCACTGAATTAAAGGTTAGGTTGTATTTTTTTCTTCAACTTTTTCTTTGAATGTTAAATAGATCTCAAAAAAATTATATTCTTCTAAATACTAAACGAATTAATTATACAAAGGAATTATTTAAGATCTCTAAAATAATTATAATGACATTATTCCAGACATCTTAGAATTATTGATGAAAACAATGAACAAGGACCAAAATATGAGGTTAGAATCCCTGCGAGATGCGCTAGTACTTGGTGTAAGAAAATCCATGGAGTGCAACTACTGGTTGGTATCTATAGGTACTGTGTTTGAACCCAAATGAAGCTATTGTAAACATTGTATTGTATTGTAATAGAGCTCGTCAAAACGTTCTGACTACGTATAACCTCAAAAATGTCAAGCTTTACGATAGAGCTGTCAGTAAGCAGATTGCAATACTAAGGTTGTCCAATCGCGAAAGCCATTTTCGATTAAAAATTTTTGTTTTTTATTTTATTGGGTACTACCTAGGTTGCGGTAGTAACTTGAGCAGGAGCAGTGGGCTATATACTGGATTTTCCTTGCATGACCATCATTTTCCTATTAACATATACGATAGTATTTTCTCTGACAAACTGGAAGTGCTGGTTTTGCTAGTAGAATTTCTAACGTGTAGTAGCTTGAGAGTATAGTGCCAATCTTGATTTGCCTGGGTTTGGTTCCTATGTACGCTTGTACCTTTGTTGCTTGTTTTCTACCTTTATCCTTTAACCATCCACCTATAGCTTGCAGAGCATGAAATTTAGTCTTTGACTATAGATAATGTAAATAATGTCTCTCAGTTTACCTAGCCTGGGATTGGAATCCCAAGACTCCTGATGCCCCAGGACCCAGGAATTAGGAAAAAGAAGCGTTACAAGAACACAGAGATTGGGTGCATAGTCTTTTAGGCTGAGCCCATATTCAGACCTCTCCAGTCAGGGGCATCATTGGCTGCCGAGCAGTCTGTTTGAGAATCAAGAAGAAGGAAAAAGAACCAAAATATGAGGTTAGAATCCCTGGAGATGCGCGAGTCAGACTTGGTGTAAGAAAATCCACGGAGTGCGACTGCTGGTTGGTATCTATACTGTGGCTCTATCGTAAAGCTTGATATTTCAAGAAAAGGATCTCAGAACACCAGACTCATCTAAGTCTGCATATGCGAATCATCTTAAGCAATTTCAACAATAACTACCAGATAATACATATGAGGTCCATTCGGGTTCACGATCACACTATTCCAGAACCATCAGGATGGTGCGCAAATAAGGAATGCGCATGGGTGCATAATAAATACACAAACTCCTGATGGTTCTGGAACGTGAAACCCGAATAAAGCTATGGAAACCAAAAGTTCAAGACTGACCTTCTTAGAAGCACTTTGAAATCACCATTTTACCATTCTTTTGAAAGAACAAACACTCTTTCAGTCACGTTTTCCTGTATATATAAATATGTTTCTTGCTCACAAAAATCAGACAGTTGAACAGCTGTCGTTGAAAAAATAAACATTTTTGAAAATTGAGATTGTCTCCTTTCCATCGACTAATTAAAATGAATTTCCATCAAGTGAGACCGAATCCTTCATAAAGGGCGATTCATTTAGATGTACTCTTTGTGGTGGGGATTTAGTTGCAGATCGCGCATGCGTCGTGTAGTGCCTGAAATTTCATAACGGAACGACTTAGCCCGACATAGCGTATACAAATTGTTCAGCTTTATTATGAAAATGGGCGTTCTACGATTAATGTGTATCGAGCACTTAGAGCGACTTACGCTTCACATAATCGGCCTACCGAACGCATAATTCGCTCTACCATCAGTAAGTTTGAGACTCAATATTCGTTATTGGATAATACTGGACCAACTAGACAACATCCAGCTCGTAGTGAGGAGAATATAGCGGCGGTGGGGAGAGTGTACGTGATGACCCTGAAGTGGCGATTTGTCACCGTTCTCAACAGCTTAGCCTCTAGTATTCAACGACTTGGCGGATTTTAGTTAAGGATCTTTCTTTGAAAGCATACAAAATTCAATTAGTTCAAGAACTGAAGCCGACCGACCTACCGAATCGTTTAAGTTTTAGTCGTTGTGCTCTTGACAAGCTTGCGGATGATCCACTCTTTTCGACAGAAGTTTAGTCCACGGATGAGGCTTAATAGGTTCGTGAACAAACAAAATGCCCGAATCTGGGATGATGAACATTCCGAAGAGTTTTAAGAATTGCCGTTTAATCCAGAAAAAACAACTGTTTGGTGTGGTTTTTGGGCCGGTGGAATAATCGGTCCATATTTCTTCAAAACAGAGGAGGGACGGAAAGCTACTGTGAATGGTGACGTGACCGTTATCGCACCATGATAACCGACTATTTGTTGCCAGAAATTGAAGCCCGTGAAACCATGGCTTTACCGCGAGGGCATTTCTGCTAGGAGAGAATTGGCCGGCTAGATCATGTGACATCATACCTCTTGATTTTTTCCTTTGGGACTATGTGAAGTCCAAAGTCTACATGGACAAGCCGGCTACGATTGAGTTATTGGAGGCAAATATAACTCGAGTCATTGGAGAAATATTACCCGATATACTCACACGCGTCATCGAAAATTGGAACTATCGAATGGATCTGGTTAACCGTAATCGACGTCAGCATTTGAAAGAAATTATCTTCAAAAATATTTGTCAAGAATGGTTTTTTTATTTGTTGATGAAGATTATAAAATAAAATTGTTTTTATTAATTTTTTCATTTAAAAAAAAGTATATCTAAATGAATCACCCTTCATATACATTGTAGGTTCAATTTGATTTTCTGAAGCGTTGAATGATTCGAATGGAGGTACCATAAAATATGAGAAAAATTGATGATAATCAAAATATTTTTCAGAATATTCGTATAGAACAATCGATTATATCAGCCAGAGCAAAGTGTACCAGAGTAATTTTTACACATTTACAGCTGTATATAGAAAGGTTACTTGAGTTCGAGGAGTTTCATCTAATTGCCAAGAGTACACACAAACCTTGTTAGATAGTTTCATAATTCAACTTTCATATGAACACACTAAAAAGTACATAAATCCTACTCTTAATTGTTTTCGAGGAAATGGAATTTCAATTCATTCTTCATCTCTTTTCTCCATTATTGTATAGTCCTTCTTGGAAGAATGAGAATGAACAAAGCCTTTTCAGCTTTTCGTCTGTTGTGTTTCATTCATAATTCTGAAATAAACTTCTGCTTTGTGCTTTTGAGAAACACAAAACTATCACTTTTCTCTGAAATGGTTTTGAGTTGCTCTATTGATTTGTTCAGCGTCTGGCTCTTGTTGATTTGAGTTCCAAATTACTACCAGGTATACCAGAATGAAGCGATCGTCAAGATACAAATGTCTCGATAGGGAACATTTGTTGTGAACGAGCCTTCATGTTTTTTTGTTTGTTTGCTATGACATCTGTGAAACATATTTAGTATACATCAAGTCATTGAACAGACAACATCATATCTTTTCATCGTGTTAAAAATGTCGAAATCCTAGAAAAAACCGTGGGTTAATCCGGGACAACCATCAACATCAACTGCAAAACCAGATCGATTTGGCAAGAAGACAATGCTGTGTGTTTGATGGGACCAGAAAAGTGTGGTGTGCCAAGAGCTCCTAAAACCTGGTGAACCCGTTAATACTGATCGCTACCGACAACAAATGATCAATTTGAACCATTCATTGATCGAGAAACGACCAGAATGGGCTAGAAGACACGGCAAGGTAATTTTGCTCCATGACAATGCACCTGCATAGAAAGCAAAACCGGTTCAGGATACATTCAAAACACTTGGCTGGGAGCTGCTACCCCACCCGCCGTATTCACCCGATTTGGCTACTTTCGACTACCATTTGATTTCATTGATGGGACATGCATTGGCTGAGCAGTACTTTGATTCCTACGAGGAGGTCGAAAATTGGATGTCTGGTTGGTTTGCTTTTAAAGACGAACAATTTTATTGGCGTGGTATCCACAAATTACCAGAAAGGTGGTCAAAATGTGTTAAAAAACTGCCAATACTTTGGATGAAATGTTTTCTCCTTTCCCATTTATAATTAGTATTTTATTTTCACAAAAAAAAAACGCTCATTTCATACCGGTATACCTGATAGAGGGATCAACTTGTTATATAGTGCGCGTCAAAATTATGAAACAAATTGATTTCCTCAAAAGAAAAATATTTAGCAACAAAATCCAGGTCAATTTTTATATGACTTGTACCAAATTTGTATGCATTTTCGCAGGATTTTTGTTGCACCCTCTGCCATCCCCATCAACACTCGGAATTTGTTGAATAGGGAAAGTAGGGCGAGTATAACCTTATTGGCAAGGCCTTTATATCTACAGGCGTGCAGAAATACTAAAAAAAATTTTTTTTTTAAAAATTTGTTAGTTCGAAGATGTTTTCAGTATGTGAACTTTGAGACGGCGATGCTACATGGTAAAAATTGTCGACCATGACAAAGTTGACATACTGAAAACCTCTTTTAACTAATTTTTAAAAAAAGAATTTTTTCTTAAAAATTTTTGCACACCTGTAAAGAAAATATCTAGCCAAAAAAGAACCACATGACCCACTTTTCCTATTAACAAATTTAGAGAATTGATGGGGATGGCACAGGGTTCTACAAAAACCGTTCAAAAATTCATAAAAATTTGGTAAAAATGAAACAAAAATTAAGCATTCTCGGGGTTTTGTTGTCAAAAATAGGGGTAGATTCTGTTTTACAATTAATTGAAAAGAGACAATTTGCTGGTAGGGATACTTCAAACATATCAATAAAAATTTAGAAAGCACTGACGTGAGGTCAGATTGCTTTGGCGCTCTTGTTGAGCTACTTGCGAGTAAATATTCAAACCTTAACAAATCTATAAGCTCTCTGATCGGGTGAACAATAGTCTTTTTCCATACTATGGGACAATGTGATGTAAATATGAAAGCCTAATGAATAAACAAACCTTTATCTCAATTTGGAAATAACTACTCATAATTTTCACCAAATTTTGTTCTATGCTTCTCCTAAAAACTTACGTCATTGCTTTTCTGAGTTTTGACAACGCTATCAAATTCTTTCTCTATGATAAAAAATTTTTTGATTAATATTACGTCTGTGCTTTTCTGAATTTTGACGTCATCGACATCGAATTCTACCTCTATGAATTCTATGAAAATTTTGATTGATATTACGCCAAATAACACTGATATCTAGGTCCGCAAGTTGTCAAACGAATATCGATCTGTGATGGCAAATCTTTCAATGACGAAGCTCGGACTTCATGACATTTCTATTTTTCTCTTGAGTAAATGAAAAAAATGATCATATCTTCAGAAGGGGAAAAGCTACGACAATGAAATTTGAGGATGAGTAAGATATCGGTAACCTCAATATATATACGGATTTTTATTTAAATCTAAATGAAGTCTTAGGAGATATTAAGTATTGAAAATTTTTTTTTTGGGAATTTTTTTAAAATTTTCTAGGGTGACGATTTCTGCGAAATTTTGCAAGCCATTTCGTTTCAGCCTCCCTCAATAACATTCCAAGTATCAACTTGATCGGATGGATATTCTAGTAGTTATTGAGGAAACAAAATTTCAGATGCTCATAACTACTGAACCATCCGACGGATTTGGCCCAATAACGAACTTGACCGAGATATTTGGACAATTAACCTATTCTGAAAATTTGAAAACTCTAGCTGATTCCTTTTGGATGCTAGAGAGTATACGGCCGGCCGGACGGCCGGACAGACTCTTTCGCCACGAATTCTTCATTAGGGAGTCGAACCCAATCGATTGAGACCATTTTCGGCTCGATATTCCAAAATTACAGACATTCGGGCAAAATGATAGGCACTCTGTTCGGGTGAACAAGAGCGCCAAAAAGAGACAACCTACACAAATATACAGAGAGAGGAATTAAAACAAACATGAAATCAAAACTTGTATAACATAATCAAGAATTAAGAGAACAAGTGGAGAGAAAGCTTCAATATTAGCCGAAAATCGACATTGTCGACATTGTTAATGATATCCAATATGTTCCTAACAACTATAAGGAGAAGTGTAGATGCTTAGGGGAATGTAGACAATGGGAGGCAATTGAAAATGGTGATCACAAAACCAAACGCTAGAATTGCGTATTCTTCTTTCGCGGCCGTCGGCTGGCTTAGTCCGCGCAACGTATTTCCGTTCGGCAGGCGTGTGAAGTTTTTGTGGTAAGTCACAAAATAGTAAGTATTCATTTCTGTACTTCTTATATGTAATAGTCGTATTATTTCAGCTTGCAATCCAGTACATATTTCGTTATTATAACTCAAAATATCATGTCAGGTACATTTGAACCGTTCCATTACCTACGTAGGCAACAGAAGTCAGGTGATGAGAGTTCTCTCAGTTGATAATTACGAGAGTGAAGTTTATTATTAGAATAGAACAATAAATAGTTGATTGACAAACATGTTTTTATATTCGTTTTAGCTTAAGTGATCTCCATGACCTACATCTCCCCTATATATGACGTAAATAATAATGTATAAAATAGACAGATGCTGCCGGCTAAAGAATAAAAATCTTTCGAAAGGTTCTCAGTCCTTCTCAAATGTTATATTGACAGGTTTCCACCTGAATGCTATCAGATGAATTTCGTTGAAAGCAAAATCCCCCAAAAAGTCTGTCAGATGTCTGTGGACTAATATACTTACATTTTAATCAATAGGTCCACCGGAGAGCATTCGAGGGATTGAATTCACGTTGAAATCAAAGCGGCCCGTAGATTCCATTCCCAGATTAAGGGAACAAGATGCAAAGCGACCTCCAAGTGTTTGATGTTATCCCATTTCTTTCGAAGCAATTCCCTAGCAATATTTTTTCCTTTCAAAAAATGATTTACATTATATGATATTTGATTTCTTCGCGAAGAAAGTTTTAACGCCTCATTGAAAATAAGGATTAATCTGGTTTATATCAGAAAATAAAATTTTCAAAATTCAAATTTCATAGATGAGTGAGAAGTTATTTGATCCAACGAGTTCTAGACGACGTTGGATTCATAAGTACCCGTGTTTGACACCACTGTTAAAATTTCGCACCAATTCATCGAGTGGTTTTGATTTTCCGGAATTTTATATTAAACAACTACATGCTATTTCGAATAATGGAAAAGAGCAATATCGTTTAGTGATTCGATTCCTGTGTTTGGAAAAGAAGGCGTGCGAGGAAATCAAAGATCGGTTGGTAGCTGTTGAGGACCATCAGATATTGGTTCAATGAATAACGGGGCCGCGCATCAGTGTTCGACAATGACCGCCCAGAACGCCCGAATGAGGTGACTACGGGTGATATTTTTGATAAAATCAGTGATATTATGACCGATCGACTAGTGAAGATTGCTGAGATGCTCATCATAAGAAGACATGCATAATATTCTACATCAATGTTTGAAGACAGGAAGCTATCGCCAAGATGGGTTCCCAGTTTGCTGGCAGTGAACCAAAAACCAATTCATGTGACAACTTCGAAGGACTGTCTGCACCAATTTAAGGTCTATTATTTGACGTAACCTGGATCCACCACTATACACCAGAAACGAAGTTATATTCGAAGCAGTGGACTTGTCCAGGCAAAGTATCAGCTTTTGTAAAATCTAAAGTAACAAGCAACAAATCTAAGTAACGTCTACAGGAATGTTTCGACCTCGAGAATAGAATCCAGTCACTTATATACGCTTTTTGTGAAAGCCAATTAGCTTTCAGTAAAGCTTGTAAGTTCAGAAAAATTATTTTCAATTTTCACTAATAATAATAATTTCTCAAATGAGGAAAAAATTACACATACTCAGGAGATCAGCTTCAACTTCAGAAAATGTGTCACATCCATTCAATATAGATAAATTGAGGGCTGCAATCAAATCTACCGAATCTCGAAAAGCAGCAGGTTTTGACGGAATTTATCCAGAATTCATCAAACATTTAGGAAAAAAGGCTTTGTCTTGGTTATTGTTTTATATAACAATATTCTGAATTCAGGAAACTTTCGCTAAGGCTAAAGTAATAGGTATTTTGAAACGAGAAAAAATCCTTGTGATCCTAGTAGTTATCGACCCATCAGTTTATTGAGTGTTCCTTTCAAGATATTAGGTTAATTATCTTTAGAATTGAATCTTCTATAGAAAATGCTCTACAAAATTTCCAGGGAGGCTTTAGGAAAAATAGAAATTGTTCAGATCAGGTTCTCAGCCTTACAACTTTCATAGAATCAGGCTTCAATGATAGGTGGAAAACAGGAGATGCTTTCATTGATTTATCTTCGGCATATGACACTGTGTGGAAAGGTGGATTAATTTTCAAACTCTATACCCATCTGAAGTTTGGGAAAATGCTAAGATTATTTAAAAATATGTTATCTGATAGAAGGTTTTTTTTACTGAGCTTCTTTTTTCCCTAGGCTTTTATGTCATACGCCGAATTGTATGACACCCCGTCATTAACCCTGTCACGGTTTCAAAATTCCCGCTCCAGTTAGTACCTGCAAACCGAACTGGTGGCGTTAGTCGCAGTAGTTTACCAGCTTATCTCGTACGTTTCAATGGACGGTTGTCGGTGGTCCTGTTCTGTGTATGTGACGTAGGTTGTCAATTACGTCGTTCTTCCGGCATATATTTGGTTGAAATGTCCTGGAGTAATTAATCGCAATTTTGCGGATCTGAACAGGATTTTAACTGAAGCCCTGAGAGAAATCTTATCATGTTGGTTTGGTTAGTTCGTTGGTGAGATTTTTGCGCTTTAGCGGAGTGGCGTATTTGTTTGGAAAAACGGCTTGGGATTGCATCATTCTGCTTCGAATTGGGAACTATTATTGTACCGTTGCGAGGTACCGCAGATTCTGAACTGTCTTTGAAGTCTTCGAGCTGTTTGTCTGGGCTGTCTTTGAGTTACTGCCGTGGGAGCTGTCTTTGGGGACCTCCACCAGATTTCGCCATCTAAGATACCACACCTACGTCTACCCAGGGTGCATTACTTTGAGAAATTGTACTACGTTGGCCCAGGAATATATTTGAGCCCAGTTTCCATCTACGAGACTGTGAGAATAATATCCTTTTGTACTTCAGTCAAGCCACGACCTAGACTGTTATAGAAGGTTAGTCTGTAGAAATTAGTTAAGATTGATTAGTATCAAAGAGGCCCAATTCAGTGAATACTGTTTAGTACATAAAACCCGACCTATCGAGAAGGTCGCTTAGATATAAGTAAAGAGCTATTTGTAACGATTACCATCGAGGCTCTAAGTATGTACCTTGGGGTGATATTACTGTTTGTTTAGTAAGAGATAAAGCATTATATCGAGTATTCGGGTTGTGAAGTAAGAACTAGTTAGTGATCCACCTTCTGTAAGATATATCCTCGTTTGAGGGACCTTGTGTATTTCATTTGGGCTCATTATATTATTAAATAATTGCTCTATATTCTTTCTACCAGCCACTACCTCCAGCTTGTGTGATCGGGCTTGTTTGGCATCCTGAGAGTGCGTTATTTTTCTCTTTTGCGACCCTGAGATCTTTAATGTACTTTCTCTTTTTTTCTTTGTATTATCATAAAAGAGAGTGGCGCCCCTTTATAAGTAGTCTCAGCTCTAGAGCTAGCCGAGGAGGTACTTTGTGCACTCTCTGGAGCCGAGTGGGTTTGGTGACAACCCCTGATCTATATGCTTCAATGTTTGCTAACTAAATATTGTAAGAAAAGTTCAAAAGAATATATATATATATATATATATAAATATGACATTTCAATGAATTGGGTATCTAGGTTCTTGAAAAAATGTAAATATTTATTTGTATAAACATTTCAGCTTAAATCGCCTTCTTCAGTATACATCTACAATCAAATATAAGTAAATACACAAGAATAAAATTGTTTTATAATATCTCACTGTTTCTCTTCTTTTATGTTGTTGTGGTTGTTAGCTGGTCGGTATTGTCCTGTCATTTATGTCAATGTCATGTCAGTTGTCAGAGGAATATTAGTTGTCCTGTCTTCTTCTTCCTTTTGGTGGTTTTCTCAGTATCGGATTATATATTTGACTGAGATTTTTAATATCTTGTTTGTCATTAATTATGTTTCATTATTCACCTGTATGTGGATCATTTCTAATATTTCTCTTCGTCTTTGTTGGGGTTCTACACCTAAAATTTTTGTGTCATCGTAATTGAATTCATGTCCTTTGTTTCTTATGTTTGTTTAGAGCCGTGGTTGCATTTTTTGTATACTTATGTGCGTTGAGTCTGTCCTTCAGTCTTAGGACAGACGTCACAAAGACTGAAGGACAGACTCAACGCACATAAGTATACAAAAATGCAACCACGGCTCTAAACAAACATAAGAAAACAAAGGGACATGAATTCAATTACGATGACACAAAAATTTTAGGTGTAGAACCCCAACAAAGACGAAGAGAAATATTAGAAATGATCCACATACAGGTGAATAATGAAAACATAATTAATGACAAACAAGATATTAAAAATCTCAGTCAAATATATAATCCGATACTGAGAAAACCACCAAAAGGAATATTCTTGTGTATTTACTTATATTTGATTGTAGATTAATACGTGTCTAATAGACATCAAAACTTCCGGCAACTCTATTGATAGTGCACTTTTGGAATTGCGAGCGATATTCATGAACGCTGAGTCTTTGATTTTTCTTCTTCTCGGCTTATCTTCTTTGGATATGATAGATGCTTCGTTCCATTTCATCAGGTTATTTTCATCCACAGCATGATGGACCAACTTCGATCTATCGGAGAATAACACTTCGAAAGCTTCAGATGTTCTTTTATTCCCACTTTCAAGTGGCGTTTTGTTTCACGGTTAGATGAAGATCTTTCGCATTCGCATAGTATCTCATATATGCAATTCTTCATTCTTTGATTGTCGTTATCAGGTTTAACTTTTCTTACCAGGTATACCAGTATGAAGTGAGCGTGAAGATACAAATATCTAGATAAGGGAACAATTGTTGTGAGCGAGCCTTTATTTTTTCTGTTTGTTTGCTATGACAGCTATCAAACATATTTAGTATACATCAAGTCATTGAACAGACAACATCATATTTTTTCATCGTGTTAAAAATGTCGAATTTTGTACCAAGAAGTGATGATTTGCGGAAAGCATTAATTTTTTGTTTTCATTTGAAGAAAAAAGTGGTGCAAAGTCACATCGAATGCTTATCGAGACATATGGTGATCATGATATATCAAAAGAAACATGCATAAGATGGTTTCAACGGTTCAGAAATAATGATTTTGATGTGAGAAATGAAAAACGTGGAAGACCATCAAAAAAGTTTGAAGGCGCCGGAGTGCAAACAATATTGGATGGAGATGACACTTTGAATCAAGAGCAAATGGCAGAAATGTTAAATGTTGCATAAGAAACAATTTCTGACTGTTTAAAAGCTATGGGAAAGATTCGAAAGTGTGGAAAATGGGTGCCACATGAATTGAATGAAACACTTGTGAAATTTTGCTTCAGAGACACGAAAAAATCGGTTTTGCATCGAATAGTTACGGCGATGATAAATGGATTTAAGAATCCTAAACGGAAAAAATCTTGGGTTAATCCGAGGCAGCAAAACCAAATGGATGCGGCAAGAAGACAATGCTCCTAAGACCTGGTGAAACCGTTAATACTGAACGCTACCGACCACAAATGATCAATTTCAACAATGCAATGATCGAGAAACGACCAGAATGGGCCAGAAGAACCGGCAAGGTAATTTTTCTCCATGACAATGCAACTGCACACAAAGCAAAACCGGTTCAGGATACAATCAAAACACTTGACTGGAAGCTGATACCCCATCCGCTTTATTCACCAGACTTGGCTCCTTCCAAGTACCATTTGTTTTCATCGATGGGACATGTATTGGCTAAGCAGCACTTCGATTCTTACGAGGAGGTCTAAAATTGGGTGTCTGGTTGGTTTGCTTTAAAAGACGAGCAATTTTATTGGCGTGGTATCCAGAAAATTGCCAGAAAGGTGGTCAAAATATGTAAAAAACAATGGCCAATATTTTGAATGAAATGTTTTTTAATTTCTCAGAATAATCAGTATTTTATTTTGACAAAAAAACGCTCATTTCATACCGTTATACCTGATAGATGTGAAGATTTGCTGATGTAAGGTGTTAGTCTCGATCAAATGGGAATTCATTTCTATATTTATTTAAGATTTTATAAATCTTCGTTTCTATTCTTATATTTTACTCTGTCTAATATTTTATAAATCTTCTCTTTATAACTAACAATATCAATGATGACTGTAGCATTTCCTTTTTATGTTGGAAGTATCTTAATGGAATAAACTGAATCTCGTCAACAACCCTGATCAAGTTTATTTTGTCGCCAGTTGGTTTGAAAGTTCAGAATTTTTATTTCATAATATTTATGAGACATTGTTGATTTCAATAAGCTTCTCTGTAGGTAAGGATATGGCCACGTAATAGGGAACATGAATTTGATAAGATGTTGGCGACTTCAATCAGCTTTTATGTCACGGATGCTGCGAAGCTAAGTTTCATAACTGATTCAATGTGATATAACCCGTTAATAGGCAAAGTTAATTCCATCAGATGCATCTAATCAAGACATTAGACAAAGAAGATTGGGTACTCCGAATTGTAGCTTATAACTTTATGAATTCGAGTCAACACTACAGCTTTGAGGAAACGGGTTTATCGAATTTCTGCATCTCCCTCCTGAAACTATTATCATTATACGGAAAGTTGTTAATTCATTCCAGAAGCTGATTTTCTTCTGGAAGAATGGGACGAAAGGAAACTTTTTTGAAAAAACAAGGGAGCGCTTGTTCTTCAACGAACAGCTTGAATTTGTTCTGGTCAGATGTTTAAATTTTGAAAAATCCAACCGAAAATTTCAGAAAAGCACTCACACGAGGTCAGGAGAGTTCTAGAGTCTTTTGCCGTACTTTGGAACAATGAGATACAAATAATGAACAAACCTTTAACCCAAATCAAAAATACCTACTCATAGTTTTTCTTAAGTTTCGTACCAAGCTCAAATTTCCTTCTCCTAAAAACCCAAGTCAGGGATTTCCTAAATTTTGACAACGTACATTATTTCACCGTAATGAAACATTTCGATTGATTTTTCCGCAACTGGCACTGCATTAAAAGTCCGAACGATGTCAATCGAAGAGTATACGGCCGGCCGGACGGACAATTTCAAGTCTGTACCTGTGTTCTTCATCAGTAAGCCAATCCCAATGGATTGAGACTATTTTCAGCCCGATAGCATGCTCTTTTATTAAAACAAGCGAGCAAAAAGTGTTTGAACAAAGTTGGCGGAAATATTTTAAAATTGTCAGGGCACAGAAATTTTAATGAATCTTCGAAACCTTAATTTAAATACCTGATATCTCATGAGATATTCGGCAGATGTCGAGAAAATTGGTGCTTACAGGGATTATTTTAGAAATTTCTACCGCAATCATTCTGAAAGGCGTCGATGGATGTTACAGAGGGGTTGCCAAAAAATATAGCAAAAAATCAATATGCTTTTCATAAATGAATTATTTCAGCACTGCATATGGCTGAAATAAAACCATACATTTTGAATGCAGAAGATAAAGCGAACTACTAATGATTGGTAAATGTTAAATAGTATAGATTCTCTTAGAATACTAGATTTGTTCAAAGATAATCGTGAATTCAGTATTTTTTAGTCACCATTTCAATTTTGTCTTCTTCAAATTATTCCCCCTCGGCTTTGATACACTAGTATCATCATTTTTTGTGATCTTGTTGAGCTCTTCCACTTATGTCGTCTCTAGCTCTTCAATCGAGACGTAGCGTCGTACTTTCACTGGTCTTTATCAGTTTTGGAAACAGAAAATTGTCACCGGTGGTCAGATGAGGGTAGCGAGGTGGCTGCGGCATTACGAGAGTGTATTTTTTGCCCAAATATCCACGCAAAACCAAATTGAGAATTACTTGCACTCAACACTTCGTATTGAGCGTACTACCATATGGCAAGAACTGTGAGCAAATCCTTCACGTTAAACCGAACTTGGCGTACTTTCCCAAAAATTTTTAGTGATAGTGTTTGCTCTTCTGATATGAGGCTCCTTAGTGGAGTTCCGCAGGGTTTGGTGCTTGGTCCCTATCTGTTTTTACTATATACTTGATCTTCCTCGTCTTTTCTTGTCCAATTGCACAACGTGCGCGGATGACATGCTCTTTGGTCAACAGGGCGACCTTGATGACCCGTTGAATGATGTGAGAAGAGGTTGTAGCCACTATATATGGAGCAGTGTTCTGTTCTTTATATCGGCAGAGAAAACCTTTGGACTCCCTTCTTCATTGTCTAGCAGAAAGATAGCTTTGTGACCGGAGAGTTATCGTCAATGATAACATATCACTTACTATGTGTAGGCCATTACAGTTAACCTTCGTACTGTCAAAGATTTTCCCTGGATATGATGTGGCCACAGATAGGACTCTCTATTCGACCTACTTGCATAATATTTCAGAGTATACTGGGCATTTTTGATTGTTTAATCTGGAGTGTGATCAAGAGTTATTGGAGAGATTTAATCCGTCTTTTTTTTTATTGGGCCGTGCCCGAACTATCAGACAAGACAGATTCATGGGGTTGGGTTCCTTTTCAGAACTTAGAAGAAGTGGTGATTTGAATGATTCATACAGAGCTCGTCGTTCTTTCTTTTGGTACAGAAATGGCTCACTTATTTCCAATCAATCAGAAGCACCTACTAAACGGACACCATATTTTCGTGATGATAATATTAAGATGAATTTAAACCGAAAAATGGAGAGGTCTGAAAATATTTTATAGTTAAATCATTGTCCTAAAACATACAAATTTTCAGCTGAAAAGTCTTCACTGACGTTATGTCAGTATTTTCTAACATTCTAGATAATTCAGTCTTCCGAATCCAGTATTATAGCGTATCCCTCGTGAATACTTCATTGCTACCGGATTTCTCCAGATCTTTCTCCTTTGATAACAACTGGAGCTCAATCAATTGTTTGACGAACAAATATTATTTTATTCCCAGTGAAAAGCTGTGAAGTACAAACCGACAGAGCAAATTGATCCAAGGCGTAATGAGACTTGAATCAATATTGAGACATCAAATACATCATCATTAGTCTATCGTGAAGATTATCGGATTATTGCCTTTCAATATGCAATTAGATTTCGCAATCTCGTGCAATGCAAATTCGGTATTGTTTATCGAATAATATCAATTCAATGATCATGAGTTTATCAGGAAAACAGCGGTCTATGCTCAATCACAATCAACGATCGTACCGTGCATATAAATAAGAATCAAGTTATTCCACTGAATTAGTGGAAAAGAAAAACTTGCTTACTTAAAAAAATCAGGGCGATGAAATTCATGAACAATCCGAGTTGCAATGTTTATAGAGAATGAACGAAAAACCTTACTGAAAAGTTCATGCATTCTCGAAGACAATTACTAAAAATGATTCAAGAAACAAAGGATATGTAGCTCATTGAACTATACATTCAATATAAACTTTAATATTTCATCTTAGCATAAAATTACTTTTTGTATCGAGTGACACATTTATAAAAAAGCTGCTGAAAAAAATTTCCGTAGGAACGAGTGGTACAGATTTCTTTCCTCCAAAACAGTGCAAAGTTCTCAACAACAAAGCCTACGCTTGAAGTTCTAAACCAATAAACTGATATTTCAAAGACACTCCGAAGTGTCGAGTCGCTTGGGGAAAATCTTTCTGAGATTTTACTTAGGGGTTTTGCATAACCATCTGTCAGAGTTGCATAAATTTAAGGGGTAGAATGGCCGAAATAATAGACGAGGAATTGATGGTGCTTGAATTAATAACTTTGAAATACAAAATCAAACGTATACTTCAAGTTATGATTTTTTTTCAGGTATATTGTTGAATTGCTATGAAATGAGGATTTACATAATGAAAAACTTAAAAATAGATTACATGTGGTCGAACCTGTCTACTTATTTCATAACATCATAAAACATGCTACTAAAAACAAACACGTATACGTTAAAGGAAATGAATTTCAATAAACTATGTATCTTGAGAAAATTGATGAATTTTGATGGCAGCTTATTGTTGAATTTGTTTCAAGTAACTCCAGAGGAAGTTGCCCTAGCACTGCAGAATTAGGGGTGAACATTCGATATGTAGCAAAAGTTGAGAGGAGCACAAAAGGACCAGGTCAATACCATCCAGGATCACTTTACTCGGTTCCAAATTCTTAGAGATAGGACTCTGACAGCAAAAGGCATGTCCAGGAGATGGACAGATGGACCTGGTTTCACGAAATTCTGGGGAGACTGAACTTGAGACACCACAGAAATCAAGATCCCAGGTCTTCATAACCGGCAAACTCATACACTCACCCATTGTGGTCATCAGTAAGTGTGGCGAAGGCCTGGGAAGAGATATTCCCAGAACTTCATTTCGCATAGGGTGAAGTTTGAAGGCTGAGGTTTAATGGGATGATGATGAATTTCTTTGGAAGCTCATCAAGAAGAGATACGAACAAGAACAGAAGAGCAATATTCTTTTGTGGAATCGGCACATATCCTCCAAAACTAAATAACGACTTGGCCTTACATGATGGAATAAGTGCTGTTTTATGGCTCAGAGCTGTGGACACTCAACGCAGCCTCTAGATGGAAGATTCAGACAGTGGAGATGGACTGGATCTCAGAAGTGAATGAACATCAATAAGGGAACAGAGGAAAAATGCCGAATTGAGATATATTGTGAAGGCAGAGCAGACGGTAATGCAGCTTACAAAAAAAGAGATATATGAAATGGTTCAAATGCAAGAGGATAGATTGCCGATGCAGATTTCTCAGTGGACTCCTGCTGGTAGAAGACAACGGCGTAGACTAAGGAAATCCGGGAACGAAACCACCAGAGGAGCAATGGAAGCCCGGAATTTGAATACTGAGGATGTTATGAAGATTTGGTTACATATTTCTTGATATTATATAAAGAACATCAGTGGTCGATCTCGGCCAACAAAGTGAAATTACCTTCTATTTAAGTCTCTAGCACAGAAGAACCAAGTAAGCTGGACCACCAAACATTGGCCTTTGTGAACTGTTTTGAGTCAAGGAGAACAAAATGTGTTTCATCAATCTTTGATTGAGAAAGCAAGAATAACTAAACCACCTATGCATAATAAGTTGACACTTATGAAGCAATTTGTGAAAGCCTTAAATTGGGGTGGGCTATCCAATACTTGATAATTTCTGTTCCTCAGAAAACCTTGGTGAAATCACCAATGAATGAATACCAGGGGAATGAATTCATCAAGTTATCAAAACCATGGAAGAACGATATCATGCTACATGGGATAGCCACATGATATCAGGTAATTGTGGGAGCCTTCTGCCAGATCGTCATAGAAATATACCCAACAGACAAATAAAAAAAAATTGAATTATTAATGATGAATATTTTCAAAGGTTCATTGTATAAAACTGTTCAATAAATGACCAGAGTGCCAAGATGTTAATTTCTTTTACGCTTAAAAAATTATTTAAAAAAAAATTAATTAAGAAAATTTATTTCGAAAAGAACCAATATTGAATATGTCAAAAACTAAAACTGAAGAAAGACACTGATGGCATTTTTCAATTCTGTAATCGAAATATACTTTGAAACAGTTGAAAACTTGAAGAAGTGTGTGTTGGGCTCTGTCATGAATCAAGTGATCGCGAGCTGGAATCTTAAGACGACGTTAGGGTATATTTACCCTGTTCAGAAAAAAACTATGCGGTTATTCCAAAGGAAGAAGAAATGATATTTTTTTGCCGATCTACTAACTATGCATGCCTAACCTAAAAAAATCAATTAGCGAAGTTTCTTTCCAATTTATTCGGTTGAGGGAAAAAAAGGATTGTGAAGACGCTCAACAGGGTTGAATTGAAAGCAACACGTTGACATGCCGCGAGTTTGTCTAAAGCGTGCGTAAAATGAATATGCAATTACCTTTCAGTTTTTTAAAGGTGCAGGAATTCTTCAGCAAGATGCGGTGCGAATGTGCTCTGTTAAAATGAGTGCTGTGATAATGAGACAATTTGCGAAAAATGTAATCAGAGTGAAAAAATCATGATGTACTCGTGAGTTAAATCGAAGTGAAGTGCACTGAGTTTCTTTGCGAAGTGAATATCAAGTGCGCTCTGTCATCATATCATGCGTTTACGTACTCGTTTTTGGCGTAGACTTTTTTTTTAGTTATGAGTGCATGGCAGGCTGGGTGGCGCAAGACTGAACTCCTGAAACGAGGTTGCGCTGGCCCAGGGCAAATACCTTCGCCGTTCTCACTTCTTCTGCCTTCTCTCTCAGTTACCGCCCCCAAGTTTGCGTGCCCCCAGCGATCGGCCTCTATTCCCTACTAGATGCCCATAAGGGTCCACACACAGACCACATCAACGAAGTGCAAAGTATTCGCCGAGAAAAAACACAAAGTCCCAGTATTTACTCAAACGTACAAACTCTACGTAACTGGCATGAAATCTATCCCCCACACGCCAACACTCAATTTTAGATCAATTCCGAATCAACTCATTTTATATTCAATATTATTTCGAAATATTACTCTTTCTCACATAATCTTCAAATGTTACCAACGTTACTCGAAGAAAACCACTCGTTCGATACAGAGTAAGTTGCTCCTTATTGGTAACAGTAGCTCACTACCAAACTACTTCGAAATCTGAGCAGAGAGCACATGAAATCAATGACTGGGCTCATAACCCGTCACTGCAATCTTAGAAAACAAATATAAAGGGTTATCCAAATGTAACGCCTAGATGTCAGCACTATACAGGGTGGCCATTTGAAAACGAAACAGACGAGATTACAGACTGAATAAGTTTTTTCGATAGAAATGCTCGGACAGGTCGATTTCTGTTTCGAGGGGGACAACTTAAGATGTAGGTTACGGACGCATAGCGCTTCAACCCTTGGTACTACAACCCTCACCCCCAAATTTTGAATCGGAGCACAGTAATTGTTTTTTCATTTTATGCATGAGTTCTCGAAATATTCTTAACTAAGTGGTGTTTTCCTGGCACTTGTAGTGTTTTTTTGTGAAAAATCGAAATTTTAAGCTTCAAAACAACCATGACACATTGATCCAATTTTGACGGAAATTATTGAAAACAATGCTGGTAATCATGTGGAAGATCAGATTGTGTTTCAGCAGGATGGAGCTCCTTCACACTACGCCTTACCAGTTCGAGAATATCTGGATCAAAGATTTCCAAATCGGTGAATTGGAAGAAGGGGTCCCACTGAATGGCCAGCCAGATCGCCAGATCTGTCACCACTAGATTTCTTTCTTTGGGGCCACTTGAAGAGTAAAATTTACTCTACACAGCCCGATTCCATAGAAGATATAAGAAGTTAACGAATGTCGTCAAATCACTCCAGAAATGCTGCAAAATGTGCGCCATCGTTTCGAACAAAACTTATTTCATTGTATGGAAGCTAATGGTGAACAATTTGAATATTTAATTAATTGATGTGAGTTTTTGATAAATTATTTACTTTATTTTGAAAAGTCTTATTTCTTCGATCAATACTCAAATCGTTCTGATACCGTACAGTTGGAGAATGATTTCACTGAATAAAACAGCTAGTCGAACATCTGACCCTAGTAGCATTAACACGTATGGTATCACTTCATTTGCCCAGTGGTAGATGTTTTGCAATTTCAAATACAAGTACGGAAATTTTGGTGTTTCGGAAGCACGAAATGTCAATTATTCGCAAAAAATTAACTAACACATGAATATTTCGAGAACTAATGCATAAAATGAAAAAACAATTACTGTGCTGAAATCAGTATAAAAATACCTTTGAATTGAGGTATCACTCACCCCATCTTCCCTATTCAAAAATTGGGGGTGGGGGTTGTAGCAGCAAGGATTGAAGCGCTATGCGCCCGTAAGCTACATCTTAAGTTGTCCCCCTCGAAACAGAAACCAACCTGTCCGAGCATTTCTATCGAAAAAACTTATTTCATCTGTAATTTCGTCTGTTTCGTTTTCAAATGGCCACCCTGTATAATTTTTACACTTGACCTCTTTTCAAATGACATAAGCCATTTTGTTTTATTAGAAGGAAGTACAGTTTTAACCATGGACAGGTACATATTGCAACAACGCGTTTACATCATTCAATGATATTATGAAAATGGGCGTCCTTCGAAAAATACCCATCGCAAAATTCGTGATTTTTTTGGTGTAAATAATCAGCCAATCTTCAATTCAAAGATTAGTGAAAAAACTCTAAGAAACTGGTTGTGTTACTGATAAACAAAAAAGTGGAAGACCTAAAACTGTAAGCATAAATGAAAATATTGCTGCTGTTAGTGAAAATGTTGAAAATGAACCGACATCAATTTCACCTCGTTCGCAAGAATTGGGCATATCTTATGGCTCCTTATGGAAGATTTTGCATAAAGATTTGCATTTACACGCTTATAAAATTCAATTAACCCAGAAATTGAAAGAAACAGACCATTTACAACGTCGTAATTTCGCTAGTTGGATTATTGAACAACGAACGACAGATCCATTGTTTTCAAGCAAAATTTTCTTTAGAGACGAAACTTATTTCACAATGGATGGATTCGTCAATAAGCAATTGTCGTATCTGGGGTGATGAAAATCATGGTGTTATTTTTGAAAAATCTCTACACCCACTATAAGTTACTGTTTGGGGTGCATTTTGGGCAAATGGAATCATTGGGCCATTTTTCTTTGAAGACGATTCTGGAAATGCTGTTACTGTGAATGCTGCGCGATACCAATCAATGTTGGGAGACTTTTTATAGACACAGTTGAGTCATATTGATGTGTCTGACGTCTATTATCAGCAAGACGGTGCTACACAACTCGAGAAAACATTACGTTTTTGCGATCAAAATTTCCTCAACGTGTAATTTCACAAAATGCAGATTTCAATTGGCAATTGTCATGTGATCTAACACCATTAGATTTTTTTCGTGGTATTTTTTGAAAAGTCGAGTGTATGCTATGAAACCACAAACAATTAATGATCTAAAGAACAACATTCAAGTTGCAATTAGTGAAATAACAATAGCAACATGGCGGAAAGTCATTGAAAATTCCGATTTTCGGATTGACGCCTGCAGACGCAGTCGTGGTGGACATTTGAATGATATTCTATTCTACTTATAATTGTAATAAAACATACTTTTAATAAAAAAAAACAACAGCTTGAAAAAATTGCAAATAGTTTGTGTTTTATTTCAAAGAAACATATAGGCGCGTTTTTTGGATGACCCGTTAATTGCTTTCTGGGGCTGAATCATCATGTAGAATACGTAGTAGGAAAGTAGAGGATTTCCCACATGATCTGCAACTACTAAGTTCCTATATAAATGGAATCGAGCACGGCAATCATGCAACATTTGAAAAAAACATTTTTCTTCGACTAGATAACACAATTATCTCCTAGCAACCGTTCGTTGCGGAAAGCTACGAAGAATTCACCCATTAAAAGACCTAATGAAACCTGGGCCCACTCCATTTCTGACAAATCAACTGTGTTCGCTGAATATTTAACCAAATTGCATGATCCCACTTTTTTTTTTTCATAAACAGTACCGGATGCTGGTAGCTACGGACAAGCTGTATAGTGCAAATTTTGATCCCACATACATAGGACGGATCATAGCTCTTAACGAGACATGGTTCTATGAGTACAACACACAAACAAGCCAAAAATCTTCAAATGGGTGGGAAAATCTAGCCGAAACGGACAAAATTCATTCAAAAATCGATACTTATTGTTTTCTTCTATATTCATGGTGTGTTTCATTATGAATTCGTTCCGCACGGTCAAACGGTCAGTAACAACAGTAACTGTTTTGATGAAAATATAAGCTATAAACGACCGGATTTGTGGCAATATAATTCGTGAATTTTGCAAGACGGTAACGATTTTAAGACCAAACACTGATAAATACCATCGACCAGCCACCTTATTCGCCTGATCTAGCTCCGTGTGACATTTTTCTTTTCTCCAGACTGAGAATACCGATCTGGGAAACCAGATTTGACACCATAGACGCCATAAAAAAAATACCATCCCTGATAGCGCCTATAAAAATATTTCCATTATTTGGAAAAACGTGGGCACATCGCTCTTCAGGCTTTCATATTCGATTAACAATGGTTCAAACAATTCTTGGTTATAACTTACTGTGTGATATGCTGCAATGGAACAACCTCAACGTGCCACTTTGAAATCGGTTCATATTCTCTTCAACAATAGACTTGTTCAGTTCAATAATTTGCAATATTGGAAGATTTCCATTTGAAGTAAATTTCATTCTTTCATAATAAACTCAATTCTTTATAAAATCATGGAATGCAGTTGTATTTCAAAGCGGCACGTGGAAGTTGCAGCATATCATATACTAAATTATTACCAAGAATTGTTTAAATTATTGTTAATCAAATAAAAATCCCTGAAAAGACTCGAGTGTTGTACACAAATGTCGAATTACATGTGTCGTATTCTATTTCATTTTTTAATTTATGTTTTTTTGAATTGTTTTATGTTTTGATAAGATTTTGATAAGAATAAAAAATTCTCTCTCATTCATCAAAGAAAACCTTAGACTATACAGGGTGATTCCGGAGGAGACCGTCAGATTTTAGGTGAAGTATACACTAGTCAAGGCAGTTTCGAAACAATGTTTGGTTTATGGTTGGGGGCCTTTATTGAGAGTCTACAGGGTGATTTGTCCGATTCGACCGATTTTTCTTTTATTCATAACTTTGGTATGGCTAGATCAATCTTGATGAAATTTTCAGTGTAGAACAATATGATTATCTTCTTTCAATAACTCCAACACTTTCTCAAAAATACAGGGTGGTAATTATGATAAGTTCAGATTAAGTTTGCATCTTGAAAAAACACCCTGTAGATTCCGTTTTCAGAAATTTTCTACTTGCTTCAGATTCTACTATAAGTTTACATTACTGGAGCGTTTTTATTTTTTTTGGCACACGTCCATTTTTCCTAGAAAAATTTTTCAAAGATGAACAATATCGTTTATTCGCTCCAAGGCATTGAGAATATTCTAAACTAGATGGTAAAGCTGTATCGTCCAATAATACAAAGCTCTTCCTGAGTCCTAAAATAAATTTTCCAAATTCGAAATTCATTTTTGATCGCTCATATTCAGATGTATAAAATCATTTAATTCAAAAAATTTCTTTATACTTACGTGAACCCAAAAATCTACATACTACAACTACAAATACAGAATAAACATTCGAAACATATGAAAGGCAAAATTATGGATTAACATAAAATTGAGTCATTATTCAGGTGATTTTCGGCACACTTCCGGTTTTCTATGAAGCGAATATTCCTAAAACATAGTAGTTTCGTTCAAAAATGTACTCACTTATGGCCTTATGGTATGTAAAATATTGAATCACAAATGTATGATAAATAATTTTAATGAAATTGAAAGTTCTCCATGAAAATTAAATCTCTATTTAAATCAAGTTCTTTAAGATCCATGGTTACCATCACAGTGAACCACAGAATGAGAATATTTAATAAAAAATCTGTCACAAGAAGCCAGAATGGAATACCATAGACGATTTTCCAACCAACGTCAACCAAATAAATGTACTTTCGGACGAGTATTCCATTATTCTAAAGAACATGGGCAATATCCTAGTAAGGCAGAGCACATTGAATGGCCTACTCAAAATGAAATTTCTATTCAAATTGTTGAACGGGTGGAGGAGGAACCGTCTATTAGTACTCGTCAAATTAGTACCGAATTAGGAATTTCACAGAACAAAGTGAGCAAGACTTTGAAGAAAGAAAGAAGTAGAAGAAGAAGTAGAAAATTTCTGAAAACGGAATGTATAGGGTGTTTTTTCAACCCGCAAACTTAATCTGAACTTATCATAATTCCCACCCTGTATTTTTGAGAAAGTGTTGGAGTTATTGAAAGAAGATAATCATATTGTTCTACACTGAAAATTTCATCAAGATTGATCAAGCCATAACAAAGTTATGAATAAAAGAAAAATCAGTCGAATCGGACAAATCACCCTGTAGACTCTCAATAAAGGCCCTCAACCATAAACCAAACATTGTTTCGAAACTGTCTTGACTAGTGTATACTTCACCTAAAATCTGACGGTCTCCTCCGGAATCACCCTGTATAAGAATAGACCCCTTTATTTACATTGAAAAGTATATTGAGCTGGTCCACTCAGGTCATAAAAAAATTTTTATGTTGCCAAATTGAGCAAATTGTGAATACAAAATTTTTCTCCAATTTACATTCAAAACATTGCATAAAATTTTATATTTTGAATTGAAACTGTCTTATCGGATATATTAGCAAGAAGTAAAAGAAAAACTTTAGTTGATTCTGCCATTTTATGTCAGAGACCGCAGATGGAAAGAAATTCAAATGAAAGTCGAGATAAAGCTGGTGCATTCTCTGCTTGACAGTTTGAAGGTCACATGATGTTTAGAAGACACACGTTGCCACCTCTGTATCGAAAATAAATAAGCAAATTGGAGAAAATTTGTGAGAGTCAGTATAAGGTTCTTCATATTTTTTATTGTTTATTACTTTTCATCGCACTGAAAATGATTCGTAAGTGTGACAGTTGTAGTAAAGACAGGAATTTTAATCCGAATTTATCGTTCCATAGGTAATTGTATTGTTAGAAATGAAGTATTTAGATATTTACATGTTCAGTAGCGTAGAAAGTTTCAATTAGGAAGTTTTCAATGAGATTATTACAAGATAAAAGAGGTTTTCTTGAATTAAGGTTCCCTATTGACGATGAAAGAAGAAGAGTTTGGGCTTCGCTGTTGGGATGGTCAAGTATTTGCCCAAAGAATGCAATTTTCATTTGTTCAGATCATTTTGACCCTGAAGATAATGTGACCCGAGTAAATGAAAAAAGATTTTATGCGATGTTGCCAGGTGAGGTTTCACAAGAGACTTTCAATGAGGGTGTCCAAACAAATCGACATTTTACAAAGGAATGCTTTGTCTATCTTATATAGTCTAAGAAGAAAACTGTGTTTTCTAGAATAAAAAGGTATCATTGATACTTCAATTGACAGTGTAAGACTTTAATTGTCATTTTTGATTATTTTTAATTTATTTACACTTTCAAGAATGGATTTGTTCAATTCCATTACTTAAAAATACTCAACGCGGACAATTTAAATGAGAATTTCCGGATATTTTCTTTTTATAGTGTATTTTAAACTGGCTGAAAAGATGATAAAGATTTGGAGTAAAGATCACAAACAAATAAAAACTAGTAACTTAAAAATATCATTACGAACTTCTGGTTGGCTGTGAATGTCATATCCTCTGTAAATAACTGAATTTTATGTTTTAATTAGTAAACCAAGGGACTAGATTGCATAACTTCATTAAGACCACTGAAGCATTTCTATTTTGGTCTCCGAAAGTGTGACACGCAGAGCGTGGACATTTGTCCGCCTGAAATTCTCTGTTTGCTTATGCCTAAATCTTCATAAAATCCTTAAATTAAATCGCGGCATACCATTGTTGGGAGCATTCAGAAACAGAGGCGCGCTCGATATGAGTTTCGGTCCCCATTTAACCTTCCTGGGGACGTAAAAGAAAGGAAACAACTGTCATAAATATAACCCCAACAATTGAATTCATTAAGAGAAGAAAACCAAAGCTGAAGGAGCATTTTTCCTCCACAATATCGAAATAAATAACAATTATATCATAAGATAGATTCACGAAGTCAAGAAAAGCACTTTCTTCGTATCCCTTTTTTTCTTATTAGTATCCATTAAAAACTTCAAAACTTTTATAACAAATAAGGGTAAAATATATCTGTGAAACAAGTTCATATTCACGGCATGATATTCTATACAAAAGGTTGGCAACCTCGAGCAACAAATTTGTGCGCTGGAAGATGTATTCAATGAAATCTTGAAATCTCTCAAATTTTGACCGTTTTTAGAGCAAGCGCATGTGAAAATATCTGGATTTTAGGAGAATTAACAAAGAACTCCCTGGTACATTTTCAATACGGTGATTCTCTGCCTATACATAACAAGTTTCAACATTCTGAACCCGTGAGATCATAATAATAATAGTTTATTTCAATGCAGAAATCAACATACAGATGAATAGCGTCAATAATTACCAGGTATACCGGTATGAAGTGAGCGTCAAGATACAAATGCCTCGATAAGGAACATTTGTTGTAAACGAGCCTTTATTTTTTTTGTTTGTTTGCTATGACATCTGTGATACATATTTAGTATACATCAAGTCATTGAACTGACAAAATCATATTTTTTCATCGTGTTAAAAATGTCAAATTTTGTACCAGAATGTGATGATTTGCGGAAAGCATTAATTTTTTGTTTTTATTTGAAGAAAAGTGCTGCAGAGTCGCATCGAATGCTTGTCGAGGCATATGGTGATCATGCTCTATTATTGGATGTGAGGAATGAAGAACATGGAAGACCTCCAAAAAATTTTGATGATGTCACTTTGAATCAAAAGCAAATGGCAGAAATGTTAAATGTTGCACAATAAACAATTTCAAGCTATGGGAAAGATCCAAAAGTGTGGAAAATGGGTGCCACATGAATTGAATGAAAGATTAGATCTAAATTCTCCCAAATAATATGGCTACAAGTAAAGGAGATATTTGAATAAACTTTTTTTAAAAACATGAAAATTTGAAATTGACTTTATATTCTCTGGAAGAGAATTATACAACTTCAAACATATATATTTTGCCTGCTTTTGAGAAGTTGTCAGGCCATGCTTGGGGTCACCATTTCTTGTATCGTATAAAGTTTTTTTCGTTCTTCTCAAATACAGCTTGATTGTTCCAGATGAAAAGGACGCATTTTTGTATGTAGAGTGCATATACAGGGTGTTTCAAGTTCGAGTGCCTATAAGACGTTTCTGGAGAACTAGACATATTTGAAATCTGAAAATTGGGATTATGATATTGTTCGAAGTTCTCTACAGAGCTAAAATATTCTCGAAGCCCAAAGACTTCCGGTTATACAGGGAGTGAAAATAAATTCGACGAAACATTTTTTTTCAAGTTTTCGATTCCTGGTATGATCGAGTATTCAATAGTGAATACATTTCTGTTAAAATAATTGTATTATATCGAACAGTTTTCAAAATATAAAAAAAAAAACTGGAAAAAAAGTCAAATATGTTCAGTCAGTAATATGTTCATTATTCTTATTTTAAATATCCTGAGCGTAAACCGTTTTTACAACATCGAAGAGGAAGGATGTGAAAAGGTCATGCATATTTTGGATTTCAAAAATATCATTACAGGGTGTTTCAAATTTTGTGTTGAAAATTGTGATCTTAAATTGGCCATAACTTCTGTTTTTCAAATTAGAACCCTATTTTTTTATAATTTTGTTGGATTCTGCGGTCAAATATAATGATAGTTTTCTCACATAATTATGCTCCTAAATTCAATAATTTCTGAGTTATTTGAGATTTTCTGGATTTATGTAGTACGTAGATTCAAATTCATAAGGATATTCTGTAAGCATAGAAGATAAATCATCCCATTTATAATTCTCAAGTGTCAGTTAGGTCTTATTGTTAGTTGTTATGAAATTTTTTGATTTCACAAAATGAATCGTTGCTATTCTAATAATGAGATTTTGGATTTATTTCTTATATTGTATTTTTTCAATTGTATACGCAATACATATTCAAATGCACTTAATGATATTGTTTATTTCAAATGGTGGATGACACAAAATGTTGAGTATCCAATGTGAAGTATCCCCATTTTTTTTTACAATTTCTGAAAAGATGTTTCAAACTTTCCAAATTTTGGAATGTAAGAGCCCCTATAGAATACAATAAAAGGGCAGTTGATGAAATTAGTATTTCGACTAATTTCGAAGCGAATGAGAATTCATCTCTTCAATAGGAAACACATTAAACAGATTCGCTACTTCAGTACATCGAATTATGATTATAAATAAATTATGATAATAAAAATACGTTTCAAAACTCAAATTAACAAAATAAATGATCAGGTAAGAGTCTCAATATGGTGACCATTTTGTTCCACACACTTTCGAATACGTCTTGAAACACCTCGGTTAGTCGCTCGCTCAATTTCCTCCCCCTTTAGAGAGTAGAAAGCATCCTCCACACGACGTATCAAATCTTCTTTGCTTTCAATAGGAGATTCATAGACTATGTTTTTTATTTTACTCCATAAATAAAAATCTAAGGGAGTAAGATCGGGAGATCCTGGGGACCAAAATAGTGAAGAACGGCATCCGATCCACCGATTACCAAACATCGTCATTCAGACACCTCGTGCGAACTATGTGCCGGAGCCCCATCCAATTGATAATATGAGGAAGTCGACATACTCAACAGCAATTCATCCAAAAACTCAGAAACAAAATTTCTCAGGATTTCCAAAAATTTTTCTGTATTTAAATTTAAATAAATGTAGTACCGCACTTTATTCTTTATCAAAAGAGCAGCACATTAAAACTAAATTTGTTCTGGGGGTTTCTTTGTCTTTTTCTATGAGGATTTTCACTTCTCCAAATGTGGCAATTCTTTTTATTAAATAGTCCTTCATTATTGAATCTTGCTTCGTCTGTCCAAATGATCTTTTTCAAAAAATTTTCATCATTATCAAGTTTTTCTAAAATTCTTCTACAAAAATTTAACCTTTTTATGAAGTCACCTGGTTCTAATGCATGAAGTTTTCCATATTTGTAGTCATGCATGTTGTGTTTTTTCAAAATTCGGTGCACTGAATTTCTGTCTAAATCGATTTCATGAGCTGCACTTCGAATAGATGCATTTTCATTCGCTTCGAAATGAGTCAAAACACTAATTTCATTTTCCTCATCATCAACTACCCTTCTTTTGTATTCTTTAGGGGCTCTCACACATCCAAAACTTTGAAAGTTTGAAACATATTTTCTAAAGATCTTCTCCGTCATGGAAGGTAAATGGGGATCGTTAAAGGCCCGTCAGGTTCTACTAATAATTCTGTCACATTCACCATGTATATAAAATAGATCCAGAATTTCGTAATTAGAATAACGGTTCATTTTGTTAAATCGAGAAATGAAAATAACGAATAACAATAACACCTGACACTAGTGAATTATTAACAGATAATTTATCTTCTATGGGTACAGAGTGTTCCCATGGTTTCGAAAGAATATTCATTGAATTATTTTAGATGCAATCAATTTGATTCTACGTACACCATAAATCCAGAAAATCTCAGAAAATAACAAATAGCATGATCATGTGAGAAAACTATCATTATTTTTGACCGCAGAATCCAACAAAATTATAAAAAAATAGGGTTCTAATTTGAAAAACAGAAGTTATGGCCAATTTAAGATCACAATTTTCAACACAAAATTTGAAACACCCTGTAATGATATATTTGAAATCCAAAAAATGCATGACCTTTTCACATGCTTCCTCTTCGATGTTGTAAAAACGGTTTACGCTCAGGATATTTAAAATAAGAATAATGAACATATAACTGACTGAACATATTTGACTTTTTTCCAGTTTTTTTTTTAATATTTTGAAAACTATTCGATTTAATACAATGATTTTAACAGAAAAGTATTCACTATTGAATACTCGTTCATACCAGGAAACTTGAAAAAAAAATTTTTCGTCGAATTTATTTTCACACCCTGTATAACCGGAAGTTTTTGGGCTTCGAAAATATTTTAGCTCTGTAGAGAACTTCGAACAATATCATTATCCCAATTTTCAGATTTCAAATATGTCTAGTTCTCCAGAAACGTCTAATAGGCACTCGAACTTGAGACACCCTGTATTTCCAGACCCATAAAATATGATACCGTATCTCAATTTTGCTTCTATCATTGCATGATAAACTGTCTTCATGTTATTACTTCCAAGATACCTTATAACTGTTGTTTTTTCATACAAATAATTTATATGCTCCTTCCAGTTGAGGTTTTTATCTATGTACATGCCCAAAAATTTGGTGGATTCAAGGATGTTATATTTTACTTGGCTCAGTCCTATTGAGCTATCTTCTTCAATTCCTGAATTGGTTGGTGAAAACAGAATAAACTTTGTTTTTTCTTCATTAAGAAGAAGATTGTTGTTCTTGAACCATTCTTACATAAGGTAGGTTCACATAACATCTTCAGCAGTGTGTACAGTTTTTCTATGAGAAGCAAATTTGTATCATCTGCGTAATTAACTATGGTCACTAATCGATTTTCCATCTCTGCATTTAGTTTGAAGTCATTTAAATATATTATAAATAATAATGGTCCCGCAATACTTCCTTGTGGGATTCCTAGGATTAGTTCTTCTAAATTCGATCTGATAATCTCTCCATGCATTTCCAATTCAATCCTCTGTTGTCTGGGTGCTAAATACGACTTGACCCATTCTAGCGCTGGTTCTCGGATCCCATAATTCTCTGGTTTTCTAAAGAGTATTCTGCTGTCCAAACAGTCATACGCCTTTGTTAGGTCGAGAAAAATTCCCATTGCCAATTCTTTGTTCTCGAAAGCTTCCACTACCTTGTTGACAAATTGAAAGATTGTTGTTTTCATGGATTTTCCTTTTAAGTAACCGTGCTGCCATTCTCTAAATATTTTATTCTCTATTAGATATCCCATTATTTGTTGGCAGTACACCATTTCCATGATCTTGGAGAAATTGGGTAAAATGCTCATAGGTCTGTAGTTAACTAAGTCGTCTTTATCACCTTTTTGGCGCTCTTGTTCACCCGAACAGAGTGCCTATCATTTTGCCCGAATGTCTGTAATTTTGAAATATCGAGCCGAAAATGGTCTCAATCGATTGGGTTCGACTCCCTGATGAAGAATTCGTGGCGAAAGTTGAGTCTGTCCGGCCGGCCGTATACTCTCTAGCATCCAAAAGGAATCAGCTAGAGTTTTCATATTTTCAGAATAGGTTAATTGTCCAAATATCTCAGCCAAATCCGTCGAATGGTTCAGTAGTTATGAGCATCTGAAATTTTGTTTCCTCAATAACTACTAGAATATCCATCCATCGAGTTGATCGTAGTTATTGAGGAGGCTGAATGCTTGCAAAATTTTGCAGAAATCGTCACGCTAGAAAATTTTTAAAAAATTCCCAAAAAAAAAATTTTCAATACTCAGGCAGCATTTATGAAAATCGCTTTTAACCCCATAAGTATGTCGAAATGTTGGTGGTAACAAAAACAATAAGAGATGGATGGTATTGCCCAAATAATAATTTTATAAATTAGTCCCGGCGGACACCCTGCATTTCCTAAAGACGGTCCACCGCCCGGAAGGATTCGATAAAGCGGGTAAGTCGGAGAGTGCGTATTACCCTTAACCATTCATGTCCTATGCTTCAATTCATGGCTTTCCCCCACCCCCCGGCGAACCCCCACACCATTGATGTTTGATTCATAAAAGCAAGAATCTTCCGTTTATAATCATTTGAATGAAAAGACACCCCCTTACTTATGTGGGTCAGTGGGCTATGCTCATATTATCTTTCCTAATAACGGAAGGAAGATTAACATTTCTCGTTCATACAAGTTACATTTTATTGATGATTGGGGAGCCTTATATAGAATATTTGGACGTACTTGAGCGTGTCAAATTAATACATTGCACCCAATGGAGCACCTCATCCAAAGGTCATATAAATAGGCTAATAATGAGCTGAAAATGACTAGAATAGTTTCACACTTTCGATTGAAGTATCTTAAATAGATACATTTCACAGTCGCAAAGCCATTGTTAAGTGCAATTATTTTAGTTGAAAAAAATATAAGTTTCGTTGGGACCAGGTTAAAAATTATGTTTTCAGATAACTTTGACACTGCATCTTTTAAAAAAAAAATCTACCGTACTACCCTAGGCAAGTTGCTTTAAAAATGGCCCGGTTAATCAAGATTAAAAATTGCTATACTACTTGGTAGCTACCTTTCATAAAAAATATTATTATTATTTTCAACTGATTATCGAACAATCAAAATTTGAAAGCATGATATAATGGTTGTATTGTTGTTAGATGTAATCATAATAAAACACGACAAAATTTTGTAGTACATTTATTTTTCTTTAAAATCATAATAAATACTCAAATTGTTTGCTTTTGGCACGAATACATGCTCTGCATCGCCTCATTTATTATGACACTTGTCATAATAAATGTCAGTCGATAATTTTTCCTCAGCAATTTTTAAATAAAATAAGTATTATATCACAACCTTCCCCAACTATGGATGATGATATCCCTTTGAATGGGTTCCATATCAGACTTCAAACATCAGAAGATCTGAAAAATCGTCACTTGGACCGCAAGACCCGATTCGAAGAATCCTCCTTGCAGATTGGCGACAAATTTTGTGTATTAGATCTGAATATAGAGGGTATTTCTAAGGACAAAAGTGATTATATTTCTAAATTAGCAAAGGACTATAGTGCTGAGATTATTCTTCTTCAAGAGACATGCGGATACTGAAAAAAATCTTCGTGCAAGCGGAACCATAAAAGGTTATGTATTCATTGATTATCTCCTTAGTAAAATTCACGGTTTAGCTTATTATGTTAAAAAATCCTTGATTCACAATATCGAGTTAATCCAAAAAGGCGAATTTGAGGGTGTTTTCCTTATCTCTTTCAAATTTTGTGATATTTCTATCGTTAATATTTATAAACCTCCAAATACTATTTGGCAAAGAAATTTTAATTTTTAATTTAATTTAATTTTAATTCTCACCACGTAATGTGGGGTTATAATAATAATGATAGAAGTGGAATAGCTTTAGCTGACTGGATGGAAGATAATAATTTCTATTTAATTTTTGATGGAAAAGATGTACCTTCTTTTCATTCTTCTCGATGGAATAGAGGCTACAATCCTGATCTCTGCCTAGTGTCTTGTGTCAATACTTGCAAACCGCTTCCTGTAAAGCGTAAAATTCTAGGAGTTTTTCCTCATAGCCACAATAGGCCTATACTGTTGACTTCAAGAAGTTTAATTCAATATTCAGAATGTTTAAGAAGACCTCTTTGGAATTTCAAGAAAGCGAATTGGATTGAATTTGCTAAGAAGGTAGACAGTGATATTAGATGGATTAAACCCACTCACAATAACTATCACAGATTCTTAGGTGTTGTGAAAGACGAAGCAAAAAAGTTCTTTCCAAGAGGTTTCCGGAAAGATTATATTCCAGGTTGGTCGAAAGAAACCGATAATTTGTACAAGGACTATCAAAAATCACCATCCGTTGATAAATGTGAAAGGCTTATGAATTCTATCAATACAAGCCGAAAAGAGAAATGAGATAGTGTTGTATCAAAAATGAATTTTACACATTCGAGTAGGAGTTCATGGGATATATTGAGAAAATTAGGTGAAGCTACTCCCCTTACCTCATCATCATCAAAAATTGATCCAAGTTTAATCGCTCGCCGCCTAGTTAATGTATCTGAATCAGTCAATATATCCCAATCTAAAATGAGGAATATGAACAACTTTCATAGAATCAGGCTTCAATGATAGGTTGAAAACAGGAGCTGCTTTCATTGATTCATCTTCGGTATATGACACTGTGTGGAAAGATGGATTAATTTTCAAACTCTATACCCATCTCAAGTGTGGGAAAATTGTACGATTATTAGAAAATATGTTATCTGATAGAAGGTTTCGTGTTTTTATTGACAATAAGAGTAGCAATTTCAAAACCTTGAAAAACGGTCTTCCTCAAGGATCAGTTTTAGCTCCTTTACTTTTCAATTTATATCTAAGTGATTTACCCACGACATCATCTCAAAAATTTGTTTATGCTGACGACATTGCTATTGCTTACCAACATTCGGATTTCCATACTCTGGAAAACATACTGTCATCTGATTTGGAAATTTCAAAGAATTATTTTATTGAGTGGCGATTATGTCCAAATCCCAACAAAACAGAGGTATCTTAATTCCGTCTGAATAATCATGAAAAATATAGGAAATTAACTGTAACTTTCAATGATTCTACTATCGAACATAATTTCGATTCAAAATACTTAGGAGTCTAAAACTGAAAACTAGGAATAATATTATTGAGAAATTAGCTGGATTGTCTTGGGGTGCTGATGCTTCCACTCTTCGCACAGCATCTCTAGCCCTAGTTTTTTCTGCAGCTGAGTATTGTTGCTCTGTTTGGTTTAATAGTGCAAATACACAAAAAATTGATGAACAATTGAATACATCCATGAGAATAACTACTGGCACCATAAGATCTACACCGGTTCATTGGTTACCAGTTTTGTCGAATATTATCCCATCCCATATTCGCAGACAGACTGCAGCTCAGAATTCTTGGAACAAATATCATTCTTTTCCCAATTTATTCCCAATTATTTTATATTTTCCACAAAATAGAATTCCCAGATTGAAGTCACGTAAACCATTATGGCATAATACGTTCTTCAATATGAACATAAGTGATAAAGAATTATGGAAGACTGAGTGGAACTCTTACGGAATGTTCAATAAGTATATCGTTTCTCATCCTTCTGAAAAAGTTCCTGGTTTTGATCTTCCAAGAAAAATTTGGACAGTTCTTAATCGTTTGAGAACAGATCATGGTAATACCAATAGCATGCGATTTAGATGGAACTCAGTTCCTAGCGCAAGATGTGAATGTTGAGAAGCAGAAGAAACAATACCTCATCTCATCAATAGTTGTCCCATATATAAACCCCGTCACTAACCCCTGATCTATATGCTTTATTGTTTGCTAACTAAATATTGTCAGCCAAAAGTTGAAAAGAATATATATACATGGCCTCAGAAAAGATCTTCTCACGAAACGTGCAAATTTTCTGGTATTTATTTCTTTTGCTGCTTCTACAATTCTGCGACATAGTTGGGCGAGATTTTCTAATGGTTTTAAATAAACTTTTTCTTTAATGGAGCCCCAGTAAAAAAATCTAGTGGGTTTAGGTCCGGAGAACTGCTGCGGCAGAGGCATTACAACGGCATTGACCGTAGATGTGTCAGATTAATATATTGCACCCAATGGACCACCTCATCCAAAGTCATATGTATAGGGTAGTAAATAATAATCTGAAAATGACTATTTTACTCTCACATTTTTGATTGAACTTTTAGATAGATAAATTTTTATTATAGAAAGATGTTGATGTATAAAAGAGACTATTTTTATTCTTATAATTATATCAAACAATTCAATTTGTTTTCTAGAATAAAAATTTATGTATTGAAGATACTTCAGAGCGTAGGAATATTATAGTCATTTTCAGATTATTATCAATTTATTCGCATCTTTCAAGAATGGCTTGTTCAATTTAATTATTTGAAATTATTAGAAGACTCCATTCTGAGTAAATTTCTGTCATAATAAACTGAATTCTGTGGTAAACCATAAAATGCAGTTTTAATTTTCTGTGTTCGATTTGGTGAAACGAAAGAATACTCGATGCTCATATTTGAGGTTAGTTATTAGAATATCAACTGTTAAGTTATTGAAGTTATTCAAATTATTGAATTATTGAATATGAATACCTGACGAGACTAAAGGTTTTTTTGAATTGTTTGACATTTTTTTCATTAAGAAAACAGTGTGACATACTCAAGTGTGACCCTTTATTCTTCATCAGAAAGCCAAAATTCAATCAAGTGAGACTGTTTTCGATGGCACGCTGTTCTACTTGAAGAAGCACGCAAAAATAGACTTAAATCAGCTACACCATGTAAAAAATGAAGCAGTACAAAGCGAAGTATAAGAAAAATCAGTGTAATCATATATGGTAGAGAGAGACGGAATAGTCGGGACACTTGCAACACATGAATGATGAGAGACAGATTGAAATTTTGTAGGAAACAAGAATAGAAAGTAAGATAGTAAGTGGAAGATCATAACTGACTTCTTATGATACAATCATGAAAGAAATTCACAGAAGAGAGAAGAACGAAGCAATTGAATGGAAAAATTAATTATTGATTGTATGTAGAATAATTATTTCAACCATATCCATCATCTGTGAAAGTAATTTCAATTTGTCAATTTGAACCATTGTTAATCAAGTATAACAATATATATAATATGAGTAAAATAAATGGACGCCATTTGAAAGAAAGCATGAAGGGAAAAAATATTCTAGGCATCGGAACAATTTTGGAGGTGGTCTACGGTCATCCTGTGTCCCACCCCTAAATCCACCCCTGTGAAGCATCAGGAAATAATCAATATATGTGAATAAGAACGAAATGCTTGGCAACCCTCATAATCTTATGATAAATCAACCGTTACATATGTGATCCTGTTTGGAATACAAAATAAGTACCTACGCCAGAATTTGTTACTCGAGATAAACACTTATATATGAAGAAATGGGGGGTTTTATATTGCGATGGGTACACTTTCATAACCAGAAAAATATTTCAAGTTTGCTTTTGATGGATTTTTTCTTATATTTATTGAAATTTAGAAAATATTTTTTCCTCTCAAACATACAATTTATGTGTTTATCGCCATTTTCCTACTATTGCTGGACCTTAAAAACCCTAAGTTTAGGGAAATTCAGAAGTAGGAGCTTGTCAAATTTATGGAATATATTAAGAAATATAGAAATCCCCAGAAATCAAGATCTTGCCATCTGAAGAAGCAGATAAGGCAAATCTGAAATGGCCCCGAATACTCCGTCAAATATATATAAATAATTAGCTATTTAATTGGAATCGATAAAATAAAAAAAAAGGTATTATAAGGCTGTATATTGTTGTTGTTTTTCCGACACGGGAACAGGCGATACATAACAGGCCATGTGAAAAATGTGGATTTTCAAGATTGATGGCACAAACAATTAGCTACTGCCCTTGAGATATATCCATCGACATTGTCGAAACACATGTGTCGTATTCTATTTTGTGTTTTTAATTGTTTGATGTTATGATAGGAATGAATAATTAAAAAGGTATAGAAGACTATAAATGTCATTTTTAGATTATTTTTTATTTATTTATACTTTTGAGAAAAGAATTGTTCGATTCATTATTTTTTTAATTAGTTTCATTCATATTGAAAATGTTTCTTCATGCTTTTTTCTGGGCGATTTCATCTTGAAATCGGTACAACATATCTCCCGATAAGCCTAAACAATAGTTTACCACGAGTTCCATCATCAAGAATATCTCTCCAAAAAATAATAATAAGCCGATAAGAAATAATAGTTCTGGGATTTTATGAACTGGCCTCGTAAACCCCCTGAATTGCTATATTTCCACACTTCCGCTAAGAGAAAAATCCAGTGGGAACGTTCTACCGCAGTCGGAAATTCAATTCAGGGGTGCACTGGCAGTGTCAGAGATTGCGTGGGCGTTTACAACCCCGTTCGTTTTCTGCTCGCCTCCCTGATTACGTAGGCGTCATTCAATGGTTTGCTTGAAATAAAGCACATCACAAAATTGCCCCTAATCACAATATGTCGCGTCTCTCATATCATTTATTACATTTGCGAATATCTTCATTTTGTTCGCGATTCATGTCTGACGCGACCCGAACCCAGTAAATCGAAACAATAAATATGTCATTTCAATTTTGTCAGGTTGTAGAATAACACCTACCGGAAAACAAAATAATTTCATTTTTATGGACGATAAAGCCAGACCCCATCGTGCGCGCATCGTTCAGGAGTACCTTGAAGAGGTTGAAGTCTCTCGAATGGAATGGCCAGCAAGAAGTCCAGATCTCAATCCGTTTGAGCAGGTTTGGGACAACCTCAATCATGAGGCTGAGAAGTTTAGAAAATCATCCACTCATCAATGACTTAGGAAGTGAACTCAGAGAAATCTGGGAAGGATTAGATCAGAACATTTTAAGATCACTCATTTTGAGTATGAACCGTCGTTGCCGAGCTATAATTAACGCAAGAGGTGGAAATACCAAGTATTAAATCACTTATCAGCATCCCAGTATTTTGAAAATTGTTTATTTCTCTTCTTTCACATAAGATTCGGTAAAATCCTGAAATTTTCTTCAATTTTTTGTTTCGTTCAAAACCTTTCCGAGAGAACATAAAAAATAAGTTATAAAGTCAATGTAGAGTTAAATTTCATTAAAATTGAGATTTTCAGAATGTGCGTTAATTTTTTTGGGCAGTGTGTAATAATAATAATAATGGAACATTGTTTCTGGAATGAAAAAATGAAGGTATCAAAAGATACTCCAATATATTGACTATTAAAGTCATCTAGATTATTATTGATGAAAATTTTTTTATTAATTTATTGTGAGTCCCATTGGCTAATCACATATACAACGATATTTCAAGTTATTCAAAAAAAAACACATCAGAATTATTCTTCAGAAACGTTAAAATGCCACCTCACAAGTTTCTCATTCTCGATTATACCAGATTGAGTGGAGAGTAAAGTTTTATCGTTGGAAGAAAAGAAACTTTCTTGAACAAGTAACCATAACTTTGTTTATCTGATTCGTTCGAAGTTCGCCTTCCTGAATGAACTTTCTCAGATGACTACTACAATTCATCCATCCAACTCCGTCTGAAATCCATACATACGAAGAGTTTCCGCAAAAAGCGAGCCCTGAATATATACTTCTTTCTTCTTTGATTGTGAGTATTGTTGCATATAAACCAAAAATTCGGGGATAATTTATTTCATCCAAACTAACCACTTGTGAGAAAAAACGTACAGGGAGTTTCAATAAGGATTAAATTTCTTGAAAAAAAACACAGGAGATTCCTGAAATCAAATAGAATTTTTATTGAAAATTGAAGATTAACGTATTGCAATTGTATACGAAAGACAAATTCAGACAAATGACCTCCTCTTGCTGCTCTACAGTGATATATTATTTGGTCAAAATTGAGGCTCATTCATTCATTTAATGCTGGAATTGATTGAGGATTGTTTTCATAAACTTGACTTTTCATATAACACCAAAGAAAGTAGTCCAATGGTGATAAATCACAGTACCTTGATGGACAATTAATATCACCATTTCGTGAAGAAGTCTTTCAGGAAATCTTTCATGCAATAAATCGATTGTTTCATCAGCAAAATGAGGTGTTGCATCATTCTGTTTGAACTTTAAAGCAATATCATTGAGTTCAGGCCGCAAAATAACGATCGCCATTTAGAGTTAAAATATCACGAGCAGCATTTTCAAAGAAGTATAGTCCAATCACAGCACCTGATCATAAGGCATATCAAACAGTCACTCTTTTTGGATATAAAGGTGCCCAATTGTGTTAAACTTGGTTAAACTTTTACTGAAATACACCAAATGCTACAAAATGATGATTGTCTATCCCGTACGCAAGTTTACGAGTGGTTCGGGAGATTCGAATTGCGTACAGATACGCTGGACGATCACGAAAGATCAGGCCGTCCCGGAACCAGATTATCGCAACAAAACGTGCGTGAATTGATCAAAAATAACAAAAAATCGTCGGTAGAAGATATTATACCATTTTTTAATCTTGATTAAATGGGCCATTATTTCAAGTAACTTGCCCAGGGTAGTATGGTACATTTTTTTCAAAGATGTTTTGTCAAAGTTAGCTGAAAACATATTTTTTAACCATGTCTCAGCGAAACTTATTTTTTTACTAAAACAATTGTACCTAACAATGGATTTACGACTGTAATCAATGGCATGGTTATTTAGGATTACGTTTAAAAAATAATCACTGCAAAATTGGAAAATTTGTGACTACAAAACCTAAGGATGTAGTGTAGGGTGTCAATTTTCAACATTTTTAAAAATATACCTATCACGACTCAACCAAGTAAAATAGAATTATTTTTTTATTTTTGCTAGAATTGGTATAACCTAGTATATCGCCTATTAACCGCTTGACATTGAGTTACGGGACACCCTGTATGTAACGTTAGGCTGTTGTAGGGTGCGAATCCTATCTTTCATCCTGCTAAATAGCTTGGCAGTGGAATGAGTATTCTTTCTCGCTATTTTTAGATTTGCATCTTTGAATTCCATCATGATCTTCTCTGTCAAATTTTATATTAGTTATAGAGCAGAAAAAAATGTGCCTTGTTTGCTCGCTATTTACTCTTTCTCTGTTGGCTTCAGTATTGTCTGTTCTGTGTGTGGTTCTATATATAATATTATTTATTAAATTCCTTAGATATGCATTGAAAGACATAATATTCTACAATTCATTATAATTCCTATCCCTAAATTTCTGATGATATATTTGTAGAATTCTGGACTTCATCCGTAAAACAAAGTTTATCTTTATATGAAGAGGATGACTAGATGAATAGCGATTTGAGGCTGAGCTCATCCAATACCAACACAACATAACTTTCTGTTCATCCGTCCTCATCATTAGTGTCCAAAAAGGGCACCCTTGGTGCCTTAAGTATTAAGGTTTTTGTCCCAAAGGAGTTAATGACATCCAGCGAAACCACTTGATGACCTTGAGGAATTTTTTTATTCTTCGTCATCTGCGCAAAGTGAAATGAGTCCCCAACATAATATTCGTTGTCTGTGCTATATACTGTTGTCAATATGTCCTTATACAGAGTGTCCCGTAACACAACGTCAAGCGGTTACTGGGCGATCTGATAGGCGATAGCAGTATAGTTGAAAAAAATTTATTGGACCTAACAAGATTTTCTGTAATCAATAGCAGATTATAGTTGAAAGTGCTAAAACTCGTATAACCAAGTGCCTAGCATATCGCCCAGTAACCGCTTGACGTTGAGTTACGGGACACCCTGTTTATATACTGAACCAATTGTTCCAAATTTTTCCGCTATATTCTTTATTGTTGCTTCAGTTTGACGATTATGTCGTTAAATCATAAAAATCGAGTAATTTAGAACAATTATTTTTATTTGAACGTCCAGTTGCATAGTATAACTGTACGATTTGTATATGCTGTTGCAAGCTGAACGACGCCATTATTAGAATTTCCAGACCTTCTACTTGAAAAATGTGAAAACGAAAAAAGAAATGTTTGACATTTTGGGTATCAAACTAGCCATATGGGAGCAGCTCATAGTAGATGATTCCCTTCCAATCCCACCAAACACACAGCAAAACCTTCCTGACCGTTAGTCCCGGCTTGGCCACTGTTTGGGACTCTTCACCTGCCTTCGACCACGACCATTTTCGCTTGATATTGTCGTATGTGATTCATTTTTCGTCGCCAGTCACCATCCGCTTCAAGAATGGGTAGAGTTCGTTCCGTTTCAGCAGCATATCGCAGGCGAGTTACAGAGAATTCCACCAGAAATAATTGCTAATGTCACTAGAGAATTTACAAACCGACTTGCTAATTTTTGCTTGTATTTTAAATGATTTCTGCAGGGATGTTTTAATTGTCTGCTCTGAAGGAAGCTACTTCTTTTATTCTTTCTGTTTCTGTAAGTATTTGCCTCAATTCTTGTTCGCTATTGGTAGCAGATGGTCGTGAAATCAATGAGATATAAGTCCGGCAAAAGCGCAAAATTCTTTTTGAAAAAATACAGACTTCGTATGCTTTCCTCATGAACATTTCCGAGAATTAGTTTCTTCAACCACAATAAATTTGAAGTTGTTAGTTACCCTTCAATAAGACAAAAGTTGAAGGCCAAAGTAACAATTGAATCCTTCCCACATTGATTCGATCATTTAGAGCCCCTGAGCAGCTTTGGTGAAAAGTTTTTCCCTAATTTTCCGAATAACTTCAGACGGAGTTGACCGAACGAAATGCATGAAAAACTTGAACAAACTTCGGGAAATTCACCGCAAGGTGTTTAATTACTAGAAGAGACGGCATTAATTTTGAAACAATGGCGTGTATAACGAACGACCAATAATACAAGGCAAGAGGGATTATATCCCAGACTTTGTTTTTTACCTGTTGTTTCCAAAATTTCAACAGATGAATTCTATTTACGTCCTACGGTGCTTTCAAGATTCACTACACGTCAGCTTGAATGGAAGAAAGCCGAAATCATTTCATTTTTCTTTTGGATTTCCGAATAACGCAAATGCATCATTTTTCATACATAGTGGAGATCAGAATTCTCTTTCGTGAGAGGTTTTTCTGTACGGAATATTTACCTCAGCTGTATTTCCCATTTGTCAGGACTAATGGAAAGGGAATTACTGGAGGAAAAGATAAGTTAGAGTAGAAAGTTGCAGGATCTGAACGAATTCGAACAGAAGTAGAATTTTGCGATTCTCACATTCCAGATCTTACACTTTATATACGGCTTCGTGCCGTTTACTGTGGATTTTTTCACATCGTAATACTACAGAGTGGACCAAATTGGAAATTTTGATAGGTTAGAGAAAGAGTAGCCTACATGCTACGATGTCGTTTTTATTGAGAAAATGAATGCCGAAAACAGTACATTGATATCTTGACTTGTTCGCAAGATACAGTTATACAAAAAAGAAGTGAAACACTAATGCAAAAAAACACGAAGGCTGGAAAGATCAAAGGCTTTTTTCATCGCCAGTAACAATCCGATGCAAAACCGATTTTCTTTCGTGTCTTTGAAGCAAAATTTGACAAGTGATTTTTCGGTTTTCCATCTGTCTTTCAAATTTATGTGGCACTCATTTTCCACACGTTTAGATCTTTTCCATAGCTTTTAAACAGTCAGAAATTGTTTGTTGTACAACATTCAACATTTCTGCCATTTGCTTTTAATTCAAAGTGTTATCTCCATCCAATATCGTTTGCGATTCGGCGTCTTCAAATTTTTTTGGTGGTCTTCCATGTTGTTCATTTCTTACATCAAAATTATTATTTCTGAACCGTTGAAATCATCTTTTGCATGTTGCTTCTGATACAGCATGATCACCATATGCTTCGACAAGCATTCGATGCGACTCTGCAGCACTTTTCTTTCAATGATAACAAAAAATTAATGCTTTCCGCAAATAATATGATGTTGTCTGTTCAATGACTTGATGTATACTAAATATGTTTCACAGATGTCATAGCAAACAAAAAAAAATAAATAAAGGCTCGTTCAACACAAATGTTCCTTATCGAGACATTTGTATCTTGATGCTCACTTCATACCGGTATTCCTGGTAAGTAGCAGACAGCTGGATACAGACATCGGACATTAACTTCAAAAAGATCCAGTCCATACAACGTATTTGCTCAAGAGAGCCGTTAAACGTCCCTTGATACCACACCAACGAGCTCATTCACAAAGGCACTCAGACACCAATAGTATTTGAATGGACTGAAAAGTCCCGGGCTGAAAAAACACATAGATGGCGCTAGTTTTATTGCAGTCATCTTTTTCCAGTTAATACTTTTTTTTTATTAAGCTTACCAAAGTCCCTAGGGACTATACAGCTGAATATTTACAATTACAATTTCAGATTTATCCTTGAAAAATTTTGAAATTATGTCTAAATGTTCAATTTACAATCTTAAAGATACTTAATTATCAAAGTTATATGACTAATTTTTAGTTCTGATAGAAATGAATTGGAGATAAAAGGTGGGAATTGTTTGTACCTTGCCAAGTTTCCGTAAAGTACAGATCTTTGATTGTCATACAAAGGACATTGCCATAATATGTGATCTAGGTTTTGTTCTCTACAACCGCAAGTACAAGATGGGTCTTCTACGATTCCAACCCTTGCTAAAGATGAAGCTAAATTGTAGTGGTTACTTCTGCACCGGTCATTTCATGAGTCATTTCACTTATCAAGGTACCTATGATTTTCAACACATTTCAAAAAGTTTCAGAGGCTGTTCCTGAGTAAACTATTGAGTAAATTTCATCACTAATTACTGTTCCTTTCGAAGTGATATTAAAATCACAATAAAACAATATATCTTTTATTGAATGCGTTCTGTTAATGAGGAAATGTTGTTACATTTACGGTTAGATACATTATGAGCGGAGTCATAATTTTCATATGAATATAGACTAAACAATGGTCCGTGCACTGTAAATATCACTGTGAAAACTTATTACCAGCTTAAATCAAAATATTTAAGTTTTGAGATAAGGCAAATAAACTTTTCTATTCAATTTTTAAATTCGCGGTCGATAAGATTAGATGCGCAGGGAGGAATGCGCGAGTTCCCTTTACTGTGTACAAACTTCGACAGAGCTGCAACTCTTCTTGTAAAAGGTTTTCATTTGCAACCAAAGCTTCGGTGACTAGAAGATCAATCACGTTTTCGAGAAAATCCGGACACACATCGCCAGTGAGATTTCCTAACACACAAATCAAGTGATCTTCCAAAATACCCATCAAGACATTGAGTTTTTGTGGGTGTTGAGAAGGCTCCCTGAAGAGGTGAGGGTTTTCATCGGAGCGAAATCTATTATTATCTCTGTTGACGTTTTTGGAAGAAAGAGCATTCTTAGATCACCATAATCTTCGTTTAGTTCATGAACAATTGTCAATTTATAGGGATGGAACGTAGCCAGTCCTGAGACAAATTTTTGACGCTTCCACTTTGTTCCGTTCAGCCATTAATTGACCATTCACGGCGACTTGACCATAACTATAATTTTCGTATTTCTTCAATTTATCAATCAAAATCAGCCTAAACCCAAACAAAATTGGTATGACTGAATAGGTATTTTCAATACCTTTCAAACGAGCTGTCACTTGCCATAGGGTCCCATTTAAAATTATTGGTCACAGTGGCCTTGTGACGTCATTTATGACTATTGCGTCACCTGTTATGACCAGTTGAGAAGCCTACATCCGTTTATTTCCACCCTCCAAATTTCATTATTATAAGTATACCCGTTCAAAAGATACGAGGGGGGGAGGGGACTTTTGACTAGCACTGTATAATCACAGTTACTTCGATTATTTTGAATAACGAAACCTTCATACACAGTAAAATCTTCCCCTCACTCGCTCACCGTCCTGAAGTTTCAACATCCAACAATTATTTCGCATTCTGAATTTTGCCTCTTTTATTACTTCAATTCTGTCGACAGTTAACGTTACCCTTCTTTTGCATCGACATATTTGAAGTGAGACAGACCATCAACGTTCCTAGTTCTTACCTACCTCGCCCTCGCTACGCTACACCGCCTCAACAACCCGTCGTCTATACTAGTACAAATTTTGTCCTGACATCGTATCGCGTCATGAACGGTCAGACCCCCTCGCCTCATTGAAGTGGTACAATGTACCGCTTCAGTACAAAAATAAGGCACCTTTTACAAACTCAACTTTAATACGTGTACTACCCAACCTACCTATTCAAATTCCTAGAAACGAGTTTTGTTATCCCAGTTATTCCTCTGTTATCAAAAATCGACCTATGAATGTTTTCACAAATTCTGATTTGCTGTTAGGTTATTGAGGGTGGACGGTTTTAAATGAGGCACCTTGTATATGACACGTGAATAAATACAGTACACAAATTTTAGGAATTGCCAATTTGTTAGATTCACAAGATGGAAAAAAATAAACTTAAGTTAATCAAGCCACCTCAATCGAAGCCCGGTTTCCGATACGGCAGTGAACTTTCAGGGGCTTCTTGGTGATCCTTGCGTAGGAGTCTGCAGGATTCCCATTCATCTCTACAAGAATTGACGTCGGAGACTCAAATCATGAAGATATAAATTTGTTGTCGAGTTTGGTAATTTTATTCAAAGTATCTTCTCCATTTTTTCCTAATCAGTGGAAGTATATTTTTGAATATTCTTATTCTTATTGAGAATAATATATAGTTATTTTACTTCAATAATGAATTGATGGACACAAAAGCTCAAAAAATAACCTCAAATATATGTTGGAGCTTCGAGAAAACACTTTTCAGTATCACTTTTGTTATTTTTTCGGGCCCATAGGGGGCACGAGGTGGAAAAATAGGACACGTGATAGGTGTATGCGCGACATCGATGCGCAGAAAATTCATTTCAACAAGAAATGTAAATTATTGAAAACTAGTTTGCCCGGCCAAATTCGTACGTCCCCACAGTTGATTCTCCATTTTTTTTTTGCTCTGAAAATATGAAAACTCTAGGTCATCTCCTTTGGATGATAGAAAGTATACGGCCGGACTGACATTCAAGTTTGACCATGTATTATTCATCAGGAAGTTACAGACATTAGAGCCAACGCACCAAAAAATAACGAGTTTAACCAAAATTCAGAAACACTCTACATCTCCCAATTAAGGAAATATGACCTCATTACTCCAGATTCATGACATGTTCTGTGGAAACTGAGGGCGCAGATGTTCTCCGGACTGAATATGCAGCGTGGCTGATTGATTCTGCCATAATCTAGTAAATCCCTACACACGCTTGAGTGTATCACTAAGAGATCGATTAAATGACATGAAAGTCGGGAGAGGATTATAACCATTTCGTTATACATCGATCAAACCATAAAATAAAATCTTCTCGCTTTATTTAATACTATATGACCCGGTGAATTTAGTACTCCCCAGACAGTCGAATCTTTACTATTTTTTAGTTGCTTTGGTGCTTATTCTGATATTCGGTACGTAACTTAAGTTTCTTTGGTTAAAGCAGTGTGATGTTTCCTTGTTATTTATTTTGTCTTGTAATTGGTTATTTCAGTTTTTGACGTGACAACGAACGAAAAACAGTACTCATGCTTCAGAGCGAGGCGTTCCATTTAAGGCTTGAAGTGCAAGCGAGAGAGCGGAACTAGCGACAAAGAGGCTCAATCGGTCACCGCGTTCGCAATCTGTCTTTCTCCTAGTTGAGTGAGCGATGCGTCAGCGTGGACAGCTGCTATATATTAAATAATACGTTCACATGATTTCGTCATTTAAAAGTGCAGTGAAAAGTGAATGCCGTGTCAATTGTTTAAAGAAACGATAATTGCAGTGATGAAGGTAATGATTCTTCCCATATAAAATATATATGTTCAGTGATATATTGTCGAATATTTGTGCTTTCATCGTTAAAATAGATAGCATCGGTCCGCTAGTGCAGCGATTGTAGGGTATGCTGGAATTGACAAAACAATAACAATAAATTAACAGAACTGTTTCATGATGAGTAAAAATCAATTGCTTTACTATCGATCGAATAATTATCGAGCGTAGCTATGGCTTTGAACACTTGAACATAAAATTAAATCTTCTACACATCATAACATGTCTGCAATCACAAGTTTGACTAGCCAGCTATCAAAGGGAACAATTTTCTCCTATATCAAACACATTGATGCTGTAAAATTATCTAAAATTGCCAATTATTATAGTCTTACAATTCTTGAAAGTATCAATGATACCTTTATTTATTCTAGAAAACACTGTTTTCTTTGATGAATAACAGATATTTTCATTGTTATAACAACATCAAACAATTCCAAAAAACTACAGAAAAATCATTCAAAAAATGAAATAGAATACGACACATGTGTTTCGAGATTTGTGTATAACACTTTTCTCTCATCAGGCATTCATATTCGGTTAACAATAATTTGAACAATTCTTGGTTAGAACTTACTTGTGAGATGCCGCACCCGGACAAATGAACATGTTACTTTGAAATCAGTTAATATTCTAAAAAACTAACCTCAAATATAAGCATAGAGTATTGTCTAGCTCAACAAATCGACACAGAAAATTTTAACTGCATTCTATGATTTTATAAAGAATTGAGTTTATTATAAAAGAATGAAATTGACTTTCCATAATTTGAAATATTTAATTGAACAAGTCTTTCCTTGAAAGTGTAAATAAACCAAAAATATTTAAAATTGACAATAGATACTTTCAAGAAGTGTAAGGCTATAATTGTCAATTTTAGATAGTTTTTTTTTTTTACACTTTCAAGGATGGACATGGACATATAGCTACACACTCAAATATTTATCTGAAATAATTTCACTCTTCTGCATACGCAGATTTCAATTGGTTCCTGATATCACAACTAATCGTAAAGAAATGACGACGGTAAGCGTAAACCTCCTGAAATTCCATTGGTTTCTGATATCTAAACTAATCGTAAAGAAATGACGACAGTGGGCGTAAACCTCCTGAAATTTCATTGGTTCCTGATATCTCAACTAATCGTAAAGAAATGACGACGTTAAGCGTAAACCTCCTGAAATTCCATTGGTTTCTGATATCTAAACTAATCGTAAGAAATGACAAGTGGGCGTAAACCTCCTGAAATTCCATTGGTTCCTGATATCTTAACTAATCTCAACTAATTGAATGAAGCACTACTCAGATAACGGAGCTTTTAATAAACAATATTTTCTACAATACTATATGTACCACTCATCTGTCGGTGTCTAATGGTATTGAGAAAAAAGAAAGTTTGGGATTATTGAAACTATTGTTTTTGCAGTTGTATACGCTACAATTTTACAATTAATCATTTTGGAATTAATTTGAACATAACACAAAATTGATTCAGAATACCTACTGGAATGAAAATAAATGAATTAATAAATTAGCTTTACTGGTTCATGGAAGATTTTGACAGAAAGAAATTCCACAGGTTAGGTTGTATTTTTTTCATCAACTTCTTCTTTTAATTTTAAATAGATCTCAAGAAAATTATATTCTTCTAAATATTAAACGACTCAATTATACAAAGGAATTATTTAAGATGTCTAAAATAATAATAATGACATTATTCCAGACATCTTAGAATTATTGGTGAAAACAATGAACAAGGAGCAAAATATGAGGTTAGAATCCCTGTGAGATGCGCGAGTCAGACTTGGTGTAAGGAAATCCACGGAGTGCGACTACTGGTTGGTATTTCTACTGTGGTTTGTACCTGAATAGTAGGTTTCTTTAACGTTGGACAGACTGAAGGGGTCCTAGTGGAGTGGCCTGCGCGATCGCTGGATCTGACACAACTTTACTTTGTTTCTGGATCCTCTTGAAATCATCAGTTTATGGAAGCAGAGTTGCAGATATAGACGAGCTCAGAGCATGAATTTGCCAGCAGGTAAGAAATTATTTTAAAGAACGAGCACTTTGATTATTTGCGGTTAATTTTGACTAAAATTGTTTGTTGAAGAAATGTTCTTCCAATAGAAATTATACGATGAAATAGAAGATCTTTGTTTCCGATTCAGTTATCCTTCTGGTCCCGAAATTCCAGTTGGAATCATTAGAATCACTACAGAAGAATACTACTTTTCCATTGGAACTGAGAGAGATGCGAACAGGAAACGGAAATGAAAGAATTATTAAAAGTTTCGTTGAGCATTCCGTCATTTGCAGACCTCAATGATTGGCAATAAACTTGTGGTTCCATAAAGAAAATTAATTTAAAAGTTGAAATGATTGGACATTCGCTGACTGATATTCTGTTTGAAATCCCTCAATCGATTCCCAAATGCTGACGAATTATCCGTATTTTAGTTACGTAGGCGTGAACGTGGACACATTCCGCTTCAAAGGCGAAATATACATCGATTTTATTACTTTTGGAATGTCCCGAATTCGGGGAAATTGTTCGTATCAGAATATACAACTTCAAAGGAATAAATCGTTTGATGTCGAGCAAAATCAAAGAAAACATGGTACATACATTTTCACAAGGAAATCAGAAAAACGTGATTTTTTCAGTCTCTTTTCAAGCATACTCTATCTAACAGTAGAAGATCCAAATCGGCCCTAAACGAGCTGCATATTTTATAATAAATTCCAAAAAAGATTATGGAACCAAGTTAACACAGGATAATCATAAAATTGAAAAAATAATTACTGAAAAGTGCAAATAAATCAATATTAAAAAATGACAACTCTAGTCTGGCATCTTTAGATTGAAGTACTACCAATGATACTTTTTTATTCTAGAAAACACTGTTTTCTTCGATGAATAACAGAAAATTTTTCTTCTTTACTGTGTGATATGCTACAACGGAATAACAAGCCATTTTGAAATCGGTTTATATTCTAAAAACTAACCTCAAATATGTAAAAACAGAGAAAAATAGGTAGTTCATTTGAAATTACAATGTTCATGGTTACTTCCTGTGTAACTTTCGAATACACAGAAAGAAACTAAACTTCCGTGTTACGATAATTAATTCTGTCATCGTCTAAGTTTAGGTTGCAATATTTCTTCTGAGAAACACATAAAAGAATGAAATATATTGCAATAGGGTAGGAGAATATTTTCCAGAAAAAGGCTATTCCTGCATATAAAAGAGGATTAAACAGCTGCACCAGCATCTCCCCTAATGGTACACCCTTGAACGTTGAACCGAAGAATGCTTTGAAATCGATAATCCAGTTCAATATGACAGCAATATTTTATGATTTAGCATTGTGGACTCGAGAGCATATTTCTCTTTACGTGTCGAACAGAGCTATCGTTTATATGAATTCCTAATTCATGTCTCCACATTTCCTGCTCGAAAACGAAAATTTAGCATTTCAGGAAAACGATTTTCAACCACATAGATTCTATGGTTAAAACAATTTTGAAACACTTACTCTACACTCATTAGAGTGTATAGCCTATTCACTATGTTTCGATTTATATGTTTTAGATATCCTGGGCGTTAATTTAGCGCAAAATCATCGAATTCTAAATGAAAAAAAATTAAATGGAGAAAGTCCCTACTTTGGATCAGAAAATTTCGTCGCTCCTTATTACTTAGGAGTAGTTGTTGTGAAAGTAAGAAAAGAAACATCTAATTTATAACGACATTCTTTAACACAAATTTATTGCGAAAATATATAAAATTGATAATTTTACTCCTACACTTCTTGAAAGTATCAACACACAAATCACACAACAACTCAACACAGAAAATTACAACTGCATTCATTGATTTCATGAAGAATTGAGTTTATTATAAAAGAATGAAGTTGACTTAAAATGGGATGCTTATACAGGGTGTCTCAAGTTCGAGTGCCTATTAGACGTTTCTGGAGAACTAGACATATTTGAAATTTGAAAATTGGGATTATGATATTGTTCAAAGTTCTCTACAGAGCTAAAATATTTTCGAAGCCCAAAAACTTCCGGTTATACAGGGTGTGAAAATAAATTCGATGAAAAATTTTTTATTCAATAGTGAATACATTTCTGTCAAAACCATTGTATTTTTCAAAATATCCAAAAAAAACTGGAAAAAAAGTCAAATATGTTCAGTCAGTAATATGTTCATTATTCTTATTTTAAATATCCTGAGCGTAAACCGTTTTTACAACATCGAAGAGGAAGGATGTGAAAAGGTCATGCATCTTTTGGATTTCAAAAATATCATCACAGGGTGTTTCAAATTTTGTGTTGAAAATTGTGATCTTAAATCTTAAATCTTCTGTTTTTCAAATTAGAACCCTATTTTTTTATAATTTTGTTGGAGTCTGCGGTCAAAAATAATGATAGTTTTCTCACATGATTATGCTCCTAAATTCAATAATTTCTGAGTTATTTGAGATTTTCTGGATTTATTGTGTACGTAGAGTCAAATTGATTGCATCTAAAGATATTCAATGAATATTCTTTCGAAACCATGGGAACACTCTGTACCCATAGAAGATAAATTATCTGTTAATAATTCACAAGTGTCAGGTGTTATTGTTATTCGTTATCTTCATTTCTCGATTTAACAAAATGAACCGTTATTTTAATTACGAAATTCTGGAATTATATTATATACATGGTGAATGTGACAGAATTATTAGTAGAACCTGCCGGGCCTTTAACGAGAAGTATCCCCATTTACCTTCCATGACGGAGAAGATCTTTAGAAAATATGTTTCAAACTTTCAAAGTTTTGGATGTGTAAGAGCCCTAAAGAATACAAAAGAAGGGTAGTTGATGATGAGGAAAATGAAATTAGTGTTTTGACTTATTTCGAAGTGAATGAAAATGCATCTATTCGAAGTGCAGCTCATGAAATCGATTTAGACAGAAATTCAGTGCACCGAATTTTGAAAAAACACAACATGCATGACTACATATAAGGGAAAGTTCATGCATTAGAACCAGGTGACTACATAAAAAGGTTAAATTTTTGTAGAGGAATATTAGAAAAACTTGAAAATGATGAAAATTTTTTGAAAAAGATCATTTGGACAGACGAAGCAAGTATTGCCACATTTGGAGAAGTGAAAATCCTCATAGAAAAAGACAAAGAAACCCCCAGAACAAATTTAGTTTTAATGTGTTTGCTCTTTTGATGAACAATAAAGTGCGGTACTACATTTATGAAGAAAAATTTTTGGAAATCCTGAGAAATTTTGTTTCTGAGTTTTTGGATGAACTGCTGTTGAGTATGTCGACTACTGCATATTATCAATTGGATGGGGCTACGGCACATAGTTCGCACGAGGTGTCTGAAGAACTGAATGCAATGTTTGGTACCTAATCGGTGGATCTTCTGGAAATTTTGTTGTTGCTGGTTTTTCTATTATTACTCAAAAACCGCAAAGGTTCAAAATTGTTCAAGTTATAATCCACAAACTAGACACTTGGAGATACAATTTCCCTTTTTTTGTTTCTTGTATCACCATTTCTCTCGAAGTTACGGCCTGTTGAAAATTGCCTAAAAGTTTGGGATTTTTTTTGTTCCCTTAATTTTTTCCAGTAGTGTATGTAAAAATTCAGGGACGATATAGAAAAGAAATTAACTCAGAAAACAAAATGTCAATTTCAATGAGATGAATTAATTTAATTATGATTTCCGTAAAAACAACCAATTCAATAATTTCTAACATATGAAATGCACAGTAAACGTGCGAATACTTGTTTCCTCTCGTTATATTTATTTATACACTGTGTCCGTTAAGTATGAAACAAATTCATTTTTAGCTAAACAGATCATTTCAAGAATTAATCCTGAAACACGTCAATTTTTTATTTTAATTTACCGTATTTATTAAAAGTAATAATCTAATATACAGGGTGAATAACTTTCGGGTAATGACGTCACCATCATTTTTTCAAATGAAATACCCCCATTTTGTCTCCATTTTCGGATTACTCAAGATGAGCTGATTCCAAAAATGTATCACATATTGATTCCAATTGGTACAGGGTGGACAAAAATATGATAATAATAGTAATACAAGGTGTCCAGAAGGGATATCGGGTATTTGTTCAATAGTTCAATAAAACAGAAAATATTTGTGTGTTCACCCGAACAGAGTTCGGTTCAGTAGTTATGAGCATCTGAAATTTTCTTTCCTCAATAACTACTAGAATATCCATCCGATCAAGTTGATACTTGAAATATTGTTGAGGGAGGCTTCAACAAAACGGTCCCAAAAAAAATTTTTCAATACTCACTATCTCATAAGATATTTTTCGGATTTCAATAAAAAATCGTGAATATATTGAGGTGATCGATATCTTACTTATCCTCAAATTTAATTGTCGTAGCTCTTTTCCATCTAAAGGTATGATCATTTTTTCATATACTCAAGAGAAAAGAGAAATGACATGAAGTCCCGGTGATTTTCTCTGACCGGTGGCCATCACAGATCGATATTCGATTGACAAATGCTCATTAAGCAGTGTCAATTGGCGTAATATTAATCAAAATTTTTCATAACGGGAAATCATAGAGATAGAATTCAATTTCGGTGGCTGAAATAATATAAGTTGTAAAAATTCAGAAAAGCACTGACGTAAGTTTTTAGGGGAAGGGAATTATAGCTTCGAAGAAAACTTGGGGAAAATTATGAGTAGTTATTTTTAATTTGAGATATAGGTTTGTTCATTCATTAGGCGTTCATATTTTCATCACATTGTCCCCTAGTACGAGAAAAGACTATTGTTCACCTGATCAGAGTGCTTATAGATTTGTTATGGTTGGAATATTTACTCGCAAGTAGCTCAACAAGAGCGCCAAAGCGAGCAGTGCTTTCTAATTTTTTTATTATTTTTTATTTATATATTAACATATGAATTTGACAATTATTTGGAAGAGATTATGTTATCTTAACTGCCTAAGCTCGGAGCTTCTGGGAGGTCAGTTGAAGTTACCTATTCGCGAAATGACTGCATTAGGAAATAATTCGTTAACAACTTCCATTAAATCATTTGACGTATGGCAAGTGGCCCAATCTTGCTGCAACCACGTTCTTGAGTTGAAACCTGCAAACTCCTTCAACTCTGCGACCAAAAAATTTCTCAACATATTACAATAACGGTCACTATTCACATTAATTGTTCGGCCTCGTTGATCTTCGTGAAAATAAGGAACAATTATGCCTTTAGCAGGCATAGCGGCCCAAACCACGACCTTTGGGCTACGCAGGGGTCGTTCATGCTTTTGTCTCGGATTCCCGACTGCCTAGTACCGATAATTCTGCTTAGGACGATTCAGGTTAAAATTTGCTTCGTCACTTAACAGTATGTTGTTAAAGTTGTTAAATCGCTGCAGCAATACGTTCGCAAAATTCCGTCGATTAGCATGGTTCGCAACCTTCAATTCTTGAACTAATTAAATTTTATAGGCTTTTAGATGTAAGTCTTTGATTAAAATCGAATGTAAAAACGATTTTTTGATGTTCAACGCTTGGCTTTGCTTTCGGATGGATAAAGACGGAACCGGCGTCTCAGCTTCTTCAATTGTTTCTTCATCGTCTTTATTGAATCACCATTACCGTTCCGAATATAGCGCGAAAACAAATACCGGATACCCTTTCTGGACACCTTGTATTATTGATGGAATACATGACTATAAATATTCGAACAGCAGCGCTTGCTGTATTTGACAGTAACAAACTACAGGGTGTTACATTACAATTACCGCTAGACAATGAGCATTTTTTATAATATTTTTGATCTGACTAATAAAGAAGTTGACTTAAAATGGGATGCTTATACAGGGTGTCTCAAGTTCGAGTGCCTATTAGACGTTTCTGGAGAACTAGACATATTTGAAATTTGAAAATTGGGATTATGATATTGTTCAAAGTTCTCTACAGAGCTAAAATATTTTCGAAGCCCAAAAACTTCCGGTTATACAGGGTGTGAAAATAAATTCGATGAAAAATTTTTTTTTCAAGTTTTCCATACCTGGTATGAACGAGTATTCAATAGTGAATACATTTCTGTTAAAGCCATTGTATTTTTCAAATATCCAAAAAAAAACTGGAAAAAAAGTCAAATATGTTCAGTCAGTAATATGTTCATTATTCTTATTTTAAATATCCTTTGCGTAAACCGTTTTTACAACATCGAAGAGGAAGGATGTGAAAAGGTCATGCATTTTTTGAATTTCAAAAATATCATCACAGGGTGTTTCAAATTTTGTGTTGAAAATTGTGATCTTAAATTGGCCATAACTTCTGTTTTTCATATTAGAACCCTATTTTTTTATAATTTTGTTAGATTCTGAAGTCAAAAATAATGATAGTTTTCTCACATGATTATGCTCCTAAATTCAATAATTTCTGAGTTATTTGAGATTTTCTGGATTTATTGTGTACGTAGAGTCAAATTTATTGCATCTAAAGATATTCAATGAATATTCTTTCGAAACCATGGGAACACTCTGTACCCATAGAAGATAAATTATCTGTTAATAATTCACAAGTGTCAGGTGTTATTGTTATTCTTTATTGAATCACCATTACCGTTGAAAAAACACAACATGCGAATAAGGGAAAGCGCGAACCAAACAAATACCGGATACCCAATTGTTTTCTGCGACACCTTGAATTTGAACTTATTGATGGAATACTATGACTATAAATATTCGAACCGTTCCGCAGCGCTTGACACCTTGTATGGAATTGACAGAACTGCAACAAACTACAGGGTGTTACATTACAATTACCGCTAGACAATGAGCATTTTTTATAATATTTTTGATCTGACTAATAAAGAATATTACGCGTTACTTTATGAGCACACATAAAACTATTGTATTTTTGTCCACCCTGTATCAATTGGAATCAACATGTGATACTTTTTTGGAATCAGTTCAGCTAGAGTAATCTGAGAATGGAGACAAAATGGAGCCATTACTTAAAAAAAAGACAGTGACGTCATTGCTCGAAAGTAATTCACCCTGTTTATTTACATTATAATTTTAAAATACGGTAAATTAAAATAAAAAATCGACGTATTTCAGTTTAATACTTAAAATGTTCTGTTTAGCTAAAAATGAATTTGTTCCATACTTGTATAATATTATTTAATACTTAAAATTTACAGTAGTGGGAAAATGACATCCTTATCATTACCAAACAAGTTCGACCTACATGGCTGAACCAGGACATGCAGGGTACGGCTGAAACGAAAGAGGAGAGCTCTCATACAATAAAAGTTAATAAGTCAATCCGGGATAGTCCATAGATGATGGATAATCCAGGATTATCTCTTTATTTCCCGAATTTACAATCATCGAGAGATCATCTCCAATTGTAAAACCGGCCGAAAATTCATAAATGAAACACCGATGTTAATTTCACCACATCGAACATCAAATAAAAACAAACCTGTACCAAATTCATAACTGTGATGTTTTCAGCTATACATGGTCTTCCATCTCAGACGAACCACCCCGTATATTTCTCATCCAATAGCGATTGGAAAAATTTCCAGAAAAATTGGCGACGATTTCTATTGTTGAACCTCTTTTGACGTATGATGGGTGGTCCAAAAGTTCGTGGAATAGGGTTTTGAATGAAATGAAGCAATAAATTCATTTTTCAATATAATCACCCTTGTGGTGAATTCGTTCAAGTGATCTATGTATCAATTTTTCTCAAACCATCATAAAAATATTTTTTATCTCGAAATGAGTCAAAATTGCCTCCTTTACCTCATTGTCGTTGAGAAATATTTCATCCGCTCAATTCTTTTTTTAATTGGGGAACACATAAACATCACAAGGGGTCAGGTCTGGCATGTATCGTTCAATATGAACATGCAAAAACCTATTTCAATTTACTTAAATTTACTCTACTTTACATATAGAATGAAACGTATTTTAATTAATTTTCTCTAATGTAAATAAATTATCGAAAAAAAAATAGTATATATATTCCGTGGAAAATGCATATTTCCAAACTCACGGTCGTTTAGAAATATTATTTTTTTTTCCCCGCTAATTATACATAGGGTGCGTTAATTTTGCGTATTTTGGCATCAATATTTTTATTCCATTCCTTGTGGGTTTCTGACTACTACTATACAAATTGGTTAATTTATAATATCATTATAAATGTCGATGACGAGATATTGTTGATGATGGAGCTCGTGTTGAATGATTATTTGGGCTACCATCAGCATTAAATCAGCTAAAATTGGTGATAGTGGTGAACCCATGGCCATTCCGAATTCTTGTTGATAAAAGATGTCTTCGAACTGGAAATATGTTGTTTCAATACAAAGAGAAAGCATTTCCATTATTGCATTGACGCTTAGTGTAGTTCTTTCACTTTCCGAAAGATAAAACACTTATCATAGTTAGGAAAAAGCTTGAAGAAGATCAAACCCTTAGTGAAAGAACTACACTAAGCGTCAATGCAATTATGGAAATGCTTTCTCTTTGTATTGAAACAACATATTTCCAATTCGAAGACATCTTTTATCAACAAGAATTCGGAATGGCCATGGGTTCACCACTATCACCAATTTTAGCTGATTTATATATGGAAATTTTCGAACAGAAGGCATTAGAAAAATATGCACTTAAACCCAAACTGTGGAAAAGATATGTAGATTATACTTTCATTATTTGGCAACATGGAAGAGACACTATAGATGGATTCCTTCAATATCTAAACAATCAAGAGGAATCAATTAAATTCACAATTGAAATCGAGAAGGACAGACAACTTCCATTCTTAGATGTACTCGTGCATAAACAAAATGGAATCCCAAGAACCACTGTGTATAAAAAGCCAACGAACACAGGACAATATCTACATTTTGAGTCAAACCACCAACTAAACACTAAATTGGGAGTAGCAAAATGTTTATTTGATAGAGCAATAAATATTTGTTGCACTGAAGAAGACCAAAATGAAGAAATAAATAACATCTCGAAAACTCTTAGAAGCAATGGCTACCCCAAAAATATATTAGAAAAAGCTAAACGAACTAGAGAAAGTCAACCTGAACCAACAGATATAAATCAGACCATTAAAACCGTAATTCCTTATGTAAAAGGTTTGTCGGAGAAAATGAGAAGAATTGGAAATAGATACAACATAACGACTGCATTCAAAACTCAAGACACTATCAGAGCTAAACTTACAAAAGTTAAGCCTAATAATGAGACACAAAGGACAAAGAACTGCATATATGAATTACCTTGCGAGTGCGGAAGATATTACATCGGAGAAACTAAACGCCCTCTGAATGTACGAATAAAAGAACATCAGAAGCTTCTACGAGTACTAGACAGCGGCAAATCCAGGTTGGTCCAACATGCTGTAGATGAGAATCATCGTATAAAGTGGGATGAAGAATCAATAATATCCAAAGAAGAAAAACTTGCAAGAAGAAAAATCAAAGAAGCAGCATTTATGAAAATAACACCTGATTCCATAAGTGCTCCATCTATAGATCTGCCAGAAGTTTGGACGCCGATAGTTCGATCCAACTTAAAAAGATCATCATATCACAGATGATTATATAACATCGTTCATTTTCTTTCATGACTTCTGTCATATTGACTTTTTGAAAATTGATAATTTTCAAAAGGTTTTTTACTTTTCCTCCTTGATAAAGATAGAAGATGTCTATCGAAACGTCGGAAAACATTACATCCACAATAGATGATGGTAATAGCCCAAATAATCATTCAACATTATAAATGTCAGTCGATAATTTTATCCCTCCTCTTTTTTCAATGAAATAAGTGCTATATCACAACCTTCCCTAATTATGGATGATTCGAAGAATCCTCCTTGCAGATTGGCGACGATTTTGTGTATTAGATTTGAATATAGAAGGTATTTCTAAGAACAAGAGTAATTATATTTCTAAACTAGCAAAGGACTATAGTGCTGAGATTATTCTTCTTCAAGAGACACATGCGGATACTGAAGAAAATCTTCGTGAAAGAGGAACCATAAAAGGTTATGTATTCATTGTTTATCTCCTCAGTAAAATTTACGGTTTAGCTTGTTATGTTAAAAAATCCTTGATTCGCAATAACGAGTTAAACCAGAAAGGCGAATTTTAGAGTGATTTCTTTATCTCTTTCAAATTTTGTATTTTTGTTATTCAGTTCTTTTTTCTGCTTTTGTGTTTTTATTTCTAGATTCGATGTGGGCAACTTGAAGAAGTCTCTGTTTCCATCAATAGAAGACCACTCTTGAAGAAAAAAGTCCCTAAAATATATTTCAGCTTATTTTTGTACTTTTACACTTAGGCGGGGAGCCAGGGTTTTTTTTACTGGGTTTTTTTCCCTAGGCTTTTATGTCATATGCCGAATTGTATGACACCCCGTCACTAACCCCTGATCTATATGCTTTATTGTTTGCTAACTAAATATTGTAAGCCAAAAGTTCAAAAGAATATATATATATATAATTGGTTAAATTGCATGAAAAACAAATATCACTTGAACTAAAGGTCCATAACTAGTAATTCCTAGAATCATTAGTCTTTTTGACAGATAAAATCATTCTTCATCTTTTTTCCTTAATTGCACCATTGCAATGTGACAACCTCATGCCTTGGAAGTTTTCGTAGAAATGATGGCTTTCATGATTTGGAAATCTTAAGATGAAAATTACAAATGTATGATGATAACATCCAATAATTCTGAGGTTTTTTTGGAATTTCTCAATAAAAAGGAATAGTTCATTATCTTGTTGTACAAAGAAAAGATGGTAGAACAAAAAAATTCAATGTTTATAGTATTGCATTTTTTTATCAGAAAATTAGTATTTTGTATCTTCCTTCTGAATATAGACCTCATCTGATGAAACATGTGAATCATTTCTTAGAGGGAAAATGTTTTTAAACAATTCAGCTTCAATAGTGGATGCTGTGGAAGGTAATTTTCATTCAGACTAAACTGGACTACAGAGGGGTATTAGCCCAATGTTTATAACTTTTTAACGCCGCTGAATATGGCAAAACCGGAATGGGAAAAAAGGGTTTCTTTTGATCTCAAGAACCTATGGTTAAAATAAACGCAGTGGTCAATGACTCACCCTATATACAACTTATTATCTTATATCCTGACAGAATATAAAAATAGGAAAACCCGTAAAGTTATATTGCAATCTGTTACTATCACGAGATGAGAGAACTTGTTCCAATGATTTTTTCCTGGCAACATATTACCGTCATATACTGTCATTTCCGAAAAAAACGTCAACATAAAAAAATCGCTTTATTTTCCGCAAATAACGATTCCAGTCGCATCAGAATTAATTCAGTCGCTTTCCCATCCCAGCTCTATTTACTTTGGCTCTAGTTCGCACATGAGAAAACCGATACAAGGCCTGCGAAATGCCCAAATCCCAATAGAAAATTGAACGGATATCCGTGGTCGGACCCAAGGCAGTGAAAAATCGGAAATTATTTTCCCGTTCCGAGGAAATATATTTCACTGGATTTTTCTGGGAATTGAACGGAATTCGGAAGTGGATGATTGAGATATTGGATGGCTCGAAACAAATTTCAACACAACGGCCCTGATGGGGAAACAGGCTGAGTATTTATTTAGGTACGAATGAAATAGCTTAGTACTCGGAATCTCCTTCATGAGGAACAATTTAAATCAACTATGCTTTTATATTTACTACCGGAATTTTTCAAGAGAAACTTTCATAATATCGCCTAGAATTCCTCCCTTCATTTGACGACAAGGCTTACGCTATAGACCAAGTTAATCATGGATTTTCATTAAAGCAAATACAGTCATGTATATTTATTCTCTGTAAGCCCTGCAGGATACTGTTCCTCAGTTTTAATAGCTTCTTTCTTTCCCACTCGAATATATAGACAATGAATTAATTAGATCGAAAGAAAAAACGCAAAAAAGCCAATGTATCGCCATTAATAATTTTTTTATAGCATTAAATATCAATTTGAAAATTTGAATAAATTGTGGTGTGATCTAAACACTTGAACGAAAAAGTCCTCGACGAAATCGAAAGTTTCTATTAATTTTTCAAAAAGTTACATTATTATTTTAGTTTTTTAGTTAATTGGTTTTTTTTCAATTTCTGTCTTTATAAACTACTACATAAAAGTTTAAATAAATAACTGGTCCATAAATTTTTCGCTTCGTGGAGCTCATATCATATAGGTACTTAATAAATTAATGCAAAAAAATTTATTAAAGTTCATTGTTATGTTAATTATGATGTATCTTAACTGATGAAATTTTTTGATGTTGATAAAAAAGTTTAGGTCTTAATTAACATTGGAAAACAAAATTTAACTTCATTTGTTGAGATATTGTTTATAAACAAATTGAATATTTTGGAATTTAAAAGAAAATTTTTTACCATCTTATTGTGAAGGTGAAATAATTATTTGAAAAAATTGTTTCTTTATTACTCTTTTGAAATGTTTATAATTTTTTTTTCGTATTTCTATTGTTTAAATATCTAATTAAGAAATTATCTCATTATTAAATATCATCATTGACCCTTTTGAATAGATTAACGGAAAAAAAATTATAAATAATCTCATTGCTTATCAACTAACTAATTTGTTATAAACATTAAATTTCAACCATTAAATTTTTGTCGAAAACTTAAAAAAATTACAAAAAGAAATCATTTATAAAAATGTATAGAAACAAATTGGTTGTATTTTCTATAGCATTTTTAAATATTATATTATAATATAATTTCAGCCGCCATATAGTTTGTCATGATAATTGTAATAACTTTTTAACTATAAGGGATACGGTAAATGACACACAGGTCATTTTCATAAAGGATTTATTCATCTTTGAAATGAATCCAACGCCGATTCGATAACTATTGTTTTTCAGTTGTTATAAGCATTTGTTCATAAAAATAATGCTACAATAAATACAAATTTGTTTCTAGACATTTTTACATATGGTTGTTTTTGTAAGTTTTTGAAATTTTCGAAAATAACATAACCGTTAATATTAAATGTTTTTTAAAAAATCGTTCAGTGAATGAACCGTGAAAATATTTATTTTATTTTTTTTTTTAATAAACTATTCGAAAGGGTCAATGATAATTTTTAAGAATGAAATAATTTTTTAATTAGATATTTAAATAATTCGAATATAAAAAAAATACGATTAGAAACAATTAAAAAGAGTCGGAAAAAAAATATTTTTCTTAAACCATTATTTCACCAATACAATAAGATAAAGGTAAAAAAAATTTTAAAATCCCACAGTAGTCAATTTGTCAATAAACAATATATTAACAAATGACGTTAAAATTTTGTTTCCACTGTTTTTTGGAACCTATATAAGACTAAAACATTTTTTGGAAATTTCATTTTTTGTTAGTTAAGAAAAATCATAATTAACAAAATAATAAACTTTCATAATTTCTTCTTGCATTAATTCATTAAATATCTACCTGATAAGAGCTACACGAAGCGAAAAATGTATGGACCAATTATTCAAACACCGTAATTTATAAAGAGAGAAATTGTAAAAAATTTCGTTAATTAACAATAGTGTGCCTTTTTGAAAAATTGATAAAAACTTTCGTTTTTGCCGAGAATTTTTTCATTCAAGTGTCTAGATGATCCATGACTCAAATTTTTTAATCGATATTTAATACTATAAAAAATTATTTAAGGTGATACATTGGCTTTTTCAACGACCTATGCCTATCTCAGAGCTAAAACAAAATTATAAATAAAAGAGATAAAGTTCCGGTAGTTAGGACTTTTTCATAGGATATTTCCTCCCCTTTCAGAATCTGTTTACAAAATTCCTCAAGTGCTATTATTTCGAAAGTTATCAATAAAAAATGAAACACCTTTTTTTGTTTATATTATTTTGATAATAACCATCGCAGTTTTCTACGTGATAAAAAACCCTTAAAACATTTTGTCGTCATTCCGAATCTAATGAGCTATCGCACGTTTTTTCAGAGCTTTATGTCTGTTTAACACGTTTTTCAAAATTGTTGACTGGACTAATGGAATAAGTGCGCTATTTGATTATAAACAATGAAACGATTAAAGACAAATGGTGAATAATTTTGTGAATGGAATATAACAGCTCGTTCAATACGAGGCTCTTGTTGTCACAGTCTCCTCTCGATGTTCTCTCTCACTCTGATGTTCTTGCGGCAAATAATTTTTATCCACATCCAAAACTGCTTCCATTTAGGAGCCCATAAAATGAGCTTGAACAATCATTCCCAACATTAGAAAGAAGATTTCTTTTTTCTCTGAGAATTTCAATTCGTCTTAATTGATTATTTACTGAAGTGATAATCTGGATTCTTTCTATAATTACTGGTTGGTTTAAACGTTCGCGTGGTCAAAATGAAAAAAAAATATATAATAGTTGTAAAAATTAATTTTTTTTTTATTCCTGTCTGCAGAAGCTAAGTACACAAACTGCAACACACTTCCTATTGGTATTTTGATCCAACATCTTTGTGTGAAAAGAAATTTGGAAATTTTATGTATAAAGAAGATTGGTATAATTTTGAAGGTCACAAAAATTGATCTAGTTTGAGTTGAATACAATTTCTGTGTGTTGAAAATAATTTTAAAAGGAGGGTTCAAAAAATTACCCTTGTTATGTTATAATATTGATCCTAGTTGATGATATGATGTAAAAAAGAAGACAGCAAATTTTCTGAAATGAAATGCTCATTTCCATTCTCTGAATTCCAACCATTTTGAACTGATAAATTAAATTATTAATATTGTTTTTTCTTTGTATATCGATTTTCGATGAAATCAACTGATTTCATTGAATTATTTCTACCAATTTCACTCTTTGACGTTCGAAACCACTGTCCCACTCTCAATGCCAGCGCCAGATACTTTCACATGGGTGGTTTATTTGTCTATTTCTACATTTTGACGTGACAACGTCTTACAATTCGATGGAGCCGGCTGCACGCACGAAAAAATATGGGTCATACGGCGTTACCTTGCTCTGAGGCGTTCCATTTAAGGCTTGAAGAGCGAGCGAAAGCAACAAAAAGGCACAATCGGCCTCCGCGCTCAGCAGCGTTCGACATTTGTCTCTATCCTACTTGGGTGAGCCATGCGTCCGCGTGGACATGATTAAAAAAAACAATTTCAAAAGACAACCGATTTTTTGACATTATTTTGAGTCGGACGTTTCAATTTCATGCTTCCGTGATCGCGGTTACCTCCGCGAAAATGTAGAATCTGAAAATGTAGAAATAGGTATTTATTATGAATTAAACTTTATATAAATCGCAATTTGAAAGGTTGAAGGTTCTTTCATTTTGATGGCAAAGAGGATTTGCATCAAATTACAAAAATATAAAATTTCTTTCATAGTCATACACTACACAGAAAAGATTAAGGGATCAAAAAAATCCCAAAGTTTTAGGCAATTTCCAGTAACTTCGAGAGAAATGGTCATACAAGAAATCAAATAAAAGGCAATTGTAGCTCCAAGTGTCTGGTTTTTGGATTAGAACTCGAAAATTCCTCAACCTCTGCGGTTTTTGAGTATTTGTAGAAAAACCAACAACATAAAATTTTCAAAATTTTTCAAGTTATTTTTTTTTTTTGGTCTACGGGCGTGGAGCTTAACCGTTTTACGGATCGGATACTTTGTTCATCTAGCCTTAATTTATTTTTTTATACACCTTGATACGTCTACTTCCTGCCGAGATATCGGTCTTCAAATGGAAAAGCGTCCATTTGTCTTTAATTATCGATATCTCAGTAAACGTGGGTTTCAAGAACTTGAATAAATTCTTCTTAACGACTAGTCATTGCTTTTCAAAACTTTTCTTTTTGTTACATGAATTTAAAAATGCAACAAAAAAGGGCTTTGGTGGTTTTTTGGAAAATAGAGCGCTAGATCGAAAATATTGAGGAAACCACCAATATTATGTGTGTCTTTCACAGTTCAGTATGTCCACAAAAAAATTACAAAAACCAAATTAATCCACATTAATTTCACTCGATCCAATTTTGAGATATGGATAATCAAAGACAACTGGACGCTTTTCCATTTGAAGACCGATATCTCGGCAAAAAGTGGACGTAACAAGGTGTATAAAAAAAAAGAAATTAAAGGTATCCGATCAGTAAAATGGTTAAGCTAAAAAAATTTTTCCACGCCCGTAGACCAAAAAAAACTTTGAAAAATTTTGAAAATATTTTTGTTGCTGGTTTTTCTACAATTACTCAAAACCCGCAGAGGTTGAAAATTTTCAAGCTCTAATCCAAAAACTAAGCACTTGGAGCTACAATTTCTATTTTTTTATTTCTTGTACGACCATTTTTCTGGAAGTTACGGCCTGTTGAAAATTAGCTAAAAACTTGGGATTTTTCTTGATCCCTTAATTTTTTTCAGTTGTGTATTTTGGAATGCTATTTAAGAAAGTTAAGCGTTAAGAATAACAATAATGAAGAACTAAATACTCAAGAAAATCAATAGTTTGGCCATTCCTGCTGGAGCGACTCTGAGTATAAAAAGAAATATTATAAATGAAAAGATCAATAAAAAATAAATTTTTCGTGCTGAAAAGCGTTTTATTGCAATTTTCATGAATTACATACTAAATAATGTGTTTACATTGCAGACGAGATGACGCTGCAAAGGTATTGGCTTCTCTCTGCATGGAAACACAAATAATGAACATCATAAACAATTATGATATTATAGATGGTTTTGCTATCAAAAAGGCAAGTAAAAATTTTATCTTGTTTCTTTGTTACGCGCTCTTCCTCAATGACTAATTCATTCGTTTATTTAAATAATAATTTTCCATATGTAGTAAGTATTTCCGACGCCCCATGTACATGGGGCCTCGCCCTGTATTTACTTCTCTAATACTCCAGGATTATCGTGATCATCTCGCCCCTCCACATCAAGGTAATTGTGGATTATAAAGAATTAAGTACACTGTGATGCGCTTTCTTTTTAGACCGTGTGGGTAACTCTCCCAGTTCCTCTAGCGCATGTAAACCTTCTTCTATGCTCTGGGGAAGTCAGGATTACCCACACGCTCAAAAAGAAAGCGCCTCAACTTGTGATTACCCTTAAACTCCATGATTACCTTGATCTCGTCACGAATCCCTTACCGTCTTATATCAAATCCTTCGGAATTCGAGTAATCCATAGATGAAGAGATTCTGGGGGATATTATGGAAGTTTTACTTGAAAGATTCCACAATATTGCTTCGCGACTAGATGTAGGTATTTGTGGGGTTTTGGAAAAGAAAACACAGGGTGGCGCGCTTTTTTTGACCGTGTGGATAACTCTGTGCTCCTCCAGAGCATAGAACAAACAATCACAGTCGGTGTTTCATGTTCTAGTGGAGCTCCGACCTACTTTTATTAATCTATGGCTCCGACTCACTCACGCGAACAAAAGAAAGCTCATCACTCTTTCATAATCCATAACTTCGCGAACCTCTTGCCGTCCAATAGCGAACCCTAAGCGGTGGCAGGATAACGGTAATTGTAGAGCATTAGAAAAGAAAATACAGGGTGAGGCAGAGAAAATTGCTGAATAGGTACATTAGAAATAACGGCAACGAAGTTTTCGCGACGCGTGGAGTAGTCACAATCATGAAGTGGACGAAAGTACAACGCTAGTTCGCGGTTGTGGAATACTTCAAACCGTTTTGTCCACATGATTTTTCTCTCAAGACTCGGCGAGATGGATATGAGAAATGTGTGGATTCAGCAGTACGGCCCCTCGGCGCATACAGAGTGTTGATAGCTCTTTTGCGGCAGCTCTTCATCGGATGCCTAATTTCTTCGAAGGATTATCTGCAGTGGCCAACATAGTCGCCTGATTCCCCCTCGATTTTTTGAGGAGATATCCAGAATCACATGATTATCACGATCTCCCAGGACCTTGGTCGACTTGAAGAACAACATAACGAAAACACCAGTCGATTTCGCTAGATTTGTATGTTTTAGTTTTCGAATAATAAAAGCTCATTGCTTCCAAAAGTCGGGAATAGACCCTCGCATGGATCGATCACCATGCCCCTAAATAAGAATGGAATAAGGGTTCAAAGCAGATGAAGAATACATATACAGTGAAAAAGTTAAGTCATAAGCCTTAGAGATGCCAAAGGAATGAATGAGTATGAGAAAATTCGTGAGAAAGAACATGCTTCATATGGGAATAACAGTATTTTTCATAGAAAGAATACACAAAACTGATTTGATGATCGCTGAATTCGATCGAATTGCTTGAACATCTACAAAAAGAGATCCCTTCAGGACAGGGTAATGAAATCAGATTGCAGAATGAGATCTATGTGGAACGTATGCAGAGAGCTAACAGGGAAAAATAGGCGCAGAGAACATAATATCGATGAGGATCCAATATCGTTGCCAGATAAATTCAACGTACACTCGATTGATGCAGTCCAAAAACTTGTAGATGGAGTTCATCATAAGCCTTTCTCTTGCTACCTGTAGGTACTTAGGAACTAACCAACTTATGTTCAAGTCTAAAGAACAAACATTCCAGCGGATATGATGACATCCCAACCAGTATTGTCAATCTCTCCCACACACAGATAGTGTCACACACAGGAGACCGACACAATCTTGATAATTATAAACCAATCAGCTTGCTACCCCCGTTCTCTAAGATTTTTCGAGCTGGTAATGTGCTCAAGATTGCTAGGATTTTTCAATAAATGTGACTTGTTCTCTAGCTCCCAGCACGGTTTCCTGAAGGGCAAATCCACAAATACTGCCATCTACCAGTTTGTGAATATGATACTCCAGGAATTTGAGAAGAAAAATTTAGCTATTGGTGTGCTTCTGGATCTCAGCAAAGCATATGACTGTGTGAACCTAAAATCCAGAATCCAGAATTGTAATCAAAGAAAGAGGTCTAGCACAGGGCAGTATCACAGGTCCAACTTTTTTTATCATTTACATTAATGACCTCATAATGGATGGACTGGTGAGCTTTGTAGATGACACCAACATATTGGCTTTTGGATAGACATATACATAGGCGGCTAATAAGGCGGGGGGCACTGTATCTGAGGTCTACGACTGGTTTAATATGAATGAGTTGGCGCTGAACTCATCAAAGACGAACATTGTGGTGTTTGGAACCTAGAATTCCCGAATTACCCGAACTGATACCACAGTATAGTTAATTCGAAACATTTTGAAGTTGAGTAAATGATCCAAATCAAATATCATTTACTCGACTTCAGTTTTGGCTCGAATTAGCTTGAAAATAATAGTTCATAAGAGGTATGAATTTAAATGTGCCGCTCTCCCGCCAAATGAGGAAATTAGTTCGAGCGACCAACCGCATAGTGTCGCTTTGTTAGCGTTTACACGTGCGTTGGCAGTCTATAAAGGTACTTTGTCTATGCAAAGGCTGATTCATTTAGAGGTACTCTTTGTCATGGGGATTTGGTTGCAGATCGCGCATGTGTCGTGTAAACTGAAGTGGTATCACAGCATAGGGACCAAGCAGTAGTCGCATTCCTTGGATTTTGAACTGAAATCGCTTACACCATTGTTTATAGATTCTAATCTATAAACAATGCTTACACCAAAGGGAACTAGCGCATTCCTCCCTGCGCATCTAATCTTATCGACCGCGAATTTGAAAATTGATTAGAAAAGGTTATTTGCGTTATCTGAAAACTTAAATATTTTGATTTCAGCTGGTAATAAGTTTTCATAGTGATATTTAGAGTGTATGGACCATTGTTTAGTCTATATTCATATAAAAATTATGACTCCGCTCATAATGTAACCGTAAATGTAATCACATTTCCTCATTAACAGAACGCATTCAATAAAAGATATATTGTTTAATTGTGGTTTCAATATCACTTTGAAAGAAACAGTAATTAGTGATGAAATTTACTCAATAGTTTACTCAGGAATAGCCTCTGAACTTTTTGAAATGTGTTAAAAATCATAGGTAACTTAGGTTTGTGAGTGAAATGATTCATTAAAATTTGGTAAACGAAGATTGAGTTGAAGCGTAGGTATTATATGGAAAAATAAGTAGTTGGTGGTTGAGAGCATCGAATGTGTTTAATATCAAATCCTCAATACTTAAATTTCACTGGAACATTAATCTTCGAGTCCATGAAAAATAACTCCCTTTTTATATGGAATTGTTTCGAACAATTTTTTTCAATGAATTCTCTGATGATTTAGTTTGAACTGATACTATTTTTACTATATTCAATTTATGAAAAGAGGAATTTGATTATGGAATTCTAGAATTAGCGGCAAGTTTTAGCGAGGGACATGAACTGATCTTGAGTGAAAAGCGGAGAAAGAAGGGGGAGGTTTAGATCGTTTCCATTCGAAGATTCAGCATGAAAAACTCTTTCCTGGGGGGAGGTTAATTGCCCCCAGTACACCCCCCCGTAAATACACCCCTGCGCTAAATATGCTGAGTATTCTCTAGAAAGGGTTCCCTCATTATGGTGGGAAAAAAATAAAAAACCTATTGAATTGTTGTAATATATATATTATATTCTTGTTGTTTCGATTTATAAAATTGAAAATCATATAGATACACACTCAAATATTTATCTAAAAAAATTTCACTCTTACCCATGCAGTAGGCGTAAACCTCCTGAAATTCCATTGGTTCCTGATATCTCAACTAATCGTAAAGAAATGACGACTATACTAAGGCTGCTGTAGGCGTTAATCTGCTAAAATTCCATTGGTTCCTGATATCTCAACTTATCGTAAATAAATGACGACAGTACGCTTAAATCTCCTGAAATTCCATTGGTTCCTGATATCTCAATTAATCGTAAAGAATGACGACAGTAGGCGTAAACCTCCTGAAATTCAATTGGATCCTGATATCTCAACTAATCGTAAAGAAATGACGACAGTAGGCGTAAACTTCCTGAAATTCCATTGGTTCCTGATATCTCAACTAATTGAAAGAAGCACTACTCAAATAACGGAGCTTTTAATAAACAACATTTTCTACAATACTATATGTATCACTCACCTGTCGGTGTCTAATGGTATTGAAAAAAAAGAAAGTTTGGGATTATTGAAACTATTGTTTTTACAGTTGTATACGCTACAATTGTTAATCATTTTAGAATTAATTTGAAAATAACACAAAATTGAAACAGAATACTTACTGGAATGAAAATAAATGATTAAATAAATGAGCTTTGCTGGTTCATGGTAGATTTTGACTCAAAGAAATTCCACTGAATTATAGGTTAGGTTTTATTTTTTTCTTCAACTTCTTCTTTGAATTTTAAATAGATCTCAAAAAAATTATATTCTGCTAAATATTAAACGAATTAATTATACAAAGGAATTATTTAAGATGTCTAAAATTATTTAAGATGTCTAAAATAATAATAATGACATTATTTCAGACATCTTAAAACTGGTTTACCGATTGATAATAATTAACAATGAACAAGGAGCAAAATATGAGGTTAGAATCTTTACCGGGCGCGCAACCTGGCTGAGATGCAGCTGAGTCAGACTTGGTGTAAGAAAATCCACGGAGTGTTCATGTGACTACTGGTTGGTATCTATACTGTCCCATATTATTCTCTAATACTCCCATTATTACCTGAATGATGTTGATTTGAACAGGACAGAAAAAGAAACAAAACAAGTTAGTTCATGATACAAGATTTCTTGGAGTGTAAATCAGGGTAAAACAATTGATGATACAAGAGTTCTTAGATTGGATATGGTTATGGGATCAGAGTGGTAGCTAGACATATGGATGAAAAAACGTTGAAACTATTGTACCATGCCAATTTTGAATCAATACTCAGATATGGAATCGTGTTCTGGAGATGCAGCTCCAACATTCAACACCTTTTTGTAATACAAAAAAGAACAATGAGGCATATGAAATTTAGAGACACCTGCAGAGGTGTTTTCAAGGATATAGAAATTATAACTATATATGGGCTATATAATAGGTTGTCAAATATTTCCCTACCGCTTTTTTGCTCTTTATTCAATGCTTTATAAAAAGTATTACAGTGATCGGATTCAGTTCAAACATGCGCCGTTTTGTTCGATAATCTGTTTCCATCTAGACGGCAACTTCATAATACCTCCCTCGTAGAAGCCCCCCTCCTTATTTGCAAAGAACTCGGACAGCCACTTTTCACAGGCCTCTTTTGAGTTCAACTTTACACCACCAAGGGCGTTCGCCATGGACAGGAACAGATGGTAATCACTTGGGACTATATCCGGGTTGTATGGTGGATGCGATAAAACCTCCCATCCGAGGTCCTGTAGCTTCTGATGAGTCATCAACGAAGTGTATGGTCTGGCGTTGTCCTGGTGGAACACTACACCCTTCCTTTTGGCCAATTCTAGACGCTTCTGGAGGATCGCATGCTTCAAGCGGTCCAGTTGTTCCCAATAGATGGTGGAATTAAGCGTCTGGCCATATGGAGCAGCTCATAGTGGATGATTTCCTTCCAATCCCACCAAAACACAGCAAAACCTTCCTGGCCGTACTGGGAGTAATCAGATCTAACTTTGTCCAAAACAAAAACGACAAATTTCATTTATCCTTCGCATAGACTAACAAGCACAGACAAAGGTCCCTATTATATGTGCATAAAATTCTACAATAAATTACCATCTATATGCAGATTAACTAACTTTAACAGATTCAAAAATGTCATAAAGAAACTTCTTATAAATTTAGAACCCTATTCACTAGGTGACTTTCTTGATTGTAACAATTTATCTCAGTTTGTATAAATTGTATATGTAGATATACGAGGGCCGTTCAGAAACTAAACTCCGGTTAATTGATAAAAATACACCAATTTAAGTAAAAATATTTTAATATATACATCTTACAACTACATCTTTGCACTATTTTTCGACATAGTCTCCATTACGATTGAGGCACTTATCGTATCTCTTCACAAGCTTTGAAATTCCTTCTGCATAAAAATCACCCGCTTGTACCTTGAGCCAGCCTGTGACCGCATCTTTGAGCTCTTCGTCGTCATCAAACCGCTGGGACCCGAGCCATTTCTTCGATTTTCACGAACTTTTGCATCAACTGTCTGAACGAGTTCGTCAGTCACCAATGATGGTCTACCACTCCTCTCTTCATCATGAACATTTTCTCGTACACTTTTAAATAAACGTACCCATTCACGGACAACTCCTTCACTCATAAATTTTGGTCCATACACGGCACAAAGCTCACGATGAATAGCTGCTGCAGAGTATCCTTTGGCTGTAAAAAACCTTATAACAGCACGCACCTCACATTTGGCGGGATTTTCTATTGCAGCACACATTTCAAACTGCCACAAAAACTAAACTAGCGCAAGTACGATGTTCACTCGACTACGGCTTGATGCCGACTGACCTGCTGAGCGCGTGAATGCACAGATGGCGCGCTACTCCCCCCCACTACCTGCACTGTGACCAATCGGAGGTTAGTTTCTGAATGGCCCTCGTAGTTGTCGACATCATTTCATTTCTCTCCGTGTGATACTAATGGGAAGGTAATTTGAAATAAGGGAATTTATTATTATTATTATTATTATTACTCTATTCCTAAATTTGTTGACAAGCAACCATTAGTGTTAACTGATTAATTGTCGAAAGAAAACGCTGTTCCAACCGTTTTAAAGTATTCTTCAGAGCATCCAGAAAATCATAACAGAGATGGGATAAAATTATTGGATTTGTGTTAGACCTTACGTACTAAACTTTCGGCAGACAGTAATAAAAAATAACGGTATTTTTACAACGATATATTTTTGTGTTCATTTCCACCCCGCGAACGTTCCAACCAACCAGTAATTATAGAAATCATCCAGATTATCACTTCAGTAAATAATCAATTGGGACGAATTGAAATTCTCAGAGAAAATATAAATCTTCTTCCTAATGTAAGGAATGGTGGTTTAAGCTCATTTTATAGGCTCCTAAATGAAATCAGTTTTGGATGTGGAAAAAATTTCCCATTACGTAACTCCGGCATCAAATAAATGAATCGAAGTATTTTACGATTTTGCTGCAGAGTACCTAATATAAAAATTATTTGCCGCAAGAACATCAGAGTGAGAGAGAACATCGAGAAAAGACTGTGACACCAAGAGCCTCGTATTGAACGAGCTGTTGCATTCCATTCACAAAATTATTCACAATTTCTCTCGAATCCTTTCATTGTGCCGATTCCTTTGAATTGTTGATGTTTTGAACATTTTCTGTGTACTTTGGAAAGTTTTGCTTCTAGGTTCTGAAAATGATCAATTGTAAATTGAGCGAACATGATATTGAGGATTTCAAGATGATTAACGAAAATAATCAGTCTTTGAACAATCTTTGAATTCGAGGAATATCACAATTACATCAGGGTGCTGATGCTGAGAGCATTGAACATATAATGAATGTTAATTTTCAAATCCAAACATTCTAATTATCTATCCCTAAAAATAATCAACGAACCGCATACACAGGTATCTAAAAGCTCAACATTACTACCTAGAAGCAACGGGTTCGTCAGGTCTGAGATTCAAACCCAAGCGGTTCCAGATCATAGAAATAAAAGCCCCAAGAACCTGAGACATACAGCACACACTTCGAAGCCTCACTGAAGAGTCTAGTATGTATAACAAGATCGAAAGCATAATTAAGTAAAAATCAATATATCAGAATTCTTTCACATCTAAAATAGATCCTTCAAATCAAATTTTTCACTTCTAGATCTGAAATGAGATGTGAGATAAAAACAAATGATTCAATGACATTTTCGAATTTCTGTCAATAATTCTATCAATATTAATATCAAATAACACTTCATTCCGAACTCTATATGTGGAATAACATTGCAGATGGCTCTGCATTTGTGTTTGCAGCTAAAAAAAAAGGATAAACAGCTGCCTCATCGCCTCACAACATCAAATTTATTGGCTGAGATCTAAATTTGTTGATTTCGAAAGGAAACGGTCAAATAAGAAAATTCTGAAGTCACCTACGCTATTATAATCTAAAAAGACAATGTATTACTATTATTCACATTCTGCAAAGATGACAGCGCCGTGATGGCTGAATTCCCAAGTTCTGCGAGAGGGTAACTGGTAAACGGTTTCAACCTCCATGAAAGTTTCACATCTCTTCCGCTAGGAGATACGCTTGTCAGAAATACCCAATAACTATGATGGGTGTTTTTTTAAGCTCTATGATCACATCTTTGTTAGGTCACCAAAAAATTTAAAACATCTGAAGATGCAACTGATGCGGATAAATAAACCTAGCATAAAAGTGAAAATTGCTTGAAAATCTTTGAACCTTAGTCTTTGCTGGTGGCGTAAATCAGATATATCTCCTTTTTAAAAGGATTCCGCAGAAATAAAAAGAAAGTTATGTATTGTTTGTATTGATGACACAATTTTTAGATATTTCCACAACTCCATGATGAAATTAATTTCAATTTCCCACAAATTAGAACCGAAACCATTCAAAGAAATTATGAGAAATAAATTTCGTACCTTTAGACATCTTTAGAAGGACACTGCACACAAAAATTCACGACTGTGAAAATCTGAAGTATCAACCAAAACTTCATTTGAATTAGATACCACAGAAAAATAATTGTTTAGGGATATGATTATTTGAATTTAATGAGATTATCGGTGGCAATCTAAAACCACAGATTAGAATAAATTGGCAATATGAAATTAGCTCACACCGCTGGATTATTTGTTCATTCAGCAAAACAGTGATCGGGTCTGTGGTTCATTTCGTGTTTCGAGCAGGTTCCACAAAGAAACCTAACCTAATAAATTCTGTGGCCAGACCTGGAAAGATTCTCGAATTAATGGTAGCGAATTATTTAAAAAAAAATTACAAATATTATTAGAGGAACCTTCCTTGAGCCACACCACAACATTATTTTGAGTTAATCGAATCATTACCTATTTGGATTTTGGAACACTATCTATGATCTCAGTCAAGTCAACTGCTCATGTGAGATCAAAGTTTACCTAGGTATCTGGTCCAGTTCAAGAACAAATTTGTATTATATTTGGATTTATGATTGACTATGATGATTATGTTATTTCTTAGTTATCTATATAAATAACATTTTAAATCCTTTTTGCTTTGGAATTTGAAAATGTCCAAATCACAAGTCAGTCGACTTGATGTGATATATAGAAAAATCCTTCTAACAAAATTTTTTCCCAAAGGATGGGGTTCATCAGAAAATTTGAAAACGTAAAAATTACTTGAATCTAATCTTATTATTTTTATTAATTAATATCATTCTAGTTTATTTGACTTCAGAAAAGTAATTTCAAGCAGAGAACGATGTTTCAATTTAGTACCAAAAAATTATCCTATTAAAATTATAAACGTAAGTTGCTGTGGAAGGTGATCATAACTTATTTGCTACATGGAAATAGTAGTGGTGATTTGGAGTGGATTAGTATCAAGAATAGTTGTATCTTTACCTATCACTTTAGTTCACCACGGCTGTGGCATTAAGGTAAACGATTAAAGCTTACTTACAATGTTGTAGAAAGAACAAAGATCTGACTGCTATATCATAGAAGGCAGCTTCTCAACCCCATTATCATTATATGTGCCGTCACTTTTGCCTCCTGAGATACAGACTGCTTATTTCCAATTGATCCTCCCTAAAAAATGGCCATTAAAAGATTACAAACCAGTTTGTATCCACCTGGCTGGTACGGGTGATCATGTAAGTTTGAAAATATTCATATTATCTAACCGAAGTACTTGAACTACTTCAACTTCAGTTTTTCTGGAGGCGTAGGAATATAATGGCAAAGCCTCTGCTTCAAAAAGGAATTGGTGCTATAATTCTAGAGAACCCGTATTATGGCCTAAGAAAACCTTCAGAACAAGTGCGATCGAGCCTGAGATATGTTTCCGATATTTTTATCATGGGAGGCTGTTTGGTACTTGAGTGTATCGCCCTTTTGAACTGGTGTAATCAGCTAGGACTGGGTCCTCTTGGTGTTACTGGTATATCTATGGGTGGGCATGTAAGTAAATTGTAGCAATTTATTTTTAAGATAATTTTAGATGATATTTTCATTCTCAGTTTTTATTATAATTCGAAGAGCTATTTCGTAATATGAATCATATTTTCATATTGTCTGAAATCCTTAGCAAGTCTAGAAATTATTTAATGTAGCTTGTAGTAACAAAACATGAGCACACTGTCAGCATTATCTTAGCCGAATAAGGTCAAGATCTAAGTTAAATCAATGTTTATCATGATAATAGAAAGATATTCTAAAATAACTTCTGTGTTAAGTACATTATATTGAGAATGGGTTGTCTTAAAATATCCTGTACAATTTTTAATTACTGAAAAAATTATTTTCAGTTATATATGTATATTAAAAAAATATTTTTTCGTATAAAGTATAAAACAAGGAATTTGCAACAATTGTCTATCAACTAATTTTGTTGTGGTACCAGGTATAAACAAGTATGTTGGTGTCAGTTATATTCACTCGAATGATTATAGAAAATATTTTAGATTAAAATAAGCCACCAACATTTTTAAAATCCTAGTAAGACGAAATAACTGGAATAAGTCTTCAAACCAAAGATACATATAAATTTGATCTAGGAAAAAAATTTCAAAAATTTGCTAATATTGTCAGCTGTTTTGAGAGCTAATTTTTTGACTGAAAACAACAAAAGATATCTATTAAAACGTTGGATAAAAATCAATAAGAGACGAGAATTATTGTCCAAATAATAATTCTACATGAGTTCCATAATCAAAAATTTCTCGTCAACAGCTTCTATATTGATGTAATCCACAAACCTATTTGAACTTGGTAACTCAACTACTGCACATTCCATGTTTTATACGTTGAGTTAGGACATTTTTATTTATATTTTGAAAATTTTAATTTTATGAATTCCAATTGTATAATTGTTAACTTTTATGTATATCAGATGGCATCATTGGCTGCTTCAAATTGGCCTGCACCAATAGTTCTAGTGCCTTGCCTGTCCTGGTCCACTGCTTCAACTGTTTTCACTGAGGTATTTCAATTTCATTCCTTAGTCATTTGTGTTTTACTAGTGCGTTTCTTCATTTTCCTACAAATCGATAGGGAGATAGGGAATAACCTCATACGCTATTAGCGTATTGTGCATCACATATTCCATATCTTTCTATACTGGAAAGATATCGGTGGCATTGGATAATAATTAGCCTTTGAACATGTTTTGCAATAGTTTTCATCTGGTTTATCCTTGTATATTTCAGGTGCCCCCGATGTCGATTACACATGTCTACCAATTCATTTTGGCAAATGAAAAAACGCCCTAGCAAATAACAGAATGTCATTAGAAAAAAATGTTTACAGGGTGTTATGAGTGAATCAATAGACTGGGACAAATTGCAAGAAGAATACTTGGCTGATAAAGCTTATGGAAACATCCTATCGAAGATATGCAAGATTGTCGATAATCCATTTGAATGCAGTTTTGCACCTAGAGGTAGGTGAATTCATCAGTATTTTTGTAAGTTTGTTATTTTAACATCAAATAATCAGTAGTTATCCATCCAATAAAGGCAACACATTGATAAACTTGAAGAAAGATATGATTTTTAATCTTCTCTTATACACAACGAAGACGGCAAGAAACATGTCTTTTTGTAGCTCCTACAGCAACCTAAAGATGTATACGTTTAGAGAGGGCTTATGTCAAGAAGTAACTGTCATTTGGTTGAAATGCATGCATTTATATGATTTTCAGGGCAGTTTTTTCATACACTCATTGAAGGACCCTCGTGTATATCTCAAGTAGGACGGGTAAATTTTTGTTTGGTTTTTTGAATAGAAAAGATAGGTTTTGTGATTGCTTGTAAAAGCTCATCTATTCAACTTAATATTTTTGAATTGAAACTGTTGATGCGACTTCCAACAAGGTTGTGTTAAACGTTTAACGCTGCCATGGAGGGGTTATGTGCGCACTGTAACGTTAAGCGTTCAACGCTCCTGAGGAAGGGGAATAGAAAGAGAGGTAGGAGAGAGAAAGAGACTGAGTTGGTAGATCCCAAGCACATGCGCGTGGTATTCTTGCTATGCACCGAACTAAAGTGTGTGTATTTCATAAAATTAGCGGAGATACGTGTTGTTGTTCTATTTTCATTTCAAAATTTCCCTATTTCTTCTCTTCTTTTAAATTTATTTTTTGTACACATAATTTAATATGTTGGTTTTATTGGTTGGCGCCTTTCACCCAATACACAGAGATTTTGTGAAGTTTCTTTGATATTGTACTCTACAAAAAAGCAATATTGTTTTCTATCATTGTATGAGAATATTCATTCTTCGGAGAAAGACCAAAATCTCTAACTCTGGATTACAACCTGCTATCTTGTACTAGTATCTCTTGATATTTTAGTAATAATCTTTTTAATTCAACAATAATTATTAATTATTATTGATAATTCTATTCGACACAGAAAAATTAGTAGACATGTATCGTCGATTCGACGAAAAATAAGTAACTTATAGTTTTTTAAAACTGAATAAGTATAGTTTAAAGTTTATTTTTATAGATGATATTAACATCCATGATCACTGTTGATTGGGTACAATTCTAGCGCTCTTGTTATAAAAACAATTTGTACTGAACGAACAGGCTAACTGTGAATGATGTCAGAACGTTAAATTTTTTTATTGAATGAGAAAATATTATTACGATTAGACTCCCTATCGCGTCAAGAACATCTGCAACGCCTCACATCATTTGTAGTGGTACACTGTGAAGTTTAATTACAAAAATGAGGCGCCTCTTAGAAACTCAATTTTAACACGTATACTACCTAATACTAGATATATCACGCAATTGCTCTGAAGCCATCGTAAGTGACGCCATCTGGTAGTTAGGCCGGGGACTTACTGACCGATGTAGTGGTAATATAATGATATAAAATAAGCCTTTCAAAACTTGGACATATGTTACACAGAAACACTTGAATCTGCTTGTTTCTTCCACAGATAACGCCTTCACCCTGTTAGGAGTCCCAGAAAAAGAATTGACCTACATTACACCATACGAAATTCTAAATATGATCAAAGATGAGTCTAAATCTAACTGTCCTGCCATAGCTTACAAGCATTCAAAAACATTAGAGAAATTCTTTCTCAATAAAGATATTTCAATTTTGAATCCCTTCCGCGACACCAGTTCAGTTTATTCGAGATCTAAAAATATATATAAGATGAAGGAGAAATATAAGGAGGCTCTTTGGTTCATGAAAGGAGTTATGGATGAATGTACTCACCTTAAGAACTTCTCTATTCCCGTGGATACATCTCTTATCATTGCAATATGTGCTGAAGCTGATGGCTATGTTCCTAGGCATGGAACATCTAGGTTGGAAGATTTATGGCCTGGAGTGACTGTCAAATATGTTGATGCTGGACATGTGGGAGCCTATATTTGGTACAGACAATTATTTATGTGAGTTAAAAGTATTCCAAAATACAAATGATATTAATTTTTTTTATTCCAGTAATTCGATAGCTGAAGCCTTCGAAAGAGCAAAAAAACTATGTTAGTGAAATTTCAATTTGTTTCGTGACGCATTAGCTGAGTTTAATAATTTTTAGTAATAATAAAAAGTACCTGACTGATTGTGGTTCTACTTGTGATATGTTTATAAATAAATGTTTTCGAAATATTATAGTTTTTCTCTTACACTATAGTTTAAGGTTTTTCTTTACATATCCCAAATTGAATTGACAATTGCAAAATATAAGACGAATCCATTACTTTTGCATGAAATTAAAGGCATTTTTACGAAACACTATCCACCATCGTGGATAGTTTCCCCACCTGAATGTGATGATAGTCTCAACTACATCAAAAAACAGAAATGAATCGTGAAATTATAAAATTTTAAATACAGACGCATCGAAGACAGGACATGGAGTGGCGCTGCAATCACCACCATGAAATTATCTTCAGAGTAATCCAAACAGCAACAGAATTCACCAGGGAACTTAACGCTAGAAGGAAAGCCCTAAAATTCTGCAATGATAATACACCATCATCACTGACTCCCTTAGTTCATTACAAGAACTGAACGTAATGATTATATTGTTTTAATTCGATCGAAAAATGACCGAATTAAATGACAGAGAAAGAATAGAAATATTAATGATGATTGGGTATGGGGCGATGGAAAGGGACGCATCAAGAAGTTTTTGACCTCTTTAACGTTGTTCATCCTAATGCACAAATATCCCGTTCAGTAGTGACGAAAACTTTGCGAAAGTACGATACAAGTGGAACGGTAAGCAATGTACCAAAAAGTGGACGGTTAAAAAGTGCAACTAACGAAGATGTAGCTCAAAATGTTGCTATATCTTTGGAAGAAAATCCTCACTGAGCCACTACCGATCTCGCCAATATACATGGAATTAACCGTCGTTCAGTAGAAAGAATATTAAGGCGATAAAAATACCATCCACACAAAATTCGTTGAAGAACTGTCCGAAGACGATTTCGACAGACGTTTACAATTTTGTGAAACGATGATGGCTATTTGCAACCGTGATAATTATTTCATTAGAAATATGGTGTTCTCAGACAAAGCTACATTTTGTTTAAACGGTAAAGTTAATCGGCATAACTGCCGCTACTGGTCACAAACTAATCTTCATTCCTTGAAAGGCAGGATAGATCAGTTGGAGAATGATAATATCGCCTTGAAGAAGGAGCTTGAAAACGCTAACCGGACTAATAGAAAGAATAATATAATAATTAATGGCTTCAGTAAACCAGTGATTAATATAACACCCGAATTGATTTGCGAAGAAATTAACCGATTGTTGCAGATTGAATTGACTCACGGAGATTTAAACGACTACTACAGGATAGGTAAAACAGAAAACTCCCCCATAAAGATAGAACTGACTTCGAATCTAAAGAAGAGGGCCATCTTTTCTAGGGTCAAACGTTTGAAAGGAACGTCTATAAGATTGGCGAATGATACTGTACTCAGAAGGGGTCTTCTCCAGGCGAGAACAGATTCATCGGTTAGATCCTATATACGAGGCAACCGGCTTATAATTGGCACAAAGGAATACACTGCAAACGATCTATTGGACAAGCAGACTCATAGTACGCTCTCAACACCTTCGACCTCTGAAGATTTGAGAGAACTGCCTCAGGAGGAGAATCGGGTGGATGATGGTACGGAGTGGGAAACTGTAGAGGATAACGCGGAGGCGAGGAATACGGTGGAAATATCCACAAGAACAGCGACTCCCAACTTTTCTGCAAAACAGAGGGTTCTGAGACAGTGGCGGCGTAAAGGGGGGGCGGTCCGCCCCGGGTGCCAAGCATCAAGGGGTGACCACATGGTGACAAAAGAAAAAGTACTCAGAAAATGGATGGTATACTCTCCAATAAAAAAAAGCTTATACTGTTTTTGCTGCAAACTATTCACGCACCATGAAACAAAACAGAGTTTCGTTAACGGTTTTAATTCATGGTGGAAACTAAATCCTAAAGTGTCTGAACACGAGAATTCTGAGGGCCATCTCTCCTGTTTTGAAAAATGGAAAATCTTGGAGAATGGATTGAGGCTGCAAAAAACTATCGATTATGAGCATCAAATGGTCTTAGACCAAGAAAAAAAGAAGTGGCGTGACATTTTGAGTCGCCTTTTGGATATCATTCTTTTCCTGGCACGTCAAAATCTTCCTCTAAGAGGACATAGAGAAGGGATTTCATCAGACAATAGAGGGAACTTTTTAGAATTAGTTAATCTATTGTCAAAATATGATCCAGTGCTAAAAGAGCACAAAATTAGAATTGAACATGCTATCGCCTGTACAAAAAGTAAACGGGTAGATTCTTATTTGTCTAAAGACATTCAAAATGAGTTCATCAGTCTTTTAGGGAGAGAAGTGAAGAATAACATTTTGGACGACATAAAGAAAGCTAAATATTTTGGAATTATTTTCGATAGACAGACATATCACATGTTGATCAGATGAGTTATGTAATCAGATATGTTCATATTGAAGGCGATCAAGTTGAAGTGAAGGAATCATTTCTAGGTTTCTTCCCTATAGCTGGAAAGACTGCAATCGAACTTACGGAAAATATCCTTACGCAGTTAAAGAGTGATAACTTGGACATTCATCTATGTCGGGCTCAAGGATATGATAACGCTGCAACCATGGCAGGAGTTCATGGTGGTGTGCAATCTATCATTAAGGAACACAATCCTAAAGCTTTTTTTATGCCTTGTGCAAATCATTCGCTAAATCTATGTGGGGTGCACTCTTTCATGAGTGTTAGTTCAAGTGTAACATTTTTTGGAACAGTAGAAAGAGTTTACACGTTCTTTTCGTCATCCACACATAGATGGGAAATTCTAATGAAAAGTGTAGGCGTATCGGTCAAAAGACTAGTAGAGACAAGATGGAGTGCTCATCACGATGCTGTTAAGTCATTGAAGAATAATTTTAAGAAACTTGTATCAACATTCGAAGAGATGTGTGATCCCAGAAGCAGCAGAGAAAACGTCTATACAAGAGAAGCAGCATCCACACTCTTACCAGCTTTATGTGACTTCAGTTTTTTATGCTACCTCTCTTTTTGGTGTGAAATCCTAGAAGAAGTTAATCAGACACAAAAGTATATCCAAACATCTGGAAAAGTGTGTTATAAAAATTAAAGCCCTAAAAATTTTTCTTCAAACTCAACGTATACAAATAGTGGAAAGAGCTAACTTAGATATCTCCGTTGAAAGAAGAGGAAGGAGGAGATTCCGAAAACGAATGCCAGGAGAAATGTCCCAAGATGTTGGACTAACATTGCCAGAAGAGTTTCATAGAGCTATGTTAGAATGTCTTGATAGATTTTACGAAGAACTAGAGCATCGCTACAAAGCAATGGATGATATTCTCATAACATTTGGTGTTGTTCAGTCTGAAACTCTACTTACGTCAAGAACTTCGTGATAAAGTTCCAAATCTTACAAAAATCTATGATGAATTTTCTGCAGAGGACATTATTTTGGAGACTTTACGACTGAGGCGCCACTTGGAAGCCGCCAGCATTTCTCTTCAAGAAGCGATCCAATGGACTACCTTGGAGCTTCTGAAATTTATTGTAAAATGGGACTATTCTGAGTCTGTTCCAAATCTAGCTCTATGTCTAAGATTTTTTTTAACTATTTGTGTTTCGGTGGCTACTTGTGAAAGAAGTTTCTCAAAATTAAAGTTAATAAAATCCTACTTAAGATCTACAATGAGCCGAACACGACTTTCCAGTCTATCCATATTGTCCATTGAAAAGGAGAGGAAAGTAAATTTTGATAATGTCATTGAGTATTTTAGCAAAATAAAGTCAAGTGAACACGTTTAATATTTGTCGTTTTATTTTGAGGGTGCTCGATAGAAAGTCGCCCCGGGTGCCAACCTATGCTACGCCGCTACTGACGAAGTCCCCAACCCACTATTTCCTGTGGGGTTATTTTAAAGTCTTAAGATTTATATTGACAGACCAAATAATTTGCAGAAATTAGCTGCAGGAATAACTCACGAGATACAGAAAATTCCACCAGAACTAATAACTAATGTTAGTAGAGAATTTACAAACGGGCTTATTGTCAAGAAGTAAACTGTGCTCAGTTTTAACATCTAATACAATAAGTTTAGTTTAGTTAAGTTTCAATATTTTGAAAACCACCAAGGTTTAGTTAATAATTAAAATTAGTTATTTCTTTAATGGATATTAGATTTTTACATTCTTCAGTTATTTTTCTGTTAATATCTCAGTAGGTATTTAAATAAAAAATATCGAACCCGAAATTTTTTTGCTCGTAATAGAATGTTTCATCAGAAACTAAAATAATATAAAGGGTGTTCCATTGGAAATTTTAAAATTGACATTACTTCTGTTGAAACCGCAAGTTATTATTAAAACAAATAGCAATCTACTGCAGTATCCATCTGCCAAATTTTATTTCGATATCTCTAATAATTCCAGGGATATTTATTTGGTTCCACACATTTGCCCATCACTGTATCTTATATGTAACATTCCATCGCTAATGATGGATGAAGCGAATTTTTCTAACAGAATGATGAGAAATGAATTTTACAAAGGTCAAGATTAAGAAAAGGCCTTAATGGCGACAGTCTTTTTCTCAAAACAAGTGTTTTTTCTTTTTTGCACCGCACTGATGAGGACTAAAAGCACGAAACATGTGTGTGCAATTATTATTATAAGCCCTTTTTTATCAGGATAGCTTGGGATAGTCCGTTAGTTATTCAATAAATTCGATATTGCATGAACATCTGCAGAAAAAGGGTATGTTTTTGTTGTTTTCCTTATAATTTAATGATCGCTCGAAAGAAGCTTGGGATAGAGGCTTTGAGTTTACTTCAATAAATTCGATATTGCATGAACATCTGCAGAAAAAGGGTACGTTTTTGTTGTTAAAATTAACCTGAGATGAGAATAATCATTTTGATTACAGTTCACAACTGCGATAATATCTTATCTTTGGAAAACATGTTATTCGCGAATCAATGAAAAATTTAAGTTCTAACTGAATCATGGATTATTTTGCAAATTAGTCGTATATGATAGACAATGTAGATACCAAAGATATTATTTATGACTAACTTGAATGATAAGATAAATTGAATTTTATTACACAAATGAATATTTTTGGAGGATTTTAATAGACTTTCATAAAAGAATCTACAAATTGTTATCATGATTATCTCCTTGCATTGTTTATATCTTTATTTCACACGCAATATTATTTTCTGACAAAATCGGAAATTATATCGGTCTTTTTACAGCAGTGTATGAAATAAAATATAGAAAGCGCTGACGTGGGGTCGGATGGCTTTGTAATTATCTAATTATTAAATCTTCGAAATATATTTGGTTTCCCAAGAAGTCATAGAATATCCATCCCATCAAATTGTAACTTGTAACATGTTTGAATGAGGTTCAAACAATAAACCTTACAAAATTTCGTACAAATCGACGCACTAGAAAATTCTAAAAAAATGTTCAATACTTCATATTATATCGGATGCCCCAGAGTGGGTGACCTATTAAATTATTATGGAAGCAATACATGCAAAATGAATCAATTTTTGTAGATCAATATAAGGTTATCTAAGGTACCTTTTATTTATTTTTATTTTATTTATGTAAATCTGGCAAAAGGTTTCTTATTTTAAATAGGATACCACGTATTTAATTTTTTTTTATGATTCTCCATAAAAAAATTAAATTAATTCGTTTTACTTTCCTATATCAGTCTTCAACTGTTTCTGAGTTACAAATCATTTGTTTTAAATAATGAAATTTGAGAGTCACAAAAATGACTATATTTCGCTCAATATTCGAGATTTCGATTGGAAATTTGGCATGATCTTGAATAATATTTTGATCTGTGCCACCATTTTGGAATCTTAGTCGTCTGTTATACAGAGTGGTAAAAAATTACCACTTGTCAACTTACAAAATTGTAAAAATCTCTGTTTTTTTTTTAATTAGATACCCAGTATTTTTCTCCTTTTCAGAATGACAACAATACATTTTACAATTTGTCTATACATTTCCCTATAAATATCCTGTTTAGATTTTGGGTTATCTGCGTTTATTCAAACTTCATAAAAACACTTGGAATACTTGTTTTTGGTCATGTGAACTTGAATAATAGTTTTCTATAGATCGAATTGAGTCACAGATATGTCGATTTATAGACGACTTATAGAGCACAGAGAAAATATCAATACAAAGAAATTAAGGCATATTAAATCAATCTGAGATTAAATAAACGTGAATAACTAAGAATCCATACAAGATAGGTGTAAAGAAATGTAAAAAAAAATGTAGATTGTGTTGATCTCATTCTGAAAAAGAAAGAAATATACTGGGTGTCTAATTTGAAAATAAAAACGAGTTTTTTACATTTTTGTGAGTCAACATATGGTAATTTTTTTGACCACTTTGTATAACTGACAACTAAGATTCGAAAACATTGGCCGAGATCAAACTTTTATCTAACACCATGACAAATTCCGAACTGAAATCTCCAATATTGAGCGAACTATAATCATTTTCCTAACTCTCAAATTTGATTGAAAAAAAAAGATTTGAAAATAATTTATAACTCAAAAACCGTTAATAGATAGATATAGTGACGGGTAGTAGATTAATTGAAGTTTTCCATGGAGAATTATAAAAAATATGAAATAGGGGCTGTTCCATTTAAAATGTGTGATCTACAAAATTTGATTCATTTTGCTTGAATAGTTTCCATAATAATTCAATAGGCCACCGATACTCGTATAAGATATTCGTCGGCTATCAACAAAAATTTTTGCTTTTTTTATTCACTTCAGGGAGCCCCGGAAGTTCATAGAATGGATGGATATTTTCGTGCTTGTTTCATTCATTTGTAGTTGTCATATTCTGTCATGTCCGACCAGAAATCATGCACCCAGAAAGTTCAATGTACCGCTTTTCTTTAGGAGATGATTCATCCTCTTTAGGGTCCTGTAGAGGTTTAACAACATTCTAAGAATCATAGTCTTGAATAAAGTATTTCAAGAGGTTACTGAAGGTAAGATATCCTAATTGTTCTTCGATGCAGTTGATATGCATAATTTTGGTCTTGAAGGAAAAATAATTAAAACTTCGAACAGAACTAAAGGAAAACCGCGCGTGGATATTGCGCGATTTTTCTAGTAGAACATCGTTTTGCCCAAATGTCTGTAATTTGTATTATAAGAAATGTCAATGCTCGATGCTCTCATAGATACGTATTTGAATGACATCGCTCGGACTTTCAGTTGGGGGAAAATTATCGATGAAATTATATACGTTGTCAAAATCCCTGACGTGGCTTGTAACAAAACTTAAGTAAAACTATAAGTAGTTATTTCTAATTTGAGATTCCTCATTCCTCGTGGCGGTTGTATTTTTATCAACTTGTCATAGATTACGAGAGATGACTATAGAGCATGCGAGTAAAAGCTCCTGGCCTACCATCAGTGCTTTAGTAATTATTTTAAAAATTTCTCTGACTTCGACGAATATCACGAAACATAGCAAACATTCTATTGTTTCTATTCTTCGCAATTCACAAATTGATCGGATTTTCATGTTGGGAGATATCGAGGAAACCAAATTGCGGATGCTATAACTGCCGAACCATTGCACCGATTTTACACAATAACGAACTCATTCGAGAAATTTCAACTAATATATATTCTCTTTACTTTTGACGTTCAATATTTGTTAGCAAACAATACAGCAAGTAGTGTTAGCTGGGGTTAATGACATACAATTTGGTGTATGATGGTGTGGTAATGCTTACAAAAATAAGCTTGAATATTAAATGGTGAAGGGAGAAGGACATATTTGTTTCAGAATGAATAATGACACAGAGGGTTTTCCAAGTTCTCACATCGAATCTGAAAATAAAAAGACAAAAGCAGAAATAAGAACTGAATAAAATGATCATGTACCAAATTTGTTTGAAATTTACATTTTATGAAAAAATTGGAAACATGAATAGCCCTAAAACCACCCTAAAATTTATATATGAGACAATGATTGATGAGGTGAGGCATTGATACCTCTGCTTGTCCACATTCACAACATGCGCTTGGAACTGAGTTCCATCTTAAAAGCAGAACGGTCCAAATTTTTCTTGGAAGATCAATACCCGGAGTTTTTTCAGAAGGTTGAAGATCTTTATTGAACATTTCATAAGAGTCATTCAATCTTGAATGAAGAACGTATTATACCAGAATGGTTTAAGTGAATTCAATTTTGTGGAATGTATGAAATAATTGGAAATAAATTAGAAAAGAATTATATTTGCTCCAAGAATTCAGAGCTGCAGTCTGTTGCGAATATGGGGAGGGACAATATTAGACAAAACTGGTAACCAATGAACCGGTGTAGATCTTACGGTGCCAGTAATTATTCTAATGGATGTATTCAATTGTGCATCGATTTTTTGTGTATGGGCACTATTAAACCAAACAGAGCAACAATACTCAGCTGTAGAATAGATTAAGGCTAGAGATGCTGTGCGAGGAGCGGAAGCATCAGCCCCCCAAGATGATCCAGCTAATCTCTGAAGAATATCATTTCTAGTTTTCAGTTTCAGGCGCAGATTATCTAAATGAGCCTTGTAATTGAGAAATGAATCTAATTTAACTCCTAAATACAGAAATTATGTTTGATAGTAGAATAATTTAAAGTTTCCTATATTTCTTATGATTATTCAAATTAAAACAATATACCTCTGTTTTATCGGAGTTGGGAAATAACCGCCATTCAACAAAATAGACCTTTAAACTCTCCAAATCGGTTGATAGTATGTTCTCCAAAGGAGTGGCCGTCTTGGGCGCTGATCGTATTCAAGAGAGTCCCTGCCACTTATAAACCATAGGTTTACCAAGGCAAGAGTCTCCGTAAACGAATGACATCTCTACCAATATGGTTTCAACCGATTTTCCTTGCTTGGTAAGGATCTTAATGACAACGCGGAATTCGATTTTCTACATACTTCACAATTTCTTCTCGATGGACTTTTTTTATAGACGATAGTTCAAAGACTAATGACCTAAAAACGATAAAACTTGGTATTTATATAATAACGAATTACGTAATTCCTAAAAAATTTGGTAAGTAGCCTCACTTAACATGTTCCCACCCATTCCTCGAACTTAAAAACTCCCCCTCGTAGCTAGAAACTTGTAGCTTATACGAGGGTTACCTTTTATATTTCGGGATTGGACAACCATAGTGTTGCAATCTGCCAACTAACAGCTCTATCGTAAAGCTTGACATTTTTGAGGTTATACGTAGTCAGAACGTTTTGTCATCCATTGATGCTGTGCTCCAACTTATATTACAAGATTGTCATGTGACCTATCGTGAGATTGCGACAACCTTAAGCATTATTAAAACCAGCATACATTCAATATTGCCTGAACATTTGAACATCAAAAACATTTGTTCGCGTTGGATTCCACACTATTTATCAATAGCTCAAAAAAAGGCTCTTGTCAATTGGTCGAAAGAAACGTTCCAAACATGCGATCGCGGTGCTCTGAAGCACGTCTATGACATCGTGACAGGTGATGAATCGTGGATTTAAGCGTATGAGTCCGAAGGTAAACAGCAGTCGACTGTATGGGTGTTTCAAGATGAGCCAAATCCAACATAAGTTGCTCGCGCACGAAGCACCACAGTATAGATACCAACCAGTAGTCGCACTCCGTGGATTTTCTTACACCAAGTCTGACTCGCTCATCTCGCAGGAATTCTAACCTCATATTTTGGTCCTTGTTCATTGTTTTCATCAATAATTCTAAGATGTCTGGAATAATGTCATTATTATTATTTCAGACATCTTAAATAATTCCTTTGTATAATTAATTCGTTTAATATTTAGAAGAATATAATTTTTTTGAGATCTATTTAAAATTCAAAGAAGAAGTTGAAGAAAAAAATACAACCTAAACCATAATTCAGTGGAATTTCTTCGAGTCAAAATCTACCATGAATCAGCAAAGCTCATTTATTTAATCATTTATTTTCATTCCAGTAAGTATTCTGTTTCAATTTTGTGTTATTTTCAAATTTATTTTAAAATGATTAACAATTGTAGCGTATAATAATAATAATAATAGTTTATTTGCATACTATAAAATTTTTTGACATCAAATATCTGTATATGTATAATTTATTTCATCAATTACGTACAAATAAACATTTAGTAGCAGAGACTCGAACGTTCCTTGAATAAGGTTCGTCTTGCCTGTACGCTACTTCAGATGAAAGTATAAACTGGGCTTCAGCTAGTGTTCCTACTATACAAACAAATAAACAATAATTTTCTTTTCCTAAAATGAGTGAAAAAACACAAAAATCAGGTAACAAGCCGAAGGATGTAGTAACATGATAATAGATTTTAACTATATGACAATAAAGTCTGGGACTTTACAGGAGTTCAACGAGTTGGTCACATATTTATGGCCTCATCGATAAAACCTCTTCCTTTTGAGAAAAGCCATTGAGTAACAAGTCTTTTAAATCTCTTTTGGTTTGTAGTTCCCTGGATGTTTGTTGGAACGCAGGAATATATTCTTGGAGCAAGGTAACAACTTGACCTCTGCCCAATTTTCTTTTTAGCTCTGGTTGTCTTGAAATAGGTATTTTTTGTTCTGGTTGGATGTTCCAATTTGATTTTCCCATTGTAAACTTGAAGTATAACTCTGAGATGATACAGTTGCCTAACGTCCAATACTAGGGATATCTCGTAGAGCAGTTTTCAATATTTAGTGTCAACTTATTTGAAGCCATCCAATTCCTCACAAGAACAAAATCATCTTCAGCTTTCTTTTTCAGGTCACTCCACGAGCTGTCTTCATACAGTATAGCTGTATCATCGGCAAATGACAGAATTTTGCCCTTCAGCTTCAATTTCAGGAGACCATTCACATACAATATGAAGAGAATAAGGCCCAGAACCGTACCTTGGGGCACTCCGTATGTGACTTCTTTCATATTACTGACTACTTCATTAATCTCACGGCCTGTTTACGATCTGTCAAATAACTCCTTAGGAATTCATGTATCCTACCACGAAAACCATATTTCGCCAGCTTATTTAGTAGCTTTTCGTGGCTGACAGTATCGAACGCTTTTGACAAATCAATAAATATGGCCAAAACAGGAATATTTTTATCCATCTTATCATAAATATGATTTGTTAGCTCTTTTATAGTAACTTCTGTGCTCATTTTCTCCCGAAATCCATATTGGCTTTCCGATAAAATGTTATGTCTCTTTAGAAATCTCACCATCCTAGTCTTTATCAGTCCTTTTAATATTTTGGCCAAATTTGACAGCAACGAAATGGGTCGATAGTTCGACGGTTCCACTCTTTCTCCATTTTTATAGATGGGTATTATCAAACCAGTTTTTAATTCATCTGGGAATGTTCCTTGAGGAAAACAGCTATTGAAGACATCCGATAGAGGTTCTGCTATTTCATTTTGTCAATACCAGGTGATTTCTTCGATTTCAATTTATTGATCATTTTCTTTATTTCTTCAGGGTTTGTCGAACCTAAGTAAAAGCTGTTTTGCAATTCGAATTTCTCATGCGGATGATATTCTGGATCAGGAATTTTTTCCGCATATACTTCACCTATGTTTGCAAAGTATGTATTTAAAATATCAGCTATTTCTGTGTCATCACTGATGATTTCGTTGTTCTTTCCTCTAATTTTTACTATTTTATTATCAGATTGCTTTTTTTGCTGAAATTCATTAATATGTTTCCATACATAGCAGACGGCTCGTTTTTACTTTGTTCAATGCATTTTTGTAAGTATGTTTTTTTCGCAACATGTGTGAGTTTTTGTAGTCTATTTCGGTAATTTCTGTATTCCTGCCTCAGAACCTCATTAGTGCAAACAACAGCAAAAACAGTATTTCCAATAATCCCAAACTTTCTTTTTTCTCAATTCCATTAGACACCGACAGGTGAGTGATACATATAGTATAGTAGAAAATGTTGTTTATTAAAAGTTCCGTTATTTGAGTAGTGCTTCATTCAATTAGTTGAGATTAGTTGAGATATCAGGAACCAATGGAATTTCAGGAGATTTACGCCTACTGTCGTCATTTCTTTACGATTAGTTGAGATATCAGGAACCAATGGAATTTCAGGAGGTTTACGCCTACTGTCGTCATTTCTTTACAATAAAGCGGTTTTCGATATATTTGTTGTTGTTCTCTAATCCCGAAATATAAATGGCAAACCTCGTATCCTTCAATTGTAATAACGTCAGGTAATCGAACCCCTTCTCGATTTTTGGAAGCAATCACTTTTAAAACGGTATAAGTCGTCTACCGAAACGTTGCTGACAAGCATCATCAATAATTGATCATTGAAATAGTCCAAACAATTATTTTATATTTTTTATTTATCGCACGAAAGGGTAGTAGCTCTTTGTTTCGGAGGAAAATGTTGGCAAATATGTCCCTGATGTTCGGAATTGAGACAATAAGGAGGGATAATTCTCATTGCATAAAGTTAAAAATACCAAATCAGGTTCTTCAAACTTGATTTTGTTCAAGTCGTTCACTATCAGTCGTAAATAAATCGAGACAAGAATCCATTATGAATAAACGCTTGGTTTATCTTGAATGTCTTGTTGCGTTCCACAGAATATTTCACGACGTTTCAGTGAAAAATTGGCATGGTCAAGGTTGAAAACTTTCGTTCTCAAATATTTGAAATTCGTACCGCCAACAGAATTCCTTAATGCAACGTTAGTCATGCGATATGAATTTATACCGGGGGTCGATCTAAATAAATTCCCAATTTTGTCAAGACAAAGAAAGATCGAATGAAAATAGGATATTATTAACCCTCCTGAAGACAAAGCTGTGAGGCAGTGCCTCAAAAAAAATTGGTTGTCTGTAAAGTCATAGAAACTTATAGTTATAGTCTTGTCAATTACACTGGTCAACAGTGGTTTTGGTGCCGAAAATTTTGGAGGCGATTTCATATGAATTTGATGCCCTGAATTCAAATATGCTATTAGTTTTTGTCTGTCATCTCGAATTTTTAAGATATCAACATTTTTGTGAATTATACATTACACTATTTTAAAAGAAACACCATGGTTTAATGAAACAAATAAATATAGGAATTTTTATTATATTACACAGATATTACAGATAATGTATTTTAGAACAATCCCGTTTTAAAGTAATCTGCCATCATGTGAGTATCCCATCTTCCTTGATAGCGATCCTCCATACATTTGATATCTTGGTGAAATCTTTCACCTTGCTCCTCACTAATGTCGCCTAAATTATCAGGAGAACGGTCTAAGTGGCTGTGTAAATAGTGCACCTTAATGCTCATGTTACACCCAAGTGATCTGAAATTATTCAGCATCTCATTGACTCATTCAACATAGTTTTCATTCAGTTTTGGACAACTGAAACAAATGAATTCCAGGCATTTTGTTCAATCTCAATCATTGAATTTATGAAGTCAGGGTCTTCAATCAGCTGTCTTATTTGTGGGCCATCAAATATTCCTGCTTAAATTTTTTCCTTACTCAGCTGAGGCATTTTTTCCCTATATATGTAAAGCATCATCCATTTTTATCAAGAGCCTTTACAAACTGCTTTATTAAACCCAGCTTGATATGCAGAGGCGGAAACATGGTTTTCTCTCGCGGAACTAAAGCATCATTGATGATATTCTTTCCCCCAACATCCATGTTTTCTCTTCTAGGCCACTCTTTTCTAACCCAGTGTTGCGTTTTGTCTCTGCTATCCCAAAAGCCAAGAAACAAAGATACTTGGTGTGGCCCATTTGCTGTCCAAGGAGAAAGTTTACCATTTTTAAGTCTACACAAATCACCCATTGGTGTTCATGATACTTTATTTTTTCCAAAACCAAAGCTATGTTCTCATATTGATCTTTCATTTTCGTTGAGTGAGCAATTGGTATTGAGGCATATTAGTTCCCATTATGTAGAAGAACACATTTTAAACTTCGCTTTGAGCTGTCAATAAATAGGCGCCAATCATCCAGAAAATATTCAGGAAGACGCATTTTTACCAAGAGTTCTCTAATAGCATGGCAAAAAACAAGATACAAGATTTTGTTCTTCAGAGAAAAAAGGTAGCAGATCAGTCTTCCTTGTGCGATAAAATGTAATTTTCGTTCCTGGTTCAAATAATTTTTTTCCTTCAACCTGGAAGCTAGTAATTCAGAAGCTTCTTTCGACAGGTTGAGATCTCTAGTGAGGTCATTTAACTCATCTTGGTTGAAACATTAGGGGAATTGATGACATCGTTTCAAAATCACTGTCACCTTCAGTAGTGTCAGAATTCTGATCAGAGAGACATGTGTCCTCACAGAGTTCTGGTAGCTGCTGAAAAGTTGGAATTGGCACTTCTTCTGAGTGAGAGATAGGGCGTCTTGCAGAGCCTTAATCTGCATAAGTCCTTTTGTTACGGTTATTTCGATTGATTCCAGTAATATTTACTAGGCAGAAATAACAGTCATTGGTTCTCTCCAAACCATTGGTACTCCGAATTTCAGACTTTTCCTTTTCCCGGTAGTCCACTGTAGTAAATGCTCTGTACAAGTTTTACAGACAATATGTGGTGCCCAGGTTTTATCCTGATCACCAAGCTTAACACCAAAATATCCAAGATAAGCCCTCTTTACAAAGTCACTAATAGTTTTTGTTTTCCAAGACCGTGTATTCTCCGCATATGTAACAAAAAATATCAGGATGATATACACAGCTTCTTCTACTTGAGCTCATTTCTATTCAACAACACAAATACTACAATTAACAATCTACATTTACAACTCTACTACAGAGAAATTTTTAGATTTGCTATCTTTAAACAACTGCAGTTGAAGTTACTACAGAGAAATTTCTATGGAATAATGACGCTAAGTTCTATCTATCTGCACCAATCGGGAATTCTCATATTGTTAAACTAACCTCAAATTCTCAACTGCAGTTGAAGTTCACTTCAGACTGGACAGCTCCATATCAATCAATCAAATGTTTATTTGCCCAAAAAAAAAAACATGTTTTCTATGGAACTAACTGGATGACACTAAATAAGGATTAGTTTCCCACTTGTTAACAGTTTGTCAACCAATCAGTGATCACAAAAAAATTATATCTCATATTGTTAGTCTTCTATATTGTAATAAATGAATTACCAGAAATGATGGTCTGCTTCGAAATTATCATAAATAATTATTATTTTAAATTCAATTTGATTACAAAAGATGTTTGGAGATCTCATGTCTTTTCCAGGCTTTGTAGGTACCCGCAGTTGGCAATAGAAAGTAAAGTTGACGTATAGTAAACGTCTTTGAAGCTATATAAGAGATCTCTTGTATAAATTTTACAACACTCATACTTGAAAGTATTAAATAAAATAATAGAAAAAAGCATTGATACATAAGTGAATTTATCCAAAAATCTAGAGCTGATACAGAGCTGAGCAGAGCTGAGGCATCAGTCAACAACTCTACAAAATCTTGCTTGTCTATTTTTACAGTGCTTTGTTTTGTTTGTGTGCGAAAATGGCGAAATTCGAGCCGAGCAAGTGTCATTTGCGGGAAGTGTTGCTTTTTACATTTCATTCGAAAAAATGCAGCTCAGGCGCGTCAAATAATTGTAGAAACTTATGGTGAATGTTGTATTAGTGAAAGAACTTGTCGGGGATGGTTTAATAAATTCAAAAATGGCTAATATGACGTTTGGATACAAGGAACGTCCTAGACCCGTGAAAAAGTTCGACGATGCAGATTTGGAGACTTTGCTGGATGAAGATTCTTGTAGAACGAAACAGGAACTTGCGAATTCATTTTGCGTGACTCAGCAAGCGGTTTCCCATCGCTTTAAATACTTAGGAATGATCCAGAAACTGGGACATTGGGTCCATACGAGTTGAAGCCGAGGGACATCGAACAGCGCCTTTTCACGTGCGAACAACTCCTCCAACGGCAAAACAGTAAGGGTTTTTTGTATCGTTCGTGACCGGAGATGAAAAGTGGATACATGATGACAACTCGAACCGGAAAAAATCGTGAAGCCTCCCTAGCCATGCATCAACTTCGACAGCGAAACATTTATGGCTCGAAGTTGATGCTGTGTATTTGGTGGGACCAGCTTGGCGTAGTGTACTATGAACACTTGAAACCAGGCGAAACCATTACAGGAGCCCTCTATTGGACGCAACCAATACGTTTGAGTCGAGCGTCGAAGGAAAAACGCCCGCAATACACGGAAAGCCACGACAAGATAATACTTCTGCGTGACAACGCTCAGCCACATGTTTCCATGTGAAAACATACCTGGAAACATTGAAACCTACCCCACCCGCCTTACTCTCCTGATATCGCCCCTTCTGATTTCTACCTATTCCGATTGATGACGCATGACCTCGCCGACCAGCACTTTCGTGCTTACGAAGAAGCCAAAAATCGGATCGATTTGTGGATCGCGTCAAAAAACGAACAATTTTTTCGACAAGGAATTTAGAAGCTGCCACAAAGATGGAAGAAAGTTGTAGCTAGCGATGGAAATTGTTTTAAGAATAAGTATGTAACGAGTTTTTTCTATTTGTACGCCTATGTAACATAACCTACAATTTCTGCACTAGCGGATCGATGCTATTTATTATAATGTTGAAAGCACGAATATCCGACAATATAACGCATGGACTGAAAAGTCCCGGACCTAACATGTCGACAACATCTGCTCTGCTGAACCTTGTCGAATATATCATGGAGGTACTGGATGATTCTGAGGAGGTGACCTTGGCTTGCATGGACTTAAGCAAAGCATTCGATTGTGTAGATCACGAAAAGTACTTGTCAAAATTGGAGTATGTTGGCATAAGAGGAGTAGCAATGAACCTGTTTAGATCTTATTTGCATGACCGATACCAAATTATAGATTATGGAGGCAAAAAACCAACTAAAACCAGAATTAACTATGGTGTGTCACAAGGATCAGTGCTGGGTCCTGTATTATTTCTAATCTACATTGATGACTTGATATATAACGATAATGCGGATGACCAAATATTATTTGCCGACGATACAACTTTCCTAAACAAATCCACAAGAAATATTTTATTGGAGGACAAATCTCAAAAAACAATAAAAGACGCAGTGGAATGGTTTGAAGGAAATGGAATGAAGGTGAATGCCGAGAAAACTCAACAACTGACCATCAACACAAAACGGCCAAATTCGGACACCATCTCCCTACTTGAAGTGACAATCAGTGCTAACTTAAGCTGGGAACAACATATAGTTGAGTTGGATAAGAAGCTCTCTACAGCATTGTTTGCAATAAGGCATATAAAAAACACAGTTACCGTTAACGAAACACTCGTTGTATATCATGCACATTTTCATGGAAGGATAACCTACGGCATTATCCTATAGGGTGCATCGCCACAGGCCGGGAGTATTTTCCTAAAACAGAAGAAAGCAGTTCGATTGATAGCTGGAGTTGACAAAACTGCGAGTTGTAGACCGCTCTTCCGAAAATATGATATACTTACTGTTACATCATACTACATACTAGAGTGTCTAATGTAAGTTTTCAAAAACAAGAACCACTTCAATCAACACCAAGAAGTTCACGACCACCACACAAGAACCAAGAGAAAATATGTGTTACCCTATCATCGTATCCATAAAACCCAAAATATGCACATATTTAACGGACTGAAGATGTTCAACAGAATACCTGAGCAAATAAACAATTGACACCACAATTGACGAAAACATGTGAATATATTATTGTATAGCAGCTGTCCACTCGGACGCAGCGCTCTTTGTCTTTGTCGCTCCTTCCGCGCTCCCACTTCAAGCCTTAAATGGAACGCCTCAGAGCGAGGTTACGCCGTATGAGTTATGTTTTTTCGTGGGTGCAGCCGGCTCCATAGAATTATGAGACGTTGTCACGTGTCAATAAGCACACCAGCAGAAATGGACTAATTAAATGGTCTATTATGAATTGGATTCGGGATTGAACAACCCTAGTGTTGCAATCAGCCAACTGACAGCTCTATCGTAAAGCGATATTTGTGTTATTTACAGTAACTTAAAAGGTTCATCTCGTCTAAAAAAAAAATGGAATTAAATCGTGAACATTTTCGTGCGATAATTTTTTACAACATTTGACGTGGATTAACTCAACAACAGTGCATCAATGAACTTAATTCATTTTTTGCGATGAAGCTCTATCAAGGACCAGTGTATATCGATGGTATAGTGAATTTAACCGAGTTGTAGTTCACTCCAAGACGAATTTCGTGAAGGTCGTCCAAAAGCAGTTTTATTCCGAAAACCATTGATGATGTGCGCCAACTGATATTGCAAGATCGTCATGTGACCTATCGTGAGGTTGAGACAACCTTAGGCATTGGTGGGAACAGCTTACATTCAATATTGCATGAACATTTGACCGTCAAAAAAATTTGTTCGCGTTGGATCCCGCATAATTTGTCGATCGCTCAAAATGAGGCTCGTGTCGATTGGTCGAAAGGAATGCTGCAAGAATACGATCGCGGTGCTTCGAAGCACGTCTATGACATCGTGACAGGTGATGAATCTTGGATTTATAGATCTTAATTGGGAATGTTTTGAAAAACAATAAAGCGATTTTCGATTATTTGTATTTGTTTTTGTTCTATAATATAAAAGGCAACCCTCATATGCTTCAGACAGTAATAATATCAGAAAGACAACATTTAAAGTGTAATAAATGTTTCACTTCGCTAATAGATATCACCAGTATAAATATATTAAAAAACAAATTAATTAATATAAAATTGAAATAATCTTTAAAATTGTCGTGTCAACGTTTATAGAACAATATTAAAATTTGTATGTAAAACTGTTTAGTATTTTTGCACTAAGAACGTTCTTACGACACATCAAGCAAAATACTTATTTAAAGCTTAGTTGTGTGATCGGCAATTTGAACAAAACTAAATTGTGTTCGAGGAGCCGTGATAAAGTTATTATGAAATAAAATGACACGAAGAATTTGTAATTATACAGGGTGAGTCTTTGACCACTGCGTTAATTTTAACCATAGATTCTTGACGTCAACTTTTTTCCCTTAACATTTTTCCAAATTTGGCCCCGTTCAAAAGATATGAATAGGGTGTTGAAATTTCATAAAAAAATTGCATTTTGACCTGTAATATTCAAACGAGAATATCAATTGAAATGATCTCATGTAGAAGATTTGAGATAACAGTCATGCATATTTTGGTATCAATAGATATATTCCATTTCTTGTGGGTTTCTCACTACTACTCTACAGATTGGTTGAATTGCATGAAAAACAAATATCACTTGAACAGAAGGTCCGTATCTTGTATTTCCTAGAATCATTAGTCTTTTTTGCAGATAAAATCATTCATCATCTTTTTCCCTAAATTTGAGATATTTGAAGTTGAAAGGAATTAAATCGATATAATCTGATGAAACATGAGTGAGTGAATCATTTCTTAGAGGGAAAATAATGTTTTTAAACAATTAAGATTCAATAGTGGATGCTGTGGAAGATAATTTTCATTCAAACTAAACTGGACTACAGAGGGGTATTAGCCCAATGTGAAAACTTAAAATGCTTATAATATGTAAAAACTGAATTGGAAAAAATGTTTCTTTTGATCTCAAGAACCTATGGTTAAAATTAACACAGTGGTCAAAGACTCACCCTGTATAATATTTTTGCTAGTTGGTAATAAAAATAAGGACACCGATTAAGGCAAATTATCCTATACATTTAAATAACGTATACCTGAATTGAGAGTTGACGGGTCTGAGTATTTTTTGGAATTTTATTCCATAAATGGATTTCTAAATATATGAAATGTAGGTACTTTTTTCAATTCGGAATTGAGTCTTCTCAGTAATTCATATATATTTCAATAAAAAACTTTACATGTACAAATAGATACCACCAATCACCATATATTGTGCTTAATGTACTATATAATTTAAAACAACCTAATTATATGTACAGAATGTTCACACAGTTCTCTTATCTAAAATCACATCGAGATAATCATTTTTCGACATCTTACGATTTTATACAGATGAAAACACAAAGTCAAAGTGAAAAAAATTTACATAACAAAGAGATGTAATCTGAGATATAAAAAACAAGAACAAATCAGACGGTTTATTAATATACCTATCGATCAGTCATGGCCATTGATTACCCCATTCGTCTTATGCTTAGCAATTTCCTCATCGGATTGAATAAGTACAGTCATGTAAGAATCAAACACTTTTCCTTTCACTTTAGATTCCAATTCTTCGCCGCTATACGACAAAAGTGGTGATATTTCAATTTGTCCATCGACCATTCCGCCGGCTCTCTCGACCAGAATCTTGTGCAGATTCAAGATGTCCCTTTTGGCCGTGGAAGGACAATCCCTTCCTACATCATCTGGATTCTTGAGAGCGCTGAATTCCGTGTACCTCGGAACTTCCCAAGTGACGAAATTGTCGGTGAATTGAAATACGTCAAATACGAATTTCTCGATTTTTATGCCATTCGGCGATTTCGGACAATGCCTGACGCCCTGATTGTCGACGTAAGGGATCTTCTTTTTGGCCACATGGACCTTCATCGATTTCTCGTGTTTGCGTGCTACCTGCTCTAAAAATTCGACTGTGAAGAAATGGTTGCATATGTTGCCTGCGTTAAACAGAAGATCGCCTTCGTTATTTGTTTTTTTCGCGGTTTCTTCGCTGACTTCGCTGTATTCAACCACTTGGTAATGGCCAGCCACTTTGCAAACAACTCCGACTGCTTCTGTTGGCGAAGCCTTACGGACCACTTTGGCACCACAATCTGCGCCTTTTGCTAGGCAATATCCAACGAACACTGGATCAGCTACCTTCACTAAAATATTGTCGACACTGTGTGCGTGAACGAATTTAACACCACGGCTTTTCATGTCTTCTAGAATCCCGTTTATACGTAGAGCCTTGTAGATTCCCCCGTTTCCATCTGGAGCCATCGAGATGACGTTCATTTGGTCTAAGATAATTTTTCCGTCGTAATTGAAACAAGGTAAAAGTCCTTGTTCGAATAAAATCACGTTGTTCTTCTCCAAACCAAAATATTTGTGCCTGTCTAAGAATTCCAACGTTTCTTGGTGAGTTCTGCCACTAGTCATTATGTACCACGGGATACATCCAGGTTTTCCGGTTACTTGCTCCGCCAATATTTGAAGTCTTCTTATTCTTTCAGCTTGTATTTGAAAAAGAGTTTTTCCAGAGGGTAAACCAACTGAGTACATACCCTTTGGATAGCTGACACCTAATCTGGTACCTTGTCCTCCTGCCATCAACAGCACTCCAACGTGTCCTTCAGAAATCTCCTTGAGTCCTTTTTCTCTGTAAATCTTCAATTTCCAAGGATCACAAGTGTCTTCAGCTTCGAATTGGGATTCAGGCACTGGTTCCATCAGTGAATCAATCTCGAGAATATCGGCATCAAGAGTCTTCATTGCCTTCCCGAAGAGATCGTTGGCTTCTTGAAAATTGATGGACGAAATCTGATTGAGGAGCTGCTGTTGTTCAGCTTCGCTCAGTTCGTTGAAGAAATTCAGGAGATGCGATTGTCCGCATTCTTCTAGCTTCGACTGTATTTTCGTGTAGGTCAACATTGCGTTAGGAGGTGCGATACAGTCGAGGAACACCGATAAACTGACACTTATCGAAATTACATTCGCTTTCTTCGCTTACGATAGGAGCAAGTTCTACTATCTTGCCGGGAATGGGGACCACTATCCTATACCAGCGCACAACCAGTCTCTACAATTTTTGATTTTGCCACTGCGAAAATGGATTTTATCATTGCATAGATCCACCCACATTTTTATGCCATAACCGATGGTTGAGAGGGAAGCACGAACATTTTCGACATCAACATTTCATTCATAATAACTTATTATTATATATATTATCGAATTATACCATAACGAACAATTACACCACGACACAACAGCAATGTTTACGTTTACACTCTGTGGCATATGGAAAGACAGCTGATTTCCTATTCGATTTGACATCGTAACACCATATGACTTTTTCCACAACCAACATTACAATCAATAAATAAAGGTAGCTCCTCTAGCCTGCCTGCTCTTTCACTCAAAACAAAGGGTCTCAAATATAGATGGCACTGCTATTCTTCATCTATATAATCAAACAACTTCAATTAATTTTGAGAATATAAAACGAAATTACGATATCAATAAATAAATTCATGTTTTTTCCAAAATGGGGAAATTCTGATAGTATATTACACTATCCAAAAAAAGATATGCAATCCTAGAAAACAATCTAATCACTTTCAGATTATAAGAGAATCCAAATATGCATTTGAAATGATAATAAAGTTCATATTAATGAAAGTGAAAGTCTATTAGAATTTATAAAGGTCTTCCAGTGACATTAAACCTGCCATTCTCGATTTTAAAACACGGAATAAAAAATCTGATAGCCTAACAATGCATGACCTCGCTGTCGACTTCCTATTGCAGAATTATGTACCATACCCCTTTCCATGGGCGTAGATAACATGCGGGACGGAAATATATTCTTTGACAAAAAAGTATCCTCAAATTTGGAATAAAAAGCAAAAAGATTAGGTTGGGGGGAAAAGAAATCCATTATTTTGTCGACAGATGTCTTCACTCACCTATATCTCTGTATTTGCCGCATCTGATCAAAGTTTTTTCTTTAAAACGAAGAATTTATCTTCTAGCAAAACATACTTTGAAACTGTTGTGAATAGACGATTTAGTTGTGTGTTAAAGCGACAAAGTGGAGGTGTACAAAGAAAAAATTCGATATATTTTCCAATTTTGCTTTGATAAAGGGGAAAATGCAAGTCAGACGGCTGCATATGTAATAGTATATTATATACCGCGGGACTGAAGTAGTACATTTAATCCTGAAGGTAAAGTTTATGGACCTGAAGGATGAAATGTACTTCAGTTGCAAGGTATATACGATACTTGTCGTACTTCCGGTATGATTCTATTAATTATTTCAATAATTTCAATCAGTTTTTTCTCTCTTCAACTCATTTAATAAACTGTCTTTAAAATAAGTTATCATAGTAACATTGCGTTGTGACAATTATAATTTAGAAACATTGTCATTACTAGTGTCATTGTAAAGAAACATTGTTATTGATAATTATTGGTATCATGAGTCAAGAAGGTGTATCTGATATTGATAAAAGAGCAGCCGAAGTAGGTGAAGAATTGTTACCACCGAAATCTAGAAAACTATACGAGCAGCAGTACGATGCTTTTAAAAAGTGGTGCCGCTTAAAAAATGTGAGACAACCTACTGAAAATGCGCTGTTAGTCTACTTCAATGATAAATCAAAAGCGGTTTGTGCCTCAACTCTCTGGGCACATTACTCAATGCTGAAATCGGTTATTAACATTAGAGAAGATATTGATATAAGTAAATTTCCAAAATTATTAGCTTTTTTGAAGAGAAGAAATGAGGGATTTAAGCCAAAGAAGTCAAGAATTCTCACGTCTGAGCAGGTAGATCAGTTCTTTCGGGAGGCTCCGGATGATAAATATTTAATGCTTAAGGTAAATTTGGAAATGTGTTTATATTCAGAAATTTTAAGAAATCAATTTTTTTGTAGATTGCACTTATTTTGGGCGTTGCGGGAGCTTGTCGTGGAAAAGAGTTGGTTGATTTAGAAATCGACGATGTGAGAGATTTGGGCGATTCCTTCCTAACTGCGATTAGAAACACCAAAAATAAAATTGACCGAAATTTGTGATCAAAAATTCAGAAAACAGTGCCATCAGTTTTGTGGCGATATTTCGAAAATATGTGGCATTGCGAAAGACAGGGACACCTCATTCAAAATTTTTTGTTCAATACATCAAGAAAGAATGTACTACGCGAGTAGTAGGAAAAAACATGTTTGGTACATTTCCACGGCAAATAGCAGCTTTCTTGAAATTAGAAAATGCGACGTCTTATACGGGACATTGTTTTAGACGCACATCTGCGACTTTGTTAGCTGATTCGGGAGCAACAATAGAAGTGCTGAAGAGACATGGAGGATGGAAATCCTCCAACGTGACCGAGGGATATATTGAATCGTCTATTAAAAATAAACATAAAATTTTAGATAAAATATTTTGTCAAGTCGCCGATTCGTCGACTATAGTTATGCCACAGTCCTCATTCTCGCTTCCTGTTTCCGCAGGATCTTCGAAACAAACACCAGTTCAATATGATAAGGACCTATCTGTTACTCTTCAGTTACCTGCTGCATTAACCCTGGAAAGACTGGTCAATATGACGAACTGTCGCAATATTAATTTGAATATTAACGTGAATTACCATTCTATTTAATTGTATTTTTCAATAAAATATCCCTTAAATTCGTTTGTTTGTGATTTAATCGTTCCGGGAGTTTCGTCAATATTTAATCCCGGAGGGATTAAATGTGACACTTTAGTACACACTGTCACAAGAGAGTGAAGTTGTCACTTTAGGTCCGGAAGTACGAAAATAATGTTTATGACTCCAATACTGTAACAGCCAATCACGTGCAGTTTTGGTTTCGCCGATTCCATTCCGGTAATTTCGATGTAAAAGATGCACCACGCACTGGAAGGCCTATCGCCAAGAATGTTGATAAAATGTTCGAAATGACCGAAGTAGACCGGTATGAGAGCAGCCGCAGCATCGCTCAGGAGACCATGAAACAGTTCTAAATCATTTTCATAAGGCCGACTTCAAAAAGAAACTTGATGCTTGGGTGCTACACGAGTTGTCGGAAAAGAATTTTGATGGATCGTGTTTCATCTCAGATTCCTTGGCCAAACGGAGCAAAATCGATCAATTTCTAAAGAGGCTGGTTACTGGTGACGAGAAATGGGTCACATACGGCAATTTCAAGCGAAAACGTTCATGGTCGAAGGCCGGTGAAGCAGCTCAAATAAGGAATGACTGCCCGGAAACTTCGAGATACTGCCCAATGGCCAGACGCTTAATTCGGATCGCCACTGCCAGCAATTAGATCGATTGAAAGCAGCAATTGATCAGAAGAGACCAGAGTTAGCAAATAGGCGAGATGTCGTATTTCATCAGGACAACGCAAGGCCTCACACGTCTTTGATGACCCGCCGAAAACTTCAGGACCTTGCCCATGTCTAACGCTCTTGGTGGTGTTCAATTGTCCCCAAGAGAATGATTCTCATTTTTTTGCTAATATGGAGGAGACGTTTTGGGTACGAGTCATAATGAAATTACCTTCTAAATGGCAACAAGTAACTGAAAATATAGGTACATATTTGAGGGTTAACGAATGATTGTAACCAAGTTAAATAAAGCCCCAAAATTGAAGTGAAATAATGGATTTCTTTAACCCCAACCTTAAATTGAACTTCTACAATTTTTATTGAATCTTCTTCAAAATAAGATACACTTGAAGGGAGACACATGTGCCAACGTTTTTTACAATTATTGAAACATTTGATTTTCTTTTCCCCAGGGCAGTAATTTCATTCTGGATAAAAGAAAAAAGTCACACGGAGCTAAATTAGGCGAAAAAGGTGGCTGGTCGATGATATTTACCGAGTGTTTGGTCTTAAAATCGTTAAAAATCCTGGCTCGATGAGATGGTGCGTTATCATCATGCATGTATGTTTGCAGCTACCTGCATTCGGTACTATTTTTGAAAAAAATTCAGCTCTAACGGAACGAACCGAGCGGCGACGCGCTGCACACCCAACTATTAAAAAAGTTGCGACTGTGAGGCGATACGAAGTTCGCAGATCAGCTAGTAAAAACATGAATTCTGAGAGTAAAACGTCATATTTGTATAATTTTTTTATAAATAAAACTGTTGCTACATAAATTAATTTTTGTAAATATATAAAGTATCACCTACTCGTCCAATGACAATGATACTGGATTAATTCACAATACATGAAAACACAAAAATATAATCAAATGTTTACAGCCATAATCATTTCATTCAAAGAATTGGATTCTCTGAGAAATATTGAACTTCGTCTTTGTTCTTGAAATAAAATTGAATGCAGATATTCACAAAAGACAGGAAATTATGTGACAAAAAACTATCACAATGGAACACATCTTACTGAAATAGTAACGTAACAATATCATGAATCAAAATTAATCATCCAATACAGCAATAGGGTACTTGAATAAATAAGTAAAGCCACTCTAGACAAAGAATGCTCGATTACACTATCGTTCTCTAGATGTTCATTCTCGAGATAGTTCAGATTTGTCAAATCTACCAATAAAATAAAATCAATACCTTTCATAAACTATACCTACTTAATGGTAATAAAAAAAATTATTTCACAATACATATTTTCCAATTACCAACTGAGCTGGGACATATAATTCATTACTACGGATTGTATAACAACCATTTAGGATAAGACACAATCATTTATATACACAAAAAATCGATTATGTTTCAAAAATCGTAACTCACACAGTACTGAAATACTATTGTTGCAGATTTCAGAAGGAACAACTTGGCAGTTATATAAAATATACATGTATATAATCAGTCTGTAGAAATAAAATAAAATTTACGTCTCAACTATTTCTCCAAAATAATTCAATAGTAAGCAGTGTCTATTTGGAAGTTTTATTGAACAATCTGTTCAAATTGTATGCGCAAATCAACTAATGGTATACGATTCAAATTTCATTAATAACATCTCTTTGTATCAATTTTCCATAATGATACAATTTCTCTTCCTACATAGGACATCAAAAGATAACCAATCCTGCCCTTGTGCTTATGTTCATTCATAGCTAAGAACATGTTTGTGATAAAAGAGCAAGTAACCTTGTGAACTAAGAACTTCCTGTAGATTAGCTCTAGTAATTACATGATCATCACATTTATACCAAAAATCTTGTTGTTGTCTCACATAAGCTATATAATGGCCCTTGTTCATTGAATTTCCAAGGTGGTCTATTACAGCAAATAATGTATAACGATTATCAGAAGGAAATGGGGAATCCTCTTTCGAACCACCGATAAAAGGGGTCATATCCAACATTTCTGGAAATGTAATTGAGGTAGATATCTTTTCCATTTTCTTTGAAAATTCAAAACGTTTCAACTGGAAACTAGCAACTATTGGTAATGTTTTAATTGTGTACTGTATGGTAGATTCTTGGTAAGACTGACATTTAGAACACATTGGTTTGTTATTACCACCTAAATATTCTACCATTGTGTAATGTTCAAGGCAATCGATAAGGGAAGGTTGCTCACCATCGTATGTTAGAGGTCGAATATCGAGAGATATAATGGAAATAGGATCAACAGTAGTAGAAACACTATTGCAATTTTGACAAACTACATCTTTTCTTAAACCACCTTTGAATATTTGGTCAATGATGCAAGGGCATTTATTATTGCTTGTTTTAATTTTGGGATGAGGCATTGATTCATAACAATGATGATGTAATACATCTAAAGTAGCAATAAAAAATTCATGAGCATCTTGCTGTTTATAATTAGCCAAATGCTTAGCATGAGTCCATATTAAATACAACAATTGATCTAAAGCTAAAGGCACAGTTGCACCTCCATAAAATTCTTGAAATAGTTCTGATATTTCACATACTGAACATGTGCCAGGTTTACCTTTACACTTGTGACATTCAGTCAAAAAATAATCCCTTAGCAGTGGTGTATGCATTAAAACTTGAACAATACAATTCATAAAGCAAGTAGAACCGAGGTTGATCAAGCCACGAAGACCAATGGTAGACTCTGGGCATATACAAATTTTTTTCGTTTTACTGCTTAAATAACTCCTTTCTTCTTGTGTAGGATCCCAACCGGATGTCTCAAATAATCGTTTCCTAAATGTTCCAGACTGCATTTTGTTTTCCCTCATTATTGTTTCCATATCACTGTCATAAATATAGTCACCACAAGAATTACAGTGTATTTGTCCATATATTAAATCCATTGTCAATGCGTGTTTTTGACTCCTAGCATGTTCTCTAATGTGCTTTTGACAACCAAAAAATACACATTCAAGACATGCATGCAGATAAGGGCCTCGTTTCTTGCATACACGACAGTAAGCATTACATATTCTTGTTTTTCTACATTTGTTCGTCGTTCCAACAACGAAAACTGCGTGAATCCATTTGAATGATTCTTTATTTTTTTGATGCTTCTTATAAACTTGTAAATGTGAACATCCAGCTAAACTCATATTATTGAACCACAGTTATCTGTCGAGGGCAATGTTATAATTATATTTATTTATGAAATACTAATCTTAAACACTGAAACCTTACTTAGTTTTTCCTAGTTTAGCAGTAAGGAGACCCTACACGACATGAATATTGTAAACTGATTGTATATGTTTTCTCATTTCAGTCATTTCTACACATTTGAATATCTTGGTTCACAGACATCCGACATGTCAAAACTTCAAAATGACTTTTTGGGTTTCTCAAACATCTTCTTAGAAATAATATCTTGATATACATCTTTCTTGCTAGAAAGCAGTAAATGAATTTTCTAAATCCGAAAATCAAATACTAGCAGAAAATTCTTAGATGGTAATCAATTCATTATCAGTCCTTAGCGCGCATGCTCGATTTTTTATTTTAAAATTATTACTTCAGTTCAAAGCACCGAGTCCGCCCTACTATATACTCTCTATTTTCGGAAAAAGATGAGCTAGAGTTTTCATATTTTCAGAATAGATTAACTGTGCAAATATCTCGGTCAAGTTCGTTATTTGGCCCAATCCATCCAATAATTCAGAAGTTATGCGCATCTGAAATTTTGTTTCCTAGAACATCCATAAGATCAAGTTGTAACTTGAAAGATATTTGAATTAGGTTGTAACAAATATAAATTTGTACAAGTATGGACGTTATTGATATCTCCCTTATTCCACATTTCAATTTCGACGTTTCTTAAGATTTACTTAAGGAAAACTATGAGTAGTTATTTTCAATTTGAGATATAGTTGTATTTTATTATTTATTTATTGTATTTTAGCAGGAATTCAAAATTAAATAAAAATTGGTAAGCTCAAGAATTTTAACACAAATGCCTTCAAATCATTCAATATAGTTTGTTGTAATCAGTTGATTAAAGGGAAGTATAGGAATATACAGGGTGTCTCATCAAAAAATAAGAACACCTGCGCTACACTTGAATTTATGTTTATATTTCATTTTTCTATTGTTTGAAGAAAAATTTGAGTGATACAATTTGCTAAAAATTCTGTAGTTCATACACATAACTTGTTGCATATGAGTTAACTACAGAATATTTTTAAATCCTGCTATTGGTTTTATTCAAGCTTTATGATCATATCATGAATCGAATTAAAGACACAAAAGTTTATGATTTATACATAATTTGTGTATGAAATAGAAAATAAATTAAGATTTTAAATAACCGGCTATAAGACTAGGTCACATATACAGGGTGTAACTAAATAAATGTAAAATATTTAAGGAGGTGATTCCTAATCGAAAAAAAGATAGGATCTTTCATATAAAGAAACTTCATTGGAGCATCCCTTGTTAAGATACAGCCCCTCAAAGGGAGTACATAAAATTTGTGTAACAATGTTTTTCACAAGCACCAAAAAAGTTACAATATTGAAATTAACCTAACGTCTCCTACTAGCAAAAAGACATCCAGTTATTTATTTGGTTTACCTTTTGGTTGTAAGGGTGGGAAACGCAACAGTTTATTTCCAATGTAATTTTTATCTTATTATTTGTATACCATTTGAAAATTCATTTCCGATAGCCTATTTCATTTTAAACAAAAAATGTCTCATGAGTTTTTTGCCCAAAATAAACCAGTTCGCAGCAAAGAATTATTTTACGAACAACTACAGAAATAGGTACATCGTCATAAATGCGAACTGGATTTATTATTATTCTATAGTTAGTACCTGCATTTCCCACCCTTACAACCATGGGGTAAACCAAATAAATAACTGGATAAGTGCCCTTTTGCTAGTAAACGTTAGGTTAATTTCTATATTGTAAATTTTCTGGTGCTTGTGAAAAAAATGTTATACAAATCTTTCTTCCAAACACCCTATATAAAAAAAAAAACACGAAAAAACAATTTGAAGCAATGAAGACTTCTTTGAGAATGTTCAAATATAACTAGTATAGATCACAAAACAACAGGTTTTTATTCAATACACACAAACAGGAGCTGGTAGGGAAAGTAATTGAAAAAATTTGAAGGTTAAATTTCCTTTCATTTGATAAAAAATTACACTTAACTTTTAAGGGTATTTAAGAAATTTACAAAATTAGTTATTTACAATAGTATTTCACTGATCATTGTTTCCTAAAAGAGAAAATATATATATCAAGAAAGAAAAATAAACTTTGAATCATTTCAACATGAAAAATTTGACTTAAAATAAAAAAAAAACCGAGATTGGTGACTACATCATTCATGTTTACACCCACGATCTTCAATAGAAATAGATCATGAACCAGTAAATGATTTCTCAGTTATGAAAAAAAAAAAAAGAAATATGCATATAATCTTCGTCTTCTAACCAAGAAAAAATAGGAGCAATAAGTAATATATTATTTTAACTAGTCAAGAGTGCAACGTTTATTTCCTTCACCATTTTCACCCTGTGTAACATTTTTTCTAGAGCATCCCTAGGAAGTGGCATCGTTGAATACCACACAGGGCTGTCAGGTACACAAGATCTCTCTGGCTGAAGATAGAACACATCGTTGCGAGTTTTTACACTCTCTGGGCTGAAAACAAAATTCATTTGATGACAATAAAAGATATCATTAAATCTATATACGAACCACTTGGACAAATAAAATTCATATAATTTTACAGGACACCTAAGAGGGTTTTCCTCATTTTCTTGTTGTTCATAAACCTTTTTCTTTCTAGAATTATTTTCTGAAAAAAGGAAGATATAAAACTAGGATAAAGGCAGTCAATATTTACATTCATGCTTACGTATGGCACTCTGGGGTGGATAGAATCTAAGTAAAACGTTTCTAGAACCGGGTATTTTTGAAGCTCCAGCTTGATTCGGATTTCTTTTCCAGTGTTTCATGATATGAGAAAATGAGAGCTGCATATGCTCATCCACAGTCTGTAAGTATGTATACATGCAGTGAAAAGAATTAAACAATTATTCAAGTCCAAATTGAAATAAGTAAACCAAAATCCATTTTATATGCAACGCAGTCTTCTAACAGAGCATGCATAGTGAAAACCACAACTCATACTCAAAGAAGAGACAGCTACAACAATTTAACCCCCAAAATTGCAATAAATTATCAAATAAAACAATCAAGGCCTTCAATGTCATGTGAAAGAACAAAATGCCGCTTATGCGATCTTAAATGGATCATACCAGCTTCAGTAATGTGTGTAGTAAGTATGTATACATGCAGTGAAAAGAATTAAACAATAATTTACAATCAAAATTGCAATTAGTACACAAAATTCCATTGTATACGCAAGTCTTCTACAGTTAATAGACCCATAGTGAAAAAACAACTTATACTTATAAAAAGAGAGACAGCGATAAAAAATTTTGTCTCCAAAATAGCAACAAAACATCAAACAATCAAAGCCTTCAATATCATGTAAAAGAACATAAATGTGCTTATGTGATCTCAATTGGATCATTCTAACTTTGGTAATGTATGTAGTCAGGATGTATACATGCAGTGAAAAGAATTAAACATATTAAACAAATCGCAATTAGTAAACAAAATTCCATTGAATCCGCAACACAGTCTTCTATGGTTAATAGACCGAACACAATAGCATGCAACATGAAAAAACAACTAAAAAAAAGAGAGACAGCCATAAAGATTTCACCTCCAAAATATCAACAAATCATCAAACAAAACTCATCAATCAAAGCCTTCAATGTCATATGAAAGAACAAAATGGCGCATATGTGATCTCAATTTGATCATTCGAATTATGATATAGTAATTAAAACCTTCAATTTCATGCAAAAATAATGAATTCCATTTACCATACTTTTCATCTTCGACTTACCGTAAGGTTAAAATGCTTAGTATTGAAAAACATCAATGTACTGAGAAGAACATGGGGAGAATGAGCACCTAACTGTTTACTTTCCCACAAATGCTCCTCCTCCACCCTTGTAACTATATAATGCGAATCATTATAAAGTACAGAAAATCTTTTGGCAACTTCGTCTAAGCAGTCTGTGAATTTTTCATAATAAGCATCACAAAATATGTTATCTATTCTACCGTTTTCGAACAAATACTGCTGAATACCTGCAGATAAAGTAAATTTTATTTAACATGTTTGAGCATCATCAAAATGTAGATTACCTAGGCATAAATAGTAAATTGTATCCGGAGCATACTCTGCACCATTAGGTTTTCTAACCTCTTTCACAAACAGGCATAAGGAATAATTAAGTTCATCTGCAGTAAGTTGCAGAATCTCTGTTTTGAACAATTTCACCCTCCTGGAAGATTTCTCCAATTCAGCATTTTTGAAGGTGACCCACTGCTTCCAGGCATTTACTCCGAATGTGTACTTGAGACACATGTTAGCATCAGGTTTCTCTTGCGGTTCTGGCTGTGGAGGTGGTTGTTGCATCATTGGCATCTCAACATGCTGCGAAAGACTTCTGCGACCTCTTTTGGCAATTGTTCCCTGCCTCGGAGAACCACGCATTGCTTAAAAAAATATATAATGTAAACAAAGATTAGACTCTCACATACTGAAATGAAATAAAGAATCGGTACAGCTATTTATCATTTCTCTACCTATTTATACCACAGATCTACCATGATGCAACCATAACGGCAACACACAGAGACCCATCAAAACCCAACTAAAAATACCGATTTGGATAATAAAGTGCTTGCCCTCTGGAAGTCCATTGGGCATCCCCTCTTCTTCATGATAGACAGCTGACAGTAAATGTGTCATTCTCATGTTACTTACGTCTTTTCCTCCCTCTTTGCCCTCTATCAATGAGATGAAGCTGTTCAGGCGGGACCTCTTCTGAAACCTCAGGATGTACCTCTTCCTGCGTTTGAGACGCTGTTATAGTGTTAGCTGTCAAGGCGCCTTCCAGATCAACAGCAGGTTCATCCAGCTCTGTTGCCATTTTGAGAGCCATTTGCAGCATGTCATCCCCAAAAGTATTACTGCCATCCTGAGGTTCAGGACTGAAGGTTCCTCCTCCTGTATCGTCTGCGACAGTATCTTCCATATCGCTTTCTGAATCCGTATTTTCCTCTTTCTTGTCGTCAGCAACCATTTCTGCCATCATCAGAAGTTCTGCTTCATAAGGATTCGTCGGAATTTTAACTTGAATTTTCTGTAAGACACATAATATCAGACAAGGATGGGTGGAGATAATTTTTCGAAATCACCTTGATCTCTTTCATGATTCCATTAGCTGAGTTTCGGGTTGTCGGAATAAAAACAGGTACAGGGACTGGTATAGGTACAGGTAATGGCATAGGCACAGGTGCAGCAAACATATGCATGGGTAGAGGGACAAAAATAGGAACTGGAATTGGAATCAAGATTTTCTCAGCCTCCCTCTTCTCAGTTTGAACTGAAGCATGTTCAACTTTTACTGCAGCGTTTACACCTTTGTTACTCATACGAGGTTTGCATGAAGTAGCAACATTTCTTTGCTCGGGAATTGGTGTTGGTTTCATGATTATATGATGTTTCACCTGAAGAAAAATTTTGTATCAACACACTTTCAACAATCATAATGAAATGCTATCTGAAATTTTCAAAAAAGAAAACATCTATACAGGGTGTTGGAAAATTAAAAATCTTTGATGCTAATAATAGTATATTATATACCGCGGGACTGAAGTAGTACATTTAATGGCCCGACCGCAGGGAGGGCCATAATTTACCTGAAAGATTAAATGTACTTCAGTCGCAAGGTATATACGATACTTTTCGTACTTCCGGTATGACTTTATTAATTATTTCAATAATTTCAATCAGTTTTTTCTCTCTTCAACTCATTTAATAAACTGTCTTTAAAATAAGTTACCATAGTAACATTGCGTTGTGACAATTATAATTTAGAAACATTGTCATTACTAGTGTCATTGTAAAAAAACATTGTTATTGATAATTATTGGTATCATGAGTCAAGAAGGTGTATCTGATATTGATAAAAGAGCAGCCGAAGTAGGTGAAGAATTGTTACCACCGAAATCTAGAAAACTATACGAGCAGCAGTACGATGCTTTTAAAAAGTGGTGCCGCTTAAAAAATGTGAGACAACCTACTGAAAATGCGCTGTTAGTCTACTTCAATGATAAATCAAAAGCGGTTTGTGCCTCAACTCTCTGGGCACATTACTCAATGCTGAAATCGGTTATTAACATTAGAGAAAATATTGATATAAGTAAATTTCCAAAATTATTAGCTTTTTGAAGAGAAGAAATGAGGGATTTAAGCCAAAGAAGTCAAGAATTCTCACGTCTGAGCAGGTAGATCAGTTCTTACGGGAGGCTCCGGATGACAAATATTTAATGCTTAAGGTAAATTTGGAAATGTGTTTATATTCAGAAATTTTAAGAAATCAATTTTTTTATAGGTTGCACTTATTTTGGGCGTTGCGGGAGCTTGTCGTGGAAAAGAGTTGGTTGATTTAGAAATCGACGATGTGAGAGATTTGGGCGATTCCTTCCTAACTGCGATTAGAAACACCAAAAATAAAATTGACCGAAATTTGTGATCAAAAATTCAGAAAACAGTGCCATCAGTTTTGTGGCGATATTTCGAAAATATGTGGCATTGCGAAAGACAGGGACACCTCATTCAAAATTTTTTGTTCAATACATCAACAAAGAATGTACTACGCGAGTAGTAGGAAAAAACATGTTTGGTACATTTCCACGGCAAATAGCAGCTTTCTTGAAATTAGAAAATGCGACGTCTTATACGGGACATTGTTTTAGACGCACGTCTGCGTCTTTGTTAGCTGATTCGGGAGCAACAATAGACGTGCTGAACGTGGCCGAGGGATATATTGAATCGTCTATTGAAAATAAACAAAAAATTTCAGATAAAATATTATATTTGGTCAAGTCGTCGATTCGTCCACTATAGTTATGCCACAGTCCTCATTCTCGATTCCTGTTTCCGCAGGATCTTCGAAACAAACACCAGTTCAATATGATAAGGACCTATCTGTTACTCGTCAGTTACCTGCTGCATTAACCCAGGAAAGACTGGTCAATATGACGAACTGTCACAATATTAATTTGAATATTAACGTTAATTACCATTCTAATTAATTGTATTTTTCAATAAAATATCCCTTAAATTAGTCTGTTTGTGATTTAATCTTTCCGGGAGTTTCGTCAATATTTAATCCCGGAGGGATTAAATGTGACACTTTAGTACCTGTCACAAGGGAGTAAAGTTGTCACTTTAGGCCCGGAAGTACGAAAAAGTAATTTTTTTTATAAATGGCGAAAATATATGGGAAAAGAGCCTGAACAGTGTTTTGTTTTTTATGATTGAACTAACAATTTTATGATTAAAGAACAAGACTTGGAAAAGTTACAGATTGAGTCTGCCTTTTCTATATTTTTTTTTTTTGATAGATCAAACATTTTGCTGCAATAATTGACATATTGAGAAGTCTTGTTGCAGCTGCCAGCTTTTTCGAAATTTATTCGACTGGATGTTGTGCAAAATTTTCTACTATTTCTTTTCCATTTCCAGTCAATTATAACGTTGAATTTGAAGTCTGGTCTTACACCTAGTCTACCAAGGTCATTCCATTATCAATCAAAGATTTTGTGGGGGTTGAAAGTTATGCATGAACAAAACTGTAACGATAGACTTTCATTTGGTGACAAATTCAATCAGGTAGCATCGTCTAATAGTAAATGAGCCATGACAAAGTGCAACCTTTTTTAACTAACTAGTTTTTCCAAAAAAAATTCCCTTCCTTCAAAAATGCATGAAATTTCTCTCTAGGATAGATAAAAACTGAAAAATAATTGGGGTTTGCTCAGTAAAAAATTTTCGTAACGCCATCCGTATTCAAGATACAGGGCCTTGAAGAAAAAAAATTATACACATTTTTTAAAATTTTGCAGAAACTACTGGTAACTTTTTAATGAAATTTTATATGAATATGTTTAGGAAGCTGATACATCCAATGAATTCGTTTTTAGGTCTGACTCTCGTAGAGGGCGCTAGTTACACGGTTCGTACCAAGTAGTATTGAACATAACTTGTTTAGTATTAGGGCTCGTTTATACTGGCCGGTACCTTATGCCGTAAGCCCTTACCTTATTCCGTATGCCGTAAGAATTTCAGTAGGCGTTTATACTGGTTATACTGGCTGTTAACTTAACCGTAAACAGAACATAGAGTTTATGGATTTTGCTGTATGCTTGTTAATAATTGTCATTTTGAATTTGAGTTTCAATGTTTTGAAACGTGCTGACCATCTTGAATTATAATTTATTATATTATTTGAAATTACCGCTATTAAAACAGAGATTGATTCTGTATTCAATACTCTGATATAAATAATTGACGCTCTATAGAATGCGCATGTGTCAAAAAAACTCGCCCACTATTACATTCCCTTAATTTGTCTTACTTATAAGATAGTCTTATACACTTATAAGATAATCTAATCTAATTATCTAATATATATATGCAATTTGTCCAAATTATTTATGTATATATATTTCTATGAATTTGTCCCTAGAAGTTGAACATTTTACCGGTAAGGGAATGAGTATGAATGAAAGCATTGAATTCCTATGGTTCAACTTTTAAGGTTAAGGTTACAGCATAAGGTACCGGCCAGTATAAACGAGCCCTTAAGTTTATTGAGCAAAATTTCAAGCGTACTTAAACATCATTCAATTTCACACAAAAAAGGTACACTTGGTAAAACTCGATACTTTGTACCGTTTTCGAAATATTTTGATTTAAAAATTATGAAGTGATAACCGATGTTCATATGTAGTAATGATTAAAATTGTATTTATCAAACAAAAAATCAGAAAATACAAAAAAAGGCTAATAACATAAATATGATTTCAATTAGAGTAGGTGTTCAAAATGTTCTGCGTTTTCACGAATACACAAGGATATCCTTTTATAAAAGAATTCATTAATCTTCTAAATGGTTGGTATTCAGCTGTGAGATCATTAAAGTGACGTTGTATTCTATCTTTCAAATTGCGGTAAATTTACCTCTGCAGCATTAACGTTTTCTTTAAGATACGACCAAACTGTGTAATCCAAGAGATTAAAATCACATGACCGAGGAGGCCAATGAATCGGAGCTTCTGCACTTCTACCAATCCATCGATTCGGAAAATGGTTACTCAACCAATTACGACACCTTCTATCAAAGTGCGGTGGAGCTCCATCGTGCATAAAAAATAGATATCTTCGCTAGTTTACCCTTAAATTTTCTAATATCTCGCATAAGTGATTACTTAAAAAGTCGAGGTACATATCACCATTAAAATTTCCAGGTAGAATGTGATAACCTATTAATTTGTTGCCCAAAGTTGCTGCCCAAACATCAACTCTAAATGGGTGTTGGTAAAGTGCAACCCTTTTGACATGTGGATCCTCATCACTACAGTATATGGGAGTTAAACGTTAAAGTGGCCTCGTCCGTCAAAAGAATATATTTTAAAAATTTGGATTGAGAGCTATCCTTTCTTGTAATGTTTGACAAAAATCCATTCTAACCGGTAGATCGTCTGGAAAGAGCTCTTGGACTTGTCTGTAAGGATGTAGCTGCTGCTCTCTAAGTATCCTCCAAGTACTTGAAGAAGACGTATTTGTTTGTCTTGCCACATCCCTTACGCTAACTCCATTCAGTCCGATATCCCTAAACTTCTGGATAGCTTACTATGCAGGTTTTTATCGTGGAATCTCAGCACGGTTTTGATAAACGAGCAGCACGGCTTTCGGAGGGGTAGGTCAATTATGTCAAATCTAATTCTATATGTGAACGATATAGTCGAGTGTTTCGAGTCGAGTTCACAGGTTGACGCTATCTACACTGATTTTTGCAAGGCCTTCGACAGGGTCAATCATAACATACTGATTGCTAAGTTAGAGACGGTTGGCATTTCGGATTCTCTTCTGCAGTGGTTCAGAACTTTTTTGGTTGGTCGTACCCTGATGGTTAGATGCGGGAAGTTCACGTCAGGACACTTTGCTGCTTAGTCCGGTGTACCTCAGGGGTCCCACTTGGGACCAATCTTGTTCCTCATCTTCATAAACGACCTCGACACTGTTCTCAGATTGAAGTTTTTGCTGTTTGCGGATGACCTGAAGGTGTACACGTCGTCGGCGGTCTTTCGGATGCGTTGAGGCTGCAGGAAGAATTGGACCTTCTTTATGCTTGTGCGAAATTGTTTGTACTTGAACATCGCTAAGTGCAAGATCATTAGCTTTTTTACCGTGGAGATCAAATTGTTTCTTATCACTACAATATTAATGGGTGTTTGTTGTCCAGGGTTGGGGTGGTTGAGGATCTGGGCGTGATTTTGGACCGTAAGCTTGATTTTAGGGAGCACATTGTCAATACAACCGGCAGGGCATACAGGATCCTGGGATTTGTTTTGCGTAATTCCAGAGAGTTTTCTGTGGGAACGTTAAGAACCCTATATGTTTCCCTGGTCAGACCAATACTGGAGTATGGATCACCTGTGTGGACACCTTTTTACGCCTGTCATACCTGTTCAATTGAGAGGATCCAGAGGAGGTTCCTGAGTTATCTTAATTTTAGACTTGGAGGTATATATGGTGGAGATGTTGAGTGCACTCGGGCATGCTTGCGATTGGATACCCTGGAGGTCCGTCGATGGTTGGCGGACTTTTGCTACTTGTTCAGGTTGCTTAATGGTACTGTTGATTGTCCAGGTATCCTTGGGCTCATTGATTTTAATATTCCTCCGAGATCAACCAGGAGTGTTCAGCTATTTCGGAGCCGACTACATAGAACTAATTATGCTAAGCATTTGTTCCCATCGCGCATGCTCGACTTTGGTACTAGATGCGGTGATATCCATTTTTTTTCGACTTCCCTGCGGACATTTAAAGCTGGGACTCATTCGAGATTGAGAGAGATCTTCTATGGGTCACCGTTGGTGTGAGCTCCTTATCTGTGTATATTATGCATTGTGTGATTTCTAAATATGTATATTTTGTATTTTATTGTGAAGTTTATATTGGGGGTTTCCCGTTGTTCCTCCTTAATGCAGTGTTAAATAATTAAATAACTGTTGGATTTTGATCAACTAAATTTAAAATCAAATTTTCTTTATTAATGGTTCTTGTTCTTGGCCTACCAGAATTTACTTTTTTAGGTCTCACACTCCCAATTTCTCGACAACGTCGTTAAATTGCTCTAAATGTATTTTTACTTGGAAAGTTTCTTCAAGGAAACTTTTCTGCATAACGCGTAACAGCTGCACTAGCGTTCCCTAAACACTCTCCTAAGGTTAATAACATGTCAATGTATTCAAAATTTGAGTACATTTTGATTAACAATATTTAATTTAACAAATAGGAATGTAATTATAGTTGACTCAACGTCAAAAGTATTAAATGAAAGACAGTTTTCCATGGCAACTGAAATTTCAGAGAAAATGCTATTTCCGTGTAGAATTCATCGGTTATTACTTCATAATTTTTAAATCAAAATACTCCAAAAACGGTACACAGTATCCAGTTTTATCATGAGTACCTTTTTTGTGTGAAATTGAATGATGTTTAGGTACGCTTCAAATTTTGCTCAATAAATCTAATACTAAAAAGGTTATGTTCAATACTACTTGGTAAGAACCGTGTAACTAGCGCCCCCTACGAGAGTCAGACATAAAAGCGAATTCATTGGATGTATCAGCTTTCAACACATATTCGTATAAAATTTCATTACAATGTTGCCAGTAGTTTCTGCAAAATTTTAAAAAATGTGTATAATTTTTTTTTCTTCAACGCCCTTATCTTGAATACGTTACGTAAGTTTTTACTGAGCAAACCCCAATTATTTTTCAGTTTTCTATCTATCCTAGAGAGCGGGTCACCTTTTTTTGAAACAACCTGTATATTTCTGACGTTCACTGTATTAAATATTCGAGTTCTTAGGATAACTACAGTTAATTTATTGGATTGAATTTCAATTTTTTCTTCTGTGTATTCCCTTTATATTTGAGAAAGATTTATTTCAAAATTTCATTACGTTTAGTTATTTATTATTGGGTCACAATGGTTCAAGGACGCTATTTTTTGCGATATTTAAAAATTGTCTAATCAAAGCAATTTAGTTTGTTGCTTTTTAATGGGAAAAACACCATTCACGCCCAAGCTGGGTTTGAAAAATGTTATTTGGACACAGCCCTATCGGAAACAACTATCACAACTATATGGTTCACGGATTTCAAACTTGACCGTACAGACACCGATGATGTCCTGTTCGAATGAGGCATTTATTCTGGAAAACATTGGAAACCATCATGACTCTAGTAGCAAAAGATGACACTTAGAAGTTTTCAAAAAAATTAACTGTTTCCTTACGTGAACAGGTAACTCAATATTGTTTTGAAGAGCAACTGGTGTCGCAGGAATAGCTGTGGAAGATGCTTTAGACCTTGTTGTTCTAGCAGCAGGGGACAGTGTCCCATTAGTGCTAGCCAAACTTTGAATTCGGCTTATTACAGGCAACGAAGCTGTTTCAACCGTGCTATTGATTGAATCGTTCCCTTTGCTTATTCTTTTGTTGCGTTTGGGAGTACCGGTAGGTACTGGAAAAGCATCATCTTTCAATGTTATCGGTGATTTGGTATACTGGCCTTGGAACGACATAACACACAGGTAGGAACAGAAATTCCTAATTGTTGCATCGGACATCGTGAGATGATAAAGAGCTTGTAGATTTTTCTTACAAAAATCACATTGGGTTCTAGAAAAAACAATGAAATTTTAAAATCATGAAGAAATATGTTCATAAAACATTTGAAAAACTCCCAATCTACGAAATATCATCACAATGTAAAAATTAAAAATTTTTCAAGAAACGTGGCACTTTTCGTATTGGTACATTTTACAGTAGGTAAAGAATTGAGAGTTGATAAAAACATTTGTTTTAAATTACTCACTTTTTCGAGGAGGCGGCATCAACTGAAACTTGGTATAAATTCAAACAATTGACACTGCACATATTCAACTGTGTTCCATTCATGTTGAACTTCCTAATCATATCGAAATTATATTTCTTGACTTTACACCAAGTGCACGGAACAATTTTTCTGTGTGCTATTATATAAATATTCTGACAACTATTGGAACAGAAACTCAAACGAGTGTTTTCATAAAACATGGTATGTTTTTCTAATCTTTCTTTTGAATAATTTCTTTGACACATAGCACATTTATCAGATTTTATATTGTTGACAAAGCTGAATGCAACAAAACAGCGTTCACTACAAAAATAGTTGTCACATCCGTCATGCTCAAATGATATGGTTATTGGCTTGCTGAGTTTACAGACACAGCATGTTGAACCTTCTTCTACTTTTGGAGGTTTGTTATGTGTTAATGTATCATAATCTTCCATACACTTCTGAGTGCAAAAATCTTTTATCTGACCTTTATCACCTACAGCTAAAAACGCTAAAAGAACAGAAAATGAGTAACTACTCAATATGAATAATCATGTTTCACCTTCTGAACCTGCTGACATATCAAGTTGACAATAAGAACACACTTTTAGACCTTTTTTGTGATTTTCTAGACAATGACTTGTACAAAATTGTCGTATATCGTTCCCAAATCTAACACAATATTTTCCAAGAGAGTTGGCTTTTACATCTACATGACAGTTGGAACATTTGGACCCTATCTCCTTTTGATACTTAGCTGAAAAATTTTTAGGTAAAACTCGAATATTGCCATTTCATCATCCTTCACTTACTCAAACACATTTCATTACAGAAATCCATTATTTCCCATGTTAGATTCGATTCTTCATCACCTACTTCTTCTTTGCAACTAGCACAAGTTCTTTTGGATGATGTCTCCACACTTTTAGGAACCAAATCTTTGACCCTTATCTCAGTATCCCAATTTAATGAAACTTTTCCTTTTTCTGATTTCTTGAAATCTTCTAAGCAATCGTCATTACATAAAAAAATTCGATCTTGCGATTTTTTGGTCTCATATTTAGGTGTACGATCCTAAAATAAATCATATGATTATTTATGTGTAATGAAATTGCGAAAAATCAACCAACCGAGTCACATTTATAACACTTTTGTTCCTCCTTCTCCTTGTATTTACTTATTGAGTAGGTTACTTCCTCAATTTCTTCACTATTTTGTCCTTCAACTTCAGAGACTGAAGCGTTATCTTTTGGCGGCAATTCAGTTTTTTCCGTTTCAGACAGTACACTTTGTGTATCAGGTATAATACATAACTCTTCATCAGCACCTTCAGGCATGGAATCAACATTTTCATCTCCACCAATAGGATCTTCCAGAACTTCATCCCCTAATAAAATAAGGAAATATATGAATTCTTTTGATCTAGGACGTATTAAAAATAATCCAATAAAAAAATTAGTAATAACCTTTATTGCAATCTTTCTCACTTTCATCCTTTTCTGAATTTACTTGCACAAATTCAGTATTTTCACTAGTATCATTTTCTTTAGATGCTACAGCAAGATCACATTCTTTCTCTAACTCTTTATCTAAAATTAATAATTACAGGGTTATTTTAAAATATCAAAGATTAGGAACAAAACAGCGCTCAAAGAATCATAAGACTAACCTTCCATACACTCGTCACCTTGATTGTTATCTGAAGTTGCTTCCTTCTCAGTCGTTTCTTCATTATCAGCCTTGGCTGAGGATACTTCTTCAAAGTCATCCTCTAAAGTATTTAACGTTTCACTTTTTGGTTCATCAGTAGTACTCTCACTTGCAGAGGCTGAAATTCCTTCAGAATCACCACCATGACTAGGTGAGGACATACTGACCGAAGCCCCAGCGGTTGCTTCCACTAAATCACATATTTTTTCTGCAGATTGTTGGTCTACATTACCTTCATTTGATGGAGATGTTACTTCTTCAGTAACTGAACTCATTGCAGAATCATTTTCTATTCCGAGTTGTTTATCTTCTTCCATATCCATATTCTTAAAATAAATGCAACAATAATATTAATGTGAGAAGCCTCTACAAGCCATAGATGTGTGACGATTAAGATTTTTGTCATAATAGACAAGTTTTGAATATATTGCGTAAAAAATTCTTTGATATATACCTTGGCTTATCAATAATTATGCCATTAATAGTTATTTTATTGCTGAATTAATCTTTTTTTGTATTTTTATAACGAAACAAACAAGAGGGAAGCCACGAGCATAGAATACTAAAATTTGAAGAAGTTAGATGACATGATAACCAAAGAGTTTTTAATGAGTTAGTTTCCCATTTTATGATATCGTTTTGAAGATATTATATAATTGTAAAATATATTTGAATGATTTTAGTTACTCTTGTGTATTGAATCATCTTGAATGATTCTTTATTCCTGAATCTTGTGTGAAGATGAAAATTTTTTTCGGGTCCTTCAATAAAACTTCAATTTGTATCTATGCGCGAAATTCAAAAACTCCTCAAAGAACCATAGATAAGAAATCATATCAATAATGATATGAGCAACATTTTTTATATTACTTTTTGACTAAGCTAATTTTATTACTTGTCCGCTACTACAATTGGAAATTAAAAAATAATGTCTAAGAGAAAAATTCATTCCCTGGACTCTGATGAAGATGATGATATCAAAGATAGTGGTGTATTGCATGTTGATGATATTGAAGGTAAATAGACTTTTCTGAATATTTGGAAAATTACAATTTTTTTCTGTTCAGGACAAGAGGATGGCATGGCTAGACACGAAGGAGGTCATCAAATGACTGCCTTCAATATGAAGGAGGAAATGGGGGAAGGCCACTTCGATAAAAATGGTCACTTCATATGGAACAATGAAGAAGAAATACGAGATAACTGGCTGGATAATGTTGACTGGCAAAAAATTAAGAATAATCCTAACAGCCAATATAATTTACTTGAAAATGCAGTTGGTTTAGGGGACGAAAGTGATGGTTCAGATGAAGCATTTGATGAAACAAAAAATTATCAAGAAATGTTGAATTTTATGAAACCTGGTGAAACAGTCAATAAAGCCCTAAATAGATTAGGAGGTACAATTTGGAGTATTATGATGTTTCACTTTAGCAATGTTGAACAATTTTTGATTTCTATGTAGGTAAAAACAAGAAATTAACAAGTGTTGAGAGACTTAAGAGGAAAAAGGCTGGAACATTAGAGGAAAACCAAGATGTCATTAAATTAACAGCCTTGGCAAATGACAATTTAACTGCAATGGGAAATATGAATATATACCAAGAAACTTTTGAGAGTATATCAAAAAGAGTAAGTATAAGCTTGAAAAGTTATTGTACAAATTCAAACCAATTTAATGATAATTCAAAGGTGAAATAAAAAAAAATTGAATTGGTTTGCATTGGGAATATTTATTATCTTGACAACAAAGTGTTATAGTCATGTATTTTTGTACAGCTAGATAGTAAAATGAATCCATTGAAAGCAGAAGAAGACATGTTTGCAGATGATTTCAACTCTTCAGCCAAACCATCTGGGTCTAAGCCTGTACTCGATAGTAATGTTCCTGGAAGTGAAGAAGTTATGTGGGAATTCAAATGGAAACAAGATAGTGAAGAGGTGCATGGTCCCCATTCAAGTACTCAAATGTTGCAGTGGGTCAAGGATGGATATTTCCAAAGTGGTGTTTTCGTTCGTAAGCAAGGAGAAAATTCAAATTTCTTCACATCTAATAGAATAGACTTCGATCTTTATATATGAAGTTTTTATATATGTTGTAAAGTATATTTTGTCAACGGTGATTGAATTTATTTTTACTTTATGATTTAGTTTAATAATTAGTTGGATAATAATGATAATAACACAAGTATCTAATTTTTGATTTGGCCAACTGTATATAAATATGGGGCATTAAACCTATAACTATAAGTCTAGTTGCATTTCTACCAATTATTGGCCTACGGACAAAAGATGAAATACATTGCGTGCATTATAGGATGAAGGAGCTTCATCACTCCGAAGCACTGCAACCAAGGAGGTTTATGATCTACTATGTGCTATGAAGGGATCAAAAGTTTTATGATATCCCATTTTAAAATTTAAAATACACAAGGTGTTTCTGAATTTATGCAGAAGATCCCAATATAATAAAAAGGCAATACATTTGACAGCAGCTTACTTGATTTTTTTCTTTATAATTGATAACTCAGTGAATATGTGAGAGAGAGTCTGAGCAATAATTTCTTGAACTAACTGACAATTGTGATAAAAGGTCAGGACATGAGAAAGTTGCAGATTGAGTTTGTCATTTTAAAGTATGGAAAAAGTAAATTAAAAAGTTGTGATGCAAAAAATTATAGTGCTTAAGGATTTGTTGGAACTTTTTTTCTAATTTTAAAGGGCTGTGACTTGGAGGGAAAAAGGTATTTGAACAAAAGGTTACATAAAAAACCCCTTTAATTTTCGCTCTTTGATCATCCTGTTTTACCTACTTTGAGGGAATCTCTAATTAAAATGGCCAATGAAGAGTGGGCTGTCTCAGATGAAGAAAAATGTAATGCATTTGTCATACTACTTGCACGTCTTCACACCAAATGAACCCTATCCCGATTTCAGCTATGCAGACTTTGAAACTTTTCCGGATGTTCATGTCAGATACCTGTACCAGTTAAATCTTTTCAACCAACAGAAGTAGCCAATGAGATTGGGAGATTGAAAAACAAGAAGGCTCTTGGATACGAACTCATAACTGCAGAAACTGAAAAAACTACCCAGGAAAATTGTTGTACTGCTCACAACATTGTTGAATGGAATGATTAGCATATCCTATTTCCATATCATATGGAAGTATGCTGAGGGTATAATGATACCCAAACCTGGTAAATATAAGTGTTTTACTGATCCTGGGTCAATGTTCAATACTTTCTCTTAGTCTCTACATACAACACATTCACTCAATACTTCTGAATGTAGATTGTAAATCATAAACTCAATAAAAAAAATCATCTTTTATTAAATTTGGATAATACTTCATATTAGATTTAAAATTAATGATATCAGTCATATTTGTTTTATTCCGCCAAAAGCCGTACTTAAAAAAAAAAATTTCACTTCTCCGGTTGATATTTTGAGGCTAATTTAATTTTAAATGAAGGGTTCCTGAAGTCATGCCCCACTGAACCCTTATTGGATGATCCGAAGCTGCGCACCTGATGAAAATATTGGATATAACAAAAATTCGCAATTAAATGTTGCAAATAATGATGAGTAAAAAAAAATAAACACTATGGAATAAAAACATTTTTATTGATATGTTATACAAGGTATAGGATTTACCAGGAATGTAATAGTTGAATATTTCATAAATTGATTAATTTATTATCTTAACTAGCATTGCACCCTTAAATAAATATTGAATTCCTTAGGATGATACATAGTTCTGAACTCCTTCTAAACCTATTGAATAATTAATAAAGGAAACCATGTTGGCGTAACACAAATCATTTCAGTTGCAAAATAGCCTTCACCACACTGTCAACATTGTATTCATGTAACTCAAGCAAATAATTGAGAAAATTATTTTCATTGGAAAAACCCATTTCGTGAAGCTGTGCCAAACCTCTCATCAGTCTTGGATCTGCAACAAGAAGGATATTGACAAGTTCTTAAACAATTCCTTTAATTTATGCATTGATCAATCACCTTGTAAGGGCTGGGGTGGCTGTACAGATTGAGGTATTTGTGAATTTGGAGTTTTTGAGCCAGAACTGATTTGAGATGCCGCATCTTCATCTTTTTCATTAACAATAGTCCATTCCATCTCCTGTCCTCCTGCAGTAGGTGCTGATGGTCTAGTTATCGGTTGTGATTGGGTATTTGGCGAAGTTTTTTCATTATTATCTGCAGGTTTGCCATTTGATGGTTCCCCGTTTGTATTCGTAGAAGTAGCTGGTGCTTTAGTGGAGTCAGATGTTGCACTTGGGCCTGTATTAAGTGGTACAGTGAATGCTTCCAGTACCGAGTTAATCAGATCAGACAATGTGTTTGGAGTAACAGGCTTTTGTGCAGTTGAAGCTCCTTGAGACTGACTACTTTGACAAGGTGCTGCTTTTGATAGCATCTCAGCAAATGAACTTCTGAAAAATTTATTTTTATTGTTTTTGATCATGCGTTCGGACAAGAAATAAACGGATAACTCACGCAGCTTCATTTGGAATTATCCCAACTAATAATTTTTTGTTTTATAGTGGTTGTAAAAAGGTTTATAGAGATTATTTTTCCGACCCAAATATCGACCAATAGAATTGCACCATTCGACGTCACGTGGTACAACCTACATGGTATTATACTGATAATTTTTTGAAAATTTTCTCTGGTAGTTGCTATATATAAACAAAACATGATCCAGTCAAATTCAGCACACGTCAAACTGACAGGTTGAATTCAATTTTGAAAATTGGAGATTTTGCATGAAAATGAGTCGATTTGGAGTTTGTTTTCTGTCCACCATCGATAAAAAAGTCAAAGGAAATGTTCCCATTAATACGGAGAAGGCAAAAAAAACAGTTTGGAACCAATTTACTACTTTTTGTACTGAGAGGGAATACACATTGAGTGCTGAAACGAGTGAAGCGCAATTGGCAAACATTATGAAAGATTACGCTTACAATATGAAGACAATGGATGGAGAAGACTATAAGGAAGGTACAATAAAAACAATGTGGAATCAGACTGCCAAATTACTTCAAGAAAAGTATTTGAACGATTTCAACATCAAAATCAACCCATTTTCGGATGCTGCATTCAAGACCGCTCGAGGAGCTCGTGATGCCAAGCGTAAGGCTTTACAATCTATTCCGGAAAAACGGAGGGCAAGTGCAGCAGCGTTGGAGGAAAAAGATTGGGATGCAATGACCACTGTTTGGGACGAGGAAACTCCTGATGGCCTCCAGAAAAAATTATTCATGATAATATCAGTGGAATTGGCTTGGAGAGGTGGTGAGGGCAGCATGGCGTCAATACATCACTTCAAGGCAGAACAGCGAAATGACGGGGAAACAACTGGGAGAATTGAATACAATCCAATTTTCAGCAAGACCACACAAGGTGGTGATAAAAAATTATCAGACAGCAAGTGGCTGGTGGAGAATCAGGAAATCCATGTTAAGTGCCCAGTGAGACTGTTCCAGAAATTGAGAGAGAAGAGAGATGTCAATATCAAGAGCGACAGACTATTCCTGACCCAAAATCCATTCTGGAATAAAGTTCCAGGCGCTAGGTGGTACAAGGATTCCCCAGTAGGCCAAAAAACGATTTCAAAGTGGGTTAAGGAGTCAGCACAAAAAGCTGGGCTTGACCTTGGTAACAAAAAATCACCAATCACTCCAGTCGTGCAACAGCCGTCTCCAATCTAGCGAAATCGGGCCTGGGAGAGCAGCAGATAATCAAAATAACTGGACATGCCAACAGTAACTCCATCAAGACGTATCTCCAACTCGACCAGGAACACCACGAATTAATTGTCAAGAAACTGCCTACTGCAGAAAATGCCATCAACAGCATAAACCTCATGCCATCTACCTCTTCTGGGACCATTACCGATAACTCTGACTTGAAGAAAACATGCACCAATGTTTACAACAATTGTATTTTTAATTGCACTACCCTGATTCTTAATTAAATGTTGTTTTATTCATTATGAAATTCTTATTTGTTAACTGTACATTTCGTCTCATGGTGCAATTCTATTGGCCGACATTTGGGACAGAAAAATAATCCCCGAATAGCTTCAAAATTATCTGGTACGAGCTTCAAAATTATCTGGTATTTCCCGATAATTTTGAAGCTCTTGTGGTATTATAAGTGAATAACCTCATAGAACATCCGAAGTCCGATGAATATACACTCTGATAAAAAAGTGTCTGAAAATTGTCAAGTAATATGACCGCGTTGAGTATTTTTTAGCATTTGAAGTTTCTGTATGTCGTTGGTAGGACTGTGCGTGATTACTATGCCAAAAAAGAGCGCGGTCAGTCAACGACAGCTGTTGAAACCAGTTGAGCTCAGTGGTAGTCTGCAAATTTTACAATGGAAAAAAATATTGGACGGAGAGTTTGTCTCAAATTTTGTGTTTTGAACGAAATTTAATGTCCTGACTCGTTGCGAATGCTGGAAAAGACTTATGGAGACTGTTTTATCGAAAATTCAAGTGTACGAATGGTACGAAGCCTGTAGAAACGGCCAGGACGACCGTCGACCTCTTCAATCAACGATAACCTCGAAAAAACTAAGGAAATAGCTCTGGGAAATCGTCATGCCAGTGATAGCACGTGATCTCAACATCTCCAGTGAAACCGCTCGTTCGTTTTTGGTGAACCAATTGGGCATGTAGCGGGTCACCGTTTGGCTCGTTCCGTTAGAGCTGAATATTCTTCAAAAACAGTACCGAATGCAGGGAACTACAAACATGCTGAATCGTTCATTGGACGGATCATAACTGGCGACGAGACATGATGTTTTTTGTTTTCCTCAATACTCCTGGTGTGGTTCACCACGAGTATTGAAGAAGTTAATATTTTTACGTTTTATTTCAAATTTTTTCGTCAGAGTATACACAACGTTTTCATAGCTAAAGGGCTCTATTGATTAATTAGTTCTTCAAAAGCTACGGAAGAACTGCAGTAACCATTTTATAGTCGTTTGAAGAACCTTAAAACATCATAATGAAATTTCATAAGTCCTGCATACAAAACTCTATTCCTGTTGTATAAACGTTCATTCGACGTCTCTAGATCAGAATAAAGAAACTATTATAATAATAATAATTAATTTCCATTTTCAATAAACATGCGCCAGATGTTGTCGCCAGTTTACAAAAAAAAACCTTAGGAATCTGTTCAGAGCTGGAAAAATTGGGCTGGGATGTACTATCAATTAGTAAATAATAACGTCTTACATATTCTGTGTGATTAACTGATTCATGTCGGCTGCAGCAAAAGGACATCCATATGTTGGTGTTTGAGTGGAAGTGCCGGCATTCTCTCCACGTGACTGTTTTTCCTTGTCTCCAGTTCTAAAGCCTTCTTTAGCGCATTTATGTGCTTGCACAGCAGTCTTTTTCAATGCCCTAGCAGCATTATACAGCATTTTGCGATCTAATTTAGGAATCGATGTGTTGCTGTTCGGAATACGGAGCACCATGTGTTCTGAATGATTTCCACTGCTCTCACAGTTAGCACAAAGGTCATAATCAGGGCACTCTATACATTTGTAACGATAGCCTGATATGCCATTCTGGCAGACATCACAAAAAACACGGAATTGGGGGGTTGCGCCTGAAAATATTAAAATTATTTTCTCAAGTTTTTCTAAAGCGATTTATAAAGTTATCATTCTTTTTTAGCCTCGAAGTAAGCATCCACATATTAAACCGTCATCGGTGCGGAGACATCAAATATATCAATATTTTGTCAAGGCATGGTTTAAACTTGAAACAAGCTTTCCGTCGGTATACTACTATATGTTTGTAATTTTATTTTATTAAAACGAATATATCTTATAATATATAATTGTTTATTTAATGTCGTCACATATGTATGAAATACTATATCAGAAAAATGTCCGCATCTGTTAGCCTCACAAACACCAGCACTTTGAGTACATTCGCCATTACATTCTCACACATCTCACGAGGAATTTTATTAATTTCATCATGGATATTATTTGTTTTAGTTGCTCAAGCGTTTCTGGTTTGCTTTCATAAACCTTGTTTTTCAGATATATCCACAAAAAGAAGTCCGGAGTAGTCAAATCAGGCGATCGTGGAGGTCGATTAATAACACCATTCTTTGAAATAACTTATGAGAAGAGATTTTCATTTTCAAAAAGGTATGATCCAATGATTCCTGACCAAATCGTCACTTTTAATGGATGCAAAGGTTACTGATGAATAATTAAGAAAAGTCCGCATCATCTCCAGACCAATTAGCCTTCTAAAGAAGGAATAATATTCTTCAGAAATTAGCTGGATTGAATTAAGTTCATCGATGCATTCTTGTTGAGTTAATCCACGTCGAAAGTTGGAAAAATAATCTTTTAAGTCACTGTAAACAACACGAATATGTATGTCAGAACCTCGAAAATGTGAAGATTTACGATAGACCTGTTGGCAGATTGCAATCCAATCCCGACATATAAAAGGCAACCCTCATATCTCCCAAAAATTTCATGTAACATACTCATCGTCACAAAAATCAATGATTGATTTTAATGAAATGTTCTAACGGTTTAAACATATCGCTGTACCAAATGTTTTTCCGCAATAAATTTTCCCCTTCTCTATCGCTCCCAAATATGAACTTTCATGACCAAGGTTTACCAAAATGGCGGCAACACAAAGTATATCTTCCCGGTACAAACGACCCTTAGTTGCTTTACATGGTTCCATCAATATTCTTGTTATTTTATAAATGATACTGACGCAAGAAATCTAAGCTTTGAACTTACTTGATGGTGCTTTCGATGCAGTATTGATGTACAAAACCTTAGGGTTGTAGTTCATTTCTGTTAAAGCTGTAATAAAGTCTTCATCGTTTGATATGGAGATGAGATCACCGTCCGTGTCTGAAAAAACATAAGGCTATTTTGTTATGATACATAAAAAAAATATTGTATTCAAGTAAATACACACAACACAAAAATTTCATACGCATATTCGACAAGATGAGAAAGAAATGATATTCAAATTGAAACACGGCATTTAAAGATACAAAATCATTTATTTTTCTGTAGAGCAATTAGTTGAACGTTTTTACTAAACCTAGGATCCCCTTAGAAAAAAGATCTCCATCACAGTTGCCATCAATTCTGTGTCATCCCCAAATTTCAAGCCTCAAGTTCTTTGAGCCGTAGAAAGAGATATAAGTCACCAGAGTAACCAGAATTTTTTTTAGTTCAGTTGCTGCATAACGCGATATTAATTAATCAACAGTAACCAGCTAACGTCTTATAAAACAACCTGTATATTCCCTCTTTGCGCCTAATGAGATTGAGTCATACGTAGAGTAAAAGTATCCACGCAAACAAAGTACAATTATGAATCAAGACAGGTAAGATAATTGCATAAGATGTTATTGAACTCACCCTTCCAGTTTATTCTCAAGTCGCAATTTCTCAGGCTGGGAAACACATTTTTCAGTTTCTCCTCCATGAAAACATAGCTGGTAACAATATCATTGTCCACAAAGAAGCGTTTCACTTCAGAGTTCTCCCCATCAACCAAATAGGCTTTGAAATTAATACCAGAATTCGACATTTTCACTGTATATTGAGCTAATAGAAAAACAAATAAACTGAAAAAAATGTGTGAAATGACTGTTTGGGCTATTTCCATCACCTTTTATTTTTATTACGCATTGGAAAAAGGTAGAAGGAAACGTTTTATCATAAGGATATCAATAGATATGATGTTGAAAACCAAAACAATTATTTTTGCACTACTATAACATGATAAACATGAAGAAAATCTTGTTGTCAACCAAAAAATTCCAAAATGAATTAAGGATAATAACAATGCTAGAGTAAATAAAAAAAATTATTGTTGCGCAATATTTTTAAAGGATGAAACTAGTCACTATACACCTATATCTCTTTAAAATAAAAAGGAAAACAAAATGTTAAAGTATATTTCGATTAACATATTTACTGATTTCAGAGAAACAAAAACCAAAAAGTAACTCAATGTTTTAGGAAGATTTTTTAAAATGGAAAAATTACTAACAAGTGAATATCCTACTTACGTTATTAAGTTCACTTTAAGTTATGAATTAACAAACAGCGCAGTTTCTGAAGACTGATCAATGTGCAAATGTTTACGACATATATATACTACCGGTTTTTAAAATTTGCTTGTAATGGTTTCATGTATGCCATCAGAAATAGTAGATAAAATTTCCCTAGAACTCATTCCGTACGAGCAAAACGAATAGGTTGTTTATTTCGCAACAGTTGGTGGAACCGCTCGAAATAGCTTTGTCACAATTTGATAGCCGAATAAAAAGATTCATTCAATTATGATATGAATGAATCATAATTCTATAATGATCTAGAATATTCTAGAACCATGATTGCAAATATTGCAATAAATTTGTTTCTGTATACGCTTTAAATAATAAGGAAAAATCATAATCAATACACAAAATTCACTATTGGAATTATTCAATCATCAATAAAAACCACGCATAGTAATTGTAGTGTCTGAACAAAAACAATAACAAATTTTATGCGATATAATTCCAGTAACGCTATCATCTATATTTTTGTTCAAATATAAATGGTTTGAAAAAACATCGCAGGAACCATTACATATTTATTTATATAAATAGCACAAGGACAGATTTGTGAAAGTTAATTTACCCCCATTTATAAATTATATATTTCTAGATTTCCTTTACCGTTTCCTTCATAAAAAAAATCTGTATGATCTTTCCTGATAGATAGATGATTTTTCCTTCCAAATTTATATTCCTGAAATAGAAAGACGTTAATGTATGATACTGTATTTTTCCAATTTCGCAGAAAAGGACCGAGTATCAACATGAACATTTTTCTTCAAAATGATCAACATAACAAATGCAACACCTGGAAAGACAGATTCTTATTTATTTTCAGTAATGAAAAAAATTATAATCACAAACTATCGAACCACAGTTGATGTCGATATAATTTCGGGGTTTCCCCTTAAAATTTGGTGGAAAACTAGGTGCTTTGGGGTTCAAAATATGTGTCATTTCATATTCATCTCCAAGGTAAAATGTCACGCTTATTTATAAGAAAATAGAACTATTACTTCAAAGTACTATGTAAATAATGGATTCCCCCTAATAGTTAAACCAAATAATCTGAATAAAAAAATTCATTCTGAATTTTAAATTTCCCTTTTAAATTTGGGGTTTCTGTAACTGTTTTAAGGGATTTTATTTTTAAACGGTTGAGAACACTGGTGTCAGAACAGCTAATGTCTTTGAGATCGATACAAATTTGAATTTGTTATTGTTGGAAATGGAGATTTTTTTTCAATATAAAATATAATGGCGTTCTTCAGGCTCTCAACTTTAACGCTTATAATCGCTATAAGTTTATACATATTCATATCAAAGAAGATTTTCGATAACATTTATCTAACCTCTCAGATAATAGTTGATGAAGAATTTCATTTACCATTAGGAGAAGCATATTGTAGATATGATTTCAATAAGGTAGCCTCTGGATAAAATAGGGTGCATTTTTAATTAAAAATTCTGTTTCAGTGGGACCCTAAAGTGACAACCTTTCCTGGTTTATATATTCTGAGTTCCCTGCTCCTTGGCCATTTTAACTTATGCTCAACATATTGGTTGAGATTTACTTCCTTTTTATCATCTGTCGTTAATATTATATTGTTCTACTCATTTCTCAAACTACATAATAAAGAGGTCTGTAAGTTTTCTCGTTGGTTTTTAAGTTTTGATAAGTGTGTCTCTAGGTGGCATGGAAGAATGTTATTTCGGCAATCAATTTATCCATACTTCCTCCATTGTATTTCTTCAGTTTCGTTTACTACACTGATGTTCCTTCGATAATGATGACAATGGTGCTGTTAATCTGTGCAAAAAAAGAATGTCATTTTCTTGCTTCGATCTTTGGTAACAAAACTGGATAGTTGTGAGAAAAAATGATGAATAATTATTTTTTCAGGGGCTCTAGCTATAATTATGAGGCAGACTAATGTTATATGGATAGGAATGCTATTTGGAGACTTTATAATGAAGCAACTATATGTGATGTCTTTTGAAAATGACAAGCATTTGAAACAAATCACAGTTCCATTAAAGGTACAACCTTAAAAATACATAAATATTTCTGAAATAATGTTTACGATAATTCGTTCAATGAACGTTTTTCACAGGGTATTGAACAATTGGTGAAGACTGTCCTGACTAAACCAACCAGTTTTTTGAGGAAGACTGACCTCAAACTGGCAATGAATTGTTCAGCATATTTGATGGTTCTCTGTAGCTTCTTGTTGTTTGTTCATTCTAATGGAAGTATTGTTGTTGGTGATAAATCAGCCCATGAAGCTTCGCTTCATCTCACTCAAGTACTTTATTTTGCAATATTCACCTTATTTTTTGGTTGGCCACATTATTTGGATAAGATTCTGCCATTCGTGAAATTTTTTTGGACAAGTAAAATTACAATGATAGTATCTGTTATAATTCTTTTATGTATTATTCATTTCAATACTTTGGTACATCCTTATTTGCTTGCGGATAATCGTCATTATACATTTTACGTGTGGAAGAGATTGTTTGAAAAACACGAGAACTTTCGTTATTGTATGGTACTTACATACATTTTTGCGATATATGGAATTTTAACCAAACTTTGGAATGAGCGAAATGTAAGCTTTTCACTTATGTATTTATTATCAATTATTATGGTTCTCTCTTTGCAAAAACTGATTGAAGTTCGTTACTTTTTATTTCCATATATTTTGTTTCGTTTGCAAATGAAAAAAACTAATTCAATAATACTTATCTTGGAAAGTCTGAGCTATTTGTTAATTAATGCCTTCACTTTATTCGTATTCTTTAATAAACGAATTTATTGGGATAATTATGATTATCCTCAAAGACTTATTTGGTGAGACTTCTCATTTGTTTGTGATTTCTAAACTGATTTCTTGTTTCATTTTGGGTTATTCTTTTTATCAAATAATTTGACTGAATTTTAGTGGTAATATATATAATCAATTTTTCCATAAACATTTGATCTCGAAGAAATGACATTAGTGCTAGTCTTTATGAATAGAAGCAATGATTGTAAAGTCGGGGAAGTTTTAATTGTATGTATGAGTCATAATTTATCATTTAGTGTAGATTTACTGAAGTATTCTGTAAAAAAAATATTGATTCATTTGTGTATACTTATTAAGGAGGTATTTCTTACATTTTATTGTACAATGCAATATGTGTATTTGTATAACATACACTAGTTGAAATATTGAATGGTGAAAAACTTCTTTCTTCAAGAGTGATATTCCCTTAATGAACACAGATGTTTCTTCAAATTGCCCACGTTTGATCTGTAAATGAAAACACAAAGGCAGAAAAAACAACTGAATAAACAATTACATATCAAATTCGTTTTAATTTTACGAATTAAAATGAGCTGAATTTTCTTAAAAAGCAGTACCGATGCAGGTAGCTGCAGACATGCTGGATCGTGCGAATTCTGATCCCACATTTATGGGACGGATCATAAATGGTGACGAGGTGGGCCTATGAATACAACGCACAAACGAGCCAAAAATCATCGAAATCGGTGTGAAAAAATGAGACGAAACCGAAAAACCTCGCGAAAGTCGTTCGGAAATCGAGAGGATGCTCATTGTTTTCTTTGATATTCGTGGTGTGGTTCATAGTGAATTCGTTCCGCAAGGTCAAACGGTTAATAAGAGCTTCTATTTAACCGTTTTTGTTAATCATCGAGTCACGATTATTAACGATTTTAAGACCAAACATTCGATAAACACTATCAACCAGCCACCTTATTCGCCTGATCTAGCTTCGTGCGAGAGAGTATTTGGGAGGAGAATAATCAACAGTTACCGATTTTTTATGTTTCTCATTAATATTCAGGTTGAAAACAAGAAACCTCCGTTCTGTTGGGGTTTAAACACCATTGAACAAAATTATCAGCTTATACTAACTTCGAAGATACTGCCGTAGGTAAATCATAGAGATATAAATTGAAGAGTGATGAGGCTAGAACTGATATTTTTAAAGGTTCTAAAATTTTTTATTTTATTGTCAGCAAAAACACGAAATTTTCTGTTAGACAATAAATTTTCTAATTATTGGCCATTTTCCTACACAGTGATGAAATGAAATATTGATTCAATCTTTTCAAATCAACTAAAAGCTGGCAATAGGATACGGGTGTTTAAATAATAAGACTTCAAGTTATGTCAAAATTTTTCGTTCACTATCCAAATTTGAATTTATGTTACAATTATATTTAGTTCATTAAATATAAAAACAGAACAGTACATACACAAATAGCAATAATCTACCCTTTCACGATAAAAACAGGTGACAGAAGGTTTTGTCTGTTAGGGTATAACATAATACATTTGACCATTTTGGTAGGGTGTGTGACCGTCGATGTACATTTGAGTTGGAAAAAAGGCAGGCTGTCCATATTCTACATTATTTTGACTGATGAAATTTTGAGGTGGTACCTCAACAGTTTGAATATAGTTCTGTGAGTGGGGTGGCGTCATAACATAGGGATTTAATTGCCAGTCTGCACGATTCACAGGAGGCATATAGAGAGGATAACAAACACCGTTATGAGAAGACATATATTGTCCTGCTTGATGAATTACTTGAGGATTATCCTGCAATGGTGGTTGTTGAAGAATTCTTTCCGTCGGTATGTTTGTGGGACCTATATAATATGGTTTCAAGGTATTTGCAGGATAAACATGAGTATCTGTTAAATTTTGGCCGTTTACGTCATTAATAGTCAGCTGATTTATATAATTTTGATGAGTATACCTGGATTCACTAAAATCAATGTTTTGAGTATTAATTGATTTCCACTTCTTTTTAATTTTTTTTCTGGTATGTTCCCTCGATATGTGATTAAATGCCCCCATTATCTGAGTTTGTGTGTAGTACATTCTTTGTGGAAAGCTCATTAGGCTTTCATCATTTGATATTTCTTCTCTAATATGATTCAAGCCCAATCGATGCCATATAGTTATATCTTTATAGTTTATTCCCATGTAGTTTACAGCCTGTTTAGTCGCCCCTTTAGCTTTCAATATCTCTACTGCCTTGTCTGATGCTATAGCAGCGGCAAACATTAAGGGTGTTAAACCTGAAAAATAAATTATACAGGGTTCTTGGTAATTCGATGTATTCCCGGCAGGATGAGGTAGGACAGCACAAATGCAACAAATTTAGGCCCCATAATTTATGGTCGAAAGTTAATAGTTTTTCAGATATCGAAGAAATAGCATTTTTCTGGAAAATGTCATATATTATGCTTTCAGGCTGAATAAGTGAAGAATAGCTGATAGCATGTGGTTCAAATGTTTCTTTATTTGTACGCAAACGCAACCGAAAAAAGGAAGGTGAAAATAAATATTTTTTTAATCGAAACTTATTTGAAAAATTAATAGCAATATTTAAATCTCGAGAAATGCCCTTAGTATCTTTTCCTCTGCCCTCTATATATCTCATATTTCCACTCAACACATCGAAGTACACATTATTTCGGTCAAACACCTCAAATAATTTTTATTCCAAGTTCCCGCATCTGTCCTTATATGTAATAACGCAGTTCAGCCAGCCGAGCCACAGCTTTCAGTTTATGATTTCATCTAACACATACGTCGCTCGAAGTTCCTATTATGGAACTCTACAATACCTCGACTGTGACACTTGTGAGATCGGCCGAGAACCCTTGGCCGTCGGCCGTCCCTATGTGAAACGGCAGGCGGGTGAAATTGTTTATTATTATGGATGTTTATTGCAAATATCAAATTAAAAATTGTAATTTAATATCCGACATCTTCATATGTTTATCCTGAATTTGAGATAGAAAGAGAAATCATTATGTATTTAAAATTTTGTCAAGTATCCTGTTAATAATTGAAATTTTCACCCTCAAATCTCAAATGACTATTATCATAAGTATTTCAATTTCAAAAAAAAGTGTATTCGTACTGTATGGAATAAATTTTGTGATTTTCTGACCATAAAAATTCATTCTAAGCAACTGTAAATAGCAAAACAGCACCCCACGACTTGTTCATTTTTCAAAGACTAGGTCGGCCAAGATACCTTTGGGGAGGGGGTAGATAAGAATTGCATTGAGTGTATTTACACTTTGATTATCAGAGTTCAGTTCACTAGGTCAGTAGTTTGGAGTAAGATGTTAGTGTGTAGGGCTTAGGGTTGTACGAGTTTTCGTTCGTTTTCGGTTACAAGTTGAATGTGACTGATCCTGATGGCAAGTGTAAGAGAGGTAGTATCAAATTGCGGTGATTTGATTAGTTGTTTAGTAGATAATAGGTTTTTCATTATTAGAATAATTCTAATTGACAGCGTTCACAACATGATGAATATGATTTTAATTTTACTAAGTTTTAAGATGAATTGTTGGACAGTTATACATTTTAGATATGATTGTCACTGTATTTGTAACATGTAAACAGTGCTCTAATCCCAAGAAAATTGCTTCTAAATTATATATATACACATATATATATTCTTGGTCTGGCCGACCCACTCCTAGAGGGCACGAGCCGTCACTGTGACTAATCAAGATAAAATATATCAAAAATGCGAGGACCAATCAGAAACAAGAACCTCGATTGTCGCCACTATGATAACAATTGAATCTTAAGCCCCGCCCATATGACATCTTATTGCTAAGTTCGAATCAATTAGGGCAAACGCACACTGGTGATATTTGTCACGGTGACTGTTTCGTCACTCTTGTCAAGTCCGTGAATATTCATGGAGTTGTGCGCATGTTACGACGTGACAATATGGTGACATTTGTGTATGCCGACCGGCGAACAATAACAAATATCACCAGTGTGCGCTTGCCCTAATTGATTCGAACTTAGCAATAAGATGTCATATGGGCGGGGCTTAAGATTCAATTGTTATCATAGTAGTGACAATCGAGGGTCTTGTTTCTGATTGGTCCTAGTATCTTTGGTATATTTTTATCTTGATTGTTCAAGTGTCTGATTGGTCTGCATCACAAAATAGCTTATTTTCTTTGTTTTAGTACGGTATCCTGTTGTTTACTGTATTTGTAACATGTAAACTTGAAAAAAGCTCAATGTACGCCGAAACATATGTAGTAAAGTATTAATAAAAAAAAGATGAAATCCTAATTTCAATCCAGTGCTCTAATCCCAAGAAAATTGCTTCTAAATCATACATATACATATATATATGCTTGGTCTGGCCGACCCACTCCTAGAGAGCACGAGCCGTCACTGCTACAAATAGAAAATCATATGAACCACATGGGTTTTTTCCAAAAAAATGCTTTTTCTCCGATATCTCAAAAACGATTAACTATACATTGTGAGGGCTCAAATTTGTTGCATTTGTGCTGTCCTACCCCATCTTGCCCGGAATACATCTAATTACGAAGAACCCTGTATAAAACAGAGTAGATAGTTATCATATTAATATAGTACCAGTTTTCCAAGTCGCTGCATTAATATCAAAACCTTGAGAGATTAAGAAGTTAAGCATGTTGTTATTTCTGAATATAATTGCTACTGATATCGGTGATATGTTCTCTTGAATTTTATTTCTGGAAATACCGCCATCTAGCATACGGTACAGAACAATTTCAACCAACTCATTATCACCATAGGACACACTTAAGTTGAAACAATTTACACCTGCAAAAACAAATATTAATACATTTGAAACTGTAATACCCAATATTCGAAATATATTGACAACTTTGAATTTAATTTGTGAACGCACCCTTAGACCAATCATGGAACTGTCTACATCAATTTATTCAGTAAAGTAAACATTTTCATCATGGTGAAGTACACGAAGGAACAATGTTTGCAAGTTATAAAAAATTACTACCGAAATTCAGAGTGGGTGACTGCAACTTTAAAAGCCTTAACTCCAATTTTTGGTAGTAATTCGCGCCTTAGTAGAAAGGCAATCACAAGTGTGGTGCAAAAATTTGAGTCTTTATATTCGCTGTTGGATGTTGTCGTACCAGTGAGACAAAGGACCGGTCGCAGTAACAAAAACATCTCTGCCGTTCAGGCGTTCGTAGCCGACGACCCAAATCAGTCAATTCCACGGCGTTCTCAAGAATTGGACATCCGTCAGACCACTCTATGGCGAATTTTGCGTGAGGATCTTGGTTTACACCCGTACAGGATCAGCTGACTCAAGAATTGAAGCCGTTGGACTATTTGAAGCCCGATTGGGCTCTGGAAAAGCTGCGCCACGATCGTGATTCTAATCGAAAATTCATCTTCAGCAATGAAGCTCATTTTTGGCTCAATGGCTTTGTCAATAAACAAAATATGCGTTATTGGACAGGCAGCAATCCACACGTGATTCACGAGACTCAATTACATCCCAAAAAAATCTCGGTTTGATACGGTCTTCACGCCTGCGGCATCATTGGTCGTTGATGCCAACAATAGTCACGTTACGGTTAATGGCGATCGCTACCGCGCCATGATAACGAATTTTTTTGGCCCCAATAGCAAGGTATGGACTTGGCCAACATGTGGTTTCAACAGGGCGGTGCCACTAGCCACACAGCACACGTAACAATCGGTTTATTGAAGCAGACATTTGGTAAGCGTGTAATTTCGAGAAACGGCCCCGTAAATTGGCCGCCTCGGTCGTGCTATTTGACGCCTCTGGACTATTTTCTTTGGGGCTACGTTACTGGTCTATGCCAACAAGCCGACGATATTGCAAGAGCTCAGAGACAACATTGAACGCTAAATAATAATGATATCTATTTCGAGAATCTTACATATTAAATAAATACATAATCAGAACGAAATATATGTCCTAGAATACAAACTAAAAAGAAAGTTAAATGAATTAATTTGACTTCATGTTTACACACAAAAATTCATCAATTGAATAAGGCCCAATGCCCAGTAACAGTTTGTGTAGTTCTTTTTTGAAACATTTTTGGTTACGTATTTGTTTTATTCTTTGCGGTAGCCTGTTAAAATACTTCATACAAGAATATTTTGGTCCTTTTTCAATAGATATAGTCAGTATATCTGTTATTATACAGATGTGATTTGCTTCAAAATACTCTGTATTCTTGAAGAGAAACATTATACATTCTTTAATATATGATGTTAATATTTTATTCCTCTCAAAGAGACCTCTGCAAGATGTTCTCGAACTGAGTCTGTACATTATTCTTAATGCTCTGTTTTGAACTATGAAAACCCTTTCAATGATCCTTACACTGCCATAAATAAACAAGCCATGTCTTATGATTGACTCAAAGTTCGCGAAGTAAATTGTCAGCAGACAACTTTCATTCAGGTTCTGTGAAAGTATTCTTAAACTACAATAGACTGAGTTTAAACTTCTACAAACTTAAACTATGTGGCCTTCCCATGACAGAAATGAATCCACAGTCAATCCCAAAAGTTCATTTTCAGTTTCTACAGCAATTTGTGATTTCCCCAGTGTCACATTGTCTGGATATTCCAGCCTAGTCCTATTTGTTTTAAATATTAAACAATTGGTCTTGTTTTCATTCAATATTAGCCCTTCATTTGAGATCCAGTCTGATAATGCTTTAAAAATAGATTTTGCTTGATCGAGCAAAGTTTGCAAATTATTAGATGCAATTAGGATGTTCTTGTCATCGGCGTAATCAGTAAGGAAGAAGGAAATAGCGACCGTTTCGGCTGAAATGTGTGGCGGAGTCATCGACAATTGGGCCTAGAGAATTGACCGCTGCAAAAGGGCCCGTGGTGGCCATATGAACGAAGTCGAGCTCCATTCATAAATGTTATGTCTGTACTTCAAGCCAATAATAAAGTTTTTTAATATCTCAAATGGTTTGTGTTTTATTTAGATTAAAAGTTGTCAAGTCCCTATTGGAAAATCCTTTACTTTCCTGATGCGGTTGTTTGATTAGATAAAGAGATTTGGGAAGCAGGGTTAGAACCTTATTAGACTAAAGAAGATCCAAATTCGGCGTGTGAAAGTTATTGATGGAATACTGAGTCACTCTGAATAAAAATAAGGCGATAAAACAAGAATACATTCATGCAGGAAATTGAATTGTTTTTCCAACAAGGTGCTGCTCGACCCCTTTTCAAAAATGAGTGCTGTTTTGAGGTTTGCGGCAATAGGGGTAGTGACATCAAGATGAATTGAACACCCTAATTTGTCCCCCTTTCAACGAAATTTGACCTGCCCGAGCATTTTTTCGTGATTCCATCCCAAAGCTCAAAATTCGGGGTGGAAAGTTATGGATGGCCCACCCTGTATGTAGAACCATCAGGCATGGCAACCCAGATTTTGAAAATGCATCTAGAATTGTTCGAAAACAGCCACAAAATGAATGTTTTCAAAGAGAAGTTGCAACTATTTGAAAATTTCATTTCCAATGCGAATATGTAAAAAAAATATAAATGGTGCATAAGAAAAACTTCAGGTTTATATTATAGCTTCAGAACCATATTTTTCAATATAAAAGTATGAACACCAATGAATTCTTTTCAGAAAAGTGCCTGAATAATTTCTCCACACAAACAAGAAATAGCCAAAAATAAGTTCCGGGGTTAGGGGAAATACACAAAATTGAAAAACACCTTGTATCTTTCGACGTAAAAATATTGCATTTTCAAAGATATACACAGGATATGAATTAAACAGGTTGAGGGTATTTCCTGTTCGAACGAAAGTATATTACAAACAAAAATTGTTCTCAAATCAGATGATTTTACATGTGGAATTCCACAAATATTGTCCTTTTTGTTTAAAATATGTTTACTTATGGTTTCATACTTCATCGCAACCCTGTATTATGCAGAATTTTTGAGGTTTCCAAGGTTATTTTGTGAAGAAACATTTTATGAGCTTGCTTTACGCAAACTCTGGCTGAACCCGAGAACATGTTATATGACAATTTTTATCCTATGATTTTTATGAGAAATGGCTTATACGATGTTAATTTGAAAAATACTGCAATAATTCTTGTCCAATCAAGTATTAATTGAAATACAATAAAAGAAGAAATTAATTGCACAAAAAATCACTATAACAGATTTCTGAAATTCTGATAAGGACGGCAAGCATTATGAAGTGAAACAATTTAATATTAATGAATTTTCATTTACCAAGTTTGTTTTTTTTGGAGATGTCTGCACCTTTCTCTATCAGTAGTTTAACTGCTTCAGTTTTACCATTTCTACAGGCTATCATCAAAGGTGTCCATCCCATAAAATTCTCATTGTCAACCTTTTCATTCGAAAACTCCAAAATTTTTTTTAAATCCTCTATATCGCAAGCAGCTGCTTTATGTAAAGGAGAATTTCCAAGTTCTAGATCATCTAACGAGTCGTTTTCGATAATTTCCTCTGTAAATTTTTCGAAATTATCATTATTTTCAATTACATTTAATTCAGCCATTTCAGTAGACGTTAAATTAGCTCATTTTATTTTCTGTCAAATCTATCTGAATATTGCAGTACAAGTGTGAATTTTTTTTCATGTTCAGATGGTGGGAAAGACTGAACTGATAACTGAATCATTCAGTGGCGCCGATGCGTTTATAGCAAAGATGTTGAATATTATTTATTTAATATATTTTGTTTATATCTATTCAGTCTATTAAACAAGTTCAATAATATGAAAAATAGATGTAAATGCCCAAAAAAATGTATGAACCATAGGAAATTATATTCGCCAAAATTTTTGATGCGTAATTGAATGAAAAACCTGTTCTCTTTATTGAATTACGGACAAGGAAAAAATGGATTGACATAATGATAAATACTTCAATTTAGTTAATGCTCAAAAATGTAAGCATGATACATCACCGAAATATTTCATATGAGATATGGGTGAATCATTGTGAAACATTTGAAAGTAATGTTTCAGGAACATATCGTAAACGTTTAAATAATAATAAGATACTATATTTCATGTAAAGTGTATTCATGTAATACAGTGAACACTCGAGATGAAACAGGGTCATAAACAATTTTATTCTCATTATATTATTAAGGTAGGAAGTCTTCTACACTATATGGTTCAATGTTAAGTAGCAGCTTGAAAATAAATTTCTTATATTGTTGTATGGTACATTCTCTTCCCAATTTATATACTATCTTGTTATAATATCGAATGCATCTATATGCAGGTCTTTTTCGGTGAGGCTAAGCCTGTGCTTCGGTAATTTTATTGCTGTTGTTCTTCTTTTATAATAACTTAGTGTTTTCTCTTCAAAGTAATGCATATTTTTAAAAGTGAAAATCAAGCATTCCTGAATATGTATAGCTGGGGCGTTTAATAAATCAGTTTTTTTAAATATTCTCAACACGACTCCATTCTCTTCATCTTCCAGATTATACGTATTGCTCTCTTTTGCATCTTCAGCACTCTGTCCAAGTTATGTGAGGTACCAAAGAACATGATGCCATACCTCATCTTCGATTCCAATACTGCTTGGTAAATGGTTTTCTTTGACATAGAATCCAGGTATTTACTGAGTACCCTAAGTGAGTAGCAAATAGAACTCAATTGAGCACAAAGGTTGGTGATGTGTTCACTCCAATCAAGAGTTTCCTCCTGTTTGAGACCCAGGAAATTATAACACCTAATCAGACTCAGAAAGGAGTTGCAAAGTTAAATTTTTGCTGGTGTTTGAAAACCTGAATGAGCTGTTCTGAATAGCACTGTATTTGTTTTTTCAGCATTCATTCAAAAACCATTTGCTTCAAACCATTCGCCTGCTTGCAGTAGGGTTGATTTAACAGGTTTACACGTTTCTGTGAATGTCTTGGCCATGACTGTGAAGTTTGTGTCATCTGCATAATTCAACATTTTGATATTTGTTTAATCAAATATGGCATATAGATCATTTAAAAATATGATGAATATGATGGGACCTAAAATGTTTCCTTGTGGTACAACTAGTTCTGTGAATTCTGCCTGCGATATTATTACTCTTTGTCTACGGTTGGTTAGATACGATTTAAACCACTTCAGTTCTTTTTCCTTTTTTCCATAGGCTTGTAATTTATGTAGGATGAGATCATGGACAAGGTATTGGTATTGAATGGTCTAACATCAACCCAAGCGTCACATTTGAATCTTTAGAGCGTCTAAGATTCCTGAGATAAACTCAAAGCTTGCTGTCTGTGTGGACTTCCCTTTGACATATCCATGTTGTGAAGGTGATAAAATTTTTTCTTGTACTAGGTATGATACAAGCTGAGTCGAAATAGTTAGTTCTAGTATTTTGGAGAATGTTGGTGAGAGACTTACTGGTCTATAGCTCTGTGGTTTTCTGGTTCGCTTTTTTGTACACCGGTTTTATCAGTACTTACTTAAGCAGGTCTGGGATAGCGCCAATTTTTATGGAAACATTTATTAGGAAAGTTAGGGGTTTCACTATTTGTTCTGCTCAATCTTTTACTAATTTCATTGGGATTCCGAACATTGCTTAGTGTCATCATAGTAACGTATCAGACATGTGATATCAAGAAATGTTAAAACGGTAATGAAACATTTCAAAATAATGTTTAAGAAATTTATAGCAAACGTTCAAATGGAGCATCGCTTATTAAAATATATCATAACATCTGAAAGTAATGTTTCAGAAACATTCCGCGAACGTTTGAATGTAAGGTAGCTTTGCATTATCATAATGACGGTGAACCTTCCGACCATTTTTAATCAAACGGTAATAATATACGAGGGCCGTTCAGAAACTAACCTCCGGTTAATTGAAAAAAATACACCAAGTTAAGTAAAAATATTTTAATATATACATCTTTGCACTATTTTTCGACATAGTCTCCATAACTATTGAGGCACTTATCGTATTTCTTCACAAGCTTTGAAATTCCTTCTGCATAAAAATCACCCGCTTGTGCCTTGAGCCAGCCTGTGACCGCATCTTTGAGCTCTTCGTCGTCATCAAACCGCTGGGACCCGAGCCATTTCTTCATATGCATGAAGAGGTGATAATCGCTTGGCGCCAGATCTGGACTGTAAGGTGGATGGTTGAAAACGTCCCACTTGAAGGACTCAAGAAGGGCTGTTGTTCTGCGAGCAGAGTGGGGACGGGCGTTATCGTGCAAAAAAACGATACCGGAAGTCAGCATACTACGGCGTTTGTTCTGTATAGCCCATCGTAATGTTTTTAGTGTTTCACAGTACACGTCTTGATTAATGGTCGTCCCACGTTCCATGAATTCAACCAACAACACCCTCATCAGTTTTCTGGCAGAAAAATCTTGCCGGGCTTTTTTTGGTTTGGTAGGCGAATCTGAATGTGCCCACATCTTTGATTGTTCTTTTGTCTCAGGGTTCACGTACTTAATCCAGCTGCTGCAGAGTATCCTTTGGATGTAAAAAACCTTATAACAGCACGCACCTCACATTTGGCGGGATTTTCTATTGCAGCACACATTTCAAACTGCCACAAAAACTAAACTAGCGCAGGTACGATGTTCACTCGACTACGGCTTGATGCCGACTGACCTGCTGAGCGCGTGAATGCACAGATGGAGCGCTACTCCCTTCCACTACCCGCACTGTGACCAATCGGAGCTTAGTTTCTGAATGGCCCTCGTACAAATCACAGATATGTTTTCTAAATCTATAATATAATCACAGTGGACCAAGCAGTAATCTCACTCCGTGAGTTTTGAACTGAAATCGCTTACACCAAAAGGAACTCGCCCTTTCCTCCCTGCGCATCTAATCTTATCGACCGCGAATTTAAAAATTGATTAGAAAAGGTTATTTGCGTTATCTGAAAACTTAAATATTTTGATTTAAGCTGATAATAAGTTATCACAGTGATATTTAGAGTGTATGAACCATTGATTAGTCTATATTCATATAAAAATTATGACTCCGCTCATAATGTAACCGTAAATGTAATCACATTTCCTCACTAACAGAACGCATTCAATGTAAGATATATATGCTTTTATTGTGGTTTTAATATCACTTTGAAAGAAACAGTAATTAGTGATAAAATTTACTCAATAGTTTTCTCAGGAACAGCCTCTGAAACTTTTTGAAATGTGTTAAAAATCATAGGTACCTCTTAGGTTTGTAAGTGAAATGACTCAGTCAAATTTTTCTAAACGAAGATTGAGTTGAAGAGTAGATATTATATGGAAAAATAAGTAGTTGGTGGTTGAAAGCATCGAATGTGTTTAATATCAAATCCTCAATACTTAAATTTCACTGAAACATTAATCTTCGAGTCCATAAAAAATAACTTTCTTTTTATATTGAATTGTTTCGAACAATTTTTTTCAGTGAATTCTCTGATGATTTAGTTTGAACTGATACCATTTTTTACTATATTCAATTTATGAAAAAAGGAATTTGGTTATGGAATTCTTGAATTAGTGGCAAGTTTAAGCGAGGGACGTGAGGGGGTTAATTACCCCCAGTACACTCCCCCCCGTAAATACTCCCCTGCGCTAAATATGCTGAGTGTTCTCTAGAAAGGGTTCCCTCATTATGATAGAAAAAAAATAAAAAACCTATTGAATTATTGTTATATATATATATTATATTATTGTTATTTCTATTAATAAAATTGAAAATCATAGATACACACTCAAATATTTATCTAAAAAAATTTCACTCTTCTGCATACGCATGCAGTAGGCGTACTCCTGAAATTCCATTGGTTCCTGATATCTGAACTAATTTTAAAGAAACGACGACTATACTAAGCCTGCTGTAGGCTTCAATCTGCTAAAATTCCATTGGTTCCTGATATCTCAATTTATCGTAAAGAAATGACGACAGTAGGCGTAAACCTCCTGAAATTCCATTGGTTCCTGATATGTCAACTAATCGTAAAGAAATGACGACAGTAGGCGTAAACCTCCTGAAATTCCATTGGTTCCTGATACCTCAACTAATTGAATGAAGCACTACTCAAATAACGGAGCTTTTAATAAACAACATTTTCTACAATACTATATGTATCACTCACATGTCGGTGTCTAGTGGTATTGAGAAAAAAGAAAGTTTGGGATTATTGAAACTATTGTTTTTGCCGTTGTATACGCTTCAATTGTTAATCATTTTGAAATTAATTTGAAAATAACACAAAATTGAAACAGAATACTTACTGCAATGAAAATAAATGATTAAACAAATGAGCTTTGCTGGTTCATGGTAGATTTTGACTCAATTATAGTTTAGGTTGTATTTTTTTCTTTAACTTCTTCTCTGAATTTTAAATAGATCTCGAAAAAATTGTATTCTTCTAAATATTAAACGAATTAATTATACAAAGGAATTATTTAAGATGTCTAAAATAATAATAATGACATTATTTCAGACATCTTAAAATTGTTGATGAAAACAATGAACAAGGACCAAAATATGAGGTTAGAATCCCTGCGAGATGCGCGAGTCATACTTGGTGTAAAAAAATGCATGAAAATCCACGGAGTGCGACTACTGGTTGGTATCTATACTGTGATATAAATATATCTACTTTTCTCATCGAATGCCACAAAATGACATTCCCAATTTAGGAATTGTCTGAGAATGCTGTCATCATAATATCAAATAATTCTTGATTCTGATTTGTTGACGGTATAGACGCATTTCCGTATAGGCATATCCGTTATTGATTTGTTGGGTTAGTTGACTCAACAAAGAAATTCGAACTTTGAATAAAACTGTGAGTGATTATTTTTAATTTGAGGTTTGTCTACTCATTGTGGCGGTTGTATTAGTATCACACTGCTATAAGGTAGAACAAGTGCGCATAAGCTCCTTACTTGGCGTCAGTGCTTTTCTGAATTGTGTATCTGTTATTCAGCTGTTTTCAAACTGATAGTAGTCTAGTAGAAATTTCTTCAAATCTACTCTGCAATCAAATCCAGGTGATTTTCAATTAAATTAAAACAATACAGAGTAAACTAAGTTTCTAAAATCAATCCACTCTACACTTCGAAAAAACTTATTCTTATAATGAATATCAAATCAACAAAAGAAAATGTTGAATCAAACTAACAATATGTACAAAGTATAAACAATGAAAGCACTTGCCAAACAAGTCCGCACTCCATTAATGTGTAACAAATTTTTCTTTAAGTCAAAATTTTTTCTCAACAACTTTGCTATTTTTTATTTTCAATATCATTTCTGTCAAAGATCTAGATAAACACCAGAATTTTACTTAATTAGTACCATTTTGCCATTAGAAATTTTCCCAAACTTAAAATTCTCGACTGACAAGGACGCTTCATTCAGTTGGATTTTCTAGAGGGTGAGCGTAATAATCTCATGAAATTATCAGAATTTAGTTGAACGCTAGGTGGGCGGCGCTAAAGATTTAATTGTCAGCACTGTAAAATTGGGGAGGCGACAAGATGATCAGGTTTCTGATTGGTCAGCGTCATATCAGTTAAGATATCAAAGGCTTTCCCTCATTACTTTGCTGATTCAACTGAATCAGTCTCATCAGAGGTATGGTTTATAGTCATAATAATGAAGTGTGAATTTCAAAAAAGATCAAATCTTCTCAAAGTTGAAATTAAGGAGATACAAAACATCAAAAACATTTTACGCTATTGGGTTTTCTGGCACTAAGTAAAATTTTCGAATGTAAAAAATAGTAGGGTGAATTAACCTTCATTCAGGTAAAAAAAAAGCAAGTGTTTTGAAAATTAGTTTTATTAGGTCTCCATACATTTACAGAAGCCAGAATTATCTGAGATCACATACAAGTCATTAGATATAAAATAATTGCTCTGTAATTAGTGGAGAATCTGAATCATTTTTTCTTTGTTGCCTTTTCAGCTGCTTTCGTTACTTTACCAGTACCACCTTCCTTGAAACTAACACTTTTAATTACTCCTACTGCAACAGTCTGCCTCATGTCACGGACAGCGAAACGTCCTAGAGGTGGATATTCCTGGAAAGATTCCACGCACATGGGTTTCGAGGGGACCAGATTTACGATGGCAGCATCTCCAGATTTGATGGCTTTCGGGTTCTCTTCTGTGGTCTTACCAGAACGACGATCGACTTTTTCTTTGATCTCGGCAAATTTGCAGGCAATGTGAGCTGTGTGACAATCCAATACTGGCGTGTATCCATTGCTGATCTGACCCGGGTGGTTCAGAACGATAACTTGGGCAGTGAAATCAGAAGCTCCTTTTGGCGGGTTGTTCTTGGAGTCTCCAGCTACATATCCACGACGCAATTCCTTGACTGAAACGTTCTTAACGTTGAAACCAACGTTGTCACCGGGTACAGCTTCAAGAAGGGCTTCGTGGTGCATTTCCACGGATTTAACTTCAGTGGTTATGTTGGCTGGGGCGAAAACTACTACGGTACCTGGTTTCAATACACCGGTTTCAACACGACCTACTGGTACTGTTCCAATACCTCCAATTTTGTAAACATCCTATAACAAAAATACAATAATTAGAAAACATCATTTAATAGCTCTAATAGGAAGTAAGAGAATCAAACTTTAACATACCTGGAGTGGAAGACGAAGGGGTTTTTCAGTTGGACGAGATGGAGGAAGTATAGCATCGAGAGCTTCAATCAGACATTTACCATCAGCCTTTCCTTCTTTACGTTCAATAGCCCATCCCTTGAACCATGGCATCTTGGTGGAAGCTTCCAACATGTTGTCTCCGTGCCATCCAGAAATGGGAACGAAAGCAACAGCCGCTGGGTTGTAACCAATCTTCTTAATGTAGGAAGATACTTCCTTCTTGATTTCCTCGAAACGAGACTCGCTGTAAGGTGGTTCAGTCGAATCCATCTTGTTTACTCCAACAATCAGTTGTTTCACACCTAAGGTGAAGGCGAGCAGGGCATGTTCACGGGTTTGTCCATTCTTTGAAATACCAGCTTCAAATTCACCAGTACCGGCAGCAACAATCAATACGGCACAATCTGCTTGAGATGTACCAGTGATCATGTTCTTGATGAAATCCCTGTGTCCAGGTGCGTCGATAATGGTTACGTAATATTTTGCGGTTTCGAATTTCCATAAGGCAATGTCGATGGTGATACCACGTTCACGTTCAGCCTTAAGTTTGTCAAGTACCCACGCATACTTGAAGGAACCTTTTCCCATTTCCTGGGCTTCCTTCTCGAATTTTTCGATGGTACGTTTGTCGATACCACCGCATTTGTAGATCAAGTGACCTGTTGTTGTGGATTTACCTGAATCTACGTGTCCAATAACGACAATGTTGATGTGAGTCTTTTCTTTACCCATCTTGGAACTGGAAAAAGATTAGAATTAATTCTGGGTAATCTGAGAGTGAAAATTCAATTTCAGGACATTAGACAAAACACCTATTTCCCATTTAGCCCTTAGTATCAAGAATGTAGGCAAACCCCATTTCTTTTAGTGGTATGAAAAAAAAATTAATACAGCTTGAACAGCTCGTTGTCCGCATACGCGTGTTACTATATATATATATTTTTTTATCATAAAACGAACCTGATAATATCTGATAACTCTCATTCAACAAACATGCACAACTTGCTAAAGCTGTTTTTGCCATTTTCTTTTTGGATTTTAACTAAAAGAAATGCAAGAATAGTTTTTACATTTGTAAAAAAAAAAATGCTGAATGAGAAATATGTATAGAGTTGAATGCAGTGAATTCATGGAAAAATATTTTTTTTAAATGTTGATTTTTGTAATTTGAAAACACTCAACATATCTAACAGTAAAAGATTACATTGTTTATCAATAATGATACTTGAAACTGGAAAATAGACGAATAAAATTAGTTCTGAGAAATTTAAGAGTGAAAATTCAATTCAAGAACAAATGTGATCAAATAGTTAAAATATTTCATTTCATTTCTCATTTAGCTCTTAGTATCAAAAATATAGTCAAAATCAGTTTTTTCATTGATAAGAAATGAAAGAAGAAAAAAATTGAAAACAGCTCGAGCAGCTGGTGGCCTGTCTGATCAGCATCTGTTTTATTATATTGGCCACCCTCACATGACACCATTTATTTTTACATTTTGAAAAAAACCTCATTTAAAAATACCAATCACCCTCATTGTTTCTTTAACTTTTAGATTGAACAATATGTATTTTTTAAAGAACCCTTATTAATTTATTTCAACAAACTATATTGAATGGGGCATTATAAATCAAACAGGATTAAATTCTGGAATGAATTAATCTCCACTAATAAAAAATACATAAACATATAGGTGTCTCTCATTAAAAAAATAGGACATAGATTCACCATGTACAAATGAATGTTTAAAAAACGCACACCTGAATTCAAAAGTTGGCGTATCTCAGCAATTTTTATAATTTTCTGAAAGAAAATACAAAAAGTTGTATTCTTCAAGTGGTTTCCGAATTTTCAGAAGACAATTAATTATGGATAAATGAGAAATTTTAAATGCAATAAGTAATATGATATTCAATGAAAAAATTTATGTGGAGGTTTATTTAGGCTTGGATTTCTGAGAAACACTATCTATTAAAGAGCATTTATAGCAGCATATGCCTAGATGAAACTATACACACTGCCTAAAGGCCATAAGTGTCACAATCATGTCTACTTGGTATTGAAACAGGCAATCTGTTCAATAAAAAGTAATAAATGAAATACGAAAGTAAATTTGCATTAAGCATCAATAGATTATAATGTAAATAGATTATGTAAATATATTTAAATTTCGAAATGTTTCTATTTATTGATATTTCTGATATACATGAAAAATATCACGTGTTAACAGATTTAAAACCTAATAAAACAATGCGCACGTTTTAAAACATAAAACAATGGGGAAAGATGGAAACTCTTAATTTTAATTTCGTTTCACACTTCCATTGTTCAAACTGGAAAGCATATGCCCAAATATTAAATGAACCTTGCGGTAGGCCACGAGATTATTAACCATAACCTTCAAAACAATTAAAACAAGATAAATTAAAAAATTCAGGAAAATATCATGTAATATTGGAAAACAAGAATGAAATCAAGCTTCGAAATCTCATCAACGAAGACCAAAATGGCAAATATGCTGTAGCCAGCCATGTGGTGTAATGAGGTCGGCATGCATGAACCGGCATCAAATAATGGAATACACAGTTAAAAGATGAGAAATTTTTAAATAATTGAAATTGAACATAAGATTAATTTCCAACAAATAAACCAAAATCAAAATTGAATAATTAAATGAAATTACCGAGCTGAGCTTCGCTCGATTTTAGAAAGTAATTATTTCGACATATAATAAAGGAAATCAATTGGAAACCGTGAACTATGAGTTAAGAAAATAAAATACTTACCAATGGAATTAAAATAAATGTTAAACTAGAATAAGAAACAACTTTACCAAAAGGCAATTCAATTTCAGACTGACTGGTATTCTGAAGCTGGTTGGGCTTGCAAGAATTAATTTGAGGATTTCCTTTGCGCCTGCCAGTTGAGCATGTGCATAGATTTTTTATGGATAGTCACAGATATTTCCCGTTACAAGACTTATGAACTACCTCTCATAGACTACCTCTGCTTAGAACTACGAAGGAAAGTTCAACAACTAGGAGTTTTTATTTTATTATCTGTTTTCTGGAGGGTAGAGAAAGGAGGAATCATTCTTATTTGTAGGAGATTATTACCTCTCAATCAATTTCTTATGGCCAAAGCATTGTAGGAATACATGCGAACACTTGTTAAAAGTTGTGCAATTTTGATGGACACTCTTAAATATGAATAATTACTCCGTTCCCTACCCTGCATAATCTGTTTATTATTAATAATTGTAGAATATCTTTGCACACAACAATTGTAACATAAAAAACTGATAATATCATGGTCTCGTCCTCTGAATGAATTAGTATCACGTGCAGAGTATTTATTAAGGGCGTTTAATTCTTCTTATTTATAGCTGCCTTCCAGTCACCCTATAAGGCGCCCCGAGAGCACTCCTGATGCGCTCCGATGTACTCTTTCCAGTAAACTCGTTTCCTTGCATAAAGAGGGCGAGAAGCACCAGAAATTTATTAGCAGTCGACCGATATTTGGGCGACAGATTTACCCTTCGGAAGCAGCCGATACTTTATCACAACAAACCTCCATCTTCATAAGAACATACAACACCTTTTATCAAAGTTTAACAATTCTCTAAAAGCTATGAATCGTCAATCTTAAGAGATTCAGAATATAAAGAACTACTTTTTCATTTAAATCTGGGCTCACAGTTCATTTTGCCTTATTTCATTGTACAATTATTTGACTGGAATTTACAACTTTTCTTACTGAAAGGGTTCTATCAGAGACAATCTCTGGATTTTGGGTTCTATAATATAAACAGACTTAGGCTAGTAGTTTTTATAGCAATAAAGCTTCCTGAAATTAGTTAAACGGAAATGGAAATGAATGAAAATTTGTCAAGAAGTGATTCTTCAATCTTCTTAAAGTCTATTTCCATTAATTTATTGACTCATTTATTTAACACAGATTGCTTACATCTGTACTGGCACAGAGTGTTTTAAAAATTCCGCTACTCTGGCGCTGAAATCACCGTGAAAGTTCCCATTTTTTTTCTCCTTAGCTGCAGAAGTTTTATTCATAGTTTGTTTAGATACCATAAGTTGCTTTTCAGTCAGGTGCTTGTGACCCCGAGGCTTGAACTTCTGGTGCTTCTCGCGCTATTTATGAAGTGAAACGAGTTTATTGTAAAGTGCTAGAGTAGATCGGAGCGCACCAGGAGTACTCCGGGGCGCCTTATTTGGCGATTGGAATGCAGCTAATGTAGTATACTGTGGTTTATTACTAGTGAGCTAGTCTTTCCTAACTGAGCTTCAAATGAGCAATTTCATTTAAGAGACTTTTGATGGACTACTTTCATTCAGAGAACACCTAACTGAAACCGCTAAGAAATTGAAAACCAGGAAGTACATGTTCCAGAAGCTATATAAACGCTCTTAAAGGATATAGAAGAGAACTATGGTACACTTAGGACATATCAAGATCGCTAGTTACTTGTAGTCATATGATGCTTTAGGAATAAAGCGTTTTGTTTTTTTCCGTGCGGTTAACTCCGATCTTCTCCAGAACCTGGAACAACCAAGTACAATGAGTTTTTCATGCTCTGGAGAACTCAGAGTAACTTCGATCTTCTCCAAAGCATGGATCAACCAATAACAAAGCGGAAGACCAAAAGTGGCTGGTAATTGATTTGGTCTTTATGGCGATCATTTCATAGCATCTTGCGCCTTAAGATCTCCTCCAAAGCATGGAACAACCGATCGCAGAGAGCACCTGCTCCAAAAAATGGAAAAACTACCCATGGTGCATCATGCTCTGGAGTAAATTCAATATTCTCCAGAACATGGAACAACACTGGAGTAGTTTAGGAGACTCTGAGTTACTCACAATGTCAAAAAGAGCTCAACAGAAAAATAAATCAAGAAAAAATAAGATTTTCTCTGCTTCAATCCTTGACATTCTTTATTTTTAACATAACCTGAAAAACCTGTTTACGAAACTACCAGGTTGTGTTGCTGTTTGGCCAAAGGGGTACTGGATGGAATTCTGCAACGGCATTCCTCTTGAAAGATCTCATCGAGAAATACGTATCTGATATCAAGATTGAGTAGTCCAGCAATGAATGTTTATTGAAAAACCCTATACTTAATCACGAAAAATCGTGAATGATCTAAAAAGAATCTGTTAGAAGGTCTTAAGTTTTATTATTGCACAAGAAAATGGCTCCAGCCATACTGAAGGAGTTAGCTAAAGAAATATTTGCAAAAAACATCAGTAAACAAAGAAGCGAAGCAGGTAAAAGCATAAGAGATTTCAAGTTCAAGAAGGATAGATGTAGACTCCTATCCAAATATGAAGATCTGAGAGAAGACAGCAAGGGAATAATTTATTGGATGAGCAGAGAATCCAGAGTTAACGATAACTGGGCACTTTTATTTGCACAAAAGCTTTGCTTCAAGTATGAAGTACCATTACATGTATGCTTCTTCCTGGATGATTTCAAAGAGCTCTATCCGACTACACGACAAGTTGGATTTTTGCGGAAAGGTGATAATCATAATTGTTGAGCAATATTGTGAATTAACATTTAAAACTTCTTAGGTCTTGATAGAGTCAAAAAAGATTTGGAAAGTTTGAATATACCTTTCTATTTATTGAAAAAATCACCACTTGAATTAATTGATATAATTAAAGACAACAACATTGGATGTCTGGTATGTGATTTCTTTCCTTTGAGAATAATCACAAGTTGGCAAGAAAAACTGAAAGAAAAATTACCTAGTGATGTTGCTATAGTTCAGGTAAAATAAACGTTTTTAGAACCGAGTGAAATGTTTTATTTATTAATGTTTTCTATAGGTAGATGCTCACAACATTGTACCGTGTTGGATAGCTTCTGATAAATTAGAACGAGCAGCTAGATCCATTCGTCCAAAAATATTGAAGCAACTTCCAGCATACTTGACTGAGTTTCCTGCAGTTAGTAAGCAGAAGGAGACCAAAGAATTGGTGAGTGACTTTTAATATTGCAACAAAACTTTATAATATGCTATATTAGTGTGACGTCACTTGCTGCACATCTTGGTTACATGCATATGTGGGTTTCAAACAAATTATTCTTAGCGAGGAATTTCTAATATTTAAATTGATATTTGATTGTCTGTCAAGTAGAGAATACTTAGAAATCCAAAGTTAAACTGAGTTGCATGGACCTTCAAGAATGGCAATGAGACGTCACCACGGCATATAAAATCAGTATATCAGAATATATATTGAAAATAGGTTGTGAAAAAAATTTTGGACAAAGTATTTTTAATTATTTTTTATAAATGCTGCAACATCAAGATATTGAGGATCTTTCATTCTTTTACCAGGTGATCAAACCTGATTTGAAGTGGTCTGATAATGATAAACTTGACATTGAATATGTTGAAGAAATAACTTGGGCTGAACCTGGAGAGGAAGCCGGCATTGAGATGCTAAGAACTTTCTTATTAGATCGATTGCAACATTATGGCATCAGTAGTAACGATCCATCCAAAAAACATCAGTCTCACTTGTCGCCTTGGCTACATTTTGGTTAGTTCTATTTTGAATTCCTTGCTTGAAGTGAATTTGGATAAATCTGTTTGTAGGCCAGATAGCTGCCCAAAGGATTGCTCTGGAAGTTTCTAAATTAAAAAAGACCTGGACTACACAATGTGAAAGATTCCTGGAAGAAGCTATAATAAGGAAGGAAATATGTGATAATTTTGTACTGTACAATCCTAATTATGACAGCTTTAAAGGAGCAGATAAATGGGCACAGGACACATTGAATCTGCATAGGTATGTAATAAAATAATAACCACTCCAAAAACTCATTAATTTAAGGGTTTAGCTGAGATCTCTAGTGTCATGTGATATCTTTCTTTTTCTCAATATTGTGCTGTTTCAATGATTGGAGCCAGTGTTTGAGTTTCTGTATTGCATTGAAGATATAGGTTACCATGACTATCCCTAGCCAGATCGTTAAACATTTATGCTGTTTTTAAAGAAAAATACTAATCTAAAATCCCAACTCGAATACCTTCATCAAGAATGAAACTTATTTTAATGAAATTGTTATATTAATAATAATCTTTATTGCAACTCTTATGCTACATCAATACATTATTGCAAACATTCAGAAGTGAAATTGTGTCAAGTTCGAAGAAAAATTCAACCTCAAGATAATGACTAATGCCCACACAAAAATCCGATGGCATTCTTCGATGTTTATTATTTTGAAAGCGAATGAGATAGAACTTGTAGAGTAAATCATGTAGCTTGACTAAATATGCTGAAAAAGTTCATCCACCTCTATGTGTCTTTGCGTATTTATGAATTGGGTCATATCTTGGTTGATCTTGTCCATCTCACACTTCTGATACTGTAAAATTTTTCCTTCTGGAGTTGTGTATGCAGGTTCAAAATAATCATATACTAAGATGAGGTTTTTGTTCATTTCGTTTTTGAATGTTTGTATAAACTAAAAAAAATGTGACTGCAATTAAATTAGCGCCATCTATGTGTTAAACCCGGGACTTTTCACCCCATGTAGTACCTATAAAAAATTTTATATTATTTTATATTTACCTTAAAAACTTTTTTCAACAATTTCATGTCTCGAAATCATAGGTATTTAGTTTAAGGTGCCTTGTTTGACAGTTTTTTTATCTGGTATTTGCACATTTTATTTGATCAAGTGTAAAATTAAAACATCGTTTAAATTTTAATCTATTTACACAATTTCTTATATCTTTACAGAACTGACAAAAGAGATCATTTATATACATCTGAAAAGTTTGAGAAATGCAGTACCCATGACCCGATATGGAATTCTGCACAATTTCAGCTAGTGACAGAAGGCAAACTTCAAGGCTACATGAGGATGTATTGGTGCAAGAAAATTTTAGAATGGACTGAATCTCCTGAAAAAGCAATAGAGACTGCCCTCTGGTTGAATGACAAGTACAGTATTGATGGAAGTGACCCGAACGGATTTGTTGGTTAGTCTAGAACTATATTGTTCAGATTATTTATTCAATGATTCATATATTTTATCAAACAGGTGTAATGTGGTCTATATGTGGTATTCATGATCAGGGTTTTAAAGAGAGGCCAGTTTTTGGTAAAATACGATTTATGGTCGACTACAGCCTGAGCCGAAAGTATGACATCAAAACTTATTGTGCAAAGTATCGCCCAAATGCTAAAGCGTGTGAGAATATAACTAAATATTTGACATCTGCAAATGAGGAGATAGGAGGCAAAGTAGCTAATAGTGCGACTCCAAAGAAAAAAGAAGCTGACGATGGAGCAAACAAAAATAAAAGTGGCGAGAAGAGAAGGGCAAACGAGAAACCTCAAGTAGAAACCAAAAAGAAGAGAAAAGCTTGAGTGCCTTAATTTAAATGTTCACTTTCACTTAAATGTTGACTACCTCACTGTTTTCCAATTTTATCACTTTCATATTGTTTAGTTTTTTCTATAATAAAAAATATTTGAAAGTTAAATTGGGGTATCAAGATCAAAGAACAGTTAAATGATACAATCCTACCATTATCCTTTTGATAAAACATCTTAAATATTTTATATTCCCAAATAATGAATAGTATATATATACCGCGGGACTGAAGTAGTATATACGATACTTTTCGTACTTCCGGTATGATTTTATTAATTATTTCAATAATTTCAATCAGTTTTTTCTCTCTTCAACTCATTTAATAAACTGTCTTTAAAATAAGTTACCATAGTAACATTGTGTTGTGACAATTATAATTTAGAAACATTGTCATTACAAGTGTCATTGTAAAGAAACATTGTTATTGATAATTATTGGTATCATGAGTGAAGAAGATGTATCTGATATTGATAAAAGAGCAGCCGAAGTAGGTGAAGAATTGTTACCACCGAAATCTAGAAAACTATACGAGCAGCAGTACGATGCTTTTAAAAAGTGGTGCCGCTTAAAAAATGTGAGACAACCTACTGAAAGTGCGCTGTTAGTCTACTTCAATGATAAATCAAAAGCGGTTTGTGCTTCAACTCTCTGGGCACATTACTCAATGCTGAAATCGGTTATTAACATTAGAGAAGATGTTGATATAAATAAATTTCCAAAATTATTAGCTTTTTTGAAGAGAAGAAATGAGGGATTTAAGCCAAAGAAGTCAAGAATTCTCACGTCTGAGCATGTAGATCAGTTCTTACGGGAGCCTCCGGATGATAAATATTCAATGCTTAAGGTAAATTTGGAAATGTGTTTATATTCAGAAATTTTAAGAAATCAATTTTTTTGTAGGTTTCACTTATTTTGGGCGTTGCGAGAGCTTGTCGTGGAAAAGAGTTGGTTGATTTAGAAATCGACGATGTGAGAGATTTGGGCGACTCCTTCCTAATTGCGATTAGAAACACCAAAAATAAAATTGACCGAAATTTTGTGATCAAAAAACAGTTCCATCAGTTTTGTGGCGATATTTCGAAAATATGTGGCATTGCGCAAGACAGGGACACCTCATTCAAAATGTTTTGTTCAATACATCAACAATGTACTACGCGAGTAGTAGGAAAAACATGTTTGGTACATTTCCACGGCAAATAGCAGCTTTCTTGAAATTAGAAAATGCGACGTCTTATACGGGACATTGTTTTAGACGCACATCTGCGTCTTTGTTAGCTGATTCGGGAGCAACAATAGACGTGCTGAACGTGGCCGAGGGATATATTGAATCGTCTATTGAAAATAAACAAAAAATTTTAGATAAAATATTATATTTGGTCAAGTCCTCGATTCGTCCACTATAGTTATGCCACAGTCCTCATTCTCGCTTCCAGTTTCCGCAGGATCTTCGAAACAAACACCAGTTCAATATGATAAGGACCTATCTGTTACTCGTCAGTTACCTGCTGCATTAACCCAGGAAAGACTGGTCAATATGACGAACTGTCACAATATTAATTTGAATATTAACGTTAATTACCATTCTAATTAATTGTATTTTTCAATAAAATATCCCGTTTGTTTGTGATTTAATCGTTCCGGGAGTTTCGTCAATATTTAATCCCGGAGGGATTAAATGTGACACTTTAGTACCTGTCACAAGGGAGTGAAGTTGTCACTTTAGGCCCGGAAGTACGAAAATTATCTTTATATATGTTTTTCGAATTATTTCAGATTAACTTTCAAAATATGAAACAAATTACCTTAGCAACTATGCGTATTGTCTAAAAATTATATTTAAATGCAGTTTGCTTCACAAGAAATGTGTGCTCCTTTGAACTGAGTTTTGAACATACTTGGATATTTATCTGGCTGTTAATTCAAAATTGATGAAAATTAGGAGAAATGCGATATGCTAAAGTGTTATTGGGAATCTCATGAAGATGCTCAGACTGCCAGCAATCTTTACCTTTACCGATATCCTGAAAGGAGACAACTGTTTCGGGAAATATTCACTAGATTGCAGCAAAACCTGATTAATAACGGAATTTTCAAAACCAAAGGCAAAAGTTTATGAAGCCAATATCGACAATTGTGACGATTCACAGATCCATTAGAATAAAAAGAGCTTCATCAGAGAATTAGCATATCACCCATCGTTTCGCAAAATTGTAATCTTCGTTCATTTCGTGATGCAAACTCATCTTGTATGGATGGAACTTGTAAATTTTAAGTATTTAAGTATTTATTTATTAACGGGATAAACCCAATTTCACAAATCCAAATTAATACATAATTATAATTGCAATATATAATACAACTTAATACAGATTGATAGAAAAAAAAAACAATACAAAAATTCCAGAAATCAACTAACGGATCAATACAAACTTCGATTGACATAACGCACAATCAAGGGATAACTGAGATTAAAGAAGTCTATGCCTGTTCTACTGGCAGTGTTTACATGTTGCGAGATTCTTGGAATTGTCGAAGCTCTAGTATAATCGTACCTATAAGTCCTGAAAGCTAGCAGCGCGGTACCTCTAACATTTCTAGATGGAACGTGAAAACCAAACAGAGATAGAAGGCCGGAAGAGGACAGAAGCTCCCCGACCAATCTAGCAAACAACAATACATCCGCCCTTATCCTACGAGTACGTAAAGCAGAAAGGTGAAGAACTGATCTCATATGAGTTGCGGAAAAATTTACTCGCGATATTTCCATCCTGCACGACATAGAGAGAAGAAACCTATCCTCCTTATAGTGGTTCGAGGGAGTCACAAGCTTATATAATTTAAAGTTTGAAATAAGTAACTTTAATCTCGTTTTCAAACACTTCTCCATCTCAATATCAACGAATATGTCATCGCCGCCTTTTTTTGTAATTTCTCGATAAATACGCTTATGCCAAAAACATGTTGAAATTGCCAGAACCGAGTCAATAACTGAAAACGGGAAAAAAATTATATTTGCAAAGTAAATCGTGCGCTTTCGTTTGAATTGAAATAATTGTTGTTAGGGTAGCGGCTAGAGGGGTAGTGATATCGAATTCACTTTTTGACTCGCCGGAGCGTTTTTTCCATCTCAAAGATCAAAATTCGGCGTGTGGAAGTTATTGATGGAATACTGAGTCACTCTGTGCAATAATAAAGTGATGAAAACATATACACTCGTGCAGGAAATTTAATTGCTTTTTCAACAAGGTGCTGTGATATTGCACTCATTTGTCCCCCCTTCAACAAAATTTGACCTGTCCTATCGTTTTTTCGTTATTCCACCCCAAAGTTCAAAATTCGGGGTGGAAAGTTAAGGATACCCCACCCTGTAGATAATAAACGTGGACCAATAAACGTTCCTCTAAAAATACCGGCCCAAACATTGAAACTCCTTGATTTTGTGTCTCCTCTATAATATGTGGATTTTGCCAAGTCCAATTGTAGGAGTTGTATACAGGGTGAGTCTTTGACCACTGCGTTATAAAGTTATAAGCATTTTAAGTTTTCACATTGGGCAAATACCCATTTGTAGTCCAGATTAGTTTGAATGAAAATTACCTTCCACTATTCAATCTGAATTGTTTAAAAACATGTTTCATCAGATGATTATATCGATTTAATATCTTTCAACTTCAAATATCTCAAAATGGTGCAATTTAGGAAAAAAGATGATGAATGAGTTTATCTGCAAAAGAGACTAATGATTCTAGGAAGAACAAGATACGGACCTTTAGTTCAAGTGATATTTGTTTTTCATGCAATTCAACCAATCTGTACAGTAGTAGTGAGAAACCCACGAGAAATGGAAAAAATCTATTATGCCAAAATGTGAATGACTGTTATCAAAAACCTTCTACAAGAGATCATATCAATTGATATTGTCGTTTGAATATTTCGGGTGAAAATGCAATTTTTTTATTAAATTTCAACACCTTATATCTTCTGAACAAGGCCAAATCTGGAAAAATGTTGTAGGAAGAAAATGTTTCTTTTGACATTAAAAATGGTTAAAACGCAGTGGTCAAATACTCACCCTGTATATTAAATATTTAAACAACAATCGCAGAAAATATCGCATGCAAAAGATAAAACATTAAATTTGTTTCTCATTTCATAAAAAGAATTAAATAATTGCAGTTCAAGTATCAGTTTATATGACATTTCAAATAATTATTCAGTTGTTTTTTATCAAATATTTATACATTTGATATACAAAATTTTATTCAATTGCGTGATAATTCGCAAGAATTGACGGAAAAATGTTCATCCTGCACTAAACATTTTTTGTTTCATTTCGAAGTATAGATAATGATAAATATTTCGTGTGAATTTGAACGAGAAAAATTATGACGTTTTCGAGATCTTCAAAGAATTTTTATCTGGCTCTCCAAGATTTTTCAGATTTTTTTCTGACATAAGGATAGTATTCAGCTGGATATTTTACATCAGAATGGTGTGTTTGATATTTTTTGTCCATCGTACTATCATTTTGCTTTTATATTATTCATAAGTATTAAGTGGTCAAAGACTCACCCTGTATATTAGATATACCAGAGCTGCCAACGCTCGCTTCTTTAATCCATAGGATATTATGTCCAAAGATTCAGTACAGTTTCCTAAATACCATTGTCCTAGCGTTTTTTGTTATTCCACCCAAAGCTCAAAACTCGGGTGGAAAGTTATGGATGGCCCACCCCGTATATTAATGTTTCACTGATACGTTCCAATAGAAACATCAATGTTTTGGGGGCATTAAGATCACATAGATTTTTCTGATACGTAGGTATATCTATAAATGAAATGTTTCATGTTTCAAGAGAAATGTTTAGGACACGTTCTTGAGATGTAAAAATGTTTACTGGGTACCTTTCAAATGGCACTAAGTAACTGAAGAAATGGGTGCATATTCCAGCACTAACGAATGATTGTAACAATGTTGAATAAAACCGCAAAATTTAAGTGAAAATATGGATTTCTTTTTCCCCAATCTAATATATGGCCCTTTTTATTTAAAAGATGTTTAGTTATGATTCCCTACTTCATCGCAATGGTGAATATTTATGCAGAATTTTTGAGGTTTCCAGGATTATGTAGTTAAGAAACATATTTTAGGAGCTTGCATTGCTAACTCTGGCAGAACCCGTTTTTTATATAACATATAGGTCATAAGTAATTGTGCTGGCTATAATAAAAAGGGAGACAAAATAAAGAAAAAAGGGAGAAGATGAGAGTGAAATTTCCAGGGACACTTCTACCACAGTATATGCACCAAGCATTGATTAGAAAGGGTTATTTGCGTTATCTGAAAACTTAAATATTTTGATTTAAGCTGGTAATAAGTTTTCACAGTGATATTTAGAGTATATGGACCATATGGACAAGGAAGTTTGGTAACAATGGTTTTCGGAACAACTAATTTTGGATAACCTTCACGAAATTCTACTTAGAGTGAACTATGACCTCGGTTGAATTCACCATACCATTTGATAAACACTGGTCCTTTTTTACTAATATTCTGTATAAATATCGACCAAGTACCATGTTGAATAGTTTTTTCTAACTTCTCGAAAAAAGAGTTTCCTATCAAAAGTGTTCAATTTGGACCACTCTAAATCTGAAGTGAATATTTTAGGCGATATCAAGTATTTAGAAAAGGAAGTTTGGGATTTTTTTACTAATATTCTGTAAATATAAAAATTATCTCATCTCCTTCAGATGATACAGAATATACGGCCATACATACTCAAGTTTGACTACGGAATCTTTTTCAGGCCGTCAAACCCAATCGATTGAGATCATTTCCGGCTCGATATTCGAAAATTACAGACATTTGGGCACCCTGTTTTACTAGAAAAAGCGCGCAATAATGATTGTATCGCTTAGAGACGAAGCGCGTAAAAACATCAAACCTCACGGCAGTGGTTTCAATCATATTCACTGAAATATTTGGTTCTTCAGCATGAATCGATCTCAAATCGTTTGAATGATTATTCAAATTTAAGATGCGTATTGGAAATCGCAAAGCAAACAATAGATCTTTCTGCGTAATGCAGGTAAATTTCGATATACTCCAGATTCTTGTAACGGTCAATGGTAGTAATCTTTATTTGAACAGATAAGACATTTGTATGGAGTGCCCTTCGCGCGAGAAAATTGTAGCCATTGAGTCAATAAAACCGATAAGCCATTCCAATTTCATGTTAGTCTTTTTGATGATTCAGAACGAAAAGGTAGTAGTCATGCTCTTAAGAAAAAGTTTGATTTTGTTTCTAGTGATCCAGATACGATGTTATGCCGGTAAATTTTGAAGAAATTTCTACCTTTTTTGTAATTATTTTAATTTTCTTAGCATTATTTTTATTGAATTAAGATTTAAGTTAGAAATTCTTTCATCGTGTTTGTCTCATTGCCTTTTGGTATATACTAAAAAAAATCATTTTCCGAGATGAAATTGTAATTTCTCATTGATAATTTAATCGCAGAATTATTTCAATATCTTTGTGTTTTTAGCAAAATCCTGAAATATCAATATTGAACCTCAAATTATATTTGAAAGTAAAAAGGCCTCGTTACAGGCATTGTAGGCAATGAATCGATATTTCTGAATGCTTTTACATAAATAAATAACATTTACATTTCATTCTAGCTATCGATGTTGAAACAACTAAGTATTGTTGTGGATTGGGGACAAATCACTCATCATCCGGAAAAGACTGTAACACATTTAATGCCCCAATTACAGAAGTAGCTGCAACAGATTCTGCTGCCTGTTTGCATTTTGTCGGCGTATGTTGCGCCAAAAAACAAAGGTTTGCGTTGACAATGTAAAAACTGAGTACACTCTGATAAAAAAGTATCCGGAAACTCTCATTTGAATAGCCCTCAGTGGTAGCTTGCCAATGTTACAATCGAAAAAACTATCGAACAAAGAGTTTGTCCCAAATTTTGTGTTTTGAATGAAATAACGTGTGCTGACTCGATGCGAATGCTGGAAAAGGCTTGTGGACACACTGTTTTATTGAAAACCCAAGTGTACGAATGATACAAAGCCTTTAAAAATGGTCGGGAGATCGTCGAAACGTCGAAAAACCAAAGAAATTGTGCTTAACATCTCTCGTGAAACCACTTGTTTGATTTTGGTGAAACAATTGGGCAATTCGGCTCAAACGATTATTAACAATTTCAATACCAAACACTCAATAAATACCATCCACTTTATACGCCTGATCTAGCTCCGTGTAACTTTTTTCGTTTCTCCGACTGAAACTACCGCTCCTGGGAACCAGATTTGACTCCATAGACGCCATTAAAGAAAATTCGCAGAAGGAGCTGAAGTGCGTCTCTGAAAACGCCTATAAAACATGTTTCCTGATTGGAAAAAAAGTTGGTACACGTGTATCCTTTCAAACGGAGCATATTTCAAAGGAGATTAAAAAAATATTGAAAATGTTTAATTTATTTGAAATTTCCGGATACTTTTTGCCAGAGAGTATTTCTTCAGGTTGATAAATAAATTGAAGAGAAAGTCAAGAGTTGAACCTACTGCCAAAATAAAATCCATTCTTAGTAGTAGTAAAACAAAGCAGTTTTCCATCTGGTTCTCTTTAATCTATTGGTTAATGGATGCACCAACAACATTTCTAGTCGAAATAGTTCCCGAAGACGGTTTGATCATTCGGCACACGAGAAGATTTAAATTGCTCTCTTTGCTTTGTTCACAGTGAATTAGATTGCCAGGCAGGTGAAGAAATCGCTTTGTCCGGTCAAGATTGCAGATCAGCTACTGGTGGTAAAAAGGTACGAAATTTCAATATTGTCGCATCTTTCTCTCATCTTTTTCGATTTTTACAGATTTGCTGTGAATCATGTGTACTTGGAAGAGCCGCCTCCAGTGGCGACCCAACTTGCTTCGATCTCGGACTAGGACCCTCTTTCATCAAATGTTGTCAAGCTGCCTTATCGAGTACAACTAATTTGCCAAGTGTTACCCCAAAACCATTCAACAATGAGTCAACAACGCTGCGAACTACGAAGAAAACATCCGATCGTAAGTTTTATCAACAATTTTTTTTTCAAGGTACTAATTGAATTTTGAAGCTGTCGAGAACTTATGTGAAGTCGAGGGTATATGTGGACAGATTTGCATACCCATTGGAGATTCATACAAATGTGACTGTAATAAGGGATATTCCTTGATGGATGATAACATTTCATGCAAACCAACCGAAAAAATTCGTAAAGCTTTAAGCAGGTAAGGAAGAAAACTCTTTTTTGTCGAAGCACAGCAATCCATACCTTCAATTTTTTAGGTGCGACTTGAATAATCCATGTGAACATGAATGTTTGGACAATGGACTCGCTGTGAAATGCTTGTGTCATGAAGGATACGAACTGGACCTGGATAACACTTCTTGTAAAGGTTAGCTGGATTTAATTGTTCGTTTAAGTGTATCACATTAAGATGTTGGTGAAATCATCTCTGTCCTGAGCAATTCTGAACATTACTTTAACGAATTCCTCTTCTTCTTCCAATTGTACTTCAAAAAGAAGATTCTCCTATATGACCCTATTTTATACGGCCCTGGGCAGTCAACATTCAGTCTATAAGCATTCTTTTGGTGTCATCGCTCCAAAATTACTCCAACTAGGGTAGGAAACTACGTTATGTTTCATGCAATAATGCAGGTTCGTAATAATTGAGATGAGTGAAAAATAGGTGGAAACAAATATGATAAATAAAACACAATGGTTAGACCCAAACGAATAACCCTTCTTTATTTCGGGTTTGAAATGGAGGAGAAGAAGCCTTAAGCAACAAAACCCCTCAGTGATAAATACAATGGTGCTAACAGATTACAAGATGAAGCTATAAGAATTAATCTATTATATGAAAGCTAAATTGAACCATGCAATAATCATGAAAGAAATTCTAGGCAAATGAAGGCATAAACCAATATCCATGAGCCTGTGTGCCTTCGGTATAGTGGTATACAATTAATCATAGCAATTATTAGACAACTTCAATAATATATAATATGCAATAATCATAATCATGGTAACAACTTCAATCAAATAGAAAGAGCAACAATAATAGCAATTGGTCCAGAGTATGCGAGCCGTCACCTATAAGTATCGTTGGAGCCAAAGAATGGGGAGTTAGAGGTAAGGAAATGGGTTCCAGCGGCGCCCCTAAAAAGAATATTCTACCATTCCTCAAGAGTGCACATGGATCGAGCGGTATCTAACCGGCAATCATGGCGTCTGATCCCGGTTCTAAGAAATTTCATACGTTAATATAGCATCAGCAAGGCAAAAATGAAGCGCGCTCACTGCCCCGTACATAATAATAAAACGTAAAATAAAATAAATAAATAAACAAGACAAGTACCCTAGATTTGTCTACCGTAGATCATCAAAGGGTTATTTTAGCTTCAGAGGTATACAAGCCAATGTCGGAATCAAACAATCACTTATCAATGGAGTCATACTTATAAAATCTAGATAACATGTTATTCACTCTTCAAACTATTTTGAACCGATCTTTTCACCATTTTATCCAAAACTAAACAGTCTGGTCTAACCTCTACCTTACTGCTTAATGGTGATTCTTTTTCAAACTAAGGAAATGTTACTCAGTGGTCTTTGCCAACCTGCGCACAGAAGATATTTAACACTCAGCTTCTATTATTATTCCGCTCATGGAGTATTTCTCTATGAGATTCTCTGATCCAAGACGTAAGAAGCATCCTGGGATCTAACACCAGTACATATTGTTGGATATTATCATTGAATCGATCAATTTTCCCATTTCAGATATCGACGAATGTGCTCAGAATATTCACGAGTGTAACAAAGATGAGGTATGCATGAATGGCGTGGGTACTTACTACTGTGAGGATCCTGGCTATGAAGATTCGTCTAGCGAATCTGAGAAGAAATGTCCAGTTGGTTACAAGTTCAGTGGTGATACAGGACTTTGCGACGGTACAGTAACTATATAACTAGTTATTTCGTTTTTTTGTGGAAATAAAAGAAAGTTAACATATAATAAACAAATAATTAATTGAATCAAATAACCGTTCTGGTGCAACACGCCTTTTGCCATCTTTATGATAGTAGTAAAATTCCACGCTCTAAAAATGTTTGTTCTTCCCTGGCAAAAACCGATAGAGGTAGTTTTTGATTTCCTAATTTGGGATGAAGGTGACCAAATTATAATGTGATGGTGCCAGGTTTGGAGTATATGGTGGGTGTGACATTGTATTCCATTCAAGCTGTAGAAGCTTTTAGCGAGGGATCAACTTGTGTACGGTCTCACTTTGTCTTGGGAAAATTTAAACTTTTCCTGCTGATTAGTTCCGGTCCTTTTATATTGAAGTGCATCATTCAGTTTGTCCAGTTGATTACAGCAAACTTCGGTTCAATTTGGACTTCCTACCTATAAGTCAATAATTTTTCGGAATTTCTGATTTATTTCATTCTTCTTAGCATTGATGTGATGTCTTCAGTTAAGGCGCTGGTCTAAATGCCAAGATACTTTGCTTTGGTGTCGACTAGTATTACCTTTTTGAGTATTTTGACAGTGAGACAGAAATACTGCTGACCAAAATTTTCCTTCTTGGTGGCTTGTCGAGATAGGTTTCACGATTGACCTGATATGTTGTCGAGTGGATCTCTCGGAAACCTACTTGATGGTCTGATACTAGTTGGTGCATATTCAAGTCATCTTTCAGCCTTTTAAGAAGATACTTCTCAAAGAGTTTATCCAGGATTGGTAGAAGACTTATATGATTCTACATTGTGTTTTGGTTTATCAGGTTTGGATATCATTATAACCTCAGCATACCATATGATGGGGAAACAGGATATGCTCAATAATCTTTCAAACGATGTTGTGAGTAGTACAATTTTTCTGGGTAGTTTTTTGAGAGTTTCTCCCTCTATGAGGTTGTATCCTGGAGCCTTCTTATCTCATTGGCTTCTTCTGTTGGTATAGAAAGTTCAATGAACAACCAGAAAAATTTCAACTTCTGCATCGCTGATACCAGGATAAAAGTTATTTAGTGTGAAGACATGTGTGAAATGTTTGGCAAATTTATTGCATTTTTCCTTATTCGAGTCAGCCTACTGTCCGTTGTTCATTTCAATTTTGGAGATTTGCTCAAAGTTAGTCTTAAGAATTTCTTCATAGCTTTCCAGATGTTGTGCTCGGTTTTGTCTTTTATATTCTCTATATACTATTGAAAAATCGAAATTTCTTTCCGAACAACTTTGTATCCATAAAACTGAATCTTTTTGGGCGTAGAAATGTATAGCGACTTTCGAAATTTACGGATAGTTTGGTCAGGTCAACTTCGTCAAAACTACAAATTTCTGAAATCACGATCTATAGTCAATAATTTTTGGTCATTCCCACTCATGAACAGGGATTTTATCACTCAGATATCACTGATTTTTGGGGACTTTGCGTAAATCTAAACTAATTTAAAAAAATCCTTCCATATAATTTCGAAATTTTCAGATATCGATGAATGTGAATTCAATTTATTATGCCCAAGTCCAAAAATATGCCAGAACACGATGGGTTCCTACACATGTCATGGAGAAGAAGTGAAATGTCCCCCCGGATTTTATTTTAAGGCTGCCACCGAAAGCTGTTCCGGTAAATTAGCTATAATTAATTCGTTCAACTAGTACTAACATTTGGTTATTTTTCCCAGATATCGATGAATGCATAACAGGCGAAAATAACTGCAATAAGGATTCTCAGATTTGTATAAACACAAAAGGAAACTATACCTGTGCGGAGAAAGTATCAAAAAATGGTTGCCCACCAGGATACAAGAAGAATCCTTTCACACAACTCTGCGATGGTGATATGATGTTAAACCAATCGTAACATATCTGATTAAAATTCTCTATTTTACAGATGTAGATGAATGCGACAGCGATATCCCTTTGTGCGCATCTACGGAAGTTTGCATAAATGAAAAAGGAAGCTATAACTGCGTTCCCAAATCAAGACCTACCTTACCGGCAGTTTCCACCACCTCACAATTACCTTCAGTTTACTTTACAACTCAACGTATAACATCACCATCAACTGTGGCAACTACGAGATATACCGAAACCCAAACAACTCAACGTCGTCCGTTAATTTGCCGAAATGGTTACACCTTATCACCAGATGGAAGAACATGTGTTGGTATGTCTTCTAATGTAGATTGTCACGATCCCAAGCACACCAGCCTGATGGTGGTCGATTTCTTTTCCAACTTTGCAGGATTTCTTCTGTCTCTATAGTGAGACATTCTGCATGATAGCTCAAACTTCAAGGACTCGCATTGCATCATGTATTCCTTGAAATTTCAATGAACAGTAACAGTAATCTACTATCTGCTCAGCTCCAGAAGATCTCTGCTTGTGAGCTATCCTTCAACTACTGGTTCAATTCTAGAATTAGCTATGATCTTGTTTTTCAATCAATTTTGTTTTTCTACCCTGTCAGTAGCTTTGATATCAATAAAAGGAACTACAGTTACGAAGAACCATCACTCCAGTGGTGCGAGTTAGTCAAGATTGACGTAAGACATTTTAAAAGAGACCTCAAGTGTAACTGTGGATCGTTTTCGAGGTGACTGCCTCCCATGAGCACAGTGGCACAGACAGTTTTGAAGGTGGCTGCCATGTTTAACAAAGAATGTGTTGAACCTTCCAGACATGTCAAGAAAAAGCGCCATACAATCTACACTACATTGATGTCTGAACTTGTATTTTCAGATATCAACGAATGCCAGTTAAACACCCACCAATGTCGAGAAACTCAAAGATGTGACAACACCATTGGATCGTATCATTGTGTCAGAATGGCTGGTTGTGGAACTGGTTACACGTATAATTATGCTGAAGAACTTTGCGAAGATGATGACGAATGTGAATTGGGAACACACCGTTGCGGAGGACTTGGAAGTGGATATAGGTGTAGGAACACTCAGGGATCTTACAGGTGTGAACCTGTTCGGAGGCCTGCTATAACAATCAAAACCACCACTCGTCCTTCGGTTCCCAGCTTTACGGATCTGACTCTCATCAGTGGACAGAGGAAGGCATGTCTACCAGGTTATTTCATGAACGCCAGGGGAGATTGTGAGGGTACGTAATAGAAATAAATTTATGAATTCTCTGAGACACTACTTCAGTAGAGTACAAGCTATAACACATTTTACGTGCAATAAAGAGTCGACCATTATAGCCTTTCTTACGGCCAGATTGTCATGAAGCGGATGAAGACGTCACTCGTTATTAATTTATTATTAGTTTAATTCCATGACGAAACACAGGATCGGACTTAGTATCTGTTACAATAAATATATTTTTCAGATGTTGATGAGTGTCAGAGTAGTCCATGTACAAGAGGAGCAACATGTGTCAATGTACCTGGAAGATATGAGTGCATTAGTAGAACCTGCAAAGCTGGTTATGATCTTAATGAAGCTGGAGATGCCTGTGAAGGTAATTTTTCTTAAAATAAACGTTTTAGTCATCAATTTCAATAAGTTTTTTTCTAGATGTGAATGAGTGTGTGCGAGGAACACATAAATGTAGTCCTACCCAGATTTGTAAAAATGGCGACGGATATTACAATTGCGTTTGTTCACCTGGTCATCATTTGAACCCTCAAACAAATCAATGCGAAGATATTGATGAATGTACCTACTATAAGGTAAAATAATATATTAATTAGATTCCTATGAGTCTTTTTCAACATTTCACAGGTCTGCTATCACAACTCGAAATGTATAAATACCGTTGGCTCCTATAGATGTGAATGTAAAGAAGGATTCAAAGATAATGGACGCGGGTGTGAAGATATAAATGAATGTGCTGAAAATCCAAATATTTGTGACCACAGATGCGTCAATATGTGGGGCTCTTTCAGATGCGCATGTCGATCTGGCTTCACTCTCAACAGTGACAACAGGTATTTATAATTTTAATGGTCGACAAAAAATTACTGAATTGGAAATCAAGGAGTACGATTTGGACCTAATTAAAATTAGGATTGAATTAAATAAACTTGCATCATCTCAATTCAATGGCATCCACTGCGTATCTGTAAACTTCAACACACACCTAAAAAACAGAAACTAGGTTATTTCTTTATAGTTGGGATGCTTTACTGCCATTCTCCCGGTACTTGACATCACCCCTATATATGCTTACTTACTTACTCGAATGGTATCAGTATTTGTTTATCCGTGTCTCTCTCGTGTGAAACATGGTTTTGTGTTTGGTTTTGTTGTTTTTATCCACTTTCTTATTTTCTATTGCTTCTTTTCTCTGCTTCTGTTCTATGTATGTTGTTTCTCTATATTTTCTTTCTTTCTGATTATGTTTTGATTAGTTTCTCATTGAAATATACCATAAATTTAAGCAACCAAATTTTTCAGAACATGTAGCGACAATGATGAGTGTGAAACTTTCAAAGATAAAAAGTTGTGCATTGGATCTTGCCAAAATATACCTGGAAGTTATGTGTGCACCTGTCCTAGAGGATATAGATTGGGAAGTGATAAGAGAACATGTCAAGGTGCGTGTTAACCTTCTGTATAATCACCAAACAGAAAAAATACGAACGTGGCCATGTCATGCAAAATGCAAAATTTTAAATGGATAAACAGTATATGGTACATGTTCTAAGCGCAGTCTAGTAACGCATGCTTCCTGCGCATGCCATGGTCGCGTCGGCCATCAACTGAATATCGGAAAAGAGCAGTGGTAAACAGCTCTTTCCATTTAAGAATCGATGGCATTTAAAGTGAATTTTAAAATTTCAGATATAGATGAATGTGAACGCAAGGTGTGTCCAAATCATAATGACATTTGTATCAATACAAGAGGAAGCTACAAATGTCACACCATAAGTTGTCCGCCGAATTACATTAGAGATCCACAACATAAAAGGTGATTTTTCCACTTCTGCAGTTGAGATCATTTTTAAAATATAATTTTTTTAGTCGGTGCAAGAGGCCACAAACTTTGTGCGATGCCAGAGATATTAATTGCCTTTTGAAACCTGAACAGTACACTTATCATTTTATAGCCATAGTGTCTAATTTGCCTATTTTGAATGGTCATATTAGCCTTTTCGTAATTCAAGGTCCTAGATTTGCGAGAGCTAGAACAGAATTCAGTTTCAGAATTGTGGGAGTCGACTGTCCAAGATCTATACCGAGGATAAATGAAAATTATTTCAGAATGGAAGTACAAAATTATAATGCGATGAAGCTTTATTTGACCAGAAGTATACAAGGACCGCAGGAAGCTGAACTTGAAATTCAGATGAAGCTGTATGACAATAACCAGCTCACAATGTCAGCGGTTTCTCGTCTTTTCTTAATCGTTACTGAATACCCCTTCTGAAATTCAGTATCGAGCAATGAATACAATCAACCATGACATGAATCATTTTTAATTTCAGATTGGTTTATTTCAAAGAATGTTTTGAAAGAATTTTCTTATTTATATAGATAATTATCCTAGATCTTGGCTGTCTAGTAAATACTTTGTTTTTTTATTATTTTTAGATGTAATGATAAATAGTTTTATGAATTTCTTTCTTGTTTCTTTCGTGTTATACCTTTTTCTCAGATTACCTTTGAGGTTTGGGCAATCGGTAAGATCTCCAAGTTAAGTTGTGCTGAAAATAAAAACATAATGATTTGTGACTTAAATGCTATGTCATGTTGAAATGGTTATGTTTTCCTCGCCCGCAACTGAAATAATATGATTCTTCATAATTGGCACCCGATTCAAATATCTTATTTTTTGGATATTGTTAATTTTGGAGTGAAGTTTTGTAAATTAGCGACTTCGAGTGACCCAACAGAAAATAATCCGAAGGATTCAAATATGGTGATCTGGGAGGCCAGGCTTGTGGTCCTGCTCTTCCTATTCAATGGTTAGAGTAATTCTCCTTCATAAATTGTCGCTCAATTAAGTGTGGCGGAGCTCCGTCGAGCTCCAAAACCATTCGATTCTGGTTTCAAATCAGCTTCTTTTGAATAGAGAAGCTTGCTCCAAAACCGTTTTTCGTTAATTGAGCTTTTTAGAGAAAATTGCGCTTGAAAATGCTTTCCTACGATGGCGTTCGGTTTATCCTCGGTCCAGATATGATTATTGTGGTAATTAATGATGGCATTTCTAGAAAACAAAGCTTCATCACTGAGAAGCTCCTGGTTTAAGAAATCCAGGGTTCTTACTAGTTTATTACACAACCAAACGCAAAAATTTAGTCTGAGGGAAAATCTTTAGGAAATAGAACATATGTTAAGGATAAGGTTGTAGAGACCTCAAAATTTGACTTAAAAGTGTGTGTGTAATATACAAAATTCACGAGATATTTTCCGTGTACTTGTTTGCGAGTCTTGTTTAGTTATGTTTAATATATATAGTAGCTTCTTCAATCACAACTGTTCGCTGGTCGTCCTGGCATATCTATTGCCCTATTAAAGCTGTCAGCTTCACAAAGTCTTGCGTGAATATTATAAAAGTTTGTACGTGTAGCACCGCCCGTTGAGGATATCGTGTGCCTGGTACCTTGTGCCTTACAGGTTGTGCATTACCGTGAGCCAATCAATGTCTGCCATTTCGGCTTTCCTATATTATGGACAAAAAACACGGCAAATTTATTACTTTTACATCAAAATGATAAAAAAAATCTATGTTTTTGTAAATCAACTGTCACATGCAAATATCTCGATTATTGTTTTTTGAGGCTTCCTGTGAATTTACCTACTATTCTCTGGCGTACTGCAGTGACATACCACATGATGTAAAACAAATATTTTTTCGTTTATTCCTGAAATATTCGGAATGATCCATCTTGAAAAATTCACTTTGCAGGTTTAACTTCAAACCCGTTTTCATCCAAAACGGCTGCTTTTAGCGACAAATACTAAGAGGACCTCTTGTATTTAAAATTCAGTGGACAACAGGTGTTTTAGTCAAAAATGCATGCAGTGTGACACAGAGAAGTTATGGTTACTTAAATTCAGGAACAACACCGTATGTAGCAAGATTTAAAATTAAGCACTACTAAGTTCATATTTGAGTTTCACGTCATTACTATACCCAGGATTTAGTCCGATTGCCAAGTCGCTTACGAAAAATATAATCAAAAAACCAAATAAAATATTTTTTGGACGCCCTGTATCTCAGAAACCAAGCCTTTGTGGACCCAAGTTCATATAAACGTTTTATCTCAAAATTAATAAGATTCCCTCTTAAAGTTTTTACAAGTACATATTTCATTTCTGGCAATACAGCTTTGAAATGACTTTAAACACAATTTCCAGATTATTAAAATTGCTCTGAAAGTCATTCAAGGATTCAAACTGTCTGGACCACGAAGTATATAATTTATATTATTTAACATAATGTATGACAGGTGTATTGACCCAGATAGAGATCGAAAGTAAGCATTTCAATTGCTTGAGGGCAATTTTTTCGTTTGGTAGATAACTTTATGTTTTCACAGTATCAATTCACCAATTAGAGTTGATAAATTATTGTTGCGTCTTTTGCATATTCTCATAGAATATGAAAACTTCAAAAGTTGATGAAGTTGATAGTCCAAAATGAAATTTGGTCATATTATTTCATAAGTATATGGCTATATTGTTATGCAATATCAATCTGATCAGTAATTCTATCTCGTTCAGATCACAATCGTTAATTTAATTAAAAATGAGTGTTTATGTGTACCCCTGCATATTTTCAACAAGCACCCTTTCCATTTACCAGAGCCAATCGAGTTATTTCGTAAGAAGTTGGTTCAGTATGGGAATGGAAAGTACAGAATTGATCACTGCAGATTTATCTCTTCAGTAGTTTCGTAAAAGGTGAACGTTGAGATCAGACTCTATATGTGATAAGAATGGCACCGTGTAAAGCTGCATTATTTTTTTGTTTTTCAGCAACTTTTGTTTTGGTTAAAACAATAAGAATTGTAAGTGCTTTTTACTGTAATTTCAAATATCTCTTCGAAATTGGAAATTTCTTTTTAAAGATTTCAGGAAATGCTAGATATGTTTCAGTTATTTATTGAAAGAATTGTCGTTATTATTAGAGTAAAATCAGTGCATAATTTTTTCTCAATTGAGATAGCTAAAAATTATCATCACAAAAACAAATTATAAATAATTTTCGTCCATTCACGTTTCTAACATACCTACATTATTCTGTAATGTGTTGAAAAAAAAATTATTTCGGCATTTCAAATGCTGCGTCAATAAAAACATTATCTGGAATCTGTTTGCAGTCAAAGTTCGTGAAATGAATGTAGGAAAAAAACCGTAATTTACATATTTCGCCATTCACAAGGTGAATACTGACTGGATATCCTTCACATATATAATAGGTTACATCTCCTTCAGTTTTCTATCAACACATGTTATTAAATACAAAATAATATTTATGTTCACTTCAAACGATAAATGAATAATTATCATATTGCAATGCATATAAACAACTCGTATAATTGATTTTAAATAACTGAAAACGTTTAAATAGAAAGAAAACTTCAATATCAGTTAATTTTTAGTAAATTGAAAAATTTTAAAATTAACATGAAACATGATATAACTCAATAATAATTTGACGGAATATGGAAGTTTCGAAAATAAGAGATCAAAAGAGTATTATAAACATAACGAAGAAGACACTGTATTGAGTGTAATAGGTATTGTATCATCAAATCCCAATATTTCGAGTTGTCAAATAGAAAAAGACACTGGTATAACCAGAAGGCGAGTTTTGAAAATTTGGAAAAGAAGTGAATTCCGACCCTTTCCCCATAGGAAGCAACCTGCTCTCCCTACCTAGAAAACCTGCCTAATTTTGTTATTGGTATTTGGAAAAACCAGAAGAAAAGCGCTGAGATGTTCAACAGACACAATGAACATTTTTGGTCAGACATTAACGTAGATGTAGATGTTTCTCATCAAGGTAGGGTCGGGTTCAATGTAAAGTGTGCTTTTAAACTAACCATGTGTTGACCTATCGCATTTGCAATGAAAATTCAACAGCCAACGCTAAGAAGAAATAATCAAGCAGACATTATTAAAAATATTTGGACAATTAAGCTCTTAACTGTACATTGCTGCCGAGAGTCAACTATTTGAGGATCTTCTTTCAAAAAGAAAAATATGCTCTTTAGCCAAGATAACTGGTCAATATAAAGCAGCCGAAGAAATGGTTGAATTGAGTTTTAAATTGCTACTGCACCCACCGTATTCTCCAGATGAGGCCTCTAGCGACTACTGGCTTTTCGCAGAATCCAAGAAGATGCTCCGTGGAAAGAGATATTGCTGAGATCAGGAAGTGATCGATTATTTTGAAGATTTCGATAACACGCTCTACACCGGTGGTATTTAATGCTCTAAATCACTCTTAAACGGATTATAGTGATGAATAAAAATGAATTTTGACAAAACAACGGCGTACCTGTGCGTTCCTAACTCTGATATTCAGTCGTTTTACAGGATGCCGGTTCGTACAACCAGTATGAGCAAGCGCCGATCAAACTTCGTTCTTCAGAAAGAGAGCAAAAACAGGACTTCAGCAAAATTCCTGGAACTCCAGGAGTAGACTATCCAGTTTATCACGAAGTGCCACATACCAGTTTTTCTTGTAAGAATGTACCAGCTCTACCCGGTATATATGCCAACGTAGAAACAGGTTGCCAGGTACTGATCTGTCTTTTATCATTGAAGGGAATTTTTAACCACTGATTTCATTTATTACATAAGGTGTACTTGGAAGAAATCCGTTATTTGTTTATTGAATTCAACACTTCATTCATTTTAATTGGTAGGACTGCCCGTAATTACTTTGCCAAACATAAGTTCGATCTATTAACTAGTTTATTTACGACATCTGTCTCAAATTTTGTAATTTGAATGAAAATAAATGCAGTTTGGCTTCCTCATGGAAGTCGTCATTGCTATTAGCAAAAACTTGGGACATTCGATTTTAACAAGCCTCTTTTTAAATAAATTTTACACCGTTGAATTTGTTGCTATCTATGTGTGACCTGGGGCTGTTGCCATTTTCAGCTAAATCAAAGAAAACTGAAAAAAATAAAGGATTTCTTTTCATGACACCCTATTTAAAGGTTTTTCCAATAAAGATTTCACAATTTTTCTTCAAAATAAAATGCGAATTTGTCAAGGTTTATTGGAAAACCCTTATTTTGATAACTGGCTACTTCAAATCTTATGGATTTTTAGGCCTACCACGTTTGTCACGATGGACGAGAAGGCGAACAAGGAGCTAGTTTTCTATGTACCAATGGTACTATTTTCAACCAAGCTGAGTTCAATTGCGACTGGTGGTACAACGTTAAGTGTGAAGATTCTCCTGCTTTATATAGGTAGATTTTTTTTGAGAAATTTAGGTGATGAAATGTATGAAAATAATGCTCACTCACATAAGGTGCTTCAACGGAAAACAGAAATTGACTTAAAGTGTTTCGAATATTTGGAGCAACACCTAGTATGGGAGATTAGGTGATGGGTGACAGTTGGTTATCACCTTAATGCAAGCCATACACGCCCCGGGCGACCGGAGAGGAAAAACAATACAGGTATACCTGCGCAAGTCGACCGGAGCATGTGTGTCGCAGTTTTTCAAGCCTGCACAGGTCGCCGGAGCAATTCGAAATTCGACTCGGTCTAGTGGCACAGTACGGTCGCCGGTCGACCTGCGCAGGTATACCTGTACAGTTTTTCCTCCCCGGTCGACCGGAGCGTCTATGGCCTGCATAAAATAACAACCATACGATGCGGATGTACTTATACGGTGGTATTGCGTATTTTTTGTTCCCGACTGTCGACTGGCTTAGTTCGCGCGACGAATTTCTTTTTTTTGTTCTCCCCTTCATGTAAATTCTGAGATTCAAAAAAGGCATAAAAATTAAAAGTACTGTAATGATCAGAATTCTGTTCAACATTATGGAGCATGTCGAACAATATCATTATCTTAATTTTCAGATTTCGAAGGTTCCATTTCTCCAGTAACACCTAAAGAGCATGCAATCGTGAAACACCGTGTATACAATGCAACATAATAGAATAATTCATAAATCATAAACATATTGTTTCGATTATGAATTGAGATTATTGAATATTGAATGGGTTGAATTACCAAATAATTACAGATATTGAAATTTCCAGGTTGAATGCTGATCCATTGACCAACCCATACGCACCAAAACCAAAACCAGAAGAACAATTGGCGCATCAACAAGATGTCCATTATGTTTGAATGATATTGACGAAAGGGTTGAATATATTTATATTTTAATAAATAAAGTCATAAAAATTTATTTTTCATAAACGTTTTTCTTACGTAAACCCTCAAATCTACACATACATTTGGATTCATTTAACAATATTTTCAACGTTTACCATTGGAAAGAATCAAAATTAATAGGATGGAAGGTTTAAGACAGTTGTTACGATAAATTTCTTGTATTAAATTAACCAAGTTTTGATTATATCATGGATATTATCTGGCAGGACTTTCACTCTTCATCTTCATCAGAGGTCTTTGCCTTGAACTTGAATCATATTTGTAATCTGGTGCTTTGGTCCTTTCCACACTAAGACAAAAAATTTACCGAATAAATCAAAATTGGGACATTTTATTTCTATTACCTGTTACTCCTCGAAGAGGATCCTGCTCTTCTAAAGATACCAGAAATAGCATTATTCAAATTCTCTAACGAACTTGGCTGAAAAATATTCAGATTGAACATAAATACTCGATCAGTGTTTGACGTGGTCTTACCTTTTTTCCTATTAGACTTGTTAGAATTCCCGAATCTCCCTCGTCAACACTTTTCGATTTGGTCATTTTGCGAAGTTTGCCCATAATTCCTTTCTTTTTCTTCTTTTCAACTGTATCACTCTGTATTGATGTATCAGACATGTCTAGGTCAGAATTCGCTGACCTCAAACTGGACATGCTGCCTTGGTCATTGTGCCAAATATTCGGTTCCTGAGGTACAACGGATGTTTGTTCCAGAGATAGACTTCTTCTCTTCAAACTTCCTTGTCGACTAAGCCTTGATGAACTGTCATTGTTCATTTCTGGTCTTGGTCTTCTTCTAGGAAGCATCAATTTTTCTTTTTCAATCTCCTTCATCTGACTGAAGAGTTCTTGAGAAATGTTCAGCAGACTACTCAAAACATTATCTAGCTTTTCTTTCTTATCTTCCGTGGTAACGGTTCTTCCCCTGAAAATGTGTTGCTTCATAAAATATAATTCAGTTTATGAACCAACAGCTCATTTTAAATGGCTTATAGTATGATTGATCATCAATACTCGAACACAATAATGACTTTATCACTAAGGAGTCTACCTTTGGAGGCTGTTCTCATGATTGAAGTAAAATTACAGTTTTAAAAAGAAGGTTTATAATTCAGTCTATGCACCAACAGCTCTAGTGAAATGCCTTGAAGAATAATAATTTATCGTTAATACGAACAAATTAATGACTTTACAATGAATTCAAACTGAAGTTTTATAATTCAGTCTTCGAACAAAGAGCTCTTTGAAATGACTTGAAGAAGAATAATATATCATCAATACTATAACACAATATTGACTTTATCACTAAGGAAAGGAATCTAACTTTGGATACTGTAACCGTGATTGAGGTAAATTACAGTTTCAAAAAGGGGTTTTGTAATTCAGTCTATGAACCAACAGCTCTTGTGAAATGGCTTGAAGAATAATGATTTATCGTTAATACCGAACACAATAATGACTTTACCACTAAGAAAAGTAGTCTAACTTTGGAAGCTGTAATCGTAATTGAGGTAAAATTAAAGTTTTAAGAGTAAGTTTGAATATTCAGTCTATGAACCAACAGCTCCAGTGGAATGGCTTGAAGAATAATGTTTATTCAGTCACTATGAAAGGACCAACTTGGAGCTGTAATCATGATTGAGGTAAAATTAATTAAAGTTTCAGAAGGAAGTTTTATAATTCAGTCTATGAACCAACAGTTTTTGCGAAATGTCTCGAAAAATCATAATAAATCATCAATACTCAAACACAATAATGACTTTATCACTAAGGAAAGGAGTCTAACTTTTGGAACTATAATCGTGATTGAGGTATAATTAAAGTTTTAGAAGGAAGTTTTATAATTCAGTCTATGAACCAACTGCTGAAGAATAATAAGAAATCATCAATACTTAAACACGATAATGACTTTATCACTAAAGAAAGGAGTCTTAACTCTGGAGCTGTAATCCTGATTGAGGTAAAATCAGAATTTAGAATTAGAGATTAGAATGAAGTTTTCTAATTCAGTCTATGAACCAAGAGCTCTTGTGAATAGCTTGAATAATGATGATTAATCATTAATACTCGAACGCAATAATAACTTTACCACTAAGAAAAGGCGTCTAACTTTTGGAGATGTGGTTGTGATTGAGGTAAAATTACAGTTTTAAACGGAAGTTTTATAATCCAGTCTATGAGCAAACAGTTCTTGAGAAATGGCTTGACGCATAAAAATTTATCATCAATACTCGAACACAATAATGACTTTATCAATAAGAAAAGAAGTCTAACTTTGGAAGTTGTAATCATGATTGAGGTGAAATAACAGTTTTAAAAAAAGTTTTATAATTCAATTTATATACCAACAGCTCTTTTTAGATGGCATAAAGAATAATGATTACATTTTCACATATTTCACGCCGTATTTCATTAATTTAATCACGGATATTTTGTTGTTGAGTTGCTGAAGCGTTTCAGATTTGTAAGCATAATATTTGTTTTTCAGATATCCCCATAACAAGAAGTCCAGAGCAGTCAAATCAGGCGACCGTGGAGGCCAATCAACATCCCAAAATGTTAAGTAACTTTCTCATCATCACAGTAATATATGATTGATTTCGATAAAATGTTTTAACTTTTAAAACACGTTGTTTTATCAAATATTTTTTTCATAATAAATTTTCCGCGTCTGATTGAACTGACAAGACCAATGTTTACTAAAATGGAGATAAACAAAGTACCTTTCCAGGAGACACCCGGTATTTCACCTATTTCGGGAGATTGCTATTGAAGTATCGGTCACCGACTTCGAATTTCTGTAGTAAATTTGAATTGATTTACAAATCAAGCAAAAACACACATGAAATAGCTCAATCATAGAAACGAACTCTTGTAGAAAATAATTTCTAGAAAGGACTAATGGAGAAAAGAATATAGGCAGAATGGAACTTCCGTAGAAAGTCACATTTGCAGAATAAAGTTGCCAGGTCTACGGTGTTTTTCTAGTGTACAGTATACACTCAAAATACACAGAATACAATAATAAAATGATAGTATATCATAGATATTTTCATTCCATGGATGTCAGTATTCATACTTAAATATATTTGTAAATTGAGTAGGGGCTATAATCCCACCATTCCAATCATCTAATCTAGTCCAAATTATTCTGAACTGCCTTGTGAAAAACTGAACATAATTAGTCCTTTTTAACTATTATCATTCATTAAATAAATAAATATTATGAATACCTAGCAGTTTTAACCTTCGAAATCATTTTTTTATTTGTCAATTGATGTGACACATACTCACTCACTCAATCGAATTCCATTCTAGAAAAATGCGTTTCTGCGATTGTTTGCTCACAATAAAAAATTAACAAAACTACTTACCTCTGTTTTTCATCTAGATGATCAATTTCATTAGCAAGACATTTCAAAGTTTCGATATTCTGCAAAATCGAAGAGTCTTTCGATTCGTTCAAATTGGTTCGACTCAGCGATTTTGCTCTCATATCTTCATCTCTTCTTAACCTATCTTTTTCCCTCTTCAATCTTTCATTTGTTGTTCGTAGTTTGGCGTGTGCGTCTCTTAATTCAAGTAAATCACATTGCAAATCTTTAATTTTCTTCTTTGCCTCTATTTGTTCTTCTTCCACTGATGTCTTCAACTGTTCTAATTTTCTCCTCGCCTCCAACCTTTCTTTATCTCTTTCTTTTTCTACTTCTAGAAGGGTCTGTCTCAAGTCGCGGGCAAGGGTTGCGGTTTCTTGTATCAGTCGTTGTTGTTCTTCCCTTTCTTTTTGCCACGAAAGCTCCATTCTTGTTCGTAATCCAGCGATTTTTGTCCTTCCGCTATTCAAAATCTTTTCTTCCTCGAGCTCGTTTATTTTCGTTTGCATCTCGAGTATTTTAACTTCGTAATTGGACTTGTCGGAAACGAGTTGCGTTTTCAATTTTGAACATTCTAGCTTCGCTTCGGAAATTTCATCCTCCAACGAACTCAATTGAGTTTCCAATGTTTCAGATTTGAGACCACCCTGCAAGGAATGAAATTCATACAAAGGAAACATAAACAGTTATCTGCTCTTCAAGTAAGGAAATGTATTTTTTCATTGGAAGTGGCACTGAGGTTAAAAAAAATAACCTACGAGGTCGGGCACTAAATTTTTCTGGCTATCACTACCACAATATACAGTGATGTATACATTCGTACTGGTTTGATATAAATATTAATCTTAATAAATAATTCAGGTTGCGTTTTGCATGAAGTAGGAACAAACGCTCTGTGCGAAAGTTGATTTTCGTGAACTTTGATCTCGGGCGAGACGTGCCCTTCGACGAAAAGTGAACATACTGAGATACTCTCGTACTATTTAATTTATTTAATGATATAGTTATTTTGACTTTCCATTACTGTCACCATTTTGTCAATGAAATGTCAATTTTCCGAAATGGTAGAGATAAAAGAAGTTTATTTATTTTATTATAGTGGTGGCCTCAAGCGTCCCGCCTAAACGGAGGCCACCTTTAATCGAATCCTGACCACGTTAAAAAATACTAAGCCATTTGTAAATCATGGATTTACAAGGGTATTGTTCCTCATAAACAGATTCCAATCATCAGATTTCACCTGAGTAAGTCCATGCTTCGGAAGATAAAATCAAAAATATGGATATAAGATTACAGCTTCAATATTATTACAAATTCTTCTTGAAATCATGTCACGTTAGTGCTATAAAACATGAAATCATAACTGACAAGGCCTAATGACATAACATACATGAAAGAAATTCGGATAAATCATGATACGAGTGATTCAATTTAGAAGAATGCTACTATCTTGGCCTCCCCGTAAATATTTGCTTGAAAGAATAAAAATAAAAATGAAATAACCATGAACCTAAAGCCTGTCCTGGCCCTCGTCTAATAGTTCAGTAGCTCTCCGCTAGATGCTATAGAGAGAGAAAACATTTTCTCCAAGTACAGCTGAGCCATCTATAAACCAGATATGTACGAAAATATTTAGCTTCAGTTAAGTCCAGGTTTCCCTCTAGTTAGATTTAAACTCAATGTTTATGGTAGGTACTCACCTCATTTTGATTTTCCCTTCTATATTTCAAATTGCCCATACTCTTTTGTACCGACTGCAGCATATTCTTATACGTATCTCTTTCCTTTTTAAATCGCATTGTTTGACTTTGGAGTACTTTCATCTCATTATTTACAGTAGCTATCTGTTCGTCGAAACCCATTTTACACTTGAGCACCTCAGCTTTTTTGGCTTTTTCAATCATTTCAACTCTACATGAAACAAATGTGAATTAAAATATACATAATCATTATTTATTGAAAGGAAAACCAGGAAGGATATATCCATATCCTTTTATTTATCCTTATTGTTAGCAAAAGTTTTTACAAAATGAGTTAATTGAAAATTTTTCTGTATTAACTGTATTACAGACCTTGAGAGTTGCCCTGAATAACAAATCGACATGAAAATATCTTCACTATTTCTCCTTATGAATGAGTGCAATTGAAAAACAATATCTCTGAATATATATCAGGTATACCGGTATGAAATGAGTATTTTTTTGTTAAAATAAAACACTTATTATCAAAGTGAGTACGAACTCAAGATAGCGAGTTCTAAAGATCGCAAAAAATTTTTCAATATGTTAGATCAACGTTGAACTCTGAAGTGGTTTACGACCAGAATAACAAACTGTGTTCGGGCCCAGAAGAGACTGCTAATGTTTTGGCTGATTTAAACTGCCCATCCTCCTAGGATGATGAATCCTCGCATGTCTCCTGAACTCAGTGATGTAGTTTTCTCTTCATCCATCGTGGAGACCCACTTGTCTGCTCTCAAAGTTGACTCCTCACCGGGCTCTGACGGGATCTCATCTAGGCTTCTAAGAGAATGTGCCTCTTTCTCTTATATTTTTCCGCTCATTTGCGACTTCATCTCTGCCGTCTGTGTGGAGGAGTTGAGCTGCTAACTATCGTCCTATCAGCCTGGTTCCAATTATTGCGAAGGTTTGCGAAAGAATGATCCATGGGCGGATTCTCCAGTTTGCTCTGGGTCATGGCCTGATCCCACAATGCCAGCATGGTTTTTTGCCGGGTCGCTGTTCGATGTCCCTCGACAGGGGTAACCCTGTTGATGTCATCTACCTTAACTTTTCTCGTGCATTCGATCGTGTGCCCCACAGGCGCCTCCTTCACAAGCTTGAGCATCTTGGAATTCGTGGGCGCCTGTTTTCTTGGATCGAGGCATTTCTCTCAAACTGCTTTTTCCAGGTTCGTGTTGGGGATTCGTTTTCTTCTCCAAGAGATCCTCTGAGTCCCTCGGGGGTCTGTTTTGGGTCGCTTCTATTTCTACTCTATATATCTGGCTTACCCTCATGAGTTGTCTCGCATATCTCGTAATTTGCAGATTACACCAAAATATTTGGTAATCCCACCGGTGCCAACTTTATTCAGGACGACCTTACCTTCATCTCGAGGTGGTGCGAAGACTGGCAGCTGTCACTCAACGGTGAGAAGCGTGTTGTTCTCCACATGGGTGCTCGGAATCCACGTCAGCAATACCAGCCTAATGGTATCCCCATTCCTGCTTCAAACAGCCATAGTGATCTTGGTGTAATAGTGACGGATACTTTGAGTTGGTCTGAGCACATATCTCAAACTGTGAGCAGGGCCAAAAGATACTTGTTGGCAAGGGAGAACTTAAGGACCGTTCAGAGGCAGCACTTCTGGGTGAATCGGGTGTTTGGTGTGTGGAACTCCTTGCCTTCATCTGTGGTTGGTTCGACGTCTGTGAATACATTCAAGAACAACTACGATGGTTGGGTTCGTCGTGGGTGATTTGGAAGGACTGTCTGTTATGTATTTTTTAAGTGTTATCCCGTACTGCCTAATCAAGCACTTTTTGTTGTTATATTTTATATTTTTGTGAGTTTATAGGCATTGCGTCAACTCTAATCTGTTGAATAATAATAATATTAATGGAAAATTTAAAAACATTTCATTCAAGGTATTGGCCATTGATTTCTACAAATTTTGACCACCTTTCTGGTAATTTGTGGATACCACGCCAATAAAATTGTTTGTCTTTTAAAGCAAACTAACCAGACGCCAACTTTCGACTTCGAACCAAAGTGCTGCACAGCCAATGCTTGTCCCACCGTTGTATGTTGCTTCTGATAGAGCATGATGCATCGACAAGCCTTCAATGCGACCCTGCAGCACTTTTCTTCAAATGAAAACAAAAAATTAATGCATTCCGCAAGTCATAACTTTCTGGTACAAAACTCGACATTTTTAACACGATGAAAATATATGATGTTGTCTATTCAATGACTTGATGTATATTAAATATGTTTCACAAATGTCATAGCAAACATACAAAAAAAAATAAAAGCTCGTTAACAACAATAGTTCTCTATCAAGACATTTGTATCTTGACGCTCACTTCATACCAGTATACCTGGTAAATATGACTGCAATTGAAAATCAATATCTCTGAATATATAAATACAGGGTGGTCATTTGAGAAAGAAACAGAACTGTTTACTGGTTGATTTCCCTAGTCGTTCAAATTTCCAACTGAACTTACTTCTTTTTCATATCTCTCATTTCTTTGTCTAAAGCTGATGCATCCGCGCTCATATTCCTTTGGATTTTATTAACCTTCTCGTAATCGTCTAGTTTACTCTTCATTTCGTCACTTTCTCTTTTCATGTAGTCTATCTGATATGTGAGAGATTCGTTTTCTTTTTTGTATTTATCAAGTTCGGATTGTTTCTCGGCTATTAAAGAATTGAATCTTTTCTTGTCCAAATCATTACTTTCTCCGTTCGTAGATTTTGTACTCTCCTATGGATTAAACAGTTTAACAGTCCTTTTATACTTCTTTTAGTACATGCAATTATTACCTTAATTCTTGATTTTTCTGCTAACCAATTGTTCCGTTGTCTCTCAAAATCTTCTTCTAATTCGCGTCTTTCCGAAATCATATTGTTCAGCCTTTGTTTGATGGTTTGTAATTCACTAGAATATTCAACAGAATCATTCATTTCTTTCATATATCAATAATTATACCCACCTATTCATTGCTTCTTTTTCAACTTCCATTTTTGCTTTTGTCAGAGAGAATTCTTCTTCTAGCTCTTCGTGTTTAGCTACTACATCTCTGAATTTTTCTTCACCTTCCTTCAAAGATGTCGTCATTCCTAGAGAACAAAAATAATGAACGTTATTGAAAGTCAACAGATATTCTGGGCACCTACTTTTGTTTTCTTCATTAAGCTCATCAACCTTTCTTTGAAATTTCGCTTCAACCGAGTTATCTTTTTTATTAATTTGTAATTTCAACGTCTTTAACTCATTGCTCCTAGTATCTAATTCCTTCTTCAATAGTTCCCCTTTTTTCTTTTCTCCCTGGGATATGATTGGTTATTTTTACACCTTTATCTTGTACGATTTCTACCTACCTTTATATCAAGTTCTAGTTGTTTGATTTTCTTATCGTATGCTTCATCGGAAATGGATTTTTCTGACAATAAAGTCTTTAACTGCTTACTTACTTCGTCAGCTTGAGATTTGAAGGTGCTAAACTCCTTTTGTAAGGCTGATAATTCTGTGGTTTTTTGATCTATTTCAGATTTTAGTTTTTCCATATCTTTCGCGAGGTGTTTATTGCTGGAAATTTTTTTCTCCTGAAATAAGAAGGGTTCGTTTTAGAATCAATTGAATGTAACGTAAAGACTTACCAATTTAGATATTGTTGCTTCGTTACTTTTCAAGGTCTCGTTTAAATTTTTATTAGTCAATTCCAAATATTCTAATTCTGTCTTTAATTTTTTCGATTCGTTCTCCCACTTCTTCGTTGATTTTGTTAGTTCTGTTTGCTTCTGTTTAACTTTGAGCCTTTCTTCTTCTATCTGAAATTTAGAGTTTAGGCGATAATATTTTGCAATGAAAGACGAATCTTACAGTCGTTCCGAGTTCTTTTATCTGCTTTTCGTACTCTAAAAGTTTCTTGTTTGTCCTATCTTCACTAATTTTTTTCGATGTACCCTATAATTATATATATAATTAAGCTTTTTCACAATCAAAATAAATTTTCACCTGTAATTTCGTTGATATTTTTTCCAAATCATTCTTTAATTTCACTGGGGAAAATTCTTGTTCTGTCAATTCAATTTGTAATTTGAGCTCTTCTTCATCTATCAAATCTCTACTACCGCCAATTTTATCTGTGAATTTTAATAAGTAAACATTTTTTTAATTCAAATATTACAAGAAATTATCTACTTCTGATTCGTGCTGAAAGTTTCTTCATTTGTTGTAGAAGGATTTCGTTCTCATTCTCTAATCTAGCAATCATTTTACGTAGGTTTTGGACCTGGATAAATCTATATGATATTATAAAATTGATAGAACGATTTTTGCCTTACCTCTTCCTCGGAGAATTTAAGTTGTTCCCTCAAATCACGTTCAATTTCTGATGTGTCTGGTGATTGAGCTTGAATGATAGGTTCCTCTTGTGATCCGCTCCTAATAAGAGACTGCCGAGATATTTTCTGAAATTTTTTTATCTTTCAACCTATTTATTGTGGAGATATGGACATTGGAAAATCAGGACAAAGGTTGAACAGCCACCGTGAATTCAACAGAGTATATCAGTGGCTGTTCAAACTTGGGATGAACAGTACCAGATCGAAAACGGTATGGGTTCAGCTCAGGTCCGCCTATTTGGTGAATAGGGTATTGCAGATACTCAGAAATTTCTAGCAATTTGGAATGCTGTTCATAGCCCACCAAGAGGTGTAGCGGTGTTACAACCAAAAACTGATTAACCTAGTGCGTACTACGAATTTAATTTTTCAGTGTTAATAGATGAAGATGAAAGTTTTTCTGTTCTTCGATTTGAAAATCAAGGAACAGCTCAACCTCTACTTCTTTCTTTAATCCTCGTCATTGACATCAACTAACGTGCATTATGGCGTAAATTTACTGAGAAAACAACCCTCCTGCTGATTCAACCTTGGGATTCACACTACCGTACTGAGATGGTATTGGTTCAGCTCAAGTTTCCTGATCTAGTGATTAGGCTCTGCAGAACTTCAAATCTTTTTGGCAAGTCGGTGAGCTGTTCCTATCCACCCAGGGATATTACAGCCAAAACTGATCGAAAACGGTATGGGTTCAGCTTAGGTCTGCCTATCTGGTGATTAGGGTTTTGTAGATACTGAGAAATTTCTAGCAATTTGGTATGCTGTTCATAGCCCGCCAAGAGGTGTAGCGGTGTTACAACCAAAACTGATTGACACAGTGCGAACTACCAATTTAATTTTTCAGTGTTAATAGATGAAGATGAAAGTTTTTCTGTTCTTCGATTTGAAAATCAAGAAACAGCTCGACCTCCATTTCTTTCTTTCATCCTCGTCATTGACATCAAACTAACGTGCATTATCGCGTAAATTTACTGAGAAAACAACCCTCCTGCTGCCTCAACTTTGGGATTAATACTACCGTATTGAGATGGTATGGGTTCAGCTCAAGTTTCCTCATCTAGTGATTAGGCTCTGCAGAACTTCAAATCTTTTTGGCAAGTCGGTGAGCTGTTCCTATCCACCCAGGGATATTACAGCCAAAACTGATCGAAAACGGTATTGGTTCAGTTCAAGTCTGCGTATCTGGTAATTAGGGTTTTGCAGATACTCAGAAATTTCTAGCAATTTGGTATGCTGTTCATACCCACCAAGAGGTGTAGCGGTGTTACAACCAAAAACTGATCGACCTAGTGCGAACTACGAATTTAATTTTTCAGTGTTAATAGATGAAGATGAAAGTTTTTCTGTTCTTCGATTTGAAAATCACTACCATACTGAGATGGTACGGGTTCACCTCAAGTTTCCTCATCTAGTGATTAGGCTCTGCAGAACTTCAAATCTTTTTGGCAAGTTGGTGAGCTGATCCTATCCACCCAGGGTTATTACAGCCAAAACTGATCAATCATGTGCTAACTACGAATCAAATATTTCAGTGTTGATAGAAGATGTTAAGCTTCCTGTTCTTTGTCTTCTAATACTTCGCCTTCTTCCTCTTCATTGATGACAAAGTGCCTTGCATTTTGGCGTGAATTTCCTATAAACCTCCCCTCCTGCTGCCGCAACCTTGGGATAAACACCACTTGAAACATCTGCATGATATGAGGGAGAGAATGGAATTAGATGGAGCATGGTGTTGAGTGCTACCTCTTGTCCAGATGTGTGCTGTAGGATCATAAGTGTTATCCCTACTTATGCGTTTCCTCCCTGGCGCACACATTTGAACTCATCAGTATGGCGAGTGTGCGCCATGCCATAGACGCGGGGGGTTTTTAGAACTATTGAGAATGGGAGCCCCGGGAGTTGAACCTGGCACCTAGTCGGTATGAAACTTGGTGGTGGTGTTTTGTGATGGTGAATCTTGGTTTTCATTTAATGGTGACCGTAGAGCTCAAGGTATCTGTCACTGGAGGGTGGAAATTTTGCCAGTTGAAACCTGGGTTTTGGTGCAGATATCGCAGAGAATGGTATCTGGCGAAACGCTGGTAGGTGGCTATTTTGCAAGTAAAGATCTGGGTTGTAGTATTGAGTTTATGAAGAATTCGTACTTAGGTTAGATTCAACAATGAAACAACGAAAATATTAGTGTTTATGTCTTATTCTCACTGGGCAACTCGAACTAAATAGTTAATTCTGAAATATACTGGGATGTTTCAAAGCGGTGTAAGTGTTCTTAAATCAGCTCATAATTTTTTATTTCTTCGAATAGCATCTATAAAAACTCAAACCTTGATCTCCGTATTTTTCAGTCCTTTCTTTTCCATCTTCAAGGATTCATATTCTGAAAGTTTCTCAGTCAACAGCCCAAGTTCGTTCTGTAATTTTGTTGAAACGTTTGTTGAATCAGCTAATTCTTGTTCCAATTTCTTTATCTTCTCTAAACTGAAAGAATTCGCTTGTCTTTCTGAAAACTAATATATTATTGAAATTTTCGTCAAATAATGAATAACCTAGTGATTGTTTCATTTACCTCTTTTAATTTTTTTTCTAATTCCTGTTTCTCAAGTTCATATTGGTCGTTTCTTTTCTCTGCTTTCCGCAGCTTGAAAGATAAAATCCTGCAGTTTTTCGTATGCATTTCAACTTGCTTTTTGAGATCTGTATATTCTGCGATCTGGTCCTCTCTAATATTGTATAAAATTAAATATTTTCACAAAAGTTATACGGTAATAATGAAATAAAAAATTTAAGATATAATGCATTGAGCTTAAAAGATGTGATAGAAGTTTGCTATGTGGTCAGAATTGAAAATACCTTCAAGAAAGTTTGAGATTTCATATCTAACCTGAAATTGTCCTGCATTTCTTCAACTTGATCCTCCATTTCTCTCAATTCCTTTTTGAGAGCTTCATTTTCATCCATAAGTTCTTCACAGAATACTTCAGTGTTCTTCAACTTTGACAATAAATCGTCCACATTATCACTCTTCTCATTTCCTTTCGACCTTTTTTTCAATTCTTCTTCCAAAATTCTTATTTTCACTTGTAAAGATGATTTTTCTTCATTGTATTGATCGACTTCTTTCTGTAAATCGTTGTATTTTTGTTGAAGTTTGTTATATTGAAAATTTGATTTATTGGAGGAGTCCATGGAAGGCAATCTCCTGAGTATCACTTCTCGTTTTTCTTTCTCCAAGCGATCACATTTTTCTTTTATAGCCTCGAGTTCATCTGAAACAAGCTGAAGTTTTTTCTTCAACTCTTTATTTGATTCGTTGAGATCATCTGCCTTCGAATCGTTCACATTATTATCTAGACCGTCAGAAGCATAAGTGTTCTCAGGTTTCTTTTTAACCTAGAGAATCAATAGAAAGTATTAGGTTATTTGATAGGTTGAAAAAAGATTAAGAATAAGTTCAACAACTTGATGTAAAATAGATTCAATTAAATGTAAAGTTTTCAAACAAAAAATAATTAATGCTAACTGTTGTATACTATGAATTTCATACAAATGCACTACTTCTCAAGCTTTGGGAGATAATTCAATTCCAAACCAAAAACTGATAAAAATGCCTACATTAATCTTCCATCATTTTCACCATGAATTTATCCTTTAAAGTGTCAAACGTAAAATATAAATATTGAATCCCTTATTTTATACCATAATTATAGAAAAGAATGGAAAATTGCGCAAAATTATTGGACATTCAGACAAAAATTCTCACGTAGTCCCCAAAACAATTTAATTCAAAGTACAAGGTACATTCTGAGAAAAAAGTATCAGGAAATGAGTATTTGAAGTTTGTGTATGTTGGTAGGACTGTCTGTAATTACTATCCCAAACATTAGCGCGGTCTGTCAACTAGTTTTGTTTACGACAGCTGATATATCATCAAAAATCGCTTTATTGTTTATAAAAAAATATCGCCCATTAAGACCTATACACTTTTGCATGTGTTTGAATCAATTGTCGAAGCACTTTTGTCACTCTGATTGAGGTATCTCCAAAACATTCATTCTGAATGTATCAACTGTTTCTTCAGGTGTCGAAAAACGTTGACCTCTCATTGTATTTTTTATGTACGGAAATAAAAAGAAGCTATTCGATGTCAAGTCAGGACTATACGGCGGATGACTCATCAAATCGACGTTTTGAGTGCTCAAATATTGCAGTTGTTTGAGCCCATGTGGAGAGCTCGTATTGTCTTGTTGAAGGGTTATCCGTCTTTGGCGGTTGGTTTTTCTTGGAAGAAAACTGGCAAACAAATGATTGTGTACCACGATTCCTCACCTGTCACGATATCATAGACGTGCTTCAAAGCACCGCGATCGTATTCTTGGAGCATTTCTTTCAACCAATCGAAACGAGCCTTTTTTCGAGCAAATGACAAAATATGTGGAATCCAACGCGAACAAATTTTTTTGACGGTCAATGTTCATGTAATATTGAATCTATGCTGGTCCTACTAATGCCTGAGGTTGTCTCAATCTCACGATAACACAGTATAGATACCAACCAGTAGTCGCACTCCGTGGATTTTCTTACCATGAACCAGCAAAGCTCATTTATTCAATCATTTATTTTCATTCCAGTAAGTATTCTGTTTCAATTTTGTGTTATTTTCAAATTAATTCCAAAATGATTGTAGCGTATACAACTGCAAAAACAATAGTTTCAATAATCCTTAACTTTCTTTTTTTCTCAATTCCATTAGACACCGACAGGTGAGTGATACATATAGTATTATAGAAAATGTTGTTTATTAAAAGCTCCGTTATCTGACTAGTGCTTCATTCAATTAGTTGAGATTAGTTAAGATATCAGGAACCAATGGAATTTCAGGAGGTTTACTCCCACTGTCGTCATTTCTTTACGATTAATTGAGATATCAGGAACCAATGGAATTTCAGGAGGTTTACGCCCACTGTCGTCATTTCTTTACGATTAGTTTAGATATCAGGAAACAATGGAATTTCAGGAGGTTTACTCCTACTGTCGTCATTTCTTTACGATAAGTTGAGATATGAGGAACCAATGGAATTTTAGCAGATTTACGCCTAAAGCAGGCTTAGTATAGTCGTAATTTCTTTACGATTAGTTGAAATATCAGGAACCAATGGAATTTCAGGAGGTTTACGCCTACTGCATGCGTATGCAGAAGAGTGAAATTTTTTTAGATAAATATTTGAGTGTGTATCTATATGATTTTCAACTTTATAAATAGAAATAATGATCTATAATATAAAAATGAATCGCAAAATGTGTTGGTAAGCACATAACTCTACAACGCCTGGACCAATTTGGCCAAATCTTTTTTCAAAATGTTCGTTGAAGTTCAAGGATGGTTTTTACGGCGAGAAAAATTAGAATGATTGCTGGAAAAAAACCTAAAAATAGCCCTTTTTTTCCCATACAAATGGTTTGTAACTAAAACGTAGTCAATTTGAGCTTTGAAACTCTTATGAAAGTAACAAATGATGAAACTGGAGGGATTTACTTCCTAGATGCACCTGCTGGTAAAGGAAAAACTTTTTTGATTTCATTAATATTAGCAACAATTCGCTCACAAAATAAAATTGCACTTGCACTCGCTTCGTCGTGAATCGCAGCAACTTTGCTTGAAGGTGGTCGAACAGCCCATTCAGCACTAAAATTGCCATTAAATATGCAAAGCAATGAAACTGCAACCTGCAACGTTTCGAAGAACTCTGCAATGGCAAAGGTTTTGCAGCAATGTAAATTGATTGTTTGGGATGAATGCACGATGCCACATAAAAAATCTTTGGAGGCTTTAGACAGAACCTTAAAAGATCTACGGAGCAATAATAACCGATTTGATGGTTCAATGATTTTATTAGCAGGAGATTTTCGTCAAACATTGCCAGTGATTCCACGATCAACGCTAGCTGATGAACTCAATGCATGTCTAAAGTCCTCCAATTTGTGGAAACATGTCAAAGTACTTCATTTAAGCAAGAATATGCGTGTCGAGTTGCAAAATGACCAATCTGGAAACATATTCTCTAAACAACTCATTGACATTGGTAATGGCAAATTTCCTATAGACATGTTGACTGGCTGCATTTACTTTCTCAAAGTTTTTGTCAGTTAACTCGATCAAAAGATGAACTTATTCAGGTGTTTCCAGATGTTTCTCAAAATTACAGAAACCATGATTGGTTGAGCGAACGAGCTATACTGGCTGCAAAAAACATAGATGTAAATAAATTAAATTTCAAAATTCAAGAACAAATTACAGGCGAATTGAGGATATATAAATCAGTTGATTCGGCTACTAATCAAGATGATGTAGTCAACTATCCACCGGAATTTTTAAACTCGCTGGATTTGCCAGGATTGCCACCTCACAATCTTCAATTAAAGGTTGGATCGGTGGTTATAATGTTGCGAAATATCAACCAACCGCGTCTTTGCAACGGTACATGGTTAGCGATAAAAAAATTACTAAACAATGTGATAGAAGCAACTATACTCTAAGGACAGTACAAAGGAGAAGATGTTCTCATACCGCGCATCCCAATGATTCCGACTGATGTGCCAATTGAGTTTAAACGACTACAGTTTTCAGTGCGGCTTGCTTTTGCTATGACTATAAACAAGTCCCAGGGGCAATCATTAAGTGTTTGTGGTATTAATCTAGAAAACCCATGTTTCTCCCATGGTCAATTGTATGTTGCCTATTTCCCGTGTTGGAAAACCATCAGATTTGTTTATCTATGCGCCAGGTAATCAAACAAAAAACATCGTATACCACAAAGCACTACAATGATAATAATAATAATTATGATTCACATGATGAGCAATAAAGCGATTACTTACTTTTAAATCCTTATATATGTTTTATTTATTTTTTTTTATTCACAACGCCCTATCACCGGGATGACGGTTCTGTTCAGGAGAATTTTTTAAAATACGTAGGCACAAAAACTGCCACATTACAAATCTTTTTGACATGACGAAGTCTGTCGGGTCAGCTAGTAATATAATATATATATAACAATAATTCAATAGATTTTTTATTTTTTTCCCATCATAATGAGGGAACCCTTCCTAGAGAACACCCAGCATATTTAGCGCAGGGGAGTATTTACGGAGGAGTTTACTGGGGGTAATTAATCAATTTTTAAATTCGCGGTCGATAAGATTAGATGCTCAGGGAGGAATGCGCGAGTTCCCTTTGGTGTAAGCCATTTCAGTTCAAAATCTACGGAGTGCGACTACTGCTTGGTGCCTATACTGTGACGATAGGTCACTTGACCATCTTGCAATATCAGTTGGCGCACAGCATCAATTGTTGAATTAATCCGCGTTGAAAGTTGTAAAAAATTATGAAATGAAAATTTTCAAAATTTAATTCCATATTTTGGGAGAGATGAATCATTTAAGTCACTGCGAACAACACAAATACCGCTCGTATGTCAAAACGTTCTGACTGCGTACTGTCAAGCTCCACGACAGAACTGTCAATTGGCAGATTGCGACACTAGGATTGTCCAATGTCGAAATATAAAAGGCAACCCTTGTATATATTGAAGAAGCACAAATCATTAAACCATCGAATCTATTACATTTTTAATGTTGGTTAGTCCAATATACAGAGTGTCCAACTCAATAACTAAACAACCAATTCGAATTTGTGGAGAGGCATAGACAGGTCGATATTTAATGAGAGGGGAATGTGAATTGGCATACAAAACTGTGCGCTAGTTACAAGGTTCGTACCAAGTAGTATTGAACATAAATTTTTTAGTATTAGATTTATTGAGCAAAATTTCAAGCGTACTTAAACATAATTCAATTTCACACAAAAAGGGTGTAAATAGATCGTCATTCAAACATTGTCTGATCTATACTCTCTTCAACAAATTCTGGAGAATCCCTTTGAACCTCTGAGTCTTCTTGTGCAGTTTATCTGCTACCACTAACTAATTCTAGGTCTTATGGTCAAGTTGAAAAACAACCCCAACAGCCCTCGTAACTGAATATTCAAAATAATACGAAAATAAGGGATTCCTTTCACTACACTTCATATTCTTTAATTTTTTCATTTAATCTACCTACAATTTGAAGAACTCAATGGAACTATGCATCTCTATTGTACAATCTGCATGGTAAGACATGAAAAACAGGCCGTGACATAAAAAAAACTTAGATGGAAGACAGATCTACGGGGTGAAAGTCAAAAATTATTCAAATTGAAGCGTTCGAAGCATCGAAGGTCACAGGCTGGAGGCTTTTATATAATTCATATAATACCTGAATGACAAATTGAACGTCATTGTTAGTAGGTCCATAAGATAAAGATTTCACCTCTTTAATTTGTATTCTCCCCAAGTCATTCTCTTCCTTTTCTCCGTTTTTGGGCGTTGAATTCTCATTCTTCTTTTCTTCCTTACCATTATCTTTGCCTGTATAAGATAAAAGACCTTTTATTTTATTCATTATCCATATTCATTATTTTTAAATTGTTATTTCTCATCACTATTATATCTTCTTGATAATTTTTCATCCTTAGACTACCTGGCCCTCCCAATCTCGAGCCTGTATATTTAATTTTCAATTAAAATGATACACTCACCTTTCAGATCAGCTGATTTACGTTTCGGTAATCGTAAATTAACTGTTGTTACATTGGAATTATCTTCTAAATTGACTAAATCTAATGTTGATTTATATTCGGTGAGTTCATTTTCTAATTTTCCTTCGTATAAATTGTCACTTGAGGCCCAACTTCTTGGATAATCGCTTTTTGTAGTGAAACTAAAAGAGATACATACGTCCTTCAATAAGTAAACGGAAAAGTGACCTAGGAAGGGAACCTTTACAGGTAGCGGTAACGGTATGGTTGGGTTAGTATATGTCTTGGGTACGCATCGGTGCGGTTGTTTTGTCGAAATGACTCGTTGATTAAGTTTCAGTGTGCCTAAACCTAAACCAGATCAAGGGCATCGTCTATGAGTTGACAGCTACCTCCAACATATCCTGAAAATTGCCAAATGTGAAGCAACCAAAGCACTCTGTCACATGTTCCTTGTTTTCCAAATCAACTCGCTCCTTCATAAGTCTTTATTTCCCCAGAGCTACTGCACAGATGCGTCCAAAATCCAAACATAATAAAATCTTCCAAAATGAAACCTTACCTATTTGATATGGAAGGAGATGATGCAGTAATTGTATCTTTTCTCAGAACATCTTCACCTTTTTTGCGGTTGTAATGTTCCTTGTAGTCCCTTGAATTTAAAAGTTTTGTTTACTTTCTCTCTTTTTTAAACTTCAACTTACCTATAACATCTTTTGCATCTCGTTGGCCATCTAACTTGAGGATGAAACCCGAGAGGACATAGGGAATCTCCTTTAGAAGCAGGAAAATGGTGCATTTTCAATCAATCAGCGGTCGATTTGAATGAATACTTAATAAATTCATTTCGTATTTCAACATAGAGATAGATTCAAAATTTTTCTCAGATATTCGATTGATCCTGGTGGCTGGTGTTTCCTACAAATAATACAGACTATCTACACTATTATTCTTCAGATCTTTCAAAAAATTATATCATACATGACATAAAATTATTGGAAGAGCTTTTCGTCAACAAAAATAAGTCATTTTTAGAACTGTGTGTATTTTTGATGATGGAACTCGTAAAAAATCAATTTTGACCACCAATACGATGCAACAAGTGCATTCAAAATGCAAGATACTATCAAGTCCAACCTAATAAAAGTTAAACATGATAAAAAAACCCAAAGAACAAAGAATTGTGTATATGGAATACCATACGAATGAGGAACATCCTATATCAGAGATACAAAAGGCCCTTTCAAAGTATAAAAACATCAGAAGTTTTCTCAAGTGCCAAACACCGATAGATCGAAGTTGTAAAACAAGCTGTGAATAAGAATCATCGATTAAAATGGAATGATGCACCTATAATATCCGAAGAAGAAAAATGATCACTTTTGATCCGATCAATAGAGAAGCCGGAAGTCCTCTTGTTCGATCTAACCTGAAGAAGTCTCCAAACCACAGATGAGCACAAATCTTATCTAATTTCGTAATTTTGTCATTCTTCAAAATTAAAAATGTCAAACATTTCCTGCCTTTTCGAGAGAACAATAGTAGATATCATTCGATACGTTGATAGAAAAAAGAACAACAATATGGATATAGCCCAAATAATTTAGAACAATTATGCTAAATTGATGTTGTTTCATTTTTTTTATTCTGCGAACCTATATGTGATGAAATGTTATTTTCCCTTATATCTTGAAATGACACAAAATAATAGAAGGTTTGTTACAAGTTTCAAATAATTCCACACATACAGGATGCGCAAAAAATATATGAAAGAATTGTTTCTTATAGTTTATTTGGCTGGATTCATTTTTCTTGTGGTCATATTTTTCAAATGTTCTTATGTTGTATTGTGAAATGCTGTCCTTGTTTGATTTAATTATATAAACCATCATATAAACTCATAAATTCTGCTGTCGAAAAAGGATAAAAGGCCGAACCTATGAAACGAGATCATCATTTACTTCTCTACGCTGCCCATATCAAGAGGTTCATCCGCCACTTCAGTCGAAACTTCCCATATCCAGATATTCAGAAGAGCACCCGAAATCGGAAGGTTTCCAGAGGGCATCATGAATCCGTTTTCTCAGAACGGCAAATAAGTTTTACGACCCATTAGATTAACAAATAAATCGTCTCTGTCAAAACGGAATAAAAGTTCGACAATTTGTTGGGTTTTGGTTACAATGACCTCTTTTATATTTGACTTTCTTGCCCGAGATAAAATATATTTTCAGGTCAAGCACAATTGAAGGACCCTCAGCAGGTATAACCTTTACAAATTTAGAGGCATGTTTATTTACACAATTATAACAATGGGAGAAAAATTTAGGGAGCATACTCAGGAAGTCCATAAAACAGGTACAAATCTTCAAAACTCACAGTTCTTTGATGAGTTTTAAAAATACTTTATCATTATCTAACCTATAGGACATGAAATAATAGTACAACATATCTACCTAGGTTGTTTTTTCGTACAATGAATTAATAAAGGCTTTATAGGATTCATTATTGCTACAATAATTGATAATAATTAATACAATATAACGAAAGAATTGTTTTTCTAGTTTACTTAGATGGATTCATTTTTTTTTGTCATATCTTTCAAATGTTCTTATGTTGTATTGTGAAATGCTTTCCTTGTTTGCTGTTATTATGTAAATCATCATATAAACTCATAAACCCTGCTTTTGTATTATATTATATGTATTATATTGGATGTTTCAGATAACTTCCACACATACAGGGTGCGGCGAAACAAATAGTTCAGAGAAAATTAACACAACATGAGGATGAATTGTTTATTCTATTTCATTAAGGTGAATTCATTTTTCTTGTTGTCATATTTTTCAAATATATGTTTTATTGTGAAATGCTGCATGTTTGCCCTAATTATGTAAACCATCCTATAAACTTATAAACTCTGCATTTGTTATATTGAATGGTATCAACGTATAATCTTTACAAATTTAGAGGTATATACGTTAACACAATTATAACATTGAGAGAAAAATTTTGGAACCGTACTTAGGAAATCTATAAAATAGGTGAAAATCTTCAATAAAAAAATCTTGAGGAGTTTTAAAAATACTTCATGATTATCTGTCTGTAGGACATGAAATAATAGTATGAAATACCTACATAGGTTCTGTTTTCGTAAGATGAATTAATAATGGCCTTATAGGATGCATTATTGCTTACAAGATTCAGATAACTTCCACACTCACAGGGTGCGGCAAAACAAAAACGTCAGTATATTAATTGGAAAAAAATTTATCACAACTTACATAATAATTGTTGTTTTTTTCTCTTAGGTTGATTCATTTTTCTTGTGGTCTAATTTTTCTAACAATCTTTTGTTTTGTTGCGAAATGCTGTGTTTGTTTGTCTTATATATGTTAACCTTCCTATAAACTCTGCTTTTGTTATATTGAATGGTATGAACGTATAATCTTTACAAATTTAGAGGTATATACGTCAACACAATTATAACATTGAGAGAAAAATTTTGGAACCATACTTAGGAAATCTATAAAATAGGTAAAAATCTTCACGTAACAATTTTGATGAGTTTTAAAAATACTTCATGATTATCTGTCTGTAGGACATGAAATAATATTACGAAATACCTACCTAGGTTGTATTTTCGTGAGATGAATTAATAATCGCCTTATACGATGCATTATTGCTTAGTTTCAGATAATTTCCACACTTACAGGGTGCGGCAAAACAAAAATATCAGTGTATGAATTGAAAAAAAAAAATTTCACAACTTATAAAATAATTGTTTTTTTGGTTCTCTTAGGTTGATTCATTTTTCTTGTGGTCACATTTTTCAAACGATCTTTTGTCTTATTGCGAAGTGCTGTGTTTGTTTGTCCTATATATATGTAAATCTTCCTCTAAACTTATGAACTCTGTATTTGTTATATTGAATGGTATCAACGTATAATCTTCACAAATTTAGAGGTATATACGTCAACACAATTATAACATTGAGAGAAAAATTTTGGAAGCATACTTAGGAAATCTATAAAATAGGTAAAAATCTTCACGTAACAATTTTGATGAGTTTTAAAAATACTTCATGATTATCTGTCTGTAGGACATGAAATAATAGTACGAAATACCTACCTAGGTTGTATTTTCGTGAGATGAATTAATAATCGCCTTATACGATGCATTATTGCTTAGTTACAGATAATTTCCACACTTACAGGGTGCGGCAAAACAAAAATATCAGTGTATGAATTGAAAAAAAAAAGTTATCACAACTGATAAAATAATTGTTTTTTTAGTTCTCTTAGGTTGATTCATTTTTCTTGTGGTCACATTTTTCAAACGATCTTTTGTCTTATTGCGAAGTGCTGTGTTTGTTTGTCCTATATATGTAAACCTTCCTCTAAACTTATAAACTCTGTATTTGTTATATTGAAAGATATCAACGTGTAATCTTTACAAATTTAGAGGTATTTAAGTTAACACAATTATAACATTGAGAGAAAAATTTTGGAACCGTACTTAGGAAATCTATAAAAGAGGTAAAAATCTTCACGAAACAATTTTGATGAGTTTTAAAAATACTTCATGATTATCTGTCTGTAGGACATGAAATAATAGTACGAAATACCTACCTAGGTTGTATTTTCGTGAGATGAATTAATAATCGCCTTATACGATGCATTATTGCTTAGTTTCAGATAATTTCCACACTTACAGGATGCGGCAAAACAAAAATGTCAGTGTATGAATTGAAAAAAAAGTTATGACAACTTATTAAACTATTGTTTTTTTGGTTCTCTTACGTTGATTCATTTTTCTTGTGGTCACATTTTTCAAACGATCTTTTGTTTTATTGGGAAGTGCTGTGTTTGTTTGTCCTATATATGTACACCTTCCTATAAACTTATAAACTCTGCTTTTGTTATATTGAATGATATCAACGTATAATCTTTACAAATTTAGAGGTATATACGTTAACACAATTATAACATTGAGAGAAAAATTTTGGAACCGTACTTAGGAAATCTATAAAATAGGTAAAAATCTTCACGAAACAATTTTGATGAGTTTTAAAAATACTTCATGATTATCTGTCTGTAGGACATGAAATATTAGTACGAAATACCTACCTAGGTTGTATTTTCGTGAGATGAATTAATAAAGGCCTTATACGATGCATTATTGCTTAGTTTCAGATAATTTCCACACTTACAGGATGCGGCAAAACAAAAATATCAGTGTATGAATTGAAAAAAAAGTTATCACAACTTATAAAACTATTGTTTTTTTGGTTCTCTTAGGTTGATTCATTTTTCTTGTGGTCACATTTTTCTAACGATCTTTTGTTTTATCGGGAAATGCTGTGTTTGTTTGTCCTATATATGTAAACCTTCCGATAAACTTATAAACTCTGCTTTTGTTATATTGAATGGTATCAACGTATAATCTTTACAAATTTAGAGGTATATACGTTAACACAATTATAACATTGAGAGAAAAATTTTGGAAGCATACTTAGGAGATCTATAAAAAAGGTGAAATCTTCAAAAAATAATCTTGATGAGTATTAAAAATACTTGATGCTCATCTCATCAACAAAGACCTAGGTTGTGTTTTGGTAAGATGAATTCATAATGTCTTTATAAGAATGCATTATTGGGTACGAGTTTCAGAAAACTTCCACACATACAGAATGCGGCCAAACAAATAGTTCAGAAAAAATTAATACAACTTAACGAAAGAATTGTTTTTCTAGTTTACTTCGATGGATTCATTTTTTTCTTGTCATATCTTTCAAATGTCCTTATGTTCTATTGTGAAATGCATTCCTTGTTTGCTCTTATTATGTAAATCATCATATAAACTCTGTCTTTGTTATATTAGGTGTTTCAGATAATTTCCACACTTACAGGGTGTGGCAAAACAAATAGTTCAGAAAAAATTAACACAACATAAGGATGAATTGTTTTTTCTATTTCATTAAGGTGAATTCATTTTTCTTGTTGTCATATTTTTCAAATGTATGTTTTATTGTGAAATACTGCTTGTTTGCCCTAATTATGTAAACCATGATATGAACTCATAAACAATGCTTCTGTTATATTGGTTGTTATCTAGGTATAATCTTTACAAATTACTCAATTGTAACATTCAGAGAAAAAATTTGAAAGCATACTTAAGAAGTCTATAAAATAGGTACAAATCTGCAAAAATCACATACCCTTGATGAGTTTTAAAAATACTTATCTGCCTGTAGGACATGAAATAATAGTAGGACATACCTACGTTGTGTTTTCGTAAGATGAATTCATAATAGCCTTATAGGTTGCGTATATTAGAGGAGAGCGCCATAAAAAAAGCAGAAACATTTAAATATAGCTCTAGCGAAATACTTGATAAAATTCTGGGACATCGCATTGATACGAGTGTGAATAAGATGTATTATAGGTACATACTTACTCACATACATCGTCAATAAATCACAGTAACTATGTAGAAAATATATGAACGAATTTACGACAACCCAGTCATTATTACCCCAGGTAAAACACCCGTATGTTGTGTATAAAACATTTCGAAAATCGGGAAAAAAACAGTTTCTCTTTGTAACGTACCGAATGATTTAACACACTATTTTATACTAGCTGTGTTGTGAGTTGGAATACTTGGATGTTATTTTTAGGAGAAGTGCCAAATAAGAGATATAACGTACCACATTATATTCTGAACTATCGAATCAATTGCGGACTGAAGTTTTTTACTCTGAATATTATCATCATCCCTTAAACTTCACGCTTTATAATGATATTAGTTACTCAATTCAACCATAGCACGAACAGAAAAATTTTCCAAATAAAATTTTACTAGACATACACAGAGTGAATTTTGACTTCTACATGATTTTCAATAACATACTCTCAATGCCAAAAGAGGACCTTGATTGTAGGCGTTTCAAACATTCAAATTGGCTGAAACACCTCTGGATCCTAGTCAACTTGAAGCATATTGTGGCATTTTATTGTCATTTGAATTATGGTGAATGCTGACAACATGAAAAAAATTAGTGTTCCGGATGACTTATTTCATTTCCTTTGTAGCATTCGCAAACTATCCTCGAGCTCGACTGGTTTCAACAGCTGTTGAAAACTAGTTGACAGACCGTGGTCTTGTTTGGTATAGTAATTACGTACACTACCAACAAACAGAAACTTAAAATACTCAAAAATTTCCATATTTTTTATTGTCATATTGTATACAGTTTTTCAGATGTAGTTTTACTAAAACATCTAATCTCCCTAGAATTAAGGTCAATAGCATGTGGACGAAATTAGACATTTTAAATTCCGGACCACAACGAACTACAAGATTCGCTGAAAAGTTTACTGTTTTTCAAGAAATTGGATACTAATAATATTTGAATTCTGGGATAAAGGTGTCCTCGATATCGGTTCAAATGACGCATTTCCTTAGTAGCTCTGAGGTAGAGCTCCAGACCCGCAATTTGGATATGCGGATTCGAGTCTCGCCCAAGGATGCATTTTTTCCGGAATTTCAAATTTCGTCTGCATGCCATTAACCTTAATTCTAGTTATATATTTCATAGTTAAAGTCGATTTAGTATCCAATCTACCGACTTGTTACTAAATTTCAATATATATTCTTTTGAACTTTTGGCTTACAATTTTAGTTAGCAAACAATAAAGCATATAGATCAGGGGTTAGTGACGGGGTGTCATACAATTCGGCGTATCACATAAAAACCTAGGGAAAAACCCCAGTAAAAAAAACCTTGGCTCCCCGTCTAAGTGTGAAAGTACAAAAATATGCTGAAATATATTTGAGGGCCTCTTTCTTCAAGAGTGCTCTTCTATTGATGGAGACACAGACTTCTTCAAGTTGTCCACATCGAATCTGGGAATAAAAAGCTTAATTTCGAAAATGAAATGGAGAAAAGTGTTACTTTGGACCTCAAGAACCTATGTGGTTGAATTTATAATATAATTAAAAAAAAAATTAATTAATATAATAAATATTCCCTGAACATACAGGCTGTACAGTAGATACAAACAAAAAGAAAAGAATTCTTGAAGAAATCTATAGAAAAAAAATTTGTTAACACTAAACTGAGGTCTTCAAGTAAACCAAAGAGAGTAGCAGTACTCGGCAGCAGAAAAGATAAAGCCTAAAAATGAGTAAAAGAATCAGCACCCCAAAATGATCTAGCTAATTTCTGAAGAATATTATGTTTAGTTTTCAGTTTGAGACGCAGATCATCTTCTTTAAGCATGACAGTAAATGATGAATTTAATTTAACTCTAAAGTACTTAGGACAGAATATATTTCTCCTCACTATTCAAATAGAAAAAATATATCTCCGTTTTCTTTGGGTTGGGACCTAAATGCCTCTCAACCAAATAATTCCGTGAATCTCCAAATCAGTTGATTGAATGTTCTCCGAAGTATGGCAATCCCAATGGTAGTGAGCAAAAGCAAAATCATCTGCGTATATGAATCCCTGATATGTCGTAGGGATTAACTTAGAGTAAAGGGGCTACAACTGATCCTTGTGGAACACCGTGTTTCAATATTTCAAAACTGGTACTTTTATTGCCAGACATATTTTCTAACCACCTTACTATTTTCACGCACATCAGGGAGTTTTGAAAATTCATCTCTTCACACAGTGTCCAATGTTGAAGGTAAATGGAAGCAGCTTCTGCTTTTAACATGGAAATCCGTTTCTATGAAAGCAATTCCTAATTCTCCTAAAACCCTTCAAGTAATTTTATACAGCATTTTCTATAGAAAAAATTTAGAAGAGAATCAGTGTGTATGCCAGATCTGTAGATCAAATGGTTCCAGATAATTCATGGAAAAATAATAATTTGTTTCACATGAAAGAAGTGAATATTGTTTTTGGAACAAAAATAATATACAACTTTCAAGACACACACTCAGAACTGTTGAAGTATATATTTATTTAGACCATTTCTCTACAGTCTCGATATCGGAGATTGACGATGATGTGATATGCATATATTAAAAATAAAATACAGAACAAAAAATTTAATAAATAACATTCTGAAATTCAATATATTCAATATATATATATACAATTGTAATATATTTTTCTAGTTTATTATGAACTTGAATTCAGTGGGTTCTCTGGTGATTTTTGCCACTCTTTAAATATCATTTGTTTGAGCTGTGACAGTCTTAATGAAGGATGTTCTAGTTTGAGTTCTTTCAATCTTCTCTCCTCAAATGCAGTATAGGCAGCTTTCATTCGTTTCTCAGGATGTAAATCAACATCCTTGCTTTCAGAACTGAAAAGATATTTGTTAAATCAATTTTTTTCAATTTATAACCACCTTTAACTGATTTACTCTAATTTATTGATAAATGTAAGTCTCAACTTTCACTGAGAACACAACCTACCTTAACACAGATATAGCTTCTGCTACACTTCTAGCTTCCACTCCATCAATGGTCAATCTGTTTAAATTTTCTTCTAAAGGTGTATCTAGGTGAGTTTCAACTTTATCTGTTTCTTTTTTAATAGGTGCTGTTTTAATTTGCCCAATTTGGGCTCGAGTCACTTTGCTAGGTGGAACTACTTTCTTAGACTTGATGGAAACCATTTCCTGTTCTAACAGAGCTTTAGCCTCAGCCTTCCTTTCAAGTTGTTGTTGTTTCTTTTTTTCCAATTCCTCCTATAAATACAAATATTTAAATAAAAGGAAGAATTTGACGACTTCGAATGCAACAAATAGGGCTGCCAGACCTTCCAATAACTTATACTACTTGCCAGGGGTTTTGTAATGCAAATTGTTAACTTATTGCTGAGTATTTCTAAAAATCTGGCAGCCCTAGGCACAAATTGGTGAAATAAGGTGAAATGAAATATATATATATTCACCCTTTTTTGTTGCTTCTTGAGAACAGATTTGTCATCATCTTTCCAAGCAGCATCCTCAGCTGCCTTCTGTTTTCTTGCTTGTTCAGCGTCCTTAGCTTCCTTCTTCCTTTCCCTTGCAGCAACAGCCTTCGAGTTTTCAGTGGCGAATTTTTTCGGCATTTTAGATAACTCTCAATACCTAACTTAGAATGTAAATTTATATAATATAAAATAAATTTTATTCAGGTTCAAAAAAATTTGGAAACATAACCTTACACTTTAGTTTTGACACCACAGAAAATAATTTATTCTATTCTCTATGTTAGACATAAATCACGAACTCCAAAAGTTAGTTTTTAATAGTTTTGTGTTGCGGCTTCGTATATACAGAGAGAGAGCATACATTAATTTTACCCCGATGCCGAAGATCTCGACCAATCAGGAAACGAAGCGCACTTGCTGTCAATGACAGAGAGGACTATAGGCCCTCTTTGTCATATTTTCAACGGTTCGTTTTGACAATCAGCCATTTAATTCGAATTTATACTTTTGCTAGAAGTAATTGTTGAATATTTTTGTTAGCGTTAGCAACGTGTTGATATTCGAAAATTGCATTAAAACCAATTTTTATTATCTTTCATCATGGACGGAGAAAAGTAAGTATCTATTATTTTGTAGAAAATGCACTCAACCAATTTATTTGGAAACTTTAATTTTCAGGGATAAACTGAGTTGTCAAATTTGTTCAAAACAATTTTCTTCTGCTTCGACGAAATATCGTCATATGCGGAATATTCATCATCAAGATCTTTTTCCAAAGCAATTAAAGCATTTAAAATGCCCAATTTGCCCAGAAGAAAAACAAATTGCTCTTGAGTCCCATAATGCTTTGGATATTCATTTAGAGCAAATTCATTCCATTAACATCATAACATCACAGTTGACTTTTAAAAACGAAGAAGAATTTGAGGCTTGGCGAGCATTGGAGAATAGAAGTGTCGATTACATAAAACGAAGATATCGGAAAAGCAGTGATGGATTAGTAATTTATTTTGAATGTAATCGCAGTAATTATTCAGGTTTGTTTCTTTATGTTTCCCACTAGTTTAATATAATGAGTTCGTTAGAAATCATGGTAATATTAGGAATCCATTTAACTTCCAGGATATGTAAGTCAATGTAGCAAACGCAGCATGAAAACTGGAGGAAGTATCAGAATATCTGGGTTCTGCCCTTCTAGAATTCTTGTGAAGATAAGTCGTACAGGTAAGTTTTTTAGTTTTTCATTTGTGTTCAACTAGAAATATGATCCAATATTTCATTTGTATGTTTTAGCTGTGAATGTGACATTTGTTGAAACACATGTAGGTCATGAAGATGAAATACGCTCTAAACGTTTGAGTAAGGATGAGCAAAAATTGATTGCTGATAAATTGGAGGTTGGAATTACAAAGGAGCGCATTTTACAGGATTCCAGAAATGTTACAGAAGAAAAACTGCAAAGAATTAATGTACTCACAAGGGCAGATCTTTCTTATATTATGCGAAAATTCAATATTGAAAAAAGGAGACATGATGATGACATGGTTGCTACGGCTTTGAAAGTTGAAGAATGGAACAGTGAAGGAAGAAATTATGTCTTTTTATTCAAACAAATTGGTATGTACCTTAATAATGTAGAATACTGCGGTTGTTGATACTTTTCATTTTATCAGGAGAAACCTACCCTGGATTGAATGTAGAAGATTTTGCTCTAGGATACATGAATGAGGATATGGAAAGAAAGCTGCGACAATTCAAAAGAATTATATGCATAGATGGAACCCATGGTACCAATGCCAGAAATTTTGATTTGACCATAGTTTTAGTTAAGGATCATAACAAAATGGGATTCCCAGTGGCTTTCTTCTTATCTAATAGATTAGACCAAACAATTCAAAGCATATTCTTCAATGCATTGAAAGAAAAGATTGGTGAGCCAGTGGACGCTGAATATATAATGACAGATGATGATGTTAAGTATTATAATGCATGGTGCCAGGTAATAAAACATATATGTTACTTAATTTTTATATGATATACAAGGTTCCAATATGTATTCCAGACAATGGCATTAGAAAAAAAGCCAAGGAGGCTACTTTGTACTTGGCATGTGATAAAAAACTGGAATATTCAAGGAAGGAATAAGTTGAAGAGTTTGGATAATAAAAAAGAAATGAAGAATAGAATGCGGAAAATCTTAAAGGAGACTGATTTATCAACATTCCACCGAATGAAGAATGAATATTTTGAGCATTTGAAAGATGAACAGGAAAATGAATTCTTGAAATATTTACAGAAGTGAGTTGTTTATATGGAGAGTGTGATTGCATATTATCTTTTTTTTTGTAGCCATTACTTTCAAAGTGAAGAGAGAATTAAGATGTGGTCACACTGTCATCGAGTTAATGTGGGAATAAACACTAATATGGCCATCGAAAGCCTGAATAAAGTGTTGAAGCATAATAAAATGAGAGGAAAACAGAATATAAGGTGCAGTATTAATAGTGAAAGTTAAATAACAGTTATGTTAAAAATTGTTTACAGAGTCGAGAAATTACTGGATACCTTAGAGGAGTTGGTAAATGAGAAAATGTGGAAAAATATAATTCACACAGAAAGACCTTCTGCTAATATGTATCATGCTAGAGTTAATAGAGTAGCTCATTCAAAGGCAGAGACTGCCATGGTTGATAAAGTCATTATTTTAGAAACTGGCGACTTTAAAGTAGCATCAGAAACATCAAAAAACAAATATTACACTGTTTCATATAATGAAATGTGTGAACCAGACTGTAGAAGTTTATACTGTGATAAATGTAAAATATGCAGCCATAGGTTTGAATGTCAATGTGCAGAGTTCACAGTAAAAGCTGCTATGTGTAAACATATACATGCAGTTGGTTTGATCTTGCAGAGAAGCGATTGTGATTTTGATGCTGTAGCCTCTGTTGATGATGATGCTGATGATAATTTATACATTTGCCAACCTTCGACAAGCAGATCTGAGCATGAAACAGATGTCCAGAGTGTAATAGATCAATCTAATAAAATTTCTAATTTTCCCATAGATTCTGACAGTAAATTTCAAGTAAGTCTTTGTGATAAGTCAGACATGTGTTTTTCATAGTAGTTGATTGTAGATGGAGTTAAACCAAAGCATTTTGAAACTTAAATCGTTGCATGAGAGTGATATTCGACATATAATGAAATTGATTGATGAAGCACATGATTTGACATATGGTACTGGTGCAGGCAGTAGAAAAAGAAAAATGGAGAAACAATTATATTTCCCAAGAAAAAAGTAGTTGAATTTAATATTTTGTAATTTTGGTTTCATCACATATCGAAGTAATGTATGTTTTTTTTGTATCTGTGATTGGCATATGTTGCTCATTTTTATTATTTCAGATCAAATTGATGCTATTGGCCACTAAAAGCTGGTATAGGATCTCAGAGACAATACGTCCTGTCAATGGTCATTTTGTAAAAAAACTCTGGGTAATGTCCTCTGTTTTCCGGCGAAAAGGCCGGAGACTCTAGGAATAGAGTTCAGCTCTACCAGCAAATCCTACTCTCACGTCCTCGAAGCCAGGTCGCCTCGTAGTAGCTGGGTACAGATCGTGCTATTTTATGTACGTGATGGAGCTGATGAGAGAGGGTGAAAGGCGAGTTTCCGGCGCCTAAAAACTGGAATATATCGACTAGCACATTTAACTTAAAATTATCATTTACCATTTGATTAAGCAAAAATTGAATTTTTTTTCCAATCTTAGAATTATACTCCATTTTTATTTGAACAGAATGTAAATATCAATAAAAACCTTGAAATATATTAGCTACTTCGAAATAATGCATTTTCCAACAAACCTGATCCTGTAGAGAAAACAATGAGTGTAATATATTGCAACTGACTTTTTAGTGTTGCTTCAAGTGCCTTACGGTCAATAAGATATTTCGATACATTTAAAACAGAAAAATAATAAATGTGGTCATAATATTGGTACGTTGCACCATTTATCCTTGTTTGTAACTCACAACATATCATTTATTTGAAATGCTGTAATGAATAATGAAAGATAGAGTGTTTTGTTCAAATATACTGAGAAACATTTCAATTTGTTTTATTGGAAATGTGCTTTAAATTAATTTTACTACCGACATTGATGGTGAGCATCATGCGATATCTTAGGAGTAATTAATAAGTCATTTTTATAAGATACAAAAATTTAGACCAATTGTAAAGGACACTTGGAACTTAGTGCATAAATGATCGAAGGTAGATAATCAAAAGAATACCTACAATAACATTAATGTCTGCTTTCGCACCATATAAAATATTAAGTATCAGATTTTATTCATCAATCAAATATTTTGTATTTTATTGTTTCAACAAATTTTGAGGTTATAGGTAACTTATTGCTGGTTTATTGTCATTAACATCCCCTACAAATATTTGTCATCACTATAAAACTGATATGGCACTCCGTAATTACACTGTTTTTTACTCGAAGCTGTAGTTTTCTTCAACAGATTCATGCTTATGCTGGAAATAGGGAGCCCTGAAAAATTCAGTATAATCCAAGAGGAATTGTTATCCATTTCTTCATTAGAATGAATCTATAAATGTCCATTTAAAAATAAATGCTATTAAACTGAAAACAAAATCAGCCTATAAGATAGAAAGGAAAAACTGGAAAAAAGATTTCGGAATCCTCGCCTGCATGGCGCTATAGCGTATTGCGGCAAAATCTGGAACCTCAATCATATTTTTGATGAATCTTTCCTCACGTCGACGTAGGACGTGAAGCTAAACTTTATGGAACACAGTGCATCTACGTGATTGGTCGGCATCGGGGTAAAATTAATGTATGCTCAGAGAGAGTCAAAAATATGTATGGAGCTTGTAATATTACATTAACATCAACATGAACATTATCGTTATAGTTCAATTAGTTTGAACGTTAACATCACCCTTACAATTATCATAATCAATTATGAACATGTAAAGTACATAATTAGACTAGCATGAAATTTGTATTTCAATATGACTACCTAATGTGTTGGTGGTAATGGCATTGTTTATATATAAACTGTGGTAATGGTAACGAAACTTACTTTAAAAAGCGAATATGTAGAACACACCCACAAATGTTCGAAAATTTAATAAGTGCTTTATTTGCAAAAATGAGTTCAAATGTTTACCAATTTCATTGTCGAATCTGAACGGCAACAGCAATAATTAAATTTCATACTTCATTAGAATTCATATAATGAAGGTTGAGTATTTTATTTTCCTAAGTAATTCATAGAAAAAATCAATTTTATTCACATGATAGTACATATGATATGTGGAAGAAATTTTGATGATAATAACTATAACGTTATTCTATTTTTGTACTTCTTCACAATTTGGGAATCTTCATCATTTAGTTCACTATTTCAATAGTACTTTAAGTTCAACAATTATCAGAAGCATACTCACTGTATAAGATATTACGTATATTCAAGGTATGCCAGCTTTGAAAATTAACGGTACGGAAGGTGAACTAGAAACAAAAATCTTTCGAAAGCCACTACTGATATCATCTATTACTGTTGAACAAACTCTTTGAATTACTTGAACGATGCTTCGTTCATTTTCTGAATGAGCTTCTAAAGTAAAATTAGGCTTCTTTTGCTTTTGTTGTTTATCAATATCTTTCACTAATTTGAAGTTATTGTCGTTTTTTTGACAAACTACTTATTTTTCACATTCAATCTCAAATTATAGTATAGAAAAGACCTTCGTAATTTCATAGAGATAATCTCAACTTATCCTTTTGAATTCAATATTCCTCAAAATCCAAGAGATATTCCTCCACAAATTCTGTAACAGCTTTACTAATGTTTATTTCAATGAATGAGGTCTTTCTTTCTACACTTTTCTTCTCAATACCGTTTCAATTGATATTTTCATTTGGTACTTCCGACACATGAAGGTAAAAAACAAACCTATTTTCGCCCTAGAATAATATTCAGGTACATAACTACAATCTTTTCTAGTTGAAATCATATCAGAGAGCATATTATATTCCATTTCTCATTTGATTTGTTGTCAGGACGAAAATTTGATGATTTTTACGATATAATTCGTTTAAATACTCATAAAAAATCAGTTCACTACTGTTGCAAATTAGTTTCGATTTCTGCTACTAGGGTAAGGATCACTGAGTAGCCTAACAGCGCCACCTGCAGAAAAAAAATTTTAATATATTCAATTCCTAAATAATTTACGGAAAATTGTATCTGTACTTCCATCACCTCCATTTTCTGAAATTCTATCAATTAATATATTCATTAAAAATAACATAGAAAGGAAAAGAAAATATATTTTAACCACCAACTCGCTTTTTTTTTCTGTGTCTTTTCAGTTCTCTGTGGTCTCATAGACATCAAGTTGTCTGACTGATCGGTTGAATTACATGTGGTAGTGCGTTAATAACGGCCATTTTGATTTCATGAGATCTTGTACCAAGTAGGCTCCCAAAGCCATAATATTTATCTTCCAACATCTCTGAGTTGTGAAGTAATCACCCGTTGTTTAACAATGGAAAACGTCTACGGAATTGGAGTGGCAAATCGGTACGCTCTCTTTTTGGACGACGAAAATGACCCCCTGGAAACCTTGAAGCTGAAGGAGGCTGAACGAGAAGCCAAGAAGAAAGTGAAGGGTGCTGAAAAAGAGAACACCAAAACGAAACAGGAGATTCAACCTAAAGCAAAAACAACTGCGGCCCCTAAAAAACCCAAGGAAATCATAGGAAAACCTGTAGAGAAACGAGACGGTAAGTGTTGAGTAACTCCTATTATTGAGTCTTCCCATGTGACCGTAAAAATATAAAATACAAATTTTTTCAGACCTGAAGTCCAACAACCAAAAGGGCCCTAATGATGGTAAAAATGAACGAAGCTTTGAAAAGAAAAACCAAGAAAACCGTGAGGCTGTGAATAACCGGAGAAACCGTGAAGACAATCGCAATTTTAGAGGAAATGACCGGTAAGTTTTTTATTATACCACGTGTTTTTCGCTTTGTTTATTTACTATTTTTCGAATTTAAAGTTTATGAAGCATGCTTAGTTTTTAATGCTTTAACTATATTGTATTTTGTTTCTGCTTTAATTTGTATCAATTTTGACCATCTGGAGAAATTTCCTCTGTGCCCACATGGCTCTATTGCACTTTTTTCTTTGGCAATTTGCCTTACTGTATTGTTTGAATGTTGCATTGTTGACTCTCTGTCTTTACCAAGTTTTTTTTTTTTCTATTTTTACTTTATTTCCTTTAGTGGCGAATTTCGTGAAAAGCGCGAGGAAAGGATTAGGAATAACAACACTGGAGATTATGAAACTCGCCCCAGGGTTGAACGTGGTGATCGTGCTGAACGTGGTGACCGTGCTGAACGTGGTGACCGTGTCAACCGTGACAACCGTGAAAGGAATTTCAATAACAAACCTGGAGAAAACCGTGGACCCCGCAAGCCATTTAATAATGAAAGAAGAGGCAAACGTGAATTTGATAGACAGAGCGGATCAGATAAAACGTGAGTAATGATTTTGATAATTATTTTTAATTTGTATTTGATGCTATAGCAATTGTGTAAAATATTCACACAAATAGTTGAATTGAGTGTTAGGTTAGATTGTGAACAGGAACTAACTCTGGCCTTTATCAGTAGGTTTTTTGTTACTAATTATTAATTTGATGCATGTAGTGAAACAAAATCAATTATTTTTGTGGAAATCAAGAACTATAGGTCATTTTTTATGGAAATTTGTTGATTTTCTCATGGAAGCCTTTGTTCCTTTTGGTACAAAATTGAGTCAGTTTATTTCTTGGTCAGTTTTTCACCTGTAAAATTCAGAAACACCTATTAATTATTTTGTGCTGAGCTGTGGATCCTGAGGAACCAAGGTCCTTATCTCCCATTATTGATCTGGATCGCTACTAGCATTGTCATGATTGAACATGACTAATTCTTGCAATAAAATTGGTTCCAATTGCTAAAATATAGTTCGAGGATTGGCATTTTTGCGGTGTGGGAGTAAATTGTAGTTAATTCTTTGCCGATTTCATGAAACACCAGAAAACACAGTATGTTCTAAATGTTGGCTTGGTTAATGTTGCGATTCAACCGTGATCTATTTCTGCTAGATCCATTTTTCATTTTCATAGTCGCCACTTGCTTCATAAATGAGGTTTTATCTATATTCAGCAGCAATTCCCTGATGGAAAACTGGGGCACATGATCATTCCTATTATTTATGAAAATTTGCTCAATTTTTTATCTTTATTTCGGAAAGATATTGGGATGTCAGAAATGTTCGGTTGATGTCCAATCAAGTTCATCCGAACTATAATTTTAAATAATCATGATATTTTTTTGTGATTTCTACTCATGCACAAGGCTTTGGAAATCTTCGGTTGTCAACTTTAATTATTCAGAATTAAAGATTTTCGAAAATCACTTTATTAAGGTATAGGGGGCTTCCGAATTATAGGGAAGACTTGAGAGATTTACAGGGAACTGTAAGTAGGATCTACTGATGTTTTGGGGTTTTATTTGGAACATCTAATATGTGGATCTGTCATAAATGCAAAATAGGCTGCTTTCTATGATTAATTTTGGTATCTAATCAGTTTTTTTCTGTTTTTTTTTGTATTTATGCATGAACTTATAATAGTTTAATAATTTTGAAGTTGAATTTCATTCTTTTTCGATATTGTTATTAATTGTGCAAAATGATTAACGCAGCCACGGTTACAGAGGAGTTAAACATGTGGACAAACGTGATGGTTCTGGACCACACAACTGGGGATCGAATAAGGATGTCATTGAGTAAATTTACTGTTGAATTGTTTCTTAACAATTTTACTTATGGCAATTTTTTACAGGGAAGCAGATGCAAATAATAAAACGCCTGAGACTAACGACAAATGGTCAGATACGGAACCCAATGTGTCCAATGAGACAAAGTAAATATTTTCTTATGAGTTCTTCATCAGAAAAATAATTTCAATTTATTTCTTTAGGCCAGAAGAGACTTCGGAACCAGAAATCCCTCAACCGGAAGAACCTAAAGAATTGACACTTGATGAATGGAAGGCGCAGCGTGCTGGACGTGCTAAACCTACATACAATATTCGTAAGGCCGGAGAGGGTGAAGATCCCTCGCAATGGAAGAAAATGTACGAATTGAAGAAGAAGGACGATGAAGAGGTAAGCAATAATGAGAATTTTCTTACGATAACATTTTTATTCTCGACGAACTAGTACTTCTGATCCTTCAGAACTTGAATTATTACTCGCTAGAATCTCTAGTAAGTTCGGCATGGCGTAATTAAAGATGAAATTACAAAGATTATATCATTTTTTTAGGCCTTGAATCAAGCAGAATGGTCGAAGAAAACCAGAATTAAATTATTTTGTTCTGAGATCGCCTTAACATAATCATTAGTATAAAATTTTTTGAAGAAAAATCTTCATTGTTGATTAGAATATTTCATAGTTTGTGTTTCTTGTATAGCAAAAATATCACTGTTTTAGATTTTGCGAATGTGTTGAAACAATGCCTGAAAGAATGTGACATCTTGATGGGTTCATATTCTGGTAGAAAAAAATTCGTTTTCGAAATTCTAGTCATAACTTCAGAGGAAATTAATTTATTTTGTTTCACACAATCAACAAAAGATGTCTTGTTTAAAAGAAATAAAATCAATTGAAATAGTTTTACATTTTATATAGTTTCGATTTTGGATACATTATATATAACTTTGCTTATTACACTGTGGGATATTGGTGGATCCTAAAAAAGGCTTTAGTAGATGTTGAGAAAGTGAAGTATTTAGTCACTTCATCTGACTCGGATCAAGAAAGCAATTTTCTTTATTCATTCACACATGATGCTAGTCTCTCCTAATCTATAAGAACAGGAATTTTGATAATTTAATTGATCATCAGAATGTTTTAAAACAATAATGCTGTAATAACCTTGATAATTTATTCCATCAAATTCGAATGAATTCTGAAGGTGCAAAGAAATGAATGAAACTGTCAACATAATACATTTTATCTTGGTTAATACTTCTATTGGAGAAAACGCCTTTTTTGCCTCCTTATGCTTTAAAATATGATCATTAATTATTTGAGGGTTTAGATGTACATTTGTTTTATGTTCATACTAGTGCTAGAAGAACCAAATCTGTTATCTTGAATCACATGATCACGAAACATGATTTCATTGGTGCTGCCTCAATTTAAATTGCTCCTTTTGAAATTGTGAATAAAAACTTTTTCTCCAATTTGCATTCAAATTATTGTATAAAATTTTATATTTTGAATTGATACTGTCTTATTGTATATATTAGTAAGGAGTCAAAGAAAAACTTTGGTTGACTCTGCTATTTTATGGTAGAGACCAAAGGTGGAAAGAAATTCAGGTGAAAGTCAGAGACAACCCTGCTTCATTCTCTGCTTGACAATTTGAAGGTCACATGTTCTAAAAGACACTTTGCCACCTCTGTATCGAAAATAAATACGCAAATTGAAGAAAATTTGTGAGTCAGTATTAGGTTTTTCATATTTTTTGTTAATACTTTTCATCACACTAAAAATGGTTCGTAAGTGTGAATTGAAGTAAAGACAGGAATTTTAATCTGGATTTATCATTCCATAGATAAGTGTATTGTTGGAACCGAAGTATTTAGTTATTTACATGTTCAGTAGCGTAGAAAGTTTTAATAGGGAAGTTTTCAATGAGATTATTATAAGATAATATGGGGTGTTCTTGAATTAAGGTCCCCAGATGACGATGAAAAAAGAATTTGGGCTTCGCTGTTTGCCCAAAGAAAGCAATTTTCATTTGTTCAGATCATTTTGACTCTGAAGATATTGTGACCCAAGTAAATGGAAAATGATTTTATGCGGTGTTGCCGGGTGTGGTTTTACAAGAGACTTTCAATGAGGGAGTTAAAACAAATCGAGATTTTACAAAGGAATGCCTTTTCTATCTTATATAGTCTAAGAGAAGAACTTAATTGGTTATCTTGAATCACATGATCAGGAAACATGATTTCCTTGGTGATGCCTCAATTTACATTGCTCCTTTACAAATTCGGTGTAAGTAAGGAATCATTGCTCACGATTTTGTGGTTTCACTTCGAAATACGACTACAAAATTTTTAGTACTAATTTCACAGGAGTGGTACCCCCTTGTATCTACTTTGGTGTAATGATCACTCAAAAATCCCCACTTCGTATCAGGACTGAGCCTAATCTTTGGACAAATTTCCCCGATCATTCTTATTTCCTTTTATATATATATATATATATTCTTTTGAACATTTGGCTTACAATATTTAGTTAGCAAACAATAAAGCATATAAAGGGTGGCCCATTTAAAAATTGGAATTTAATTTTGCTATAAAAAAAAACTGCTCAATATTTTCCAATGGTTGAACATTTATTTAAAAGGTTGGTTCACGACATTTATTTATGAAAAATAATTTCGGCCAAATGACCACCACGGCTGACTTGGCAGTAGCCTATTCGTTCCACCCAATTTTTTAATACATTTTCACCAATAGCAGCTCGAATTTCGGTCTTGAATTGTTTCTGGATTATTGGCGTAACACCTATCTTTCACCGCTCGCCAAAGATAATAATCCAATGGCGTCCGATCGCAGCTTCTTGGTGGCCAATTCACATCAGCATTTCTGCTGATTATTCGATTTCCGAAAATGCGGCGTAAAACATCGATTGTGGCGTGTGCTGTATGGCTCGTTGCACCGTCCTGTCGAAACCAAACATCGTCCAAGTCGTTATCTTCAATTTCTTGAAAGAACCAATCGTTCAACATTGCGCGATACCGCTCGGCATTGACGGTTACGGCGATTTCTGCTTCATTTTCAAAGAAAAATGGACCGATGATGCCGCCAGACCAAAGTCCGCACCAAACAGTCACTCGTTGTGGGTGCATTGGCTTCTCTATGACGACGTGCGGGTTTTCTGTGCCCCAGATGCGACAATTTTGCTTATTAACATAACCACCGAGGTGGAAATGAGCTTCGTCCGAAAAGATGATTTTTCGATAAAATTCCTCCGCCAAACAATTTTCCGCCCAATTTGCGAACCGTAGACGACTCGGATGGTCAATTGGCTTTAGCTGTTGCACCAATTGAACTTTATACGGCTTCATGGCAAGATTCGCATCAAAGAAGTGCGTGAAATGTCCAATTGTTGAGAACGATGGCGAACTGATGTTGATGGTTGTTCACGCACACTTTCAGCCACAGCAGCAATATTTTCGGTTGAACGGACCGGACGTGTACGTACACGTGTTGGTTTATCCACCAACCACGGTTTCACGAACACGCTTCACAAATTGATCCACAAATTGGGTTTTTGGAACATATTTTTTGTCGAATTTTTTTCTTAAATTTCTCACAGTTTGAGTAGAAGACTCACCACTTTGGTAATAAGTTTTTAATATTTCCCAACTTTCTTCGAGCGAATAGCGTTCCATTTCGTAAACTTCAAACTTTCAACTAAATATTAGTCACGTCAAAAAGAATAGTTTACGTTTATAATGTCAAATAATCGGTAGTTCAAATTCCAAACACTAGATGGACCACCCGTTAGATCAGGGGTTAGTGACGGGGTGTCACACGATTCGGCGTATGACATAAAAGCCTAGGGAAAAAACCCCAGTAAAAAAAAACCCTGGCTCCCCGCCTAAGTGTGAAAGTACAAAAATAAGCTGAAATATATTTTAAGGACTTCTTTCTTCAAGAGTGGTCTTCTATTGATGGAAACAGAGACTTCTTCAAGTTGCCCACATCGAATCTGGAAATAAAAACACAAAAGCAGAAAAAAGAACTGAATAACAAAAATACAAAATGTGAAAGATAAACACTCAAATTCGCCTTTCTGGATTAACTCGTTATTGGGATTCAAGGATTTTTTAACATAAGCTACAGGAGATAATCAATGAATACATAACCTTTTATGGTTCCTCTTTCTCGAAGATTTTTTTTTTTAGTATCCGTATGTGTCTCTTGAAGGAGTATAATCTCAGTATCATAGTCCTTTGCCAGTTTAGAAATATAATTACTCTTGTCCTTAGAAATACCCTCTATATTCAAATCTAATACACAAAATTGTCGCCAATCTGCAAGGAGGATTCTTCGAATCGGGTCTTGCGGTCCAAGTGATGATTTTTCAGATCTTCTGATGTTTGAAGTCTGCTATGGAACCCATTTAAAGGGAAATCATCATCCATAGTTAGGGAAGGTTGTGATATAGCACTCATTTCATTGTAAAAATAGCAGGGGAAAAAATTATCGACTGACATTTATTATGACATTATGACAAATAATGTATTTATTATTTCCTTTTATTACCCAAAAAATTGTATCTTTTCATTAAGTTTCTTCATTATCTTCATTTGTATTATTTGAATATGAATCGTACTTGTTGCCAAATTAACTATTAAGCGTCAAAGTTATTTGAACATTCAACATGTGTGACATCTGACATAATCTTAATGTTAATGTGTATCAAAATTAGAAAGTTCATTGAAATATTAAAAATATTCATCAAAATTAGTAATGAGAATGTATAAAATAAAAAGAACCTCCTGCACGATATCTCGGACAACAGTACTGACTTGATATTTCACTTTGCAAATCTTGGTAACGTCATCAGGGATATTGAGCTTCTCTCTGATTTGGTTATGTTGATCACCTGCATACTCCACCCCGTACAGACTAAGACTATTTAACTGAAGGTTTAGGGCCTTGCCAGTAAATACAGTATTTATTCTATTCATTTTAAAAATTTACCAGTTTCCATATGTGAAAAGATTTGCTAAAGACGATTCAATAATATGATAACCTTTAGGAAACCGAAGAAGAGGAATATGAAATGAACGAGTACCCCCAACGAGTAGGAAGACTGAAACACATATTGGACATAGATATACAGTTCAACGATAGCAGGCGTCCCGGACAAGGAAGAGGCAAAGGACCCAGATCTGGACCAAGAGGAGGACCTGGTGGAAAGCCAAACCCGCGTGGAGAGAGATCAGAAAGACGATTCCGTGAGGAACAGGTTTGTTGTGGCAAAATCTAAATTGAAACGGCGTTATTGACGTTTTCTTTTTTTTATTCAGGTGGAAGAGAAACAGGATGTTCGCAGGGCTCCCAAAGTGGATGACGAACGTGACTTCCCATCCCTTGGTTAGCTTGGCAGTCACCGAAGTGCGCCTGCTCCAAAAACGTTTCAATAAACTTTTAAAATTCAGTTTTCTTCTAATAATTAGAGACTACTACATCAGTTTGCCAGTGTAGTGAACATGTGCGAAACATCATTTAAATTTTTCAATTTGACGTAAATTTGAAAGTAAGAAAAGTGTTAAAATTTCTTATAATTAATTGTTTATCAGTGTAGTCTGTTATCCCATGTTCGGGTAACAGTTACTAGTCAGTGTTGAGCTACATTGTTAACGGTTTCTAGTGGCTGCTTTTGAAAAACAAATTGATCTTGTTTATATACGTATGTAATACAATTTCTAGTTTTGAGTTTGATCGAATTGAAGAACTAACAGGTTATTATTTGTGTTAATGGATTATTTCAGCAGATAATCTGACTGCATACAAATGTTGTTTTGTATTTAACTCGATGTCATTGCTGATATCAATAAACTTTCAAACTGGTTCAATTTATGTGTGTTATTATTTTAGCTTGAACATTTTGAAAATTTTATTGCATGAAGAGATGTTTTTCAGTTTACATTGAGATATAGGTTTGGAGCGTAGTGAGCTTTATTTTGGGCAAGAAGGGGCATTGAGATATGCAGCGTTGTGAGCTTCCTAATTCTTCGAATAGAGGAATAATCTAGAGGCACCCTCTCACTCGCAATTTGATCGAAGTTTTTTAGTTGAATCTTCCATACAAGAGATAACCCCACGGGGGAGAGGAGCTAATTTCATCTTTAAGAGACATCTGGTTCAGCTGGAGTTGCCATCTATTGAGGGAAACAATACACTGAAATCTAATTTATTCGCAGTATACAGGAAGCTTCTGAATTTTTTCGATTTGGACCGAGATCACAGTTTGAATTCGCGCTATGCACTTGCATATGAATCAGAAAAAATCGGAATATTTCCCAAAATCAAAGAAAATTTCAGTTTCAAGGTCGAATAATTTTAAAAGGGAATTACGTCATGAAAAATTTTGAGGAAAAAGGTTCTTGGTGAAATTGAATTTTATGGAGGAGCTTGTTGGGCTCTTTCGGAATCTGAAATCAGTTCGTTTCATCGACTCCTAATTCGCCAGTTTTCGACAGAAAACTTCCGAACATATATCAGTTCTAGCAGCCAAAATAATTATTGTACCTCGATTACCCGAGAAAAGTTCAGTACACGGTCAAATTTTTCAAAATACACCATGAAAAATTTCGAGAAGAAAAGGTATTTTGTAAGGAACTTGGTGAAATTGAATTTTAGGAGGAGGATCATGAAGAATTTCGAGGAAAAGAAGTTTTTCGCTCGAATCTTGAAGAAATTGAATTTCCTGGAATAGCTTGTTGTGCTCTTTCGGAATCTGTTATCAGTTCGATTCTGGGACGCCTGATTCGCCAATTTTCAAGAGAAATCTGTCGAGCATAAATCAGCTCTAAGAGCCAAAATATTTATCGTAGCTCATAACAAATTCCTGATTTGGATTCTGCAGTTTCAAGACGAAAGTTACGTACCTGAATGGCAACCATGAGTTGAAAGTAATGCAGCTTGTGTGAACTCGTTTCCAATGTTGTCTGATTGGAATGCAAGTGAGGAATCCAAATCTGATATTTATTTTGAGCTGCAATAGATATTTTGGCTGCTAGAGCTGATTTATGTTCGGAAGTTTTTTCTCGAAAATTGGCGAATTAGGAGTCCCAAAAATGATCTGTTTACAGATTCCGAAAAAGCACGACAAACTCTCCCAGAAAATGCAATGTCACCAAGATCCGAGCAGAAAACCCTTTTTCCTCAAAATTTTTCATGATGTATTATACCATTTGAAAATTTTTCGGCCTTGAACTGAAATGTTCTCGAACCTTGGGGAATATTCCAATGTTTTCTGGTTCAATCGGACATTCAATTAGTTGTGATTAGGAACCAATGGAATTTCAGGAGGTTTACTCCTACTGTCGTCATTTCTTTACGATTAATTGAGATATCAGGAACCAATGGAATTTCAGGAGGTTTACGCCCACTGTCGTCATTTCTTTACGATTAATTTAGATAACAGGAACCAATGGAATTTCAGGAGGTTTACTCCTGCTGTCGTCTTCTTTACGATTAATTGAGATATCAGGAACCAATGGAATTTCCAGAGGTTTACGCCCACTGTCGTCATTTCTTTACGATTAATTTAGATATCAGGAACCAATGGAATTTCAGGAGGTTTACGCCTACTGCATACGTATGCAGAAGAGTGAAATTTTTTTAGATAAATATTTGAGTGTGTATCTATATGATTTTCAATTCTATAAAAAGAAATAACAATAATATAATAAAATATTTTGGTTAAGGGTATAACGACTAATTATATTCTAGGTAGGAGTGTTAGAATAAACTCTTGATTTTATGCCAAGCTTTAAAGCATTTATTCAGCTCTTCATCAGGGCTTCTGGAATACAAATATAAAGGAAGATCTTAATAAACTTTATTTTTAACCTCACATTCAGTAAGTAGACGAAAACAGAAATGTAATGATTAAGTTTATTAAGATGTTCCTTTATATTTGTATTTCAGAAGCCCTGATGAAGACCTGAATAAATGCTTGAAAGCTTGGCATAGAATCAAGAGTTTACTCTAACACTCCTACCTAGAACATAATTAGTCGTTATACCCTTAACCGAAATATTTGAATATAAAAATTTAAAGACTATTAAGATTGAAACTATAATAATATAATATTTATACAACAATAATTCAATAGGTCTTTTTTTTTTTCCCACCATAATGAGGGAACCCTTTCTAGAGAACACTCAGCATATTTAGGGCAGGGGAGTATTTACGGGGTGGGGTGTACTAGGGTCAACCTCCTCCCCCCCTAGGAAATAGTTTTTCTTCGAATGGATACGATCTAAACCTCCCTCTCCCTTTCTCCGCTTTTCACTCAAGATCAGTTCAGATCCCTTGCTGAAACTTGCCACTACTAAGCCGCCCCCCCACACAAACTTCTCTTTGGATACGCCCTTGATGTAGGGCCCTATGGGGGCAGCATAACAGTATTTGCACGTGGGCGCTCAGACAGCTAGCGGTGGGGCTGGTGGCACCATCTTGTTGGAACCACATTTCGTCGAGACCACGGGCAATAAATAGTCTGTTATCATCATGATACTAGGACTAAGAGATAAGCTCACTTGGGGTACGAGTTTAGAACAAATTCGCGCATGACGTCATCAAGAGACCCCTTTGGTTCGTTAGAGGAGACAGAGATGTCTCCAGCATAGATTTACATTGCATAGTTTAATTTTAATGTCCAGAAGAACGAGTTTTGTAAACTTCGCGCATGACGTCAGCAAGAGATAAGAAGCCTATTGGCTTATTCGAAATCGTCGTTTTCTAGGTTTCGCCGAATAATGTGAATATAATTTATCTTTCACAATACACATACACATACAAATAAAAGCAGACGTCAAACGCAAAGTTATTTATATTTAAGGTTAAACGTCACAGAACACTAATATCAACGTCATAGACCACCTCCGGTTATATACAGCATGTGGAGACATCTCTGATCAGTTCTAACAACCAACCAGGGGTCTCTTGATGACGTCACTACCGATATGCGCGTGAGAATATCTGTTAGTCCTAGTATCATGTGTTATCATAGTACGATAACAGTCACCATTCACAGTAGCATACCGGCCGTTCTCCGTTTTGAAGGAATATGGACCGATTATTCCACCATCCCATAAACCACACCAAACAGTTGTTGTTTCTGGATTAAACGGCAATTCTTGAGACTCTTAAGGTTGTTCATCACCTCAGATTCGGACATTTTGTTTGTTCACGAACCCATTGAGACAAAAATGGTCCTCATCAGTGAACAAAACTTTTGTCGAAAGTAGTGGATCCTCTGGAAGCTTCGGTAGGTACCTACGTCGACGTCGGTCGGCTTCAGTTCTTGAACGAATTGAATTTTGTAAGCATTCAAAGAAAGATCCGTTCGAAAAATTTGCCAAGTCGTTGAATACGAAAGGCCAAGATATTGAGAACGGCGACGAATCGACCCTTCAGGGTCATCACGTACACTTTTCCCCATCGCCACTATATTATCTTCACTACGAGCTGAATGTTGTCTATTTGGTCGAGTATTATCCAAGGACAAATATTGAGTCCCGAACTTAGTGATAGTTGAGCGAATTGTGCGTTCGGTAGGACGATTATGTGGACCGTACGTCGCTCTAAGTGCCCGATACACATTAATAGGAAAACGCCCACTTTCGTAATAAAGCTGAACAATTTCTAGACGTTGTGCCGGGCTAAGACGTGCCATCATCAAATGTCAGACACTACTGTACAAGAATACCACTTCAGTTTACACGATCTGCTACTAAATACCCACCACAAAGAGTATTTCTAAATAAATCACCTTCTATTAGTAACTGTTTTGATATTATTTGAAAAACATTTAAAGAAATGCACTTCCTTTAGTAGAGACAGACCAAATACTGTAAAAAAATGCGAGACATAAATACTTGGTAAATGTAGTTGGAGTGGATAGAACAATTAGAGACAACACTTAAATTTATTTATTGTACTCACCAAGTTTGAATGAGAGACAAAGAATAAATGAATACATTGTTGTCACAAACGGTAAAGCTTATGAGAGACGAATTGTACCTTTGAAATGGACAGTTCGCATGATAAATTTCAAACATTTCCTTTTATACTTAATACTATCACAATAAGGTTTTATATTACAAATTGTACCACATTCTTTATGAGTCTTGAAGTGTTATTAACTCCAAGATGATAATTTCATTAAATTAAAAATACACCATCGATAAAAGTAAACACTATAAGAAAATCAAATTTCCAAAATGGAAATTTGAATAAAGTTTTTTTACATCTAGTTACAAAAACGAAAGATTTGTGTGAAACTAAACTCGTTTCAACAAGGATATAGCTAGGATCAAGTTCCAATTTCAACAAAGGTTAAAATTGTCTTAGTATTCTTGGATGAATGGAGAATGCATATTTAGATGAAGCAGTTTGTTTAAATTTCATAAACATTTCAAATATACCTAATTTGAATATCACATACACGTATTTCAGTAACCTTCCCTGAAAAATCGAAGCTTAAAAGGGATTGACTTTGAAAAAATTCATCAATCATGAATTGGATAGGAAGAGAATGCATCAACAATAATTTTTTTGAATTTTTAACTATTCTAAATAACTTTGGCAATATTAACATCAAAACTTGAATCAAGATATATGATAATATTATATCTGAATGGACCCAGAATAGACATATGTTCAAGTTATCTTCAATATAGCGAAAATTGTGAGTTCGACGCACAAATTTTTTGTATATTTCATCTAATGACATAAAAACTTCCATACATATTACAATAATTCCTTGTGGATCTTTCTTCGTCATGGATAAAGGTATACAGAAGTAGCGACAAGCTCTATTAGTATGATAATAACATCGTTGACATTTACTAGACAATTTTTTTTTAAATGAGTATCAAAATAAAATAAAATTATCGCTTTTTTGTCAAGGATTGAAGATCACATCAAAATTTTTTTCGTTCGAAATACTGAGTTATCTATGGATGTCGATAGAAATATTTGACAATGTATCATTTGTACAATTGGATATAAATTTAAGGATCACAACACTGTGTCGAGGGTTTCTAAGGATTTCAAGATATTCTCATCCCTGGAACACCACTGGACTAATTCTTCTATTGTCACTACTCCATCCTTATTCGTATCTATTAACTGAAAGAAAAATCAGATTATTATAATCATTCAAATCATCTGAAAAAGTATATGCAGTCAGGATGATTTGATTGTGATGAAAATCCAAAAATAAGATAGATTTTTTCAAAACTGAGCAATTATTCATTTTCTGAGGTTGGATACATACATGAAAAATTTTTTCGACGTGTTCTTTCGCAGATGTATCATCTACAAGAGGACGGGTAGCTCTACCTAACATTTGGTAAATACTAGATACTACATCGACCATCTCTGTCTTGGAAATTAGTCCATCACCATCGAGATCATACAGTCCAAACACCCATTGCAACTTCTCCTGTACACTGCCTCTGGATACCTTCGATAAAATATTTATGAAATCCTGCAAGAAAAATGTTAAATTATAGTTCTTGAAATATCTGGTTCCCAGAAAATGGAATCATCTTATTTGAAATCATATCATCTCATTTGGACATTTTAAAGAATTATTTTAATGAGTGGTGATTATGTCTAAATCCCAACAAAATAGAGGTATCTTGTTTCCATCTGAGTAATCATGAAAAATATAGGAAATTACCTGTAAATTTCAATGATTATCTTATCGAACATAATTTCTATCCAAAATACTTAGGAGTTAAATTAGATTCATCTCTCGATTACAAGAGAATCTGAGCCTAAAACTGAAAACAAGGAATAATATTCTTCAGAAATTAGCTGGATCATCTTGGGTTGCTGATGCTTTCACTCTTCGCACAGCATCTCTAGCCCTAGTCTTTTCTGCCGCTGAGTATGGTTGCTCTGTTTAGTTTAATAGTGCACATACACAAAAAATTGATACACAATTGAAAACATCCATGAGAATAATTACTGACACCATAAGATTCACACCGGTTCATTGGTTACCAGTTTTGTCTAACATTCCCATATTCGTAGACAGACTGCAGCTCTGAATTCTTGGAAAAAATATAATTCTCTTCCCAATTAATTCATATATCGTCCGAAAAAAATCATTGAAATGGGAGTTCCTCAAGGTAGTATACTGGGACCCATCCTCTTTGCTGTTTATATAAACGACTTACCATCTGCACTTGAGGACTCATCTATGCAACTTTTCATCTATGCAGACGATACAACTATACTTGTGAGAGTACCACATGCCCAGGCTCTTAGTGAGATCGAGATAAGGGCGCTGTCAAGACTGGAGGACTGGTGTCTGATGCTGAATCCCACAAAGACAGAATGTATGGTGTTTTCTACTGATAGAACTAAACAGGAATTCCCAAAGAAAATACATCACAAGGATGAGGTTCTTCACATACTTCCTTTCGCCAATACTCTTGGAATACACTTGGATCAACATCTGAAATGGCATGAACACAACATGTGGAACAGTTGGGACATAAATTGAACTCTGTGGTATTCTCTTTGATGGTGCTTAGACACCAGGTGGAGCATGGGGTACTAAGGATGGTATATTTTGCCAGTTTTCAATCGCTGCTGGACTACGGTATCATTTTTTTGGGAAACAGTATGCACATGATGAAGATATTTTTAATACAAAAACGTAAAATAAGAATTTTCCAAAGGTTGAAATTTAGAGAGACCTGTAGAGGAGTCTTCAAGTTAAATGGTATTCTTACCTTAACAGGAATATATGTGTATAGAACATTGTTATTTTTTTACAAATATCACAATGTATCTAATAATTTGAATAACACAAGGCGAACATTTCCAAGCAACCATACTACACAGGCTTAAAACTTCTTAACTGTCTTCCGATAAATATTAAAAATGAGAAAAACTTATTGGTTTTTAAAAATAAAATCTTTGCATTGATTCTCGATATTGAACCATATATATTGGAAGAATATTACTTGTCATGTAAGCATTTAACTCCGCCTGCAGTGCTGATGGGTGGATTGAGAAGCTCAGCAGCACTGTTGCCGGTCCCAAGCCCGGGTAAAGGAGGAGGGTTGGAAGATCAGGTTAGCAGCCTACCTTCCGGAAAAATTATAAAGCTCAGCCTCGGAAAGGGACGGAAAAAACGGAGACGACCATGGCGAGAAAAAGGTTAAAGAGATGGAAAAAACAAAATGTAACAAGAGTGGCAACATGGAATATCAAATCACTGAATGGAAGAGATCAGGAAGTAGAGAAAGAAATAAGAGAACGGAAGATAGATATATGTGCTTTACAACAGACAAAAAAGGAAAGGAAAAGGTCAAATGATGCTGGGGGATTATATGTTATTCTACAGTGGGGTACCGAAGGAACAAAGAGCCAAAGAGGGAGTAGCACTTATGGTGAGGAAGGATTACAGGTCACAAATAGAAGAATGGAGGTATGAAACCGAAAGAATAATATCGATAAAGATAAGAACAAGCAATAGAGGAACGAACATAATAAAAATATATGCATGCACGTGTGGGAGGATCTGTAGTGCCAGGAAAACTGAATGAGAACGGAGATCTGAAATCAATGAAATGCGGACAGAGATGGAAATAGGTCAATGATAGATTATGTCCTGACAAACAGAGAAATACACCCAGGAAAAGTACTAGATGTGAGAATCCTCACATCAGCTAATGTGGGAAGTGATCATTATCTGGTAATGCGTAAGATAAGAGAGAAGATTAAAACAAAGGCGACACGAGCGGAAGAATCGAAAGAGACAAAACTAAAAATAGAAAGTATACACGATGACACGACTAAAGATTTGTATAGGAAAAGGGTGGCCCAAAAAATCAATAGAAATCCTATTAAAGAAGAAGATGACGTAGAGACCAGCTGGGAAAGGTTGAAAAAGAACATAGTGGAGGCGGCGCATGAAGCATTAGGTACAAGAAACGTGGATAAGAACAAAAAATGGACAACGAAGACCCCTTGGTTTAAGAAGGAAATAAAACAAAAGTGCAGAGAAAAGAAGCAGGCTTATCTTAAATATAGAACAACAAGGACAAATGAAGCATATGAAAAGTACAGGGCAGTAAGGTCAGAGGCCCATGAGTTAGTGAGAAGAACGAAAAAAGAATATTGGGAAAGGTATTCGAAGAGATTAGAGTCAGATTTTTATGGACGACAAAAACAAGTGTGGAGGTTTATCAGACAGCAAAGAACAGAAATGAAAGATCTTTTGGAAGATACGCACGCCACAAAGGAAATATGGGTACCATACCTCACAAACCTGTACAAGAAGGAGATCAGAGAAGTACCACTACTGGAGACACAAGTACCGAGGAAACACTGATAACAGAGGAGGACGTGGAAGAGGCAATTGAAAAAATTAGAAATGGGAAGTCGTCAGGAGAGGACCAAATAACCAATGAATTGCTCAAATATGGTGGCAAAGAGTTGAGAAATGAGCTGAGGATACTAATACAGAAAGCTCCAAGGTCACACAGAATCCCTGAGGAGTGGAGAAGAGGAATTATGATACCAATGTTTAAGAAAGGTGAACGAACAGACCCGGACAATTACAGAGGAATCAATTTGTTGAATACAACACTAAAGCTAATGACAAGGATAATAACAAACAAGGTAAATAAGAGAATACAATTACAAGAAGAACAACAAGGCTTCAGAGCAGGGCGATCATGTACAGATGCAGTGTTCATCATAAGGCAGATCAAGGAAAAATTCATCGATTATAATAGACCTGCTTTTATGTGCTTGATAGATCTTAAAAAATCATTCGACAGGGTCCAAATTGAAGATGTTATTCACCTACTCCATGATAGACAAGTACCCCTAGATATTATAAAAACAATCGAAAACATATATAAGGAAAACAAGATAATTGCTAGATTGAAGGATGGTAAAACGGAACCAATAAATTACGAAACAGGTATTCGACAGGGTGACTCGTTAAGCCCCTTACTTTTTGATATAATCATGGATGAAATAATAAAGAAGGTAAAAACAAAAAAGGGGTACAAGATGGGAAACAGGGAGATAAAGATTATTTGCTATGCAGATGACGCAATAATAGTATCCGAAAGTGAAGACGATTTACAGAGAATGATACATCAGTTCTGTTCAACAGCCACACAGTATAACATGATAATATCAATAGAGAAGACAAAAACAATAGTGATATCGAGAGAGCCCATAAGATGCAAGTTAGTGGTGGAAGATAGAACAGTAGAACAAGTCATGGAAGTAGATTACCTAGGTATCAAAATGTCAAGCGATGGTAAAGTGGAAGAAGGAACAAAACAACAAGTAACTAAAGCAAATAGAGTGGCGGGATGCCTAAGTACCACTATCTGGAAGAATAAATTTTTAACGGTAGAGACGAAGACCAGAATATATAAAAGCGTAGTAAGACCCATAATGACATATACAGCTGAAACGAGACTACAAACCAGTGAAACAAAAAGGATGTTGGAAACCTCAGAAATGAAATTATTAAGAAAAATAACTAACAATACGTTGAGGGATAGGCAAAGGAGCGAAGACATCAGGAGAACATGTGGAATAGAGAATGTAAATCAATGGATAAAGGGCAGGAAAAAGGAATGAAACGAAAATATAGAGAGAATGGGAGATGATAGGGTAGTGAGAATAGCGAGAGATAAATCGCCAAACGGTAGAAGAAGCATAGGAAGACCTAGAAAGAGATGGAGTGACGGCCTATAAGAGGAGAAATATTCGAAGAGTAAACAGACTCATAGCCTAGACACGAGAAGGAAGAAGAAGAAGAAGAAGAAGATGTAAGCATTTGACATCATAGAAAAAATGTGTGCAGATATTATTGTATTATGTTAGTAATTTTGTAATTAATAGTTATTTTTGGTGACTTGTTTTCTTTCTTCTCTTTCTGCACAGTGGGTGAGGAGAAAATAAATAAATATTTCTATTCTATTCCATATTCCACAAAATAGAATTCCCAGATTGAAGCCACGTAAACCATTGTGGTATAATACGTTCTTCAATATGAACATAAGTGACAAAGAATTATGGAAGACTGAGTGGAACTGTTACGAAATGTTCAATAAGTATCTCGTTTCTGATCCTTCTGAAAAAATTCCTGGTTTTGATCTTCCAAGAAAAATTTGGACAGTTCTTAATCTTTTGAGAACAGTTCAAGATGGTTTTAGGGCTTTTTATGATGTTTCCGATTTTTTCTTGGAATGGGTTATAAATTTCAAACGCATATGATACGTATTTTTGTTATTCAGTTCTTTTTTCTGTTTTTGTCATTTTATTTCCAGATTTTTCGTTGTGGGCAACTTGAAGAAGTCTCTGTCTTGAAGAAAGAAGTCTCTAAATATATTTCAACTTATTTTTGTACTTTCACACTGGCGGGGAGCCAGGGTTTTTTTTACTGGGGTTTGTTCCCTAGGTTTTTATGTCATACGCCGAATTGTATGACACCCCGTCACTAACCCCTGATCTATATGCTCTACTGTTTGCTAACTAAATATTGTAAACCAAAAGTTCAAAAGAATATATATATATATATATTTCATCAAATTATCTAGGTATAACTTGTTCTATCATTTTCTTGAAATAGAACAAATCGCTTATAATTTCTCCTCTGTTTGGTTTTCACCACGAAGATGCTATTCAAATAAAGATTGAAGAATCATTTCAAATTCAAGAACTACTGGTAGAAAAACGAAGAGCAAGGGAGAAAAGTCAAAGATCACGAAATCCGCTTGACAAGACGATAAAAGGATCTTAGGCTCCGTCCATCTGGTGTTTAACTTCTAAATTCTGATCATTTCCTGAGATTATTACGCTCACCTTATACGAAGTCCAACTTCCTCGTAACGGAATGAAGTGCTATATCAATCGAGAATTTCAAATTGGGAAAATGGAGGTAATCAAGGATAATTCTGGTGTTCCTTCATCTAGATCTTTGGCAGGAATGAAATTCAAAATAAAAAATAATAAAGTTGTTGAGATGGACTGCGGACTTGTTTGGCAAGTGCTTTCATTGTATATACTTTGTACATATTGTTAATTTGATTCAACATTTTCGTTTGTTCATTTGATATTCATTATAATAATGAATGAGTTTTATTCGAAGTGTACAGGGTGGATTCAATTCAAGAGTCATTTATTATAAAAACTACGTTACTCTATATTCCATTAATTCAACAAAAATCAGGTGATTTCTTGATTGCTAAGTAAATTTGAAGAAATTTCTACTTGACTACTATCAGTTCGAAAACAGCTGGATAACAGGTGAAAAATTTAGAAAAGCACTGACGTCAAGTCAGGAGGAAACGTTCGCGGTATGTTTCTGAAACATTACTTTGAGATGTTTGATTATCCTTATGATATATTTTGATATCACATGTCTGATATGTCATTATGATGATACCCTTGTTTCAATCCTTTAGATTCTTGTATTCCCGGTGATAGTGTGTTTCTCGTTTTAACTTTTATTATTTGTTTATCATATAGGGTTCAGACTCCTCATATGTTCATATTTTCGAAAGATTGCCAGAGTTTGGTGAGGGGAACATTATCATAAGCTTTTTTCAGGTCTAACACGTGAACTTCTTGATTCGAGCCATTTTCTTCTCTATTACTTGTGTTAATGTGAATATATGATCTATTGTTGATCTTCCCGCGCGAAATCCAGCTTGGTGTTCCCATGTCTTTATAATATGATTCTATTTTATTCTTTATGAGTTTACCATACACTCTACTCATCGAACTTGTAACAGCTATACCTTGTCGCAATTGCTTCTGTCTCCTTTTTTACGAATAGTGGTAATATACGAAATTTCTGCATATTTGTTAGTTTTCATTTTGATTTCAAATCGTTCGAGAATAGGTCCTGGTCGTACCAATAGCATGCAATTCAAATGGAATTCTGGTACTAACCCAAGTTATAAAACAAGATTCAATTAGAAACTCAAATTTCAAGGAATAATCATTGAACAAATTGATTGTTTTCGGTTACATTCTGAATGAATCTCTTCTAACGAGAGTGATTTCGTTAGTCTCGTGGAGAAAAGATGCGTCCTGAGGCATCTAATAATTCGAAAATTAATGAGATCCATCCCCCAGTTATCAATATTTGCGTGAGCACGGGGAAAAGTTTATGAACTGGGATATCTCGGCAACTCCGGTGTACCCCGAGTTGCGTGAATTTACTTATCTTTCATTCTCACCTTAAGGATTCAAAACTTCCGATTGTTCAGGACCCACAAAAACTTCCCGAAATGGCGGTTCTCGACCTAATAAATTCTAATTCCAACAAGGACAAGCGGCCGAAATGTCCCTTGAAGAGACCGGTTTGAAGAAACGAGGAAGTTTACTCTACTTCGAACGCAGAATAAATGATTGTTAGATTTATGGGAATATGAACACAGAATTCAAATCGAAAAAACGAACTGAATGATAAATGTACTAGTTGGATGATTTATGAAATCTATAACAAATATTCCTAAAGGGTCGAATTCGTAATAATTTCTACCCTGAGCAAGTTTGAGAGTCGATTTACTTTACTGAGAAAACGAATGAAGATATATTCGTTTTGTGAGAAAAGATGACAATGCATTGATGCATTGACAACATACTTACAAACCATGATGACTATGCAGCAAGAACACTGCCAATCAACATTTCAGACCATAATACAGCCCATAATTCTAAATACAAATCTTCAAGTACAAGAAAACAGTCTGCCACATAAACGAATCATGACTTGGCAAAATCTAGAAGATTTCAAACAGAGACTTGAAAATACAGATTGGGATAATTGGAGAATATTCCAGAATATGAAGTCAACATTCTCTGGACAAAGTTCACAAATATAACTAAAACAGAATTGGATTATTCATGTCCTATAACCAAAATTCAAAAAAAGATCCACAAACAGTCAAAATTAAGAAGTGAGAAACTGGAAAACTGTAAAGCAAGACTTGACATTCTACATTCTTGCAAGCTAAACAACCCTGCGTTTAATGAACTTTACAAAACAACAAAAAGAAAGTATGATAACATTCTTCGACAGGAAAAAGACGAAAATTATAAACAATCTGGAAGATGAAGAGAATGGAGTCGTGTAGGGAAATATTTAAAAAAAAAGATTTATTAACCGCACTAGCTATACATATTCAGGAATGCTTGATTTTCACTTTTGAAAATATGCATTACTTTGAAGAGCAAACACCAAGTAAACATAAATGAAGAACAACAACAATAAAATTCCCGCAGCATAGACTTAGCCTCACCGAAAAAGGACCTGTATATAGATGCATTCGATATTATAACAAGATAGCACATAAATTGGGAATATATATATAGATATAGACCAGTGTTTGTTGGTTTTTTGTATACACTTGTTCTTGGGATTCCATTCTGTTTACGAACAAGTACATCTTAAAATAGAAGTTGTTCATCTTCTCGATTTATATTGCGAATTTAATAGATACTTCTTGAATGTTAACATGTTGCAGGAATCCATCTATAGTGTTCATTCAATGTTGCCAAATGAGATTTTCACTCGAAATTCATCATATATAAATCAGATTGAATAGGAGACACTGTTAAATCCATAGCCATTCATTATGTGAAAGGTTCATCAGAAAAAATGAGTAGAATTGGAAATAAATACGATATAACAACCGTCTTCAAGACACGATCCAACGAAAGTTGAACCTGATGATGAAAATCACAGAAAGAAGAATTGCATATATGAGATGCCATAAGACTACGGAAGATCTAACATCAGAGAAACAAAACGCCCCTTGAAAGTTAGGATAAAAGAACATCAGAAGGTTTCTCAAGTGTTATATCCAAGTACCAACAAGCTGTAAACGACAATCGTTAGCTAAATTGGAACGATAAATATATCATATCCAAAGAAGAGAAACCTACAAGAAGAAAAATCAAGGATGTAGCATTGATAGAGTAATATATTTTTGCGTTTTATTAGAAATTTCCGTATACTTTTTTTGTCAGACAGTATATCCCTAGTTGGTATATTAAAAATGTACCAATCGCTTGAATCCCTTCATTTGAGAGAATGTTCGTGCAGTTTATATCGATGCGAATGAGGCAACAGTGTAAGGTGCTCAATCATCAATTCTTGCCTCTTCAACGTTGTTGAAGCACGAAAAGACTTGTTCTGATCCATTGGATAAAATTATATACGTGGATGATATTTTACTACAGGAGGGAAAAAACTTTTCAAAGTCGGGCAAATATATCATCTGAAACTTTTATTTTTCGCTGCGTAAAAATGAATTCGGGAAGCACTTTTACTAGTTTGAAGAGAATACAAGTGTTGAATTCGAAAGAATGTACTTATATAAGAAAAGTTTGATAATCTGGAACAGATTGAGTTCCCTGTTACACAGTGAATTGTGAAACATTCTGCGAACAACTTTTGTATTCCGGAATGAAGTATTTTGCGGTGGGAAAAGTTTACAATTTTCAAAGAGAACGGATGTAATTGATGCATATCATGAAACAAAGTTTATTCTATACCAAACAAAGTCAGAAATAGGTATATCTTGAAACGTTTAGATGAATTTTTGAACAAAATGTTATGTCTACATCGGTCAATAATTCTCTGACTTAACTACCAGATGGATGTTGTTTTTCCTACAGATATCAATTAATTTTGAGAATTCGTGAATTTTATTCAACAATCTATAGGTCTTATATATATTCTTCTGAACTTTTGGCTTACAATATTTATTTAGCAAACAATAAAGCATATAGATCAGGGGTTAGTGACGGGGTGTCATACAACTTTCATTTTAAGATGTATTTGTTCATAAACAGAATGGAATCCCAAGAACCAGTGTACTTTTCTTTTTTAAAATCTAATGTTTTGCCTTGAAAACCAAAAAAATGTCTGTCAAAACATTGGTAACAAAAACAATTAGAGATGTCGGTTGGTACTGCCGGTCAGGATGTAAGTTTTAGTTATATATCTATAAAATTATGATGCATGTGTTGACCACACTCACTTTATTTATAATAATAAGAGTCGATTTTCAATCAGGTGCGTGTGACATCGCGGTTATACAAAGAGCTAGAGGAAATTGGAGGGCACCAGGGGCATTCCCGGAGCGTCTTAATTGGTGACTGGAAAGCGACTAAATACAGTCATCGCTTAGTTTTCAGACTGAATATTTACACATGTTGCTGCGACATACATATACTAATGTTTTCTTCTGCTTATATACTTCAGTAATTCAATTATCTATTTATTTTATAGTGTTATTTAGTACAAGGCTAATGACCAAAGCAGTCGATGCCTTTATCTACAATAAAAAAATTATAATGAGAAATCGTCATCATATAAAACCTAATTCAAGTAATTCCAGATTAAAAAATAGAAATTCACAAGTTAAAAATCCATATTATGTTACAAGGTTTGAAAAAACGTCCAAACCTCTTGATAGATTTACACCTTAGAGTACTGAAAACTGAATTGTAATGTTATGAATTTTTTTGCATTGCAAAAATTGGTGCGGTTAATAAATAATTTTTTTTTAATATTCCCCTACACGACTTCATTCTTTTCATCTTCCAGATTATACGTATTGCTCTCTTTTGCATCCACAGCACTCTGTCCAAGTTATGTGAGCTATCATAGAACATGATGCCATACCTCATCTTCGATTCCAATACTGCTTGGTAAATGGTCTTTATTGACAAAGAATCCAGGTATTTACTGAGCACCCCAAGTGAGTAGCAGATAGAAGAATTACAACACCCAATCAGATTCAGAGAGGAGTTGCAAAGTTGAATATTTGCTGGTGTTTGAAAACCTGAATGAGCTGATTTGAATAGCACTGCATTGGTTTTTTCAGCATTCATGCATAAACCATTTGCTTCAAACCATTCGCCTGCTTGCAATAGGGTTGATATTACAAGTTTACACGTTTCTAGGAATGTCTTGGCCATGACTGTAAAGTTTGTGTCATCTGCATAATTCAACATTTTGATATTCGTTTAATCAAATAAAAAAAATGATTTTATCTGCAAAAAAGAATTATGACTTTAGGAAATACAAGATAAGAATTTTCAGTTCAAGTGATATTTGTTTTTCATCCAATTTAACCAATCTGTACATTAGTAGTGAGAAACCCACAAGAAATGGAATAAATCTATTGATGGCAAAATATGCATGGCAATTATCAAAAATCTTCTACAAGAGATCATTTCAATTGATATTGTCGTTTGAATATTACAGGTGAAAATGCAATTTTTTTATGAAATTTTAACAACCTATATCTGGGCCAAACTTTGAAAATTATTATAGGAACAAAATATTTATTTTGACGTCAAGAATCTATGGTTTAAATTAACGTAGTGAACAAAGACTCGCCCTGTATATTTGGCAAATAGAATTAGGTTGAACAGGTACATTGCTAGGGATATTTAAAAAACAAAATTGTTCTGTAAAAATGTGTACATATTGAGAAAATAGAACTATGGTGATAAGGGAGATTGTAAAGGATGCAGATGGTGTAGATTGTAATTATATATATCTATAACATTATTACGATCGTGATAACCCCACTTATGTGCTGTGTCTTTATCCTGATCAATAAATAAAAACTGCCCAAACAATAATTCTATAAAAAAATATTGTTTTTCTATTTAGGTCGAACTTTATTGCCCGATGTTAGAGGTGTCATTTCGTCGATTTTAAATATCCAATAAATGCTCATTCTAAATTTATTTTCGGTTCGAGAGCAATTTATTTGAAGCCTTAATTGGATTTCCACAGATGAATTGAATGGATGCAATTCAGAAGAGATGGAGACGGTGTTTTATTTGGTTCGGAAAAAAGTCCACAATTCGAGGTCGTGGTGACAGACATCGTTCGGGTGGGTTCGAAGATTCGTGGAATGTCTGTTTTTTCCCTTTTCTTCGGTTGCAAGTGCTGATTCTGGCTATGAAGCACGCGAACGTGCTTCAGTTAAGTACGTTACATGAAATTTCACGCCTACTCGACGGTAAATGTCGAATTCCCAAGGGAGCATCCAGCAGAGAATCGGCCTGGACTACCGCAGAATTTCAATGTTTCCATAATTCAAGGCGTCCTATGCAGCAGAGCCGGCTATTCAGAAAGAAGGAGATGATTAAATTCAATTCGAGCATTCCTAATTTCTGGTATTTTATGATTTAATTCTGGGGAGAAAAAATTACACATAGTCAGGAGATCAGTTTCTGCTTTAGAACATGTGTTGAATCCTTTACATATAGATGAATTGAGAGCTGGAATTAAGTCAACTATATCTTGGAAAGCAGCAGGTTTCGTCGGAACTTATCCTGAATTCATCAAACATTTAGGAAAAGAGGCCTTATATTGGTTATTGTCTTTCTATAACAATATTTTGAATTCAGGAAACTTTCCTTCCGAATTCCGTAAGGCTAAAGTAATAACTATTTTGAAACGAGGAAAAACCTGATTAGAAGATTAAGCTTAACATTTAAAACAATAAAGCAGGGGCCCAAGATCAGACCTCTGTGTTACCCCTTATCCCCTTACGATATTGTTCCTTATATTTTTGGAATGAACAGCATGTGAGCACATATTTCAAGATAGGCCTTCGTAGGGTCAATGAAATGGAATCAGGGTTGAAGAGTGAGAGGGAGGATAACTGGATACAGCGATAAACATTAACTATTCATAAGTTTATTGAGAGACCCACGTCAACCTAACGATTAAACGTCAAGCGGTGTTAACTGTCTCAAAGGAGAAGACATTGTGATAATTTATCCATGCAATTCATGCTCCATAAAATACAGGTTCAATTCGATCTGAGGAATGGGAGTAGGATAAATTACTATTACAATTTAATATCAATATAAGATATTTTCTCGTATTGTTTTGAACTGAGTTTATCTGTAATGAAAGCCACGAGATTTAATGTTAAAGTTAGGGATGTCACTGAATATACGTTGACATCATGATTTCATTATTATATAACAATATTACTCTGACTAAGTTCGTTTACAACCGCACTATAGTTTCTGTTTCTTCATAATGTTAATCTCCTAATCTCAGAATTTATAAATACACTGATCAACAATTGCTAGGGATCACTTATGAACTTCTCTTCATTTGTACTTTTTTCAAGTTATCTCGTGAATATCTGTACATTATATGTTCTCTAAGGAAAAATTAAGATATTTTGAGTTGATTATATCAAATTTTTCCTCACTTCATCGGCTCTTGTTCACGAAATCCATTATTATCTGTAGGCTGTTGCAGGTGGAGTGAAAAGCAATGTGGTATTTGTTATTAAATCTGTTTTTTCTCTCGTTCAAACCCATAAGGTGACAATAATTGATGAAATGAAAACAATATCAGCTTTTCAGTCCTGCCGAGAAGACGTTTGGCTCCTGTGCAACTGGACCAAATCATACGGTGGATACAGGAAGGTTTGTCCCAGCGAGAAGTGTCCCGGCGGTTGAATGTTTCACAATGTGTCGTGAGTCGGGCTTGGAATAGGTTCATCCAAAACGACTCAGTAGCTTATGTTCATGGGGGAGGTCGGCAGCGCAGTACAACAGCTGCCCAAGATCGTCATTTGATCATCAATGCTGGGAGAAATCCCACTTACCCGGCGTAGCGGCTCAATAGATCACTGAGAGTTGCTACAGGAGTTCTAATTTCAAACCAGACTGTAAGACGACGACTACATGTTCGTGGTTTGAGAGCACGTAGGAGGGTACAACATCCCCGTTTGAATAGGGAACACCGGGTTCATCGAAGGCAATGGGCTGAGGAGCACAGCAATTGGACAGTTGAAGATTGGAGCCGATGTTTATTTACGGATGAGTCTAGATTTCGTTTGGTCAACTCCGATGGACGAATTCTTGCTTGGAGGGAAAGAGGTCCAAGGTATGCAGAACAGTTTATGGTATCCACAACAGCTTTTGGCGGAGGTTCTATATGTGTATGGGGAGGCATTTGTTTGAACCAACGCACAGAGTTGGTTGTTCTGCAGAACACCACAATGACCAGCCAGAGATATCACGATATGATTATTGAACCCATAATTGTTCCGTTTGCGGCTGCCTTGGGCGAGAATTTCATTTTAATTGTTAATAATGCCCGTCCACACCGTAGTCGTCTGGTTAATGAAGCGCTAGAAACTCATGCTATTGATAGAATGGACTGGCCAGCTCGCTCTCCAGACATGAATTGCATCGAACATGTCTGGTCTGAGATGTCTAGACAATTGTCAACCTTAGAACAACCGATCAATAACCTGGAGGACCTTTCTAACGCTTTACGGGATATTTGGACGAATTTGCCCCAAAATTTCATAAATCGTTTGATTGAAAGTATGCCTCATAGGGTAGCATGCTTGAGACGAGCTCGTGGAGGACCAACTAGGTACTAGCTTAACCGAAACCTCAGCCTTCTTGTGGTTTCATCATAAAATTTTTATGTTATTCGAACACATAATTTTGAGTGTTCCTAATAAAGTCTTTTTTTTCTGCAACTTTCCATTTTTTCATTCTTTTCTCAAGTGAATCATATTATCAACTGAAAATACTCTGATATCTGACTAAATTTTTAATCTTGGATCGAATATTTCAGAAATAAATTTGGAAAAAGTAAGTGATCCCTATCAATTGTTGAGCAGTGTATATAAATAATTTTCTCCCATAGAGGATTAAAATGATCATATAATTTCTTTGAACCTCAATGATTTTAGTTTGCCTAAATTGTTTCCTTAGACTCCATTTCATTTTGTTCTGAAGCTTTTTTCTGGTCGATTTCTGATATTTTTGGCTTTTCCTCGTAGGTTATTTCGTGATAGCTATCATCAGATTTCATTTCCTTAGAACTCATATCGGTTTTGTTCGTTTCCTTAGAAACTATCTCACATTCTCTTGAAGATCTTCACTGATTAATTTCCAAGTTTTTTTTTCTCTTGGAATACTAGATGAAAGTGTTTATCAGATTTTATTTCCTAACAACTTATATCTGTTATATTAGTTTCCTTAGCAACTATCTGATTTTTTCTAAAGCGTCTATCTGGTTATTCTCAACTCATCTTGCTTTTTCACTTAGGATATTTTCATATTTTATTTCTTTAGAGCTTACGTATGTGTTATAAGTTTCTTCATTGTCTCATTTTTTTGAGAGTACTTTCTGGTTATTTCTCAACTTTTCTTGTTTTTCCCTGGGTTGTTTATGGAAGTATGTAACAGGTTTTATTTCCTTACAATTTATATTTGTTTTCTCAGGAGTTATTCTATCTTGTTCTAGATATTTTTCGGATTAATTAATTCATGTTATTCCCCTAGGGGTATTTCGAGAAAAATTATAAGATTTAATTTTCTATCATATTTTTTCCTCAAAACCTATTATTTAATTTTGTTCAAGAGGTTTTTTCTGATTGATTTTCAACTCCCTCAAGTATTATATGACATTGATTATAAAATTTCATTTTCTTATAATTTCATTCAGTCTTCTTCGATTTCTAAGAACTCCTGTTGAATTTGATTCCTCAGAAATATTTAGTTTTAGGCTAGGGGTTCCATCTTGATACATTTCTCGTGTTTTTTCCCTAGGGTATTTCATTAAAGTATTATCAGATTTTATTGCCTTTGAACCAATATCTATTTTATTTTTTTCCTTGAAATGAATTAATTTTGTTCTAATTTTCAACTGTTTTAGTTAATTTTCTTCGAAATTAATCGTGGTGATGGCGGTTGGTAATTGTAGATGACAGACAGCCGAATATCCTCAAATTCGATCCCGAGTACATCATTAGGGGTTCTATGCAATCGTTCGAAACTATCGTAGCTCAATATCTCAAAATGAGAGTAATTTGGACGTAACTATAGGACGTTGTTCAATGATGAACTAGTGCTCAAAAACCCTCATACCAACTTCAAAGGAACGCTGAAAGTAATTGGAAATATGCCTGATCTCATTATGATTTCATTGTCGACAAAAACGTACAGTATTTCCCCAACATGTTCATATTGAAGGGAGTAATGTTCCAAATTAACCCTGCAAGTTAGTTAGGTCCCAACCCTCTGAAATATTTTCATCTAGCTAGGCCTTGTTTACACACGAAAGTGAAAATGAAAAATGTCAACTGCCATATTCCTACTAAAGTCCTCACAACTTTCATACCCCTAAAAAGTTGGCTAGGACTGCTCCCCCACAAATATAAATTTTGCATAATGTCGCCCTGCTGCCTGACATTTTACTTTCTGAATTATTTCAAAAAGGGTTATTGAATAATTTATGGAAATGTGCGTTGCTCACACTGCCTCCAATTTATTTCGACTATATTGTGTGAGACAAAAGATATAACGACAATAATAAGCAACTAAAAATATTTTTGACGCTAATGAGTCATAATTGGTTATAATTGTTCATATGTAGCACCAAGAATATATTACTTGATACCCCGTGAAATGAAAAAGAAAACAAGTTTTAGAAAATTACCTAGCTTTCTTAGACTGAATGTTGTTCAGTTCGCTTCGTCATAAGGTGTATTATTTTTACCCAATGGCGGCTGGTCCATATGAGCATAGAGCACTTGCACCCCCAAAAGAAAGAATTTAAAACGCCAAAATTATTCAATATAGTTTCATCATATATCTTCCGAAATTCTCTAACATTTTATGAGAGATTATTACTCCTTGTCTACGGCTGGTTAGGTACGATTTAAACCACTTTCTTTTCCCTTTATTATACAGGGTCTTTCACGAGGAACCTCACCCATATTTATACGGGAAACTACTGAGCTATAAGTATTTCACGATGCTGATAAAATCTAAAATATTTTCAAGGCATGAGCACCTCCGGTTTTTCCGGAAATGACGTCAACTTCCGTTTTTCAAATTACAACACCATTTTGTTATTGCAGAAATAGATTCCTTCGAAAATTTCAAGTTAATTTGATTTAACATTTTTCAGTTTTGGTTGGAAAATTCTCTCTGAGCGGGAAAATTCGAAAAAAAAATCGAAAATAGAGCTCCGCAAGAATAACTTCGAGGTTTTTGGATGGAAAATTTTCATTTTTGGGATTTTTCAAGATGTAAGATTGATGTATCCACTTTAAAAATCAAAATCGCGATTCATGATACAGGGGGTGAAAAAATCGCTTTCAAAGTTAGGGATGACAAAATCGTGAAAAATCAATTTTTTCAAATTAGAACCCCATTTTTTAATGGCAGATATTGAGTCTACGTTAAAAAATAATATGAATGTATGCATCACACCCTTGCCCTAAAGTGGATATTTTCTGAGTTATTCACAAAAAACTGTTTTTCGTCTTGAATTTTCAGCTATTTCTTTTTCCTTCACGCCAAAAAGATGAAATTTTCAGGAACTGTTATTTGAACCATGCTGTAGATTTTTCACCCCTTCTTGAAACCGACTTCAAGTTATTATTAGGAGAATCATGGCAAACTCTCGCAGTTATAACTAGAGAAGATGCTCATAGTTTTGACCGTTAATTTCTAGACATTTATTTATACGTCCTAGGAATGCTTCGTGCGTTCCTCTTCTTATTTCATCGGGAGGAAGAGATCTGCAAAAGTGTTTAAAACACATTCTTTGAATAATGCAAACATGTGTAGTGTTCTATCTTACCAGTTTAAGTCCTATCATAAATGTGAACATCGAGAATTGCATTATTTTTGATGGCGCAAAAAACATTGAAACTCCAGGTCTCTTGAAAGTTCCATTGTCTGAAGTGGTGGTTGTTCTCTTCATCCCTATAATGACTGTTATGCCTATTGAAAGAATCATTCTTTGTGAATTTAGATTCATCTGTCCAAATTATACAGTCCAAAAAGTTTTTATTCTCTTGAAACGACTCATCATAGCTTCGCAAAACTCTCCTGACGAAATCAGTTTCCTTCAAATGCTGTACCCTATTGAATTTATATGGGTGCATTTTATGTTTTTTTAATATTCTCCAAACACTCGATTGAGATAATCCCAGAGCAATCTCGGCATCTTTGAGAGAATTTTGAGGATTCACACGAAAATATGCAAGAACTGTAATTTCGTTGTTCTCATCTTCTACTACACTTTTTTCTCTGTGTATAGTTCTCTTAACGAAAGATCCGACATTTCTCAAGTTTGTCATGGTTCTGTTAATGGTATCTCTCGTTGGTCTGGGTCGATCAGGAAACCTCTCAATGAACAGTCGAATCGTTCTATCTACAACTTTATTACATTCTCCATGAAGTAGAATGAGATTTAAATAATCTTAATTGGTAAAATTAGGCATAGTGATCGATTTTATAACTTAATACGAATTATCACCAAATTAATAGTAAACACAAAATGCTACTGAATAAAGAGGAATTTGGCAGGTGTAATTAATGATATCTATCATTAAAAAAAAATGTAAAACATGGTAAGTTTTCGCATATGGTTCATAAGGAATTATTTATTTGTCACTGGAGAGAAAACCGATGGCCGATTAGTTGAAATAAAGAGGTTTCCGATACAAATTCGAATCCAAATTCGCCATCTATTTAGGAACAACCTGTAACTTTTTTCTCTTGCATATTAGGGTAGTAAAATCTAAAACATGGTTTAAGTAACAGTTCCTGAAAATTTCATCTTTTTGGCGTGAAGGAAAAAAAAAGCTGAAAATTCAAGACGAAAAACAGTTTTTTGTGAATAACTCAGAAAATATCCACTTTAGGCCAAGGGTGTGATGCATACACTCACATTATTTTTTAACGTAGATTCAATATCTGCCATAAAAAAATGGGGTTCTAATTTGAAAAAATTGATTTTTCACGATTTTGTCATCCCTAAATTTGAAAGCGATTTTTTCACCCCCTGTATCATGAATCGTGATTTCGATTTTTAAAGTGGATACATCAATCTTACATCTTAAAAAATCCCAAAAATGAAAATTTTCCATCCAAAAACCTCGAAGTTATTCTTGTTTCAGCGGAGCTCTAATTTCGATTTTAGGAAAGTTGGGGGTTTCACTATTTGTTCTACGCAGTCTTTCACTAATTTCATCGGGATTCCGTCACATCCGTAGCTGTTCCTATTCTTCAACATAGAGATTGTTTTCAATGTTTCTTCTTTCGAAACTGTGCGTATTTTGAAGATGGTGTTTGTCCTTGTTATATTGATTTTAGGTTGTGAGTTAATCGTATATGTGCTGAATTTGCCGTGTTGAACCCATATATATGGTACCATTCCGGTGAGCTGACGGCAATGGATGCAGTACATTTAATACGGACAAAGCGCACCTTTTCGGTGTGCCAAGCAGTTCAATTTGTAAGTCTGTTATTTTCCTATAAGAATACGCTTTTTTTCGTTTCGTGAACCTACTTTTTCCCAGGCCACGAGCCGTCACTGTTTTCACCTTATCGTTGTTTGGTTTTTTGAAAAAAAAAGCAGTAATTTCATTTGAATACGAGAATATCGGGTGGTCGACAAAAATAAATTTCATATTATAGAAGAGAAAAAGGTGTCGTGAAAAAAGAACTAAGTTGTTCCCGCGTTGCTTGAAGACCCTTTGTTGAAGTTGGAAACGGTTCGTCTTAACATAATCGATATCTGATCATATCGGGGTCCACGACAGGATTCTACGTATGAAATTGAGAACGGAGATCCCTTTCTCCATCCAATTCCAAGTTTTTATGCCTCATCGCACAAGAACCCTGGGACCTGGACCCAGAATCTTCTCGTATAAACTGTGAAAGGGGGCACCAACAAGAACAGAACTATTAACTTGGTGAAATATTTCACGGCTTTTGCCCCTAAAATAAAAGACGTGTCGAATCGGAAACATTGCTTTTTTTACGTCCGTTGAATTAGCTGAACCCTATTGAAGGGAGAGTTCGTGTTATGTCTTACTGACTCCAACAGCATAATTTATTATAATAATAATGATAGAAGTGGATTGCCTTTAGCTGACTGGATGGAAGATAATAATTTATATTTGATTCTTGATGGAAAAGATTTACCTTCTTTTCATTCTTCTCGATGGAATAGAGGCTATAATCATGATCTCTGCCTCGTGTTTTGTGACAATACTTGCAAACCGCTTCCTGTAAAGCGTAAAATTCTAGGAGTATTTCCTCATAGCCAACATAGGCCTATTCTGTTTACTTCAAGAAGCTTAATTCAATATTCTGAATGTTTAAGAAGACCTCGTTGGAATTTCAAGAAAGCGAATTGGATTGAATTCGTTAAGAAGGTAGACAGGTAGATTGAACCCACTCACGATAACTATCACAGATTCTTAGGTGTTGTGAAAGCTGCAGCAAAAAAGTTCGTACCAAGAGGTTTCCGGAAAGATTATATTCCAGGTTGGTCAAAAGAAACCGATAATTTGTATAAGGACTATCATAAATCACCATCCGTTGATGTGAAACGCTTATGAATTCTATCAATACAAGCTGAACAGAGGAATGGGATAGAGTTTTTGTATCAAAAATGAATTCCACACATTCGAGTAGGAGTTCATGGGATATATTGAGAAAATTAGGTGAAGCTACTCCCATTGCCTCGTCATCATCAAAAATTGATCCAAGATTAATCGCTCGGGGTCTAGTTGATGTATCTGAATCAGTTAATATATCCCAATCTAAAATAAGGTATATGAAGAAAAAATTACACATATTCAGGAGATCAGCTCCTACTTTAGAACATGTCACATCCATTCAATATAGATGAATTGAGGGCTGCAATCAAATCTACCAAGTTTCGAAAAGCAGTAGGTTTTGACGGAATTTATCCAGAATTCATCAAACATTTAGGAAAAAAGGCCTTGTCTAAACAGAGGTATCTTGTTTCCATCTGAATAATCATGAAAAATATAGGAAATTAGCTGTAACTTTCAATGATTCTCCTATGGAACATAATTTTTATCCAAAGTACTTAGGAGTTAAATTAGATTAATCTCTCAATTACAAGACTCTTTTAGATGATTTGAGCGTAAAACTGAAAACTAAAAATAATATTCTTCAGAAATTAGCTGGATCATCTTGGGGTGCTTGTAATGTATTTTGTTGTCTATTGTATTAAGAACTTACTGATTAAATATGTTGTCTAGTATAGGTAGTAGATAAGTTCCGATGTTTAACATGCGCATATGTACATATGATGTATTTCGTTTGGTAGAATAAACCAGTTGTTATAATAGAGGTATTAAAGAAACATATCATTTATTATAATCAAATATAATTAATATACGTATCAGTGCTGATGCTTCCACTTTTCGCACAGCATCTCTAGCCCTAGTCTTTTCTTCAGCTGAGTATTGTTGCTCTGTTTGGTGTAATAGTGCACATATACGAAAAATTGATACACAATTGAATACATCCATGAGAATAAATACTGTTACCATAAGATCTACACCGGTTCATTGGTTACCAGTTTTGTCTAACATTGTCCCTTCCCATATTCGCAGATAGACTGCAGCTCTGAATTCTTTGAACAAATATCATTCTTTTCTTAATTTTTTTCCAATTATTTCATACATTCCACAAAATTGAATTCCAAGATTGAAGTTACGTAAACCATCATGGCATAATACGTTCTTCAATAGGAACATAAGCTATAAAGAATTATGGAAGACTGAGAGGAACTGTTACGAAATGTTCAATGAGTATCTCGTTTCTGATCCTCCTGAAAAAATTCTTGGTTTTGATCTTCCAGAAAAATTTGGACAGTTCTTAATCGTTTGAGACCAGGTCATGGTTGTACCAATAGCATGCTTTTCAGATGGAACTAAGTTCCAAGCGCAAGTTGTGAATGTGGAGAAGCAGAAGAAACAAGACCCCATCTCATCGATAAATCTCCCATATATAAATTTCAAGATGGTTTTAGGGCTATTCATGATGTTTCCGATTCTTTCTTGGAATGGGTTATAAATTTCAAACGAATATGATACGTATTTTTGTAATTCAGTTCTTTTTTATGCTTCTGTATTTTTATTTCCAGATTCGATGTGGGCAACTTGAAGAAGTCTCTGTCTCCATCAATAGAAGACCACTCTCGAAGAAAGAAGTCCCTAAAATATATTTCAGCTTATTTTTGTACTTTCACACTTAGGCGGGACCCAGGGTTTTTTTTACTGGGGTTTTTTCCCTAGGCTTTTATGTCATACGCCGAATTGTATGACACCCCGTCACTAACCCCTGATCTGTATGCTTTATTGTTTGCTAACTAAATATTGTAAGCCAAAAGTTCAAAAGAATGTATATATATATATATATACATATGTTAGACTTTGATGTATTTTGATATGATTGGGATAGAGCGGCTTTTGATAACTTAGAAATGAATAAGAAATGAAATATCTGTGAATAGTTTTTCTTAAAATACTTCCGATCTCTCATTACACGGAGAAAATTCAGCCGATCTGATAGGGGCGCAAGTTTGAACATATAAAACCTGAGCAAACATATTCCAGCGGGTCTTAACAATATTCAAATACATCGGTAAAGCAGAAACGGTTATTGAAACTGATGCACATGCCTCTGTAATTGATTACAGCTTCCACAGGTGTTCAGAGCACCAAGCAATTTATTGTAAATATTCGGGGGTAAGGGGGTGCCTTTATATATCACGTCATGAATGAATCTCCCCCAACAACTATGCGAGTTCAAGTCTGATTTCCATGTTCTCCCCATAAATTTCAGCCCTCACACCGTTCCTCCCTGATTTAGATTACAGAAACCTTAGGCGAATATCCTCGGCTTGGTTTCACATTTCGAATTTGTGTTAGCAATTTATTTATTCGTTTGATATTGCGGAGTTATTCCATTCACTATGTGTATATAGGAGTAATAAAAAACTCACTAAATAATAAATATAGAAATTCCAGCATACCGAAACGAGTATAACGAGGCTCAAAGTTTCTGAATGAATCTATTGTTGGAACCCATGAAAAATTTCTTTTTTCAATCCATTCTTCTCGGGGTAAGATCTTGGATAAAATATTCCGCCCAGTTAATTTGGTAGGGCTTAATATAACAGGTTCATGTTCTCTCTAAAACTTGCCTTTTGGAGGATCATTCAGTTAGGGGTTCATTAGTTATTCTCAAATCTCAATGGAGTGAAGTGTTAATGAAGGCACACAATGCTTTCGCCCCAGAAGCCATTTAGAGAGGTTCATATACTGCTTGCTCCTATATAGGCCAAGACTAATGAAATACGTACACTCAGAAAATTTCACTGTTATATCCATCAATTTTTCAAGGTCCCAAGGTTCTTTTCATGATATACTTCCTCATATTTTTGATGGAATTTTTTTTGTTCGAAAAAGTTTGAATGTGCTCCATTATTTTCATTTTTAAGAATTTATAAAGCTGAAAATCTGTTGGATGAATTTGATTATACACGGTGTAGCCATTTATTTTCGTGTCCTCCCTGCTAAAGTAGTGATTTGTATGTAATGTTAGGTTTAAAATACGATTAAGTACTTCATATTAAAGAATTGATTGAGACAAAATGGTTATTATTGCAAAAACAAGAGAAATATTTTCTTTATATCTGTATGTGATGTTTACGGAATTATCTGTGTTCCTAAGCGTTGCAAAATGGCGAAGGCAATGGTATGAACGCAATTTGAACTATTATACTCTTATCTTTCATTTCAACATATTTTTGAGTAAAAATGGAAAATGTTTGAGGTTTTTCACAACAAATTCATTTATTGTTTCCAATTCGAACGTAAAATCGAGGCGGAATTATTGATTTTTCAGTATAAACGTTTTTGGTTGAATTGAATAAAATGGCGAAGGTGCAGGTTTTGCTTTAAATTCATTTAATATATACAGGGTCTTTCACGAGAAACCTCACCCATATTTATACGGGAAACTACTGAACGTATTTTCATGAAATTCAGTACTTATAAGTATTTCACGATGCTGATGAAATCTAAAATGTTTTCAAGGGAGCACCTCCGGTTTTTCCGGAAATGACGTCAACTTCCGTTTTTCAAATCAGAACACCATTTTTTCATTGCAGAAATCGATTCCTTAGAAAATTTCAAGTTATTTTGATGTAACATTTTTCAGTTTTGGTTGGAAAATTCTCTCTGAGCGGGAAAATTGAAAAAAAATCGAAAATAGAGCTTTTTGGATGAAACTTGGGATTTTTCAAGAGGATGTATCCACTTTAAAAATCGAAATCGCGATTTTGGATAGGGGTGAAAATTTTCAGTTAGGGATTTTGGGATTTTTCAAGATGTGAGATTGATGTATCCACTTTAAAAATCGAAATCGCGATCCATGATACAGGGGGTGAACTAAAATAATGGTTTTCTATGGATCTAGTTGAGTCAAAAATACATCTAATCAAGCGCAAATAACTTTTTCACAATTTTCGGTATAATATCTTCTTACTCGACATTTTGATGACTACTGTAGGTGATTCATGTTGATATTTTCACTTCTTATGTTGGCATGAAACTTCTCAGGCAAAAATGAATATTTGTACAAGCATTCAACACATTTCTCTGGATAATTTTTCATTTATATGTCTACTGATCCTATTTCATACCTTCGCATGAAAAATAAATTGAATCGAATACGCCTTTCTGAGCAGGGTTTATATATAGAAAAGAGTAGGGAGATGAACGTGTGTTATTCAACGGTTTATTTGATATCTTCGAATTATTTTTCATGTAAAATCAGCTCACAGGTATAACCCCTTATACAACTTGAAGGATTTGTGTTCCCTTTCTTGGAATTATGTTATTTCCACGGAAAATGATTTATCTTGCAGAAGAGCTTACTCTGCGAGCTGAATCTCTGCCGGAAGGAGGTAAACATGCGAAACATGGAATTTTTCCTATGAAAAATGATTTGTTTAGTTTGCAGACATGCTAAGTGTGAATTCATAGAAATGAATGTTGAAAGTGGTTAGGTGGGGGATATTTCTGCATAAAAACCAGAAGGAAATATTATTTAGCTATATTCATCATCTGCTATAGTTTTGGATCTTAGATGGTGATTTTTGATAATCCTTATACAAATTATCGGTTTCTTTCGACCAACCTGGAATATAATCTTTCCGGAAACCCCTTGGAACGAACTTTTTTGCTGCGGCTTTCACAACATCTAAAAATCTGTGATAGTTATCGTGAGTGGGTTTAATCCACCTGTATACCTTCTTAGCAAATTCAATCCAATTTGCTTTCTTGAAATTCCACCGAGGTCTTCTTAAACATTCAGCATTAAACTTCTTGAAGTCAACAGAAAAGGCCTATGTTGGCTATGAGGAAAAATTAGAAATTTACGCTTTACAGAAAGCGGTTTGCAAGACACTCGGCAGAGATCAGGAAGGTACATATTTTCCATCAAAAATCAAATAAAATTATTATCTTCCATCCAGTCAGCTAAAGGCAATCTTTTTCTATTATTATTACTATAACCCCACATTACGTGGTAAGAATTGAAATCACCGTAATGAATTGAAGGATTAGGAAGATTTATTTCCAACTTTGTTGGCCAAATAGTATTTTTTTTTGAATTGTTTGATATTATGATAACAATGAAAAATTCTCATTTATTCATCAAGAAAAATAGTGTTGTCTATAATAAAAAAAGTATCAGTTTCAATCGAAAGAGTAAGACTACAATTGTAATTTTTAGATTATTCTTAATTTATTTACACTTTTCAAGAATTGACTGGTTCAATTTAATAACTATCGATGTAGTATTCATGGCGACTATTACAGCCCTCCCAAAAAATTAAAAGGTGTATTTTTCATGGCGATATTCTGGGTTTTACAATAAGTCAATCTACGGATATGCGAACAGGAATAATGGCGGTACGAAAACACTCCAGCAAATCGGAAAATTGGTTCGTTTGTGAAAACGCTGTACGCCATCGGAAAACCTTGAATATCAGACTTGATGGTATTCACCGTAGTATCTCTCCACTTCGTATTGAATTTTCATAACATACCGGCACAAATCACTGTGATATATGTCTGTTCTCCAATGAAAGTGGTGAGAACATTTTCAGGCAAATCTGATCTGGTTATCCAGTAGAGATTAATGTCGATACATTCCCCAAAGCGTGTTTTTTATGAATATCTATCAATACCTGGGGGCTCTCGATCTTCGTGGGGTATAATAGGGCATAAATTGCTCTATTTTGTGCACACACTATGGGAGAAAGCGAAAAGGCAATAGGTTCTTTAACGGATATGTCACTCAGAATTTATACTGGGTGAGTCCATAGGTTCTTGAGATCAAAAGAAATACTTTCTTTCCATACTGTTTTTCGATTTTCAGCTGCGTTAAAACGTTATAAGCATTTTAAGTTTTCACATTGGGCAAATACCCCTCTGTAGTCCAGTTTAGTTTGAATGAAAAATACCTTCAGCAGCATCCACTATTGAATCTGAATTGTTTAAAAACATTATTTTCCCTCTGAGAAATGATTCACTCACTCATATTTCATCAGATAAGGTCCATATTCTGGAGGAAGACACAAAATACTAATTTTCTGGTGAAAACACAATAAACATAGATTTTTGTTGTTCTACCATAATTTCTCTCTACTACAAGATTATAAGCCATCCCTTTCTACTGAGAAATTCCGAAAAAACCTCAGAATTATTGGATGTTATCATCATACATTTGTAATTTTCTTTTCAAGATTTCCAAATCGTGAAAACCATCATTTCTATGAAAATTTCAAGGCGTAAGGTTGTCACATTGCTTTTTTTTCACTCAAAGCCAGAAAAGATGATTTTCCAAACACTGATATTTCTGAAGTTTCTTCTCCTTGACGGAGACCAGTGAACAGGTCTATGAGGTCTCTTGATATCATACTGTTGAAAATATTTTCGAAATCTTCAACAACTAATGATGTCACTACGTATATCACTCATTTAATAAGAAAGTCATTTTTGGTTGTTCAAGTGTTAGCATAATAAGATGAAGTTCTTATCCATAGATTTTCACAAAACTTGAGGCATTACTCTATTTTTAAAGATATTATAATATGTAGTGTAACATCCCAGGTTTTTCCAATGCAAAAAAATCATAATCTCATTGCACCCTTTGCTGATACGCCCCTGGCAGTTACCAAACCGTAGAAATAAAATTCCATGGTCAGAATAAAAGAACACGGCTGTCACTGTCAAGGCAGACTTGCGCAAATGGTGACAGATCGAGAAAGGAAGGAATCCAAGGTGGTGTTGAGGATGATTAGTTTTAGTTTTGTTGGGACAGAAGTAAGAGAGACCCAAAAAGAAGTGTTTAGTGCCTTTGTGTGTGTTCGAAAACGAAGCCATCTTACGTTGAGTGACCCTAGAATATATCTCGCAAGTATAATTGAGACTATTTTAAATGTTATTAGTTGCTTGTCCATTTTATTAACCTTTGTTGATAAATAGCATTGGTTGAGTGAATTTACTATTTCTCTGTTATGTTTGTAAATTAATACTGTCATTATGCAATATTATTTGGTTTCATGGTGTATTAGGTGGTGTTTGGGCATTTGTCATTAATAGTGTTGTCTTGTGAATGTAATTCCTTTGTTCACATAATACTTTGTTTAACTTCATATAACTATTTCCTCTGTTCACATAATGCTTTGTTTAACTTCATACAACTATTCCCTTTGTTCACATAATGCTTTGTTTAACTTCATATAACTTTATTTCCTTGTTCATACAATGCTTTGTTCGATTCATATAACTCTATTTCCTTTGTTCACATAATGATTTGTTTGATTCATATAATTCTATTTCCTTTGTTCTCATAATGCTTTGTCTGATTCATATAACTCTATTTCCTTTGTGCACTTAATACTTTGTTTGATTCATGTAACTCCTTATAGCATGTGATTCCATCATTTTCGATATTATTGCCTTTGCAGTTCAGGTGTCTACCAAAACAATGAATGCCTTATTTTCAGCTTTCTACAATGTGTTACTGGAGTGTAACCGATCAACTTTATTTACTGTACCCTATGGTGCATTAGGAATTGCCCATCGCTCTGTAGTTCTGAGCCTGTGATTAAGCAGGAACGTATGGAGACCTCCACTAGTGGTAATACTAGTATGGTTGATATGGAATAATGGATGTAACCAGTGTACGTAGCACTCTGGTGTTATATCGAAGGTTAACGTTGTTAAGTTACCCCTGTCTCATGTAATCGTTATGTATGTCTCGTACTGTTGTAATTTGTCATTTTACTGTGTAATGTACCTGCCTTACTATTCATGGTTATTGTTGTGTATATTTCGTACTGTGTTAACTTATTCTTCTTACTGTCGTGATGTATCTTCTTGTTGTCGTTATGTATATTTCCTTCGGTTGATTATGTAGATTCTCTGCTTTCATTATTTATATTACTTATTATCGTTTACCTATACATGTCTCTGTTATTTATGTCCATAATGCATTCTGGTTCTTATTATTTACTTGTGATTGATATTCTATGAAGATTTGTTGTTTATTTATGCCATGATCTCGTACTGCTATTTATTTATCTATATGCTCGTATTACATGATATTTCATTTAGGGGTCTCGAGATTGTGGACCATTCCTATACTGTTGTATGAGATTTCTTAGGTTCCTGGATCGAAGACCTTGAAGGGCCGGTCCCAGACGCCTTAAGGTATGGACCGTTACCATCATGTGCTATAAAGCATGAGAGAATATACCTTTTTTAATCAACCGCGAAACTTTCTGTCATTTTTTCAGAGCCGCCGCTGGAACTCCATGACCTTCCCCGTGTTCCCAATTCCTTAGCTCATATAATATTATAGTTATGGCTCACATACCCTGGGGCCGTGGCCATGATGATGGTCATAATTAGTCATTTACTTATTTGCCATGATTATTATCCTGTTGCATTATTGAAGTATACATTTGCCATGATTATTAATTCTTGTTGTACCATTGAAGTTGCCATATTTACCATGTTACTATACTCTTGTATTATGGAAGTTGCTCTGATTATCCTGATTATCGTCTGTGCTGTATTGTTATAGTTTCTTTTCCTTGATTGTTATACTCGCCTTGCTAACTGTTAACATCTCATCATTTAGTTTTAAATAAGTGCCCTAACACCACCTAAAGGGGTTTTATGCCTGAGGCTTTCCCCTATATTTTTTTAGACCCTTAATAAATAGCTGATTGTCTGGGTCTAACCGTTGTGTTTTATTTACCATCTTTGTTTCCCAATTATTTTCACTAATCTCAATTATCACGAACTTAAATTATTACGTAAACATAACGTAGAGTCCTACCCTTGCTAGACGATCACATTAAATGTGATGTGATGTGTATCTGGAGTCATTCAGACTCCAGTGCCGTAGTTAGTTTTGAAAATGATATTTGTCATAGAATATAAATTTATTTTCGTAAAAAAAAAGCAAAATTCTTTTAAATGAAAGATTCTGTTTGAAACAGTTATTTGTAGTTTTATTAAGAAAAAAATGTGGAAAATATTGCAAGGATATTTTCGATAATATGAAATTATTCAATTCGGTGTGAAATGATTATGGTCAGAAAATGAATTCTAATCTCTCTTATTTATGAGCTTACAGCTTTCAGTTTCAATATTGATGAAATTTCAATTATACATTCATCATAACAAACATTGTGAAATATTATAACAAAGTCAAATTCTATTACCTCCCAAGTTTGTGAACCAGGTTGAATCGTTGTATGAAATAAAGATGTGAAAAAACTCTTTAAATTTACAAAACAAATCTAGGAGACTGGGTTCTATGTTTTCAAAACTCATATGAGCCTAATTTGAAGCATTCCTATGTGAGAACAGATATAATTTGATGAACCCTGAAAGTCTGAAGCTATAAAGAACCAGCTCTTCCTAAAGACAAGTCTTCAATTTAACAGGTCCTGACAGAAAATACATTACCTATTTCAACGGTCATCATAAAAATATACCGGAGTACCTTTGTGTGAGATGGAAATCTTTTTCTCCATTTATTATGCAATATTACTCTCGGTTAAATATTAAACAAGGTGCTAGACATCATCAGTAATGAATACAGCTAATGGCAATTTAGATTTTGTGGTGAATGTTAGACAAAAATTGTTCAGTGGTTAAGTTCGTCTAAGTGTTGCAAAAGTCCTTCGACAATTGGTTCCAACGCATGTCAAAAGTGTATAGATCTTAATGGGAAATATTTTGAAAAAAAAAATAAAACGATTTTTGATGACTTATATTTGTTTTTGTTCTCCAATCCCGAAATATAAAATGCCGATCAACTGATCGACCAACTGAATGAAGATCCATTTAACTCGCGAAGGGTGAAATGGACCTGGCGAAACGACATAACTGGCTAGTTATAACTATCAATCTGCAATACTTTCTCATAGAACACAAACAAAAGCATCCCCATTAATTGTAAATCAAAATAGGACCCCTTTTTCTGCTCGGATATTCGACTTCATCACTTAATCATAGTTCTTTTTATCTCACGACTTTAAATCTGGGTCTGACAAATTAGATCTCGGGTGTTGATGTCAGTTCTTGAAACAAAAACTTTAACACATTTTCAGCTGAAAAGCCGTTAAATGATCGTTTCAAACGTACGGTACTTGGAGATGTTCCAGGTGGGAAATGTCAGAATTGCACACAATATTTCAAGTCGAGACTCTGGGTTTATCACACCCGACAGAGCCCTTAACTTGTTCTGGCGTGCCTCATTCTTGGTTAGCTACCAAATCTATTGGCAATAATGCTCGTTTGTTATGAGAACATCATTAATCGTGAAATACTATGTGAAGTTTCAATAAACGGTTGTCGGTATTTTATGGGTTTTTATTTTTTTTTCAACATCAGAAGATACTGTTGACTCTTTCCCCTCATTTCTTGAAGTTTCGAATTGAATTGGTTAAAAAAATTGTAATTAATTTTCTGCAGTCAATAATTCTTGTCATATCTTACGTCATTAACAACCCAGTTATTGAGCTTTAGCCACGAACCTCTGAAAATAGAAAATGATTTCTAATCTATTTGAATAACAAGTGAATCAACCCTTGAATCGTTAAATAGCCATTTGTATTCCTGCAAGAATCGTAGTAATTTCTCCTGTATAGTTTATAGGGTCATCAGCAATTCCCTAATGCGCAATGGTCACATATTGTTTTCGAACCTCGGCGCAAACCGATAATGAAAAGCCATTCAGTTACATTTTCTACACTGAAAGTCGAGCTTGGAATCCCAAAGGTTTCCAACTCCAAAAATTACGAACAACGTGAAAAAATCGTCGGATTACAGCATATAAGACTTCAATAAGGTCCCTGCCTGTTTAATTTATAAGTTGTCTGAATTGCAAGATTGTAAGACTTAACTTCGTGTTCAAGTCGGAAGATCAGATGAAACTTCACACGCCTGCTAACCGGAAATGCGTTGCGCGATCTGAGTCAACCGACGGTTGTGAAGGAATACTAGCGTATAAGTGCATTTGCATCATTGAGTTTCTGATAATATCTATCCACCTCAAAATAATATGTTGAGTCTGCCTTCGCCTTCGTCTTCCTTATGTTAATGTCAAAACAATTATTGATATTTAGTAAGGCTATCCTTAGTTGTTTAATATTCTGCCTTTCGCTTGAGAAGGAGAATATAGCCGTCCTATCGTCGATCTATTTGAGGAATTATAAAGGGATTTACCCTTCGTAGCTGTGAAAACAAATCCCATGTTTATTCGCTGAGCGAAATGCAAAATTGAGGTGGAAATACTGAAGATCGATGAGGAAGGTAAATATCCAATAGTTAACTTATTTTGTTGTCTTTTTTCATCAGTTCATCGAATAACGTACGACCTCATTCTTCAGTAGAGCCGTGTTGAGGAGGATTGATTGTTCGAACAAGCATTTAGTTGGGTGTTTTGCCCTCTGCCCTATACATCACTTCGCGTGGGGCGATAAACATTGTTGAATTTCGGTAGAAGTTCTTTCCCTGAGGTGCACATTTGTTATCACATAAACACACAATATCTAATTGGTTAATTTCCACTTCCGTTGTCACAGATTTATCGATTGTCGTCTGAACCCCTCTTTTTTGTTATATGTTGAAACATTAGTTGCTGACAATATAAAATTATTTGTGGCAGCTATTATAGATGAAACGTTGGAAAAAACAATAAAGATGATGGTTATTTTCCAAAGAGTAATTCTATATCTCTTAATATTCCCAAAAATAATTGAGGAATTTCTGATATACATTATCCTCAAAACCCGGCGTGTTCGCCATTTTGCAACAGCAATAATATTCTTAGCCAAGTTTTCACATTTTGCAGAATTTCCTCTAACATGAAGAGTATCTTATATCCTTCATTGACTTTAAGCTATCTATCCACTAATTTCCAGAGAGATCAGTTCAGTCATTTTAAAGTTATCAATAGTATAACAAATACGACTTTTTATATAATATATAATTTGAAATAAAACACAAGAATACTAAAATTTAATAGATGGAGATATGTGAGAAGCCAATCAGCAGAAACACGTGTCGGCAAGTACCATTTTCGTTCATTTCCTTCTGCTATTTGTGGATTCACCCGATATACCTTCCCTACAAAAGAATATTAAACTTCTTCAATATTTATTGTATCTACTTAAGAATATGATCCATTTGAAGTGATACACATGTTCCTACGTTTTATCCAATCATGGAAACATTTTTAATAGGCGCTTTCAGGATAGGTCTTAAAATCGTGGCTCGATTAGATGTTTTGCCACAAATCCGGCAAATATTTTCATGCAAACATCTCAAAACAGTTAAAAAAAGTTTCACCTTGCGAAATGATTTCATGACGAATTGGACCACGAATATCGAAGAAAACAGTAAGCATTGTCTTTATTTTCGAACGACTTCTGAAAGGTTTTTCTGGTTTCCGATCATATGTCCCAACACAATGTGAGTCGTATTTATAGACCCAGGTCTCATCACCAGTTATGACCTATCCCGTGAATGTTGGGATCAGTATTTGCACGATCGAGCGATGTCTGCGGGTACCTTCAACTGGTACTCTAATGCAAAAAGCTGAGTTGCGACGGTCTGCTTGCCCAATTGGTTCAAAAAAAGCAAATAAGCGGTTTTGGGAGAGATATTGACGTCGGAAGCTATCTCTTCAACATTTTGACGATTTTCGAGCACAATTCCTTGGATTTTTTTCGACGTTATCGTTGTTTGAAGAGGTCAACGATCTTCCTGAACCAAATCTTCGACGATCTCCCGTTTTTGAACGTTCCGTTTCGTTCGTACACTTGGGTTTTCTATAAAACAGAGCCTCCATAAACCTATTCCAGCATTCGCAAAGAGTCAGTATACGGAATTTTGTTCAAAACGCTAAATTTGGGACAAACTCTTTGTTGAATACATTTTCCACTGTAATATTTTAAGACTGCCACTGACGTCAATTTGTTTGAACAGCTGTAGTAAATAAACTACTTGAAAGACCGCGCTCATGTTCAGCAGTGTAATTACCGATATTCCTTCCATAATACAGAAACTGCAAATAATTAAAAAATACTGAAAGCGGGTGATTTAAATGAGAATTTCTGGACAATTTTGACAACACAAAATAAGTATTCATTTCCATTCATTATCGATATACAGAAAAGCTTTCAAGAATGACCTGTTAAAACAGGAAGGTTCAGCATACAATATATCATTTCAAACCACACCGTTTCGATGAACAATACTGGAAGTACAATAACAATAAATTCAGCTCTGCATCAATAAACTATTTATTGACCTGGGGTTCACTCTGTTCGAGCTCATACAAAGGATGAGGTGATGTATGCCGAAGGATTTTTTGTTGTTTGAAGCCACGATCTTCGTTATGAATTTGCCAAAATTACCGGCTTTAATTGGCGAAGATCACAATACCCCAAGTCCCTAGCTGTTTGTTAATAAATTATGAAGGGCCGGACCATATATTATGCCAAGCTGGGTCTACACTACAAGACCTGTACTTGGCAATCAATCCATTACGAAGTATCTATATCAATTATCTACAGGATGCACCATCAATTCGGGATATATAGATGATTTATACAGCATTGATGTTATCATAATCCACAACAATTATTTAACCTTCCTGAATATTTACGATTGAATAATTTCTATTACTCTGCATTTTTCAGTCAACTTTCACCATGATTAAGTACAGAGTTATCTAAATTGAACACTTTTAATGAAAAACACCAATTTCTAGAGGAGTTAGGGAAAAACTAGCCAAAATGGTACGAGATCGATTTTCGTGAGAAGATGAATCCCCAAAACCGCACATTGATATCTTATTCGAAAGATACATGGTGTTTTTCAATTTTGTGAATTTCTGACCCCATCTCGTAACTTTATTTTTATTTATGAATATTTCTTGTTTCTGTGTTTCTTCAGGTACTTTTTTGGAAGGAATTCAAGGATATTCCTTGTTTTATATTATCAAATATACTTTTGAAGATGAAATATAAATTTGTCATTTTTCTTATGCACCACCCTACATCTTTTTTACATATTCGTGTCTAGAATGGAATTATTCTTCTCCCTCTTTGTATTTGTCGCGTGGGACATTTGAAGTGAGGTGGTACATTATAAAAAAATGAGCACTTGGTGGCTTATTTTCAGAATAATATGATTCCATGAATTTGTATGAATATACATTTATTTAATATCTAATTGTATCTTAAAACTCAATGATGACCTGGCACCATATAGGAGGCTAATTTACTTCAAATATGACTAGAATAAGAAAAAAATCCAAGTCACTTACAAGCATTACTAGTAAAAAATTCAAAATTGGATACCCTTAATCTTATTTTCATTTTGAATCAATTTAAAATACGAATAGAAAAATTAAAATAAAATGAGGTTTCCATAGGAAATAAAAAAAAATCCTCGTTATCAATAGATTTTCACTTAATTTCAGCCTTGAAATATGGAATAAAATCCGACTAGGCTATCCAAGATCAATTGATTAATGCCTCAACAGCAAAATTAATTAAGCTCCCAAAAATTACAAATACTGTTTGTCAGAATTTCAATTCACAACTCTTCAACGTCGGCGATGGATAAAGAATAAAAATCGATATTAATTTCGGGAAGACTACGAGGTGAGAGATAAGAAAGATGAAAAAAAAACTCTTCGTGTTTCTTTACGATTATTTGAGTTATCAGGAACCAATGAAATTTTAGCAGATTTACGCCTACAGCATGATTAGTATAGTCGTCATTTCTTAACGATTGGTTGAGATATCAGGAACCAATGGAATTTCAGGAGGTTCACGCCTACTGCATGAGTATGCACAGTCCTCATTTCTTTACGATTTCGAAGGTAAATTCCTCAGTTTCCTCTAAACTCAGAAATATAGTGCAATAGTCTCTGCCCTTCTAGCAAATTTTAAATATAAAAAAAAACAATTGGATTTCTATCATAACTATGTAAGAAAGCTAAGGGTAGTCTATAATGAAAAAAACCTTTTATAATTATTGTTATTTCTTAATAAAAATCTAGGAACAGCATTGGATTACTTTCAAATGCGTACCTGAAGAATGTTTTCACAGAAAAAGATATAATCAAAAATAAACAAGTTAAGGGATTGGGTCAGAATTGCAAAATCCTAGTATCTTTCGAACAAGTCAAGATATCAATGTGCGGTTTTTGTCATTCATTTTCTCACGAAAATCGACCCCCTAGTCCATGCTAGCCTCCATAGGCTAGTTTTGCTCAAATTTCTTCAGAAACTAGGGTTTCTTATCGAAAGTGTCCAATTTGGACTACTCTATACAGGCTGACTCAAGCACTGAAGCCCATGGAGCGTTTGAAACACAGTATAGGGACCAAGCAGTCGTCGCACTCCGTGGATTTTGAACCGAAATCGCTTACACCAAAGGGAACTCGCGCATTTCTCCCTGCGCATAACCTAATCGACCGCGAATGTAAAAATTGAATAGATAAGGTTATTTGCGTTATCTGAAAACTTAAATATTTTGATTTAAGCTGGTAATAAGTTTTCACAGTGATATTTAGAGTGTATGGACCATTGTTTAGTTTATATTCATATAAAAATTGACTCCGCTCATAATATAACCGTAAATGTAATCACATTTCCTCACTGACAGAACGCATTCAATAAAAGATATATTGTTTTATTGTGGTTTTAATATCACTTTGAAAGAAACAGCAATTAGTGATTAAATTTACTCAATAGTCTACTCAGAAACAGCAGAACCGGTGCCTCTGAAACTTTTTGAAATGTGTTAAAAATCATAGGTACCTTAGGATTGTAAATGAAATGACTCATTAAAATTTTTCTAAACGAGGATTGAGTTAAAAAGTAGGTAATATATAGAAAAATAAGTAGTTGGTGGTTGAAAGCATCGAATGTGTTTAATATCAAATCCTCAATACTTATAATTTCACTGAAACATTTATCTTCGAGTCCATGAAAAATAACTTTATTTTTATATAGAATTGTTTTGAACAAATTTTTTCAATGAATTCTCTGATGATTTGGTTTGAACTGATACTAGTTTTTTACTATATACAATTTATGAAAAGAGGAATTTGATTATGGAATTCTTAACTATCGGCAAACCCCCTCAACACGAAATGTTGCAAAAAACATTGATTTCTGTAATAGGCCCAATACAAAAGTTCTTGCTTCAAATTTCTTTTGAACTTAAGAATCCTGTTTAATGCGATTAGTTAAATGTAGTAAATTTTTCAGATTAAATCAACATCAGAGCATATAATTTGTTACTTGTTAGTGGATTTCTCCCAGTTTGTTCATATTTTTTGCCTTAATAAATTTTTCTCAAGGTTCGTTCAGTCTAATCTAATCTTGTAGTACAGTTATCAGGTAATATTGAATTATCTTCTCATAAATACAATAAAAAAACTGGTTTTCCGATATAAAATTATATTCTTCACATTTCTATAATGAATATAATATAGTAATATACAACGGAATAAAATACTACACAGTATCATAAAAATATAGTTTAATTCTGCATGCATTTCAGTCAACAATTATGTATACATCAATACATTCAAAATAACAACAACTATACAAGGACTTTGTAAGTGATATGATAGAAATATATAGAATGAATGTTTACGCTATGTGGTAAATTTGCATTAAGATCAATTCCATCAGAAAATTTGTACCTAATCTATAAATAAAACGAATACTGATAAACTGAAAATACATTAAAACTAATTCACAAAGAGCAGGTTCGAAAGATCTGTTACCATTGCATTGGTGAAATCCAATTATTTGGTCAAGAGGTATATCATAAAAAAAATGAGTTTTGATAGACATCTCATCAACACATAATATGCGATCCTTTGCTCTTTCTGTCATAGTTTTTACTTTCACCGAAATTGCATGAAATACATATTCATTCAAACCAACGGAAAAGTTCCATTTGGTAGTTATTCTGCATAGAGTAGCCTTGTGAGGTAAGGAAAAAGTTTTTCTCAAACTTTAGGTCCCTAAAAATAGATAGTAAGTGCAAATTGTTCATAAGTGATGGAGTACCTGTAGCCATGGGGATTTGTTCTTTTGAGTTGCAATTGGGCTATCATGAAATCAGCCATATTCGATCTGAAATTATTCCTGCAGAATCGAATTAAACTTTCATCCTCAATTTTTACAGTTTCTTTCTCCTTCATTGAAATCTTTCTCCTCTTCAAATTCTTCACCATATTCTGCAACCTTTTTTTTCTTGGAGTGTAGGCAGACAAACTTGGTGATGTTTGAGTCACTTCAGTTTTTCTCACTATGAGTAAAGATAATATTTCATTCGACTCAGAGTTCAACAAATAAATAATAGTATATTATATACCGCGGGACTGAAGTAGTTCATTTAATCCTGAAGGTAAAGTTTATGGCCCGACCGCAGGGATGGCCATAATTTACCTGAAGGATTAAATGTACTTTAGTCGCAAGGTATATACGATACTTTTCGTACTTCCGGTATGATTTTATTAATTATTTCAATAATTTCAATCAGTTTTTTCTCTCTTCAACTCATTTAATAAACTGTCTTTAAAATAAGTTACCATAGTAACATTGCGTTGTGACAATTACCTATAATTTAAAAAAAATAGTCATTACTAGTGTCATTGTAAAGAAACATTGTTATTGATAATTATTGGTATCATGAGTGAAGAAGGTGTATTTGATATTGATAAAAGAGCAGCCGAAGTAGGTGAAGAATTGTTACCACCGAAATCTAGAAAACTATACGAGCAGCAGTACGATGCATTTAAAAAGTGGTGCCGCTTAAAAAATGTGAGACAACCTACTGAAAATGCGCTGTTAGTCTACTTCAATGATAAATCAAAAGCGGTTTGTGCCTCAACTCTCTGGGCACATTACTCAATGCTGAAATCGGTTATTAACATTAGAGAAGATATTGATATAAGTAAATTTCCAAAATTATTAGCTTTTTTGAAGAGAAGAAATGAGGGATTTAAGCCAAAGAAGTCAAGAATTCTCACGTCTGAGCAGATAGATCAGTTCTTACGGGAGGCTCCGGATGATAAATATTTAATGCTTAAGGTAAATTTGGAAATGTGTTTATATTCAGAAATTTTAAGAAATTAATTTTTTTATAGGTTGCACTTATTTTGGGCGTTGCGGGAGCTTGTTGTGGAAAAGAGTTGGTTGATTTAGAAATCGACGATGTGAGAGATTTGGGCGATTCCTTCCTAATTGCGATTAGAAACACCAAAAATAAAATTGACCGAAATTTTGTGATCAAAAATTCAGTTTTGTGGCGATATTTCGAAAATATGTGGCATTGCGAAAGACAGGGACACCTCATTCAAAATTTTTTGTTCAATACATCAACAAAGAATGTACTACGCGAGTAGTAGGAAAAAACATGTTTGGTACATTTCCACGGCAAATAGCAGCTTTCTTGAAATTAGAAAATGCGACGTCTTATACGGGACATTGTTTTAGACGCACATCTGCGTCTTTGTTAGCTGATTCGGGAGCAACAATAGACGTGCTGAAGACACATGGAGGATGGAAATCCCCCAACGTGGCCGAGGGATATATTGAATCGTCTATTAAAAATAAACAAAAAATTTCAGATAAAATATTTGGTCAAGTCGCCGATTCGTCCACTATAGTTATGCCACAGTCCTGATTCTCGCTTCCTGTTTCCGCAGGATCTTCGAAACAAACACCAGTTCAATATGATAAGGACCTATCTGTTACTCGTCAGTTACCTGCTGCATTAACCCAGGAAAGACTGGTCAATATGACGAACTGTCCCAATATTAATTTGAATATTAACGTCAATTACCATTCTAATTAATTGTATTTTTCAATAAAATATCCCTTATATTCGTTTGTTTGTGATTTAATCGTTCCGGGAGTTTCGTCAATATTTAATCCCGGAGTGATTAAATGCGACACTTTAGTACCTATCACAAGGGAGTGAAGTTGTCACTTTAGGCCCGGAAGTACGAAAAAGATAATATTCACCTCTTACCAGGTGTAGTACAGATACTTCAATCCATAGAAGTTTCAGTATTTTTAACCCCAGCATCCACATTCTGATCAGAATGTCTTACATGTTACATTTATTCAATAAATACCCTTTTCACCTGTTCCTTCTTGGAATATATCTGGAAATGCATCCTTTTTCAATTTTCCACTTCCCATTTGACTTGCAAAGTGCTCACTACAAATCCTTTTTCTATGAGCTACTTCTGGCAGTTCTAAGATCCATTCTGACCCACCTATCTTTAAAACCCAAACAGTTTGTCTGCGAAGAATTATTACAAAATTTGGACTGATAGCATAATGAAGGTCAATATCGATACCATTCGTAAGTGTTAGTTAGGCTACTGAGTCTCCATGGTTGAATGAAGCACTACTCAAATAACAGAACTTTTAATAAACAACATTTTCTACAATACTATATGTATCACTCACCTGTCGGTGTCTAATGGTATTGAGAAAAAAGAAAGTTTCGGATTATTGAGACCATTGTTTTTGCAGTTGTATACGCTACAATTGTTAACCATTTTGGAATTAATTTGAAAATAACACATAATTGAAACAGAATACTTACTTGAATGATAATAAATTATTGAATAAATGAGCTTTGCTGGTTTATGGTAGATTTTGACTCAAAGAAATTCCACTGAATTTATAAGTTAGGTTGCATCTTTTTCTTCAACTTCTTCTTTGAATTTTAAATAGATCTTAGAAAAATTATATTCTTCCATATATTGAACGAATTAATTATACAAAGGAATTATTTAAGATGTCTAAAATAATAATAATGACATTATTCCAGACATCTTAGAATTATTGATGAAAACAATGAAAATTTTTACATTCGCGGTCGATTAGGTTATGCGCAGGGAGAAATGCGCGAGTCAGACTTGGTGTAAGAAAATCCACGGAGTGCGACTACTGCTTGGTCCCTATACTGTGGTTTGATACGCCAAGATGATCAATTTGATCGCAAAATCATCAATAAGTAAAATATGCTTTTTCGTCGACATTTGTATGACAAAACCTAAGCAGGTGCTAGGAGAAGAACGGTTTCAATTATTCTGAAACAGTTTTGTTGGCATATTTTAAGAGTGTTGCAGAAAAAGGATACTTAGCAAGTTTATGGCCAAAGTATTCAATGCTGAAAGCAGCATTGAACGTTAAAAGGAATATTGATATAAACAGATATCACGAACTGGTGATGTTCATTAAGGGACAAAAAGTGGGTTATATTCCTAAGAAATCGATAGTTCTCGAGAAAGATCATGTAAAAGAGTTTATAGCAAATGCTCCAGACAGTGTTTTCTTGATGTCAAAGGTAAATTATAAAACTCAATTAAATTAATTTTCTAAATTTTTCTTATTGTCAAATGGATATAAAATAAGTAACTTTAAATTTTTTATTTGAAGGTCGCTTTGATATTTGGAGTATCCACGGCATTGCGAAAAGATGAGCTGTATAAGTTGCAAATAAATGATGTGCAGGATTAAGCTCGAAATTTTTAATAACAGTGAATTCATCCAAAACGCACTCGGAAAGGATATTCACTGTGGTGGATAATGAGGAGCGTACACTCTTTAATCCAATCAAGAATATATATCCTTGAGATCAATTCACACTCCGCACGAAAATTTTTTCGTCTTTTACAAGAACTTTAAATGCTAAATACAGCCAGTAGGAACCAATACGAAATTACCATCGTTAATCGCAAAATTTCTTAAATTAGAACAACCCAATCTGTATAAAGGTCAAGTTTTCGGCGTTCTTCTGCATCTATCCTTCCGGACAGTGGAGCAGATTTTGCAGCCATAAAACGGCTTGGAGGATGGAAATTAACATCTGTTGCAGAAGGGTACATCGAAAACTCGATGAAAAATAGATTAGAAACTGCTGAAAAATTTTTTTGCGATAATCGTTCGCCAGTAATTGATACATCAGCTCCCACCGGTTCCACATATTCCTTATCGTAAATCGTCAGTAACGATGTAAATGTGACTATTCAGAATGTCACATCTCGAAAATTCCGTCTATGAATTTTACGAATTGTTCAATTGCAATCAGCTCGTTTATTAATCTAGTGATTGATGGTCTCGAACATTAACGTTCATCATTGATAAACTTGTTGATTAAATAACTATTATTAGCCAATAATAAGGTTTTTCGAAAACCTCAAATGATTTGTATTTCACTTTGAAAAAATTCCTTCCTAAGTGTATTCGCCATTAATCTTTCCAGAGTGGGCAAAATTTATATATTTCAACGAAAGAAATCTATTTCCCAGCGTTAAGGTTGAAGGGAACATAAAAATTATGGAAGAATTATTATGCTCCAATAAAACCAACCTTGTAATTAAAAAGGAAATTTTACAACGGCTGAACGTTCATCTTAATGGAGCAATTTCTCATCCACCGTTTCACTGCGATATCGAGTTCTATAGGGAACCTTTGAGCTTTTTTCGCGAGAATAACTTATGAATCACCTAGAGTTATTTGAAGAATGCACCGACGTGAAATCAGAAACATACACGGTCCTATCCATGTCAAAGAACTCCTCTCATCGATTTATTCAAAGTGCAGGTTAAATTTCAGTGAATAAAGAATTGAAAATCACAAATTTTCCAGAGTATCCTGATGAAATTCATCTGTCATAGGGCTGAGTGGAAAAATGATATTTGCAAAATTATCCATTCCCTCAGGACGTAAAATATTCGAGGCTCAAAACAGAATATGAACTGGGTTTTATAAAAGAATGAGAGACGTCAGAATTACAAAGTTGAACACTCTTTCAGACCGGTCATTCGGAAAATCGAAATGAGCTTGTCATATCAGAAAAATAACTAGGTGATAAATTTTGAAAAAACCCACTCTCCTCGAACAACGTGCCTTGCCATCTTCGTATTATCATGAATTCGTTTTCGCCATATTCTACGTGGTGTCTTCCCTGCAGAAGATTTTCTGTTATACCTAGAATTAGTCGCATTTTTCAATTATCGTTCAGCCATTAAATCGTCTCATTCTTAAGACGCTTCTGACATTTTTGAAGCCTGTAACATAATTTTTTAAGTTATTTTATCATTTACTTCCAGGTATCCAATTGGATGAATGAATGAGCAATATTAGTGACTATTTAGGTCTCATGTCAGTCGATAATTCTTCCTCTGCTATTTTTTAAAATGAAATAAGTGTTATATCAAAACCTTCCCCAACTATGGATGATGAATGGCGGACTTCAAACATCAGAAGATCTGAAAAATCGTCACGTGGACCGCGAGACCTGATTCGCAGAGAAATTTTGGATAGTCGGTATGTCAACGAAAGAGAGGAACGCTTGAATGGCACGTCAATAACCCTCTGTGTATAAATACAGATTATCATATTGATCCTTGACTGAGATTATTTCACAAAAACTTTTTTGTGTCATTGGTAGGTCGGAAACTTTTCAGATAACCTACGTAATGTACGAAATAACCTGAATTTCCAATTGCAGAGCAATAGTTTAGAATTTTGTGCTCAATTTTCCAACAAAAGCATGGAACAATAGGAACAATCAGTTCAGTATTTGAATTGGGAAGCTGAAACAGGGGTTATCTATCGAGTTTCCGTATAATAAAGGTAACGAAGGATTTCGAATCAATTCAACTTCCGCCTTTATCACCCCTTGCCCTCTCCGAATGAATTGAGCAAATGCCCTTGCTTCGTAATTAATCCCAAAACCTGTATTACGTCTTAATTTTGATTAGAGAATTGCTTCCAAGAAGGGCTTTTTGATCCATTCACTTTATGCACTCCTCTTTTTCAGTAGTTCTTAGCTTATCTAAAATCCCTGGCAGTCTCAGGGGGTAATATTTCATTGATGGAAGGTCCGGATCATTTTGCATCAGCGAGCAGGTATAATTCATGAAGAAACTTCAGGTGGAGTGTTCTCACATTGTCCAGAATGTTTCATCGAGCTTTTCCTCGCCATTTTACTACCCTCAAATCCCTTAAGGTTTGGAATAAGTTTACATGTACAGGTAGGTCTGCCAGAATGCACGCCAGTTTTTGACATATGAAGAAAATTTGAAATAATGTGAAAAAAATCATTACATAGAAATATTCAGAAGGCAGTGGCGTATATAGGGGGGGGGCTGATTAGTTAAAGAAAATCACAATGAAGAGACAAAGTTCAATTCAAGATTTTTTCACGAAAAGACAAAATGTGGATAGGCCTGAAGTTGAAAATTTGGAAGCCCGCGTTGCCGTGGAAGGACAAAGTAAAATTGCTTGAGCCGATATCTTTCAAACGAGCTCCTCTGGTCAAGATGTGGAAGGTATTTTTCAAGTTATTAAAAATGTAAACGACATTGGAAATTACTGTCAAAGGAGTTATATTTGTTCATTAACAAATGATGAGAAAGTTTCATTGTTAGAAAATGTATGGAAACCTCAGTCTGGATACAAATTTCCTACCACTTCGATTTCAAACTACACGAGATCCTTTCAAGCGAAATGGCTTGAAGAATTTGAGTGGTTAACTTATTCAGAGCAGAAATGCGGTGCATTTTGTAAATACTGCGTGTTTTTCTCTCGGATCGAAAATGTAGGGAAAGGAGATCACCAATCATTGGGAATATTTGTAACCCAACCTTTCATCAATTTCAAAAAAGCAAAGGAAATGTTCAAGCATCATCAAGATTCAAAATACCATAGACAATCTATTTTGATTGCTGAAAATACAAAATCCTTGATTAAAAATTGATAGTATTATCGATCAAGTAAATTCTCAAAGAAAATTAGATATTGAAAATAATAGAAAAAAACTGGTTGCTATAATTCAAACTATTAAGTTTTGCGGAAGGCAAATGATTGCTCTCAGAGGTCATAATGATTCTGGACGAGTAAGTCTTGAAGAACCTGACGAAAATGACGGAAATTTCTGATAATTGTTGAGATACCGAGCTAACAGCGGTGATAATCTTCTCAAGGACCAATAATTGATCAGTGCTGGTGGAAAGACAATGTACACAAGTCCCGTCATTCAGAACGACATCATTAACACATTCGGTTCTTTGATTCCAACCAAAATTGTGGCCAAAGTTAGAAATTCTATCTTCTATTCCGTTTTAGCGGATGAAACCACCGATATAAGCCAAATAGAACAATTTTCACTTTGTAATCGATATGTTGAGGATGAAACTTTTAAAATCAGAGAAGATTTCCTAACATTTGTTCCCGTTCATGATGTAACTGGTGCAGGTTTGGCGAAAACAGTACTAGAGACCTTGTCAAATTTAGGTCTTGACTTGAACAAATTGAGAGGCCAAGGATACGATGGTGCTGCCACTATGAGTGGCAAGTTCAGAGGAGTTCAAGCTGCTATCAGAGAAAAACTACCATTGGCCCTTTATACACATTGTTCTTCGCATACACTCAACTTGTGCTTGTCAGATGCAAGTAGCATTTCCTCTATTAGAAACTGCATGGGTGTCATTAAAGAAATATGTGCATTCTTTCATGCATCAGCTAAAAACACAGAGATTTTAAAATGCACGATTTCAGAGTGCTTTCCTGATGAAAAGAGAAGGAAACTGATTTTATTGTGCGAAACGCGATGGGTGGAAAGACATGACTCAGTTATTCTATTTAAAGAAATTTTAGAAGCTATCATACTCTCCCTAAATAAGATAGAAGAATCGAGTGTTTCATCAACTAAAGGATTTGCTTTAAGTCGTGCCATTTGTACTTTCCCATTTATTGTTAATCTTTTCATTTTGAGCCACATGCTGTCGACTACACACAGCTTGTCTGAGACCCTTCAGAAAAAAAATATTGACCTTAGTCAGGCTATAAGCAACATCACAACTGTTTTAGACCTACTGTCAAAACAGAGATCAAATGCCGAGCAAACCTTCAAACCATTATATGAACAGGTGAAGGCAATAGCCTCAAAACTTTTTGTCACAGAGGAGCTTCCACGATTTTGTCGGCTTCAAACAACACGCAACAATGTACCTCATACCACAGAAGAAGAATATTATAGACGAGCAGTTTACGTGCCATACCTGGATGATTTTTGTGAAGCGTTAAGGGAAAGATTCCAATCTCATAAAGACACAATAATATCTTTACAAAACATTCTTCCACAATTTTGTATCAGAACAGACATCACTTCATTAGACGCTGCATTGAAATTATATGAATCAGATTTGTCATTTAACGACATTGTGCGAAGGGAGTTTAAGCTGTGGCAAGAAAAGTGGAAACAGGAAAGACCTGAAGTTCTGCCAAAAACGGCTATTAGTTCTCTAGAAAAATGTGACAAAGATTTATTCCCCAACATGTCTATCCTTCTGAAAATACTAGCTGTCCTTCCCGTGTCAGTTGCTACCGTTGAAAGGACTTTCTCTAGCCTACGAAGACTGAAAACTTACCTAAGGAACACAACATCTGAGAATAGACTAAATGGTCTCGCATTGCTGTCCTATGAGGTAGAAATAGAGTGGCAATTTTCAACCCCGAATAATACAGTTAGGGGTTGAAAAAATGCCTGAAAAAAACAACTATGCAGTTCATCGAAAGTGTGGAATTTCATAACTATTCAATTCTCAAATCCGGTAATAGTATATAACATTATTAGCAAGGTAAGATGATTTTTACTGGTGAATGGAGGATATAACTGACGAGCCACAGGCGAGTCAGTAACCTTCTTGAGCCAAAGAGTGATAAAACAAAAATAGTGTGATTGGGGTAACTGTTTTGTTTGGTCAACTTGAATCAACTATCAGCTAGATTCAGCCCTAATACTTTATGGGCAAAATGGTCAATGCTGAAAAGCTGCTTGGAAATGAAAGAAAATGCCCCCATTGAATTTCACTAAGGAATCATTACTCAAAGTTTATCGCATTTACTTTCAGATTACAGTATAATGAAGCCTGAAATAGCAAAAACCAGTTTTCAAACTTGTGACCTACTTGGGAAAGGAATGTTTGAGTACCAAAAATGAGTGGCCTCTCCTATTGATTAGCTATAGTGCATTGAGTAAATTTAAGGGAGTGAATAATACCGTCCAAACCCATAAACAATTCATTACAATTGCAATTCAGCTATCCGTTTGACAAAACGGATGACAATTAAAGCATTCGTCCACAACAATACCTGGATTCATTTCCAATTATCTGGGATTCTCTTTGAGGAGGCTTTACCAAATAAATCAATAGCGAATTGATGTAACGATATACTTTCTGAGCTTCAGGCTTAAAATGAGATAATGCATTCAGCTTAGCTGAAATATCAAGCAAAAGCATATCATGAGATTAATCACTTTAATATCATAACACTATATTCAATGGAGCCCCAATCTCACATGGTAATTCAGCACCGTTAAATTAACATGAACTCAAAGTCTTCAAGAGATGCAACTGCAGGAAATTCAATTGTCTGTTTAGGTAGGGAAGCCAAGGAGAATGTGTACCATCAAATTCAGTCTTTGATCATGCAGAAATGAAATGGCATATAACATCTAATTTCGACGGGCTTCGTTGATATAGTATGTACCGAACGGTATCATATTAGTATTTCCTCACACTCAAGATATATATATACACATTTTCGAATAATTTCACCATTCTCACACACTTCAGATGGGTATAGAGTTTGAACAGCAAGTTCGTTATCAGGAAGTGATTGAGAAAAGTAACAATTTTTGAAGAATTCAGAGCTTCATTCTGTCTGCGAATAGGGCGTGAGACAATCTAAGACGAAACTGGTAACCCACTGACCGGTGTAGATCTTATGATTCTAGAGATGAAGCCAAGTGTACATAAATATCTGCATATGCTCACTGTTAAACCAAACAGATCAACAGTACGCTGCTGCAAAGAAGACAAAGGCTGAGTGAGGATGCTGCGCGTAGAGTGGAAGTATCAGAACCCCAAGATGAGTAAGCTAATAAAAAAAAAATTACACCTAATTTTGACTTTCTGGTGTAGATTATCTGCAGGCGCTACTGTCCCTTGCCTACATAACCAACGATCAAGATTTTCCATTGAGAATACTTGGCGGATCGTTAATGTGCGGTACAAACATAAAACGTCCAAGAACACGTCCTTGTGGTACACCAATATTTACTGTTTTCTCCAGAATGCTACCTTACTCTTGCATGGAAACTAATCTGGAGGTCGGAGATCTGAATTCCAACAGCTTGACCACACATTTTTAAATTTAGATGTTGCTATTAATTGCAAATCTCAATAGATCGAGATGGTGAATAAATTTGGCTTCGATGGGTTGAAACATCTTCACCAGAAGAAATATGTCCTGACTGCTAATATACTTGGACTCGGGAATGAAATGTTACGTCTTCTTTCTTGATATGATCGCTTATGTTAGTACGAAATGAGTTTTTTAGAATTGATATAGTATAAGTCAAATGCAGATGATGTATAGAGATGAATCTTATTTGATTGAAGTATTTAGAATAGAAATCATGTTTCAGAGGTGAATCACCAAACAGTTCAGTCAGTTCTACACATTCCTCAAGGTTATTGGAAACAATATATCTCCGTTTTGTTGAGGTTCGCATTATTTCTTGAATGGAATAAAGTGTCAAGAAGTGTAAATGTTCGAAGTTCCACTGGTAAAAATCATTTATCGAGCCACCCCACATATTCATCTGTATTATTACTGACACATCATATTCCGGAAAACATGCATAAATACATATATCCGGTGAACTGATAGATATTACGAACTATGTTTGGTTCAATTCAACTGTTTCATTAAATGAAATGCTGTTTAATAACAATCGTTATTTAACGACTCTGACTAAAAATGTATCATTCGAATTGAACAGAACTGCTGTACATTCTTCATGCAACATTCTCCTCGTCATATAAATATCCTGAACGAAATGAACAATATAAAATAAACGAGAGGTTTCTATTATTAGAAAAAAATCAATGCGCGGCAACTTCAGATCTTTTTTGGTAGGGTAATGATTATTCTTTCAGATAACCGATCGGTATTGTTGGACCCTTTTGTATTCACGTCCTCAGGGGTTTCGACAACGTTAAAATGTTAAAATCAGTTTACAGAGGACCTATTGGAATCGCTATCATGTCATCTCCTTTCTTTTCTATGAAAAAATACCAATTGTTAGGTTTTGATTTATGTACTTGCTTTCATATTTATCGTGTCCCTCTTCTGTTTGTTACCCCAAATGACCAGAAAAATATGTGATTCGGTATATGCCGGGAATTCAGATATAATTAATGTTTTTTTTCCATTTGATGCGATTTGACGCGCTCTTTTTGCAGTAGATCCTGCGGTCATCAGGGCTGATAAACAGGCATGTATAAACATGTTGGGGGCTCTATAACTAGTTTTTCTCCGCTAGGAAAAACTTGTAGGAATATAATTTTCATTTTCCATTCAATCTTGTTGATAAATGAAAATCGAAAAAATTTCCTGCTTTTCTTAAACTTATTTCACCCCATGCATGTTGCGTGATTATGCACAGTTTTCGAGTTATAATTATTTTTAGAAAATTTCAGAACTTTTGTGCTCAATCACGTAAAAAAATTCTAAAAAAAAAAGTATAGAACTATTAGGTGTGCCCGACTCAATCTCATCAATTGTGTTCGGTAGAGACCTTCAGTAATGGTTTCGCTTGGTTTCAGCAATTCATAATACACGACACCAAGCTGATCCCACCAAATACACAGCATGAGTATTTTTCCATGAATATTCGGCTTAGCTGTCGATGTTGATGGTCCGCCGGGCTTAACCCATGACTTTCTCTTCTTTGGATTATCGTAGTGAATCCATTTTTCGTCACCAGTGACTATACTATGCAAAAAACTCTTTTTTTTATTCCTGGCAAGCAGCATTTCACTCATGCATAATCGGCGTTCAACGTCTCTCGGCTTTAGTTCATATGGAACCCAATTTCCTTGTTTTTGAATAATTCCTTACGATTTTAAACGATGTGAAATTGCTTGTTGAGTCACTTGTAGAGTAAGTGCAAGTTCTTTTTGCGTTTGGGACGAATCTTCCTCCAATAGTGCTTCTAATTCCATGTCTTCGTACACTTTCGGCCTTCCACTGCGTTCTTTGTCTTTAACGTCAAACTCACCGTTCTTAAACTTTTGAAACCATTCCTGACAACTTCTCTCACTTAAAGCAGCTTCACCATATGCTTCTAGAAGCGATCAATGCGCCTCAGCTGCAGATTTTTTCACATTAAAGAAGTAAATCAAAAGTTCCCGCAAATGATGCTTATTCGGAATAAAACTTGACATTTTTGCACGAAAAAAATTACGTGATGCTGATACGGAATCACTAGTACTTTAAGGTTATGCTGTTGCCAGATGACTAAACTTGGGATATTACGTTTTACATCTGACAATTTCTCCATAACCTTCTGGTGGGGCCATCTTTTGACAAACCGCGGAAACTTATTTGTACACCTAATAGTTTTATACTTTTTTTTTAGAATTCTTTTACGTGATTGAGGACAAAAGTTCTGAAATTTTCCAAAAACTAATTATAACCCGAAAACCGTCAATAATCACGGAACAAACATGGGGTATTTCGGATTTTCTTGCTGAATAAATTTCTTCTGAGAAAATAAATTGGATTTCAGTTTTTCCAGTATAATGTTATGGAACGATTTCCAATTCACGAGCCTGTGAATCAACATCAAATTCAATCACCGAATTGAATTATTAATTTCAATCAAATAGACTATTAAAAAACACTAATCAATTTGTGTGTGCCTTGAATGGAATCTGAAGGATTTTCTACACTCAATTCTTTGGGCTTTTGAAGAATTCGTTCGGAAAATCTAATTAAGCAGAGAAAATTGGAAAAGTCGTTTCATTTTCCCCTTGTCGATATTCTTTACTACAGAGGACTTGAGTGATATACTAGCTTAAGGTTATGGCAGCTTTCCACTTGAATTTACATGTTTTAGTAGGGATGCTGAAGCACGTGTAAACGTGTATGTAGATAGATTCTCAATTGTTGAAAAGTAGAGATTTCTGCTGACGGTTAAGTACTGATAGCATCAGAGTTCTATCGTTGAATTTTCTGAGGCTTTCTTCAAATTGTCATCAAGGTCGATGGTATTTTATATCTGCAGATGACAAAAATGTTGGCATTATTTATATTAGAATATAAATTCCCTATAGCCTTGGTTTCTTACCCACAATAAATGATCAATTTAAACCATGAATTGATCGAGAAACGACTAGAAGACACGGCAAGGTAATTTTGCTCCATGACAATGCACCCTCTGTCTGAATCTCACTTGGGTGTTTAAACCTTCTCATTTCTAATTACTTTTTATGTAGTTTATGTCTGAATAACATCCCACTGATTCCTTCATGAAGACAAACTGAAAAAACAAGGGTCAAAATGGCGAATGGCATGTCCGCCGGTTAAAACCTCATTCATATTCATCAAAAATACTGCAGGAACCTCGGCAAAAATTCGACCAAATTGAAGACAATCAAGACTAGAATATTTGAGGAAGGCCCAGTGAATTTCCTGGGATCCGTTAAATCCAGAACGAAAATAGCCTCTTGAATATATTCATCAGGGACGGGGTCACGTGACCGCTACAATCGAGACATCGCCGGCGACCCATCCTTCAGAAAAAAAGGTTCTTCCATATGTTTCACGTTTGTTGTCGCAGAGAGATTATTTTACACACCGCGAAACTTGAAATTGGCCCAAATTGTCAGACCCACGAGGCGAATTGTGGGATAAAAAGTTACGTGTATATATATATAAATATATATGAGTTGTCGGGCTCACGTGAGGGATTATCCATGTCTCCATTTACGTTGAGAAAAGCGGGAGAATCGGTCAAGTTGACATATTTCTACGTGAGACGAAATTTTAATTCAATTTAATGGTTGCGTCAGATGTGTTTCCGAAATACGTGAGCATTAGGGCGAAATTCATGGAGGAAAAAGAGACAGCTGAACTGGCAGAACTTTAGCTACTTGCAAGATTGATTTTTATTACGTGGGTACACCAAGAACGGATATGACATTCTGATCCTATCGAATTATGTTGAGATGATTGCTCAAATTGTTTATTATTAAGAGTCAAACAAAAATATCAAAAAAGTTCTTCCACTTCCACTGTTAACAACAACAGCTTTAAAGACGCATATACACTGGAGCTGCATAGCGCACGCGTCGTTTTTTTGCTGCAGAACAACGGCGTGGCAGTAACGCGTGCGCCGTTTGTTTGCCGCGCAGCTCCAATGTATACGCACCTTAAAACTACAACAGGAATGAAAAATGCAATTGGGTAAAAACTCTTTCCTCACCACATCATGCAAATTTCGCAAATATGAATTGAAATTTAAAATTCGAATTAGTATAAATTTAATTGTGCCATCCAGAGTGGCTTATTCAAGTGAAAGAGTTATGTTGGAGCTCATAGAATTACACCTAACTTATAAAAAAATGTAATCGAGATCGTATTTGCATTGTCTATGACTGCATACCTGGCATCTTAATTTCCTAGGGTACATGGGCGAAATTAACTGAAACCCCATTACAGGAGAGATTGTAGGTAGGTGAGTTAGATAGCAGTTCTTATTCGAATGAATTATACTAACCGAGCCTGAAACGTTAATCCTGTCATTAATTTTTCGCTTTTTTCCATTCGCTAGAGGCCCGTTGCTGAATCTACATAAATAACAGAGGAATGTTTTTTTCAACTAGAGCAAGGGTCTACTATGCATTTTAATGATACTTCCAGCCAGCTTTTTGAAATATCTGCCACGACTGGTTGCCGTTTTTCACTCTCTAATAAATACAAGGGTTGTAGTCCAGAGAAATGCAATAAAAGTAAAACGAATTTGGGCCAACATCTGGTGGCAACTCCTCTAGAGGGATGAGGTCGAATAAGGTTTATTATTCCTCATTCTTTCCTTCCTCTCAGTGTATCCACATTTATCACTTACCAGTTAAACTTTCGGATTTATTTACGTTTTATTGGCTGGCTAACATCTGAGGGATCTTTTAGTACGAGATCGAAACCAACATCGATTTGATGAGGAAATCTCACTAATAATATGAACGTCAGAATTCCACAAAGGCTTTTCCGATATGGACTGGACAAATTTTGATCGACGCAGGTGTTACGGTAACTCATGAACTAGAATGAAGTTTTGGACTTGATCTTTAATTTCGAAGAAGAAAAAAAAAACGCCAGAAAGAAACTCGCCACTAAAACCGCTCGATCTGCACCAAGCCTCCAGAGCTCTGGGTTCGCCTTTTTCAGCGGTATTTGTGTTCTTCGTCCACAATCAGACGGTTTAGTCACTCTGAACGACCTTAGAAAGTAGCTTTCAAGACAAGAAAGCTAGCGGTTTCTACAATAACTATATGACACTATTTGTCTTGCGAATTATCAAACAATAATAAGATTAGAAGCAAACCTTCTTCTCAGTCTCTAGTTATTCAACAATTAAGGTTAAAAGCACTTTCAACTAGTGTTAAAAACTTCGTCCTGTCAAAAATTGTAATGTGGCAGTTTTTGTGCCTACGTTTTTTAAAAAATTCTCCTCAACAGAACCGTCATCCTGGTGATAGGGCGTTGTGAATACAAAATAATTAAATAAAACATATATAAGGATTTAAAAATAAGTAATCGCTTTATTGTTAATCATGTGAATCATAATTATTATTATTATCATTGTAGTGCTTTGTGGTATACGATGTTTTTGTTTGATTATCTGGCGCATAGATAAACAAATCTGATGGTTTTCCAACACGGGAACAGGCAACATACAATTGACCATGTGAGAAACATAGGTTTTCTAGATTAATACCGCAAACACTTAATTATTGCCCCTGGGACTTGTTTATAGTCATAGCAAAAGCAAGCCGCACTGGAAACTGTAGTCGTTTAAACTCAAATGGCACATCAGTCGGAATCATTGGGATGCGGGGTATGAGAACATCTTCTCCTTTATACTTTCCTTTGAGTATAGTTGCTTCTTTCACATTGTTTAGTAATTTTTTTATCGCTAACCGTGTACCGTTGCAAAGACGCGGTTGGTTGATATATCGCAACATTATAACCACCGCTCCAACCTTTAATTGAAGATTGTGAGGTGGCAATCCTGGCAAATCCAGATAGTTTAAAAATTCCGGTGGATAGTTGACTACATCATCTTGATTAGTAGCCGAATCAACTGATTTATATACCCTCAATTCGCCTGTAATTTGTTCTTGAATTTTGAAATTTAATCCATTTACATCTATGTTTTTTGCAGCCATTATAGCTCGTTCGCTCAACCAATCATGGTTTCTGTAATTTTGAGAAACATCTGGAAACACCTTCTGAATAAGTTCATCTTTTGATTGAGTTAACTGACAAAAACTTTGAGGAAAGTTAATGCAGCCAGTCAACATGTCTATAGGAAATTTGCCATTACCAATGTCAATGAGTTTTTAAGAGAATATGTTTCTAGATTGGTCATTTTGCAACTCGACACGCATATTCTTGCTTAAATGAAGTACTTTGACATGTTTCCACAAATTGGAGGACTTTAGACATGCATTGAGTTCATCAGCTGGCGTTGATCGTGGAATCACTGGCAATGTTTGACGAAAATCTCCTGCTAATAAAATCATTGCACCACCAAATCGGTTATTATTGCTCCGTAGATCTTTTAAGGTTTTGTCTGAAACCTCCAAAGATTTTTTATGTGCCATCGTGCATTCATCCCAAACAATCAATTTACATTGCTGCAAAACCTTTGCCATTGCAGAGTTCTTCGAAACGTTGCAGGTTGGAGTTTCATTGCTTTGCATATTTAATGGCAATTTTAGTGCTGAATGGGCTGTTCGACCACCTTCAAGCAAAGTTGCTGCGATTCCCAACGAAGCGAGTGCAAGTGCAATTTTATTTTGTGAGCGAATTGTTGCTAATATTAATGAAATCAAAAAAGTTTTTCCTGTACCACCAGGTGCATCTAAGAAGTAAATCCCTCCAGTTTCATCATTTGTTACTTTCATAAGAGTTTCAAATACATACTGTTATTCATTTAACAGTGGAAGATTTGTTTGAATTAATTCTTTCAAAGCGTTGAGATCATACAGTTTTTCTCGATGAACCTCTTGGTTAAAAGCGTGATGCATTGCTCCAACGCACACACGCACATTGTTTTGATAGATATGATCTTTGACGTTAGGAACACACCTACATTGCTTAGACAACAGTGAGTGCTTGTAATTTAATATGAACTTTATGTTTATACTGGTTTACCTAGGTATACATATATCAATGTACACCCCCAGAAGCTAATTAAAGCTTGTGCGAGTTAGGTTAACCAGTGTATGTTCTGTGTAGGCTTTGTTACTGTGTCCTTACGCCACCTTAGGCACAGCACTGTTAATTTTAGACCCAACAGTGAATGGTGGCCGCATACCGAAAGCTAGAAAATTTCTTTCCTAGCCCCGGACTTGAACCTACGACACGACGGGTTTCCACGTCAAAGGTCAAGGCTTTATTCCACTAAGCTATGCGACACGCATAGCAATAAAGCTCAAATTGACTACGTTTTAGTTACAAATCATTTGTATGGGAAAAGAAAAGGGCTATTTTTAGGGTTTTTCCAGCAATAATTCTAATTTTTCTCGCCGTAAAAACCATCCTTGAACTTCAACGAACATTTTAAAAAAAGATTTGGCTAAATCGGTCCAGGCGTTGTTGAGTTATGCGCTTACCAACACATTTTGCGATTCATTTTTATATTATAGATTAGGGTCATTTATTGAGTATTACTATTCCGAAAATTTCATCTTTGTAGTTTATCATTTGTGTTAATTCGGTTAATAAAAAACTGAATATTTCACCCTTTGATAATAATAACAACTCGTTCAATTTTTCGCCGATTCGACTTTTCATGTCTTCTAATTTTTCAGAACAGAATTCCTAATAATAATTAATATTTTTTATCGGAAAAATTAGCACTATAATGTCATGAGATACTGGTACAAAAATAGCAGGTAGTAATCGAGAGCTCAGCGTTTTATTCCTTCTCCGAAGAATCAATATTTTCATACAATCATCGAAAATATAATTGTTTTTCTGTTTAGTTCAAAGAAACTCCTATAAAATCCAATCATAATTGGTAAGAGGTGCCAAAGTGACAAAGACTCTGCCGTGCCATAAAACCCTCCGTAATTCCATAATTTACGGCATCTGTGTACTGTCTACTATAAATCAGTACATCCCTTCACCCCTCATTTACCTCTGTCTCTGTTGTTTTTGTACCAGTGACCAAGACGAGGACTTATCCCCTCTCCCTCTTTGTATTTGTCGCGTTACTTGCGTGGTTCCATCGCTTCCTGGTCCTCATCGCCTCTTGTACGAGGTACCGAATACTTCTCTCAACCAGGAACAACACGATTGACAACACCGGTTGAGCCATGAATCTTTAGGAGTAGTTTTCTGGCGTAACCATAGATTTTAATAAATTGAACAAAATAACGAAATCACTGCAACATCAGGTTAACCTAATGAACGCCTGGTATATTTATTTTATTTCTCAGTAAATAACATTCAGTAGGAAGGAAGCGTCATCATTGGTTACTTGTAAGTTTGAATACACCGAACGACTATTTCGAGATGATATTGACTTTTCATCCAATTTATTGGCCCGAATACATTTTTTTGCTCTTATGAAATTCCTCAGACGTGGGTCGGCATTTCCCAGAACGCCTACTCCATTAGTTTCGGCTTCATTGACATGCATTTCAGGCGAACTTTGTTCCTCACAAGCCAGTAAATCCAGGAAAGATAGATATTGCCTCAAAATGGACAAGTATATATCGTGAATATTTGCCCTCGTATTCACTCTGCATTATTATTCAGACAAAGCATTTCGATCTTTTCGATGAAACATGCCACAAAGCGGAGGATCTGTTTGATTTTATCTCTTGATATTGTATGCTAGGTGATCCTTTAATGAAAGAACATATAGTAACCTGATCTAGAGCTACCCTAGGCGAGTCCACAAAACTTATATTTGATAGCACGAATCGGTTCCATAACCGAGATAGAGTGTAGTTCATTTTGGAATATGGCTGAGAAGGGCAGAAATAGAGTTTGTACCTTACATGGATCACATACGACAATGTCAAGCAGTTCAAATGGTGGCCAAACAAGTATTGACGGCCAGGAAAGTTTTGTTGTGTATTTGGTGGGATTGGAAAGGGGCCATCAACTTTGAGGTACAGCCCACTGGCCAGACACTTAACTCGGATTACTACTGCCAGCAATTAGACCGATTGAAAGCAGAAAGTGATCAAAAGAGATCAGAATTATCAAATAAGAGATGTGTCGTGTTCAACCAAGACAACGACAGGCTTCACATGTCTTTGACTACCCGTCGAAAGCTTCGACATCTGGGTTGGAAGGTTCTTATACATCTGTATAGTCCAGATCTTGTACTAAGCGATTATCATTTATTATTGTCAATGTTTAAGGCTTTTGGTGATGTGAAATGTTCCTCAAGAGGAGATTGTGAAAAATGGTTATCTCATAAAGGCATAATGAAATTAATTTCTAAAGGACAACAAGTAACTGAAAAAAATTGATGCATATTTAAGCATTAACGAATGATTGCAACTATGTTCATAAACAGGGCTCAAGACTTATTGTGAGTTGCAATAATACCTGGATATAATATCATATTTCAATTCGTTTAATTACGAATGCAGAATTCGTCGAAGAAATGATTAATTAACACATATATTGAATACAAAACAAACATACAGTCACATCAAAACAAACAAAAATCCGTTGGATATAATCATACGATTTCTGTCGTACCGACCACAATCGATGCGACCCTAATCGCAACGATTTTGATCGGTTCGATCCGGTGAGAATCCGGCCTTATTTTTCACATATTGAAATCATTTCGGGGATGTTTCTTCTTGATGTGCATCTTAATCCCAGATAGCCGCAATCTAATTGATGCTGTGGTTGGAAATTGAATGGAGAATACGTTTCCCAGCGAGAAAGGAAATAATGCGCGATTTGCCTTGGCGCGTTTTCCATTTCCGAGAGTTTTCCCGATTCGATAGTCACATTTTCCGTTGTCTAAATAGGTTGAAGTAGGTAACATTTATTTTTATCTTCTCAGTCGGCTATATGATGATTTACCGTGCCATTCTCCTTTGCTGCAGCAACTTTAGAGAACGGTTCCAGACCGAGATTCTCTTGTTAAATGATCGGAATGTTAGTGGAAAACCCGGATTCGACATCTAAGAGTAATGTGGCCTTACGGCCGAGTTGAGCAGATGGAACTCTTCCAGGTTTGAGGAGAATGATAAGGCCGAATTATCGTCTATTAATCAGTATTATTTTCCTGGCCCGTCCGTTCGCTTCTATTCAATAGATTGGACAGCTTTTGACGTGGATTCAACAGACCACTATTTCCTCTTAGATGTACAGAAACTACTCCCTTGTAACAGTTTGCCTTCCTGCTAAGTTTGATGATAAATGAGACGGGATGTCCGCTGCAGGTGCAGAATTGGCATTAAACAGGGTTATTCTTCCTCGAACATCAGTTGATGGGAACTTCTATGGTAAATAAATGAATTTGAAATAAAACGCAAAAATATTAAACTTCCTCAATATTCATCGAATCTCCTTCGAAATATGCTCAATATGAAGCGATGTACATGTGTTAACGTTTTTCCCAATTATGGAAACTTCTGCGTAGGAAACAAACTTGTTGACAGACTACGCTCATGATTGGCATGGAAATTACGGATAGTCCTACAAACATACACAAACTTCAAATACTCAACGCGTGCAATTTGATTTCTGATTAATTTTGTGAGGTGGACGAATAAAAAGGCGTACTCCAATAAGGGCTTGACAATTTCTTTTCAAAATAAAACGAGTTGAGTCAACGTTCTTGAGATCAAAAGTAACAATTTTTTCCCATACCGTTTTTTTTAATTGATTCACTGCGTTAAAAAGTTATAAGGATTTTAAATTTTTACATTGGGCAAATACCCCTCTGCAGTTCAGTGTAGTTTGAATAAAAATTTCCTACCACAGCATCCACTATTGAATCTGAATTGTTTAAAAACATTATTTTCCCTCTGAGAAATGATTCACTCACTCATGTTTCATCAGTTGAATATATCTATTTAATTCCTTTCAACTTGAGATATCTCAAAAATGGTGCAATTTAGGAAAACAGATGACGAAATATTTTATCTGCAAAAATGACTAATGATTCCAGGAAGTACAAGATACGGACATATACTTTTTATCTTTGTTTTTCATGCAATTTAACCAATCTGTACAGTAGTAGTGAGAAACCTACAAGAAATGTAATAAATCTATTGATGCCAAGATATGCAAAAACCTTCTACATGAGATAATTTCAATTAATATTGTCGTTTGAATATTACAGGTGAAAATGCAATTTTGTGAGTTGAAAAATGGTAATTTTTTTCACCACTCAGTATAAATGACTACTTAAATCCGGCTGAGGTCAAACTTTTATTTAAGATCATGCCAAATTTCGAACAGAAATCTCGAATATTTAGTGAAATATAGCAATTCAGCTAACTTTCAGATTTTATTTAAAATAAAATAAAACTCAGAAACTGTTATAGATTCATATTATGACGTCAAGTAGATTCACTGAAGTTTTTTATGAAGAATTATAATGAAAAAATAAAATACGGGGTATCCTATTTAAAATAACAAAGCTGTTCCCAAATTTGCCAACATCTGACAATATTGGAAATTTATTATGACACTTGTCATAATAAATATCAGTCGATAATTTTTCCTCTGCTATTTTTTAAATGAAATAAGTATTATATCACAAACTATCCCAACTATGGATGATGATTTCCCTTTGAATGGGTTCCATATCAGACTTCAAACACCAGAAGATCTGAAAAATCGTCACTTGGAACGCAAGACCCGATTCGAAGAATCCTCCTTGCAGATTGGCGACAAATTTTGTGTATTGGATCTGAATATAGAGGGTATTTCTAAGGACAAGAGTTATTATATTTCTAAATTAGCAAAGGACTATGGTGCTGAGATTATTCTTCTTCAAGAGACACATACGGATACTAAAAAAATCTTCGTGAAAGAGGAACCATAAAAGGTTATGTATTCATTGATTATCTCCTTAGTGAAATTTACGGTTTAGCTTGTTATGTTGCAAAATCCTTGATTCGCAATATCGAGTTAATCCAAAAAGGCGAATTTGAGGGTGTTTTCTTCATCTCTTTCAAATTTTGTAATATTTCTATCGTTAATATTTATAAACCTCCAAATTCTATTTGGCCAAGAAATTTGGAAATGAATCTTCCTCATCCTTCAATTTATTGCTGTGATTTTAATTCTCACCACGTAATGTGGGGTTATAATAATAATGATAGAAGTGGAATAGCTTTAGCTGACTGGATGGAAGATAATAATTTCTATTTAATTTTTGATGGAAAAGATGTACCTTCTTTTCATTCTTCTCGATGGAATAGAGGCTACAATCCTGATCTCTGCCTAGTGTCTTGTAACAATACTTGCAAACCGCTTCCTGTAAAGCGTCAAATTTTAGGAGTTTTTCCTCATAGCCAACATAGGCCTATACTGTTGACTTCAAAAAGTTTAATTCAATATTCAGAATGTTTGAGAAGATCTCGTTGGAATTTCAAGAAAGCGAATTGGATTGAATTTGCTAAGAAGGTAGACAGTGATATTAAATGGATTGAACCCCCTCATGATAACTATCACAGATTCTTAGATGTTGTGAAAGCCGCAGCAAAAAAGTTCGTTCCAAGAGGTTTCCGGAAAGATTATATTCCAGGTTGGTCGAAAGAAACCGATAATCTGTACAAGGACTATCAAAAATCACCATCCGTTGATAAATGTGAAAGGCTTATGAATTCTATCAATACAAGCCGAAAAGAGAAATGGGATAGTGTTGTATCAAAAATGAATTACACACATTCGAGTAGGAGTTCATGGGATATATTGAGAAAATTAGGTGAAGCTACTCCTCTTACCTCCTCATCATCAAAAATTGATCCAAATTTAATCGCACGCCGCCTAGTTAATGTATCTGAATCAGTCAATTCATCCCAATCTAAAAAGAGGAATTTAAAGAAAAAATTACAGATATTCAGGATATCAGCTCCTACTTTAGAACATGTGTCACATCCATTCAATATTGATGAATTGAGGGCTGCAATCAAATCTACCAAATCTCGAAAGGCAGCAGGTTTTGACGGAATTTATCCAGAATTCATCAAACATTTAGGAAAAAGGCCCTGTCTTGGTAATCGTCTTTCTATAACAATATTCTGAATTCGGAAAACTTTCCTTCCGAATTTCGTAAGGCTAAAGTAATAGGTATTTTGAAACGAGGAAAAAATCCTTGTGATCCTAGTAGTTATCGACGCATCAGTTTATTGAGTGTTCCTTTCAAGATATTAGAAAGGCTAATCCTTTTTAGACTTGAATCTTCTATAAAAAATGCTCTTCAAAATTTCCAGGGAGGCTTTAGGAAAAATAGAAATTGTTCGGATCAGGTTCTCAGCCTTACAACTTTCATAGAATCAGGCTTCAATGATAAGTTGAAAACAGGAGCTGCTTTCATCGATTTATTTTCGGCATATGACACTGTGTGGAAAGATGGATTAATTTTCAAACTCTATACCCATCTGAAGTGTGGAAAAATGGCACGATTATTAGAAAAAATGTTATCTGACGGTTTCGTGTTTTTATTGACAATAAGAGTAGCAACTTCAAAACATTGAAAAACGGTCTTCCTCGAGGATCAGTTTTAGCTCCTTTACTTTTCAATTTATATCTAAGTGATTTACCCACTACATCATCTCAAAAATTTGTTTATACTGACGACATTGCTATTGCTTACCAACATTCGGATTTCCATACTCTGGAAAACATACTGTCATCTGATTTGGAAATTTTAAAGAATTATTTTATTGAGTGGCGATTATGTCCAAATCCCAAAAAAACAGAGGTATCTTGTTTCCATCTGAATAATCATGAAAAATATAGAAAATTAGCTGTAACTTTCAATGATTCTCCTATCGAACATAATTTCTATCCAAAATACTTAGGAGTTAAATTAGATTCATCTCTCATTTAAATGATCTGAGCCTAAAACTGAAAACTAGGAATAATATTGTTCAGAAATTAGCTGGATCGTCTTGGGGTGCTGATGCTTCCACTCTTCGCACAAAATCTCTATCCCTAGTCTTTTCTGCAGCTGAGTATTGTTGCTCTGTTTGGTTTAATAGTGCACATACACAAAAAATTGATACACAATTGAATCCATCCATGAGAATAATTACTGGCACCATAAGATCTACACCGGTTCATTGGTTACCAGTTTTGTCTAACATTGTCCCTCCCCATATTCGCAGACAGACTGCAGCTCTGAATTCTTGGAATAAATATCATTCTTTTCCCAATTTATTCCCAATTATTTCATATTTTCCACAAAATAGAATTCCCAGATTGAAGTCACGTAAACCATTATGGCATAATACGTTCTTCAATATGAACACTAGTGATAAAGTATTATGGAAGACTGAGTGGAACTCTTACGAAATGTTCAATAAGTATCTCGTTTCTGATCCTTCTGAAAAAGTTCTTGGTTTTGATCTTCCAAGAAAAATTTGGACAGTTCTTAATCGTTTGAGAACAGGTCATGGTCTACCAATGGCATGCTATTTAAAGCAGAAGAAACAATACCTCATCTCATCAATAGTTGTCCCATATATAAATTTCAAGATGGTTTTAGGGCTATTCGTGATGTTTCCAACTCTTTCTTGGAGTGGGTTATAAATTTCAAACGAATATGATGCGTATTTTTGTTATTCAGTTCTTTTTTCTGCTTTTGTGTTTATATTTCCAGATTCGATGTGGGCAATTTGAAGAAGTCTCTGTCTCCATCAATAGAAGAACACTCTCGAAGAAAGAACCCCTCAAATATATTTCAGCTTATTTTTGTACTTTCACACTTAGGCGGGGAGCCAGGGTTTTTTTACTGGGGTTTTCCCTAGGCTTTTATGTCATACGCCGAATTGTATGACACCCCGTCACTAACCCCTGATCTATATGCTTTATTGTTTGCTAACTAAGCTAACTAAATATTGTCAGCCAAAAGTTCAAAAGAATATATATATATATATATATGAGAAAAAATTAAGGTCATAAGATTGATATATATATATATATATATTGGAAATTTGAAAGTATTCCAGAAATGTATCTTAAATAACCTTGACCTAAAGAGCAAATATTTTGCATGAATAGTTTCCACAAAAATCTAATAAGCCACCCACCTTGGAAAACACGATATGAGCCTTATTAGATGAAGTAGATAGTTAAAACTGTAATTTATTTAAACAAATCATAGAGGAAATTCAGAAGTTTGTTTTCGGAATTTGGGTTTCGTTGTCTATTTGATATTTAATCAGGAATTTTGAATTGTAATTCATTAACAAAAAATTTTAAAATAAACTAGTAGCCCTTGTTTGAAGGTTGGTTTCATTTCTACCAAAGACCTGTAAGAAAAGCAATGGCAGCGATATTTTGGGACAATAGGATTCAAAAATCCGAATGACATTTATATTACAATAATTCGTTTCTTGAATTGACCGAATTCATGATATAACATAATTAAAACAAAACATGAATTTCATTCATTCGAGTTTGAGAAAGGAATCCACAGATGTTGTGGAAAAAGCCCTGACTTTCTCATGAGACAAGAATGCAAATATCTAGAGGGGAAATTTCGATGTCATTTGAAATTGAAATATAAAAGCAAACGAGCTGCATAATGTATGTACACGAATGTCTCATCCGTCTAGATAAGAAATAAAATTTCCTGTGCGCAAACAATTTCTAAGTTCACACTTTGGGACCATTAGAGAGAGAGGGAGAGTTGAATAATATTTTAATCAGATTTGCGGTATTCAAAATTAACTTCACCGCAAAGCGGTTTCTCCGGCAATCCTCTGACAATTCCTACCGGTTTTACCAATTAGGGAAGCTGGAATAATTTCTACTGAAACACTAGATCAGAAATGGCCGACTGATGTCCAACCAATCCCGTAATATTTCCAGAAAACGAAATATCTTTTGTACGAGGTCTATACGAAAAGCAATAATGCCATTAATTCTGCATTATCACTGTTGCAGTAACTGGAGAGAGGTTTTGATCTGTAATCTTAAATTTTGAAGGAGAAAAATAACCAAGTACGCCAGAAAAAAAAGTCACCACTAAAACCGCTCGGTCTGCAACAATTCTCCAGAGTTCTGGATTCGCCTGGTGGCCTCGTGTCGTATTCCATCAGGACAACGCCAGGCCTCTTACGTCTTTGATAACCCGCCAGAAGCTTTGGGACCTTGGTTGAGAGGTTCTTATGCATCCACCGTATAGTCCAGATCTGGCACCAAGCGATTAGCTTTTAGTTTTGTCCATGTTTTACATCTTGGTGGTGTGAAATTGTCCTCAATGGAAGATGGCTGTATCATTTTTTGGGTAATAGGGACAAGACATTTTGGAAACGAGTCATAACCTTCTAAAGGGCAACAAGTTACTGAAGAAATTGTTAAATAAAGCCCCAAAATTAAAGTAAAAATAATGGGTTTCCCCCCTACCTGATATAATATACCTTTCAGGTTTGGTGTTCATGTATTTCTGTAAAACATTTTAGAGATAAGTCAACATGCTCTTGTGTTTTATATGAGTTCATAAATGAACCATTTGATAGTGAATCATTTTCAAATCTGTAATTTACTACCTGTTGACATCTCTTACAGCCGATACTCCCGATTTGTTGAGAAATACGGTTTTATCTGCGCAGGTACAGGTTTCACTTGCCTCCACATCAGTAGGAAGGTGGTTCGTGAAGGCAATTAAGAGTACAGGACCAAGGATTGAACCTTGGGTGCTCCCACTGATATATGACTCATCACTGCCGTTTTCAAAAGAATTCTGTGGCTTACACAACCAAAAGCTCTGCTCAGGTGTATGCTGACCACTCAGAGTAATTGGAAGCTCAGAAGTATACAGCAAAAATGAACGAAAATCAGTGCCAACATAATTACAGTAGCTCCACGTGTATATATGAGAAATGAAGATGACAGAATGTGAGATAATTATATGACATATATAAACATGACCTTCATGAAAATCGATTACCAAATAATACACCTGCTCTCGTGTTGGATGAAGGGAGTTTCGTAGATAATGAATATTGGAGAATAATCCCTCTGGAACTCGGCAAATATACCGAATACATTGTTTCACGAAGTATCGAAAGCAGGCACGTAATTCTGCTTATTATATCCAATAATAAAACCCCTTGTGTACGTGGAAATCGGTAGGTTTGATTCTTGTCAGCCTCTTTGACCTTGATCTATTGATATTTAAATCTGAATGGTGTTCACGTCGGAAGAGACCCCCCCAGATCTCACAACCAGTGTTCTAATAGGAAAGGTACACAGCTGGACCTTCTCTGTTTCATAAAAATTCAGGCTAACACTATACACGGTATCTGTAAATAAACGCCAAGAATTTTGAGAATGGGTATTACTCAGTGAAAGTTAATAGGGTTCTTCCTCTAAAAATTTTTCGAAATATCCTTCCTTTCCATGTTATAGCCCTCAGAAGGAGTCGACACATTTCAAAGTTTAATTATTTGAAGAATTCAATTCAATAAATTGCGTTTATTACCATTATCATTATTTTTACATAAAGTTCTTATACCAGTTCATCTTATATTTTTTATGCTTGAGAGACGTTCATTGTGGGCATTGTCAACAGTTCGGAAGTGAATTTTTCAATTTATATCTGACAATTCAATTAAATTCCGGGCATCAAGTCAGCCATGATTGATATGGTCTCCGGAAAAACCCTAATGAAATTATTTGATGATCTGCCTGTTTGGAAGGCGGATTATGATGAATTGTGGTGGATTAAGGGGTAATGCACAACAGCGTGAGCAGATTCGATTGATGTACGAGTAGAATGTAATTCCATCGGTTATTTAGAAGGGAATGCTTCGACAGTTGGCCGGAACAGATTTACCAGAAGTTACCCCATGCTCAAGGATTTTTCGAGCTGATACATCACTCGACTACAAACTCAACTATTTATCTTAGAAAATCCTCTAAATGAAAGGGATCAGATTAGGAGAGGTGGAATCACCTCCTCCTAACGGTGACTAACAAGAGAGTAGCTAAAATAAAGATACTCGTCTTTGATTGATTCTCGCGATTTCGGTATATCTTATCTTGATTGGTTACATTTTTCATTGGTCAGAATCATTAAAGAGCTGGTTTTATTTGTTTTAGTACCGAGTCCACTTATTTTCGGTATATTTCATCTTTGAATTGGCATTTTGAAGTTTTGAATTTTGTGTTTGGGCAATTCATATAAATATATATAAAACCAGTACAAAATTCACCTTATATCTGAGAAATCGATAATTAAAAGAGGAGCTGACTTCGCCCAGCAGAAATCTTCTTATTTGGATTACTGAAGATGAACTCATAAAGCTCTTAATATGAAAAAATAATACTATTACAAGAAGATTTTAATGAGAGGAATCACCTCTCCCTAACGGTGACTTACAAGAGAGTAGCGAAAATAAAGATACTCGTCTTTGATTGGTTCTCGTGATTTCGGAATATTTTATCTTGATTGGTTACATTTTTCATTGGTCAGAATCATTAAAGAGCTGGTTTTATTTGTTTTAGTACCGAGTCCACTTATTTTCGGTATATTTCATCTTTGAATTGGCATTTTGAAGTTTTGAATTTTATGTTTGGGCAATTCATATAAATTTATATAAAATCCGTACAAAATTCACCTTATATCTGAAAAATCCATAATTGAATGAGAAGCTGACTTCGCCCAACAGAAATCTTCTTATTCGGATTACTGAAGATTAACTCATAGAGCTCTTAATATGAAGAAATGGTACTACTACAAGAAGATTTTCATTAGGTGGAATCACCTCCTCCTAACGGTGACTAACAAGAGAGTAGCGAAAATTAAGATACTCGTCTTTGATTGGTTCTGGTGATTTCGGTGTATTTTATGTTGATTGGTAACATTTTTCATTGGTCAGAATCATTAAAGAGCGGGTTTTATTTGTTTTAGTACCGAGTCCACTTGTTTTCGGAATATTTCTTATTTGAATTGGCATTTTGAAGTTTTGAATTTTGTGTTTGGGCAATTCATATAAATATACAGGGTGAGTCTTTGACCACTGCGTTAATTCTAACCATAGATTCTTGACGTCAAAAGAAACAATTTCTTCCTATAACATTTTTCCAAATTTGGCCCCGTTCAAAATATATAGGGTGTTGAAATTTTATAAAAAAATTGAATTTTCACCTGTAATATTCAAACGACAATATCAATTGAAATGATCTCTTGTAGAACGTTTTTGATAACACTCGTGCATATTTTGGCATCAATAGATTCATTCCACTTCTTGTGGGTTTCCCACTACTACTCTACAGATTGGTTAAATTGCATGAAAAACAAATATCGCTTGAACTAAAGGTCTGAATCTCGTACTTCCTGGAATCATTAGTCTTTTTTGCACATAAAATCATTCCTCATCTTTTCTCCTAAATTGCACCATTCTTGAGATATTTGAAGTTGAAAGGGATTGAATCGATATAATTTTGTCCAAATTTTCTGATTTTCCCAAATCCAACTCTGTGCTGAAATGATTCAATACTCAGATTTGTTCAATGTTGCCATATTTTATGTCTTTATTAAATATTTCTACAAAAGGTTGGGGAGATCTCTCCAGTCTATGGTTCCACCACTAAACATTATAGATGAAATTAATCACCGAACAATTTTTGTCTTACATTCAACACAAATTCTAAATTGCCATTTGCTGTATTCATTGTTAATGATGTCTAGCACCTTGTTTAATATTTAATCCAGAATAATATTCCATAATAAATAGAGAAAGTTTTCCATCACTCTTCGGTATATTTTGACCGTTGAAATAGGTAAAGTATTTTCTGTCAGGACCTGTTAAATTGAAGACTTGTCTTTATGAAGAGCTGGTTTTTTATAGCTTCAGGCTTTCAGGGTTCATCAAATTATATCTATTCTAACATAGGAATGCTGCAAATTGAGCTCATATGAGTTTCAATAACTTCGAACCCAGTCTCCTAGATTTGTTTTATACCTTTATTATCTTTATTTCATACACCGATTCAACCTTGTTCACAAACTTAGGAGATAATAGAATTGGATTTAGTTTTGATATTTCTGAATGTTTTTTATGATGCATAGTTAATTAAAATTCAATCAATATTGATACTGGAAGCTATAAGCTCATAAACAAGAAAGATTAGAATAGAATGCATTTTCTGACCATAATCATTTCATACTGAATTGAATAATTTCAAATTGTCGAAATTATCTTTAAAATATTTTCCACATTTTTTTAAAGAAAGAAACCACAGAACACTTTTTTATTTGGAACTACCCACCACAGAGACGTTATAATATTTTAATGTGATAATAATTCACTCTAATTATTCTGAGGAAAATTATAACTAAAGATCAATAATAGTTACAGATGTTATCTTTCATTTAAAAAAACATTGCCAATATTAATTTTTTCTCTCCTGGGGTTTGGTAATAAATTAATATTTTATGGTAAGGCATTAAAATTTGACATAATCTATGAATAACCATTATTCAATATTTATGTTCTTGTTTACGTGATTAAAACAGATACTCTGATTAGAAAAATCAGTAATCAGTACTTATAGTCTAAACAGAATAGATTCATATTAATGATTTAACAAAAAATGTTTTATTAAAGAACACCTAGTTGATTTTTTAAAATCAATTTCAGGTATCTCTTCAAGAAAGTATAATTGCACACCTAAATCTGGAAATACTTGTAATCTATCCAGGTAAATTGTTATTGGGATTCAGTACAGAAAATAATCATCAAGTAAAGTAACATCACTTTAAAATGTTTATTCGTAGTGACATCATTCATTGTTGTTGAAGATTTCGAAAAAGATTTTGATATTTTTGACCGTATCAAGAGACCTCATAGACCTGTTCACTGGTCTCTGTCAAGGAGAAGAAACTTCAGAAATATCAGTGTTTGGAAAATCATAGATGATTTTTTCTGGCTTTGAGTGAAAAAAAGCACAGTGACAACCTCTTGCCTTGGAAGTTTTCATAGAAATGATGGTTTTCATGATTTGAAAATTTTAAGAAGAAAATTAAAAATGTGTGATGATAACACCCAATAATTCTGAGGTTTTTTTGGAATTTCTCACTAGAAAGGCATGGTTTATAATCTTGAAGTAGAAAGAAAATATAGTAGACCAACAAAAATCTATGTTTATGGTGTTGAATTTTTTTTACCAGAAAATTAGTATTTTGTATCTTCCTTCTCGATATGGACCTCATCGGATGAAACATGAGTGAGTGAATCATTTCTTAGAGGGAAAATAATGTTTTTAAACAATTCAGATTCAATAGTGGATGCTGTGGAAGGTATTTTTCATTCAAACTAAACTGGACTACAGAGGGGTATTTGCCCAATGTGAAAACTTAAAATGCTTATAACTTTTCAACGCAGCTGAATATAGAAAACCGTAATGGGACAAGTGTTTGTTTTGATCTCAAGAACCTATGGTTAAAATTAACGCAGTGGTCAAAGACTCACCCTGTATATAAAATCAGTACAAAATTTAGCTTAAATATGAGAAATCCATAATTAAATGAGGAGCTGACTTCGCCCAACAGAAATCTTCTTATTTGGATTACTGAAGATGAACTCATAGAACTCGTAATATGAAGAAATGTTTACCCCTTCAGCTACATAACTTATACAAATGAACGCAATCAGACTCGTTATTTTATAATAATTTTGTTCGAATTCAATTGATGTCTCATCAATAAAAAAAATCTTGAAATGCCATTTCCAGCTTTTCGAACGAATCGTTTATTCAAATGAAATAGGGCCATTATCCTGAGTAATCAGACGTTTTTATCTTCTCGTAATGAGGGCGAACTTTTTCAGGGTGAAATATAGGGCTATAAAAATTAAAAGACATCAAATTCGCAATGGAAATTCAAAAAGTTGGCGGAATCTCTCCCTTGCGAAAAACGAGTAGTATACATGGGCATACGTTATAAGAAAAAACGATACTTGGAGCATGTATAATCTACCAACAAAGTTAAATAGTTTTTTAATAGCCTCGAGGAAGTTAAAAATTACACATTTTTTTTGTTGATAGCTAACACATCCTCGGTTTATTCCAGTTGATTTCATTGTAATAAACCGAAATATATAAAAATCAAAACAATTTCACAGATATCATGATACAATAGAGTTGAAATGATTTGGTAACTCGGCCATCATATTAATTCGAGATAACACAAATCGGTTCATGAAGGTTTTTTAGGGTAATACAAAATTTCAAAATTTTTCATGTAAGAGTTACTCACATCAAAACTTATTTTTCCAGATTGTTTCTGCTTCATTGTATTGAAAACGTAGTGGGCATAGTTTGTTGCGTCTGAAACAAATGAATATATTAATTAGCCGAATATTATTTTCATTTATGCTCGAAAAATTCTGTTGAAGTTACTAGAATAATAATTATAATAATAGTCATCGATTTCTCTTGAATTATTGTGTGAAGAATTCGAAATAATCAAGAAGAACAAAACACTTAGCATTGTTCTCAAGATTTGCAGCTGAAACACATAAAATTGAATCCATGCAATTTCTTAAAAGGAAACAAAGCCTATAGTTTCTATTTTGTCTAAATAATATAGTGATAAGATCGGGGACCAGAGAAAAAAATTAAAATTGGTCCTGTCAGGGACCCGGAAAGCGTAAAGCTTTGAGCACCCGCAGGGCCGCTCGAGAGGGAATCTTAAAACAGATCGAAAAGGCGTATCCTCCTCTAGGAGAAGCGACCAAGAAAAACCCCCCGGGCGCTCTTAAAGTGCCCGAAATTTTCAAACGAAAATCGCGAAATCGGCCATTTTCGCGAAATCGCCCAAAGGCGAAAAACGGGCGAAAGTACTCCTATGAAGCCGGAGCATCTCGCGGGAGGGGGTCGCTTTTTCTGGACGAGGAACGTCCCCATGCGTGGCTACGAGCTCAGCCGCGGAGCCCTCGAAATCTATACGAAAATTATGCATATAAAACGGCAATTTTAGACTCGCGACTTCCCTGAAACGTCAAAACCACACCTACGTTTTCCTCCGTGCCGGTCGAAAACGATATAAATCGCCCCGCGATCGGTAGAAAACGAATCTACGTGAAATTTCCCATCTCTGGGTACCAATTTTCACATCCAAGTAGCGAGTCAAGGCCGGGAATATTCATTCCAAATTCGGCAATTTTCTCGATAATTCGAGGAGAAGTGTCATATTTTATCATACGATTCCGATGATAGCCGAACGCGAGCTCCAAATTTGAAAATACGGCATCAATTTTTCGCTCGATATTGGCGGTGGAAGATTATTTGCGTTTTCCAAGCACTTGGATAAGAATCTACAGGAGATTACGAATCTCTAGATACCACTCATCCTTCACGACTCTCAAGAAAAACATCTCAAATATGCGTTTGAAAATCGTCATTTCAGGCTCTATTTTCGCGCTAATTCATTTTCGTCCTTGAAGAATGCACACAGATCACGATGAATCGCTATACAGGCTGTGCTATCTCGAAAAAATCGCTATACAGGCTGTGCTTATGGAAAGCACTGATTTTCACCAGATTCTTTCTTCGAGAGATTTTCCGTCTGAATTTTTTATGGAAAAAGCACCCACTGCGAACCAATTAGAGAGTGGGATCTAATTTCGATAAAATGTCATACAGGGTGTGCAATTTACAATGAGTTTACGATCGGGTGATATACAGGGTGTGCAATTTAAAAGTTCTTTCATTATTTTTTGCACGCTTTCGGTTTTTTGTGCTCCCTCGGGGTTTTAAGCTTTCCTTCGAGTTTTTTTGCGCGCTTTCGTTGATTTTGTGCTCCTTCGGGGTTTTTTGAGTTCCTTTGGATTTTTTTCGTTCTTTCGAGTTACTTTGGGTTCTATCATGTTTTTTCGCGTTTTTTCGTATTTGGTCGGGTTCTTTCTTGGTGGAATGCACTGAACTTGAAACCATACAGTTATAAACGATATTCTTTCGGTTTGTTTTTTATGATGAAAGCACCCACTGCGAATCAATTATATACGGGGTGTCCCATATGCATTTTTCTTCAGGTTTTCTCGCGAATGAGAGCTGATTTCGGTATAATGTCATACAGGGTGTGCGATTTACAATGAATTTGCGATCGGGTGATATACGGGGTGAGCACTTTACAAGTTTTTCTGTTTTTTTGCGCGCTCTCAAGTTTTTTCAAGTTTTTTGTGTTCCTCCGGGTTTTTTTACGGAAAAATTATTTTCGAAACATATACGGGGTGTTACATAGGAGCTCCATAGAATAATTTTGATACTTCCTTCGTGGTAATAACTGAACTCGAATAGATGGAGTTACAGCGATATTCTTTTGGTTTTTTTTTCACTGCTAATCAATTGTGTACTGAGTGTCTCATATGCATTTTTCTTCAAGTTATCTCGCGAATGGGAACTGATTTCGATAATATGTCATACAGGGTGTGCAATTTACAATGAGTTTACGATCGGGTGATATACGGGGTGTGCAATTTACAAGTACTTTTGTGTTTCGGGTTTTTTTCAGGTTCCTTTAGATTTTTTGTGTTACTTGGTGTTCTTTCGTGTTTTCTCGCGTTGTTTCGTGTAATTTCGGTTTCTTTCGTGTAACTTCGGTTTCTTTCTTCGGATTCTTCCGTGTTTTTCGTGTTTTTTTGTGTTTTTTCCAGTACTTTCATGTTTTTTCGCTTTCATCGGGTTTTTTGACGTGTTTAGTGTTTCTGCGCGCTTCATTGATGTATGGGCCGTATTGATCTATGGTCTATATTGATCTATGGTCTATATTGATCCATGGGCCTATTGAACTACTGGCCTATTGAACTACTGGCCTATGGATCTACGGGCCTATGGATCTACGGGCCTATTGATCTACCCGCTTACTAGTCTATATAATAAAGTAATAAGATCGGGGACCAGAGAGAAAATCGAAACGGGTCCATTCTGAGGTTTTTTGGAATTTCTCACTAGAAAGGCATGGTTTATAATCTTGAAGTAGAAAGAAAATATAGTAGAACAACAAAAATCTATGTTTATGGTGTTGAATTTTTTTCACCAGAAAATTAGTATTTTGTATTTTCCTTCTGGATATGGACCTCATCGGATGAAACATGAGTGAGTGAATCATTTCTTAGAGGGAAAATAATGTTTTTAAACAATTCAGATTCAATAGTGGATGCTGTGGAAGGTATTTTTCATTCAAACTAAACTGGACTACAGAGGGGTATTTGCCCAATGTGAAAACTTAAAATGCTTATAACTTTTCAACGCAGCTGAATATAGAAAAACCGTAATGGGACAAGTGTTTGTTTTGATCTCAAGAACCTATGGTTAAAATTAACGCAGTGGTCAAAGACTCACCCTGTATATAAAATCAGTACAAAATTTAGCTTAAATATGAGAAATCCATAATTAAATGAGGAGCTGACTTCGCCCAACAGAAATCTTCTTATTTGGATTACTGAAGATGAACTCATAGAACTCGTAATATGAAGAAATGTTTACCCCTTCAGCTACATAACTTGTACAAATGAACGCAATCAGACTCGTTATTTTATAATAATTTTGTTCGAATTCAATTGATGTCTCATCAATAAAAAAAATCTTGAAATGCCATTTCCAGCTTTTCGAACGAATCGTTTATTCAAATGAAATAGGGCCATTATCCTGAATAATCAGACGTTTTTATCTTCTCGTAATGAGGGCGAACTTTTTCAGGGTGAAATATAGGGCTATAAAAATTAAAAGACATCAAATTCGCAATGGAAATTCAAAAAGTTGGCGGAATCTCTCCCTTGCGAAAAACGAGTAGTATACATGGGCATACGTTATATTAAAAAACGATACTTGGAGCATGTATAATCTACCAACAAAGTTAAGTAGTTTTTAATAGCCTCGAGGAAGTTAAAAATTACACATTTTTTTTGTTGATAGCTAACACATCCTCGTTTTTATTCCAGTTGATTTCATTGTAATAAACCGAAATATATAAAAAATCAAAAACAATTTCACAGATATCATGATACAATAGAGTTGAAATGATTTGGTAACTCGGCCATCATATTAATTCGAGATAACACAAATCTGTTCATGAAGGTTTTTTAGGGTAATACAAAATTTCAAAATTTTTCATGTAAGAGTTACTCACATCAAAACTTATTTTTCCAGATTGTTTCTGCTTCATTGTATTGAAAACGTAGTGGGCATAGTTTGTTGCGTCTGAAACAAATGAATATATTAATTAGCCGAATATTATTTTCATTTATGCTCGAAAAATTCTGTTGAAGTTACTAGAATAGTAATTATAATAATAGTCATCGATTTCTCTTGAATTATTGTGTGAAGAATTCGAAATAATCAAGAAGAACAAAACACTTAGCATTGCTCTCAAGATTTGCAGCTGAAACACATAAAATTGAATCCATGCAATTTCTTAAAAGGAAACAAAGCCTATAGTTTCTATTTTGTTATAAATATAACAATATCTATTTTTGGAAAACCAAAAAGGATCGCCAGATCTGGATCGTATGGCTGATTATGCATAGTATCTATTTTTTCATGCACAACAAATAATTTGAGGCAACCCTCCATATTATCCTTTCCTGAATGGTCAATAATAGTTCAAAGGGCAGCAATATATTTCATCTATGTTGCCTAGGCTAGAAATCTACAACCCTCGTAGATGAAAATGGCAACATTGTCCAGCTGCAATTTCCTCATTCTCATTTCTGCGAGGCCGTTTGTTCGAGTTATCTGGGTGTCCGATGTTATTTACTAATCATAGTTTATTTTCACCGTTTCAGAGAGTAAAATAAACCTAGATTGTTCTTGAAATTGTCGAAAAGGCACAATTCGGTTTTCACCCCAAATTGAAGTGGCAATTACTGCTTAGTAGAGGTCGTGTTACTTTTTCATTCCAAGCCCTGGGTATTCTCGAAGAAATCTAATGCTACATGTTGCATTTGAATTGTTCACTAGTTTCTAGGTTAACTAGTCCTGAATAAGAAACCTTAAAAAACTCAAAAGAGCCAATCTCAGATGAATTATGTTTATTAAAATATCATGAAGTGAAAAAAATCTTTCTTTATTCACTTTATTGAGATAAACAATCTATTTTCAAACGTATTAAGTAAATGTATTGTACGTACAGACAAAGAGAAAGTATTAAACATTGATGAATTTATTTTTATGATACACCAGTTAGGTTAGGTTAGGTAAGTTTCCCGTACGTGGTCATCACCTTGTCGTGGTGTACGGGCTTAAGTAGCTGTAATAAGCGACGAACCAAGAATGATCATACCCCTTAATCCCTTCCCATCCAGGGCTCTTGTCTAGGTGAGGCTTAGATCGTGATTTCTTGGCCACCATCCTAGGTTAGCCACCTAGAGACACTGGAGACAGGAGCTAGCAAGCGAAGTTGTCGAACGACTAGCTAGAGGAAGTGGTACGACATGGCTGCTGGCTTAATCCGATTACTAGGCTAGTGGCATAGTTCTGGGGAGTACAGTCGTAGCGCTATCACAACCTCGGAGCCAAGTCCTCGAGTATCAACAGGGCCACACAATCATACACGCTGGAGTGGCTTATGTTCGAAGGCGTGTATGGGCCAGGACCTTCCGAGGATCTATACCCGGGCTCCGAGTTCCGTAACCAGAGCCGGGTGAACACGGAACATTCGGAACTGAGTTAGTTGACCCTCACGAGTTCTTCGTGAGGACAATGGAACCATTCTAGACGCAATACAAGCTCTTCCTCACATCCCCAAATTCCAAGTGAGGGTCTGAGTGAATGCGACTATGCGACCGTATACTGCTCGAGCAGTGGTGTCTGCGCCCGTTTTGACCGCCAGTTCTATGAGTCGGTGTCCCTGGGACTCTAACTGGTTGTCGCAGTAGGCAATTGGTAGGGGTTTCTTAGTGGAGTTAAAGTCCCACACGAACTGGACGACACTAATCTCAAGTGTCTCAAGGGAAGTCATTGAGCAGTTTCACCTGCCTAGGGCGCAACCAAAAAAAAAAGGTTAGGTAAGGTTCCCGTACGTGGTCATCACCTTGTCGTGGTGTACGGGCTTAAGTAGCTGTAATAAGCGACGAACCAAGAATGACCAAACCCCTTAATCCCTTCCTATCCAAGGGCTCTGTCTAAGCGTGGCATAGGTCGTGACACCTTTGCAACACACCTAGGCATCCGGACCTAGAAGACGCTGGAGACAGAGCCAGCAAGCAAAGTTGTCGAACGACTAGCTAGAGGAAGTGGTGCGATATGACTGCTAGCTTAATCCGATTACTAGGCGTAGCACTATCACAACCTCGGAGCCAAGTCCTCGACTCAAAACAGGGCCATACAACCATACACCTGGAGCGACGTATGACCGAAGGGTGTATGGGTTCAGGCCCTTCCGAGGATCTATACCCAGGGTTCCGAGTTCCGTAACCACAGCCGGGTGAATACGGAACTTTCGGAACAGAGTTAGTTGACCCTCACGAGTTCTTCGTGGAGACAACGGAACCGTTCTAGAGCGCAATACAAGCTCTTCTTCACATCCCCAAATTCCCAGTGAGTGTATGAGTGTGCTCGCGCAGTAGATGTTCCGTCCCTATGCAACCCGCCAGTATGAGTCGGTGTCCTTGGGAGTCTAACTGGAGAGGGTTGATGTCGGTAGTGGAGGGGGTTTTGGTGGGTGAAAGTCCCACACGAACCTGCAGCATTGCACACCGCCCGCTGCAGGGAAGGCATGAGGAGTGCCCCCTTACCTCGGCGAAAAAAAAAAGGTTAGGTAAGGTTAGGTCCCCGTACTTGGTCATCATCTTGCCCTGGTGCTCGGGCTTGAGTAGTTGGGATGATTCTGGACGAAACAAAGAATGACCACTACCCCAAACCATAAAATCCATCTATTCCAAGGGCTCTATCTAATCGTACGCATAGGTAGTGTCACCTTTGCGAACTCACCTGGGCAACCGGACCTGGAAGACGCTGGAGACAGAGCCAGCAAGCAAAGTTATCGAACGATTGGTACGAGGAAACGTGATAACTATGGCCGTCTCCGCCTTCCGAGTCCCAGACATGGGATTGACCTGAATAGTACTGTAAGTGTCACATTCCAGGAACAAATATTGCTCACTTGACCTCCTATGTCCTCGGACTAAGGGTGGAGCTCAAGAGTAACGGTAGTGTCCGAACCAGGAGGCTACTACTGATAGCTTAATCTGATTAGAATAGGAGTCCTGATTTTCTCCCCTAGTTCTTAACGGATCTGGGGAGCATAGTCGTAGCGATATCAGAAAACCTATGTTCCAGACCTGAGGGAGATCCAAGGGGTAACGTTAATGTCTGATCGAAACCGCAACCTCGATTCAACAGGGTCACACATCTATCCATGCTGGAGCGTCGTCTGGCCGAAGGCACGGATTGAGTGATCCGGCCAAGACCTTAGGATCTATACCTGGGCTCCGAGTTCCGTAACCAGAGCCAGGCAAACACGGAACTATCGAGCCGAGTTGGTTGACCCCATTGATGTGTGTTTGTATAGAAGTCCGTTATGCCAAACCCTGTCGAATGGTTGTGATGAGCCCTGAAAAACTGCTGAGCGAAATTTTTTTTCTTCGAGGATTGTCGAGATGGATTTCAAGATGCGATGGACCTAATGCGTTGTCCAGTGGTTCTCTCAGAAACCTAGTTGGTGGTCTGGTACTAGTTGGTGCATAACAATGTCATCTTTCAGCGCTTTATAAGAAAGAGTTTACCCAGGTTTGGTTGAAGACTTATAGGTCTATAAGATTTTCCATTGCGTTCTGATTTATCAGGCTATCGGCATACTTCCATATAATAGGGAAATAGGAAAAGTTCGTCATTCTATTGAACAATGATGTGAGCAGTACGACAGTTTTTCTTGGTAGATTTTTCAGACTGTTTTTCACTGTTGGTGTTCAAGTTTTAATTGGTATGGACTTCTGACATAGAACGCCCAGGAAGGTTTTAAATTTTGCATCGCTGATACCAGGATGGTGTGAAGATATGTGCAACACGTATTGCAAATGGATGTAAGAACATGGAACGAAAAATATAATAAGAAAGAACTGAATATGAAATTTCCATATTCGAAGTTAGGTCTCAACAATTTGTGACTGCTATAAGTCAACAATATTCACTTCAAAATGTGTTATTATCGAGAGAGGACTTATGAGATAGTTCTGATCCAAAATAAGGGTTGAAAATAGTCTATCGCTGCCCTTTCTCGATGTTTCAGTTCTGTTCAATCCTTACGGTGTGATTTATTTTATCTTTAGTATTCCATTATTTTGACTTCGATACTGATCAATCGTAAGTACGGACAATCTGTACGAATTCTCATTAATTTGCAAGGAGTACGTCCTTCGATATTGTTTTTCCGAGTACATTCTCAGTGTTTACAAGTAATATACTCATGCTAAACAGTTAAACATACTGAGAAATCCTCAAATCATCGATAAGAATTGATATCGAGATAGACCAAGTTGTTGTCCGCTAGGTGTCACAACTGTTTGCCTAGTACTCAGAGGTGCCTGCTCGAAATGAACAAAATCTGCTCCGAAATTGTTAGTTGCCCAAGGTTAGTTTTTTGCGATACTGATGTTGCGTAACTCTTTTCGATAATTCGTCAATGCTTTAAATATCACTGCGCCTGTAAGCTTTCTCAATTCTAAGCGCTTTTCTCTATGCCCTGTAAACAGAGCGCATATTTAGGAAAAATACTCGCTCTATTTACGCCATATCAAGTGATATTGGCATTTGGAAAATTGTTCATTCGACATGAAAATTTCCAATTAAAAACAACCTGAATTTGAAATATTGACCTGAATCTATCAAGATAATTACGCGTTTGAAACTTTTCCAATCGCATAGAAACGCGGTGGATCGCTATCGGATATTCGTATCATTTTTAAATTACGTCAAAAGAATGAAAGCACCGGATAATGTCAGGTGATTCACAGTGTGGAAATCCTCGCCAAATTCTAATTGAGTTGTCGAGCCAGGGTTTTAAGCCAGTTATTCCATTAATTTGACTGTATCTACTGCATTGATTTCGGTTTTCAACATTGCAGAATATGAGAATGGAAATGACGTCGACATACAACCAACCTCATTGTTTTTATTTTTCGCATAAAACGGAAAAAATCGAGTTAGAGAAACGCGCATTTATACGCTTCACCTGTTTTTATGTATGTTAGCAACTGGCTTATTTAGTGCCAACATTGGAACCATCCTTCTCTGAATCTAAAACTTGACTTTTTTGCCAAAACTGTCTCACACTGATTTTTTCGCTGTCTGTCCACATCTATATTGACAGTCACTTCGTTGTCATTGGTCGACGGAAATCTTGCACTTGACCGTTCTTAATCGCCCCAAGGAAGAATTGTCATTTGATGACAGCGCAAATTTTGGCATCATCCATCTGTTAAATGTCCATTTTTCAAGCATACTCTCAGATATCATCGGAACTCCTATCTTTTCTGAATCAAAAACTTAACCTGCGTGCCAAAACTGTCTCACATTGCATTTTTCGCTGTCTGTCCACATTCACATAGACACTCACTTCGTTTTCATTGGTCGACGGAAATCTCGCACTTTCTCAATCACCTCAAGGACGATTTGTCATTTGATGACACTGTAAAATTTGGAATTATCCTTCTGTTAAATGTTCATTTTTTTAGCATACTCTCAAATATCATCGGAACCCTCCTTCTTTGAATAAAAAACTGAACTTGAGTCCCAAAGCTATCTTACATTGTTTTTTTCGTTGTCTGTCCACATCCACATTGACGTTCATTTCGTTTTCATTGGTCGATGGAAATTTCGCCCTTGACCGTGCTTAATCACCCCATAGACGATTTGTCATTTGATGAAATAATGTAAATTGAGATTATCCTTCTATTCAATCTGTCTATCCACATCCACATTGACACTCACTTCGTTTTCATTATTCGACAGAAACTTCGCACTTGACCGTTCTCAATTGCCTCAAGGACGATTTGTCATTTGATGACACCGTGAAATTTAAAATTATCCTTCTATTCAATATCCATTTTCTCAAGCGAACTGTCAAATATTATCGGAACCCACCGTCTCTAATTTAAAAACTGTACTTTTGTGCCAAAAGTCTCTTACACTGATTATTTCGCTGTCTGTCCACATCTTCATTGACACTTACTTCGTTGTCATTGGTCGACGAAAATCTTGCACTTGACCGTTCTAAATCGCCCCAAGGACGATTTGTCAATTGATGACACCGCAAATTTTGGGATCATCCTTTTGTTAAATGTCCATTTTTCAAGTATACACTCAAATATCGTAGAAAATGCTTACTTGTCTGCATCAAAAACTTAAACTCCGTGCCAAAACTGTCTCACATTGATTTTTCCGCTGTCTGTCCACATCCATATTGACTCTCACTTCGTTTTCATTATTCGACGGAAATTTCGAACTTGACTGTGCTTAATCGCCCCAAGGACGATTTGTCATTTGATGACACCGTGAAATTTAGGATTTTTCTTCTGTTAAATGTCCAGTTTTAAGCATAATCTCAAATATCATAGGAATCCCATCCTTCTCTGAATCAAAAACATAACCTCCGTGCTAAAACTGTCTCACATTAATTTTTTCGTTGTCTGTCCACATCTACATTGACACTCATTTCGTTTTCATAGATCCACGGAAATTTCTCACTTGACCGTGCCTAATCGCTCCAAGGACGATTTGTCATTTGATGAGACCGTGAAATTTGGGATTATCCTTCTGTTAAATGTCCATTTTTAAGAATACTCTCAAATATCATCGGAACCCTCCTTCTCTGAATGAAAAACTGAACTTTTGTGCCAAAACTATCTTACATTGATTTTTTCGCTGTCTGTTCACATCCACATTGAAATCCATTTCGTTTTCATTGGTCGATGGAAATTTCGCACTTTACCGTGCCTAATCGCCCCAAAGACGTTGTCAGTTGATGACATAATGTAATTTAAGATTATCCTTTTATTAAATATCCATTTCTTCAAGCATACTGTCAAATGTTATCGGAACATTCTGTCTTCATTTTAAAAACTGAACTTTTGTGCCAAAAGTCTCTCACACTGATTATTTCGCTGTTTGTCCACATCCTCATTGACACTCACTTCGTTGTCATTGGTTGACGGAAATCTTGCACTTGACCGTTCTAAATCGCCCCAAGGACGATTTGTCATTCGATGACACCGCAAACTTTGGGATCATCCTTTTGTTAAATGTTCATTTTTCAAGTATACACTCAAATATCGTAGAAAATGCTTTCTTGTCTGTATCAAAAACTTAACCTCCGTGCCAAAACTGTCTCACATTGATTTTTCCGCTGTCTGTCCACATCCATATTGACTCTCACTTCGTTTTCAGTATTCGACGGAAACTTCGAACTTGACTGTGCTTAATCGCCCCAAGGACGATTTGTCATTTGATGACACCGTGAAATTTAGGATTTTTCTTCTGTTAAATGTCCAGTTTTAAGCATAATCTCAAATATCATAGGAATCCCATCCTTCTCTGAATCAAAAACATAACCTCCGTGCTAAAACTGTCTCACATTAATTTTTTCGTTGTCTGTCCACATCTACATTGACACTCATTTCGTTTTCATAGATCCACGGAAATTTCTCACTTGACCGTGCCTAATCGCTCCAAGGACGATTTGTCATTTGATGAGACCGTGAAATTTGGGATTATCCTTCTGTTAAATGTCCATTTTTAAGAATACTCTCAAATATCATCGGAACCCTCCTTCTCTGAATGAAAAACTGAACTTTTGTGCCAAAACTATCTTACATTGATTTTTTCGCTGTCTGTTCACATCTACATTGAAATCCATTTCGTTTTCATTGGTCGATGGAAATTTCGCACTTTACCGTGCCTAATCGCCCCAAAGACGTTGTCATTTGATGACATAATGTAATTTAAGATTATCCTTCTATTAAATATCCATTTCTTCAAGCATACTGTCAAATGTTATCGGAACATTCTGTTTTCATTTTAAAAACTGAACTTTTGTGCCAAAATTCTCTCACACTGATTATTTCGCTGTTTGTCCACATCCTCATTGACACTCACTTCGTTGACATTGGTTGACGGAAATCTTGCACTTGACCGTCCTAAATCGCCCCAAGGACGATTTGTCATTCGATGACACCGCAAATTTTGGGATCATCCTTTTGTTAAATGTCCATTTTTCAAGTATACACTCAAATATCGTAGAAAATGCTTTCTTGTCTGTATCAAAAACTTAACCTCCGTGCCAAAACTGTCTGACATTGATTTTTCCGCTGTCTGTCCACATCCATGACTCTCACTTCATTTTCATTATTCGACGGAAATTTCGAACTTGACTGTGCTTAATCGCCCCAAGGACGATTTGTCATTTGATGACACAGTGAAATTTAGGATTTTTCTTCTGTTGAATGTCCACTTTTAAGCATAATCTCAAATATCATAGGAATCCCTTCCTTCTCTGAATCAAAAACATAACCTCCGTGCTAAAACTGTCTCACATTAATTTTTTCGTTGTTTGTCCACATCTACATTGACACTCATTTCGTTTTAATAGATCCACGGAAATTTCTCACTTGACCGTGCTAATCGCTCCAAGGACGATTTGTCATTTGATGAGACCCTGAAATTTGGGATTATCCTTCTGTTAAATGTCCATTTTTAAGAATACTCTCAAACAGCATCGGAACCCTCCTTCTCTGAATGATAAACTGAACTTTTGTGCCAAAACTATCTTACATTGATTTTTTCGCTGTCTGTTCACTTCCACATTGACATTCATTTCATTGGTCGATGGAAATTTCGCACTTTACCGTGCTTAATCGCCCCAAAGACGATTTGTCATATGATGACATAATGTAATTTAAGATTATCCTTCTTCTAAATATCCATTTTTTCAAGCAAACTGTCAAATATTATCGGAACCCTCCGTCTTCATTTAAAAACTGAACTTTTGTGCCAAAAGTCTCTCACACTGATTATTTCGCTGTCTGTCCACATCTTCATTGACACTTACTTCGTTGTCATTGGTAGACAGAAATCTTGCACTTGACCGTTCTAAATCGCCCCAAGGACGATTTGTCATTTGATGACACCGCAAATTTTGGGATCATCCTTTTGTTAAATGTCCATTATTCAGGTATACTCTCAAATATCATAGACATCGCTTTCTTGTCTGTTTTAAAAACTTAACTTCCGTGCAAAAAATGTCCTACATTGATTTTTTTCGCTATATGTCCACATCCACATTGACACTCACTTCATTTTCATTGATCGACGGAAATTTCGTACTTGACCGTTCTTAATCACCCCAAGAACTATTTGTCATTTGACGACACTGTGAAATTTGGGATTATCCTTCTGTTAAATATACAATTTTAAGCATACTCTCGAATATCATCGAAACCCCTCCGTCTCTGTATCAAAAACTTAATTTTTGAGCCAAAGGTTTTTCACACTGATTATTTCGCTGTCTGTCCACATCCACATTGACACTCACTTCGTTGTCATTGGTCGACAGAAATCTCGCACTTTCTTAATCACCTCAAGTACGATTTGTCATTTGACGACACCGTGAAATTTGGTATTATTCTTCTGTTAAATGTCCATTTTCAAGCATACTCTCAAATATTATCGAAATCCCTTCTTCTCTGAATCAAAAATTTAACTTTCGTGTCTCACATTGATTTTTTCGCTGTCTGTCCACATCCACATTGACACTCATTTCGTTTTCATAGATCGACGGGAATTTTGCACTTGACCGTACTTAATCGCTCCAAGGACGATTAGTCATTGGATGACACTGTGAAATTTGGGATTATTGTTCTGTTGGATATCCATTCCAAAGTGAACACAAAATTCACGTTGTGTTTGCTCAACATTCATTTTTCCGACAGAAATGAATGTATTCCACTGTTTTTGGGTGCATTTCAGTAAAACTATTTGGTGGATACGTGATTCAATGCAAAAATTGAGAATTATCGTGATTGAATGGTATCCATCCATGCATTCAACATATGCAGTCTGCAGAAGGTGAGCCAGTTCGAACAGTTGATGAATAACTAAAGAGGTAAAAGAACTCTGCTGATCGAATATAAGTAACTATTAATGCAGATCTTGATGAATTGCTAACAAAGATCGTAGCGTCTAGAATGAACTTGTAAGTCGATGTGCAAATCATCGATTAAGTCTGAAAGATGATTAATTGATGATTATTTTATGAGCTATTTTAATGACCTTTCGAAGTAATGGAAGCAATCGATAGATCAAATATGGATGCGTTCATCGTATTTTCTATAGAGATGGAACACTTTTCGATAGCAATGACTCGGCGGTTTTTAAGGTTGAAATATTACTTTCCCGGGCATTTTCAGATATGATGAGATCGGATATAGGCCTAGCCTTTAATGTGCTTTGGAGATTATAAGCAGTCATTAATGGTTTATACAAATACGGTAGAAGTTTAAGATCAATGATCTATTCAAATTAGGCTGGATTTTACGGCCGTCATTTTAGGATGATCTAGCACTACAACTCTTGAAACTAAGGAGTTACACAAAATATGAAATATTCTCGTCCTCTTATTCTGAGAAACCCACAAGTCTTTCTTCTTTTGATTTCCAGTTATAAGTGATAATTGTAGAAATGGCGATATCGAAAAATATTTATATTTCAGCCGAAACGGCCGCTTGTTCACGTTTAATATTGTTTCTGAGCTCTTGCAATGTGGTCGGTTTCTTGGCATAGACCAGTGACTTGACGTAGCCCCGAATAAAATAGTCCAGAGACGTCATATCGCACGAACAAGGCGGCCAATTGGCGGGGTCTTTTCTCGAAATTACACGCTCACCTAATGTCTGCTTCAATGAACGGATTGTTACGTGTACTGTGTGGTTAGTGACCCTGTATGCCCACCCCGTACAAGGAATTTTAAGTTACATACGCTTAATTTTAAGTACTTTGATAATATTATCCTTACCTCCTAATGGAAAGAACTGCGAAAAAATGTGCTTGAATGAATCCTCGTCAACCATTCCTGTTGGACATTCCTAAAAAAAGAGATTTATTTATTGATGATTCTTCAAATGAAATTAATGATGCAATTATAAGTTCATCAAAATATTTCGAGAAAAGATAAAAAACACTATTTTATGTCATTTAGTTGAATGCTTCAACCCATCCCAGAATGGGGTTACGTTCCGGTAATGTCCAATAACGTGCAAAACAAAAGAGCTAAAAATCGAAAAAGAAGATTCCAAATGTGCACGGCTCGCAAGATCAACAAGTGAACCATATTATTTATAAACCAGAGTTGAAATAAAATTTCAGATTGAAAATGAAAAAATGAGAAATTTCATCGAATATGGGTGTAATAAATTTGCCTAGAACAAAATTATTTTCAATTCAATAATAATATATATATTTCTGGAAAAGGTTCAATTATGAGAAATCCACCTATCCGATCCTTGCAGAAATATTTATGGATTATATTGAAAATAAAATACACAAACGTTCATCAAGCAATCCTTTATTGGTTTAGATTTGTTGATGACATTCTTTGTCGTTTTAAAGGTAGGAAGAGACGATTCACAATATTTCTCTATTTTATCAATGAAATTCACCCTAATATTAAATTCACTTTTGAAGAGGAAAATAACGGATGCATAGATTTGAAAATATCAAAATTTAACGATAAACATAATTTTAGTTTATTTCGCAAACCCACCCACACAGATATAACTTTCCATAATTCTTCAAACCTTATTATCTTACTAGAAGAGGATACGCCTTTTCGATCTGTTTTAAGATTCCCTCTCGAGCGGCCCTGCGGGCCGCTCTACTGACTACTGAACCATCCGACGGATTTGGCCCAATAACGAACTTGACCGAGATATTTGGACAATTAACCTATTCTGAAAATATGAAAACTCTAGCTCATCTCTTTTGGATGCTAGAGAGGATACGGCCGGACAGACTCAACTTTCGCCACGGATTATTCATCGGGGAGTGGAACCCAATCGATTAAGACCATTTTCGGTTCGATATTCCAAAATTACAGACATTCGCGCAAAATGATAGGCACTCTGTTCGGGTGAACAAGAGCGCCAAAAAAATGGGTTTCTAATTTGAAAAAATTGATTTTTCACGATTTTGTCATCTCTTACTTTGAAAGCGATTTTTTCACCCCCTGTATGATGAATCGCGATTTCGATTTTTAAAGTGGATACATCAATCTTACATCTTGAAAAATCCCAAAAATGAAAATTTTCCATCCAAAAACCTCGAAGTTATTCTTGTTTCAGCGGAGCTCTATTTTCGATTTTTTTTTCGAATTTTCCCGCTCAGAGAGAATTTTCCAACCAAAACTGAAATATGTTACATCAAAATAACTTGAAATTTTCTACGGAATCTATTTCTGCAATAAAAAAAATGGTGTTGAAATTTGAAAAACGGAAGTTGACGTCATTTCCGGAAAAACCGGAGGTGCTCATGCCTTGAAAATATTTTAGATTTTATCAGCATCGTGAATGCTGAATTTCATGAAAATACGTTCAGTAGGTTGTTGTAGAAATATGGGTGAGGTTCCGCGTGAAAGACCCTGTATTGCAATGAGTTATGTCTTCCCAAGAACATTAGATAATAAAGACAAAAAATAGATCTGTCTCAGTTATATTAATAGTATATAACATTACTAGCAAGGTAAGAGGGTTTTTACTAGCGAATAGAGGATATAATTGACGAGCTGCAGGCGAGTCAGGTACCCTCTTGATCCAGTGAAACCCGTTACCTTGCGTGTTTTGTTTTATATTTTATTTGTTTCTCATTTGTAAAAAGGTTAGATAAATTCCAAATAAATCTCAATAATTTGTCGCGAATGTCGTAAGCTATGGAAGCATTGCCATGAACATGTCTGTTTATTGGTGTTGTAAAAAACAATAAAATGTGGAAATCTAAATAGTATTATTTATTTATATGAGTAATAAATGTATTGAGATTGAATCAGGATGTGAAATCAACAGAACAGCGAGTTGAAAGAGGGTCAAATCATGATCCTTCGGCATCAACATTATCGAACTACCCGCAGCTTCACTCAAACAGAATCGTATCATGAATTGGATCCACCAGTTATCTTTATATGGGATGAAAAGGGCTTAACTCCTAGATATCACTTCATCTCATCTGTGAAAATGAATTAAATTCTGGTGAATCCCTACTTCTGAATTTCGTCCCGGAACGAATGAAAAGGATTGGAATTAACGGAATGAGTGAAGTGTTGAACAACTTCACCTAGCTGGAGGCTGTTGTGGTTGTCCACCTGGTTACTTTGTGGCCCCCTCTTCGCTACATTCCGTATTCAGAACAGAACAACAGTGAATGGGAGAAATTCTCATTTAAAGGAGACACTAATTAATGAAGGAGAGATGTAAGCTCATCCCACTTTATCGGAATGCCCCTTTCTCCACTCGTTTATTGAAGTTTTAAACTGGTCGCTGCAGAGAAAACTCCTCCATTTCTTACGCAGAATGGATTTTACTAGTATTCAACATGTCTTTCATTTTATTCATTCTTTATTTGATGAAACCCCAAAATATTAGTTCTCCAAAAAAATAACAGCAGTAAAAACTCAAAATCCCGAGAAAGCTGAAGAAAATAAATGAAAAATCACGGAGCTATTGAAAAAACTATAGAAACCCTGTTCATAATACAAGATGTCCAGAAAGGTTATCGGGTATTTGTAAGTTCAATAAAACAAAAAATACACGATAGTACTTTTAAGGTTATTCTTCTTCTTGATTCTCAAACAGACTGCTCGGCAGCCAATGATGCCCTTGACTGGAGAGATCTGAATATGGGCTCAGCCTGAAAGACTATGCACCCAATCTCTGTGTTCTTGTAATGTTTCTTTTTCCTAATTCCTGGGGCATCAGGAGTCTTGGAATTCCAATCCCAGGCTAGGTAAACTGAGAGACATTATTTACATTATCCAAAGTCAAAGACTGAATTTCATGCTCTGCAAGCTACAGGTGAATGGTTAAAGGATAAAGGTAGGAAACAAGAAACAAAGGCACATAGGAACCAAAACCCAGGCAAATCAAGCTTGACACTATACTCTCAAGCTACTACACGTTATAAATTCTACTAGCAAATCCAGCACTTCCAGTTTGTCAGAGAAAATACTATCGTATATGTTAATAGGAAAATGTTGGTCATGCAAGGAAAGTGCAGCATATAAACCACTGCTTCTGCTCAAGTTATTAGCGCAACCGAAAAACAGATGTACGATATCTCCTATCTCTCTGCATTCGCATAAATTCGTATCTCTGAGTCCTATTCTGTGAAGGTGGGATGGAGTAAGGCAATGACCGGATCTTAACCGTAGGACAACCGTGAAGAATCTACGAGGTCAATTAATTTTCGAGAACCAGGGGTTGTCCTGGAATGAGGTGCGTGTGGTGTATAGCGCGTAAATGCGCCCTTTTAGGGTACATATCTCGTAAAACTGATTAATCCAAGTGTCCTTCAATAGTCTACGAAAGTCCGGCCACAATTCTCGAGGACCACCTGGGATGGAAGGGGGGCCAACTTGATATCTGCCTTGATTGGCTAGCATATCAGCAATATCATTGCCATGTATGTGGATGGGAACCCAAATGCACCTGATCACTAATCCAGCTGTCCTGGCCTGATACAAAAGTTTGAATGTTCTAACCGAGATACAATTAGTATTGGAGTTGAAATTTGCAGATTTAAGAGCCTCCAACACACTCAACGAATCTGACACAATTAGAGATCTTGGGATATTATGCTGCAGAATTATCTGAACAGCAGTTCCCACTGCATACATTTCTGCGGTGAATATGGACCAGTGATCTGGTAGGCGAGCAGACATCCTTAGCAGTGGGTTCGAGCAGTATACACCATAGCCTAGAGAGTCGGGAGATCTGGATAGCGAAGCATCTGTAAATAAAACTCGATGTTGGGGAAACTTTTCTGCCACTAATGCAGCAAACTCTTGAGGGTTCGATAATGAATACTTAGGAAGACCCGAGTTGTGTACATATACTTTGCTTAGTCTTATCTCAAGCGGAATTTCATAGAAAGGTATATTTTGCATGCTATTTATGAGTCGCTTTCTGGAAGAGAGGTCAAAAAAGGCCCGAATAAGAGAGGGGATGGTTGTACGCGCCCAAAGATGGTCCAACTGTTCATGCTCTCCAATTATCTTGCACACTGGATGGTCTTCCACCTGTAGAATCTTCGACACATACTTAAACGCAAGCCACCTACGTTGCAATGAGAGAGGAAGCTGTGCTGCCTCATAAAGGATGACATTTGTGGGAGTAGAACGCAGCAAGGACATAGACGCTCGCAGAACAGCATATTGTGCTCTATCTAGACGCTCCAAGTTGGATTTGGAGCATCTCCCGTAAAGAAAGCTCGCATAATCTAAATGCAGTAGAGCCAACACGTTAAATATTCTGATCAGTACGGCTGGATGGCAGCCCCATTTCCTCTTTCCCAAGGCTTTGATGATATTTAGTGCTCCTAAAGTTTTGGCACATGCAGTGGCAATCTGCTTGCCCCAGCGGAAATTGCTCTCAAGTTGGACACCCAGATATTTGACTGAGGGTTTCCAAGGTATAACGTGATCTCGACAAGATATGCTAGGGGGGGAAGAGGGAGTCCTAGATTTAGAAAAGATCATGGCTGATGACTTGTCAGGGGAAAGAGAAAGATTTCTTTGAGACATCCAGGTGAGTATCCTCCCCAGATCAGTTGAGAGTTGGTCTGCCATCAACTTTAAATCAGTGCCAGTTACAAGTAGGAAAAATCATCTGCAAACTGCAGGCTAACTGTACCGGGGGATAGTGTACCAGACAGTAGGAGGACTTTTAAGGTTATAGATTTGTTAACATTCCTTTTTCATTATGACCGTAAAGGAAGAAATCAGGTTGAAACGAGCGCAACTGGCGCAACAAGGGCAACGGGCGCAACGGGCACGACAAGCGCAACGGGCGCAACAAGCGCAACGGGCGCAAATTCTGATGGAAAGGTTAGAGTCGCTCTCGTTAAAACTCAAACTGGAATTTATCAGAGACCGATGGTAAAGTTGTGTCCTCTACCCACCCAATAAAATCTAAATGAATGTGATATCATATAAATTCATTATAATTGTTCATTTTATTTGTTTTTATTTTATATATATTGGCTTAGGTATGTAATCATTTTTTTTTGGGGATGTTGGCGCCTCGCATATGATTTTGTTATCTTTTTATTTAAGATTGCATAGAGAGAGAATAAATGTTGAGCATATGCAACTTTCACGCATCTGTCAATTTCAAGTAGTAATTTATTAGGTCAATATCTATATAATATCTATATCTATATAATATCTCAGTCATATAATAAATCAAGAACAACTTGGCAAATAATTGAAGATATAACTCAAAAGTCTGATAAATCCTGTAATGCAATGAAAAAAGGCAACCCTTCACGTCTTGTAAATGATTTCAATGAATATTTTGTGAGCATTGCTCCAAACTTAACAGCTTCTTTGCCAAAAATCACCAAAAATTTTAAATCAGATGTAAAATACAATATAAATTCATTTTTTATGTTTAATATATCTGAAGAGGAAATAAGAAAAGCAATAAAGAATTTGAAATGTACACCATCAACGGGCTATGATGGTATACCACTCAAAGTTATAAAGAGAGCCTTGGATATTATTATAGGACCACTTACTTATATAATGAATTGTTCATTTAAGGAAGGTATTTTTCCAGAAGGACTAAAGATATCAATTATCAAACCATTACACAAAAAGGGAAATTTAAATGACATGAACAACTACCGTCCAATAAGCCTAATAACTACCTTTGCAAAACTCTTTGAAAAGGTTTTGGCAGAAAGGCTGGTCAAATTTCTTGATAAATTCAAAATATTGACTAAATGTCAGCATGGTTTTTAAGGAACAGAAGCACACAAACAGCTATTTTCGAACTAACTAGAGCAATAATAAACTCTTTGGAAGGTGGTGATACCCCAGTTGCTTTATTTGCAGATTTATCTAGGGCCTTCGATTGTGTGGACCACACTAGACTTCTTCACAAGCTGGAACGCTATGGCATACGTAATGAGCAACTAAAACTATTTGAGACTTACTTGAGAAGTAGGAAGCAGAGGGTTTGTTTAACTCAAAACAATACGACCTATGTATCGACCGAAAAAATTATTGAAATGGGAATTCCTCAAGGTAGTATACTGAGACCCATCCTCTTTGCTATTTATATAAACGATTAACCATCGGCATTTGAGGATACATCTATGCAACTTTTCATCTATGCAGACGATATAACGATACTTGTGAGGGTACCACATGCTCAGCCTCTTGCTGAGATCGTTATAAGGGCGCTGTCAAGACAGGAGGACTGGTGTCTTGAAAATCAACTTATGCTGAATCCCACAAAGACAGAATATATAGTGTTTTCTACTGATAGATCTAGACAGGAATTCCCAAAGGAAATACATCACAAGAATGAGGTTCTTCACATGCTCCCTTTCGCCAAAACCCTTGGAATACACCTTGATCAACATCTGAAATGGCATGAACATGTGGAACAGCTGGGACATAAATTGAACTCCGTGGTATACTCTTTGATGGTGCTGAGACATCAGGTGGAGCATGATGTTCTAAGGATGGTGTATTTTGCCAGTTTTCAATCGCTCCTGGACTACGGTGTCATTTTTGGGGAAACAGCACACACATGATGAAAATATTTGTAATACAGAAACGAGCCATAAGAATTTTGCAGAGGTTGAAATTTAGAGAGACCTGTAGAGGAGTTTTCAAGCTGAATGGTATTCTTACCTTAACAGGAATATATGTGTATAGAACATTGTTATTTTTTTGTAAATTTCATAATGTATCTAATAATTTTAACAATACAAGGCGAACATTTCCGGTCTTTTATCCACGCCATAGACTTACTCTGACTGAAAAGCAACCATACTACACAGGCTTGAAGCTTTTCAACTATCTTCCGATAAATATAAAAAATGAGAAAAACTCATTAGTTTTTAAAAAGAAAATCTTTGCATTGATTCTTGATATTGAACCATATACATTGGAAGAATATTACTTGTCTTGTAAGCATCTAAGATCATAGATAAAATGTGTTCAGATATTGTATTATGATAATAATTTTGTTATTAATGGTTGTTATTTTTGGTGACTTGTTTTTTATCTTCTCTTACTGTGAAGTGGGTGATGAGAAAATAAATAAATATTCTATTCTATTCTATACTATTCTAGTTAGTTGAAATTCTTGAAAGAATGAACTCGCATTTTCGTAATTTATAGTATTTAAAATCACTTATCGTTTTGTTAAATAAATATCGTTTAGTTCCGCATAAGACTAAAATTAAAATAGTTCACTTGTTTTGTGAGATCACTATAGTGTGGCGTCACAACGCATTTTTGGATTAACATGAAAGGTTCTGGAGACAAGATCTATTCTCCATTATTAGCTTCGGTGGGTATATCTCAACATCTTTCATCCTAACATTCCTTTCAAACCTTCCCATCTCACCTAAAAAAGAGTGTAAGAGTACCAGAAACCCACAAGAAATAGCTCCATATATTACAAGTGAGTACATGTCACTCAGTTATCTTTTCTCGCATTATACAATCCACTAAAACGTCATAAGGTATTTTTTTAAATTTAGTAATTATAGCAATTCGTTAATTGGTTTAAACTTATTTTAAATTAAATAAGCCAAGGTTCCCACATTTTGTTCAATTCGAGCCGAGATTCTGTAATTTTTTGTCTTCGATCTGAGTAGATTTCTATTCGATCAATGTATTCGATCGTAGAGGTGTGCGCAAGGACCAACATTCTCATCCACGATAGTAGTTTTGTTGGCATTCCTTTTATCATTATGACCGAAAAAGAAGAAATTAGGTTGAAACGAGCGCAACTGGCGCAACGGGCGCACGAGCGCAACGGGCGTAACGAGCGCAACTGGCGTAACGGGCGCAACAAGCGCAACGGGCGCAAATTCTGATGGAAAGGTCAGAGTACATGATACCATTTCTGGACACCTTGTATAACACAGCAGAACATAAAGATCTTACAGATCTTATATAAGATAATTCCATATGATACTTTACACAGGTGAATAAGAAACTGGGGATGAAGTACTTTCATAAAAACTGTGTTATCAATCCCAAAGAATTGAAAAGTTAACTAATTGTAATTGAAACTGCAAAAAAACCCTTCTAATTTCTCTGAGAATCTTTAGGAATTGAATCAAGCTAAAAATCTCACAGCCATCTTCCTAAGGGTACGCCTCATGAATTTTGAACTGGGCAAACAAACTTCAAAGTCAGCATGTCATAATGTATAACGTTGGAAATTTGATGTTGTGTTTGAATCAACAGTAGTTATTTGAAATAAGTTTCAGACGGGAATTTCCAAGAAACTGCAGTTTCGGCCAGGAGCGTGCTAGTGTGTTCACTTCAGTGTATTTTACTGGGAGCTGGTTATAAATACTAATGCAAGCGGAGCCAACATTTGTTGGGAAAACGTACCTATTTCTTCGAATTTCTCATAAATGAATTATGGAAATATATATTACATGGGATCAGGGAAATTGTTTCCTTTCGTGTATTCCCGAATGATTTTCAACCAATATTATGACTACAAATTAACGCTGCTGAATGACTGAAGATATGGGTTCACGTTTTATATGACTTCGAAGACTAGTGAGAGGAATAACGAACTCAAAGTACAACGAAGTGGTCGTGCAATGCAATTGGGTCCACTAGATGTGGGTCGAAATATTTTTATTAGGTATAGGGATTCAATTATTTTTATGTGTTTTGTAATCTCCCTTCCGCCTTTTTGTCTTTTGAATTTCGCGGCTGAGTACAAAGCGCTACAGAGCTTGTAACAGGCAATACTATACATAACTTGAAAGGTCTTGACATAACCTACAAAATGACGCTATGCATGCAGATATATAGAGTGGAGAGAATACGCTTCGACCACTGCGCATCCAAAATTGGTGGCTAAATTCTTATGTCAAATTTCCACCATTTTTATACTTTCGTGGTCAGCTATTCTAGGTTGACATACTTGTCAGATGAGTTAGAAATTGCTCGAATTTTACGTTGTGCTGATAGATACTTCGATACTTTGAACATGTCTTGAATTGTTAAAACGTGTAAAAACTATAAAACAAAGAAGGTCGAGGAAATATCATCTTATACGCAAGTTTTTATGGAAATTATCAGACTGATCATACCGCATGGCTCAGTGCTGCTCAGTGGCATGTTGTTTACTTTCCAAAGTAATATGATTCTTTTTAGTTTCCCAAAATCAGTTGATTGAGGACAGTTTGGACTGATATTCTGAGTGTAGATTCTGAAGCTATAGATTTATCTAAGAAATTTATATGCTCTGTACATTTAATTTTCATTTTATACAAACTATCCCTCAGATACACTGTTTTCTACGCCAATGAACCGAAAGTATAAAAATCATGCCTATTTGGTTTGAAAATTCACTGAATTATTATCTGATTTCCACGTCTGACATGTCTCAATCTTGTTTTAGGATACATAACCTTTTAAATTGTTAATTTGTTTTTCGTTAAAATCTCATTAAGGGTAAGTGTACTATCCACACTATGAAATTTCAATGGGCTTTGTCTAAGAAACGATTTGATCCATTTTTTTAATAATTGAGCATTACAAATGTCAATAATTTTTTTTATCTGATTCCTATGTCGAAACTACCCCATTAATACTGTGAAGCTTCAAAATGCCAATTCAAATATAAAATATACCGCAAACACTAAAATTGAAAGTATGAACCTAATTTTCTTGACTATGAATATGCTAAAACGTTTTGAGAGAGTAAATAGCCTCTAATTCCTATGTCTAAATTGGCATTGAAAGTAATTTGAAATTTTAAAATACCATTTCAGAGATAAATATACAGTAAACAAGAGGATACCGCACTAAAACAAAGAAAATAAGCTATTGTGTGATGCGGTTCAATCAGAAACTTGACCAATCAAGATAAAATATATCAAAAATGCAAGGACCAATCAGAAACAAGAACCTCGATTATCGCCACTATGATAACAATTGAATCTTAAGCCCCGCCCATATGACATCTTATTCGCGCACTGGTGATTTTTGTCACGGTGACTGTTTCGTCTTTTCAAGTCCGTGGCTATGTATGGAGTTGCGCGCATGTTACGACGTGACAATATGGGGATATTTGTGTATGCCGACCGGCGAAAAGTGACATACACTTTAAAGTCACCGTGACAAATATTACCAGTGTGCGCTTGCCCTAATTGATTCGAACTTAGCAATAAGATGTCATATGGGCGGGGTTTAATATTCAATTGTTATCATAGTGGTGACAATCGAGGGTCTTGTTTCTGATTGGTCCTCGCATCTTTGAGATATTTTATCTTGATTGTTCAAGTTTCTGATTGGGCTGCATCACAAAATAGCTTATTTTCTTTGTTTTAGTACGGTATCCTGCTGTTTACTGTATATTTATCTTTGTAATTATATTTTAAAATTTCAAATTACTTACAAGGCCAATTTAGACATAGGAATTAGAGGCTATTTAGTCCCTCAAAACGTTTTAGCATATTCATAGTCAAGAAAATTAGGTACATAAATCCAATTTTCGTGTTTGCGGTATATTTTATATTTGAATTGGCATTTTGAAGCTTCAAAGTATTAATGGGGTAATTTCGACATAGGAATCAGATAAAAGAAATTATTGACATTTGTAATGCTCAATTATTGAAAAAAACGATGAAATCGTTTCTTAGACAAAGCCCATTTCATGGTGTGGATAGTATACATTCAACATTAAATGGTTACTGGCGAGGAAACTGGGCCGGATTTGCAGACACTCATAGCCCCCTCTACAAGAGACCACATGATCAATAGGCATACGAAACTTTGAATGTGGTATGTTAACTCTCAATCCCGTCAAGCATATTTTTTCAACTAGTTTTTTTTAGAACGATGGACTTCAGCTGTGGGTCAACTATGGCTGTTCGCCAAAGAAACTGGTTGTTGGAGTTCCATTTTATGGTAGGACTTCCACCCTCAGTAACAGCAACAACAATTACTATTTAGGAACTTATATAAACAAAGAAGCTGGAGGTGGCAACCCAGGACCTTACACAAATGCTTCGTGTATTTTGGCATGCTATGAGGTAAGTAGAGTTCCCCCAAAATTTTAATTTACTCTCTGACAAAAGAAACGGTATTGGGTACGATTTCAAAAAATCAGTCATGGTCGAAGGCAGGTGAATCGTCCCAAACAGTGGACAAGCCGGAATTGACGGCCTGGAAGGTTTTGCTGTGTGTTTGGTGGGATTGGAAGGGAATCATCCACTATAAGCTCCTCCCATATAGCCAGTTATTCGCTGGCCCCCTTGAAGCAGGTGATCGACCAGAAGCGTCCAGAATTGGCCAACAGGAAGGGTGTACACACTTCGTTGACGACTCGTCAGAAGCTACGGCAGCTCGGATGGGAGTTTTTATCGCTTCCATGATATAGCCTGGACATAGCGCCAAGTGATTACCACCTGTTCCTGTCCATGGCGAACGCCCTTGGTGGTGTAAAGTTGAACTCAAAAGAGGCTTGTGAAAAGTGGCTGTCCGAGTTCTTTGCAAATAAGAAGGGGAGGTATTATGAAGTTGCCGTCTAGATGGAAACAGATTATCGAAAGAACGGCGCATATTTGAACTAAATCCGATCACTGTAACACTTTTTATAAAGCTGAATAAAGAGCAAAAAAGCGGAAGGGATATATTTGACAACTTATTATTGGAGTATTACAATGCAGTGAGAATACTGCAGTAGGAAGTGGGTATAAAGAGTCACGTTACAGAGTCTGTGCTGATTCTATATGGTCTTTTCTGTTGTTGTACCCATCAAATCATCAGTCAGTTGCAACACATCATCAGCCAGTTCATCAGACAGGCTCAGTATAGACAACTGTTATACCACCCTGCATACCCATTGCCTATTCCAGTAGTTAACAATTGATGTTAGTCGATAATTTTCCTATGTTATTTTTAAAATGAAGAAAGTATTATATTTCAACATTCTCCAACTATGGAAGATGATTTCCCTTTGAATGGGTTCCATAGCAGCCTTCAAGCATTAGAAGATCTGAAAAATCGTCACTTGGACCGCAAGACCCGATTCGCAGAATCCTCCTTGCAGATTGGCGACAAATTTTAAGTTTTGAATTTGATTATAGGGTATAGGGGTATAGAGGGTATAGCAGAAGACTATGGTGCAGAGATAATTTTTCTTCAAGAGATACTTACGGATACTGAAAAAAATCTTCGTGAAAGAGGAACTATGAAAAGTTATGTATTTATCTCCTTAATAGAATTCAAGGTTTAGCTTGTTATGTTAAAAATCCTCAGTTCACGATATCCAGTTAATCCGAAAAGACGAGTTTGAGGGTGTTTTCTCAAATTTTGTAAGATTTTTATCGTTAATATTCATAAACCTCCGAAAACTATTTGGCCAAGAAATTTGGATTTAAATTTACCATTCTTCAATTTATTGTGGTGATTTTAATTCTCACCACGTAATGAGGGGTTATAGTAATAATGATAAAGGAGGAAGAGCTTTAGCTGACTGGATGGAAGACCATTTGATTTTGGATGGAAAATATGTACCTTCTTTTCACTCCTCTAGATGGAATAAAGGCTATGATCCTGATATCTGCCTAGTGTCTTGTGACAATACAAGGATAAGTTCTAACTCCTTTATTTTTCAATTTATACTCAGTAATTTACCCACGACATCATCTCAGATATGTGTTTATGCTGACGACATTGCTATTGCTTACCAGCATTCGGATTTCCATACTCTTGAAAACATACTGTCATCTGATTTGGACCTTTTTGAGAATTATTTTATTGAGTAGCGTTATGGCCCAATCCCAACAAAACAGAGGTATCTTGTTTCCATCTGAACAATCAAGAAAAATATAGGAAATTAGCTGGAACTTTCAATGATTCTCTTATCGAACATAATTTCTATTCTAAATACTTAGGAGTTAAATTAGATTCATCTCTCGATTACAAGAGAATCTGAGCCTAAAACTGAAAACAAGGAATAATATTCTTCAGAAATTAGCTGGATCATCTTGGGGTGCTGATGCTTTCACACTTCGCACAGCATGTAGCAGAACGTTCATTTTCACCAGAGATAAATGTGTTGAGCAGTGTATATTGCTTCAGGATGGTTCCGCGAGAATGTCGTATTCGCGCATATTCATTCTTTAGAGATCTTTGCCGCTGGTTGCCAATTTCTGAATCGCTACAGTCATAATAGAATAATAGCAAAGTTTTCTTTAATTTTGAAAAACTTTCTTGGTGTAGGTATGGAAAAATTATAAATAATATTCTTGATTTTCTCTGAGTTATAGTTCGTTTATTTTATTGTAGATTGATTAAGTTTTCACAATCAACCGGAAAACTGTGGAAAAGGACGAAATTCATTATTTCATCCCGGTAACCCAGTACAAGCATATCTAGGTTTAGTCTTTTCTACAGCTGAGTATTGTTGCTCTGTTTGGTTTAATAGTGCACATACACAAAATTATTTCATAAATTCTACAAAATAGAGTTCCAAGATTGATGTCCCGTAAACCTTTCTGGTTTAATACGTACTTCAACGTGAAAATTAGAAGAACGAATATTGAGTGGAACTCTTATGAAATCTTCAATAAAAATCTCATTTCTGATCCTTCCGGGTTTTGATCTTCCAAGAAAAATTTGGACAGTTCTTAACCGTTTGAGACCAGGTAATAGTCGTACCAATAGCATTTAGAAGGAACTCAGTTCCAAACGCAAGTTGTAAATGTCGATATGCAGAAGAAACAATACCTCATCTCATCAATAATTGTCCCATAAATAAATTTCAAGATGGTTTTAAGGCTATTCACGATCTTTCCGATTGTTTCTTTGACTGGGTTATGAATTTCAAACGAATTCGATACATATTTTTTGTACTTATTCAGTTCTTTTTTCTGCTTTTGTCTTTTTATTTTCAGATTCGATATGTGCAACTTGAAGAAACTCCTGTGTTTATTAAAAGAAGATCACTCTTGAAGAGAGAAGTCCCGAAAATACACTGCTCAACAATTTATAGGGATCACTTACTTTTTCTAAATTTATTTCTGAAATATTCGCTCCAAGATTATAAATTTAGTCAAATATCAGAGTATTTTCAGTTGATAATATGGTTAACTTGAGAAAAGAATGAAAAAATTGAAAGTTGGAAAGAAAACAGACTTTATTAGGAACACTCAAAATTCTGTGTTTGAATAAGATAAAAATTTTATGATGAAACCACAAGAAAGGTGAAGTTTCGGTTAAGCTAGTACCTAGTTGGTCCCCACGAGCTCGTCTCAAGCATTCTACCCTACGAGGCATAGTTTCAATCAAACGATTTATAAAATTTTGGGGCAAATTCGTCCAAATATCCCGTAAAGCGTTAGAAAGGTCCTCCAGGTTATTTATCGGTTGTTCTAAGGTTGACAATTGTCTAGACATCTCAGACCAGACATGTTCGATGCAATTCATGTCTGGAGAACGAGCTGGCCAGTCCATCCCTTCAATAGCATGAGTTTCTAGCGCTTCATTAACCAGACGACTACGGTGTGGCATTATGGTCAATTAAAATGAACTTCTCGCCCAAGACAGCCGCAAACGGAACAATTATGGGTTCAATAATCATATCGTGATATCTCTGGCTGGTCATAGTGGTGTTCTGCAGAACAACCAACTCTGTGCGTTGGTTCAAACAAATGCCTCCCCATACACATATAAAACCTCCGCCAAAAGCTGTTGAGGGTACCATAAACTGTTCTGCATACCTCCCTGCATAAGAATACGTCCATCTAGACTCATCCGTAAATAAACATCGGCTCCAATATTCAACTGTCCAATTGCGGTGCTCCTCAGCCCATTGCCGTCGATGAACCCGGTGTTCCCTATTCAAACGGGGATCTTGTACCCTCCTACGTGCTCTCAAACCACGAACATGTAGTCGTCGTCTTACAGTCTGGTTCGAAATTAGAACTCCTGTTGCAACTCTCAGTGATCTATTGAGCCGCGACGCCGGGTAAGTGAGATTTCTCCTAGCATTGAGGATCAAAAGACGATCTTGGGCAGCTGTTGTACTGCGCTGCCGACCTCCCCCATGAATATAAGCTACTGAGTCGTTTTGGAGGAACCTATTCCAAGCCCGACTCACGACACTTTGAAAAACATTCAACCGCCGGGACACTTCTCGCTGGGATAAACCTTCCTGTATCCACCGTATGATTTGGTCCAGTTGCACAGGAGCCAAACGTCTTCTCGGCATGACTGATAAGCTTATGTTGTTCTCATTTCTTCAATTATTGTCACCTTATGTGTTTGAACGAGAGAAAAAACAGATTTAATAACAAATACCACATTGCTTTTCACTCCACCTGTAACAGCCTACAGATAATAATCGATTTTGTGAACAAGAGCCGATGAAGTGAGGAAAAATTTGATATAATCAACTCAAAACATCTTAATTTTTCCTTAGAGAACATATAATGTACAGATATTCACGAAAAATAAAAATGAAGAGACGTTCATAAGTGATCCCTAACAACAATTCCCTAGGCTTTCACGTCATACAAAAAATTGTATGGCACCCCGTCACCAACCCCAGCTTACATTCATTTTGTAAGCCAAAAGTTCAAAAGAATATATATATATATATATATTTATTCCAGTACACCCATTACAATGTAAAACACAAATACAAAACACATTAACAATAATTGAATCTTTTCTTTCAAATATTATGAACCTCCTCTGGTTCAAGATCCTTGACATTTTCAGTTTAATGGCATTGCATGACTCCTTCGTGGTCCAGTATCCGCCTTGATACTCTAATTTTATCTTTGATTATCTTGATCGACCAAAATTATTATGCTTTCATTACTGTGACCATTCCTCCCTATATCTGCCAGTGTTATCTATTTTCAGGTACAGAAAGTTACCTCATATTGATGTGAATAGAGCTACTCACGTTGAAGAATACCGAACATTCGAGTTTATGAAAAGAAGGTCAACAAATCAATAGCAGATTGTGAACTAAAAGAGAATTAATATCTCATATGATGATTTTCTTCTGTAGTTATCGAAATTCTTCGCGAATCTCCCCAATTGAGAGAATACATCAGCTTACTTACTTTCCTACAAGCTATAATTTGGACCAGAAGAATTCTGATTGGTTTTCTCCAGTTGGAAACTATGGACTATCTATATATTTTTCCATTTCGAAGGATATCACAAACATTAGATATCAAAATCTATCACTTTCTATCACGAGAAGTAACGAACACTCCAATGAAAACTCCCTGGAAAACCCTGAAATGATACGCTTTCAATAACCCTGTTCCAATCAAAAATAAGATTTCAATCTATTGCTCCCAGTTGATTTTTGTTCGATCGCCTCATTCACAGACCGAATTTCTTGTAACAATAAGGCAACTCTTCACAATAGTGCTAGTTGCGGAGTTTACTAGACACAAAGTCTGCCAAAAACAACTCGCGATAAAAGTTTACTAATGGCAAAAGGTGACTTTCTTCGTGAGATCCTCTGGCTGATGTAGATAAAATAAATAACAGATTCATGTTGTTTTTCTACTCATCAAAACTCTTATTGGATTGATAGCACAGGGATTATTTCTAATTTTAATCGAATGAATTCTGATTTCCCTACCACCAGGACACATCAAAATTCTCTTCCATCATCCTTCGGGTATCACAAGAAACAACAATCTGATCCACTTGGCAGAAAACACCTTAGCAGGATTACTCAGTTATGCATCATTCCAAAGAGCTTCTTTGCATCTCTCATACAAGAAGAAGTTTCAATTCCTATAAAGTTTGAAAAACTGAAATGTTGAATATGAGCTTACCTGTTTGAAGCCCCTGTACATTAGCTGGATCTCTTTCCTAGTAAATTTTGTTCTAGATGCTAATTTATGAAGTTCTTCTGGCCGATATCTTGAAATATGAAAGTTAAATTCGTCGTTTTCATCCTCTGAAACAAGAATTTTTATTAGTTGGTGAATAATTTGTTCCCATACTGTTATCCTACAATTTCTTTTTCTGAATGTTAAATAAAATACGTATTTTGTCTTATTTTCACTTCATTAATATTGTAACTCGACAGTTTCTGTTTGCTAAACCATATTCAAAAACATAAACGTAATACAATATATTAGGTTAGGGCAAAGAAATCCATTATTTTGTCGATACATGGCTTTACTGACCTATTTCTTTCATCTGGTCAAACTTTTTTTCTCTGGAAAGAAGAATTTCTGTTCTAGTAAAACCTATTCAGTCAGGCAGCTGCAAATGTCCCAGTTATACCGGTATGAAGTGATCGTCAAGATACAGATGTCTCAATAGGGAACATTCGTTGTGAACGAGCCCTTATTTTCTTTCTTTGTTTGTTTGGTATGCCAACTGCCACAGCATCGCTCAGGGGCAAAAATGGGCCATAAAACAGTTAGGAAGCATTTGCGTAAGGCCAGTTTCAAAAAGAATCTGCATGTTCGGTTGCCGCACGAGTTGTCGGAATAAAATTTGATGGATCATGTTTCCATTGGAGATTTCTTGGCCAAACGGAACAAAATTGATCCATTTTTGAAGAGCCTGGTTACTGGTAACGAGAAATGGGTCACATACGACAAAGTCAAGCAAGAACGTGGATGGTCGAATGCCTGCGAAGCAGCTCAAACGATGGCCAAACAAGGGTTGAAGGCTGGGTAGTTTTGCTGTGTATTTGGTGGGTTCGGAAAGGGGTTATCTACTTTGAGCTTCTGCTCAATGGGCAGAGGTTTAATTTGGATCTCTTCTGCCAGCAATTAGACCGATTGAAAGCAGCAAATAACAGGAGATTGAATCGTATGGCTTGACAACGACTGGCCTCACTCGTCTTTTTGGCAGGTTCTTATTGAAGCTTATAGTTTTTTCATTTTATTTTTGTCCATGCCTAACGTAGTGTAAAATTGTCCTCAAGAGAAAATTGTGAAAGAAGGTTATCTTATTTTTTCAATAATAGGGACAAGACGTTTTGGGAACGAGGCATAATGAAACTACTTTCTAAATAATAATAATATTAATAATAAACGTTTATTCGTCCTTGAAGATATCAAAAGATACGTAGGATATGTCAACATACAAAACGTAAACAATATTACATGTGATAATCTCTTAAAGAAGCTTATCTGAAAAATATTCCACTGTGTTATAAAAACTTTTAGGGTATAACAGTGCTTTTATATTAATTTTGAATCTATCTGGTAAGTGGTTATACAATGAAATACCTGCAAGTATGGAAGATGACTTAAATTTGGTGGTGGAGTGCCTAGGGACACTGATTGTATTGATATGTCTAGTGTTGTAATCATGGAAATCTGTGTGTTTGAGATTATGCAAGTGCGATCTGCAACTCAAAATATATATACATGATACTGTAAGGTTTTGAATATTAAAAATTTCTCTGTAGTTTCTTGGTCTTTATTAAATATCATTCGTATAATTCTTTTCTGTAGAATAAAAACTCTATTATTTCGGGCGAAGCACCCCAAAGAATAACATTATATTTGAGATGGCTATAAACCAAAGAGTAATATACATTCAAAAGTGCATCTCTTGGGAGTGATCCCTTCAGTTGATGTATAGCATAGTATGACCTGCTCAATGTTTTGCAAAGATGTTCAATATGTGAGTCCCATCTCGAGAACCTATCAACATTCAGTCCCAGAAACCTAACATGCTCAACTGCCTCGATCTGTCGATCAGCAAAGGACAAAACCAGTGGAGGAGATTGGATGGTTTCTCGATATTGGAACTTAATGATTTGGGTTTTATTTCAATTCACCATGAGAGAATTACGTCCACACCATGTAATGAACTGTTGGACCAGCTCCTCACAGGTTATCTTCACTACTTCTAGATTTCTCGATCGTAGAGCTACAGAAGTATCGTCAGCAAACAAAATAATGATATCTGCCTTAAAGTGGTCTGGCAAGTCATTGATAAACAACAAAAACAGTAACGGACCAAGAACTGATCCCTGAAGGACACCAAGATTGGTACAGTATTCTCTTGAACTACTGTTGTTATAATCAACGAACATATTACTATCCGATAGGTAACTCAATATCCATTTAAGAAATATTCCGCGAAATCCAATCTGATAAAGCTTATCCACAATGAATTGGTGTTATAAACAGTCAAAAGCTCTCGACAGATCGAAGAAAATGCCGACGACGTGATAGGATTCGTCCAGAGAGCAATGAACAAACTCAATAAACTCAGAGCAAGCCGTTTGAGTCGACCTCCCTGTCCGAAAGCCATGCTGATGATCTGAAATTATTGCAAATTTCGCAAGGAAATCGTACATTCGTCGATATACAATCTTCTCGAACACCTTTGACAACTGACTTAAAATTGAAATTGGACGATAGTTCGCGACATCACTCGTAGGACCCTTCTTGTGCACTGGTACAACCCTCGAAAACTGCAGAATCGAAGGGAAACATCCCGTAGTGACAGAGTCATTGATGAATGAAAACAAGAACCGGAAAAATGGGTGCGTATTTGAGCATTATTAACGAATGATTGAAACTATGTTGAATAAAGTACCAGAATTAAAGTAAAAATAATGGATTTCTTTTTCTCCAATATAGTATTTATATATTGTTTGATGAAATTATTCATATTTGAAGCTGACTAGTTACAAAGAAGTTCACAGATTATATTCAATGGTTTTTCTGTCATATTTCCACTCTATAATCAAATGAAGTGTATTCCACTTCAGCATCATGATTCCCTACTGTATACTCGCATTCATTCCCACATCGCAGGGAATAGATTAACGCATTCGAATGCTCTAAATTTTCATTCGTTAACAAGCGAATGAGGAAACCTCATAATTCGGAAGTTTATTGCTGAAAATGGCCGTTATGTCTATTGGCATTCTGAAAATGTAAAACTGCCCAATAACCGACATGAATATATCAAGCGCTTCGCCAATGAAGTGGAATTTCCTCCGGTAGAATGCAAGTAATTCCTGACTCCACTCCTTGAAAAGGAGTTGAAAAACTTCTGTTCAGTTCATTTCAGTGTAAATTAGAACATTCCTGGTTAATTTTGGCATTTTGTTTCGAGGTTTAGTCAGTTTTAATGTATCTTCATTAGAACTAATTGCATCGAAAAGTATTCATTCAGCATAACTTGGAATGACAAGGACTATTCTGGCTCCATCGTGCTGTAAGATGACGTGGGGCAGTCTTTTTCTCTATTCAACACTACAATCTATCTTGAACACCTGATCTTAGAACGGTTAGAGAAGTAACTGATCCAGTATGCGCTTTATTCAGCTTCAAAAACTTCTTTTAATGTTAGCTGATGCTGCATCTTAGCTGGGCCTCAAACCTGCACTCTCTTTTGAGGAATAATCTTGATGGTTCCGTAGTTAATTCTGTTAATTTACTTCTGAAAGAGGTTTTGTTCATCCCATCTCCCAGTGAATGGAAACTGTGAATTGTGTTTGCAAGATTATCGACTCTAAATCTGAAAAAAAAGTATAACAAATAAAGTGGTTAAATGAAAAGCAAAAATGTACAGTGGACGAGCGTAAATAACGACACGACTAGCAATAAACACAATATGAGTACGACTGAGGTGGTGTAGGGATGTTCCGATACAAGTAAATACAAGTAGGTACTCGATACTTTTGTTTCGATACCAAGTACTTTTAGCATCGAATCAATTTTGCGATACCTACTTGGTATCGAAAGAAAAGTACTTGGTATCGAATCGAATTGTACTCAAATTTTGACCACAGTATAGGGACCAATACTGTGTTTTTACATTCGCGGTCGATTATAAAATGTAAAAAAATCCACGGAGTGCGACTACTGCTTGGTCCCTATACTGTGTTTTGACATTGGTTTCTGGTTTCCATTTTAACCGCAAGATACGCAGCGCAGGAGCAGAGATGTCAATTTGCGCAATTCGCAATACGCATAGAATGTCAAGAATGTGATGCAAAATTAACGCAGCTACAGCCTAGGTTATGTTAAGGACTTTCTTTCCAATTTCTACATTTATACTTACTATGTACCCGAGTACGATTTCTGGAAACACCACAAGGAGTTGGCTCACGGTCAAAAAAAAAGAAGAGACCTCACCAGGGGGATGAGCTCTCATTATACCTATCAAATCCAGTGGCACCATTGAAGAGCAACCCATTTGCGGAATGGGATGAAATGAAACAAATATTTCCGTCATTGTACAAATATGCAATTCAGTATTTGATTGTTGTCGCTACATCGGTGCCAAGTAAAAGCCTATTTTCCAAGGCAGGAGCAACAATATCAAAGTCCAAAAACAGAATGTCCCCAACCTAACTGGAGCAATTACTGTTTTTAGAAAATTTGGATGCAAAAGATTTTTTTGTTTAATATTTTGACATTTTTAGAATAAACAGAATGAAAATCTATCCTAACTGGTCTTTTCTTATTGGTTCTATAAATAAAATAAAAATATATATAACGTACTTCAATATTCATAATTTGGATTTCAAAAAAATTATTCAATTCACTCCTGAACTGAATACAGCATAGCTGGTTTAGAGAGATCAGAAAACAAATTGAAAAATTAACATCAAACATATTAGCAATACCTCTGCTAACTTTCAATCAATAAATCAGTGTTATTGTTAAAATGGCAGTATATAGATAAGCTTAAGCCATTTTCCTTTATGAATTTCTATGAAATCTTAAATATATCGATATGAGTAAGAGTAGGTATCGATACTTTGGTTCCGATACATGAGTAGGTATCGAAACATGATTCGAATACTACTTATATGAGTAGGTATCGATACCTTGATGGTATCGGAACATCCCTAAGGTGGTGAGGGAGGTAAGTAGACAAGCGGGTATCTAAGTTTGTGCTAGGATTGTTGCGCGCGAGCTCTTACCACAATGAGTGAGAGGGACGGCATTCTGGCCTATCGTTATTCCAGGTAAAAGAATTGCGCACACCCACCATGCCATTTTTGCATCCCAGAAAATACTAATAAAGTAAGCTTAAAACTAAATGAATAAAACCTTGATTGGTTTCTGCTTAGATCTTATTTATTTTTCCAGCAGTAATTTTAATCAGTTCAATTTATTTTGTTGAATCAAGTTCAATGAAAAAACGTAGTCCGAAGTTGTTTTGGTCACCCTCTATGGATGATATTTTTATCTGTTGGAATAAACGATCTATAAACGGTAAAGGGGAGAAGTATTTTTCATCACGAATGAAACCACTGAGATAACTTTCGTATTTGTTATTCCGTACAGATCTCAAGTCATAAAGTTCACGTTCCAACAACTATACCACCACTGGCACCTTGTTAATCCCTATCAAATACCTCAGTTTCAGTAACTGAAACAATCCTAACTCACTAGGGGCCTTTTTGCCGGTGAAAAACACGAATTAACACCGATTCTGTGCACGTCGACTAGGAAGGTTATAAGAAAAACGCAACCGGCATAAATTTCGACTTCTTGGGATACAAGAGGAAACACTCAGGGTGCTTTACTTGGAAGGACAAAACCCCAAAATCAGTAAGTGGCAAATTGGGTTAATGCTCTTTTTGTTAGCGAAGTGTTTTGCTGATGATAATGAAATTGTATCATGCGGGATAATGGAATGGAAGTGTAGGAATACTGGGATGTAATGAAAAGCAATCTAGCAGTTATTTATCATGTCCTCTATTGTGCTTTCGATGAAAGTAAAAGAACTTGTTTCATTCTCTTGCTACACAAGAATGAGGATGACCTTCAAACGCTCATTCTCATACAGAAAATATGAATACATTTTACTTAGATTTCGTGTTTCAACAAAGACATCCCAAATTAAAATAAAAATAAGTGAAACTTTCTGCCGAAAATAGTAAAAATACAGACTACTTCTTTTACTGGCAAGAAGAAGGGCAAGTAATATACCATTCTTAAATCTCGACTGAAAATCACAAATTGCTTGAAAAATCGATACAGCTTCAGAAGAAATAAATCCCAGATTATATGCAAACAACCCTTTGGAAGTTTTCTCAAATGACGGCTAATTAAGATTAAGATTTCAAAATGGAACAATACCTACGAAATTACTATATAGATTGGGATTTAGGGGTGTTTTTGCGGACTGGTTGCAGAGTTTTCTGATGGGCAGGACTATAAGAACAAAAGTGGAGAATTCTTTCTCCGAGGTTTATGATATGAATCATGGTGTTCCACAGGGTTCTGTTCTAGGATCACTGTTGTTTCTTTTGTTCGTGAACGACTTGCCGGAGGGTATGGGTGCCAATATATTAATTTTGGTCGCTGATGACGTGTCTTTCATTCTGACAGCTAATACTTTTGAGGACTTACTGAGATACTTGCATTACTTCATGGAAAAATTTGTAGACTGATGTGACAGAAACGGTCTTATGGCAAATGAGTCAAAAACTGAATGTTTGTATTTTGGCGCTACTATAAGCTCAATAAGAAATATTGAATTAGGAATAAAAAACCTAAAAATCCAGTCCAAAAATGCGGTTGAATTTCTGGGTATACATATCGATCAGTTCCTTCGCTGGGATGTGCATGTTTAATGTCTTTGTAAGCGACTAAACAAATCTTTTTATGCGATATCCCGTTTACTCCAAACAATGCCGTTCAACTCTCTTATGAGCGTGTATCATGGGATTGTGTACTGTCATCTTTCTTATAATTATCTTCGGTAATTCCACCAGTAGCCACAGATTGTTCATTGCTCAGAAGAGAATTTTGCGCCTTATATTCAAGATTCCTCCGAGAGAATCATGTCGTCCACATTTCATAAGTGGCAAGATCCTTAATCTACCAATATTTACAAAATATTGGTATAGAACAACGATATTTGACACTTCTCCCATATACCAGGGACTATTGTTCTATAACGACCTTCCATTTTCATTCAGAAGTATGAATGGAGTGATTTAAAAAAAAAGAAATGAAAAGGTTACTGTTATGCAAAGCTTACTACAGTGTTGGGGAATACCTCAGTGATAAAGCTAGACAATGCTGTGTGTTTGGTGGAACCAGAAAGGTGTGGTGTACCACGAGCTCCTAAAACCTCGTGAAACCGTTAATACTGATGCATTGAACGAGAAACGACCAGAATGGACCAAAAATTTTGCTCCATGATAATCCACCTGTACATAAAGCAAAAACCGGTTCAGGATACAATCAAAACACTTGGCTGGGAACTGCTACCATTCACCAGACTTGACTCCTTACGACTACTATTACTTTTTCGATTATTACTATCGATAATATACCTTGTACCTTGGCCACTTACATATTCATAGTGAATACAAAAAATCATATTCAGCGCTCGCCGTGCTTTCAATGGACATATCATGATTTGACTTCCTCGAATGAGATTCCTGATTGTCAGAATCGGGCGTGCAAAAGCTGCCAAGTTCACGTCATTGCTGTTCATCATTTTTTTCCTCAATAAGCGGAACACAATTTTTCAACGTTTCAAATCCGTATAGTCGAATGTGCGAATCATGTTGTCGGTGAAATGAAACATTGCTGTCTAAATCTCATTTGAGGGATGCGACAACATAAAAAGAATGTGTATCCTGTATGGAAAACGTGAAAGAGAATTGCATTTCTCAGTATTTGCTAGAGGGTTTGTTGGAACGTTACAAATGGGGCAATATCCCATGATGGTCCGTGATCCCTATTTCAGAATAGGATAATTTACAGTCAGGTATCAGACCGTATCCCCCTAGGAATAAGGACGTCATGAATCGTAGATAAAAACTTGTATATCCAAGATGAATTATGGCTAGTTCAATTCATAGAGTTGGTGGAAAGAATTTCAGATGGGAGTTATGTTGCGTCCTGAATAAAGATGAAGGTTATGGTGCTATAAACACTCAAGAACAACTGACTCCATTGATGTTGAAAAGTGGCATTTTATGTTATTTCAGCGATGACTAACGATATCAGTTCCAACATTTCTCACTCTGGAAGGATGGCAGTAAATTAACATTTACTGAAGGAATTTTCAACCAACGTGACCAAAACAGAATGATAAACTGATGTCGAGAGGCCAAGGTACATCAAGAAATAAAAAAAAATCTATGTCATTTAGTGAAGCAATAAAAGACATTGTTCGAAAGTGTTCTAAAACTCTCAGTCGTATTTGCATAATTTGACAGAAATTTTAGTGAAAAATAGTGCTGTCAATCAGTACCCCAAGACAAAACAATGCACCTATAATCATGGTACATGGAAAAGAATGTGTCAAAAACATTAAATTTCTTGGTACAGTATTCGATGAGGAACTGAACTAGAAACTGCATACGATGTACTAAAATTGTCAAAACAGACAGAATCTCATGAAATCTATAATATTCTTGACGTCAAAAAGTACATTTAAATATTGCGTTTTCACCTGTAATATTCAAACGACAATATCAATTGAAGTGATCTCTTGTAGATGGTTTTTGATAACGGTTATACATATTTTGGCATCAATAGATTTATTCCATTTCTTGTGGGTTTCTCAGTACTACTGTACAGATTGGTTTAATTGCATTCCTCATCTTTTTCCTAAATTGCAAAGATAGTTGAAGATGAATGGAATTAAATCGATTAAATCATCATTTCTAAGAGGGAAAATAATTTTTCTGAACAATTCAGATTCAATAGTGGATGCTGTGGTAGGTAATTTTCATTCAAACTAAACTGGACTACAGAGAGGTATTTGCCCAATGTGAAAACTTAAAATGCTTATAACTTTTTAACCCATCTGAATATGGAGAAACGGTATGGGAAAAAGTGTTTCTTATCATCTCAAGAACCTATGGTTAAAATTCAGTGGTCTAAGACTCACCCTGTATTTTAGGAAGACTTAAATCTTCAGTAATGTAGATAGACCATCTACCGCAACATATGGTTTTGTTGTACACGCTTATTTCAGCTTCGAAATTTCCTTCCCCCCCATTTGTTACATCCTGTAACGAGACTTCTTCTACAGATTAGCAATGTAAATCAAATGAGTTTAAAATTTGTGGACCACCTGTGTGAGGATGTAATAAGCTTAATCCCACTTCAGGCCTGAAGTATTGCATGCAATCATTCCCAGTCCTAGAGGGAATTTTGTCACATCCATCTCCCACTTGAAGACTTAATAACGTTTCAACTTAATTCGATCGATATCAAACTTTTACCAGGCCTCCATCCAACATTGAGGAATCTTTGGAGCATCGTTACTGGCTTAACCCAGCCCTTCATACCAGTTTCTCCTCATTGTCATACCATCCCATTGTTGAAATATAAAGCAACAATTCACAGAATTGATATTTTAAGTGCTAATATTCACAACACGGTTTATTTCTGTGAAATAAACCTGGTGACGTCCGCACAATGAAAAGCTCCATTATAGCATGGTTCAAGTTGTTAGAAAGTGGAGATCAACGCAAGGGCTTCCCGAGTACGAATTTGATCGCTTCTCTTATTAAAATACAATTGGAAAAAATTTGATTTAATACCTGTCCATACACGCAATATTTCAGATATTTCTTGGTCCATTACCATTTTTAACAGTAACCTAAATTGAATCACAACATATATATTCTTCGAATTACCGAGAGCTACCGGCTGCAATGGTTTTTCCTGCTAACCCAAACAGATTTTATCGATATTCTGTGCCACGTCCATTTTAATCATGTCCCGAAAATCTGAAGACACTCTTCCAGATTTACTTGATAGAAAGATCTCTTCAAGCGATGCGATGTTTGAAGATTGCTAAAGGCAGGTTTTTCGTTTAGATGAATTTTTCTGACAGCATCTCTCGATACAATGAAAGGGATTCATTAAATTAATGGATGTATTTCCACGGTTCCCTTTTGAAGGATTCATGAAAATTCAATAAGTTTCATAAGGATATTAATATCTGAACGTGGGCCTTGGATTGGCCTCATTTTAATATTTCCCTTACTGGAATTGTAAATTGAAACAGTCTCTTTCATCTTCATCAGAGGACAGTTTCATTTGTGGAAACACGATGGAGTCGCAACAACAGAATAATAATCAGAGGAACTTTTTGAAGTTCAAATTGAAGTTAGCCTCGTCATATCCATAGTCGTAGATATTCAGGAGAAGGAAGGCTAGCACTCAGCAGGGATTTCGTAGATCAACTGTAAATGTATTATCTTCTGAGAGACAATGCTCTTATCCACATTCTAGTTGATCTGCAGTCTGATTTCACCAACAGAGTTATTCTTGCGTGGGTGCCGAAGGCATTGTGGGAAACGAGGGTATACTTGTGGAATAAGGCTCCAGTAACCAGTAGTTAGGATAGTCAAAACCAGGAATCAAGCTCAGAGCAGAAAATCAGAGCTGTGCCAAAGCATTGTGCTTAGTGCTCGTGAAAGCACTCTAAGCACTTTAGTGCTTCCGAGCACTGTGCTCGCGAGCACTTTTCAAAGGCTAGTGCTTAGTGCTTGTTTTTCGGAGCACTCTCGCGAAAATCTTAGTGCTTAGTAATCCGCTAAGCGCTAAGACTTTCCGAATTCTTGAAGTAGGGTCAATATAAGCAGGTACGGTATTTGATTTTTTTATGTGCGCAAAGATAATATGATCGTTTTGAATTAATATTCAGTATTTCTTCAGTCACCATTGATTTGACTTTATGGTTATGAAGGCCAGAATATTTTTTGTTTTTGCGCGCTTGTTACTAGTGGAACAGGCGGGCTATCGTTCTCTCCAAATGTCTGTAATTTCCGAATATCGAGCCGAAAATGGTTTCAATCCATTGTGTTCGACTTCTTGATGGAGAAACCTTGGTCAAATTTAAGTAGGTCAGGCTGGCCGGACCTCCGGCCGTATACTCTCTATCTTCCGAAGGAAGAGACCTAGAGTTTTCATTTTTTCAGAATAGGTTGAGTGTCCAAATATCTCGGTCAAGTTCGTTATTGGGCCAAATCCATCGAATAGTTTAGCAGTTAATAACATTAATTTCTTGAATATTCATCCTATCAATTCGTAACTTAGAGAATGTCTAGATAACGTTAAAAGGAAGGAGTGTGCCAAATTTCGAGAAAACCGTCACGAGAGAAAATTTTTTAAAAATTCCCAAAATGTTTTTTTTTTTCAATACACGATATCTCATAAGTTATTCGTCAGATCACAACAATTTAGGGCATTTATGCAGGGTATAGGTAACTAAAATATTTTAAAATTTCATCATTATAGCGTACAATCTCCAGAAAATATAAGAGTTTTTCTGAAGATGAAGTCACAGATTATATTTCTATCTATGAATTCACATCACATCAACTATAAATCTCTATGAGGGTGGTTTTAATTTTATGACAAGTTGTCATAATGAGTGAATATTGAGCCGAAAATGAAACTAATTCTGTGGGTTCATTTTTATGACAAACATGTCTAAAATACTGGTGTGTGCAGTTGTCATATTTTGAATGGAAATTTCATTATGAATTTTGCGACAAGAGGACTATTTTTTTCTCAAATGTCTGTAATTTCTGAATATCGAGCTGAAAATGATCGCCATCGGTTGGATTTGACTCGTGATGAAGAAACGGTGGTCCAATTTGAAAATGTTTGGCTGAATATTCTCTATCTTCCGAAAGAGATGAGATAGAGATTCCATATCAATAGAATTAGTTTATTATCCAAATATAAGTCAAGTTAGTTATTGGGCCAGACCTGTCCGATAGCTCAGCAATTATGAATCTGAAATTCGGTTATAATTGATGACACTCAACTACAACAACTTATATATGGTATAGAAATGTGGAAAGAATGCCAGAGAAGAAATTTGCACTCAACTTCCATTTAAGATATATGTTTATTGATTCTTTCACACTCATTGTGCCGGCTGATTTTGAATCGAACTCTTTTTAAGTCTGAGAAAAGACTTTAGAACAAGCGCGTAAAAGCTCCTGATCTCACGTCAGTGCTTTCCACATTTTTTCAGTAATGTGTTCTCGCTTATAAAATAATTGGTCCTCGATTATTAATTCAACTTTATGCATTGATTAGGAACAACCATTCAGATTCAGATCGACGAATAAGATTAACTAGTACCAGAATGTAAATTGAATGCATGCGTTTCACAAAACAAATAAAATGGCTTTTGAGTTTTTCCGAGTCTCGAAATCATAATTTTAGATATGTCGATGGAGCTAAAGATTTCTCATTTCAATCAAACAACATTACATAAAATAGTTCCCACTAAAGTGCTTAGTGCTTAGTGCTCGAAATATTCAATTACTTTTGCAAAAGTGCTTGGTAATCCGGAGCCTTCTGTCGAAAGCGGTGCTTTGAACTCGAGACTCGAAGCCTTTTTTTTTTGAGTGCTTAGGGCTTAGTGCTCGAAGCACTTTTTTTCGGGGCCTAGCACAGCTCTGCAGAAAATAAGATCATAACTTATCCAGGAATGAAACCTCAGGTGTCAAGGTAACTCACGCACCAAAAGGAAAGAAATAATACCAGAACCTTTACCAAGTGAGTGACATCTGATCCAAATTGGTTCGATACGCTTGACATGAAAATCTTCAAATGAATTGAAAAGAAAAAATTCAAAGGAAACATTCCTAAAAGAAAATCAACAAGGAATTTGATAGTGTGGTATCAAATATGAATTCCACACATTCTAGTTGAAAGTAATTTTCAGGAAATTAAGTGAAACTACATCTCTTTCTATATCATCTTCACATAATCCCCTATTATAGAACATATGAACGGTCCATTCAATACATATATGTATAGAGGAATTGATGGCTGCAAGTGAGTATACCAAATTTCAGAAAGCAGGAAATTTAATTGGAATCTTGCAACGATTTGCACGCCACTGACGTTATTCCGTACGCGCACCCGAATTATGGTTGAAATCTGAAGCTAACCTCGAACGGTCAGCGTAGTTTTTTTTCTCTCTGTCGAGATCAGATGCCGGTGATCTTCTGTAGTAATTATTGAAATCAATATCTAAAAAGTAACTCTTGTGGGTCAGAGATTTACGAGAAATACATAACTATTCTCGGTAAGTGTTTATTTCCTCCAAGGAACCGAATTTTAGTTCCTTTTGACACTTTAACATGAGACCACGATTTTGCATTGACTACTTTCAATGATCTCCACAACATGACTTCTTCTTGGTTTAATTTGTTAAGATAATGTAATTTTACTATGATTTGTTCAATATCTGTCTAAAAGAGATCGAGAAAGAGCCCTGTTATACATGCACTGGCAGTTTCTTATGTTCTTTCGTTCATCTTGACATAGCTCCTCTGTTGCGATATTCTCGCAACAAAGGACAGTTCTCGGAATTTGGGGTAGCGGCCGTCACTTCCAAGAATGCCTTCTGTCGGACGGAATTTTGGAAATCCCTAAACTTAGCTACCTGAACTTTTGTACACGTCCGAACTCTTTTAGTTATTAAAATTCATTCTCTCTGCACCTCTCAAGGTGGTAAGTACTCCTACAAGTAAATTCATTCTCTCTCAAGACGCTCTTGTGCACAGTATCTTCAAGTAAGCTCTCTTTTATCAATTTACTTTTCACGAGTCCATAACGGCACTCAGAACTACAAGTTCCTCTTAAAATCTCTCAAAACAATCTGTTTTCGGGTCAGTTAGCGAACCTAGTTCATGTGTATGTGAATTACTCAGTTGAAATTCTCTACGTAAAAGAAAAAGGTTGTGAATTGTGAATCTGTGAAGCAATTACATATCGCCAAGGCACAATTCATCAGTGGAAGTTTGAGAAGCTTTATCCAAAGCGCCTGCACCTTATTCTGAGAAATCTACCCTCGACGATTGAAGCAGAGCTGTGGTGAACTCCAAACAACAAATAAGGTCAGATCTCTTTATCATTTATATTACCAGAAGTGCTCTAGATTGAGCAGAGAACTTCAAATCCTTGATTATTATAGACACCTAAAAACTCTTTCTGTGAGTGTGAACTCAAGTGCCGAACATTGTGTAACTATTCTTATCTGTGAATACATAATTCTATTTTAACTACAAACTTGTTTTTATTCACCTTGCAAACATCTTTTCTACCAAGGATAATTTTTGGATCTACTGTTTTAGTATAACCAGCGACTCAGGAAGTCCGCTGCCCTTCATTAAGCGGGTGATTATTATTACTTCTAATTTTGTACCCGCACAAATTGGTCCTTTGAGCCGGATCCAAGAATACGACTTTGGTAGAATTTGCAAGATTGATTTTTATACATAGAACATTTTAATTAAGCTTTATTTAAAATGGAAAACGAATCTTATACTAATCTCAAGTCTAAACGCTCAATATTCAAGGCAAAAATGACTAGAACTATCAATTGGTTTGATCAAAACTGTGAATCACAATCAAATCCAAAAGATTTAAAGAGATACCTCGAATCACTCGAGGCTGCTTTCAAAGGATATGACGAAGTTCAGGATTCCATTGAACTTTTGCCAAATTACAAAAATTTTGATGATGAAAATCGTGAGGAAGTAGAAGTGAAATTCCATACCATTGCTGGAAAAATTGAACTCTATATTGAAAAAATGTCAACCTCTATTGTTAGATCTTCTATTCCTCAAGAACATTGTAATATTAGCTTACCACAGATTAATATTAAACCGTTTAAAGGCGATGCCTCTGAATGGACTTCTTTTTTACAATCATTTGATGCTATGATTATATCAAACACCTCTCTCTCTGCAATTCAGAAGTTTATATATTTAAAGATGTCGTTGCGAGATGAACCACTCAAGCTCATAGAAGGTTTATCTGTAATTGATAAAAATTTTGAAATTGCTTTAAGTATTTTGAAAAAAAGGTATGAGAACAAGTTGACAGTAATCAAAACTCATTTCATTTCCCTGTTAGAGACCACTCCAATGACAAAATGTAATGCTGTAAACTTAAGAGAATTTGTAACCAATTGTAAAAGAAATTGGGATTCTTAGCATAATCTGGGTTATTCTGAGGCAGAACTGCTAGAATTCTTCCTTATTTATGTTCTTAGCAAATCTGACGTCAATACTAGAAGAGCTTTTGAAACTGAAAGGAATAGTAAACAACTACCATCTTTAAATCAGTTCTTTGAATTTTCAGAAAAAAGAAGTTTAGTTTTTGAAAATTTGAGTAATTCTGAGGTACCAATAATCAATAAAAATTGGAGATCTCCCCATAAAACTTCCCTTCACATGGCTAACCGTCATGGTACATCAAATTCACAGAAATGCTCTTTTTGCAATGATATATCTCACAACATTTATTCTTGCAATAAGTTTAAAGGCAAATCTCTTATTGAAAAGAAACATTTCATAAATTCTAAAAAACTCTGCTTCAATTGTCTGGGTAACGGTCATCAGGTCACCCAATGTAGTTCTAAAAGACTTTGCGTGGTGTGCTCCAAAAAACATAATTCTTTGCTTCATCCCAATCAATACTCACAGTCTCGCAATTCACAAAATTCTTCTCATGCGGGACATCATGCTGAGGTTTCTTCTCGCACCTCTAGCCCAAATAGTTCGCATTTCAACTCGCGACCAAGACTTCCTCTCTCCTCAAATTCCGGATCTCAAGCCCAACAAGAATCACAGTGCAGGCAAGAAGTCGAATATAGTGTTCCCAAAGGTTCTCAGGCATTCTCTGGCATTTCCACAAAATATAACCATGTTCTTCTGGCCACCGCTAATGTATACTTATACAACTCTCAAGGACACAGAATCAAGGCCAGAGCCATTCTCGACAACGGATCTCAAACTTCATTTATCAAGGAAGACTTAGTGAAGAAACTAGGCTATGTGTCTTACAACCACTCAACCATAGTTTCAGGAATAAGATTGAGCAATTATCGTTCTACAAAAATGATAGATCTCACTATCTTTTCAAATGTTCCTCCATATCAAAAGTTTAAGCTAAAATGTGCTATTCTTCCGAGTATAACATGCCAACTTCCACAATTCAAGTTGACTAGCGGATCCCGATTTCGCTACACCTTCAGATATCGACATGCTCATCGGTGCCGGTCTATATTATGAGTTACTTTCTCAAGGCAGTTTCTCTCTTGGTAAAAATCTACCTACTCTTATCAACACCCATTTGGGATGGGTTGTTGGAGGCTCATTTCCATCTCAGCAAAAGACACAAGCTCAGAAATCTTTCTTGAGTGTAGCTCGAAATGAACACAGCAGCATTTCCCTGCTGTCTCGAGAATCGGAACTTGAGCAGCAAGTCTCTAGATCCTGGGAGCTAGAAGATGTTTCGAAGGCTAGTCCTCTCTGTCCAGTTGATGAAGCTGCAGAAACATCGTTTATCAATACAACCAAGGACTCAATGGATGGCAGGTTTCAATCATTAAAACCGTTAAAATCTCCAAAGGAAAATCTGAAACTTGGAGAGTCCTTCGCGATAGCTCGAAAAAGGTTTGGCAACCTAGAAAAAGGATTTTTAAAGGATCCTCAATACTATGCACAGTATAAAAAGCACCGTCCAAAATGGTATCGAACTATTCCTGATCTCAAAATAGGATCCTTGGTTCTTTTGAAGGATGAGAATACCCCACCACTAAAATGGCCTTTAGCTAGAGTATTGGAAGTTTTCCCAGGGAGGGATAAAAAAATAAGAGTAGTAAAGCTAAAAACGGCAGATGGAATCTTCACTAGACGCATTTCTAAATTGTGTCCCCTTCCCATATCAGAAGAATCTGAAAATTAGACTCACTTCTCCTATTGGACAACACGTATCGTTTCCTATGAACTGTGATTCTCTTGCTTTTCTCGTTAGTTGATTGCTTTCTTCTCTCCTTTTATTTTTTCTTTTATATTTGTTTTTTATTGGTTCGAGCAGAACATAATTGGAGCTTATGGCATAACCACCTTGCCATGGAGCACCTTCATCAACTGGGATGAAAATTGGAGTCCTCGAGTCGCTGTCTGGAACATCTGTGTGGAAACTATACAACCCGTTTCTGGTCAACTGGCAGGCCATACCCTCTTGGACTTTATTTTGTATCTGGGAGCTGGGAGGAAGCTATCGACTCAGATAGCTTTAAGATAAGTCTCTAGTATTCTGTTTTACTTGGGAGATTGGACATTCCTTAAAATTTTTATTTGTGAATTGTATTTATACACTTAAATATATTTGTCAAAAACCGAGGAGAGTTTTGTTGCTGGGATAATTTAGCCCACCCTGAGAGAATTAAGAGTAGTCTCATTTAAAGTGGCACTTTCTCATGTTACAATCTATTCTGGATTCATCAAACCTTGGCTTGGTTGGTAAATGGAAATTTTCCTACTCGGTATATCCCATTTTGAGAATACTGTTGAAATGTGTGAATAATCGGGGATCCTTCGGTAATCTAGTTGTGTTTAGTTATTGTATATTTAGTCAATATCTATTCGAAATCATTAATCGAGTGGAATATTTGGCTGGCTGCAATCTATAAATAACGATTATTTGATTAAATGAATTATGAGCACGAGATTAATCAGTTTGTATTTGCATGTTTCCTCTAAAGCCAAAAAGCAATAGCAATTCCATTACGTGATATCCAAATATGTTGGAATTGAATAAAGATGGTGATGTTTGAGGGTATGTAGATATGGTTTATATAATCTTGAAATCTCAACTAATCAAGCAATTAATTGGTAAATTGTATATGTTATCCATGAGCTCATGAGAGATATGTTGCTTCCTCAATTTGTTTTTTTAAGTTTTTCTTTTATAAATATCGAATTTTGTACTGAAACTCTTTCTTTCATTTCATAGACAAGCACATGGCGAATACTTACACTATAGATACATTCTACTCGTGAATCGCCACGTTTATTTTCATATAATTTCAAATCGTCAAAACAAATATAAATATATATGAATAATCTCTATGAAGTTCCGTAGTTTTTTCTCAATTTTAAAGCAAAATATATACATGTTATTAATAATTCTATTTATATTTAATCATTTTTAGTACTCCAAATCACCAAAAACCATAACACATTATTCAAATGGGTATAGGGGACCAAAAAGCTAAAAAAATGAAAATAAGCAAGAAAGGTACGATATAAAGCAAAGATATCCTCTAACCTAATGAAAATAATTAAAAAGTTTATTGATTATTTTTTTAAATAATTTTAAAAATTCTTCCCTTAATCGCAAACATTCAAATATACTTTGAATATATTTTGAAAATTCTATTTTCTTAATCATTTTTAGTACTGCAAAACCACCAAAAACCAGAACAGAGTATTAAAAGGAGTATAGGGAACGCCAAAAAGCTAAAAAAAGAGGATAAGCAAGAAAGGTAGGATATAAAGCAAAAATATCTAGTAAACTAATGAAAATATTTAAAAAGTTTATTGAAGTTTTTTTTTTCAAGTTTCAATGCAGAAAATTAAAAATAAACGAGAAAGGTTCAATACAAAATTACGTACGTACAGGTAGAGTAGCTATCTATCAAAATAGCAATGACACTACTAATATTTTAACACCAAATAATCTTAAAAAATCCTGGCGATGTGAATGTTAGACGTACTGGAGTTGGAAACATTTGTTCAGCTATACAGGGTATGCGGCACATGGACCGTCAAATTTTTTTGGGGCGTTGGTAGGGTCCTTTTCAGTCTTGGAACCTGGGTCCTTAGTATTACGGTTACGGAGGTATGATTTTTTTATTAGGTTTTTCTAAATTCCCCAAATCTACCCTTCGAAGCCCCATAACTTTTTTTGCGTGTGCTTTTACATGCATTTTTTATTGTATTAGGTCTACATGAGTGTGTGTTTAAAAAAACGTATTTATTGTTACAGATAACACCACAAAATTAACACGTGGGCCTTTTATTAAAAAAAAAAAAATTATTATGAAAACAATTATAAAAAAAAAGTTACAGCTATTACAAACTTAGTTTCAAAACATCGTTGCTAAACACTCTATTTGAAATAAAAAAATAATTGCAAATAAGGTTTTAAAAGAGTGTCACAGCTATTACAAACTTAGACTAGCTCTCAGAGCTGAGACTTTTAAAATGTTCTTTTTTGGTTTATAACGTATGATCTCAGGGGAAAACATATAGAAGCCAGAACAAGCTCGATCACACAAAATGAGAGTAGTGACTGGTAGGAAGAAAAAAAAGAATCAATTGTTTAACAATTTAATCTCAAAAATGTGGTGATAACACTACAAAATCAATGTCCTACCACAAAATATCTTATAGTCTAGTCAAATATCTTAATACAAAGTTAGATTAATACTGGCCAGCATGAATAAAACACCTATGTAACGGTCTATATCTAGGTGACTGAACAACAGGTCAACTGTTTATCGCTATATCAATGTCTCGACCTAAGTCGTTTATATTCTCAGATAACTTAAATGCTACGGACTAACCTTACATAACAGTCTAAGATGTACAGTGACTGTGAACAAAAAGGATATTATGGGTTCTCAACCAACATTCACTCTTCAACCCTCGTAGAAAGGAAATTGGGTCAATACGTACTTCAGGCTCTTCGTAATACAATAATTCACATTACTTCCACAAGGCAAATGGCAACCAGGGTGTCTATTGTTCGATCTTCCAAGTAGAATGTGTTCAGATAGCTAGTACAGATGGTTGGTACAGAACGTAGATCCTACGTAGACTCACTTATTTCAGACAACCTCAAAACCGCCTCAGACAGCTCGCAGACAGTTTGCAGATAGTTCACAGAGTTCACAGACAGTTCGAGATCCGCAGCACAACAAACATAAGTACTCTCAACATAAAACGGAGCTAAAATAAAAGAAGTTGCAGAAATGGGCAACGTGACCGAATATAGGTTATCTTACCTAATCTTCTCCATCGAATATCTTCCCCTTTATAATCCGCATTAAGCGTTAACCTTTTCCATAAACCAAATAGAAACAGGTCTCTATTAGGGCTTAAACCATAAATCTTGTTCCAATCCGCAATCAATACGATAAAAATCCAAGAGTTTAATGGTTTGATACTCGCCAGAAAAAACGGAGAAAAGCAAAGTGACACGCTCCAGCTGATTTGCGTCAACCCGACATATACGACCACAGACGCAATCACAGAACGGAGAGCATTCAGTAACGCTACCATCAACAGTAGTGCCACGGGTCGGAAAATGTACTATCTAGATAGCGGCGTTGCCAATAGTTGGTCGGAACTAACGGAACGGAAATTTTAAACCGTGACAACTCCCCCTTCCTTCCACAGGAGGTGAGCATAGGTCACCGACGACTCACTATAAGAACCATATTGCGCACTCGCCAAACAAAACTCAACGCCAAGATGGCAAAACAATCAAAAAGTGAAAGATATCTAGTCACTGAGGGCGACTAGATACCGGCTTGTCCAGCTGGGTATAACGGAAAAACTACAAGAAGAAGAAGAAAGCAATCGATTCAACCAAAAACAAAACAATAAGCCAAAATGGTCGAAATGTCAAATTTTGAAACAAAAGAAAACTTAACCGGAATCCGAATCGAAGACCACGGTTAAGGTGCTGAACAAGGAGGACTTGCTTTATCGAAGGTCGCAACCTCCACGACCCCCATCACATCCTAGAGAGGTGATGTCCGAATCAGGAAACTCAAAATCGGGATAATAATTTACTCAAATATAGGCAACGTCAAAGCCGGAAATTCCAATGGTCCTCGTGGGTAAAGTGCGCTGCGACAATACACGACCACTGGTGTCACTAACTCGTCAGGAGTTTCTCCAAAAAACACAATAAAAGGAAAATCTCAATCAAGACACGCGCCTTCCAGGCAAACGCAACGAAAAGTCACAATCGGGTATTTCACGTCATCAACTCGGAATCAAAACGCCAAAAGTCGCCACATCGGCACAAAAAAAAATCCAATCGCCGACACGGCAAAAAAAAAACCACAACACTTCTGCTCCAAGGCAGCCAACAGTGTAAGCCAATACGAAATCAAATCATCCCCACCATAATCAGGATCCCAAACTCACAAGGCGAAGGCAAGGCACAACAAAAAAAAAAACAAAACGAAACGGACACGTCAGATGTTAGACGGTCATAATCCCGAGCATATGACGGTCCCAAAATATATCCCCACCGTCACCGGGGCTAAAACGTACAGAAAAGGCAAGGTACGAACGACATTTACTTACTGAAACGGACTCGTCAGATGTTAGACGGTCATATTCCCGAGCGTATGACGGTCCCCAAAATATCCCCACCGTCACCGGGGCTAAAACGTAGAAACAAAAGGCAATCTCAAGCCGGAACGCACTCATAAAGCACTAAGCCACCCGACAACTCAGAACCACCAAAACTAGGTACCCTCCTCCAAACAGGTATCAGGATATCGTCTGAGATCTTTAACATGCCAGACACCTCTATCACTTCCATCCCTCCATTGCAGTTGATAAGCATTATGGCCAACTCTCCGACGCACAGTGCAGGGTCCGACAAATCTGGGCGCCAACTTGAGGCAAAGCCCTTAGAGGCATCAGATAAAAAGTTTATTGCGGGTCAGGACAAGATCTCCCTCTCGGAAAGTGACAGGACGGCGGCGCAAATTATAACGTTGACGATTACGCTCCTGAGCGCGAGCCAAGCGCTTCTGAATGTCGGCAAACAACAGCCGGTAGCCAACCTTTTTAGCGTCCACAACCTCCGAAGGACGTCTAGGGTCCAACTCTACCACAGTGTTATAGGCATCTCCAGATGGGCGATATTCTCTGCCAAAATTAGCGAAGTATGGGCTACAACCAATAACCTCATGACGACCAGTACGAACGGCGCAAGTAACAGCAGAAAGGTGTTTACTCCAAGTTTTATGGTTATCCTTGACATAACAGGAGAGCATGGTCTTAACTATACCATTGCTGCGCTCGGTAGGATCACAGTGCGGACTATAAACTGGAGTGAATATGATGTTGACTTTATATTTCTGACACAGCGACGTGAAAGAGGTACTGCGCATCTGGGTGCCATTATCGCAAATGAGCAAACGAGGAACTCCGTAAACAAGAAAAATATGCTGCTCCAGCAGATGACAAAAGGAAACAGCAGTAGCATTGCGCAAAGGAAAGGTCAAAACATACTTGGAGAAATAATCAGTAACTACTAAGATGTACTTATATCCGTTGGACGATGGCAAGGGACCCACGAAATCAAACTTATCATCTCCCAAGGTTCGGTAAACAACCGGTCGGGTTCCCATAGTTCCAGCAGGAGCTTGAAGGTCAGGTTTATGCTCCAGACACACCGAGCAACGACTCACATATCGGGCTACATCGGCACGCATCTTAGGCCAAAAATAGCGTTGTCTCAAGCGCCAATAAGTCTTAAAGACACCAGGATGTCCGGCGGAAATATCATCATGATGTTGACGAAGTAGGCTCTTCCTGAACTCCTAGGTACCACCAATTTCCAACAATCCCCGCATCTCCTAAACCAGGATAAGGGGCGGAAACGTATTTCCAAAGTAAGCCATGCTCCTCCCTCCAGGTAGGGTATTTGTCCGGAAATGTGTTCAAGTCTTCTCTCATCTTGAGATACCAAGGATCCTAGACTTATGGAACAGCTGGCGATCATCAGAGTCCAGCACCTCGTCCACAGACACTGGGACGGACCTGGACAACATATCAGGCACGACATTCAGTTTACCCTTGCGATGGACAATTTCAAAGGTGAAGGGCATTAGGCGCAAACTCCAACGAGCCAATCGACCCTGTGGGTCCTTTGGGTTATGCAGCCACAGCAAAGAGTGGTGATCGGTAATTACCTTGAAGAAGGTACCCTCCAGGTAATGGCGTAGTTTTTCAACAGCCCAAATCACGGCAAGGCACTCACGCTCCGTGGTCGAATAGTTGCGCTCTTGTCGAGTTAACGAACGGGAAAGATAGCACAAGACTCTCTCACCATCATCAAATTGTTGGGTGAGAACGGCTCCGAGTCCGTAGGCGGAGGCATCAACTTGCACAATGAACTGGCGATCAAAGTCAGGGCAGAGTGAGTACAGGGCAGACGCTAGCTTCTCTTTTATTTCACTGAAAGCTAATTCACACTGGGGTGTCAATTCCAGCGGACATTTTCTTAGTCAAATTCGAGAGGGTTCGCTCAAATCGGCCAAATTAGGAATGAACCGGCGATACCATGCGGCGGTTCCCAAAAAGGAACGGATGGCGGCAACATTGGTGGGAGTAGGAATACTCAAAATAGCCTCGACCTTTTCAGGATCCGGGCGAAGACCATGTCTGTCGACAACATACCCCAAATATTTCAGCTGAGGGCGACAAAAAAACATTTTCACGCTTCACGACAAAACCAGCCGCTATAAGCCTATCAACACCTTACCCAAAATTTCTAAGTGTGTGGCGAAATCTCCACTAACGATGACAATATCGTCCAAGTACACAAAGACGTACGGCTGAAGATCAGGACCAAGAACACCGTCCATAATACGTTGGAAAGTAGCGGGAGAATTAGTTAGTCCGTAAGGCAAGCGTCGAAACTGATATAAGCCGCGACCAGGGACGGTGAAAGCCGTATATTCCTCGAGTTAGAAGCCACCTGAACGTGGTGATAGGCCGTTTTTATATCCAAAGTGCTCAACACACGAGCATCGCGCAATTTGTCTAGTATTCCAGAGATATATGGAATAGGATAAGCGTCCCTCTTGGTGACGGCATTAAGGCGCCTATAGTCGACGCAAAAACGATAAGTACCGTCCTTCTTAGGGACGAGACAGACTGGTGAAGACCACGAGCTACCAGAAGGTTCAATTATTCCCTTTCTCAACATATCATCAATTTCCGCGTCTATGATCTTTTGTTTGTGTGGGGAAACTGGATACCAACGTTGTTTGACAGGTCGGGTATCAGGAAGCAATTCAATCTGGTGCTCAGCAGCAGACGCACATCAAGGTCATCGCCCATGCGAGCAAATTTTTCTTCAACATTCTATCCAGCTGCATCCTCTCAGCAGGGGAAAGGAATTCCTTAACGCCATTCGAAGCCTCGAGTTCATCCAAAGCTTCTACAGGGGAAGCAAAGTGCCAGACATCATCTCTTATATTAGGCACTATATCCATTTTTCTCCAAAAATCTATCCCAAGTATCAAGGAATGCCGCAAAGATGGAACCACCATTAGGTTCAACCAAATCAGCTTGTTCTTCAACTTAACAGGAGCCGAAATATAACCAGGACTCTCGCATATATCCCCATTAGCCACAGTACACGATTTAAGCGATGGAGTCAGTTTCAATCCAATCTCCAAAAGTCTCTCATATCCCTTACCACCCACAAGCGAAACACTCGCACCGGAATCTAACAAACCCACAAATTTAAGCCCCAAAATATGTACAGTAAGGTAAGGTCGCTTGTCTCCATCAGCATGGGACAAAATGTAATCAAGAACAGCTGCTCTTCCTATGACCGCACTATGATCAGACGAGGACGACCCGCGGTCATCTAGTTTCCTCGTCAGGAGTTTTCCGAAGGCGGAGGAGAAGCAAAGCGTACAGATCGAGAATTTACCTGAGGAGAGCAATCAGGGCATGTCCGAACAGTAAAACCGGTTTTTCCGCAGCGATTACAAAGTAATTGTCTTGGTGACGGACAATTGACACGTCTATGACCAGACTTCTGACAGTTCCAACACACGACAGCGGTCGACGTCGTCGGCGGTTCACGAGACTCACCTCAGAAAGAGAACTAGACCGAGAGCTAGAAGAAGCACAAGGAAGCGACACACACGCTAGTTCGGAGTCAACATAACTCTGACGTTTCCTAGATGGAGGCACATAGCTATCAGCACGATACTTTTTAACCTCGAGGCGCAGGCACATCCTCCAGTTCCTGTAGGCTATCAACAACAGGCAACTGCGTCGCATAAAAAGGCGCCAAATTTCTGGTTATTATTCTAACTTTATCTGTTCATCAACTTCCCATATCTCCTAAACATAGAGTTCATGCATGTCAAATAATCCACAATTGATTCTGAGGGATCTTGCGTTCGGTTCAAGATATCGGTGAACAAACGAGAACGATAATCTGGAGGTTCGTAATGCCTAAGAAGCAGGGAGGACAAGCTCTTCCAGTCCTTAAATTTATCACGATTAGATCGATACCACATTAACGCTCTACCGGAAAAAGATCAACAGCTGAATCGAAAATTTGACTCTCTGTCACTCCACGAGCCCTTCCCAACTCTACAACACGTTCCAAGAAACTATGCACCGTAATATCCTTCGGATCACCCGTGAAAGTTAAATTCCACTTCTGTAAATTCAAAGAACGAGGAGGTTCCCAAAATTCGCATGAGTGCTAGTACGAGCAAATGGTGGATGCGCGGAAGCAACCGAGGCTTCATCATCAGAACAGTCACCCTCAGAGGAGGAGCAACAAAAACAGAGGCAGGATCATAAGCCGGAGGCTGAGCGCAAACATCAACTAAAGTACTCTTACATTTTTAAGCATATCAGCAACATTCAATGGCAAAGATTCTTTCGAACTACCAGACTCTAAACGTTCCAACCGAGAAACGACATGACACAACCTAGTAAATATCGCCTCAAGGCATGGGTCAGGTCCCTAAACAACGTTAACAATTCATCATACTTGCTCATACAAATATTAAATTCTGATACAGTATCCAACTCAACTATAGGATACTCAAAAGACCTATTACCCTTCTCTACTTTCAACAAAGGACGCAAACAGGCACGCAAATCCCGAACTGTCTGTGTATCCGAACATTTAAAACCTCTTACACGCAATTCATATTGTAATTCATCTTTCTTAAGCCTATTAAGATTATTTTTCAGAACCATACTTGCCAAATACCTTTACAATAAAATCAAAATATGATCAAAATCTGAAAATCAAAGTAAACCGCACAAAAAATTCAAATGAACCTTAAAAATAACAATCTATTTTCATCCAGTCACCACCTCAGTTGAACTTGTATAAATAAAAACAATCTCAAAACAAGTTCCCTCGAAACCACTTCGAGCCTCGCGCTGGGCGCCACTTTATGTCGCATGAGCCCGCCCGGTTCCAGAGAGTGTACCAAATACCTCCCGGACTAGCTCTCAGAGCTGAGACTATTTACTAGGGCGCCACTCTCTTTTTATGATGTTAAATAAAAGGAGGTATCACCACAGATCTCAGGGGGAAAACAAAGAGAGAAAACGTACACGAAAACCCACTCTCTAGAAGCCAGAACAAGCTCGATCACACAAAATGAGAGTAGTGACTGGTAGGAAGAAAAAAAAGAATCAATTGTTTAACAATTTAATCTCACCAAAAATGTGGTGATAACACTACAACTAATCAATGTCCTACCACAAAATATCTCTATCGAACTTACTAGTCAAATATCTTAATATGCGTTTAACTGAATTATATTACTAAACTTATCACCCAAAAGGTGAACCTCAAAGTTAGATTAATACTGGCCAGCATGAATAAAACACCTATGTAACGGTCTATATCTAGGTGACTGAACAACAGGTCAACTGTTTATCGCTATATCAATGTCTCGACCTAAGTCGTTTATATTCTCAGATAACTTAAATGCTACGGACTAACCTTACATAACAGTCTAAGATGTACAGTGACTGTGAACAAAAAGGATATTATGGGTTCTCAACCAACATTCACTCTTCAACCCTCGTAGAAAGGAAATTGGGTCAATACGTACTTCAGGCTCTTCGTAATACAATAATTCACATTACTTCCACAAGGCAAATGGCATGATACTCGCCAGAAAAACGGAGAAAAGCAAAGTGACACGCTCCAGCTGATTTGCGTCAACCCGACATATACGACCACAGACGCAATCACAGAACGGAGAGCATTCAGTAACGCTACCATCAACAGTAGTGCCACGGGTCGGAAAATGTACTATCTAGAAAGCGTGAAGAAAGTCGAACACCCTAAATAAAAAAGTACGGATTTCGACACAACACAGCGAGCAAGGAAATTTTACCTGCCCGTTTTAGACGGGTGTGAATTATTATTACTATTTCTGTCCTTAGGTTGGATTGGGTTAGTCGCCGCTGACTTGACCCTACCGTCATTCGAGATTTAACTGTCTCTGCTGTTGGAAGTGTCTGTGCCGCGTTATTCAGTTTTTTAAATTTGTATTTTTTTGTTTTTGTTACTTTTATCGACTTTTTGCTACTGTTGTTTTAATTTTGGTTGTTGATATGCCTAATTTCACCAATGCTGAGTAGGCTGATATGGTGATGGCATATGCCAAGGCCGATGGTGTTGCTCGTGCAGCTCAAAGAATTTATCAAGCCAAATTTCCTGATCGAAGATTACCCCACCACGAAACATTCTGGACGACTTATCGACGATTAAGAGAGACTGGAAACTTAAATTTCCAAGAGCCTCGGGTCAATGTGAGGCAACACCATGTAGCAGTTGACGATCAAATACTTCAAGCCTTTGAAGACCCGAGGCTCTTGAAAATTTAAGTTTCCAATCTCTCTTAATCGTCGATAAGTCGTCGAGAATGTTTCGAGGTGGGGTTATCTTCGATCAGGAAATTTGGCTTGATGAATCCTTTGAGCTGCACGAGCAACACAATCGGCCTTGCCATATGCCATCACCATATCAGCATACTCAGCGTTGGTGAAATTAGGCATATCAACAACCAAAATTAAAACAACAGTAGCAAAAAGTCGATAAAAGTAACAAAAACATACAAATTTAAAATACTGAACAACGCGGCACAGACACTTCCAACAGCAGAGACAGTTAAATCTCGAATGACGGTAGGGTCAAGTCAGCGGCGACTAACCCAATCCAACCTAAGGACAGAAATAGTAATAATAATTCACACGCGTCTAAAACGGGCAGGTAAAATTTCCTTGCTCGCTGTGTTGTGTCGAAATCGGTACTTTTATTTAGGTGCGACTTTCTTCACTCTTCTGACTAAAACCTTATTTGCAGTATTATTTTTTTTATTGACTTACGTAAATAGCATATGGTTAGCAACGTTATAAACCAAAGAACATTTTAAAATAAAACTAAGTTTGTGATAGCTGTAACTTTTTTTTAAATTTCAATAGGAGTGGAGATGTTTTCATACTTTCATATTTTTTTTTCAATAAAAGGCCCACGTGTTAATTTTGTGGTGTTATCTGTAACAATAAATACGTTTTTTTTAAACACACTCATGTAGACTTAATACAATAAAAAATTGCATGTAAAAGTAAATGCAAAAAAAGTTATGGGGCTTCGAAGGGTACATTTTGGGTAATTTAGAAAAACCTAATAAAAAAATCATACCTCCGTAACCGTAATACTAAAGACCCAGGTTCCAAGACTGAAAAGGTAGCAAATGACCCTACCAACGCCCCAAAAAAATTTGACGGTCCATGTGCCAAACACCCTGTATATAAAACAACGGAGTTGAAACTGTCATGGTTACAGTCTACATATCACCGAATACAAAAATTGAAGATGTGAAACATTTCATCCATCGAGCGCTGATGGAATATGCTGATAAGTTTTCTGAAATACTTGGTGGAAACATCCATCAGCTTCCGATGGTTTTATCTGGAGCCTCCAATATCAATTTTACAGATGGAAAATCAAAACCACTAAGAACATTTCTTTTAGAAAAATTTAAATTACATATAAATAACAATCCAGAAGAATCGACAACGAGATATGGCACTGCTGTTTTTTCGATGTATTTGCATAAAATAGAATCACAAACATATGTATCATATTTTAGTTACGACAAGCCAATAGTTTCAGCAACAAAACAAAACTGATTAATAATAATTACTTATAATAATAATGAGAGTAAACTTTTTTGTTATTATATATATTTTTAGTTATTTTATGTTATCAAACAAAAATAAAGAGACATATTTCGTTATTTTGATTGATAATTTGAATTACGATGTTTTTTAATTTTACGTAATTTATCATTTCCTAAAATACTGAATTTTCTAAATACTTTCCTGTTCTCAAATAAAAACTAATCAGTGAAATTTGAGAGAAAAATCAAGAGAACCTACATAAAATTGAGCACGATATTTCTTTTGCAAATTGTGTTGATTCTGCATTAGCCCAAGGAACTTCGTTTCTACCTGGTGTCCCAGGATACCTCATCTTCTTTCAAATTTTCCTCTCCGTAAATCTTGTCACTAACATCTAAAAACTTAACGCCACCTTTAATTACAAGGAAGAAACCTGATAGAACTATCTTCCCTGAAATGAATATATCTTCAAAGACCCATTTCATCTTGTCATGTCATGTTTCTTTATCATCCAAGGAGAGGTAATCACATCTTAAGATTTTTCAAATGTATTTCAGTATCTCTGGTCCTACTGAGCTCCTGTTTCTTGAGGTAATCCTAAACATAATAGGAATAATTCACGAAGTTATTTGTCTGCACTTATTCAACTCGACTTTAACCACGGATCATAACTTCTAGCATCGATGTGAAAAAGAATATCACATCTTCAAGGAGTCACATGGAAAATTTACGTTGAATAATTTTTCAGCGGGGTTGGAAAAAGCCAAGATTTTCAATTGTTGAAGCCATAATGGATTGCCGCTTCTATTTTTATTGGAATTGAGCTAACGGATCATTTATATAGTGAATTGCATCAAGATGGTTTCCCAAGAGAAACTTCGCTTCAGATGGTCTCCATTACTTCCAGCTAACCAATTACGTGATGCTGAAAAATAATACACAAAACAAGACTTGAAATGAGGGAGATCTTTAATTGCCAACTTGAAAAGCACACCAGTGAACAATTCCAGAACTTCTAATGAATCCTATCTCACGTATCCATGAAGTTTAACCATTTACCTACTATAAATTGATTAGAAAAATGTTTCAAGAAACATTTCGCTGAATAATCAAGTAGATGGTTCTCTCATTCCTAAGGAGTTGAAATTTGCTCAGTTTGGCAACATGAAAATTTTTTATGACCTGAGTGGACCATCTCAATACGTTACAATCGACCAACTCTAAGTTTCAGATGCGACACTTTTCGATGTAAATAAAGGGGTCAAAGATTCTTTCAAATAAATTTATATCAGTTATTGCTCGCCCATATTCTTTCTGACTTCATGAATCATTCAACACCAGCTGTTTTCAAAATCACAAATCAAACAAGCATGTTTATACGCTTCATCGACAATTTTGCTGAAACAATGAAACTCTTCAGGCTGTGATGAATAACGTAAAAGCTGAACAATGAGAATACGTCGTTGAACAATGGGTATCAGGTAAAACAAGAATTTTGGTGAGTGGGACTCTTGTGCAATATAAAGGTACAACGGAAGAGAAATCGTGAATGGAGATGAATACTCATCTCATAAAAAGAAAAACTTACTGTTTTTTCAATTATACGGAGTGTTGATTTATTGTTTTTCAATTACAGATTAAAGTCAACATTGAATAGAGTTCATTGGAAGTGATGTTCATAAGTGAAATCGTGAACTAGATAGAATACCCTGTATATACAGGGTCTTTCACGAGGAACTTCACCCATATTTATACGGGAAACTACTGAACGTATTTTCATGAAATTCAGCACTTATAAGTATTTCACGATACTGATGAAATCTAAAATATTTTCAAGGCATGAGCACCTCCGGTTTTTTCGGAAGTGACGTCACCTTCCGTTTTTCAAATTAGAACACCATTTTTTTATTGCAGAAATAGATTATTTTGATGTAACATTTTTCAGTTTTGGTTGGAAAATTTTCTCTGAGCGGGAAAATTCGAAAAAAAAATCGAAAAATAAAGCTCCCCTGAAACAAGAATAACTTCGAGGTTTTTGGATGGAAAATTTTCATTTTTGGGATTTTTCAAGACGTAAGATTGATGTATCCACTTTAAAAATCGAAATCGCGATTCATGATACAGGGGGTGAAAAAATCGCTTTCAAAGTTAGGTATGACAAAATCGTGAAAAATCAATTTTTTCCAATTAGAACCCCATTTTTTTATGGCAGATATTGAATCTACGTGAAAAAATAATGTGAGTGTATGCATCACACCCTTGCCCTAAAGTGGATATTTTCTGAGTTATTCACAAAAAAATGTTTTTCGTCTTGAATTTTCAGCTATTTCTTTTCCCTTCACGCCAAGAAGATGAAATTTTCAGAAACTGTTACTTAAACCATGTTTTAGATTTTACTACCCTAATATGGAAGAGAAAAAAGTTACAGGTTGTTCCTAAATAGATGGCGAAATTGGATTCGAATTTGTATCGGAAACCTCTCTATTTCAACTAATCGGCGCCATCGGTTTTCTCTCCAGTGATAAATAAATAATTCCTTATGAACCATATGCAAAAACTTACCATGTTTTACATTCTTTTTTTTTAATGATAGATATCATTAATTACATTTGCCAAATTCCTCTTTATTCAGTAGCATTTTGTGTTTACTATTAATTTGGTAATAATTCGTATTAAGTTATAAATTCGATCACTACGCCTAATTTTACCAATGAAGATTATTTAAATCTCATTCTACATCATGGAGAATGTAATAAAGTTGTAGATAGAACGATTCGACTGTTCATTGAGAGGTTTCCTGACCGACCCAGACCAACGAGATATACCATTAACAGAACCATGACAAACTTGAGAAATGTCGGATCTTTCGTTAATAAAACTATACACAGAGAAAAAAGTGTAGTGGAAGATGAGAACAACGAAATTACAGTTCTTGCATATTTTCGTGTGAATCCCCAAATTCTCTCAATATAAATTCCCCATATAAATTCAATAGGGTACAGCATTTGAAGGAAACTGATTTCGTCTGGAGAACAGAGTTTTGCGAAGCTATGATGATTCGATTTCAAGAGAATGAAAACTTTTTGGACTGTATAATTTGGACAGATGAATCTAAATTCACAAAGAATGGTTCTTTTCAATAGGCATAATAGTCATTATTGGGATGAAGAAAACAACCACCACTTCAGACAATGGAACTTTCAAGAGACCTGGAGTTTCAATGTTTTTTGCGCCATCAAAAATAATGCAATTCTCGATGTTCACATTTATGATGGGACTTCAACTGGGAAGATAGAACACTACACATGTTTGAATTATTTAGAGAATGTTCTCCATTAGGAGATAGATATTCTGACATATTGACTCAAATAATTGAGCCGCTAGTACAGAACCACAATGACTTATGGTATCAACAAGAAGGCCTATACAGGCTATTTGAAGATCGATGGTTGGCGAACAATGGTCCACATTTTTGGCCACCACGTTCTCCCGATTTAATTCCTTTAGACTATTATGTTTGGGGTAGGATAAAAAATATTGTCTACTCAACTCCCCTGACAGATAAAGAGGACTGCATAGAACGAGTCAGAAATGCGTTCAGGTTTGTTTAGATTTTTAGATTCATAGTTTTGAAACTCAATTTGGTTTTTAAACACTTTTGCAGATCTCTTCCTCCCGATGAAATAAGAAGAGCAACGCACGGAGCATTCCTGAGACGTATAAATAAATGTCTAGAAATTAACGGTCAAAACTTTGAGCATCTTCTCTAGTTATAACTGCGAGAGTTTGCCATGGTTCTCCCAATAGTAACTTGAAGTCCTGAAAATTTCATCTTTTTGGCATGTAGGGAAAAGAAATAGCTGAAAATTCAAGACGAAAAACAGTTTTTTGTGAATAACTCAGAAAATATCCAGAAAAAATTGATTTTTCACGATTTTGTCATCCCTAACTTTGAAAGCGATTTTTTCACCCCCTCTATCATGAATCGCGATTTCGATTTTTAAAGTGGATACATCAATCTTACATCTTGAAAAACTTCAAAACTGAAAATTTTCCATCCAAAAACCTCGAAGTTATTCTCGTTTCAGCGGAGCTCAATTTTCGATTTTTTTTTTCGAATTTTCCTGCTCAGAGAGAATTTTCCAACCGAAACTGAAAAATGTTACATCAAAATAACTTGAAATTTCTAAGTAATCTATTCCTGCAATAAAAAAATGGTGTTCTAATTTGAAAAACGGAAGTTGACGTCATTTCCGGAAAAACCGGAGGTGCTTATACCTTGAAAATATTTCAGATCTTCATTCGACGTTACGCCTCTTTATTGTTGCCTCTTCAGGTTGAATAGGAGATAAATGAAAATAAAAATTGACAAAAGTAATAATTGAGATGTTTGAACGTTGAGTTAGGCCGGTCCTACATTGGAAGCGGAATTTCTCCAGACCAGACAGTCTGGAGGGTCTGGACGGGTCTGGCTGGGTCTGGAGAAAACAAAAACAAAGAAAACGTACTTTCCTCCTACATTGGAGGCAGTGTTCGATCAGGTCTGGACTGCTCAGAAGAGAATCAAATCGGGTCAGGTTGGCTGGCCAGACCAAATCCGCTTCCAATGTAGGACTGGCCTTATTGAAAAAAAAATTCCTTTAGGCACGACTAGGATGTTACTAGACGACAATGCAACGAAATTCATGCCAGAAGGTAAACGGTCTGCAAGGACTCCTATCTAACTATTTGCAATGGTTTGCTTGAATATATAAACGGCCTGATTTGTGGTAAAACAATTCGTAGATTTTGCATGGCGATAACGCACCATCTCATCGAGCCACGATTTTTAACGATTTTCAAAACACGACAAATACCGCTGATCAGCCACCTCATTCGCCTGATCTAGCTCCGTATGGCTTTTTTCTTTTTCCAGACTGATATTACCGCTCCGAGGAACCAGACCAGGAAATTCGCAGAAAAAAACTGAAGGCTATTCCTGAAAACACCTATAAAACCTCTTTTTCCATGATAGGAAAAAACGTTCCATATGGGGCATATTTGGAAGTCGATTCAATTATTATTGAAGAAGTTTAATATTTTCGCGTTTGATTTCAAATTTCTGGATACTTTTTTATCATAGAGTTTTACTGAGATTATGTGATCAAAATTTCAAATACTCTGAAACATTCGTTGATAAAATACAATCTGTGTTCATGCTGATGAATACCAACTATGATAGTTCAATGCAGACAAAGTGGAGGTGAGTTTTTTGACCCATTTCTCAAAGCCGACTGGGCTATGAAATGTCATAGAATAACTTTCTGATACTTTTTCACCAAGTCCAGTCTCCGAAAGTTTATTTGTACAAATGTATGCGGTGTACAAAAAGCTACATTTCCATTTATAAGAAGGCCAAAGCGGAGATACGACCATTTTTCGTGTTACCCGTCAGCCATTATGAAAAACTAGATGCTGAACTTTCAGTATATATCTGAGACATTATTTTTCTTGCCCATCTAAGGGAAAGAGCTCATCAATATTAAATTTCAGATGAAAAATTGATACCAATCGGGAAGATAATTTTTTTTGGAAGTCATACCTCTGTTAACATAAAAAAAAGTAAAAAGAATTTACTTTGTGCTGAAATGCACATGATGGCCATATTCTTGAATTTCATTACTAAACCCATAAATTATAATGGGTAGGAACAATATGTTGTTATTGTTTAGATTTGGCCCGAAACTATCTTAATTGAGATTGGAGCCAAATATTTTATGTCTATAAACTACCCTGTATTTTAATAATAATCTAAAAATGAACTGAATCTGAAAACCTTACACGATTGACGCATCTTAAATATATAAATTTTCTATTCTGGAAAGCACCGTTTTCTCGATAAATAAAAGAGAATATTTTCTTATAATCAAAGGGAAATATATTAAATCAAATTTTCTAATTCACACCATTTCTCTGAAGCTGTTTCCATACACAGTATCATCTTCAGGGCGAGTTATAAACTGCACAGAACACATCTCTATGTAATTACTTTATGATAAACTGGTTCTATTAAACTAAGATGGTTTTTTGAATACTTGGAGCAGGTAAAGAAAGGTTTTGTGAATTACAGCAATTTGAAGGATTTGTTTCTGAATTATAAAATTTATTATTGTTCAGGTCCACTTGATCGTTCCAATCTGAATTTGCAGTGGTAATGTGCTTTTTAATTTCAATGCATTCTAGTAGAAGTTTTTTATTGTATATGAGATATTCCAGCATTTTTAGTGAATGTTTGATTTATTGATTACACTGATCAACAAAATTTTGTAACAAAAAAGGTGCTGACTAATTTTGAATTACCTACCCACCCTCATTATATGACCATATTTATTTTGATTCCATCAGATCTAGTTTTCGTGTTACAGCTATTGCCCACAAAATTAAAAATTAACTATTTATTTGAAGAATGCAATGGTCAGTTCTGTTATTAAAATGAAGTGATGAATGAAGTTTCATTTTTTTAGTCAACTCCTCTCTAGCTTTTTTAAATTGGTTGATATTATAATAAGAATAATATTCCCTTTTATTCATTAAGAGAACAGTGTTTTTCAGATTAAAACATGTATGATATTTCAATCGAAAGTGTAGGACTATTGAAGTAATTTTAAAATAAGTATCAATTTATGCATACTTTTTAAAAATTACTTGTTTAATTAAATGACCCTGTATTTTATTTCTGCGAAATTTTGATATTGCAGCCGGTTCCTAAGTTCAATTGCTTCAAAAATATATTTCAAAAAACCAAACATTTAAACATTTGAAAAAGTTCATAATCCCAACTTTTAGAAATTTTATCAATTTATTGAAACACGTGTTGAGTTTTGAGACTAGCTCCATAAAAAAATGTAAACACAATCGCGTTTATTGACAGAAAGATAGTTATTTTATCCTACAAAAATCATCATGAAGTTCTTCGACTTACCCATGATGCATCCTCGGCTAGAGAGATCGTGGGAGAAGGATGAACTTGGGGAGCGTTAACACAAAATTCTTCACCGAAAGCTGAATTCATACTAATAGATCCCCGACTCGAGCGGGGAGCGCAACCCCGGCGCGCATTTCCACATTTTCCTCACCGTCAGATACAACGCATCTCGGAAAATTCGAGTTTACAATTCCCAAAATTTCTTATGCCCCATTCGGTTAATTGCAAATCCGTAGTTGTCAGCTCGTCAAACTAATGGAGAACGAGGCTTGTTTCAAGATAAGTTATATTACTTGAGGAATATCACGAGTTTAGAGTTGAAGTTTAAATTCTCAGAAATACGTAGACTATCTAATTAAAAATCTATACATAAATATTCTCTGGTCTTTTGGCTGACATTTTCTATTAGCAAATAATATAGCCTGTGTACTCTATAGTTTCGGCGTTTGTTGTGTAAATTCATCGTTACTGATAAGCAAAGGGGAATATATTGAATAGATTTTTTTGTTTGGTTCAAATTGGAAAATTCAATTTAATATATTTTCCTCTGCTTCTGAAAAAATTTTCTAAAAAAATCCTGTTGCTTCTTCTTCCACATTCACAACTTCTTGCACTTGTAACTGAAGTACATATGAATAGTATGCTATTGGTACGACAATGATCTATTCTTAAACGATCCAGAACCGACCAAATTTTTCTACGAGGCCAAAACCAGGAATTTTCTCACGAAAGAACAGAAATAAGGTCTCCATTCAACATTACATACGTGTTCCATTAAATCTGTCATAAATCTTCATCGCGTATGTTCATACTGAAGAAACTGTTCTACCATAAGTGTTAACATGACTTTAACCTTGATGATCTACCGTGGAATCAATGAAATGTTGAACCAATGTCAGATAAAACTGTTATCAATGGGCTGATGTAAATGATTCCTGTAATTATTTTGAGTATACAGACTATTCAACAAAACAGAGCAATAATATTCGGTTACAGGAAAGGCTAAAGCAAAAGATACTATGCGTAGAGTGCATCAGAATTTCAAGATGATCCAGCCCATTTCTGAAGAATATTATTCCTAGTTCTATTCTAGTTCAGTAGATTGCAGATCAAGTGCGATTAAAGACCTCTTGTAACGATGAATAAAGAAAATTATAGCAAGAAAGGTTTGCGTATTCCGTCAACTCGAATTATAATTGTACCTTAGACCGCTTTTCTGACATTATTTTATGATGAATTACATTAACATTAATAATCACTTCATTGATGCTGATCCAGCTGAGACGAATGACCACGCTGGAAATTTCGTAGAGCATTTTCTACACTTGACTCTTTTCTAGAATGAATCAACCTTCCTTATATCTTGGTAGCAAATTGATCGATAACTATAACATTAATCCAATTTAGATTCTTCTATTTTCGTACACTCTGTAGATTGTAGCTTAGGCGCATTGAAAAGGCTCTCGCAACACTAAAAAATTCCACTAGAGAATTTTAGCAAAAAAACACCGGAATTTTTTATCATATCTAAATGCAACAGTTCAACAATTCAACCGAGAATTCTCTATTGGAGTTAGCGTATTCCGTCAACTTGAATCAGATTTTCACCCTAGATTGCTTTTTTGTCGTTAACTCATAGCAAATTTCATCAACATCGTTCATTTTCACTCCATTCATGTTGTTTCATCTACGACAAATCCCCCCGTATGGATATACTTGAAGCATTCTCTGCACTAGCTTCTATTTCAAGGAGAATAAACCTTTCCAATATCTTGAAAGGACACTCAATAAACTGATTGGTCGATAACTATTAAGATCGCAAAGGTTTTCTCCTAGATTGATTGACTTTGGCTTTTTATTTTCCCGTACACTCTGTGGAATGTAGCTCAGGTGTGATTTAAGCTTCTTGCAACGACAAATAATCCTCTGGAAAATTATATCAAGAAAAATATCGAAACGTTAATCAGATCTGAATGCAATTGATCTTTGTTGACGTTTGCGTATTCCGTAAACTTGAATTATAATTCTACCTTAAACCGCTTGGTGGACATTATTTTATGATGAATTTCATAAACATTGATATTTACTTCATTAATGCTATTCCAGCTGAGACGAATCACCCTGTTTGGAAATTTCGTAGAGCATTTTCTACACTTGACTCTTTTAAAATAAATCAATCTTCCTTATATCTTGGTAGGAACACTTAATAAGCAAATTAATCGATAGGTATTACATTTATCCAATTTAACTTTTTCTATTTTTGTACACTCTGCAGATTGTAGCTTAGGTGCATTGAAAGGGCTCTCGCAACACTAAAAAATTCCCAAGAGAATTATAGCAACAAAACACCGGAATTTTTTATCATATCTTGTAACAGTTCACAATTCAACCGAGAATTCTCTATTGAAGTTAGCGTATTCCGTCAACTTGAATCAGATTTTCACTCTAGATTGCCTTTTTGTCGTTAACTCATAGCAAATTTCATCAACATCGTTCATTTTCACTCCATTCATGTTGTTTCATCTACGACCAATCCCCCCCTTATGGATATACTTGAAGCATTCTCTGCACTAGCTTCTATTTCAAGGAGAATAAACCTTTCCAATATCTCGAAAGGGACACTCAACAAACTGATTGGTCGATAACTATTAAGATCGCAAAGGTTTTCTCCTAGATTGATTAGCTTTGGCTTTTTATTTACCCGTACAATCTGTGGAATGTAACTCAGGTGCGATTTAAGCTTCTTGCAACGACAAATAATCCTCTGGAAAATTATATCAAGAAAAATATCGAAACGTTAATCAGATCTGAATGCAATTGATCTTTGTTGACGTTTGCGTATTCCGTAAACTTGAATTATAATTCTACCTTAAACCGCTTGGTGGACATTATTTAATGATGAATTTCATAAACATTGATATTTACTTCATTAATGCTGTTCCAGCTGAGACGAATCACCCTGTTTGGAAATTTCGTAGAGCATTTTCTACACTTGACTCTTCTAAAATGAATCAATCTTCCTTATAGCTTGGTAGGAACACTTAATAAGCAAATTAATCGATAGGTATCACATTTATCCAACTTAACTTTTTCTATTTTTGTACACTCTGTAGATTGTAGCTTAGGTGCATTGAAAGGGCTCTCGCAACACTAAAAAATTCCCAAGAGAATTATAGCAACAAAACAACGGAATTTTTTATCATATCTGTAAGTAACAGTTCACAATTCAACCGAGAATTCTCTATTGAAGTTAGCGTATTCCGTCAACTTAAATCAGATTTTCACCCTAGATTGCTTTTTTGTCGTTAACTCATGGCAAATTTCATCCACATCGTTCATTTTCACTCCATTCATATTGTTTCATCTAAGACGAATCACCCCGTATGGATATACTTGAAGCATTCTCTGCACTAGCTTCTATTTCAAGGAGAATAAACCTTTCCAATATCTTGAAAGGACACTCAATAAACTGATTGGTCGATAACTATTAAGATCGCAAAGGTTTTCTCCTAGATTGAATAACTTTGGCTTTTTATTTACCCGTACAATCTGTGGAATGTAGCTCAGGTGCGATTTAAGCTTCTTGCAACGACAAATAATCCTCTGGAAAATTATATCAAGAAAAATATCGAAACGTTAATCAGATCTGAATGCAATTGATCTTTGTTGACGTTTGCGTATTCCGTAAACTTGAATTATAATTCTACCTTAAACCGCTTGGTGGACATTATTTTATGATGAATTTCATAAACATTGATATTTACTTCATTAATGCTGTTCCAGCTGAGACGAATCACCCTGTTTGGAAATTTCGTAGAGCATTTTCTACACTTGACTCTTCTAAAATGAATCAATCTTCCTTATAGCTTGGTAGGAACACTTAATAAGCAAATTAATCGATAGGTATTACATTTATCCAATTTAGCTTTTTCTATTTTCGTACACTCTGTAGGTTGTAGCTTAGGTGCATTGAAAAGGCTCTCGCAACACTGAAAAAATTCCACTAGAGAATTATAGCAAAAAAACACCGGAATTTTTTATCATATCTGAATGCAACAGTTCAACAATTCAACCGACAATTCTCTATTGAAGTTAGCGTATTCCGTCAACTTGAATCAGATATTCACCCTAGATTGCTTTTTTGTCGTTAACTCATGGCAAATTTCATCAACATCGTTCATTTTCACTCCATTCATATTGTTTCATCTAAGACGAATCACTCCGTATGGATATACTTGAAGCATTCTCTGCACTAGCTTCTATTTCAAGGAGAATAAACCTTTCCAATATCTCGAAAAGGACACTCAATAAACTGATTGGTCGATAACTATTAAGATCGCAAAGGTTTTCTCCTAGATTGATTGACTTTGGCTTTTTATATTCTCGTAAACTCTGTGGTTTGTAGCTCAGGTACGATTAAAGCTTCTTGCAACGACAAACAATCCTCTGGAAAATTATATCAAGAAAAACACCGAAACGTTGATCAGATCTATATGCAATTGAAATCTTTGTTGACGTTTGCGTATTCCGTAAACTTGAATTATAATTCTACTTTAAACCGCTTCGTGGACATTATTTTGTGATGCTACAAATGACGGTTTTGATCCATTAATGATAGAAAAAAATGGTATCTAACAAATATTGCTATTATTATTGTTCATATATGGTAAAAGATTCAAATAACAGTTCCTAGTTCTGCAATAAATGTTTGCATATAATGAAAGAATCGTTCACTATTAAATTTCTTATTCTGGGAGATCTATGGGTATAAATTCTGTTTATTGGAGCCCCGAACACAAATTCCCAACTTTCTCATATGTCCAGATTCTTCTTCAAAGTGTAAAAAGTTCAGTTTAGGAATATTCATAGTGCACGACGATATTTGATGGACCATATATTTCCTCCAGGTCTTCGTATTCTGGAGTAATAAACTACCCAACTTCAATTTCCTGTTTGAGCACATTTGTCCGTTATTCGGTTCATATTTCAATACTTGGAGTCTGGCAGGAAGATGAATTTTCAAATAGAAGAATTTCGGACAGCCACGTATTATTTTTTTGTTTTACATCCTTTGATTCTAAGCACCTAATGTTGGCTATAATATACAGGGTGAGTCTTTGACCACTGCGTTAATTTTTAACTATAGATTCGTGACGTCAAAATAAACATTTTCTTTCTACAATATTGTTCCAAATTTGGCCCAGTTCAAAAGATATAGGGTGTTGAAATTTCATTAAAAAATTACATTTTCACCTGTTATATTCAAACGACAATACCAATTGAAATGATCTCTTGTAGAAGGTTTTTGATGACAGTCATGTATATATTGGCATCAATAGATTTATTCCATTTATTTATTCATATATTTCACATCCAACAGGAATATGCCCAATTATAGGTGTAAACAATTAGTAAATACCTACATACATATGCTGTCGTCAGCCGAGGTTAAACATAATAAAAATTAGTTTTTTATCAATAAATACAACGACAATTGGTTCAAACGCATGCAAAAATGTATAGATCTTAATGGGCGATTTTTGAATATTAATATTTGTTTTTGTCCTCTGATCCCGAAATACAAACGGCAACCCTCTTATAATATAGAAGGAAGAAAAATTCTAGACTTTAAAGAAGTTTGCTCTTAGACGAATCAATGAATTAAAGTTTTTCTCCAGCAGTGAAGAGCCTAGTCTTTTCATTAGCTCCAGTTACATTTGAAAAAGTTAGGAAAATCAATAATCAATGCAACAGGAACAAGTCTAAAGAGAATATTTCATTGAATGAGCTCAAGTTAGAACTACTGTTGTCGCTAAATGGCGAACACGCTGGGTGTAACTTGAAAATCTCTTTTCCAGTTATGGAAAGCTTTTATAAGTTACTCCCTTTCAAAGATGATATCAGTTTTCAACTATTTAATTCGAGGCAAGCAAGAAAGGATCATCTAATATTCACCCAACTTGACTCATTAGAAACAATCTTTGAACACAATTGAATCAATTCAGAAAGTACGGTAAGAACTACCAGTTTCATACACACGGTGTCCAGAAAGGGTATCGTGTATTTGTAAGTTCAATAAAACAAAAATATTCGTGGGCAATAAAAAAGTTTATTGTCTATTATTAACATATGAATTGGAGGATTATTTGGGAAACAATTGACCGATTCCCTTTCTGGACACCTGTACTTTGAAAAGCTGAGGAAATTTTTCTCAATTGGTATATGACGAAAATATCGAATGAAAATAAACTAAATTAACCGTCGAATTGGATCAAGAATGATTCTCATATACAGAGTGAGTCTTTGATCACACCACAAATATGATGCAAGAGGAAGGCTGAATTTGAGAGTGCCCCAGACGAAAACTACAATTTTTAGAGGTTTATCTGCACCACTGGACCGAAAATATTCAATTCTATTCCACATGATTTAAAGGATATCAAAAACTTCAGGTTATTCTCAAGGAAATTGGAGCAGTTAATTATTAAGAATAAAAATATGTTCCAGTACGTCATGTAGTAAAAAGGAAGAGAAGAAGAAGGAAAACCCATCCCTGGTGTAATTCAGGAACTCCAGACAGTATACTGTTGCTTTTGTATATAAATATGTGACACAAACACTTGTCTGTATATTGGATTAATTTCAAATGAGGCACAACACATCTCCTCAAGGAGTTAGGTGCAAAATTATTCAGTTATTTTTAATCATATCACTGCTAAATCGAGAAAGACAGACAACTTCCATTCTTAGATGTACTCGTACATAAACAAAATGGAATCCCAAGAACCACTGTGTATAAAAAGCCAACGAACACAGGACAATATCTACATTTTGATTCAAACCACCAACTAAACACTAAATTGGGAGTAGCAAAATGTTTATTTGATAGAGCAATAAATATTTGTTGCATTGAAGAAGACCAAAATGAAGAAAACTCTTAGAAGCAATGGCTACCCCAAAAAGATATTAGAAAAAGCTAGACGAACAAGAGAAAGTCAACCTGAACCAACAGATATAAAGCAGACCATTAAAACCGTAATTCCTTATGTAAAAGGTTTGTCGGACAAAATGAGAAGAATTGGAAATAGATACAACATATAACGACTGCATTCAAAACTCAAAACACTATCAGAGCTAAACTTACAAAAGTTAAGCGTAATAATGAGACACAAAGGACAAAAAACTGCATATATGAATTACCTTGCGAGTACGGAAGATCTTACATCGGAGAAACTAAACGCCCTCTGAATGAACGAATAAAAGAACATCAGAAGCTTCTACGAGTACTAGACAGCGACAAATCCAGGTTGGTCCAACATGCTGTAGATGAGAATCATCGTATAAAATGGGATGAAGCATCAATAATATCCAAAGAAGAAAAACTTGCTAGAAGAAAAATCAAAGAAGCAGCATTTATGAAAATAACACCTGATTCCATAAGTGCTCCATCTATAGATCTGCCAGAAGTTTGGACGCCGATAGTTCGATCCAACTTAAAAAGATCATCATATCACAGATGAGTATATAACATCGTTCATTTTCTTTCATGACTTCTGTCAATATTGACTTTTTGAAAATTGATAATTTTCAAAAGGTTTTTTAATTTTTCTCCTTGATAAAGATAGAAGATGTCTATCGAAACGTCGGAAATCATTACATCCACAATAGATGATGGTAATAGCCCAAACAATAATTCAACACGAGGTCCATCATCAACAATATCTCGTCATCATATTTGTTTTTCATGCAATTCAACCAATCTGTGCAGTGGTAGTGAGAAACCCACAAGAAATAGAATAAATCTATTGATGCCAAAATATACACGACTGTTATCAAAAACCTTCCACAAGATATCATTTAAATTGATATTTCAACACCCTTTATGTTTTGAAGGGGGCCAAATTTGGTAAAATGTTATAGAAAAAAATTTTTCTTTTGACGTCAAAAATCTATAGTTAAAATAAACGCATTGGTCAAAGACTCACCCTGTATATGGAAGTTTTTCCCAGAAAATAACGAAAATATAAGGAATTCGTAGATGTTATCTATTAAGACCGATTCCATGAATTGAACTCGCTTGAATTTCACGTTTTTTCTAATATGAACATATGTATTGTCATATTTTACGAACGGAAAAAATCCTGAATTCCAAGTTGAAAAACTCACATATTCATTCCACTTTGAAACCACAGAGGATTCGTAATACAATAGGTGCTTTCTGGGTGAAACTGCTTTCTTTGTCAAGCACATATCATTGTTTCTTCATGTACAACCATAACTATGAAGCTCAAGTGCTAAGAGAAATTTTCTTCTTTCTTTACGGTGAATTTGTGTCGAAAAACGGAAGTAACTAGGGAACTACGGCTCGTAAAAGAAATACCGTATTATGATTTAATTAAGAATTTGAGGTAATTAGACTGTCGGTTATTTGTTTCACTTTTCCACAAACGGACGCCAACATATAGGATGTTCCTAACTTAACGGTACAAACGCTCTTTATGCAAAAAAAAATGGTTTCCACGTTGGATGAGAAAAATTTAATGTAGAAAATTCAATTCTCCGTCGACCTCCCAATAAAAGCTCTGTTCAACGTTCACAAAATCATGCATCAATGACCCATTTTGATGCACGATTTCTTTCTATTTCAATGCATGATTGTCATGGGGAACCGAACATAGAGTATTCAGAAGTAATATGAGTAACGTCACAACTCGACTGATAATTCATTTTTATGAATGAGGCCTGTGACTCTCACTCTTCAATCACAGAATATTCGCGTATTTATCTCTGGTTCCATGGTTATTCCACAGAGAAAAGAAATAATGAAACAAATCCAAACATAATCGATCTGTCAAATTACGAGTAATATAGCTGCTTTCAATCTTAATCTAATATCGCCAGTTACTTTAATTACAATTAGTGACGATGTCAATATCCCGTTAACTCCCCCGGACGTTGCAGAAATGGCTAAAGCAGCAACTTTGATAAGTTAAGAGATATATTATCCTTGAGACCAATTCACACTCCGCAAGAAAAGTTTTTCGTCTTTCACAAGAACTTTAAATGCTCAATACGTCAACTTCCGTTTTTCATATTAGCCAGAAATAGATTCCTTAGAATCAATACGTTTTCGAAAAAAAATTACCATCGTTAAAAATTTTTTGGGATTTTTCAAATTAGAACAAAAACCCAATCTATACAGGGTCTTTCACGAGGAAAAACAATTTTTTTCTCACCCATATTTATATCTACGTTACTATTAGGAGAACCATGGCAAACTCTCGCAGTTATAACTAGAGAAGATGCTCAAAGTTTTGACCGTTAATTTCTAGACATTTATTTATACGTCTAAGGAATGCTTCGTTCGTTGCTCTTCTTATTTCATCGGGTGGAAGAGATCTGCAGAAGTGTTTAAAAACCAAATTGAGTTTCAAAACTATGAATTTAAAAATCTAACCAAACCTGAACGCATTTCTGACTCGTTCTATGCAGTCCTCTTTATCAGTCAGGGGAGTTGAGTAGACAATATTTTTTATCCTACCCCAAACATAATAGTCTAAAGGAGTTAAATCGGGAGAACGTGGTGGCCAAAGATGTGGACTATTATTCGCCAATCATCGATCTTCAAATAGCCTGTATAGGATATTTGACACATTGAGTGAATTGTGTGGAGGTGCGCCATCTTGTTAATACCATAAGTCATTATGGTTCTGTACTAGCGGCTCAATTATTTCAGTCAATATGTCAGAATATCTATCTCCTAAGGGAGAACTTTCTTCAAATAATGCAAACATGTGTAGTGTTCTATCTTACCAGTTACAGTCCCTTCATAAATGTGAACATCGAGAATTGCATTATTTTTGATGGCGCAAAAAACATTGAAACTCCAGGTCTCTTGAAAGTTCCTTTGTCTGAAGTGGTGGTTGTTCTCTTCATCCCAATAATGACTGTTATGCCTATTGAAAGAACCATTCTTTGTGAATTTAGATTCATCTGACCAAATTATACAGTCCAAAAAGTTTTCATTCTCTTGAAATCGAATCATCATAGCTTCGCAAAACTCTGTTCTCCTGACGAAATCAGTTTCCTTCAAATGCTGTACACTATTGAATTTAAATGGGTGCATTTTATGTTTTTTTTTATTCTCCAAACACTCGATTGAGATAATCCCAGAGCCATCTCGGCATCTTTGAGAGAATTTTGAGGATTCACACGAAAATATGCAAGAACTGTAATTTCGTTGTTCTACTACACTTTTTTCTCTGTGTATAGTTTTCTTAACGAAAGATCCGACATTTCTCAAGTTTGTCATGGTTCTGTTAATGGTATCTCTCGTAGGTCTGGGTCGGTCAGGAAATCTCTCAATGAACAGTCGAATCGTTCTATCTACAACTTTATTGCATTCTCCATGAAGTAGAATGAGATTTAAATAATCTTCATTGGTAAAATTAGGCATAGTGATCGATTTTATAACTCAATACAAATATTACCAAATTAATAGTAAACACAAAATGCTACTGAATAAAGAGGAATTTGGCAGATTTAACTAATATCTATCATTAAAAAAAGAAGGTAAAACATGGTAAGTTTTTGCATATGGTTCATAAGGAATTATTTATTTATCACTGGAGAGAAAACCGATGGCCGATTAGTTGAAATAGAGAGGTTTCCGATACAAATTCGAATCCAAATTCGCCATATATTTAGGAACAACCTGTAACTTTTTTCTCTTGCATATTAGGGTGGTAAAATCTGAAACATGGTTGAAATAACAGTTCCTGAAAATTTCATCTTTTTGGCCTGAAGGGAAAAGAAATAGCTGAAAATTCAAGACGAAAATAGTTTTTTGTGAATAACTCAGAAAATATCTACTTTAGGGCAAGGGTGTGATGCATACACTCACATATTTTTTAACGTAGATTCAATATCTGCCATAAAAAAATGGGGTTCTAATTTGAAAAAATTGATTTTTCACGATTTTGTCATCCCTAACTTTGAAAGCGATTTTTCACCCCCTGTATCATGAATCGCGATTTCGATTTCTGAAGTGGATACATCAATCTTACATCTTGAAAAATTCCAAAAATGAAAATTTTCCATCCAAAAACCTTGAAATTATTCTCGTTTCAGCGGAGATCTATTTTCGATTTTTTTTTCGAATTTTCCCGCTCAGAAAGAATTTTCCAACCAAAACTGAAAAATGTTACATCAAAATAACTTGAAATTTTTCAAGGAATCTACTCCCTGTACATAAAAAAGGTGATGTTTTTGACGTTAGTAATTAAAGACCTATTTCAATCCTCAGTTGTTTTTCTAAGGTATTTGAACGGCTGGTGTTCGATAGGATGATCAAATTCCTGGATAAATTTAGACTGCTTACTTCTTCACAGCACGGTTTCAGATCAGGCCGCTCAACTCAAACTGCGGCTCTAGAATTTGTTGATTTTGTATACGAGTGTCTTGACAACGGTTTGCATGTCGCGGGATTATTTTTTGACCTGTCCAAAGCATTTGACAGTATATCCTTTCAGTTTATACTCGACAAATGCTATAATTTGGGATTCAGGGGAGTATTTCATGAGTGGATAAAAAGTTATCTTGAGGGAAGAGTTGCATCTGTTAGGGTTCGTGATGCATCATCGAGTACACATAGTCTGAAACTGGGGGTACCGCAGGGCTCTGTGCTGGGACCACTTCTATTTCTGTTGTTTATCAACGACCTTCCGGAGAATTTGAGGAAATTATTCATCAATAGAAGCAATACTTGTAACCAGCTGTCTAATATACTTCGAGCAATCTTGTTTGCTGATGATTTCTCTGTGGCGGTAGCTGCGGATAACTTGGATGAGCTGCAGAGGTTATGTGATTTACTGATTCAGTGCTTTGTTGATTGGTGTCATGCAAATGCCATCATGATCAATGTTAATAAAACCGAATGTATTTATTTTTCAATTTCTGTCAATGTCACTGCTCTTGTGGCCCAATATTCAGATTCTGTAATCTCATCGAAGGACGTCATAAAATTTCTTGGCATAAATATCGATAGGCATCTAAAATGGGATGCACACATAGATGCAGTATGTAAGAAACTGTATAGTTCTTATTACGCATTATGTCGGATCAGATTTTTACTTCCCTTGCATTCACTTATGAATGTCTACTACAGTTTGGTTTCTAATCACCTAACATATAATATCTTGTTATGGGGGAATTCGACTGATGCGAATAGAGTTTTTATACTTCAAAAAAGAATTTTACGATCGATATATAACGTTGCACCACGATCCTCTTGTAGACCAGTCTTTCTGGCAAATAGAATATTACCACTTCCTTCTATTTTTATTTTTGGGTGTTTGATTTTTGCTAAGGAACATCAGAATGATCTGGTGAAACTTTCTAGCTTCCATTCCTATAATACTAGAAATGATGTCATATTGTCAATTCCCAAACATAGGACAACCAAGTTTGAAATGTCACCTAAGTATCAAAGCATTAAAATATTCAACCACCTTCCACGTAATATTAAGTCTCTTAATGTAATTAATTTTAAGAAAGTTGTTAAGCAGATACTTCTGCAAAAGTGTTATTATAGTGTTAATGAGTACTTTCACGATAATTTTGCTAATATCTGAAGTAACTTCCAACTGTGACTTGTCCTATACATACCTTGTTATGTCTAAAAGGATCAATAAACTATTATTATTATTACTTCTGCAATAAAAAAATGGTGTTGCAATTTGAAAAACGGAAGTTGACGTCATTTGCGGAAAAACCGGAGGTGCTTATGCCTTGAAAATATTTTAGATTTCATCAGCATCGTGAAATACTTATAAGTGCTGAATTTCATGAAAATACGTTCAGTAGTTTCCCGTATAAATATGGATGATATTCCTTGTGAAAGACCCTGTATACAAGTCAATGTTTTCGGCGTTCTTCTGCATCAATCCTTTCGGACAGTCGAGCAGATTTTGCAGCCATCAAACGGCTTGAAGGATGAAAATCAACACCTGTTGCAGAAGGGTGCATCGAAAACTCGCTGAAAAATAGATTAGAAACTGCTGAAAAAATTTTATGCGATAATAATTAATACATCAGCCCTCACCAGTTCCACACATTCCTTATCGCAAATCGTCAGTAACGATGTAAATGTGGACTATTCAGAATGTCACATCTCGAAAATTCCGTTTATGAATTCTACAAATTTTTCGATTGGATCCATAAATATAAATATGTCAAAGTGAGCATCGAGATTTTCATTGTCAAATTTTATAGTGTGAGAAATGAAATTCATTTGAATAAATAATTTATTTCTAATTCATAATGAGGTCGACGGCAAAATCTTGTAATCAACTCGTTTATTAATCAAGCGATTAATTGTCTCGAACATTAACACGCTCGCTCCGCTCACGTGATGAAATATCACGACCATCAATCGCTATCATTAATAAACTAGTTGATGAAATAACTTTAAGAACAATGACTGTGCTAGGGCTACTCCGAGGATTATCAAAGTATGACGTCCTGATAATTGTACGATCAATTAAAACAACTCTGTTTCTATTAGTTTTGTCGGTAGCATACATTGGGAATATTAAACCTTATGGACACAAACTTATCGAGGGTGAACACTTTGAATAAGGCATATATGAAATTACTTAAACGATTCATTGCAGCATTTAACATATCAAACTTTCTTCTCGAAGTGTATACGAAGGGAAACAATAGATGTGGTATTCCCTTGAGAAGATCTGCAACTTGTCCTAGTCGACACCGGAAATTTACGTTTCCCGCAGTAATATTTTACAGTGACGTAATAATGGAGGAATCATCTAGTTTAATTGTATTCTGCGAGGTGGATTTCACAATGGAGCCCCAGCCTGGTCAGAATTAGTCTACAAAATTCGGTACCCGGAGTTAACGAATGGAAAATTGTCATAATTTCCTGAGATTGAATGACGAGAGCTGGGGAAATCGGCCTTGATGATAGAAAAATTACCCCTTGGGTTCAAACTTTTCTCAAATGTTACAAAGTCATTAATGAAATGAAATGAGATAACAGAATTCATTTCTGTCTTTTTGAATGCTAATTCGCACTGGAATACCTCGAACACCACGTTGGCAGAATACGAGCTATGGCAGATTTTTTTTTTGAAGGAAATATTCACTTCAACCGCAGATGTCATAAGCGAAAGAGTGTTGAATATAAGTAAACCAGGGTAGATAATTTTTGAAACCAAAAAAAATTACAGTAGGATGAAACCCATTAGAAAAGGAAGGGAATATGATCAAATTGAAAGGAAAAATAAATTACGGTCGATCCGAGTTCGGGAAGTGGGAGGTGAGTTTTAAGGGTGGAGATTTTCGGCAAAACTACAAGTCCTATTTAAATGGCAAAGTTGTAGGCAGGCAAAAAGAAAATGGATTTTTCACATAACCTCAAAATTTAGGTGCCTTATTTATATCTTTTTCAAAAAGATTTTTTCTACGAAACTTGGTTTACCTTATTATGTCCCAAAATTTTCGCTTCATTTTAATTTAATATAAAAAGCACCCTAATTTTCAATCGAAAATTTTGACGTCAAAATATCAGCTTTTTTCAAAAAGTTTGGGGGCTTTTTCCATAGGACTTGTAGAAAATTTTGAAAAACCTCAAATTCGAGAATTTGAGTATAGTTTTGCCGGAAATCAAGATAAACAATTTTTACCCTTAAAAACTCAACCCCTCCCACTTCCCGAACTCGGATCGACCGTTATTTATTTTTCCTTTCATTTTGCTCATATTCCCTTGCTTTTCTAATGGGTTTCATCCTACTGTAATTTTTTTTTCATTTTGTACCATTTTTGTAGGCTTTGACCCTGGTCTAAAGATACATATTAACATTATTACAAATATATATTTTTTGATCAATTTGAGAAAGTTCATACACTTTTTTTCCTGGTATTCAATTTCTTGTCCTTTCCGCCTGACATGTTGCACATCAACAAACGATATGTTTAACATTACATATACTAAGGTTGCCTATTATATTTCGAGATAAGAGAACAAAAAGAAATATTAATCGCTTAATAATGCAAATACTGGACCAACCCAACAGCAAAGCCCAAATTCTTCTGTTTTCATCGTCATCTGGGAACCTTAATTCAAGAAAACCTCATTTTATCTAATAACAATCTAATTGAAAACTTCCTTATTAAAACTTTCTACGCTACTGAACATGTAAATAACTAAATACTTCGGTTCTAACAATACACTTATCTATGAAACGATAAATTCGGATTAAAATTCCTGTCTTTACTACAACTTTCACACTTAAGAACCATTTTAGTGCGATGAAAAGTAATAAACGATAAGAAATATGAAAAACCTAATACTGACTCTCACAAATTTTCTTCAATTTGCGTATTTATTTTCGATACAGAGGTGGCAACGTGTGTCTTCTGAACATCACGTGACCTTCAAATTGTAAAGAGGAGAATGAAGCAGCGTTGTCTTGACTTTCAGCTGAATTTCCTTCCATCTGTGGTCTCTGACATAAGATAGCAGAATCAACTAAAGTTTTCTTTTACTTCTTGCTAATATATCCGATAAAACAGTTTCAATTCGAAATATAAAATTTTATACCATAATTTGAATGCAAATTGGAGAAAAAGATTTTATTCACAATTATAGGGGAATAGAGAAACCTACTATTTTCTCAGTTTGGCAACATGAAAATTTGTGGACCAGCTCAATATGTTACAATCGAGCAGCTCTAAGTTTCTGATGCGACACTTTTCAATGTAAATAAAGGGGTCCATTTTTATATAGTCTAAGGTTTGAACCCAATTGTCGAAGCACTTTAGCATTGTCGTGTTGTCAACCAAACCGCATCATTTCCGCCAGCTCAAGTAGTTTCAAGAGGGTCAAACACTTGAACAGGTGATCCAAAATCGAAGGAAACCACATCATTCGAGGCTCTAAAATCAATGTTTGAACTGCATGAATCCGCAATGCATCCTATAATGTTTATATGCCTGATAACAATGATTTTACATGACCGTGTGTTGTAAACAGTTTATTTTAATCTTGGCTTGTACAGGAACACAGGAATATTGTATCAACCTGAACGAACATGGGTTTAGCCGATGTCATTATATCTGGAACAGATGCTGGAAAACAAACAGATAAGGGGAACAACCACTCACTCGTTGAACGATGAACGGCATTATCCATTCTTCAAACTCTGCGAGATTTTAATTATGCTCGACAGTTAAAATTTCGTACAGTAGGTTTTCATTCAATTTGTTTTGAGAATAATAATTATTCGAGGTGTGCTCGAAAACCAGCTTCTGCAGCTAAAATTTATACCAAGGGATAAATTACTTCAAACATTAGCTGGATCATCTTTTCCACTATAAATATCTATCCTTAGTCTTAGTCTTGTCTGCATCTGCGATTGCTATGTTTGGTTCAATAGTGTAGACACATAAAAAAAAATCACAGAAAGATTGAATTGTATAAAAATCTTTTGGATGTTTACACAACCAATTATAAAAGTACTGAGCTGCAGAAAAGATGCAAAGTGTGGAGTGGAAACATCAACACAAACGGGGTTTGTGCCTATAAGTGGATGGATGGATCAACTAAATATGGTTGAATTACCATTAAGAGTAAAAAAGATGAAATTTTATGAACAACCCTGATTATAAGTTGCGAAAATAATGACTAGGGTGAACTTAAAATCTTCGATGTTCAGCTATAAAGTAGCCGAAAAGCAGACCTACCCCAAAAAGGTCATCAGTTTTTTGGTATACGGAAAGGATTTCGTTGATCTATTATTTCGAAAAAAATTTTTTATCTCTTTCTAACAATTGGAGAAATTACCTTGCTCTTCAGTAAGTTGTTTCTTGAAATATCCTAGTATTTTCTGCAGCACGGGCTTAGTTTCTCTCTTGCGTCTTCTTTCGCCATCTTGTGGTCCATCGGAGCACGATGGCTGGGAACGGTATTGATCTCTTGCAGTTGCTTGATGCGAAACGACACCGTACATCTTCAGGATGCTGTGTAAACACTGGAACCAAAAGATGTCGCTTCAAATTTTTGGTATAAGGAGGAAATATAGGAAGATTCCTATCTTTTGAGAATCATTAATCGATTTGAAGATTTCCTGTTTTTACAGAGGGATTTTCAAATCACGATGTTTAATTTCTATACACATAGCTTCATTCCAGAATTATTTGTTCTGTTGATCTTCAGCTCTACTGTATATCAGAGGTTCATGTAAAAGGGCACCATATAATTTAGCTTGAATAAAATCTCAGTGACGAAAGCTTTGGTTTTTCATAAATATTAATAAAATTTGTTTTCATAAAATCTAAGAATCGATAGCATTGAAAGTATAACTTGATACATATCGTCAACAAGTGTTCCCTTTTATGAAAATCGAATCGACTTGACGTGACTTTCGGAAATATCCCCTAACAACTGAAAAAAATTTATTTTCATATTCAATTCAGATGAACATGAACAATAATCCAAACCGTTTCATGTTTTTCTGTACGAAATCCACTACCTTTAACGCCCCAACGACATTAAATGCGAGCAGTGAAGCCTCTACTCTTGAACGACTTCGTTTCTGAAAACTTTGAACATCTCCACAGTTCTCTCAGCATTATTATTTAATGGAGGCACATAGATAGCCGACACGTTTCTTGAAAGTTATGTACTTCAACTTAATTCTGTGTCATATTTTTAACATGCCTGAGCAATTTGAGAGAGTTGACAGTTTCCAGCAAAACTCAAAGCACTTGAAATTATATTATCAAACTTCTTTGTACAGGATCTGTCCGGAAATTGTTTTTCAAATAAGTAGAACAGTCAAAGTACCAGGGTAAACCGGTATGAAGTGAGCGTCAAGATACAAATGTCACGATAGGGAACATTTCTTGTGAATTAGCCTTTATTTTTTTGTTTATTTGCTATGACATCTGTGGAACATATTTAGTATACATCAAGTCATTGAACAGACAGCATCATATTTTTATTTGTTTCACATTTGTGAACGTCAGTTTCCAAAAACACAATATTAATCAAGAAAGTTTATTTTATCAAGTCACTAACTTGTAAAACTGACAGTTAACATGCAAAATTTTTACAAGTTAGTAATTATTTACATTAGAAAATGTTGTTTTATCGTCATACCTAACTCCTCCATTCGCCAGTAAAAACACTCTTACCTTGTTAGTAATGTTATATACAATTTTTATACTTTATCCTTTATTGTTTCAAGACTGGTCTTCCATTTTATTTGTTCTTATCCAAAGTTCAATACTGGGTCCCCTCTTTAATCCATTCAATGGTTTAAAATACTTGCGTTGGTATATCTGATTATTTGCAGTCGAAATTGAGTATCTAAACAACGATTTCGAAATGCATCAAATTCATCAAAGAAGTCCATTATACAAGTTAATAGCGTTGTTCGTAGTATATATTACTATAACGATTAATATTATTTTAGTCACATCACATTTGTTCGAAAATCACAAAGAAATACTAAACAAATATTTGGAAAACCAAACAAATCAAATTATTTTAGGTTAGTATGATAGATAAATACCAAAATAAATATACATTTACTTTGATCTATGGGTAGAATCAGCCCTTGAATAGTTAAGTGGCCATGAATGATCACTTAAATTTGAGGCTTTCATTCAATTTTATTGGCGTGGTATCCACTAATTGCCAGAAATGTTGTCAAAATGTGCAGAAAACAATGGGCAATACTTTGAATGAACTGTTTCTTACTTTCCCATTAACAATTAGTGTTTTATTTTCACAAAAAAAAATTTCATACCGGTATACCTGATAGGTGTAAAAAACACTCCATATCCAGAAATACGTGTCATTTTTTTAATGATACAAAATTAAATATCTGAAAACTTGAGCCAAACTGCAAGAATTATGGCTCTCCAAAAATGAGTCCTTTGCGACGCCCAGCATCTGTGCTGAAGTTTGAGTTACTACGCTTTTTATTTCTTCCTTCAAATCGAAGAGGATTCGAAGTTTGTTTTCGTAGACATTAGATTTCTGGTAGTCCCATAAGAAGAAATTTCATGTTGATAGTTCTGGAAATCACATGTTTCTCTAGTAAAAAGAGATTTCTTCTCGATTAAATTATCACGGTGGATTTTTTTGCTTGTAACGCTATTTTTCCCCTTCAAAAGGACTGGTGGCATGGCATATAACAAACTATATTAAGTTGAGAATTTTCCAGGAGGTAAACGAACTACATTTCGTTTATCATGAAATTGACTATCAAGCAACTTCTCTATCCTTTCAGAAAATTTCCTGAAAACTCTTTTATATTGTTCTCCACGTAATTTTCCCTTTGGATCGGCTTTCATCATGTACCTGACACAATGTTGCTACTCCATCTCATTCTTGATTGAATTAAAGCCCCTTTGTATTTTCTCTGTTGAACGTGAAATATGCAGCTTTCAATGACGTAGAAAAACTTCAACATCTTTTTGACCAAGAAGTTATTTCCGTACTGATTAATTAAGTCAAACAAAATTCTTCACGATTCATTAGGCATCTGAATCGATTTTTCAATTCATCCGAAACTTTCTTTAAGTGTGTTCTTGCTCCATTCGTTTTAATATATGGAGACGCTGAGTCACTTATTAATGTTAACATTTTCTTTTTTCGAGTGGGAAATTAATTAGAGCCAGCAAATTTCATTAGGGTGGGAATCCACTACCCCATTATATCAAGAAGCAGATGGAAAAAATGTCACAATATGATGCGGAAATTGAAAGAACCAGGAAATTTATACAGTAGGGTGTTCGCATTTGCTCTAATTCGTTCTAGGAATTTATAGTAGTATTAGACTCAGGGACTCTTCGAGCCCATTACTATATAACGCAATCATAGATGAAATCGGCAAAGGTTGATGGACAAACCAGCGTTCCATGGAACTTCTTCGACGTTCCCCGAACCTGTCAGTATAATAGCTATGAGAGTTCTCCCTCATTTTATAAACATAACCTCACATTTTTGTATCTCGGCTTGGCGCTAGAAAATGGTGTATTCGCTCGTAGTGTTGGATATGGGGGCCCTTCAGGCACATGTAGGAAATAGTCTTTAGGGCTCCTATGTATTTGAGCTTCATTTGGGCTCCCATTTGAATTGTAATATCAGTTAGAATATGTAGAAGGCTGTCTTCAGGTCTATTTTGTATTTGGGTCCCCATTTCAATTGCGATTTCACGCAAGGATATGGGTGTCTGATACATTTATGAGACCGGAGTCCCCATATCCTTGCGTGAAATCGCAATAGAAATGTTATTAATGTAATTCCAGCAAAATATTTGAGATCCTCCTTTACACTCGGTCTGTAATCGAATAACACCTTTTCAGCATGGTTTTGTCAAAGGCCGTTCAACAGTTTAGCATAACACAGTTTGTTTCTGAGATAATTGAGAGAAGATCCAAGGCCGATGTCCTGTATACTGATTTTTCAAAAGCGTTAGATTCAATGGACCATGGAATTTTGTTGACGAAGTTTTCCCAATTTGGCTTTTGCTCCAATCTCATAAATCTTTTTAAGTCCTACTTGTCTGACTGGCGGCAATATGTTGAGTTCAACGGTGTGCGGTCTGTAGTATTTTCGAGTACTTCGGGAGTGCCGCAGGGCAGTAACCTTGGACCACTGCTTTTCATAATTTTCATCAATGATTTGGCTGATGTGGTGGATGTTGACTGTCTGCTATTTGCGGATGATTTCAAGATGTTACTTGAGGTGAGGGATGCCTTCGATTGTGAGCAGACAATTTGCTGCGCGTTGTTGAGTGGTGCGAAAAAAACCGATTGAATCTGAATGTCAAGAAGTGTAATGTCATGTCTTTTACAAATAACAAAACTGTAATTAATTTCGACTATGCTGTGGATGGTAACTCGCTTGAGCGTCCGGCGTTGTTGACGGATTTGGGAGTGATTGTTGACCCAAAACTTTCGTTTGCACCACATATTGATGCCCCTCTGTCTGATGCAAAGGGATGTACGGATTTATTGCGCGCATTTCTCGTGACTTTTCGGATATAGCCACATTGAAGATCCTTTTTACGCATATGTCAGGTCCAAGCTGGAATATGAAACTTCAGTATGGTCCCCTTACCACCAAAACTATATTGTTTGGATTGAGTTGGTGCACATGTTCCCCAAGCTGTTATCTTTTAGAGAGGATAATGTGTATCTTCCCATTGGTTTCCCTCAGGATTTACTTTTGAGTAGATACGGCATGAAGAGTCTGAAATGTCAGTGAGACTGCTAGTGCGTTGTGTTCATGCACAAGTTGATCAGTGGGATGGTTAAAGATTCTTGTATACTCAGTAATCTCAATTTTCTAGTTCCAAGACCTGCTTCCAGAGCGAAAACACATTTTACATGCTAACACCGAGAACCAACACACTGAAATATTCTCTTCATAATTTGTGTCATGCTTGTAACACTGTCCTAACTTGGATATTTTTTATTGTAGCATTTCAGATATGAAGTCATACTATTTTGCCTGACTTTTTATTACATGTCTTATTTTGTATATTTAACATTATTTTTTTTGGTCCTCTTTACATGGTTCTGTAGTTGGGTTTAACCTGTAGAACATTGTTTATTTTAAATAAATAAATAATGGCTATTCGTTCGTCTGGATATTACACCACAATCATCCAGAGATCACACTAAAATCAGCGATGTTTCAAATCGTGAAATGCTAAAACGTCGTTTATTCCTAGCAATTCAACTGTTGACACTCGTATATTTCAGTAAAAAATCAGATATGGAACGTCATGGTGCAATAAATTCTGTTTCATCGCTCTCATGGACTTTGGTATCGCATACGACAATTCTCGATAGAAACCCATCAATAACATTTTCCACTTATCAAATTTCCCCTCCAGGAAAACCGCAGCAATGCAGATTCGATAGAATAGGCATCTGAACCTGAAGCGTTCATTATTTATTAAAAAGGGAAAGAATGACTCTGAACCGGAATTCCTATAGATTGAGAAGCAGAAAAAATGTTATTTCTTCGAAACCATCATTGACGAATGGTTTCATTGAGAATAAAGTGCCTCTACGTATAATGAAAGTGTACAGGATGAATAATCGGATACCGCAATCATTCAAACCACCGAAGTTTGAGAACGAATGAAACACTGTTCGCCAATAGAAGACTAAACAAAGATATCCCAGCAAATAGGAGTATCAGACGAGAGACTCATTGAATTACTGTTTTTAATCATAAGGCATGAGATCTCCAAAAAGCTACACAAAAAATGGGGTACAGAAATGATGACAAGGTGGAATTCCTCAGGGTTCGGTGTCCAGATCTGCAATATTAGCGGATGACACGAAATTGTACTGTTGAACTTCAGTCGTACATGCGAGGTGACTTTTATGAAATTATTGAGTGTTGTAAGGAGGGATTGGTGCTCTTTAATATTGAAAAACGTTACGTTCTTCATTAAGGCAGAGGTAGCCCTATTTCCAGCAGAAGATGGCTACTGTTTCCCAGCATTTGATCTGGGTGTTACTGTAACTGTTAACTTGAGTTGGTCCACACACATCTCAACTACTTTGTCAAGGGCAAAATAGAATAATATTTGTTCCAAGAATTCAGAGCTGCAGTCTGTCTGCGAATATGGGGAGGGACAGTGTTAGACAAAACTGGTGTAGATCTTATGGTGCCAGTAATTATTCTCATGGATGTATGTGCACTATTGAACAAAACAGAGCAACAATACTCAGCTGCAGAAAAGACTAGGGCTAGAGATGCTTTGCGAAGAGTGGAAGCATCAGCACCTAAAGATGATCCAGCTAATTTCTGAAGAAAATTATTCCTAGTTTTCAGTTTTAGGCTCAGATCATCTAAATGAGCCCTGTAATTAAGAGATTAATCTAATTTGTCTCCTTAGTATTTAGGATAGAAATTATGTTCGATAGGACAATCATTGAAAGTTACAGCTGCTTTCCTATATATTTTTTCAAGCCATATCTCCACACAGTGTCATATGCTGAAGATAAATCAATGAAAGTTTTGTAAAACACAGCCGTGAAAAGAAATATGAACAACATATACAAATTGATAAAACCAAACTTGAAAACTCATGAAAGATTAGAGATGATTTAAAACCTGTAATGAATTTATCTAGTGAAAATCTGAGTGAAAACTAAATATCTCTCATCAGCAAAGATATTAAATTCCAAATAGAAATCGTATTTGCAGCAGAATTCAAAACACTGAGAAAGTTCAAGAATATAGATGTAACATATCAGAACCTAATAAAACAAAAATAACAAAAACTCTGTTTCTACTCCCAAGAACCAGTGAGTACAAAAAACAACAAACACAGATCAATATCTACATTTTAATTCCAACAATCAACTATATGAAAAATTGTTACTGGCAAAATGTTTGTATCATAAAGCAACAAATTAATGATCTACCCAACAAGATAAAAACGAGGAAAATAATAACATCACAAAAACACAAAAAGTTGAACCTGAAAATGAAAATCAAAGAACTAAGAATTGTATGTATGAGATATCATGCGAATTCGGAAGGTCTTATATCGGAGAGAAATTAAAGGAACATCTGAGGCTTTCTCAAGTGTTAGAAACCGATAGATCCAAGTTACAGTTCTGGTACCACAAATTTTACATGGAGTTAAATAGAATCGTATACGTCGATTCCTGAAAACGGAATTCATTGAAGCTGTACAATTAGGGTTAGGAACGTGTTATTTCAAGTTTGAGGAAGATTTCTTTCAAAAAATATGTGAATGAATGTTAAATAATAACATCAGAAAATGAAATACAAAGAATAAGTAATGATTAAATAGTTTTCACCATAAAATTCAGGTCACACTAGAAACAGAAGTGAACAACGCAATAAATATACATTTTAGATATGATTGTCACTGTATTTGTAACATGTAAACTTGAAAAAGGCTCAATGTACGCCGAAACATATGTAGTAAACTATTAATAAAAAAAAAGATGAAATCCTAATTTCAATCCAGTGCTCTAATCCAAAGAAAATTGCTTCTAAATTATAAATATACATATATATATATGCTTGGTCTGGCCGACCCACTCCTGAAGGGCACAAGCCGTCACCTCACGTCATTGGAGCATCCCTTGTTAAGATACAGCCCCTCAAAGAGAGTACATAAAAATTGTATAACAATTTTTTTCACAAGCACCAAAAAAGTTAGAATATTGAAATTAACCTAACGTTTCCTACTAGCAGAAAGACACTTATCCAGTTATTTATTTGGTTTACCCCATGGTTGTAAGGGTGGGAAACGCAACCCCTAAAATTTATTTCCAATGTAACTTTTTGGCTCATTATTTGTTTACCATTTAAAAATTTATGTCCGATAACAGAATCATTGGAAATCTGTTTTTCTGTGTTATAGTACTGAGTCTCATTTTCGGTATATATTATTTTATCTTTGAATTGGCATTTTTATGTTTCGAATTTTTTGTTTGGGCAATTCCGATAGAGAAATTGAACATTTTCTTCCTCATGATCGTTACGCATTATTGGAGTCATGAAAGAGAGGTACATAATTGCGATTCATTTCGGATAATACAATAAATCAATGAATATATTCAGCCATTGTTAAATTTCGTAACAATCCCCTAAATTGATTCGAATTTACCAAGATGTCAGATGGGTAGGGCTTGAGGTTCAATTGTCATGGATTTGTTTGAGTCACTCACTTATGGTGACTAACAAGAGAATGTAGCGAAAGAGGAGATCCTCGTCTTTGATTGGTCCTCGTGTTTTCGGTATATTTTATCGTGATTGGGTACGATTTTCATTGGTCAGACTAATAAAATAGCTGGTTTTCTTTGTTATAGTACTGAGTCCACGTGTTTTCGGTATATTTCATTTTTTCGAATTATTTGTTCGGCCAAGTCCGATAGCGAAATCAAACATTTTCTTCCTCAAGGTCGTTTTGTGTTATTGGAGTCATGAAAGTAAAGTGCATAATTTCAGTTCATAACGAATATTGCAATAAATCAACAAATATATTTAGCTATTGTTGATTTTCGTAACAGTCCCCTAGTTTGATTCGAATTTACCAAGATGTCAGATGGGCTGGGCTTGAGGTTCAATTGTCATGGATTTGTTGAGTCACTGTCATGTTAGGTGACTAACAAGAGAGTAGCGAAAAAAGAGATTCTCGTCTTTGATTGGACCTCGTGTTTTCATTAGATTTTATCTTGATTGGGTACGTTTCTCATTGGTCAGAATCATTAAAAAGCTGTTTTTCTCGGTTATAGTAGAGTCTCATTTTCGGTATACGGGGTCTTTCACGAGGAAACTACTGAACGTATTTTCATGAAATTCAGCACTTATAAGTATTTCACGATGCTGATGAAATCTAAAATATTTTCAAGGCATGAGCACCTCCGGCATTTCCGGAAATGACGTCAACTTCCGTTTTCCAAATCACAACACCATTTTATTATTGCAGAAATAGATTCCTTAGAAAATTTCAAGTTATTTTGATGTAACATTTTTCAGTTTTGGTTGGAAAATTCTCTCTGAGCGGAAAAATTCGAACCACAGGGTAAAAAAAAATCGAAAATAGAGCTCCGCTGAAACAAGAATAACTTCGAGGTTTTTGGATAGAAAATTTTCATTTTTGGGATTTTTCAAGATGTGAAATTGATGTAAAATTGATGACATAAAACAAAGTGAAAAATCCATTAATGACAGAACAGACATTAGATAACTTCACAACATCTACTCCACAGTTTCAAATAAACCGACCAACGAAAACAAACAAAGAACAAATCATAATTGACGTGACAACTCTAGAATCAATTAAAATCATAACCCCAATGACATCCAACAAATAAGTTTGGAAATAACTTAAAATAATTTATTTATTTATAACTCTTCAAATCAAATACAGTTATCTATCAGAAATCATACAGTGTAAATACTTTCATTCGATAAATATCTCTTTTAATCCCATAAGTTGATTGAGTTGCTGAAAGTTTTCGGAGTTCTGTCAATTTGAAAATTAAAAATTTCCTTATATTGTCAGGCTTTTAAGAGACTAGTCGAAACGTTGGTGAGAATATTAATTCAACATGAAATTTGTACTCGTGTTCTTGTTTATGAGCCACATACGACAAAACTTCAATTCCTACCAAACATAATAAAAGATACAAAGTGGTAAAATTTCACATTCCTCAACCACAGTTTAACCTCATGGAAAATTAGTTTCTGAACCTCATTAATTAACCCAACATGGTCCACGCATAAATTAAGAATCAAGAATGCTATTTCAGCTCAAGTAAGTGTCCCGAGAGGGATGAACTGTGAAGGGATGGGGGTCTTACCGGTGGTTAGCAGAGATTAGAAGGATATGTTAGTTGATAACACTAGTTGCACTGAATAATAAATAACCGAAAAAGGTCCACGGCTTCGAACGGAACCGAAGCTCGTAACTGAACAACTGAAAATGTCTGAACATCGAGCATGTCTTGCCGCAAATGCCGCAAGAGAACACTGGTGTATGTGAAAATGTGGCAAAAGGGACACATCTGCCCGTTGATTCGACAATTAAAGGAATATCTCACGTAACGGCAGGTCCTTCGAAAACTCGAAAGTTTGCGCAACTGAAGGAAAAAATTTGCGATCTCAAAATTTCGAAAAGTTGGAGGCAAAATCAACCGATCTCAATTATTTCTCTGATTCAGTGCATTATGTGAGCAGAAAGAAAACGAATATTCTCGACAAATTAGTAATTTTTTGTGTTGAATTTATTGAGATTCAAAATCTACTCACAAAAGTGTTTAGTGAATGTGTTGTATGTAGAAATTAATAGAAAAAATTGTGTAATTAACCAATCTGTCAACATTTTCAATAACTTTTCCAAAAAATACTCTCTCACCTCAATGAATCCACAGACGCCAAAATTATATTCATTGGTGAAACTTTCATTTGCTACTGAACCGAGCATTAAATTAGCTAGATCATTCAAATTATCTTTGAGCAATCTTTGAGTTTATCTCGGGAATCTTAGACGCTCTGGAAGATTCAAATATGACAGTTGGGTTGATGTTGGACCTATCGAAGATATTCGATACCCTGTCCCATGATCTCATCCTATAAAAATTACATGCCTATGGAATAAAGGAAAAAGAACTGAAGTGGTTTAAACCGTACCTAATCAACCGTAAACAAAGAGTAATGATCTCTCATAATGAGAACCAAATAATATCACAGGCAGCATTCACAGAACTAGGAGTACCACAAGGGAGCATTTTAAGTCCCATAATATTCATCATATTTTTAAATGATCTATATACCATATTCGATGAAACAAATATCAAAATGTTCAACTATGCAGATGACACAAACTTTACAGTCATGGCCAAGACATTCCTAGAAACGTGTGAACTGGTAAAATCAACTCAATGGCAAGCAGGCGAATGGTTTGAAGCAAATGGTTTTTGCAGAAATGCTGTGTTATTCAAAACAGATCATTCAGGTTTTCAAACACCAGCAAATATTCTACTTTGCAACTCCTCCCTGAGTCTGATTATGTACTTTCCTGGGTCTCAAACTGGCGGAAATGCTTGATTGGAGTGAACACATCACCAAGCTTTGTTCTCAATTGAGTTCTATCTGCTACTCACTTGGGGTACTCAGTAAATACCTGGAGTCTATGTCAATAAATAGTATATAACATTACTAGCAAGGTAAGAGGGTTTTACTGACGAATGGAGGATATAACAGTCGAGCTGCAGGCGAGTCAGTTACTGTCCCATTTATAAATTTCAATATACTTTTGGGGCTATTCAAGATATTTTCAATTCTTTCATGAAATGGGTAGTGAATCACGAACAAATTTGATACGTGATGATTTTATTCAGTCTTTTTATTTCCACAATCGATGTGAGCAACTTAAAGTAACCCTCTGAAGAGAGATGTCCTTCACCATTCATTATTTAATATTGAAGCTTATTCTTGTTTATATTACAACACCGATGCGGGGAGTAAGGGTAATTTTTCACTGCAGTTTTTCCAATTCTTTCATGTCATACACCTAGTTGAATGACACCCCGTCACTAACCCCATCTAACACTCCATGGTACATTGTTCATTAACAATTATTATACCTCAAAAGTCGAAAAGAATATATTATAAAGAAGTTTCGAGGCTCTGGATGGCTTGATCAATTTCTTCGAGTTTTCTTCTGGACACTGTGTATATAAATACTGCGAATTTTCCGTTAACGAGAGAGGTCATTAGTACGAGTATATGGTCTCTCGCAAAGAGTAGTAGAATTCTCACGAAATCAAGATTTATTTCAGATCATTTGGCATTCCAGTCAGAGTGTGAAACCGAAAACTCACCAGGTGGGTTTGCGAACTGAAAGCCCAATAAAAAGTGAAAGATCGCATCGGCCTAATGCAAATGCTTAACGGAACCTCTGTTTTAAGATTTTACGTAACAGGTTAGGTGATTAAACAAATAAGGAGCGTTATTTTGGGGTCAACACCTTCCTCTGGCATTATAAACTATTGTATTTGGCCGTGACCATGACTGGATTCTTCAAAAATTGTAGTTTCAACAAGGAACTACTTGGAAAGTTCAATATTCCGTTATTCAGGACTTATACTGTCGATTATTTACATTTGCATATATTTTCATCTCAAGATGTCAACAAATTACCATATCATCATTATTACCACCGTATAGCTACTAGTCGAACCTTTCTGTGTTAAATTCACTCAACTGGACAGCAGACATTTCTGAAGAAGATAAGATGTCCCAATTATACACTATATAGAATGGAGAGTGAGAAAGACGTATTGGACAGTGGGGTCCCGCAGGGATCTATTCTTTGATTCCTGCTGTACTCCCGTCAAACTTGAGCAGTCTCGTTCTAAATCGCTCTAAAACGTTTTGACATATTCGCCTAAAAAAACGGAACTATATCGTGCGATTATTTTTTACAACATTCGACGTGGATTAAATCAACAACAGTGCACCGATTTTTGGTGATGATGCAAAAGTGTATAGATCTTAATGGAGAATATTTTGAAGAACTATAAAGCGGTTTTTGATGATTAATATTTGATTTGATCTCTAATCCCGATATGTAATAGGAAACCTTATTTAATACAACGAGTTTTTTATTGCTGTCCCCTTTTTTCATTCAAATATATTTTCCTCAATAATTAATATTCATTGCTTATATTGAAGTAGCTGTTTCGGTTCAAAAAACCTACAAATTTCATATATATCAGATAAAGCAAATCAAACTAAATATTGGTAAACTTTTTCAAAGTTGTGAATTAAAAATGGGAAAGGAATCATAAGAAACTGACGAGCGGAACTGAGTATATCAAATTTGTCATTATCCATAAATGCAACAATCAATAACGAAATAGAATAATAACTTTCTTCTCAGCAAGACTGAAGGTGAAATGATCTAGATATAATATAGATGATACGATAAAACTAGAACTGGTTAGCTGATAATTTGCAACTTAACGAAATATTTTCCCATGATCTTCAACTAGTTCAATGTCAATTTTCAAGGCAACATTTACTGTCTTCTATTTGTTGATATGCTTGCATAGGTAACCTATTATAGATGAAACCCGTTTCCCGACATAGGATTTAAAACTATTTCTCACGATCGGCTAATAGAGATGGAGAAAAGCTATCCTTTCATTTTAATAGATTCTAGACTTCTTATAAACATCCTGGTTAAACTTGTTACTTGATAAATCGTCTAGGTACTCATTTTCCTAACGAACGCATTTTTTTTGGGAAACAATAAATATCAAAATACGAACAGAGTCTATAAATAATTCAGTCAGCTCGACTTTTTACGAATCACCTTGGGCAATTAAGGAAATGAACTTCTTAATTGTAATGTTTTTAATAGTATGTGGGTTATCAAAAGTATATCCAACTTACAATATTTCGAAGCAAAGTTGTATTTATATTCTCAATATAGAAGGTCTCAATGAATTTGAAATTTAATTAAATCAGAATAACTTCCTCTTGATTGAAAATACAAACAATAACCACAAATACTATACAGGGTTGGGATAAAGTTTGGCAACAAATTGATATATTTAAACGATAATTTTGAAATTTGGCAGCTGAGTGTAATGGACCACAATGCATTTGATGTGCATATTTTAATTAATGAGATACTTCCGGTTTAACCAGCAATGACTAATTTTTTTTATTTAAATGGGACAGCCTTTATATTTCTGCAGATTCTGAAAGAGCACCTTGTTTCGGATCTGTGGTCTATCAAACTCAGCTGCCAAATTCCAAAAATATCGCCAGTTTCGTTTTAAAGATATCAATTTGGTGCCAAACTTAATCCCAACCCTGTATATTCAAAGTATACTTGTAAGGTTTCGTTTATCAATTAATCTGAATAAATTATTTTCGCAGCAATGAATTTCAGGAGTGGATTGAAAAATTTGCGTCGTTCTCAAGAAGAAATTCCGGAATCCATAGAAATCTTCAGTCGAATAAGACCTTCAGCATTTCTAGAAAATCTACGGTCTGAAATGTGCAAGCAGTAATTCCTCAACGAATGACCGATCAAAAACAGGGTCTGTAATAACCATCCAGATATGCCTTTTCCTATGAATTTATTGCTAATGCAAGGGCAGTTCAGCTTACGAACTTGTCCTTCTTCATTGCTATCATTATTTCATGCTCATATATTATGCACCCTGTAGTCCCGCTAAGGGAATACAAAAGTTGATTGGCTAAGCAGATCGACCTCTTTCTGACACATATCATCTTACCAGGATATAACCCCCCTCCTGAATAGAAAGAATTATTCAGTGAGAGCCATTAAATATGCAAAATATTTCTTGATTTTCTCTGATAATACAGGGTCCGTCAGGAAGAAAACATAATTTTAAATAGGATAGTACCTCCGGAGTAGTACCGTGATAGTAAGGGACAAAAAGGTTGCATCGCTTTCTTATTCCACGTTATGGGGCTGGACCGGACCGTAACACCATTCTGAAATATCTTGGCTAAATCTTAGATAGGATGAGAAAGGATACAATCGTTTTCCTAAGGATTCACGAGTCCGCTACAAGTCGTATTTTGAAGGAAATTGAGTGTTGAGTCATGCACAATTTGTTAATTTTGCATAGTTGGATAAAACATGGATTTGCTCCTTAAATTGGATCATTAAACAAAACTATATTTAATTCACAAGACTTGGTTAGAAGATTTATTATTGTTAATCGGGTACATTCTGAAGCGTCATCAACTTTCATCTCGAATTCGAGTATTCGAGGCTGTAGGGGTATATGTTGCATCTATCTGTAACACCTGTTTGCAAGAATTCATTTAGTAATTTCACCATGAAAATTGCAACATTATAGATACAAATGCAACCATATTAGATAGATATTACCTAAAATGCATTTTACGATTCCAGGTCACAAAGAAATATGTGATGGTCAAATATTTTCTCAATATGACGTAAAGTTTCAAAAAAATTATCTTCAATCAATGGTTTCAGAATCATTATACGAGGATGGCTTGATAAGTTCCCCGGTTTTTTACTTAAAGGATTCATTCATGGTTTTAGGGCTATTCAGATTTTTTCTTGGAATGGGTTATAAATTTTAAACAAATTTAATACGTATATACTGAATTAGGTTCTTTTTTCTGATTTTGTCCTTTTATTTTCAGATTCGACATATGCAACTTGAAGAAGCCTCTGTGATTATTACTTGAAGACCACTCTGGAAGGAAGATGTCCCTGGAATATATTCAAGCTTATTTCTGTACAATACTTATGAGGGTAGCCAGGGTTTTTTTACTGGGGTTTTTCCCTAGACTTTTATGTCATACACCGAATTGTATGGCTCCCCGTCACCAACCTCAACTAACATTTGTTTGTAAGCCAATAGTTCAGAATAATATATATATATGTATAAGTTTTTTTGTTAGAATTTCTTGTGCTTTGATATAAATTTTTTGTTTAAAATTTCTTGGGTGTATAGAACTCATTTTACTAATAATGGTAATTGTTAAATTATTATTTTATTTATTTTATTTTTCCAACATATGTTTCGGCGTATCTACGCCTTTTTCAAGGAATATAATACAGTCGACAATTTCCTGTAAATTACACAATAATAAATACATAAATATATCAACAAACAATACAAAGCTTTTACGTACTTCTTCCAAATCGTCCGTCAAGATATTATTTTCTCCTATAAATCAAACTTTAAAAGATCTTCAAATATCAAATATTTTCGTCAGCCATGAATGAAATAATGTGACGATGATGCGCTGTCACGATTTTGTTTTTCCCACTTCTTATTCCAATTTAATGCTGCGACACCTGTACGAATTAACCAACAAGTGATAATCCTAAATCTGGGTTTGAATTGGTTCTTTTTAATCTAAATGGAGTTGGTTGTAGAAGATTGAGAATTTGTATTTCCTTATTTATGTTATGAGATTGAAATAAACTTGGGCCAAGTTTTTGATGTCTGTTTTATCGTTCATAGCTTCTTTTTCTTTTTTAATGTGGATCATTTCTAGTATGTTTCTAGTTTTGTTGTTTCTTTCTTTTTCCAGGATAGAAAAGTTCTCAAAATCCATTTTATGTTTTTCTGTTTGTTCATGCTTTTTTAGTGCGGTCATATTTTTGCAAAATTTGTGGCCATATATTCTTTCCTTTATATATTGTGTTGTCTGTCCTATATATACTTTTGGGCAATCCATACAATTTATTCGGTAGACACAATTCGAGATTTTATTATTTTGGATTTTTGATTTTAATTTAAGTTTCATGAAAATTCGAACTAAACAGAGAAATAAAATCCTAAGACTGAATAACACAATTGCAATCAAACAAACAGAAAAACATCTCTGACGTAAACATTCCTGAAGAAGTTGAAGAAATTCTTAATTTGGACCAAAATACTGCATACCAATAGAAAAACAGAAGCTTCCCATACACCATATCATTGCAAATATAGAAACGGTGATCGATAGGTTTCATAAAGATACTCAAGCAGAAATACGAAATAAAGTAGTGAATAATATTACCAATTTCAAAAATGGGTCTACAAAACTTGATAAAAAACAATTACAACTAAATAAGAAAATCAGAAAAACGAACTTTCGAATAACAGTCCTTAAGCCAGATAAATCAAATAAAATAGTAGTGATGAACACAGATGACTATAATAAAAAAATGTATGATCTCCTTAATGATGAAACTACTTACAAAAAACTCAAACAAGACCCAACAAACATAATTCAGAATAAAAATAATGATCTAATAAAATCATGGGAAAGAAAACTTTTACTACCTAAAAAATTATGTAATGACTTGAAAATTCAAAATGCAAATCCACCCCAAATTTACGGACTTCCAAAATTACATAAGCAGGATATACCATTAAGACCAATCATCAGCTGTGTGCAAAGTCCAATTTATAACTTATCAAAGTACATCGCAAATTGTTTAACACCAATACTTGGAAGAAATAAATATTACGTGAAAGATTCATGAAATTTTAAGGATTTTATAGGTGAAATATCACTAAAAGCAGATGAAAAGCTATTCCCACTGGATGTCATCAGTTTGTACACAAATTTACCGTTAGACATAGCAAAGGACATTATTATTAAAAAATAGAGCGAAATAAAGGAATATACTGACCTACCACGAGATGAATTTCTGAAAGCGATCGATCTATGTTTTTCTAGTTCATATTTCCAATTCAAAAATGAATTTTATTGTCAAATTAATGGATGTGGCATGGGGGTTCCAATTTCTGCAGTAATAGCTCAGCTCGTAATGGAGGATCTGGAAGAAACAGTTATAAAGAAATTAAAGTACAGAATACTATTTTTCAAACGTTTTGTTGATGACTGTCTTACAGCAGCACCTGAAAATGAAATGGAGGATATTATAAATGAATTCAATAGCTACCATCCTAATTTGAAATTCACCTGGGAGATAGAAAAACAAAATAAAATGAATTTCTTATATCTGACACTCATACGAACAAACACAAAAGTGAAGACAATTTGGTACACAAAACCAACCTGGAGTGGACGATATTTGAACTTTGAAGCCGCAGTTCCAATGGTTCATAAAAAAGTGTAGTGTCAGGAATTGCTGATAGAGCACTAAAACTCACTAATCCAGATTTTAGACAACAAACAATAAAAAAAGCAAAAGAAATACTAGTAATTAATAACTATCCTCTACAACTTATTGACAAGATCTTCAAAGACAAAATCTTTAGCCTTTATAATACAGAACGAAAAACTAGAAGAACCGAAATCGAAACCCAAAAATATGTATCCTTACCATATATACAGGGCTTATAAGAAACACCAAATGCATCAATGAAGCATTATGGAATAAAAGTAGCACATAAAAACACAAATAATTTGAAATTTATAAACACAAAATTAAAATCCAAAATAATAAAATCTCGAATTGTGTCTACCGAATAAATTGAATGAATTGCCCAAGAGTATATATAGGACAGACAACACAATATATAAAGGAAAGAATAAATGGGCACAAATTTTGCAAAAATATGACCGCACTAAAAAAGCATGAGCAAACAGAAAAACATAAAATGGATTTTGAGAACTTTTCTCTCCTGGAAAAAGAAAGAAACAACAAAACTAGAAACATACTAGAAATGATCCACATTAAAAAAGAAAAAGAAGCTATGAACGATAAAACAGACATCAAAAACTTGGCCCAAATTTATTTCAATCTCATAACATAAATAAGGAAATTTTCAATCTTCTACTACCAACTCCATTTAGGTTAAAAAGAACCAATTCAAACCCAGATTTCGGAGTATCACTTGTTGGTTAATTCGTACAGGTGGTCGCAGCATTAAATTGGAATAAGAAGTTGGATAAACAAAATCGTGACAGCCCATCATCGTCACATTATTTCATTCATGGCTGACGAAAATATTTAATATTTGAAGATCTTTTAAAGTTTGATTTATAGGAGAAAATAATACTTGACGGACGATTTGGACGAAGTATGTAAAAGCTTTGTGTTGTTTGTTGATATATTTGTATATTCATTATTGTGTAATTTACAGGAAATTGTCGACTGTATTATATTCCTTGAAAAAGGCGTAGATACGCCAAAACATATGTTGGAAAAATAAAATAATAATTTAACAATTACCATTATTAGTAAAATAAGTGCTATACACCCAAGAAATTCTAAACGAAAATATATATATATATATATATATATATATTTATCTGCGGTACAAGTGAGCGCAACCAATGTTAAATCTCCGGTTCAAGTGGCATCCACGGTAAAACAGCATCCGATGTACGGATGCCACTTTACCAAGTCCAAAGATCATCACTAACCGGCAGAACTCATCGCCCTCTTTCGTTTGCGCCTACTTTCAGCTGGACGAATTTTTGACCTATTTTTGGGAAATGTTTATCGGAGGTGATTTTCGAACTTCACTGGACTTCCTCGTGGTGGCGCTCTGGTCGATTTCGTGTATATCGAAAGTATACCCGACTTGTCCAAATAACGCCCATCTTAGCATCCGGTGGGTCTGGCAACGTCGCAACTCTGCAGGTGTTCATGAAATGGAATGAAATTTTATGATCTCGCGTGACCTTGGTGCTCGACTGCGTTTTGTAGTTCTTGGAAGTGGAATCACGATGCTAGTTGAGATTGAATATTTGCAGATGCGTTGATTCTCTTGGATCGCATATTAACAATTGGAACATATTGGAGTGGAGAATTGATATACAATTGAATATGAATCCTAGGTATTACAATTGTTCTTCTATTCAAGAGATGAAATTCTTATTATTTAAACGATAATTTGAAATCGGAAATGAAATTTGTGTGACTTTGTAGTCGATATTTTCATGTGGATAACAAAACCCAATCTGAAATATTTTACAATATGACATTCAGTAAGTCTTGGAGATGTTGACGAGAATTTTTTGATGATGCAAATCGTGTGAAATTTTTATTTAGATCATTTATACATCTCATATTGTTCTTGCAACTGTTTCGATAAACATCTTTTATCGTTATCAAGGCAAAAATTTCACTTTCAAAAAAGCTGACAATTTCAATAATTTCCCATTTCATTTCGTGTCAAGAATGACAGAACTTTCAAATATTGTCAGCTTTTTCAAAAGCTATTTGTTATGCCTTGTGAACGATGGAAGATGTCAATCGAAACGTTTTAATCAAAACAATAAGAGATGGTATTTATTACCCAAATATTCTACAGGTCTTCGAAATCCAACGTGGTTTTTACTTGACTTAATTAATTCGAGAAATTAGTTGCACTGATGATTCAATACTTGGGAAATCATTTTGTAGGTCTATTCAGGAGGGCATTTCCACAAAATTTGAGAAGGTATCACAAAATTAAGTACAAACTAGACGTTTATGAGAGACTGAGTCTATCTGAAATCTGAACACTGAGATTATATTATTATTCGTTATACTCTCCAAACTTAAGATATTCTCGAAATCTGGAAAATTTTGTCCGTCCGTGAGCACGAATACCTCAAAACGAAACGATCACTGTAACTGAATAGGGTAGGTCTGTCGGTTTGAATATCTGGACTCTTGTTTACCTGAACAGTGTATGCTCCAATTTTTTCGAATATTTGAAATTTTCGGATTTTTTGTTACAAGATGTATCAAAAGTAGGTAGCTTAAAACGATTTCATCCGTCCGTGAGCACGATGACTCTCTATCAGAAAGAGCTTGAGAACTGAATGGGATAGGTAAGAGGGTTTGAATATCTCGGCTTATTTAGTTAATCGGAGAAACCTGCTCAGTAGTTTGAATATTAATCATCAAGCTGTTTCGTTATCCTCACTAGTTCTAATTTGAACATACAGGGTGAGCCATCTATAACTTTGCAGCCTCAGTTTTTAGCTTTGGAATGTAAAAACGAAAAAACGCTCGGAGTAGGTCAATTTTTGTAGAGAGGGAAAAAAACTGAGTTCAAATCAGTTTCATATCACTACCCCTCTGGTCGCAACCCCTAACAGCTCTCGTTCTTAATAGGGAAAATGGGTCGAGCAGCTGACAGAAGTTTTAGGACATTTCGTCAATGACTCTACTTCAAGTACAATAAAAATGGAAGAAATGTATTGGGTTCCTCGTACCACTGATAATCCTTTATGAGATGAGATTGCTCAACGAAATAAACGAACATGACTTTGATCGCCGATTACAATTTTGCGAAACAATGGGTGATACGATAAGTAATAATCTGGACCGCCATTTTGAATATCTGCTTCTCCAATGAATGCTCTTCTTATTCGAATGGATCTATTAAAGTCACAACTGTCCATATTGGTCTTATACCAACCCAAGACTAAAGAGAGATTCACACTCGGTATCCTGAAGAGCTGAATGTCTGGGTCGGTATCGAGGTCGGTATTTATGGCGACAATATTGTGGGCCCTTTTTTCATGCACGGCAATCTCAATGGTGATAATTACTTAGACCTCTCAAAAAACAATGGATTTGTAACTGTAAGCAATAGCATGGTTATTTAGGATTACGTTTAAAAAAAATCACTGCAAAATTGGAAAATTTGTGACTACAAATCTTAAGGATGTAGTGTAGGGTATCAATATTCAACATTTTCAAAATTATACAATTATATAGTTTTTTTTTTTTATTTTTGCTAGAACTGGTCTAACCTAGCATTTCGCCCTGTAACCGCTTGACGTTGAGTTTTTAGGTCATCACATGAAGATGAAAATATCGAGCTTAGTCAGCTTGACATACAACATGAAGACAAGTTGAATTTCCTAAACGATAAGAACTGACTGCTCATTTTGGGGGTATATATGAAGATATTTCAGTATTCTCTTTATGTAATGTATGTATTTTGATCAGAAGCATAATTTAAAATAATTTTCATATATTTAGTTTTTTTACAATAAAAGGAAAGAGATCAAAGTTACTCTAGAACTATTTCATGATTCATCTAAACGTATTTTATATTTCTAGCATACAGGTTGTTTTTAGCGTTATTTGCCACTTAAATGCCATAAATGTCTCGTATCAGTAGTTCTGGAGGGAATATGCAAAATGTTTTAGAATGAAATATTTCAAATAAGTAGGGAAAATTTGGAATTATAATAAATTATTATAAATTGATTGCATTTCTGTTGCGATTTGATTTTTATTGTTTGTCTTAATCAAGTTTAAAATATAAACAAATTTAAAATATTGAATTATTGTTTGGGCTATAACCATCATCTCTTGTTTTCGTTCTCTCCAACGTTTCGACAGACATCTTCTCAAGGCAAAATATTAGCTTTTAAAAAAGCTGGGTTCAGAAAAATTATTCAATCTTTCAATTTGAAAACGTCAAATTGACAGATTATGAGAACTAGATAAAATTGAATTGGGACTTATCGTTGGTTTGAAGATTTCTTTAAGTTATTTTGAACAATCAGCGTCCAAACTTCCGCTAACTCAATTGATTATATACTTGAGGGATCGAGAGCGATATTCATGTTCGAAGTGTAACTTAAAGAAATCTTCAAACAACAGATAAGTCCCAATTCAATTTTATCTAGTTCTCATAATCTATCGATTTGACGTTTTCAAACAGAAAGGTTGAATAATTTTTCTAATCTCAGCTTTTTTAAAAGCTAATATTTTGTCTTGAAAACGACAGAAGATGTCTGTCGTAACGTTAGAGAGAACGAAAACAAGAGATGATGGTTATAGCCCAAACAATAATTAAATACAAGTTCCATCATCAAAAATTTCTCGTCAACAAATTTAAAATACCCAGACAAAGGAAGGGTAGTCTTGGATATCTTTTGATAAAATGCTCATTGTTTCCTTTTTCAAAATCTCAAGAAATTTCTCCATATAATGGAGATTTCATGTGAAAAACATCAGGCAAAAGAAAAAGAATTTATTTGGGCGAACGAATATTAAGTTCTTGGTTCATTTTTGTATAAACTGCGTACATTCAATTCAACGAACAGAAAACTTATTTGAAACAACTACATAATAACTTACATAAAAAGGATCGAATGTGACTTTTGCAACTCAAACACTTGGGAACTAAAACAATGATGAAACTACATGAAATTAAAAAAACAGAAACATCGAGAAATATCAAAAGAAATGATAAATTTGTAATTTATATATATTGCTCGAGCGATCCCACATCTTATTTCAACATATCAATTGATATTCATTTTCTAAATTAGTAGGAGTATTTCAATCGGATCTCATAAAATTATTCTTCGTGGAATCAAATGACCCCTCTGAATATTTCCCAACATTACGATTTTTTATGGATTGTGGCAACGTTGCATGATGCCCACTTGAATGAAAAAACAGTATACGGGTATCAACTGAAACCAAAAGTGGAAAGAAATATACGGATGCAAAGTGATATCATAATTGGGCCGGACGTCAAGACATACCGCAAAAAAAGCGCCCGATATACACGAAGTATACACGAGGATTTCATACCACACCCTTTTTGGGCGGATGTCAGTTAGTTCGCCATCTGTATATATATATATATATATATATTTATCTAACAGGCGTGTTCAGTCCCGGTACATGCGACAGGCTACCTGAGACCCGTAGGATCCAGATGGTTTTTGCGTGTATATATGTGGAAAATCTGCTTTGAGGAAATATAACTCCTCAGGCAACTTTAGAGGGGAAAAAATTTTTTTCATTCAAAAAAGTGATATACTTGATTCACGTTTTGAAGCCCGATATCCTGAACCGACTTTTCATTCCCACATATACGCCGACGGGATGTTCTCCAAACCTTTTCAGTCCCTGCGGTGTTGTCAGATCGTTGGGACTGATCGCGTCGGTTAGTTATACCGCGAATAACTCTAATTGCATATCTTATGTTGAGAAGTGACTGACGAGGATCTTTTACTTCTACTCTTCTACTCTACTTATACATAGTCCATTGAAATGTTACATTTTAGGTTGCGTTTTTAGAGGACGCAATTTTATTTTTGATGTGTAGGGGGTCAGTGTAAAGCTAAAACCAAGTTTGTGGGGTCGCCACCCTTGCCCCACGGCAATAGGGGTTGAAATGGTATTTACGATATATCTCTTAAACTATTTATTTTATAAAAAAAAATTATTGAAATTTTTTGTTGCAAATTAAATTCTCTACAACTTTGCTCCAGTAAATTTTTGTCGTAGAACTATAAATAAAAAGTTATAAGCGAAAATCTCCGGAAATTTGAGAAAAAAATTTATATTTTTCGATGTAACTTTTTTTTTTTCATTTTACGAAAAAATGATGTCTGACCATTTTTTGTACATCGTTTTTTGAGGAACAACTTTTATTCGCATCATTTTTTCATTAAGTCAATAGCTAAGGTTTTACAGCGCTCCGAAGTTAGTACTATTTATCAGTACTCAGGTTTTATGTACGGAGATGTCATTGCAACTAACTTGCTGTTTCTTCATGCTTTTTCCGGATGTAACACAACTTCAGCTCCTTACAATATCGGTAAAATGAAATTTGTGAAAACCCTAGAGAAACATTTAGAGTTTGCAAGTGGAACGGCTTCTCGTTTTTCAACAAAAGAGTTGACCCTGCTTTGCTCACTGTAATTGGTGAACGTTTTTTTATCTCTTTATACGGTGGTAATAAAGATGATAATTCTCTTGACAGCCTAAGATACAAACAATTCGCCAAGGCAGTGACAAAAAGTACATTTAACTTATCCTCACTTCCTCCAACACAAGACACAGCTCGCTTTCATACTTTCCGAGTCTACCATGAGGTCCAGTCGTGGCTTGGTAATTATAATGATCCTGAAGACTGGGGCTGGAAAAAATGTGGGAAATTATTGATGCCAGTGCAGAACTCTAAACCTCCAGCACCCCCTGAGCTTCTAAAATTGATCTTTTGCAAATGCGAAGGAAACTGTGGAGCGATGTGTGGATGCCGAAAAGCAGGTATGAAATGTTCTGCAGTGTGCTTCCATTGTTCTGGAGAGACTTGCAGCAACGTAATGGAACTCTCAGATTTAATAAATGAAAATGATTTTGATGATGAACCGCCAACATTAACACCCCTTCCTTCTCCAGTTCTCCCACTGGTATTTAATTCAGAAAGCCGATCAGATGCTGAGCCGCAGCCTGGTCCATCGAAACGACTGAAGATGGAGTAGTTCTAATTTAGAAAATCACCGTGGATTATGCCTATTGGGGATACCACGTAAAAAAAACGCGCCTCTAGACTCTACCTCGTGGGTGGTGGGGAAAAGAGTCAATAATTAATTATTAATAATATTGCAAAATTTGTAATTGAAAAAGTTATAATAATAAAGTAAAAAAAAAAGAAAAAAAAACAATAACTGATGACATGTTATAGGTACACACGTATAATATAGGTATAGTTAAGAGTACTGAAAAATAGTACTCACTTCGGAGCGCTGTAAAACCTTAGCTATTGACTTAATGAAAAAATGATGCGAATAAAAGTTGTTCCTCAAAAATCGATGTACAAAAATGGTCAGACACCATTTTTTCGTAAAATGATAAAAAAAAGTTACATCGAAAAATATAAATTTTTTTCTCAAATTTCCGGAGATTTTCGCTTATAACTTTTTTATTTATAGTTCTACGACAAAAAGTTACTGGAGCAAAGTTTTAGAGAATTCAATTTGCAACAAAAAATGTTAATAAATTTTTTCTATATAATAAATAGTTCAAGAGATATATCGTAAATACCATTTCAACCCCTATTTTCAAGATGGCGGCCGTGGGACAAGGGTGGCGACCCCACAAACTTGGTTTTAGCTTTACACTGACCCCCCCTACACATCAAAAAAAAAAAATTGCGTCCTCTAAAAAACGCAAGGTAAAGCCTAAAAAATGTAACATTTCAATGGACTAACAATCCCAATAGACAGAACCGTCGTATAGAAGATTGCTTTATTTAATTCTTCGAACCGGACCGATAATGAAATAACTCATGTTCACTGGTATTTAAATCTTCAACCGAATTACCATTGAAGTTCATAAAAATCAGGTACAATTGCTCATCGTCAGACAGTATGTAAGAAATTTTCCGCATAATAAAGTTTTTTTCGATAACAACTGACATATGAATCATATTCGAAAAACTATTATAATAGAAATTTAAATCTATCTCTAAAGGTTTTTGTTAAGAAAAATTTTCAATATTTTACGACATAATAATAATATAAAACTTTTTTCATTATTGAAAAACAAAAATTATGAGTAATATTTCTTACAATTTTGGGTTCAATATTTGGAACACCTTGTGATTTGTTTGAAAATTTCAGTAATTGAGAAATTTTTGCAGTTTTTCAGTTTGTTTTCGATATTTTGTAAAAAAATTTGACGAATGCCGATATGAAACTAGATAACTTCTTCAAATTACTCATTTTTTCACCTGGATAACTAGAAGTATTCAGGCTTCAAGAAAATTCATCATGTGTTAAAGTTTTTTAATGTTCAATGTTTCAAATAATTTAAGATCTTCAGAAGTGCTCTATAGGCACTCGGAATGCCCTATTCCTGAGGTGTATCGAAAAAAATTGTTTTATTGGAATAAAATTAAATGACCTTATTTATATCTTCATAAACCCAATCGATTGGAAATATTTTTGACTCGCTAGTTGAAAAGTTTATCTGTTTTGGTAGAACAATAGCTTGCTGTTCTACTTGGAAAAACCAAGCAATAGTAATAAACCCTAATCTCATTAATATCCTGAAACCAAATGCAATAACCCTCGTAATTCTTTTGGATTTATCAGGAAGATCGCATCAAACCGTTTGAAATTTGCATTTCCTATGGGGATATTTCACTCTACCGAGTCCAAGAAAGTTGTCATGAATGTAAAATTGTATTGAAAAAACAGAAATGGTTTAACATCTCATAGTGATACCGTTGGTTTTTGTGACCAGCATGTTGGGATATATTGAATTTCAAAACTCCGCGTTACAGGCCAGAGCGCTGACCCTTGGACCCTGAGTAGGTAGATGATTAACAAGGGATAAATAGAGTTTAGTTTCACCCGTATTTATTCAAAATTTGAAAAATCATATCTCGGAAACTATTGGTTTGTCAAAGTCGAAAACGGTATTGGTGTATACGCCTGATAAAAGTGCACCATAAAAAATTTTTTATTTGGAAAATTTTATTTTGTTACTTCGAAACTATTCTACCGATTTATGCGAATAACGAACTCCGCCGAGATATTTATCACTCAAATCTAGTCTGAAAATTTCAACTCAAGTTCTATCGTATTCACGGAAGTAGCAGTTATTCTTAATAGTAACATTAAGTAATAGTAACAAAAAGGTGATAAGAATCAGTATTTACTGAAAAAAAATTTTAGTTGAGATTTGAAGATGACGAATGAGGAAAGCATTCAATTTCTAAAATCAATTCACCTTTGTATCTTAAATTCAGTAAACAAGCGAGGCAGGAATTTTCACGCGCTTGTTCCTAGTTGAACAGCGAGCTATCGTTTGTTCAAATGCCTGTAACTTTCGAATCTCGATCGTCCATTGTCCAAATATATGGGCCAAAAACGTCGGATAGTTCTGCATTAATTATGCATATCCACCAGATAAACTTGTAACTAGGAAGATGTTCGGATAACGTTTAAACAAAGAAGTATGTCAAATTTCATAGAAACCGATCCTAAATACTTGATATCTCGTAAGATATTCATCAGCATTAAGAATAAGCACGCTGATGCTCATGGTCTCACGTCAGTGCTTTTCTAAAATTTTTAAGACCCATCCATATTCTTGTACATTTCTCAAATAAAATTTTGTCCCGATTCATTTCATTTCAGTGAACATAAAAAAAATTAGCAAAAGTCAAATTCAGAAAAATATCGAAAATTTTCCGTAACGATTCCCTATAAAAGGTGAATGAAATTTCCATGTCTCTTATGAATATGATTCGTAAGTCAGTTGTTGTCCAAAGAATGATAATAAAATTTTAATGCGAAAAATTTTTCAGGTAGTTTTCTTCTAACGACGAGCTATTGCACCCCATTTTTATGACTTTCAACTATACTCGTTTGAAGAATGAAATATCAGTGAGATGAGATCATACTTTCGGTCCGCTTGGAAGAAATGAATAAACTATCTTCTGGAGGGTGGTCTCCTATATCGGGTTTGTATAAGTTGTAGAAAAATGAGAATTTCGGGTTTATACACAAGGCACAGCGTTGCCAGATTTAGGGATTGGAGACGTTGATCGAGTATACCGTTTACATACAGCAAGACTAGGTCGCCGGAAGCGCCCTCGCACTGGCCGTTCCCCGAAGTATTTCTGTATAAAATATGATGTTTCACCGACTTTTCGGACCCGGCTCAAAATTCATATCTAACACCCCCTGACCCCCCTGATTATGATTCCATTGAAAAACGTTGTCAGACCCGGAGCCGGGTCTGACAACGTCACTTTTGGACCGAAAAGTCGGTAGAGTATACCGATTTGGGTCTGTGTAGGCGGTTTAACAAATCTATATATATATATATAATAACTATTGTTTTCAGAGCCAAAATAAATATATTGAATGAATTTTAAGGGTCTTTAGGCTCGGATTTGGGAGTAAATGATTCGAATACTCTTTATTCTATGCCAAGCTTTCGCATTAATTTAATGCTTCTTCAGGGCTTCTACAAAAGAACAATAATATATAATTTATAAACAACAAATTTTAAAACAAATCAACTCACTGAATGTGAGGTTTTACATGGATGACATCTGACACAAACGTTATAATTAATAAAAACAATGGAAAGTTAATTTTTGATTCCATAGGAATTCCTCACAAAACACGTCATCTAAATCTATTATAAAATTTCGAAAAATTCTTTTTGTTGATGCTCTTATTCTCAAATTCACAATCAATTAAAAACTCTAAGGTCAATTTATTTTTTAAGGTTATGTTTTACTGGAAACTAGTCTCTCACTTCTCTGTGTTCTTGATCTTCTTCATTCATCTACTGGGCCGTCATAAAAAGGTTTCATCTTTATCATTTCCAACAAATAACTGTATATCGAGCTTAATTTGTTTGTATCTGTCTTCTTGTTTATGGTTTTTTTCTTCTTTGTTTATGTTTATCATCTCATGGATCAATCTTTTTTGATAATTCTTCTCTAATTTGAGTACCTCAACATCCTCAAAATTCACTTGATGGTCAAGATTATGTGCATGAGCAGCCAATGCACATCTCTCTGGGTATTTTCTTATGTCCGATCTATGCAGTGTCACTCTACTTTTTACCCATTGGGAGGTATGTCCTACATAACATTTGTCGCAAGTCTCACAATTTATTTTGTATACGACATTACTTTGGAAGGATGTTGGAATGGGGTCTTTGATTTTTGTGTACAATGACCTCACCGTTTTTTGATTTTGGACTGCAATTTTGATGTTATCCTCTCTGAACACATTCTTCAATTTCCCTGTCAAGTTGGTAACATTCGGATACGATGCATAACTTGTTCTATTTGTTGTCATATTTTGTTGTTCTGTTTGTTCGCTTTGAGTGGTACCATTAGCATATAGTAATTTTTTAATCATACTGTTGGGATAATCATTTTCTTTAAGAATTTGTTGTAATTTTTTTAATCCTTCTTCTATGTATGATTTATGACATATTTTTGATATCCTCCTTTTCATTTGGTTTATTGTGTTTATTTTTACATATATGCCATGGTCCGAGTGGAAATGAATAATTTTGTCTGAATGTGTGTCCTTTCTATACCATTTTAATTTTACTTTATTATCCTGTCTATATGCTCTAGTGTCTAGGAAGGGTACTGAGTGGTGGAGATCTTCTGTTTCTAGTGTGAACTGTAAATCTGCACAAGCCGAGTTGAACAAGTCAAGTGTCAGTTGAATAAATGTTTCTGGTACTATCATCATGATGTCGTCCACAAATTTTTTTACGAATAACAAAAAGAATTTTTCGAAATTTTATAATAGATTTAGATGACGTGTTTTGTGAGGAATTCCTATGGAATCAAAAATTAACTTTCCATTGTTTTTATTAATTATAACGTTTGTGTCAGATGTCATCCATGTAAAACCTCACATTCAGTGAGTTGATTTGTTTTAAAATTTGTTGTTTATAAATTATTTGTTATTGTTCTTTTGTAGAAGTCCTGAAGAAGCATTAAATTAATGCGAAAGCTTGGCATAGAATAAAGAGTATTCGAATCATTTACTCCCAAATCCGAGCCTAAAGACCCTTAAAATTCATTCAATATATATATATATATAAGGATTCATTGTCAATGTTAAAAGAATTGGACATTCCAGCATTTTGGGAGTTTATTTATTCATTTATTGTTTAGATTAGGAGCTTTGTATCTTAAGAGGTTTCCATTATGGACTTGACAACTTTAAATCATCGAACTACCAATTTTTATCATGGTAAAATTTACTACTTCAAATGTGTTAAATACGATTTTCGGACTTGATTCTCGCCCTGCAAGCCTGTGTTTTTCGTAAGGATCTTGGTTCATACCCACACAATATATTAGTTATTCAATCAACTAGTTTATTAATCGCTAGATTAATAAACGAGTTGAATACAAGATTTTTCCGTCGACCTCATTATGAATTAGAAATAAATTATTTATTGAAATAAATTTTATTTCTCACAATATAAATTTTGACAATGAAAATCTCGATGCTCACTTTGACATATTTATATTTATGGTTCCAATTGAACAATTTGTGAAATGTGACATGTATACAGATTGGGTTGTTGTAATTTGAGAATTTCGAAAACGTATTGATTCCTACTGGCTGTATTGAGCATATAAAGTTCTTGTAAACGACGAAAAACTTTTCGTGCGGAGTGTGAATTGGTCTCAAGGATATATCTCTTGATTGGATTCAGAAGTGTACGCTCCTCATTATCCACTACAGTGAATACCATTTTCGAGTGCGTTTTGGATGACTTCACTATAATTAAAAATTTCGAGCTTAATCCTGCACATCATTTATTTGCAACTTATATAGCTCATCTTTTCGCAATGCCCCGTATACTCCAAATATCAAAGCGATTTTCAAATAAAAAATTTAAAGTTGAATAAATCGTGCATTAAAATGGGTCATTAATGCATGATTTTGTGAACGTTAAACAGAGCATTTATGTGAGGTCGACGGAAAATATATTTATACTCAATGAGCTTACTCAAGAATTGAAGCGACGTACTACCTCCGATAGGGCTCTGAAAAAGATGATCAATTTAATCGCAAAACCTTCTTCAATGAACGAGCTCATTTTCGGCTCAATGAATTCGACAATTAGAAAAGTTTGATTAACATATTATCTCAAGAAATGAACCAGTTTATTGCTCGTGTCGTTCGTGCGATTTAACGCCTCTACACCTTTTTTTTTTGGGCTACGTCAAGTCATTGACAACAAGCCAACTACGTTACAAGAGCTCAGAATCAACTTTGAACGCGAATTCATTATTTTTTCTCATTGACCGTTGATTATTTATATTTTCATTACCAAATCGGTTCCGAATGGACTAAATAATTAATTGTCAGCCTATAGGTGCAAATTCACCTTAATTGAAGGTCCTTCATCATTATATGAAGGACAAGCTGACCGCAAAATTTCTGTTCTACATATTTTCTTTCACGTCAGCAATAAAGTTGACACATATGTTGAACTGCATGGAAAAATGCTTGAGGTATTTTTTGTATTTAATTAAGTTTCAAATTACACCATTGTCGTTGTCTGAATTGCGCTTTCACTGACGGTCAATCTGTTATTAAATTGTTTTGTCTTCAAATTTGTTATCGATATATCAATTTTCTTGGTATTCCGTTACTTAATACAGTTACGAATTCATCTTCGTATATCGGGTGATTGATTAAATCATCTCAGGTACCGAAAAACGAATGAAAATTTGTTTTTCCTATTTCGCGCGATTTTTGCTCGAATATGTATATCTGATTATTAAATGGAGAACGTGTATCCATAGAACGAAGGATCTTTGGATTATATTTGTCTCGTTTTATTTGAGCACATAAAAAAATTCTCCCTCAGTATTGAAAATATTTCGAAAAAAATCAATACATGGATGTTTAGATTTCAGAAATCGCAACGCGTTTCGTATATTGGCATTTTTAAATTCGATGTGACTATAAAACGAATAAAATATAATACAGAGTGCGGCAATCAAAAATAATCCATTCTTCAACCAATTCATTCAAAGTAATAGGTGTATAAACATAAAAAATAGTTAGGTTACTTTCTTGAAAGTTAATATCAGAGATATGCCGAATATATAACAAAACATGTATCAACACTAATCTTATTACGACAATCAATATTTGTCAAAAATTTATATCAACAATTGCTCAGACATATAAATTTCCGGTTTCTTACAGTCACTAGCAATCTATCAAATTACTTAGCAGCTTGAAATTAGATATCCTTGAAAGAGACATTTCGATTTTTTTGTTGACCGAATCATCGACATTACTCATCGCAATTTCGGTTCTCTCCCACCCTCCTGCACGCTTTAGTCCTAAAATATCTCCACCCAAACCCGCAACCACAGTGGCTCCAGTTCTGCGAAAAGAGTGGCCGTTAAACCTAAATATTTCGCTATTTGCTTTGGGACACCACCAATACTGTGCTGGCCAGCGTTCATGTTCATGGCAATGCTTACGACATTTGCGACAAATTATTCAGATTTTTTTGGAATTTATTTACCTTTTTACAAATTAGAAACAAATAAAATATAAAACAATACACGCAAGGTAACGGGTTTTACTGGCTCAAGGAGGTTATATCCTCCATTCGCCAGTAAAAACCCTCTTACCTTGTTAGTAATGTTATATACAATTTTTATACTTTATCCTTTATTGTTTCCAGGGCCGGATTAACCTCAGGGCAAAAAGGGCAATTGCCCAGGGCGAATTCAGAACTGAGTTCGAATTCATCAAGTTACTAACTACATACGGAAATCACTGAAATCGAGAAAAGCGATTCCAAACGATAAAAACATAGGTTTCGTTCCTTCGACCGATATCATTCGTCATTTACTTGCGCCTGCCCTTCGCATTTCTCATCGCATCCAAACGAACCGTTGGTCGCCCCCCCGAGGCCTCTTCGATTTCCGAGCTTCCACGCATTCTCGGGTGACTAGTCATTACATGGTGAATGCAAGGCGCACGCATCGAAAACGATTTGTTGTGCGTTGTGTGGAAATAAACGCTTTTGTAGTTTTGTGAATGCCGGTCATGTAAATTTATTTTATTGTTTCATTTCGTTGGAGGGCTTTTATTGTGGAAAACCGATGCGATCACTCATTGAAAAAAAGATAAAAGTAAATAAACTATGAGTGCTATAAAACCAAGTGCAGCACAAAGACGCAAAGCTCTGAAGGAGAAGCAAGTTGAGAGTGAAAAACTCCTCAAACAAATTCCTACATTGGACAATTTTTTCGCTAAAGAATATGAACCCACCAGCTCATCGAATTTACAGAATGAGTTTTTGGATGATGGAGGAAAGTTTCACGAGAAATAGAGCTCCTTAACGTGTCCCACATGTTAAATTTTTTTATTTGTGCTTGTTACCGAATGTATGTTCCTTATCATTGTGTTGATTAATAATGTTGAAGGATTGTTTGGGCTATTACCATCATCTATTGTGGATGTAATGTTTTCCGACGTTTCGATAGACACCTTCTATCTTTATCAAGGAGGAAAAGTAAGATCAATTTTCAAAAAAGTCAATATTGACAGAAGTCATGAAAGAAAATGAACGATGTTGTATACTCATCTGTGATATGATGATCTTTTTAAGTTGGATCGAACTATCGGCGTCCAAACTTCTGGCAGATCTATAGATGGAGCACTTATGGAATCAGGTGTTATTTTCATAAATGCTGCTTCTTTGATTTTTCTTCTTGCAAGTTTTTCTTCTTTGGATATTATTCATGCTTCATCCCACTTTATACGATGATTCTCATCTACAGTATGTTGGACCAACCTGGATTTGTCCCTGTCTAGTACTCGTAGAAGTTTCTGATGTTCTTTTATTCGTACATTCAGAGGGCGTTTAGTTTCTCCGATGTAAGATCTTCCGCACTCGAAAGGTAATTCATATATGCAGTTCTTTGTCCTTTGTGTCTCATTATTAGGCTTAACTTTTGTAAGTTTAGCTCTGATAGTGTCTTGAGTTTTGAACGCAGTCGTTATGTTGTATCTATTTCCAATTCTTCTCATTTTCTCCGACAAACCTTTTACATAAGGAATTACGGTTTTAATGGTCTGATTTATATCTGTTGGTTCAGGTTGGCTTTCCCTTGCTCGTCTAGCTTTTTTAATATCTTTTTGGGGTAGCCATTGCTTCTAAGAGTTTTCGAGATGTTATTTATTTCTTCATTTTGGTCTTCTTCAGTGCAACAAATATTTATTGCTCTATCAAATAAACATTTTGCTACTCCCAATTTAGTGTTTAGTTGGTGGTTTGAATCAAAATGTAGATATTGTCCTGTGTTCGTTGGCTTCTTATACACAGTGGTATATGGGATTCCATTTTGTTTATGTACGAGTACATCTAAGAATGGAAGTTGTCTGTCTTTCTCGATTTCCATTGTGAATTTAATTGATTCCTCTTGATTGTTTAGATATTGAAGGAATCCATCTATAGCGACAGATCCAGGTTGGTCCAACATGCTGTAGATGAGAATCATCGTATAAAGTGGGATGAAGCATCAATAATATCCAAAGAAGAAAAACTTGCAAGAAGAAAAATCGTTCGTTTTTTATTAAATGATCATTTTTGCAATGTGGGGGGCGAAAAAATATATTGTGCCCCGGGCGCCAAGTGGTCTTAATCCGGCCCTGATTGTTTCAAGACTGGACTTCCATTTCATTTGTTCTTATCCAAGGTTCAATACTGGGTCCCCTCTTTAATCCATTCAATGGTTTAAAATACTTGCGTTGGTATATTTGAATATTTGCAGTCGAAATTTAGTATCTAAACAACGATTTCTCCATTATTTCCAATACGTCATGAAATGCATCAAATTCATCAAAGAAGTCCATTATACAAGTTAATAGCGTTGTTCGAAGTATATATTACTATAACCATTAATATTATTTTAGTCACATCACATTTGTTCGAAAATCACAAGGAAATACTAGACAAATATTTGGAAAACCAAACAAATCAAATTATTTTAGGTTAGAATGATAGATAAATACCAAAATAAATATATATTTACCTTTGAACTATGGGTAGAATCCGCCCTTAAATAGTTAAGTGGCCATGAATGATCACTTCAATTTGAGGCTGGCTTAAGGGATTTAAGTGCCGTTTAACAGTTGGTGCAACGCAATTTAAGCTAAGGATTCATTTTAAGGGACGCTTAACCTAAGTGTGGTTGATGCAAACGGGCCTAAATGTCTGCTTCAATAAACCGATTGTTACTTGTGCTGTGTGGCTAGTGGCACCATCTTGTTAAACCACATGTTGGCCATGTCCATATCTTGCAATTGGGGCCAAAAAAATCCGTTATTATGGCGCGGTAGCGGTCCAACGATGCCGCCCGCGTTAAGACCGCAGCAAACCGTGATTTTTCTGGGGGTGCAATTGAGTCTCGTAAATCACATGTGGATTGCTGCCTGTCCAATAACATATATTTTGCTTATTGACAAAGCTATTGAGCCAAAAATGACTACGGAGAACGTACGTCGCTTCAAATGTTCCAACGGCTCCAATTCTTGAGTCAGCTTGATCTTGTACGGGTGTAAACCAAGATATTATACTCGTTTTATTTAAGGATATAAAATTATTCATCCTAGGCATTAAAGATATTTCGAAAATATTCGTTGAATAGTATATTATCCTGCACAATACCAATTCAGTTTACTGTTTAAAGTATTTTGACTGATCGTTTTATGTACTTATAATTGCTTTTAATGATTTTTTTCGAGAAAACTTCAAAACTACAGTATCTTCGCCATTTGCAAGCCGAGTGCAGCTTTTAATTATTGTAGTAGCAATAACTCATTTCATTTTTTTTTTCAGGAAATCCTGCCTGTTTCTATGACCAAACAAGGTCCATATAGTCGAACGACAAAAGTGAACGTCAAGTAAGATATTTTTGTATCATAAACTACCACATTAATTGTCGATGAATTCATTGGTATGTCGTAAACGCTTAGTTCCTGTTGATAAACAATAAACTAATAGCTTGAATCCATGTCCTAATTTCGTCGTGAATCTTTCACTTCTGCGTATGTTAAATCATGTCAATAGAGTATTGAATTTTGTTTAAAAAGATGAAACTGCAAGATAAGGATAATATGATATGCACTCGATACCGATGAAGTTTGCCATCAATTTTATGATCAGGGCAAGATTGTGCAGGAAATAACGAGAATGAACAGATCTCATTACAGCCACACGTTTTTGGTATCATCTAGCATCGAATCAGATGTGACCTATATTAAAACATCGTTTGTTGAAAACATGGAATAGTTTCGAGAATGAACGTGATTCACTGTACTTTAAAGAACTTCATTTCAGTTTCACTCTCGAATTTGAAAATTCGTAAAATTTCAACGAATAACTTCAAAGGTTATGATAGTTTCAACCAGTCTGCAGAAACACTCTGAAACGCCTTGATTGGAATTGCATAAAAAATAAATTTGATTGAGGGACATGTTTTGCATACATTGACATAGATACTAATTAGATAATTCAATTTACCTCTGAATTCAATGAAGATTCTTCATTTGGGTACTCGGCAATTCAAGGGTAATGATCAATAATCAAGCTAGATACTACAATTATAATGTTTAGATTATATGCATTTTAATAAATATAACTTACATTCAAAGATTTTTATAATTTTTATAATCATGTTATCTTCTTATTCAATTCAGACATATTTGATATTTTGGTTTAGTAATAATATTCCCAGCAATTCTTGTCAAATTTGTTCAATGTTCCACCTTGATTATTAATCATCACCCTTGAATTAGCGTCTTTTTTGTGAAAATAAAACACTTATTATTAATGGGAATGTGAAATACATTTCATACAAAGTATTGGCCGTTGTGTTCTACACATTTTGACCACTTTTCTGGCAATTTGTACATACCACGCCAACAATATTGTTCGTCTTGTAGGGCAAACCACTCAGACATCCAATTTTTGTCCTCTTAGTAGGAATCAAAGTGCTGCTTAGCCAGTGCGTGTCCCATCGATGAAAACAAATGATACTCGGAAGGATCCAAGTCCGGTGAATACGGCGGGTGGGGTAGCAGCTCCCAGCTAAATGTTTTGATTAAATGCTGAACCGGTTTTGCTTTATGTGCAGATACTTTGTCATGAATTAAAATTACCTTGCCTTGCCTTACCTCTTCCACGCTCTTCATTTCTCGCATCAAAATCATTATTTTCGTTTTTTTCATCCCTTAATTTTATCCAGTAGTGTATAATTCCACAATCTTGTTATTAATTCTTTCCATTATTAAATGGCAACCTATCAAATACTTGAGCAGCGCCAAAAGAGGTATTTGAGAGCCCTCGATTATCTCCAGAGAATTTGATTTCCTCATATAATTCAGCCCATTTTTCAATATATCATAAATGATTTGTTTTCAGCATGCCACTCCACTATAAATTAGGCCCGTATCGTCTGCAAATACATCATATCTGCTTCTCCAATTGAGATAGTGTAAGCTGAGCCCATAAAAGAAGTAAAGTGGTGGTCCAAGAATAGACTCCTGTGGCACCACACATTTTAAAACGCTCTTCAGTGAACCCAGCTTGACATACTATCTCCTACCACTCAAGTAAGAACTTCAGAAGAGTTTCCTTGAACTCCACATTTGGCAAGATAACAGTGGAGTTGATCCAGCTATCCAAGAACTTTAAGAGGAAGTATCACTCATCCCCTATTCATATCTGAGGGGTTGAAGCGGCGCCTAATAGATGGTTTTTAATTCACGGCTCAAACATACGTCAGAAGATGTCCCCCAAAAGGTACATTTCTGGAAAATTTTTTCATTTAATGTAAGAAAAAATATACAGGGTGGCTTATTTGAGTTCATGTTGAGGTGATCGATATTACTGAACACTGTGAAATTTCTTTATCGTTGAATTTCAAACAGTGAAGATATTCATTGTTTTTTCTAGTTTGAAGAGATAACTGAACTAGTAAGTAGTAAGTTTTCAATTAGGTAATTTATTTCTATCTGTAAGACTTTTACACTGAGAAGAGGTGTATTTTAGAATTTTTTACCTATTGTTCTCCATATATGGCACTGGAACGTGAAACAATCTGTATAAATAAGATTCGATTATATTACGAATACGATAATCCCATTTTGAATGGAAACTCCGAATGGTGTATTCTTACACTGGCTAGGATTTAAGCAGAAGATGCATTTTTTATAGGTGTGTAAATTGATATGGATCTCGGTTAGACTAAACCATCGATGAAATTGAGCTATCAATGAGGTTGTGCACTCATTCAAGGATTAAGATCAAATCTACTAATGCCGAAGAAAAAAAAATATTTTATTTGAAATGAAAATTTCTAATCTATAATATAAAAATGAATCGCAAAATGTGTTGGTAAGCGCATAACTCAACAACGCCTAGACCAATTTGGCCAAATCTTTTTTTAAAATGTTCGTTGAAGTTCAAAGATGGTTTTTACGGCGAGAAAAATTAGAATTATTGCTGGAAAAACCCTAAAAATAGCCCTTTTCTTTTTCCCATACAAATGATTTGTAACTAAAACGTAGTCAATTTGAGCTTTATTGCTATGGTAGAAAGTTCATATACGATTGGCCGGATTTATTCAGTACATCCAAGCAATGATGAATGTTTTTATTAACGACTGCTATTAGTCAATGTACGTGGCCCAACATCATTCCAACTGTTACGAACTGTTGATGTTGATTGTGTGGATCCTACAGAGGAGCCTGTCAACGTTTGCAATTGCTTGAAAATGACGCTCATTGGGATCAAACTCTCAATAATGCTGTAATATCATCACACGCTTATCAAATACGAACATTGTTTTCTATAATCATATCTACATGCTTCCCATCAAACCCAATTGATTTGTGGATCAAGTATAAATCCAAATATACAAATCAGTGAAGAAATTTACAATGAAGTATTGATTTCAATTGAGGACATGTGCTTGATAATGTCAAACAAAGTATTAATTCAATTAGGCCTGACCGCGCCCAATCGTCCAATGCATGACGCTTTTAACCAAGAGTTGCATCGAGAAAAACTGTATGATCTCAACGCTTTGAAAGAATTAATTCAAACAAATCTTCCACTGTTAAATGAACAACAGAAGTATGTATTTGAAACTCTTATGAAAGTAACAAATGATGAAACTGGAGGGAGTTACTTCTTAGATGCACCTGGTGGTACAGGAAAAACTTTTCATTAATTTCAATTTCATTAATATTAGCAACAATTCGGTCACAAAATAAAATTGCACTTGCACTCGCTTCGTCGGGATCCCAGCAACTTTGCTTGAAGGTGGTTGAACAGCCCATTCAGCACTAAAATTGCCATTAAATATGCAAAGCAATGAAACTCCAACCTGCAACGTTTCGAAGAACTCTGCAATGGCAAGGTTTTGCAGCAATCTAAATTGATTGTTTGGGATGAATGCACGATGGCACATAAAAAATCTTTGGAGGCTTTAGACAGAACCTTAAAAGATCTATGGAGCAATGATAACCAATTTGGTGATGCAATTATTTTATTAGCAGGAAATTTTCGTCAAACATTGCCAGTGATTCCACGATCAACGCCAGCTGATGAACTCAATGCATGTCTAAAGTCCTCCAATTTATGGAAACATGTCAAAGTAGTTCATTTAAGCAAGAATATGCGTGTCGTGTTGCAAAATGACCAATCAAGAATCATATTCTCTAAACAACTCATTGACATTGGTAATGGCAAATTTCCTATAGACATGTAGACTGGCTGCATTAACTTTCCTCAAAATTTTTGTCAGTTAACTCGATTAGAAGATGAACTTATTCAGAAGGTGTTTCCAGATGTTTCTCAAAATTACAGAAACCATGATTGGTTGAGCGAACGAGCTATACTGGCTTCAAAAAACATAGATGTAAATGAATTAAATTTCAAAATTCAAGAACAAATTACAGGCGAATTGAGGATATATAAATCAGTTGATTCGACTACTAATCAAGATGATGTAGTCAACTATCCACCGGAATTTTTAAACTCGCTGGATTTGCCAGGATTGCCACCTCACAATCTTCAATTAAAGGTTGGATCGGTGGTTATAATGTTGCGAAATATCAACCAACCGCGTCTTTGCAACGGTACACGGTTAGCGATAAAAAAATTACTAAACAATGCGATAGAAGCAACTATACTCAAAGGAACGTATAAAGGAGAAGATGTTCTCATACCGCGCATCCCAATGATTCGGACTGATGTGCCATTTGAGTTTAAACGACTACAGTTTCCGGTGCGGCTTGCTTTTGCTATGACTATAAACAAGTCCCAGGGGCAATCATTAAGTGTTTGTGGTATTAATCTAGAAAACTCATGTTTCTCACATGGTCAATTGTATGTTGCCTGTTCCCGTGTTAGAAAACCATCAGATTTGTTTATCTATGCGCCAGGTAATCAAACAAAAAACATCGTATACCACAAAGCACTACAATGATAATAATAATAATTATGATTCACATGATTAACAATAAAGCGATTACTTACTTTTAAATCCTTATATATGTTTTATTTAATTATTTTTTATTCACAACGCCCTATCACCAGGGTGACGGTTCTGTTCAGGAGATTTTTTTAAAATACGTAGGTTACAAATCTTTTCGACAGGACGAAGTCTGTCGGGTCAGCTAGTACTTTAATGCAATTAATCAGGGGTGTTTTAAATACTGTTTATAGCTTCGTCACAAATGATGAGTGATGCTTTATATAAGAGTCAGAAAAAAGGTCAATCATCTGTTGGGATCTTACAATTTGAAAAAATCCAATGATAGTTGTGCTATCTCTGCCAAGCAAATGCTGTTGTGGTTCGTCTAGAAAAGCTACTGTAGCTTTTGAAAAACGAAAGACCGTCAACTCAGCTTGGTACACAACGTTCTCTATACCGGAAGTACATGATATAACCAGGTCAGCTCACATACATCACATCAAACAAGAAATTATAAGGTCCCTCTAAAAATTGAATTGGTGGTTAATCAATAATTTCTCGTCAACTCAAAATTTTATCAAATTTTAGTGTTGTGAGTTTCTTTCTCAAGTGGATTGCTTCGTATCTTTCTTGACGTGGACAATGTACGTTGGTGCATGTTGTAGCATCTGATACCATTCATGTTACATCGGGGGTTCCTCAGGGTTCACATGTCGGTCCCATTTTATTTGCTATATATATCAACGATGTTTCAGATTGCTTTTCTCATACACCTCTAGATCTTTATGCCGATTGATAAATGTAAACATATTACAGACTTACGAATTATCGTAGATAATAAATTATTCTTCGAATGCCATACTGACCAGATGGCTTTCAAGTCGTTCAGAATGTTATATTTCATTTTGAGAATTTCTAAGGGTTTCGGGAATTTAACGATTCTACAAATTTTATGATAAATATATCATAAGAATTGAAAGAGTTCAGAAAAATTTGCTAAGTATATACTCAGGTATACCGGTATGAATTGAGCGTCAAGATACAAATGTCTCGATAGGGAACATCTGTTATCTGTTAAATTTTAAATGTTGCACAACAAACAACACAGATCTAAAAGTGTGGAAAATGGGTGCCACATGAATTGAATGAAAGATGGAAAACCTAAAAAACACTTGTGAAATGTTGTTTCAAAGACACGAAAGAAAATCGGTTTTGCATTTGATTGTTACAACAATTTTATTGGAGCAGTATCCACGAATTGCCAGAAAGCTGGTCAAAATGTGTAGAAAGCAATGGCCGATACTCTGAATGAAATGTTTTTTACTTTGCCATTAATAATTAGTGTTTTATTTTCACACAAAAAAAAACGCACATTTCATACCGGTATACCTGATAGATTATAGTTTCAACCATGTATCACCGATAGAAATTGTAATGTATCTTTGAAATATTACAAACTTATTAGTTTAGAATCCAGAAGGAGCTGTTTTAAAACTATTTTTCTTTCTGAAATTGTGAATAACATGTATAATTTTCCTCTGATATATCACGTCACTTTTAGGATTCCAAAGTTTTACAGGCATACCTCTCTGGATTCTTAAAGCTGAAAAATCACTCTATTACCAATCAGTATTTCTGCGAATCATGCGTTTTGATAACTGGCACATTTGTAATGTCAGCTTTTCTGTTCAAACCGAATGGATTTCGTTGACTTGTAAAGTACGAGTACTTGTTATTTTTTATATGAAAAAGAACTCACTTTTCTTTCGTTTTTTTTTTTGGTTGATTTTCTGATCGCTTTTAAGACATCATATTTTTTTTCCTATAGCAAATTGTCGGTTTTAGCTTAATGTTTGCTACTCGACTTGTAATTTAATTATCAAATTGTGCGAATATTTGTAATTGGGATTTATTTCCTGTTAAGGTCTTAAAAATAAATAAATGAATTATTCACAATAAGATTAATATCAAATGCAGCACAATTTAATAAATTTTCGTCTGAAAGAAAACAAAATGGCCTTAATTCGATATTTCCAATTTTTTCTCAATAAGGAAAATCACTTTCACTTAACACACATGAAGGAAATCGAAAAGATAACCAGGGCTCTCCGATGAAAGCTCGCACCCCTAGGTGGGGCAGAATGTTTTCGTGGGGGGGCCCGTTTGAAGCGAGCGCTTCTGCAATCGCGTGAATGCGTCATAGTCTTATTGAGGGTAGCGTTCAAGTTGTTTGCATTTGCGGTGTGTTCTTGGAGCTGACATGCTCGCGGTTCTTTCGTTGTGTTTGTTTCTCCTAGTTTGGTGGTTTTTATCACCCAACAAGAAGTCATCAACAGCTCCCGGTCCAAGACCCTGGCCAGTTGTCGGAAGCATCCACCTACTTGGCCAACACGAGACACCCTTTCAAGCTTTCAGGGAACTGAGCAAAATTTATGGGGATATTTTCAGCATCAACCTTGGTACTGTACCATGTGTGGTGGTCAACAATTTGCAGCTGATCAAGGAGGTATTAATAGCCAAGGGGGCTGATTTCGGGGGTAGGCCTGATTTCATGAGATTCCATAAACTGTTCGGTGGAGACAGAAATAACTGTAAGTATTTTTAAAATTCGTTTCTGTTCTAACCCAACGTTGAATTCACGTGCGATTAGATTGTGTGTTTGACAGAGTTCCGCGAGGTTGACAGCAGTAAATTCAGTCGTTTTTGGAAAATTCGCAATTGGAAAATATTTAAAGAAAACCAAGAAGTTTGATGAAATTCTTGTCATCATTCAATTCGTAATATAAACTCTCAACAAGTGTTCCTATACGGTTTTTTATCAATAAAAAAATTTCCGCCTACAACTCTACTCGACGGGGCAATATAGTTTTTTAGATAGACTGAGTCCAATAAATGTCACTTTCTCAAATCAACTTTCCTTTCGTTCTAGAAAAAACGACTGTTGGATTCTTCTGATGATTTGAAAAGTGGAAATTGCTTTTAGATATTTCCTACCTGTTGACATTTTGATATTTCAGGGAAATATTCAAATCGGGTGTTTAATAGTCAATATTATGATTGGAAAAACAAAAAATATTCATTAAATTTATTCTTTTTTTCCTCAAATACGAAATTCAATATTGAATTTTTTCTAAAGAGCCAAGAATATACGTTCAAAATGCAACTGGGTGTTTTTTTTTCCAATTCCCAAGCGTCTGAATTATTTTAATATATATTCAAGTACATAAGAAGTGTCTTAAGCAATTTGAATGTGAGATTTCTCGCTGAATCTGAATCTGCACTAAAAAGAAATTTCGAATTTCGTGATCACCATAACTCTCGAAGGGAATATTCTAGAGATTTTGAATTTCAGGGTAAGATTGGGGGTTGAATATCTCGGCTGGGTTCGTCATTTAATGAATTTAAAAAATTCAAATATTTTTTATCTATCGATATAGTTCCCAATACTGACAACAAGTTTGGGAACTTCATATGATAAATCCATTCGAAATTCAATATTGTATTTTTTCCAAACAGCCAAGAATATATATGTTCGAAATGCAACTGGGAATTTTTTTTTCAATTCTCTAGCGTCTGAATCATTCGAATATATATTCAAGTACATAAGAAGTGTCTTAAGCAATTCGAATGTGAAATTTCTCGCTGAATCTGAAGCTGCAGTTAAAGAGAAATTTCAAATTTCGTGAGCACGATAACTCTCTATGGGAATATTCTAGAGATTTTAAATTTCAGGATGAGTTTGGGGGTTGAATATCTTGGCTGGTTTCGTCATTGACTCGTTTCTGAATTTAAAAAATTTAAATATTTTTTCTCTGTCGATATAGTTCCCAATACTGACAACAAGTTCGGGGACTTCATGTGATAAATCCATTCAAAATTCAATATTGTAGTTGTTCCAAAGAGCCAAGAATATATGTTCGAAACGCAACTGGGTATTTTTTTCTTAAATTCTCAAGCGTCTGAAAATATATTCAAGTACATAAGAAGTGTCTAAAGCAATTCGAATGTGAGATTTCTCGCTGAATCTGAATCTGCAGTTGAAAAGAAATTTCAAATTTCGTGAGCACGATAACTCTCGAAGAGAATATTCTAGAGATTTGAAATTTCAAGATGAGTTTGTGGGTTGAATATCTTGGCTGGGTTCGTCATTGGGTCGTTTCTGAATTTAAAAAATTCAAATATTTTTTCTCTGTTCATATAGTTTCCAATACTGACAACAAGTTTGGGAACTTCATATGATAAATCCATTCGAAATTCAATATTGTATTTTTTCCAAAGAGCCAAGAATATATGTTCGAAACGCAACTAGGTATTTTTTTTTTCAATTCTCAAGCGTCTGAATATATATTCAAGTACAAAAGAAGTATTTTAAGCAATTCGAATGTGAGATTTCTCGCTGAATCTGAATCTGCAGTTAAAAAGAAATTTCAAATCTCGTGAGCACGATAACTCTCGAAGAGAATATTCTAGAGATTTGAAATTTCAGGATGAGTTTGGGGGTTGAATATCTTGGCTGGTTTCGTCATTGGCTCGTTTCTGAATTTAAAAAATTCAAATATTTATTCTCTGTCGATATAGTACCCAATACTGGCAACAAGTTTGGGAACTTCATATGATAAATCCATTCGAAATTCAATATTGTATTTTTTCCAAAAAGCCAAGAATATATATGTTTGAAATGCAACTGGGAATTTTTTTTTCAATTCTCTAGCGTCTGAATCATTCGAATATATATTCAAGTACATAAGAAATGTCTTAAGCAATTCGAATGTGAGATTTCTCGCTGAATCTGAAGCTGCAGTTAAAAAGAAATTTCAAATTTCGTGAGCACGATAACTCTCGAATTGTGAATTAAAAAAAATCAAATATTTTTCCTCTATCGATATAGTTTTCAATACTGACAACAAGTTTGGGAAGCGCGCCAATGCAACCTGACCCTACGTTGACTCACTACTTTTGAAAAGTTTCATTTCCATTGTAGGGAAAGTACTTCTTCACTTCCGTATCTTCAATTGGATCTTGATATACTCAGCTATTCTTCACGATTATAGGAAAGGGATAAACAGAAAAAAATTAAGCCATTATTGGGTTTCAACACGGTTTATGTAATGTGCCACATTCACGAACTTCACGTCAGTGCTATTAAAATGTTATCATATTCAAATCAAATGCATCGATAGATAATAAAGGCACATTTGAATAACCTCAATTTCAGACGATTATTCATATAATATTCAAGTTAAATACTTATTTGCAATAAGGTAACCTTCCTGAAAAGAATTCGATTGATGTCAGATGGTTTGAATATTTTTTTTTTTAATTTTGGGTGGATTTGATTTGAACCCAATAATAATACAGAACCTGAATAAAGCTCTTATACTGAAGGAGTGATAAATAAGCAAAACGAAAAGTTATTACTTCAAATGAAATTGTATTTAGGATAATGTTAAAATGTCAAACAAAAACCAAATTCACTATATTATTTCTTGCGGTTCACCTTTCACTTTTGTCCTCGTTTTCTACTTACTGGAAAGATTGAGGAAATCATGGATTTCACATGAAGCTAACGCAAAAAGAATCATCTCAAATTTTTCGATTTCTCAAGTTAAGACAAGGAAATATAAAAAGTTCCATCATACTTCCTAATAACATTTGTTGATCTAATCTTCTCCACAATTTGCGAAAAGTCTTTATCCTCCAATTTAGAAGTTCTCTCATTTTTCTGGCTTGTTTCAGAGAGCATCATTACTGTTAATTTCGAATATAGAGCTCCCGAACCTCAAACCATTATGATTCACTCCCTGATAAAGAAAACGTTCTCTTTGTCGAGCCTAAACTTAAATCATAGATAAGGTGTAGTCGACCAATCAACTGTCAGTTTCAGTACTGAAAATTGATGTCATTCGACACTTGAATTCGTGTCAAGATCGTAAAGCTCCCGATCTCACGTCAGTGCTTTCCTTCAATTTTTTAATGAATCGATGTTACAGAAAACGCTGCAATTCCATGAACCTCAAGCGAAATTCAAATTTAGAAGGCCTGGGTAAGAAGATTTTTTTTTATTTGTACTCACGTACATACTATTGTTGATGTTTCACGACAGAATCTAAACAATTGTTTATTTTGAATGCTAGAACACCATTTCAATTGGATCATGTACAAATCTCTGGCAACGTGGAGGAGTCTAAGTGTTCGAACAATCATGTTCTAAAGGAAATTGAATTAGTCTTTTAATTGTTAAATTAAAAAGGACGGATTTGTCTGCGAAAGATTATCTTAAACTGTAATCATCTCGGTGAAGACCACTTAAAGGGGTTTATTCTCACGGGTTCAATATAGATAGAATTGGTATGCTTGCTCGTCATCAAACCATTTTCATTCTTCAGAATTGATTCATCGTTCATATATGTCGGTTGAGTTCGCTGTCGGGCAAAATCCGTCCAATGGTTTGCCAGTTATGATCATCAGAAAATAGGTTTTCTGAATAACTCGGAAAATATCCATTGTATCAAAAATAACTTCAAAAGCGCTTGAATAATGAAAAAATAATAAAGTCCACAAAATTTTTCCTAAAAAATATTAGATTTCACGAAATATGTTAGTCAGATATCGACTACATATACAGGGTGATCTCTCGTATTAAGATAGAACATTAAAAAACTAAGGTGACACATTCCCATCAATTTTTTTCCTTGCGGCCCTCCTTATAGCCTACGGCCTCCAAAAGGACGCCACTGGTAATCAATTTTTCTTGAATAATTTTTAAACTACTTAGTATAATTTAGTGAAAATTTGATACGATAAACATTAGTAAGGACCTTTCAAGATACTGCCCTTTAAACATAATTAGCTTGTTGATATTATCGGGGATGGAATAAATGTGCATCCCATTATCAAATTAAATTTATTGAAACTTCAATAAATGTCAACAAATTTTAAAATGTCAATGCAAAATAATTATTTATTTCTAGGTGCCATAGTACTGTTTGTTAAAACATTGCATTTTTTAATACTGATAACAATTTCTTTTTAATTAAAATAAAATATTAATTCTTTTAATTTTTTTTTCTCCAAAACGGTTGATTTTATCGACAACGAATATGAGTTTCTATTCTTTTGCTTAATTTTTTTTAACTCCTTATCATAGAGGGTGTTAGAAATGTAAGCAATAAAATATACAACCTAGTTCGCCCCTGATAAACTAAACAAGCTAATAATGTTTTGAGGGCAGTATTTTAAGAGGTCCTTACTACTGTTTATCGTATTGAATTTTCATTAAACTATATTTAGTGCTTTGAAAATTATTCAAGAAAAATTGATTACCAGGAGGCCGCATTTCCGTAGGGAAAAAAAATTTATGGGATCTTATTTTTCAATGTTCCATCTGAAAGAGAGATCTTCCACATTTTCCCGGACACCTTATATATAGATAATTTAAATATCCTGAAATTTCATATAGGAGTTTTCTATATTTAATGATATCGTAGAAACAAAAAAATTCAACTAAAAACTGGGTATTACTTTTTCAATTTTACTGATCTGAAGAGTATAGCTTGAAGTCTTGTATATTCTTTTTATTCCAATACTATATGTGATTATTGGTATCACCACTTTCTTTTAAGTTTCATATTATTTTCATGAATTTATCTAAAGAATGATTTGTCTTATATGCATTTTTTGAAGGGTCCAAATTATCAATATCTGGCTAGTTTCAAAGTTTTCGGGCCTGCTAAATGTAAATAATTATTAACTATATCATTTATTTGACCATTCAATTCCATTCAACAATCTCAATAATATTTAAAACATTTTTTGATTGCAATTAGTTTTAGAGTGTGCCCTAGATCACTCCGAGAAGCTTGCAAAAGCTCCTGACCTGACCTTTCATCAGTGCTTTTCAGCATTCCTTTATATGTATTCATAATGACCAATTTTTATGCAATTCTCTTCGGTATCCAAACTGAAAAGAATATTCTTATGTAATGTATTCCACTTCCGCTGGAAAATAACTGATTTCGAGTAGAAATTCTACTTTGTATGTAAGAGTGAATTTCAATCGAAGTGAGACTGACAAGTAAATACATCAGAGCAAGTTGTTTACTTCCTCTATCTTCTCTTATAACCGTATAATGGTTATTTACTGTAAAGTTGAAGTCCCGTTGGCCACTGTGGCATTCCTATGAAAAGTTAGTGAGGAAAACTCTAGCCTGTTCATCGGCACGGTCAAAGACCGGATTCTACGCGAATAAATTTATTTTTGCTCATTTGCTCATCCCTGAGCATCACTTTGTCCTAAAAACCTCGATAGTCGCGGAGCCTCATCGAAGATTCGAAATGTACAATCTATTTCATAGTTTGGTGATTTACACAGATAATAAAACTCACGAATTGAAGATTAATTAGGCCATATGCAAAAAAAATCATCGATGTCTGAGGAATATCTTGAGATTTTGGGAATTTAGAACAAAAGGGAGATTTAAATGTTTTCAGCTATGTTAATTCTTAGGAAACAGCCATTCTATGAATCCATCGATTTAGAAAATTCCGAACCTAATCAAAATGTGAAGATGTTCAATCTTGTTGAAACCGAATATTTTTTGCTTACTGCCCATTACCTTGAAGTGCAGAAATGTCTTCCTTTTTCAGTAAATCAAAATAGTTGTCATCTCCTATAAGCCCATTTTCGGCAAGTCTTTTCAGTAAAGGTTAAGGCTACGGGGTACAATTTAGCGTAAGATTCAAGACATGATAGTAAAAAAAAATTTTGAAATGCTGATGATGTTTTTTCGACTAGATTTGCCATCAAATACTACTTGAGCCAAAATGATGGAGCCTGAAAGATCATAAATCATATATTAAGAATTGGGTAGATGTCAATTAATTGAGAGTCTGCTTTCAGGGAACATCTGCTGTTTCCCCAAATCAAAAAATAAACGTATTGTTTAATTGCACATTGAGCGGTCTTCACCTTCGAATGCGCTGTTCGTTTGGAGTCAAGTCAGCATTTGTATGAGGCTACTTACTACCTACTTTCCTTTCTATTATATCTCATTCATAACCGCTTCGCTCAAAGCTACTGGATTGCCCTGAACTTGAACTTATATTATTCTAACGAAACTGAAACTGATGCAAGACAATGTTTTTGTCGCGCTGATAATGAATGGTCTGATGGCTTTTTTGCGCGCTCATAAAATACAATTGGAACGAACTTCTGACATAAATCAATGAAAACTCTCCAACATAACTTGCTATGTAAAGTCTAGTCTTTAACTATATTAGTAAATTATTAAATGATGTCCCACCTCCCAGAAATCCTATTAAGAGAATCAAATTTCTTCTCTGAATTGTTGCAACAAGCGCTGAATAAGTATCAATGGTTTGAAAGCTCAATTATTTATATATTTCTTCTTCTAATCTTGAATTTTACAATACATGCGTTTTGAAAAATTATCACCTGCATGAATAAAAGATTTGAGCAGAAATTAAAAAACTTAAAGCTTCTCATACTTCAGAGAATCCATCTTTTTTGAATTCCCACTTGGGAAACCCCAAATTTCTTCTGGATATATCCTTTATCTTATTCTCTCTCCCATTCTTTATGATTTTTGGTTTTCTTCAATTTTTTTATCTTCATGACCTCAAAGTTACCAACTTTTTCCAAGTAGATAACCAGGTAGAGAGGCTCCCTCAGCTTTTAAAAAAGCTGACAATATTAGAAAATTTTTCAAATTTTCACTTATAACTGTCGAGTTGAACGAATTACGAAAACTAGATCAAATCGGTACTTATCTGTGGTTTGAAAAACTTCTTCAAATTACTTCGATAGATCCAAATTGGTCCAACATGCTGTGGATGAAAATCATCTGATGAAATGGAACGATACATTTAAATAAACTCGAATATACGTCAAGATATTTTATGTTTCACCTAACAAAAACCGCATCAAGACTCCAAAATTGGAGTTTATTAGTCCATGATGGATTGTGAACCTTATAGCATTGAAAAAATCATATGGAATTCTGTGAAAGGGTTGCTACTCGAACCAGATTGATAAATTTCTGTTTTTTCAGGGAGAATTTTCATTGTTATTTCATCGCAAACGTTTCGAAAGATACACCGTGTATATATTCTTGCGAAAATCACTGTTATTCTCATGATTCTACTAGCGAAATCATGAATGAGTCAAACCGGTTAGGGCGAAGATGTAATTCACAACGAGAACAATCCAGACAAACAAATCATAACATTTGTGAAGTATCAAGTGGTTTCTCAAGGATCACGCCTTCTCTCTTCCGTAGTATATTTTTATTGCTCTCCTCGACTCTTTAATATTAAATCGTTTGTTTATATTTTCTTCTTGCCGGTAGTCAATTATACCCTGTCGAACACAAATATAAAAGCACAATTAACAAGGTCGTTGATGATGACTGATGAATGAATCTTTTTCAGCTTTGGCATTATGTGATTGGTCGTCCCTCCAGAGAACTAGAAGGAACATAGCAAGGGCTTATTGCTCCCCAAAATTTACATCTTTGCAGTGTGACAAAGTAAAAGCAGTGGCCTTGGAGAGCTGAAAGTTTTCCTATCCGAACTGAACAAATTACCATTAGAAGAACCCGTCGATTTGAAGCCTGTTATCCTGAAGGCATGCGCTAACATGTTCACTAAATACATGTGCTCAACAAGTTTCGCTTACGATGATAAGGAATTCAATTTGGTGGTTAGATATTTCGATGAGATATTTTGGGAGATCAATCAGGGCTATGCTGTGGACTTCATGCCATGGCTTCTTCCTATGTACACAGGACATATGAATAAGATCTCGAATTGGGCCACTATCATCAGAAGTTTCATACTTGAGAGAATCATAAATGAGCATGAAGCTTCATTGGATTACGACGGTATTCCCAGGGATTTCACTGATGCTTTATTGATGCACTTAGCTGAAGATCCTAACATGAATTGGCAACATATAATTTTTCAGTTGGAAGATTTTATTGGTGGACATTCAGCTATTGGAAATCTAATCATGGTTACCTTAGCGTCTGTTATTAAGTATCCAGAGGTTGCAGCTAAAATAAAGAAAGAAGTTGATTCAGTAACTGGAGGAAACAGATGCCCAAATGTCTTTGATAAAGAAGCAATGCCATACACTGAAGCAACTATAATGGAAGCTTTAAGATTAGCTTCATCCCCTATAGTTCCTCACGTAGCTACAGTTGATTCCAATATCGGAGGGTACACAGTTAATAAAGGCACAATGATATTCATAAATAATTACGAACTAAACATTGGAGAAGAGTATTGGAACGAGCCGAAAAAATTCAAACCAGAGAGATTTATATCCACAAATGGACATATCGTTAAACCAGCACATTTCATACCTTTCAGTACAGGAAAAAGAACTTGTATCGGTCAAAAACTTGTGCAATACTTCTGTTTCGTCATATTGGCAACTCTCGTGCAACACTTTGACATGTCAGTACCTTCAACGCCGAAGTTGAAACCTGGATGTGTTGCCGTTCCACCTGATTCCTTCAAATTCATCTTGAAAGTAAGGAATGCAAAAGAAATCGTGTAGTTATTGGAAAGATTCCGAGATCTTTCGCATATTCCAGCTAAGCATCACTCATTTTATCATTTATCAAGAAACTATTGGAATTTATCATTCATTGTATATATGTCATTTAAATGAATTGTAAAAACGAATTTACTAATTTATCTCCAGTTATGGTCCCCCTATATATTGTCCACTATAAATGAGACTGAATAAACTGAGTATTTTATTAGACGTAAATTTTCATTTCATCCAACCTACTTATCGCCTTGAATTTAATATTATGGCTCATTCAATAAACATTGCTCTTCTACAATATCATACAAAAACGAATGATAATGGGCTACTTTTATGCTCGAACAAAACAATTAAAATCATTTGTGAACTATCAACAATTTCGAAATAACAACAAGTTCCATTTTTAGATCATGAATGAAAACTTTCAACAGTACATCCGGTGCTTCTGAAAACAACAGTCAACTAAGTCAATCAATTCAATAATAAGTAGTTAATTATTTCGTGAGCCTACTGAAGTCGTCCTAATTGTTATTATTTCTGATTTTTCTAACTATGTAGTCAAAATTTACATCTATTTCATATGAGGATTGACTTGTTACTTGTGTTTAAGAGTTCACAACTTCTTGTATTGCTGATATTATATTCTGGGAAAATTTATTTAGACTATTTGTCCTGGTATGCGTGCAAGGTGTCCCAGAAAAAGTAATGAATAGTGGATCTTCTTATGTTGCCTCTGGTATTTTCAATTGAACACTTATTATTACGCATTTTTTTAATATACCATTTTCAAAACTTAACACGATATCTTGAAATATTCTGTTAAGAAGATAGATCAGGTACAGACTAATTGGTTACAACTTAAAACTATTAAACTGAGCTCCTCGACACAGGGAGAATGTAATCTTCATTGTTATCGAATCATTTAGATGATGTTTATCATAATCTTTAAAATATGCTACACTCAATGGTTTATTATTTCCTCTATTCATCTCAACAAAAAATGTTTTTGCCTTGTAGTGTTGTCAGTACATTCTACATTTTCAGCATATTTACATATATTCAGGTATATTTTGATGATATTGTTATTGCTTACCACCATTGCTTTGAAGATCAACTGATTAGAAGATTTCAACCAATTATTCTGTTGAATGCGTTTATTTCAACCCCAACAAAATATTGTAGAGAAAACTGACTGTACATTTTGAAAATTCTTCGCTCAAATACAATGTCTATCCCTAGGAGATATAGTGAACTCATCATCTGATTTCAAGGCTCATTAAGATGATCTACACCTCGAAAATGAAATTATTATATACAGAGTGAACTATTATTGAAACGAGTAAGCAACTCGGAATCAAATTGAAATGAAACTAATTAAATTAAATTGAATTAATCAGTTGCACAAATAATTACATAAAATGTTCTGAAATGTTGTCAAATATCTAAATAGTCATTAGAAATTCAGAAAATGTTTTGATTGTTCTCCCTCCAACCATATATAAATATTATATACCAATATGGGGATGATTTCTTTTGATGGATACATATTTTTAACATGTGTAAGTCAAAATAATCCAGACAATGCAGCTATAAAATCGAAGAACGAGAATTTAGTCCTTGCCAAATTGAATATTGAAGAAATTTTGATGGAGAGTTTGTGATAAGTCAAAATTATCTGAAAACAATCAAAATACACACCAAATTATAGGCCTTGATTAGGAATAATGTCTATAATATTTTAGTGATACTTTATTCACAGTTGTGGCAATGAATACTACCTTCAATAGCATTCAAGACTAAAAGTACAATCAGGAACAAATATAGCAATATAGCAATTCCTACATAGTGGAATCTCAACGTTCTTATTTTAATTCTCACTTTATAACTTTGAAACTGTGTTCTTTCAGAAACCAAACTTGAAATAAATGTAGTGTTCAAGCATACACCCTGTACATCGTTTTTTTGTTAAGAATGGTTTAGACATTCCAGGTTCATTGTCCCAGAACATAAATGAAAAAGTCAGTGAAAGCAATGAGGGTACCTGCTTTCATGCAACTTAAGCAAAAAAAAACCCGTTTAATTTTCAAAAAAGATCATGACAAACAAAGCTGCCTTTTTGGCATGAGTGAAGATGAAACCGAAGCTGATGAGATGCAGATTAATAACTAAACCCTTCGATTACAAGTAAGGAAAAACCCATCTTGGAGAAGCTGCTAATTGCAGATACTACCAATTAAGTCCATGATATATAAGAGTATTACAGTCTATCAGGTACCAAAAATTCTCATAAAAACTCAACATCGTATAACTGGTTTTGCACGCATGTTCATGCCGTATTAAATTGGGATTTTTCAAGTGCCCCATCTACCCCACTTTTCGACAAATCCACTAATGATTTGGCGTTGCGAGCAACTCAGAAATAAAAAAAAAGCGACAGATGTTCCTGGAGTTGTTGCCCTCTAAACTATTATGTTGTTGTAACCACATATTCGGGCCAACCTGATATAATTTGCCAGATTTTATGGCAATACTCGAATGGGAGTATGACCGAAAGTCATTATTGAATATGAAGAACTTTCAATGAACGATATACAGGCTGGGCTTTAGTGTTTCCATTGTTAGAAAATTTATTATGGATTTACAGAACCAACCCCGCAAATTTTGAATATAGTGAAAAATGCCTACCATGTTTTTTTGCCCTGATATCAGCATCAGAAATTTTTTTCATTTAATCTTTGAGATAAGCTAATTTGCATTTGGTGCAACACAGCTCATTTCATTAAGGATTTTAATTAATTATAGGTTGGTTTCCATAATAATTGTTTACTGTCATGGAAAAGATACAAAATGGATTAGTTAAATTTGTATGGATTCATTTAATTTATCCAATGATCCATCGATAATGTTACTGAAAAACACAGGTACCATTCACATATCGTTCCATGATTTGAGATTGAGGGTATTGGTCCAGTGGTTGTTCTAAATTTCCCACATACTTGAAAAAATAGGTAAATACACATTTCCTGAAGAGAAAAAGCTAGTCCACTAAGTTTGAGATTCAGTATTCGTTATTGGATACTACTCGACCAAATAGACAACACTTGCCATACAGCCCGTGAAACCATAGCTTTACTGCGAGAGCATTTCGGCGAGCAGGGAACTGGCCGGCTAGATCATGTGGCATAACCTTGATTTTTTTCTTTGGGACTATGTGAAGTCCAAAGTCTATATGGACAAGCTGGCTACGATTGAAGTATTGGAGGCCACTATTACTCGAGTCATTAGAGAAATATCACCCGAAATACTCACACGCGTCATCAAAAATTAAAATTATCGAATGGATCTTATTAACCTTAGTTCAGGTCAGCATTTGCAAGAAATTTTAAAGAATGGTTCTTTTATTTATTGATAAAGATTATAAAATAAAATTGTTTTTATAAGTTTTTTTTCATTAAATAGAAGTACCTCTAATTAAATCACCGTTTACTGCTTTATTAAGATGTTCCATTCATAATTTATATTTTTTGTATTTATTTATCTATTTATTTATGATAATGGGATACAAACAGGTTACACCCAAAAAAGCATCCACTTAAGACTAACAAAAATATTAGAAGTATTTACAAAAGTGAGCCGTTACTCGGAAAAAGTTCACATTTTTACGAGAAAAATTTATATGCACATATATTTTCGCTATGACAGGAGGACAACAAAACACAGACAAAAAATGCACTCTCAGTTACACCTACAAGAAGGCAAAAATAAACCACGAAAGAGAAAACCAGGATCAAGGACAAAAAATCCTCCTACAAATATTCTTGAAGGAAGGCAAGGATAAAACAAAAATATCTAAATTTCCGACATACTTATTAAAGAACTCACACATTCTGGTCATAGGAGAATTTCTTCCAATGTTAGTTCTGAAAGCACCACCATGATGCAGTTGCCTATTTCTGGTCTGTCTTGATGGAACATGATAATGCACAAATGATGTCATCTCTGGGGAATCGTAATAGTTCCTCAACACCTTGTACAGAAAAACCAGATCGGAAACCATCCTCCGCTGCTCCAAAAGTTGTATACCATAACCACTGCGGATCACACCTATTCCCAATGTAACATATTCTCCAGTCGTGGTGAACCGGATAAACTTATTCTGAAGTCTCTCAAACCGCAACTTATGCACACTAGTAAGGGGACCATACAACACTGCCATAACTAAGCTTACTCAAGACGAAGGAATTATACAAAGATCTTATTGCTGCCTCAACTTGGAAGTCTCTGCACAATCTACACAGGAAACCCAACATCTTATTTGAAGCAGACATGACAAAATCAAAGTGGGCATGGAAATGAAGTTTAGAGCAGAAGACTACACCAAGATCTTTAATTTGCTCCACTCTATCGACGATATTCTGATCCAATTGATATTGATAATCGATCCTTTTAGATTTCCTGGTGAAAGAAATAGAAGCACACTTTTTGTAGTTAATTTTTAAATAATTCTTAGAGCAGGAAACCGAGAACCTCTCGAGATCTTCATGAATCTTAAGACAATCTTCAACAGAATATATCCTCCTGAAGATTCTCAAGTCATCGTCATATAGGAGAACTAGACAGTGTTGGAAACAGTCACCAATGTCATTGATGAAAATCAAAAACAGCAGGGGACCAAGATGCGAACCCTGGGGAACTCCCGAGGTAACCACGAATGGCGAAGACAGGTAACCTTTCGCACTGACAAGCTGACTACGGCCACGAACATAGGAAGACAACCACCTCAAAAGATCTTCCCGAACACCAATCGCAGCCAACTTCTCCAACAGAACATCATGGTCAACCTTATCGAACGCCTTACTGAAATCCGAATAAACCGAGTCCACCTAAACTCCATCATCTAAAGCATTGAAAATATATTCGGCATAAATTACCAGGTTGGTTTCAATGGAATGCTTCGAATAAAACCCATGCTGACACTCCAAAATTGACGATCTCACACTGGAAAATAAGATATCATAAACAATACTCCCAAAAACCTCATCAAAAATCGACAATTTACTGATTCCACGGTAATTACTGACATCACTTTTATCACCTGAATTCTTGTAAATAGGAACCACCAAGGCAGTCTTCCACACTACTGAAAATGTCCTAGATTGGATTGATTCATTGAAGATTATGCTGAGATGAAGGCACAACCCGGATGCACAATGTTTGACAAAAAACAACGGATACTCATCAAAGCCTGCTCCCTTAGTCTCATCCAAAGATTTCAACTTATCTTCAACCAACTCGGAAGAGAAAACCAATGTACTTATTAAATCGTTGTGACCAGAATGCGGAATATTTTGGTGGACACCTCTATAAGGCTCATATACCGAACAGAAATAAGATGCAAAAAGCTGACATATATCCTTACCTCCCTCAGCTACAGCATATTTCATTGTGCAGGGTAAACTTCTATCTCTTTTACAATTGGATACATAGTCCCAAAATTTTTTCGGGTGTGTTCTTATTTGTTCTTGTACATTACTTAGGTATAGACTATAATCAGCATGAATGAGTCCTTTACTCAGCCTTCTCAAAGATTTAAATTTTTCATAATAATATGGGTTACAAAACTTTTTCCATTTTTTGTGAATTTTATCTTTTTGTTTTATTACATTTATAGTATTCTTAGAAAAGTAAACAGGATATTTCTTATTTAGTGTTTTGATTTTTGGGACATACGAGGGCCATTCAGAAACTAACCTCCGATTGGTCACAGTGCGGGTAGTGGGGGGGGAGTAGCGCGCCATCTGTGCATTCACGCGCTCAGCAGGTCAGTCGGCATCAAGCCGTAGTCGAGTGAACATCGTACCTGCGCTAGTTTAGTTTTTGTGGCAGTTTGAAATGTGTGCTGCAATAGAAAATCCCGCCAAATGTGAGGTGCGTACTGTTATAAGGTTTTTTACAGCCAAAGGATACTCTGCAGCAGCTATTCATCGTGAGCTTTGTGCCGTGTACGGACCAAAATTTATGAGTGAAGGAGTTGTCCGTGAATGGGTACGTTTATTTAAAAATGGACGAGAAAACGTTCATGATGAAGAGAGGAGTGGTAGACCATCATTGGTGACTGACGAACTCGTTCAGACAGTTGATGCAAAAGTTCGTGAAAATCGACGTTTCACAATGGAGGAGTTATCTACTAATTTTCCACAGATTTCTAAGACTCTTTTGTACGAGATAGTGACAGCAAGATTGGGTTACCGTAAGTTCTGGGCACGATGGGTGCCGAAAATTCTTACCGGCCACCACAAAACTCAAAGAATGGCCTCTGCATTAGACTTTCTGTCACGTTATGAGGACGAAGGAGAACCATTGTTAAACAGAATCGTGACCGGTGACGAAACCTGGATTAAGTACGTGAACCCTGAGACAAAAGAACAATCAAAGATGCGGTCACAGGCTGGCTTAAGGCACAAGCGGGTGATTTTTATGCAGAAGGAATTTCAAAGCTTGTGAAGAGATACGATGAGTGCCTCAATCGTTATGGAGATTATGTCGAAAAATAGTGCAAAGATGTAGTTGTAAGATGTATATATTAAAACATTTTTACTTAACTTGGTGTATTTTTTTCAATTAACCGTAGGTTTGTTTCTGAACGGCCCTCGTATAACTCCCTACCCCGCTTCAGGACCTCATAAATAGCGGAAACAGCCCGATCGACAGAAAGATTCGAGAGAACATCCCAGCTTTCACTCAAAAATAACAATTTAGTTTATCGTAATCCACCCTTCTGAAATTATAAAAATATGAAACTGACTTATTCAGCTTTCCCAACTCAGAAAAGTTGACGTAAAATTCCACAGGGGGATGGTGAGAATCAGGATGGACCAAAGGAAGGATATTCTCTCTCAGATCAGACGGTTCAGTCCTCGAACAAAAAATCAAATCCAACATTCTGTCATTCTTATTTTTGATATAATTGTATTGAAAAAACTCTCCTAAAGACAAGATATCTAACAAAGAGGAAGAAGAGTTATCGGTATTCAATGGAATAAAACAACTATCACACTCACTAGAAATCCAGTCTATACCTGACAGGTTGAAGTCTCCGAATATTACCACTGGATCACTTCCATTCCTATTGATGTTATCCTGAAGTTTAGAAGTAAAGCACGACCTGGAGTGGCCATCTCCAGGAGCCAGATATAAGCAACATACATGGACTTTCACTTTGCTAACTTTATTGAAGACAGTGACCCATAGGTCATCCGCTTCACTTTAGAAGGACGGCTGATGGATTACATCTAGTTGATACCGAACACCTATCATTACACCACCCCCTGATTTTTTGTTTCTGATATTAGCGGCACTTTCACGGTCGCGACGAAAAATCTTGTAGACGGACAAGTCACACAACTTCGCATCCGCGACATCACCAGCAAGATTTGTTTCCGTCAGCAGGTATAGATCTGCATTAATGTTCAAAATATTTAATGTGAAGGTTGTCAATTTGGAACGAAGTCCATTGACATTTTGACCATATATCAACAATTTATCCATTAAAACAATCGACAAGATATTGAACTCGAACTTCCAGGATCTATATCTGTACTCGTGCGTTTCGTCCCTGGTACACACACTGGACTCGTCAGTGTGGCTTTTTGATGTGTGTACCATGCCACGGACGCTGGAGAATTTTATTCATTGCGAAATAGAAAATCTTTGGAACAACTATTGGTACAACTTTTTGTATGAAAAAATCCCTGAATTAAATGAATGATACTCTTAATATTAAAATGAGTTCGTAATAAAAGAACCTGAATGACATAACGTATCGGTAAGTGCTTCTTCCTCATTGGATAATGAATAATACCGAGAAAATCACTCAATTGTGAGAAGGTTGTACAAAATGTCGTAACCTATATATCTGAAAACATAATTATCCACTTCAACCGTACTTGTTCTGTCATTGAACTTCAATTATGATCTGGATAACAAACCAAAGGGGAACACTTCCTTTACAGGGGAAAATTTTTTGAAAGGCTATTGACTGTGAGCTCCACAAAGCATTTCAATGTTTTTGAAGGAACTCCCCAATCTAATCATTTCGCATAATTCAACAATCAAGAAGTAATAGTGGGGGTCAACCTTGAATTGAATAAAATAAGATTCATTTTATTCTGTCATTTGGAATACTTGTTTCTGTAGTCCGATACTCGAGGAAAAAGAATTTTCAAAGCGGTTTTTCTACCGTTATCAAAAATATCTGGTCATCAACATTTAAAGTTTTCAATTATTCAAAGTATGCGTATCGCATACCATCCAACATCGTCATAGTGCTGTTGCGTATTATATCTTCATACCAATTCAGAGCAAAAGAAGTGAGCAACATAGGCAACAAACAAAAAAAACTCTTCAAAATCAACATTCAGCTAGCTCACCTTGGAAGAACTTCGTACAAAATAAAACATCTACTAACGTCAACAGTAAAAAAGATTCACTGGCGTACTTTAAGTACCAATCAAGTATTACCAATGGAATAGAAAATTTAATAATGTTTCGCTTATGAAACAGGTATGTCGTTAAAAAAAATGTCCACTGGTGAAGATGTTTATTCCAAGATTGATTAAGAGGGGTGATCAGTTTAATTGATATTCCCCATTCAGGGTATGATTCGAATTAGACTGAAAGTTTTAATTTCAATCCATAGGTTCATTCGTTGTCTACAAGTCGTTGGAATTTGATATGCCATTGCTTTATCAACAATATAAAAATTTAACAGAGAATTCCTTGTTATAAAATCGAAAAATAATGTGAATTCAGTCTGAGATGGTGAATTTGTTAGGTTCCATCAGAAATAAGCTTTTTTTTCCTTCTGAAAAAATTCCTAGTTTTCCAAGAAAAATTTGGACAGTTCTTTAGATGGAACCCAGTTCCTAGCGCAAGTTGTGAATGTGGAGAAGCAGAAGAAACAATACCTCATCTCATCAATGGTTGTTCCATATGTAAATTTCAAAATGGTTTTAGGGCTATTCATGATGTTTCAAATTTCAAACGAATATGTTAGGTATATTTGTTATTCAGTTCTTTTTTATCATTTTATTTCCAGATTCGATGTGGGCAACTTGAAGAGGTCTCTGTCTCCATCAGTAGAAGACCACTCTTGAAGAAAGAAGTCCCTAAAATATATTTCAGCTTATTTTTGTACTTTCACACTGGCGGGGATCCAGGGTTTTTTTTACTGGGGTTTTTTCCATAGGCTTTTATGTCATACGCCGAATTGTATGACACCCCGTCACTAACCCCTGATCTATATCCTTTATTATTTGTTAACTAAATATTGTAAGTCATAAGTTCAAAAGAATATATATTTACTAGAATTGAAGATGGTTCACGCGAAGGAGATTAAAAACTGCAACGTCAGAAATCAGTACATTCTGATGATTCAACATCTCAAAAGAACGGGACCTCAATATTTAACAAGATCTATTATATATGAGAAAACTAAAAGTATTTTTCCGAGTTTTAGGAAAATAAGTGCAGAAATGACATAGAATAATTGAAGGAGAAATGGAGTGTACTGAGCTTTTAAGATATTTTATCGTAAAATAGAATTATTCTGGATATATTCTTTTGAACTTTTGGCTTACAATATTCAGTTAGCAAACAATAAGGCATATAGATCAGGGGTTAGTGACGGGGTGTCATACGATTCGGCGTATGGCATAAATTCCTAGGGAAAGAACCCCAGTAAAAAAAACCCTGGCTGCCCACCTACGTGTGAAAGTACAAAAATAAGCTGAAATATATTTGTGGGACTTTTTTCTTCAAGAGTAGTCATCTATTGATGGAGACAGAGACTTCTTCAAGTTTCCCACATCGAATCTGGAAATGAAAAGACAAAAGCAGAAAAAAGAACTGTATAACAAAAATACGTATCATATTCGTTTGAAATTTATAACCCATTCCAAGAAAGAATTGGAAACATCATGAATAACCCTAAAACGATCTTGACATTTATATAAGGGATAACTATTGATGAGATGAGGTATTGTTTCTTCTGCTTCTCAAAATTCACAATTTGCGCTTGAAACTGAGTTCCACCTGAAAAGCATGCTATTGGTACGACCCTGACCAACTCTCAAACGATTAAGGACTGGCCAAATTTTTCTTGGAATATCAAAACTAGGAATTTCTTCAGAAGGATCACAAACGTGATACTTATTTAACATTTCGTAAGAGTTCCACTCAGTCTTCCATAATTCTTTATCGCTTATGTTCATATTAAAGAATTATGCCATAATGGTTTACGTGACTTCAATCTGGGAATTCTATTTTGTGGAATATATGAAATAATTGGGAATAAATTGGGAAAAGAATGATGTTTATTTCAAGAATTCAGAGCTGCAGTCTGTCTGCGAATATGGGGAGGGACAATGTTAGACAAAACTGGTAACAAATGAACCGGTGTAGATCTTACGGTGCCAGTAATAATTCTCAATTGTGCTTCGATTTTTTGTGTATGTGTACTATAAAACCAAACAGAGCAACAATACTCAGCTACAGAAAAGACTAGGGCTACAGATGCTGTGCGAAGAGTGGAAGCATCAGCACCCCAAGATGATCCAGCTAATTTCTGAAGAATATTTTCCTAGTTTTCAGTTTTAGCCTCAGATCAAATAAATAAATCAAATAAAATATTTGAATTATTCTACAACAGATATATGAACATACCACGCAGGATATTCGTCAATTAATAGTGAACAATAGATTTTTTCATTTTATATAATCTTGAAAATACTAATTACAATAATGTAGGTACCGTTTAATTCCTATCGAATAAGAATGAAATGAAGAATGAAGAATTTGAAACCAGTACACCCTTGTTGACTGGGGTAAAATATATAATAATAGGATTTGTTCTAAGTAAGTTCATTCGTTGTTTAATCTTAAAGATTTTGAATGTAGCAAGTCTTTTAGACATCGATCGAATGAACATGGCAATTTGTTACGGAGGGATGCTGGTAATTGAGATAAATAAAAGCACGGCACTGAAATGATTACAAGCTCACCTTGCACTGACATTGGATAGCAGAGCAGTCGTCTGCACACATTAAAAGATTTATTACACATTGTATTTGTTGGTGTTAAGCTCCTTACTCATTATGTAGGTCAGTGTCAGTGTAATCTATATCATACGACGACCTTGATCTGCTCTCTACTCGGAAGAAGCTTGGATACATCCACCATCTATTATTATACTTCATAATGTTTATAGGCACATTGAATATACCAGATTGCAGCGAGTGCAGTTCTAGGCTCGCATTTTGCAATTATTGAATATTCAATGATGTAGCTGATGAAAATCTAACATGATAGCAATTTTAACATTTCTTCAAACCAGTTGAGTGGAATCTGATTTTACTTTCAGTAGGTAGAGTTGGAAAGCGATGCTTTCAAGAAATCATTCTTCTTACCAGATATTTAAAAGATTGCTGTTTTAGAATCACTGGTAAATGAAAAAGAAGCTGTTTTTTTGGTATTTTCTGCACCCCTACGGTTTAACCCTCATCCCTTTTCAATATTACAAATTAATATAATAATAATAACCTTTATTCAACTCATAGGACAAAAAAATGGTACAATTGATTGTCTCAAGGGTTTCCAGGACAGTATATTTGTTCTTGGATATGTTGATAAATAAATACATAAATGTAATAACTCAATGATTGTTTGAATAGTATATGTTATCAAAGTATTTCGGAATCCACTAGACGAGTATTACAGACATTGCCAAAATCGTGCTGAATATTATCGTCAGATAGTACCTGAAAATCAATTCCAGTGGAAGATTTGAAACATGAATCCATATATGGATTGAGAACCTATTTTCATTATCAACCAATAATCTGCGTTGAAGAAAATAGATGTTCACCTTTAATCGAACGGATAGAAAATCAGAAACGGAACATTAAGTAATGGCATAAAACTCTTCCAGTAGGAAGGATTCACAAAAAAAGTAATTATAATTTGTTACAAAATCACGAATGGAACAGTTCAATTTTATAAATTCGAAATGGACAGCATGAAATAATGATAATCAAAGTGTGATCACATAAGTGGCAATTATGGTCTCTACAGTTGAAATCAATAAATTGATCAAAGTAAAACATACAATATTGAATAAGAATATGTATGAAATGGGAGGGATTTAACTATAATAAACTGTGTTGTTCCATCGTTTCATTTCTTTTTTTCAAAAGTTTAGTCAATGATTTCAGTCGTACCTTGAATATTTTTTATTTTGATCGGTGACAGAATTTGTTTATTGAAATCTAGCTTTTACCCGTGACTTTGCCAGCAGTGGAACCATTAAATAAGTATATAATAGAAATGAATCAATATGATATGATGACGATTATTGCTTGGCTTAGATCAACAATTTTTGAAAATTACTACATACAATGAAGTTTCAACACCTTAAAAATTGATTTAAAGATATCAATGATTTCTTATCCTTTGATTTCGATACGAAGGTATCGATTATACAAAAATTCTTCACTATTTATCTAGCAGGAATGCAAAATAAAATTAATATTCAATTATAACAAATTCAAAATGGGATTTTGATGCTAGTGGCCTCTGACGGCGACTTTCAGAATCTACTGGTTACGAATACGAATAGGAATCTGATTGGTAGTACTACTAGTTTTAGGTTACTCCGCTCCTATGACCAAAAATGTGCTTGAATTCGTAAAAGGTAGATGCCGCTAGTTGCGAATTTCAAATACTTTTCAGTTGAAGACTGACTAATGAAATATTTGATGATCGCACTTATATAGATTAATTGTTAGGGCTATATCCACCATCTCTTAATGTTCTTCTTCCTACCAATGTCAGGAGTGTCATATTTTCTGGTTCTCGAGATACATTAGCTTCTGACTTCTGAAGAAACAATAAAATGTTCGAAAAATTTTCAATTTTCACTAATTGACCAACAGACATTGTCTATCGAATCGTTGGTAGGAAGAAAAACAATAAGAGATGGTGGACACAGCCCAAATAATCATTTTACAAAGGCTCAATCTCCTTTGTTGCGCCCAAAATAGTGAATGATTATGTTTATTACCATAGTTGTTTAGTGGATTACACGGTTTGTAAACAACCAAATCCCACAGTGTAAAGGATAATGCGGAAATGCTTTCTCTTGTTAATTATGCAAGCTCAGTATTATGCACAGTATATTGTTTTGTTGACGAAGTTGTCCCAATTTGGCTTTTGCTCCAATCTCATAAATATTTTCAAATCCTACTTGTCTGACCGGAGGCAATATGTTGAGTTAAACGGTATGCGGTCTGTAGTATTTTCGAGTACTTCGGGAGTGCCGCAGGGCAGTAACCTTGGACCACTGCTTTTCATAATTTTCATCAATGATTTGGCTGATGTGGTGGATATTAACTGTCTGCTATTTGCCGATGATTTCAAGATGTACCTTGGGGTGAGGGATCCCTTCGATTGTGAGCGGATTTCTATCAATTTGCTGCGCGATTGCATCTGAATGCCAAGAAGTGTCATGTCTTTTATACATAACAAAAATGTAATTCCTTTCGACTATACTGTGGTCATGCTTGTAATGTTTGTCCTAAATTGGATATTTTTTATTTTAGCATCTCAGATATCAAGTCATACTATTTTAGCTGACTTTGTATTACATGTCTTATTTTGTATATTTAGAATTAGTTTTTTGTTCCCGTTTACTTTGTTCTATAGTTGGGTTTAAACTGTAGAATATTCTATATTTTTTTTCTTTTAATAAAGACTAGAATACTTTGCTTTGCACAGAGGTTGAACACCAACGAAGTTTTACTTTACCTTTTCAAATATATTCTTGTGTGATTAGTTAGGGGTAAGCCAAAGAAGTAATGTTAGTATCACAAGCAGCTGTTACCATCTTGATCCCTTAAGTCTATGAACACAGGGTGAATCCAAAGGGCCACTTTAGGATTCCTAACCAGGAGAAATTACAACTGCTAGCTTTTTCCCTAACATAAACCGAGAGTGAAAAGAATTAGTACTTAATCCCTCCATATTCTTTCATCTCCATGCTGAATACTTCTACTGTGCAACATTATGTCCCGGTAATTGAGAAGAAATAACTGTTTCACCAATAGGAAGAAACTATAGTTACAAAAGTGGGTTTGTTCTCCTTTTGGTACTGTTACGAATGTAGAAGATTTTTTGAGGCCTAGAATCAGCTCCCAAAACATGCAAGCTTTGTTTTATAACACCAAGGCAAAGAAAGGAAAGATGACCAAAGATATCAGATTGTTTTATTTAAATGTATAATTACCTTCCCAAAAACAAAAAATTTTGAGATTTCAAGCGTATATTACACTAAAAAAATATAGGTACCTATATTTCTTCCACCAAATATCCTAATCTATAAAGACATAGGGAATAAATTAAAGAACACAATTATGTCGGACAATGTGTCTACATTGTAATTTTATCAAAACAATATTATAAGACATGAATACAAAGTATGCAGAACTGCCTTCAATTTTAGTAGAATTGTCAACCTATTAAATAAGCTAATCATTGAATATGATGGAAAATGCACTGTAAATGTGATTTTTCATTGGGCTAATATTATTGATAAAGGATATAAAAATTCAGGAACTTTTTTAAATATATATCACATTCTGTATTGTACATATTCCTTTAGAATAGGTATGCAAATAAAAACTTAACTTCTATTGCTAATATGAATGAAATAAGGAAAAAATTTCAAAACAGAATACAATCCATTGAAATTGTGTAATACTAGTACAAGTTAAGTATTCACCAAAAAAAACTTATTCACACAGAACAATTTAAGTCAATGAAAATATTCTAAGCTAGCAAGTGTCTCGAATTGCATTGGTGTTTTTGAGTAGAAAGAACCAAGTCTTATTTTGATCTTGAGTGCATCATTATAATCGTTGAATCGATTTTTACAATTATATGGAGATCATAATTACGGTTTATGATGATAGAGAGTACACAGATGTCACGAATTCATAAATTTTCAGTCACAATTTCAGTTTTTCTTTCAATATCATGCACCCGGAAAAATCTATCCAGTTCACATTGGCGTATAATTTACATCCTCCAAATTTCTGAAAATATATAATAAAAGTAACTATATTAAATACTGCATAAGGTGATACTAAATAAACAAGTTTTCAACAACTTCATCGACAAACAAAGAATCATGGTGTTCCATGCCAGAGTTTGGCATTTACAAGTCAATCAAATTATTTGAGTTAGACACTGTTGACTCCGTACTTTTAGTTAGTTGTTCATTTTCTTGTTGAAAATCTTTAACTTCAATTCCTAAATCGATATGGGTGAAAAAACTAGGTTTCTTCTTGTTCTTATTACTCTTACTACTTAAAAGCCTCGTTTTGGAAGCATTACTTTTCATATAATCCAACACAGGATCATCACCAGTTTTCATACTTATTTTTGCCCTGAGTATATGGTATTGAGCTCGCCAGTATTCATAAGAAGCAGTCCTCAAAGAGGAAACCCATTTGTTCACATCAGCTTCACACCGACAAGAAAATATATGTTTAATATCATTATCTCGCACTTTACTATTCATTCTGAATGTTATTGAGAAGGCAAACGGGATGTTTTTCTGTTCATAAGCAATATGAGCATTCTCTAATACCATTACAGCTAAAGGTTCTGAATCATTCAACTTGAAAGAAAACAGTAAGTTCGTGTAAAGTTTGAAGTATCTCTCTTTGAAAGTTGTCTGCTGATACCAGTCTGACCATTCTTTACCAGCAGGCTTCATATGTTGTAAAACACCCTCCAACTCTGGTGTGTTCTCATTACAATATTGAATTAATTCTTTATCATTATACCTCATCTTGATACAATACTAGGAAGTCCTGAATAATCCCCAGGAAGTCAGATATCTTCAATATAGAAAAACGATTAGTTGCCACAATATGAAAATTCATTCGTTATTCCAAAAATATACATGTTTTTCTCAAATTCAGTCAAGTAAATCACTAAAATTCATATCATATTTCATTGTGTATTTGTTTTCATTATTGCTGAACGTCATTGGCCACAAAGTTGTGGTGGTCCACCACTGGTGGATGCGCTTAGTTCCAGCTGATCACTGAATTTTCAAATCCACTTTAAACTCTTATTCTGCATATTCTGTTGAATTTTTTCATTTCATTCGACTTTTCCGTTATTTTTTATATCTCATAAGTCTTCGACCTTTTGTTCACATTCAAAATATCTTCTTCTCCACAGATATTCTGAAATTCTATGTTGTGAATGTTTTCCTTGAGTTGAACTTTCTATGATTGATAATTACTAAAAATTTTTTATATGAACTGTATACAGAATTTTTTTCCATTTTATTTAACAAAATCACTGTTATTCCGAGAAAAGTAAAAGCTGCAGAAGAACCCATGACTGAGAATACTCAAAAATGGAAAATTCTGTAAAACAAAACTCTCAGGGGGGTGACTCGGATATGGAATTCTCAGATACTGAATGCTATGATGATTTTGATTATTATAATAATGATGATAATGATTTAGAAGAAATAGACCCCCTTCAAACAGACGTAGAATATTTTAACTCTGAGACTTTAAATGAAGAACAAGTAGAAAGGCTATTAAATGAAGAAGTGGAACTTCTGAGCAATAACCTCCAGATAACACCTTTTTTGGCTAAAGTTCTGTTGCACAGTAACCAGTGGGATGTACCTGAAATTGTTAGAAACTATAAGGAAAACGCATCTTATTTACTTGTCAAAACTAACATTAAACCTGCCATTATACCACAATCTCTCACCTATTCTCGATATGCAACTTGTTCCGTTTGTGTAACTGTCCAAAGTGTAGATAAATTTTATGGTCTATCATGTACACATATGTTCTGCAAAGAGTGTTGGATGTCCCATTTTGAAGTCCAAATTAACCAAGTAAGATGTAACTTTGAATTTGTTCAGTCTGAAAATTGAGTAATTAATTTATATAGGGAATATCAACCGGTATCAGTTGTATGGCTAGGGATTGCGAGATTCTGGCACCTGAAGATTTTGTTCTCAAACACATTTCCAGAGCAAATCTTAGAGAAAAATATCAACAATTTGCGTTTCAAGATTATGTTAAATCTCATCCATTTTTGCGATTCTGTCCAGGAAAAAATTGCTCTATGGTTATTTATAGTAAGGAGGTAAAAGCGAAGAAAGCCGTTTGTTCTTTCTGTAAGACAACATTTTGCTTCAAGTAAGTGGATTTACATATTTTTATGCTTGTATTAATCAGCTTGAATTATGAAAATTAATTGAAAACATAGTTTTTCCCGATATTGAAAAATGTACTAAAGGTGGAATACAAATCAATAAAGAGAACTTTATGAAAGTTCAAATAATAAAATGAGAAACTTGTGTGATAATGAATTAAATGAATTTTAAAGTGAAATAATTGATATATTAACAAAACCAATGTTGCAGATTGGTTTAAATTGGAAACTTAGGAAATAATGAGAGTTATTTACAACAGGGTATAAATAACTTATTTATTGTTTTTTTGGACCTAAAATCACTAATATGTTGAAAGGTATGAAAGAAACTGGTTATTTACAGATGTGGCGCAGATTATCATGCACCAATCGAGTGTATTGTGATCAAAAAATGGTTAACAAAATGTGCCGATGATAGTGAAACTGCAAATTATATAAGTGCTCATACTAAAGACTGCCCAAAATGTAACATTTGTATTGAAAAAAATGGTGGCTGTAATCACATGCAATGTTACTCCTGCAAGCATGACTTTTGCTGGATGTGCATGGGAGATTGGAAAACTCATGGTTCTGAATATTACGAATGCTCGAGGTATAGAGAAAATCCTAACATAGCTCTGGAATCTGCTCATGCACAGGTGAGAAACATATTATAACGGTTGTTAACATTTTTCACTGTAATAATTTGAAATTGCTCATCAAAAAACATTTCCTCTTAATGTAGTTTTTTGTTTTTATTACTAAGTTTTTTCTCTTGTTTATTTCGAGCCTTGGGTTTTGTTGTTGATCATATCTTTAATATGAACTAGTTTAATTTCAATTTTTCCACTCGTTATTTCCCTACTTAGTGTCGACTGTGAATACTGTTTATGGATTAACATGTTTGTATTCCTTGTTCATTAAATACATTTGAAAAAATAAAGCATTGTGCTAAGACAGCTTTTTTAATTTCTAATCATAAAAAAAAGATTATTCAATTAATAGAACAATATTCATGGTGATTTCAGGCCCGTGAAGCTCTGAAAAAGTACCTTCATTACTATGAAAGGTGGGAGAATCATTCAAAGTCACTTAAATTGGAGGAACAAACTTTGACCACTTTGAGAAACCGTATAAATCAAAAAGTGATGTCTGGGTTAGGAACATGGATCGACTGGCAGTATTTATTCACTGCTGCTGAACTGCTAGCCAAGTGTCGATATACTTTGCAATATACATATCCTTTCGCCTATTTCATGGAGTCAGGTCCAAGAAAAGAACTTTTTGAATACCAGCAAGCCCAGTTGGAAGCTGAAATAGAAAATTTATCCTGGAAAGTTGAAAGAGCCGATTCTACCGATAGGGGAGAGCTGGAAAATCAAATGGACATTGCGGAGAAACGCAGGACTACGCTTCTGAAAGATTTCTTGGATGTGTGATATCTAAATTCTAATTAATCGAAAATCTATGTACTCTCCATATAAATTGTTATTTTAATGAAGATTTCTTCAGTTTATGTAAATTTATCAAGTTCAGACTTTTAGTTTTTTAATTTCATACGAATATTCGATCAAGAAATCTTATCTGGATAGTTTGACTCTTCTGTTTGTTACAAATTCTCTGACTGAAGAATCTTATTTTAATCTAGTTTCTGAGACTGAATGTTGGACTACGAAGGCAGTGCATAATTTTCAATCATTTTTTCATTATTATTACATTACCTCAACATTTTAAAGATACATTCTCGTTCCTCAACATTTATCATGAATTTGAAAACTTGAGTAATTGTGCACTTTCAAATTCTTCTTGACACAGGACTGTTGTAAATCTTTGTAAGAATAACATTTTCAGGGATGTTTCAATTTCACTGATTTCTAAGCAATTTTACTGTAATCAGTATTAGAATAGAGTCCTTGTTCTAGTGTAAATTGTTTAGGTCATAGCTTTTTTAATGCATTTTCAATTTGTTTTGAGAATATTAGTGTGTGGTTCTTTCTAAACTATTGTATTCCTAAAGTAAAATTTTAATATTTTTTACGTTGATTTTCATATCGAAGTTTATGACACTTCATCAAAATATAGTGTTTTTTTAACTTAACCGTTTTATGCTATTTCAGTTTTATCACAAACCATATATAGACCAGGGTCAAAGCCTACAAAAATGGTAAAAAATGAAAAAACATTACAGTAGGATGAAACCCATTAGAAAAGGAGGGGAATAGGATTGATCCAAGTTCGGGAAGTGGGAGGGGGTGAGTTTTTAAGTTTTTGGTTTTTTATTTATATCTTTTTCAAAAAAATTTTTTTCTACGAAATTTGGTGAAAACTTACCTTATTATGTCCCAAATACACTGTAATTTATTTGATTAAAAATATTTATTTTTTCGCTTCATTTTAATTTAATATCAAAAAAGCACCCTAATTTTCAATCGAAAATTCTTACGTCAAAATATCAGCTTTTTCGAAAAGTTCGGGGGCTTTTTGTTCGTTGAAATATCTACTTTCTGATGGTGTAAAGAAAAATATACATTACTATAGGAAATATTCTTAGAAAATGCAAAAAATTGAAAAAACCTCAAATTCAAAAATTTTTTTTAATCATTATGTACAATTTTGAGGTATTAATTAAAATTTACGCTTTAATAACTCAAAAAACGTAAAATTTCATGTTTTATTGATAAACGAAAAAATTACAAATTAAAATATACTTCTTTAATTAACAAACAAATGAGTTAATAAAGTTAATATTTAATAAGACATCTACAATATTTTGAAAAAGTTGTAGAATCTTCTTTAAATAATATTTGTAGATACCTATTTATTGCTGTTTTAAAAATAATTTATATACCTGAGTGACCTTCGGTGAATTTAAGCCCATTGTAAGTTATTTCATTGAGAAGTGGGGACGGACATAGGAGGGTCTGGGCCTTACTACATACCTGCTATTTCGTAGCAGCTGTATAGACCGTTAGTCAGTATTTGGCAAAAAAATGGAACGGTGGAAGAGATCATTAATAAATATTTGCGCTATGTAGAAAAACATTACGCAGCTAGCAGTTATATTGTCTTTGATGGGTACCCCGAGATTAAGAAATCAGCTACTGTCTTAACAGTACCAGCAGCTACTTCAACTAAAAGAGGAGAACATAATCGTAGAAAAACCTCAGACAGTATTCCAGAACCATACAAAAATACCATTTTCGCAAGAAAAATTTTTATCCAACGAGAAAAACAAGGACAAAATAATTAAAAGTTTAATGAAAACATTACAGTCACAAGGATTTTCCTGTAAACAAGTTGAAGAAGATGCTGATGCCGACATACTTAAGACCTCGATAGAAGTTGCCAGAGATACTAATGAAACTGTTATAGTTGTGGGTCAAGATATTGGTCTTTTGGTTCTTTTAAATCAATTAAATTCAAATAATCATGACATTTATTTTCTCAAACCAGGCTTTGGAAATGGAAAGGATCTATTTTTCACGTTTAATAGTTTCAAACACGAATCCTTCAAAAATGTTGTTGCATTTCTGCAATGTTTTTCTGGTTGCGATACAACATCTGGATTTTCTGGAAAAGGAAAGAAAAGTATCGTTAATTCTATATTAGACGCGAAAAATTTGTCAATTTGGCCAATGTTTTTTACAAAAAGATGAAAGTAAAGAAAATATTAAAAAAAATGGATTACAATTAATCAAATCTATTTATAAATGTAAAAAAGAAAAAATAAGACTGAATCAATTAGGGTTTCAAAAATATCAATTGGCAAAAATTAAATCATCCTTTATTTTGGCAAACCTCCCACCCACAGAAGGAGCAGCATTGTTACAGAGCATATTATCAGCTTCAAACTTGGTTGGGTAACGAATTGACAGCAACAGATTGGGGCTGGAAGCATGGCATTATGCCCAAATTTACAGAAAAGGATTTAATTCTGAAAGTATTGCTCAAAACTATTTGCTGCAGCTGTGAAACTGGATGTAACAGTTTGAAATGTGGCTGCCGAAAATGCACAAATTTATGCACTAATTGTCATGGTTCTGAGAATTGCTCCAATATGGACGAAAAAATCTACGAGGAAGTAAATGATTCAGATGAAATTATTGATGAAGAACCAATGCAGACTGGAAATAACATTGGAGACAAAGATGGTGGTCTTGAAGATTTCGACGATCAACTAGAGTTGGAAAGATTTGTCGAATCTGACAATGAAGAAATGCCTCCAAAGAGACAAAAACGAATGAGTAACTGATTAGAATTTCAAATAACGTATTTATAAATAACAAGATTAACGTTTTTCAAAAAAAATTTAATGAATAGCGTAATCAGAATTAAGTTTCTAAATTAAATAGTACGATTTACATGTATATTTATTTTGTATGAGATTTTCTATGACATGAATGTAATTCGAGTAAAATAAATAAACTTTTCAACTAAAAAAATTTGCAGCAATCTTATTTTTTTGATGAAATTGTACATAATGATTAAAAAAAAATTTCAACGAACAGAAAGCCCCCAAACTTCTTGAAAAAAGCTGATATTTTGACGACAGAATTTTCGATTGAAAATTAGGGTGCTTTTTGATATTAAATTAAAATAAATCGAAAAAATAAATATTTTTAATCAAATTAATTACATTGTATTTGGGATATATTAAGGTAAGTTTTCACCAAACTTCGTAGAAAAAAAAATTTTTTGAAAAAGATATAAATAAAAAACCAAAAACTTGGTTATTTGAATTTTTCACCTAAATTTTGAGATTTATGTGAAAAATCTACAAATACAAAAGTTGCAGATCTTTTTATTGCCTACAACTTTGCCATTTAACTTTTTTCCATAGGACTTGTAGTTTTGTCGGAAATCAAGATAAACCATTTTTTACCCTTAAAAACTCACCCCCTCCCACTTCCCGAACTCGGATCGACCGTAATTTATTTTTCCTTTCAATTTGATCATATTCCCCTCCTTTTCTAATGGGTTTCATCCTACTGTAATTATTTTTGGTTTCAAAAATTATCTACCCTGGTCTAATAGTCATGAATAGGTTTTTTCATATGTTTTGACTGTTTGATTACAATCGAGAGTTTGCTTATTCAAAATGAACGAATGCTCATTCACCATTCGAGCACAATCCTGAAGGTTTAATAGTCTATTTAAATTTGTGAGCAAGTAATTAAACCAAATTGGTTCTCAAAAGGGGAAGCTTGCAATTCGATGAAATATGTTTACTACCTTAAATCAATTCCAAGCGAAAGACCGATCATTGTTTTGGTCCTTCGAGCAGTAATTTCATTATATTTTGTGCCACAAGGAATGACTACGTGAAAGACCAGAATTTGCTCGGAATAGGCTTTAGTATCGCAAGATGAATCTTAAAATCGCCTAAAAAATATACTGACAACAAAATTAAATTTTTAAAATGTTAATGCGTTTTGAAAGCTCTTTTTAATTTGAGGTTGTATACTAGTGAAATCTAGAGACTAAATTTGAGTGGCTCGGCTTGTAGGGCTTTTTTAATCAAACATTAATACACCTATACAGGGTGTAACTAAATAAGTGTAAAATATTTAATTAGGTGATTCCTCATCGAAAAAAACAAGGATCTTTCATATAAAGAAACTTCATTGGAGCATCCCTTGTTAAGATGCAGCCACTCAAAGGGAGTACATAAAATTTGTATAAAAATTTTTTTCACAAGCACCAAAAAAGTTTCAATATTGAAATTAACCTAATTAGTTTTGTTTTTTACCATTTAGTCGTTTAATGCAGGTACTAACTACAGAATAATAATAAATCCAGTTCGCATTAATGAAGATGTACCTATCTCTGCGTAGTTGTTCGTAAAATATTTTTTTGCTGCGAACTTGTTTATTTTGGGCAAAAAACTCACGAGACATTTTTTGTTTAGAATGAAACAGGCTATCGGAAATAAATTTTTAAATGGTAAACAAATAATAAGACAAAAAGTTACATAGGAAATAAACTTAAGGGGTTGCGTTTCCCGCCCTTACAACCATGGGGTAAAGCAAATAAATATCTGGATAAGTGTCTTTTTGCTAGTAGAAAACGTTAGGTTAATTTCAATATTATTTCTTTTTTGGTGCTTGTGAAAAAAGTTGTTATACAAATTTTATGTACTCCCTTTGAGGGGCTATATTTTGACAAGGGATGCTCCAATGAAGTTTCTTTATATGAGAGATCCTATCTTTTTTTCGATGAGGAATCACCTCCTTAAATATTTTACACTTAGTTAGTTACACCCTGTATTACTACAATGAAACAGATCAATTTTTGTTTCCCCTTTTACCAAATTGCATTTTTGAAAGATTTTTGTTGCACCCTGTACCGTCCCCATCAACTCTCTAAAGTATTTGAACAGAGAAATTGAATCATGTACTTTTTTGGCAAGATCTTTGTATTGAATGATTGTTTGGGCTATTACCATCATCTATTGTGGATGTAATGATTTCCGACGTTTCGATAGACATATTCTATCTTTATCAAGGAGAAAAGTAAGAAACCTTTTGAAAATTATCAATTTTCAAAAAGTCAATTGACAGAAGTCATGAAAGAAAATGAATGATGTTATATACTCATCTGTGATATGATGATCTTTTTAAGTTGGATCGAACTATCGGCGTCCAACCTTCTGGCAGATCTATAGATGGAGCACTTATGAAATCAGGTGTTATTTTCATAAATGCTGCTTCTTTGATTTTTCTTCTTGCAAGTTTTTTACAATTGACTTTTTGAAAATTGATAATTTTCAAAAGGTTTCTTACTTTTCTCCTTGATAAAGATAGAAGATGTCTATCGAAACGTCTGAAATCATTACATCCACAATAGATGATGGTAATAGCCCAAACAATCATTCAACACGAGCTCCATCATCAACAATATCTCGACATCAAGATCTTTGTATCTTTACAGGCAGGCAGAAATTTTCAGGAATTTTTTTTTTATAAGTTCAAAGAGGTTTTCAGTATGTGTACTTCGTGATGGCTCATTACTTTGACACGATGGTACCTGATGAAATTTGTCACCCAATAAAAGTAGACCATTACAGTTTTGTTCCTGCATATCTTTTAGCCCCCTCACGTAAAAAATTAGAAGGTGAAACAGTACAATCGTATCAAAGTAAATGAGGAATGACAAAGTACACGACGAGGAAATGTACGAGCGGCTCATTTTTATACAATGTACCACCTCACCCCAAATGTCCCACTTCGCCTCGATGAGGACTAGGAAGCGATGGAGCCACGCGATAAATACAAAGAGGGAGAGGGGATAAGTTCTGGCCCTGGTCACCGGTTTTAAAAACGACAGAGGTAAATGAGGGCTTAGTGGATGTACTGATTCATAGTAGACAGTACAAAGATGCCATAGATTATGGAATTACGGAGGGTTTTATGGCGCAGCGGCGTCTTTGGCACTTCTTACCAAATATGATGGGATTTTATAGTAGCTTCTTTAAACTCAACAGAAAAACAATTTTATTTTCGATGGTTGTTCGAAAATATTGATTCCTCAGATCAGGAATAAAACACCAAGCTCTCGATTACTACCTGCTATTTTTGTACCCGTATCTTATGACATTATACAGGGTGTAACTAAATAAGTGTAAAATATTTAAGGAGGTGATTCCTCATCGAAAAAAAGATAGGATCTCTCATATAAAGAAACTTCATTGGAGCATCCCTTGTTAAAATACAGCCCCTCAAAAGGAGTACATAAAATTTGTACAACAATTTTTTTCACAAGCACCAAAAAAGTTACAATATTGAAATCAACCTAACGTTTCCTTCTACCAAAAGGACACTTATCCAGTTATTTATTTGGTTTACCCCATGGTTGTAAGGGTGGGAAACGCAACCCTTAAAGTTTATTTCCAATGTAACTTTTTGCCTTATTATTTGTTTACCATTTAAAAACTTATTTCCGATAACAGGCAGGGCTTAAGGTTCAATTGTCATGGATTTGTTTGAGTCACTCATTTATGGTGACTAACAAGAGAATGTAGCGACAAAGAGATCCTTGTCTTTGATTGGTCCTCGTGTTTTCGGTATATTTAATCGTGATTGGGTACGATTTTCATTGGTCAGACTAATATAATAGCTGGTTTTCCTTGTTATAGTACTGAGTCCACGTGTTTTCGGTATATTCCTTTTTTTCGAATTATTTGTTCGGCAAATAACGATAGCGAAATCAAACATTTTCTTCCTCAAGATCGTTTTGTGTTATTGGAGTCATGAAAGTGAAGTGCATAATTGCAGTTCATAACGAATATTGCAATAAATCAACAAATATATTCAGCTATTGTTGATTTTCGTAACAATCCCCTAGTTTGATTCGAATTTACCAAGATGTCAGGTGGGCAGGGCTTGAGGTTCAATTGTCATCGATTTGTTTGAGTAACTGTCACATTAGGTGACTAACAAGAGAGTAGCGAAAAAAGAGATTCTCGTCTTTGATTGGACCTCGTGTTTTCATTAGATTTTATCTTAATTGGGTACGTTTTTCATTGGCCAGAAACAATAAAAAGCTGTTTTTCTCTGTTATAGTAGGCTGAGTCTCATTTTCGGTATATATTATTTTATCTTTGAATTGGCATTTTTATGTTTCGAATTTTTTGTTTGGGCAATTCTGATAGATAAATCGAACATTTTCTTCCCCATGATCGTTACGCATTATTGGAGTCATGAATCAGAGGTACATAATTGCGATTCATTTCGGATAATACAATAAATCAATAAATATATTCAATTCAATTGTGAAAGAGCACCTTTCTAAGAGTACCCCTTTTCTTTTTATGTTCCAGGGTTGAACAAGTAAATCAAATTTTTGCCATATCAAAGAAGGAATATCGGGTAATCCGCAAGCAGCCAAAGGATCAAGAAAGAAGATGTGAACCTGTATAGATGATTGTTGTTCTCCTTATTTGCCTTGCATTGACGAGGGCAATCAGCAAGTCTGCAAGCACAACATTCTTTCCTATCTGATACTAATGGCTTTGCCCGACTTCATATTTTCTATTTCCATGATGAATATGTTGTTCGAATCGCAGATAACGATTACTGAAATATAATGCTTGATGCTTCAAATATGTAAGAATTGCTGAATACTTGTAAAATATCGCTTAATCTTACTAGTTGTTATTCATATTGTTTGAAATATTAATCCGTTGTTATTGAATTTAAGAACTGTATTTGTTTTGCTTCAAATTAACACCTATGTTTAATGGTTTTAACATCATACATCCCTAAATATGCACCAAATTTCTTTATGAGTTCTGAATCTCATTGTAATTTCTTGTGTAATGATTTTAATAAACTGAATTTCTTAGTTTATCCATTTCTTTTCCTAAAATTTGAAATCCTGATTAATATGGTTCTGGTAGGTAATATGACGCCCTCTAAGGTGCTTAGGTCGAAGCTTGGTTTTAGTTCCTTAAGTGACCACAGTACAAGTCTTAAAAGGAATCTCTCTTTTCTACTTGCGGCATCTATTGAGGAAATAGCTAATATTTTTTAAAATTCATGAGCACGTTTCTTAACATTTTCCCATACACGTTTTCTGGTTGAAACGAGCTCGTAGATTGCAGATATTTGTTTTAATTTGTGCTACAATGGAGGTACAGCGATTGGAATTCGAAATTACGAACCCCGCAACAGTAAAATTCAATATTCTCTGATCGAAACGGGTGATAAAATCAGAAAGGACGCAACATACTCTATTTCACTATTTTCACTAAATTCTCGCAACAAACTTCGATATTATAAAAAGTAAATTGAACATGAGACATACTTTCCTAATCAGACATTCGTTTCACACTGAGAGCTCTCATTATGCTGTTATGAAAGTCTGCGAGGAAATTTCAATACCCTGTCTTTCTCGAAGAAATATTCTGCACTCTCAATTCAATCAGAAAACATTAATATATTCCCCAAAGTCCGAGAAAATTTCAGTTTAAGGTAGAAAAATTTTCAAAGGGTATCATCATGAAAAATTTTGGAGAAAAATGGTTTTTTGCTCAGATCTTGGTGAAATTGCATTTTCTGGGAGAGGTTGTTGCGCTCTTTCGGAATCTGTAATCAGATCGTCTCTGGGACTCCTAACTCGCCTTTCGGAATCTGTTACTTGCTTCTTCCTGCGATGAATATTTTCGGAGATACAGGCTGTTCAATGTCAAAACTTCTGACCCTTATAAATGCAAAACTATAGCTCTCAGAGTGAAACGGTTGGCAGATTTGTAAAGTGCACATCACGTTTAATCTGTCTCCGCTCTCATCTCGCAAAAAATGGACCAAAAAATTTTTTCCTTAAATTTAGGGAAAAAAAATTGTGAAATTTTTTTGAGATATAAGACCGGAAACAGCTTGAGTGAGCTGTGTCATTTCCGAATCTGTCACCTGTTTCTCTCTGAGAGCTTTAGTTTTGCAGTTATTGGGGTCTGAAATTATGACATTAAACAGCCTGTATCTCCTAAACTAATCATCGCACAAAAGAACGGGTAGCAGATTCCGAAAGTACTCTGCACGTTCTTGCGATTTCCACTTCAATTCCGACGAAAATCGAAAAAAACATTTTTTGGTCAAAAAAAATCTAAGGTTAACCCCTTTGAACTTTTTTCGGCCAAAAAATTTTTTTTCGATTTTAGTCGAAATTGGAGTGGAAATATCAAGAAAGGGTTGATACCTTTCGGAATCTGTCACCCGTTTCTTCTTGCGATGATTATTTTGGGAGATACAGGGTGTTTAATGTCATAATTTCAGACACCCATAACAGCAAAACTATAGCTCTCAGAATGAAAAAGAAGGTAGATTCGGAAAGAGCGCAGCTCACTCTTTCAATTCCCGCTCTTATCCCGCAAAAAACTGAGAAAATTTTTTTTTCCCTAAATTCAGGAAAAAAAAAATTTGAATTTTTTTCGCGAGATAATACCGTAACGAGCTTGAGTCAGCAGCGTCCTTTCAGAATCTGCCACCCGTTTTTTTCTGCGATGCTTATTTTGGAAGATACAGGGAATTGAAATGTCATAAGTGTAGGCAGCCGTAGCTGCAAAACGATAGCTCTCCAGGAGTGCCCCGTTAAATTTACCTCGTAGACAACCAGCAATACATGAGAATATTTTTCTGATTGCCTATCTCCGTTGAATTGACAAGGTAGATAACCAACAATACACGAGATTGTTTTTCTAATTGCCTACCCCTAAGTGCCTCGGTAGGTAGGCAATCAGAAAAACATTGTCATGTATTGCTGGTTGTCTACGAAGTAAATTTAACGGGGCACTCATGGAGAGCTATCGTTTTGCAGCTAAGGCTGCCTACACTTGTGATATTTCAATACTCTGTATCTTCCAATATAATCATCGCAGAAAAAAACGGGTGGCAGATTCAGAAAGGACGCTGCTGACTCAAGCTCGTCACGCTATTATCTCGCGAAAAAATTCAAATTTTTTTTTTCCTGAATTTATTGAAAAAAAAATTTTCTCAGTTTTTTGCGGGATAAGAGCGGGAATTGAAAGAGTGAGCTGCGCTCTTTCCGAATCTACCTTCTTTTTCATTCTGAGAGCTATAGTTTTGCTGGACAAAGCTCACTCAACCTGTTTCCGGTCTTATATCTCAAAAAAATGTCACAACCCTTTTTTCCCTAAATTTTTTGGTCCATTTTTTGCGAGATGAGAGCGGAAACGAATTGAATGAGATGTGCACTTTATGAATCTGCCACCAGTTTCACTCTGAGAGCTATACTTTTGCAGTTAAAGGGGTTTCTAATTTTGACATTGAACATCCTGTATCTCCGAAAATATTCATCTCAGGAAGAAACAAGTGGCAGATTCCGAAAGGTCGCAACGCATTCCACCTACATAATTGCAATTCATTACGAATATCACAATAAATCTACAAATATATTCAGCAATTTTTGATTTTCGTAACAATTTCCTAAATTGATTCGAATTTACAAAGATATCATAACAGCGGTGATAATGTTCAATTGTCATAGATTGGTTTGAGTCACTCCTTTATGGTGACTAACAAGAGAATGTAGCGAAAAACGAGATCCTAGTCTTTGATTGGTCCTCGTGTTTTCGGTATATTTTATCGTGATTGGGTACGATTTTTATTGGTCTGACCAATATAATAGCTGGTTTTCTTGTTATAGTACTGAGTCCACGTGTTTTCGGTATATTTCATTTTTTCGAATTATTTGTTACGCCAAAAATTATTTGTTCGGCAAGTAACGATAGCGACATCAAACATTTTCTTTCTCAAGATCGTTTTGTGTTATTGGAGTCATGAAAGTGAAGTACATAATTGCAGTTCAAACGAATATTGCAATAAATCAACAAATTTATTCAGCTATTGTTGATTTTAGTAACAATCCCCTAGTTTGATTCGAAATTACCCAGATTTCAGATGTAAGATGGTCGGGGCTTAAGGTTCAATTGTCAGGAATTTGTTAGAGTTACTGTCACGTTAGTTGACTTAAAAGAGAGTAGCGAAAAAAGAGATTCTCGTCTTTGATTGGACCTCGAGTTTTCATTAGATTTTATCTTGATTGGGTACATTTTTCATTGGTCAGAATAATTAAAAAGCTGTTTTTCTCTGTTACAGTTACGGTATATATTATTTTAACTTTGAATTGGCATTTTTATGTTTCGAATTTTTTGTTTGGGTAATTCCGATAGAGAAATCGAACCTTTTCTTCTTCATGATCGTTACGCATTATTGGAGTCATGAAAGAGAGGTACATAATTGCGATTCATTTCGGATAATACAATAAATATATTCAGCCATTGATTGTTAAATTTCGTAACAATCCCCTAAATTGATTCGAATTTACCAAGATGTCAAATGGGCAGGGCTTGAGGTTCAATTGTCATGGATTTGTTTGAGTAACTGTCTCGTCGAAAGTTTACCGACTTTAATGATGTATAATGGGATGATCTTCGAAACTTGCTACCGATTTTCTCAAACTAATAGGTATTCGTGATAATAACGGACGATTGAGCTGTGTAGTTTCTGAATCTGTTACCCGTTACATTCTGAGAGTTATAGTTTTGCTGTTATGGGGGCCAGAAATTATGTCATTAAACACCTAGTTTATTCCGAAATAATCAACGTAGGAAGACACGGGTGACAGATTCTAGATCATAAAATTTTTAAACCAGTCAAGGTAAAAGCGTAGTTAATTTAAGACTTCACCAGTTAATTGAAATATATTTTTCTTTTTCAGGAAGAACTGTTATCTGAGAGCTACAACATATAATCTGTGTATCGAGAATCTGAGATGTTTGTAACTTATGGTAAGACTCTAAATTCCAATAATTTTAATTACATGAAATTTCAACAGATTGATATTATTCCCAGAAGACATTGTAATCGAATAAAAAAATATATATTATATTTAGTTGCTGGAGGGCTATCACTTTGTTCGTTACTGTTTAATTCGAAATTTGTTGAATTGAACAAGTCATTCCTTGAAAAAAGCAAATTAATTAATAAAGATCGAACACATTATTCATAATATTTATACACTTTCGATTGAAGTACCTACTACTTTCAATTATATATTAATTCCTTGAATTTTCACTTCAAAAGTGCTTTAAAATTTGTGTTTTTTAATCAGAGGCCTTCATCGATCTATATTCTATCAAAGAAAGATCTCGTCGTTATTTGGTTTATTTGAAAGTCTTAATGCTTTAATTTATTTATTTATTATTTATTTGTACTAATTTTATGATAGTATTCTTGTCATTGGAGCTCTGCTTCAATTATAAATCAGGAAGACTGCACAGATCATTGAAAATAAAAAATTCAATAGTGAAAGAGCACCATCCTAAGAGTACCCCTTCTCTTTTTATGTTCCAGGATTGAACAAGTAAAGCAAGATTCTGATAGAACACAACAAACTCAACCAGAAAATGCAACTTCACCAAGATCTGAACAATATACCTTTTTTCCGCAAAATTTTTCATGATGTATACCCTTTGAAAGTTTTTCCACCTTGCCTTGAAATTTTCTTGAACTTTAGAAAAGATTTCAATGTTCTCAGATGGAAATGCAAGTGAGGAATCCAAATGTGAAATTAATTTTGAGCTGCAATAAATATTTTGGCTGCTACAGCTGATTTATGTTCGGAAGTTTTCTCTCGAAAACTGCCGAATAAGGAGTCCCAGAAAGGATCTGATTACAGATTCCGAAAGAGCACAACAAACTCTCCCAGAAAATGCAATTTCACCAAGATCTGAGCAAAAACCTTTCTTCCGCAGAATTTTTCATGAAGGGTTTACCCTTTGAAAGTTTTTCCACCTTGACTTGAAATTTTCTTGAATTTTGGGAAATATTTCAATGTCTTCAGATTAAAATGCAAGTGAGGAATCCAAATCTGAAATTAATTTTGAGCTGCAATAAATATTTTGGCTGCTAGAGCTGATTTATGTTCGGAAGTTTTCTCTCGAAAACTGGCGAATTAGGAGTCCCAGAGACGATCTGATTACAGATTCCGAAAGAGCACAGTGAACTCTCTCAGAAAATGCAATTTCACCAAGATCTGAGCAAAAAACCTTTTTCCGCAAAATTTTTCATGATGTATACCCTTTGAAAATTATTCCACCTTGACTTGCAATTTTCTTGAACTTTAGGAAATATTTCAATGTTCTCAGATTGAAATGCAAGTGAGGAATCCAAATCTGAAATTAATTTTGAGCTGCAATAAATATTTTGGCTGCTAGAGCTGATTTATGTTCGGAAGTTTTCTCTCGAAAACTAGCGAATTAGGAGTCCCAGAGACGATCTGATTACATATTCCGAAAGAGCACAACGAACTCTCTCAGAAAATGCAATTTCACCAGGATCTGAGCAAAATACCTTTTTTCCGCAAACATTTTTCATGATGTATACCCTTTGAAAATTATTCCACCTTGACTTGCAATTTTCTTGAACTTTGGGAAATATTTCAATGTTCTCAAATTGAAATTCAAGTGAGGAATCCAAATCTGAAATTAATTTTGAGCTACATTAAATATTTTGGCTGCTAGAGCTGATTCATGTTCGGAAGTTTTCTCTCGAAAACTGGCGAATTAGGAGTCCCAGAGACGATCTGATTACAGATTCCGAAAGAGCACAACGAACTCTCTCAGAAAATGCAATTTCACCAGGATCTGAGCAAAATACCTTTTTTCCGCAAACATTTTTCATGATGTATACCCTTTGAAAATTATTCCACCTTGACTTGCAATTTTCTTGAACTTTGGGAAATATTTCAATGTTCTCAAATTGAAATTCAAGTGAGGAATCCAAATCTGAAATTAATTTTGAGCTGCAATAAATATTTTGGCTGCTAGAGCTGATTCATGTTCGGAAGTTTTCTCTCGAAAACTGGCGAATTAGGAGTCCCAGAAAGGATCTGATTACAGATTCCGAAAGAACACAACAAACTCTCTCAGAAAATGCAATTTCACCAAGATCTGAGCAAAAAACCTTTTCCGCAAAATTTTTCATGAAAATATACTCTTTGAAAATTATTCCACCTTGACTTGCAATTTTCTCGGACTTTGGGGAATATATTAATTTTATCTGATTGAATTGAGAGTGCAGAATATTTCTTCGAGAAACACAGGGTATTGAAATTTCCTCGCAGACTTGCAGCACCTTAGAGGGCGTCATATTCCCTACCAGAACTATATTAATCAGGATTTCAAAATTTAGGAATAGAAATGAAGAAACAAAGAAATTCAGTTTATTTAAATCATTAATCAAGAAATTACAATAAGATTCAGAAATCATAAAGTAATTTGGTGCATATTTAGCGATGTATGATGTTAAAACCATTAAACATAAGTGTTAGTTTGAAGCAAAACAAATACACTTTTTAAATTCAATAACAGGAATATTCCCCAAAGTCCAAGAAAATTTCAGTTCAAGGTCGAAAAATTTTCAAAGGGTATACATCATGAAAAATTTTGACAAAAAATGGGTTTTCGCTCGGATCTTGGTGAAAAAGCATTTTCTGGGGAAGTAAGCTGTGCTCTTTCAGAATCTGCAATAAGTTCTTTTCTGGGACTCCTAATTCGCCAGATATCGAGAGAAAACTTCCGAACATAAATCAGCTCTAGCAGCCAAAATATTCATTGTACCTCAAAATTAATTCCAGATTTGGATTCTGCACGTGCATTTTAATCAGAAATCACAGGAATATTCCCCAAAGTCCGAGAAAAATTTCAGTTCAAGGTCGAAAAATTTTCAAAGGGTATACATCATGAAAAATTTTGACAAAAAATGGGTTTTCGCTCGGATCTTGGTGAAAATGCATTTTCTGGGGAAGTAAGCTGTGCTCTTTCAGAATCTGCAATAAGTTCTTTTCTGGGACTCCTAATTCGCCAGATATCGAGAGAAAACTTCCGAACATAAATCAGCTCTAGCAGCCAAAATATTCATTGTAGCTCAAAATTAATTCCAGATTTGGATTCTGCACGTGCATTTTAATCAGAAATCACAGGAATATTCCCCAAAGTCCAAGAAAAATTTCAGTTCAAGGTCGAAAAATTTTCAAAGGGTATACATCATGAAAAATTTTGATAAAAAATGGGTTTTCGCTCGGATCTTGGTGAAAATGCATTTTCTGGGGAAGTAAGCTGTGCTCTTTCAGAATCTGCAATAAGTTCTTTTCTGGGACTCCTAATTCGCCAAATATCGAGAGAAAACTTCCGAACATAAATCAGCTCTAGCAGCCAAAATATTCATTGTAGCTCAAAATTAATTCCAGATTTGGATTCTGCATGTGCATTTTAATCAGAAATCACAGGAATATTCCCCAAAGTCCAAGAAAAATTTCAGTTCAAGGTCGAAAAATTTTCAAAGGGTATACATCATGAAAAATTTTGACAAAAAATGGGTTTTCGCTCGGATCTTGGTGAAAATGCATTTTCTGGGGAAGTAAGCTGTGCTCTTTCAGAATCTGCAATAAGTTCTTTTCTGGGACTCCTAATTCGCCAGATATCGAGAGAAAACTTCCGAACATAAATCAGCTCTAGCACCCAAAATATTCATTGTACCTCAAAATTAATTCCAGATTTGGATTCTGCACGTGCATTTTAATCAGAAATCACAGGAATATTCCCCAAAGTCCGAGAAAAATTTCAGTTCAAGGTCGAAAAATTTTCAAAGGGTATACATCATGAAAAATTTTGACAAAAAATGGGTTTTCGCTCGGATCTTGGTGAAAATCCATTTTCCGGTAGAGATTGCTGTGCTCTTTCGGGATCTGCAATCAGTTCTTTTCTAGGACTCCTAAATAGCCAGTTTTCAAGAGAAATGTTTCGAAGATTAAATCAGCTCTAGCCGCCAAAATATTCATTGTAGCTCAAAACTAATTCCAGATTTTGATTCTGCATTTGCATATGAATCAGAAAACATCAGAATATTTCCCAATATCCGAAAAAATTTCGGTTCAAGGTCAAAAATTTTTCAAAGGGTTATACATCATGAAAAATTTTGACGAAAAATGGTTTTTCGCTCGGATCTTGGTGAAAATCCATTTTCCGGTAGAGATTGCTGTGCTCTTTCGGAATCTGCAATCAGTTTTTCTAGGACTCCTAAGTAGCCAGTTTTCAAGAGAAATGTTTCGAAGATCAAATCAGCTCTAGCCGCCAAAATATTCATTGTAGATTCCTTTACTATGTTTGTGTTGTATCAGCAGGCGATCAGTAGAGGGCGGTACATACGTTCTCCCCTCGAAATTTCGGCGCCAGAGGTCACTACCATCAAGATTCCATTTTGAGTTTGTTCTAATTGAATATTCATTTATTTATATTTCTTCTAGATAAATATTGATGAATTTTTGTATATTCGAAGTGCAATCGAAGGATAAGCAATTCTAGATTTTTTTTTTAAACCAACTACTCTAAAATAGGTAAGGGTAGATTCGTTATTAGTGATTAGTTCCGATGGGCTTCATGAGTCACTTGAAATGTTTTTTTTCTGTTTCAGGAAGAACTGTTATGCAAGAGCTATATAATATATTCTGAGATGTTTGTAACTTAGCGATGGTAATACTCTTGAAGTCCAATAATTTCAATTCGATGGAATTTTAACTGATACATGTTACTTCCGAGGCTAATTGTGCAGAGAATCGAAGAAAAATCTAATTGCTTTAGTTGCTGTATATTATGGATCTTCAATAGGATATTAACAAGTTAGTCGTCGTATACTTCAAAATTTGTGAAAATACATTGCTAAGGACACTTAGCCTGAAGCTGAAACATGTTTCTATGAAAATATCCTTGGTTCGATCTATAGATATTTAACAGGAAGGGCACATAGCAGACACTAATGAAAACTAGCTGATTTATCAGAATTCAGTATCCTGAAGTATATAAGTCATTGACTTCTGAATCTAATATTACAGAAGATGTAGTTTCAATCAAGCTTATGAAATTGCTCAGGTGATTTGAAGAAAATCATCATACACATATCAAAATGTACTAATTTACTCGATGGAAATTGTTTATCAATAGAAAAAAATTTATTTTCATTTTTTTTGCCAAAAGTATTGTTCGGATAGATAATCAGATTGCGTAATTTTCAGTTTTACATGGAGACTTGCTGTATTTTGAATATTACTTTCTATCATCTGCAAAGGATGTTGAGAAATCTTATATTTTTTTATTACAGCTTTACTAAAAAGAATATTTTTACCTGGTTGTGCATAATTCCAAGGAAAAAGGATAAAGAATGGAACAAACTAGCGATATATCAGGATTCTATGATGTACACAAAGCTTCAAGTAACTGGCCTTTTTTAATACACACCGAAGAAGATGAAATTAAATCAGATCTGATAAACGTCAACCATTAGGTAAATATTTTATCCCGTTATTAGGAATTCTCAAAGCCTGGTGAATTTTGACAATAATGTACTGTTCCAACATTCCATGTTTTTCCCTTGTGAAATTTTTATCAGAGAAATTTATTTATTATTTTTCTCTCCACAAATTGGCCAGCATGATACCATTTATTTTTGATATTGCCATTCTCTCATGAGGATTGTTTTAATTAAATTTTTTCTTATGTTATTAGTATTATTTGTGATTTTTCAATCGGAAAGATCTCAAATCCAATTTTTTTATTCCAAGGAAAAATTAATTTTGTTGAAACTTCTATTATAATTCTACTATGAGATCTCTATCATATGTCTATTGCAAGCAAAAGACGGATCATTATTTTGGTCTATCTTGCTTGTGATAAATGATGCAATGAAATAACCGGTAAAAGGACTAAAACGATGACCAACCATGACTGGTCTTTTGTTTGGAATTGATTATGATTCACAGTCTTTGCAAAGCTCAAGGTTTCTAACCTTTTTCTCGTACAAACTTGGTGTGACCTTAAGAGGATATATTTGTTGATTTATAGTATTACTCGTAGTGAATTGCAATCATGTACCTCAGTTTCAGGACTCCTATAATGCAAAACGGTCATTAGGAAGAAAATGTCTAATTCCACTATTGGAATTGCCAAATAAAAAATTCGGAACTTCAGTATGCCAATTCAAAGATGAAATATACTGAAAACACGTGGACTTAGTACTATAACAAAGAAAAGCAGCTTTTATTGATTCTGACCAATGAAAAACGTACCCAATCAATATAAAATATACCGTAAACGTGAGGACCAATCAAAGACGAGAATCTCTATAGTCACTTCTCACTTGTTAGTCAACATACGTGACAGTGACTAAAACAAATCCATGACAATTGAACGTTAAGCCCCTTCCATCTGACATCTTAGTAAATTCGAATCAATTTAGAGGACTATTACGAAAATCAACGATACCTGAATATATTTGTTTTTTTATTGTAATATTCGTTTCATTACTCAAATGCAATATTTGCAACCGACAAAAATCCTGAAAAAGCATCCAATATTTTACAAACGCACCTTGATAAAATACAAGAATGTCTCAACAAATGGAAAATCAGGATCAATGAGACAAAATCAATGCAAATCAATTTTACACTTCGAAAAGGACAATGCCCTCCTGTTCAGTTAAATAACATTCAGTTACTAGTATCAAATAATACAAAATATTTGGGAATTCACTTAGATAACAAATTAACATGGAAGGAACACGTGGTTAAAAAAAGGAAGCAAATAGACCTGAAAGTTAAAGAGCTGTATTGGCTCATAGGCAGGAAATCTAAATTGTCGATGGAAAACAAACTTCTCATATACAAAGCAGTCATAAAACCTATTTGGACATATGGTATTGAACTGTGGGGATGTACTTCTAAGTCCAACGTATCTATAGTATAGAGAAGCCAATCGAAAATACTAAGAATGATAGTAAATGCACCATGGTATGTGACCAATCAAACATTGCACGAAGATCTAAAAATACCTTATGTTATGGACGTCATAAAGGAAAAGAGCCCGAAACACCACGACAAACTACACGGACACTTAAACGACCTTCTACAGCCATTGCTAGAACCACACACCACCCAAAGACTCAACAGGAATTGGCCAGCAGACCTCACCTTAAGTAGGACAGAAGGTGTCTTTTCATTGGAGAAGACCCTATAAACCCACTTCAGAGCCTCATGCTCTACAGACATCTGATTAGCTTATAGAATTATTTTATTGTATTCTGATTGCTAATGAATAAATGAAATGAAAAAAATATGGCAAAACAGTCGTGAGGAAGAAAATATCTGATTCGTCTATCGAAATTGCCCAAACAAAAATTTCGAAACTTCAAAATACCAATTCAAAGGTGAAATATACCGAAAACACGTAGACTCAGTACTAGAAAAATAAAAACCAACAATTTGATAACTGACCAATGAAAAACGTACCCAATCAAGATGAAATATACCGAAAACCAATCAAAGACGAGAATCTCTATATTGCTACTCTCTTGTTAGTCAACATTCGTGACAGTGACTGAAACAAATCCATGACAATTGAACCTTAAACCCCGCCCATCTGAAATCTTGGAACATTCGAATCAATTTAGGGGATTATTACGAAAATCAACGTTGCCTGAATATATTTGTTCATTTATTGTAATATTCGTAATGAATTGCAATTCATTACTTTCATTACTCAAATGTGGCAAAACCGTCATGAGGAAGAAAATTTCTGATTCCTCTATCGAAATTGCCCAAACGAAAAATTCGAAACTTCAAAATAGCAATTCAAAGGTGAAATATATCGAAAACACGTGGACTCAGTACTAAAACAATGAAAACCAACAATTTAATGACTGTGACCAATAAAGAACGCACCCAATCAAGATAAAATATACCGTAAACGTGAGGACCAATCAAAGACGAGAATCTCGATTTTCGCTACTATCTTGTTAGTCACGGTACGTTAGAGTGACTCTTAACTAATCCATGACTATTGATCCTTAAGCCCCGCCCATATGACGCCTTGGTGAATTCAAATCAATTTAGGGGAATGGCATAGATCATTTTGTAATGATATTTCTTACACATTTGTTATTTATTTTTGAAATAAAAATATTTCTGACACTCTCAAGCTGCTCTCTGGTTACTGAAGTTTTGAAATGTCATGAATATTTCGTTTTCGTCAAAATTTTTCTCAAAACAATCCTAGATCGAAATAGTTATATCATTTCCAATGAATCATTTGATCTTTCACTTTGAATCACTCCTGCATCAATGTCAGTTATACTGAAATTTACTTTTTCTTGGCGATACAAGTAAACGTGTTTTATTTTTTGCATGGAACGCCCTAAAATTCTTATGGTTCAATCAACCAATTCATATGGATATAAAATACTAGGTGTTTCTGAATTAATGCGAGAGATTCCTAGAAGTTATTCCTTGGCAAAAATAAAAGGGGGTCATTCATAATTTGTTTTATTCAATGCCCTCTTCCCTTCAAGTTACGGCCCCGTGAAATTAAAAAAATCATTTTTATTCAGTATATCACCCTCAGAACAATTAAATTTGGCAGATAGCTGATGCTTATGGAAATGTATTGTAGGGTGTTCTCGTTATACTAAAATTTAATCTCAAGGAAATGAACCTCTGAGGAACTTACGGAAAAATACTCTGAGCAGTGTTTTATTTTTTGTGTTGCGATTATCATCTACATATTCCATAAAAAATATTTCATTTTCAGTTTTACATGGGCGCTCGCTGCAATTTGAGTGTTATTTTCTTTCATCTGGAAGGGACGTTGAAAAATCTTAGATTTTTATTTTACAACTTGACTCAAAAAAATATTTTTACCTGGTTGTGCTTAATTCGAAGGAAAAGGAATGAATTATGGGACAAACTAGCGATATATCATGATTGTACGATGTACACAAAGTTTCAAGTTACTGGCTTTTTTTAATACACAATGAAGAAGATGCAATTGAAATCAGATCTGATAAACGTCAACCATTAGGTAAATATTTCATCCTATTATAAGGAATTCAGAAACCGTGGTAAATGTTTAGTATAATTTACTGTTCTCTGGTTCATCATTGGCTTATTCACCATATAGACAACATTCCAACTGATATTTTTTCCTTGTGAAATTATTATCAGAGTAATTTATTTATTGTTTTTTTCCACAAATTGGCCAGCATGATACCATCTATTTTTGATATTGCCACTCATTTATGAGAATTGTTTCAATTAAATTTTTTCCTATGTTATTAGTATTATTTGTAATTTTTTACTCTGAGTGATCTCAAATCTAATTTTTTAATTCGAAGGCAAAATTAATTTTGTTGAAACTTCTATTATAATTCTATTATAGGGTATTTCAAGCGAATAACCCAGAGAACCCAGGTTATTATTTTGGTCCATCTAGCGGTTATTGCTGGTTCTTCTAGGTTATTACTTCGAAATCCAGGAAGAATAACCAAATATTATCGCTTGAATGCTCGGGTTTGGTTATCCGTGCTGTCATTCTTTTGATTCGCGTTTATTTATGCTCATAGGTTATCTGAGCATTTATCTGATTCAGATAAAAAGGGCCCATTCCCGAAGCTTATATAAAAAAAAGACATTTTTATAAGCAATTTTTTATTATCCAATATATCCTTATAATGGAATTACTGAAATTACAATAAATTTAACAAGGAAAAAATACCAAATTAAACTCATATAATATTTATACATGTAAAAAAATGATCATATAAAAATTATTTTGTCAGTAACTAGGAATGAAGAAAATGACAAGAAATGATTAAAATGAAAAATATCAATATTAACAGCTAGTTAAAGGAAGAATATTAAGTCAAAGAGACAGAATGGGAATGTTTCAATTTCAAATTCAATGACGAATTTTTTTCCTGAGTTAGAAGTTAAATCTATTTTTCCATTATTTGAAGATTATTTATATTGATGAAAATTTGAAACAAACACAAAAAGGCAATGAAAGAACTTCTTAATCTCAGGAACGGCAATGACAAATCTCATGATGGTTTTAACAAACAATATTTTGAATTTGTATATTTCAGTTCATACCAATTAAAAAAAAAAAAAAGAGTTTTTTGGTCACTTCTACTGGTTCTTCTTTCAATTTAATGATCTACCTTAAAATTTCTCCTCATTGCTACTATATTGTGCATTCTCAGAACATCAGAACATCCAAACTATTGATACGATGCTTTGCAGATACTCTCAGTATTGCACACATAACATAAATTTGAAGCAATCTGAAAATTTATCTTTTCATAGTTTTATTAACAGAATCCTCAATGGATTTTCATTGATTTCTTGTGGCTATAATTTTCAGGTTCTTGTAATTTTCAAATCATTATCAATCTAGATTGCTTCACACAAATGACATTTGCTCTTTGAACATTTTTTTTCTTCTCTTATATCATATCCTGAAATTTGAAATAGAATTTAATATTATCTTTATAACAAATTCAATAAGAATAGATGGTTTTTCTGTGTTACTTCAACGTACTTTCAGTTGATGACTGATTAAGTTTAGCACTGCATTCAATGTTTGCAGCTGCTGATAAAATTTTTTATTACTGCAGCTAACAAAATACATAAGGAATTCTGTTTTTCTCTAATGAAAAGCAAACCTAATCTGTACATTCTACAACGCTTCTAATGGTTTCCAAATAGTTTTTTTTACCTAGGTGATTTATAGAAATGAAGTTTTTCTCCATTAAATGTACAGTTTCTGCTTCCAATTTAATTTTTGAGTTTTCCTAAAATTTAAATTGTGATCTAATACCTACAGCCCTCAAAGTCAAAATTCAAGAAAATCATTGGATTTATAAGTTTCATTTCAACGCACCTTCAGTTGACAGACCAGTTGTATTACTTATCTGTAATTTACAATTTCCACATGATTTTCAGCAACATTATTCAGAAGCACATGATTATATTAGATCCTGAGTATTTCCTTCTTTCAAGAACTGTATTTCATAATTGCTCTGTGTTTTATTATGTCGAAAAACTCTACATTCTTCTTATTTGATATCAGGGGTATTGTGGTCCCATTTTTGATGAGTTGTTTCAATCTAAACGACACAACTTTTCACCCTCGTTCTTTAAGTTTTCTTTTGAACCTGAGAATTTAGGAAGAGCGTATTATTTTTAATTTGATCTTAAATTGCCTAAGTTCCTACCTGGAGTTGAACTTCCATTTCGTTAAATCGAATTCGTGTTGCTACTTACAAAGTTGGATTATTAATTATCTCTGTTAAATATTCAATAGTCTTTCGGTTCTACCAAAATCAGTTTTTCAACTTCCAAATAATTCAAAGTCCTTGCTGTTGTTTACTATTTTCATGTTTATACACATCTAACCCTACTTGCTCTAATAACCAGAATCGTAACCCTGCTCTCGAGCAGGGTTACGATTTTGGTTATTCTTGAGATTTCTCGATCAAATTGAGGTTAACTCATGACGTCACGGATCTATAACCCAAGCCGCTTGAATGCAAAAGGTATTTACCACAAAAGACCAAAGATAACCGGTTACTCTTGGTTATTCGCTTGAAATACCTTTATGAGATGTCTATCATATGCCCATTCCAAGCAAAAGGCGCATCATTATTTTGGTCTATCTTGCTTGTGATACATGATGCAATGAAATAACCGGTAAAAGGACTAAAACGACGACCAACCATGACTGGTCTTTTGTTTTGAATTGATTATGATTCAAAGTCTTTGCCAAGCTCAAGGTTTCTAACCCTTTTCTCCTACAAACTTGGTGTGACCTTAAGCGGATCTAAATGGAGGCCCACCTTGGACCTATTCCTTGAAACTGCATGTGTCCTCAGAAAGAGCCTGCATTTGCTTCATTGATTTTCCTTTAAAAGTAGCTATTCTTGTAACTGTTTTCTGCCATGTGGTGTCCAGTAACTCATTTCTCTGTATTGCTTACAGGCTATTACTATTACTCATTTTGATGATATGATGAATGCATTGTTAGGTATAAAGCAGCTAACATTATGTATATATCAACAGCAATCTCCTGAAATGCATCCCAATTTGTACCTGTAGATGTCTGGGGATAAATGAATTGATGCAGAAACCATAAACCATAGTTGTCTGTATTAGATATTGGACGTTGATCTCAAGGCTTTGACAGCTGTCTAGTTCTGGTGGCAAAGAATATTGAAAAAAATAGGAAAGATGGAATTGAAGTCTGGATTCTCCAATGCCAACGATGAGTTGTTACTAATCCAGCAAAGGTAAATTCTCTTTCTTCTTTAAAATTAACCTCTCTTGGTCAAGGAGGAGGTGATGCCACGTCATAGAAATCTTCTTTTGATTGTATCATTTCTTCATAATTCGAGCTCTATAAGTTCATCTTCAGGAATCCAAATCAAAGATTTCTTTCGGGTGAAGTCAGCTCCTCCTTCGATTATGGATTTCTCAGATATACGGTACATTCTGTACTAATTTCAATTCAGTTGAGTTCCATATCAGATACACTGTTCAATTCAACTTCAGGGATTTAGATATTTATTTGATGAATGTAGAGAATTAGCCACAAGGGGTGATCTGAGCTTTGAACTTATTTCTAGCCATCTATCGGGGAAACCTAATATTAACATCACTCGCTGTCAGATTCCTTCACGTTGCACCCAATCCAATGCAGGTTCCTTTATCGTGTTAATGTTGCATAACTAAAGGATTAACAGAGGGCGCTATCAACATATTTCATCAAAGTTTCTGAAAGTCGACGACAGAGGTCACTAACATCACTTTTCGATTTTGGATTTTTTATAATGGGTTAATTATTATTGCATTCGCTATTGTGAATCGATATCCGTTTTCGGTAGATGAACTATAAAGTATTTCTGTGTAATCGATAATTTCTTATCGTAATCGAAGGATAGTTTTTATATTATTCATCCAACAAGCGTACGAAATTCATACACTTTATATAACTCTTATAGAGGTGGATAATCTATGAGCACATGTCTGGTCAGATTGTTGTGTATTAAGTATAAAAATGCTTAGATCGCAGCTCAATTTTATTCATACAACCTTCTTTCATTTAACCCAGTACACCCCATGAAGAAAAATCAACCCACTACTCACCAGAGAACCTTCCTTTTTTAAGGTTTTCCCTTTTAAATGCTTTTCATAAATGATGCCATGTGGTGCCCAAAACCTCATTTATCTGTATTGCTTACGAGGCAATCAATACTTTTGTTTATATAATGAAAACATTGTCCGGTTCAAAACTGCTAGTTGTATATATTTTCACAGCCATCATGTCTAGATTTCTGAGGGTAAATAAGTTGATGCAGACAGGGTAAATGAGAGTTGTCACGATTAACTATTGGATGTGTATCTCAAGGCTATCGGTTCCTGGAATCACAGAAGACCGAAAGATGCAATCTGGATTGTCAGATGGCAACGGTGAGTTGATACTCATCTAGCTCGGGCGAATTCGCTCACTTCTTTAAAATCAACCTCTTTCCGTATATTTTAATTTATATTCAAAGGAGGACGTGATTATACCTCACCAAAGTCTTGTGATTCCAATTCAAAATATTTTTGTTTGGTATTTTCAGCTCCTCCTTCAATTAAGAATTTCTCAAATTAATATTATACATAAATTCCATACTAATTTCAATTCAGCTAGAGTTGCATATAAGAAGAAGGTTTCTGTTTAAATCTTTAGATCGAACATCCGCTCTACTTCTGAAAAAAGAATCAACATTCTTGGGTCTCGGTAGATTTAAAATTATTCTGAATTGTTTCCCAATCCCAATCTTTCCTTGCATTTCACTTCAGGAGTGTTACATGGGCGCTCGCTGCAATTTGAGTGTTATTTTCTTTCACCTGGAAAGGACGTTAAGAAATCTTATATTTTTTTTACAACTTTATTCAAAATAATGTTTTTACCTGGTTGTGCTTAATTCCAGGGGAAAGGAATGAATTATGGGACAAACTAGCGATTTTTCATGATTGTATGATGTGCACAAAGTTTCAAGTTACTGGCCTTTTTCAATACACAATGAAGAAGATGAAATTGAAAACAGATCTGATAAACGTCAACCATTAGGTAAAGATTTCATCCTATTATAAGGAATTCAGAAACCTTAGTAAATTTTTAGTATAATTTACTGTTCTCTGGTTCATCATTGCCTTGTTTACTATATAGAGAACATCCCAACTCATTTTTTTTCCTTTGTGAAATTATTATCAGAGTAATTTATTTATTGTTTTTTTCCACAAATTGTCCAGCATGATACCATGTATTTTTGATATTGCCACTCATTTATGAGGATTGTTTCAATTAAATTTTTTCTTATTTCATTAGTATTATTTGTAATCTTTTACTCTGAAAGATCTCAAATCTAATTTTTTCATTCCAAGGAAAAATTAATATTGTTGAAACTTCTATTATAATTCTACTATGAGATGTTTATCATATGCCTATTCCAAGCAGAAGACGGATCATTATTCTGGTCTATCTTGCTTGTGATACATGATGCAATGAAATAACTGGTAAAAGTACTAAGTTGATGACCAACCATGACTGGTCTTTTGTTTGGAATTGATTATGATTCCCCAGTCTTTGCAAAGCTCAAGGTTTCTAACCTTTTTCTCGTACAAACTTTGTGTGACTTTTAGAGGATCTAAATGGAGGCCCACCTTGGAACAATTCCTTGAAACCGCTTGTGTCCTCAGCAAGAGGCTGCATCAGCTGCATTGATTTTTCTTTAAAAGTAGCTATTCTTGTAACTGTTTTCTGCCATGTGGTACCCAGTAACTCATTTCTCTGTATTGCGTACAGGCTATTACTATTTTTGATGATTTAATGAATGCATTGTTAGGTATAAAGCAGCTAACATCATGTATTAATTAACAGCAATCTCCTGAAATGCATCCCAATTTGTACCTGTAGATGTCTGGAAATCAACAATAGCTGAATATATTTGTTGATTTATAGTATTACTCGTAGTGAATTGCAATCATGTACCTCAGTTTCATGACTCTTATAATGCAAAACGGTCATTAGGAAGAAAATGTCTAATTCCACTATTGAAATTGCCAAATAAAAAATTCGGAACTTCAGTATGCCACTTCAAAGATGAAATATACCGAAAAGGCGTGGACTCAGTACTATAACAAAGAAAACCAGCTATTTAATGATTCTGACCAATGAAAAACGTACCCAATCAAGATAAAATATACCGTAAACGTGAGGACCAATCAAAGACGAGAATCTCTATAGTCACTTCTCACTTGTTAGTCAACATACGTGACAGTGACTGAAACAAATCCATGACAATTGAACGTTAAGCCCCTTCCATCAGACATCTTAGTAAATTCGAATCAATTTAGAGGATTATAACGAAAATCAACGATACCTGAATATATTTGTTTTTTTATTGTAATATTCGTTTCATTACTCAAATGCAATATTTGCAACCGACAAAAATCCTGAAAAAGCATCCAATATTTTACAAACGCACCTTGATAAATACAAGAATGGCTCAACAAATGAAAAATCAGGATCAATGAGACAAAATCAATGCAAATCAATTTTACGCTTCGAAAAGGACAATGCCCTCCTGTTCAGTTAAATAACATTCAGTTACCAGTATCAAATAATACAAAATATTTGGGAATTCACTTAGATAACAAATTAACATGGAAGGAACACGTGGTTAAAAAAAGAAAGCAAATAGACCTGAAAGTTAAAGAGCTGTATTGGCTCATAGGCAGGAAATCTAAATGGTCGATGGAAAACAAACTTCTCATATACAAAGCAGTCATAAAACGTATTTGGACATATGGTATTGAACTGTGGGGATGTACTTCTAAGTCCAACGAATCTATAGTACAGAGAAGCTTATCGAAAATACTGAGAATGATAGCAAATGCACCATGGTATGTGACCAATCAAACATTGCACGAAGATCTAAAAATACCTTATGTTATGGACGTCATAAAGGAAAAGAGCCCGAAACACCACGACAAACTACACGGACACATAAACGACCTTCTACAGCCATTGCTAGAACCACACAACACCCAAAGACTCAAAAGGAATTGGCCAGCAGACCTTAAGTAGGACAGAAGGGGTCTTTTCATTGGAGAACACCCTATAAACCCACTTCAGAGCCTCATGCTCTACAGACATCTGATTAGCTTATAGAATTATTTTATTGTACTCTGATTGCTAATGAATAAATGAAATGAAAAAAAAAATATGGCAAAACGGTCGTGAGGAAGAAAATATCTGATTCCTCTATCGAAATTGCCCAAACAAAAATTTCGAAACTTCAAAATACCAATTCAAAGGTGAAATATATTGAAAACACTTGGACTCAGTACTAAAACAATGAAAACCAACAATTTAATGACTGTGACCAATGAAAAACGTACCCAATCAAGATAAAATATATCGTAAACGTGAGGACGAATCAAAGACAAGAATCTCGATTTTCGCTACTATCTTGTTAGTCACGGTACATTAGAGTGACTCTTAACTAATCCATGACTATTGAACCTTAAGCCCCGCCCATGTGACGCCTTGGTGAATTCAAATCAATTTAGGGGAATGGCATAGATCATTTTGTAATGATATTACTTACACATTTGTTATTTATTTTTGAAATAAAAATATTTCTGACACTCTCAAGCTGCTCTCTGGTTACTGAAGTTTTGAAATGTCATGAATATTTCGTTTTCTTCAAAATTTTTCTCAAAACAATCCCAGATCGAAATAGTTATATTATGTCCAATGAATCATTTGATCTTTCACTTTGAATCACTCCTGCATCAATGTCAGTTATACTGAAATTTACTTTTTCTTGGCGATATAAGTAAACGTGTTTTATTTTTTGCTTGGAACGCCCGAAAGTTCTTATGGTTCAATCAACCAATTCATATATGGATATAAAATACTAGGTGTTTCTGAATTAATGCGAAAGATTCCTAGAAGCTATTCCTTGGCAAAAATAAAAGGGGGTCATTCATAATTTGTTTTATTCAATGCCCTCTTCCCTTCAAGTTACGGCCCTGTGAAATTAAAAAAATCATTTTTATTCAGTATATCACCCTCAGAAGAATTAAATTTGGCAGATAGCTGATGCTTATAAAAATTTATTTTAGAGTGTTCTCGTTATACTAAAATGTATTCTCAAGGAAACCTCTGAGGAACTTATGGAAAAAGACTCTGAGCAGTGTTTTATTTTTTGTGTTGCGATTTTCATCTACATATTCCATAAAAAATATTTCATTTTCAGTTTTACATGGGCGCTCGCTGCAATCTGGAAGGGACGTTGAGAAATCTTAGATTTTTATTTTACAACTTGACTCAAAAAAATATTTTTACCTGATTGTGCTTAATTCGAAGGAAAGGGAATGAATTATGGGACAAACTAGCGATTTTTCATGATTGTATGATGTGCACAAAGTTTCAAGTTACTGGCTTTTTTTAATACACAATGAAGAAGATGAAATTGAAATCAGATCTGATAAACGTCAACCATTAGGTAAATATTTCATCCTATTATAAGGAATTCAGAAACTGGTAAATTTTTAGTATAATTTACTGTTCCCTGGTTCATCATTGGCTTATTCACCATATAGACAACATTCCAACTGGTATTTTTTCCTTGTGAAATTATTATCAGAGTAATTTATTTATTGTTTTTTTCCACAAATTGGCCAGCATGATACCATTTATTTTTGATATTGCCACTCATTTATGAGGATTGTTTCAATTAAATTTTTTCCTATGTTATTAGTATTATTTGTAATTTTTTACTCTGAGTGATCTCAAATCTAATTTTTTAATTCGAAGGCAAAATTAATTTTGTTGAAACTTCTATTATAATTCTACTATAGGGTATTTCAAGCGAATAACTCAGAGTAACCAGGTTATTATTTTAGTCCATCTAGCGGTTATTGCTGGTTCTTCTTGGTTATTCCTTCGAAATCCAGAAAGAATAACCAGAAATTATCGCTTGAATGCTCGGGTTTGGTTATCCGTGCTGTCATTCTTTTGATTCGCGTTTATTTATGCTCATAGGTTATCTGAGCATTTATCTGATTCAGATAAAAAGGGCCCATTCCCGAAGCTTATATAAAAAAAAGACATTTTTATAAGCAATTTTTTATTAGCCAATATATCCTTATAATGGAATTACTGAAATTACAATAAATTTAACAAGGAAAAAATACCAAATTAGACTCATATAATATTTATACATGTAAAAAAATGATCATATAAAAATTATTTTGTCAGTAACTAGGAATGAAGAAAATGACAAGAAATGATTAAAATGAAAAATATCAATATTAACAGCTAGTAAAAGGATAAATATTAAGTCAAATAGACAGAATGGGAATGTTTTAATTTCAAAGTCAATGACGATTTTTTTTCCTGAGTTAGAAGTTAAATCTATTTTTCCATTATTTGAAGATTATTTATATTGATGAAAATTTGAAACAAACACAAAAAGGCAATGAAAGAACTTCTTAATCTCAGGAACGGCAATGACAAATCTCATGATGGTTTTAACAAACAATATTTTGAATTTGTATATTTCAGTTCATACCAATTAAAAAAAAAAAAGAGTTATTTGGTCACTTCTACTGGTTCTTCTTTCAATTTAATGATCTACCTTAAAATTTCTCCTCATTATGGTAGCAATGAGGAGATTGCTTGTGCATTCTCAGAACACCCAAACTATTGATACGATGCTTTGCAGATACTCTCAGGATTGCACACATAACATAAATTTGAACCAACCTGAAAATTTATCTTTTCATAGTTTTATTAACAGAATCTTCAATGGATTTTCATTGATTTCTTGTGGCTATAATTTTCAGGTTCTTGTAATTTTCAAATCATTATCAATCTAGATTGCTTCACACAAATGACATTTGCTCTTTGAACATTTTTTTTCTTCTCTTATATCATATCCTGAAATTTGAAATAGAATTTAATATTATCTTTATAACAAATTCAATAAGAATAGATGGTTTTTCTGTGTTACTTCAACGTACTTTCAGTTGATGACTGATTAAGTTTAGCACTGCATTCAATGTTTGCAGCTGCTGATAAAATTTTTGATTACTGCTGCTAACAAAATACACAAGGAATTCTGTTTTTCTCTAATGAAAAGCAAACCTAATCTGTACATTCTACAATGCTTCTAATGGTTTCCAAATAGTTTTTTTTTACCTAGGTGATTTATAGAAATGAAGTTTTTCTCCATTAAATGTACAGTTTCTGCTTCCAATTTAATTTTTGAGTTTTCCTAAAATTTAAATTCTGATCAAATACCTACAGCCCTCAAAGTCAAAATTCAAGAAAATCATTGGATTTATAAGTTTCATTTCAACGCACCTTCAGTTGACAGACCAGTTGTATTACTGATCTGTAATTTACAATTTCCACATGATTTTCAGCAACATTATTCAGAAGCACATGATTATATTAGATCCTGAGTATTTCCTTCTTTCAAGAACTGTATTTCATAATTGCTCTGTGTTTTATTATGTTGAAAAACTCTACATTCTTCTTATTTGATATCAGGGGTATTGTGGTCCCATTTTTGATGAGTTGTTTCAATCTAAACGACACAACTTTTCACCCTCGTTCTTTAAGTTTTCTTTTGAACCTGAGAATTTAGGAAGAGCGTATTATTTTTAATTTGATGTTAAATTGCCTAAGTTCCCACCTGGAGTTGAACTTCCATTTCGTTAAATCGAATTCGTGTTGCTACTTACAAAGTTGGATTATTAATTATCTCTGTGAAATATTCAATAGTCTTTCGGTTCTACCAAAATCAGTTTTTCAACTTCCAAATAATTCAAAGTCCTTGCTATTGTTTACTATTTTCATGTTCATACACATCTAACCCTACTTGCTCTAATAACCAGAATCGTAACCCTGCTCTCGAGCGGGGTTACGATTTTGGTTATTCTTGAGATTTCTCGATCAAATTGAGGTTAACTCATAACGTCACGGATCTATAACCCAAGCCGCTTGAATGCAAAAGGTATTTACCACAAAAGACCAAAGATAACCGGTTACTCTTGGTTATTCGCTTGAAATACCTTCATGAGATCTCTACCATATGCCCATTCCAAGCAAAAGACGGATCATTATTTTGATCTATCTTGCTTGTGATACATGATGCAATGAAATAACCGGTAAAAGGACTAAAACGACGATCAACCATGACTGGTCTTTTGTTTTGAAACTTGGTGTGACCTTTAGAGGATCTAAATGGAGGCCCACCTTGGAACAATTCCTTGAAACTGCATGTGTCCTCAGAAAGAGCCTGCATTTGCTTCATTGATTTTCCTTTAAAAGTATCTATTCTTGTAACTGTTTTCTGCCATGTGGTGCCCAGTAACTCATTTCTCTGTATTGCTTACAGGCTATTACTATTACTCATTTTGATGATATGATGAATGCATTGTTAGGTATAAAGCAGCTAACATTATGTATATATCAACAGCAATCTCCTGAAATGCATCCCAATTTGTACCTGTAGATGTCTGGGGATAAATGAATTGATGCAGAAACCATAAACCATAGTTGTCTGTATTAGATATTGGACGTTGATCTCAAGGCTTTGACAGCTGTCTAGTTCTGGTGGCAAAGAATATTGAAAAAAGTAGGAAAGATGGAATTGAAGTCTGGATTCTCCAATGCCAACGATGAGTTGATACTAATCCAGCAAAGGTAAATTCTCTTGCTTCTTTAAAATCAACCTCTCTTGGTCAAAGAGGAGGTGATGCCACCTCATAGAAATCTTCTTTTGATTGTATCATTTCTTCATAATTCGAGCTCTATAAGTTCATCTTCAGGAATCCAAATCAAAGATTTCTTTCGGGTGAAGTCAGCTCCTCCTTCGATTATGGATTTCTCAGATATACGGTACATTCTGTACTAATTTCAATTCAGTTGAGTTCCATATCAGATACACTCTTCAATTCAACTTCAGGGATTTAGATATTTATTTGATGAATGTAGAGAATTAGCCACAAGGGGTGATCTGAGCTTTGAACTCATTTCTAGCCATCTATCGGGGAAACCTAATATTAACATCACTCGCTGTCAGATTCCTTCACGTTGCACCCAATCCAATGCAGGTTCCTTTATAGTGTTAATGTTGCATAACTAAAGGATTAACAGAGGGCGCTATCAACACATTTCATCAAAGTTTCTGAAAGTCGACAACAGAGGTCACTAACATCACCTTTCGATTTTGAATTTTTTATAATGGGTTAATTATTATTGCATTCGCTATTGTGAATCGATATCCGTTTTCGGTAGATGAACTATAAAGTATTTCTGTGTAATCGATAATTTCTAATCGTAATCGAAGGATAGTTTTTATATTATTCATTCAACAAGCGTACGAAATTCATACACTTTATATAACTCTTATAGAGGTGGATAATCTATGAGCACATGTCTGGTCAGATTGTTGTGTATTAAGTATAAAAATGCTTAGATCGCAGCTCAATTTCATTCATACAACCTTCTTTCATTTAACCCAGTACACCCCATAAAGAAAAAACAATCCACTATTCACCAGACAACCTCCCTTTTTTAAAGTTTTTCCCTTTTAAATGCTTTTCATAACTGATGCCATGTGGTGCCCAAAAACTCGTATCTCTGTATTGCTTAACTATCACTACTTTTGTTTATATTATGGAAACATTGTTCAAAACTGCTAAGTGTATATATTTTCACAGCCATCATGTCTAGATTTCTGAGGGTAAATGAGTTGATGCAGACACCGTAAATAAGAGTTGTCAGGATTAACTAATGGATGTGTATCTCAAGGCTATGGGCTTCTGGTATCACTGAAGACCGAAAGGTGGAATTGCAATCTGGATTGTCAGATAGCAACGGTGAGTTGATACTAGCTCGGGCGAATTCGCTCACTTCTTTAAAAAAAAAAAACGAAAAAGGAGGACGTGATTATACCTCACCAAAGTCTTGTGATTCCAATTTAAAAGATTTTTGTTTGGTATCAGCTCCTCCTTCAATTAAGAATTTCTCAAATTAATATTATACATAAATTCCATACTAATTTCAATTCAGCTTGAGTTGCATATAAGAAAAAGGTTCCTGTTTAAATCTTTGGATCGAGCATCCGCTGAAAAAAAAATCTATATTCTTGGGTCTCAGTGAATTTAAAATTATTCTGAATTGTTTCCCATTCCCAATCTTTTCTTGAATTTCACTTCAGGAGTGCATTAGATGTTTTGTTTTTGGACTAGGAGGCCTTCTTCGATCTGTTTAGTTTTTTTGAAGGTTTTAATGCTTTAACTGGGTATTTGAAGCAATTTAAGAAAAGTATTCGTGTTCATTTAAGTTCGGATCCAATTATTATTCAGGAAGACTGCACAGATCAGTAAAAATAAAAAATTCATTCGTTAATAAGCACTTTCCTAACAGTACCCCTTCTCTTTTTATGTTCCAGGGTTGAGCTAGTAAAGACAAATTTTGCCATATCAGGTAATCCACAACCAGTGAAAGGATGAAGAAAGAAGATGTCATCGCTTAGCAAGTGTGATCTTGTATAGATGATTGTTGTTTTCCTTAAATTTGCCTTGCATTGGACGAGGGCAATCAGCAAGTCTGCAAGCACCGCCTTCTTTCCTTTCTAATACTTATGGCTTCACCTAATTTCATATTTTCTATCTCCATGATGAATATGTTGATTGGAATGGAGATGACGATTACTGAAAAATAATGTTTGTGCTTCAAATAAGTAAGAATTGCTAAAAACTTGTTAAATATCGCTAAATCTTACTTGTTGTTATTCATATTGTTTGAAATTATGATCCGTTCTTATTGAATTTGAGAAGTGTGTTGATTTTACTTCAAACTAGTATGTTTTATTGTTTTACCATCATTTATCCCTAAATATACACTCAATTTTTTCATGATTTCTGAATATTATTGTAATTCCTTGAGAAATGATTTTAATAAACTGAATTATCTTATTTATTCATTTCTATTCCTAAAGTTGAAAATCCTGAATAATATAGTTGAGGTAAGGAATATTAAATTAGTCCTAGAGGGCGAAGAAATACAGTTTCCAAATACAGACATCCAACAATACACGAGAATGATTTTCTGATTGCCTACCTGACGAATTTCATGGTGCACCCCTGTTACTCCGGATACCTCCTCGTTTTCCTGTGATCTTAATACAAATCTAGGAAATAATATGAAAGTTAGTTGAAATCTAAATTCATTCATTAATTTCATACAGTTTTCGATTTAGGATCACAGGAATGCGAGGAGGTATCCAGCGTATCAGGAGTGCCCCTTCAAAGGCTATAGTCGAAAAAAAGCTATATAGTCTTTCTATTTTCTGAAAAAATCTGTTTTCGAAATAAGGGTAAAATGGTCATGAGTGAGTTGTGTACGTTCGGAATTTGCCACCCATTTCACTCTGAGAGCTCTAGTTTTGCTGTGACGGCTGTCTGTAATTATGAAATATCAATACCCTGTATCTCCCAAAATAATCATCGCAGAAAGAAACGGGAGGTAGATTCTGAAAGAGCACAGCTTGATCATGCTGTGTCTACGTTAATCTCCTTGAAAATTTTTTTTCCAAAATTGAAAAAAATTATTTTTCGAAATAAGTGCTGAATAAGCATGAGTGAGCTATGTGCTTTCTTAATCAGCCACCTGTTTCACTATGAGAGCTATCGTTTTGCAGCTATGGCTGCCTACAGTTATGACATTTCAATACCTTGTATCTTCCAAAATAAGCATCGCAGAAAGAAACGGGTGCCAAATTCTGAAAGGACGTAGCTCACTCAAGCTCTTTTCGCTATTATATCTCGAAAAAAATTGAAATTTTTTTTTTCCTGAATTTAGGGAAAAAAAAATTTTCCCCATTTTTTGCGAGATAAGAGCGGCAATTGACAGAGTAAGCTACGCTCTTTCCGAATCTACCACCTTTTTCATTCTGAGAGCTATAGTTTTGCTGTTATGGACGTCTGAATCTATGACATCAAACACCCTGTATCTCCCAAAATAATCATCACAGGAAGAAACGGGAGACAGATTCCGAAAGGTCTTGATTCATTCTATCCATTTCAACTCTAATATCGCAAATAATCGAAAAAAAGTTTTTTTGGTCAAAAAAAATCTAAGGTTAACTAACCCCTTTGAACTTTTTTCGGCCAAAAAAATATTTTTCGATTATTTGCGATATAAGAGTTGAAATGGATGGAATGAATCAAGACCTTCCGGAATCTGCCACCTGTTTCTTCCTGCGATGATTATTTTGAGAGATACAGGCTGTTTAACGTCAAAACTTCAAACCCCTATAACTGCGAAACTATAGCTCTCAGAGTGAAACGGGTGGCAGATTCGTAAAGTACACATCTCATTCAATTTGTTTCAGCTCTGATCTCACAAAAAATGAACCAAAAAAATTTTTCCCTAAATTTAGGGAAAAAAAATTGAAAAATTTTTTTATAGATATAAGATCGGAAACAGCTTGAGTGAGCTGTGTCCTTTCCGAATCGGTCACTCGTTTCTCTCTGAGACCTTTAGTTTTGCAGTTATTGGGGTCTGAAGTTATGACATTAAACACCCTGTATCTCGTAAACTAATCATCGCACAAAAAAACGGGTGGCAGATTCCGGAAGGACTCTGCTCGTTCTTGCGATTTCCACTTCAATTTCGACGAAAATCGAAAAAACATTTTTTTGGTCAAAAAAAATCTAAGGTTAACCCCTTTGAACTTTTTTCGGCCAAAAAAATATTTTTCGATTATTTGCGATATAAGAGTTGAAATGGATAGAATGAATCAAGACCTTTCGGAATCTGTCTCCCGTTTCTTCCTGTGATGATTATTTTGGGAGATACAGGGTGTTTAATGTCATAGATTCAGACGCCCATAACTGCAAAACTATAGCTCTCAAAATGAAAAAGGTGGTAGATTCGGAAAGAGCGTAGCTCACTCTGTCAATTCCTGCTCTTATCTCGCAAAAAATTGAGAAATTTTTTTTTCCCTAAATTCAGGAAAAAAAAAATATCAATTTTTTTCGAGAGATAATAGGTAAAAGAGCATGAGTGAGCTACGTCCTTTCAGAATCTGTCACTCGTTTTTTTCTGCGATGCTTATTTTGGAAGATACAGGGTATTGAAATGTCATAAGTGTAGGCAGCCATAGCTGCAAAACGATAGCTCTCCAGGAGTGCCCCGTTAAATTTACCTCGTAGACAACCAGCAATACATGGGAATGTTTTTCCGATTGCCTACCCCCGTTGAATTGACCCGGTAGACAACCAACAATACACAAGATTGTTTTTCTAATTGCCTACCCCTAAGTGCCCCGGAAGGTAGGCAATTGGAAAAACATTCTCATGTATTGCTGGTTGTCTACGAGGTAAATTTAACGGGGCACTCCTGGAGAGCTATCGTTTTGCAGCTATGGCTGCCTACAGTTATGACATTTCAATACCCTGTATCTTCCAAAATAAGCATCGCAGAAAAAAACGAGTGACAGATTCTGAAAGGACGTAGCTCACTCATGCTCATTTACCTATTATCTCTCGAAAAAAATTTTTTTTTTTCCTGAATTTAGGGAAAAAAAAATTTTCTCAATTTTTTGCGAGATAAGAGCGGCAAGTGACAGATTGAGCTACGCTCTTTCCGAATCTACCACCTTTTTCATTTTGAGAGCTATAGTTTTGCAGTTATGGGCGTCTGAAATTATGACATAAAACACCCTGTATCTCTCAAAATAATCAACGCAGGAAGAAACAGGTGGCAGATTCCGGAAGGTCTTGATTCATTCTATCTATTTCAACTTTTATATCGCAAATAATCGAAAAATATTTTTTTGGCCGAAAAAAGTTCAAAGGGGTTAACCTTAGATTTTTTTTGACCAAAAAAACTTTTTTTCGATTTTCGTCGGAATTGAAGTGGAAATCGCAAGAATGAGCAGAGTCCTTCCGGAATCTGCTACCCGTTCTTTTGTGCGATGATTAGTTTAGGAGATACAGGCTGTTTAATGTCATAACTTCAGACCCCAATAACTGCAAAACTAAAGCTCTCAGAGAGAAACAGATGACAGATTCGGAAAGCACACAGCTCACTCAAGCTGTTTCCGGTCTTATATCTCAAAAAAATGTCCCAACTTTTTTTTCCCTAAATTTAGGGAAAAATTTTTTTGGTCCATTTTTTGCGAGATGAGACATTTTACCCTTTTTTCGAAAATTAGAAGACCAGCTTCTTCGATTTTTGGTGAAATTTGCTTGATTGAACCGCGTCTTTTCGTAAACTGTAAACCTTTTCTTTCTGCTATGATTTTTTTGGAGATACGGGGTATTGAAATTTCATTATTGATCCACTGAAATCACGCTTATTTCGACGAAAAAAAAATGTTTTTTTAAAAAAAAAGAAGGAAGGCCTTGGAACTTTTTTCGGAATAAATTTTTTTTCCATTTTTTGTGATATGAGTTGAAATAGATAGATTGGTGTTGCGTATATTGTAGTGTATAGTGCAGTGTGTGCACAGTAGTGTACACAGACGATGTAGTGAACTGTGGCGTTCTCTTGATCACTAGAGAAGGTGAACTAACATGAAATTTTTATTTCACGGTCCTAATAAGGACCAATTAAGGATTTCTGGATTTGTAAACTAGCACAATGATGCATCAGTTTCTTCATTTTGTTAACCATTACCATCTACAAATTCTTGATATTCGTGGGTTTTTTTCTTATCGAAGTTCTCTGCACGACAGCAGCTGAAAACAAAATTTCATCAGAAATTGAGACATTCACACATCACACACAATAAAAACAAAATAAAATCAACAACCTGTGTCCGATTCAGAAATGAAAGAAAGAAACCTAGCGATTAATTGAAGCTGACTCAACAAATCAATTGGACCTTAAGCCCCGCCCATCTCCAATTATTTGCTAATTTCGAATCAACTAATTTCATCTTGTTAGAATAAACCCACGAGAAGATATATGAGTATCTTTTCGCGGGCTCGTCCCAGTCCAGTAAATTGGTAGAACATGGTGCTATTTTATGGAACCGCATTTTGATTAGAGTATAGATGATCATGATCATGCCTATCTGGTTTGAAAATTCACTGAATTATTATATGATTTTCAAGTCTGACATGTCTCAATCTTATGTTAGGATACATTATCGTTTAAATTGTTAATTTGTTTTTCGTTAAAATCTCATTAAGGGCAAGTGCGCACTGGTGATTTTTGTCACGGTGACTGTTTCGTCACTCTTGTCAAGTCCGTGAGTATGTATGGAGTTGCACGCATGTTATGACGTGACAATTGGGTGACATTTGTGGACGCCGACTGGCGAATAATAACAAACACTTTGAAGTCACCGTGACAAATATTGGTTCGAACTTAGCAATAAGATGTCATATGGGCGGGGCTTAAGATTCAATTGTTATTATAGTGGTAATGACAATCGAGCGTCTTGTTTCTGATTGGTCCTCGCATTTTTGATATATTTTATCTTGATTGGTCAAGTTTCTGATTGGTCTGCATCACACAATAGCTTATTTTCTTTGTTTTAGTACGGTATCCTCTTGTTTACTGTATTTATGTTTGAAATGATATTTTAAAATTTCTTTACTCCCTCAAAACGTTTTAGCATATTCATAGTCAAGAAAATGAGGTACATAATTCCAATTTTCGTGTTTGCGGTATATTTTATATTTGAATTGGCATTTTGAAGCTTCAAAGTATTAATGAGGTAATTTCGACATAGGAATCAGATAAAAGAAATTATTAACATTTTTAATCCTCAATTATTGAAGAAATCGATTAAATCGTTTCATAGACAAAGCCCATTGAAATTTCATGGTGTGGAAAGTATACATTCAACATTAAATGGTTACTGGCAATATTCTATATTTACAGACTTGTTGATGCAATTCGTGCCATGACTTATGATCTTCGAGGAAACTAGGCCTGATTTGCAAACACTCATAGTCCCCTCTACAAGAGACCACATGATCCATGGGCATATGAAACTTTGAAAGTGGTACGTTTTACTTTCAATCTCGTCAAGCGTATTTTTTCAACTAGGTTTTTTTTAGAACGATTGACTTCAGCTGTGGGTCAACTATGGCTGTTCGCCAAAGAAACTGGTTGTTGCAGTTCCATTTGAAGTCCGAGAAAATTTCAGTTCAAGGTCGAAAAATTTTCAAAGGGTATATACATCATGAAAAATTTTGAGGAAAAGAGTTTTGGTCTCGGAACTTGGTGAAATTGCATTTTCTGGGGGAATTAGCTGTGCTCTTCCGGAATCTGCAACCAGTTGTTTCCTGGGACTCCTAATTCGCCAGTTTTCGAGAGAAAACTTCCGAACATAAATCAGCTCTAGCAGCCAAAATATTCATTGTAGCTCAAAATTAATTCCAGATTTGGATTCTGCACGTGCATTTTAATCAGAAATCATAGGAATATTCCCCAAAGTCCGAGAAAAATTTAAGTTCAGGGTCGAAAAATTTTCAAAGGAATCATGAAAAATTTTGACGAAAAAAGGATTTTTGCTCGGATCTTGGTGAAAATGCATTTTCAGGGAAAGTAAGCTGTACTCTTTCAGAATCTGCAATCAGTTCTTTCCTGGGACTCCTAATTCGCCAGATATCGAGAGAAAACTTCCGAACATAAATCAGCTCTAGCAGCCAAAATATTCATTGTAGCTCAAAATTAATTCCAGATTTGTATTCTGCACGTGCATTTTGATCAGAAATCACAGAAATATTCCCCAAAGCCCGAGAAAAATTTCAGTTCAAGGTCGAAAAATTTTCAAAGGATATACATCATGAAAAATTTTGACGAAAAGAGGTTTTTTGCTCGGATCTTGGTGAAAATGCATTTTCTGGGGAAGTAAGCTGTGCTCTTTCAGAATCTGCAATAAGTTCTTTCCTGGGACTCCTAATTCGCCAGATATCGAGAGAAAACTTCCGAACATAAATCAGCTCTAGCCGCCACAATATTCATTGTAGCTCAAAATTAATTCCAGATTTGGATTCTGCACGTGCATTTTAATCAGAAATCACAGGAATATTCCTTAAAGTCCGAGAAAAATTTAAGTTCAGGGTCGAAAAATTTTCAAAGGAATCATGAAAAATTTTGACGAAAAAAGGATTTTTGCTCGGATCTTGGTGAAAATGCATTTTCAGGGAAGTAAGCTGTACTCTTTCAGAATCTGCAATCAGTTCTTTCCTGGGACTCCTAATTCGCCAGATATCGAGAGAAAACTTCCGAACATAAATCAGCTCTAGCAGCCAAAATATTCATTGTAGCTCAAAATTAATTCCAGATTTGTATTCTGCACGTGCATTTTGATCAGAAATCACAGAAATATTCCCCAAAGCCCGAGAAAAATTTCAGTTCAAGGTCGAAAAATTTTCAAAGGATATACATCATGAAAAATTTTGACGAAAAGAGGTTTTTTGCTCGGATCTTGGTGAAAATGCATTTTCTGGGGAAGTAAGCTGTGCTCTTTCAGAATCTGCAATAAGTTCTTTCCTGGGACTCCTAATTCGCCAGATATCGAGAGAAAACTTCCGAACATAAATCAGCTCTAGCCGCCACAATATTCATTGTAGCTCAAAATTAATTCCAGATTTGGATTCTGCACGTGCATTTTAATCAGAAATCACAGGAATATTCCCCAAAGTCCGAGAAAAATTTCAGTTCAAGGTCGAAAAATTTTCAAAGGGTATACATCATGAAAAATTTTGACGAAAAGAGGTTTTTTGCTCGGATCTTGGTGAAAATGCATTTTCTGGGGAAGTAAGCTGTGCTCTTTCGGAATCTGCAATCAGTTCTTTCCTGGGACTCCTAATTCGCCAGATATCGAGAGAAAACTTCCGAACATAAATCAGCTCTAGCAGCCAAAATATTCATTGTAGCTCAAAATTAATTCCAGATTTGGATTCTGCATGTGCATTTTAATCAGAAATCACAAGAATATTCCCCAAAGTCCGAGAAAAATTTCAGTTCAAGGTCGAAAAATTTTCAAAGGGTATACATCATGAAAAATTTTGACGAAAAGAGGTTTTTTGCTCGGATCTTGGTGAAAATGCATTTTCTGGGGAAGTAAGCTGTGCTCTTTCGGAATCTGCAATCAGTTCTTTCCTGGGACTCCTAATTCGCCAGATATCGAGAGAAAACTTCCGAACATAAATCAGCTCTAGCAGCCAAAATATTCATTGTAGCTCAAAATTAATTCCAGATTTGGATTCTGCATGTGCATTTTAATCAGAAATCACAAGAATATTCCCCAAAGTCCGAGAAAAATTTCAGTTCAAGGTCGAAAAATTTTCAAAGGGTATACATCATGAAAAATTTTGACGAAAAGAGGTTTTTTGCTCGGATCTTGGTGAAAATGCATTTTCTGGGGAAGTAAGCTGTGCTCTTTCAGAATCTGCAATAAGTTCTTTCCTGGGACTCCTAATTCGGCAGATATCGAGAGAAAACTTCCGAACATAAATCAGCTCTAGCCGCCACAATATTCATTGTAGCTCAAAATTAATTCCAGATTTGGATTCTGCACGTGCATTTTAATCAGAAATCACAGGAATATTCCCTAAAGTCCGAGAAAAATTTAAGTTCAGGGTCGAAAAATTTTCAAAGGAATCATGAAAAATTTTGACGAAAAAAGGATTTTTGCTCGGATCTTGGTGAAAATGCATTTTCAGGGGAAGTAAGCTGTACTCTTTCAGAATCTGCAATCAGTTCTTTCCTGGGACTCCTAATTCGCCAGATATCGAGAGAAAACTTCCGAACATAAATCAGCTCTAGCAGCCAAAATATTCATTGTAGCTCAAAATTAATTCCAGATTTGTATTCTGCACATGCATTTTGATCAGAAATCACAGGAATATTCCCCAAAGTCCGAGAAAAATTTCAGTTCAAGGTCGAAAAATTTTCAAAGGATATACATCATGAAAAATTTTGACGAAAAGAGGTTTTTTGCTCGGATCTTGGTGAAAATGCATTTTCTGGGGAAGTAAGCTGTGCTCTTTCAGAATCTGCAATCAGTTCTTTCCTGGGACTCCTAATTCGCCAGATATCGAGAGAAAACTTCCGAACATAAATCAGCTCTAGCAGCCAAAATATTCATTGTAGCTCAAAATTATTTCCAGATTTGGATTCTGCACGTGCATTTTAATCAGATACCACAGGAATATTCCCCTAAGTCCGAGAAAAATTTCAGTTCAAGGTCGAAAAATTTTCACATTGAACAGCCTGTATCTCCGAAAATATTCATCGCAGGAAGAAGCAAGTAGCAGATTCCGAAAGGCGAATTAGGAGTCCCAGAAACTATCTGATTACAGATTCCGAAAGAGCACAACAAACTCTCCCAGAAAATGCAATTTCACCAAGATCTGAGCTAAAAACCTTTTTTTCAAAACAATTTTTCACTTGACTTGAAATTTTCTTGAACTTTGGAAAATATTTCAATGTTTTCGGATTGAAATACAAGTGAGGAATCCAAATCTGATATTAATTTTGAGCTGCAATAAATATTTTGGATGCTAGAGCTGATTTATTGTCGGAAGTTTTCTCTCGAAAACTGGCGAGTTAGGAGTCCCAGAGACGATCTGATTACAGATTCCGAAAGAGCACAACAACTACAAAAATGAGGCACCTCTTACAAACTCAATTTTAAGACGTGTACTACCCAACACTACCTCTTTAGACTTATTAAAAAAAAATTCTTGAAAATTTCTGCTCGCCTGTAAAGAAAATACCTTGCTTCATGACCCACTTTCCCTATCCAAGGAATTCAGAAGGGTGACACAGGCTGTAACTAAAATGGGATAAAAATTTGGTAAAAGTGAAACAAAAATTGACCTATTTCAGGATTTTGTTACCAAATATTTTTCTTCTGAGAAAATGAATTTGTTCCTAAGTTTTGACGCAGTCTGTAAAAGGGAATGAAATGAAGTTTTTTTTACTATATCGCATTTTATTAAAGTTTTAATAGATTACAGTAACGTTTTGATAAATACAAGGGGATATTACAGAGGTTATATAAAATTGCGCCCACTTGTGGAAAGCATTTGAACACTTTCAAGAGAGTAAATTTTCATTATCGAATTCTGAGGTTATTAGGGAGTTAGAGTCAAAGATTTACTATCTATATTACGTTCAACATGCCTAAAATGATTCAAATTGCATCAATAGTTAACATGTGGTTTATGCAGGCTGAAATAATGAAAATTTTGATGTTAAGACCATTTGTTTACCCTCTCACAAAGCTTGGAAATTCAGTCATCGCAGCGCTGTCATCTTCGCAAAAGTTCCTAATAAATATTTGATGTTCTATGTATATTAGTGTTCTGTGTTCTATACACTGAACTGTTCTATGTGTATCATCGTTAACCTCTAAAATAATATTATCTATGTCTTGGAATTCTAAAATTATACCGACAAATTTCAGCTCAAAATCGTATGAGCTCTTTTTTCCCTTGAAGGTCTAATGCGTATTTATATATTAACTCGTTGCTATCAAAATGGACATTCAAAATTATTTAGAAAATGTCGAATATTTTCGTGCGAATAAAAAAGATATCAATTGCAGGGATGCTGTAATTGAAATCTTAGACAAGAATTTTAGGGGCTGTGAGATGATTTTGTCTTTATTTCTTGCTGCTCTTAATTCCTATAAACCCGACTCGTGTCTAAAACCTTTTCCACCGAGTTATTTTAAGAATGGCAGTAAAGATATAACTACTCTTGTAGGGTTGGTCCATATGTATAGTTTGAAATCCGTTTACATAGGTGTTTAATTTTAGAGAGCAGTGTGTGAAACAATTCCATCTCTGAAAGAATATAAAAACTGCCCAGAAAGATATTCAACTGAGATTAGGGACTTATTTGCTTGGATATTTATAGACAAGGCTTATCCTTTTCTTGAAGAAGTTCCATTCGTATGAAGATTCCATAAGAACTAATGTTTTCATCTAACTTTATTTTTTTAGGAGGATATGATTCTTAATAATAATATTAGTAATGATTTCAAACCAGACTGTGTGTTTAAAATACACCATTGTCTGAAAAATAAGTTATCGTTTAAAAAAAGAATAGGTGACAAGGGTACCATTTCAGCATTTCACGGCAGCCATGTAGGGAATTTCTTTTCAATATTACAATTTGGTTTGCAGCAACATTTCAGTTCAGAAAAAGTGGGTACTAGTAAATGATGTTATAAAATATTGTTGGTATTCATTTCTGCAGGAAACAATATTTGGAAAAGGAATATATTTATCTAGTGAACTTTCAGTTTGTACACAGTTTTCCCGATATGGATCAACATGGGAAAAGAGCCTCTTAGGAAACAGTCTCAGTGTCATTGCTGTCTGCGAGATTATAAATGATATTGAAAAAGTCAAATGTAAAGGTATATTTGAATGAATATACGTTTAAATACTTTCTAAAACAATATGAATTCTTTGCAGATTCTAAACACAAGAAACGTTCGCAGAACACAGAGAGTTTTGGAGAAATTCCAGAAAAGTATTTTGTTGTAACAGACAGTGAGATGGTTCAATTGAAATACTTGATGATTTACAAGAAAAAGAAATTAATGAGACATTTTTTGGTCAGGAATCTTTATTGGATGTCGTTAATATTTTATTTTGTGATGCTCATATTGATCGGGTCCAGAGGGTTCTCTTGGAAAAAAATTTTGAATTCTGTATTTAATTTCAGTAATTAATATACATTATTTTCTGTTGAAGATATATTTTATTTTTATACCTACTGATATTCATTATGTGAAATGGAAGATTTGTATTTCTATTGAAGATTGAAGAAAATAAAGGAGCGAAACTATATAGATTTTTCTTTTAGTCGTATGCAAGCACTAATCAGAATGAAACCTGAACTTCATTGAACCTGTTTTACTCTTCAACTCAGGAGTTGATTGTTTTATTTTTTAATTATTTTAATACTCATCATGATATTGGGCATGCTTGATAAGCAAGAAGGATAAGGAAACAAAAAATTAAGTCAATAATTTCATTACATCTATAAATGAGAATTATAAAACATCTATGATTCTCTAAGGAAATTGCCGATAAAAAAATTGCAATTTAACGTTTTTATTATAGGTAGATAGCTTCCTATTTGTTGTATATGATTTTATTTTCAACCTCCTACCCATCAGTTGTGTTAAAACTTTGTCAAATAGTCTAAAACCTTTGAATATCGACCCGCATTTTGGAGAAAAAAAATTTCCGACGAATCACACTGTATGTCTTCAACAGTGTGGAGGAAATCAAGAATAGATACTCCGAAAGCTTTATGTATTAAATAACTGGGTAGAAAGAATTGATTGAAGCTCTCCTTGCAATTTTCCCCAAATAGATCTTCTCGACTTAAATGAACTTCAGCAAACGACTATCAATATTTGCCAACATTAAATAATTCTGTTTGCTCTACTTGGACCTAATATGTTTCGTTCGATATAGATGGATTCATTCACTTATACCTTTTACATTAGAACTTTCATATAGTTTCTGTTCCATCGAATTGTATTTTTCTCATCTTGAAAAACACATTCCCACGAAAACGGTAGAAAATTGAATTGGAATTAGTAATTTTGTTATTCAATATCTTTGTTAATAACATATATCTGAGTTGTTCAAAAATATCGGAAGGTTGATTTCATGAACGAATTATGGTGTATTGAATTTATGAAGGATTGCGTCTTTATATAATATGTTTGGATGTGGAAAAACTGACTTTGAAGTTTGTTGTTATGGGTCATCCTAGCCGGGAATGAGATGAAATCGTATTAAGCTACGGTCTTTCTCAAAGGAGGGTTTCAATCTTCCGGAGGAATCATCATAAACTTTCCCACAATTCAATTTAGTGCAATAACAGAATCTTACTTTGGAATGGCTTCAGTACTTTTTTTTTCATGAAGAAGGATTTTGAGAGAAGTGCGAGGGGTGGTCCGAAAGTTTCTGGAATTAAAAAGTTTTAAATAAAATGAAACTATATATTTTAGTTTCTGTTTCAATACAGGGTGCCTACTATAATAGGTGCCAAACTTCATTAGGTGATAGTACAAGTTATTTGCAACAAAAAATGTCCTATAACACTTTTTCGAAAATTTGATAGTTATCGAGTTATTTATCACTTCTTGGTTTTCCGAAATTTTTTGCTTTCCCCTTTAAAAACAAGAATATCTCTGTTATTCTTACTGTTACATCAAATCTGATCATATCATCGGAAAGGGCAGTAAACCCGCTATAAAATAGGTAGTTACTAATTTCCAAAAAATGTTTTATACCGGGTGTTGTAAAAGGGTAAATGGAAAAATCGAAAAAAGTGCAAAATTAATGGTATTTTCTTGTTAGCTGTACCATTGAAAATTAGTCAATAACTATTTGTTTTTTTTTCTAGAAAAAACTACTACATAAAATGGGCTTTTGAACAGTATTTCAACTTTTCACTTATCTTTTTGTTCTTCCAACAATATCACGGTTTTAAGTCAGAAAACATAAAAGTCAGAAACTCGAAGGCTTCTATTCTATTCATTGTGACTACCTTTAGTGTCCAGCTCTCCACACCGTACAGTAACACCGACCAAATGTAACACCTCACAAATCTCACTCTCAGGTTTAGGTTAAAGTCCGCATTGGTAAGAATACGTTTAAATTTCATGAATGTGTTGCGTGCATTTTCTATACGACATTTTATTTCCAGGTCAGATGTCCAGTCTTCAGTGAGCCATATTCCAAGGTATTTAAACTTATTTACACGCTCAATTAATGACCCATCAGATGTTAGTTTTGCATTATTGAGTCTGTCTGGTTGACGAGTAATGACCATATATTTTGTTTTTTTGGCATTTATTTTAAGGCCCATTCTCTCGCTGTGTTGTCCTACTACGTCGATAAGGTATTGAAGATCATTCATATTGTCAGCAATTAAGACCTTGTCGTCCGCGTAGCGAATGTTATTAATCCATGTTCCGTTGACTTTAATACCCCTCTCAACGTCCTCAAGTGCCCCTTGGAAGATGTTCTCAGAATACAAATTGAATAACAGAGGTGAGAGAACACACCCTTGTCGGACTCCTCTGCAGATTTCAACATTATTGCTTTGTTCTCCATCGATCTTTATGTGAGCAGATTGTTTCAGATAGAGATTTTCAATGCAGCGAATATCTTTGCCGTCTATATCCATTTGCCTCAGAATTGTTAGTAATTTATGATGTTGAACTCTGTCAAAGGCCTTCTCGAAGTCTATGAAGCATAGGCATACATCTTTCCGCTGATCGTGGCAGTTTTGTGTCAGTACTTGTGTTGCTACTAATGCTTCTCGAGTTCCCAGGCCTTGTCTGAATCCGAATTGCGAGTCGCTGATGTTTTGCTCACATTTTCTGAATATTCTCTGATGAATTATCTTGAGGAACAGTTTTAAGGAGTGGCACATAAGGCTGATAAGTCTATGATCCTCGCATTTCCTAGCGTTATTCTTTTTTGGCAAAGGTATGAAGGTAGATGACAACCATTGAGCGGGATATTGACCGGTTTCATATATTCTATTGAAGAGTTTGTGAAGAACTGTTACCCCTTTGTCGTCAAGCAGTTTAATAAGCTCTGCAGTTATCTCATCGGGACCAGGTGCTTTGTTATTTTTCAGTGTGCGGATGGTCGTTTCTATTTCTGCTTTTGTTATTGAGGGTCCTGATAGATCATCCTCCGTATCTTGGCCAAGATTTCTGTCATCCGAGAAGAGGTTTCTGATATAATTTTCCCATTTTATTTTTCGCGCATTGATGTCGCCTGCGATTTCGTTATTCTCATTTGTTATGGTAGAGAAGTTTCTTTTTCGGTATATTCCTGCCGTTTCTTTTAGTTTCTTGTGCAAGTTGAGATCATCAAGTAGGGTTTATAATCTTTCCATAATTTCGCATTCATGTTTTAACCATTCATTCTTTGCTATTCTAATGTTTGCTCTTATTTGTTTTTGAATTTTCAGGTAGTTCTCTTGGTTCCTCTGGGTTTTGAATTTTCTACGTTCGTCCATCAATGAAAGAATCTCGTCAGTTATCCATGGCTGCTTGTGTTCTCGTGTTTTATATCCTATTACTTCTTTAGCTATATTCATTATGATATTTTGAGTATTTTCCCAGATATTGGTTAGGTCTTCATCTGATTCTATTTTTGGTATAATTGTTTCTATTTGATGGTTAATTTCTTTACCTACACTGTCCCTAAGCTCTTTTTCCTGCAGGGATTCGTAGGCTATTTTCTTTTGTGGGGCTATTTTGTTGTGTTTTGCCATTTTCACCTTAAGACAGGCCAAAAGCAAAAACATGATCAGAAGGTACGTCTGCTCCTGGATATGTGCAAGCTCTGGTGATAGATGTTCCAAAACGTCAGTTAATAAGGATAAAGTCTATCTGATCCAGTTTCACCAGCGCCTAAAAACTTTTAAAAATGCCTTTCTGCTAGGATGTTGTCCATTAGGAAAACGTAACGCATACTCCCTTCACTGCTGCTCGCGAATTTTTGTTAGCAAACCCATAAATAAACAGCATATCCCGATGATTGATATTTGAGAAAACAGGCATATTGTTTTTTATGTAGATGCGTATAAGTGGAATTAATTCGTGTAAGTAAATGATCTTTTTCTTGGGTGTACTTAATGAAATCTTGTCGAATTTAATTTAATTTACATACAACCTACTTTGTTTTAAAATGAATTATAAAATTTGGGTTTCTGATTTTCATCTTTTTCTGACTTAAAACCGTGATATTGTTAGAAAAACAGAAAGTTAAGTAAAAAGTTGATATACCGTTTAAAAGCCTATTACATGTAGTAGTTTTTCCTAGAAAAAAAATAACTACTTAATCACCAATTTTCAATGGTACAGCTAATAAGAAAATCGAAATATGCCCACCCTATTCATACAACAAATTTAATTAATGTTTTCGAAAGTAGATTGTGAATTTCAAGAAATTCAGTATAAAAAGAAAGAAAAAACCATTGCAAATCATTTTTTATTCCGTTTTAATTGTTATTCATGATGATACGTATTTCGTCCGTGGATTTTCACAATTATACGGTCATTATTGTAAAAGTGTATTCACCCTGTATAATATGCAATACGTTACTCCTACTTCTTTAAATTTCAGTTGCCTCCTTCACAAGTTGATACGGTGTTCAATCTATAAAAGACAATCGAGAAAGATTTCAGGAAAGAGCTATCTTGAGCGAGGATCATGCTTAACATATAGAGCGAAGCAAGTTTGTCTCCAAATAATTTATATTCATAATATAATCACACTGTTATTCCATAATTCATATTGTTGTTCCTGAATCTGAAATGAGTTTTTCGCACCAGAACTATTTCTATAGAATATTCGACATGTGGCATGTCCTTTTTGTACCCTTGTTCGCCTGAACAGAGATTATAGATCGGTATCAATCGATTTGTTAACTCAAATACATATATTTCTTTGAATCCTGTTACGAATTGCCCTGTATAGAAACAAAACAAAAATTTCATTATCCATCTGCTCAATAAATATTTTTTCGACTAAATAATGTATGGTTATGACGGATTTATCCTAGAGTCAATTAAAATGTTCCCTTTATTACATCATTCAATGATTTTATAAGATTAGATATACCGATGAAACAATTCCTTCTATTATGTTAGATATCTGAATCTATGATTGAAGGGTGTCACTTCCTAAAATGTTTATTCCATCGTTGCAAAAATGAATTGATAACCTGATACGGTAATATAATGCTAACAAAATAATTATTATATACAGGTTACAAGATACCGCCCAGTAAATACACAAACGTATACTTAACGTTTGTAAATGGTACCGGAACTTTATTCAACTTTGAATACTTCGACGTTACAACCGAAACCTAAATTCAACCAAATATTGACTGAACGTATAAAAACCGTACACGGTTACGTTATTCAACCATTATCCTCATATGATTTTCTAAACGTTGATTCACCATGGATTAATCTATATTATATAAACGTTTACGACTCATTACTAGTCAACTCTACATTCGAGCAACCTTAATTCAACTTGAATGCCACATTTGTTAGATTCTTATCAATTATGCATAAGGTTCCAAATATTCTACACAACTTTCCATCCATTGAGTTATTTTGACTCAGATTGATAAATGACATTAGTAACTGTGACTCGGTCGGGTAAACGGTGGCATTGACTGACTCACACGAGTAAATGCGTGAGTAACAATGACTCGGACGGCTGAACGGCAGAAGTAACTATGTCCTAGGTGAGTAGATAGAGGGAGTAACTTTGTATTGGACTGTTAAATGGCGTGAGTAACTATGACTCGGTTGGTTGAACGGCGAGATTAACTGACTCAGATGCGTGATAAACTTAATCAGAGTAGTATATGGCGTGAGTAACAATTACTCGGACGGCTGAACGACAAGAGTAACTATGTCATAGGTAAGTAGATAGAGGGAACAACTTTGTCTTTGACTGGTAAATGGCGTGAGTAACTAGGACTCAGTTGGTTGAACGGCGGGATTAACTGACCCAGATGGTTGAACGATGGGAGTAACTATGTCTTAGGTGAGTAGATGGAGGGATTAACTTTGACGAGTAGAAGGTGTAAACAACAATGACTCGGTCTTGTAAGAGCTGAGATAAACTAAATCAGGTGAGTATATGACGTGAGTAACAATGACTCGGGCGGCTGCACGACAGGAGAAACTATGTCATAAGTAAGTAGATAGAGGGAGCAACTTTGTCTTGGACTGCTAAATGGCGTGAGTAACTGTGACTCGGTTGGTTGAACGGCGGGATCAACTGATTCAGATGAGCGACCGACGGGAGTAACTATGTCTTAGGTGAATAGATGGAGGATTAACTTTGACTTAAACGAGTAGAAAGCGTAAATAACAATGACTCGGTCTTGTAAGAGCTGTGATAAACTTAATCAGACGAGTATATGGCGTGAGTAACAATGACTTGGCTTCACGATAGGAGTAACTACGTCATAAATAAATAGCGAGAGGGAGCAACTTTGTCTTTGACTAGTAAATGGCGTGAGTAACTATGACTCGGCTGGTTGAACGGTAGGAATAACTGACCCAGATGGATGAACGACTGGAGTAACTATGTCTTAGGTAACTAGATGGAGGGATTAACTTTGACGAGTAAAAGACGTAAATAACAATTACTCGGTCTTGTAAGAACTGGGATGAATATAATCAGACGAGTATATGGTGTGAGTAACAATCGGATAATCGGACGGATGTTCTAGGTGAGTAAATAGAGGAAGTACCTTTGTCTTAGCCTGGCAAATGGTTGGGGTAACTGTGATTGGGTACAAGGTAGAATTAACTGAATCGGACTTGTAAATGGCGTAAATGACATTCATGCGTAGCTTCTTAATGGATCACTACTTCATGGGTTGCTTCTTCTTGGGTCGATATTCTATGGGAAGTTTTTCATGAGTAGCTTCTTCATGGGTAGACTAGATTCTTTTAATATTTCAAACTAAAATGTAAATTGTTCAAAAAAATAATTAATAATTCTTAAGCTTAAGAAGGATATATAATGTAACTCTGATTGATTAATTTTAATTAATTTTTTCACGATGTCCCTTGCAATAAATATAAAATTACAGTTTTTTTGAGAAGAAACCTTTATACTGGATGATCTATTCCCAAAATTACTTCGTTGTTGAATGTTGATTTTTTTTGAACACTCACAATATTCGACAAAATCAAGGAACACTATTTCAGATCTCGTGATCAAAATCTGGATTGAACTTCGTATTTCATAAAAGTTTTGTGAGAATTCTGGCTTTCATATGAAAAGAAAGCATTCTTTCGGAAGACACATCCTATATACTTCTCGTTGAAGGTTCGTATTCTTTGCACTGTCCAGTTTCTAGCTTCGAATTACACCCTTCCTATCTAGCCTGGAGATGAGACCCGTTGGAATGTTTTAGGACCTCATAGTCAATCGCCAAACTTCTTAATTTGAAAAAAAAACCTAGCTTTCGTGCGAACTTTCCATCGTTTCCAATTCGATATATTTGAATTTGTGTACAAAGAATTGAGAAAATCAGTTTTTTTTCACCTCATATACTGTGAATAACTGGTAATTTTTGAGGGAAATACTGAGAGTTCACGCGCAAGTGTGGGGAGGAGTAGAAAATGTAGGCGCTCTTTCGGCATATATAAGAATTTATCTTCAGCTCTAACACTCGTTCTGCAGTTTTGGTGCAATTGAATTCTACTTCAGTGTTCCACGAAATAAAGGTAACTTTTTTTTGATAAAACGTATAGATATCAATTGAACGCAATTTTTTTATTCGGCAATTAGTGAATCGTAACTTCGAAATTAAAATGAAAATGTCTCTATTTCCTTAAAAATTTTTAGAACAATTAATTTTATTTCAATATATGTTTTATATCATTTTAACTAATTTCTGCATCATATCTGCATGGTTTCACTTGTTAGCAGCCCTTCTTTAAGAGAATCATCAAACTCGAAGATTTATTTTGGCGAAAGTATCAAAGTGGTGAAGTTACTAAACATATTTTTTAGTCTGGAATTTTTATTTGGAAAGTGAATGCCAACCAAACGTTGAGGTAGATTTCCTTTTTGAATTCAGCGAATGATATTCTTCATGCGAATTAATTTGGTTTTTTTAAATGTGAATAAATTATCCTAAACGTGTAACAGTTTTTTTCCAAATCTTTGTCGCAGAAAAGTTCCGATACCAAATCAAATCACAGCTATGCAGGAACGGAATTCAATTTAAATCTTTCATTACAAGAAAATCGACCGGTCGGTTCTTAAGCAACTCTACTGATAAAGACTAATTGTTTCGACGTGTGAGAAGATCTCTTGAAGCTTCCACTAATTTATCTGTGTTGTAATTTCGGGACAAACTTATTTATTTGATTGATTTGATATCCAACGTTTGCATACTTTATTACTCTTACTTTCTGAAAATTTACTATTAAATTTGAAGCACTGAATAATTATCATGCTAAAGATTCCAATATTTCTTATTCGAAATATTTTTTTTATCACAAAATATATTAAATGAAATAAATCAGTGGAGCCTGCCAAATAAATGCTTGGAAATTTAGTTCAACGACTGAAATGGATTTTTCGAATTTTGACGAAAGTTTTCAGTATAATCTGAAAATAGCAAAAATTAGCTCAGTATTTTTTTTTCATCAAAATTAAGCGAAGTGAATTATGCTTTGGTTGTGCTAGTTCGTGCCATATAGCAATAGTCTTGCATATCTGTTGAACTAACCAACTTTCGATAAGAAAATCCATGAATTTACATATCTGCATGTCGGGAAATTACTTTTTAATACAGGTGTATTCCTGAAAAGTGAAATAAAAAGAGTATATAAAAGTGGCCCCAATATTCTTCCCTGTGGGACGAGAATCTCTATATTTGCTACTATCTTGTTAGTCACCGTACGTGACAGTGACTCAAACAAATCTATAAAATTGAACTTAAAGCCCCGCCCATCTGACATCTTGGTAAATTCGAATCAATTTAGAGGATTATCACGAAAATCAACGTTGCCTGAATATATTTATTTATTTATTCGTATGAATTGCGATTATGTATCTCACTTTCATTATTCAAATAATGCAAAACGGCTATGAGGAAGAAAATATCTGATTCCTCTATCGAAATTGCCCAAACAAAAAATTCGAAACTTCGAAATATCTATTCAAAGGGGACATGTTCCGAAAACACGTGGACTCAGTACTATAACAAGGAAAACCATTTTATTAGTCTGACCAATGAAAATCGTACCCAATCACGATAAAATATACCGAAAACACGAGGACCAATCAAAGACGAGGATCTCTTTTTTCGCTACATTCTCTTGTTAGTCACCATAAATGAGCGACTTAAACAAATCCATGACAATTGAACCTCTTGGTAAATTCGAATCAATTCAGGGGATTGTTACGAAAATCAACAATTGCTGAACATATTTATCGATTTATTGTAATATTCGTAATGAATTGCAATTATGCACCTCACACTCATGACTCCATTAATGCAAAACGGTCATAAGAAAGAAAATATCCGATACTTCTATCGGAATTGTCAAAACAGAAAATTCGTATCTTCAAAATGTCAATTAAAAGATGAAATATACCGAAAACACGTAGACTCAGTACTATAACAAAGAAAACCAGCTTGGTAGAAGACTTACTGGCCTATATGATTCCACATTGTTTTCTGGTTTACCAGTTTGGGTATCATTATAAGCTCGGGATATTTCTATTTGATGGGGAAATAGGATATGCTCATCATTCTATTAAACAATGTTGTGAGGTCGTATCCAGGAGTTTTCAAATTTAAAACCCTTAAAATTTACATTTCCTAACCATTTTTTTGTGTGAAATTTTACACTGATTTTTTCATAATGTAGTCTAAAATTACACCGTTATCATTTGTAACCACAATTCAAAGTACCTAATATTGTCAACTAAGTAATATACATTAAATTTCGACGTGTTTTGGTTAAAAAAAATTGTCAGTTAACTTTGATACGCCATGTTCCGAAAAATATTTCACACTACCCTTGGTATGTTCATTCAGAAGATGGCTCGTTTAGACTAGATTTGATAAAATGATGTAACACTTGTCAATTTTCTCTCTCAATTGTAAGTAACAATGTGATTTTTAACTTTCATGGTGATATTGGACATGTCATTTCGCTGTAATTACTTGATTTTGTTGTTATTTCAATGGGTGTTCTGAGAGGTCTATTTTGCATCGAGTACGTATTTTGCTCAAACAGGACCATGCAGAGAGGTCACAATATATTTTAGAAGGGTTTTTATTATTGCTAACCCTAAACTACGAATTTTCAGCTAGACATTGTGATGGGGCCAACGTCGAGAAGCACCTTGTATGTATACACTTATGTATTTATTCAATAGTTTGTCAAGGCACGTGAAAATGAGTTTTGTAGGTCATTCAAGACTACGTTTCCACTTGTTATTTCCTCTGGGTTTTTTCGGGCCTTATTTTTAATTGAAATAAAACAACACCAAGAAAAACGCAAAATAAAAATCTTCTGAACCTCGATTATTGCAATTTCCATTCATTCGCATTTAAAAGCACGTACTGCTATACTGAAATCGGGTCCCGCTGTATTTATATAGATTAGGTACGTACAAGGAGATATACAAATCCAGTCACGATCGAACAGATCTGGTAAACTGAATTCATTGCAGTTGATTTGGAAGGAAAATCACTAAACCTCCTTCATATTTTGAAAAAATACCAACTAAGAGGATCACTTTGAATCTATTATATTCCGTTATACTTAACATGCGTTGAACATGTTATTTAGTGTAATCCTTTTATATTAGTCACTTGGGATATATCGCTCTGTATATAAGAATATTGTTATTATTTTGATTGAACGTATTGCTACGGGTTGCCATTTATATTTCGGGATTAGAGAACAAAATACAATAATATTAATCATATCAGAGATTTTTCAGTTTGAATGAAAAAATCAATTCATTCCTATTACCAATATCACAGACTCCATTGCGTTGCAGAATGGCACACAATTTCATTTTTACCAGAATAATAATGAAAAATTATTGCTCGCAGACGAATATATATCTCTTGGAATGGTGACTCCATTTGGATATTTTAATGCTCTTATAGTTTCTCTATCGATTTAATAGGATTCCATTGTCTTCACATTTATACTGTTTCCTGAGGGCATGGAATAATAAAATATTTGTCCTTTAGAAAACAAACAATGCAAAAATGTTTGTGTGAATAATACAAAAATTTATTATTTGAAAACTGCTCGTTTTAAATCTAATTTCACATATATATTCTAATAAGTATGCGGTTTTATTAGGGGCAACTTATATTCCACTAAAGACATATCATTTCAAATAGGTGAACCTACCAAAAATGAAATAGGGTGCTCACTAGTTTAATTGTTTAATTCGATTTTTCATTACAGCTCGAAGCCATTGACTATGCATATGTATATCTTCGTCGCATCCCTTTTGGGACTTTTGTCAGCACTCATGCATCTAGCAGCCCCTTCTGTAATAAGCTGCCCTCCAAACAACCTACCAGAATCTGGAGTGTACCTCAGACAATTATGTACTGCTATAAAACAAGCTATCAACGATAACTCACCACCTGAAGAACACTGTGAGTTGCACATACAAAAATTAAAGAAATTTTATTTCATTTGAATAATATTCAAGTGGAAATCGCGTGAAAGGATAGGAAGAAAATATAGAGACAGTATTTGCCAACACGTCTTTCGGCTGATTGGCTTAGATAAGACAATAATTGATTTTTTTTGTTACAGTTTACTTTGGGGGTAACTCCAAAAGGCAAGACGTGGACCATGTTTTCCTGCGGTTCGGAAGACGTTTTGGTTTGGAGTAACAAGAAACTTCATATGCTCGAAAATGCTGATCAGCTATGTCGGAAAAATGTACCATGTACCCATATGATAAAACAAAAAGTAACAAAATCCAATGGAAAAGAAAATATATTGAAAAGTTAATGAAATTTTAGAATTGTCGAACTCTTTCAATAAACTTATTGTAATTTTATCAGTATATCAATGTACATGCCAATAAATCTCTTTTATGATACCAATTATTCATTTCATGTTTCTATCATTTACGACGAATAACAATTTCAGTTATTTTTATTACTTAAATCTAGAATATTCATGATTAACCATCATAGATAAGTGAGAGTCTGAACCATTTATATCCTTTCCAACTTGGTTAATTCCAATCAGAAGGGAAATGAATTAGTTTTCATTAATTCAAATTCAGAGAATAATGCAGTTGGAATTTCTTAATTTTGAACAGCCCGTCAATACCCCTCATTAACCCCATCATAATTTTACCTCCCCTATCCTTTTAGTTCGGCTGACCCCCGCCTTAACCGCTAGTGTCGCGTTGTCATAAAAATCGGCGAGAGTTTCCAATCTATAAACTTTTATTTTTCCTTGGAAAACCGTAATAAAGAAACTATTGAGTAAGGGACTTTCCACCCCCTGATTGACACCTTTGTTCATATACGAACAAAGGAAAGTTTTGGCATAGACCACCTGTAGATGGAAAACTCCCGCTTCAAAGTTTGGTTTTAAAACGCACCCATGCGGCTGTTTATGAAATTTTTGAAAAATCGTTGCATCCTGGTGGCATTATTTTAAACTAATAGGCGTCAAATTTTAAATGAACCTCCCACCAATACTTTCAATCTAAATGTGTACTTGTCACAGAGTTGTAAAATATATATTGTCACAAAATGATAGATTCTTTCACCAATATTTTCAATTTAAGGGCAAATTTGTCAGAGTTCAGACATATAAATTAACGTAGAATGATACCATCATAATATATTCAAAAGACTGGATTATCATTAATAACATTGAGACATTCAAAAAAACAAAAATTATAAGATTCTAAACTTCAAAATGCCAATTCAAAGATGAAATAAACCGAAAAAAAGTATACTCGGTACAATAACAAAGAAAACCAGCTCTTTAATGATTCTGACCAATGAAAAATGTAACCAATCAAGATAAAATATACAGAAATCACGAGAACCAATCAAAGACGAGTATCTTTATTTTCGTTACTCTCTTGTTAGTCACCGTTAGGTGGAGGTGATTCCACCTCATAAAAATCTTCTTGTAATAGTATAATTTCTTCATATTAAGAGCTCTATGAGTTCATCTTCAGTAATCTAAATAAGAAGATATCTGTTGGGTGAAGTCAGCTCCTCCTTTAATTATGGATTTCTCAGATATTAGGTAAATTTTGTACTGATTGATATTTGAAATAAACCGAAAATACGTGGACTCAGTACTATATCAAGGAAAACTGTCGTTTTTGTGCTAGTAATACTGAAGACTCAACTCTTCCTATCAATTCTTTATGCTCTGCTTCTGAATAATTTGTATTCATGAGTTTCAATGTTTTTTTAGTTAATTTCATTGCGATTATAAGTAAAATATTCTTCTTCCATTTATTTTTGTATAACTTCAGTATCCTTTGTTTTTCTTGTCTTCATTTCACGTTTTCTTTTTATTTTGTTCATATCACTTCATAACTTCGCTTTCATTATATCAATTCAATTATCCCTGATCTGAATTCAATGAATTTTATAGTCATATGATACAATACTCTGTAATTATATTCCTAAATATCAAGCAGAATGAACAATAAAATGATGAAAATTAATAACAGCTTTTTTTTCATCTGAATCATTTAGCATATGCCTGAATTGCACATGAACGGCATAATTCAGTGCATATTTACAATGCATGCTTTAGAAAATTCAAAATTCCCGCAGCTTTGTAATTCAAATTTCCCGCTAGTTCATTCCGGTATTACCAAACATGGCGGCCCATTTAGTTACCAGAAATTAGTTAGTAGTTTTCATTTCTGGTATATTAGTGTTCTATGAGTCGCAATATGTCATAAGCCATAGAGTCTGGGCGAATAAGAATGTGCTGAGCTCATTCCCAGGAAAAAAAGAAACCTGAAGTGACAGCTCAAATGAATTTAATAAACACAAAAACAGCTGGTGAGCTGGTAGAGGTTGAGAGGTTTGATCCATAATGTATTTCTGATTCTCAATCTAAAAATTTAACTATGCTAGGTTCAATATATCCAAAGTTCCTGGCTATCCAATGATTTGGATTAATAATAAGAAATGCTGTGTTTTTCGAATATTTCCAGATGAAAATATTGAAAATTAGCATGACTCAATATTTAGTAATTGATAGGTTAGTTTTGACTACATCAATGAATGTTTTTGTAGCGATAAAAAATGTTTATATCTTACAGAACAACTATATTATTATTTAGGTGAGGCAGTTAGTAACCTCTGAATGAGTAATTATGGAAGAATTTGAATCTTATTTTGATACTTTGAACTTTCATTTCACCAATTGGAATGATATTTTGGAGAATGAGAAGATTGACATCAGTAAGTATATCTCTAAATTGATTTATTGTCTATCTACTCTTCTCATAATCAAATATTCTTCTTTTGGACTTGTGTTTTCAAACTGCATATTTTGATTTTAAGTCAAGCATTCATATCTGAACCAGTTCAGATTATATTTAAGATGTGGTTAAATTTTGTTTTTTAATAACAAATGAATGGATTCTGAAGTTGCTTTCTTGATTTGGTTGTTCATGAGTGCTTCTATGTGCTAGATTGGAGTTATATAGCTAACTAAAATTAGTAGGCTTTGTTTACCGTTATGTTATCAGAAACTTAAATGCGAGTTCAGAAATTATATCAACTACATAGGTGTTAGGAAATACTTTTTTAAACAGCTGATCTTCTGGTATAATTGTATTGCATCCTCCATCAGGTCATTTCTAATGGTAGTTTTGTTTAAGACTTAATAAAGAGATATTTTGAGCATAGTTCCTCTAATATTGTTAAAGTTACTGCATCAAATGATGACTTAAAAAATCTTGAAAAACCTGATGAACTTCTTTCTGCTTTTGTTGTATTGGGTGCTCACTTCTATATATTAAAATTTGAGGCCATGTGCACTGTAGAATTGCATAAATTAAGCGGAACTAGAGTTATGAATTACTATGGATAATTTATTCTTAGTCCTAGCATAACTCTTGAGCTTAGCCTTTTATGGTATGGTGCATTTGGCATTACACCTATTGATTACATGTATGTCGGGTGATGATTTTTTAAAATTTATTATATTATTAATATCTGATTTTGTATGTAAAACTCTAAATCACTGAAATGGCTCATTTCTGAAAAATTCAGACCTTTCATGTTTCTCGCTAAGGTCGATGGTTTTTTGATTTTCAGGAAGCAATAATGTGGAGAAAATTGAGCCAAATGTACAATTACTACCTAGACAAGATGTTTCACTATATGGAATAATTCCTAAAATGGAAAAAAGGTCATTTAGCACCTGTAAGGATTGTAAACATGTGTTTAACCCTAGGGATATATTATTGCATAAGAATTGTACTGTTAGAGTGAAAAATCAACATAACCAACATTTCAAAAAGAAAGTCAAGTCAAAAAAGAAATCACCTGTACCCCTTCCGCCTTTATTTCCGGTAAGTCAAGAGATTTAAAACAATATTTGGGATACAGGAGATAGTTCACATACATATGTTGGTTTGCTCTGAGAATGAAAAATCATTGTGGTACATTCAGCTTTATGTGCAAGTTTTTGTGAATTGCTTATTGTTTTCAAAGATACCACAATGCAGAATGCAAATTTCCAATGTTGAAGTAGGGTGAAGTTTTCTCACATATCAATATTTCATTACAGATGAATTCATTGGTTGCATCTCTATTGCTTTCTGTGTTGAATATGGTTCGAAAGCTATTAGATCTTGTTTTATCTGAACTATATTAGTAATAAATTTGCTTCTCTTCAAAGGATTTACATGTAAAATTTCAATTCGATTGTATTACTCAGTATAAAGATAAAACGAACAATTCTTTTTCATTATCATCAGTTTGATAACGTGGCAGAAAGATATGTTATTTCATTTTTTCATCATTGTTATAATTGGGTACAAAGAATCTAAAGATTTGTTATTTCAATGGGTTCTCGAGAAGTTGATAATAATATTCCAACAAATGAAACAATGGTTAGTTAGAATTTGAGGTGATACCAATTATATATAAACTAAGTGCTTCTCTGGTTCGAATTCAGTTCATTTCTCAGAGCTTTACCTTGAAAGAAATCACAATGGGTAACTTTTTAAATCCAAATGTTCATTATGGCTGGTTGCCTGGTAAGAAAATGCGATATTGCATTTTTCTGTCATCCAACAAGATTAACATTTTTTTATCCTGAGAAACTTATTTTGTTTCTTTTACAGAGCGGCCTAGAAGGTGTATCGCCCCTCGAAGAATTGAATACAACAGAGATACGGAAGAATTCTATATTTATTGTCAATGTAAACGAGTTGCCACCAATAGATGCCGCTGTCAACCATATGTCAGCAAAACCCTCCCAACAGGTGGAGGATGTAGGAAATATACCGTTACCACCCACACCAAACTCTCATGACTCTGTCAAGGATATTCCTGCTCACGAGAATACAGCAAATTCCCAGGACCAATCAAGTTACACAAATTCAAATTTCCATACTAGTTCCAAATGTAAAAGAAAGAAATATTCAAAATCACATCGAGAATCAGATTCAAAATCACACTCAGGCCCAAACGAAGATAGTAAAAGTCATCATGTGAGAAGTATTAAGTATTCTAATCATACCAGTGTAAGTATAAATGTTTATTTGAGAACTAGAAGTAAAAAACATTTAAGAAACTTATTGTCCTCGTTTTTGAAGAAATGGCTTAGTTGTAGTAAACATGACAAAAGGGTGTTTGCTTGTTGAAGTGAGCAATATTTGATGTTTTTGAAATTGTAATTGTTCATATATTATATGTTCATTTTCCACTATTATGAAATGTATCCTTATATTTCAAATGTATTATGTATACTTCAAGACTTTATCTGAACTTCAATAAAGTAATGAATGAAATTTGTTGATTTCTTGAGCTATTATCAAGAAAATTTAAGGTACCTATTTTCCTAACCGTCATGCACTAATTTCCTGTACACCTAAATGATTTCAATGAAATGTTTGAGTGAGTAATCATCAGAAAATGAAGAGGTGCACATTATGTGAGGAATTACTCAAAAATGAAATGCTTCTCTTGCATCTAAAATTTCCAGTTTGTTGATCATAATGTGATGAATATTTTTGAGAACTAGACTTTGTTCAATTAATTCATTTGTTCTATAAAAATAAATTTAATAGGTTGATTGTTCAACTTTTTTCTTATCTTGTTTACCATTTCATTTTGAAAGCAAAAGGCATCCAGGACATAATTGGTGAATTTTCGATATTTTTAGGTAACTGATGCTCCTCATGAAAACAAGGAAACTATTAGTATTGATTCAAATTACTTTAATCAGGGCAATTCACAAGAAATTCCTGTTCCAGTTGTATATATGCCTATGAGCCCTGTATCGTCTATGCCCTCTCTACAGGTATGTCAAATATGATTCTGTTTTCCGATAAGGAAGTTGATGCAATCATATAATATGAGAGTCTTAATGTCAGTGGCTCTGTACCGGAATTGATAGTAAATCTAGTCTTCGATGTTCCATCGCTTGACTGAAATTGCTAAACACATTTCCAAATTAATTTTGTAAGGAGATGGGTGAAGTCCAAGCAAAAGTGCCACAGTACACTAAACCCAGTGCTTCGTAAGCTATATACTGTGATCATCCTGGAAATCGAAGACCGTAAAAAGAATTAAAAGAAACAGGTTTGAAATTAAAGTCTTTGAAAAAGAATTACAAGACAGAATGAAAAAAAATAATGAATTAAAAGTTCTGCAGAATTTTCCAAAGAAAAAACAGTAAATGAATGTTCAATTGAGTTACCATTTCATAATTTGAATTTATTTTGAAATAGATTAGATCTCATTTGAGCATCTCTTTGGTTTTTCAAACTATACGGCTTCACAGATCGAGAAACGGTTAGAGTTTGAAAAGCTGTGACTTGGCTCCTTCCGATTACCATTTGTTTTCATTGATGAGACACGCATTGGCTGAGCAGCACTTTGATTCCTACGAGGAGGTCAAAAATTGTGTCTCTGGTTGGTTTGCTTTAAAAGATGAACAATTTTATTAGCGTGGTATCCACAAATTACCAGAAAGGTGCTCAGAATGTGTAGAAAACAATGGTCAATCCTTGAATGAAATGTTTTTTACTTTTCCAATAATAATTATGTTTATTTTCACAAAAAAACGCTCATTTCCTACCGGTATACCTGATATATCATGGCTTCCAACTTTCAGTATTCATGGAAAATTCAAATAATACTTGTCATAACGGTTATTTGTAGAATTTGTTTCCTGTTGCTTTAAAATCTTATGTTAGTATTTACTTCATATTTATGTTTTCACTCTTAATTTCTTCACTTCAATAATTTTCAGATAATCAAAGCAGAGGACTCGAGTTGTGCAGATTCTTCACAAGAGATCTTGAACTCGTCTGAATGTTCTCATCAAATCTACCTCACTATTCCAGAGCAAATAACTGTGAAAATGTATAAAACTCTTCCCAAACTAGGTACTTATCCTACATACGGCGCTAGTAATATTGGGGGAGCTATTGTTATAGCTAAACAGAAGTTAGTCAATCAAAGAAAAGACATTCTGTCTGCTATTAGCAATAAGCACATAGCGAATGATATATTGTCCAATTATAATAAAACAATGGCCAATCGTATTAATGCTATGAAAACAAAAAATAACAAACTGAACTTTAGGAAATCATCTTTTGACAAGTGTCAATCGAGCGAATTGAAAAATTTGAGACTCTCTCCTGATATGAATGGCTTCATATTTCATGCTGATGTTACTGAAACTAATAATGAACAACAAAATGCTATTCACAACGGAAAGATAGCAATGATGAACATCAAGTAACAATAGCCATTTTTTTGATTGTGTGATTTCACATCAGTGAGTGATCATCAAATATAGACTAATGTCCTTCTAGAAAGCCAAAGATCTTAATCTGATGTATTTTAAAGCTCTGAAGCTTAAAATCGAATGTATTTTTTTCTGTTATCTTGTCCATATAAGACTTGAGTAATTTTGTAAACTTATTTTTTATTATTATTGATTAAATTAGTATTATATCGATTCCTGATGATATTTTTTCTATATTTGATACATATTATTGCTTTTTGAATTTTTTTTTCCATTGAAAGAAAGGTTGAACATAGACTATGTTGAAAAGTTTTGTAGACTGGTGATTGAGTTTCTTGTTAGCTGTGCTAAAGACTAAACATGACTTCATTACCGTTTGGTTTCATGAATTTCACCTGGATTTCCTCTAACTTCATTGTGAAGCCTTGTTCCAACGTTGTTAAATACTCGTGCACAAAATAAATATAACCACTTTTTGCATATTCAAACAAATGCGAACTAAAAACAGATCAATGGTATGAAATGAAAACACTATTCCAGATATAAATACTTGTGCGATTTTAATTTTTACTCCACGTGTTTTGAGCTAATTCAGCTTATCTTCAGGAGTATATATCACATAAGTGAAGTTGAAAACAACAAAAAAATCCATGAAGAAAACGTAAAAACGCTACACAGTCAATGAATATAAAAGAGAATATTATATCTTCATAATTTAATTTTTATTAGTTTTCGATCTTTCATTAGTTAGTTTTTACGTCTATCTCATCATTTATGTTGTTTTGAATGTTTTAGCTTGGTTTTGTACTTTTTCATTCATTGTGTAGCGTTTTTACGTATTCTTAATGGAATTCTATGTTTTCAGCTTCATTATGTGATATATACTCCTGAAGATGAGCTGAATTAGCTCGAAATATGTGGAGTTAATATTAAAATGGTATTTATATTTGGAACTAGCTGACCCGACAGACTTCGTCCTGTCAAAAAGATTTGTAATGTGGCAGTTTTTGTGCCTACGTATTTAAAAAAATTCAGAACCGTCACCCTGGCGATAGGGCGTTGTGAATAAAAAATAATTAAATAAAACATATATAAGGATTTAAAAGTAAGTAATCGCTTTATTGTTAATCATGTGAATCATAATTATTATTATTATCATTGTAGTGCTTTGTGGTATACGATGTTTTTTGTTTGATTACCTGGCGCATAGATAAACAAATCTGATGGTTTTCCAACACGGGAACAGGCAACATACAATTGACCATGTGAGAAACATGGGTTTTCTAGATTAATACCACAAACACTTAATGATTGCCCCTGGGACTTGTTTATAGTCATAGCAAAAGCAAGCCGCACTGGAAACTGTAGTCGTTTAAACTCAAATGGCACATCAGTCGGAATCATTGGGATGCGCGGTATGAGAACATCTTCTCCTTTATACTTTCCTTTGAGTATAGTTTCTTCTATCACATTGTTTAGTAATTTTTTTATCGCTAACCGTGTACCGTTGCAAAGACGCGGTTGGTTGATATTTCGCAACATTATAACCACCGATCCAACCTTTAATTGAAGATTGTGAGGTGGCAATCCTGGCAAATCCAGCGAGTTTAAAAATTCCGGTGGATAGTTGATTACATCATCTTGATTAGTAGCCGAATCAACTGATTTATATATCCTCAATTCGCCTGTAATTTGTTCTTGAATTTTGAAATTTAATTCATTTACATCTATGTTTTTTGCAGTCAGTATAGCTCGTTCGCTCGACCAATCATGGTTTCTGTAATTTTGAGAAACATCTGGAAACACCTTCTGAATAAGTTCATCTTTTGATCGAATTAACTGACAAAAACTTTGAGGAAAGTTAATGTAGCCAGTCAACATGTCTATAGGAAATTTGCAATTACCAATGTCAATGAGTTGTTTAGAGAATATGCTTCCAGATTGGTCATTTTGCAACTCGACACGCATATTCTTGCTTAAATGAAGTACTTTGACATGTTTCCACAAATTGAAGGTCTTTAGACATGCATTGAGTTCATCAGCTGGCGTTGATCGTGGAATCACTGGCAATGTTTGACGAAAATCGGTTATTATTGCTCCGTAGATCTTTTAAGGTTCTGTCTGAAGCCTCCAAAGATTTTTTATGTGCCATCGTGCATTCATCCCAAACAATCAATTTACATTGCTGCAAAACCTTTGCCATTGCAGAGTGCTTCGAAATGTTGCAGGTTGGAGTTTCATTGCTTTGCATATTTAATGGCAATTTTAGTGCTGAATGGGCTGTTCGACCACCTTCAAGCAAAGTTGCTGCGATTCCCGACGAAGCGAGTGCAAGTGCAATTTTATTTTGTGAGCGAATTGTTGCTTATATTAATGAAATCAAAAAAGTTTTTCCTGTACCACCAAGTGCATCTAAGAAGTAAATCCCTCCAGTTTCATCATTTGTTACTTTCATAAGAGTTTCAAATACATACTTCTATTGTTCATTTAACAGTGGAAGATTTGTTTGAATTAATTCTTTCAAAGCGTTGAGATCATACAGTTTTTCTGCAACTTTTGGTTAAAAGCGTCATAATTGAATTAATAGCCTAATTTGAATTTGACATTATGACATTATCACATGTCCTCAATTGAAATCAATGCTTCATTGTAAATTTCTTCACTGATTTGTATATTTGGATTTCCCATTTTATTCCGTATTTGATACAAAATATCATCACACATATAATCTTTGTACTTGATCCACAAATCAATTGGGTTTGATGGGAAGAATGTAGATATGATTATAGAAAACAATGTTCGTATTTGATGAGCGTGTGATGATATTACAGCATTATTGAGAGTTTGATCCCAATGAGCGTCATTTTCAAGCAATTGCAAACGTTGACAGGCTTCCCTGTAAGATCCACACAATTCACCATCAACAGTTCGTAACTGTTGGAATGATGTTGGACAACGTACATTGACTAATATCAGTCGTAAATAAAAACATTCGTAATTTAATATGAACTTTATACCATAGCAATAAAGCTCAAATTGACTACGTTTTAGTTACAAATCATTTGTATGGGAAAAAGAAAGGGCTATTTTTAGGGTTTTTCCAGCAATAATTCTAATTTTTCTCGCCGTAAAAACCATCCTTGAACTTCAACGAACATTTTAAAAAAAGATTTGGCCAAATTGGTCCAGGCGTTGTTGAGTTATGCGCTTACCAATACATTTTTCGATTCATTTTTATATTATAGATAGTATTTTCATTTCATATCATGAATCGCCCAGATATTAGGACATTCAATTCTAAAAATAAAGTTTGAAAAAAAACCGGTTACATAGCATATCAAACTGAAAACTGTGAATGAAAAATTATTGTAAAAAAACGTTGGATGCTCGATTAACGAAAAATATGGGACAATAATTATATTTATGTTCATTAAGTTCTCCCCACATTGAAAATTATTTAACAATGTTCAGTTCGAAATGATATGAAAGCTTGCTTTTTCAAACTTTAATTCTTTTCTACTTATAGTGAATAGGTAGTGACATAGATTGTGAAGCAACTATCAAGAGAAAATATATGGTATGAAATGTGTCAAAATTTCAACAGCCTGATTCACTTAAAATGGAGTTCAAAGGGATGGTAGATATAAATGAAGCAAATAGAAGGGCTTTAATGATATAAATAAGACAAATGATTTTTTTATAGATGGTAAGTATACGATTAATCAACGGAAAATACAGAGCCCTGTGGTGATCATCACAAGCTTGCTAGAGTATACGTAATATTATATCTAATCAAGATATTGTTGAGAATCAGATTGCAATACTCCATGAACTAGTTCATGTAGAGCAAACTAGAAGATTTTCTGGTAGATCAGCAGTGTTCAACGTAGTTTGATATAAAAATTTTATTTTTCACAAACAAAAAATGACATATCAATTGTTACAAGTAAGAAAGTATAATTGCATTTCATAAGTGCGAAACAAATTATTATTAAACAGTCAAAGAGGTGTCGTCAAAAGGAATCTAGTAACAATATCATAAAATTTGCAAAACTTTAGAATGCTCACATTCTGATATAGTAAAACGGCTCGCATATTTACTACAACAGAGATACAGGTATAATACTTCCGATAGTTTGTAGTACACAAAATTCATACTCAAGTTGTGAACTTTTTCTCTAAAATCCACCAAACAGTAATAGAAAACTATAACGTTTTTTTGCAAAGATAATTGAAGTGCAAACAACCCTTCAATTAGTAGAATGTGCTGCTTTTGACATCATGCTTTCCACTCTATTGGCAGTCTCTCTGACTACATCAGAAAATTCTGGAAGGTCTGGTAAGTCAAGAGTAATATGAGCTGATAGACGTTTGTAAACTGAGCTGGAATCATTCTTCTTCTTTCTGGTTTCTTCATATTTCAGTTGCTGCTTCAAAAATATTCCGTTTTTTAAATGATCTTGAATGTTTTTAAAGATTGCATCAGCATTATCCATTGCCTTTATAGCACTAAAAATTAAACGTAGCTTCAGTAAGGTGAATATTACAACTATAAGCCTGACAAATAAGGACTGAACTCAACTGCTACTTCAAAAAACCATTTGAGCAAATATAAATATTTCATACCACACAGCATATTCAATATCATAACACTTCCCTTGTAGTTCGTGATGTAATTTGTGTGCTTCAATCTTTCTATCAACCATAGGATTCAAAGCCTTCCGTACATGTTCTTGTAATCTATAAAATGCTAGTGAGGGTTCATTTGCAACTATGTGCATATTTTCAGAAATTCTTTCGGTAGCTACAATCAGAATTAGATATTAAATCAGATTTAAATCAGGTTCAAATATTCCCTCCATACCTTTGCGAACCTTGACCTCTAATTCTGAATCTGAATTCGAAGACATATTGAGTGAAATAATACTCACTCAGGCACTCATCAAATTCCTTGTAATAAAATTAGATTGTATGTCTTATTTTCTTCAATTTTCATTTATAATCTGTTATCAATAGTTTCTAATTTATAAAGAATAAGATTTTTTTCAATCTCTCTTCTCATTTTTACACAGAAAATTTTCTTCGAGGATGTGCAATAGAAATTTCTTAATTGAAGAGTTGACTCTACTCAAAATAATACAGCGATCTACCACATCAACAAACAAATTAACGCATAATTATGTCAGGGTCAGGAATAAAAACAATAGTCAATTAAAAAATAATAATTTGAGGTTACCTTCAGCCATCTACTGGTGATGTTTTGAAATTGAAGAAAAAAGATAAGTGAGGCTATCTATAAATTTTTATCAAAATCCAATAAGTTATCTACGGTATATTGGGAATCCCCTATAAGGGCTTTCTCCATAATGGGGGATTCTTAAATAAGGGAATTTTTTAGGAATACTGAAATGTAACGGGCACTTCTAATACAGGGATCTCCGAAATGTATAGGGAGCTAGCGATTAAATAATGATATTTTGTGGACAGACAAATTGGTGATTTCTCTGGTTTTTGATCCTAACCAAATATGCTAATGTCATTTCACAGTAAACAATCTGTAATCTATGGTTGCTTAATTAATGAGTCAATAAATGAATTACCTCTTCAATTTTGAAGGTGTGACAAACTCTTCATAAACATATTTTAGGTCTTTTCGTACATTATATATTTTTGGAAACTAAAATGACAATGTTCACTTCATGTTGGTCCCCTTGTATTTGGACGGATAGTTTGAAAACTGGATGTAAGGCTATTGCATTTTATACTGGAGCCATCTCAATGGTTCTCATGACTTTCATCATTTATAATATGTTTGGGGGAGATTCAACTCAGCTGTATAACCCACTATTTGAAACAGATATTCGAGGCTGTAAGTATTCCTGGGCACTGCTTTTGTTTGAAATTCTTGAATGCTTTGCCAAGATCGAAACTCTGGTTGATGGAGTTCATCCAATTTTTTTATGAAGAAATATCAAGTTGTTTCGTGTAATTGAATACTTGATAGTTGAGATTATGTGATTTCTAGATTGTTACGGTTTCTCCAGATCACCGAACTGAACTGAAGAGTTGAATTACTAAAATAATGCAGTTTTCAAACAATTTGATCGTTGACTTTAAAAATGAGATCAATACCTAAACCGCCTAATCAATCCTAGATTTCGATTTAGGCAATAAACCGAATTTAGATTGTAGTGTACATGTTACATTTCATTTATTTGCTATATGAAATAATAAATAGATGCTTTTGCTTTGCAGCTATGATCTATGTTGGTAGTTTGATGCTACTGTTTTTAGTAGGATTGATATTCTCTGCAGTTTTAATAGTTGTTGGACTCAGAAAAATGACTAGAGGACTGCTTCTGCCATGGCTGATACTTTTTGGAATAGCAATCCTCTTTCAGTTAATCTTCGGGATTTGGCTAGTTTATGGGTATTATATTTACGTGAGTATAATGAGTAATATATTTTTCTGTTCTTATCCTTCAAATGAAATTTCTATCAACAGCTACCTGCTACATTGTATGCTTTTGTTGACTGGATTTGGATGGCATATAATGTGAGTATACTTCAGGCTCTTTGTGATTTTCTCGTAATACAATATTTTTCAGATTTATTTTTGGCTAGTAGTGTATTCCCAGTACCAAGTATTTGATGAAATGCAGTCTCCAAATATTGAGTTACTATGGCCTTGAATGTGACATAAATTGATTTGATCATCATTTGTACATATCATTGAATTTTTTGATATTTTTTATATAAATATACTATAATTGAGTCCGTCCACAAATTTTAGATTTAATGTAAGAGTTTTTTTATAGTTTATTGTTACTCAGACAATTTTGTATTTTGAAAACATTAATGATGATACAACAAGCATCTTTATGAACACTTGTAAAAACTTATACACTGCAAAATTGCTTCCGGAACTATCAAATGATGTGAGAGTCCTCTACAATAGGGCCTCCAGTGCTCTCCGTGTGGTTGCCTATGAAAAAACTACAGTCGGAAGCATTGAGAATGGCAGATTATCTTATGAAACAAGAAAAATAGGTTTGAAATTTTTCCTTCTATCTCAGTTAAAAAGTTATAACAAAATTAAACAAAGTTCGAGACACTATATAAATAATTGTTTTTATTATACATGATTGGTTTGGTTCTTTAGTAGAAAAAGAAAATAAAGATTGATGATCAATTGAACATTTAAGTAACAGTTTTTCTTTAATATAAAAGATCAGGATTTATATTGTTATCAAAAAAGTGTCTGTCTGATTTTTTTCAAGTGCTAAAATAAATTATTTTGGAGTAACAAAAAAATGATAATTTTCATCAAGGCAATTGTTAATAACAATCTTTCACACAGTACGAGATGAAAATTACTAAAACCATTGGGAGTAGTTCTTGATCATACGAAACCGCATTATTATATAAAGGCTGATGGACTTAGATTTTTTTAGTAGACAACGATAAGATAGATGATCAACTTGTTATAATAAACTTTTTATAAATAAACAATTGAAAGTTGAATATTAGTTGTTTTGTATCAAAGACAAAAATTGATTTTATTTAAAAATGGTTTCTTTATTTTCATAAGTTCTAGAACAAATTTTTGTTCAAGAAATGCTTTTGGTGTAATATAAAAAAAATGATCGTTTTCATAGAATATCTTTTCAAATTACCTATCTCAAAATCAACGCAATTGTTTATAACAATCCTTCAAACAATAGGAGATGAAAGTAATTAAATCAGTCTGCGTAGCTCTTGATCATAACAAAACGCATTATTGTATTAAGGCTAAAAGGCTTTGACCATGGTGAATAAATGATATTATCTATGTAGAACAGCAATTCATTCATCCAAATATTTTTCATTCCATTGTTTCAATAAAAGAAATAACGATTGCTACTAAATAAATTTAATCATATTGTCAACAATCAATAATATAATTCCAGGATATGCTGCATATTGGTCTCAAACAAGAAGAAACATATAAAATGACTATATAAAACGAACATTCACAACCTTTGCAAATACAATTTTTTTGTACACAAACACTTAATAGAATAATTCTTCGAATTTATATATTGAGATACTCGATTCGTGACTCAATAAATTTCTTTAAATTTTCAACAATGAATTCAGTAACAAATTAGTAAACCACTAGATCCATCAAATTGAAATAGAAGTGTTATTTCAACGATTTAACAACGAATAGCCCTGCGTATGAATTCACCACTTTGGAATTTTAGTTTTGCAAAACTTCTTATGAAGAAATCATTCGAACATATATGATTGGAAGAAGTGTTTGTTATTAAGCCAATCTGAATACATTCGGGTTTATATATTCACTTTGTCTTCAATCATCAATGCCCAAATGTATTCTGATTAACAATTTTAATGTGCCATGATGAATATCAACAACATTTAAATGTTTTGTGATTTTTTTTTTTTGAAGAAAGCAGTTGTTATGGCTCGGATTTTAAGGGACTTGACTGTAGAAAAGTTAACAATGGCTTAAATATAATACAGATCTGGTTGAATGAAAAAAATTGTGTTAAGATATTTCATCGTGGGACATTATACTTTTCTTAATATTAATAAGGAACATTTTCACTACTTCATCTAAAAATCAGTGTTTCGAAGATATTGTGCTTTTCAACTAATTGATACATTGGTTCTGATCATCAGATAAGGAAGATGGTTTAGTTCATGCATGGTATTGGAAAAACTTCAACTGATTACTTTCTACACATTAATTGTACAGTTCATTTTGAATGAAGATTAACTGAATGTATTATAGAGAGATGATGTAGAAGAATGTTTTTCTATAATCTTTCTAGCCAATTCTTACATCAGTCATGTCAAATTTTGACTTAAAAATTGTTTAAGAATTGATATCTATTCGATTTAAGTTCAAACGTTTATCCTTTTATGCTAAGCAAAAGGCAAAAGTTTTTTGAAATATGAGCAGCAGAAGAGACTCTCATAAGTCGATTTTATGGTACCAAATATTAAAAATGCCACTTCTCATTTGCAGCGTTGACCAATTTATATCGCTCTGAACCTATTACTCCATGGGTTACGGTATCATGGAACAGAGAAATCCAGGGTCGACAGAGGCAACCTTGGCAGTAAGAAAAGCATGCATGCAGAACAGCAAACTTTGTAGTATGGAGCATTCTAATTCCTGCAAATGATTTCTTTAAAAAATGAAGTTTTTTCTCAACGACTTACCTTAGTATCAATTGCTCTTGTTTCACAATCTTGAAAATGCAACTTTAATTTCGATTTACCATCGTCTGAAGAACCCCTCAACTGGGAAAATTTATATTGCCAAGCAGGTACTTTAGAATCACCTTCATATAATGAGAATCCCATGTTCCAATCTAGTGTCAGTCCAGCTGTTTTTCCATTGCAACTTACTGTGAATGTTTTATTCTGAAAAATATTTCAATAATATAGATTGCACCTTAGTGATGATCTTTGTAGTCTACGCATTATAAAATACGTACTCCTAACTTCATGACAGCTGTAACAACGGAACAGTGCCAAGCGTTTTCAATTCTCAGTAATTCTTGCCTTGTTTCTACTGAAAAATACCTGGAATCCTGCCCTGATGTTTGTACAAGGAAACAATGTTGTCGCTCATCAACATTCTCAGAATCCTTAACAACCCTGAACATCGTTTGATAGACTTTGAATAGTAGGGAGCATTTACCCCAATCGACTGTATTCAGCTGCAAAGCGCAGAGTTTTTAATAGTTCCGTTCCTCTTATTAATTGAAAAACTTACAGGTGGGGTGTCAAACAACATTAAATCAGTGCCTTTGAGAGCAAAAAATCTTGGTTTATAGTTCTGCCAGGGTTGATTATTATTTAAAACACCTTCATTTACCCATCCCATATACTCTATTTTATCTGATACGCCAAAATTTCTGTTATAAAGTTTCATCTGAAAACAAAATAGATTGATATCAATAAATTGAATTGATGACTAGTTCATTTTATGCAAATGTCGTTCATTTTATGCAAATGTCGAATGAACTAATTGAAAACTGTAGTCTCAGTAATTGTCTGAAGGCAGCAATAAAACAGGAAAAGTCAGCTTTGGCCAATATTTTGTTCAATTCTTTTGTTTGTCCAAAGTTATTAAAAAATAAATACATAAAAAACCTCAATTAATAATTAATGCAGTTTTGGACATATATTCATAGGACCTTTTTTAAAGCTTTACGAAACTCTATCAAATGGCACTATACGGGGTCTTTCACGAGGAACCTCACCCATATTTATACGGGAAACTACTGAACATATTTTCAATAAATTCATCACTTACGTTTTCACGAGGTTTTTGGATGGAAATTTTTCATTTTTGGGATTTTTCAAGATGTAAGATTGATGTATCCACTTTAAAAATCGAAATCGCGATTCATGATACAGGGGGTGAAAAAATCGCTTTCAAAGTTAGGGATGACAAAATCGTGAAAAATCAATTTTTTCAAATTAGAACCCCATTTTTTATGGCAGATATTGAATCTACGTTAAAAAATAATGTGAGTGTATGCATCACACCCTTGCCCTAAAGTGGATATTTTCTGAGTTATCCACAAAAAACTGTTTTTCGTCTTGAATTTTCAGTTATTTCTTTTCCCTTCACGTCAAAAAGATGAAATTTTCAGGAACTGTTACTCAAACCATGTTTTAGATTTTATATATATATATATCCGCTCTATAGCGTTCTACGCCCTGCGGTGCCCAGTCTCCATCTCTGTCTATTCTCCCAATCTCCCGGTCTAAGACCTCTCTCCGACATTGCTTTGTTCACTCCCTGTATCCAAGTTATTTTTGGTCTTCCCCGCTTTCGTCGCTCCAATGGACTCCAGTTCATAATTTTTTTTGGTATCCTGTCTTCGCCCATTCTCTGCACATGGCCATACCAGCTGAGTTGTTTGATCTTTATATCCTCGATTATAGTGGTGTTTGCATTCATTATCTCCCTTATTGTGATGTTTGGAATATGTTGGAGTCTAAAAATCCGAGCTGCTCGTCGCCAAAAATCCATTTCCAGAGATGATAGTTTTTCCATTGTCCTTGATGTTAGTTGCCATGTCTCACAGCCATACAGAACTACACTCTTGAAGATAGTGTTGTATATTTGTCGTTTCTTTTCTTTAGATATTTTATTTGACCATAATATCGAATTTAGGGCACCAATTATTTGTTTTCCTTTATTAATCTTTCTTCTATCTCTGTCTCTGTTCGCCAGTGTTAGTGATTTTGGTTCCTAAGTATGTATACTCTGTTGTGGTCGGTATCTGCCTGCCATCCTCCAGTTTAAAATCCTCTGTATCAGAGCCGATACAAATATACTTGGTCTTCTGCATATTCACACTTAATCCCCATTTTTCATATTCTTCGATTAAGCGACGTGTCATAAATTCCAAATCATCTCTGTCCTGTGAGATAACGACCTGGTCATCAGCGAAATGTAAAGTGTATAAAGTCGTCCCGTCACCCAGTTGGATCCCCATTCCGCGACATGATCTTCTCCAATGCTTCGTTCAAATAAATTTTGAACAGCGTTGGTGATAGGCTGCAACCTTGTCTCAATCCCTTTGATACGTGAAAGCTGGATGATAACTGATTGTTAATTTTAACCCTTGAGGAGGAATTTTCATAAAGCTGTTGAATTGCTCTTATTAGTGTCACGTTTACCGAGGACTCTTCCAGCACCTACCAGAGCTTAGTGATGGGTGGTACACTATCATACGCACTTGTCAGGTCAACAAACAGCAAATGAGTGTTTCTGTCAGTTGCTATCTTCTTTTCAGTGAGTTGGTTGAGCGTGAAAATGTGGTCTATACAGGATCTCCCAATTCTGAATCCAGCCTGCTCTTCTATTTCATTTGGCTCAAAAAAGTTACAGGTTGTTCCTAAATAGATGGCGAATTTGGATTCGAATTTGTATTGGAAACCTCTTTATTTCAACTAATCGGCCATCGGTTTTCTCTCCAGTGATAAATAAATAATTCCTTATGAACCATATGCAAAAACTTACCATGTTTTACATTCTTTTTTTTTAATGATAGATATCATTAATTACATCTGCCAAATTCCTCTTTATTCAGTAGCATTTAGTGTTTACTATTAATTTGGTGATAATTCGTATTAAGTTATAAAATCGATCACTGTGCCTAATTTTACCAATGAAGATTATTGAAATCTCATTCTACTTCATGGAGAATGTAATAAAGTTGTAGATAAAATGATTCGACTGTTCATTGAGAGGTTTCCTGACCGACCCAGACCAACAAGAGATACCATTAACAGAACCATGACAAACTTGAGAAATGTCGGATCTTTCGTTAAGAAAACTATACACAGAGAAAAAAGTGTAGTAGAAGATGAGAACAACGAAATTAAATTTCTTGCATATTTTCGTGTGAATCCTCAAAATTCTCTCAAAGATGACGAGATTGCTCTGGGATTATCTCAATCGAGTGTTTGGAGAATATTAAAAAAACATAAAATGCACCCATTTTACAGCATTTGAAGGAAACTGATTTCGTCAGGAGAACAGAGTTTTGCGAAGCTATGATGATTCGATTTCAAGAGAATGAAAACTTTTTGGACTGTATAATTTGGACAGATGAATCTAAATTCACAAAGAATGGTTCTTTCAATAGGCATAACAGTCATTATTGGGATGAAGAGAACAACCACCACTTCAGACAATGGAACTTTCAAGAGACCTGGAGTTTCAATGTTTTTTGCGCCATCAAAAATAAAGCAATTCTCGATGTTCACATTTATGATGGGACTTAAACTGGTAAGATAGAACACTACACATGTTTGCATTATTTAAAGAATGTTCTCCCTTAGGAGATAGATATTCTAACATATTGACTCAAATAATTGAGCCGCTAGTACAGAACCATAATGACCTTTTATATTTTATTTTCGCAGTTGGTGTGACTGATACGAAAATTGACAGATTATAGAATTTGAATAGTTCTTTCAAATCTATATGGTATTTCAAGCGAATAACCAAGAGTAACCGGTTACCTTTGGTCTTTTGTGGTAAATAACTTTTACATTCAAGCGGCTAGGGTTATAGATCCGTGACGTCATGAGTAAACCTCAATTTGATCGAGAAATGTCAAGAATAACCAAAATCGTAACCCTGCTCGAGAGCAGGGTTACAATTCTGGTTATTAGAGCAAGTAGGGTTAGATGTGTATAAACATGAAAATAGTAAACAATAGCAAGGACTTTGAATTATTTGGATGTTGAAAAACTGATCTTGGTAGAACCGAAAGACTATTGAATATTTCACAGAGATAATTAATAATCCAAACTTTATAAGTAGCAACGCGAACTCGATTTAACGAAATGGAAGTTCAACTCCAGGTAAGAACTAAGGCAATTTAAGATAAAATTAAAAATAATACGCTCTTCCTAAATTCTCAGGTTCAAAAGAAAACTTAAAGAACAAGGGTGAAAAGTTGTGTCGTTTAGATTGAAAGAACTCATCAATAATGGGACCACAATACCCCTGATATCAAATAAGAAGAATGTAGAGTTTTTCAACATAACAAAAACCAGAGCAATTATGAAATACAGTTCTTGAAAGAAGGAAATACTCAGGATCTAATATAATCATGTGCTTCTGAATAATGTTGCTGAAAATCCTGTGGAAATTGTAAATTCCAGATCAGTAATACAACTGGTCTGTCAACTGAAGGTGCGTTAAAATGAAACTTATAAATCCAATGATTTTCTTAAATTTTAACTTTGAGGGCTGTAGGTATTCGATCACAATTTAAATTTTAGGAAAACTCAAAAATAAAATTGGAAGCAGAAACTGTACATTCAATGGAGAAAAATTTCATTTCTATAAATCACCTAGGTAAAAAAATATTTGGAAACCATTAGAAGCATTGTAGAATGTACAGATTAGGTTAACTTTCATTAGAGAAAAACAGAATTCCTTGTGTATTTTGTTAGCTGCAGTAATCAAACATTTTATCAGCAGCTGCAAACATTGAATGCAGTGAGAAACTTAACCAGTCATCAACTGAAAGTTCGTTGAAGTAACATAGAAAAACCATCTATTCTTATTGAATTTGTTATAAAGATAATATTAAATTCTATTTCAAATTTCAGGATAACTCTATAAAGGAAGAAATAAAAGGTTCAAAGAGCAAATGTCATTTGTGTGAAGCAATCTAGATTGATAATGATTTGAAAAATACAAGAAGAACCTGAAAATTATAGCCACAAGAAATCAATAAAAATCAATTGAGAATTCTGTTAATGAAACTTTGAAAAGATAAATTTTCAGGTTGCTTCAAATTTATGTTATGTGTGCAATACTGAGAGTATCTGCAAAGCATCGTATCAATAGTTTGGGTGCTCTGATGTTCTGAGAATGCACAATATGGTAGCAATGAGGAGAAATTTTAAGGTAGATCATTAAATTGAAAGAAGAACCAGTAGAAGTGACCAAATAACTCTTTTTTTTAAATTGGAATAAACTGAAATATACAAATTCAAAATATTGTTTGTTAAAACCATCATGAGATTTGCCATTGTCGTTCCTAAAGTTAAGGGATTAAGAAGTTCTTTCATTGCCTTTTTGTGTTTGTTTCAAATTTTCATAAAGTATAATCTCGAAATAATGGAAAAATAGATTTAATTTCTAACTCTGGAAAAAAATTCGTCATTGACTTTAAAATTAAAACATTCCCATTCTGTCTCTTTGACTTAATTTTCTTCCTTTTACTAGCTGTTAATACTGATATTTTTCATTTTAATCATTTCCTGTCATTTTCATCATTCCTAGTTACTCACAAAATAATTTTTTTATGATCATTTTTTTACATGTATAGATATATATGAGTCTAATTTGGTCATTTTTCCTTGTTAAATTTATTGTAGTTTTAGTAATTCCATTATAAGGATATATTGGCTAATAAAAAATTGTTTATAAAAATGTCTTTTTTTTATATAAGCTTCGGGAATGGGCCCTTTTTATCTGAATCAGATAAATGCTCAGATAACCTATGAGCATAAATAATCGCGAATCAAAAGAATGACAGCACGGATAACCAAACCCGAGCATTCAAGCGATAATTTCTGGTTATTCTTTCTGGATTTCGAAGGAATAACCAAGAAGAACCAGCAATAACCGCTAGATGGACCAAAATCATAACCTGGTTACTCTGGGTTATTCCCTTGAAATACCCTTATACATGGTTTAATATTGACAATTGACATGCAATGGATGCGTGTTGACATTCGAAAGGATAGGATGTCAGTGTTGTAAACCACAAAACGAAAAATTTAAATGAGTTCATCACAGCACTGTTTTTAGTACTGTAATAAACTCATTACGACACTGAAATAGAAAAATATATATATGAAGTCTATTCTTACTTGTAAATTAGTGAGTCCAATAATATTGTCAGTAATATATTTGAGCCATTGTGAAAGAATTGCTGTATCATCGCAATGAATGATTCCAGTACTAATGCCATTGAGACCTCGAACTTCGAACGAATTCGGTCTCAATTTATCAGTTCCAAAAATATATCTAGTTACATATGCCATCATAAGTGGTAAGGTAACGATATCTATCCATCGAGTTAACTGTTCTTGCTCTGATTCAGAATAGAGGGATGTCGGCCTGCTACCACAAGAACTAATTGTGGCTTTGAGACTTTCATCGGAGGTTTCCTTTTCTTCCCTATTGCAGAGATCTTGTTCCTTTTCCTCTGAAAAATGCTTCATACATACACAACAGGATCAACATACATCTTATCAACTATTATTATATACGGAGGGTGATCTACTGAGTTTAAAAGAAGTTTTAATTAAAGGAACTATACCACCAAAAAGTACATTTGTCAGATAGTTTAAATCAAATGAGTCATCCTATATAGAATACAAATAAATTTCAATTACCTTGTTTCTGTAAAAATGGGGTAGCAGCTTTATAATGTTTAACGGTGAGAACAACTAAATCACCAGCATTTCTCAAAATATTTACAGCATCATCATGAGGGCATGCAGTAATATACTCTCCATTTACTAAAAATCACTTAGTGTGAATAAAAATCTATGTTTTAAAATTACCAATATTCACCTTTTATAATTGCATCTCCTACAAATAATTCACCAGTTTGTTCAGCTGCCTGGCTTTTATATATTCTTGAAATTAATATTGGTAGTTTGTGCTCTGCTCCACCTTTAATACTGAGACCTAAACCTCCCACTTTCTGTCTACGAATCTGCACCATACGCTCCTAGAAATATCTGACAAATAAATAATGTTAAATATAAATTGCGTTTGCATACTTTAGAAGTTAGAGGTTTCTCTAGAGGCACGATTTCTTCTCTCTGAAGTCTGAGAACCTCCATTGACAAATGTAGCCTAACTGGAATGGGTCTACTTTTACCATCGCTGACTGATACCATACCAGTTCTTACTTTTAATTTTTGGTCCATTTTTTCCTCTATAGGTGTAGTCATTCTGGTAGAATTGATCCTCATCTTGAATCTAAAATTTTCAATACTCATGAATAAATCATTGGTGATCAACAGATTTACTCACTTATTTGAATGCAACTTATAGCAACAAAAGCTTTTAATTCGTTACTGTCTTCATTGTATACAAGAAATTTCTCAGAGGAAAACACAAGATTTTCCCCTGTTCACTTCACTAGTTTTCAGAAATATCCAACATTTTCATTAATTTTTGGTTTTTCCACAGCACGATGATCACCTGGGTCATTATTTCTCAACAAATATCAATAGATTAGGACCTCAAAGTCCTAAAGCTTAATCAATATCTGCAACTACACTAAGTACAGAGTCGTCCACACATCACCCTTCTTAGTTGGTTTTTCAAACGGATCGTGTTTTAATAATAATCCAGAAACCTACTCATTTATACCTTTTTTATAAGCACAATTTCCAAATTATTAGATGGGAATACATTAGCAAGATTTGGGATAAGTAATCTATTATGATGGGGCACTTATGTGAAGACGGCAGGTAGCGCTACCAGCTAAAATTCCCGATCTTATCCGATCGATCGGTGTGAACATTCTGTGGTGTGGACCAGCCGCAAAAATGCGGAGATACCTGAGACATTTGTTGCATGGACTACCTATTTGTTGCTTCCAAAGATATTGAAGTTATTCAATACACTTTTTGCGTCTCTTTTGTGACGTTCATACTCAAAAGGTGTGTAATCTGGTTGTACTTTAACAATGCATTCACCTTAGTGTCTTATCAATACATAAAGAGGATTTTAAATGGAAGGATTTTGATTATCCTACCATATAGTGTACAAATCAGTGGTACAAAAATCTCCGAAAACAGTAACCTTCGCAAAAGTCCGGAAACATCGACCTCCGCAAGAACTCTGACCTCTCCAAAACATTACCCTGAAAGAGGCGCCATCTAAGAAAGAACTTGTAAGCCTAAGAACTGAAACTTAGAATTGAATAGAATTTTGACCACTTCCAACAAAAAATTAAGTTTCTTGACCATTGTACTAATGTATATTATGATTTCAAGGTTGAATGCTCAGAGAAAATTCTGAAATCATGACGATTGTAATTGTTTACACTTATCTGTAATGATAAGAAGGGGTCATTGATTCTCCAATTAGATAATATTGTATATGGATGGTAAACTGTTGATTGTCAAATCATTATTAGTACTTGTTACTAGATAGTTTGAAGAGACCATGGTTAGCTCGTCTCTACCCAAGAAATTCCTAAAAATATTCGGGAAAAAACTTAAGTCGCCTAAAACGTGGAATGAGGTGGGAAAGCTTGGTAATGAGGTAGGTATTTGAACTCTATTTCATATTTCGTTTGCAGAATGTTCCAACAGCAGTGAAAATTGTGGAAGTGGGGCCTAGAGATGGTTTACAGAACGAACCAGTGAATGTACCAACTCAGGTGAAGATTGATTTTATAAATAAATTATCCGAGACAGGATTGAAAGCTATTGAAGTTACCAGGTAGCTATATGCAGGTTCCTTCGTTGTGTTCTCACTTTTGGTTTTCAGTTTTGTCAGTCCGAAATGGATCCCACAGATGGCAGATAATAGTGAAGTATACACTGGAATTTTAAAAAAGGAAGGAATTGATTACCCAGTTTTAGTACCAAATGTACAAGGACTTGAATCAGCAGTAAGTATTAGAATTTTTGTTTAAATTCCGGACTCAAGGGATTTTTTCAGCTCAATATAGGTGTTAAAGAAATAGCAGTGTTCGCATCAGCCTCAGAGTCTTTTGCAAGGAAAAACACCAACTGTACTGCCCAAGAGGGTATCGATAGAATAAAGAATATTGTTGATGTAGCAATGAAATATGATTTGAAGATCAGAGGCTATGTATCTTGCGTGGTCGGATGCCCTTATGACGGCTTCATAAAACCTCTCGCTGTAACTAAAGCTACAAATGCTCTGTTAGAACTCGGATGTTACGAAGTATCTCTAGGAGACACTATAGGTGTTGGAACGAAAAAAACAATCTACAATATGATCAAGGATATTCTAAATAATGTAGATTCGAAATATTTGGCTATCCATTGTCATGATACCTACGGTCAAGCTCTTATGAATGTCTGCACCGCACTTGAATTAGGAGTCAGTGTTGCTGATTCATCGGTCTCTGGTTTAGGTGGTTGTCCCTACGCTAAAGGTGCCACTGGTAATGTGGCCACGGAAGATTTAGTTTATATGCTTGAAGGTCTAGGAATGAACACTGGTGTAAATTTGAAAAAACTCATCGCCGTTGGACATTTTATTTCAAATGCTATAAACCGACCGACAGGTTCGAAAGTAAATGCAGCTTTATACTCGAAATACTTCTTATGATAAGAAATTTACATGCAATCAATAGATGTTTAAAGCCCGGTCATGTTTTTGTTATAACTCTGTCCAAGTTGAATTAGCAAAAAATCCAACAGAAACATTACCGAATGGTTTATTTCGACAAATTAAACCTGTAGTGAAATATTTTTTCAGGAGTTACAGATATTACTGTATTAAAATCAGTCTAGAAGCTTCTTGAAATAAAAATGAGTCAATAACACTCTGGTACGTGTGGAAATTGAAATTCAACAAAAAGTAGTCTAATAATTATAGGGTGGTATGAAATAAACATATTTTTTATATAGAAATATTTATTTTAACTGTATGACATATTATACAATATTAATTGTATAAGTACAAAATAAATTAATAATACAAAGTTATAATAACAATATTCACTATTCGACTGTCTGGTATTTTCAACATTTTACCAGCTTTGAGTACTTTCCTGAAACTCCACATTCAGAAAAGGGAAGAGAATAAACACTTATTATTATGACTACATTGACTATTCACCGACTGTTTCGTAACAGACAAATATGTGATTACCCACATAAAGACACCCAGGCAGGCTGAAAAAATGTTGCGTCTTTCTGATTAACTGAATTTCAATCAAAATATTTCGAAAACGAACATTGGCATTCATTAAGAGTGAAAAACGTATACACCTGCTGGAATTATATCTCAGTATAGAATTGGTGCTTTAACCCATATCTTATTAGGTTACTGTACTTGAAAATTTCTGAAAATTGATCTTGATTCAATTATAATAAATACCTGCTCAAAATATTACTTCTATGAAGGATCGAAAAGAAACATAGTCCTTAGGATATAATGAGAATAACAGGACTGAATCATTTCAAGTACTGAAGGCACAATAAGATTGGACGGAATTAGCAAACCGTATATGACTAGATAATTTTTATGGGCAATATACAAGAGGCACCACTTAGTTGTGATTCATTTAGTTTCAATTATTTGAAAGTGGTGATCTCTAAATAATCTCAGTTGATGGAAATACATATTAATGAACAGAAATATGAAGAAAACATTCCCTTCAACTCTACACCAGAAGGAACAACGATATTTCGAATAAATAATAAAGTGTTTAAATAATATAAATGAACTAACTTTTCTTAATATAAATCTATTTTTCCCTACAATGTCATGGTTTAACAACCAACGAATATTTTCGTGAGAAACATAAATAAATAATTCCTTTCAGTATTTCGTCACATTTGTTACGAAATACCAAAAAAACCTGCAAATTATTTTCGTATTGCTTTACATTAAGAGATGCAGTTTTAAACACTAACTTTTAAGTACTATTATACAAGACTAGACTTATCAAAGTATCAGATTCATAAATTATCATCTAATAGAATTTATTGCACTTCTTTTGCAGTATAACAACAACTATCTGCAAAAGTAGAAGCAACTAGAGTCTGTTATTAATTGAGCAAAAATTTACTCATACATGGTAACTAAGAATAATGAAGAATACTTTTCTCGATTGAATTAATTGGATTTCACAAAAAAAATAACGTATCAAGTTCATCACAGAATTATGAAGAAGTTACATTTGCTCTTTGTTTATTCATGTTTTTGAATCAGCTAGTCGTTTCCAACAAACCAGAAAACCCCTAAAATCTTCTTTTGCGCAAAACGCAAAATAGTCCAGTAAAGGAAGGGCTGAAATCACTTTTTCTCGGAAAGAGCTGCATTTTTGATATGTTGATTGTTATAATGAAAGAAGCATATGGTCAAAAATGCAGGTGTAAAAATTTTCAGGAACATTGAAAAATCCTTGAAAATATAGAGAAAAATGCGGTTTTTCTGATATTTTCGCGAATTAAAAGGTTTAGTAAGAAAATGTTTTAAACAAAAGTTGTAGAGCGGAAAATTCTAGTCCAAATTATATAATTAGCGTTCTCGAAAGTGAATTTGTATACTGATTAACAGCGTATTTCTTTAGTAGCGCAATACCAACGAATTTTAAATTTGGCGCTCGATGAAATGACTACCTGTTAAGGCCGAAACAAACATCTGGAAGATATTCGCCAGAGTTGGACTCTACTCGTTTTGTTATTGTATTGCTTTTATTACATGGAACCCTATCATATAATGTTGAGTTGTTTGGAAACGGACAGTTTGGGTAAAATGATGTTCGGTTTTCTAATCTGATGTGCTAGCGAAGGCGATATAGATTCTTCAATGGAGGCTAGAAGTAATATGAAAAATAGAAAAGTCAATAATTGGATGAATTATAAAAAGGAAATTTTGTAATTTGACGAAATTGAAATTGAAATTTTATTAATTCAAAAACTAAAATAGTTTTCAGCCGCAATTATGAACAAAGTCCTAGCTGAATTTCCTTAAGATGCATACGATATACGAATAATAATTCAGACGGAGGTAGGTATGTTTGTGATAGTAATAGTAATTCTTCGAAAGAAAGAAATTTATTCATAGTAATGGGATAAAGGAGTTTAATTAAAAAACTGTAGTAATTATTTGAAGAGCCATGGCATTAATGAATAATAATTAAAGTTTCTGCATTGAATAATATCAGGAAAAACTGTTTTTTCATTTTTACTAATAATTCTTCAATTAAATGCATCAATATCATCTCCCTCGCCGTCATCTAGATCCCATTCGTCTTCATCGACATCAGAGTTCATTTATATTCTGTTTATCAGGTCAGAGACATTTTCACAAGTTATGCCGTTACACATTTTGCAGAACCTTGTACATTTCAGTCCTGCTTTTTTGCAACTGTAGCGAGAAGTATCACATTTTCCATTACAGCTGCAGAATACCTTAAACAAATGTGAATAAATAAAAACAAGAATAAGCGTGAATTTCTGAAATTTTTGAAACTAATAAAACTAGGGTGTGAATGAATTTGATCATATTATTCAATAATTCCTGTGGAGCTACTACTTTTGTCATCATTTTAGGAAGTAGCATACAATGTGATCTATGCCAACCCCAATGTTCAGGTTTCAACGACGGTCGTCCTAGCCAAACCTGAATTTGATAATAAACTCGTCTGGTGTGTTCAATCAATGCTAACTCTGTTGGAGGAAGCATTACTAGGGGTGATGTTTTCCTGGTTCCTAAAACTGGGGTTTTGAATATTTTATATCTCAGTTCACCGATGCTAAAATTTTCCCCACTTGTGTTGTACAGATATCTCACTATTTTTCCGTGATCTATTGCTGTGATCTGGTGTTAGAGATCTACGTTACTGCCAATCACAGCAACCGATTCTGGAGAGATGGCTGCCATTACTATATCTACGTCGGCATCTTTTTCTGCTACATTTACTTCTACAATATGTTTTCGTAGAAAATTGGACAGTATTTTGATAAATGTATATTTATTCCCAATATTTGACAATTTTTTTTTGTGTCATTGTTACTATTTTGTCTTCATCAATTTGTACATCAGAGGGAACAACTTTTTCTTTTCGACGGAATCGTTCATACGATATTATTCCGACGATTTCATCCCAATAACCGCTAAATACAATTTTACAATTCTGTCCCAATTTTTTCAATATGGACTATTTATATATTTCTAACACATCTACGAATCTCTTACTGTGAGGCCATACAACTTGGTGTAATAACCTTTCACCATCTTTAACATATATCATACCAGTAAGCAAGGATTGTAATTGAACATGCGTTGAGAATAATTTATAGAGGTCAGAGTTAACAGTTTTTCTTATTAATCCATATTCGTCGAAGGGAGATAGTGGATATGGCGACAATTCGTAAGAAATTGCTTCTTTTTTTCTTTGATCCATTCTCTGCAACAATGCAGATGAGTCTATAGAAGATGTACCTCCAGGAATACGAATTTTATTCTGGCTATCGCATAAATTCTCAACTTTAAATTTTGATGACAAAGTCATATTTCACAAATTTTTTCCAACGATTGCTTGCAATCCTTTGCGTCCTTGAAATGCCATATGACAGTTAATATAGTCGCTACCAATAACACCTGTAGAAAAAGACATCAGGCAATCTCTTTTCTCAAAAGGATTATGGCATTTTAGCCAGAATACAAATTTTTCTATGTCTTCTTTATCTCTCTTTATACGACTTTCAGATAAATTCACGTGCTGTTCACTATTCGCTGTTCTCAAATCAGCCTATTCCTCCAAACATTCCATGACGTCAAATGCCGATGGCATCCCCTGAAGATAACGCGCAACAACACTGGGTGTAACTCCTCTACCATGCCTTAAATCGGTACCGAAAAATCTATTTAGTGTTTGTTCTATACACATATCACTCCAGACACCACTCCAAGCTTTGTATGTCCTAAGAATAGTGAAATATCCTTCTTTTGTGAACCTGTCGAATTCTAATGTATCCATCGTTGTTTCCAAATGCACCATATCCTGTAAGTACCATTGAGCACTAACTGCTAACATTTTCATCACACTGCTTAAGTGCAAATCTCAATCTCCAATACGTTCTGCTTCGACAAACTGGAGTAAAATAATCACGATCTTCAAATATTGAAGTGTTTCCTCGAATTTCCAAGTTGAACATACTATCATTGGGCCAATATTACAATCGCCCAAAGTAGGAGAATTTTCCTTCCATTTTTCGAACATCATTTTCACTTGTTTCTCAATTACATCAGTCGGAGTTGTATTGCTTGTTTTCAAAATATGAATTCCTATAACAGTGAAAGTTAATATGTGTGCAAGTAAAGCTCTGCTGAAAGCCTTTCAGACATTTTCTTCACTGATTATGCAGCATATGAAGTAGCCCAAAGATCTTTCAAACCACTCCCATCCATGATAAAGCCAATGGCGCCCATATATGACATCAATAAATGGAACCTCCTAATCTCACAGCAATATTCCTAAATTCAGGATTGCACGACTGCACAATGATAGAGTTAGCTTTGAAATAAGGATGCTGATCGAATGTTACAAAAGTTGTTCTACTTTTATTTCTCTTCGTTTCTTCCACTACATAGAGCAAAGCTGTGTGTAATGTGGTTAAACTGGATGGTGGTGCATTAATGAATGGGAGACAATTAACATGCGACATCATATATGTAACGTCTCGTGATAAAATTTCATGAAAACCCTGCCATGTTGGAATATTTTCTATTTCGAGAGATTTCGCACATAAATACGCAACATATGATTTTGGAACTTCAGGTTGTACTTTTATATGAAGTTTTGATTTATCAACGAACTCTACACTCTTCAATTCATCAGGATTCGTGTAACTGAATGGTATCAATTATATCTTCTTATGTGAAGCAAAAATAGAAGCAGGTGGCATTTCCATCAGCCTTTGGAACCTCCTTCATATTCAACATCCTATTCTGGTGTAATGACTTTAATACCCCCCAAACAGTGAAATGTTTCATGACCATCCGACGTATTTACATTGTGATATATGTTATCAAAAACGAATTGAATGAAAGAGTTTGGATGCGTTAATTTTGCAGGTTGCCTAATAACGGAAGCTTCATATAATTGAATATTGTGGTATGAAGCCGATACTCTAATTTACTCGTCTTGTCAATTATCAAACGAGAACCTGTTTTTCTGTAGACATAAGTTCCTACAGCTAACTGAAATTTGGAAATGAATATTCTTGAACGAACAATGGAAATTATGGAATGTGCTATTGTATCACGTTTCACATCTTTACTTGCACTACATTTTGAATCTAGTAAATGGAATAGGGGAGTTTTCAAACTTTCCGGAATTTCAGATATAGTGCTATCCAAGAATTTACTTGAGAGGGGATAAATTTCATAGTTATAATCTTGTTTTTTTTTATATCAGCTCCAACGATTTGACCAGCTATCCGTAAAATTAAATTTTTTTGATAATTACTGAGAGAATCGGGATTAAAAGCCAATATTTACTAAGCTCCATTATATTGGGAGATTTGTAAAGAAAACCGGTTGCTACCCACTATGTTGTTCGATGATAATGACGTTACTATATTTCTCTTTAAATTTTTTTATGAAAGTATTATTGTTGAGAAAGTTTTCCCCCCATAACTAACTATATAATAATCTGTTCTTGTAAGTATTCAAAATCCCGTCAACGAGTTATTTGAGAAAATGAAGTTTTGGTGGGGCAATTATTCATTTCAATGCGTCACCTAAATATCGATTTCAAACTAATGAGTTTAAACCCAATGATTACATGTTATTGATATCCCAAGCGAGCTGTTATTCATTCTAATAGACCAAGAATTTCAAATCACACTCTCCAGACAACTTGTGCTGAATCCTACCCTGTTCTAGAACTTCAGATGTCTAGGACCGCTCACTCGGGTTTGCACTAGGCGCCAAATTTCGAATTCACTGTTATCGCCGCATTGGAGAAATACCTTAATAATCAATATACAAAATCACTTTCGAGAACCTTAAAGTACATCATTTGGACTAGAATTTTCCGCTCTACAACTTTTGTTTAAGACTTTTTCTTACTAAACCTTCTAATTCGCGAAAATATCAAAAAACCGTATTTTTCTTTATATTTTGAAGAATTTTTCAATGTTCCTGAAAATTTTAACACCTGCATTTTTGACCATATGTTTCTCTCGTTATAACAATCAACATATCAAAAATGCAGCTCTTTCCGAGAAAAAGTGATTTCAGCCCTTCCTTTACTGGACTAAAAATAGAAGTCATGTAACAGGTGATGTACTTTGTAAATGGTAGTAGTCTGAATTTTCCTAAAATGAATAGCAAGGTCTAGGAATGAACACTGGTGTAAATTTGAAAAAACTCATCGCCATTGGACATTTTATTACAAATGCTATAAACCGACCGACAGGTTCGAAAGTAAATGCAGCTTTATACTCGAACTACTTCTTATGATAAGAAATTTACATGCTTTCAATAGACGTTTAAAGCCCGGTCATGTTTTTGTTATAACTCTGTCCAAGTTGAATTAGCAAAAAATCCAACAGAAACATTACCGAATGGTTTATTTCGACAAATTAAACCTGTAGTGAAATATTTTTTCAGGAGTTACAGATATTACTGTATTAAAATCAGTCTAGAAGCTTCTTGAAATAAAAATGAGTCAATAACACTCTGGTACGTGTGGAAATTGAAATTCAACCAAAAGTAGTCTTATAATTATAGGGTGGTATGAAATAAACATATTTTTTATATAGAAATATTTATTTTAACTGTATGACATATTATACAATATTAATTGTATAAGTACAAAATAAATTAATAATACAAAGTTATAATAACAATATTCACTATTCGACTGTCTGGTATTTTCAACATTTTACCAGCTTTGAGTACTTTCCTGAAACTCCACATTCAGAAAAGGGAAGAGAATAAACACTTATTATTATGACTACATTGACTATTCACCGACTGTTTCGTAACAGACAAATATGTGATTACCCACATAAAGACACCCAGGCAGGCTGAAAAAAATGTTGCGTCTTTCTGATTAACTGAATTTCAATCAAAATATTTCGAAAACGAACATTGGCATTCATTAAGAGTGAAAAAACGTATACACCTGCTGGAATTATATCTCAGTATAGAATTGGTGCTTTAACCCATATCTTATTAGGTTACTGTACTTGAAAATTTCTGAAAATTGATCTTGATTCAATTATAATAAATACCTGCTCAAAATATTACTTCTATGAAGGATCGAAAAAGAAACATAGTCCTTAGGATATAATGAGAATAACAGGACTGAATCATTTCAAGTACGAAGGCACAATAAGATTGGACGGAATTAGCAAACCGTATATGACTAGATAATTTTTATGGGCAATATACAAGAGGCACCACTTAGTTGTGATTCATTTAGTTTCAATTATTTGAAAGTGGTGATCTCTAAATAATCTCAGTTGATGGAAATACATATTAATGAACAGAAATATGAAGAAAACATTCCCTTCAACTCTACACCAGAAGGAACAACGATATTTCGAATAAATAATAAAGTGTTTAAATAATATAAATGAACTAACTTTTCTTAATATAAATCTATTTTTCCCTACAATGTCATGGTTTAACAACCAACGAATATTTTCGTGAGAAACATAAATAAATAATTCCTTTCAGTATTTCGCCACATTTGTTACGAAATACCAAAAAAACCTGCAAATTATTTTCGTATTGCTTTACATTAAGAGATGCAGTTTTAAACACTAACTTTTAAGTACTATTATACAAGACTAGACTTATCAAAGTATCAGATTCATAAATTATCATCTAATAGAATTTATTGCACTTCTTTTGCAGTATAACAACAACTATCTGCAAAAGTAGAAGCAACTAGAGTCTGTTATTAATTGAGCAAAAATTTACTCATACATGGTAACTAAGAATAATGAAGAATACTTTTCTCGATTGAATTAATTGGATTTCACAAAAAAAATAACGTATCAAGTTCATCACAGAATTATGAAGAAGTTACATTTGCTCTTTGTTTATTCATGTTTTTGAATCAGCTAGTCGTTTCCAACAAACCAGAAAAACCCTAAAATCTTCTTTTGCGCAAAACGCAAAGATAGAAGTCATGTAACAGGTGATGTACTTTGTAAATGGTAGTAGTCTGAATTTTCCTAAAATGAATAGCAAAATTCTTAGTCAACAATAATCTGGTTTGTCATGAGTTACTAATTTTGTTTCTAATGTGAATGAATTACATCACAAATAAAAATTTACACGTTTTATGGGGCCCTATTGAAGCCTAGCTTCTTGTAAAGCAGGGGCTTGCGCTGCTGTTTGATAAGGGATAGCTGGGAAGGCACCTGCTGTTGCTGTTGGTAAGCCAGGGGTTTGAGGTAATGCTGCATATGTGTAAGGCATATAACTGGCTGTTCCTATAAAAAAAAATAAATTTTCAACTGGTCAGAACATCTTTTTCAGAAAAAAACCATTATTACTATCATTTTTTACAATAACTTGAAACAAAAAACTACAAATAATCTTTTAGCATTGCATCTCAGGTAGCGTAGATACTGGAAACCCCTACCTAGAATTCAAAGGCCTCTAGATCAAATCCAAGCGGCTCCTGATTAAAACTAACACTTAGAACTAAATGTTGTATCATTTGGCACAGCCGGAATACTGTAAGGGGCATCTCGAATTCAATTATATCAGACCTTTTGTGTAACGAAAATATGAAAAGAATAGATCCCTAGCGTTTGCGCGACAGGGACTCAGTATTAGGGATATCAAAATATCGAATCTTACAGAGTATTCAATGAGTTGTTGAAAATATATTTACCTGCTGCAGCAGTATACGGAGTGTAGGCATCAAATCCATTGGTATATTGCCCGGTGTAGGGTGCTGCAGCAGCCGCTGCTACAGCTGCTGCATTCTGATACTCGTAGAATTGCGACGTTGCAGCAGCTACTGCGGCTGCGTGACTCAGAGGTGAGGTGGGCAAAGGCATCAGACTGCCAGGCGCAGTAGCCGCTAAATATGGAGACTGATAAACATATCCAGGTGGGACACTGCAAGAAATAAGGATCGATGAGAAATATTGATGATTTAAGAGCGTAACTACAGTAAAAACATAAAAACCTCCCTCACTCGTTTTACCAAAAACAAAATGTTATTCTAAAAATAAACTGTCGCCTTAGTAAAGTTCTTTCTTAACAAAGCAAACAAAATCAGTAGATCAAAAAATTCGGCAATCAATATAAAACCATGTTTCTAGAAAGGTGCAGATTTTATTTTTTTAATATGAATATCATTCTGTTCTTCACGAATACCCCCATAAGCAGCAAATTAAATCAGCCAACAGAAAACAAATGTTAACAATAGGCCTAAAGGTATTAAAATAAAATTTGTTGAAACATTTGCTTTAAAGGCTTAATGCTAATAATTCTTAAAACCATTCTAAGTATCATATGAACAGAATATTCTCTGAATTATTTGATTCTATGATAGAATACGAGCACAACAGATATTAGATGATGTGATATCGAAAGAATGTTAAGGACGAGGAATCAACCAGAACGAAATATGTTTTTATTAAATATACAGACTGAAGGATAAAATTGATGTGAATTATACGAATAGGTTACGAGATATTCGCTGAAAACTAAACCCACAATCTTCAAAAACATGGCAACTAACCAAAATTTACAGAAAATTCGAACAAGGCATGACCTAAAACGCTCTTGCTACTCAGACTGATAATAGAAAATTGAAGTTCACGGAATACGCATATAATGAACAGCAGAGAATTTTCCTTCTAATCGATACCTATGTCCTACCCTGAACCCTTTTTTTTATAACTTCGTCCCCAATATAATTGGCGTCCGGAAATATATCACACAAATGGACTAGTAATACACCTCCCAGGCACGTAGGACTCATTTGCATGATACCTAAAATTGATTTTATATGAAAAATATTTCACTCAGACATTGCTTTGTATGTCGCTCGGAATAATGGCCGACCGTAATGCATCCAGGTCCGTACTTAATGACCATTTATTCCGATTCAATTATTACAAAGAATAGACTTCCTGACCGAGCTTGCTAAATTATTTTCTGAACAGTCTTTTTCAACGACAAATGATCTACTACATTTCCGTGCCATCATTTCCATATATTTAATTTCTCGCTGGTTTTTGTTGGTTTTAATGTCATTAGAAAGTGGATTGACGTTGAAACTCTACAGCTATGATTTCATTTTGTTTGATGATACTGGGTAATCATACTTATTTTTGAAAAGTTCGTTTCCGATCTTGAATCCAATAATTGTTTAGGAATTGATCTGATAGTGGAAAAGTTAAGGGTGGCTTGAAATAATAGTGTAAATAATCATATTAGAAAGATGACTTAATTAGTAGTGAAATTGGTTTTATCCTCTTATTGAAAAAACTGTTAAAAGTGCAAAACATAAATAACTTTGTTTATTTATGTAAATTCTTCGAAACTTGCAATTGTTAAATTCTTGAATTGAGTCGTGACTCTCTATTTTTCACCTCAATATATAAAGAGTTTTCCAATAGGCACTTGACAACTTTGAATCTAAATAAAACACAAACCATTTGAGATATTTCAAAAACTTTATTATTGGCTTGAAGTACAAACATAGGCATTTATGAATGGAACTCGACTACGTTCATATGGACAGCACGAGCTCGTTTGCAGCGGTCAATTCTTTGGACCCAATTTTCGATGACTCGGCCACACATTTCAGCCGAAACGCGTTCAATGTTGTCTCTGAGCTTTTGCAATGTCATCGACTTGTTGGCATAGACCAATGACTTGTCGTAGCCCAAAAGAAAATAGCCCAGAGGCGGCAAATCGCACGAACGAGGCGGCCAATCGACGGGACCGTTCCTCGAAATTACACGCTCACCAAATGTCTGCTTCAATAAACCGATTGTTTCGTGTGCTGTGTAGCTAGTGGCCCCGTCCTGTTAGCCAAATCCATACCTTGCAATTGGGGCCAAAAAAAATTCGAGTCCCCACTGGAAAACCTGATACTAGACTGTTGCAGTGATGAAATTCCGTAAAATAATTCAGGGTCCGTTAGATGTGACATAAGACGTAATTTCAATGGTATCGACCACTATATTTCTCCTTGGTTCTTTGATCTAACGAGTTTTTGGCATGTGTCTTCGAGAATTGTCAACATAACAAATGATTTTCGCTGTTGGCCCTTCATGATTGGTTGGCCGAAGATTTCCAAGTAACAGATAAAGAAAATGAACGAGAGATACCGCGGAAGCTTTTTATTTTTGGAAAGATCCTCGTCTACTGGAGACAGTGCCAAGTCTATTTCCGTCGCCCTATTTATCGCCATGGCGCATTTTGACTTCCACACTATTTTTAAATGAACATTCGACATGACGGTCTAAGCACATTTTGCATTGCGCGATAAAGACCGAAAATATACATTATTAGGAGTTTGAGGTTTCTTTGTTCGCAATCCCAAAACTTCATTCTTGGAAAAACACAAAACAAGCCTTATATTTTCGTTAGGTTTTATTTAACTAAAAGAGTATAACAGTATAACCTATCCAAAGAATGAAGTATAAATGACAAATACTCTTTATCTTTGCTAAAGGGAATTCCCAATTTCGAAAATGCCTTTTTCAATGGATAAATGAAGGGTGGACCTCCCATCAAGTTTCAACCATTTTCAACTGTCAAGTCTGAAATTTCGAGAAACAAGGGTTTTGCCAACAAAGTAGAGTTGGTGTCTGAGTAAAACTTTTAGAATTTCTGACATAACCAGATAATTCTCACGAATCGACTAATCTGGGTCTGCAAAATGTGGAATAAACACAAGTTATCTTGATGACGTGTAGCATTTGATAAAAATATCATGTTGACAGTATGGTACACAGTTTTCATCTCATAACGTAAAAGCCAATTATATCGTGAGTGAATAACATAAAAATTACTGGAAATCATCCAAGTATTTTGTTTTAATTTTTTCCACTGAAAAGGGAATTTATGTTTCAAAGCCATTGACTTCCAACCTTGTGCGGAAAAGGTTTATTCTCCTCAACTTCAACAAAGCAATGACGTCACGTCTCAACTAGTCTTTAGTACAAACTCGATACTTATTATACTGTGCGAGTTAAAATTACAGAACGAATTAATTTTCTTAGAAGACGAATATTCGGCAACAGTATCCTTTACAGGCATGCAGAAATTTTCGAGAATTTTTTTAAAAGAGTTCAGAGGTTTTCTGTATGTACAAGGTTAGCACTACAACTTTTAAACCAGAGGAGATAGAGAACATCTATTTTCCCATTCAAAAAATTCAGAGGATTGAAGGGGATGACACAGATTTCAACAGCAATCTTTCGAAAATGCATAAAAATATGTGGATATAAGCATAATAATTTTAAATAGTAAATATGAGTTCTACAGAAATATCTTAAAAATTCCAAATAATTTTTCAAGAAATTCAACGGATATAAGAGGAAGATCAACACCTGATAGTGATCCTAGATTGGATAGAGCAGTAGACGACCTACTTGGAAAGAAATATGCAAACTGAGTCGAAATGAAACGTCGTATACAGATAACTGCAGATTTTATTCAAATTCATTCTTGACAATCAATGAAATTGATTGATTGATTAAAAGCTAATTCACCTTGAGAACGATTGAAAATATCTAGCGGAAGGTTAGGAAGAAGAAGATCAATAACAGACTGTGGAAGAGCACAAATAATCTTTCTTGAGAATATGGAGCAGGTATAGCTACCGACTATATTACCAAATGGGCGGAAGGGAAGCGTATGGTAAGAGTGATTTTGCTGTAGAACCATAAGACCCTGTTACGGAGTCATCACCTCGTCAAGATGAACTGGCTTGAGTAGTGAAGGTGATTCTTCTTGAAGAGAAAAAAAAAACAAGAATGACTCTATTAAATCCAATTCACTTTCGTGAACAAATATGGGCAGACGCAGCTTAGTTATATATGGCTTTATTTGCCCTCGTGTTACATATGTTGAGTAGACCCAAAGAGTAACGTTAAAACTACATGGCTCATTCAGACTTCCCAGTCTTTAGGCAGAGGTTAGTGTCATATCTAGGAGACTACGACTCCTTGCAAGAACTGAGCGCGAAAAAGAGTACTGGGTTCATCCACTTGCCTCGATATAGATTCAGGGAACACGGTCACTTTTCCCCCCGAGACCGAATTCCCGGACGGAGAAGACCCAAGGAGTACCTTTGATATCTGACAGAAACTGTTAACTCATCACTAAATCCCCAATCGATCAGGACCTGAACTTCATGTTGCCGAACTGCTTCTTGGAGTCAAGACCTTTCAAGGATCTGTACAGAGCCAGGTAAATGAAAGTTTATAACATCTAAGTGTTTTGAAGATATAAGAGGGTTTTAGTAGTCCCACAAGAACTTGCAGCATTGCAAAGGCTTGAAGCTTTGCTCCTACGTCTGGGGACATTAAAAAGAGGGATCCATGAGATAAAATATACCTCTATATCTTCGATCAGATGGTCGAACGAATTGATCGAACAATTGGAATACGTCTAGCCATAGTATTCATCCGAGGGACTGGGATGAATAGTTGCCATGGCTTAGATCTTCAGTTCAAGAATCAAGAAGGGAATTCCATCAATATTCGGCAAAAACGACCTTCTGACCTCGAGTTTGGGAGTGAGGCTTGAGAAGTTGTAGCCGGTGAGACAGAAAGTGATGATTTGAGAAAAGAATTTTTTGTTTTCATTTGAAGAAAAGTGCTGCAGAGTCGCATCGAATGCTTGAAGAGGCATATGGTGATCATGCTCTATCAGAAGAATCATGCACAAGATGGATTCAACGGTTCAGAAATAATGATTTTGATGTGAGAAATGAAGACACCGAATTGCAAACGATATTGGATGGAGATGACCCATGAATCAATATCAAATGACAGAAATGTTAAATGATGCAATTTCCGACCGTTACAAAGCTATGGGAAAGCTCCAAGTGTGGAAAATGGGTGCCACATAAATTGAATGAGAGACAGATGGAAAACCGAAAAAAACACTTGTGAAATTTTGCTTCAAAGGAAAGAAAATCGGTTTTGCATCGGATTGTTACTGGCGATGAAAAATGGATTTATTTTGAGTATCCTAAACGGAAAAAATCATGGGTTAATCCGGAACAACCATCAACATCGACTGCAAAAGCAGATCGATTCGGCAAGAAGAAAATGCTGTGTGTTTGGTCGGACCAGAAAGGTGTCGTGTACCATGCATTGATAGAGAAACGACCAGAATGGACCAGAAGACACGGATAGGTAATTTTGCTCCATGACAATTGACCTGCACACAAAGCAAAACTGGCTCAGGTTACAATCAAAACACTTGGCTGGGAGCTGCTACCCTATCCACCGTATTCACCAAACTTGGCTCCGTCCGACTACCATTTGTTTTCATCGATGGGACACGCATTGGCTGAGGAGCACTTTGAGGAGTTCGAAAATTGGGTGGCTGGTTGGTTTGCATTGAAAGACGAACAAATTTATTGGCGTGGTATCCACAAATGGCCAGGAAGGTGGTCAAAATGTGTAGAAAACAATGGGCAATAATTTGAGTGTTTTATTTTCACAAAAAAACGCTTATTTCATACCGGTATAACTGATACTGAACTAAGAAGGAGATCCAGCTAGATGACATGCTCGGTGTGCAATCAAATGCATCTATTGTAACCGTTTTAGGCAACTAACATCACGTATAAATTATGGTGCCTTCTTTAATAGTCATTCAAGTTTGTTAAATGAAATATAACAATTACTTTATCTTGAACTGAAGGAAATATCGATAGAAAGGAATATATTATATGATTATTAACAGAGCTACAAATGTGTCGTCGAAATATCCATTGCCACGTATATATTAATCATATCGAAAGGTTATTTTATTATGAAGTATTTACGGCGTTCAGGTCAAAATGGAATATTCTCATTATATCAATGTGTTATCTTATATGTCGCACCAATTGGAGAATAAATATTCGAATTGAGTGGATGGAAAATCGTTTTTGTAACGAATTCAAATTGTTCCCTTCCTACAACTTTGAACTTATATTCAAAGCGTGAATACAGTATGCATTTAGCGAAAGACAGAAGAAGTTTTCGAAAACATAATTACTTATCACTAATGCCCGCCACGAGTATCCCTAATAGGGCATACGTTTCACCTTATACATAAACACTTTATACAATTGCTTTAGTCTAAATTGGTCTTTAATATTTCAATTCCGATCGATAACCTGGTATAGAAAATGAACAATTACCGTAATGTCGATTCATTCCTTCTGAAGGTAATATATGTCGGGGTGGGTTATTTATCGAAGGGTTTCGAAGATATAATAATTGAAATGTAGGGAAAGATGACATATTTTCCAAATGATGGATATGTTTCTGCTAATAGTCACACTTCGATCAATCACGAGCAATTCTAATGATGCACAGGAATGAATACTTTTTCTCGATGTTTGAAAAAGTCTAGGTATACGTAGGTGTTTACGAAAGACTTCAACCTAATAGGAGACAATCTTTAGTTCACTGAATATAAAATATCTCAGATAAATAAAAATTTATTATGGGAAAATTTTACCTTTCCTACTAATTTCGAGTAATTTTTTAATCCACAACTTTATTGTAAGTTACAAAAACTCACTCTAGATATTTGTGTTTTTAATAATAGAAATAAGTTCAGAAGTTTAGAGCCCATTTCAATTTTTTCTACTATCCCGTATAGATTCAATTGTAACGAACTGAATTAATCAAAATCGATGCACCCTTGAAAAACTATATGAATCTCAATTCAGTGAACCGTTTGTACAAATGAAAACATGATTGATGATTTTTCGAACATTGAATTTCATGTTTGCCCAACTTATCGATTTGGAAGGTGGTAAAATAAATTTGGACGAATAAAAAACATATTATTTTTCTGTACTTTCCTCACACAGAAGTATAATTAAGAGAAAACGAAGATTTTAATCAGGTTCGCACACAATAAAATAATTTGAATGATTCAGCCGGATGTTTTTGACAATCTTATTATTACAAGGAAGGCGTGGAAAATGGCCCTGCACACGTGAAGGTGCATAAAATATTCATGTGACATGTTCAGAGGCATGTTTGACAGGCAAGCTCCGACATATCGATTTAAGCATCCAACATATAGCACTCTTCATTACACATACCACATTGGGACTAGTTTGATTCGACTCTAATGTTTTGACATCAATTATATTTCATGGCCGTTTCGACTACGAAGTCTGAAGCGGTAAATATGTCACCAAACAGTATTCCGAGCTATGGACACAGTTGGAAAATCAAGATTTTTTTGCCGCCCAAAAGCAGCTGTTAACAAATAGTTTATTTGTCATAACCGTCAATTTTTAATTCTTAACCCAGCTCCATTTCATTGCTTTCCACATAAATACCAACTTTATTTGTAGACGCGAACGCATCCTCAAAGCTTCCACGTCTCAGCAGCATCTAGGCCACATAAGTATAAATTGAGGACTAGCGTGTTTTCCTTGTGCAAATTTTCATAAAAAAATTTAGCTCTGTTTTGCCGCGTTAAGATATGTTTAATGCCCTTTAGTCCAGTATAGCGTCTTCAGCATTCGACCACGTTTAGACGTCTTCCTTCGACCATATTATATACGTTTAGTGCTTTTCTGTCGCATGGATCGCCCTCAGGAGCGTTTAGCGTTTTCTGGTTGAGTAAGCGTCCTTCGCATTCGAGCGCGTTTAGCTTTAGCTACTTAAAGACGTGTTACACGCCGTCGTTTGGCTACGGTAGTGTCTTTGCCCACATAGTACGTTTTGCGCCTTCAGGACCGTTTAGCTCCTTCTGGTCGAGTATAGCGTCTTTCGCATTCGACCGCGCCACGTGTTAAACGTCGTCGTTTGGCTATGGCAGTATTGTATCGGTCACATCGTACGTTTGGGGCTATTCTGACGTATTAATCTTCAGGAGCGTTTAAGGTTTTCCGGCTACGTTTATCGACTTCTGATTGCGTTTTGCGTCTTTCATATTCGACCATGTTTAGCTTTAGCGCCGCCCTTTGGATAGGGTAGTTTCTGCTTTACACTTAATAAGTTAACTGTATAATATAGACAATTTTTTGAAGAAAGATACTGAAAGAGCACCTTCTCAGCAAATTCAGTTCTTCCTTGTTATCCACTCATTATTCTATATGACTTCTTCCGAACTCAACAAGTTATTGAAAGTTTTTCAAAAAGGATAGAAACCTGCCTGCGTGTGCTTGTATCTGTAGGATATGATTATAAACTAGCATGCATACTATATGAGCTTTTTATCACATTTCGAATACGGTCGCATGAGCCTGAATATGTCAGATAATTGTGTATTTAAATGATAATATCTTTTTAAAAGAACAATGTTCGTGTGGTCTAATATACCAATGGATAAATATTTCTGGTTATTATTTCTTGGAAAAACAATACAGGGTGTTTCAATAGGACGTGTCTATTGCTTTATGTTTTATGAGGTGTAGAAAGAACGAGGAAAAGCGGAGCTCGTATAGGCGGGTTTATCGAGTTGCAGTAACTATATGTGTTCAATTTACGCGTTCATACATTCTTACTTGATAACTATTTTGTTTTTAAAATGAGCTACAGCGAATCAGTAATTCCGAATATTGAAAAAAATTTAAAATATTCAGTGAAACACAAAATCTTTGTTCGAAACGTTGAATTATGATAATATGTTTTGTATATAACATAATTCAATTTATCACTTGTTGATGGATTATCTGTATTAACTTGAGATTCGACCTATTCACGAAGGAAAAAATACCCAAGTTTAAATTACACAATCTAGGAGGATAAAATCTGTACCAACTTACGAGACAATTTCATGACCCATTTTTTTTTCAATAAATGGCTCATGAAGAACCAATGAATGAAGCAGTTGAATTCTGTAACGATGTACACCCAAATTTCTTATTGAATAGTAGAAGAAAAAGTATTCAAAACGAGAAGTCTTTCGATGAAATAATTCAACAGTTTCTAAACGTTGTTAAATCGAATAAAAATTGGGTTCTAAAAAACATTCCCTACTTGTAATTCAACTCCGCATTGGCTCTGACCAATTTTGTTCAATGATTGCAGAGGCTGGGATTGGGCAGAAGTTTGCTCCTTGTAATGCAAGGCCGCCTATTAGATAAAACAAGAACGTGTGTGAAAACAATTTGGCGGAAAGAAAGGGCGGTATCCAAGGCGGATAAGAGGCCGCCATTGGATAATCTAGCGCGCAAATCCGGGCTAAGACTCCGGTTGATAACGTTTGCGCTGCATGCCACAGTCCCGGAGTATGGACTCCCGGATTCCTATTGACCCGTGGACTTCCTCCCACGCAATCCTTCAACTCGAACATCGGCACAGTGGAGGAAATAATAAACAAGGGGAAAGAAAGCTAATTTTGTTCACCGGCGATAAAGTACTTGAATTTAACAATTATTATCTTAGTTTTAGATTATATCCTTCGGGATTGTATTGTTGCATTCTATTGTTGTAGTTTCCCAACAAGTGCGAAAATAGATATTTTCCAGCACGAAACGGCCGTAGAACTACGTGAGCGTTCAAGTTTTTATCTCAACTTTTTTTTTTATTATAACGAAGTATCTCAATGAATAACCCTATACAATCAAAATGAAGAACAAAGTTTCTCCCTTTCGAAATTCCTTTCAGACCTTGTTTATTCTAATTTCGTACACCTGAAACGCGCGATGTGTTTTTTCTGTCATTTATTTACTGTCGTCATTGTCGACTTTCTGTCCATATATCTAATACGTAATTTTTTTCATTGCTTGGACTATTTTAGTGGCGTGAAAATCTTTTGGCACCGCTTATATCACGTGGGCGCCGACACGAAAATGAACATACGACAGCTGTCTCTAAAAAGTGACATTAGTTAAGGAAGGGTTCTTCTATTTTAACACCCAAGAAAATGCTGCTAGAACCCGCTTCACTGAAATGAGTTTACTGAGGTTGGTATACTGATGATATATTCATGGACAGGAAATGGAGGAATAGATTAAATAAGTATTATTTGATGCCTGTCTTCAAATGATAAAAAATTGATTCGATATTTCGATGAGTGTTGGGTAGTACATGTCTTAAAATTGAATTTGTAAGAGGTGCCTCATTTTTGTACTGAAGCGAGGGGGTTCATGACGCGATACGATGTCGGGACAAAATTTGTACTAGTATAGACTGGTCGTGTACGGTACCCAACATTAATTTCGATTATCAAAATCGATTATGGCTTCAACTGAAATTTCATTCTTGAACTGAATGTAGGACAAACATCTTGACTGTTCTCATTCATTGGTCTACCAAGTCTGAAATATTTTCATTTTATCTCTAGGGATATTTCGTGCCTTTCTTGGAATTAATACGAAATATCTCTAGACCAATAAAGATCGTAGTTTTCTAATCCGTTTTGAACCAAAATATCCTTTCGCTACCAATTATTGATGCCGGAATGTGGGATTCACTCTGAAATTTTTCTCCCAACAATTATTTGATGCGAAATTAAGCGATGTCTTTCCAATAAGTTATTTGGCGCTTTTAACACAACTATACTTCGAAAAATCAATTTCGATTATAACATTAGATAAAAACACGATACCAATTACTCGCAAAAAAAATTTGAGATGCAATAATTCCAGGATGGAGGTCGATTAGTTAAGATCTTATATGTGCTTCCGCGCAAGCAGACACTCACTCACACTATACCCATCACCCACACTGGCTGCACTGTAACACGCCTAAGGACTTTTCAGACAAAATTGAGTCGCCCACATATTTTCATCAACAATTCCTCGAAAAAAAAAATTGAATGCAGTGAGAAATAAAAATTATAAATTGTCGAAAACTGCAACCGACTCAATGAATGAAAATTCCTTGCACACTAACACATCAACATTAAAGAAACAATCAAGCAACATCGACCATTTTGAGAGGTTAGTGTATCGTTAGTGTTACACTGCAGTCGTGTGTTACAATTTGTCCTACCAAAGCATATCAAAGTTATAACAACATATTCCACGTGAATTTAGAACTCCCTGCTTGCCGACTATTTCTTAATTATTTTTCGTGATTTCAATTTCAATGGTGTTATTCGAGCTGGTTTCGTTTATCCCCAATTTCTTGGAGGAAATTTTGTTTGATCCAATCCATCTCACCAAAATTGTTTGAAAATTGAAGGATAAGAAATAGTTTTCAGAAAAAAGAGAGCATTCATTTACACAAAATACAAGGGATGACAACATAAGAACTTTAGCACAGTTTCGATAACATCCTGCATACACGAATAGTACTAGGTTTATCATTGAATTTCGGGACAGCCTGTATGAACAGAGCTTACCGAGCCTGTCATAATAAATAAGCTCATACACCCCCTATAGACCAGGGTCAAAGCCTATACAAAAATGGTAAAAAATGAAAAAAATTAGAGTAGGATGAAACCCATTAGAAAAGCAAGGGAATATGATCAAAATGAGAGGAAAAATAAATTACGGTCGATCCGAGTTCGGGAAGTGGGAGGGGGTGAGTTCTTAAGGGTAAAAAATGGTTTATCTTGATTTCCGGCAAAACTACAAGTTCTATGGAAAAAAGTTAAATGGCAAAGTTGTAGGCAATAAAAAGATCTACAACTTTTTCAAAATATTGTAGATGTCTTATTAAATATTAACTTTATTAACTTATTTGTTTGTTAATTATAGAAGTATATTTTAATTTGTAATTTTTTCGTTTATCAATAAAACATGAAATCCTACGTTTTTTGAGTTATTAAAGTGTAAATTTTAATAAATACCTCAAAATTGTACATAATTATTAAAAAAAAATTTTTGAATTTGAGGTTTTTTCAATTTTTTGCATTTTCTAAGAATATTTCCTATAGTAATGTATATTTTTCTTTACACCATCAGAAAGTAGATATTTCAACGAACAAAAAGTCCCCAAACTTTTTGAAAAAAGCTGATATTTTGACGTCAGAATTTTCGATTGAAAATTAGGGTGCTTTTTTGATATTAAATTAAAATGAAGCGAAAAAATGAATTTTTTTAATCAAATAAATTACAGTGTATTTGGGACACAATAAGGTAAGTTTTCACCAAATTTCGTAGAAAAAAAATTTTTTTTGAAAAAGATATAAATAAAAAACCAAAAACTTGGTTTTTTGAAATTTTCACCTAAATTTTGAGGTTATGTGGAAAATCTGCACATACAAAAGTTGTAGATCTTTTTATTGCCTACAACTTTGCCATTTAACTTTTCTCCATAGGACTTGTAGTTTTGGCGGAAATCAAGATGAACAATTTTTTACCCTTAAAAACTCACCCCCTCCCACTTCCTGAACTCGGATCGACAGTAATTTATTTTTCCTTTCAATTTGATCATATTCCCCTCCTTTTCTAATGGGTTTCATACTACTGTAATTTTTTTTGGTTTCTAAAATTATCTACCCTGGTCTACTATGAATAAAAAATAATTTGAGAATTATAAAGAGTGTTTTATTTAGAGGTACTCTTTGTAGTGGGGATTTAGTTGCAGATCGCGCATGCGTCGTGGAAACAGAAGTAGTATTCTTGTTCAGTAGTGACTGACATTTCATAATAGATAATAAATGAACCATCATTTATTATCATTTAAAATGCAACTAAATAACGAAAACGCGTGTTTTCAATTGAATATATAAGAATTACTCTCTTTCAAAGTCATCTTTGAAATATTTCGAGGAATGCAATGATTCGAATGGAAAGATATCCGGAATATCCATCGTATCCAGATGAATCAAATTAAAAAATAATGCCTCAACATTATTGAAATGAATATTAAATAAATTATCTAGATTGGATCAAAAATGCGTATATCTTTTGATGATAAATGATTCAACAAGTCAAATAACACCTCAACTCGGATGATTTCCTCTCCTCGGTATATCTCAAGGACAGATTTGGATTTTCGTGATTTTTTTATCCGAACACATCGAATGTTAACGCAAATTACTATAAACTGTGTTAAACTTTCGTAGGATCTCTCAAGAAACAGTCAGCCCATTGAAAAAAACTAAATCAACAACAGCAAACAATAAATAAAAAGAGCGTCCGAATAAAACACCCCTCTGCTTCAAAATTACGAAATAAATGGAGAATAGTTCACCGGAGAAGTCTCATTGGAAATAGAAGACTGAGGGGTAAACTTTACTAAAATAAGATCAATTCGGCAAAAATATGTTTTGTATGCTTAATCGTGATGCAGGGCTGAAGTGTGTGAATAATCTGTATTAAAATAAAAATTATCTCGTGTTCTGTTGAATTATAATTTCGAATAATCGATTTTCATCAAAAAATAAAATTTTCCCAGTTACTAACTACCGATCTTACTTCAGTAAAATTTTTTACTAGGACTCGTGCAAGCGACGCCCATGGTACTCTGCGCTTGTACAAGTTGGAAAACGGTTGTTCTTCAAAAAGATGCGAAGAACAAAAGTAAGGAAGAAGGACAGAGTTTAACCATAGACGCCCCCATATTTTAATAGGTGAAGTTCAATACTAATGAAATAAAATTCACACACACAACAAACACTCTTCGACAAAACTAACTGTTTACTGTATTTTTGAATAATGCTGGTTCAAGACTGCCAAATTCAAATCAGCATTTGAACGGTTTTATGATACGCCAACAGCCTTCGTGATTTTAGCTAGAAAAATAACGGAAAATATTCAGTTGGCGTCATGTGGAAAAAACTAAATGTGCTGACTGCACGTTCTTGATGATTTTTTTTTACAAATTTCGTCTACTTACCCGTACTGGCTCGGCAGAAGGGTGGGGTAGCCAGTTCTAATTCCAGGAAATGGAAAACCTGAAAAATTAATTCTGGTAGTAATAATTATTATTAATCGGACAGATATTTTAAAGCAAAGTTCGTAGAATGTTTCATTCTACTCCTAGTTTCGAAAGCTTCGCATCATCTGGTTTTCGCATGTTCAAATAATTTTTTCATAAGACTTTCTTGTCTGTATGTTTATCTCAAATTTTGTGTTTTCAATGAAATATCGCGTTTCACGTTTCGAGAATGGAAACTCTCTCCATTTTCTTTCGTCGATATCCATGAAAGAAATATTTACTGACATACCCCCGTAACTGTAGGTAAGGGAACGTGCGCTGATACATCATTCTGGTAAATTACCACATCCGATATGCTTAAATGAATTGTTGGTCGTGCAACTTGTCCGGAAGCATGGAAAACTTAAGCCGGAAACAGAATGAAGGGGGTGGCGAAAAAGCGGTATGGTCATTGCTTTCCGGTAAACCACTTGGTGTCAAATGGCGTCGACAGTTAGGCCACCTGGTAGAACCAGGGACCATGGTTCCTACTCGACTTGGCGTGATCTAAGTGTGATATCAATTGATAGCACTACATTTTCATAAAGAAGTTATTTTGTACATTGAATTAATAACAGTGTGTACATACTAAATGGCTTCAGACGTGATTTATGCTGTAGAATAACGGTTTCAAATAGTCTACATTTTTAATATTCAGAAATTTGATAACGACATTGAAGTATATTTTCTTTTTAAGTAGGTGAGTTCATCCGACCCTGACAATCGCAAATGGCTTCTTATCATATGAATAATATATATCCTTATCGAATAATTATTTGTTTGAGCAGGTGACTTATGACTCGAAATTGAAATAGTTCACTTTCAGCGTGGACAAGACATAAAACTTCGAAGCTAAAAATAATCGTCTTCAAATTGCCTTGATTCGTTGAGTAATGCTTGCATAAAAAAACTATATCAGAGTTCTTCGTTGAATTATACAGAAAAATAAAAATGAGAGCCTTTTTTAAAGAACAAAAGAGTTCCACTCACCAGCCTGTACATTTCCTCTGGGCTTCGCTCCAAGTATCGCCAAATTAACATTTGCTTTCCTCCCGTCGATAATAGGATTTGGATCTTTACACGCTCTCTCTGCTGATGTTCTATCTCCCATTATTACCTATAAAAGTTTTTCAATCAAAATACACAGAAATCAAGTGAACATAATCGAATGATAAAAAAAGTTATTGACATAGTCATGTCTGTACTTGTCTGAACTTGTTTTGGGTATTCGAACAATTTTAAAGATGAAAAAACTCATATTTGAGAAAGGGTTAAACATTTATAAGCTTGAAAGGATTATTCCAAATCACATGAGATATCTTCAAATGAAAAATACAGGGTGTAACTAAATAAGTGTAAAATATTCAAGGAGGTGATTCCTCATCGAAAAAAAGATAAGATCTTTCATATAAAGAAACTTCATTGGAGCATCCCTAGATAAGATACAGCCCCTCAAAGGGAGTACATAAAATTTGTATAACCATTTTTTTCACGAACATCAAAAAAGTTACAATATTACAATAAATATACAATAAATACAAATTCTATGTACTCCCTTTGAGGGGCTGTATCTTAACAAGGGATGCTCCAATGAAGTTTCTTTATATGAAAGATCCTATCTTTTTTTCGATGAGGAATCACCTCCTTAAATATTTTACACTTATTTAGTTACACCCTGTATAGATACATATTTGCGTGACTCCTTGGATTAGAGTTTAAATCTGGAGGAAATGTTCACTTCCAGAATAATCCAGCTATATACGGTAACGAACTAAATTCGATACAATAAACGTCCAATAAAATAAGTTGGCAATTGATAAAAAATAAGAACTTCTCCTCAGTGGTGCCAAATGACTCTTAAAATTCGACAAAATGATAGAACTGCGTAGAAGGAGCAATATGAATAATTGTTTGGAACATGCTGTTCATTTTCTATGAGCCCAAGAGGTTTTGCTCAAGAGAAAGCGAAATTGATGATTCCCCTCAAATGTTGAGGTTACCAGGAACTACCGTATGTTTTACGAAACAATGAATTCCGTAAACAATTTGCTCCATGTGGTTCAAAATTGGAGCAAACAATTTGCGTCAGAAATGTATATCCTAGAAACGTTTACGTCCGGTTTGTTAAACTTCTTTTGAAATTCACCTACGTGCTTCTAATGACATGTTATGTCGAATAACTAAAAATAAAACTAGATTTGTGTACATTCAAATCGATGTTGATTTGTTCAATACTGTTTTATTATTAGATATATCCTAATCCTAATTGTTGAATTTTTCCAGGTAACTGAACATTCCTAACGGATATTGAAAGATATATAATCGTTAAGATGCCTGCAAAACTGCTGGTGACAAGCACTGACATGAGGTAGAACAAGGTGATTCACGACAACCCGAAAATGTTTTAGGATTCTATAGTGATTCATCAATGAGTCGCTGAAGTATAGTTACATTTTTATTATTGACATCATTTTTACTTGTAAAATAATTACTTCATATTGATACCTCTAGTAATAAATCCTCTCAATTTTCAGCTTTGAATTAAGTCCACTCAATGAAATGAAACTTTTATCCTCAAAAACGAACTGGATAGCTTTTTGTGTAAAGAATATTCAGCTATTAAATTTCCCAAAAGCGCAATTTTTACTGTTGCGTTGACGTAGGGGAGAAAGACACAAACTACCCCCACAAAAACCTGAATCAATTACAACTAAAAAACAAATATCTACACAGAAAAGAGCTTCTCATGAGTACAAAATTCATACAAAAGCTATATCATATATGATTACGGAACCGAGAACTTTTCAATATTATAAAACACCCTGTATCGAGAACCTCAGTCAATAGTAACGAAACTATTGATTTCCAAACGATATGAATGGTTCAGGACCTGCATTCGAAATGGTCCACATGAAATGGGGTCGAAAACGGTACAGCAGCCCGTTGCATGATGCATAAAGACAGAGGGTGCAAAGTCCCCTAAGGCATGAACCACATCCCCCATTTCTAACCCCTCGACAAGGTCCTGTTGCGATGATAGTAATCGAAAGGATGAACAGAATCAAATCTATATACATATACCCACGTAAATGTGCGAATTAAAACGAGAATATGAAAAACGTTTTTAAATCTACTTTCAAAGTAATGTGGCCTCCCTTATTTGAAGTGATAAAATGAAATCGAAAGGATAAACTTGGAAAAAACTAAAATTGAAAAGATCTAACTGAGATAATAAGTTTATCACGTAGGGATTCCCAAAAAATTCAACTTTTACTGAATACATTTTTAATAAACAAATTATCGATGAAAGTGAGTGGTTTTTGATTAAATTTGACCAAATAAAACGTAATAATTACTATTCATGATTGTTATTAATTTGGACAGTCAATTTATCTCAAACATGTCGAAACTGGCTGGCTAGACATAATCAACTTGGAACATGAATTGTTCATCAGGAAGGCGAAGCGAATATTCGAAGACCGAGAATGAATCAATTGTAAAGATAAGATAAATGTTCATCAAGGAATAATAAATTAAAGATTTAAAAAGAAATTCAACGCAATGAAAATGGATTGGGTAGAACCCTAGCGAATCTCTTCTTAATAAGTCATCTTCGATAAACAAAATATCCATAAAATCACCTTTTCGAATAATTTACACTCTTTGCAGTTAATTGTGCCTTCTGACTGAATTACTCTTCATATACTCATACAAAATTTTAAATAACATTGACTTATTCAATTCTGACTTCATTAGCAAGTCTAAACCCTTTTAGTTGAGTTTGAAACCATTTACAGATTTTTCTTGCAATGGTCTTTGTTCCTTTTTTTTGATATCTTGTAAACTGTTTCGTATTTTTATTTATTCTGTAAATCTGGAGCATACAATATTTCAAGTCAAACAATATTGCCTGTGTAAATCCTTTCCTTCCGTAACTACTTATTGCTGTGTTAATGAAGAACTTGTTTAAATTAAAGGTGAAATAATGCAACGCCTCGAAACAAATCATTTTAGGAAATGTGGTAAAAAATCCCAATTACCAGATACTTTTCAGAGCTAGTACTTCATGAACTTCTTATAAACAGTCGAATTTGAAACACTCAGCCGAATAAAACAGAAGTCTTGAATAAGGTACCTTTAGTTCTACCTCTCAATTTGACTTCTTTCTTTGATAAATGCTAAGGGTGAAATTTGGCGCGATAAACTAAGTAAAATTCTTGGTACGAAGGTGTCTCAATACTGAATCGAATGGGAATACTTACGAATCCATAACCTCGACTTTTGCCAGTTTGTCGGTCTGTTATCACAACGGCTTCTTCGATTTCGCCATAGACAGCAAAGTGGTCCCTTAAAGATTTATCTGTGGTGTGATATGGTAAACCGCCGACGAACAGTTTGGTCCAGGTGGTGTCTTTATTCTGCACCGAGGCTCCATTGATGGTTCCCGCGCTGAGAACACCAAGAGTGCCCAAACTACCCACCAGGGTCTCCGTTTCAGCACTTGGCATCAGCATGTTCTTTTGAATTTTTTCTTCTGCGGGCTCCTGTAGTGCCACGCGCTCCCTATGTATGTGGCTTTCTATCTGTCTTGGTGGACGCGTTCCCAAAGGGTTAACAATGGTGTTTATATACTCTTTGGTAAAGGTACTTCTACGATCTCGCATAGGTAAGCGGAATTGAACATAAATTATTGAGTTTTAAGTAATACGGCACAACCGATGGTATCTAGAGGAACACGTGTGTTGGTTTAAGAAGCGTCTGTTGACTCACGCGGTGTTAAAGCACTAATTTTAGATGCAGCTGTCTGTTAACTACGCCTGAACTCGACTCACTGTTCTAAAGGCCGATTCACAACTAAAAGGGCTAAACGTTAACACGACGTAATGTCATCCACGTGATTGCCAACTAGTGGCAGTGCGAGCTCCCTGTACACAGCGCGCTCAACTCGGATTATCAAATGAACGCAAAAGCTTGCACTCGGCCTCTTCTGTCGAATTTTATGACACATACCACACTGCTCGACCCCTGCCTTGGTGTATGCTAACCGCGTGGAGGGGATGATCATATGGTATCCATTTGTTTAGACCCTAAACTTACGCAGAGCTTCGGTATATTAACGATATAGCTTTTCATCAATTCTGGACATACGACAAAAAAGATGTACAGGATTGGCTCGAATTCTATTTTACAAAGATAGGTCGAAATATTTATCGCGATTTATAAATAGATACCTTTTGAGACGTTAGCCGTGTTTAATCTGCGTTGCGAATATTCGCTAATTCCACAATATATATAAAAAGTTCCTTTTTTATCAATACAATAATAACACCATGACTTAGTTACTTTCTGTTGAAAAAAGTACAGGCGTTATTCAATATTTTATATTAATGTTTACTATTTATTCAGGGTGTTTCAAGTTGAACTATTGAAATTTAATAATTGGGACAATGATTAGAATCGAAGGTACTTAGTATTGCTTCAAAAATATTTAATACTCCTGAAGCCTGAGCTCTACGAGTTATACAATTTATACTGATTAATTCCAGACAATTTAGCTGATGATACCCAAATTAGGTACAAATCAAAGAAATTTAAGGTGATTAAAGAATTAATGACTTGATTTAATCAAGAAAAAAAAACTTTCCTACCAACCTCAAATATTCGTCTCCAAAATTATTGAATGAGCTGTTACCAACTTTATTCGATTGTTTCACAACCGTCTTTCATGTTAATAATACTTGGTTGAATTAGAAGTAGAATAAATGGGCCAGTAGTCGGTCTTTTTTGAGTACCTTCATTGTTTTCTCTAATCTAACTACAAGCCTTTCGCTAGACAGTTTTTATCTAAAAATCTTAAAACATTAAAGGAAAAAGTTAACTAAAAGAAAATTTGTTAACTGACGATATTTGAACGTGACAACGTCATAAGAAAATACTGATCGAATGGTTTCACTTTTTTTGTTCAGAAAATCATTTTAAATTTACAAAATACTAATAATATTTATCGTTTAATTTCTACTTAACTGTTGGAATTTAATTTTTGATTGATAGTTTTAAAATGATGAAATTATTTCTTTCAACAAGTAAACAGAATAGAAGTTGTAGTTAAGTTAGTTACTCGAATATTTTTGCAAATTCATTGGTAATTTGTTGTGAAAAAGTGATAATTTTGAATAATTCATTATAAAAATGAACTGTGCTTGAATTATTGTTCATAAATCTTAAATTCAAAATTTGGAAACAACATTAAATTTTCTTATAAAGAGGCAGCCTCAATGTGTGTGATATAGAAGAGAATTGTTAGCTTGACAGCTGCCTGGTTCAACCTGTCATTTCAGGCACGTTGTTATGATATGGGGAAGATTCTGACTTTTTCAAATCATACCTACGCTCGATAATTATGTCGATCGAATACTAAAGCAATTGACATAGTTCTGTTAACTTATTGTTATAGTTTTACCATCATAGAAACCTCTATTTCAATTTATAATTGTTTATTTTTTATTTAGAGAAATGGGTAAATTTTTGGGGAGCACCAATTGGGATCAGTTGCTAGCAATCCCTAACAGAATGATAAAATACCTAAAATCTGTTGATTGAAAGCGAAGTTATTGGCAGAATTCATTTGTGGCCGACTATTGTGGATCGTATATTTACCTGAAATACTGAAAGGTGAAACAATATCAATTATTCAAGAGAGGATTGTCAGTATTAAATTCAAGTATTCTATAATCACTCACAAAACGAAAAAAGTAGATATATACTCAACAAATTTGCTGAGTGAGGTCCTGCCTAGTGGGTACCCTCAATACAATGCCCGGGCAAGTACGTCTCGTTGTCTAGCACACCTGGCAAGGGAGAGCACCCCCTGTACAACTGGATGCACCCTCTCTGTTAACACTGTGACGTACGATTTCTTGAAATTTCATTAGAACATTTTCTAATAACGGGACTATTCCATTCGACAATGAAGTAGAATGATTTCCAAACTGATTCTATATTATCATTGAAAAATCTACCTAGACTAGATCTAGAATTAAGAAGAAGGAATAACAATTGAAATGAGAAATGTAAGAAATATTTATCAATTCAATTTATTAAATTTTTTACAGGCTCAAGACAGTCACAATTTCTGAGATTTATTTTTTGTGACATTTGATTTCGATTAAATTCAAAATAGAAATAAATATAGTAATTACTACAATATAACTCCACCTATTGCTTAAATATTTCGACATTTTTGGTTTAGTTGAATGGTTGAGTTGAAAGGGTTTTTACGCAAAGCTTCTCCCAATGATTTTGAAATATGGAATGTGGTAAGTGAAAATTGAAATGAAAATGGCCAACGATTCACCATTTACGTCTACACGCCTTTCTAATTAAACTATATAACAGAGCTTTAAGATTCGTTTGTCCTGTATTCGAATTTTATTTAAAAAAATTCGTTGTCAGTTTGTTTCCTTAAAAAAAAATGAGAGCAGGTTCTCATTCCTGTCCATCATTTCTGAAACATCTATTATTAAACAATGTCTACCCGTTACAAATAAGAATTTAAAACTTTTCAGTTTCCCGTTAAAATTTGAAATAAAGGAAGACTTGAGGAGAAATTGAATTGAATTGTGCTTCATCCAGATACTTAATGTTGAAAGTACCATAAATTAAACAATTTCTGTTAAACAAATTTGATACAATTAAATTTTTTATCACTTTTTGAATCGAATGAAATGAAATTAGGGTTTCCGGGTATATGAAATAGAAATTTCCATTATTCAGTGATCGCTGATGAACGATAAGGGAAAATGCAACATACCGGAGACAGATGTTCGAATTGTATAGCACGCGTTTTATCATACAGGGTGGCATCTAGGAATAATCGAGAAAGAAGCTCGGTACACATTTTGTCTCACCCTGTAAGTCACCGGTAATATGTCTACGTATAAAAAAGATAACATTTGTTTATGCATTCCTCAGGAATTGATTGTAATTCCTGTTCGTATTTGGAATTGACAGATTCGAAACTGAATTTGAACTGGCTATGTTTTTGCAATGTGTATTGGATATCATTTTATGTTTTGAACATTTATTTAATTATCAAATCGAACAATGAAATTTCTACAAGTTTATCTAAATTACCTTACATTATCTGAATGTCGTTATATGAATCAGCGAATCAAGCTACGGGATATAAATTAGGTAACTGGAGTGGGATTTTGTTTTATGAAAAAATTTTTAGTCCTTGGGAAAACACGCTGTTTTGTATTGGGACACCGTATATTCGAGATATATCTCGACCAAGGCTAAAATGTATTTCGATTCAGTAAATTCAAGTTCCTTTTCAAATGATGCTGAACAGAGTTTTTTTTGCTTAAGTGGATCTATCTACATTTTCATGGAATAGATTTTTTAATGTGTTCCAAAAATTTTCAAACATACTCCATTAATTTCCTAAATATAGTTTGAATATGCGTACGTATTATTCGAAAGCTTCTGTGCCAAATTACTGAGATGTATTTGTCGCTTGCGACGTTTATTTTTGGCTAAATGTTAACACTAGTCAAAACCTGAAATCTTTGATAAATTGGATAACATGTGGAACAATGGTATTAGAACGAGACATTCATTTATTATATCATTCATTTTGTTCTTTTGAAATGGGTTGAATTGAGAGGTGCATGATGTTTTCTGAGCTATTTTAATTTCTGAAAAAGAATTTTTGCTATGCTGTTATGGTTTATGATGCAATTGAAAATTTTAGGTATAAATTCCACTCGAAAAATTATGACTGGAATAAATTGCATAACACTTAAACAGAGTGCTGGCCTTTTTTACTTTTTCAGATACAGGTTTTTTTTGTCGGGGGCTCACATAATCACTTATGAAAAAATTATTAAATTAAAAAGTTTATTAAATATATTATGCATGACTTATCAAAAACCTTCTACAAGAGATCATTTCAATTGATATTGTCGTTTGAATATTACAGGTGAAAACTCTTTTATGAAATTTCAACCCCCTAGTTTTTTTGAACGGGGCCAAATTTGGAAAAATGTTATAGAAAGAAAATATTTCTTTTGACCTCAAGAATCTATAGTTAACGCAGTGTTCAAAGACTCGCCCTGTATATTCTCCAAAAAAAATATCGTTAAATTATACACTAGCATAAGATTAGCACACAGACCTTATACGCAAATGAAGCAGCTCTTCTCTAAGTTAAAACTGTGAAAAGCAATATCTCAGGAATCGCACGTTTCTTCCAAATTCCATGCAATGATTGCCAGGCAGTGTACATATGACAAACTAAACAAAAATTTGACGACAGAATAATGGGTCATTAATATTCAGATACCAAAAGAGCTCTATACGATGTCCCGTATCTCAACTACTCAACTCAACTAGCGGTTACTGGGCGATGCTAGGTTATACCAGTTCTAGCAAAAATTTAAAAAAATCTGTCGTAATAGGTATATTTTTGAAAATGTTGAAAATTGAAACCCTACACTACATGTTGAATGATTGTTTGGGCTATTACCATCATCTATTGTGGATGTAATGTTTTCCTGACGTTTCGATAGATATCTTCTATCTTTATCAAGGAGAAAAGTAAGAAACCTTTTGAAAATTATCAATTTTCAAAAAGTCAATATGACAGAAGTCATGAAAGAAAAATGAACAATGTTATATACTCATCTGTGATATGATGATCTTTTTAAGTTGGATCGAACTATCGGCGTCCAAACTTCTGGCAGATCTATAGATGGAGCACTTATGGAATCAGGTGTTATTTTCATAAATGCTGCTTCTTTGATTTTTCTTCTTGCAAGTTTTTGTTCTTTGGATATTATTGATGCTTCATCCCATTTTATACGATGATTCTCATCTACAGCATGTTGGACCAACCTGGATTTGTCGCTGTCTAATACTCGTAGAAGCTTCTGATGTTCTTTTATTCGTACATTCAGAGGGCGTTTAGTTTCTCCGATGTAAGATTTTTCGCACTCGCAAGGTAATTCATATATGCAGTTCTTTGTCCTTTGTGTCTCATTATTAGGCTTAACTTTTGTAAGTTTAGCTCTGATAGTGTCTTGAGTTTTGAATGCAGTCGTTATGTTGTATCTATTTCCAATTCTTCTCATTTTCTCCGACAAACCTTTTACATAAGGAATTACGGTTTTAATGGTCTGATTTATATCTGTTGGTTCAGGTTGACTTTCTCTTGTTCGTTTAGCTTTTTCTAATATATTTTTTGGGGTAGCCATTGCTCCTAAGAGTTTTCGAGATGTTACTTATTTCTTCATTTTGGTCTTCTTCAGTGCAACAAATATTTATTGCTCTATCAAATAAACATTTTGCTACTCCCAATTTAGTGTTTAGTTGGTGGTTTGAATCAAAATGTAGATATTGTCCTGTGTTCGTTGGCTTTTTATACACAGTTGTTCTTGGGATTCCATTTTGTTTATGTACGAGTACATCTAAGAATGGAAGTTGTCTGTCCTTCTCGATTTCAATTGTGAATTTAATTGATTCCTCTTGATTGTTTAGATATTGAAGGAATCCATCTATAGTGTCTCTTCCATGTTGCCAAATAATGAAAATATCATATACATATCTTTTCCACAGTTTGGGATTAAGTACATATTTTTCTAATGCCTTCTGTTCGAAAATTTCCATATATAAATCAGCTAAAATTGGTGAAAGTGGTGAACCCATGGCCATTCCGAATTCTTGTTGATAAAAGATGTCTTCAAATTGGAAATATGTTGTTTCGATACAAAGAGAAAGCATTTCCATAATTGCATTCACGCTTAGTGTAGTTCTTTCACTAAGGGTTTGATCTTCTTCAAGCTTTTTCCTATCTATGATAAGTGTTTTATCTGTCGGAATATTAGTGAACAAACTGGTGATGTCGAAGCTGACCATAACGTCTTCTTCCATGATTTCTTGATGTTTCATTATTTCTATGAAGTGTTTCGTGTTTCTTATCATCGATGTTGAATTACTTTTTAATGGTGATATAATTTTCAGCAGAAATTTAGCCAATTGGTGGCATGCTGAATTTTTTGAACTCACAATTGGTCTTAGAGGAATATTTGCTTTGTGTATTTTTGGTAGACCATATAAATGTGGTGGTTTACTGAAGTGAGGTGTAAATCTTGATCTAACGAATTGATCAGGAAATTCATTTCGATATTTATAAAGGATTTTGTAAATCTTGTTTTCAACTGTGGTGGTAGGGTCCTTTTTCAGTTTTTTGTATTTTCCTGCTTCTAATAATTCATTGATTTTTTGATTATAAGAGCCAACATCTAGAATTACAGTGGCGTTTCCTTTGTCTGGTGGAAGTATCTTTATGGAACTATCCGATTTAAGATCTTTTAATGCCCTGTGTTCAGCTTTATTTATATTGGGTAGAGGTGTTTTGTTATTCCTGTCTAACAAGGTTCTGATTTTTCATCTGTACTCTTCGGCTTTTTCAGGTTCTCGAATTTTCTGTGCAGTTTCTTCTGCCGCCAACATGATTTCAATTTTTGGTATCGTCTTAGGGGCTATAGAGAACTTGAGAACCTTGTTGAGGAGAGATATCTGATCTTCACTTAAGTTCTTATTAGATAAATTGATCACGGTTTTTGAATGATCTAAGGGTTCATATTTTCTTGACTCCTTTATAAGTTTCTCCATTTTCATTTTTTGGACTTGTTTTTGTTGTTCATATGTTCTTTCATAGCTATGTTTAATAGCTCCCAGAATATTTTCATAATCTTCAGCACTAGTTTTTGATTGAATGCTACATCTAAGGTTCTCGCATGTTGTAAGTAATTTGGCTTTGTTGAATCGATGTTGATTCAGTCTTTCTCTCATCTTTCTCGTCATCCCCTACACTACATCCTTAGGTTTTGTAGTCACAAATTTTACAATTTTGCAATGATTTTTTTTAACGTAATCCTAAATAACCACGCTATCAATTATAGTTACAAATTCATTGCTAGGTACAATTGTTTAAGTATATATATATATTCTTTTAAACTTTTGGCTGACAAAATTTAGTTAGCAAACAATAAAGCATATAGATCAGGGGTTAGTGATGGGGTGTCATACAGGTCGGCTTATGACATAAAAGCTTAGGGAAAAAACTCCAGTAAAAAAAACCTGGCTCCCCTTTTCAGTGTGAAAATATAAAAATAAGCTGAAATATATTTTAGGGACTTTTTTCTTCAAGAGTGGTCTTCTATTGATGGAGACAGAGACTTCTTCAAATTGCACACATCGAATCTGGAAATAAAAAGACAAAAGCAGAAAAAAGAACTGAATAACAAAAATACATACCATATTCGTTTGAAATTTATAACCCATTCCAAGAAAGAGTCGGAAACATCATTAATAATTGTTTAAGTAAAAAAAATATAAGTTTCGTTGAGACATGGTTAAAAATATGTTTTCAGCTAACTTTGACAAAACATCTTTAAAAAACGTACCGTACTACCGTCGGCAAGTTACTTTAAAAAATGGCCCATTTAATCCAGATTACAAAATGGTATAATACTTGCTACTTATCTTTCCATAAAATTAAAATTACTTATATATTTGCAAAAGGGCCCAAAAACAAACAAAAACTTTTACCTGATTACTATGAATAATAGGGCCTATTGTGTGGTCAAAAATCGGACAAGTTATTGGAGCATTTGAACAACCCGAAAACTTGAATGGCGACAAATACTGAGAGTTTTTACAAATCGATTTACCACATTTATTAGAAGACATTCCACTCAACATCTATAGAAATATGTGGTTTCAACAAGATGGTTGCCAAACGCATTATGCTCGTCCCGTACGTGACCATTTAAGAATGCATATCCTAATAGGTGGATTGGGTTCAATTTTGTAACCTCTGCGTTCTCCGGACCTAAGCACACTTGATCTTTTTTACTGGGGCTGCATTGAACATATAGTTTATTAAAAACCAATAGAAAATCTCAGATATAAAGTATATTTTGTACTGATTTTATATATATTTATATGAATTGCCCAAACACAAAATTCAAAACTTCAAAATGCCAATTCAAATGAGAAATATACCGAAAACAAGTGGACTCGGTACTATAACAAAGAAAACCTGCTCTTTAATGATTCTGTCCAATGAAAAATGTAAGCAATCAAGATAAAATATACCGAAATCACGAGAACCAATCAAAGATGAGTATCTTTATTTTTGCTACTCTCTTGTTAGTCACCGTTACGAGGTGATTCCACCTCTTGAAAATATTCTTGTAATAGTATCATTTCTTCATATTAAGAGTTCTATGAGTTGATCTTCAGTAATCCAAATAAGACGATTTCTGTTTGGCGAAGTCAGCTCCTCATTTAATTATAGATTTCTCAGATTTAAGGTAAATTTTGTACTGATTTTATATATATTTATATGAATTGCCCAAACACAAAATTCAAAACTTCAAAATGCCAATTCAAATGAGAAATATACCGAAAACAAGTGGACTCGGTACTATAACAAAGAAAACCAGCTCTTTAATGATTCTGTCCAATGAAAAATGTAACCAATCAAGATAAAATATACCGAAATCACGAGAACCAATCAAAGACGAGTATCTTTATTTTCGCTAATCTCTTGTTTGTCACCGCTAGGAGGTGATTCCAGCTCTTTAAAATCTTCTTGTAATAGTATCATTTCTTCATATTGAGAGTTCCATGAGTTCATCCTAAGTATTCCAAATAAAAATATTTCTGTTGAGCGAAGTCAGCTCCTCATTTAATTATGGATTTCTCAGATTTAAGGTAAATTTTGTACTGATTTTATATATATTTATACGAATTGCCCAAACACAAAATTCAAAACTTCAAAATGCCAATTCAAATATGAAATATACCGAAAACAAGTGGACTCGGTACTATAACAAAGAAAACCAGCTCTTTAATGATTCTGTCCAATGAAAAATGTAACCAATCAAGATAAAATATACTGAAATCACGAGAACCAATCAAAGACGAGTATCTTTATTTTCGCTAATCTCTTGTTTGTCACCGCTAGGAGGTGATTCCAGCTCTTTAAAATCTTCTTGTAATAGTATCATTTCTTCATATTAAGAGTTCCATGAGTTCATCCTAAGTATTCCAAATAAAAAGATTTCTGTTGGGCGAAGTCAGCTCCTCATTTAATTATGGATTTCTCAGATTTAAGGTAAATTTTGTACTGATTTTATATATATTTATACGAATTGCCCAAACACAAAATTCAAAACTTCAAAATGCCAATTCAAATATGAAATATACCGAAAACAAGTGGACTCGGTACTATAACAAAGAAAACCAGCTCTTTAGTGATTCTGTCCAATGAAAAATGTAACCAATCAAGATAAAATATACTGAAATCACGAGAACCAATCAAAGACGAGTATCTTTATTTTCGCTAATCTCTTGTTTGCCACCGCTAGGAGGTGATTCCAGCTCTTTAAAATCTTCTTGTAATAGTATCATTTCTTCATATTAAGAGTTCCATGAGTTCATCCTAAGTATTCCAAATAAAAAGATTTCTGTTGAGCGAAGTCAGCTCCTCATTTAATTATGGATTTCTCAGATTTAAGGTAAATTTTGTACTGATTTTATATATATTTATACGAATTGCCCAAACACAAAATTCAAAACTTCAAAATGCCAATTCAAATGAGAAATATACCGAAAACAAGTGGACTCGGTACTATAACAAAGAAAACCAGCTCTTTAGTGATTCTGTCCAATGAAAAATGTAACCAATCAAGATAAAATATACTGAAATCACGAGAACCAATCAAAGACGAGTATCTTTATTTTCGCTAATCTCTTGTTTGTCACCGCTAGGGAGGTGATTCCAGCTCTTTAAAATCTTCTTGTAATAGTATCATTTCTTCATATTAAGAGTTCCATGAGTTCATCCTAAGTATTCCAAATAAAAAGATTTCTGTTGAGCGAAGTCAGCTCCTCATTTAATTATGGATTTCTCAGATTTAAGGTAAATTTTGTACTGATTTTATATATATTTATACGAATTGCCCAAACACAAAATTCAAAACTTCAAAATGCCAATTCAAATGAGAAATATACCGAAAACAAGTGGACTCGGTACTATAACAAAGAAAACCAGCTCTTTAGTGATTCTGTCCAATGAAAAATGTAACCAATCAAGATAAAATATACTGAAATCACGAGAACCAATCAAAGACGAGTATCTTTATTTTCGCTAATCTCTTGTTTGTCACCGCTAGGAGGTGATTCCAGCTCTTTAAAATCTTCTTGTAATAGTATCATTTCTTCATATTGAGAGTTCCATGAGTTCATCCTAAGTATTCCAAATAAAAATATTTCTGTTGAGCGAAGTCAGCTCCTCATTTAATTATGGATTTCTCAGATTTAAGGTAAATTTTGTACTGATTTTATATATATTTATACGAATTGCCCAAACACAAAATTCAAAACTTCAAAATGCCAATTCAAATATGAAATATACCGAAAACAAGTGGACTCGGTACTATAACAAAGAAAACCAGCTCTTTAATGATTCTGTCCAATGAAAAATGTAACCAATCAAGATAAAATATACCGAAATCACGAGAACCAATCAAAGACGAGTATCTTTATTTTCGCTAATCTCTTGTTTGTCACCGCTAGGAGGTGATTCCAGCTCTTTAAAATCTTCTTGTAATAGTATCATTTCTTCATATTGAGAGTTCCATGAGTTCATCCTAAGTATTCCAAATAAAAATATTTCTGTTGAGCGAAGTCAGCTCCTCATTTAATTATGGATTTCTCAGATTTAAGGTAAATTTTGTACTGATTTTATATATATTTATACGAATTGCCCAAACACAAAATTCAAAACTTCAAAATGCCAATTCAAATATGAAATATACCGAAAACAAGTGGACTCGGTACTATAACAAAGAAAACCAGCTCTTTAATGATTCTGTCCAATGAAAAATGTAACCAATCAAGATAAAATATACTGAAATCACGAGAACCAATCAAAGACGAGTATCTTTATTTTCGCTAATCTCTTGTTTGTCACCGCTAGGAGGTGATTCCAGCTCTTTAAAATCTTCTTGTAATAGTATCATTTCTTCATATTAAGAGTTCCATGAGTTCATCCTAAGTATTCCAAATAAAAATATTTCTGTTGAGCGAAGTCAGCTCCTCATTTAATTATGGATTTCTCAGATTTAAGGTAAATTTTGTACTGATTTTATATATATTTATATGAATTGCCCAAACACAAAATTCAAAACTTCAAAATGCCAATTCAAATGAGAAATATACCGAAAACAAGTGGACTCAGTACTATAACAAAGAAAACCAGCTCTTTAGTGATTCTGTCCAATGAAAAATGTAACCAATCAAGATAAAATATACTGAAATCACGAGAACCAATCAAAGACGAGTATCTTTATTTTCGCTAATCTCTTGTTTGTCACCGCTAGGAGGTGATTCCAGCTCTTTAAAATCTTCTTGTAATAGTATCATTTCTTCATATTGAGAGTTCCATGAGTTCATCCTAAGTATTCCAAATAAAAATATTTCTGTTGAGCGAAGTCAGCTCCTCATTTAATTATGGATTTCTCAGATTTAAGGTAAATTTTGTACTGATTTTATATATATTTATACGAATTGCCCAAACACAAAATTCAAAACTTCAAAATGCCAATTCAAATGAGAAATATACCGAAAACAAGTGGACTCGGTACTATAACAAAGAAAACCAGCTCTTTAGTGATTCTGTCCAATGAAAAATGTAACCAATCAAGATAAAATATACTGAAATCACGAGAACCAATCAAAGACGAGTATCTTTATTTTCGCTAATCTCTTGTTTGTCACCGCTAGGAGGTGATTCCAGCTCTTTAAAATCTTCTTGTAATAGTATCATTTCTTCATATTAAGAGTTCCATGAGTTCATCCTAAGTATTCCAAATAAAAAGATTTCTGTTGAGCGAAGTCAGCTCCTCATTTAATTATGGATTTCTCAGATTTAAGGTAAATTTTGTACTGATTTTATATATATTTATACAAATTGCCCAAACACAAAATTCAAAACTTCAAAATGCCAATTCAAATGAGAAATATACCGAAAACAAGTGGACTCGGTACTATAACAAAGAAAACCAGCTCTTTAATGATTCTGTCCAATGAAAATTGTAACCAATCAAGATAAAATATACTGAAATCACGAGAACCAATCAAAGACGAGTATCTTTATTTTCGCTAATCTCTTGTTTGTCACCGTTAGGAGGTGATTCCAGCTCTTTAAAATCTTCTTGTAATAGTATCATTTCTTCATATTAAGAGTTCCATGAGTTCATCCTAAGTATTCTAAATAAAAAGATTTTTGTTGAGCGAAGTCAGCTCCTCATTTAATTATGGATTTCTCAGATTTAAGGTAAATTTTGTACTGATTTTATATATATTTATACGAATTGCCCAAACACAAAATTCAAAACTTCAAAATGCCAATTCAAATGAGAAATATACCGAAAACAAGTGGACTCGGTACTATAACAACGAAAACCTGCTCTTTAATGATTCTGTCCAATGAAAAATGTAAGCAATCAAGATAGAATATACCGAAATCACGAGAACCAATCAAAGATGAGTATCTTTATTTTCGCTACTCTCTTGTTAGTCACCGCTAGGAGGTGATTCCAGCTCTTTAAAATCTTCTTGTAATAGTATCATTTCTTCATATTAAGAGTTCTATGAGTTGATCCTCAGTAATCCAAATAAGACGATTTCTGTTTGGCGAAGTCAGCTCCTCATTTAATTATGGATTTCTCAGATTTAAGGTAAATTTTGTACTGATTTTATATATATTTATATGAAATGCCCAAACACAAAATTCAGAACTTCAAAATGCCAATTCAAAGATGAAATATTACGAAAACATGTGGACTCTGTACTATAACAAAGAAAACCAGCACTTTAATGATTCTGTCCAATGAAAAATGTAACCAATCAAGATAAAATATACCGAAATCACGAGAACCAATCAAAGACGAGTATCTTTATTTTCGCTAATCTCTTGTTTGTCACCGCTAGGAGGTGATTCCACCTCTTAAAAATCTTCTTGTTATAGTATCATTTCTTCATATTAAGAGTTCTATGAGTTCATCTTCAGTAATCCAAATAAGAAGATTTCTGTTGGGCGAAGTCAGCTCCTCATTTAATTATGGATTAATCAGATTTAAGGTGAATTTTGTACTGATTATATATATATTTATATGAATTACCCAAACACAAAATTCAAAACTTCAAAATGCCAATTGAGAGATTAAATATACCGAAAACAAGTGGACTCGGTACTATAACAAAGAAAACCAGCTCTTTAATGATTCTGTCTAATGAAAAATGTAACCAATCAAGATAAAATATACCGAAATCACGAGAACCAATCAAAGACGAGTATCTTCATTTTCTCTACTCTCTAGTTTGTCACATCTATACGTCGCAGAATTGTAGAAGCAGCAGAAGAAATAAATATCAGAAGATTTGCACGTTTGGTGAGAAGATCTTTTTCGGAGGCGATGCAGAGCATCTATTCTTGCCGAAGGCAAACAATTTGAGCATTCATTATAATTTTAAAGAAAAATAAATGTACTACAAAATTTTCTCGTGTTTCATTATGATTACATCTTACAACAACACAACCATTATATTATACTTTCAAATTTCAATTATGCGATAATCAGTTGAAAATATTAATAATATTTTTTATGATAGGTAGCTAGCAAGTATAATACAATTTTGAAATCTTGATTAAATGGGCCATTTTTTGAAGTAACTTGCCGAGGGTAATACGGTACATTTTTTTAACGATGTAATCTCAAATTTGAAAACTGAAACTGAAATCATATTTTTTAACCATGTCTCAACGAAACTTATATTTTTTTACTAAAACAATTGCACCTAACAATGGATTTATGACTGTAATAAATAGCAAGGTTATTTAGTATTACGTTTAATAAAAATCACTGCAAAATTGGAAAATTTGTGACTACAATACCTAAGGATGCACTATAGGGTATCAATTTTTATATTACCACTTAATCCAGTGACAGAATATTTTCTAAATTTTTGCTAGAACTGGTATAACGTCGCATATCGCCCAGTAACCGCTTGACGTTGAGTTACGGGACACCTGTATAAAAATAAAATAGACAATAACCATATTTTTAATTTCAAAAATACAAAAAAATACAAAATAAATAAGTGAAAAATTAACACAAAGATATGAAACAAGAAAAAATATTTCTATGTATGTACTTTTTTAGTGAATAGAAAAAACAAAATGGATATCACGAAAACACATTTACTCTATTTTGGGTAAGTTTCAGAAAAACGACCCTGTACTTCAAAAAACAATAGTAATTCTTTTGAATTGATATTAATTCATTTCATCGTGGTTACGAACTCCCCTGCCTTATAGCACAGTGTACATCTGTCAGAAAGTGTTATATCTTCACGTGGGGCAAATTTAAATAAATGAAACACATGTTTCTCGTTTGAGGATTGGAAACTCTGGACTTGTTGGAATGAATAATGTTCAAAATCATTTCAATTATAGAAAAATCAGGCTGCTAACCTATAATACTTATTTTCATTTCAAAATTTATTCTATAACAAAAATTAAACATCAGAGTGATTTCCGAGTTAACTGTAGGTATTGCTTGAGCTAATAAAAAAACCATAAACTTCCCACCTAAGGCGTAATTGAAGGGGCTGCTTCCATGCAACCCCTAAATACTTAATGTTTTACGTGTGAATTTGAAGATATTTCGACATGCTTTTGATGCACAACCCCTTGGTAGACTTTATTACTGAAATCAATTACGACGATTCTTTCACTTTCCCTCCATTGCGTGTTTAAAAACAGTTGATTTCCTCTGTCTATACAAAAATGAAAAAGAAATATTTAATTGTATCGGTGTTACTTGGTGGAAATTCATTTTAAATAAATAATAAGATTCAGATTTCCACAAATTTTATTGTTTTTTCAACAACTGTTTCGCCGACACTGTGGCTTCATCAGGTAATTCTGTATTTATGGCTGTAAAACTTTCTTCTGACTTGTTCTATGCTGTCCTCTTTATTAGTCAGGGGAGTTGAGTAGACAATATTTTTTATCCTACCCAAACATAATAGTCTAAAGGAGTTAAATCGGGAGAACGTGGTGGCCAAAGATGTGAACCATTGTTCGCCAACCATCGATCTTCAAATAGCCTGTATAGGATATTTGACACATTGAGTGAATTGTGTGGAGGCGCGCCATCTTGTTGATACCATAAGTCATTATGGTTCTGTACTAGCGGCTCAATTATTTGAGTCAATATGTCAGAATATCTATCTCCTAAGGGAGAACATTCTTTATATAATGCAAACATGTGTAGTGTTCTATCTTACCAGTTAAAGTAAAGTGTGAACATCGGGAATTGCATTATTTTTGATGGCGCAAAAAACATTGAAACTCCAGGTCTCTTGAAAGTTCCATTGTCTGAAGCGGTGGTTGTTCTCTTCATCCCAATAATGACTGTTATGCCTGTTGAAAGAACCATTCTTTGTAAATTTAGATTCATCTGTCCAAATTATACAGTTCAAAAAGTTTTCATTCTCTTGAAATCGAATCATAGCTTCGCAAAACTCTGTTCTCCTGACGAAATCAGTTTCTTTCAAATGCTGTACCCTATTGAATTTATATGGGTGCATTTTATGTTTTTTCAATATTCTCCAAACTCTCGATTGAGATAATCCCAGAGCAATCTCGACATCTTTGAGAGAATTTTGAGGAATCACACGAAAATATGCAAGAACTGTAATTTCGTTGTTCTCATCTTCTACTACACTTTTTTCTCTGTGTATAGTTTTCTTAACGAAAGATCCGACATTTCTCAAGTTTGTCATGGTTCTGTTAATGGTATCTCTCGTTGGTCTGGGTCGGTCAGGAAACCTCCAATGAACAGTCGAATCGTTCTATCTACAACTTTATTACATTCTCCATGAAGTAGAATGAGATTTAAATAATCGTCATTGGTAAAATTATGCATAGTGATCGATTTTATAACTTAATACGAATTATCACCAAATTAATAGTAAACACAAAATGCTACTGAATAAAGAGGAATTTGGCAAATGTAATTAATGATATCTATCATTAAAAAAAAGAATGTAAAACATGGTAAGTTTTTGCATATGGTTCATAAGGAATTATTTATTTATCACTGGAGAGAAAACCGATGGCCGATTAGTTGAAATAAAGAGGTTTCCGATACAAATTCGAATCCAAATTCGCCATCTATTTAGGAACAACCTGTAACTTTTTTCTCTTGCATATTAGGGTTACTACCCTACTATACTATGATTTACTAAATCTAAAACATGGTTTAAGTAACAGTTCCTGAAAATTTCAAGAAATAGCTAAAAATTCAAGACGAAAACAGTTTTTTGTGAATAACTCAGAAAATATCCACTTTAGGGCAAGGATGTGATGCATACACTTACATTATTTTTTAACGTAGACTTAATATCTGCCATAAAAAAATGGGGTTCTAGTTTGAAAAAATCCCTAACTTTGAAAGCGATTTTTTCACCCCCTGTATCATGAATCGCGATTTCGATTTTTAAAGTGGATACATCAATCTTACATCTTGAAAAATCCCAAAAATGAAAATTTTCCATCCAAGAACCTCGAAGTTATTTTTGTTTCAGCGGAGCTCTATTTTCGATTTTTTTTTCGAATTTTCCCGCTCAGAGAGAATTTTCCAATCAAAACTGAAAAATGTTACATCAAAATAAATTGAAATTTTCTAAGGAATCTATTTCTGCAATAAAAAAATGGTGTTCTAATTTGAAAAACGGAAGTTGACGTCATTTCCGGAAAAACCGGAGGTGCTCATGCCTTGAAAATATTTAAGATTTCATCAGCATCGTGAAATACTTATAAGTGCTGAATTTCATGAAAATACGTTCAGTAGTTTCCCGTATAAATATGGGTGAGTTTCCTCGTGAAAGACCCTGTATAGGTCAAACATAAGATCATTTTAAAAACGAGTTCAGGAACATTAACATAGTTACGTAACCGAAAATACTAATTCCTCATAAGCTAAACATTTAAATGAATACAGATATAATTTAAACCATAATTTTGAAATTCTCCATACAGAAAGTAAAAGTTCAATATTAACACATTAAGAAGCACTCGACATAAACAGATATAACACACAAAATATTATTTTGCATGAACAAACAGATGTTGATCGGTCCCCGTTGTTAAACATCTTTCTGAAAAAAACCCTAACATACCTCAATATTTATTACCCTATTAGAGACGACCTTCCGAGAAAGTTTTACAGCCATAAATACATAATACCTTCAGTGAAACAATCATTCAAAATGTAAAACCTGATGAAGCCACAGTGTTGGCGAAGCAGTTGTTGTAAAAAACAATAAAAATTTGTGGAGATCTGAAACTTATTATTCATTTAAATGAAAAATGTTCACCTTCTTATGCTTTAATCGCTTTGGTTGAGCGTCTGAACAGGAATAGCATACAAAAAGTGATATATTTCATAAATAAAAAGAGACTGCAACTGGAGTGTGAACTTTTCCTTCTTCAATACCTCCGTTTATTTAGGACGAAGAAAAAAATTAATTTGACACTGGTTCTAGTCGGAGATAGGTGGAACATTTTACAAGCCCGGCTGTTTCTGCGTAAATCCTATTGGTGGAAGGAGCAATGACAATCTATTTAAATACGACTCCGTCTTCTTCCTGTACTTAAAAATAAAATCGAATTCATTAGAGTCAGCTGTCACAATGACCGAAAAGAAAATAAAAATCGAGGCAATAAAAACGTCGCTTGAAAAACAGTTCTAATCATTTTGAACTCTACCCAAAAACAAGTCTATTTTAGAAGTTTTCTTGTTAATAGAGCGCCACATCTATTAGATTTATCACTTTTATCAAAGCTGTCATTAGTTTGAAATTTTGTAATTATATGTTTTATATATTTTTATTATTTATTCTTGTCACTATCATAATTCAATTTGACGTAGTACCATCATGAAAACTATAGCTTATGAACTTAAACAATCCAATTCAAAACACAAAAATGAATTAAAACTGTGGATTATAACAATGTAACAATAATTGCTAACAAGTCTTTTCAATATTCATTTTTTGTGAACAAAATCATGTTCGTACCCTACAATATCGTGCACTTTCTGAACAATTGCATTTTTCGTGAATTCTTGAGGAAATAGTTTTGTATACGGAAAGTTGTGGTAGAATATTGGAAATGTTGATGGAGTTTGAGTAATACTGATTCTTTCGTGACCATTAGAGGGGCCATATCCATTGAATGGTGGTCCATAATTTGGTTGTAATACAGGTGGCCCATATGTGAAACTTATATGGTCATAATTTCCACCTTGTCCATAGTCATAAGGTTTGGTAACATTTTGAGCAACTGTGGTCGATACGGTTGTAGTCGCAGACGTTGTAGAAGATTCAGTTGTAGTTGATTCTGTACTTTCCGTCGTTGTAGACTCGGTAGTTGTAGTAGCTTCCTGCTGCCTCTGTTTAGGTTTCAATTCTCTTTCTTTGTTTTCTTTCTTTTCACTCGAATCTAAGTCTTCAACAGATTCAGCACTTTCTACATCCTCTTCAGATTGTCTGGTTCTTTTTTTTGTTTTAAGTTTTTTGGTTGGTTTCCTCCTTCTTCTATATGGCTTAGTAGTTCGTTCAGGAACTCTTGTTGATCTTTCGTAATAGTCATCGTATATAGAGTCATCATACTCAGAGCTGTCATAAAAGTCATCGTAGCTTTCTGTTGTAGATCTCCTTCGAATCAATGGTCTTTTCGTTCTAAAAGGAATTCTCTTGGTTGTTAGTTCATCATAATTGTCATAGTAATCATAATAAGAATCAGTTGGCCCAAAATGATTGGAAGGATTTCTATTTCTTGGATCATAGGGAGTTCTATAAGGATTCCTTCTTGGCGAAAAATTTCTCTTTGGTGGAAGATTCCATCTTTCAGGGAGTTGACGTCTATAACTGTACTGTGATTGGGAGTGAACCTGATCAGGAGTATCAATAGTTGCATCTGAGTTGTGGTATGCAGTGGTCGCAGTTTCATGAATTTCAACTACTCCACTTGGTGGATAGTCATCAATTTTAATGGGATCTGGAGGTGAATAATGATCTTGGTGGTGCTCAGACGCAAAAGCTGTAAGACCATGAACGTAAGGACTTGCTGGTTTCCAGATGGGATCCGGCTGTTGGTACTGATTGACCGAGAGATAGTTGATTGGCTTATTGGTCAACCAAGGCTGGTGGAATATTGGTAAAAGGCTTGAAGCTGCATATTTAGCTACCGCCTTTGTTAGAAAAGTGGCTAAAAGTAAATTTAGCAACGGTCCGTATGTTCTACCCTGACGAACTCCATATCCAAGAAAAGGAGGGTTAACTGAAAATTAAAATGTATGTATAAGATTACTCGTAAAAGTGTACAGTGAACATAACAACGGCAATGAGGAAATCGTATTATTTTTATCGATACCTAGAAGGTTACAACCGCCATTTTTGCAAAAATGATTTCTATACAGATTGTCTCATGCAAAAGTGTCTACGCCCAATAACCCAACAACAAACCAATAATCATAAAATGATAATTGTTCACGAACTGAAAGAAGATGATGGTGATGTTCATTGTGTTCCAAGTTTGTTATTATTGGTGAAAGCTTGTCCAAATCATCATTTTCAAGCAATCATGTCAATATTTCTTTCCATTAAACATATATTGAGAAGGATATTGAAATTGAGCTTCGGAATATATTTGAATTTGAACAATGATATCAACATTTAATTAAATAAAATTTTTCTTCAAATCGCTCCGCTAAATTTACTCCTTCGTTCAAACGTAACTACCCCGAACGAATCTGAGAAGTCCAAGTAATGTGGGCAACCTCAGTGAAACAGTTGCATTGCCATATGGGTAGAAAAAATCATGACAAAATGAGAAAATTACAGAAAATAAGGTGAAAAGATATCCCATTTTACTAGGAACAACCAAAACAAATTTCACAATGGCAAGTATCGATTATTATAAAGAATAATTATCCAATAAGGATTAAAAAGAATAACAACCTTTATTCTGGCTCTTCAAATGTATTTGAAATAGAAACCAGACGATAAAAATGAGAATTTTTGTATTTATCTTTGATTACAAATTAACTGAATTCATTCACTTACAATTTTCAGAAACACTCGTTGAATCGACGAAGGCACTCAAATTCTTCATCACGAACTCTAAAGTATACTGATCTGTTTGAAAATGAAAACGAAACTTATTGAAAAATGGAAAGCTGCCGAGTATGATGGTTTTATCACGTAAGACCACCATACACCCATTTTCACCATGGAAATTACGAAATCGTGGAGAACTATCGCAACTTTTCAACTAGACAGTCAAATCTTGTTTCTCGAACCTAAAATGTGTTGAAAGCAGACTTTATTACAGAACCATATTCTGAATTTCATTACTAAAAAAATAACTTTACTCTTATGGACTGACATCAGTACAAACGATGTTTATGACGAGATATTGTTGATGATGGAGCTCGTGTTGAATGATTGTTTGGGCTATTACCATCATCTATTGTGGATGTAATGTTTTCCGACGTTTCGATAGACAAGGGTCTCAACTTCTCTATAGCCCCTAAGACGATACCAAAAATTGAAATCATGTTGGCGGCAGAAGAAACTGCACAGAAAATTCGAGAACCTGAAAAAGCCGAAGAGTACAGATGGAAAATCAGCACCTTGTTAGGCAGGAATAACAAAACACCTCTACCCAATATAAATGAAGCTGAACAGAGGGCATTAAAAGATCTTAACTCGGATATTTCCATAAATATACTTCCAGCAGACAAAGGAAACGCCACTGTAATTCTAGGTGTTGGCTCTTATAATCAAAAAATAAATGAATTAATAGAAGCAGGAAAATACAAAAGACTAAAAAAGGACCCTACCACCACAGTTGAAAACAAGATTTACAAAATCCTTTATAAATATCGAAATGAATTTCCAGATCAATTCGTTAGATCAAGACTCACACCTCACTTCAGTAAACCACCACATTTATATGGTCTACCAAAAATACACAAAGCAAATATTCCTCTAAGACCAATTGTGAGTTCAAGAAATTCAGCATGCCACCAATTGGCTAAATTTCTGCTGAAAATTATATCACCATTAAAAAGTAATTCAACATCGATGATAAGAAACACGAAACACTTCATAGAAATAATGAAACATCAAGAAATCATGGAAGAAGACGTTATGGTCAGCTTCGACATTACCAGTTTGTTCACTAATATTCCGACAGATAAAACACTTATCATAGTTAGGAAAAAGCTTGAAGAAGATCAAACCCTTAGTGAAAGAACTACACTAAGCGTGAATGCAATTATGGAAATGCTTTCTATTTGTATTGAAACAACATATTTCCAATTTGAAGACATCTTTTATCAACAAGAATTTGGAATGGCCATGGGTTCACCACTATCACCAATTTTAGCTGATTTATATATGGAAATTTTCGAACAGATGGCATTAGAAAAATATGTACTTAAACCCATACTGTGGAAAAGATATGTAGATGATACTTTCATTATCATATGGCAACATGGAAGAGACACTATAGATGGATTCCTTCAACATCTAAACAATCAAGAGGAATCAATTAAATTCACAATTGAAATTGAGAAAGACAGACAACTTCCATTCTTAGATGTACTCGTACATAAACAAAATGGAATCCCAAGAACCACTGTGTATAAAAAGCCAACGAACACAGGACAATATCTACATTTTGAGTCAAACCACCAACTAAACACTAAATTGGGAGTAGCAAAATGTTTATTTGATAGAGCAATAAATATTTGTTGCACTGAAGAAGACCAAAATGAAGAAATAAATAACATCTCGAAAACTCTTAGAAGCAAAGGCTACCCCAAAAAGATATTAAAAAAAGCTAGACGAACAAGAGAAAGTCAACCTGAACCAACAGATATAAATCAGACCATTAAAACCGTAATTCCTTATGTAAAAGGTTTGTCGGAGAAAATGAGAAGAATTGGAAATAGATACAACATAACGACTGCATTCAAAACTCAAGACACTATCAGAGCTAAACTTACAAAAGTTAAGCCTAATAATGAGACACAAAGGACTAAGAACTGCATTTATGAATTACCTTGCGAGTGCGGAAGATCTTACATCGGAGAAACTAAACGCCCTCTGAATGTACGAATAAAAGAACATCAGAAGCTTCTACGAGTACTAGACAGCGACAAATCCAGGTTGGTCCAACATGCTGTAGATGAGAATCATCGTATAAAGTGGGATGAAGCATCAATAATATCCAAAAGAAAAACTTGCAAGAAGAAAAATTAAAGAAGCAGCATTTATGAAAATAACACCTGATTCCATAAGTGCTCCATCTATAGATCTGCCAGAAGTTTGGACGCCGATAGTTCGATCCAACTTAAAAAGATCATCATATCACAGATGAGTATACAACTCGTTCATTTTCTTTCATGACTTCTGTCAATTTGACTTTTTGAAATTGATAATTTTCAAAAGGTGTTTTACTTTTCCTCCTTGAGAAAGATAGAAGATGTCTATCGAAACGTCGGAAAACATTACATTCACAATAGATAATGGTAATAGCCCAAACAATCATTCAACACAAACGATGTTGATTTGATATGTACTCGTGTTTGGCAATAGAGAAAACTCTAGTAAGAAATCTGCGCACCATCTCAAATTACACCTAAAAATTTAAAATCCTGAGAAAGATGGATGATAATCTAGGAGATATAGAGGAAACCAAATTTCAGATCCCCATAACTCCCGAATTATTGGATGGATTTGACCCAATAACAATCTTGACCGAGATATTTGGACAATTAAATTAACCTATTCTCAATAGATGAAAACTCTAGCTCATCCCCTTTAGATGATACGACAGTATACGGCGGGGCGGACCGTCGGAATGAAATGAAAATGAGACTACATGCCAGTTCTCAAAGAATATTGTGAGGCAATTCCAAGTATTTTCCCACCGATGGTACTTTAAGAATGTAATCACATTCAGATCGTGTCGTATCAATCCATAGAGGAAACGGGACTGTTTCAGTCTTTGAGATGTAGATGGCGCGCTTTCAGGAGAATACTTGAAAGTATCTCACAATATTCTTTGAGTACTGGCAGGTCCCTTCAGGAGTGCAAATCACCTCGAAACAGTTGCACTTGAGGTCTTGAAACTTTGGGATATCATACATTAAACCGTTCCCACTACGGGAAGACAATTTTTCATTGTCTTACAAAATTACAAATCGATAATGCGTTGTTCTATTAGAACTTAAAACAATCGCGAAAAATTTCAAAAAAATTGACTTTTCTCTCTAAACACGAGTACTTCCAATTCATCCTCGTATAAAGAATGAGTTTATAAATTATTCGTAGCACTTAGGTGTAAAATAACCTTTGCGTGACTCTCAATCATTGATGAGTCCTAAGAATTGTAATTTCAAAAGTAAAAATGAAGTTGGCTAATCCAGACTGTGTCTATTGATGTGGATTAAATAATCCTTTAAAATAAAACTGCATTACATGTCTGTAGTGACATCTGTAACGGTGTTATCGAACTAAGAGAAACCGTAAGGCTATTTCTATCAGTCATGTCCTGCCCTCTTTTGATGGCTGTCGTTACTAATTCAAACTTGAATTTGAATGAGGGCCTTTATTTCTTCAAACGCATTCTAAATTTTTATGACATTAAACGAAACACAATGCGAAATAAAAAAAATACGTATTAGTGAATGATGAAATTAAATATAATCTAATCATATCAGCTTATCACCCATTACTCATTTTCTAAGATACAAGTGCCACAGTTCTCAGACCCACAGTGTACATAAGTTCTCCGGAAATTAAAAATACGATATTTTAACTGTTTAGACATGAGTTCCACTCCTTCTTAATGATCCATCCGAGTGATTTACTTAGATCTGATTCACGATCAAAGCAATTTGCTGCACCGATAAATTTGTTGGGACAAAGTGATAATGATTGGGGTATATATATTTTACCCTGTTTGGCTAAACTGTTTAATTGGAAAACTTTCGCCAAACCAGCAGTGTTTACATCAATCCTTTCATCGATAGGATTTGTTCAAGGCTTTTTGCTGTTTTATTTTAGGTTTACTTCCGAGATATGGTCTCGACAATACGGTATACCCAAGGAGACTGCAGGTATGTGTTGCACAAATGCAAAAAAAAAGAAATTTAGAAATTGTAAATATACTATCTAAAAATGCCAAATTTTAAAATTTGGATTATTTTCATAGTTTATTCATAACTGTTGAACACAGAGGCATTTCAAATCATGTTTTTTAGGGTAGGTAGATATTTGAAATTAAGCAAGGAACTGAACTTCCGAAGACATATTTATTTGTAAGGTAAAATAATAAAACTTAAAAGATTATTATAAATTCTTGGGCAGACCCATTTTGAATCATTTACTTAACTAATAGAGTTCAGACACGTTGTTTATAAATTTACAGGGAGAATAACCTTGTATATTAACCCAAAAATTAAGTAACAGTTTTTGAGGAACAAATAAAAGAAATATGGCCAAATGTCTACATAATACATATAATTAGATATTATCCACCCTGTATTCTAATTATTGCAACAGTGTATCAATCCATAAGGAAATGCATATTACCTTGTTGTATTTTGTTAAATCAGCATATTGCTTATCGTCTTAATTGTTATCGCGTTGTTTGCGACGCCTCTCAACAATGCTCTCATTGTACCATAATGTTCTCATTGTTCTTAATTATTATAAATAGGAGAGACGTCTAATGATGTACGAAAAATATAGATTTGATCTTCTCACGTAATACATTGCTTGTATCGTTGTTTCCAAATAAAGTAGAAGTTTTTTTAAAAACACAAGTTTCTCCCAAAATAACATTATTATATATAACTACTACTATCTATTAATACTTTTTTGCATATTTGGGTAGAAAGCAATTTATTCGTGCCTCATCAGCTTGAACTCAATCAAAAATAAAGGCCGAAAAAATATTAAACTAATTCAATCTCATATCTCTTAAGAACCTTACAGAAAGTTTTTGATTTTAAAAAATCTACAGTTTTGGATACAAACAAATTACACTTTTAATATCTTACACGATATTTCATTTAATAAAAAAATGTTGATAATTTGAAATGGAGAACACTTACCTATCATTTATGAAATATCTAACCGTTGAAATTGTAGTTAGAGGGTATTCAGTATAAAATGTTTTAGAAAAAATATAGTTAATAAAATGTTATTCATCATAACTTTCAACCAAATAAAAATTACTTTACAGGTAAAGATTTTTAGAATTACTTAATTGATGCACTTCTTGCATGGGTCAGTTAACTAACCTTACTTAACTGATTTGAAAACGCCTCTAGCGATGTGTTACTTCTAGAAACTATTGACTGATATGTTCTCGCAATATAGGAACATTTTGATGAAATTATTTCGTAATACATAATCCCATTTAATTTCTCAACTTTTATTTTAATATAAATTTTTTTGTTCTGCAATTCTTTTGCATTTTTTGATCCTGTTTTGGCTCTCTTAAAGGATCGCCCCCATGTAAAAGGTTTGTCGGAGAAAATGAGAAGAATTGGAAATAGAAACAACATAACGACTGCATTCAAAACTCAAGACACTATCAGAGCTAAACTTACAAAAGCGTTTCTAATAATGAGACACAAAGGACAAAGAACTGCATTTATGAATTACCTTGTGAGTGCGGAAGATCTTACATCGGAGAAACTAAACGCCCTCTGAATGTACGAATAAAAGAACATCAGAAGCTTCTACGAGTACTAGACAGCGACAAATCCAGGTTGGTCCAACATGCTGTAGATGAGAATCATCGTATAAAGTGGGATGAAGCATCAATAATATCCAAAGAAGAAAAACTTGCAAGAAGAAAAATTAAAGAAGCAGCATTTATGAAAATAACACCTGATTCCATAAGTGCTCCATCTATAGATCTGCCAGAAGTTTGGACGCCGATAGTTCGATCCAACTTAAAAAGATCATCATATCACAGATGAGTATGCAACTCGTTCATTTTCTTTCATGACTTCTGTCAATTTGACTTTTTGAAATTGATAATTTTCAAAAGGTGTTTTACTTTTCCTCCTTGAGAAAGATAGAAGATGTCTATCGAAACGTCGGAAAACATTACATCCACAATAGATGATGGTAATAGCCCAAACAATCATTCAACACAAACGATGTTGATTTGATATGTACTCGTGTTTGGCAATAGAGAAAACTCTAGTAAGAAATCTGCGCACCATCTCAAATTACACCTAAAAATTTAAAATCCTGAGAAAGATGAATGATAATCTAGGAGATATAGAGGAAACCAAATTTCAGATCCCCATAACTCCCGAATTATTGGATGGATTTGACCCAATAACAAACTTGACCGAGATATTTGGACAATTAAGCTATTCTCAATAGATGAAAACTCTAGCTCATCCCCTTTAGATGATACGACAGTATACGGCCGGACGGACCGTCGGGATGAAATGAAAAAGAGACTAAATGCCAGTTCTCAAAGAATATTGTGTGGCAATTCCAAGTATTTTCCCACCGATGGTACTTTAAGAATGTAATCACATTCAGATCGTGTCGTATCAATCCATTGAGGAAACGGGACTGTTTCAGTCTTTGAGATGTAGATGGCGCGCTTTCAGGAGAATACTTGGAAGAATCTCACAATATTCTTTGAGTACTGGCAGCTCCCTTCAGGAGTGCAAAACATCTCGAAACAGTTGCACTTGAGGTCTTGAAACGTTGGGATATCATACATTAAACCGTTTCCACTACGGGAAGACAATTTTTCATTGTCTTACAAAATTACAAATCGATAATGCGTTGTTCTATTAGAACTTAAAACAATCGCGAAAAATTTCAAAAAAATTGACTTTTCTCTCTAAACACGAGTACTTCCAATTCATCCTCGTATAAAGAATGAGTTTATAAATTATTCGTAGCACTTAGGTGTAAAATAACCTTTGCGTGACGCTCAATCATTGATGAGTCCTAAGAATTGTAATTTCAAAAGTAAGGATGAAGTTGGCTAATCCAGACTGTGTCTATTGATGTGGATTAAATAATCCTTTAAAATAAAACTGCTTTACATGCCTGTAGTGACATCTGTAACGGTGTTATCGAACTAAGAGAAACCGTAAGGCTCTTTCTATCAGTCATGTCCTGCCCTCTTTTGATGGCTGTCGTTACTAATTCAAACTTGAATTTGAATGAGGGCCTTTATTTCTTCAAACGCATTCTAAATTTTTATGACATTAAACGAAACACAATGCGAAATAAAAAAAATACGTATTAGTGAATGATGAAATTAAATATAATCTAATCATATCAGCTTATCACCCATTACTCATTTTCTAAGATACAAGTGCCACAGTTCTCAGACCCACAGTGTACATAAGATCTCCGGAAATTAAAAATACGATATTTTAACTGTTTAGACATGAGTTCCACTCCTTCTTAATGATCCATCCGAGTGATTTACTTAGATCTGATTCACGATCAAAGCAATTTGCTGCACCGATAAATTTGTTGGGACAAAGTGATAATGATTGGGGTATATATATTTTACCCTGTTTGGCTAAACTGTTTAATTGGAAAACTTTCGCCAAACCAGCAGTGTTTACATCAATCCTTTCATCGATAGGATTTGTTCAAGGCTTTTGCTGTTTTATTTTAGGTTTACTTCCGAGATATGGTCTCGACAATACGGTATACCCAAGGAGACTGCAGGTATGTGTTGCACAAATGCAAAAAAAAAGAAATTTAGAAATTGTAAATATACTATCTAAAAATGCCAAATTTGAAAATTTGGATTATTTTCATCGTTTATTCATAACTGTTGAACACAGAGGCATTTCAAATCATGTTTTTTAGGGTAGGTAGATATTTGAAATTAAGCAAGGAACTGAACTTCCGAAGACATATTTATTTGTAAGGTAAAATAATAAAACTTAAAAGATTATTATAAATTCTTGGGCAGACCCATTTTGAATCATTTACTTAACTAATAGAGTTCAGACACGTTGTTTATAAATTTACAGGGAGAATAACCTTGTATATTAACCCAAAAATTAAGTAACAGTTTTTGAGGCACAAATAAAAGAAATATCGCCAAATGTCTACATAATATATATATAACTACTAGGTACTATCTATTAATACTTTTTTGCATATTTGGGTAGAAAGCAATTTATTCGTGCCTCATCAGCTTGAACTCAATCAAAAATAAGACAGAAAAAATATTAAATTAATTCAATCTCATATCTCTTAAGAACCTTACAGAATGTTTTTGATTTTAAAAAATCTACAGTTTTGGATACAAATAAATTACACTTTTAATATCTTACACGATATTTCATTTAATAAAAAAATGTTGATAATTTGAAATGGAGAACACTTACCTATAATTTATGAAATATCTAACCGTTGAAATTGTAGTTAGCGGGTATTCAGTATAAAATGTTTTAGAAAAAATTTAGTAAATAAAATGTTATTCATCATAACTTTCAACCAAATAAACATTACTTTACAGGTAAAGATTTTTAGAATTACTTAATTGATGCACTTCTTGCATGGGTCAGTTAACTAACCTTACTTAACTGATTAGAAAACGCCTCTAGCGATGTGTTACTTCTAGAAACTATTGCCTGATATGCTCTCGCAATATAGGAACATTTTAATAGAATTATTTCGTGATACATAATCTCATTTAATTTCTCAACTTTTATTTTAATATAAATTTTTTTTGTTCTGCAATTCTTTTGCATTTTTTTGATCCCGTTTTGGCTCTCTTAAAGGATCGCCCCCGTGTGCATCGCACACTTTGCACATTTGGTAGCTGACGCCCTGGTTGTATATTGGCCTCTTGCAAAAATATCTCTGAATTTCAGGACCTTATGTATGTGGCAATATCGATCAGATGTTGTATTGCTGTAGCAGAACAAAATATCAAAACATAAAAGAACTGATTGATGGAGAAAATAATTTTTAATTCTTTTTAATTTGGAGCGTTATGTTGTCGTAGCCCAACTAAACTTTCATTTTCAGAATGGGTAATATACTCGAATGAGTTTTTCGTTGGTTTGGTAGCATTGCCGATCTCATACTGGGCTTCTATAACCCACAGGATTAGATGGATTTCACTCATCACACTTTGCCATGCCATTTTTTCCATTTCCATGTTCGTCCCAGAAAGAATGTTCGCTCGGACTACAATACTTCCAAATACAAGCGGTATGTAAAATTTTTTTAGTAAAATAACGCTTATATAGGCGAAATGGGGATCACTTAAGCATAAACAAAAAACTTGTTCAGTGACGTAACGTAGAAGCCTTCTCTCTGCAAGATTTTAGTCGAGGGCTTCCTCCATAGATTTCCATGTGATGGCTGAATTCCAAATTGTTCGAAATATATTAAAAAACTAATACAAATAATATGATCGGGATCGAAAACTTTATCTTAATTGTCCCATTCATAGCTTTTCATTTGACTTTGGGTCCCCTTTAATGCCAGGATCTGGTGGACCTTTGGCTGCGCCACTGGACATGTTTATCAATCAACAATTTATTGTTATATTCTTGTTCTAAATTTCACTTTCTTGATTATGACTGAGATCACATTAATTTACTTATTTTGTCCTAATAAATAGAATAAATAAATATGAATTTGATCACCATTGTCAATAGTGATTAATATGTATCGCATACATAATTGTGAGGTAAATAAGCCACATGAATTTCAGTTTTGTTAATGATAGTATTATATATTATTCTCCAATTACATACAATAGTAATGAAACGGAAGAAATATACCTGACAAAAAATTTCAAGCACAATAACGAAATGACTGTTGGATTGCAAGCTGAAATGTTACGATTATTACAGAAGTACAGAAATGAAAACTATATTGTGATTCATCTTCGTATATATCAAGTCAAAAAAATAGATTTAAATGGCGCGAGAACTTCAAACGCCTGTCAGCCGGAAATGCGTCTCGCGAACTATGCCAGCCGACTATCATTTGCATCGTTCGGTCGCCTTCCTTTCTGTCAAGGTGATTACCATTGCCAACAGTCTCCCGTTTCTTAATCTCCTCTAATATCAAAATATGTCTTATTTCAGCATTACTTTGTGGAAGTATGTTTCCAAAAGGTCATGAAGACGGTAACTTGGCACCTTTTTTATATATAATCTTCTATCAGCTTTCAGGAGCTACCGCCGCGGTAGCATTCTATTCCCTTGGATTAGTTTATATGGATGATAATCTAGTGAGGAATAAAGCAACTGTTTTAGGTGAATATCTTTCTCTCATCTGACAATTTCATCAAAAGAAGTTGTTTTAGCTATTGCTCTAGCATCAAGATTGTTGGGACAACAGTTTGGCATTTACGCTTCTTGGATCCCCAATTGGTTCAACACTTCTGGAATATTTAGAAGCTTCAGTAAGTTCCAACTAACTTGTTTTTTATTGAGAAGTTGCATTTTGAACATGCCGTTTTTTTCTTGTCAATGAAAACCTGGAAGCTTTCGACACTCGACCACTAAAGAGACCGTTATAACTTCTTCAGTAAGAATCAAATTAATCCGCATTTTAAGTTAATCTCAATTATTTCCATTATTATTTATTACCAAAATGAAATTTTTAGATATTTAGGCCAAAGGAAATCTATAAATGAATGGTAGAAATCTGACGACCTTTTCGAAGTAAAACTTCTTTAGGCGCGACTAGGATGTAACTGAACTGCAACGGAAGTCCGTTACGGCAATATGGCGTACCATCCGGTTTTCAAATATTTTTGATTTTTTTAATAGTTTATAAACAAATCGATCAAAAATTTTTCAAAAATTAAATAATTATTAAAATATCGAATTGAATATTAATAATAACAAATTTTTGGTAACACAAATCGGCCGCCATATTTGGTAGTACAAGAACGAAGCAGCGGGAAATTTAAATTTTCTCAAGCATGCATGGTAAATATGCACAGAATTATGCTGTCCATGTGGAATTCGGGCATATGCTAGATTATTAAGATAAAGAAAAAACTTTACATGAAAAAACTTATGTTACATATACTATACTCATCAACAATAAAAAACATTAATCGCTATCAAAAAGTCCTCATCTATATAAAACGGGTCATATTCTATATGATTTTTAATTTAATTGCCATCTCGTACAATGACAAAGAAGTTTTACTTCAATCGCGTGTGAACATTACATGCACTATTTTTTTTTATTCATTTCGTGAGGAATTTCAATAATGTTTTTCAATTAATTAGAGTCAATTATAGTGTTGAATTTCTATACCATTTTTTTGGTTTATAGGTACTATTGTAGCTCAAAATCAGTTGAATACAGAACTTAATATTCAATGAGAGTGGATAGAGAATCTGATTAATTGCATTGCTCAAAAATGATTGTGAGTATACACTGCCCAAAAAAATTAACGCACATTCTGAAAATCTCAGTTTTAATGAAAATTAACTCTACATTGACTTTATAACTAATTTTTTGTTCTCTTGGGAAGGTTTTGAACGAAACAACACACATTAAATGGAAGAAAAATTCAGGATTTCACCGAATCTTATGTGAAAGAAGAGAAATAAATAATTTTTAAAATACTGGAATGCTGATAAGTGATTTAATACTTGGTATTTCCACCCCTTGGGTTAATTACAGCTCGGCAATGACGGTTTATACTCAAAATGAGTGATCTTAAAATGTTCGGATCTAATCCTTCCCAGATTTCTCTGAGTTGGATTCCTAAGTCATTAAGAGTAGCTGGATGATTTTCTGAACTTCTAAGCCTTCTATTGAGGTTGTCCCATACCTGCTCAATCGGATTCAGATCTGGACTTTTGCTGGCCATTCCATTCGAGAGACTTCAACCTCTTCAACGATGGGCTCACGATGGGTTCTGGCATTATTGTCCATAAAAATGAAATTTGCACCAATGTATGGAGCAAATGGCACTACATGCTCTTGAAGAATGTTCCTTATATACCTATCAGCATTTAGCTCCATTATCAACGACCACTAGGTCTGTGCGAGCAGTCAAAGATATTCCACCCCATACCATAATCGATCCTTGTATTCACTTGAAAATGATTGATATTATTTTGATTATGAATGAATAATGGATGCTATATTGGTCTGTTTCTTTATGTTTTATGTAGCTGCCTCAATGCATTTTCTGTCAGTTTCATCAGCACGTTTTTGCCTGCATTGCAGAGTGGTTTTCATGATAGTTATTTTATTGTAGTGTCTTTTTTTAAATTTCCTGTAATTGGGTGTTGGCTTATTATTATTATTTTTTCTTTTTCTTTCGTGTTCGGGGAAAAACCTTTATGGGCGCCCAGAGGGTCCGCACTCTAGGTAGTGTGAGATTCCAAGATCTTGTTTGGCTACTCACTAAAAACCCCCCACACATTCCATGGAGAAGTTCTTTGTCCGGCCCTTGCAGCGTCTCTTAACAAAAGAGATGAGCTGCAAGTGGCATCTAAAGTTCATGGGATCTGATGATATGCAGTGACCCAAGCAACACCGCCTTCTGCATTCTGTGTGCTAGTATCTCGGCTCCAGATCTGCAGGCCGGAATAATCTTCAACTCTTCCACGTAATTGGCTCTCATTCCACCGAGACATTCTTTGATTAGTACAACCATCCTGACTTTATGACCTGGGTACATAGTTCCAAGCTCGAAAACAAGATCTTTGTATTTTTGCCTTTTCTGTTCTTCATCTTCTTTCATCACTATATTGTTTTCTGCAGGGGAGGAGAATTCCACGACGAACAATTCCTTCAGTTCTTTGTCTAAAAGAAGTTCTGGACCACTGCTTCAATCTCCAGAGGCACATATGGTAGCAACGGTTCGTTGTCTATCTCATATGCCGCTCTCAGATGGAAGTAGAGAGCTCGGAGTGCCGCGTTGTGTCTCTCTATATACCCTGATGGAGCATGGACTCTGCAGGCGGAAAGAATGTGCATAATCATTTCTTGTTGACTATGGCACGCTCTGAAAGTTGTTGGGGTGTCCATTTTCATGATGTTCTTTTTATACCATCTGGTATTTATTACTCCATCCTGACACGCCATCACAAATCCCTCCGTCTCTGACTTAAGGCTAGCTGACTTTAGAAACGCGAAAGACAATTTTTCCGATAGATCTTGGTCTTTTAAACTCCTGAAAAATATGGAGTGGAGGCTCTTACTCATATGATGTTCGAGTAATGTATTCGACTGAGACTTCCGGATCAGTCTTGCTAGCCTTCTTTGGTCCGCTTGAGTGATTGGTGCTCCAGCACGCTGAGGATCGGTCGATACGCTGGTTATGCTGAGCTTCTCCAAGGCTCTCTGTCCAGCTCGGACTAGGAAGGTTCCGTGGTTCGCGAGTTCATGCTGAGCTACAAACTTCAGAAGCGGATCTTCACTTCTTAGGATTCTCACTGCTGTTTCCAATGTTTGTTGATAGTGTTGATATTCCAAACATTGCAATCCTCTACCCCCTGGCTTCGGGGAAGGTATATCCTCTAAATCGAACTATTTGGAGGCTACGATTCATGTTCATCGTTTTTCTTGTTGACCCAGCAAGATCGAGGAGTTCGTTCACCGTCCAGTTTACCACCCCGAAAGAGTAGGTAAGTATCAGGATGGCTAGTATATTTGTAGCTGATACTTTGTTCTTTCCTGACAGCTGTGATTTCCAGATGTCTCTCAGCTTCTTCTTGTAGCTGGCTGATAAGGCGTCCTATATCTGGGTTGTCTCCAGTATTACAATAATAATATTATTATTATTATCCTGCCCCTGAAACCAGTAGTATTCAGGAAATTGCACTGAGCTTATCTTTCATGTGGACGTCTGTATACAAGGCATCGTCGATCACAATAGTAGAGGCAGAATCTAGACTCATCTGTGAAGAGAACTCTTTCCCAAACAGCCTCTTTCCAATGGATATGCTATCTCGCAAAATCCAAACGCTGCCCTTCGATGGGCTGGGGTAAAAGCTGAGCCTCTTGCCGCGACCCGAGGTCTTGAATCATAATATTCTCTGAGGCTATTTCTTATTGTCTGAGATTGTCTGTATTGGAGCCAATACATTCAAAATATGATAATCTCATCTGTTTTTATTCCTGCTGGGAAAAAGCACCTCTATTGAAGAAAAACGTTGAAAATGGATAACATACATGCATAATTCTGATAAAAATAATTATCATTGAGAACACCTTCAGTTGTAGAATAAATTTGAGATTTTCATAATGTGCGTTTATTTTTTTTGCGCAGTGTAGAATGCAGCCTGTTGTGTTGAGGAAAATTGAGGGTTATGATACCAGGTAGAACACAACAAGCGACATATTATAACGTGTGCACTTCAACATTTCTCTCAAAATAAAAATTAAACCTTTCGTCTAAAAATCAGATCTTGAAAAATCTATTGAATGTATTTTTTTCAGTCTGGCAATCAGCTTGTTGCCTTTACGTCATACTCACAATTGGAATAACTATGTTCCCAAAATCATTGCCATCCAAACTCATAAAAAAATTAGCAGCTTCTCTTATAGAAATTGCAAGCGGAACTTCATCGAATGAAATTATTGACTTACAGGAAGATGGTGAGCTCATTTCATTGGTTGAGAAAAATTTTCACATTGAATTGCTTACAGGGTTTCTTGTAATCATGCGAAGGATATCCAGAAAAAAAATGATCATTTTATGTATTGCATCTGCAGTAGCTATAGAATCAGCACTTATAAATTTTGGCATTTTTGATAATTATTTCAAACAGTCCAAGTACTTAATGTCTGACAATTTTGACGATTTTGGATTCAACAGTTCCTTTTCTTTGGATTTCGTCATGAATATTATGGAGCAACCTTTTACAATTGTGTGTTTGATAGCAACTGGATTGGTAATATCACGAAAGAGAACAAAGTTGAAATATTTGATCCTCTGGAATGTTGCAGCTTATTCAGTTGCTACGATCATGTTTTGTGGAAACCTTTTCACTAAATGTGAATACGATGATTTAACTCAATTGGTTCCTTCCTGTAGTATAGATTGCGGTTGCACGTTTGATCAAAGTTTCAATCCAGTTTGCTTGAAAGGGAGAACATACTATTCACCCTGTCATGCTGGTTGCAGAACTACAGGAACATTCGACCACTATCAGGTACGTACGTGGAACACTCCTCGAAGGTGCACTATGTTCAAAAACTCAATGATAGCCTGGTTATGTATAAAGGGCGATTCATTTAGAGGTACTTTACAATTATGTTTTGAAGACAATTTCTTTCAAATGCTGACCTACCTACGGTTGACAAGATCCATTCGATAAACACGACGCATGCGCGATCTGTAACTAAATCCACACCACAAAGAGTAGCTTTAAATGAATCACCATTTATAAATGAATGAAAGTCATTATTCGATTTCAGAGTTATGAAAATTGCACTTGTGCATCTTTTGGGGGTACAGCTGTTGAAGGTTCTTGCCATTTGGATAAATGTCGATTCGCTTATCAGATTTACCAAGTTAATAACATGCTTATTCGTGGAATATTGGCAACTGGTGTAGTAACAAATATAATTGTGATCTTAAGTATGATGAGAGGAATCGATAAATCTGTAACACTGGGATTAGAGATGTCACTGATTAGTTTGATACCTTTCCTTCCGGTGCGCCTGCTCTACAAATATATTTCTGGTGAGTTGAATGTTTTCCCAGGTTCCAAAATTATTTCTTGAAAATTGAAATTTTGTTACAGAGAAACTTTGTTTACACTGGTATCAAGGAAAGTGCAGGATATACTCTCCTCAGTTGAGTGCATTTCTGACCAATGTCACTGTTCTCTTCATGGTGTTTGCAACTATTTGCCAATTTGTTCTGCTATCTTCAGACATAGATGGACTTGATAAACCCGTTCAAATGAGGAAAGCTAGAAAAAAATAGTGATATTTCATCGAAAAGAGCTGCTTCGGTATATTTTGACAGCGATGCCAGTGAAAGTCAACAAAAAACTCACGAGTCATTTAGCGAATTCGATTCCTTGGGAGATGATCATGATTCTGATGAAGAGGATTTCCGCCAAAAAGAAAGAGATGATCTTAAAAATCTGAACTCTTCGCGAATCATGGAGTCACACTTATGAATACTTAATAAAAAATTTTGCATCAATAGGAAGTTATGGCACACCGAGGTGTAGTATTTTTTAGTAGATTAATTACTTTTGTATATTTTTATAAGATGTTTCAAATGTTCACCTTCAGTTGTCGAAATAAACTTTATATAAAATTAATTGTTTTTATTTGCCTACATCAAAATATTAGGAGTAATAGTGCATAACTCCTCAAAGAAACAAGACAACATAGTTTTGATTGAGACGATCTCTATCGAACCTCCAAATGAAAATTTAGCAGAATCCAACAGATTGAAAAAGATTGTGAATCTGTTGTGTGTTTGAAATGGACCATTTAGAATCATTATTCGTCTCGAGTTTTTATTCAACGTACAATACAATTATTACAGATGTAGATCGAGCTGAGCGGTAAAATTGTATATTGATGAAAGAAAGAAAGCACTTTCTATAACGACGGGGCATTAAATTTAAATGGAAATTTCGACCAGAAATCTAGCAGATAACCGGATGTTGAGAAGTCTACTCTATTCGTTTTTTTTGCTTTTCTCTAATAAATCGTTGAATGAAATTGGCTGAAAGGTTGAGTTTGGGATATTGTTGGTTAATTTTGTTCACTAGAGGTACGTACGTGGAACACTCCTCGAAGGTGCACTATGTTCAAAAACTCAATGATAGCCTGGTTATGTATAAAGGGCGATTCATTTAGAGGTACTTTACAATTATATTTTGAAGACAATTTCTTTCAAATGCTGACCTACCTACGGTTGACAAGATCCATTCGATAAACACGACGCATGCGCGATCTGTAACTAAATCCACACCACAAAGAGTAGCTTTAAATGAATCACCATTTATAAATGAATGAAAGTCATTATTCGATTTCAGAGTTATGCAAATTGCACTTGTGCATCTTTTGGGGGTACAGCTGTTGAAGGTTCTTGCCATTTGGATAAATGTCGATTCGCTTACCAGATTTACCAAGTTAATAACATGCTTATTCGTGGAATATTGGCGACTGGTGTAGTAACAAATATAATTGTGATCTTAAGTATGATGAGAGGAATCGATAAATCTGTAACACTGGGATTAGAGATGTCACTGATTAGTTTGATACCTTTCCTTCCGGTGCGCCTGCTCTACAAATATATTTCTGGTGAGTTGAATGTTTTCCCAGGTTCCAAAATTATTTCTTGAAAATTGAAATTTTGTTACAGAGAAACTTTGTTTACACTGGTATCAAGGAAAGTGCAGGATATACTCTCCTCAGTTGAGTGCATTTCTGACCAATGTCACTGTTCTCTTCATGGTGTTTGCAACTATTTGCCAATTTGTTCTGCTATCTTCAGACATAGATGGACTCGATAAACCCGTTCAAATGAGGAAAGCTAGAAAAAATAGTGATATTTCATCGAAAAGAGCTGCTTCGGTATATTTTGACAGCGATGCCAGTGAAAGTCAACAAAAAACTCACGAGTCATTTAGCGAATTCGATTCCTTGGGAGATGATCATGATTCTGATGAAGAGGATTTCCGCCAAAAAGAAAGAGATGATCTTAAAAATCTGAACTCTTCGCGAATCATGGAGTCACACTTATGAATACATAATAAAAATATTCTGCATCAATAGGAAGTTATGGCACACCGAGGTGTAGTATTTTTTAGTAGATTAATTACTTTTGTATATTTTTATAAGATGTTTCAAATGTTCACCTTCAGTTGTCGAAATAAACTTTATATAAAATAAATTGTTTTTATTTGTCTACATCAAAATATTAGGAGTAATAGTGCATAACTCCTCAAAGAAACAAGACAACATAGTTTTGATTGAGACGATCTCTATCGAACCTCCAAATGAAAATTTAGCAGAATCCAACAGATTGAAAAAGATTGTGAATCTGTTGTGTGTTTGAAATGGACCATTTAGAATCATTATTCGTCTCGAGTTTTTATTCAACGTACAATACAATTATTACAGATGTAGATCGAGCTGAGCGGTAAAATTGTATATTGATGAAAGAAAGAAAGCACCTTCTATAACGACGGGGCATTAAATTTAAATGGAAATTTCGACCAGAAATCTAGCAGATAACCGGATGTTGAGAAGTCTACTCTATTCGTTTTTTGCTTTTTCTCTAATAAATCGTTGAATGAAATTGGCTGAAAGGTTGAGTTTGGGATATTGTTGGTTAATTTTGTTCACTAGATGACCATAGACCATAAACAACGAAGAGAATTAAACAACCGTAGAAAGACCAGAGACGTCAATTCGGCATAGGACATAAGAACTCCACATTTCAGCCACCACATTCTCACTGAAGAAAAAATTGTAAGTCAAAAGTTCAAAAGAATATATATATATATATAATAAAAGGGGGTTGTCGACTGAGAATTTTAAATTCAAGAAGTTTATTTGGATAAGCAGTCGATGTCAATTCAATAAGTACTCTCTTTTTTCCTTAAAACTCAAGCTTTCAGCTTTATTTTAAGCCTTCATCAGGAGAGCGCTACTATATGTATAAATCAGAAAGGTAAATGGTAAAGCGATGATTAGGTATACTATATACAACTTACGAAGGTGAGATTTTTGACTAGTTAACCAAGTTAACGTATACAAGGCTAAATGGACTATTTTTCTCTCTTTTTTGGTCAGAAGAGCAAAAATGTTCTGGTTTGTCAATTAATTAATAATGACATACAGAGAAACACAGAAATATTATTGCTCTTTGATCTTACAATTCTCTATTAAATGGTTTATCAATTAAGTTGTGCTATTTGGATTTGGAATATGAAAAAGATGATTATGTTTTTTATTATTCTTGTCAATATCAATCAGTAGGGCATAGATAGTACTCAGGGAGTCAACGTCTTTCTTTGAATTCATACTTTGATCATTTTGTGTTATTCTGATCATTTCTAATAAGAGTCTCTTCCTATGATTTGGTTCACAATCTAAAATTTCTACTTCTTCAAAAGATGGTATGTGACCTGTATCTATGGCATGTTTGGATAATGCACAATAATCTTTACTTAATTTTACATTACTTCTATGAAGGTTAATACGTTGTTGTAGAGTTGTTTGTGTTTGTCCTATGTATATCAATTCACAATGGGAGCAAGGAATTTTATAAATGATATTACTATTCCTTAATTTTGGTGTTTCATCTTTTAGTTTGCTGAATAATTTTTTTAGGGGTTTAACATTTTTTATGGCTATTTTGAGATTCTCTTTAGGTAAGATATTTATCAATTTATTCGTTAGTGAATCTGCCTGGGGAAGTGTAATATAAATTTTGTTGTCTAAATTATCTTGTGGATTCTCTTCCCTTTCAATTTCAGGTGATCTATCTGGGTTGTTATAGATGATTTTTCTTAGGAATGGTTTAGGATATCCATTTTCCAATAATGTATTTTCCAGTCTCGCCAAATTTTTATCTCTAAATGTAATATGGGATACCTTATTAACTCTAGTTTTCAAGTTGTTTATCAAATTAATCTTAATGTGCATAGGATGATATGAAAGGTAGTGTATGTATCTTTGGGAAGACATTGGTTTTACATACCAGTCTGTGATGATTTTATTTTCTGTTGTTCTTATCAAATTCATATCTAAAAATGGAACAGATCTATCTGTTTCATTCTGGATGGTGAATTTGATTTTGGGATCGACTTCATTTAATGCATGTAAAACTCTATCTGTCCATTCTTCAGGTATAGCTGTGACTATATTATCCATGAATTTCTTACAAAATGGAAGTTCGAAAGGCAATTTATTATTAATTTTCTCTAAGATATCATCGACTACAAATTGAGCAATGATAGGAGATGCTATCGATCCCATTGGAGCCCCTTGTATTTGTTTATAAAATTGTTCATTAAATGAAAAAACTGTAGTGTCAAACCACATATCTTCTCAGTTGAGTGCATTTCTGACCAATGTCACTGTTCTCTTCATGGTGTTTGCAACTATTTGCCAATTTGTTCTGCTATCTTCAGACATAGATGGACTTGATAAACCCGTTCAAATGAGGAAAGCTAGAAAAAATAGTGATATTTCATCGAAAAGAGCTGCTTCGGTATATTTTGACAGCGATGCCAGTGAAAGTCAACAAAAAACTCACGAGTCATTTAGCGAATTCGATTCCTTGGGAGAGATGATCATGATTCTGATGAAGAGGATTTCCGCCAAAAAGAAAGAGATGATCTTAAAAATCTGAACTCTTCGCGAATCATGGAGTCACACTTATGAATACTTAATAAAAAAATTTTGCATCAATAGGAAGTTATGGCACACTGAGGTGTAGTATTTTTAGTAGATTAATTACTTTTGTATATTTTTATAAGATGTTTCAAATGTTCACCTTCAGTTGTCGAAATAAACTTTATATAAAATTAATTGTTTTTATTTGCCTACATCAAAATATTAGGAGTAATAGTGCATAACTCCTCAAAGAAACAAGACAACATAGTTTTGATTGAGACGATCTCTATCGAGCCTCCAAATGAAAATTTAGCAGAATCCAACAGATTGAAAAAGATTGTGAATCTGTTGTGTGTTTGAAATGGACCATTCAGAATCATTATTCGTCTCGAGTTTTTATCCAACGTACAATACAATTATTACAGATGTAGGTCGAGCTGAGCGGTAAAATTGTATATTGATGAAAGAAAGAAAGCACTTTCTATAACGACGGGGCATTAAATTTAAATGGAAATTTCGACCAGAAATCTAGCAGATAACCGGATGTTGAGAAGTCTACTCTATTCGTTTTTTGCTTTTTCTCTAATAAATCGTTGAATGAAATTGGCTGAAAGGTTGAGTTTGGGATATTGTTGGTTAATTTTGTTCACTAGACTAGACTTTGAAGTCTATTGAATTTTCTTACATTGACTTCTCTTACTCTGTCAAATACTCTACTGTATTTAATTTTAATTTTATGGACGAATTGTAACCAAATATGTTTATTTAAAACCTGTTGAATACTGTCATTCAATTCCTTATTTCTTCGTTCTAAAAAACTTATGTTTTTATGAGTAATGTCCAATTCCAAATTGATCATTTTTTGTTCTAACTTGTTTGTGAAATTATGGATCTTTTGTCCTGTCTTTGCATCCTTGTATTCAAAGTTGTATTTTATATTCTTCACACTGTTGTTAACGTGTCTGGGGATTATACCATTGGATCTGCATTTCAACAACTTTCTGTTGTTAAGGTTTGATAGTTTCCTATTATTGTTAGAATATTCCTTCATTTGTCTTACCACGTCTGGTCCATATTGTGTTCTGATGGTGTTGAAAATCCCATACTGTATTGTTAATAAAATTAAATTGAAGAAGTAGAAATTTTAGATTGTGAACCAAATCATAGGAAGAGACTCTTATTAGAAATGATCAGAATATCACAAAATGATCAAAGTATGAATTCAAAGAAAGACGTTGACTCCCTGAGTACTATCTATGCCCTACTGATTGATATTGACAAGAATAATAAAAAACATAATCATCTTTCTCATATTCCAAATCCAAATAGCACAACTTAATTGATAAACCATTTAATAGAGAATTGTAAGATCAAAGAGCAATAATATTTCTGTGTTTCTCTGTATGTCATAATTAATTAATTGACAAACCAGAACATTTTTGCTCTTCTGACCAAAAAAGAAAGAAAAATAGTCCATTTGGCCTTGTATACGTTAACTTGGTTAACTAGTCAAAAATCTCACCTTCCTAAGTTGTATATAGTATACATAATCATCGCTTTACCATTTACCTTTCTGATTTATACATATTGTAGCGCTCTCCTGATGAAGGCTTAAAATAAAGCTGAAAGCTCGAGTTTTAAGGAAAAAAGAGAGTACTTATTGAATTGACATCGACTGCTTACCCAAATAAACTTCTTGAATATATATATATATATATAAGAAATGTCTATATCTATTGAGGGGTAGGTTTGGATATATCTAAGGATATGTCAAGGGCCGTGGTGGGAGAGATGGGCAACCCTCAGAATGCAACGAGAATTGAGTCAAAAGCGAATGTAATCATAAATTCAGACAGGGCTTAGGGCAAATGAAATAAAAACGGGCGATTAAGTTGGGAGAGCGGTGGGAGAAAGGGTAAGACGTAAAGAGAGGGTCCTGGAGGCTGGTGTCTGTTATATTTATTTGTTTTTCTGAACGATTTTGTCCGAGACAATGCGGAGAGCAAAAGAACGGAAAGGATGCTCCGTGATTTGGCGTAATCCTCGTATAATGGTTGTATAATTCTACCGAAGGCCGGGATCTGGCAACTCTTTCTTCTTCTGGATCGTCTAATGTATTCAGGGAGTATTTCCTTCGCTGGCCGATTAGTTCCGGTTGCTTAGTATTTTTAACAGGCTCGCATTTAGACGACGAATCAGGGGTCGAGGATTAAAATGTAATAACGCCGAAATTACATTTTTAATTTGAATAACTTATTTTTCGTGTTGATTTAAGCATTCGCCAGATATTGAGCGCGCTAAGACGTGCTCTCACGGTAAAAATTGCGATTCAGAAACTAAAGCTAAATGTATAATGGTGTAGATTGGGGCTTAAAAATTATAATGGGGGTGTGAAATAACTGCGGAATGGTGGTGGCCAAACCCCATTTGGCCGTAGCATCGACTCGGAGAAAATCTGATCACGTGCAAGGCTTGATCTCGGCACGTAATGAAGGATGGTCGTTCGTTTTTGGGAAGGTAAGACGACCTGCTAATGAGGTCTTCTCAGATGAACTCGCCAACCTCCTTTTATACCACCCTGTCTCGACAAAAATCTGAATTAATATTTATAGCTCTGACTTATAACTAGATTTCCACCTTCAATGGAAATTGACCAGATCGTGTTCGAGCTGAAAATCTAACGGATTTTCCACTGAGAAGTTTTAATTTGATATCAGATGAGTAATAGTTATTTATACAACAAGTGAGTTAAATGAATGTTTATTCATGAGAAGAAAGTTTAACCCACGAGCCCGTAGGGCGAGTGGGTTAATTTATTCGAGTGAATAAACATTTTTAATTCACGTGTCGTATACAAAATTTTATTCCATTTTGATGAAATTTCAAATAATGAATACTTTTTAAAGGAAATCGGTAGATTTCACCAACCACCGACATTCCAGGGGATACGTAGCATAGAAGTCGAAGAGAGGAGTTTGAACACTTTTTAGATGCCGCTCCTGATGAGCAATATTTATTGATAAAGGTAGTTTTTATTATGGGTGTTGCTGGAGGGTGTAGAATCGGCGAGCTGGTGACTATGACCGTAGATAACGTGGAAGATCGGGACAGCGTATTGGTTATCCAGATTCCAGATACGAAAACTTATAGGAAAAGAGTGTTCACTGTGGCCAATGGTACTAATAAGGTTGCTGCACTCGGTATAGGAACTTGAGGCCAAGCAAAGTTGATCACAAGCGATTATTTATCTATAATATAAAAATGAATCGCAAAATGTGTTGTTAAGCGCATAACTCAACAACGCCTGAACCAATTTGGCCAAATCTTTTTTTAAAATGTTCGTTGAAGTTTTTACGGCGAGAAAAATTAGAATTAATGTTGGAAAAACCCTAAAAATAGCCTTTTTCTTTTTCCCATACAAATGATTTGTAACTAAAACGTAGTCAATTTGAGATTTATTGCTATGGTATAAAGTTCATATTAAATTACAAGCACTCACTGTTGTCTAAGCAATGTAGGTGTGTTCCTAACGTCAAAGATCATATCTATCAAAACAATGGCAAATTTCCTATAGACATGTTGACTGGCTGCATTAACTTTCCTCAAAGTTTTTGTCAGTTAACTCGATCAAAAGATGAACTTATTCAGAAGGTGTTTCCAGATGTTTCTCAAAATTACAGAAACCATGATTGGTTGAGCGAACGAGCTATACTGGCTGCAAAAAACATAGATGTAAATGAATTAAATTTCAAAATTCAAGAACAAATTACAGGCGAATTGAGGATATATAAATCAGTTGATTCGGCTACTAATCAAGATGATGTAGTCAACTATCCACCGGAATTTTTAAACTAGCTGGATTTGCCAGGATTGCCACCTCACAATCTTCAATTAAAGGTTGGATCGGTGGTTATAATGTTGCGAAATATCAACCAACCGCGTCTTTGCAACGGTACACGGTTAGCGATAAAAAAATTACTAAACAATGTGATAGAAGCAACTATACTCAAAGGAAAGTATAAAGGAGAAGATGCTCTCATACCGCGCATCCCAATGATTTCGACTGATGTGCCATTTGAGTTTAAACAACTACAGTTTCCAGTGCGGCTTGCTTTTGCTATGACTATAAACAAGTCCCAGGGGCAATCATTAAGTGTTTGTGGTAGTAATCTAGATAACCCCTGTTTCTCACATGGTCAATTGTATGTTGCCCGTTACCGTGTTGGAAAACCATCAGATTTGTTTATCTATGCGCCAGGTAATCAAACAGAAAACATCGTATACCACAAAGCACTACAATGATAATAATAATAATTATGATTCACATGATTAACAATAAAGCGATTAATTACTTTTAAATCCTTATATATGTTTTATTTAATTATTTTTTATTCACAACGCCCTATCACCAGGGTGACGGTTCTGTTCAGGAGAATTTTTTAAAATACGTAGGCACAAAAACTGCCACATTACAAATCTTTTTGACAGGACGACGTCTGTCGGGTCAGCTAGTAAATTATAAAAATGAAAAATGTACCGTCCAACCTGTAGGTGTGAATACATTTTCGAAAATGCCTGTTACTATTGCAAAGTATGCAGTGGGTGGCGCTCAAGTTCTGTTGCAGAAGGATATATTGAAGATTCACTACAAAACAAAATAAATATTTCTGAACAAATACTTAGTGGGGTCACAAAAACCGGAGTTCCTGATCCAGAAATGTATATTCCAGCAGGGCCTGAGAAGTCCTCAAACACATGTGCTATAACGACTGAGCGTGTTTCCTTTGGAGGAGGTACAGTTTCCAGTTCCATTTTCAAAATCTTAATAATTGTAATTTTTACTTTAATGATAGAAATGACTGTTGTTGTAGAATTTTCGAAAAATTTCAAGTAACATACTTTAAAATGAGTTTTACGTGCATTGTTTTTAATGTTTTAATTTTAATTCACTCAGTGGATAAACTTCAAATTACCCTTGTTACCATGGGTTGAATAATGTCGTCTTTAAACGTCAAAATGGGATAAAAGAATATTAATTCATTGTATTCAAACAGTGTCAACTTCATTGGAGCATCCCTTGCTAAGATACAGCCCCTCAAAGGGTGTACATAAAATTTGTATAACAATTTTTTTCACAAGCACCAAAAAAGTTACAATATTGAAATTAACCTAACGTTCCCTACTAGCAAAAAGACATTTATCCAGTTATTTGTGAAATACATAGTGAGCAACGGATGTCTTTAACCAGAGACAGAGAGAGAGAGACGACATTTTGTTTTATACTCCTACTTTTTTCGACACATTTATCGATTCTCTTTTCTTTTCAAAGATATTGGGACTGTTTGTCGAATTTCCAACGTATTCCGTGTGATCATTAATGAACGAATATTCCATATTTTTCAGGCATTCCCTGTTTCGTACCGCTTAATAACTCACCAACATCTCGTATTCAGTTTCGCGATATCGAGAGAGCTCTCCGAGTTGAGTGGGGCTGTTTCGAAATCAAGTTGCACACAATGGCTGGGCCGCAGGTCGACCTGATCTGCACCCATCCGATAATCCGCTTGCGGCTTCCGCTGAACCGCCCTCTAAGAAGCAGGACGACACCCAAGGAAGTGGGTTAAGACATTCCTCCTGTTCTAGACAAGGTATGATCATGCTAATGCTTTTGCTCTGCTCGAGCACCGCAACGAGGCTAGAATTAATGCAGCTGAGCTGCGTATTATGTGTAATATGCGAAAACACATTTGGCTTATTCTAGAAAGACATGCGATATCAGCGAAGACGTAGACGGAGGGGTTAAAGTAATGCGGGGGTAATCAGACCACTCGCTGTCTCTCTTTGATACCCCATTTGCACTTTTATGATTGCTGTCAGGATTTCTCCCCTTCCTCATCACTAAGAATCCTTCAGTTGAAATAACAAGAACACATCGGGTGAATCAGATTTAGTGTATACAGGGTGTTTGAATACAAATGTGGAGTGATTCCTCAATGAAAATTAATGGAGATACTTCCTTAATAGTTATTTAATCAACTAGTTTATTAATGATATCGATTAATGGTCGAGATATTTTAACACGTGAGCGGAGCGAGCGTGTTAATGCTCGAGACCACCAATCGCTAGATTAATAAACGAGTTGATTACAAGATTTTTCCGTCGACCTCATTATGAATTAGAAATAAATTATTTATTCAAATAAATTTTATTTTCCGCAAATCACCAGGAAATTTTGACGTTGCTGTCAATATTTCTTGAAGAAAAAGTCAGGACTTCCTTACTGTAAGGAAATGTCATTTCCTTACTGTAAGGAAATGATATTTCCTTACTGTAAGGAAATGATATTTCCGTACAGTTGTTAGTGTTCTACGTAAATGATAGAAAACACATTGCTTATAAAGAATTAATTTATATTTTGAAAACATCAAGTCATTGCTGAATACATTTTTAAGATCAATTTGTTATATTTACAGTAATTTGACAGTTAGTACAATTATTGAACATTGGAGGAACACTCTTAGAACTATGAGAAACATTTTGGACAACATGCAGGGTGGAAGGGTCATTTTGTTGAATAATTTGTACTGTGAAAATTTTATTTGCCACCTCAACCTTATTGTTAAGCGATTCTTCGATATATCCTTCAGCAACGTTTGATGACTTCCATCTGCCAAGCCTCTTTAAACTAGTTATGTCGGCACCAGAGTCAACCAATATTGTTGCAGAAGACCGACGAAAGCAGTGATCAGTATATTCTGTCGGATTTACCAAGTTCAAATAAGTAGCAACTATTTTGGGCATTTTTCTAAATTGATGAATTCCTACCACTTGTCTACAACCCTTTCCGCTTTGATATTTAAAGAAAAATCGGTCACTGTTCATATTTTCTGGTCTTAACGAAACATACTTTCGATAAACATTCAAGTAGATCTGATTGATTACAAATGATCTTGGTTTGTTGGATTTCGAATCAGTTATGCTGATTAAAAGCTTAGATTCTAAGTCTTCTATATCGTGTACAGTTCGGACTAACTCATCCATTCTACAGGCCCCAGAAATTCCAAATATTACAGCCACCTAAAAAATAAATAAAGCTATAATCTAAATAGAAATTAAAAACTTGTAAATTACCTTAATCATTAAATTTTCTTTATCTGGAGCTTCCTGGATAAATTTTTCAATTTCTTCCTTCGTTAAAATCTTAGATTTCTTTGCCCTATAACCTTGAGCTTGCCGTTTCAATAAAGAACGAAGTTTTGAGTATGTAGATATATCTACATTGTGTTTAAGTGCAAGGGTTGACTTCAGCATTGAATAATTGGCCCATAATGTTGAAGATTTCATCTTTAAACAAAGATCTAGGAAGTATGCCATTACAAACTTTTTTGAGAAAAAACTCTGTATGCATTTTCGTACTTTTCTCTTGATTTCTTTGGCAATAATTCTAATGAAGCAGTATTCACTGCCTCAACCAGCTCTGGAGGAGTCCCAGGAATGGAAATTTCATCATCACTTATCATTTTACTTTCGAGAACACCAGCAATTAAATTTATAAGCGTCAAGTTTGACAATTCAACCTCAATACGTTTCCATAGTAACCCAAATAATTTTATTAGGAATTTCAGAGCACCATTTATTTGGGAATAAAATTATCGCGTTTTTTTTTAAATCAATCAATATCTGTCGAATTTTAAACGATTTGCGGAAGAACAGAATGTTTTCCTCGTAGGAAAAGCCACATTCCTGGACTCTGTGTTGCAATCTTCACAGTCGTCCAGGAATGTTAAGCTTTTCCTACCCGGTAAACAATGTACTAATCTTACAATATAAAATTTGACAATGAAAATCTCGATGCTCACTTTGACATTTAAAGGAGCTAAAACTGACCCTCGAGTAAGACCGTTTTTCAGTGTTTTCTAATTGCTACTCTTATTGTCAATAAAAACACGAAACTTTCTGTCAGATAACATATTTTCTAATAATCGTACCATTTTCCCACACTTCAGATGGGTATAGTGTTCGAAAATTAATCCATCTTTCCACACAGTGTCATATGCCGAAGATAATTCAATGAAAGCAGCTCCTGTTTTCAACCCCCCATCATTGAAGCCTTATTCTATGAAAGTTGTAAGGCTGAGAACCTGATCTGAACAATTTCTATTTTTCCTAAAGCCTCCCTGGAAATTTTGCAGAGCATTTTCTATAGAAGATTCAATTCTAAAAAGAATTAACCTTTCTAATTAACCTTTCTATCAAGTCGATAACTACTAGGATCACAAGGATTCTTTCCTCTTTTCAAAATACCTATTACTTTAACTTTACGAAGTTCGGAAGGAAATTGAAGAAGGATCATGTTTTAAACCGCAGGAACGCAGAAAATATGGGAAATGGATGGAAGGTACTTGCCGACACGTGTTTCTGCTTATTGGCTTGCTAGTAACTTCCATCCGTTTCCCATATTTTCTGCATTCCTACGTTTTAACCCATTATCCTTCTTCAATATCTAATTTTACCGCATTATCTTCTCTATGAATTCGGAAGGAAAGTTCCTGAATACAGAATATTGTTATTGAAAAACAATAACCAAGACAAGGCCTTTTTTCCTAAATGTTCTATGAATTCTGGATAATTTTCGTCAAAACCTGCTACTTTTCGAGGTTTGGAAGATTTGATTGCAGCTCTCAATTCATTTATATTGAATGGATGTGACACATGTTCTTAAGTAGGAGCTGATGTCCTGAATATGTGTAATTTTTTCTTTATATTGGGATATATTGACTGATTCAGATACATAAACTAGGCGAATCAATTTTTGATGATGATGAGGCAAGGGGAGTAGCTTCACCTAATTTTCTCAATATATTCCATGAACTTCTACTCGAATGTGTGAAATTCATTTTTGATACAACACTATCCCATTTCTCTTTTCGGCTTGTATTGATAAAATTCATAAGCCTTTCACATTTATCAACGGATGGTGATTTTTGATAGTCCTTGTACAAATTATCGATTTCTTTCGACCAACCTGGAATATAATCTTTCCGGAAACCTCTTGGAACGAACTTTTTTGCTGCGGTTTCACAACACCTAAGAATATGTGATGGTTATCGTGAGTGGGTTTAATCCATTTAATATCACTGTCTACCTTCTTAGCAAATTCAATCCAATTCGCTTTCTTGAAATTCCAACGAGGTCTTCTTAAACATTCAGAATATTGAATTAAATTTCTTGAAGTGAACAGAATAGGCCTATGTTGGCTATGAGGAAACACTCCTTGAATTTTACGCTTTACAGGAAGCGATTTTCAAGTATTGTCACAAGACACTAGGCAGAGATTAGGATTATAGCCTCTATCATAATTATTATAACCCCACATTACGTGGTGAGAATTGAAATCACCGCGATAAATTGAAGGATGAGGAAGATGATTCATTTCCAAATTTCTTGGCCAAATAGTATTTGAAGGTTTATAAATATTAACTATAGAAATATTACAACATTTGAAAGAGATAAAGAAAGCACCCTCAAATTCGCCTTTTCGGATTAACTCGATATTGTGAATCAAGGATTTTTTAACATAACAAGCTAAACCGTAAATTCCACTAAGGAGATAATCAATGAATATATAACTTTTTATGGTTTCTCTTTCACGAAGATTTTTTTCAGCATCTGCATGTGTCTCTTGAAGGAGAATAATCTCTGCACCATAGTCCTTTGCTAATTTGGAAATATTATAACTCTTGTCCATAGAAATACCCTTTATATTCAAATGCAATATGTACTTATGAATACCATAGTTATTTAACTGTGTCCTGGTTTTACAGTGTTCACTCAGACAGAGAAATAGGCAGTCTAGAATGTCCAATAAAAACTGCCCTAGCCTGTCCACACAGTTGCCAATGGATTGAACATTTCGGTGAATAATTGTTATTTTTTTAATCTTTAAGGGATCATTTTTGCTCTGTAGTCCAGGTGTAGATTTACTCGGACGAATTATGGGTTGTAGATTTTCACTTTTTTCTTCGGTCGTGGAAATCTTTATAAGCTGATTATTCACTTACTCTACAGAATGAGTCAAAATGTTACCGAACCGTCTGGAGGTTATAGTTAGTTGACAAATGAGTGTAGTCGACTGACGTGGCGGAGCTCCAATGTGTGTAGACGGGACAAATGTTACCCTGGTCCATAGAAGAAGCGTGGATGTTCCTTAACCAGTATTCATTGGATATTATTCAGAATATCAATGCAGCGAAATAATTCGACTAATTGAATTGTTCGAATTTCAATTTATACGATAGCATTTCTATTTGGCTCAATTCTCAGTCCAAAGTTTAGGGCCTCTATTCCATCGAGTAGAATGAAAAGAAGGTACATCTTTTCCATCAAAAATTAAATGGAAATTATTGTCTTCCATCCAGTCAGCTAAAGCTATTCCTCCTTTATCATTATTACTATAACCCCTCATTCCGTGGTGAGAATTGAACCACCGCAATAAATTGACGGATGAGGAACACTTATTTCCGAATATCTTGGCCAAATAGTATTTGGAGGTTTATAAATATTAACGATAGAAATATTACAAAATTTGAAAGAGAGAAAGAAAACACCCTCAAATTCGCCTTTTCGGATTAACTCGATATTGTGAATCAAGGATTTTTTAACATAAAAAGTGATATTTGAAGTCTGCTTTGGAACCCATTCAACGGGAAATCATCATCCATAGTTGGAGAAAGTTGTGATATAACACTTATTTCATTTAAAAAATTGCAGAGGAGAAATTATCGACTGATGTCATAATAAAAGTAAATACTCGTATATAAGGATCGAAATTTATGTTTCATTTAAAAGGGACAAGTATATTTCGGTAGACAATGGGAATTAAATCAAGTTGGTCCTTGCCCAGATGAATGTTTAGATCAGATCGAAGTATTCATACTTGGAAAATGAGTGATCGAGGCAGGCGAACTTTATGAAAGAGAATCACGAATAGGATTTGATAACGGCGTCACTGACAAAAGGGGGCCAAAGACAACGGGCAAGAGTGTAATTTATTAAATCGCGCGTATGAAAGATTCCGGAATCTCCGAAAGCGGGGGTATGGCTCAACAGTTAAGACCTTCGACTTAAATATTGCAGCAATTATTCTAAATACGGCTTTAAAACCATCAAGATGGTTATTCTTTCCAGGCCACAGACCCCGGTAATGCCGTATTTCTGTTTGGAAATAAGGCGAGTACAAAAGATCTGCCAGACGACACGGAAAGAACTCTTGTGATGAGGATGAAACGTAAAGTCCTCGTTCCAAACAGGTGGTGATTTCGAGCGGTTCCCGCTTTGCATAACAATCGCCGTTTAAGTAGAGTCGATCAACGTCAACTTCGCTTCTTTTTGGGCTATTTACGCGGGAATATTAGAAAGCACTAAAACTGACACAATGGAACGACTTTTTAATCTCTCACCGCCCCGGCCTCGGTTTCGGACTAATCTCGCTGACGCAAAATAAATGAATTTCAAGAATGACTTTCTCTTTCTTTCCGGTAATGCCTTCCCGTTCTATACCTAAGCCCTAAACTTTGGACTGAGAATTGAGCCAAATAGAAATGCTATCGTATAAATTGAAATTCGAACAATTCAATTAGTCGAATTATTTCGCTGCATTGATATTCTGAATAATATCCAATGAATACTGGTTAAGGAACATCCACGCTTCTTCTATGGACCAGGGTAACATTTGTCCCGTCTACACACATTGGAGCTCCGCCACGTCAGTCGACTACACTCATTTGTCAACCAACTATAACCTCCAGACGGTTCGGTAACATTTTGACTCATTCCGTAGAGTAAGTGAATAATCAGCTTATAAAGATTTCCACGACCGAAGAAAAACTAGAAAATCTACAATCCATAATTCGTCCGAGTAAATCTACACCTGGAATACAGAGCAAAAATGATCCCTTAAAGATTAAAAAAATAACAATTATTCACCGAAATGTTCAATCCATTGGTAACTGTGTGGACAGGCTAGGGCAGTTTTTATTGGACATTCCAGACTGCCTATTTCTCTGTCTGAGTGAACACTGGAAAACCAGGACACAGTTAAATAACTATGGTATTCATAAGTACATATTGCATTTGAATATAAAGGGTATTTCTAAGGACAAGAGTGATTATATTTCTAAATTAGCAAAGGACTATGGTGCAGAGATTATTCTCCTTCAAGAGACACATGCAGATGCTGATAAAAATTTTCGTGAAAGAGGAACCATAAAAGGTTATATATTCATTGATTATCTATTTAGTGAAATTTACGGTTTAGCTTGTTATGTTAAAAAATACTTGATTCACAATATCGAGTTAATCCGAAAAGGCGAATTTGAGGGTGTTTTCCTTATCTTTTTCAAATGTTATAATATTTCTATAGTTAATATTTATAAACCTCCAAATACTATTTGGCCAAGAAATTCGGGAATGAATCTTCCTCATTCTTCAATTTATCGCGGTGATTTCAATTCTCACCACGTAATGTGGGGTTATAATAATAATGATAGAGGGTATAATCCTGATCTCTGCCTAGTGTCTTGTGACAATACTTGCAAACCGCTTCCTGTAAAGCGTAAAATTCAAGGAGTTTTTCCTCATAGCCAACATAGGCCTATTCTGTTGACTTCAAGAAGTTTAATTCAATATTCTGAATGTTTAAGAAGACCTCGTTGGAATTTCAAGAAAGCGAATTGGATTGAATTTGCTAAGAAGGTAGACAGTGATATTAAATGGATTAAACCCACTCACGATAACTATCACATATTCTTAGGTGTTGTGAAACCGCAGCAAAAAAGTTCGTTCCAAGAGGTTTCCGGAAAGATTATATTCCAGGTTGGTCGAAAGAAATCGATAATTTGTACAAGGACTATCAGAAATCACCATCTGTTTATAAATGTGAGAGGCTTATGAATTTTATCAATACAACTCGAAAAGAGAAATGGGATAGTGTTGTATCAAAAATGAATTTCACACATTCGAGTAGGAGTTCATGGGATATATTGAAAAAATTAGGTGAAGAATCAAAAATGGATCCAAGATTAATCTCTCGCAGCCTAGTTGATGTATCTGAATCAATCTATATAACCCAATATAAAATGAGGAATATGAAGAAAAAATTACACATATTCAGGAGATCAGCTCCTACTTTTGAACATGTGTCAGATCCATTCAATATAGATGAATTGAGGGCTGCAACCAAATCTCGAAAAGCAGCAGGTTTTGACGGAATTCATCCAGAATTCATCAAAAATTTAGGAAAAAACCTTGTCTTGTTTATTGTTTTTCTATAACAATATTCTGAATTCAGGAATCTTTACTTCTGAATTTCGTTAGTCTAAAGTAATAGGTATTTTGAAAACAGGGAAAATTCCTTGTGATCCTAGTAGTTATCGACCCATCAGTTTATTGAGTGTTCCTATCAAGATATTAGAGAGGTTAATTCGTTTTAGAATTGAATCGTCTATACAAAATGCTCTACAAAATTTCCAGGGATGCTTTAGGAAAAATTGAAATTTTTCAGATCAGGTTCTCAGCCTTACAACTTTCATAGAATCAGGCTTCAATGATAGGTTGAAAACAGGAGCTGCTTCGGCATATGACACTGTGTGGAAAGATGAATTAATTTTCAAACTCTATACCCATCTCAAGTGTGGAAAATGGTACGATTATTAGAAAATATGTTATCTTATAGAAGGTTTCGTGTTTTTATTGACAATAAGAGTAGCAATTTCAAAATATTGAAAAACGGCCTTCCTCAAGAATCAATTTCAGCTCCTTTACTTTCAATTTATATCTAAGTGATTGCTATTGCTTACCAACATTCGGAATTCCAGACTCTGGAAAACATACTGTCATCTGATTTGGAAATTTCAAAGAATTATTTTATTGAGTGGTGATTATGTCCAAATCCCAACAAAACAGAGGTATCTTGTTTCTATCTAAATAATCATGAAAAATATAGGAAATTAGCTGTAACTTTCAATGATTCTCCTATCGAACATAATTTCTATCCAAAATACTTAGAAGTTAAATTAGATTTATCTCTCAATAACAAGGCTCATTTAAATGTTCTGAGTATAAAACTGAAAATTAGGAATAATATTTTTCAGAAATTAGCTGGATCATCTTGGGGTGCTGATGCTCCCACTCTTCGCACAGCATCTCTAGCCCAAATCTTTTCTGCAGCTGAGTATTGTTGCTCTGTTTGGTTTAATGCCCATCAATAGTTGTCCCATATATAAATTTCAAGATTGTTTTAGGGCTATTCATGCTGTTCCCGATTCTTTCTAGGAATGGATTATAAATTTCAAACGAATATGATACGTATTTATTTTATTCACTTCTTTTTTCTGCTTTTATCTTTTTATTTCCAGATTGATTTCTACCTTGAAGAAGTCTCTGTCTCCATCAATAGAAGATCACTCTTGAAGAAAGAAGTCCGTAAAATATATTTCAGCTTATTTTTGTACTTTCACACTTAGACAGAGAGCAAGGGTTTTTTTTATTGGGGTTTTTTCCCTAGGCTTTTATGTCATACGCCGAATTGAATTATAACTGGTTATATGATAAATTTATTATCATCTCGACCAAATATCAAATGACAGATTGCGAAAAGTTTTGTTTGATTAAAGATTGTATTGAATTATATTTATTACTCATTAAATAATTTTCACTTTATATCCTCATGAATTAGAATCATTTCAAAAGTCATTGATTCCATCAAGGTATTATGGCTTTTTTTACATCAGAATGAACCTTATGGAGAACCTGTTGGCTTGCTATGCTCCCAGTATGGCTAGCCAAATTCAAGTCCAGGGATATATCCCAAATTCATGAATAAGCTAAGTTACCAGCTCAATACTTCTCGTTTCCCTGAGGGACGCTTGATGCTTTGAGGGGATTATTTAATTTCTGAAACACTTAATACGTAGTTAGATATGAGGCATAAAGGAACCTCTCCTGCCCTTATTCTGAACCTATTATCATCTGATATTTCCTTAGCAGACAGTTATTTGATGTTCGTCTCCTTACTAATTTCCATTTCTATGACTGGATAAACATATTTCTACAAGGCAATGCCTAAAAGAAGTTATAAAATTAACTTGAAATTTCTTTAATCTGTAATTAGGTCGGAACAATATCCTTTATCTTATTTTTTCAAATGATTTATTTATGCTCACAAAACATGGATGATCTGACGATATGGATTGTATAAATTATACATATTTCAACGATATCTCTTCAGAATATTGTCCTCAGCCCTAGCTCTATCGCTTGTTAACTGACAGATGCTGATTTACTGGAAAAGTATATTCTAACTTCATCCCTATCTCAATATTATCGTATAATATTTATAAGGCCCGAACCGGAGTCAGATTCTTCCGCTTGTTAACTCGGAATATCCTGCAGTACGTCATGCTTTACTGAAAGCTATATTTTCAATTGATAACACTATATTATACACGTTTTCGTTTCAGTCATTCTTGTAGCATCTGACTCAAATTGTGAGCTTATCTCAAGAGAAGAGTTATCACCATTTATATTTCGTCATTCGCAAATATAAGACACGATTTTTTTCGTGGAAATATTCAGAAAATGATTGCCCCTCTCCATCATTTTTTTCGTACAAATTGCACTCGAAACCAGTTTAGTTTTGATTAAGTTATGGCATAGGGGAGAGGTAGGTAATGGTGATCACTTCAGCAAAAACAATAATGAAAACTAAAGCTGAAGAATGAAATAAATTGGAAATTCCGAAAAATATAATCATTTACAAGGCAATCATCAAACCAGTATGGACGTACGGTATACAATTCTGGGGCTATCATCATATATAATAATAATAATAATGACTTTATTGAATCCAAATTATCAATACATTTATTCCTAATATAAAAACAATGTACAATCACAGGGTGGAGTTCAGATTGTGACACGAGGAGCCACTCTCTGCTCTTCCACTCAAGCCCTGATTCAAGTTCATGCTAGTTGATGTAGTACAATACAAAAGGTTAAAAAACTATGATGAAGAGGAAAAAAAGCAATAGATTCTGAATTGGCTACAGTGCAATGAAGGAGCGAAAACAAGTGCAGGTAAAAGTGCGTCAGTTACTGGACTGACACTGTTCAGATAATAACAAATATTTTATTCTCTTTCTGAAGGAAGCCACCGGAAGACTATGCCAACCATTGGTAATATATTTGTTATATAGCCTATATATGCTGAAACTGAATAACCTCTCAAAAATAGACAAATTATGTTTAGGAGGAGATATGAGACCACTTCCTCAAATATTAAGGTTATGGACATCAGATCTAAAAGTAATTTTCCGATGCAAATATGATGGTTTCCGAGATAGCACAATTCCATGATAGCAAACCAGAGCAGACAGCAAGAACCGGTTACGTACATTCAACCATTTGACCTCCGTAAACTTATATGAAATACGCTCGAATTTTCTAATTCCAAAGATAAATCTCAAACAGGAGTTCTGTACCTTCTGAATGCAGCTTAGAGAATTCTGATCCAGGCATGAGAAGAGCACCTGTGAGCAATAGGTGAAATTAGACAGAACCATAGAGTAATTTCTTCAGTTCAAGCGGAAGTGATCGGCGATGAGGATAAAGCAAACTTAAGGCATGCATTGATCTTCCTATGCATCCTGAGATATGTAATCTATAGCGAAAAGAATTATCCATCAACAAATCCAAATTACGTATAGTTTTAACAACAGGAATCTTCTCCGTACCAATAACAAACTCACTACACTCTTCTAACATGCTGACTGATTACCAAAAAAAATCGCCTTAGATTTGCTTCCATTGACTAGCAGGTTATGTTGTTCTGACACCTTTTTGATAGCTTGTAAATCGCGATTAATCTTATTCAGTTCCTCCACATCAACAGCATTAGCATTCAAACTGTAATAAAGTTGTGTATCGTCACAATAAAAATGAACCTCACTAAACTCAAGGTATTTCCAAAATCCATGGGTATAATTTATGAACAAGAGGACCCAAGAGAGAACCCTGGGGCACCCCGCACGAGATGAACAAAGGGTCCGACAAAGAGCCATCAACTTTGACTCGCTGTGTTCTGTGGAAGAGATAGCTTTTGAGCAGTAGCACAGCCTCATTTGAAAAGCCCACGAAAGATAAAATGGAAATCAGTAATTGATGACAAATAGAGTCAAAGGCTTTACTATAATCAAGTAATATAAGTGCTGTATATCATCAGAAGCTACATGAACATGCCAACCAACTGATCAACTAGGATCCATTCAACTCAAGATGGTTGAAAAATACCTAACCTAACTAACTAATCTTAACTATCAGGTTTACCGGTATGAAATGAGTGTTTTTTTGTGAAAATAAAACATTAATTATAAATGGGGAAGTGAAAAAATTTCATTCAAAGTATTGGCTATTGTTTTCTATATTTTGCTCGCCTTTCTGTCAATTTGTGGATGCCACGCCAATAAAATTGTTCGTCTTTTAAAGCAAACCAACATCGATGAAAACAAATGGTAGTCAGAAGGAGCCAAGTCTGGTGAATACGGCTGGTGGGGTAGGAGCTCCCAGACAAGTGTTCTGATTGTATCCTGAACCAGTTTTGCTTTGTGTATAGGTGCATTATCATGGAGCAAAATTACCTTGCCGTGTCTTCTGGCCTAATCTGGTCGTTTCTCGATCGATGCATGGTTCAAACTGATCATTCGTTGTCGGTAGCGATCAGAATTTACGGTTTCACCAGATTTTAGGAGCTCGTGGTACACCACACCTTTCTGGTCATACCAAACACACAGCATTGTCTTCTTGCCGAATGGATCTGGTTTTGCAATCGTTGTTGATGGTTGTTCCGGATTAACCCATGATTTTTTTCGTTAAGGATTCTTGAAATAAATCCATTTTTTATCCCCAGTAACAATCCGATGCAAAACCGATTTTCTTTCGTGTCTTTGAAGTAAAATTTCATAAGTGTTTTTTCGGTTTTCCATCTATCTTTCATTCACTTTTCTTCAAATTAATGCTTTCCACAATTCATCACTTTCTGGTAAAAAATTCGACATTTTTAACAAGATGAAGAAATATGTTATTGTCTGTTGAAGAAATAAAGGCTTGTTCACAATAAATGTTTCCTATCAAGACATTACCGATGTACCTGGTATGATTCTATCATTGTTCAATTCTTTCTTGTCAACACTTTTGTAAGTAGATTATAAATATCGGTAGATTCAATATTAAAATTTACAAAGAAACAATAACACTATTTTACCAAAATTAGTTTTTGGTGGGCAGTAGAGATCTCATATGAGATATTTCTGGCCTTAGGTTGGATTGGGTTAGTTGCCGCTGACTTGACCCAACCGTCATTCGAGATTTAACTGTCTCTGCTGTTGGAAGTATCTGTGCCGCGTTGTTCAGTTTTCTAAATTTGTATTTTTTGTTTTTGTTACTTTTATCGACTTTTTGCTACTGTTGTTTTAATTTTGTTTGTTGATATGCCTAATTTCACCAACGCTGAGTATGCTGATATTTGGATGGCATATGGCAAGGCCGATGGTGTTGCTCGTGCAGCTCAAAGGATTTATCAAGCCAAATTTCCTGATCGAAGATTACGAAACATTCTCGACGACTTATCGACGATTAAGAGAGACTGGAAACTTAAATTTTCAAGAGCCTCGGGTCAATGTGAGGCAACACCATGTAGCAGTTGACGATCAAATACTTCAAGCCTTTGAAGAAGATCCAACTACAAGCATTCGTGTCGTTGCTCTTTGAGTTTCCAGTCTCTCTTAATCGTCGATAAGTCGTCGAGAATGTTTCGTCGATCAGGAAAGTTGGCTTGATAAATACTTTGAGCTGCACGAGCAACACCATCGGCCTTCCCATATGCCATCACCATATCAGCATACTGAGCGTTGGTGAAATTAGGCATATCAACAACCAAAATTAAAACAACAGTAGCAAAAAGTCGATAAAAGTAACCAAAACAAAAAAATACAAATTTAAAAAACTGAACAACGCGGCACAGACACTTCCAACAGCAGAGACAGTTAAATCTCGAATGACGGTAGGGTCAAGTCAGCGGCGACTAACCCAATCCAACCTAAGGACAGAAATAGTAATAATAATTCACACGCGTCTAAAACGAGCAGGTAAAATTTCCTTGCTCGCTGTGTTGTGTCGAAATCCGTCCTTTTATTTGGGTGCGACTTTCTTCAGTTTTCTGATTAAAACCTTATTTGCAGTATTATTTTTTTTATTGACTTACGTAAATAGCATATGGTTAGCAACGTTATAAACCAAAGAACATTTTAAAATAAAACTAAGTTTGTAATAGCTGAAACTTTTTTTGAAATTTCAATAGGAGTGGAGATGTTTTCATACTGTCCTAATTTTTTTTTAATAAAAGGCTCACGTGTTAATTTTGTGGTTTTATCTGTAACAATAAATACCTTTTTTTTGTAAACACACACTCATGTAGACTTAATACAATAAAAAAAATGCACGTAAAAGCACAAGCAAAAAAGTTATGGGGCTTCGAAGGGTACATTTTGGGTAATTTAGAAAAACCTATTATAATAAAAAAATCATACCTCCGTAACTGTAATACTAGGGACTCAGGTGCCAAAACTGAAAAGGTAGCAAATGACCCTACCAACGCCCAAAAAATTTTGACGGTCCATGTGCCGAACACCCTGTATAGTCCAGTAGCGGATTTACCAATAGGCCAAGTAGGCCGGTGCCTAGAAAATAATGTAAAACTTATTTGATCTCATTGTCTGCCACCATTAACTGATTGTCAACATGTTATATTTTAATAGAAATTGTTTGTATTGTTTTTAAACTTTTAAGTGCAATAAGAAATATGAAACAAAAACAATGTTTTCTGACCACTCAATATTTTGTCTGTGTTCATATAGTGTAGGTATTTTTAAGTCATGCCTTTCCCCACCGTACGATTAGTACATGCTCTATTTTTAACCCCCGTCGCAAAAAGAGGGGTGTTATAAGTTTGACGTGTCTCGATTTCAGGTTATTTTTTTTGTATTACAGGTATTTTACGGGCAAGTGTTCTTAGACATGTTTGATGAAAATCGATTGAGCCGTTTTAAAGTTACAGAGGTTTTACGCTTTAAAGTCGGAGGTTTTCTGTTTTGCCTGTCAAATAAACTTGTTAGGTCAACATTAAACTCTTCAGTACATAGCGGGTTGCAAAAATAATCTAGTAACTGACAGAAATATCATTAAGTTCACAATCATACTAATAAAGGGATTAAACTAACGTATTGAATTTCAAAAGTCAGTAGGGGCGGTAAAAATTGAATGGCCTACTAGCGGCAAATTTGTAAATCCGCCACTGATATAGTCTGAGACTTTTCCCTTACTGCTCAAATTGTCATCAAATGAGGTATCTAAAGATGCCTAAATATACTGGGTGTAAATTTTATGTAAGAACTCGAGAGTTGCTCGTTCTTTCACCATTTTGGTAATAATTTCAGACAACCAGGACGCTCTGTACTAACTTACTAAGACCAATTGTGAGTTCAAGAAATTCAGCATGCCACCAATTGGCTAAATTTCTGCTGAACATTATATCGCCATTAAAAAGTAATTCAACATCGATGATAAGAAACACGAAACACTTCATAGAAATAATGAAACATCAAGAAATCATGGAAGAAGACGTTATGGTCAGCTTCGACATCACCAGTTTGTTCACTAATATTCCGACAGATAAAACACTTATCATAGTTAGGAAAAAGCTTGAAGAAGATCAAACCCTTAGTGAAAGAACTACACTAAGCGTGAATGCAATTATGGAAATGCTTTCTCTTTGTATTGAAACAACATATTTCCAATTCGAAGACATATTTTATCAACAAGAATTCGGAATGGCCATGGGTTCACCACTATCACCAATTTTAGCTGATTTATATATGGAAATTTTCGAACAGAAGGCATTAAAAAAATATGCACTTAAACCCAAACTGTGGAAAAGATATGTAGATGATACTTTCATTATTTGGCAACATGGAAGAGACACTATAGATGGATTCCTTCAATATCTGAACAATCAAGAGGAATCAATTAAATTCACAATTGAAATCGAGAAGAACAGACAACTTCCATTCTTAGATGTACTCGTACATAAACAAAATGGAATCCCAAGAACCACTGTGTATAAAAAGCCAACGAACACAGGACAATATCTACATTTTGTGTCAAACCACCAACTAAACACTAAATTGGGAGTAGCAAAATGTTTATTTGATAGAGCAATAAATATTTGTTGCACTGAAGAAGACCAAAATGAAGAAATAAATAACATCTCGAAAACTCTTAGAAGCAATGGCTACCCCAAAAAGATATTAGAAAAAGCTAAACGAACAAGAGAAAGTCAACCCGAACCAACAGATATAAATCAGACCATTAAAACCGTAATTCCTTATGTAAAAGGTTTGTCGGAGAAAAATGAGAAGAATTGGAAATAGATACAACATAACGACTGCATTCAAAACTCAAGACACTATCAGAGCTAAACTTACAAAAGTTAAGCCTAATAATGAGACACAAAGGACAAAGAACTGCATATATGAATTACCTTGCGAGTGCGGAAGATCTTACATCGGAGAAACTAAACGCCCTCTGAATGTACGAATAAAAGAACATCAGAAGCTTCTACGAGTACTAGACAGCAACAAATCCAGGTTGGTCCAACATGCTGTAGATGAGAATCATCGTATAAAGTGGGATGAAGCATCAATAATATCCAAAGAAGAAAAACTTGCAAGAAGAAAAATCAAAGAAGCGGCATTCATGAAAATAACACCAGATTCCATAAGTGCTCCATCTATAGATCTGCCAGAAGTTTGGACGCCGATAATTCGATCCAACTTAAAAAGATCATCATGTCACAGATGAGTATATAACATTGTTCATTTTTCTTTCATGACTTCTGTCATATTGACTTTTTGAAAATTGATAATTTTCAAAAGGTTTTTTACTTTTCCTCCTTGATAAAGATATCGAAACGTCGGAAAACATTACATCCACAATAGATGATGGTAATAGCCCAAATAATCATTCAATATCTTACGTATGTTCTTTTTGGGAAAGTAAGACATCCGTTTCTATTGAAACACCCTTTATTGGAAGAATAATGGATTTCTCTTCACCAGAACTCTTAATGAAGGCGCGCAGCTCTTTAAAACAAACGTATCAAAAAGTCGAGGCCCTGATGAGTTTTTGGATGTCGTTTATTCCTAAGATTTCCCTTTGTAACATACCTAATTAAGAAGCGAGGCCGGTATCTACAGAATTTTCATTTTCTGTGGTCCTGTTTTCACCGTATTTTACTGAGCTTAGCTGTACAACCGTTCACGGCAAAAGAAGGGAGAGAATGATCAAGGAATTCTTTACGAAGATCAAATGGGTAATTATTCATTAAAGAAACGTATCGGAAGATTAGGGCTTCTTTCAAGGTATGAATATATTTTTTTTTCTGGCAAATCGGATTTGTTATAATACGAATTAGGGATGCAAAATGGCGCGAAGCACTGAACTGAAATCTTAGCAATTAGTTCTTTGAACGGAATGCCGTTCGCGCTTTGTGAGTGCTGTTCGTTGTCGTCTGGTTTTTCTGATTCTCGAGCAAATCATTAGTAAGGTTTATCGGTGATTATTTGTGACGCTTTGAACTTCCAAGGAGGCATTATGCAGTTATAGAGCTTCTACGGTCCGGATGAGTCTGCACGCCAAGGAAACGGTGAATTATACTGAAAAGCCATTAATACCTGTGCTACCAAAGGATACTTCGTCAATTAAGAATATTTCGAACACTGCACTGTGGATTTTGATTCGCTATAAGCTCGAAATATTCAGCAAGAAACAAAGTCTTCGATCTGTTTTCCTTTTTACGCAGTGGCAATTAAACTTCCACCATTATAATGATAATTGTTAATTTTTGACAATCAGGTCGCAAAAGTTACAGTAAAATTATTCATTTTCACTAATCTATAACTATCATAGCCCGACCTAGCATGTCATAGGTCAATGGATAGATAAGTTCCCGTGTTTTGTAAGAAATAGTTAGTTAATCAACTAATTTATTAATGATAGCAATTAATCGCTAGATTCAGGACCAGATTACCAATTAGGCACAGTAGGCACGTGCCTAGGGCCTACGAAGGCCAAAGGTCTTAGGGCTTTGAAAAAAAATATATTGAAATAAAATACCCCAAAAACTTATAAACATTTTTATATTATTATATAGTGAAGGTCAAAATAATATATCTAAATACCAATACACAAAAAATACGAATACAAAACGTTTGGTTTACTGAGTAGATCCTAACATAACTCCTTTTTAACCCAGCGAATTCGTGTATTATATCTTCAAAATTAATGCCGCGAGCGACATCACTTTCAATACACAGAAGGCCCAGTGACGAAGTTCTCTCTTGACCCATAGTTGAACGCATAAAATTTTTTATAAGCTTCAACTTGGAGAATGATCTTTCTCCTTCTGCATTCGAAGCCAATATCGAAAGGTATATGCGCAATGCAATATTAACATTTGGGAAACTTGACACAAGTTTATCCTTTATTTGTAATTTGATGAGATCCGTTATAGAGGTGGTTTTGAGGTACAAATTTGAAAAAATAAAATACTCATCAACAAAGTTTTCTTCTAAGTCAGACGGATACATTTTTACCAGAGCTTGAGCCTTAACCTTGATAATGTCCTCGGTCAGTGTATTATCCGTAAGAAAACTAAATGTGTCATAAAGGCTGGTATACGCAGTGCGTCTCTTTGTCATTTCAGCGCAAAGCACTTCCAGAACATTAAAAAAAAACATTAATCTTAAAGGAATCTTTGGCACTGCGAGAGGGAGTCTCATCTGGCCCATCATCGAACTGTCGTTTTCTCTTACGAACTCTAGTTTCGGATTCTTTAAATTCTGAATCAGGTGCAAGGGCTTTTGCCTTAAGATAATAGCTATTATACATGTCCTCAGTTCTGCAGTGAGATAAATATTGAGTTAAACTGTCGTAAAGTCGCACCATCGTGTTGAACTCGATGCCAGGTTCTTGAAGAGATTTATTTACAATATCGACGTGTTTTAGTAGATCTTCCCAAATAACTGTGAGTAATACCATCTCCAAAGTATTAATTTGATGGATTAAGGTTTGTGCCTCAATCACTGTTGTAGGTTTCATACCTTCACTAGTCGAAATACTAGTCGACGGCATGAGTTCTACCGAGTAACATCTGCTCCACACGCTCCTTGAACTGATAAAATTTAAATCAGTGATATCAGGAGAGAAATCGAATTGTTTACCATCTATATCTACGAATTCATTCGCAAGGAAAATGGGTCTTACCAGAGAAAGTAAAGCAGAAATAATGGAAATAGTAAAAAAAACTATATTTGAAGTAATGGACACGTATGTGGAAAAAATTGCTAAGAAAGTACTCGACATGATTGAACTACGAGGAAGGGAGACGGAGGAAACACTTCATAAGACATTGCAACATTATGAAGAAAAAATTGATAGTCTCGAACAGAATAACAAGGCGAAAAATGTAATTTTGTTTGGTGTTCCGGAGAATCCACAGGAAGATACAAATGAGAAGGTTACTACGCTTTGTAATGAAGTGGGTATTATCAACCAGGAAACTTTAATAAACAAATGTTTTCGAATTGGTAAACAAATGAACAGTACACATCGACCAATTCTGGTGAAATTTTGCTCTGAAAAACATCGTGATGTATTTATGGCTAATAAAAAGAAGCTATTCAAAATGAAAATTCAGGTAAAGGAAGATTTAACTAAAAAACGTTATGAAATGTATAAGGAAGCTTCGAAAGAATTTGGATTCAAAAACGTTTGGACATTACATGGAAAAATAAGAGTAAATATTAAAGATAAAATTTACATTATAAATGGTATTGCTGACCTTGAGAAGATGAAGAAGACGCATCGAGATTTACTGATGGAAGGTGGAACAATTGGCCAGATCTACTAATTGGTTGTATAAATAATATTGTTGTTACTTATTTTTTTTTTTTTAATTGCATCACTGATTTTGTGTGGTTTATAAAATTTTGTATTGATCAAACTGGGGGCTAAATTGAGTGGATAATTGTGGGATTTATAGATTAGATTAGTATATACAGGGTGATCAATGAATGATTCAGGGGGAGATTTTGTCGAGATAGACACAGGTGTATTTGTTGATTGTGATGATGCTCGGAAGGAATTCGGGAAGGAGAGAATAATGAATTTAATACATTTCAACATTAGGAGTATTCAAAAAAATTTTGATAACCTTTTAATATGCTTGTATTGATGTAAAACTATGATATTTGATTATAAACTATGTTCCATTAACCTAATGACAAATACTGTCTTTAGTCATTTTTCTGATTTCTGTCAATTAAATTCAGTCAATAAATGTTGTGGTGATACGTTGTCTAATTAAAGCATATTATTGAGTACAAACTATAATATGGTAGCAGAGCGTGGTTCGGTTTGATTGGATCAACGTTTTCAACGAAGATTGAATTGAATCAAAAAGGAACAAATAGTGTTTTTCCGAAAAGTTTTCGTCTCGTAACCTGAAGGTGATAGTTGCTGGAATTTTGGTGACTGACAATCATGGAATTGCATGGTATTGAGAAGTTGAAGGGTTCGGAGAACTGGAATATTTGGAAATTTATGGTACGCAATTTATTGCGGGCAACTGACCAAGCGTATGAAGTGAGTGTCGGCGAGTTAGTAAAACCGGAACTGGTGGCCAATGCTACGGCGGCTCAAATTGCGGCTCACGAGGCGTCGATGAAAATTTGGGACAAGGCAGATCGCGCAGCTTGTCAAATTATCATCAAGACAATTGATTCAAGTGTCATGACCCTGATCGTCGCCTGCGAAACTGCTCATCAGATGTGGACAAAACTGCACGGTATTTATGAACAGCAAACAAGGCAGGCTGTGCATTCAGTGCAGACTGAGTTTTCAGTTTTGACATGAATTTAGCAGACGATATGGTAAGCCATATAGCTAAATTTGAAGGTTTGATTCTTCGCATGCAGCAGTTGAAAGTTAAGCCCGACGAGTCAGCTTTGATGGTCAAGTTGCTGGAAACTTTGCCTGATAGTTTTGAAAGTTTCAGACAAGCCTGGTGGGCCAGGGCGGATGACCAACAGACCCTGAATAATCTTATCAACGTTTTGACATCTGATGAGCACAGGCGGAAACTTCGGCAAGAGAAGGAGAACAATTTGACAGCATTGATGGCAACTAAGTTGAAGATTCAGCCCAAGGGTGCAAGTGGAAGTCAACAGGGTGCAGGAGTCAAACCGGTCAAAGACGATGTCAAGTCCAACCAGAAAGGGAAGAAGGCCTACAAGTGCTACGGTTGTCAAAGAACTGGTCATTTCCGAAGAGACTGTCCAACAGAGAGGAAGAAGAAGAAGAAATCTGAGTCAAAGAGCGATGTGATGTCTGAAAACAAACAAGCTTTTGTTAGCGAAGTGTTCAGTGCGGAAACCAAGAATGATGTTTGGATTATCGATTCTGGTGCAACAGATCATATGACCTTCAAGAAAGAATGGTATTCGGTCTTTGAAGCTTTCTCGATTCCAGCAGAAATTCGTATCGGAAACAACTCAGTGATGAGTGCTTTGGGAAGAGGAACCATCAACTTCGAGGCGTTTGTGAATGGGCGCTTTATTCCTTGTATTATGGAGAACGTGCTGTATGTTCCTGATGCTCGAAGAAATCTATTCTCGGTTACACGTGCGCTGGATAGAGGTATGACTTTCAGCTCTTCCAAGGATAGATGTGAATTCTTGCTGGATGGTGCTGTCAAGGCTCAAGGTGTACGAACTGGTCAGCTGTTCAAGATGATGCTTAAAGTAAATGTACCGGACGGATGCTGTGTGAGTGAAGCTAACCTGGCGTCCAAGGACTCTCTGCAAGTTTGGCATGAACGTTTAGGCCATCAGAACAAACGTCATGTCGTGCATGTACTCAAGAAACACGGAATCGATATGAAACCTGATGATGAGTTCTGTGGATCGTGTGTAGAAGGCAAGCAGCATCGGGAACCATTCAAGTCTCGTCAACAGCGTTCTACAGAGCCAGGAGAAGTTATTCATGCTGATGTTTGTGGTCCCATGGAACAGGAGTCTATTGGTGGATCTAGTTACTTTGTCTGCTTCACGTGTGACTACTCCAGATTTCGCTTCGTCTACTTCTTGAAGGCGAAATCTGAGGTGGTTGACAAAATAAAAGAAATGATGCAGCTGGTGAAGAATCAACGCGGTCAGTCTGTCAAGTTGTTCCAGTGTGACGGAGGAAAAGAATTCGATAATGAGGCGGTGAAGAATCTTATGAAGTCTGAAGGAACGAAGATGGTGGTCACTAATCCTTACACGCCTCAACAAAATGGTTGTGCTGAACGATCGAACAGAACGATTGTTGAGCTAGCACGAACCATGCTTGTTAGCAAGGATCTTCCAAAGTTTCTCTGGGCGGAAGCTGTCAACGCTGCGGTGTATATTCTCAATCGAACTGGTCCAAGCTCTGTAGAAGGCAAGTCTCCGTGTGAGCTGTTTGTTGAGAAGAGTGTGCATCTGAACAGGTTCCATATTTTTGGAACCACTTGCTACCTGATGGTGCCCAAAGAACGTCGTAAGAAGTGGGATGCTAAAGGTGTCGAAGCAGTCTTTGTCGGATATTCGGACGATATCGATGGTTTTCGTGTGTGGATCAAGGGAACAAAGGAAGTTAAACGAAGTCGAGAAGTAGTGTTTGGTCCAGAGCATTCCTCTAAAGTTTTAGCATTGTTTCCTGAACAAGCCCCAGAAAGAGATCTTGTCGAAGGTGTCCATCCCGTTGCTGTCCGTCCTGTTGCTGTTGAAGAAATCGATGACTATGTTGAACCTCTGGATTCTCCTAGAGATCTGAACTCACCGGTAGCTCCGAACGTGCCTGAGGTCCCGAATCCTGTGCTGCCAATGAATCGTCGAGTTGTTGCTGCTGAACCGCGAATCGAAGAGTTTGAAGAAACCCCTAAGGTTGTGAAAGAGATCCCTCAACTACGTCTTCGAGATAGAAGTACTCTTCAGAAACCTAAAAGATTAAGTGAGATGTTTCTTGCTGAGTTGGACGAACCTCGAGACTACAAAGAAGCCATGAAATCTGCTGATCACGTGCACTGGATGGCTGCGATGAAAGAAGAGATGTCTTCGCTGGTGGAAAATTCTACTTGGGTTTTATCAGAGTTGCCAGCAGGGAGGAAGACAGTCGCTAATCGCTGGGTCTATCGTATCAAACGAGATGCAGATGGAAAGATTGGTCGTTACAAAGCTCGTCTTGTTGCTAAGGGTTATAGTCAACGACAAGGTATTGATTATAACGAAACTTTCAGTCCTGTAGCTCGTTTTGATACAATCAGAGCAATTCTGAGTGTTGCTGCCAAGGAACGTCTGAAGTTGGCCCAGTTTGATGTCAAGACAGCATTTCTGAATGGTGTTCTGACCGAAGAAATCTATATGGATCAACCTGAGGGTTTTGAAGACGGTTCTGGTCGTGTGTGCAAACTGGTTAGGAGTCTCTATGGATTGAAGCAATCACCAAGGTGCTGGAACAATCGATTCAAGGAGATCCTGATGAAGTTTGGCCTTGTCGAGAGCGAAGCTGATCCGTGTCTGTTCTTTTGTATATCTGGTGAAGATAAACTGATCGTTGTTTTGTACGTGGACGATGGCTTGGTTGCTGCAACAAGAGAGAGTATGATTCAAGAGTTCCTGAGGAAGCTGGAGATGGAGTTCAAGATTACCCATGAACCACTTGGCTGTTTTTTGAATATGCTCATCGAACGAGAGGAAGATGGTTCAATTCGATTGAGTCAGAAGGTGTATGCGGAAAGTCTTCTTCAGAAGTTCAACATGGCAGAAGCCAATGCTGTCTCGACGCCCATCGACAAGTACGTGCAGCTGGAAGAGAAAACTGGTTTGAGAACATCGGCACCTTACCGTGAAGTTGTATGATGTTTGATGTACTTAGCTGTGGCTACTCGTCCTGACATCTCGTTTGCTATTAGCTATGCGTCGCAGTTCTTGGAAAATCCGGAAGAAGTTCACTGGTTGATGGTCAAGAGAATCCTAAGGTACATTAGAGGGTCTAGTTCTGTAGGTATCAAGTACGAGGCTGGTTCTGGAGGAAGTTTCTTGAAGGCGTACAGCGATGCAGATTATGCTGGTCAATCTGATACACGTCGGTCGGTCAGTGGAATTGTTTTCATGCACAGTGGAGGGCCGATATCTTGGGCTAGTAGACGTCAAGAGTGTGTGTCTTTATCTACTACTGAAGCTGAGTATGTTGCTGCCAGTGAAGCTGCCAGGAATCGGTTTGGTTGTCTCGACTGTTTGCAGAAGTTTCTCCCTTAGATGACATTCCTATTCTCTATGTGGACAACCAAAGTGCAATCAAGTTGTCGAAAAACCATGAGTTCCACAAGAGGACTAAACACATCGAAGTGAGGTATCATTTCATTCGGAAGGAATTGCAAGATGGAAGGTTGAACATCCAACATGTTTCCGGTGATCAACAACTTGCTGATATCCTGACGAAGCCGCTGCCTCGGCTGAGATTTGCTGAATTACGTTCTTCTATCGGAATGATCTAAATTGTTTTTGAATCTACGTAAACGTCATTTATAAAAAAAAAAAAAAATTATTAATAATCAAAATATCTAATGTTTTAGAGGAAGTATTGATGTAAAACTATGATATTTGATTATAAACTATGTTCCATTAACCTAATGACAAATACTGTCTTTAGTCATTTTTCTGATTTCTGTCAATTAAATTCAGTCAATAAATGTTGTGGTGATACGTTGTCTAATTAAAGCATATTATTGAGTACAAACTATAATAGCTTGCAATCTTTAGAATTTGAGAATTTGGATGTGATAGTTCTTTCTGAGTGTTGGGGTATTAGTAATCTGATTCAATTCGATGTTGCAGGTTTCAATTGTTATTATAATGAATCTAGATATAATCAGAATGATGGGTTAGTGTTATATGTAAAAAATACATTCGATGTTGAACATGAAATCATTGAACTAACTGAAGTGAACTTATTGAGACTAACGTTAACTAAGGACCATAAAACCTTTGGAATAACTGCTACTTATAGGCCGCCAGCAACACAGGTAACTGCATTCATAGCTGATCTGTCGGGTTATTTATCAAATTTGCTGAAACGTGACACGGAGGTAATAGTTGGTGATATAAACATAAATTTAAAAGAGAATACAAATCAATCAATTTTGTATCATTGCACTTTGAGCCAGTTTGGATTTGTGTCGTATATTAATAAAGAAACTAGGCGATCCTCACATTCATCTAGTGCAGTAGATCATGTTTTCGTAAGGACTAGTGGTGAGATGAGACAAAGATACTGTTTTAGTTCGGGAGTTTTCCATACCTCACTCACAGATCACTTCGCTGTCTGTTTGTTCGTGAGGACTTTAGGTAGGGGGAGTGTTGGACAAAGTAAACAGGAGAGTAATGTGTTCACAACCCACATAAACCATGGTGTTCTCCTAAATAAAGTGAAAAATGAAAGGTGGGGAGACGTGTTGAATAGTCAGGATCCGCAAGATGCTTTCTTTAAGTTCAAAAACAAAATCACAAACTACATTGAGTCTAGTCAATATCGAAAAGTTAACAATAGTCAAAATTTGAAAAAAATTAAACCCTGGATAACCTGCGGTCTTATTAATTCGATGAGAAACCGAGATAGAATGAAAAAAAGATTGCAGTTTAATGGCACCGACACAGATAGGCGGAATTATAATCAATATAGAAACAAATTAAATTCTCTTATACGTAAAACTAAAAAAGATTATTATTCAGGGGAGATAATGAAAACAGGTGGAAATTCTCGTAAAATGTGGTCGGTTATAAATGAAATAACGAATAGATGCAAAAAAAGAGTTTCACTGAGATCAATTAAAGATGACAGCGGGGTTGTTCTTACTGACGATATGGTCATAGCTGATGGATTCAATGAGTTTTTTGTAGATATTGGAAAAAAATGGCGTCGAGGATCAGGCAACCAAATAGTGGCAACGTGTTCAACTTCGGGAGCAATGATGCGTCGATATTCTTGAACCCGGTAGACGGAAATGAAATAATACAGGTCATTGCATCTCTTAAAAATGATTCTGCGCCGGGTCCTGATGGTATGTCTGCTGGGCTACTGAAGGAGTTGCACATGCATATTGTAGCACCTTTGGTCCATATTATTAATTTAGTATTTGAGACCTCCACTATGCCCCTTGAGTGGAAGGAAGCGTTGGTAATATGTGTACACAAATCGGGAGAAAAAGACATTCTTACGAACTACAGACCAATTTCGCTCATCAACAACTTCGCGAAAATATTTGAAAAATGTTTAAAATCACGAATGACGCAATTTCTACAGCGTTTCAGTATATTGAGCCCCAACCAATTCGGTTTCCGAGAGGGAAAGTCTACTCAGGGTGCAATGGAGGAGTTCTACGGGTCACTTATTGAGGGTATGAACGGAAATAAAAAATGTATGTCAGTGTTTCTGGACTTGGCGAAGGCCTTTGATACGGTGTCTCATAAGTTGTTGATTGAGAGACTCGAGGCAGTGGGTATTAGAGGCAGTTGTCTGTTGTTGCTCGAAAACTATCTGAAACATAGAGTACAGAGGGTTACTTTGAATGGTAAGCTGAGTGAACGAAGAACTTTAACTATGGGTATACCACAGGGAACTGTCTTGGGGCCGATATTATTCCTCATTTATGTGAATCAGTTGCTTCTTTTGAAGGTACCCAATGGAAAAATTGTGTCATACGCAGACGACACAATGTTATTTTTTGAGGGGAATACATGGAATGATGTATATAGAGATGCTGAACAGGGTATGAGGATTGTGGAATCCTGGCTGACGAAAAGCCTCTTGAGTCTGAACACTGCAAAATCTCATTTCATCACGTTCACCTTGATGAGGAGTGGGTTACCTGCTTTTACTACACTTGCAGTGCATCAATCCGACTGCGATGACACAAGTTGTATGTGTCCCAAAATAAGCAGAGTGCCTAGCATAAGATATCTTGGTTTATATATAGATCAGTACATGAGGTGGGAAGTTCACGTCGAGTATATGACGACACGCCTCAAAAATTTGGCATATATTTTCTACAATCTGCGTGAAGTAACAACTGTCCCCTTTATGCTGAAAGTTTATGATTCGCTGGTTGAGTCGTTGCTGAGGTATGCCATAATAGTGTGGGGAGGATTATTTGACAGTGCTTTGGAGGGTCTGCAAATAATACAAAAATATATTTTTAAAATAATCTTTAATGTCAGCAAAACTTTTAGCACTGAGCAATTATTTGAGCAATGTAACAGACTGAATATAAGGCAGCTGTATATTTCGGAATGCTTGTTTCATCAGATCAATAGTAGTAAAAGTCTCATTATACATGATTATGCCACGCGACATCGTTGTGAGCAAAACTTGCGCGTACCACTTATGTTCAGGAGTCATTTACAGCGGAGTTATCAATATCTGGGTCCTAGGTTTTATAATATACTTCCTCATTCATTGAGATATGTGAATACGAAATATAGAGGTAATAAGGATGATATTTTACACTATGTTAAAAAAAATTTCGGCAGATTCTTGGATATTCTGTCGTGAATGTTGCACTGATTTTCTCCTTCCCGGGTTTCATTGTGAGATGGTCCTGTGATCTGGTGTATTTTCTTTTTTTCAAAATGACAGGTTGGTTTTTATATATCTTGATTTTCAACATGCAGTCGGAATATTCGATAACTGAGAGAACTGTGCGACATACAAGCTTGCAGCTTAGGTTACACAGGATCTCAAAGATAAAATTAATTTCAAATGTACGTAAATTTCCGAATAAATTATTATTATTATTATTATTTGTAAGTATACCACGTATATCATCCTAATGGGCACATAATGTTTTTACCTCCTCATAACGTGCTGACCATCTGGTCTCTGAAAGTCTTTTTACAGAAATTTTACTTCCCAAAGACCTTAGTTTAGACCATCTTTGAGGGGACGCTGCAAAGAAATTGTAAAGCGATTGCAAAATTTAAAAAAATTTTACAGCTTCTAAGCAGCTTTCTGCCGCCGCTGTGCCAACTAGATCGAGACTATGAGCTCCACATGGTACCCAAGTGGCTGCGCTGTTGATTTCCCTAAATCTAGTTTGTACTCCCGAATACACTCCGCTCATATTAGCCGCATTGTCATAATACTGACATCTGCAAAATTTTGGGTCTATTCCCTGATTTTCTAAAACTGAAATTAGAGTGTCAAAAAGGTACTTGGCATCATGTTTTTCTATTTTAACAAACATCAAAAATATTTCATATATATCTCCAGTTTTTGAGACATATCTAATAACTATGTTGATCCGTATGGCTAACGTCAGGTGTAGAATCCACAGTGATTCCATAATACTTGGCTTCTTTGATTTCTGTAACTATTTTTTCCAATACTTTTGACCCCAGTAAAATTATTAGTTCTTCATACGTTGTGGAGGATAAATATGATACTTTTCCGCGGCCTGGATTACCGTATCTTCTTACATGTTCTTCTAGAAACGGATTAAATCTGGCTAAGAGATCGATACACCCAAGAAAATTGCCATTACTACGATTACCATGTATTTCATTATCGCCTCTAAACGCTAGTCCCCGTATAACTTAAAATTTATATCCAATTTCTGCACAGGGTGATTACGAGAGAAGTAATCGATAAGATCTGCGCTTATGGTTGTCCACCGTGCTGGATCAGAACTGAAAATACTTGAGGCTGATGTTTTTGGTAGTGATTCAGGCACCACCTGCTTGGAAGCGTCGTTAAAATTTCGTAAACCCCCGTCAGCCTCGTCTTCTGTGACATTCTTAGTTTTATTGGTTGAACATTCTTGCGAGTCCCAACAAGCCTCAGTTTCTTTAGGTCTAACCTCGATCGAGGAAATATCTACCGCATCTGCATTATCTTCTGTCCCCTTAGAAATGTTAACATATTTCAATAAAGAACCTTTAATTTTACTAAGCGACTCACTCACTTTCTCTTTCTTTTTGCGTTTTTCATGTCCACTTTGGTGTTTTCTTTTATATCCATCAGACATTTTTCGCTAAAAAAAAAGTAGAAATAAGTAAAATAAGTAATAGTTGAAATAAGTAGAGTATAAAAACAACTTTCGTTTACTTACCTTACTTATAATAAATTTAACTTCCAGTTTTTAAACTAAAGATTGACTTGGGGTTGAGCGTGATTAAATACAAGCACATGCATACACGCTTTATCGTAGTGTTTACATATTAACTTATTACACAACTGAGCTACTAAAACAAAAGACCTTAGCAGCAGGGAAAACCTCTCGATCGCGCGCAAGCGTTTGGTAGTGGGCATGGAAACGTGGCCAACTGTGTCAAACGAATGTGCCCGTCCGAGAGGTTTTCCCGGGGCTAATGTCTTGTCATGTTCATGTACTAAAACCCTGGAATTCTGCATGGAATTTGGTAGATATAGTTGCATTGTTGCAGATAAACTCAATTCTGGAATTATGGCTATTGAAAATGGCTCTATGAAAAATAAAAACTTATTAAATTAAAATCCCAAAATAAAATAATGTTATTATACCGCATCATCACATTTTCGGATTTATATTTACAACAAAATTATTACTTAATATTAGCGGTCAATTTCAGTTAAAAAATATTTCTTATTTCGGGGCCTACGCTGCTGGAGTGCCTTGGGCCTACGACACCCTTAATCCGGCCCTGGCTAGATTAATAAACGAGTTGATTACAAGCAGTGGCGGATTTACCAATTTTCGAATTTACTCGAATTTTCTGTGCAGTTTCTTCTGCCAAAGAACAGAAACTTGCAAGAAGAAAAATTAAAGAAGCAGCATTTATGAAAATAACACCTGATTCCATAAGTGCTCCATCTATAGATCTGCCAGAAGTTTGGACGCCGATAGTTCGATCCAACTTAAAAAGATCATCATATCACAGATGAGTATACAACTCGTTCATTTTCTTTCATGACTTCTGTCAATTTGACTTTTTGGAAATTGATAATTTTCAAAAGGTGTTTTACTTTTCCTCCTTGAGAAAGATAGAAGATGTCTATCGAAACGTCGGAAAACATTACATCCACAATAGATGATGGTAATAGCCCAAACAATCATTACTCATTATTGTTTTATTCAATATAATCCCTTTATCATAGAGCCCTCAAGTTACTAAGGCCGTCTCTCCCGAAATCACCCTACAGATTTTCACCTACAGTTCCCTTTGTCGACAAACACGTGTAGTTATCAATACAACTTCCTATTCTTGACAATGTATCAAACATAGAGAGCAAATATCATAGAATATTTCGCTCTTTTTGAAACACCGTCTATTCAAAAGTGCATTACAATGCTGTACAACGATCGGCAGTTGAATATCCGTCAGAAAATTTTGTGGATCATCAAGAATATACTAATATTTCCATTGGCGAATTTTCCTTCGTTACATTCCAGTCCTAAGTGAGATGTTTCTTTTCAACCATGTCAAAGAGTGAAAGCGGACTTTATTGTGATCCCCTAATAAAAAATGATGTTTCTCTGTTACCAATTTCTGCAACCGTAAAATATGCAATAATAAAGTCCCATAAATTCGGGAATTTTCTTTGGGAATGAGGGAAGTTTAGATTTACACGTATTTTCTCAATCTACGACGGAATTCTGTGTATTATATGGGAGGTTCCAGTGAGCACGAAAGAGGAATATTTACTAGTCTTGTTTTTTATTAAGGAATAAGAATCTTCCATACTGAATAAATCCTACGAACCGCAAAAACAATCCGAAGACACCTTCTGAAATGTTGCCACATGGTTATGAATTCAATATTTGGACGTAGAAGGTTATGCAATATGTCCAATTGCAAATATCGGTGATACTTTCAAGAACTGTAAGACAATAATTGTCAATTTTAGATATAATTGGTTTATTTACACTTTCAATGATAGATTTGTGCAGTTAAATAATTCAAAGTATACTTGCTCTTAATAGATATAACGTCCTCCAGGTTCGTATACATTCGTTTTAGGATCTGTTCCGGAAAAAGGCTGCAAAAGCTTGTAAGATGCCAGCATATTTTTCGTTATTTAAATGCGAAAACTAAGTAGAAGATTGCTATCGATTTTTGTCGAAACTCGGTCTTGTTTCATTCTGTGCAGAAACATAAAAGATATGTATATTTCTTTATACGAGAAGATTTCATACTGTCATATTTATCATTAAGTTCCTGTACTGACACAACCACCAAACTAAATAACGACCCCTTTTATTTCCTTTAGGTACATCGGGGGTGGAAATGCATATGTTCCTTGAAGACTCGCTGTTCGAAGGACAAAATATAATAAAATGTAAATAGTACTGACGAAATTGGACCCAAGGGAGTTGGATCTTCTATCTAAGAAAGGCAATAATACTCGGTAGTAACAAATCATTCAGATCCCACATAATCTCACTCTACGTATCGCTAAATGTTTGAAATACGGTTATGGCTTTTGCAAGTACACATTGAATTTCAATTGATCTAATTCTGAATCAGTAACTGAGGCTTATTTACTGCTCATAGATATCTGAACATGAAAAACTGTACAGAAATATTGAAGCGTGCGAATTCCAATATAGTTCACCTATTTCTTTCGTTTTATTCTTGCCGCTGGCTGAAGAAAGGTACACAATAATGAAGTTTTTTCCTAATATATTTCAGAAATGTTGGGAAACATTTATGTACGGTAGCCGGGAAATTGACGTTTGAAAGAAAAATTAGATTCCGCGGTTATTCACGGTTTTCGGAAAAAAAGTATAAAACTATTTTGACTTCTTCTTTTGCAATGAAATCTCCATAAGTTGTACTTTGATACATAAAATAATCAGCTTTTTAACTTCGATGTAAGGTTACGAAAAATTGAGACAAAAATACGTCAAGTAGATCAAGACCAAAACTTCTGCAATCTTCTGCCTTAGTTCTTCTCGACTCGGAGATCCCCTAGCGTAGGCTATTTCTTAAAAAAACCCAAATGACGGTGCCCCGTGTCACTACGCAACAATAGTACGAAAGTTCTTAAACGAAAACTACCCCAATAGATGGATCGGACGAAGGTGGCCTCCACGCTCTCCCAACCTTAAACCCATAGACTTTTTCATTTGGGGTTTTTTCAAAGAAATCGCCTACGTTAGGTAATCTCCGAATGAAGAAGATCTGAGGCAGAAGATTGCAGAAGCCGAACGTAAAATAAAAGAAAACAGGTAAGCCTTTAGGAGATTGAAAGACAATTTTTTACATAGATGTAGATTGTGTATTACCGGTGGAGGTGGTCATTTTGAAAATCTGTTAACAAAACCACCTCTTACCTAAGAAATTTGATAACTAATCTAAGTTTATTTTGGACAATGATTGAATAAAAAAAAATTTAACTCATCAAATCTTAGTACTCTTGATTAGTAAACAAGTGAATTTAACCTCAATAATCATAAAAAGACAAAAAAAAATTTAAGAATTTCTACCTTGGTGACTTTGATGCGGATTTTAGCAGAAATAGCCCATTAAGTACAACTTACTTTAAATGATGCTGATTGCTAAGAGTTAGGCACATTTTATAGGTATATTCAGTAATCAAGAAAATATAAATTTTTCATTTACGTTTTAAAGTTTTGATCTTAATCCACTTGACGTATTTTTTTCCTTTGAGACCAATTATTCCTAAACTTACATTGAAGTTACAGAGCTGATTATTCAATGCATCAAATTTAAATAGCTAAGTATTTACATGTATCCATTCTATTGTATTACAAAAAATGTTGTGATTTTTGCTCTCACCCTATATGTGTGTACGCGAAAGGACTTCTCACAAAAACTAATTGCTGAAGCGAGCATTTATCATCAACATATGTTAAATATTTGGTTGGATAATTGCATCAGAGAATAAAACTTTTCGGCAAATTAATATAATGGATTTGTCAGTATATCAAAGAAGAAGCAGACGAGCGTAGGGGTAGACTGGAAGAACGGTTTTTAAAGGGTTTGGGGAAGGGAATCCATAGGCGTCCAATTGATTATTTACTAGGAAATGAGCTATAATACAAGGTGAATTCTACAAGGCATCTCCATAAATATACGGCCATGTGGAATTCATTGTCTAGTGTCCAGAAAAAATAGGTTGCCTTTTATATTTCGGGATGAGACAACCCTAGTGTTGCAATCTGCCATCTGAAATCTCTATATTAAAGCTCGACTTTTTCGAGATTATATGTAGTCAAAACGTTTTGACATACGAGAGTAAAAATATGTCCTACAGAATGGCGAATGTACTGGGATTAAAAATTCTGGAAACATGTTAAATCGAAGATGTTCGTTACGTTTTGACAACATATGCTGGCTTAACCGATTACTGGAATTTACGATAGTTTGTTAAACCAAGAAAATAGACTTATTAGGATATTGAACTTACCAAACATGTTCTAAATGGCTCACATATATTAGCGTTATTTTCAATTGATCTAATATTTAGCAACAAAATCCTGAAATAGCTCAATTTTTGTTTCACTTTTACTGCATTTTTATACATTTTTGAACGTATTTTGTTGAACCCTGTGCTATCTCCATCAACCCCCTAAATGTTTCATTTTATCTTAATTACGAGCGTGAAGAAATGTCCGAGAAAAACATATTTTTTAATTGGTTGTCAGTTTATGCTCTCATTAACCCTGAGACGGTGATACCTGATGAAATTTTTCACAGAATGTAAGTCGACTATTTCAGTTTTGTTCATGCACAACTTTCAACCCTAAGAAACCTTTCGATTGACAATAAAATGGGGTGACAATCAAAACTGAAGCTTGGCGTTTCACACATTCTGCTTTTCACGTGAGGGGGTTGAAAGGGGACGAATTTCATCAGGTACCATCGTCTCAAAGTAAATGGGCAACGACGAAGTGTACATACTGAAAAGTTTTTTGAAGTAAACAATTAAAAAAACATTTTCTTGAAAATTTCTGCATCCCTGTGAAGAAGATAAAAATACCTTGCCAAAAATAACCACATGATTTTCCTTATTCCGAAATTTAGACGGTTGATGGGGATGGTACAAGGTTCAACAAAAATCTTTCAAAAATGCATAAAAATATAATGAAAACGAAACAAAAATTGATGTGTTTAAGGATTCAGTTGCCGAATTTTATATTTTTCTCAGAAGAAAATGAATGCGTTCCATAACTTCGACGCACATTGTTTATCTAACATAAACCATCAATATGATTAATTGATGTATCTGAATCAGTTAATATATCCCAATGTGAAATGAAGAATATGAAGAAAAAATTACACATATTCAGGAGATCAGCTCATACTTTAGAATATGTGTCACATCTATTCAATATATATGTTAGGCCCGAAGACCGAAAACGCTCAGTGGCCGGAAAAAACGGCCACATCGCGTTCTGGCTTCCTTCGAACGCACAGAACGCGTTTTGGCTGTTTTTAAACGCTCGCAACGCGTTCTGGTAATTGTTAAACAGCCGGAACGCGTTTTGTCAATTGTTCAACGCTCACAACGCGTTCTTAATGTTCGACGTGTATTATTTGCCGCTTTCTACCTGCGTAGGATGAAATTTATATTGTCCCTCATAAAACAAAGTTGAAAATTGAAATACAATTCAATTATTGACAACTACAATTGGATACCAAAAATGGGTTCGGTTTTCTTCTTCCGAATCATTTCAACAATATTAAATTTCTTATAATTGTTTTTAGTTCTAGGAAGAAAGTTACACTAATGAACTTATATTGTCGAGCATATAATATATAAATGCATGAATGAAAAAACGAAAAGTTCTTTATTGAAAAAATGAATTTCAATTTATTCTCTACAAATCCAACTTATTGTGGAGAACAAAACAAACTTGAATTTATAGCTCTTTCAATTACTTTATTAGAAACAATTCAATTATTGAAAATTACAATTAAATACAAACGACGGGTTTTTCCGAACTTTTGTGTACTTTACATAGGTACGTTACTTACTTTTACAAGAACTGTTTGAATGACATTTCGAATTACATAGTACATTTAAATTGCGGCATTTGCATTTTTTATCAATACAATATCGTTTGCACTGACAAAAAACAAAACCTTGCTTGCTTCCTGATGATTGAGTTGATGCTGATCGTAAGGAGATTTTGTCCGCTGGTACCTCGCTTCCATTAACAAAATTACCGAAATAATCTAATATACAGTGTGAATTATTTTCGAGTAATGACATCACCGTCATTTTTTTTTAAATTGAACTATTTTGTCTCCATTTTCGGATTACTCTAGCTGAGCTGATTCCAAAAATGTATCACATGTTGATTCCAATAGGTACAGGGTCGACAAATATACAATAGTTTTGTATGTGCTCAGTGCTCATAAAGAAATGCTAGACCACAAGTACCAAACATGTTCGGAAACAACTTATTTTTATTATTCTAAAAATGTAAAAAACTACAGGGTCTTACATTTGAACCAATTGCCGTTAGACAAACGCGTTCCGGCTGTTTAACAATTACCAGAACGCGTTGTGAGCGTTCGTAGACAGCCAGAACGCGATGTGGCCGTTTTTTCCGGCCACTGAGCGTTTTCGATCTTCGGGCCTAACATATATGAATTGAGGGCTGCAATCAAATCTACCAAATCTCGAAAAGCAGCAGGTTTTGACGGAATTCATCCTGAATTCATCAAACATTTAAGAAAAAGGTCTTGTCTTGGTTATTGTCTTTCTATAACAATATTCTGAATTCAGAAAACTTTCCATCTGAATTTCGTAAGGCTAAAGTAATAGTTATTTTGAAACGAGGAAAAATCCTTGTTATCCTAGTAGTTATCGAACAGTCAGTATATTCAGTGTTCCTTTCAAGATATTGAAAAGGTTAATTCTTTTTAGAAATGAATCTTCTATAGAGAATGCTCTACAAATTTTCCAGAGAGGCTTTAGGAAAAATAGAAATTGTTCAGATCAGGTTCTCAGCCTTACAACTTTCATAGAATCAGGCTTTTTTAATGATAGGTTGAAAACAGGAGCTTTTTATACTTTTCAATTTATATCTTAGTGATTTACCCACGACATTATCTCAGAAATTTGTTTATGCTGACGACATTGCTATTGCTGACCAACATCGTACATCGAAAGTGCCATAACTAAAGGTAAGGTGTACTTAAGAGAAAAGAATAAAACGTTGAAACGTATCTTGAGAAACTGGTTTGGAAAGAATCGCAGACGCTTGGCCGCTAGAGGGCGCATGAAGGTGTATATAGTTCCAATGTGCTGTCCGGTCTGAGATAAGTTCTGTGGGTTCATTTTGCCATCATCATCAATCAAGTAAGGCGACACTGATGAGGAATAATAATCCCGAAACTATAGTCTGCCTGCAACTTGTGATACTGATACTCCAACCAAATGTTTTTCTCGACAAAGTTTCAGATACATTAAATTATCTTTGTCTTATCACATTAGCCTATTCATATAATTGTCAAACAAACTGTCAGTAATTGCTTGCAAAAGTGTTGAAATAATTTATCAAATATATTAAGCAATCGAATATAGCCAAAGGAATATCTGAACAGATTTTTAGAGATCCGGAAAAGATAGTTGTTCCAGATTTGATCTGAAGACTTTTAAGCCTACGCTACTGCCATATCAGTTTGTAATTCTATTGACAAAATTCAGGAAACTTCCAGGTTATTAATTAGTGCGGTGAAAGCATCTGAGAAGCATCCCAACTTCACGCACCTGGACGAAGAGATATGGTCAATATCAATTTGGGCTAATTGAATCATATTCGAGGGATGCCAAGTCGTATGATGAAAAGCAGAAGGGACCGCGATATCCTTAAATACACAAACATACCCGAAAGCATCGATTCACTCCTTTGTAAGGCATTAAATCAATAAAATTGCCGTTTTCCAAATCCTAACGGCCTATTTACTCAAGACATCATCCAGTATACTCCTCCCGTTTAATTAGGTTTGCTTTCCTTAATGTCTGTGCAGATCCTGTGTATATCTCGTTTTCAGATGCACCAACCTTATCGTCTGATATACTGACTGCCTAATGGTTTGAGTAAATATAACTGTCAAACCTCATAAGCGTCTCGAGCGTTATGGATGCCACATAATTGAATGTTAATGCAGCTCTTGGTCCCATCGGGCTCCAGTTTCTTTCCTTTGTAACTTCAATATTCGTAACCAATCTCATTGAATTTTTCTATTCGTTTGCTAATGTCTACGATAAGACCTGCATTGAATTTCATCCAAATATAATGCAATAAATCTATAATCACTCTGTTCAGATGAACAAGAGCGACAAAAATGGAACGTTGCAAATATCCCATCTGTTTCTCTTCAACATATTTCCATCTTTTTCTCAAAAAATTTGATCTACTTTGAATCTTAGAATTGTTCGTAATACACTGCGCAAAAATATAAACGCACATTAGGGAAATCTCAAATTTATTCTACCACTGAAGGTGTTCTCAATGATAATTATTTTTATCATAATTATGCATGCATATGTTATCCCCTTTAAACGTTTTTCTTCAATACAGATGTTTTTTCTAAGCAGGAATAAAAAAAGATAAGATTATCAGATTTTGAATATATTGGCTCCATTCTGAAATCAGTTGTTCTCGATCAATTCTAGTGATCAATAGTTTTTCTTTCGTTTGATTTTCTACACTTGATGGCTATGCAACGCGAAACACGCAATTTTTTTTTTTTTTAATTTTAATAAACGGGAAATCCCCCATTTTACAATATGAAAACTCATTGAAATTAACAAAATTTAAACCTAAAACAAAACAATAGAAGAAACAAAACAAAATTATAATTTACTTCTCAACATTGAAAGCCAGCACTCATACAAACCCAAGATAACCATCCTCATGCATTTCTGCAAATCTTTTTCACACTGGACTTGAATCTGAGGAAACTTACGGAAAAAAATCCAAGTTTGCACCTAAGCTATTAGAAATTGCTAAACATCTCCCCGGATAGATGTTCGATGCATAATTCTTCCTGTGAGTCACAGGACGAAAGAGTGGAGTTCTATGAGTGATTGTTCCAGGTACATTAAATGGTATTAACGACAATAAATCCGGACAATCAACCACAGAATTCAGAATCCTATATAAATAGTAGAAATCAGTTGCGCGACGCCTGCTTGACAGTGTCTCAAAGCCAAACATATCCATAATGATAGGGTAGCACCCGTCCACCGGTTATACGATTTGTGTGCCAGAAAACGGATGAACCTCCGCTGAATTCCTTCAATGCGACCCACATCACAGGCATAATAAGGGAACCAAATCACTGATCCATATTCCAGTATGGAACGAACAAAAGCGCAATACAGTTTATATATAGTGCAAGGACCAAAATCGTAAGAGTTTCGCATAATGAACCCCAACATGCGGCCGGTTTTCGAGCAGATATTCTCGATGCACACCAAGATCGCCAACCACGTCAACTCTTTTCAGGGACGACGCCTCAAGGTGGTAAGCATACTCAATGTAGTTGTCTGAACGGAAAAAGGAGATTACCGGACATTTACTTATATTCAAAGACGAGCAATTCACCTCCGACCAGTCAAGGAACGAACTAACCTGTTCCTGAAACCTTTTGGTATCCTCCACGTTTTTCACAACTGAAAACAGTTTCATGTCATCAGCATATAATAAAAACTTAGCTTGAAGAGAAAGAGATACATCGTTTATAAATAAATTGAAAAGGAGTGGACCAATGTGGGAACCCTGAGGAACCCCGGAAGTAACATCTATGCTTCTAGAAGAAAAACCCTTATACTTAACCGACTGAGTACGCCCGCACAGAAAACTTGATGAAGCAATCCCATAAGCCTCAAGCTTAGTCAGCAATAAATTGAAATTGACCCTATCAAAGGCTTTTGAGAAATCCGTGTATACTGCGTCCACTTGATGATATAAAGAAGCAAATTTGATACAGTCGAGCGACCACCTCGGAAGCCGTGCTGGCGCTCAATCAGCAATGGTCTCACTTTCCAAGAGAGGAAGGAGCAGATCATGCTATCAAACAGTTTCGCAATAGTAGACTGAATAGCAACACCCCTGTAGTTCTCTACGTCACTGGCAGATCCACTCTTAAAAATAGGAATTATGAAGCTTCTCTTCCACATTGAAGGAAACTGGCCAGTGTCCAATGATAAATTGAATAAGTTGACTATGGGGATGGTCAGCGTACTTATGCATTTTTTAAGGATTAAGGAAGGAATGCCATCTGGTCCAGTAGACATGCTTGATTTGCTCTTATCAATAATCTCATAATTTGACCCAAGAGGAATGTGCCCAAGCGGTAGTTTCGCGAGAATAAGGGTGGATATGCACAAGAATTGCAGAAAGGTTTAGAGTGTCCCATACAAGTGTGTCCAGGTATGAATGCCCGAAGACCAGGAAAGGGTAGACCACGGGTAACAACTGCCATTGAGAATTTCTTCGTTGGGACAACCGCTCGCCTCCTTCAAAATCAGCTTAAGCAAACTCATGGGGTGCAAATTAGCACTCAGACAATAAGAAATAGCCTCAGAGAATATGATTCAAGGCCTCGTGTCGCGGCAAGAGGCCCAGCTCTTACTCCAGCCCATCGAAGGGAGCCTTTGGATTTTGCGAAAGAGCATATCCATTGAGAAGAGACTGATTGGGTAAGAGTTATTTTCACAGATGAGTCTAGATTCTGCCTCTACCATTGTGATCGACGTTCCCTTGTATACAGACGTCCACATGAAAGATATACTCAATGCAATTTCCTGAATACTGCTGGTTTCGGGGAGGATCGATTATGGTATGGGGTGGAATATCTTTGACTGCTCGCACAGACCTAGTGGTCGTTGATAATGGAGCTATAAATGCTGATAGGTATATAAAGAACATTCTTGAAGAGAATGTAGCGCCATTTGCCACATACATGCCAGATCCCATCGAGCGCGCATCTATCAGGAGTACCTTGAAGAGGTTGAAGCCTCTCGAATGAAATAGCCAGCGAGAAGTCCAGATCTCAATCCGACTGAGCAGGTTTGGGACAACCTCAATAGAAGGCTGAGAAGTTCAGAAAATCATCCAGATACTCTTAATGACTTAGGAATCCAACTCAGAGAAATCTGGGAAGGATTAGACCAGAACATTTTAAGATCACTCATTTTGAGTATGAACCGTCGTTGCCAAGCTGTAATAACCGCAAGTGGTGGAAATACCAAGTATTAAATCAGTTATCAGCCATCCAGTATTTTGAAAATTGTTTATTTCTCTTCTTTCGCATAAGATTCGGTGAAATCCTGTATTTTTCTTTCATTTAATATGTATTGTTTTGCTCAAAACCTTCCCGAGGGAAAATAAAAAATAAGTTATAAAGTCAATGTAGAGTTAACTTTCATTAAAATTGAGATTTTCAGAATGTGCGTTAATTTTTTTGCGCAGTGTATTATCATATCATTAATTCTCGTGCAAGTTCCTGAAGAATTATCCTCTCAGTGCATAGTTTAGTTTACCTGCTTTGTAAATTCGATATTTGATGTCCCGTTTTTGTCGATTATCATCCCAAGATATTTGGCATGCTCATCTTCCTCAATTGCTTCTTTATTTATCTGTATCAATTATTCTTCCTCTACTTGTATAATTTGTCAGGTTTCTTTTTATTTATTTTCATTAGTTTTATTTTGTATTTTGTACTAGTGATCTTTTGTTTCTGCCATCAGCACTAATTTCTAATTATATTATGTTCTTAATTTGACTATATCATATTGGATCTCATGATAAGACGACCTTTGTCTTCTCACTCGATCAAATGCTTTAATAGTTGAATTTTCCAATTTTGCATATTAAATTTTCATTGCAGAGATCAGTAAGTCTATTTCCCTATGATTTCTACTGAATTTAGTATTACAGCTTCCAAATATTTGGAATTAGCTTCGAGGAATTCTCCATTCTAAACTCTTCTGATATATCTTTTATTACCGGTGAATGGAAGAAAGACATCCTAATTGCAATTCCAAAGATCAAAACCGACCATACCATGATAGAAAACTACAGACTCATCACGCTACTATCAGTCTTTTGGCCAGAACTTTTGAGAAAATTTTAGCTGAAAAATCAGGACTAAAATAGGACAAGCCATGCCACTCTATCAGTTTGGATTCAAGAGAAAGCACTCAACCACTCATCCCTTAATTGTCCTTACATCCAACATACGGTGCAACAAGAAAAAGGGAAGAAAAACAGCTGCCCTCTTTATGGACATACAAAAAGCCTTCGACAGCGTCTGGCTGATGGGATTATTATATAAATTATCCAACTTACCGTGCCCAAACTATTTACTTAAAATGGTTGAACAAAATCTAATTCAGAGAACAATTCAAGTGCGAGTAAAAAACGAAACCTCAGGGCCATTCACAAAACAACAAGGCTTCCCTCAAGGATCACCTCCATTTCCGATAGCATATACGACAATGTAAGTCCGGGAGAAGATCACATAGACAAGCAAGCATATACGTTACAATTCGCAGACGATACAGCACTAATATCCCATTACAACACAACGCAATGTATCCAACAACTCACAGACGTGACAGTTGCATGGATGCGACGATAGAGAATAAGTCCAAACCCATTAAAATCAAAGTGGATAATATTCAACCATTAAATCAGGACCCACTTACCATATATAGGAGTAGACAACAACATAATACATCCCACAAATAATTGCAAATACCTAGGAATACTCAGCTTCAAGGCACACATAAAATCCCAAAGGACAGCAGCAATCACTAGAGCCGGACACTTCTGATCGCTCACATACAAAAATTTGAGCATCAATGTGAAAACTGCTAGTACAGTATATAAAATGATGAGAGTATTTACATCTTCCAGAACACTTCTGAAACAACTTTCAAAAATCCTGAAATAGCATCCTAGTTGAGAAAAATTACAAAGATCAGACACCCTAACAATCCGTTAAATAATCCACCTAATAAACTTTTGTATAAAGCAACAGAGATAGAGCCAATAATGTCAAGATTGCGGGAACAGAGCGAAAAATTCATCAAGGGGATCACTAACAACACTATTATAATACCACTATTGCACCAATATAACACAGAGAGCCCATCAAAGGCCAAACTACCAGCACTACCAATTTTTGAACACCTAATATCATTGGAATAACACTTGGCTGGGAGCTGGTATCCACAAATTGCCAGAAAGATGGTCAAAATGTGTATAAAACAATGGCCAATACTTTGAATGAAATGTTTTTTACTTTTCCATTAATAATAAGTATTTTATTTTCACAAAAAAATCTCATTTCATACCGATATACCTGATATAGAATCAATGACTTGGGTTTTTAGAAGAAAGGAGTTTGAACTTCGAACAGAACTTGAAGAAGTAGTTCTGACCTCACTTGTTTTTCTGAATTTTTTTAAAACTATGTTCTCGCGCATTTATACGAAAGCGATCTTTGGTTTCATGGCTACTTCCAAAATGCATTTATATCGAGAAAAATGTTAATTGTCCGTTCAAAGGGCAGCTCAAAGTTTCGAAGGAGGATAGGCAAATTGAGTTTTGAGTTAAAGCTCTAAGGTGAGTAGAGAGTAATATACTTAGCTTTCATAACTAATTGTTGCATAGCCTATGACGATAATAAGTCCCGCTATTGCTCTTAGCAGGTTCCAATCGCTCTTTGTGAGACTTGGACATTATTATTGAGGGCTAATGGATTTTAAGAAGGGTTGAGTTGTGTCTTCACTTCTTAATGACAGTTGGGGACCAGTTGCCGATCTCCCGTATATACCTTGCCGCAGCTTTTGATTTCTCCCTGTTAAAGCGATCCGATCAGGAGCGTATCACGGACTCTTCATAAGGGTTTTCGTTATCATATTTATAATCTATTGCCATATTTTTCTTTTGGAAATATTCGATTCTAAGTGCCGATTTATTCTTCTGATCCAATAAATTCGACCAAAGATCATTTGTGTCCAATAAACATAGTTACGTTCATTATAACTTTTTTTTAAGTTGATTCATGTTTAATGAAACGTTGTGACCCTCCTCATTGTCATAATTATACAGGGTCTTTCACTAGGAACCTCACCCATATTTATACGGAAAACTACAGAACGTATTTTCATGAAATTCAGCACTTATAAGTATTTCACGATGCTGATGAAATCTAAAATATTTTCAAGGCATGAGCACCTCCGGTTTTTCCGGAAATGACGTCAACTTCCGTTTTTCAAATTAAAACACCATTTTTTTATTGCAGAAATAGATTCCTTAGAAAATTTCAAGTTATTTTGATGTATAACATTTTTCAGTTTTGGTTGGAAAATTCTAAAAAAAAATCGAAAATAGAGCTCCGCTGAAACAAGAATAACTTCGAGGTTTTTCGATGGAAAATTTTTGGGATTTTTCAAGATGTAAGATTGATGTATCCACTTTGAAAATCGAAATCGCGATTCATGATACAGGGGGTGAAAAAATCGCTTTCAAAGTTAGGGATGACAAAATCGTGAAAAATCAATTTTTTCGAATTAGAACCTCATTTTTTTTATGGCAGATACTGAGTCTACGTTGAAAAATTATGTGAGTGTATGCATCACATTCTTAACCTGAAGTGGATATTTTCTGAGTTATGTTTTTCGTCTTGAATTTTCAGCTATTTCTTTTCCCTTCACGCCAAAAAGATGAAATTTTCAGGAACTGTTACTTAAACCATGTTTTAGATTTTACTACCCTAATATGTAAGAGAAAAAAGTTAACGGTTGTTCCTAAATAGATGGCGAATTTGGATTCGAATTTGTATCGGAAATCTCTTTATTTCATCTAATCGGCCATCGGTTTTCTCTCCAGTGATAAATAAATAATTCCTTATGAACTATATGCAAAAACTTACCATATTTTTCATTCTTTTTTTTAATGATAGATATCATTAATTAAATCTGCCAAATTCCTCTTTATTCAGTAGCATTTTGTGTTTACTATTAATTTGGTGATAATTCGTATTAAGTTATAAAATCGATCACTATGCCTAATTTTCCAATGAAGATTATTTAAATCTGATTCTAATTCATGGAGAATGTAATAAAGTTGTAGATAAAATGATTCGACTGTTCATTGAGAGGTTTCCTGACCGACCCAGACCAACGAGAGATACCATTAACAGAACCATGTCAAACTTGAGAAATGTCGGATCTTTCGTTAAGAAAACTATACACAGATAAAAAAGTGTAATAGAAGATGAGATCAACGAAATTACAGTTCTTGCATATTTTCCTGTGAATCTTCAAAATTCTCTCAAAGATGCCGAGATTGCTCTGGGATTATCTCAATCGAGTGTTTGGAGAATATTAAAAAAAACATAAAATGCACCCATATAAATTCAATAGGGTACAGCATTTGAAAGAAACTAATTTCGTCAGGAGAACAGAGTTTTGCGAAGCTATGATGATTCGATTTCAAGAGAATGAAAACTATTTGGACTGTATAATTTGGACAGATGAATCTAAATTCACAAAGAATGGTTCTTTCAATAGGCATAACAGTCATTATTGGGATGAAGGGAACAACCACCACTTCAGACAATGGAACTTTCAAGAGACCTGGAGTTTCAATGTTTTTTGCGCTATCAAAAATAATGCAATTCTCGATGTTCACATTTATGATGGGACTTTAACTGGTAAGATAGAACACTACACATGTTTGCATTATTTAAAGAATGTTCTCCCTTAGGAGATAGATATTCTGTCATATTGACTCAAATAATTGAGCCGTTAGTATATATATATATATTCTTTTGAACTTTTGGCTGACAATATTTAGTTAGCAACAATATTTAGCCGCTAGTACAGAACCATAATGACTTATGGTATCAACAAGATGGCGCGCCTCCACACAATTCACTCAATGTGTCAAATATTCTATACAGGCTATTTGAAGATCGATGGTATGGTTGGCGAACAATGGTCCACATCTTTGGCCACCACGTTCTCACGATTTAACTCCTTTAGACTATTATGTTTGGGGTAGGATAAAAAATATTGTCTACTCAACTCCCTTGACTGATGAAAAGGACTGCATAGAACGAGTCAGAAATGCGTTCAGGTTTGTTTAGATTTTTAGATTCATAGGTTTGAAACTCAATTTGGTTTTTAAACACTTTTGCAGATCTCTTCCTCCCGATGAAATAAGAAGAGCAACGCACGAAGCATTCCTAAATAAATAAAATAAAAAAAGTCGGTTTCAAGAAGGAGTGAAAAATCTACAGCATGGTTCAAATAACAGTTCCTGAAAATTTCATCTCTTTGGCGTGAAGGGAAAAGAAATAGCTGAGAATTCAAGACGAAAAACAGTTTTTTGTGAATAACTCAGAAAATATCCACTTTAGGGCAAGGGTGTGATGCATACATTCACATTATTTTTTAACGTAGATTCAATATCTGCCATACAAAAATGGGGTTCTAATTTGAAAAAATTGACTTTTCACGATTTTGTCATCCCTATCTTTGAAAGCGATTTTTTTAACCCCTGTATCATGAATCGCGATTTCGATTTTTAAAGTGGATACATCAATCTTACATCTTGAAAAATCCCAAAAATGAAAATTTTCCATCCAAAAACCTCGAAGTTATTCTTGTTTCAGCGGAGCTCTATTTTCGATCTTTTTTTCGAATTTTCCCGCTCAGAGAGAATTTTCCAACCAAAACTGAAAAATGTTACATCAAAATAACTTGAAATTTTCTAAGAAATCTATTTCTGCAATAAAAAAATGGTGTTCTAATTTGAAAAACGGAAGTTGACGTCATTTCCGGACAAACCGGAGGTGCTCATGTCTGGAAAATATTTTAGATTTCATCAGCATCGTGAAATACTTATAAGTGCTGAACTTCATGAAAATACGTTCTGTAGTTTCCCGTATAAATATGGGTGAGATTCCTCGTGAAAGACCCTGTATATTAGTAGGTTTAGTTTAGTCAAGTTTCAATATTTTGAAAATAATTAGTTTAGTTAATAATTACTTGCGAGTTTTAATTCCCTAATTTTTTATTCAAAGCAAGAAACAAAGTTACGTAATACGTGTTAGAAAGACCCCCCTGTAACGCATCGTAACGTTATACGAGAAGTTTATATGCTTTAAGTAATACTTGAACGCTCCCTAAATATCTCGGTAGGTATTGAAATAAAGAATATCGAACCCGATATTTTGTACTAGTAATAAAATGTTTCATCAGAGACTAAAATAATACACGGGGTGTTCCATTGCAAATTCTAAAATTGATATTACAAAATTTTTAAAAAATATGAAAACGAATAGTCAATCTGCAGTACTTTTTTGTAAATTTCTTCTAGTCAGAGTTGATTCTTGACAAATTGAGTCAGAACAGTGAACATATTTTTGTTAAAACGACTACTTGTTGAAAAAACTAACTTATCTGAGTTTCTAATGTTATCAGAGTTGAAAAACATGATGCTGTGATTACCGTAATTACAGAACTACAACTATATCCATCTGTTTACTCGATTGTATATCGAATTCCCTCTGAAGATTAGTGATGCGCCGACAATTTGATAATCTTTGTTTGCAAAACTGTACGGATAATTGTGAAGGTAACATCACAATCTACTGATTGTGCATTCGTAATCAATGATATATTTCCTTGCCTGTTAAGGTTCGGAATGGACTTCGTCAAGATTGATAGTTACCAGTCGTAGAGTTCGGGAAAATTCATGAGCAGAAATCTACATTTTTTGGATATCTCTTGAGAAATATAATCTGAATGAATATGTAAATTCTGTTCATTAATTGATAGGCAAGGAAGCATACTGTTGCATTGGATATCGATGACTCTAGAATGCTTCCTCCATAAGTTCATCCAAAAATTATTGACATGAAAGATGGATGCGGGTAGGCAGAATTTACTCGGCAACAGTATTTCCAATAATTTTCGAGTCTTTGAATCGTAGAATTTTGCCATACGTGTTGGTTTGACGACAAGATATGGTATTCCTGGGAATCGAATGTAGAGGCCATTTCGATGCCAGCATTATTTGCATTATTTATTCATCAAGTCCGAAAACGAATTATTGTCCTGCTTTTTAAATGTCATTCCTTTACTAAATTCAAATAAACAATGCCTGTTGATAAAACTTCGCTAACGTGATACCCATTTCAAAAATGGTAATAAACGAACAAAAATTATAATGGAAAGTTTCAAAGGGTAGAAAACGGTTTATCAGGATTTCCGGCAAAATTACAATTCCTATGGAAAATATTTGGTGTCGAAGTTGTACGTGATAAAGAACACCTACAACTTAAGTAACCACACTTTTTTCACATAACCTCGAAATTTCTTGGAAAAATTTAAATAATCAAGTTATCGATTTTTTACTTTTGTCTTTTGTTGAAACAAAATTTTTTTCACGATATTTATTAAATTCTTATATTTTTATGTTCTAAAGTTTCACATTGGGAAAATACCCCTCTGTAATACAGTTTAGTTTGAATCTGAATTGTTTAAAAATATTATTTTCCCTCTAGGAAATGATTCCCTCACTCACACGAATACAGGGTGTGCGGCACATGGACCGTCAAATTTTTTTGGGGCGTTGGTAGGGTCATTTGCTACCTTTTCAGTCTTGGAACCTGGGTCCTTAGTATTACGGTTACGGAGGTATGATTTTTTTATTAGGTTTTTCTAAATTACCCAAAATGTACCCTTCGAAGCCCCATAACTTTTTTTGCGTGTGCTTTTACATTGCATTTTTTTTATTGTATTAAGTCTACATGTGTGTTGAAAAAAAAACGTATTTATTGTTACAGATAACACCACAAAATTAACACGTGGGCCTTTTATTAAAATTATGAAAGTATGAAAACATCTCCACTGTCTCCACTGTCCTTAGGTTGGATTGGGTTAGTCGCCGCTGACTTGACCCTACCGTCATTGGAGATTTAATTGTCTCTGCTGTTGGAAGTGTCTGTGCCGCGTTGTTCAGTTTTTTAAATTTGTATTTTTTTGTTTTGTTACTTTTATCGACTTTTTGCTACTGTTGTTTTAATTTTGGTTGTTGATATGCCTAATTTCACCAACGCTGAGTATGCTGATATGGTGATGGCATATGGCAAGGCCGATGGTGTTGCTCGTGCAGCTCAAAGGATTTATCAAGCCAAATTTCCTGATCGAAGATTACCCCACCACGAAATATTCTCGACGACTTATCGACGATTAAGAGAGACTGGGAACTTAAATTTTCAAGAGCCTCGGGTCTTCAAAGGCTTTGACGGATTTGGCCCCATAACGAACTTGACCGAAATATTTGGACAATTAACCTATTCTGAAAATATAAAAACTCTAGCTCATCTCGTTTGGTTGCTAGAGGGATAAGACCGGCCGGACAGACTCAACTTTCGCCACGGATTCTTCATCGGGTAATCGAACCCAATCGATTGCGACCATTTTGGGCTCGATTTTCGAAAATTACAGACATTTGGGTGAACAAGAGCGCCAAAAAATAAAACTTTACTTTCATTGATATATCTATAGAAGTGCTCCAGCTAGGAGAAGGAAGATTATTCAGCTTTATTTAAATGATTTGTCATTCAGTGTAATGAACCAAAATAAGGTGTGTAATTATTTCATATTATGACTTCTCAGATTGTTCTTAAATTAGACAGACATGCCAATGTTCCAAAAGCTTTCGAGAGTACTCATTTAGATAATGTTTACTTAAAACACTGATTACGTGAACAATGCTCAGAATTGCGATCCTAATCACCAGCAATTATCTGCAAATTATCGATAAAGAACTTGAAATTATAATGGATGATTCCAGGGTTTTGTGGAATTTTTGTGAAAAATCTGCAGCTTAGCTCTAGATGACTAGATCAAAGCGAAATAAAATACAGATACGAAATCACTGCTTCAAATACAGATTTAAATACAATCATCACCTCAGGAGACGGATAAACTTTACAAATATTTATTTCGGTAATCAATTCACAAAATAACTGCGAAGAATGGAATAAACGGTCTCCAAATTGTTTAAAAACGGGATCATACTGAACGGATTACTATTGTTTTACAATGTTTGGCCGTGGGTTATACTGGGAATTAAATAATATAATACAATATTTTCGTTAAATGTGGAAGTATCAACTAATCCACAGTAAACGAATATGATGAGTTAATCTGTAGCTTTGTTTCCATCTAGATAGATTTATAGCAGATTCGTTTACAATCTTCTAAGGAAAATTACCTCACATCGAAGACCTTTTTCGAGATTCTTCATAGCACACAGTAGGAAAATATGATATAAATACGCGAAACAAAGATAAACATAAACAAACACGGTTTAAATGAGTTCAAGTCGTATAAGTAGTGTCAGATAAAGAAGTAAACAGAAATGTAGCACGAAGAAGCTACAAGTCATATAGGAGATATATCAGGTATACCGGTATGAAATCAGCGTTTTTTATGAAAATAAAACACTGATTCACTGGTCAACAGTGGTTTTGGTGCCGAAGATTTTGGAGGAATGAATTTGATGCCCTGAATTCAAATATGCTATTAGTTTTTGCCTGTCAGCTCGAATTTATAAGATATCAACATTTTTGTGAATTGTACATTACACTATTTTAAAAGAAAAACCATGGTTTCAAGAAACAAATTAATAAAGGAATTTTTATTATATTACACAGATATTACAGATATTATTCATTTTGTACTATAGAAACCAATTTAAACCAATTACTCACTGAAAATTTCCTTTTGCGTGACATTCTTGAATGTATTTTAGAACAATTTAGACCAGCAGTAATCGGCCATCATGTGAGTATCCCATCTTCCTTGATAGCGATCCTCCATACATTTGATATCTTGGTGAAATCTTTCACTTGGCTCCTTACTAATGTCGCCTAAATTATCAGGAAAACGGTCTAAGTGGCTGTGTAAATAATGCACCTTAATGCTCATGTTACACCCAAGTGATCTGAAATTATTCAGCATCTCATTGACTAATTCAACATAGTTTTCAGCTTTGTGTTTACCCAGAAAATTTTGGACAACTGAAACAAATGAATTCCAGGCATTTTGTTCAATCTCAATCATTGAATTAATGGCAGGGTCTTTAATCAGCTCTCTTATTTGTGGGCCATCAAATATTCCTGCTTTAATTTTTTCCTTACTCAGCGGAGGCACTATTTTTCCTATATATGCAAAGCATGATCCATTCTTATCAAGAGCCTTCACAAACTGCTTCATTAGACCCAGCTTGATATGCAGCAGTGGAAACATGATTTTCTCACGCGGAACTAAAGGATCATTGATGATATTCTTTCCCTCAACATCCATATTTTCTCTTCTAGGCCACTCTTTTCTAACCCAGTGTTGCGTTTTGTCTCTGCTATCCCAGAGGCACAAGAAACAAGGATATTTGGTGTGGCCACTTTGCTGTCCAAGGAGAAAGTTTACCATTTTTAAGTCTACTCAAATCACCCATTGGTGTTCATGATACTTCATTTTTTCCAAAACCAAAGCTATGTTGTCATATTGCTCTTTCATTTTCGTTGAGTGAGCAATTGGTATTGAGCCATATTTGTTCCCATTATGTAGAAGAACACATTTCAAACTTTGTTTTAAGCTGTCAATAAATAGGCGACAATCATCCGGAAAATGTTCAGGAAGACCCATTTTTACCAGGAGTTCTCTAATAGCATGGCAAAAGGTAGCAGATCTTTTTGCCTTATGCGATAAAATGTAATTTTCGTTCCTGGTTCAAGTAAATTTTTTTCCTGCAACCTGGAATCTAGTAATTCATAAACTTTTTTCGACAGGTTGAGATCATTTAACTCATCTTTGTTGAAACATTGGGGAATTGATAACATCGTTTCAAAATCACTGTCACCTTCAGTAGTGTCAGAATTCTGACCAGAGAGACATGTGTCCTCATAGAGTTCTGGTAGCTGCTAAAAAGTTGGAATTGGCACTTCTTCTGAGTGAGGGATAGGGCGTCTTGCAGAGACTAAATCTTGATAAGTCCTTTTTGTTACGGTTATTTCGATTGATTCCAGTAATATTTTAATACTTTTTAGATTTACTTTTCAACAAGTCGTTACTAAAGAGAAATTTCATATGACGCTAAGTTCTATCTATCTGCACCGCGGGAATTCACAAACTAACCTCAACTCTCAACTGCAGTTGAATTTCACTTCAGACTGGACAGTCATACTTGAAAGTATTAAATAGGAAACGCTCAAATCATACCGGTACACCTGGTAATCGATGACGGAACTAGTGAAGTGAATGGTTTATGTAGTAACAAATATATTCTGCGCTCAAATATAAAGAAAAATTTCAGAAGTAATGCCCATCTGAAAAAATATTAGCAAAGGTGACACAGATGAATTAAAATATAAAAAAATCTTTAATGAGACGACTCAAACTGATATAAGACATAAGATATAACAATCATCATCCAAGTCATCCCAAAGAACGGTCAAACGTCTGTGGATAGTTATGGGAAAGAGGTTTAATGGATGTTCCACATTATACGAACCAAAAAAATTGAGTACCTCCGAGAATAATTCAACAAACAGGCAACCTTTCTTTAATTCTTTCAATTAAGCACAAATAACTTCATTGAAAGAGCGACAACTACTTATCCCTTAGAACACATCAGAGTCGAAAATAAAGGAAATAAGGGAAACCTCAACATATAATGCCTGCTAACGAGGTAACCCAGCTCATTTTGACAGTTCTGCGTCGAAAATATGTATCCAGAGTCGAAAAAAGTCGTCATCGCCCTTTAAGATGGAGTTATTGAAACAAAAACTACAGCGAAAGATGCCATTTCGAATGACACTGGTTGCCAACATGTTGTTCAATACAAGGAACTCAATTCATCATAACTGAAAGCCAGAAATTCACCAGAGCCGAATACAAAACAGAGGCCAAGGTTATTCATCAAAAGATAGGAACTAAGTATGAACTTCAGCCAGTTTTTTTATTACTTGTAGACTTCACTACCGGTGTTGAAACTATTGGAATCATACTGTCCTCACTGACTGAAGATTACCCACACAGACCTGCTCCCATCCTCATCGAGAGCAAGAAACAATGAAGCTGTATCAGCAGCAGAATGCAGAGGATTTTGCAAAAGCACTTCGTTTTTCTAGGTCCAGAAGAAACTACAGATTCTCTGGAGGATGACCTTCAGAATGATTTACTCTCATCGGCTTCTCATTCTGAATATTATTCAAGAGCATTGACAACGCTGAGTCTTGCATTTGTTTGCACTTTCTTTCATTCAATAGTCCGAAGGTGAGCTTTTCCAAGAACACTTCTCCACATATCTGGTCTCATTCTTCAGGAATTACTGAATGAGTGTATCGATTGTATTTCAACAATACTTATTTCATCCAATGCTATCTTGGCAAAAACACTCTTAAACTATAAATCGATACGCAGAAAATAAGAAAGAAGTCTTGATTCCAATTCTTTGAAATGTCCATTTATTCCAGACCCCATTTATCGTTGTGAAGTCTGTGTAGGATAGGCTTATATATTCTGTGAATTCGATTCATAGATATCTGATGAATGGTAGCGAATGCTGCATGCCAGATATAAGTCATTCCGAATTCTTCTACACGTATCCATTGGTTTCATCGAAAGAAATCATTGGAAATGAAAAAATCAGCTCAACTATCAGAATACCTCCAATTATTCTCTGCTGCATTATATTTACTATCATTCATTATTTTTTCACCTATGAGACTTATTGAATTGGACACAAGGTCCTAGGGATTCGATAACAGATGATTAATACGGATATAAAGTCACCAAATTTGTTTTCAATTGAGTTGGGAATGTTTTTTTATCTATGCAATTTGACTGAATAAAAATTATATCATTCAAAGAGTTGAAAACAGATGAAATGAAGAAAAGTATACAGGATTATAACAAATAATCATGACAATTCCTAAATTCTGTGAAGGAAGACAGTGGTAACAAAAGAGACAATATGAATGAAATGCATACATATTGTTGGTCGGGTGTCTTAAATGAAAATCTCTCTGCACCCGCTCCGCACATCACCAGCGCTATTGCCGCCCCACAACCACCGAATTGAAAAAAATAAATATGTGGTCCTCCACCAATTACTTTAAAGAATATCCAAGAAAAATTTCAAAGATATTGTACCACGTAATCACGTAGTTCCATATAAACGTTGACCCCCTTTTTGACCCTCTTAAGGGTACAATTTTGATAAATATTTTATGCTAAATGTTAAACCGGACTTCAGACTACACAATTCAAGGAGATTCATGTAAAAGTGCCCAGTAGTTTTTGCGTGATGTTCATTCAAACAAACGGACAGACAGACAAGAAATTAAAAAAAAATCTAATTCTACTCAGTTACTCATCTTAAGCTATCCAAGCGAATTTGTTTTCGAATATCTTTAATGTATAGACTATTTTAGGTTTACGATTTTATTATAGTATAGATTGTGTACACGTATAATTATAAAAAGAAATCTGTAAAAAAAATTTGCTAAATTTGCCGCCCCTCTGAATCTGCAGCCCTAGGCACCGGCCTACTTGGCCTACTGGTAAATCCGCTACTGATTCTAAATAATAATCAAACCAATGGAAAGGAAACAACATTGAAAATGCAGAAAAAGCTAACAGAAGATTTGAAAATATAGAAAATAAGAACACAATAGTAATTTCTTTAGGAATAATGATGTATTTGACAGACCAAGGAGAAAAGAACGAACATTAAATAATAATAATGCTTTATTTTAGTCCATGGCTTAAAAAACAGCAGAAAAAAAGACATATAGCATAAAAAAATGAGTACAAGATAATAACTACAACTGAAAATAAAGTTTTCTTAACCTACTTTTGAACACTTTTATGTTTGGTGAGGACTTAACCATCTGTGGTAGAGAATTATATAATCTTAGCCCTTCAACAAATACTGATTTCTGTAGCACATTCGTATTGAACCTATCTATAAAATAATCTTTCCCCGTTCTTAAATTATAACCCAACATATCCGATCATTTATTGGGCGAAGAAGATGACAGCTATGGGAGTGACTGGAAAAAATAGAGCTATACGAAGACCAGATTTCTGAATGTTGAAGGGTTGCATATAGCAACATAAAAATTTTAGAATAGCATACTGTTCTTTATTCTTTTTCATCTGTTCATCAATTGAATTCCTCAGTATACCAAGAAGTAAGCCAAAAGTTCAAAAGAATATATATATATATATATAGTATATCATAAGAAATTTAACGGGTCGTTAGATAAAAAACACTTTATTTTACTCTTTTATCCTGATTGGATAGAGTAGAAGTGCTAACACACTCTCCAATGGTTGTGTCTATGAAGCATATTGAACAGTATTTTCGGAAATGGACAATATTGTATAAAATAATTATAAATAGAATTGAAAAAAATGAAGAATTTATTTTTTATTCAAACAATGGAAGCTCTATCTTAACCCTTCAGACACTCAGCTTTAATCGCTGGAAAGAGTTTTTTGTCTAATTCATGTAGGTTCGAAAGTAAAAAAATAATTTAGTTAAATTGACAATTTCACTGTTTGAAACAGAGAAATTGTCAATCCTAGGCAGACCTTCATCTGGTTTCATCGTCTGGTTTAATAGTGCCCATACACAAAAAATCGATGCACAATTGAATACATCCATGAGAAAAATTACAGACCCAATAAGATCTACACCGGTTCATTGGTTACTACTTTTGACTAACCCCATATTAGCAGATAACCTGCAGATCTGATTTCTTGGAACAAATATCATTCCCTTCCTAATTTATTTCCAAATACTTCATATATTCCATAAAGTGGAGTTCCCAGATTGATCTCACGTAAAACCTTATGGTATAATTCGTTCTTCAACATGAACATCAGCGATAAAGAAATATGGCAGATTGGATGAACTATCACGAAATGTTCAATAAACTGATCCTTCAAAAAATTCCTGGTTTTGACCTTCCAAGAAAAATTTGGACAGTGCCAAAGCGTTTGAGAACCAATAGTATGAGATGGTACTCAGTTCCATGTTGTGAATGTGGAGAAAACTATATCACCTCATCAATCAATGTCCTATATATAAATTTAAGGATGCTTTTCAGGGCTATACATGATGTTTCCAATTCTTAGATAAAATGGGTAGTAAATTTCAAACAAATTCGATATGCGTTCATTTAATTCAGTTATTTTTTTCTGCTTTTCTGTTTTTATTTTCAGATTCGGTGTGAGCATCTTAGAGAACCCTTTGTGTCTGTATTCACTCTGTCAGAAAGATGTCCTTCCCCCTTCACCATTTAATATTTAAGCTTATATTTATAAACATTGCAACACAATGGGGTTTTTTCCCTAGGCACAAAATTGTATGGCACCCCGTCAGTAACCCCTGCTAACACTACATACTATATTGTTTGCTAACAAATATTGTATCCCAAAAGTCAAAAGAATATATATATATTCTCTGCTTCGTTCTCCCTGGGATTTTTTGACCTCTGGAGCTGGTAATCGATGATACTTGATTGGTATCTTGGTAATTGTAGCACATATGCTGCGAAGTGTCGATCAAACAACGGTGATGATGACCTACTGAGTGATCAGTAAAAAACAAATGGAAAATTCGGTATATTTCTGATGGGTGCCTCTGCAGATTCCGAGAGATTTGTGTGGTTTGAAGGCCACATCAACGTCCTGAAGATGCACGTGTGGGAGGCGATTTAGCACGTCGGTCTTGGAGAAGTTTATTTCATTTACGCGAAAATCTGTGGGGATGAATAATTTTCTTGAACCCTTTGTTCTGCGAGGGACATACCGACGGTAGTAACGCCTATAAAGACGTCGCGGCTCCGCCTCCAGTTCAATTCATTTGAGCGTCCAGACGTCTCTGTCGGGCGGGCGCAAGCGCTTAAATAACTTAAACTTTTAAGAAATCCTCCGGAGCCCCGAAATAATTGACCTATATAACGAAAAAAAAGTAGATTTCACGCTATAGCCCTAAGAGATCCCTGGAGTAGGATCGATCCTAGGGGTGTTGAGGGGTTGAAGGGGGCGACGGGGGGTCTTAGGAAGAGTTCGGTCAGGTTAGATTTATACGGAAATATTGATGAGCAAGATTGGGTGCAGATCTGGTTGGCCAGTGGGCTGGACAGAGTCATTAAGAAAAAGTGTGCAGATGATGGTTTTTTAAAGTCCCGAAGATAGGTTTCGAGCGATCAGCGCATGAGGGGGTGGCGCAAGGTAGGCGCCGTTAAGATTCGTCCGAGGATCTTTCAGTTCGAATCGCGACCGCGCAGCGGTAGGGTCTATGATTCTCCCCGTTGAATAGCGTCCGACACGTTGTTTTGCTCACGAAAATGCTGCTGAACTGATTTCGCTCCTATCGTTTTTTCAATTTTTCCGAAACATGGACTTTCAAAGTGCTATGGAAACGTTCGCTGAAGCATGGGTCGCTGCCAAGGGCCATTCTATTACTGATATTTCATCACAGGTAACATTCAAATTAGGTCTCTTTTCTGCCCATTCATTCATGAAAAATACGTTCGTTCACACATGTTCATTCGATTCGAGAGTTAATCAAAAATTCCATAAAAAAGTGTATGAATTTATCCTGTCAGTTCCTCAGTCGCAAAGCCAATTTACAAAAATAATGAAACCCAAAATTTGTTTACCGATACGTGTAGATTTAAATTTTTGTTGCATATATTCGACGAAATACAAGTTTAAAGTGTCACAGATTTGCACTAGTGCTAGCATTTATATTTTGAAAAATTTCAGATCATTCCATTGTTTTATATACATTTCTTTTTCACATATATTATATGTTTTCTGTAATTGGCTAATAACCTGTTGACAATTAATATCTCATTAATAGTATTAAAAATATTTCCGAGTTTCATTTGACCTTGAGTGTATTCTTAAAAAAAACTACACACCAAATTGGGTTTCAATAAATAATTTTTTTTTCAATTTCCAACTAAACACCTTTTAATTCAATTGGTCGAATTATGAATATTACGAATATAGAATAGATATTTTCTATTTGCTTTGTATTTGAAATGTATGAAATTATCACGTGAATAAATGAAAATTAGATTATCAGAAATTTTTTTTATCATAATCGTCAAAAAATTTCCTGTATCAATTTGTGTAGAAAAAAACTGGAATTAATTCTTTGCGGGGTAATCTGTCCAAACACTTATGTACAGGTGTAGAATTTTCAAAATAATTTGAGAAATGCACTCTTCTTTCATTGAATTAACCATAATATTCAAATTCATATTTTGAATTTCCGGTTTCACTGGAAATAATGCCAATTTTATTATTAACAATGAAATACCCTGTATTTTATTTTAATTACTGATGAGTACAAAAATATCGATTCGATCTTTTTTATTTCAATACTTACCGAGATATCAACAGAAAAGTATATAAAGAAAGTAAAAATCTAATATCCATCAAAGAAATAACTAATCATAATTATTAACTGAAGCTAAGTGATTTACAAAACATTGAAACTTTACTAAACTAAACTCAATGTATGAGATGTTCAAACTGGGCACCGTTTACTTCTTGATTATAAGCATGTCGGTTTGTAAATTCTCTAGTAACATAAGCTTTTATTTCTAGTGGATTTCTCTGTATATCGTGAGTTCTTCCTGCAGCTAATTCTTGAAAATTATTTTGTCTATCAACATAAACCTGAGACTTTAAATAACCCCACAGAAAATAGTCCAGTGGATTAAGGTCAGGAGTTCGTGCAGGCCATTCATAAGTATCCCTGCTTCCAATCCATCTGTTATGAAATGTCCTATCTGAATAATCTTGAATAATACGAGCGTAATGGGATGTTGTTCCATCCTGCTGAGTGGATATCGTCTTCGGACAGTTCTTGAACGAGGCGACTTTTGTGTATATATTTTTCTCGTCTCAATATTCTATCTACTGAACGTCAGCTAATTCCATGCATATTGGCTAGCTCGGTAGTAGATAAGTGAGGATCTTTTTCCAAAGATATAATAACATTTTTAGCTACACCTTCATGAGTTGCACTATTTAAGCGTTCACTTTCTGGTACATTACTAACTGTTCCACTTGTATCGTACCTTTGCATAATTTTCGTCACTACTGAATGGGATATTTAACAATTTTGAAAAGATCACAAACTTTTTGATGTGTCCTCTCCCCATGCCCAATCATCATTAATATATCTATTTTTTCTCACTCATTTCATTTGGCCATTTCACGATCCAATTAAAACAACATAATCTTTTACGTTCAAATTCAAACACTGATTTTGACAACTACTGTCACTTCTACAATGAATTTCATGGACGACTAGATATTAAATTTTTCCTTTGTTTAGTTACTTCTCTATTTATATCTTGGTAGGTATTGAAATAAAATAAATCGAACCCGATATTTTTGTATTTGTTATAAAATGTTTCATCAGAAACTAATATAATATACAGGGTGTCAAATTGAAAATTTTAAAATTGGCATTACTTCCGGTAAAACCGGATGTTTTGAGTTATTAAAACATATGAAAACAATCTATTTCTGTATCCATCTTTGGATTGGTTGAAAGTATTAAATAGGAAAAAGCATTGATAGATAAGTGAATTTATCTAAAAAATTTTTTTTTAGGCCTGTGTAATAATTCCAGAAATATTTACTTGGTTCCACATATTTGCCCATCACTGTACATTCCAAATTTATAGGATATAAAAATGAAACGAATTACAAAAGAATTTTGGGAGCTTTTTTTCGAAAATTACTATGCAACCTCTTCAGTTTAAAATTAAAAAAAAAATGTTCCATAAGGAGACGTATTCATTGTTGGTTCTGGAAAATCAGCGTGAAATTTCCAAATTTGTCCTATTATCAATGACCAATATAGTGAGAAATCCGTGTGGGTTTTGACCGATCAAAAGCGATTTCATACCAACCAAGTCGACAATGATTAAATTGAAAGTAATTCATTCTCTAGTTTAATCACTCCAGGCACAATTTTCTTCAATTAAATTTCAGGAATAAAGATAAACTGGACAACACGACAGTAAATCCGTATAATTGTTTCCAATTTTCCGATAATTTTCTGTCACCTTATTCCGTCTACATATGAAGAATTATTCAATTTAAAAGGAATTGTTGAATGTATAAACTGTGAATTTCATTGATTTCATAACGATTCATTCAGAGAAAACTCGACAATATTTACAATCTAGTATAAAATTGATAGATTAATTCAAGAATATTTGTGATGATGTCAAAAATACTCTTCAATGTTTCAATTTTTGATGGAAGGAGAATTGCCTTTTTAATTAAAAAATTTCAAATAAATAATAAGATTTCCACAAATTTTTATTGTTTTTTACAATAGTTTCGCCAACACTGTGGCTTCGTCAGGTTTTACATTCATTTTGTTGTACAAACAATAAAAATTTGTGGAAATGCAATTTTTTTAATGAAATTTCAACACCCTATATTTTTTGAACTGGGCCAAATTTTGAAAAATATTATAGGAAGAAAATAATTTTTATGACGTCAAGACTCTATGGTTAAAATTAACCCAGTGGTCAAAGACTCACCCTGTATAGACACAGCACTTTCAGATAATTTGAAATAAAACTACACTTGGCTAAGTTTCACAATGAAATTATTTTATTTACGATTATTCGAGAATGTTTTTACAAGGAGTTAGCCAGATATTTATTTATTACATAAATACATACAGTTACAATGATGTTATACTATGTGTAGCTCACAGAGGTAAACAAATTACCTGTTCGTGAGCTCGGCGTACAATGTCATTAAAATACACTACATTCTAAAATAATGAAGTAAAACAAGTGAAATGGTATAAAACAACTTATCAAGACTAATCCTTAATCTATATAATCAACTACATCAATTTAATTTTGACCTTTTCAATTCAAATCAATACGAAATAATTTTTTAGTCCTTTAGGAAGCAAGTTAAAAACATTGAATGCATTCACAAAGCTACCACTGACTGGTTTGAATCTTTAAGGCACTCGAATACTTTTATTTCTAGTGTTGCTTTTTGATTTCTCAAATTCGACTTTTAATTTGTCATAATGGAATTTCAATGACTAATGCAAAAAGCTGTTTCATTGTCAGAGGGTTACTGTAACAATTTCACCTAAATGGACTATTATAAGTATCTTTTTTGATGTTTTTTTTAATCGGTTCAGACAGTTAAAATAAGTTCCACCCTAAGCAGCAATTCCATAACTTATAACACCTTGAAATAGAGAATAAAAAGCAAGTGAAGGATGTCAAAAGGTATTATTATCTTAGCGAGTTTGTGAAAAATGAAAGCCAGGTATTTTGTTTTCTCCAGTAGATATTCGATATATTTTCAAATTCCATATTACTATCGAAGACTATCCTCGAGTATTTAACTGATTCTACTCTTGTTATTGAGTTACTGAGTTATTGAGTTATTTATATTGATGTTCAAAGAATTTTGAACGAAATTTCTTGTGCTACCTCAATGAGAATGTTGGAAAGGCTTATGGAAGATCTTTTTCATTGAGAACACAAGTGTACGAATGGTGCGAAGCCTTAAAAAAACAGTCGAGAGATCGTCTTCAGCCACCGAATTCGCCTGATTTTGCTTCGTGTGACTTTTTTTTTCTCCAGATAGAAATTACTTCTCCGAGGAACTAGATGATTCCATAGACGTCATAAGAGAAAAGGAGCTGAAGGGCATCCCTGAAAGCTCCTCCAAAAAAATTGGAAAATACGTTGGCACATATCTTTCACTTCAAACACAGCATATTTTGAACTTTTTTCGTTGGAGTATCATTTCGTTCTAGAGGAAAAGTGGGAGCTCACACATGTTGGGGTTTACAAAACTTTTTGGCATCACTCAGTGCCCAATTCTGATTTAACATTTTCGCATGCTTGTCCATTCATAAGATTTCAAGATTTCAAGTTGCTTTGCTAACTATTTGAACATAAAAAATCATCTTGTACATAATCCATTCATTAATGGTTTTACGTTAGCACCTCTAGCAGGAAAAAATAATCAATTTGGTATGTAAATTAATTATAGATTCTGTTGAAAAGATTCGTCAATAGCTTGGGGGATTTCTTCCGTTTGCAAAGCCGATTCCGCAAATTCAGACGAAAAATTGATCGAACGGAAATAACAACGAAATCGGCAAATTTGTAATTCCAGGAAAAGAGGAATCTGGTGATGAACACGGAAAGAATTCGACCAGGTAAAACCGTACAAGAGCTAGAGGAATCATTTCATAGTTCTTCGTCAGATAAAACAAACAAGTTTCAAGAAATTATTAACGTTCTTGGATTATCCATGTGTATTCTGCGATAGTCATTTCTCAGATAGCGATCATCGTTTTTTAATGCACGTCTTACCGGTTTTTTCAAATGTTATTCAAATTTTTAGAGAAACGTTCCATATATTACTGGTGATAGTTCCGAAACATCTGACTTTCGTCAAAATTCTGTAGAAACATAGATCATCCGACATATATCTATTTAATTTAAATTAATGGGAATCAGATTCGATTTTTTTTCAACCGTATTTAAATATGGTTTAACTTTATCGTTTTCGTAATAGCGGTTTTATTGAAATTTTACCGACTCGTTGGACCATATTATAATAATCGCTGAGACTTCTGTCCATCAGCAAGCACCATTCCGATTGACCGAGGTTGAGCTCCTTGAATATTTTATCTGTGAATTTGTTCTCATAATTATTTTTTTCAACCAGCCGATTCTCCACGACGAGGACTGGTCGATGGATATCGAATATCAGAAATATACAGAGTGGATGTTCCGGTCGCTACAGCAACCGGACATGCACAAATTGCCATAAAAGTGGTCGAAATATACAGAAAACAAAGGCCAATACTTTGAATGAAATGATTTTACTTTCCCATTCATAATTCCATACCGGTATACCTCATAGTCTATTGGAAATATTCAAAGATTCTGTTTCGCATCAGCTATTAAGTTCTACTATCTAGAAAATTTCAGATATGTTGAGAATAATTTCAAAATTATGTAGATTTATTGAGAACAACATGGAGTAAATGCATTATCAACATGCAGTGACATAGAAGTCGATTCTACCACCATAAAGACCGGTAAGATAGGTCATGTGGAACAATTTCCGGCTAACAAGTCTCCCTAGTGTTACACCTGTGGTAGATTAAAGAGAGGGTGTATAATGTACTTGTTCATGCTATTTTTAATGGCCATCAACCTACTAGCTTTCCATTCTTCTTTGCACAGGTGCTATCGACTTAATCTTTGGACTCGTTAACGTTTTTGCATTAATATTTCAACTCGTGTTCTCAAATTTTCTTTATTCAAACAACCAGTAGAATATGATGAGAGTAATTGATTATAAACTAACAACTACATTTTACTGGCGCCTGCAAGTTCTCGATTTGGTCTCAAGAAAAACCTCGTCTTGAGTCTTACAATGAATGATTGATAAAATTTTAATAATTCAGTTTAAAAAAGATAAAAGCCTAGGGAAAAAAACCCCAGTAAAAAAACCCTGGCTCCCCGCCTAAGTGTGAAAGTACAAAAATAAGCTGAAATATATTTGAGGGACTTTCTTCTATTGATGGAGACAGGAACTTCTTCGAGTTGCCCACATCGGATCTGGAAATATAAAGACAAAAGCAGAAAATAGAACTGAATATCAAAAATACGTATTATATTCGTTTGAAATTTATAACCCATTCCAAGAAAGAGTCGAAAACATCATGAATAGCCCTAAAACCATATTGAAATTTATATATGGGACAACAATTGATAAGATGAAGTATTGTGTCTTCTGCTTAGTCGGTAGTAGCCAAGTCTGGTGGATACAGCAGGTGGGGTAGCAACTCCTAGCCAAATGTCTTGATTGTAACCTGTATGTAGGTCATTGTCATGGAGCAAATTCACCTTGCCGTATCTTCTGACCCATTGTGGTCGTTTCTCGATCAATGCATGGTTCAAATTAATCATGTGTTGTCGGTAGAAATCAATATTAACAGTTTCACCAGGGTTCAGGAGCTCGTGGTACACCACGCCTTTCTGTTCACACCAAACACACAGCATTGCCTTCTTGCCTAATCGATCTGGTTTTGCAGGTTGGAGCATCGATGTCTGTAGTTCCCTGGTTGTACGCACTCTGAGGAGACATAGAAGGTGCTATATCATTACCAGAAACCAGATGTAGATCGACTCAAAAGCCATACGAAATGATACATTCAATGTCTTTAGCTTGTTTCGTTCGAATATGATCTTGTAAAAGGCTGGGTTCGCGTAGGGATTCTGCCACGCAAAATTCAATAAATCCTTCTAGAGGTTCCATTATAGCGTCGAAAGTTAAGTAATAAGACAAGTTCTTATTCGTATGGATTTGGACATACTGAATACTATATATCTGATACAGAAGGATAAAAAGCAAGGCTGATACTTGGGTATTATTGAATTAAAATGGTAATATATGCAAAGAAGTCTTAATTTTATTAAGTATAATGCGAATGTGGGTTGGATTTGTTTATTCCTCATAGATTTACGCTGTACAAGGGATTATAATAATCATAGATTACTCCATTTTCAGGTTAGCAACCTTTATATACTCGCAGGTAGAATATGAACTTAATAATCCGTTTTGTATTCCGCTGGAATATGGAAAATCAGATTCTTTCTAATGTAACTACGTGAACAATTTCTGTGTTGACGCAAATCATGAAATCCATTGAATTTTCATTTTGAACGTAATCTGAAACCGATGTGAAGTAACTTAAGAGATTTGGCTCTCTAGAATTTCATTCTGATTTAAATCGGAATTGACAAATGAATAATTATTTTTTTTTCACCCAATCTTTTTCATCAGTATCAGAATTTTTTTAATTTCATTTCTTAATTTAAAACGTGTTACCAAAGCATTTTTTTGAATATTTTGCTAAACCTATACCAAGTTGTGCTTGTCCTTGTATTGAACTCTTCATTTTGTTCGAAAGAAACATGAAGTTGTAGGAAAAAACTGGGTTGTGTTTTCTGTGAATGCAAATTTGCCGAAAAAAGTGAACTTGACAATTTAAAAAAAAAAAAACTGTCGATTTCATGCTGAACGTGAAACGTGCTATTGTAATGGTTTATTCATTGTCTACTTGATTTTACCTGATTATGGATACATCAACCGTTTCACATTCATATAAAGAAATCATAGAAATACATTTATTCAAATGGGATGAATAATGATGATGAGATCCTTGAACTGAACCCAGATTAAGATATTCCTAATTTCATTACAGTTTTTAAAATATTAAAATTCAACAAAATCACGAAAAGATGAATAGATAAGGATATTGTTGAATTTTCAATTTGCATAATGGAGTTCAATATTTCGCTAATTATCATCACCTATATTTGAGGCTTCTAAGATCTCATATGACTATCCGCTCCAGGAATGAGAATATTAATCCTACATAATTATTCATAATGGAACTCAAACCACAATAACAACAAGAATAACATATGATCATTTTGAATATTCAAATTTTGCTCACATCAACCGTATCAGTTCTTATTCATGGAAATATTTGACTTTATTCCTTGGATGTAGCCAAATATTTCGATAGTTGATATATATATATATATATTCTTTTGAACTTTTGGCTGACAATATTTAGTTAGCAAACAATAAAGCATATAGATCAGGGGTTAGTGACGGGGTGTCATACAACCCCAGTAAAAAAAACCCTGGCTCCCCGTCTAAGTGTGAAAATACAAAAATAAGCTGAAATATATTTCAAGGACTTCTTTCTTCAAGAGTGATCTTCTTTTGATGGAGACAGAGACTTCTTCAAGGTGCTCACATTGAATCTGGAAATAAAAAGACAAAAGCAGAAAAAAGAACTGAATAACAAAAATACGTATCATATTCGTTTGAAATTTATAACCCATTCCAAGAAAGAGTTGGAAACATCGTGAATAGCCCTAAAACCATCTTGAAATTTATATATGGGACAACTATTGATGAGATGAGGTATTGTTTCTTCTGCTTCTCCACATTCACAACTTGCGCTAGGAACTGAGTTCCATTTAAATAGCATGCCATTGGTACGACCATGACCTGTTCTCAAACGATTAAGAACTGTCCAAATTTTTCTTGGAAGATCAAAACCTGGAACTTTTTCAGAAGGATCAGAAACGAGATACTTATTGAACATTTCGTAAGAGTTCCACTCAGTCTTCCATAATTCTTTATCACTTATGTTCATATTGAAGAACGTATTATGGCCATAATGGTTTACGTGATTGTAATCTGGGAATTCTATTTTGTGGAAAATATGAAATAATTTTGAATAAATTGGGAAAAGAATGATATTCATTCCAAGAATTCAGAGCTGCAGTCTGTCTGCGAATATGGGGAGGGACAATATTAGACAATACTGGTAACCAATGAACCGGTTTTGATCTTATGGTGCCAGTAATTATTCTAATGGATGTATTCAATTGTGCATCAATTTTTTGTGTATGTGCACTATTAAACCAAACAGAGCAACAATACTCAACTGCAGAAAAGACTAGGGCTAGAGATGCTGTGCGAAGAGTGGAAGCATCAGCACCCCAAGACGATCGAGCTAATTTCTGAACAATATTATTCCTAGTTTTCAGTTTTAGGCTCAGATCATTTAAATGAGCCTTGTAATTGAGAGATGAATCTAATTGAACTCTTAAGTAGTTTGGATAGAAATTATGTTCGATAGGAGAATCATTGAAAGTTACAGCTAATTTTCTATATTTTTCATGATTATTCAGATGGAAACAAGATACCTCTGTTTTGTTGGGATTTGGACATAATCGCCACTCGATAAAATAATTGTTTAAAATTTCCAAATCAGATGACAGTATGTTTTCCAGAGTATGGAAATCCGAATGTTGGTAAGCAGTAGCAATGTCGTCAGCATAAACAAATTTTTGGGATGATGTTGTGGGCAAATCACTTAGATATAAATTGAAAAGTAAAGGAGATAAAACTGATCCTTGAGGAATACCGTTTTTCAATGTTTTGAAGTTGCTACTCTTATTGTCAATAAAAACACGAAACCTTCTATCAGATAACATATTTTCTAATAATCGTACCATTTTCCCACATTTTAGATGGGTATTGAGTTTGAACATTAATACATCTTTCCACACAGTGTCATATGCCGAAGATAAATCGATGAAAGCAGCTCCTGTTTTCAACCTATCATTGAAGCCTAATTCTATGAAAGTTGTAAGGCTGAGAACCTGATCCGAACAATTTCTGTTTTTCCTAAAGCCTCCCTGGAAATTTTGTAGAGCATTTTCTATAGAAGATTCAATTCTAAATAGGATTAGCCTTTCTAATATCTTGAAAGGAACACTCAATAAACTGATGGGTCGATAACTACTAGGATCACAAGGATTTTTTTCTCGTTTCAAAATCTCTATTACGAAATTCGGAAGGAAAGTTTCCCGAATTCACAATATTGTTATAGAAAGACAATAACCAAGACAAGGCCTTTTTTTCTAAATTTTTGATGAATTCTGGATAAATTCCGTCAAACCCTGCTGCCTTTCGAGATTTGGTAGATTTGATTGCAACCCTCAATTCATCTATATTGAATGGATGTGACACATGTTCTAAACATGGTCTAAAGTAGGAGCTGATCTCCTGAATATCTGTAGTTTTTTTTTCATATTCCATTTTAGATTGGGACAAATTGACTGATTCAGAGACACTTAAATTTGGATCAATAGTTGATTATTTTATTCGATTCGGAAAATACAGGTGTCCCAAAAATACCACGGGAAAGTGACACTGGAGATAGATTGGCATTAGGTCTATCAGATAGCATCAACATGACCTGAGTAAAAGTTTTTTTTTTCTGTCCTTTATCGCCTAGCATCGCTAAAAATTACTTCAAACTCATGTTTTTTTTTTACCTAGACTATCTTGAATAGTCGCCTTAAATAATGAAGTATTAACTCCACCGAGAACTAGAACAAAATCCTTAAAAAAAGTCTAACTTGTTGTATTTTAAGCCGAAGTTAAAACGTTAACTTAAGTTTGACTGAATGCTGTGAAAAAAAATTATATCAGACAAATAATCGTGAAAACTGAGCTTTTTCAAGCCCTTTTCAAAATGATACAACCATCATTTTTGCTCTTCTTTCTCTTTTATCTCACTTTCTCTTCCTTTTTTGTTTGCAGATAAATAGGTAGTAAAGAAAATTAACACAAAAAAAGTTTAATTATTTATTTTAATATCATTTTACAGTAATATCGTCTTATAATAGGCCTGGCGCAGGCACTTATGCATAATCTGCATCGTTTTAAAAACTTTTCAGTCTTTTTAAACTGGTGGCTGATATTTCTCTGGCTGCTTGATTTATGCGCTGGCGCAGTTCCTCTTCTGTCCGAATTGGTTTTGCGTAAACTCTATCCTTTAAGAATCCCCAGTAAAAAAATCTAATGGTTTAAACATTGTTTGGCAAAACACAACAAATCGCTGGTTGATAAATGTCTGCACCCTTTGAGTGTGGTAAGGGTAGTAACGGTGTCTTTTTAGAATTCGTTGCGCAGATGATTTGGGAACAGCAGTACGTCTTTCGATTAAACGCACTGAAGTCGATGGGTCCTCCGTTACTTACTCCAATACGACATCGTCATCCACAATTTGGGGTCTACCTTGGGAACCTCTTTGGCCAGGGTTTCTGCCCTCTCTGTATGCATTTACAGCTCGAAGAATGATTAGACATTTTTTAAGGATTTTGTTCTAGTTCTCGGTGAAGTTATAACTTCATTGTTTAAAGCAACTATTCAAGATAGGCTAGGTAAAAAAAAAACATGAGTTTGAAGTAATTTTTAGCAATGCTAGGCGATAAAAAACCGAAAACTGGAGATTTTTAAAAATACACAAAACTGGTGATATCTCGAAAAACAGCGGACTCCTTACTGAAGTTACGTTGATGCTATCTGATCTGATGGACCTAATGCCAATCTATCTCCAGTGGTATTAGTTGTACAAATAAGTTTCCGCGGTTTGTCAAAAGATGGTCCCACCAGAAGGTTATGGAGAAATTGTCAGATGTAAAACGTAATATCCCAAGTTTAGTCATCTGGCAACACCATAACCTCAAAGTACTAGTGATTCCGTATCAGCATCACGTAATTTTTTTCGTGCAAAAATGTCAAGTTTTATTCCGAATAAGCATTATTTGCGGGAACTTTTGATTTACTTCTTTAATATGAAAGAATCTGCAGCTGAGGCGCATCGATTGCTTCTAGAAGCATATGGTGAAGCTGCTTTAAGTGAGAGAAGTTGTCAGGAATGGTTTCAAAAGTTTAAGAACGGTAAGTTTGACGTTAAAGACAAAGAACGCAGTGGAAGGCCGAAAGTGTACGAAGACATGGAATTAGAAGCACTACTGGAGGAAGATTCGTCCCAAACGCAAAAAGAACTTGCACTTTACAAGTGACTCAACAAGCAATTTCACATCGTTTAAAATCGTTAGGAATGATTCAAAAACAAGGAAATTGGGTTCCATATGAACTAAAGCCGAGAGACGTTGAACGCCGATTATGCATGAGTGAAATGCTGCTTGCCAGGAATAAAAAAAGAGTTTTTTGCATCGTATAGTCACTGGTGACGAAAAATGGATTCACTACGATAATCCAAAGAAGAGAAAGTCATGGGTTAAGCCCGGCGAACCATCAACATCGACAGCTAAGCCGAATATTCATGGAAAAAAACTCATGCTATGTATTTGGTGGGATCAGCTTGGTGTCGTGTATTATGAATTGCTGAAACCAAGCGAAACCATTACTGGAGCTCTCTACCGAACAGAATTGATGAGATTCAGTCGGGCACTTAAGGAAAAACGCGCCCATTACTACTCCAGACACGACAAAATTATTCTTTTACACGATAATGCTCGTCCACATGTTGCGGCGCCGGTAAAAACATACTTGGAAACACTCAACTGGGAAGTTTTACCCCACCCGCCGTATTCACCAGACTTAGCCCCTTCTGATTATCATCTGTTCCGGTCGATGGCACATGGTCTGTCTGAGCAGCGCTTCACATCATATGTAGACACCAAAAATTGGGTAGATTTGTGGATAGCGTCAAAAGATGAAGAGTATGGAAATTTTCGACGGGGTATCCGAATGTTGCCAGAAAGATGGGGGAAAAGTAGGGCAAATGATGGAAAATACTTTGAATAAAACGTAATGTACTTTTCCTTTACAATAAATTCCTAATTTTTATAAAAACACGAAACCTTCTATCAGATAACATATTTTCTAATAATCGTACCATTTTCCCACTTGGGATAAATTGACTGATTCAGAGACACTAACTAGGCGGCGTGCGATTAAATTTGGATCAATAGTTGATCATTTTATTCGATTCGGAAAATACAGGTGTCCCAAAAATACCACGGGAAAGTGACACTGGAGATAGATTGGCATTAGGTCTATCAGATAGCATCAACATGACCTGAGTAAAAGTCTCCAGTGGTATATTTGGGATACCCTGTATAATGAAAATCATGTCGATAAATAATTGTGGTGTAAAAAAAATGATGGGTATAAATCGAATAAATTATTCCTGAATTGATATTTCTGGTAATCAACTTTTTATCTATTTTTCATGACCAGTTTGAATTATTTCATATTACCTTCATTTTTCACATCGATCTCATTCTTCCTGATCAAACGTGCAATGAAAAACCATTGGCAATTAAAGCTACGCGTAAGACCTAGAATTGAAGGATGGTTTGAACGTTTGTACCATACAGGTGATGAGATGTTTTTATAAGTTTCTTTTATTGAGTTTACCTACGCGTATATTTTCATTGCATTCCAACCTACAATGAAAAAAATTCAAAATGTCCATTTTATTTCCAGAAATTTATGTAATGGATGTTGCTTCACACTTTATCTCATTTGAAATAAATTCCAAATGTTGACAGTTCAGTCTCTTCACCTTTAATGACTTAAATATAAAGTGAGATTATGAATGACTGAAATATTACTGAAGTTTGAATCTATTTATTTTTATGAAAAAAGATGAAATTTTTCTGAAAGCCTTGATACTCAATTATTTGTCATATTCCTTTTATTATCAATAATCAAATTTTTCTCCTGATTTCGTTATATTTCTTGTTTTTTATTACACGTCTATCACGACAAATGAGATACCAAAAATATCACTTCTGGATAAGTATTCAAACAAAAGTCATTTTTCTTTAAACTATCATTTCCCAGATCTTCCTCGTTTTTATCTGACCACAAATTCCGAATAATACATGTCCGGAAGTCATTTTTTAAGACTGCATGACATTGAATCTAATAACAGTCGATCGAAAATAATATGGACAATGTGAAACCAGCCAAGATAACGTAAATTAATCATTCTCTATTCTGAGATCGAAATTAAAAGACAGGTATTAACCGAATAGGATTATCATTGAGCTTTAACCAAATGACAACTGATTATCAATTATGAAACCTCTTCAAATCGATTTATTATATGTTTCAGTATAAATTAAAAAAATGCTGAAATGACGTCAACTTCATCGAACTTCCTGAATCCAATGGAAGATTGAAATAACATTACAATAAAGTTTTTGTCAGATATTCGAATTGTTGATATATTTTAGAAGTTTTGGCTTGGAAGTTGATGTGGCCAGTGGCGGCTCGTGACAATATAGTATGGTGAGGCACATATGAAAAAAAATTTAATAATGTAATATATATATATATATATATATATATAGGGTTTAGGTGGCGAACAAAGTTTATATAGTGAACTCTACTTCGTCAGTTGCATAATAAATATATTAAAAAAATTTTCTTCACTAATGCTTGGAATTTTTGATGAATCCTCAAATTGTTTATAGACATATCACTTTATTTTATTCAGCAAAAAAAGCCATTGTCCCAATCTATTATGAGCTTATTTTTCGATATACTAAATTACTCAAAAATATGAAAACCGTGGAGAACTAGAGCATTCCTGCCAGATGTGGGATGGGAATGATGGGAATCGGATCAGATCAAGTTGGAAATTTTCAAAATAACGAAAAAAACTCTAAATAAATAAAATAAACTCTAAAGAAAATTAACACTGAATAAAAAAATTGAAAAAGTAGTGTAAAATAGGATATATTCTGAAAGAAATTTGAGTTTTTTAAGAGATCGAAGAAATGTAGTTTTTCAATGTCGCAAAATCTAACTTCTATTTGAGTCATTATAACGTCCAGAATTTAAAAAAAATATTGTCTCAACTGTTGTTCTTTATCTGCAAATTCAAATCCCTTACGACTTTTCGAATATTAATCTGCGGTATTCAGTTTTCTATAAATTGTATAGATATAAGTGCCGTTACTCCTGAATTCATGTATTCTATTCAATGTTGTTTGCAGTAAATTTTTCGCCTTTAAAATGTCTATATTTCTATTTCGTAAAACAAAAAAAACAGTATCGGGTTGATCAAAAATCAATACAAACGTTTCTAAAAAGAATATGTTATAAGCAGATCAAACAAATCAAAATCGCGACTATTACTATTGATTATGAAATAATCTTATCTTCTATTATTGAAAACTGTATGAACGGCTCGTGATGTGAAATTCCAACGAGTTGCCTCATTCGAAAGAAAACGTGTTCCTCCAATTTGTTCTAACATTTGGGTACGCTTTGTTGATTTGGAGAAATATGATGAAAATCCTGACAAGGTTGAGAAAAAACTTTAACCTGTTGAACTGAACTGCAAGCATTACTTAAAACCAAATTGAATACATGTGCATAGCAATGAGTAAAGATTGCTTGTGGTGCTATAGATTTAATTTTTGCTTATAACCCGTTCACTTCTCCGGACATAACACTCGCTCCGTCGTATGTTTGAGCCACTAATTTCGAACGCAAGTCAAATTTTCCGAATTTTGAAGATAAAAATTGAAATAGATCATCAGCAGAACGCCCAGAACTAACATCATATAATCCCATGAAGCGCTCAACAAGTTGGTCATCTATTACATAACGAAAAATGACTGATAACTGGGAATGACAGCTAACTTGCCAAGAAAAAAACAATGATTGTGAAATTTCATCCTCAATTTGTTTATTCACAACAAAAGCAACTGAATCAATTAATTCATTTTGAATGGTTTTAGATGTACCAGAAAATACCGATTTACTGTTGGTGTCATTTTCTAAAAAGGTTTTGAAATTCGTGTCAAATTTACCAATAAGAACTACCAATTCTTTGAAATTTCCGCGATTTAAAGACTCATTCGATTCATCGTACCCCCTAGAAGGCAACTCTTGCATACAGAGGTGCATCGTAATATCTATTAAACTTCTTTGAATTTGTCGATTTTCTTTGACTCCAGCATTGAAATTTTCAATTTCTATTTGACGCGCATTGTCTATTGCTGTGGCGATATTTTTTTTTTGCTTTCTCATAACGGTAAGCTTGCAATTAGATGAAATATGCTGAGCACTTTTACTGTATAGCGATAGACCCCGAGATGAATTTTTCAATTCACTAAAACCACTTTTCGACCAAACTCTGTCGGAATTTCCATTAGTTACTGAGAATAAAATACGGCCTACAAAATATTTTTTTCAAAGTAATACTTCCAGTAAGCCAGTCGTACTTGTCATACCACGTATTTTGGAATCCCCGATTTGATTTACAGACCCCACCACTAGACACTAGAGATTTACTCAAATCTGGAACAGGTCGCTTCCATATTTAAATATAATTTATCATCATACGAATGAGTCGAAAATGCTGTTTATTTATTAAAAAATTAACAATATCACAAGTAAACCGAATATGTTCCTTAGGAATTTCAAAAGATTTACTATTAATAGGTCCCGCTGAATCCATTTCGCGATCTGGTAGTCACTTTCGATAAAAAAGATTTATATTTCAGAAAAAATTCACCTGAAAAAGATTATAATCATACGCGATACACAGCAAACGCGATACCATTAAATAACGACAAAGTGAACAAACCCTATTTCGCGCTTCCCGATTAACTCGAATAGAAACCTGAGGCCAGCCTCTAATTCCTCGAGAAGCCGCCTTCAAAGCCGTAGATATGTTCTCATCGCTTCGACGCAGATAACCCGCTGGACATAGCAGAAACGAAACGATCTCAGATCGGCTAAGATCGCGCAGAGGCTAGCCTCAGATTAATCCCAGAAAGGCTTTCCATTACATTCTCGTAGCTCATCGAAGTAGATAACACGCTAATTCAGTCAAAGAAGCTTGCGTTAGGCATGCCTCCAACCGTTTATTCAAAGAGGATTTGATTTGTTATGAATACACAAGGAACGTGAGATTGGGAAAAATATTGAGGAAAAATACGATGAAAGGAATGAAAAAGTGACGGTTCAGAATTTTTTTGATGAGCACTGCCTCACCTGCCTCATAGGACAGGCCGCCACTGGATGTGGCAGGTACCAAATACAGTTCAGATGATGTTACTTCAATCTGCAGTCTCACTTTAATATACACTGCTCAACAATTGATAGGGATCACTTACTTTTTCTAAATTTATTTCTGAAATATTCGCTCCAAGATTATAAAATTAGTCAGGTATCAGAGTATTTTCAGTTGATAATATGGTTCACTTGAGGAAAGAATGAAAAAATGGAAAGTTGGAGAGAAAAAAAGACTTTAGTAGGAACACTCAAAATTCTGTGTTTGAAAAATATAAAAATTTTATGATATGACCATAAGAAGGCTGAAGTTTCGGTTAAGCTAGTACCCCACGAGCTCGTCTCAAGCATTCTACCAAACGAGGCATACTTTCAATCAAACGATTTATAAAATTTTGGGGCAAAGCGTTAAAAAGGTCCTCCAGGTTATTGATCGGTTGTTTTAAGGTTGACAATTGTCTAGACATCTCAGACCAGACATGTTCGATGCCAGTCCATCCTATCAATAGCATGAGTTTCTAGCGAACCAGATGACTACGGTGTGGATGGGCATTATCGTCAATTAAAATGAAATTCTCGCCCATGGCAGCCGCAAACGGAACAATTATGGGTTCAATAATCATATCGTGATATCTCTGGCTGGTCATTGTGGTGTTCTGCAGAACAACCAACTGTGTGCGTTGGTTCAAACAAATGCCTCCCCATACACATATAGAACCTCCGCCAAAAGCTGTTGTGGGTACCATAAACTGTTCTGCATACCTTCGATCTCTTTCCCTCCAAGCAAGAATACGTCCATCGGAGTTGACCAGACGAAATCTGGACTCATCCGTAAATAAACATCGGCTCCAATCTTCAACTGTCCAATTGCGGTGCTCCTCAGCCCGTTGCCGTCGATGAACCAGGTGTTTCCTATTCAAACGGGGATGTTGTACCCTCCTACGTGCTCTCAAACCACGAACATGTAGTCGTCGTCTTACAGTCTGGTGCGAAATTAGAATTAGTGTTGCAACTCTCAGTGATCTTTTGAGCCGCGACGGCGGGTAAGTGGAATTTCTCCTAGCATTGAGGATCAAAAGATTGATCTTGGGCAACTGTTGTACTGCGCTGCCGACCTCCCCCATGAACATAAGCTACTGAGTCGTTTTGAATGAACCTATTCCAAGCCCGACTCACGACACTTTGCGAAACATTCAACCGCCGGAACACTTCTCGCTGGGACAAACCTCCCTATATCCACCGATGACTGATAAGCTGATATTGTTCTCATTTCTTCAATTATTGTCACCTTATGTATTTGAACGAGAGAAAAAAACAGATTTAATTACAAATACCACATTACTTTTCACTCCACCTGTAACAGTCTACAGATAATAATCGAATTTGTGAACAAGAGCCGATGAAGTGAGGAAAAATTTGATATAATCAACTCAAAACATCTTAATTTTTTCTTAGAGAAAATATAATTTACAGATATTCACGAGATAACTTGAAAAAATACAAATGAAGAGAAGTTCATAATTGATCCCTAGCAATTTTTGATCAGTGTATTTCTGATGGTTGTTTGAAACATCATTCAACACACTAAATTTTCAGTTCACCAGATTGGCTGTTTTCACATACAAAGCTATCATAATTATCCTAAAAGGGTCTAATCCACCTAATGTCACTATCATTTTTTAATTAATTGCCTATACTCAATCCATAAAAGTGATGATGTATTCATATGTTCGCACAAATATTCTGCAATCTTTTATAAAAATATATTAAACGGAAAACAAATGGATGCCAGAAGGTTTGTTGAAATAGTCATTAGCTTCCATTTGCCGACAGTCATTGATAAATTCGAACTATGTAATTGCTAAATGTGAGGCTGGAAATAATAGAAATACACGAAATATCATCTATAAAATTACCGGTTTTGTTGCATAGAAACCTCTAAAATAATATGGCCGATTATTAAAATTAATTTGTTTCCTATGTTATTAATTTTATTTGCATTCGCTCATAAAATAAATAATAATATATCGTGGGATAATCCTGACGTTACATCGATGGAATGGATTTATTTTCATCATGTAACACAATATTGGGTTGGATTAATGCAGAATATACAATGGAAAATGTATTACTTGTAAAATCTATTCGGTGTTATTGATTATGCTTGAACTTCTCATCGGTTTTGGTACGTATGGACCCATGTTTGATTTCTGCGTTCTATTTGTTTTGAATTCTACTCTATCAAATTGCATTTCGACAATGCCATCATGATGAATATATGTGGAGAAAACTAATATCGATCAGTCTTGAAATGAATGAGTAAGGAATGAACCGGTGTTTGGCTCCGTTCAAAATATATTGCATGTGCCTCTATATTTGAAATGGCCTTGCAAACATACACTCTAATTTTATTCATTTTATATATACATTTTAGGGAGTCTTAATAAAACATAGAAATTATTCAGATTAGGTTCATGTACTGACCCGTTTCGAATGGTGGAAAGAGCTTATGGGGACTGTTTTATCGAAAAGCCAATTAAACGATTGGTAAACAACCTCCAAAAACGGTCGGGAGATCGTCGAAGATTCGCTTAATTCAGGACGACCATCGATCTCTTCAACCAACGGCAACGTCGAAAAATCAAGGAAATTGCGCTGGAAAACCATCACGCCAGTGTTACACAGATAGCTTGTGATCTCAGCATCTCTCGAGAAACCACTCGTTTGATTTTAGTGAACCAATTGGGCATGCAGCGCGTCGCCACTTGACTCGTTTTGTTAGAGCTCAATTTCATTCAAAGAACGTACCAGATGTAGGTAGCTGTAGACATGCTGGATCTTGCGAACTAAAAAATAATGCGTTTTATTCAAATTTCCCATCACCTTTTCGTCAGAAAGTATATTGTCTCTCTCAGATCATCCATAGATTGATACATCGACTGAGTTATCACTCTATACATGATGAATTGAAAATGTACACCGACTGTTTTTGGGTTTTAGTAAATTGAGAAAAAAGCATTGTTTGATGAGTAAACTTATGGCTCAACATTCATCTTGGGTACGTCGGAGAATATGACTAAACTTCCAAATTCGAGAGATTAGCCGACTTCTGGCTTTGAACTCTTAGGTGTATTATTCAAAGAATTTTTCTGTAGATAGCGATTCCATATGGTTGAGACATCACTTTGATAAACACTTGTTCTGTCAGCCACAAATCTTTTTCAACTGAAGCCACCTCTATTCTTTTACGATCTATTTTGAGTTTCCTTGTGAATCTCCATCATTTACAATATGAGGATATCTATCTGGGCTGTCATTGATTACAATTTTTTATGTATTGTGTATTATAAATGTAAATTTTGTGATCTCTATATCAGAATATATGGTTACTAATTGATGTAAAGTATGAAAAGTCTGTGAAGTTACTATAAGACAATAAGAGTAATTTCAGGTCTTGCTTAAAATTCCAATTCCGAAGTTAGATTTGCCACATCATCTATGTCGCAATCATATGTCTGGTTGACTCAAATAGCTGCTGTCATTATCAATATTAGTAGTAAGATTTGCCTGGCAATGGTTGGCGATAAAATGAGCGTGTTGAATTGTAAACAGCGTAAGGTAATCTGGCACCAGAGGCTAATCTCTTGATGATATGTCTAACATGTTTCGTATAAACCAAAGCAAATATAATGGCAGAAGCCCGTTTGAAATATAGATCAATCTTTTCGTACAAACAGAAAGGTTCTACCAGTCCTACTTGAGAAGTAGACAATAGATTGTTCTCAAAACGCGGAGATTATAGGATCAACCTTCACTTATTCAAACAACAAACTTCCAAATTTATGAAGAAATTGCGATGTCGAATTAAAAAAAAATATATGCAACACAAAAAATATCGATTCACATTGAATGATTTGGAATTACCAATAATGCGTATTGAAAAGTGCATATTGAATTAGAATAAATGTAAAAATGATATAGACATTGGATGGCAGGGATTTTACTCTAAATATGTAGTATTTCCAGAATGTTTAATTATGCATTCGTAATGATATTCATTTACATGAATTTTTCATTCAATATCCACAACTAGTATTCCAAACAATGAATAATTATTCTGTTTGGATTGGATAGATAATTTTCTGAAATTATTATACATATTTCAGTCAGTTTTCGGTATAACCGGAATTTGTATTGGTCTGAGAGATCATTGTCTTCAACTATAGCAGAAAATCGTGGTCAGTTTTCCATGAACATGTTGTATATATATAGTAAAATCATAACTAAAAGGAGTATTGCCGTATGAATATGTGTATATAGATAGGTTCTTGGCAATTTTTTTTGCCCAAAATCAAGGTTTCTTCAAACCAATTTTCAAACTTTGTCTACATTTCGGACGTATTTACGTCCTTCATCAGCACTCTACAAAAAATTATTACATTATTTAACTTAATATTTTTACTACTTACAGTTTTCAAGGTTTATGAAATTGTTAAAATTTGAAATGTTTGAAGAATGATGTTGAGTGTTTTTTTGAAAGGAGTTTTTTATAAATGTCAAAGAAACATAGAGTAGGAAAGTGAAAATAGATTAGGGATGTAAATAAAATCGAAAAATTAGTATAGAATCAAGATAAAGGATAGTAGTTGAAATTTTTAATTTGAAAGTTAGAAAAAGATCAAGAGGAGTCACAATTTTTGATCTAGAGATAAAAGGTAACTATATATTGAGCTGAGTTTAGCAACATCAGATTTATATATATATATAGATTTTTTGTTGATACTATTAGGATTATTTTTGATGTAACACATTTCCAAGAAGGTTCTTCTTGATAATAAGACGTTTAATCAAGAATTTTAAAATTTTCAAAATTAAGAAGATGTCCTAATCTTGAAGAATGAAGGGCTAAAGAACACCTTTCACTTTTGTGGAGAGTTATTCTCTTTTTTATGGTTTGGGAGGTTTGACCAATGTATATTCCATTACAGTCCAAGCAGGGTATGCTATAAATACAGTCTGAGATTAGGGATGGAGGAATTTTATCTTTAATTTTGGTAAAGAGATCTACCTGTAATAAGGCTGTATTTTGTTAATTTTAAATTTTCTATTTCGAAGAATATATGTGAAAGTTTAGTGGTTAGAGAGGAAAGATAGGGTAGAGATCTATATTTTATTAGTGGGGTAGAAGAGTTTAACGGTGAAATTCTTTGTGTAACAAGATTGGTTGGAGAGAGTGGATTTGGTGTAATGGAAGTGGTGCTCCATATGATCTTTTTTACCATTGACTTTGGGTATCCATTATCTATTATAATACGTTCAAGGCGGGAGAGTGAGTTTTGGCAGTAATTTGAGTGTGTAATGTATATAATTCTATTTTTCAGTTGGTTGATTGCATTTAATTTCAAGTTCCATTGGTGATGTGAGTGATAATATATAGTTACCTTCTATCTCTAGATCAAAAATTGTGACTCCTCCTGATCTTTTCCTAACTTTCAAATTAATAATTTCAACTACTATCCCTTATCTTGATTCTATACTGATTTTTCGATTTTATTTATATCCCTAGTCTATTTTCACTGTGCTACTCTATGTTTCTTCGACATTTATAAAAAACTCCTTTCAAAAAAACACTCCACATAATTCTTCAAACATTCCAAATTTCGACAATTTTATAAACCTTGAAAACTGTTAGTAGTTAATTCGTTATTGTAATAATATTAAGTTATGTTGAATGATTATTTGGGCTATTACCATCTTCTATTGTGGATGTAAAAAATTGATAATTTTCAAAAGGTTTTTTACTTTTCCTCCTTGATAAAGATAGAAGATGTCTATCGAAACGTCGGAAAACATTACATCCACAATAGATGTTAGTAATAGCCCAAATAATCATTCAACAGTCCATCATCAAATATCTCGTTGTAGAAATTCTGCATCTTTCGAAATTTTTTTGAAAAATCAGCAACTAATCGAACTCAACCAATAAATTTTTGCAAGAGAATAATTCCTAAAAATTAAAACCAAAAGTCAAAACTTGATTGATTTGTACGGACAAGTCAAGCCTTTATGAGAGAAAGACTGAAAAATTATTCAACAAAGCCAAATTACTTATTGCGAGAAGCTTAAGTGTTACATGGTAATCATTTTTCTGAAGATTATGGCCCTATTCTGGTAGCTATTACAAATTGGCTATGAAAGAATATATGAACAACAAAAACAAGTCCAAAAAAAGAAAATGGAGAAACTTATGAAGGAGTCAAGAAAATATGAACCCTTAGATCATTCAAAAACAGTGATCAATTTATCTAATAAGAACTTAAGTGAAGATCAGATATCTCTCCTCAACAAGGGTCTCAAGTTCTCTATAGCCCCTAATACGATACCAAAAATTGAAATCATGTTGGCGGCAGAAGAAACTGCACAGAAAATTCGAGAACCTGAAAAAGCCGAAGAGTACAGATGGAAAATCACAACCTTGTTAGACAGGAATAACAAAACACCTCTACCCAATATAAGGAAAACATTACATCCAACATTACATTACATACAATAGATGATGGTAATAGCCCAAATAATCATTCAACACGAGCTCCATCATCAACAATATCTCGTCATCAAATATTAAGTTATATAATGTAATAATATTTTGTAGAGTTCTGATGAAGGACGTAAATACGTCTGAAATATAGACAAAGTTTGAAAATTGGTTTAAAGAAACCTTGATTTTGGGCAAAAAAATTTGCCAAGAACCCATCTATATACACATATAGTAAAATCTCGATAAATTTACATCTTATCAATCTGAAACTCAAAAACATGTCGAAAAGCGTTGACGCTCGTTTCTAAAGTCTTGATTCTTATGGAAGAATATCAATACGTTAAATGACAAGCAAGATACAAATTTCGTACTTGAAACGTCTTCTTAGTAGTGATCTGTCAACCATCAAATTCTGTTCATATGCGATCCTCTGACCCCAAGCCCAAGAACCCCTTAGAACATTATTTTCTGATTTAGAGAAAGTACTGTTAACTTCCTAAACTTTTGTATTCTCGTTAAAAAAATTTTAAAAACAAGTGCAGGAAAAGTATATTTGGTGAATCCACAAGTGGCAGAAGGAAATGAACGACGATGGTACTTGCTGACACGTGTTAATTTCCTTCTCTTCTTGTGGATTCACCCGATATACTTTTCCTACATATATTTCATTTCCGCAATAAATAAATTGTTTAAATTTTAGAAAAAATATAGTTCTTTCAGTTTCTTGATACTTATCCTTATTGATTGAGAGTTCGAATTTATGAGAAGCTTAAAGAGGATATAGGAAACTAAAAATAGAAATTAGTGATAATCCATATTGTGTTGTGAACAGGTGTTTTTATATTTCACCCCGTGCCGAGGTGAAATCCAATAAAACTAAATGCCGCAGAATGGACCCAAGGACAAAGATAGTCAATTTCTAAATCTCAAGAGGTTGTAGCAATTTCGAATTTGGAAATAAATCAGAGATATACGATATCCGTTCCGTAAAAAGACGGAAAATTCCCTAGATTTAATAGCATATGGAACTCGTGGATTAAAAAAAACCAATGACTTAACAGGCAATTTTATGGGTTCCTTTACCTGAAGGTGATTTATTGTGTTTTGTAGTTATGGATAGATTATCCCCTAGAGCTGGATTTTGAACTAATAGGAACGTGTCTAGACATTCAATTCATACCTCAGCATTAAATTGTTAAAACATAATTTTCAGAAGAAATCCGTCTTTTCCACGGTAACAGGTTCAGATTGGAATTTGAGGTTCGAAATGGGAATCTAGGGGATTTAGGATACCTGAAACCGCAGGTAGAATCGGCGAACGCTAATGAAGTCCATTGATCCACTTATTTTTACAGTCGACCGAAGTAACACCAATGGATCAGAATTGTGAACACCTATAATATACATATTCGTCATCGCCCATTATAATTTATAACTTACAGATCTTTTCTTCAGCTCTGATCCCGGTCAACTTCGATTATTTCCAATATTTTATCAACATATTTGACGACTGGCCTTCTAGTGCGTGGTGCATCTTTCACATTATATCGGAACGAAATCGGCGAATCCAAAACTGATTGGCTGTTACAGTATTAGGGCCATGAAGATTATTCACATTTGTAGCATCCTGATTTGCGGTTTCGCCTTTATCATTGCAAATGTATCGAATATTTTCCTTGTTCACAACAAAGACTAAATATGTTCTGCTAGTACAAAATTCTTCTTTTCAAAGAGAAGAGTTTGAATACATATGACAAATACACACAGAGATATAGGTCAGTAAAGCTATGTGTCGACAAAATAATGGAGTTTTTTCTGTGACGGGAAAAAAATTTGACATTTCATCTCTGTTGACAGGTAAGAAAATATAACTTTTCACGAAATTACTTTATTTCCCCGGGGAAAAAGTGAATCTTTATCGTAGACAACACGAATGTATTCTAAGATCATTTTGACGAAATGGGTGAATTTAATTCTTCGTTTTCGAGCAGTTTAAAATCTGTCGCTCCCCACAAAGCGCTGTGTACACTCATTTTCTTCATCAAAATGAAACCGTTCATTGTAGAACCCCCATTATGAAGTGTCTGATCACTAATTAGTGAACACAGTGAAAAGCGGTACATGTGTGTTATTCATTTTGATCCATATCAATCTCAAATGACAGATAATTAGTGACTAATCGTCGGAGACAAAATCTGTTGCAGACAGATAAAATAATGTACTATTTTCGAGTTGAAAATCCCAAAGTCATTTGTAAATATTCCAAAGTCATAAATTCGGTATTAACAACAAATTATAGACCGAATTACCTCGAAAACTTCCTCGAACTTGGTGACACATTTGAAAATAGGTCGCTAAATCTGTGCAGAATAATTCGAAGTTATGCCTCAATAATGACCGGAAACATTTGCGAATTGGTCTCGTCTTCTGATTATCTGATAAGTTAGTTTAGATAATCTAACTTTTCGAAAGTGCAGTACCATCTGCACAAACCGAATGCAGTTGTTACTGCATATCTCGTTCCACCGGTACTAGTGACTTACGTGTTTTGTGCGTTTTCGTGTTTGTTGTTATTGAAAAATGATAAAAGTGAATTCTGGTCAAATTATACCACCGATGGATCCTGCTCTTATTGCATTGCGGAACACGATTTGGGTGAGTAAAATTTTTTCCGTACTACCACTAATTTCTCAGATATATTCGATTATGAATATCAATTGAAAACAAATACAGAAGTTTAATTTCCAAAAATTATTATATTTTTGCTTTTACATTTCACATTACTGAAATGAATTTTCAATTTCCAACAAGTAAATACGTAATCAATCGAATAAATATCTTCAAGCGAATACAAAATACGCTCACTGGCAAAGTAGGTAATTGAGGATTCTGAGGAAATTTGTTTGTCGATAAATTCATTAGGTTTGCTTATTTTCATGTTTTCCGAATTTATTGCTTGATTTATATTCGGTCGATAATGTTTTGAAATTGAAAGTACATTTGTATTCCAAAAATGTTATGGGGTTCACGTCACAATATGAGTACAAAACTATGGAGTAATGTTCGGGTAGTTAGGTATACTACTTGTAGGTTGTCCGTTACTACAGTTATTTGGATGAGTCAAGATCAGTTTAATGCAAATATTTCATTTCCTATACAGGGTCTTTCACGAAGAACCTCACCCATATTTATACGGGAAATTACTGAACGTATTTTCATGAAATTCAGCACTTATAAGTATTTCACGATGCTGATCAAATCTAGAATATTTTCAAGGCATGAGCACCTCCGGCCTTTCCGGAAATGACGTCAACTTCCGTTTTTCAAATTACAACACCATTTTTTTATTGCAGAAATAGATTCCTTAGAAAATTTCAAGTTATTTTGATGTAACATTTTTCAGTTTTGGTTGGAAAATTCTCTCTGAGCGGGAAAATTCGAAAAAAAATCGAAAATAGAGCTCCGTTGAAACAAGAATAACTTCGAGGTTTTTGGATGGAAAAAAATTTTCATTTTTGGGATTTTTCAAGATGTAAGATTGATCTATCCACTTTAAAAATCGAAATCGCGATTCATGATACAGGGGGTGAAAAAATCGCTTTCAAAGTTAGGGATGACAAAATCGTGAAAAATCAATTTTTTCAAATTAGAACCCCATTTTTTTATGGCAGATATTGAATCTACGTTAAAGAATAATGTGAGTGTATGCATCACACCCTTGCCCTAAAGTGGATATTTTCTGAGTTATTCACAAAAAACTGTTTTTCGTCTTGAATTTTCAGCTATTTCTTTTCCCTTCATGCCAAACAGATGAATTTTCGCTGGAGATTTCAATGTCAATTTTTGTTCAGAAGAATCTCGAACATTGATTGATTTCTTAGGTAATAAATTAAATTTAACAATGAATAATTCTCCAGTTCAATCAACTACAAGATATATTAGGACTATGACGCAGTTTCCTCAAGAAATTTAGACAATTTGCAGAGTAGAATTTATTATTAAATCGTTAAATAATTGTATCAATATGTATAGTAGTCGAAGTTAATTAATATATACATATATTACCAGTGTTACATAATCAATAAATGTTTTTCAAAATTTTTATATTATGTATTGATTTTTAACTTAACTGCCATCTCGTACAATGCCAAAGAATACTTCAATCGCGTGTGAACGTTACACGTAATATTTTTCTAATATAAATGAATATAATAAATATAAAAATAAGTAAGCATAAAATAATTTTCAGTTGTTTTTTATCAAACGAAAATCATGTAATTGATTCAGTTAAATACATTATAAATTGAATTTTGTTGGATTCGTATTTGAAATGGGACCTCAAGCAAATTGGAATATTTATTCGAAGTAATGTCTCTTTTATACACTTCACCATATAATCTTTATTTAATAAATGTGAATTATCTGTGGAAATATACTGATAAATTCATTGTGCCAGTATATTTCATTCATTGTTGTTCACAAGAAAATATTTTACTTATGCAGACTGAATCTCAGCAGACGATGAAAACTTGAATAGGATGAAAATTCTTGTTTTTATGTAATAAATCACAACTCTACTAAAAAATGGATATTTGATTTTCGGCCAGAAAAGTGGGAAGATTCCTATATTTACCATTTTTTTGGCAATTCTTTCCATCCTTCTTAGGAACATCCAATTTGAGTTCGTTTAAATTCAATCCCACCATATAGGTTTCTCTTTGAATATGCGCTGATGAATTGTTATTTTCTTGATAACCGTTGGTTTCAATAATTATTCAAAACAAATGTTTATTCAGATTTAATGAATATATTGAATAATCCAATTTAAATGATAATTTCTCATGTTATATCGAAAGTTTCTTCTAAAGATTGAAGGTATTGAGTTTCTCTGTTTTTCTCTAATACAAGTGTGTAATTTTTTTTTTTGGTGATTTATATGAGATTAAGTTGAGTAACACTTTAATTAATTCATTAAAGTAACTATCAACTGACATGGAAATTCAGTGTAGGTTTGTTTTTTGAAGCATTCCTTAGTAGAAGGAACAATCAAGCCCCTTAAAAATTTTTTTTTTTATTCGTCTAGGTATGCAGATTTTTTTATTCATCTTTACACCAACTTAGGCATAGCAAGAACGATACCGCAGTCCTATCCTATTCTATTCGTAGTTTTCCGTCTGTTAATTTCGAATCAATAAACTTTTTGAATTGTGTTGATATTTGCTATTTGGCCAATACAGTTCAAGCATAAGGGTGTGTGATTTATGAATAGAGCATATGAACGAAAAACTATTCATACATACAATCTACTTTTTTAGAGTTAGTAAATTTATGTGAAAAACTTTGAAAATCATTTTTGCGAAATTGCCTTCCTTTCCAAGTTACACCCCTCAGAAGGGGTCGACAAATAGTAATGAAATGCCACGCTTTCTATTAATTATAAAGTTGATTTTTTCAGATATTTTTTTCAAGCATCTTATTTTATTAGTAGGGATTGAAAAAAGTTACATATATTTGTCTCTTATATCTCTGTTTTTGTCATCACGATATTTTGAAAATTTTTCCTTCCCTCTAATTCTTCATCAAATTTGAGGAGAAGTCTTATGGAAAATTTTAATAAAATTGCTACTATTTCCGGAATAAATTTTTATTTGGAATGGGTGCTTATCCAAATTATATTCAAGATCACAAAATAATTTGAAAGAAAAAAAAAATTGAAAGCTTTCTGATTCATTACAACTAAAAAAACATTGAATTATACTGCTTCTTTAATATGAATCTGGAATAAATATAAAATTTTGAGTCCAAGCTCAAATGCATGAGTCAATCACGAGGTATCAATGCTTATACTCGCTGTACATGAAATGTTTACATTAAATTTGTCTTCAATCTCAACGAAACTACGTCCTTGGTTGTGTTAAATGCTTCAGCAAATTTCTTGGTAGAGGATTGTGGATGGTCTTCTAGTGCAGATCTCACTACCCTATTTCAAACTGTATTAGACATTCGATTCTTGAATACTACTTGCTCTTCATAATTATTATTATTAACATTTATTTGAAACAAAAATCTAAACACAATTAAATTCTGTAAATAATAGAACTATCTATGCACGAGAATCAACTCAATCGCCAATTATTCTGTGAACTTAAATATATTTCGAACGAGCACTCATTCTAAATTCTATTTTATTGAGAGAAAAGTATCGATTATGTCAAAATTTCTTAGAGATATTTTTTTTCAAAATTGAGCAAGTATTCAAGGGAAGTTACAACAGAAAAAATTAATAGAGGTGGCTATTTCGACCCCTAATAATAAAGTCAGAGGATGGAAAAAATCCCTGAAAAAAAAAACTATGCAGTTTATCGAATTTGTGAATTTTCATTACTATTTAATATCCAGAACCGGCAAAAATATTTCAAAACAGTAACCCATTCGGAGGGGTGTAACTTGGAAAGGAAGGAAATTTTGAAAAAACTTTAAAGGAAGTTTAATTTGAATGTGATTAAATAAAAACTAAAAGAAATTTCCACATTTATTGTTTTTCAACAAAGTTGTAACACTACATTTTACAACAATTGTTTCGCCAAATTCTTGGCTTCTTCAGGCGAGTTCGATGTTAAACTACTCCAAAAAATTGAGTCTTCCTTATATATTCCACAAGATGGAAGAGAGGGGAACGGTATTCTAAATGCTTTTGGGTTTTTTTATGGCATGTTTATCAATGGTGATGTGTTAACAGGAATTGTTGAAGGAATTTCTAGAAGAGGATTACGGAACATTCGAGTAGTCTCCTGAATAAAAATCAGAACTCAACTTATGCGAACCATCTTTTAGACGAGAGACATATGTTTGATTCAAACTACAAAATTCTGCACATACAAAACAAAAGCAGAAGACTTAATATTCTAGAAGCAATGGAAATTAACAGACAAACTATCTCACATAATGACTAAACGGACGTTAACAGATCACCATTGATAAACATGCCATAAAAAATCCCAGAAGCATTTAGAATACCGTTCCCCCTCTTCCATCTTGTGGAATATATTAGGAAGACTCAATTTTTTGGATAAGTTCAACATCGAACTCGCCTGAAGAAGCCAATAATTTGACGGAACAATTGTTGCAAAATGTAGTGTAAAATATTGTTGAAACACAATAAATGTGGAAATTGGATTGAATAAGTTTTTATTTAATCCCCAAATGAAATGAAAGTGGATTTCCATCAAGTGAGGACCTCAACCATTCAAGATTTAAAGGAAGTATTAATTTTCCCTAAGGAATCATTTCTCAATGGTTTTTTATACAGACAACCCATATGTTTATACTCGTGGGTTAAGAAGTTTGTGAACAGTAATATATAATTTCAAAAACAACTTTATTCTTCAATATAATCTCCATGAAAGTCACTTAATCCTATACTCCTCCAATAATTTCATGCAGTACTATCTCATCAGTAAATGAGCACTGAGTTATTCCCTACTTATCTGACGTAGTTATGTCAAACTACAAATGTTTTCTTATTTTTTATACATTTCCATGAATATATTGAACGAACTATGTGTAATCAATTATGATAACATCAGAATTTCATGGTATACAAGGATGGTTCAGTCGTAAATTGCGCCCCGAGAACAACTTGAGAAAACGTTAGAAGATCAATTTCCTCCTTGAACGTTCGTAATGTCGGTCCGTATCGGAAAAACCCCAAGGGAAAAAGGAAATAACCGTTGTTTCAGCAACACTGACCTACATAGAAGCATCGAACCTCCCTCGGAAACTTCGAACTTGCACGATAATCCCCAGGTAACGATCGCTAACCCGGTACGCTTTCATTTTCCTCTCGTTCATTTCATTACCGACCACCGAGCTCTTGTGGAAAGCCAGTTTCCACACACGCTCACAGCCTTTAACCAACCGCCCTGCGGCCGGAAAAACACCTCGGCCTTTAATTCCCACGTTAGCGGATTATCGATGTCTGTGAGCGAACGCGGGAAACTAGTTTTAGTGCGTTACGGTTTCCGTTACACCAAAAACTACACGTTGAAAAACGGCGAGAAAAAGTGGATATGCAGCAATAGAACGTGCAGCGCGAAATTTTACACCTGTGGCAGCAACAATCACGTGACCAAGGTGATTTGTGACGAACATAACCATGGCTTCAAATCCAACGCGAGAAAATCTAAGAAGATTATCCGGAGAACATGTAAAACTCGGATTGGTGGAGCTAAAAAATCAACTCATGTAAGTGGTTTCTAAGCGAAATTAGGCGTTCGGTTCATTTTTGACGCGTCGTTGTCATATCTAGCGGAAGTGAGAAAACCTCAGACGTAGAATGGTTTACACTGATCAACAATTGCTAGGGATCACTTATGAACTTCTCTTCATTCGTATTTTTTTCAAGTTATCTCGTGAATATCTGTACATTATATGTTCTCTAAGGAAAAATTAAGATGTTTTGAGTTGATTATATCAATTTTCCTCAATTCATCGGCTCTTGTTCACGAAATCGATTATTATCTGTAGGCTGTTACAGGTGTAATGAAAAGCAATGCGGTATTTGTTCGTAAATCTGTTTTTTTTCTCTCGTTCAAACACATAAGTTGACAATAATTGAAGAAATGAAAACAATATCAGATTATCAGTCATGCCGAGAAGACGTTTGGCTCCTGTGCAACTGGACCAAATCATACGGTGGATACAGGAAGGTTTGTCCCAGCAAGAAGTGTCCGGGCGGTTGAATGTTTCGCAAAGTGTCGTGAGTCGGGCTTGGAATAGGTTCATCCAAAACGACTCAGTAGCTTATGTTCATGGGGGAGGTCGGCAGCGCAGTACAACAGCTGCCCAAGATCGTCATTTGATCCTCAATGCTAGGAGAAATCCCACTTACCCGGCGTCGCGGCTCAATAGATCACTGAGAGTTGCAACAGGAGTTCTAATTTAGAACCAGACTGTTAAGACGACGACTTCATGTTCGTGGTTTGAGAGCACATAGGAGGGTACAACTTCCCCGTTTGAATAGGGAACACCGGGTTCATCGACGGCAATGGGCTGAGGAGCACCGCAATTGGACAGTTGAAGATTGCAGCCGATGTTTATTTACGCTTGAGTCTAGATTTCGTTTGGTCAACTCCGATGGACGTATTATTGCTTGGAGGGAAAGAGGTCGAAGGTATGCAGAACAGTTTATGGTACCCACAACACCTTTTGGCGGAGGTTCTATATGTGTATGGGGAGGCATTTGTTTGAACCAACGCACACAGTTGGTTCTTCTGCAGAACACCACAATGACCAGCCAGAGATATCACGATAGGATTATTGAACCCATAATTGTTCCGTTTGCGGCTGCCTTGGGCGAGAATTTCATTTTAATTGACGATAATGCCCGTCCACAGCGTAGTCGTCTGGTTAATGAAGCGCTAGAAACTCATGCTATTGAAGGGATGGACTTGCCAGCTCGCTCTCCAGACATGAATTGCATCGAACATGTCTGGTCTGAGATGTCTAGACAATTATCAACCGATCAATAACCTGGAGGACCTTTCTAACGCTTTACGGGATATTTGGACGAATTTGCCCCAAAATTTTATAAATCGTTTGATTGAAAGTATGCCTCATAGGGTAGAATGCTTGAGACGAGCTCGTGGAGGACCAACTAGGTACTAGCTCAACCGAAACCTCAGCCTTCTTGTGGTTTCATCATAAAATTTTTATGTTATTCGAACACAGAATTTTGAGTGTTCCTAATAAAGTATTTTTTTCTCTCCAACTTTCCATTTTTTCATTCTTTTCTCGAGTGAACCGTATTATCAACTGAAAATACTCTGAAATCTGACTCAATTTATAATCTTGGAGCGAATATATTTCAGAAATAAATTTAGAAAAAGTAAGTGATCCCTATCAATCGTTGAGCAGTGTATATGTTAGGCCCGAAGACCGAAAACGCTCAGTGGCCGGAAAAAACGGCCACATCGCGTTCTGGCTGCCTTCGAACGCACAGAACGCGTTTTGGCTGTTTTTAAACGCTCGCAACGCGTTCTGGTAATTGTTAAACAGCCGGAACGCGTTTTGTCAATTGTTCAACGCTCACAACGCGTTCTTAATGTTCGACTTGTATTATTTGCCGCTTCATACCTGCGTAGGAGAAAATTTATATTGTCGCTCATAACACAAAGTTGAAAATTGAAATACAATTCAATTATTGACAACTACAATTGGATACCAAAGATGGGTTCGGTTTTTCTTGCCGAATCATTTCAACAATATTAAATTTCTTATAATTGTTTTTCAGTTCTAGGAAGAAAGTTACACTAATAAACTTATATTGTTGAGCATATAATATATAAATGCATGAATGAAAAATTTAGAGAGCACTGACGTGAGGTCAGATTGCTTTGGCGCTCTTGTTGAGCTACTTGCGAGTAAATATTCAAACCTTAACAAATCTATAAGCTCTCTGATCGGGTGAACAATAGTCTTTTTCCGTACTATGGGACGATGTGATGTAAATATGAAAGCCTAATGAATAAACAAACCTTTTCTCAATTTGAAAATAACCACTCATAATTTTCACCAAATTTTGTTATGTTTCTCCTAAAAACTTACGTCATTGCTTTTCTGAATTTTGACAACGTCATCGACATCGAATTCTACCTCTTTGAATTCTATGAAAATTTTGATTGATATTACGCCAACTGACACTGATATCTAGGTCCGCAAGTTGTCAAACGAATATCGATCTGTGATGGCAAATCTTTCAATGACAAAGCTCGGACTTCATGACATTTCTATTTTTCTCTTGAGTAATCAGAAGGGGAAAGCTACGACAATGAAATTTGAGGATGAGTAAGATATCGGTAACCTCAATATATATACGGATTTTTATTTGAATCTAAATGAAGTCTTAGGAGATATTGAGTATTGAAAATTGTTTTTTTGGAAAATTTTTAAAAATTTTCTAGCTCGACGATTTCTGCGAAATTTTGCAAGTCATTTCGTTTCAGCCTCCCTCAATAACATTCCAAGTATCAACTTGATCGGATGGATATTCTAATAGTTATTGAGGAAACAAAATTTCAGATACTCATAACTACTGAACCATCCGACGGATTTGGCCCAATAACGAACTTGACCGAAATATTTGGACAATTAACTTATTCTGAAAATTTGAAAACTCTAGCTGATTCCTTTTGGATGCTAGAGAGGATACGGCCGGCCGGACAGACTCAACTTTCGCCACGAATTCTTCATCAGGGAGTCGAACTCAATCGATTGAGACCATTTTCGGCTCGATATTCCAAAATTACAGACTCGGGTGAACTTATTGTGGAGAACAAAACAAACTTGAATTTATAACTCTTTTAATTACTTTATTAGAAACAATCAATTATTGAAACTACAATTCAATACAAACGAGGTTTTTCCGAACTTTTGTGTACTTTATAGGTACGTTACTTATTTTTACAAGAACTGTTTGAATGACATTTCGAATTACATAGTACATTTAAATTGTATCCGTAAAGTATGGAACAAATTCATTTTTAGCTAATCAGAGACCATTTTAAAAAATAATCCTGAAACACATCGATTTTTATTTTAATTTACCTTATTTTAAAATAATAATCTAATATACAGCGTGAATTATTTTCGAGTAATGACATCACCGTCATTTTTTTTAAATTTAACTATTTTGTCTCCATTTCCGGATTACTCTAGCTGAGCTGATTCCAAAAATGTATCACATGTTGATTCCAATAGGTACAGGGTCGAAAAATATACAATAGTTTTGTATGTTCTCAGTGCTTATAAAGAAATGCTAGACCACAAGTACCAAACATGTTCGGACACAACTTATTTTTATTATTCTAAAAATGTAAAAAACTACAGCGTCTTACATTTGAACCAATTGCCGTTAGACAAACGCGTTCCGGCTGTTTAACAATTACCAGAACGCGTTGCGAGCGTTTAAAAACAACCAAAACGCGTTCTGTGCGTTCGGAGACAGCCAGAACGCGATGTGGCCGTTTTTTCCGGCCACTGAGCGTTTTCGGTCTTCGGGCCTAGCAAATGAGACAGTCTCGAAGTGAGTTGGCCCCTGATAAAGTAAACACGGATATTGAATTTATGATTTTTATGGAGGGCAGTATTTCGGAAAAATATGGGTGATCTCCCGGAGATGTCCTCCCGATGTAACATTTTCCCGGACAACCTGTATCCCCACATTTTCCCGGAAAATTTTTGGTGGTACGAAAATGTGGTTTAAAAAATATCTGGAAAACGCATAGTTATTTAATTATAATTAAGATAAATAATAGAAGCTGTCCGAATTATCGTTTTCTATTAAGAAATATCCCACGTGCACATGGTTTTGTTCTCTTCCTTTACGTCAGAATTTGTCTTGGAAAAATTTAGTATAAGACGACCTATTGTTGTGAAAATCTACTGAGTCTACGTTTTAGGGTCTTCCAGTTAGGGATAACAACTTTCTGGGATTAATTTCCTCATTAAATGAAGGATTTCACATTACGAATGATAATGAATGTGTACTGTATCCCTGGTATTTATTATTTGTGGATTTATTTCTCCTCTGCATTCGGTTCCTACTTAATTCAAAGCTAAGAAAACTGCCCTGGAAAATCCTCAGCCCAAACGCTTGTTATATACGGATCAGTAGAGTTATGATTCATACAGATTAAGTTGGATCTTCTTAGATATGGTATTTTCCTTTATAAAGAGGGAATGAATGGGAATGTACGTAACGGATAGGGTTATTCTACTCACCCCTCCCCCTAGGACGGTTTGGAATGTCATAATCAAAGACTTATGAACACAATATGCGAAGGATAGAAAATTTCAAAATCGATATGAGAGTACTTCAATTTATTTTGAATCAATTTCAACTGGAAAATGATAATTAACAATAAACTGAGAAATTATGACACTTTGTTAATCGGGTGATGGTGAAGAATAATAAAAAGAGTGATGATGTGTTCATTCTTGGTTGGGAATCTAATAATAACTAGTATTATAGAACAAAACAACACGTTTATTGTATCTCATTTCATTGATTTCCATAAAAAAATTCGGTTAATGGATTTGATGATCATGAACATGTTGGTGACTAATATAGAACGTAAACCAACAAAACTTTGATCCCTACTGAGGATATCAAGTTCGTAAAATGAATCCGTTAATAAAATCAGGATGTGCGGCACTTTAAATTGCGAGTTAGTAGCTATTTGGATTGCATGCGTAATTGGTCGGAATATTAACGAGTTAAATATAGTTAAAATGAATTTCGTGAGTGATTATATTAATACACGATTTGTTCTAGTGTCACGACGTAATTTTTTATCTCCTAGACAATTAAGTAAGGATCTATTTAATACAAGCAATTTTTTGCGTAGGGTATAACTTTGAGGAATTCTGATAGTTTTTGACCCCACTTAACCTAGATTAAACGCGTTCGCGAGTCGGTGAATGCAGGCCCGGTACTGGACATATTTGTACTTGATTCTTTGAAGAAACCAAGTTCCATAATGAAACAAAATAAGGAAGTGGAAAATAATGAGATCATATTGGTTATCGAAAGGAATTGAATAAAGCATCCCCTATTAGGATAAAAGCTTCTGCTCCTCGAAATAGTTATTTAATCAACTAGTTCATTACAAAATTTTTCCGTCGAACTCATGATGAATTAAAAATAAATTAATTATTCAAATAAATTTTATTTTTCACAATATAAAATTTGACAATGGAAAATCTCAATGCTCACTTTGACATATTTATATTTATGGTTCCAATTGAACAATTCGTAAAATTCATAGACGGAATTTTCGAGATATGACATTCTGAATAGTCCACATTTACATCGTTCTTGACGATTTGCCCTAAGGAATGTGTGGAACTGGTGGGTGCTGATGTATTAATTACTGGCGTTACTAATCTATTTTTCATCGAGTTTTCGATGTACCCTTCTGCAACAGATGTTGATTTCCATCCTCCAAGCCGTTTGATGGCTGCAAAATCTGCTCCACTGTCCGAAAGGATAGATGCAGAAGAACGCCGAAAACAGTGGATCTGTTTACAGATTGGGTTGTTTTAATTTGAGAAATTTTACAATTAGCGATGGTAATTTCGAAAACGTATTGATTCCTACTAGCTGTATTGAACATTTAAAGTTCTTGTAAATGACGAAAAACTTTTCGTGCGGAGTGTGAATTGGTCTCAAGGATATATCTCGATTGAAAGTGTACTCTCCTCATTATCCACAAAAGTGAATATCTCTTTCGAGTACGTTTTGGATGAATTTCGAACCCATATCCTGAACATCATTTATCTGCAACTTATACAGCTCATCATTTCGCAATGCCTCGGTTACTCCAAATATCAGCGACCTTCAAATAAAAAATTTAAAGTTACATATTTTATATCCACGTGACGATAAGAAAACTTCAGAAAATTTATTTAATTGAGTTCCATATTTACCTTTGACATCAAGAAAATACTGTCTGGAGCATTTGCTATAAACTCTTTTACATGATCTGTCTCGAGAACTTTCTATGTCTTAGGACACTTTTTGTCCCTTAATGAACATTACCAGTTTGTGATTGTTGATTTCGTGATATACTGTAAAATGTTTTGAAATGTCAATCTGTACACTCATTCCTTCTACTCGAAAATTCGCAGATTCATTTGACTAGCAGGAGAAACTGATCAAAGACGTCCCTGTACTCACACCAGTAGCAGATCATGCTAGAATCGCAATATAGATTAATGCGACATACGTAAATTTAATAGTTTGATTTGTTCGTTCCAGAGTCAAGCGCTGGCTTTAACGAGGAATTGCAAATCCCCTGTATATCCCTCGACTCCTGTGACAAACGAGAGGTTGAGCAGAGAATCTGCAGAAAAAGCACCTTCTCCCCCACCAAGTCTATCTGCCCCAATTGATGCTACAATATCACCCTCTCCAGCCAAGGAGGACTTCGAATCTTCCAGAAATTCATCAGGTGAGTGCTTAGTTCCAGAAGATGTGTTCTATAAATCATAAAATTATGTAATCATACACAACAAATTCGATGTAGGATCGTCTCACACACGTGTACAGCGGCTTAGAATCAGGATTTTTCGACCGAACTAGTAGCCTCCAATGCATCGAGAGGATTGTATACAGCATGTTCCGAAGTACCAAGCGAGAGGCTTCACCTCTCGCCCGGTATTAGGTTACCGATTAGGGACAACCTGTATAGACTTATTACTACCGACAATTCCTATCAAATTGTTTTCTAATTTTGCCTTCTTCCAATGATCATGTTTCAGGGAGCAGTAAGCAATTACGTATTAAATTTTTAATTTGTGATTTTTTTCCACAAATGAGTTGAAAATTGATAATTCCAACATCTGCGAATACGTCTTACCAACTTGTGTTAATTAAAACATAATGGAAATCATTAAAATTGTCGACGTGAATTTTCAAGAGCAACAAAAAGTACTTAGATGGGTTATTTACTACGCTAAATTAGATAACCATGAAAAACTTACTTGTTGCTCTTGAAAATGCATACCTTGATCAGATTTATCTATCAGTAATTTCCCTACTTGGTTTTTCGAAATTCCTATATGAGTTACGAGTTCAACTAATTTGTTTTGATCGCCTTCCAACTTTTTTCCTCACTCCAATTTTTAATTGATTTAATTAAATTCAAAGGTACGAAATTCTAGATAAATCGTCAGCGTTATTCGAAAAAATTATAGGTGCCTGAAAATAAGTACGAAACAAATTTGCTTTCAATAAAAGCGGTTCATATGATTCCTTTTATCGCATTTGACATTTCTATCGACAAAATACTAAGACATAACAATTTTAATGGACTATAAATCTTGCATTGGATTCATTGCATTCGGAATCAAATAGTCAAGCTTGCGTGCTACCTTCAACCTGCAGTTTCTTCTCAAATATTATTCTATTAATAGAGATTTATTAGAGCAGCTTTTTCTGAATTCTGCATTGCTATGTAAATATAAATGAATTTATAGCTTTAAAAATAATGAGAATTTAATTACACAGCTATAAGCTTTAACTGGGCTTAATGGAATTTATTACTTATCGCCTTATTAATCTGAACTAATAAAAATTGGTGGTAGCTCCTGTGGAGAATGAAAGATATTTCTTTTGTGTTTCAAAACGCTTAATAGTCTTCTCACCTCAATATTCCTATTTAAATTGGAACAATTGTACGTGTCTATTGTAGGAGATCTTGGATCGGAAGGACGAAGAATTGTGCACAAATCAAATTGTGAAATTCACAAAATATAATTCATATGACGAAGGAGAAAAATTTCCTGAAAGCTGTGACGTGAATTCAGTAACTCTTCTAATCCCTCTTTTTTTCTCGAAAACGGTTGATTTTATCGACAATGAACAAGAGTAACTTCTCTTCAGCTTAAAGTTCAAAGTTTTCAAATTATTTTTAACTCCTTATCATACAGGAAATATAGGCAATAAAACATACAACCTAGTCCACCTCTGATAAACTAGACAAGCTAATTATGTTCTAAGGGTAGTAATTCAAGAGATCCTTACTACTGATTATCGTATTGAATTTTCATTGAGTTATATTAAGCGGTTTGAAAGTTATTCAAGAAAAATTGATTACCAGTGACGTCCTTTTTTTCCTATCGAGACATTTGTACCTTGACGCTCACTTCATACCGGTGTACCTGATATATATTTCATCGACCATCTCATTCATAGTCATCTTTTTCGGACGTCCTGGGCGGTCTTCGTCGAACACTGGTATTCTGCCTCGTTTGAATTCATTGAACAAATATCTGATGGTCGTCAATTGAAGTGGACGATTCTCGTAAAACTGATTTTTGATTTCTTCACGTGTCTTTGGGACACGGGAATCGAATCATTGATAGATATCACTCTCTTTTTCATCTTTCAAAATATAACGAAGCTGTTCACTATGATATGTGACGATGTTTGAAGGATTGCACTAAAACATGGTGAACATGTTTTACCTATAGTTAACTCTGTTGCTGAACACCCGTGTACTTATCAATACAAACTCATAGACAGGTTTCAGAGGAATATTCTCTGAATTTTCAAGATCACTTTAGAATATCAATGTACATCAATTCCAATTTGCTGATTTCAGGTAGGTTTTCTAAGTATAGTCGCTCTATATAGGCACGCCGGCAAACATTGTAGCGTCGGGCGATCAAATGTGCACTGCGCTAGTCAACGTAATTTTTATCCAAGAGCAAAAGTTAAAAAACGAAACTGTAGGTTCAAACGAGCTCTATAAGTTTGATCCTAAACATTTTTTCGATATCTGCAATAGGAAAAGAAAAAATTGCGAAAATAAAAATTTGATACCAAAATTTTCAATATTTTTAAACAATATCTCGATAAATATTGGTGATACGTAAAAAATGTATAGGAACAAAATTATAAAGCATAAAAAAAGCAACAATAAAGTACTCAACAAAAATTTTCGTATCTCTACGCATAACCGAGTTATTATAAAAAACTCAATTTAACGGTTTTTTCAACCCGATATTTCCGACGTAATGTCTGGACTAAAGAACGCGTTGCAGACTAATGACAGTGTGTTCGAATTACTAACGCAGACTCTAAAGCCACATGAACGCTGCTCGCTAAATCTATTCCTACAAATTTTACCATTTCATCCCTTTTCGTGTCCTGTTCATATTTTCGACGACATCCTGAAAGACCGAAAAGAACTTAATCGTTTTTAATGACTAAGTCGAGAAATTCCGTGAAATCCGGGATGGCCTGAAAGAAGACGCGAAGCGACAATTCAGTCGGCTGTTTGAGCCTGCGGAAAGTTGCTAGAAGTTCAGTGTCATCGCCATAAGGATTAGGTACATCAACGAATAATCGGGGAATGTTGAACGTCAGATTCGACAAGAATTAGCCCGGCCATTGTTCCAGAAGAACGGTGAGTTTTTGCGTTTCGACCAGCTTCCAGAGGCGTAGATGGCTTAACGTTTAATACGCCCAAGCATCGAATACGTGTTATACAGGATGTCTTAAATGAATGCGAAGAATGTTGAATCACCAGGAAAATTGCTGAAGCATTTCACACAAACAAGGACGTAGTTTGGTTGATACTGAAATAAAATTCACTGTAACCCTCTCATATACAAAGCATAGATACCCTGTGATATTCCTCAGCTAATATATTATATTCCGAAATCCGATATTCTTTCCTTCCGATGATGCATTTCAAGACATGCTTTTATAAATGTTTGGACAGAGGAAATCCTCACGGAATCGTAGAAGCAACAGCATAAACGTATGGTTAGGCGTGTTGGGAAATGATTTGACTAGTACACTTTTTTACCGACCTCATTAAACGCTCAAAGTTAAAGGCACTTTTCTGCGTAAGAACTACCTTTACTTTTAGAAGATGTACCTCAACAGCTAAGGCGACAAGCATATTTCATGTATGATGGTGATCCAGCCCACTCTGGTGGTAACTTGAGATGATACTTGAACGCTACATATCAAGATCCATTAGATTTCTGTTTATGGGGATATCTAAAATCTTTGGCCACTTGCAACATCTTGACCTTGAATTTTGTATTTATTCAAGAATCATATTAAACAAGCTGTATAAATCAATATCAAATTCAAAGAGAAGATAATGCGGTGAAATTAGATATTGAAGAAGGATAATAAGCAGAAACACGTGTCGGCAAGTACCTTCCATCCATTTCCCATATTTTCTGCATTCCTGCGGTTTAACCCATTATCCTTCTTCAATAAATCAATATCTCTAATTCAGTATCATAATAAGTTCATTACGTTCATTATTTTAAGTATCCTAGACGGAAAAATGCATGGGTTGATCTGGGACTACCAACAACACGACTGCAAAACCAGATCGATTCGGCAAGAAGGTGTGGTGTACCACGAGCTCCTAAAATCTGGTGAAACCGTTAATACTGAGCGTTACCGATAACAGAATGTGCCAGAAGACACGTCAAGGTAATTTGATCCATGACAATGAATCTGCACACAAAGCAAAACCGGTTCAGGATAAAATCACAATACTGTATTAAGCGGCACAATTTTATTCACACTTTCCTCAATTGAAGTAATATTACAATTCCCAAAACGTCTCATTTTTATCTACTTTATGGTAAAAGACGAAAATAAACTGACAGAACTGCCAAATGTGCTGTTGAAGTTATCGCTAACAACTGCTTGTTTATCGTAACCATGACGACCGCTACTTCCACCAACGGCCAAAGCTATCCGGACGTATTAATATTCCTATGCAAATTAGGCATTTGCTAAAAACATATTTCTAAAAGTGAAAACACTGTGGGGTTGAGTGTTTTCAGATACAGTTTGTTTCTATTGGTCCGTTTTCAAAAATTGAGCGATTTCATTGGACGATGTAGTATAGTGTTGAATGAACACATGAATTACATGCTATTTATGAATCCAATCTCGTATCACCTCCTGCTCTTCATAATCGGATCGGTTGATTCAGGTTCGGATCTTCAAGTTAACGTTTCCTTCCGTCTATTTCATTCGAAGTTCGGATACGTTCCGGGCGCGCCACTGGATCGCGGTTCGAGTAGTGCTCTTATTCGGCCACTCATTACGGATTACTCAATGCTGTCTACGCATAATGCCCTTGTAAAGGACAAGGAGCTGATTCCTTTGCCATTTAATCCGTTGCTGCGTTTACGAAGAGCACTTTTTGTTCTGGGCCGGAGTTTTTACAAGGCTACGGGGCTACGTCGCCGTACCACTGTCTGCATAGCATACAGGCCAAAGCGTCTTACACAACAGCTTATTTCTATCCACTTTCTTATTAGCTTTGGACTTGTTAGTCTAAAGTTTTAATTCGCGCAACTCGCAAAGAGTGAAGAGGTGGAAGGAGGATTGGGAAAGAGCCGTAAACTCCAGTTAGAGGATGAAGGGTCTTCGAACCCACAATACTGTTTACAATAAGTCCCTGGCTGTGTTTTGCCCCTGCCCTTCCCGCGGGTTAATACGATTTCATGCAGGATTTGCGATGAGATTCCCATAGCTCAACGTCTTCTTCGTTAATATCACCTTTATGCGTCCAGTGACAGAAGTGAAAGGTGCTGGATAATATCTTTTTCACTGATTCCACATGAGTAACAAACTTGCTTCACTATGAGCAATAATTACCAACATCGATGGAAGAGAATATTGAACAATTCACGGCAATGGCAACAAATCTCAATTCGGCAGACTCCTCAGCAACTAGAAAACATTTTTATTTATCAGCAGTGTTGGAGCTGCTTTACTTCCACCCCATACCTCGATTTTCCTGCGAAAGCGACAATTTTTCCATCATACTGCTCTTACTTGCCCCAGGATATAGTGAAAATGGCTTTTGTCAAGTAGATCGCATCACTTTCGAGGTCTGGTAATGAGAATTTCTTATCACACAATAGTACTTTTCATTACAATTTTCATATGTTAAGATGGTAGTGCACGCAGATATAAGAGTACATCACTAAATTACCCGTACTAGAATTCTTCGATGTTATCAGCTACCGTATTGATATCCCACACTCCTCATTTTCATGAAATGTTTTCCCCGCAGTACATAATCTCAATAACTCATTTGTTAAGCTTGCAAAAACAACGGAAAATGATCCATCTCATCGAATTACATGGGGACAAAAGGATATGACCAAGTTGCATAATGTTCACGCACAATTTTAATCCTACAGTACGTGCTTATCTCTCCGTATCGTTCATCTATTTGTTTTGAGCGTCATGGCGTCTCACGGATTTACGTTGAGTAGATCCACGATTCGGCGAAGCCCTTTGGTCTGGGGCGAGACAACTTCGTGCATCTAGTCCCATCGGAACACACCTCGATTCCCAGCGATTTAACATCGTATCCTTTTGTCACGGACCAAATGGACGCTGAGGCTCTATGCACCTATGTCGGGTGGTGCATTTATGATACTTGAGGACGTTGATTTCGGTGGAATTAGTGCGAAGCGATCCGAATAAGAGTCAATTTTGAATTTTACTAGGATCCATGAGAAATTTCGTAGAATGAAACGCAGAGAGTAGAGATTAGAGCCCTCGCTCAGTGTCAACCTGATGAAGAGCTCATTGTAATTATACAAATTGAGTTTCAGCCTTGCTGGAAAATTGCGCCGATCATTCTTTCACAGACGCCTTGCTGGCTAATCAAGTCAGTTGGTGAAAAAACCTCTACCTATAGAAATGTGAATGAATATTCTATTAAAAAGATTGTGAATTCATGTTCATGTCGTTTGTCTATCAGCTACAAAGACCATAAGTCATTAATAACATGTCCAGAACTTTTGCGAACACCGTGGTTTGCAAAGGTGATACTAACAATTCTGTGAGGAAGGGATCCTCGATTCCGCTGGATAACGCATCTCCTTGGTAGCTAAATTGGATAAGCACCATACCGGCAATTTGGATATGCGGGTTCCCATCTAAGGATGCATTCTTTCCAATGTTGAATTTCGTCTGAATGCCATTAAGTTATAATCATTTTAAGTTTTCACATTGGCCAAATACCCCTCTGTAGTCCAGTTTAGTTTTAATGAAAATTACCTTCCACTCACTCATATTCCATCAGATGATTTAATTCATTTAACTTCAAATATCTCAAGAATGGTGCAATTTAGGAAAAAAGATGACAAATAATTCTATCTGCAAAAAAGACTAATGGTTCTAGGAAGTACAAGATACGGACCTTTAAATCAAGTGATATATGTTTTTCATGCAATTTAACTAATCTGTACAGTAGTAGTGAGAAACCCACAAGAAATGGAATAAATCTATTGATGCCAAAATATAACACATGGATCAATAAGTCCAGAGACTAACAATGAAAACAAAATTTTTTTTATTCATCAATATAATCACCTTCTAGGGTGATACAAACGTTCCAACGCTTTTCCAATTTTTCAATACCATGTTTATAAAAAAAATTATCTTTCGCTTCAAAATAAGCTTCAGTTTCAGCGATGACCTCCTCATTTGAGCCAAATCTTTTTCCCTGGAGCATTTTTTTAAGATCAGAAAAGAGCCAGTAGTCACTGGGGGCTAAATCTGGCTAGTATGGGGGGTGGGAAAGCAGATCAGAGCCCAATTCGTTCAATTTTGCCATTGTTTTCATCGACTTGTGACAGGGTGCATTGTTGTTCATGATCAAATTTTCATGAAGGATAGTGAATACACTTCCATATGATATCTGTGTCATTTCAGTAATCTCACGGAGCTCCACTTTACGATCTTTTCTTATAATTTTTGTCATTTCACTCACATTTTCCGTTCCGCGTCATTTGTGTCGATACGACCAAGTTTAAACTCGGCAAACCACCGACAAATCGTTGCTTTTTATGGACAAGAGTCCGGGTAACATGTTTCAATCCATTGTTTCGCTTGCACGGTGTTTCTACCCATCAAAAAACAATGTTTTATCAGAACACGAAACTCGGTTTTTTCCATGTTTCAAACAAACTACAAAATAAGTTTACTTCAACTTTAATAACTCAGAAGTTTCTGGTCCGATCGACTTAAAATTTTGCCTCGTTTCAAGCAAAGGTTAGTACTCTAGAAAGGCGTGGTTACTGGTTTACCACGAGCGCCATCTCTGGGTTAGTCTCGGGACTTACTGATCCATGTAGTACATGACTGTTATCAAAAACCTCTACGAGAGATCATTTCAATTGAATATTACAGGTGAAAATGCAATTTTTTCATGAAATTTCAACACCCTGTCTCTTGAACGAGGCCAAATTTGGAAAAATGTTATAGGGAGAAAACCGATGGCCTTATGAGAGAAAGACTGAATCAACATCGATTCAATAAAGCCATTTTACTAACAACATGCGAGAACCTTAGATGTAGCATTCAATCAAAAACTAATGCTGAAGATTATGAAAATATTCTGGGAGCTATTAAACATAGCTATGGAAGAACATAAGAACAACAAAAACAAGTCCAAAAAAGGAAAATGGAGAAACTTATAAAGGAGTCAAGAAAATATGAACCCTTAGATCATTCAAAAACCGTGATCAATTTATCTAATAAGAACTCAAGTGAAGATCAGATATCTCTCCTCAACAAGGGTCTCAAGTTCTCTATAGCCCCTAAGACGATACCAAAAATTGAAATCATGTTGGCGGCAGAAGAAACTACACAGAAAATTCGAGAACCTGAAAAAGCCGAAGAGTACAGATGGAAAATCAGAACCTTGTTAGACAGGAATAACAAAACACCTCTACCCAATATAAATAAAGCTGAACAGAGGGCATTAAAAGATCTTAAATCGGATAGTTCCATAAAGATACTTCCAGCAGACAAAGGAAACGCCACTGTAATTCTAGATGTTGGCTCTTATAATCAAAAAATCAATGAATTATTAGAAGCAGGAAAATATAAAAGACTAAAAAAGGACCCTACCACCACAGTAGAAAACAAGATTTACAAAATCCTTTATAAATATAGAAATGAATTTTCAGATCAAGTCGTTAGATCAAGACTTATACCTCACTTCAGTAAACCACCACATTCATATGGTCTACCAAAAATACACAAAGCAAATATTCCTCTAAGACCAATTGTGAGTTCAAGCAATTCAGCATGCCACCAATTGGCTAAATTTCTGCTGAAAATTATATCGCCATTAAAAAGTAATTCAACATCGATGATAAGAAACACGAAACACTTCATAGAAATAATGAAACATCAAGAAATCATGGAAGAAGACGTTATGGTCAGCTTCGACATCACCAGTTTGTTCACTAATATTCCGACAGATAAAACACTTATCATGGTTAGGAAAAAGCTTGAAGAAGATCAAATCCTTAGTGAAAGAACTACACTAAGCGTCAATGCAATTATGGAAATGCTTTCTCTTTGTATTGAAACAACATATTTCCAATTCGAAGACATCTTTTATCAACAAGAATTCGGAATGGCCATGGGTTCACCACTATCACCAATTTTAGCTGATTTATATATGGAAATTTTCGAACAGAAGGCATTAGAAAAATATGTACTTAAACCCAAACTGTGGAAAAGATATGTAGATGATACTTTCATTATTTGGCAACATGGAAGAGACACTATAGATGGATTCCTTCAATATCTAAACAATCAAGAGGAATCAATTAAATTCACAATTGAAATCGAGAAGGACAGACAACTTCCATTCTTAGATGTACTCGTATATAAACAAAATGGAATCCCAAGAACCACTGTGTATAAAAAGCCAACGAACACAGGACAATATCTACATTTTGGACAATTTGTTGCACTGAAGAAGACCAAAATAAAGAAATAAATAACATCTACATACAAGCAAAAAGATATTAAACGAACAAGAGAAAGTCAACCTGAACCAACAGATATAAATCAGACCATTAAAACCGTAATTCCTTATGTAGAAGGTTTGTCGGAGAAAATGAGAAGAATTGGAAATAGATACAACATAACGACTGCATTCAAAACTCAAGACACTATCAGAGCTAAACTTACAAAAGTTAAGCCTAATAATGAGACACAAAGGACAAAGAACTGCATATATGAATTACCATGCGAGTGCGGAAGATCTTACATCGGAGAAACTAAACGCCCTCTGAATGTACGATTAAAAGAACATCAGAAGCTTCTACGAGTACTAGACAGCGACAAATCCAGGTTAGTCCAACATGCTGTAGATGAGAATCATCGTATAAAATTGGATGAAGCATCAATAATATCCAAAGAAGAAAAACTTGCAAGAAGAAAAATCAAAGAAGCAGCATTTATGAAAATAACACCAGATTCCATAAGTGCTCCATCTATAGATCTGTCAGAAGTTTGGACGCCGATAGTTCGATCCAACTTAAAAAGATCATCATATCACAGATGAGTATATAACATTGTTCATTTTTCTTTCATGACTTCTGTCATATTGACTTTTTGAAAATTGATAATTTTCAAAAGGTTTTTTACTTTTCCTCCTTGATAAAGATAGAAGATGTCTATCGAAACGTCGAAAAACATTACATCCACAATAGATGATGGTAATAGCCCGAATAATCATTCAACACGAGCTCCATCATCAACAATATCTCGTCATCAGATGGCCGATTAGTTGAAATAAAGAGGTTTCCGATACAAATTCGAATCCAAATTCGCCATCTATTTAGGAACAACCTGTAACTTTTTTCTCTTGCATATTAGGGTAGTAAGATCTAAAACATGGTTTAAGTAACAGTTCCTGAATATTTCATCTTTTTGGCGTGAAGGGAAAAGAAATAGCTGAAAATTCAAGACGAAAAACAGTTTTTTGTGAATAACTCAGAAAATATCCACTTTAGGGCAAGGGTGTTATGCATACACTCACATTATTTTTTAACGTAGATTCAATATCTGCCATAAAAAAATGGGGTTCTAATTTGAAAAAATTGATTTTTCTTGATTTTGTCATCCCTAACTTTGAAAGCGATTTTTTCACCCCCTGTATCATGAATCGCGATTTCGATTTTTAACATGGATACATCAGTCTTACATCTTGAAAAATCCCAAAAATGAAAATTTTCCATCCGAAAATCTCGAAGTTATTCTTGTTTCAGCTGAGCTCTATTTTCGATTTTTTTTTTCGAATTTTCCCGCACAGACGCCCCCATAAAACCAATCGTAATTTCATAAATTATGAAGTATGTGTAGTATGAATTATGAGACAATGAAACACTTCTGTATTTCCGTTGGTACACAGAAAATTTCGTCATTCATCTTTTAAAGATCCCTTTGTCGCGTTCTCCTCTATCGCCTCTTGAGGCTCATAGAATCGAGGCCCGAGGCTTCGTGGCGTAGTGTGACATTCGAATTGAGTTGGCAAATTTTTTTCCTCGTCATGTACGGGGCAAATTAGCCGACTCTTGTAAGACGTACCAAACACTATATGAAGCTGTCGCTGCACGCCGCTGGAGCGGCTATTGTCACGTCGTGAAAGATTAAACGAGGGACTCCGACGATCTGGGATCACCTTGGGACACATAAACCGGGACTGAGCAGGATCAGACGCTAGCGCTAATCCGGAGATATGATGAATCCACACGACGGTGTTTCTATTCTTCTTATTACGTCGCTCTCTTGCTACGATTCAGAATCGAAATCTTCATACCCGTCCCTCGCCCCACTACGTTCCCCGCTAATCCGAATAATGTAGAGATTAATTCTCCTTGGGGGATTTGCCACAGCTAGTGGTGCGTGTTATCTGAGTTTCTCAGGAATAAACAATCTCTCTTCGTAGGAATTCCTTCAACTTAATCCGGTGCCCGAATAAGCTCTATATAATCATCGGAATCGATTTATTTTCGGAGAGTCGGGTGACTTTGGTCCGAGGGACAGAAACAGATTTGCATTACTAATTTCGTCCCCGATTATTATAACTCGTACAATATTCCATAAAACTTTAATATGAAGTTCCGTGATCGTCACCTGCCACTCTGTTATTTTATATAGCGACTAGTAAGCGGGTAGATCAATAGGCCCATGGATCAATATAGACCATAGATCATAATGGACCATAGATCAATATAGACCATAGATCAATATAGACCACAGATCAATAGGGCCCATACATCAATGAAGCGCGCAGAAACACGAAACACGTCAAAATACCCGTTGAAAGCGAAAAAACTCGAAAGAACTGGAAAAAACACGAAGAAACGCGAAAAAACACGAAAGAATCCGAAGAAACACGAAAGGAACTGTATATGAATCGAAAATAATTTTTCCATAAAAAATAAACCCAAAAAATATCGTTTCAACTCCATCAATTTCACAAAGGTAAAATAAAAATTATTCGAAAAAGGTCTGAACGTGTATTCATGAACAGAGTGCTTAGCCGTTTTTTCCTGAATGAACTAAGTGTGTGCAATTCTAACATAGAGTATCATAAGTTGGGTCGGAGTTCGGAGAGGGCAACGAATTCCCGCGAAAATCGACTGGAAAATGACGGGTGGTATCTAGAGATTCGGAATCTCCTGTAGATTCTTATTCGAGTGCTTGGAAGGCCTGAAAAATCTTCCACCGCCCATATCGAGCGAAAAATTGATGCCTTATTTTCAAATTTGGAGCTCGCGTTCGGCTATCATCGGAATCGTAGCAGAAACTATGACACTTCTCCTCGAATTATCGAGAAAATTGCCGAATTTGGAATGAATATCCCCGGCCTTGACTCGCTACTTGGATATGAAAATTGGTACCCAGAGATGGGGAATTTCCGTTTCATTTTTACCGCCGAAAATGCGTTTAGAGGGTACACGGAGCGAAAGCATCATAGGGGTTTTTGACGATTACTCGGGTCGAAAATGCCGCATGATTTTCGTATAGATTTTCGTACCGGTACCACATTATGAGGAATTTCCTTGAAAAAGCGACCGATCTCGGCCGGAAAAATGGCCCGTTCGTCCGTGAGAGGGGACACTTTCGGTCGATTTCGCGAAAATGGCCGATTTCAGGATAGCGCCGGGGGGGGTTTCGGGGTCGCTTTCCTAGAACAGGATACGCCTCGATCTGTTTTAAGATTCCCTCTCGAGCGGCCCTGCGGGGCTGCTCGGAAAGCTTTCGCTTTCCGTATCCCTAACAGGACCACCTGTCAAAATTTTCTCTGGTTCACGATCTTATTACTATAATATATAGATCACCACATAAACGCGTTGAAAAGTAACTTGTTTTGCTTTGAACCTTTTAAATTGGTGAAGAATATGATTTCCAACTTTTAAAGAATAAAGTGAATAATGAACGAGACTGATTAATACTTCCTATTGGACAACAACTTCTACAGAAAATAATTTGGTATGGCATTGGTTTCCTTTTCATCTCCTCTTTTGACTTTTAGCTTCTTGGAATTTAGAGAAGAAAACGTGGAATCACTATGAATTCAAACCGATGCTAGGGCCTAGGGATGTAGAAAATATCGGGTTTTCCAATTGGGACTTGACAACTTTGAATTTAATTTGTGAACGCACCCTTAGACCAATAATCGAACTGTCAACGTCAATTTATTCAGTGAAGTGAACATTTTCATCACGAACGAACGACATTTGCAAGTTATAAAAATTTACTACCGAAATTTGGAGTCGGTGACCGCAACTTTAAAAGCCTTAACTCCAATTTTCGGTCGTAATTTGCGCCCTAGTAAACATGCAATCACAAGATATTGTTGATGATGGAGCTCGTGTTGAATGATTGTTTGGGCTATTACCATCATCTATTGTGGATGTAATGTTTTCCGACGTTTCGATAGACATCTTCTATCTTTATCAAGGAGAAAAGTAAGAAACCTTTTGAAAATTATCAATTTTCAAAAAGTCAATTGACAGAAGTCATGAAAGAAAAATGAACGATGTTATATACTCATCTGTGATATGATGATCTTTTTAAGTTGGATCGAACTATCGGCGTCCAAACTTCTGGCAGATCTATAGATGGAGCACTTATGGAATCAGGTGATATTTTCATAAATGCTGCTTCTTTGATTTTTCTTCTTACAAAGTTTTTTCTTCTTTGGATATTATTGATGCTTCATCCCATTTTATACGATGATTCTCATCTACAGCATGTTGGACCAACCTGGATTTGTCGCTGTCTAGTACTCGTAGAAGCTTCTGATGTTCTTTTATTCGTACATTCAGAGGGCGTTTAGTTTCTCCGATGTAAGATCTTCCGCACTCGCAAGGTAATTCAATTATGCAGTTCTTTGTCCTTTGTGTCTCATTATTAGGCTTAACTTTTGTAAGTTTAGCTCTGATAGTGTCTTGGGTTTTGAATGCAGTCGTTATGTTGTATCTATTTCCAATTCTTCTCATTTTCTCCGACAAACCTTTTACATAAGAAATTATGGTTTTAATGGTTTGATTTATATCTGTTGGTTCAGGTTGACTTTCTCTTGTTCGTTTAGCTTTTTCTAATATCTTTTTGGGGTAGCCATTGCTTCTAAGAGTTTTCGAGATGTTATTTATTTCTTCGTTTTGGTCTTCTTCAGTGCAACAAATATTTATTGCTCTATCAAATAAACATTTTGCTACTATCAATTTAGTGTTTAGTTGGTGGTTTGATTCAAAATGTAGATATTGTCATGTGTTCGTTGTTAATAGATGATGGTAATAGCCCAAATAATCATTCAACACGAACTCCATCATCAACAATATCTCGTCATCAACGTTTTGTTTGTTCGACATTTTGATTAAAGATTTCTATGTCAGTGGAGTGGAGGAAGGAAGCCACAGTCAAATTGTTGTTTTGAAGCTCAAAATTTCGATTTTTCACAAAAAAACACAAGTGTCATGAAAACACCACACTATATCAATATTCCTTTTACGTTCAATGTTGCTTTCAGCATTGAATACTTTGGCCATAAACTTGCTAAGTATGCCTTTTCTGCAACACTCTTGAAGTATGCCAACAAAACTGTTTCAGAATAATTGAAAACGTTGATCTCCTCGCACCATGACATATATATATATATATATTCTTTTGAACTTTTGGCTGACAATATTTAGTTAGCAAACAATAAAGCATATAGATCAGGGGTTAGTGACGGGGTGTTTTACAATTCGGCGTATGACATAAAAGCTTAGGGAAAAAACCCCAGTTAAAAAAACCCTGGCTCCCCGTCTAAGTGTGAAAATATAAAAATAAGCTGAAATATATTTCAGGGACTTCTTTCTTCAAGAGTGATCTTCTATTGATGGAAAGAGACTTCTTCAAGGTGCTCACATTGAATCTGGAAATAATAAGACAAAAGCAGAAAAAAGAACTGAATAACAAAAATACGTATCATATTCGTTTTAAATTTATAACCCATTCCAAGAAAGAGTTGGAAACATCATGAATAGCCCTAAAACCATCTTGAAATTTATATATGGGACAACTATTGATGAGATGATGTATTGTTTCTTCTGCTTCTCCACATTCACAACTTGCGCTAGGAACTGAGTTCCATTTGAATAGCATGCCATTGGTACGACCAATGGTAATCTCAAACGATTAAAAACAGTCCAAATTTTTCTTGGAAGATCAAAACCAGGAACTTTTTCAGAAGGATCAGAAACGAGATACTTATTGAACATTTCGTAAGAGTTCCACTGTCTTCCATAATTCTTTATCACTTATGTTCATATTGAAGAACGTATTATGCCATAATGGTTTACGTGACTTCAATCTGGGAATTCTATTTTGTGAAAAATATAAAATAATTGGGAATAAATTGGGAAAAGGATGATATTTATTCCAAGAATTCAGAGCTGCAGTCTGTCTGCGAATATGGGGAGGGACAATGTTAGACAATACTGGTAACCAATGAACCGGTGTTGATCTTATGGTGCCAGTAATTATTCTCATGGATGTATTCAATTGTGTATCAATTTTTTGTGTATGTGCACTATTAAAGCAAACAAAGCAACAATACTCAGCTGCAGAAAAGACTAGGGCTAGAGATGCTGTGCGAATAGTGGAAGCATCAGCACCTCAAGACTAATTTCTGAACAATATTATTCCTTGTTTTCAGTTTTAGGCTCAGATCATTTAAATGGGCCTTGTAATTGAGAGATGAATCTAATTTAACTCCTAAGTATTTTGGATAGAAATTATGTTCGATAGAAGAATCATTGAAAGTTACAGCTAATTCTCTATATCTTTCATGATTATTCAGATGGAAACAAGATACCTCTGTTTTGTTGGGATTTGGACATAATCGCCACTCAATAAAATAATTCTTTAAAATTTCCAAATCAGATGACAGTATGTTTTCCAGAGTATGGAAATCCGAATGTTGGTAAGCAATAGCAATGTCGTCAGCATAAACAAATTTTTGAGATGATGTAGTGGGCAAATCACTTAGATAAAAATTGAAAAATAAAGGAGCTAAAACTGATCCTTGAGGAAGACCGTTTTTCAATGTTTTGAAGTTGCTACTCTTATTATCAATAAAAACACGAAACCTTCTATCAGATAACATATTTTCTAATAATCGTACCATTTTCCAACATTTCAGATGGGTATAGAGTTTGAACATTAATCCATCTTTCCACACAGTGTCCATGAATTCTGCGTAGGTTTTGTCATACAAATGTCGGCTTTTTCAGGTAGCAGGGTCAAAGTTGCTGCTTTAGCCATTTCTGCAACGTCCGGGGGAGTTGAGGGGATATTGACCTCGTAACTCATTGTAATTAAACTAACTACGATATTAGATTAAGATTGAAAACAGCTATATTACTCATAATTTGACAGATCGATTATGTTTGGATTTGTTTCATTAATTCTTTTCTCTGTGAAATAACATTGGATAAATACGCGACTAATACATAAAAATGAAATATCAGGCGAGTTGTGACGTTACTCATATTAATTCTGAATACTCTATGTTCGGTTGCCCATGACAATCGTGCATTAAAATGGATCATTAATGCATGATTTTGTGAACGTTAAATACAGCTTTTATTGGGAGGTCGAAGGAAAAATACTTTTCGATCTAATTCGAGCCATTGAATACTTACACCATTAATTTGCGATGGAGTAATGTTCCGTTATAGAATAATCGAATACGTCCTATCTCAAACCGTATTTTAAATTTCATACGGCTCCCTATCATCTATCCTATTATCTTCCTTCATCCATTTCCTGAGTTAATCCTATCAATTCAGTACTTAACGCATTGCTATGATGATACCGACATTGAAAGAACTCGTGACCTAGTCATTATTCCATATATTCTAACAGATAGGTACAGTTCAAATAGGGGAAAAATGTGGCCTTTCCACATAGGCTGTTCAATTCGTCTTTGCTAGATACAGAGGAAAGTTATAATATTTTATCAAAAATAAGGAGTTTCAACTTGGATGTACTGTTCACTTTGACCACATATTCGAGAGTTCTGTGTCAATTCGAGATCAGTCTGACAGTTCATCATGGTACCGTCTTATTCCTTGGTATTCTCATAATTTTTCACCATTATCAATTTCTCGTATAATCATAATATGAAAATATCCTGAATCCTGTTCATTCCCTTTATACAAGGTGTCTGTCGTCGATTGGCCGCCTCGTTCGTGCGATTTGAGGCCTCTGGACTATTTTCTTTGAGGCCACGTCAAGTCACTGGTCTATGACAAGCCAACGACAAAGACAACATTTAACGCGAAATACGTTTCGGCTGAAATGTGTCCGAGTCATTGAAAATTGAGTCCATAGAATTGACCACTACAAACGGGCCCGTGGTGGCTATATGAACGAAGTCGAGTTTCATTCATAAATGTTAATAATAATGGTTTAATATTGACAAATGACATGCAATGGACGCGTGTTGATACCTCATTTGAAAGGTATTTTTAAACCAATTTCACCACAGAAATTGTTTTTTCATTTTATGCATTAGTTCTCGAAATATTCTTAACCAAATATTTGAAAATGAAGTGGTGTTTTCATGGCACTTGAAGTGTTTTTTTGTGAAAAATCGACATTTTGAGCTTCAAAACAACCATGACTGTGGCTTCCTTCCTCCAATCCACTGACATAGACGTAGAGATTGTTCCACGAAGTTTATACTCAACAACCAGAAAAACTCAATGTTTGGGCTGGAATATTTGGTGACAACATTGTCGGCCCGTTCTTTTTACCTGGTAATCTTACTGGAGATATATATTTGGACTTATTGGAAAATCACATTGATCCAATTTTGACGGAAATTAGAAATTATTGAAAACAATGCTGGAAATTATGTGGAAGATCAGATTGTGTTTCAGCAGGATGGAGCTCCTCCTTCTACGCCTTACCAGTTCGAGAATATCTGGATCAAAGATTTCCAAATCGGTGGATTGGAAGAAGGGGTCCCACTGAATGACACTAGATTTCTTTCTTTGGTGCCACTAAGACTAAAATTTACTCTACACAGCCCGATTCTATAGAAGGTTATGTAATAGATGACCAACTGACCAACTTGTTGAGCGCTTCATGGGATTTTATGATGTTAGTTCTGGGCGTTCTGCTGATGATCTATTTCAATTTTTATCTTCAAAATTCAGAAAATTTGACAACTGCTTCCCCAGAAAGAAGTTTCTCGGCGTTGAAAAGGATTAAAAATCATATTAGGAATACAACTGGACAGGCGCGGCTGAGTAATATGGCTAAAATTTCGATCGAAAAAGGATTCATAAAATCACAGGACGAAAATATTTTTATTGACAAGGTTATAGATCATTTCGCTGATCAGAAAAATCGTAGAATTCCATTGATTTACAAAAAATTTTAATATTGAGAACTCAATTTAGAATAATTTTCATTTATAACTTTCAGAATAAATCATATTTTACACTCCCTTTTTAATTTTTTTATTCAGTTTATTTTATTTATTTAGAGTTTATTTCGTTATTTTGAAAATTTCCAACTTGATCTGATCCGATTACCTTCATTCCCATCCCACACGTGGCAGGAATGCTCTACACCTCCACGTTGGTTCTTGCTGTACAGCTGCATAATAATGGTTTTCATATTTTTGAGCAATTTAGTATATCGAAAAATAAGCTCATAATATATTGGGACAATTAAATTAATGGCTTTTATTGCTGAATAAAATAAAGTATGTAAATAATTTGAGAATTCATCAAAAATTCCAAGCATTAGTGAATAAAATTTTTTTAATATATTTATTATGCAACTGACGAAATAGAGTTCACTATATAAACTTTGTTCGCCACGTAAACCCTATATATTATATTATTATTAATTTTTTTCATATGTGCCTCACCATACTATATTGTCACGAGCCGCCACTGGACCCTAGTAGCATTAACACGTACGGTATGACTTCATTTGCCCAGTGGTAGATGTTTTGCAATTTCAAATACAAGTACGGAAATTTTAGTGTTTCGGAAGCACGAAATGTCAATTATTCGCAAAAAATTATTTAAGTGATAAAATTAACTAACCCATGAATATTTCGAGAACTAATGCATAAAATGAAAAAACAATTACTGTGTTGAAATCAGTATAAAAATACCTTTGAATTGAGGTATCACTCACCCCATCTTCTCTATTCAAAATTTGGGGGTGGGGGTTGTAGCTGCAAGAGTTGAAACGCTATACGTCCGTAACCTACATCTTAAGTTGTCCCCCTCGAAACAGAAATCGACCCGTCCGGGCATTTCTATCGAAAAAACTTATTTCGTCTGTAATCTCGTCTGTTTCGTTTTCAAATGGCCACCCTGTATAATAATTGAAGTCGAAGCAGCTGTTGAAATAGGCCACCTCTAGATAAAATGCGTAACTCAATTCTTTGTCTCGTTGAACGTCGTATTCTGTTGAATATTCCTGGCTTATTTCGGATATGACTACATCCAATGGATTGAGATCAGGAGAACGAGGAGCCCAAGCCTGAGAACACCCTCAACCTATGCAGCGATCCTATTCGAAAGAAATCCTGTTGAGGCAACTGTCGATCAGGGTATCGCTCTGCCTATGAATGGGTGCATTTAGTGAATTTCTGTCGGCCAAAGCATTTTTGATGTTAGTGAATTTTCGACATATTTAGGCGTTGTTTATATGTATTAGCGTAAATGAATAATTATTGATAACAATTTTGATTTGTAGTTAGGCTGCTGAAATAAAGTATAACAGACAGAAATCCAGATTACATCTGTCGAAAAATTTTTCAAGAAAGCTCAACAAACGGTATTCATGGAATATCCTCTATACCTATACTGAAATATTCCATTGTGGCATTTTCAATAAATCGTCATCTAGGATTTCAACAGTTCTTCTCCCATATTCCAATATAATCAAATATGTAATTATTATAAAGTTGATTAGTTCAAATGATTCATTCCACTTCCATGACAACGGGGTACAATCCATGTAATTTCATCCCCTATCACGATTCCACAATGCTTGCTCTGTTCCGAACACCCCAACGTCTCTGAAGCAATGCAGAGATTATCCCCTGGTGATTGATGAACTGAATCCGACACCGTACGACTCGAAATCTTGCCGCTTATCCGGAATTCACAAACCTGAGGAATTCTGGATGGATTGGAAATAAACGAATGATGAGAAGGCATGGTTTTCACAGTTGAAAAATTATGAATCCGTTCATTGGATTAATAGGAGTATCGACATCGATGGAAACAGCGTTGGCAAGGGATTCTGTAGTAATCCCACGAGCACATTGAGGTTTTTAGAAGAAATAACAAGTAACATCACAGTGTATCGAGATATTTTTGATGATACGACTTGTGCAAAATGAATTTAAACCCAAATTATGGGAAAGATATGTAGATAATTGTTTCATTGGTTTTGCAACATGAAAGAAACACAATTCATTGATTGCTTCAATATACAGGGTGAGTCTTTGACCACTGCGTAAATTCTAACCATATTTTGGCATCAATAGATTTATTCCATTTCTGGTGGGTTTCTCACTACTACTGTAAAGATTGGTTAAATTGCATACTTGTTTACATACTAAATTCGGCGTAGCAAACTGTTTATACAGGGTGTCTGTTAATAAATGCGAAAAACTGTGGGAAATGATTCCTATGTGAAAATTTATCTCTGACCAAATCTCTTCATTGCTTTTCTTCTTTCATAATTTCCTTTCTTCAATCTCCTTGGAATTATCTTCTGGTGAACTTTCAGAATGATTTGTTCACGATTTAATTCCGTTTATTGGGCGAGATGAATCTGTTTAGTTATTGTAAACAACACAAGTAGCGCTTGTGATTACGTATAACCTCAAAAATGTCAAGCTTTACGAGCTGTCAGTTGGCAGATTGCAACACTAGGTTGCCCAATCCAAATCCAATGGGTTTTATTCTACCATGATTTTTTGTTTCCTAAAATCATCAAACCTGCTCTTCTATTGATGATATATTATATCCTAATATTTTTCCATCTCATCCGAATATTCGAAACGTTAATCCCTCAGTCTCAAATCCTGTACAGTTTCCGTCTGGTGTAGGGGAAAGCACGACGCCGCCCCTTAATCCCGGCTTTCTCTAATTCCCTACCTCCAGCTAATCCAGCTTTAACTGGCCCACCATTTCTATTTACTATCTGGGGTGTACGGCCATATGGGCAAAAACCAGATATCCATGAGCGTCGACACGAGGTATTATCTCTTTATTTAAATGTAAATTGGGCTGGAAACCAAACAATATTCATCTCTGGATTAGGCGAAGATATGTTCTCTATCCTACCGCAAGAAACTTTCTGTAGATACGGATGAGATGATAATGAGTCAAAAATGTGTAATGGAGCCGAAATGATGTCGCTGTTAATTAAAATACAGGGTTTCTCAACATGAACTGCTACGACGAGATAATATTGATCATGGTACAAATTAATATTTGGGTTATAACCCTCATCTCTTAATGTTCTTGCTACCAGCGTAGTACACCCTGTATCGTTTTCAAGTAATAAAGGGTCATCCAAAAAACGGGCCCACATGTTTCTTTGAAATAAAACACAAACTATTTGCAACTCTTTCAAGCTGATTTTTTTATTGAAAGTAATGTTCCATAACAATTATAAGTGAAATAGAATATCATTCAAATCTCTACCACGACTGTGTCTGCAGGCATCAATCCGAATATCGAAATTTCCAATGACTTTTCGACATGTTGCTGGTGTTATTTCACGATTGCAACTTGAATTTTGTTCTTTACATCACTTATTGTTTGTGCCTTGACTTTTCAATAAAACCCATAAAAAAATTTAATGGTGTTCGATCACATGACCTTGGAGGCCAATTGAAATTTGCATTTCGTGAAATTACTCGTTGTGGAAATTTTGATCGCGAAAACGTAATTTTTCCTCTAGTTGTGTGACATGTAGCACCGTCTTGCTGAAAATATGACTCAACTGTGTCCATAAAAAGTTTCTCAACATTGATTGGTATCGCTCAGCATTCACAGTATCATCTTCGAAGAAAAATGGCCCAATGATTCCATTTTCCCAAAATGCACACCAAACAGTCACTTCTTGTGGGTGTAGAGATTTTTCATGAATAACACGAGAATTTTCATCACCCCAGATACGACAATTTTGCTTATTGATGAATGATCCATTGTGAAATGAGCTTCGTCACTAAACAAAATTTAGCTTGAAAACAATGCATCTGTGATTTGTTGTTCAATAAACCAACTAGCGAAATTACGAGGTTGTAAATGGTCTCATTCTTTCAATTTCTGGGTTAATTGAATTTTATAAGCGTGTAAATGCGAAATCTTCCATAAGATATGCCCAATTCTTGCGAACGACGCGAAATTGATATTGTCGGTTCATTTTCAAACTAACAGCAACTATATTTTCATTTGTGCGTCCAGTTTTTGGTCTTCCACTGTTTGGTTTTTTGATGGATGAAATTATTTTTTCTGATATTAGCCCAGTCGGGTTAGACAAAAAAAGGGCCGAACCCTGCAAAAATTCCCAGGCGCATTTTTATTGTTGGAATCTTTGGGGGGGGTCAGTGGGAGTCTAAATTCAAAATGGCGACCAAATGCCAACGGAGCGTCAGCCGCCATTTTGAATTTAAGCCAAAACGGTTTTTGCTTAATAACTTCGCCATTTTCAACTTTTCGACAAAAGTTTAAAGAGCAAAGTTGTTGCAAATTTAATTATCTACAATTTATTTCTGGCAAATTTTTTCGTATAAACGATATTTTTAAAGTTAAGCGGTAAAATAGTGAAAAACTATTAACATCGAATTATCTCATTAAATATTAACTTTTGGACAAAAATGTTCTGCAACAAAGTTGTAGAGAATTGAATTTCCAAGAAATTTGGTCCTTACAACTTTTTCCGTAAAATCGATATTTAAGGTGCTACGCTTGCGGTAAAGGCAAAGAGACCCGTAAAAATGTTATTTCGCGAACTCGTTTCCGCACCACCTCAGGGGTAGAGTTCCGGGCGCGTTTTTTTTTACGTGGTATCCCCAGTAGGCCTAATCCACGTTTCTCCGCTTGCAAGTGCATAGCGATTTGTGCCGTATTGTTCCTTATAAGCATTTTAAGCTGGACATGCGATTTTTCTTGCAAGCGTAAACGGTCCAGGCTATGTTTTTTTTTCTTTTTTTTCTCTTATAAGGCAGACGGCTCGCTCGATCTTTTTTTGTCCATCTTCGTTGTCGGAACTACTTGAATCTTTTTTTTTCGATGATGGTCCTGCCACATCGACATCGTCAGCTTGCTCTTCGCAGCTATCCTCCCATTGAATTGTGCTGTCCTCAATTGGCGATAAATCATCGTTCTCGATAGGAAGATCATCTTCGTTTTCTTCAAGTAGCTCCTGAAGCTCGACAACATTATCGCATGTTTCACCATTGCAGTTTTGGCAAATAACAGAACATTTGAGGCCTGCTTTACGGCACCCGCACATTTTACCGCAATTTGTCTTGCATTTGCAAGAAATCGTTTTCAGCAACGATTCTGGTGCGGGTTCTGCAGTGGTGGTTATCGGTTCCAACCCGATAGAAGTTTGCTTCCAACCCCACTCTGAAGCATCTATTTCGTATTGCAGCCACATTTGCACTTGTAAATACGTCCTATAGACATGCTGTGCCAACGCTGTTGAGGTGGGTGGAAGAGCAGCTAAATTGAATTTACTTTTGTTGACCGATTTTGCCTTTACCGCAAGCGTAGCACCTTAAATATCGATTTTACGGAAAAAGTTGTAAGGACCAAATTTCTTGGAAATTCAATTCTCTACAACTTTGTTGCAGAGAACATTTTGTCCAAAAGTTAATATTTAATGAGATAATTCGATGTTAATAGTTTTTCACTATTTTACCGCTTAACTTTAAAAATATCGTTTATACGAAAAAATTTGCCAGAAATAAATTGTAGATAATTAAATTTGCAACAACTTTGCTCTTTAAACTTTTGTCGAAAAGTCTAAAATGGCGAAGTTATTAAGCAAAAACCGTTTTGGCTTAAATTCAAAATGGCGGCTGACGCTCCGTTGGAATTTGGTCGCCATTTTGAATTTAGACTCCCACTGACCCCCAAAGATTCCAACAATAAAAATGCGCCTGGGAATTTTTGCAGGGTTAAATGCTAACCCGACTGGGCTATATGTAAATTCTGTCATTGTGTAGATCACTATAGAAATTCTCAGAGTCTCAAAGAAGGCTCGTAGTTTCAGTAAATTTTTCCTTGCATGAAGGATAAACGGGGGGGATAGAAGATTTCTCGGAAAATTAGGAAAAGCCGGTTTCTGTGTTTTCACTTCGCCAGCAGCGGGAGGATCGGTCTATACGTCTGGTAATCCTTGAGACGTAGGCAGAGCATGGGGAAGTCCCGGTTGCTCTAGTTAAAACTTCGTAATATGTAGAGGCCTTCTTAACCTAACAAGATTAGCATAGACAGGCCAGGACAACGGCTCTAATACCTCCTTGTGCCCCCTTGGGGTTATTAGGCGATCCCAAACCTGATCCTCACCGTACCTTGCGTGAATTCGACGGGTATACTGAGTGCTCCATGCAGAAACTTCTCAGAAAAAGCGTGGATGGCTTATTTAGGTAATCTGCGGTAGGGATTTCAGAGTTGAAATTTCCTGAGGTAGTCCCAAATGGTTGGAGATCAAACAATGAAATATACGCAGGACAGAATTATCGTATAACTAAGAAGAATTTTTTACAAATGTGAAATATATTGTTTGTTATAGATGGAAATTATTTTTCTCAACTTCTTCTGAGTTGAATGAGATCGAAAAAATCTAATTACCGAATTTCATCGGTTCTATCGAATGACTTATCTGATATTGAATCAATTGAATACAGGGTGAGTCTTTGACATATATTCTTGACGTCGAAAGAAACATTTTCTTCCTATAACATTTTTCCAAATTTGGCCCCATTCAAAAAAGATGTTGAAATTTCATAAAAAAAATTGCATTTTCAGCTGCAATATTCAAACGACAATATCAATTGATATGATCTCTTGTAGAAGGTTTTTGATAACAGTCATACATATTTTGGCATCAAGAGGTTTATGCCATTTCTTGTGGGTTTCTCACTACTACTGTACAGATTGGTTAAATTGCATGAAAAACAAATATCACTTGAACTACAGGTCCGTATCTTGTACTTCCTAGAATCATTAGTCTTTTTTGCAGATGAAATCATGCAAATTTTGAGATATTTGAAGTTGAAAGTAATTGACTCGATATAATCATCTGATGAAACATGAGTGAGTGAATCATTTCTTAGAGGGAAAATAATGTTTCTAAACAATTCAGATTCAATAGTGGATGCTGTGGGAGGTAATTTTCATTCAAACTAAACTGGACTACAGAGGGGTATTTGCCTAATATACTTAAAAATTTAAAATGCTTATAACTTTTTAATGCAGCTAAATATAGAAAAATGGTATGGAAGTTTTCATCCCATATATTGAACAAATTAATAAACAATTATGCATTTAAATGCTTCAAACAGAAAGATCCTATCGTAACACATTCAAATATGATTTTATTTTCAATGCATTCAATCTGCATTAGAAACAGATGCAATTCGACATAAAAAAGTTGCTCCATACAATGATTATCCTTCGATAAAAACATTTTGTTAACCGACCATTTTTAATTGCTAGATGGGCACCATAAAACATAGAGATGGGATTGGCATAATTGTAACTCATCAATAGTTTTTAATCGGGCACGTTTTTTACAACCCCAATGATGCCATAATCGATGAAATCGAAGGAATAATAAATCTATATTTTTAAGTGATAATGATCTGTGTAATCGATGCACAATAATTAAGAAAAAATAAATGAAGCTCTTCATATCGAATTAAAATTATACGTTCTGTCTATAAATCAAGAAATAATTTCAGGAGACCTATGAAAAATTGAATTGGATTTTGATTGAATAAATGTCGAAAACATGTATTGTGTTACTCGAATATTTATCTTCAATTTTTGCGATCAGCGTGATTTATTAATGACTGATTTATACATCGTGTTCTTTGGACTTTTATTACCTTTTTTTATGAGAAGGTGGCAAACGTGGAAAGTTCCAATTTCATATGGATATATAGAGTAGAAAATATATCCAAATATCACATTGGTAAGTTAGGAAATACATTTTTGAACAGTGTTGATCATCGAATAACGTAGAATCGCTTACACAAGGCGACTATTTGAAATCAAAACAGAGCCATTAGCAAAAAAATTTCCGCGTTAGTTGGAAACACCGAAATAGGTCGATTTCAGGGATGCTCTTGATAATTATTATAAACAATATAGAAAACATCGTTTCAATATTGAGGACCTGGAATATATTTGTAGTAACCGAAACTGTACCGAATTTTCTATTGTGTCTAGTCTATTATGAGATCAACATAACCTGGAATCAATTTACCATTATATCAAGCTGAAATAAACAATAGTTACTGGTGGATGAACGAACATGATGTTTATCGAGGACTGAAATAAAAAAGCTTTATTAATATGGATACAATATACGTCTTGCATAAACACCCTAGCGAATTATGATATTAGTTTATAAAAAAGAAATTTGTTAGTTTCAATGCAAACTGAATAAATATTATTCATCACAGAAGTTATTTTTTTATTTTCACGTAGCTTTTACCATCTCTTTATTTGAGTTATAGCGAGGAGCTCATTGTGGGAGTAAAATCGTTGTAACAATAAGCAAAGAAAAAACAAGGAAAATATGAGTGAAAATTGAACCTGCATAATTGAATATTCAATTACACTACTGGAGAAAATTAAGGGATCAAATAAAATCCCAAATTTTTTCGCATTTTTCAACAGGCCGTAATTTCGAGAGAAATGGTCGTACAAGAAATAAAAAAAAAAGGAAATTGTAGCTCCAAGTGACTTGTTTTTGGATTAGAACTTGAAAATTTTTCAGCATCTACGGTTTTTGAGTAATTGTAGAAAAACCAGCAACAAACAACGGGCGTGGAAAAAATTTTGAGAGCTTAACCATTTTACGGATCGTATACTTCGTTCATTCAGCTTTAATTTTTTTCCTATACACCTTGATATGTCCACTTCCTGCCGAGATATCGGTCTTCAAATGGAAAAGCGTCCATTTATCTTTGATTATCGATATCTCAGCAACCAATGATCGCACAGTAAGTTACAAGTTCAAGAACTTGATTGGCTTAACTTTTTGTTTTAAATTTAAGAACTTCCTGGAGCAAAAATGTGAGAAAATCTCGGAAAATTTTCTTTTTCTCATTTAAAAGAATTTAAGAGACATTTTCAGAGCAAAAATCGTGATCCTTTAATTTTTTCAAAAATTCTATAGAAGTGAAACGAAAACACGGCCAGCTGGATTAATTTGGTTTTTTGTGGATATACTGAACTGTAAAAGGCACACATAAACTTAGTGGTTTCCTGAATATTTTCGATCTAGCGCTTGATTTTCCAAACAACCACCCCAGCCCCCTTTTTGTTGCATTTTCAAATTCATGTGACAGAAAGAGAATTTTTTTTTGGAAAAGCATTGACTAGTCGTTATAGAGAATTTATTCAAGTTCTTGAAACCCACCTTCAACTTTCTGTGCGATCGTTGGTTGATAATCGAAGACAAATGGACGCTTTTTCATTTGAAGACCAATATCTCGGCAGGAAGTAGACGTATCAAGGTGTATAAAAAAATAAATTAAAGCTAAATGAACAAAGTATCCGATTCATAAAATGGTTAAGTTAAAAAAAAATTTTCCACACCAGTAGACCAAATGGCTGGTTTTTCTACAATTACTCAAAAACCGCAGAGGTCAAAAGATTTTCAAGTTCTAATCCAAGAACAAGACACTTGGAGCTACAATTTCTTTATTTTTTATTTCTTTTACGCCATTTATCTCAAAGTTACGACCTGCTGAAAATTGCCTAAAAATTTGGGATTTTTTTTGATCCCTTAATTTTTTTCAGTAGTGCATATTCCTCCCAATGCAAGAAGTGATTGAAAAAATTTCAAGTTGTTTCTTTTTGTTTACCTAAATCGCCCACTCTGTTTCTGCTGAGATTAAATATCCTAACCAATATATGCAACCGCCAGAAGGAGCTGTTAGAACTTTTTGACGCGACCCATTATAATCTGTCGCCCATGGAGCTTGTTTGGGACATCATGGAAAGAAGGTTTAGAAATTGACTCATGTCTTCACAGATTGTGATCGCGGTTGACAAATACATTATTAACAAATTCACTGAAATCCATTTACTACTTGCTATACTATCTATAATTCCCCCCTTGCAGTTTCTCTGTCAGTCCGTATAGATGCTATTCATATTCATAGGTTATCTTATGATGTTGAAATCCCAAGATGAAAATTCGTATGCAATTCGCAACAAACAAATAAATGCGTTTGTCATTCGAAGTGAATATTGAAGAATACTGACGTGTAGGCCTCTGTTGAGGGAAGATTGCGTCCAAGTTGATAAGCCGGCCGAGTTATTTTTGTTTTATTAGATGACGACGGTGTAGGTCGACGGGGTCCAGCGAACGGTCTAAGGATGCAGATGCGGTAAGGAGAAGCCGGGTTTGCAGAGAGAACTAAATCTCAGGGATCCGGCTGCCAGATCCGGTGGGGTCCTAATCCTTTCGGCTTACCGCGCTGTGTATAGTCCACTAGTCGCTAATCCCACTAGCTGTAATCCAGCAGGGCTGACCAGCGTCTTAACTAAGGCTCACATTGCCTTCCGGTCCTTTGTTTCGACCCAGGCTGATCAATAATGCAACCTTATAAATAATAGTTCCTTCCTAATAACTGTACCGTTGAAATCCTTTACTTGAGACGGCGTTGAACGCCTTCCCTTTAATTAATCATTTATCTCACGTCTTCCAATCTTGTCTGCGAAATGTCCTATCGTCTGGATTATGGAGAAACGAGATTCAATATGTTGAACGAAATATTACTGATTGATTAATCCATGGTCTAGGAAAATCCGCTGCGTACAGAGAATTATTCATTTGAATGAAGTGCAAATTAATCATGTATATAACGAATTTCATACAGTTATATCCGTTTTTTCCTTCTCAAACTCCGATTTTGTCACCACCCACTTCCATCTAATCTATATTGAGGTTTTTTGTCTACGCATATGGAGCTGATCTTCTTTATATTGGTTGAGAGATCCCATTTTCCGTAGCACTCTTCAAGTTTGCTGACCATATTTATGTTATGTTCATGGTATAACCAGGATTTCAGCAGATGAAAGATGTTGAGGTTGTCATCATCAACCCTCAATCCGATTTCCCTAGGTTTTCGTTTCAAGGACTTTAAAACTTTCTGAATGCATGTAGATTTTAAAACAAATGGTTGTGTACCACTCAGAATTGACTGTTCTAGTGGAACGATTGCGACAATTCCAGTTTTTCCGAAAATACAGGCGACCATTTGCTCGAAAGTTCTTCGTGCGCGAGCGACTTATGTTGAATTTGGCTCATCTTGTAACACCCATGCAGTTGACTGTTGTTCACTATTCTGTCAAATCTCAATGGTTTCATGAAAATTTCGACTATCTAACAAAATCAAATGAACTGATCTTTATCTACTTATTTTTTCCCAGTAATAACAAAATATCCATCCAAGTTGTCTGATTCGTTTGAAGGAAATTGAATCGTTCCAAAGTATTCAATCACTTATCTAATTAGTACTCGGAATATTTAAAGATTGTCTTCGTTTAAAAAGACAGTGAGGACACTGTCCTCACTTGGGATTGGACAACCCTAGTGTTGCAACCTCAGAATGAGAACTAAACAATATCGCAGGCAGAATACACAGAACTAGGAGTACCACAAGGAAGCATTTTAGGTCCCATCATATTCATCATATTTTTCAATGATCTATATACCATATTTGATGCAACAAGTATCAAAATGTTGAATAATACAGATGACACACACTTCACAGTCATGGCCAAGACATTCCCAGAAACGTGTAAACTGATAAAATCAACCCTACTGCAAGCGAATCGTTTGAAGCAAATGGTTTATGCTTGAATGATGAAAAAACAAACACAGTGCTATTGAAAACAGCTCATTCAGGTTTTCAAAAACCAGCAAATATTCAACTTTGCAACTCCTCTCTGAGTCTGATTAGGTGTTGTAATTTCTTGGGTCTCGAACTGGAGGAAACTCTTGATTAGAGTGTACACATCACCAACCTTTGTGCTCAATTGAGTTCTATTTGCTACTCACTTGGGGTACTCAGTAAATACCTGGACTCTATGTCAATGAAAACCATTTACCAAGCAGTATTGGAATCGAAGATGAGGTATGGCATCATATTCTATGGTAGCTCACATAACTTGGAGTGCTGAAGATGCAAAAGAGAGCAATACGTATAATCTGGAAGATGAAGAGAATGGAGTCGTGTAGCGGAATCAAAAAAATAAATAATTTATTAACCGCACCAGCTATACATATTCAAGAATGCTTGATTTTCACTTTTAAAAATATGCATTAGTTTGAAAAGAAAACACCAAGTAATTATAATACAAGAACCCTCACCGAAAAAGGACCTGCATATAGGTGCATTCGATATTATAACAAGATAGCACATAAATTAGGAAGAGAATGTACCCTACAACAATACAAGAAATTCATTCTCAAGCTGCTACTTAAAATTGAACCATATAGTGTAGACGACTTCCTAGCCTATATGATATAATGAGAGTAAAATTATTTATGACCCTGTTTTATCTCGAGTGTATTACATGTATACACTTTACCTGAAATAAAGTATATTATTATTATTATCCTTGTTCGAGTTATCTTTAACTGAGTGTTTATGGACAATATAGCATTGCATGATATTCCAAGAAAAGAAGTACTACGAAAATTCAACATTTCTAATGGCGAAAGTGGAGTGGAACGGAATCCTTTCTTTCTTTATATTTATAAAGAAACGTTTGTTCACCTCCGGTCGAAAATTATTTTCATTCACTTATAAAAGTGGTCGATTCACCGTATATAATTCGTAGTCATGATTAGAATAATGGAATTCATATAATATGGCTTTATATTAAGCAAAATCATTACAATTTCGATGCTAAGTTGATAGATAACCATTGTTCCATGAAACTATGAAGCTGCATCTATTCTGTGGTTATTATAATTGAATCTTCATTCGCTTCGCAGAAAATCCATGAGACAATAAGGAACAAATATTTATAGCATATGTAAGAAAATCGCTGTTTACTAACGAATTGTTCGCAAATTTGTTTTCATTCTTATATATATTCATATTATTGTTGTAAAAGTTCTTTCAGTTTTCTTCTGTTACTCGTTTACTCGCTGAATATATCGTTTTGCATATATTTACATCAATAATAGATATTATATTTCAAATGAATTTTTTTTCATTACAACTTATATGCGTTTGATTCGAAATTTCAATATCTGGACTTTCGCGAGACAGCCTGTATACTCATTGCAGGTTATAATCGAATAGCACATGCTTCCCTTTCCAAATAAATCATTTCGCTTTCTAATAAGATACCTAAGCTCAGGATGTTCATCATTCTCCTAGGGCTCTTATCTCGCCCCTCTCATTTCTTCCATTCGGAAAACTGAAAATAAAATGAGCAAATCCGCACCTTAATATCCATTATTATATATTTCTGAACATTGCTTATCGACGTTTTATACGATTTCGAATGAAAACTGAACTGTATTCGCTATGGGAACGTTTTTCGTAATAAAAAGTTGCCCCAGGTGACAACAACTGATTTCGCTGATTGAACCAACAATTCATCTAACTGATGAAACTAGATAATAAATGTTGAATAATCAACAGTAGCCAGAACAAGATAATTCCACGAACTCAACTGAATGGAATATATTGGAGACTTTCAATATGTTGAAAATATCCAGCCATACAAAGTACATATATCGAATCAGTAATCAATCTGATTCTCGTCTAATATGTTATATTATATGTATTATATCATATCATATATATATATATATCGGTTTATAACGCTCTTTGACGTCTTCCGATTTCCCTTATCCACCCTTCACTTTCTCTAATCTCTTCGTCTATGTCTTCTTTCCAAGTCTTTCTTGGTCAGCCCCGTTTTTTTTTCCAGAGTTCTGACTGCTCTTATGATTTCGCCATTTATATTCATATTTTCGAGATATTGCCAGAGTTTGGTTAGGGAAACATTATCATAAGCTTTTTTCAGGTCTACGAATAACACGTGATTTTTTTACACTTGTGATAATGTGAATATAAGATCTATGATTGATCTTCCCGCGCGAAATCTAGCTTGGTCTTCTGCTTTCATATCTTTGTATATACATATATATTCATAATATACTGAGACTTAATCAACAGGTGACTTATTTTCGATTTGATTCAAACTTAAAACAATATACTAATTATAATTCTCTTTTTTCAGCCAAGTCTCTCCCCGTCCATTGTATAGTCGAAGTCATATCATCACTCGATGAGAAGAACCCAGATAGAGGCGTATGGCGTAGAAGGCCTGTCGTTGAAACTGATAGTTATGTCATAATCCCAATCGGTACACCTTTCCACAATCTGGTCCAGGTAGCTCTTCTACGTCTGGGCTACCCCCAAGACACCGTATCGGCTGCTAGGGGTTCAGTGATGATAAAAAATTGGCAGCCCCTCAGTTTTGATAAGATCACTTCGGATCCCTTAGTGACCGTCGGGGAGATTTTGGGAGAGTTATCAAATATCGCTACACTGAAAATCCAAGTGTTCCGAGCTAGACCCGGAGCAACATCGGATGTCAAAGATCGTCTGCTACGATTCATGTTGTTGCAGTCTCACGGAATCCTGCTTAATTCTGGGTGCCCTCTCGACGAGGTAAGGAAGAAGTTCTTTTATTTCTTACTATCTTAGCTATCGGCATTATTCGGAGTTTAAGAATTGAAAATTGAAATAGAGCGCATGTTTGTAGAAAGAGTAGCCAAGTTAGTATGCAACCCAAATACCAACGACACCTTCAAGTGGTCTACCATATTTCATTCAATTAAGCTGTGCCGACCGAGCATGGACGATATAATTTTTTCAACAGCTTACGAAGCTACCCAAGAACGCTTGACGAAGGTCTTTTGTCGCAGACCACCTTTGCCATCAATCGGACATCACCACTATAGCTAAAGCTGAAAGAAGGATGGACATGCAGCTATTACTCAAGATAGATTTAGTGAAGCTATATTATTCAAAGATAAAATAACCTTCCATTCGTTTCTGCTGGAAGAATGTCAACTCAAGAAAACTCTCAATCGAAGAGGAATTTACTTCGCATCCTGGAACCTTTCGAGCTCTTCAAGGCGCAGAACTGTTACTGTCAGTCTCAATGTAGATATTGCTGCTATAAGCGAAACTAGATTTCTAGATGAAGATAGTCTTATATATGGTGGATATACCTTGTTCTAAGGATCTTCTTAATGGCTCTACTAAGATGCATGGTGTAAAATTTGCCATTAAACATGATATTGTAAATTTTTCACTTTTTCTTTCAAAAAGAATGACAAAAATTATTTTTAAAACTACGACACTGGAGTCTGAATGACTCTAGATACAAAGACTTGGCCATTTAATGTGATCGTCTAGCTAGAGTAGAACTCTACGTTATGTTTACGTAATAATTCGAATTCGTGATAATTGAGATTAGTGAAAATAATTGGGAAACGAAGATGGTGAATAAAACACAACACTTAGACCCAAACAATCAACTCTTTATTCAGGGTCTGGAAAAATATAGGGTAAAACCTCAGGCAGAAAACCCTTTATGTTAGGTGATGTTAGGGCACTTGTTTAAAACTAAATGGTTAATCATTAACAGCTAGCAAAGGCAAGTATAACAATTCTAAGAAAGCTATAACAATACAAAACTGATAGTAATCATAATAATCAGAGCAACATAATACAAAGAGAATAATAAGCATGGTAAATATGGCAACTTCAATTATACAACAAGGATAATAATCATGGCGAATGTATACTTCAATAATGCAATAGGATAATAATCATGGAAAAGGATTGAAAGATTAATTCATGACCGAATGTTATGCGGTGGTAAACCTGAATCTCTATTCGTAGACCTCCATTGACAATCAGCTGTAAAGATTGAGCAGCTTATCCTCTCTTAACAAACTAGTAATAGTCCCATCCTGTTGGCTAAAGACTTCAAAGTGAAAATTGTCGTTGAAAGCGTCTGCATTCCAGGTTTGTGCTGAACAGGCTAAGTGTTATGTTGTTAAGTCGTCGCAAATAGACCTTTTATGCTCGTGTTCGAATTAGCTGCTTGCTCTCTGCGCAAAATGAAGAGGTTGAACCGAAGAGTGAATAAGGAATGCACAATTATAATCCAAATATAATACCTCCATACCACGATCTACATTCACCCCTTGATATTTGTTGTATACTTATCAATTGGAGAAGAAGGAGCTACAGCATTGTTAACGCTCAGGCAGACGCAAGAAATGGGAAGGGGTCGGATCTGTCGGGCTTGTAGATGTAGAAGGCTTTTGATCTCATTAATACCATGAAATAATACTACATAATCTCATTAAAAGCGAGGTTACTGCTATTCTCTGCACCCTTAATACATTCATTCTCTTAATTCTTAAGACGCATCATGCTTTTGCGAACGGATCCCAATATAAGGTAATTTCTGCGGAAATTTCAGATCCTCACTTCGAATATCCTGATTCGTTTTGTTCGAAGGTTTCATTCTCAATCGCTGCAATTTCATTTTCATTTCATCAAAATTCTTCATACTGTTTTTAATTTCTTTAACTATTTTCAGTAGATTTATAGAACATTGTTATTTTCGAAACGAACTGTCATAAATTCATTTATTTATTTCTGGTTTTTTTTGTTCCAGTTAACATTGGCCAAACTGTGTCAAGACACCACCATCAGCAATGGTTCTCTGCCAGAGCTACCTGAAGAGACCAGAAGGAAATTCGATCATTGGTGGAGATTACAATTCAGCTCTCCATCCCCAGCTCCAAGGCCACCTTTCAACAACACATTTCCTTCTCCTTATTGCAACCCCCCGAACACAGTGAAAAACGATAGACCAATACAAGAAAACAATCATCCTGCCCTTCAAACGGTGCATAACAGTTACCCAACACCTAAAGCCAGGATGAGGACAAGTTTCGATCCGGAATTGGAATTACCAAAACTCCAGAGATGGTTTACTGAAAATCAACATCCTAGTCGTCAACAGATTCAGCAGTACGTTAAAGAACTGAATAATTTGGAGTCCAGAAGAGGAAGGAAGCCTCTGGATGTCAATAACGTTGTGTACTGGTTCAAGAACGCAAGGGCGGCGCAGAAAAGAGCTGAAGGCAGAAATATCAATCCAGGAATGCCTTGTCATTTACCCATGAACGGGTACAGTAATCACAGTCCATCCAATGGTGGTTTCTTGATGTCGGAGGGCTATTTGAACCCAGATCGAATGGCTGAGCATAGATTGAAGAATAACCTAACTCCAAGAAGAAATGTTTTGGGATGTCACACATCTGATGAATATTCAAATAATGGTTCAGATATGGAGGACGACACCACTGAAGCTCAACCCCCAAGTCCAACAGCACCTTTATCCTTGACAAAAAAGTCAGCCTCCTGGGAGCAGAGCCCTCAGTGCCAATCTCCATCACCTTCCACTAACATTCAAGTAAGTTGGAGAATCAAAGACTCGTTTCCAATATGATTTAGTGAATTTTTTTTCAGAACGAATGTAAACTGGAAAGCAAGGACGAACCCATCAATTATCATTCGCCGGCTCAAGATTCCACGAATAATAATAGACTATCCGACATTGAGGAAGATGACCTCGATATGGAAAATGATAGGAAAACTCCAACTCCACACAGCAATGGCCAATCACCCAATAGCGTGCCAAGTTTTAAACGAATCTGTGCAAGTCCAGACGAAAACCCTTATGCCAGGTTACCAAATGATGGTTTCGAAAGGTTGGGGCTTCCTATCGTTACGAATTCTGTGTTTAACCAACTGTATATGAGCCATTATATCCCAAGTCTTTCTCATGCTGCGTCTTCTCCTTCGGCATCTAATTCTCTGAGCCTCTCAGCTGATGAAAGGCGAAAAAGGAATCGCACCTTTATTGACCCTGTGACGGAAGTACCAAGATTAGAGCAATGGTTTTCAATGAACACTCACCCATCTCACAACCTCATCTTGAAATACACGGAGGAACTTAACCAAATGGCCTATAGGCAAAAGTTTCCTCGATTGGAACCAAAAAACGTTCAGTTCTGGTTCAAAAATCGTAGAGCTAAGTGCAAGAGAATGAAGATGTCGCTGTTTGACACTCAAGGACAATATCATAGCGAAAGGGATTAAGTTGTGATTCTCCCGTAGAAATATTGAAGGAATTGTTTCATTCATGAACCAACCAAATTGAAAACACATTCAGTATTAAATCACCGGCTATATTTCTATCTCACTTTGAATCCAATTAATTGTTGTTCTTTATCAGAGAATTTAAGCAACAAACATCTGAGATCAAATTATCATTTGAACCAGATCCATTTTTGTATCATTAAAAGTTATTACCTCATTGATAATGGAATGAAAAAGTCATTTTTCGAAAGTAATACGACAATAAAGAAAAGAAAGCTCTCTGAAAATATAATGCTGAAGCATTGTTTTTGATCTGTAAATATGTGTAGAATTTTTTTTAATACTGTTGATCTACAGAATTCATCTATATTTCACCCTTAGCAGAATACGACTCAATTCTATTCATTCTCAGTAAGAAGGAAGTGGAAATTTCACGTTGGTCTGATTTATATGGTTTTGTTTGATCAAATTTCGTGAGGATTATTTTACATTACGTGATATTCTCCTCTCCTGATTTTTTCATCGTTTGAAACCTAAGGTTCAGTTCTTGGAATCTCGAAAGTTATTTGAATCTATCCTACATTCCCTAAACATTCTTAATCGCCTTAATTCTGGTGAGAAATTATATTAATTTGATTTGTTTTTGACATTACCAAAGATTGTTGATGATTTTACTGATAGGATTTATTTTTTGTTGATTATACATTTATGGATAAGCTGTTTCTAAATGTATTGTTCTCCGTTATGATAATGTAACGTATATATGTGAACATTTTGGTGTCTAGGCTGTATTTTATTGTATGTAGTTCGACGAAATTACATCAACATATTGTCTTAATATATTTCCTATTTATAAAAATGTATTTATGTAAATAAACTCTTTAAATAAAATTCTGTCACCCTAGTTTTATTCATTCATTTTTTTTTATCAGCAACGCCCCGTAGGTGTATACACAGTGGGCATCATAATTTTGGAACAAATTCATTTCCTCAGTAGAAAAATATTCGGCAACAAAATCCTGGAATTTTTTTTTGAAAAATTAGTAAATTCAAATGGGTTTTCAGTTTGGCTCATTCACTTTGAGACGATGGTACCAAACAAATTTCTCACTGAATTAAATGACATAATTACAGTTTTTTTTCGTTGAAATTGACTGTAATTGTCCGATTTTATTAAGTGACGAATTTCTTCAAGTCCCATCGTCTCAAAGTAAATGCGCCATGAAAAGCTGTACCTACTGCACTAAGCTATAGTGAAAAACCCCCTAACCTATATAACGCTGAGAAAAAATATATACAGTGCGTATTTTAATGCGCATTCTTGAAAAAAATTTATAGGTTTTGTCATGTGCCATTATGAAAGTTCATATTTTGAATACAACCACACCCCTCTAGGAAATCAAACTTTTGGATTATTCAGAAACTTATTGACGAAATTTTTTTACAATAAATCTTCAATTTTTCACATTCAATACAAAAACTAGCATTGAAATAAAAAAAATTATTTCATTTCACATTTAGAGCAGTCATTTCCCATTCACCTCTTCATAGTATACCATAGGAGCATACCATGCTCTATTCTGGAGGAGCATTAAAAATAAAGAAAATCATTTATTGAGAAGCTTTAGCGTACTTTAAATGATATGAGGTTGTATTATAATATTATTATGAGATTTCATCCCTAAAACATCTTCATCCTTATAGGTTGAGGTCAATAGAATCATAAATCATTTGATCTGTGCGTTTACCATAGTTAGTTGCAGATAAGATCTGTTTTTGTTTGATGTTTTATGTTTGAACATCCGCGGTGCAGTTTGTTCAAAATTCTCAACCCCCTACAGTAAAAGCTTGGTTTCATACATAAAAATTAATATCATGAAAAGATAGTTATAATAATATGAGTTGCAAAAGTTGAAAAAATCTTATACAACAAGCTAACTCCATCTTCTTTTAAGAAATCACCTCCTGAAGTTTTTATCAATTATTTTTCTACACCATGTATATCTTTGCCACAAATATCTCGTGAACATCAATTCTACGTCATAGATTTGATATTTTAAGCAACCCACCCCTAGTTGAAAGCAAATACGGATGAAAGGGAGTTCGGATTGAATAGGGGTTTAGAAACTAGATAAGGCTGCACCAAATAATATATGTCAACTAACTCTTGTAAGTGGGAATACCATTGGACAGTGTTATCAATAAAACAGGAGTAGATTATCATGAGACAACTTCCGAGTTATTTCAAACTTGACGACGTGTTGTATTGTCAACAACCCTCAGTTTTAATCTATATTCGAACAGTTCAAGACAGCTGAACAGATAAATATATCGGTCAGAATACTGCTTGATTCTCTTCGAATACAGTTGATTCAACTGTCAAGTCGTGTAGAATCACGGTATATACAAAAATTTGAAACATTTCTGATGTAAATACATTTGGGTACTGATTTTTTTCGACCAAATTTTTAATTAACAATACGTCCATTAGGATAAGCACTTGTTCACCTGAACAGAGTGCCCAAATGTGTGTATTTTTCGAATATTGGGATTCTGTCCGTCCGTAGGCACGATTACGTCCGAATTGAATGAGCTAGAGAGCTACCACAATTATCACTTACCTGGATTAGTGTAGCGGTTATATGCCTTGGCGCTTGACCTTGAGGTCCTATTCGTAACCGGACAGATTTGGGCGAGATATTCTGACGGCCTTGAAAACTGAATGTAAGGTTTTTCTACAACCCTTCAAAATCCTCTTCAAGGAACTAATCTCTATGAGAATAATAACAGTTGTTACAAAAAAAAATTTTCAAAATGTTTTTAAACTTATTGTTACTTCTACAATTGATTCTAATTTGTAACTATTCGGCAATTTATTCCATGTTTTTGTATGTATGTTAATCTTGTTAGATCCCGAATTGAATTGTTGTTAATGATCACTCGTTCGATTCTGATAATAGAGTGTTGTATACGGAAAAAAATTTGTCAGAAAGGTTAATTAATGAAATGATTTTTTTAAGGCGAACACCTAATACAGTAAATTTTAGAACAGATGTAGATACGTTGAGCGCTGTATATTGCAATTTAATCAAAGAGGTCAGATTACGACAGTGAACATATATGCGCCTGTCTTTCATTATTATTTACCTCTTTGATCTCATGTTTTTGTTTAAATATCATGATGTGATTATTCATTTGCGTTAGAACCCTATTTTCCCTGTAAATTATGTATTCATATAACATATCATGTTTATAATTGTTAATCTGATGTGGTGAGTTCTCTTCTTTTATTATATTTTATATATCTAATTGTAATATTTCATATCGTGTGAGTCTTTGAACATGATATTATTGGGTCATTATGAAATCTAAATGGTATTCATTTTAATTTCGAATTTTAATAGATATTTATTTTATTTTATGACGTATGATATTATTTCTTGTTCTTTGACGTTTGTTTTCCTAATGATTCTTTCTGAGTGCTATTTATTTTATAATCTTTACTAACAAATAAAAAAACCATTCTTTACAAGTCGCAAAGCCGTTGGACACGCTTTATTCTCTTCACTACGAGCTTGATGTTGTCTTATGGCCAAGTATTATCCAATAACGAATATTAAGTCTCAAACTAAATGATGGCAAAGTAAATTGTACGTTCGGTTGGCCAATTATGTGGGCCGTAAGTCCCACTAAGTGCTCGATACACGTTAATCGAAGAACATCCAAGAATACCAGTTCAGTTTACACGACGCATGCGCGATCTGCACTGAATCCCCACCACAAAGAGTACCTATAAATGAATCACCCTCTATATATAAATATATTTGTTTATATATAAAGGGTGAGTCCTTGACGACTGCTTTAATTTTAACACTAAGTTCTTGAGATCAAAAGAAACACTTTTTTCCATACCGTTTTTCTATATTCAGCTGCGTTAATTGTTTAAAAACATTATTTTCCCTCTAAAAAATGATTCACTCACTCATGTTTCATCCGATGAGGTTCATATCCAGAAGGAAGATACAAAATATTGATTTTCTGATAAAAAAAATTCAACAACATAAACATAGATTTTTGTTGTTCTACTATAATTTCTTTCTACTTCAAGATTATAAACCATCACTTTCTAGTGAGAAATTCCAAAAAAAACCTTAGAATTATTGGATGTTATCATCATACATTTGTAATTTTCTTCTTAAAATTTCAAAATCATGAACCAACATTTCTATGAAAACTTCCAAGGCAAGAGGTTGTCACTTTGCTTTTTTTTCACTCAAAGCCAGAAAAAATCATCTATGATTTTCCAAACACTGATATTTCTGAAGTTTCTTCTCCTTGACAGAGACCAGTGAACAGGTCTATGAGGTCTCTTGATATCATACTGTTAAAAAGTGGCAAAGTTTTTTTAAATGAAAGTAAAGTTAAATATCTGTAACCAGATATTTAGTTATAATTTTTCTCAGAATAACTAGAGTAAATTATTATCTTATTAAAATGTTATTATAACGTCTCTGTGGTGGGTAGTTCCCAATAAAATAGTGTTCTGTGGTTGCTTGTTTTGATTCTGTTCGAAATTGTCAACAGTTATTTGTATCTTCAAATAGAAATGTGGCAAATATTGTAAGGATAATTTCGATAGTTTGAAATTATTCAATTCAGTATGAAATGATTATGGTCAGAAAATGCTTTCTATTCTTATCTTTCTTGTTTATGAGCCTGTAGCTTCCAGTTTCAATATTGATAGAATTTTAATTAACCGTGCATCATAACAAACATTCAGAAATATTGAAACTAAGTCAAATTCTATTATCTCCTAAGTTTGTGAACTAGGTAGAATCAGTGTATGAAATAAAGATGTGAAAAAACTTCTTTAAAGGTACCAAACAAATCTAGGAGACTGGGTTCGAAGTTTTTAAAACTCATATGAGCTTCATTTGAAGCATTACTATGTTAGAATAGATATAATTTGATGAACTCTGAAAGTCTGAAGCTATAAAGAACCAGCTCTTCATAAAGACAAGTCTTCAATTTGACAGGTCCTGACAGAAAATACATTTCAACGGTCATCATGAAAATATACCGAAGTACCTATGTGAGTGATGAAAATCTTTTTCTCTATTTATTATGGATTATAACTCTGGATTAAATATTAAACAAGGTGCTAGACATAATGAATACAGCAAATGATAATTCAGATTTTGTAGTGAATGTAAGACAAAAATTATTCAGTGGTTAATTTCATCTATAGTGTTTAGTGGTGGAACCATAGACTTCAACCTTTTGTAGAAATATTTAAATAAACATAAAATATGGCAACATTTAACAAATCTGATTATTGAATCATTTCAGCACAGAGTTGGATTTGGGAAAATCAAAAAATTTGGACAAGATTATATCGATTTAATTCCTTTCAACTTCAAATATCTCAAGAATGGTGCAATTTAGGAGAAAAGATGAGGAATGATTTTATCTGCAAAAAAGACTAATTACTCCAGGAAGTACAAGATACGGACCTTCAGTTCAAGTGATACACCTCCCCCGTAAACTTCATTCGAAGCGTGAAAAACTCTTTCCTTGTGGGGGTTGATTACCCCCAGCACACCCCACCCCCCATAAATACTCCCCTGTGCTAAATATGCTGAGTGTTCTCTAGAAAGGGTTCCCTCATTAGGGTGGGAAAAAATAAAAAACCTATTGAATTATTGTTATATATATATTATATTATTGTTGTTTCTATTTATAAAATTGAAAATCATATAGATACACACTCGAATATTTATCTAAAAAAATTTCACACTTCTTCATACGCATGCAGTAGGCGTAAACCTCCTGAAATTTTATTGGTTCCTGATATCTCAACTAATCGTAAAGAAATGCCGACTATACTAAGCCTGCTGTAGGCGTAAACCTCCTGAAATTCCATTGGTTCCTGATATCTCAATTAATCGTAAAGAAATGACGACAGTAGGCGTAAACCTCCTGAAATTCCATTGGTTCCTGATATCTCAATTAATCGTAAAGAAATGACGACAGTAGGCGTAAACCTCCTGAAATTCCATTGGTTCCTGATATCTCAATTAATCGTAAAGAAATGACGACAGTAGGCGTAAACCTCCTGAAATTGCATTGATTCCTGATATCTCAACTAATCTCAACTAATTGAATGAAGCACTACTAAAATAACGGAGCTTTCAATAAACAACATTTTCTACAATACTATATGTATCACTCACCTGTCGATTTCTAATGGTATTGAAAGAAAAGAAAGTTTGGGATTATCGAAACTATTATTATATTAATTTGAAAATAACACAAAATTGAAACTTACTTGAATGAAAATAAATGATTAAATAAATGAGCTCTGCTGGTTCATGGTAGATTTTGACTCAAAGAAATTCCACTGAATTATAGGTTAGGTTGTATTTTTTTCTTCAACTTCTTTGAATTTAAAGATTGCAAAAAAATTATATTCTTCTAAATATTAACCGAATTAATTATACAAAGGAATTATTTAAGATGTCTAAAATAATAATAATGACATTATTCCAGACATCTTAGAATTATTGATGAAAACAATGAACAAGGACCAAAATATGAGATTAGAATCCATGCGAGATGCGCAAGTCAGACTTGGTGTAAGAAAATCCACGGAGTGCGACTACTGGTTGGTATCAATAATGTGGTAATAGTGAGAAACCCATGTTACTGCAACTCATTGTTATTAGTTGCATTCGTTCATTTTATTCCAAGTTGCTTGCTCGTTTCGTGCGGCCCACGTATGTTCGTTCATTTCCCGATGAGCGCGTAACATATGTTGGAGCATATGACCTATGTCGCCAGAGAGTACGAAATCGTCGTTCATCCACACATCGTAGTGCAACACTTTCTTCGCAATGAATGAATTTTCTCGTTAATATACAAATTCGAACTCTAGTGAAAAAGTGACTATTTTCGTTTGAGTGCTTGGACACACGTTGATTCAGCCGTACTGTGAAACCAGGTAGGCAGCAGTCGATGCTCCAGCGTTCGATTTTCTTTCGAGTCATTTTTTCATATTATTTCCGAATTTCATTGTTAATTTTCTTTCGTTTTCATTTAACTTTCAAAGGCCCTTGTCGTGCCAAACCACAAGAAGTGGAATAAATCTAATGATGCCAAAATATGCATGACTGTTATCAAAAACCTCCTACAAAAGATCATTTCAATTCATAATGTCGTTTGAATAATACAGGTGAAAATGCAATTTTTTTATGAAATTTCAACACCCTATAACTTTTGAACGGGGCTAAATTGTTGTTATTTCGATATTTTAAGTTTATTTAAATGTATTTTGATGTGATGTAGGTAAAGACGTAGATTGCACTTGACAAATAATTAAGCGAAAACATCTTAGTCAAAAGTTTATCGAGGAAAACTCTATTATTTCCTCAAAAACCGGTCTCAGTATTTGAAGTGAATTAGGCTGCACTTGAGAAAAGCAGTGGGAGAAGAAATCTTCCAAACGTTCGAATGAACCCTAAACAAGTTCTTGCTACAGATTCCGTCTTTGCCATCAACTATTATTGTTTCCCCGAATCAAGATCTCCGATTCGTTTTGTACACGAAAATGTGTATTAGAGAATTAACATTGTGGACTTCATTGTTCGCCATTTCAGATGTTGTTTTAATGGATATTTTCAGCGATTTTCTTGTTCTTCTTCTAAGTAGCATCGAGATAATACACCCGAACAAATAGGATTTCAGCCAATTAAAAATGTCTGAGGAACAACGTACTTGAAGGGAGGAAGTCTCCTTGATACCTGGAATTCATTAGTGGAAGAAACCGACCAGAAAATGTGATTGAGGGAAACATAAAGTCACCTCTTCTTGCTGTTCTTTATCCGACTCTCTGTAAAGATGAGATGAAATGCAAAAATTATTCGACCGATATTCATTCGACTTCTTGAATCAGTTTGAAAGCGAAAATAATTTGGTTTTTTCTTCTTCGGTTTTGAATGGACCTTCACAAATGATTAGGAAGGTGACACGTGGAAGTGATATACTGGGTGATTATCCATCTGAACTGAGAATTCGACAAGACAGTCGGCTTTCTCCTTGAAATATTCTGATACTTTCATATCCTCTGAGTATAACACCAAAGAGTAGAAACAAGAGGGTGCACTCTGTCAAATTAGTACTGAAAATTTTGTTCACGTATTTCGAAGCGAAACCACAGAATCGCATAAAACGATTCCTTCCTTGACTCAAAATCCCATAAGAGCAATGTAAATCGAGGCAACACCAATGAAATCACATTTCGTTATCACGTGCAATATCACATTTCGTTATCACGTGCAATAAGATAGCCAATCGGTTCCTAATTCCTGTAGCAGGGATCTAAACAGAAAAGGATTTTAATCGACATGAAGATGAATTTGGAAAAATAATTTTTTATTTATTAGGAAATATGAAAGCACTTTTCTTTCATCACAAGTGTTTCTGAACGATTTACTTCAGAAACCACTACGCAATTTCGTGAGTAGCAATATTTCCACTGTTAATTTGTATTTTGATCATTTGCAATCTATTTTAATTTATTACTAAAATATCTTATAATTTAAAGCTACAACAATTCAACTGAGAAAATTGTAAAAGTTCACACCTTATAAAATTTTAGGTCATTGCCATACAACTTTGAGGAAGAGTTCAATAACAGAACATTTATTTCCTGTGAAATATGTGTGAAGACTAGAGAGAATTCATAAGAAACAAGAAAATATCATTTGACACAATGGACGAATTAAATAGTAATGTTACCCACATATAGTTCAACTAATACTGCAGTTTTGTAAACAAACGAATAAGAAATATCCTTTTTCAAAATCGTATGAGAAGAAGAAATTTTCTTTTAATTGATCTTATTATATGTGGATGAAAATTGTTTGATAAGCATTTCTTAAAAATTTTTAAGTATTTCCTAATACAAGAATGTAAGAATAATGTATAATATATTTTCATCAAAATTGTAATGGAACCATTATATTATGTTTGCAAGTTAGAAGTCCTTTGATTATTGATGACAAACTTCTTACGAAGAAGTTAATTCCTGTCTTATGAATTGTTTCACCAATTTCAAAGTTACACAAAATAAGCTAACGAATAATTGTAATCATAAAAAATTGTGAATTTTGCTGATCAAATTTTTTACCAATTCCAGACAATAATTTCACTTTAATGTATTGAATGTCTAAATAATGGACTAAAACAAGAGTGCAACAAATAAAAAGGAAATTTTCTTTATAATTCATTTAATATAGTTACATCAAAAGTTAAAGAAATTCATTACAAATTTGTAGTCAAGTTTTCTTCAGCATTATCAATCTTTGTCATATAATTATCTCGATTCCATCTTGAGCATTCTCAGAACATAAAAGAACAATTTCCTGTTCTATAAAAATATTCATACATACAAAGGGATCAGATCCCTGAACTTGATATCCAGTTGAACGGTAACTTTTGGAAGAAAACACTGAGAAATATTAATTTAACATCATTTGTGCTGTAGTATATTAAGGTTTCTAATTTTTTTTATTTTTCCATTTGTTACATTCATCACCCTGTAAATTTTGATTTGCATACTTTATTATGTAAAAAATTCTGATTTTTAAAAACAAATTTAGCATATATTTGTAGGGAAACTGAGCAAGGATGATGGAAAGGGATTGTTCTCAGCTTTTGGATTAGCAGTTGATGAGTAGATGTAGTGGCAGCGGCTTTCATGTTTTGTGATGTTTGCACATTGCAGTTTACCATTATTGTGGAACATGTTTGAGTTCCCTTATTGATTCCTATTCCATCGGTTTGTGTACCTATATCAAAGCTTTTTGGTCTCTTAAACAGGTTCAAAGTAGGATCAGCCGTTTTATTTAAGTAGCGGCCAGTCATTAAATAAGGTTCGAAGTGATCACTACAAATCCTGTTTCCTCAGAATTGTCGCATCGCTGCAGGCCAATTTCCATTGCAAGGCTTCGAACATTACTCAACTGAACATCTTCTCTTGGTTTCACTCATTTTATCTACAAACCAGACTTCTCCTCAGAGCTATGAAAAAGCTTAATCCAAATATGAAAACCTGTGCGAAATGAAATTCTAGATTACCTATACAAAATCAGCGATAACTTTTACTCCATATATCACACTATCATTAAAAATTTTCGAATGGAGGGAAAAGAATTCATAGACAAGTTATATAAAATATACCATTTAATTCAAAGGTTTTGATTAAATCAAGGATCTGCTATGATTTTCAGAAATACCCGGTGAATTGTTTCGCGGTTTAAATTCGAATTTGGAGAAGAGAGAGAGATATATCCTTTTCTTGTTAGTCCCGCCCCTTTTTTCAACGATAGAATTCTCAAGGTCATTGAATCGTTGACGAGAAAAAGGCCGGAGTGCTCCATCTTTGTAAGTTAATCTTTGATAACACTAACTGATTTCAACACTTTAGCGAAGATTCTTTCGCAGTTAAACTAGTTATCATTGTCATGGGAGCAAAATATCGAAACGATACAACTTTTGTGTCCGTTTATGAATTACAACAAATCATTCAGTTGTAGTTGATCAACGTATATCGGGCCTACAAATATAAAACCGCCGTTTTATCATTGGTTGCACTAGCATTGCAAATCGGTTGATAAATACCAATAGAAACGTTACATAGTCAGCTGAGGCGGCATCAGCCAACAACTCTACAAAATCTTGCTTATCTATTTTTACTGTGCTTTGTTTTGTTTGTGCGCAAAAATGTCGAAATTTATTTTTGGGAACGAGGAATTACACTGTCTGATTTATTGAAGGAATCAATAATTGGTCTACAGAAGAAGCTGGATGTTTTGACGAAACTGGTGGAAAAATGAAGATTTCAGATATAAAATTGCTCATTTCCTTCGGTCGAGAACTAACCTTTGTTTCGAGATTCGATAAAGGCAGTTATCCCCTCGTAATTACCCCGTAGTTGAGTGCAATGCTCGTTCAGCTCATAATGAAATAAGTTGAGCAAAAATGTAAATTATGCGGTGTCAGAAGGAGGTATGAAGAAGGGAAATAATTGTATATTTAGCGGTTGAATTTTCCTCCGCCTTTTATAGGATGATCTCTACGGACTCCATTAAAAACTCTTTTATCATACATTCTAGTAGTATTTCACTTTTCCGCTTCGCTTATGAATAATAAATACTGATATAGAAGCGTAATCTGTGCCTGAGCCCCTTTAGCCGAATACATAGTCTCCAACTACGCCAGGGACCCAGCTACTTATCAGACTACTGCTAAATTAAAGATAAAAAATACACTGTCACGTCCTTTCTAAGTTGGCTTATTCAATTTCCATCTCGATGGGGTGGGGGAGATATGTGGGACTGAAGAAAAAGACACCGTCAAATCCTGTGGTGCGCCCTCCTTGATCACGTTCTTAAAGGTCCCACTTGTGATCCGATTAACTCCCAGCCACCGTAGCACAATCTCGGTAATGATAAAAATGCCAATAAAAATTAGGGATAATACGGCCGCTCCAGCAGTGGAGTACGCCTCGCTCCGGGTTCAAATCGCAGATAAGAAATCAAATTAGCGAAGATTATCGATTCCGGGAATGATTTGAATTTAAAATAATTCGGCTATTGACTTTGGATTGGAATTTTTACGGATTCAAATCCCTGAAAGTTTATCCTTTCCCCGCAGCTTCATTATGAAAGCACTCAGGGCACGATTAATTCTCACGGAACGGAATTGTACATTTCGGTTCGAATGATTTCTTCTTTATTGCTAGAAAATGTCAAAAAACTGGAAATGAATGAAATAATAAATAAAATGATGAATTATCAATAACAAGAAAAACATTAGGACATCAGCACCAGGGGGATAGAACTAGACCCTCTACCAAACATGGCTACCGGAAGCACTAAACTTGACGCATGACAATTGGTAGATTGACACCTTTGTTCATACAGGGATTTCACGATATCTATACGGGAAACTACTGAACGTATTTTCATGAAATTCAGCACTTATGAGTATTTCACGATGCTGATGAAATCTAAAATATTTTTAAGGCATGAGCACCTCCGGTTTTTCCGGAAATGACGTCAACTTCCGTTTTTCAAATTAGAATACCATTTTTTTATTGCAGAAATAGATTCCTTAGAAAATTTCAAGTTATTTTGATGTAACATTTTTCAGTTTTGGTTGGAAAATTCTCTCTGAGCGGGAAAATTCGAAAAAAAAATCGAAAATAGAGCTCCGCTGAAACAAGAATAACTTCGAGGTTTTTGGATGGAAAATTTTCATTTTTGGAATTTTTCAAGATGTAAGATTGATGTATCCACTTCAAAAATCGAAATCGCGATTCATGATACAGGGGGTGAAAAAATCGCTTTCAATGTTAGGGATGACAAATTCGTGAAAAATCAATTTTTTCAAATTAGAACCCCATTTTTTATGGCAGGTATTGAATCTACGTTAAAAAAAAATGTGAGTGTATGCATCACACCTTTGCCCTAAAGTGGATATTTTCCGAGTTATTAACAAAAAAACTGTTTTTCGTCTTGAACTTTCAGCTATTTCTTTTCCCTTCACGCCAAAAAGATGAAATTTTCAGGAACTGTTACTTAAACCATGTTTTAGATTTCACTACCCTAATATGCAAGAGAAAAAAGTTACAGGTTGTTCCTAAACTTGACTTGACTTGATATCAAGTCAAGTTCGAGTCAAGTAGTAGTTTTTCAATGTCAAGTCAAGTCAAGTATTAATTTATCAAGTAATCGAAAAACCAATTACTTCTACCAAACTACTTGCTCTTCAATTAGAAATTTTTATTTCAGTCTACACATTAATGTATTATGGAATGGGAATGAACTTTGCAAAAAATACTTTTATTTATCAAACTTGAATATGAGAATCAAAAATATCAACTATTTCAAAATGGAAACACAAATTTTATCGCTATAATACATAAAAAAATAAGAATTTCTCAATTATGAGAATTGTCTAAGTTTGACCACCTCATTTTTCATCCAGGATCTAAGACACTTAAGGCTTCTTATAGAATTGTCGCCTAATCTATTCCTAGTTTTTGCAACTGTCAGTGCTGCTCTGGAAAACTGCCTTTCAACAGGAGCTGAAGATGATGGCGTTGATAAGAAATCTTTGGCCATTATGGCCAAGTTTGGAAATACGTTTTCATGCCTCTTCCACCATTCTAAAATATCTTCAGAACTGTCAGCACGTGGTTCCGAAAGGAATTTGTCTATTTCGTAACGCCAAGCCAATTCATTTGCTCGATTTATTGGAGATTTCTTGAATAAGCTTAGGAGATCGATGTCGAACTCATCATTTGAAGATGAAGGTAAAGATGATGCTTTGTGCTCTGTAGACCTGGCTGAAAATATTTTGTTTCAAAAATTGTTTCAAAGTGTCTAATTGCTTCTTCCTTCTCCAAGTCTTTTCCGCAACTTGTATTGGAGAATGTTTCCACTTTATGCCGGGGATCTAAGACTAAAACAACACAGTACATCCAGTTGGTTCTTTGGTAATGTTTGATAATTTTATCTTTAGCCGCTGGAATACTATAAATGAATTTTTCATCAGTCTCATCTCTACAAAGATTATTGTCGAGTTCAATAGCCCATTGTTCTAGCTTATCCAGGAGCATATTTATACCAATTATCACCATCGGAAGTGTGCAATATGCTTCACCTTCTAATGTTTTGGAAAGCGTCTTGAAACTGTTCAGATATTTACAAACTTGATCTATGATCGACCACTCCGTGTCTGTAGGCTTCAAAGTTTTCATATTTTCTGTGTTATCACAAAGAATGTTTAACGACTTTTTCATATTGAGGCCCCACCGCAGCATATCCAAAGTTGAATTCCATCTTGTTATGACATCTAATTTTGGCAAAGCCATATTTAAATTCATAGTAATGCAAAATTTTTTGAAATCTTTACGGAGATTTTCAGAATTTCTTCTTGCCGAGGCAATGAATTTCTTTTATTGGCGATAGCGAATTTACATCTTCAGATATTTCACCACTGTCACCACGATCTCCGGATTGAGTAATTTCCTCAAACACATATTCTGACCCGCTGGTTTTTAATTCCATTATTTCCGATGAAATACTCATTTTTTGCAAAGGTTGAAACACTCAATTATTTGACGTAACGACTCACACACTTGGACAAAAATACCTCTCTATTCATCTAGATAAAATCAAGAAGACTGCGCGATCGCTTCATTCAGCACGGACCTCGGGAAACCCCCTAAATTTGTCTAAACACGCATGAACTTGCAGAAATATACGTAGCACGACTCGTACGTATCATGATCAAGTAATACCAAGTAGCTTGATATCAAGTCAAGTAATAAATATCTCAAATCAAGTCAAGTCAAGAGTTAAGTATGTATTCGTTACAAGCTTGACTTTCAACTCAAGTTCTTAAAAAAATCAAGCTACTTGACTTGATGAATCCCTGCACCCCGTCACTAACCCCTGATTTATATGCTTTATTGTTTGCTAAATAAATATTGTAATTGATGACGAGATATTGTTGATGATGGAGCTCGTGTTGAATGATTGTTTGGGCTATTATCATCATCTATTGTGGATGTAATGTTTTCCGACGTTTCGATAGACATCTTCTATCTTTATCAAGGAGAAAAGTAAGAAACCTTTTGAAACTTATCAATTTTCAAAAAGTAAATATTGACAGACGTCATGAAAGAAAAATGAACGATGTTATATACTCATCTGTGATATGATGATCTTTTTAAGTTGGATCTAATTATCGGCGTCCAAACTTCTGACAGATCTATAGATGGAGCACTTATGGAATCAGGTGTTATTTTCATAAATGCTGCTTCTTTGATTTTTCTTCTTTGGATATTATTGATGCTTCATCCCATTTTATACGATGATTCTCATCTACAGCATGTTGGACCAACCTGGATTTGTCGCTGTCTAGTACTCGTAGAACCTTCTGATGTTCTTTTATTCGTACATTCAGAGGGCGTTTAGTTTCTCCGATGTAAGATCTTCCGCACTCGCAAGGTAATTCATATATGCAGTTCTTTGTCCTTTGTGTCTCATTATTAGGCTTAACTTATGTAAGTTTAGCTCTGATAGTGTCTTGAGTTTTGAATGCAGTCGTTATGTTGTATCTATTTCCAATTCTTCTCATTTTCTCCGACAAACCGACCAATTACGGTTTTAATGGTCTGATTTATATCTGTTGTTTCAGGTTGACTTTCTCTTGTTCGTTTAGCTTTTTCTAATATCTTTTTGGGGTAGCCATTGCTTCTAAGAGTTTTCGAGATGTTATTTATTTCTTCATTTTGGTCTTCTTCAGTGCAACAAATATTTATTGCTCTATCAAATAAACATTTTGCTACTCCCAATTTAGTGTTTAGTTGGTGGTTTGAATCGAAATGTAGATATTGTCCTGTGTTCGTTGGCTTTTTATACACAGTGGTTCTTGGGATTCCATTTTGTTTATGTACGAGTACATCTAAGAATGGAAGTTGTCTGTCCTTCTCGATTTCAATTGTGAATTTAATTGATTCCTCTTGATTGTTTAGATATTGAAGGAATCCATCTATAGTGTCTCTTCCATGTTGCCAAATAATGAAAGTATCATCCACATATCTTTTCCACAGTTTGGGTTTAAGTACATATTTTTCTAATGCCTTCTGTTCGGAAATTTCCATATATAAATCAGCTAAAATTGGTGATAGTGGCCATTCCGAATTCTTGTTGCTAAAAGATGTCTTCAAATTGGAAATATGTTGTTTCAATACAAAGAGAAAACATTTCCATAATTGCATTCACGCTTAGTGTAGTTCTTTCACTAATGGTTTGATCTTCTTCAAGCTTTTTCCTAACTATGATAAGTGTTTTATCTGTCGGAATATTAGTGAACAAACTGGTGATGTCGAAGCTGACCATAACGTCTTCTTCCATGATTTCTTGATGTTTCATTATTTCTATGAAGTGTTTCGTGTTTCTTATCATCGATGTTGAATTACCTACTTTTTAATGGTGATATAATTTTTAGCAGAAATTTAGCCAATTGGTGGCATGCTGAATTTCTTGAACTCACAATTGGTCTTAGAGGAATATTTGCTTTGTGTATTTTTGGTAGACCATATAAATGTGGTGGTTTACTGAAGTGAGGTGTAAGTCTTGATCTAACGAATATCTGGAAATTCATTTCGATATTTATAAAGGATTTTGTAAATCTTGATTTCAACTGTGGTGGTAGGGTCCTTTTTTAGTCTTTTGTATTTTCCTGCTTCTAATAATTCATTGATTTTTTGATTATAAGAGCCAACATCTAGAATTACAGTGGCGTTTCCTTTGTCTGCTGGAAGTATCTTTATGGAACTATCCGATTTAAGATCTTTTAGTGCCCTCTGTTCAGCTTTATTTATATTGGGTAGAGGTGTTTTGTTATTCTTGTCTAACAAAGTTCTGATTTTCCATCTGTACTCTTCTGCCGCCAACATGATTTCAATTTTTGGTATCGTATTAGGGGCTATAGAGAACTTGAGACCCTTGTTGAGGAGAGAAATCTGATCTTCACTTAAGTTCTTATTAGATAAATTGATCACGGTTTTTGAATGATCTAAGGGTTCATATTTTCTTGACTCCTTCATAAGTTTCTCCATTTTCCTTTTTTGGACTTGTTTTTGTTGTTCATATATTCTTTCATAGCTATGTTTAATAGCTCCAATAATATTTTCATAATCTTCAGCATTAGTTTTTGATTGAATGCTATATCTAAGGTTCTCGCATGTTGTAAGTAATTTGGCTTTGTTGAATCGATGTTGATTCAGTCTTTCTCTCATAAGGGCTTGACTTGTCCGTTTTGAAATCCTATCTGCTCTATAACTTTTGACAGGAAGTTTCACTCTGAGACCTTTAGGAATTAGGTTTCGATCTCTTGCAAGATGGATGAATGTCAAATGGTTGCATTCCTTTGCCAATTTTATGCTGGTCCTTTCATAACTTCTAACTTCTTGAAACAATTCGGGCCCATACCGAATTTCTAGTTGATGACGAGATATTGTTGATGATGGAGCTCGTGTTAAATGATTGTTTGGGCTATTACCATCATCTATTGTGGATGTAATGATTTCCGACGTTTCGATAGACATCTTCTATCTTTATCAAGGAGAAAATTAAGAAACCTTTTGACAATTATCAATTTTCAAAAAGTAAATATTGACAGAAGTCATGAAAGAAAAATGAACGATGTTATATACTCATCTGTGATATGATGATCTTTTTAAGTTGGATCTAACTATCGGCGTCCAAACTTCTGGCAGATCTATAGATGGAGCACTTATGGAATCAGGTGTTATTTTCATAAATGCTGCTTCTTTGATTTTTCTTCTTGCAAGTTTTTCTTCTTTGGATATTATTGATGCTTCATCCCATTTTATACGATGATTCTCATCTACAGCATGTTGGACCAACCTGGATTTGTCGCTGTCTAGTACTCGTAGAAGCTTCTGATGTTCTTTTATTCGTACATTCAGAGGGTGTTTTTTTTTATTGAAAGCCAAAATTTATTTTTCTAGTCTTCGTTTCTTTTCATTTTGTTCATAATGTTCATATCATCTAATCACTCTGCTTTCATCTAGATTCAATTCTTTATCCTTTCTTTTTTTGCAGTAGTAGAGTTCACTGAAAAACGGGCAGAACAATCCGTAACAAAATCTGTTAAAGAAGGGTCTAAGGGTTAGTCGAATGAATGTGACTCGAATAAGAATATTCCAAATGTTGGAAAATCACAAGAAACGCCGTCTCGTATATTCTGATACGCAAAGACCTCTTATTTGAACATAAAAGAGGCGAAGAAACAATTCTGCACGTTGAAAAGGCTACGGTTCATATCTGTCTAGATATTTTCTTGTCCCACATTTAATTCTCGTAATTTCATCGAAGCCACGGGAGATACTGACAATCGACTTCTTTAAAACGTTTTCTAAGGCAAACCGCGGAGAGATAAGACTCCTGCAAATGCCGTAGGAATACTTCTGATTGAATTTTAATTAAATTTCGGTGAAGATTTTCCAGTGATACCCTGATAGGCGTCCCTATATTACCCGGTAACAGTTTTTCTTATTAGCTACAACCAAACAATGTGCGGTTAGCTCTGATGCAACCGTTGCTTCTCCCCCATTTAAAGAGTGCTGACAGGAAATTAATTCTCAAAAATGAAAGCTGCCAAAGTGGTCTCTGGCTGACAATCGACACCGATAAGGAGGCATTCGTCTTATTTCGTTTAATAAACGAAGCTATACATGGGTTATCGTTCTTTCAGGGAAGCTTGCTCCGGTTCTTTCGACTAAAGAAATGATTTTTATTTCATTCAGCACTCCGTCGAACGCCATTTTTATTTCAAACACACGCATTATGACTGTTTCTTTTCATTCGCGTTCTCCAGATCGTTTGTTATCCAATAACGTATCGGGAAGATGAAATGAAACGAATGGATCTTCATATCGTACCAATCATTTCCCAATTCGGGAGCAAGAAGATAGTAATTTTTTTTTTAAATATAAAACTACTTTCGTCGTAGTTCGATGCCTGAATTCCATGCTGTCATGTCATTCCATTAGTTTTCCGTTTTCGATACAGAGGTGGCAACGTGTGTCGTCTAAACATCATGTGACCTTCAAACTGTCAAACAGGGTAGGACTTATTAATCAGTGTCAGTTTGGAGAAAAGTAATCGAAATTTTTCATAACGGTCCAATAATACACATTGTGAAAATTTCGAAAAGCACTGACGTAGGTTTTCAGAAGAAGGGAATTTAAGCATCGACCAAAACTTACAGAAAACTATGAACAGTACTTTTTGATCCGAGCAATGTATACGTTGCTATTTGTATCACATTGATTTAGATGACGTTCACCTGAACATAGTGCCTATTGTTTTGTCATAGTTTGATTATTTACTCTCAAGTAGCTCAACAAATTTAGTATTGTCAATAAATCCTATTAGGTGTACAAATAAGTTTCCGCGGTTTTTTATAAAAAATTAGGAATTTATTGTAAAGGAAAAGTACATTACGTTTTATTCAAAGTATCATTTGCCACTACTTTTCCCCATCTTTCTGGCAACATTCGGATACCCCGTCGAAAAAACTCTTCATCTTTTGACGCTATCCACAAATCTACCCAATTTTTGGTGTCTTCATATGATGTGAAGCGCTGCTCAGACAGGCCATGTGCCATCGACCGGAACAGATGATAATCAGAAGGGGCTAAGTCTGGTGAATACGGCGGGTGGGGTAAAACTTCCCAGTTGAGTGTTTCCAAGTATGTTTTTACCGGCGCCGCAACATGTGGACGAGCAAAATCGTGTAAAAGAATAATTTTGTCGTGTCTGGAGTAGTAATGGGCGCGTTTTTCCTTAAGTGCCCGACTCAATCTCATCAATTGTGTTCGGTAGAGAGGTCCAGTAATGGTTTCGCTTGGTTTCAGCAATTCATAATACACGACACCAAGCTGATCCCACCAAATACACAGCATGAGTTTTTTTCCATGAATATTCGGCTTAGCTGTCGATGTTGATGGTTCGCCGGGCTTAACCCATGACTTTCTCTTCTTTGGATTACAGTAGTGAATCCATTTTTCGTCACCAGTGACTATATGATGCAAAAAACTCTTTTTTTTATTCCTGGCAAGCAGCATTTCACTCATGCATAATCGGCGTTCAACGTCTCTCGGCTTTAGTTCATATGGAAGCCAATTTCCTTGTTTTTGAATCATTCCTAACGATTTTAAACGATGTGAAATTGCTTGTTGAGTCACTTGTAGAGTAAGTCCAAGTTCTTTTTGCGTTTGGGACGAATCTTCCTCCAATAGTGCTTCTAATTCCATGTCTTCGTACACTTTCGGCCTTCCACTGCGTTCTTTGTCTTTAACGTCAAACTCACCGTTCTTAAACTTTTGAAACCATTCCTGACAACTTCTCTCACTTAAAGCAGCTTCACCATATGCTTCTAGAAGCAATCGATGCGCCTCAGCTGCAGATTTTTTCACATTAAAGAAGTAAATCAAAAGTTCCCGCAAATGATGCTTATTCGGAATAAAACTTGACATTTTTGCACTAAAAAACTTATGTGATGCTGATACGGAATCACTAGTACTTTAAGGTTATGGTGTTGCCAGATGACTAAACTTGGGATATTACGTTTTACAATTGACAATTTCTCCATAACCTTCTAGTGGGGCCATCTTTTGACAAACCGCGAAAACTTATTTGTACACCTAATAGTATAATCGTTATACAGATATCTTCTGTCATTTTCAAGATTAATTCAAATTCAAATTAGCTTTAAAAAGATGACAAATTCAGACTGTTTACTCCAATGCATTGCAAGAATACCATGCTTGACATCAATCAAATAACTCTCTTCCTCTTTTCTTCTTCCTATTGTTATGTATATATGTTTTTCGTTCTCTATTGTAATAAATATAATATAATATTATACAGGGTGGCTATTTGAAAACGAAACAGACGAGATTACAGAAAAAATAAATTTTTTCGATAGAAATGCTCGGACAGGTCGTTTTCTGTTTCGAGGGGAACAACTTAAGATGTACGTTACGGACGCAATGCGCTTCAACCCTTGCTACTACAACCCTCACCCCCAAATTTTGAATAGGGAGGATGGGGTGAGTAATACCTCATTTGAAAGGTATTTTTATACTGATTACAGCATATTATTTGTTTTTTCCTTTTATGTATTAGTTCTCGAAATATGTATTTGAAAATGAAGTGGTGTTTTCATGGCACTTGTAGTGTTTAACTGGTAAGATAGAACACTACACATGTTTGCATTATTCAAAGAATGTTCTCCCTTAGGAGATAGATATTCTGACATATTGACTCAAATAATTGAGCCGCTAGTACAGAACCACAATGACTTATGGTATCAACAACATGGCGCGCCTCCGCACAATTCACTCAATGTGTCAAATATCCTATACAGGCTATTTGAAGATCGATGGTTGGCGAATAATGGTCCACATCTTTGGCCACCACGTTCTCCCGATTTAACTCCTTCAGACTATTATGTTTGGGGTAGGATAAAAAATATTGTCTACTCAACTCCCCTGACTGATAAAGAGGACTGCATAGAACGAGTCAGAAATGCGTTCAGGTTTGTTTAGATTTTTAGATTCATAGTTTTGAAACTCAATTTGGTTTTTAAACACTTTTGCAGATCTCTTCCTCCCGATGAAATAAGAAGGGCAACGCACGAAACATTCCTGAGACGTATAAATAAATGTATAGAAATTAACGGTCAAAACTTTGAACATCTTCTCTAGATATAACTGCGAGAGTTTGCCATGGTTCTCCTAATAGTAACTTGAAGTCAGTTTTAAGAAGGGGTGAAAAATCTACAGCATGGTTCAAATAACATTTCCTGAAAATTTCATCTTTTTGGCGCGAAGGGAAAAGAAATAGCTGAAAATTCAAGACGAAAAACAGTTTTTTGTGAATAACTCAGAAAATATCCACTTTAGGTCCAGGGTATGATGCATACACTCACATTATTTTTTAATGTAGATTCAATATCTGCCATAAAAAAAGGGGTTCTAATTTGAAAAAATTGATTTTTCACGATTTTGTCATCCCTTACTTTGAAAGCGATTTTTTCACTATCATGAATCGCGATTTCGATTTTCAAAGTGGATACATCAATCTGAAATGTTTTCATGGAACTTGTAGTGGTTTTTTGTGACAAATCGACATTTTGAGCTTCAAAACAACCATGACTGTGGCTTCCTTCTTCCAATCCACTGACAAAGAAATCTTTAATCAAGATGTCGAACAGACAAAGCATATTGCGAAGGAGCTCAATCTTGCTGAAACTCAATCTAAATTATCTTCGATATAATTTGCAGATTTCGAAATCGGTGGATTGGAAGAAGGCGTCTCACTGAATGGCCAGCCAGATCGCCAAAACTGTCACCACTAGATTTCTTTCTTTGGGGCAACTTGAAGAGTAAAATTTACTCTACACAGCCCGATTCCATAGAAGATTCAATAAGGGTATAGTGAACGAATGTCGTCAAATCACTTTAGAAATGCTGCAAAATGTGCGCCATCGTTTCGAACAAAACTTATTTCATTGTATGGAAGCTAATGGTGAACAATTTGAATATTTAATTAATTGATGTGAGTTTTCGGTAAATTATTTACTTTACATCGAAAAGTCTTAGATCAATACTTCAAATCATTCTGATACCGTACAGTTGGAGAATGATTTCAATGAATAAAACAGCTAGTCGAACATCTGACCCTTGTAGCATTAACACGTACGGTATGACTTCATTTGCACAGTGGTAGATGTTTTGCAATTTCAAATACAAGTATGGAAATTTTGGTGTTTCGGAAGCACGAAATGTCAATTATTCGCAAAAAATTAATTCAAGTGATAAAATTAACTAACGCATGAATATTTCGAGAACTAATCCATAAAATGAAAAAAAAAATTACTGTGCTGAAATCAGTATGAAAATACCTTTGAATTGAGCTATCACTCACTCCATCTTCCCTATTCAAAAATTGGGGGTGAGGGTTGTTGTAGCAAGGGTCGAAGCGCTATGCGTCCGTAATCTACACCTTAAGTTGTCCCCTCGAAACAGAAGTAGACCTGTCCGAGCATTTCTATCAAAAAGACTCATTTCGTCTGTAATCTCGTCTGTTTCGTTTTCAAATGGCCACCCTGTATATTTTAATCGTTGATGTGCTCACATTGCCTGTAACAGGTAAAGGCGGTTTGCATAAATCTGAAATGAAACATATGGGGGCGACTTTCGGCTCAATTGCTGGGATAACATTGTTAGTTGGATTTCCTTCATTTTTTTTTATGTTTTTGAGATATTTTTGTGGATTTGGACTGGGGAAGGATGATTGTTAAAACATCATTCGGATTTTTGAAAATCAACTTCAATGATTTCTCTGAGAAAATGAAGAAAACTGAGGAACGATGAACAGAGCTCGTCAAGTATTCAATTTCCATTCGATCTTGATGAGAAAAATTGCCATTAATTTGACTTCTTTTGCTGCTGAAATCTTAACTAGTACCTATCAGGTTTACCGCTATGAAATGAGAGTTTTTTGGTGAAATTAAAACACCAATTAATAATGGAAGAGTAAAAAAAAATCATTCAAAGTATTGGCCCTTGTTTTCTACACATTTTGTCCACCTTTCTGGCAAAATTGTTCGTCTTTTGAAACAAAACAACCAAATACCCAATTTTCAACCTCCTGGTATGAATCAAAGTGCTGCTCAGCCAATGCGTGTCCCATCGATGAAAACACATGGTAGTCGGAAGGGTCAAAGACTGGTGAATACGATGGGTGGAATAACAGCTCTCAGCCAAGTGTTTTGATTATATTCTGAACTGGTTTTGCTTTGTCTGCAGGTGCATTGTCCTGGAGCAAAATTACCCTGCCATATTTTCTGGCCCATTCTGGTCGTTTCTCAATCAATGCATGGTTCAAATTGGTCATTTGTTGTCAGTAGCGATCAGTATAAACTGTTTCAACAGGTTTTATGAGCTCGTGGTACCTTCCTGGTCCCACCAATCACACAGCATTGTCCTCTTGCCGAAGCGATCTGGTTTTGCATCAGGCATTCATATTCGATTAACAATAATTCGAAAACAATTCTTGGTTACAACTTACTTTGTGAGATGCCGGTGTTTTCTTGAATAATCATGTATCGGCGATACTTTTTTTAGAATTGTAAGACGATAATTGTCAATTTTAGATATTTTGGTTTATTTACGCTCTCAAGAATTGACTTATTCAATTAAAAAAAAACACCGGTAGCACTCCGGGAGTGCCGGCAGAACTGAAAACTTCAATATTAACGCATTTTTGATATTTTGGAATGGTAAGATAATAATTTTGTATGAATTGCTTTCATTATCAGTATAAAAGTGCTATTATTTATGTGGTGGAATACAATATTCATTTATTGCGCTATCGTACACAAAAATGACAATAGGTTTGTTCGGGTGGCAGTTCCCAGTTGTACTGGGGTCACAGAGAACCAGGTTCTGTAACTCTTGGAATCGTCGCAAGTTGTTCTATGACACGAACGGGTGAAAACAGGTGGGAACAGATAATTTCAAAACGATTTCGTTAAGTGCATAGATGAGTGAAAGTAAGGTTATGTTGTACATCATGGACATTGAACTCTAAATACCATATAGGTATTCATATAGAGTTCAATGATCATGGATCATATCATGGATAGTGTTAAAAAGATATTGAATAAGTTATTGTGTTATTAATACGGTGGAACTACTTTAGAAATTACAAATATTAAAATTGCACAATTTTTTTTGTCATAAATAAATAAACATAAACATATCCATATAAATAACTGTAAATATAATTTATATGTGATGAAATATTTAAAGAAATGATTTAATTCAATTATAATTTGAAATTTCAATACATGTAGTAGTGGTCATCATTGAAGAAATTATTTTTGTTAGTTCATATCTGGATAAACTGTGAATTTTTCTGTTATTTCATTGTAATTTTGGTGGAAACTGTGTACAGAAAATTTTATATAATAGAATTAGGTAATTGTATATGGAACTGGTGGCATTTGGGAAATAAATAAAAATATTTTCTAACAATTTTCATAGCTTTGTAATTATTTTTTAGATAAGAATTGTTTTAACAAGTCGTTGTGTTCTTGAAAGAGGTCATTCCTCCGTTTCCTCCCTAAATTTTCAATACATTTTGAGTGGTTAAAAAATAAAGATACTACAATCACGAAATAACAAAAATAAATATATAGTATATAAATACTTTGATCAACAATTATGCAATTGTTTTATTCATCTATTGCAAATGATCCTTCCTCTTCTTTGAGATAACAAAAATTTTGAGAAGTTATTATAACGAATTGATTAATAATTTATACTCCCACAACATCAAATATACTCAAAAACAGCTATGCGAATATCCTAGTCACCAAATATATAACTTAATTGCCAATTAGAACTACTGAAAATTTGAATCACTGATGATTTGAATTTACCGCTTCTTCTGTTGTACCTTGTACCATCTCTAGATCAGGAACCGTAAGAACAGTAACGAACAGTTCCGAAATCAAGTGTTCCGACCACACGAACGACAAGGAACTCCTGTTCCGTCCCAGACGAACGGGTGGGAACCACAAATTACCAAAAATTACAGTTCCGAACTGCCCCGCGAACAAACCTAATTTATATTGCATTAACATACACAAACATTCGCACAAGCGCCCTGCACCGCCTAAACGAAACAGCACACGCAGGCACGGTAGAAAGAGTGAGTGGGGGATATTATTCCCTCTCCTACTTCTCGATCTTAAGCTTTTTCGATGACAATCACGTGACCCTGACGCGAGTTTGGATGGTTTTACCCATACAAGAGAGTGCTCAGCGCCGCTAAAGAAGTTTTCACTTCAAAAATTTCTTCTTGTTGACAGGATTGACTATCAGTGTCATGAAGCAGAGGAAATATCGATGAAAAACGCCGTTTTCGAGGGCCGGAAAGGGAATAGTTGGGGACATTCGAGTGAGTTAATAAGAAAAGAATGAGTATCGGGTTGAGGCTTAGCTGTTAGCTGCCGTATCCCAAGTTTCACAATATTTTTCGGTATATAAGTAATCCTCTGCCAGTTTTATGATAGGTGGATAATGTTATTGGGAAAAGGAGATTAAGAATAATGAGGGGGTTCCCCGCTAGCTCGAAGCGTTCGTATCTAATGGCGACCTGCAGCGGGGCTGATTTCCTTCAGATATATCATAATAATTCCTAGCTAACTGCAGATTCCCTTAACGTTTGTGCGTCCCGCTATACAACAATATAATTCCAAGAACGTCGTAAATCTCAACTTTTAGGAGTGCTCCGACCCGCTAAAGAGAGAAAGCAGGAAAGGCAGGGGATTAAAGATCAGTAATCTTATAGGATAGATGAGTTATGGCCGTATTTGGCGCTTTTCTCTCTGCGGCACTCGGTTCCCTTCTGCAAAAATCCTTTATGTTTTCCGGGAAATTGCCATTTAATTGGCCAAGATTACGGTTTCGAAATTAATTAAGATTCTATAGGGCATGCATCTTGGGCGAATCGAACGACCCAGGTGCGGGAGCGTCTTTAGCGTCCCCGGCGCCTAGTCCAGGCGGCGTCAATGCAAACGAGAACGAGAGAGTATCATCATATTTTATTCCCTATCTGCGTTAATCTCTCATATACGGCAACGTGCAATCGGCAATAACCATTAAACACGCCGAAAGATTTCCCAGCTAAGTCTAAAGTCGCGGAGAAATAATACTCTACTGAATATATCACCGAAAGTGTCAGGCGAACCCACAGAAGAGGACGGACTCATCCTAAATGCTCCCCAGAGCCACGAAAATTCCATGGAAATACGGGAATAATGGAAACACACAACGACAGGGAGCACCTCTAGCGCGATTGCACGACGATTCCTTACATAAAATCCTTGAACACTTCTTTTATTCACTTCCACATTAAAAAAAAAAAAAAATAAGAATGACAATTATAGTAATACACTATTCAATTGACGTATCAATGATACCTTTATTTATTCTAGAAAACCGTTCTCTTCGATGAATAAGAGAGATTTTTGAAGTGAAAACTTCTTTAGCGGCGCTGAGCACTCTCTTGTATGGGTAAAAACATCCAAACTCGCGTCAGGGTCACGTGATTGTCATCGAAAAAGCGCAAGATCGAGGAGTAGGAGAGGGAATAATATCCCACACTCTTTCTACCGTGCCTGCGTGTGCTGTTTCGTTTAGGCGGTGCAGGGCGCTTGTGCGAATGTTTGTGTATGTTAATGTAATATAAATTAGGTTTGTTCGCGTGGCAGTTCGGAACTGTAATTTTTGGTAATTTGTGGTTCCCACCCGTTCGTCTGGGACGGAACAGGAGTTCTTTGTCGTTCGTGTGGTCGGAACACTTGATTTCGGAACTGTTCGTTACTGTTCTTACGGTTCCTGATCTAGAGATGGTACAAGGTACAACAGAAGAAGCGGTAAATTCAAATCATCGGTGATTCAAATTTTCAGTAGTTCTAATTGGCAATTAAGTTATATATTTATTGACTAGGATATTCGCATTTTAATCAATTCGTTATAATAGCTTCTCAAAATTTTTGTTATCTCAAAGAAGAGGAAGGATCATTTGCAATAGATGAATAAAACAATTGCATAGTTGTTGATCAAAGTATGTGAGATAATTATTTTATATTATTTATATATACGATATTTCGTATTTATATACTATATATTTATTTTTGTTATTTCGTGATTGTAGTATCTTTATTTTTTGACCACTCAAAATGTATTGAAAATTTAGGAAGGAAACGGAGGAATGACCTCTTTCAAGAACACAACGACTTGTTAAAACAATTCTTATCTAAAAAATAATTACAAAGCTATAAAAATTGTTAGAAAGTATTTTTATTCATTTCCCAAATGCCACCAGTTCCATATACAATTACCTAATTCTATTATATAAAATTTTCTGTACACAGTTTCCACCAAAATTACAATGAAATAACAGAAAAATTCACAGTTTATCCAGATATGAACTAACAAAAATAATTTCTCCACTGATGACCACTACTACATGTATTGAAATTTCAAATTATAATTAGATTAAATCATTTCTTTAAATATTTCATTACATTTAAATTATATTTACAGTTATTTATATGGATATGTTTATGTTTATTTATTTATGACAAAAAAAATTGTTCAATTTTAATATTTGTATTTCCACCGTATTAATAACACAATAACTTATTCAATATCTTTTTAACACTATCCATGATATGATCCATGATCATTGAACTCTATATGAATACCAATATGGTATTTGGAGTTCAATGTCCATGATGTACAACATAACCTTACTTTCACTCATCTATGCACTTAACGAAATCGTTTTGAAATTATCTGTTCCCACCTGTTCTCACCCGTTCGTGTCATAGAACAACTTGCGACGATTCCAAGAGTTACAGAACCTGGTTCTCTGTGATCCCAGTACAACTGGGAACTGCCACCCGAACAAACCTATTGTCATTTTTGTGTACGATATCGCAATAAATGAATATTGTATTCCACCACATAAATAATAGCACTTTTATACTAATTCTCTAACCATTCCAAAATATCAAAAATCCGCAACGTTAATATTGAAGTTTTCACTTATGCCGGCACTCCCGGAGTGCTACCGGTGTTTTTTTTTTACACCCTTCTCGGTCATTCCATAGGTCTTCCACAAGCTCTCTTTCTCTAATCTCTTTGTCTCTCTCCAAGTATTTCTTGGTCTGCCCAGTTTCCTTCGTCCTTCCGGTTGCCAGATCAGTGTTTGTTTTGGGAGTCTTTGTGGAGGCATTCTCTGTACATGTCCATACCATATCAATTGTTTATTTCGAATGTCGTCTATAATTGTGTGTGTGACACCCATGATCTCCATAACGCGTTCATTGGTTATACTTTTTCTTCTGGAGATTCCAGCTGATCGCTTCAAATTAGTTGAGACCTATTTGCGTGAAAACAAGGAGTTTATTGGAGAAAAGAATGGTTCAAGGATGAGGAGATGAAGATAGGAGTTCCACAGGGGTCCATTTTGAGACCACTTCTTTTTATAATTTTTATTAATGACCTGGGTCTTCTGGAGGTTCTATTGTATGCGGAGGATAGCTCGTTCTTGATGCGATCTGGTGCACAGGCAGTCCTCGACGAGGAAGTCAAGAAAAAAATTCGTGAAATGAATAACTGGTATTTGGCTAACAGTTTTATCTTGAATGGAGAGAAAACTCAGACCATCAGTTTTTCGAAGTCAGGTGAAGTGGCCACACTAAGGTTCCTTGGGGTTTTGCTAGACTCGAAGTTGGGTTGGCAGGGGCATGTAGATTCAATGAAGTAAAGACTCAATGGAGCAATATTTGCAATCAGACAGATGAAATGAACATCCACTCACCTGTCAGCTAGGATGGCTTATTATTCTTTCTTCCATAGCATAATATCTTTCGCTATAATTTTTTGGGGTCACTCAGCACATGCCAGGGAGATTTTTCTACTGCAGAAGAAGGCTATTCGAGCGTTGATCGGACTTAAATCGAGAGATAGCTGCAGAGACTGTTTTAAATCTGAAGGAATATTGACCTTACCTGCATTGTACATCTTCAATTGTTTGAAGTATGTTCACAGACACATGAACCAGTTCCCGACTGAGTCGAATGGGTACAACACCAGGAATGAAGGAAAGCTTTCCATCCCCTTCCACCGACTGACGGGGAACATGATCTACATCGATGTCTGGGGACCAAGACTCTACAATAAACTACCAGGTTGTATAAGGGAGCTGCCGGAGAGATCTTTTTGTCGATTGGTGAAGAATCGTTGAAGAATATCTCGCCATGAGCATAGAGGCCGGTGGTTTTAATTGTGAATGTTACCTTCGTGATGGATTTTAACTTGAATCTTGTGACTGTTTTATTGTATGCTTTGTGTTGTTCAAATTGAGTTTGACTGATTCTACAATATTTATTGCACGAATTTAATTCTGTATTTATGTATCACATAATGCTGAAATATACTATACTATACTATACTATGAAATAGTTAATATCCTGAAAAGAATCAGTGATATAATACGTGCGAAATTTTTGTAAGGTTTCCTTAAGAGTTTGTGCTATGATTCAAGTGGATTGTTGCTAAATTAATGGTAGAAACTATTGGTCTAAGAGAAATATCTGATTTATAGATTTCAGAAAGTCCATAAATTCTTGATGGTACTGCTTTCTATATAAGCAATTGTTTGACTGTGGTATTAGCAGTATAATCTTTATTTTTCACTTATTTGACTAATTTATTATTTTTATTTTGAAAGTCATTGGTACCTTTTCTGAGTTTTTTTATAAATATTTGGGTCTTGTAAAGGAATGCCAACTATACAATTTTATGAATTAATTGATGAGTCGATGTTACATTTCATATCTTCTCTTTTGTATTGATTATCTCCACAATGAATTATAATATCATTGTACGTGTGTCAATGCCTTAGTTGTAATAAATAAATAAATATTAAAGGTATATTTATTTTGACATCAAGACTGTAACACCCAGAGAAGATCGCTATATACAGAGATCTTGGAAATCAAAGGAACAGTAGTAAACAACAGCTGTTTAGAGTAGTCCTGTTGTGATATAGTTCACCGGCCACTATTAATTTTAATGGTTACTCCCATAGTTCCATCACATTAATCGAATGAGGATCCAATGGTGGATTAAAAACTGAAATCATAAAGATTTTTGCATTACAGCCCTGGCCCAAGAGCTGTAACTTACCACCCTCGGTTAGCTACAAAGACAAACATATTTCATTTTGTATATGAGCTTAATATTCTTGCACGACGTTATCAGAGCCACCTATATGCCGCCTGGATTCCACGTTAACGTTTTCTGCCTGAATCTTATCAAATCCACATGAGCCCCTAGTTCTTTCTTCAGGAAAATTTCATTCAAACTGGGGAAAAACTTGTAGAATTTAGTTTGATTCATTTCGACCATTCTGAATAGAATGAAATCAGATTTCTTTCCAGGTAACTTTCGAACAGGAGCAAAATAATTGCTTTGTTAGTCTCAATTTTTAATCACAAGATTTTACAAACTCTCAGTTCATTATCAACAGCTCTAGAGAATCTACAGGATTTGACTGACACATGTATGTATCTCTTCAGCAAAACAAGTTTTCAGGTCACTCAAGAAAAAGTTACCTGATTTTTCCGATTTGGATTGAGTTATGTGAGTTAGATTATGAGGATATGTGTTTGATGAAATCCTGATTTCAAAGCAAACAGCTTATGCGTCTTCTGAGCCAAGAATGAATCCTAACACAAACCACCAAAACAATGAGGACGTTTCCTTGAGAAACTTCCTCTTTGATTTCATCAATTTATTCATTATACGCAGTATAAAATCGAGGCTCATCAATAACAAAATCTCCTTCAGAAGCTTCAATATCCCCATTATCATGAGGAATATGCAGAAATGACGTCATTATTCATGAAGGTGAACTTTTATCATTCTCCACTGACAGGATTGGTTACTAAACCGTTGAGGATTTGAGTTTTCAAACTTCCAATAAACTTCTGAACTGTAGGATTGTCATTGAAACCGCTGGCATATCTTATTAGCTGAGAAATTCTCAATTAGATCTTGATTCAAAAATCTGGTTTCAAGTGATGAAAAACCATTACCTCTCAAGCAATTTCAGATTCTTTGAATGCTTATGAACGTTTGAAGCCAACCTGTTCGGGATGGAGACAAAGAATTCAACTTCTTCCTAGTTTTGTATAAATGAACCACCAATTCTCCACGTTCATTGTTCGTTATATCAATCAGCAGTTACATAGAAGAGTGTTGACAATTTAATTTCCCTAAATAAGTGTGGAATAGCTATTATTACAACTATGATCCATACACTCTAAATATCACTGTGAAAACTTATTACCAGCTTAAATCAAAATATTTAAGTTTTCAGATAACGCAAATAACCTTTTCTAATCAATTTTTGAATTCGCGGTCGATAAGATTACATTCGCAGGGAGGAATGCGCGAGTTCCTTTTGGTGTAAGCGATTTCAGTTCAAAATCCATGGAGTGCGACTACTGCTTGGTCCATATACTGTGTAAGAAGTGTACTCTTCACCCTGTCGGCAAAAATACCTTCGGAAAAATTCCGAGTGAGGTTGCTGAATGGTTGCGTTTAGATAATCCGAAAACGTATACAGGCCATTGTGGAAGACGAACATCCGCGACATTGGTTGCCTCAATGACAACATTCAAGAGACATGGTTGTTGAAAAAGTTCGTCTGTTGCAGAAGGCTATCTGACTCACAGTATGCTGAACAAAAATAAGGTAGCGAAGATGATAGCTGGTGTGGAGACAGAGCCATCTGTGGCATCACAATCTTTGAAGACCGTTTTGGGAGAATAATCGTCCAAGAATGCTGCTGCACGGAATGTTCTCAAGAAAACTGTAGTCTCGTCGACGAATAATTAGGAACAAGGACAATTGCAGTTTCAATTTTGTTACTAAATAAAGAAATAAAATATGATTTGACGTTTCATATTTCCCTTGGGAAATATGAGTGTATTATGATACATGGTAACTAAGGCGATATACCTCAATATTGGTTCGATCAGAAAAAAAATATATAAATGTTGAATTCAGACTGTTAGTTTACTTTCAGAGCTTAAAATGTTGATAAAATCATTGAATCTTCTATATGAGGATTGGTTTCATTCCGAATGTTTTCCGAGTATACTTTTTTTGTTTCTACAAAAACGGGGTGAAATCCTCCCTTGGAGAAAGGTTATCATTTCGGCAGGGTGCGATGGAAGTTTGGCTGGCTGGAAGAATGTATAACGGCGATAGTGAAACGGTGGTCCCTTAAGCGCACGCTTTAGAGATGATGAACGATTATTGAGTTAAATAAACAGTCCGTGCAAGGAGCCGTAACTTATAAATATCTATCCTGTTTTCCTTACGGGACTTAGCGTGATATATAGCGGTGTAGCTATAAGGATTATAACTGTTACTCCTTTCTTCATAAGTTGGAGTTGCGGCGTCTCTCTTGAGCTTGCATAACTCGCTATCGTCGCCTACTGCGGATATCTTAATAAGATTCATGAAAGGACGCCATATTTTATATCTTCCGTATATGCAGCATGGGGCGCTGGAGCCGTCGCCTCTGTCCGGTCCTTCAGATAAGTCGTCGTTTTTAGGCATTTACCGAGCCACAATTCATCTACCAACAGCAGTTAGGAATGATCAGACTTACCCCAAACCTTCCTTTGCACCATTTAAAGCAGGCATTTCCTTCATTTCAGTTCGTATCTAGATATAACGGGTGTTTTACAGCGGCTTGGTTGCTGTCCAAGGTTGGACAGTTGAGACGGTTTTGAAACACCTGTATATAACATGAAAACTTTTGCCTAGTTATGTTTAGTCTTGTCCTAAACATAAGTATAAACGCATAATTCCCAAAAAACACGAGTGTTCTCAAAAATTCTCACCTCTAGTGGTATTACCCTTGAAAATACAATTTTGGCATACACATTTGGACTTCTTTCCTGAAAATTTGGGCGCTGTCAGGGATGAACACATTCAAAAAAAGTATTCGTATTTGAAGCATTTTAATTTTTTCTTGTATACTTATGTTTAGGACAAGGCTAAACATAACTAGGCAAAAGTTTTCATGTTATATACAGGTGTTTCAAAACCGTCTCAACTGTCCAACCTTGTGTTCCCAAAAAAAAATCGAATCTCGTGTGGTATTTGGAAAGATCATTGTTAGGGCGTTTTCGGAATTTCCTCAATATTTATTTGTTTATTATTGTTTTTATTCATTTATATCTCACATATGACACCACATGTTTTAAGATCGCATTCTTCGCGTTTCCAGTCAGTTCAGTCTTAGAATTCTACAACACGGCGTTGTAGAATTTCGATAGCTTTTTACATTTTCGCTTTTCACCCGCTTTTAGAAAAACTTAGCATAGTAAAACCGCAGTATTTAGTGTGCATCTTGGTGTTAGTGCATCACAATTATAGTACAACTCGCATTATAGTTCAACCCTCATTTCTATTCCAAACAAGGAAGGGCGGGATTACCATCTGCATCCCGAGCCGCAGTGGGAATGTTTTCCAGGTTTAAAATTCATCTTATTTTTTCCTTATTTTTACCTTCACCCTTCCTAATTAACTTCCTTTAAGCGCTCAAGTTTCACACCGACTAGGTGCCGGGTTCAACTCCCGGCGGCTCCCTCAAACTAATATCCCCTGCTTCTATGGCATGGCGCACACAAGCCATACTGATGAGTCCAAATGTGTGCGCCAGGGACGAAACGCATAAGTAGGGATAACTTACGATCCTACATTGGTGACCCCGACGTGATGGGAACGGTTGTCTTTACGACGTGTCTTGGAAAAGCAGACGTTTGACGCTTGAGGTATACTCGCTCCCTCTCTGCAAATTCCAACGAAACTCTAGACGCCTTTCCCATTCCGTACAATATTCATGGTCTGCCGCGGTATTGCGGATTTGCTTAGGTTCACATCACCCGTCCGCACCATACCGTGTGGTGTAGCTCAGCTTAGGTGGCCATCACCCGGCTATACCTACTGACCTTGTAACACGCATTGGTTTCGTTCCTCCGTCACTGGTAAGGGAGTGTGTAGCGGCACTCTGTCAGCTGCAGGGGAGTGTGTAGCGATCTCTTGGCGGCACTCTATATAGCCATGCATAGCTTAATTCACAGCGCTCCGGTGGCCTAGAGGTAAGCGCTTAAGTTTCACTCTGACTAGGTGCCGGGTTCGACTCCCGGCGGCTCCCTCAAACTTCTAAAAACCCCTGCGTCTATGGCATGGCGCACACAAGCCATACTGATGAGTCCAAATGTGTGCGCCAGGGACGAAACGCATAAGTATGGATAACACTTCGATCCTACAGTACAATTATTATACACTTTACGAGCATTATTTTCGAACGATGAAGTAGATACTGATGTTGTTTCTTGAAGGACATTTTTTTCATTCCTTATGGCTGTGATTATTTTTTTTGTGATGTTGTTGGTCCAGTTGGAGATACGGTTTCACTGACGCTGCAGAAGAATGGCTTGTTATCTTTATCAGCTGTTCCTCGTCAATCCCTGCTTTGGCTAATTGGCTGACAGCAGTAGCTCGATGCGAGTCGTTGGTTATCTTCGACTTGGTTGTGTTGATGCCAATGAGTTCTGCCGATTCTTTTGTCCATTTAGCTATCGTATTGGGACCGGCTGGGGAGTTTTTGAATCATGAACCAAATTTCCAATTCTTATTTGAAGTAAGTAATAGTCTTTCAGTGGTTATGTTTGCAGTTCTTTTGGATACAAGTAGCTTATATAACCTCACCGGGAAAATATCATTATTGGGAGTCAGCCATTTCGTTTTCGCACATTTTTGGGCACCACCTTGTCTTGTTTTAAAAAATATCGGATTGTAGGCAATTCGGCCCGTGGGATTACCATCGTTTTCAATTTCGAATTGGAAATGCGAAATTAGGCATGCGAACCCCTCGCCTCCGCGCCAAGCAAGCTCCAATGCAGCAATAAAATAAAATTTTCTGTTCAAACCGTCTGGATTATCTTCTTTACATAAGTTGACCATCTTTTTGTGTTGCTCCAAAGACAGCGCCTTGGCACTGACTTTTCTTTTCTCAGGGTTCACTTGCAAAATACGCTCTCTACGCATTTCGTGCATCCCGCACCGTTTCAAAAGCGACGTCTGTGAATGGATCGAACCTAACGCCCCATTCGGAATAGAATTTTTCCTGCAGCTGTTTGGCAGTATTATTCCACAAGGTTTTTTCGACACTTTCCATGTAGTCTGATCCATCTCTTTTCTTTATATTGAAGGCCCAGTCTAGCATAATATTATTGAGCTCTGACAAACTTGTTTTTTCATTTACAAGGTATTCCCGGGCAGCGCAGAATTCTTCAAATTGTTTCCAAATGTAGGATCTTGACTTCACTGTATTAAGCGGCACACTTTTCTTCACACTTTCCTCAATTGAAGTAATATTACAATTCCCAAAACGTTTCATTTTTAACTACTTTATGGTAAAATACGAAAATAAACTGACAGAACTGCCAAATGTGCTGTTGAAGTTATCGCTAACAACTGCTTGTTTATCGTAACCATGACGACCGCTACTTCCACCAACGGCCAAAGCTATCCGGTCGTATTAATATTCCTATGCAAATTAGGCATTTGATAAAAGTGAAAACACTGTGAGGTTGAGTGTTTTCAGATACAGTTTGTTTCTATTGGTCCGTTTTCAAAAAATGAGCGATTTCATTGGACGATGTAGTATAGTGTTGAATGAGCAATGACATATTACAGCCCAAAGCCTCATAAGTAGGTAGAAGCTCCGCGATAAGACATTTATAGTCACTTGATCGGTGATTTCCTAGAAAATTAGAAGTTACTCTCATGAAAGATTCCCAAGCTAATTTTTCTAAATTACTAAGCTTTTCTTTAAATGTATCATCCCTTATCAATTGTTTGATTTGGGGCCAACAAACATGCCCTCTTTAATTGTTGCTTCACTCAGCTTAGGATTTTTTTTTTAATATAAAATTCCGTCACCACTCTGTACATAGCTTTCACGAAATTCTTCATAAGCCCAAGCTTTTTTGGTGAAGGTGGTAAAAATACATTTTCAGGCTACAGTTAATTTTAAATTTTGTGGACAATAGCTGTAACACGAAAACTAGATCTGATGATATAGTTATAAAATGAGGGTAAGTAGGTAATTCAAAATTAGTCAGCACCTTTCTTGTTACAAAATTTTGTTGACCGGTGTAATTTTCTCTTGATGTATGGCTTGACGTGTTGCAAAATTTTTTAGCGACTCCATCAAATACTCAATGTTACAGACACTATCTCGAAGAAGATCCACCTTCAATATTAAAAGATATTCCTCTACAGCTTAGGCGACAAGCATATTTCTATCATGATGGAGCTCCGGCACACTTTGGTGTTAACGTGATGAACTTGAAAGCTACATATCAAGATCTCTGGATAGGTCGAGGGGATCTCCAGGCTTGGCCTCTTCGGTCTCCTGATCTCAATCCATTATTTTTTATATTGAAAATACTTTTTTGAAAGGTAATAGAAATTGCCGAAGTTCTGTGCATGCTCCAACGCCTGGATTTTCTAGAAATTTATTGTTTTCTGAAATGTCAGTGATATAACTTGAGATAATTCGAATATGCAATCCCCGATGATTCAATTAGCGAGAAGCATTTCAGGTTGGCCTTCTTTTCCAACGAATTCCCATAGGGAATTGACCAAAAGGAGAGGGGCTCATCCCAAACTTACCCCTTATTGACAAAAAGGGTCTTGAATCGTGACTGGAGAAAAACCAGGGCAAACGTTTCAGCTCACTCATTTCTCTTTGCGCTTCGATTGAAGCGATTCAAAAGCCACTCCACTTGTCATCCGCATCATTCCTCCTACCGCCCTATAGATCAAGCTTCAGATAAAGCCTCGGTGAAACAAGAGATTACACGTGCTTCGGCTTGGGAAACAGTCCCCTGAGTTTATAGATCAAATACTATATTGGTCGTTCTCTAATCCAGCTGTAATCTTGAAGTGGACAAAGGTTACCAGGAAAATGGGAAGACAAAACTTCTCAAGTCCCCGCTTTTCCATAATACATTTGTATTCAGGATCGTTCACAATTTTGTAGCACTTGTTGTTTTCTTTTGTGGCTATATATTTCGATTATTATTCGTTGCCCGAAGGAATAATTTTGTGATCCACAATTGATACGAAGATATATGAAACCTTATGTAATTATAGAAATGAATTTCCTGATCCATACATTAGATGTGGACTTACACCACACCTCATTGGATCAACCCTTGTTAATATACAGCTCCTCAAAGGAAGTACATAAAATTTGTATAACAATTTTTTTCACAAGCACCAGAAAAGTTACAATATTGAAATTAACCAAACGTTTCCTACTAGCAAAAAGACACTCACATCTTTCACCATGATAGTTTGTGTTTGATGCATCAGAACGTTCAGTCAATTACAACAGCTCTCAATACACTCCAGTACATAGTTGACAAATATGAGGTTGATTTTTTGGCAGTTACAGAACATTGGATGGATTATGAACAATTGAAATATTATAGACTTTCAGGTTACAACCTAGCATCCTGTTACTGCAGAAATTATGGTGAGCATGGAGGTAGTGCTATATTTTCAAGGAAAATTTCTCGTTTAAGACAAGGGATGATTTGAACAACTATAGTATTCCATTCATCATTGAATGTTGTGCAGCCCAAGTACACCTGAATATGAGGAAAATCATCATGATGTGTGTTTACAGACCTGAGTCATCTGCAGGTAATTACGATATTTTCTTGGAAAGGCTGTCATGTATATTGTCTAGCTGTTTGGAGGAAAAATCCGATGTTATACTGGCAGGAGATTTTAATATCGATTTATTATGTGAAACATCTGCAACTAAGAACTTTAGGTCAACAATAGAGAGTTTTGGTCATCGATTAACAATTAATGAACCAACAAGAATCTCCAAAACTTCAGCAACATGTATTGACAATATAATAACGAATATAGTAGGAACCAGCTCGGTAATTGAAGAACATATATCTGACCATTCTGAACAAAATTTTATTTTTCCTAATAAAGAACACTCAACTATACCATCTGAAAAAAAAACAAATTAGAGATATAAATAAAAAAAGAACATAAGGAAGTTTGTGGATCAAATATCAGATCAAAAATGGACTAATATGGGTGAGGATTTAGATGATGATGCAAATTCACAGTGGAGAACATTTTTTGGAAGATTCTATGAGTTGTTTACTTCCTGCTTTCCCATAAGAACTATTAGTTTTCATAGAAAAAAAATTTAAATCAAAGAATAGTACCATCCAAGAATATAAGAAACTCTTAGACATTTTATTCATACTCTTGAGGAGATCCGATAGGTACTTGTCGGCATATAAAGAGACTAAACAAAAATATGATTTCATGATTAAAAAGGAAAGAACTGAATATTGTAGAAAGACTATCGAAAAATCAACTAATAAACCGAAAACTATTTGGAATCTTGTAAATGAAACACTAGGAAACAACACAAAAGTTCAAATGGAATAAAAAATGAGTCTGAACCTCATAAACTGCTGGACAAATTTAATAACTTTTTCTCCAATGTTCAATCAGCACTTAATATTGAAGAACAGTCAGATAATGATGATTCTAATCCTATACCACGTCAGGAAAAATCCTTTTACTTGTATTACTGTAGTAAAACCAATTTTCAAAAAAGGCGATCCTAAAGATCCTGGAAGCTATCGACCAATCAGCATCCTGTCCACATTTTCCAAAATATTTGAAAAAATTTTGGCCAATAGGTTTCTGAAATTCTTCAAAAAATTCAAAGTTTTTACACAATGTCAACATGGATATATTCAGGGAAAGAGTATTGAGACAGCAATATTTGAGCTATATAATTCTATAGTTACAGCATTAGAAAACAAGGAAGAACAAATTGGATTATTTTTGGATCTGTCTAAGGCATTTGATTGTGTTGATACTGGAATATTGCTGGAAAAGTTGGAAAAGTGTGGGATAAGAGATAAACAGCTAATACTCATAGAGAGCTACTTAAGGAATAGGCCTCAGACAGTCAAAATGGTAATAAATGGAAAAGAATATCAATCCTCAGGGGAAGTGAGCAAAGCTGGTGTGCCACAGGGTAGTGTTCTTGGGCCATTGCTTTTTCTAATTTACATAAATGATCTTCCATCGGCCTTGCGTGATCATGTTTTTGGTGGTTTTTTGGAGTGTGTGCTGTTTGCGGATGATACCAATCTTCTCTTGAGATCCTCGTCTTTGGGGTTCACCTTGGAGATAGCACGGAAGATACTTGATAGCGTAAATGGATGGTGTAAGTGGAATCGTCTCATTTTAAATCTCGAGAAGACTGAGTGTATGGTCTTCAGTACTGGTAGATCTGCCGTGAGTGTACCTCAGAAATTGAAGATGGTATGAGTTTGTCCACATCTGTGAAATTCCTGGGAGTTTATCTGGATAATAACTTAAGATGGATGTTCCACATAGACAATCTCGTGAAAAGACTAAACTCAGTAATATTTTCAGTGTGTGTCCTGAGAACTAGAATGGACTTTGATACTTTGAAGATGGTGTATTTTGCGAACATTCAGTCATTGATGAGCTACAGTATAATTTTTTGGGGGGGCAGTTCTTTGTCTGAATTAGTGTTTTTAAGACAAAAGGCTATGTTGAAAAAACTATTGGGTTTGAAGTATAGGGCGTCGTATAGAGGACATTTCAGAGAAAATAACCTACTAACACTATACGGTTTATTTGTATACAAAGTTCTTATATTCATGTATCTTCATCCTCATTGTTTTGAAATTTATAGAAATGTTAACTTAACAAGAAGAAAAGAAACTTTCTTTTATCCTCATCATTCTCTGTCAATAACCGAAAAATCTCCACTCTATCTTGGGATGAAATTGTTCAATTGTCTTCCTAATAAATTGAGAATGATAAGTAATGTAAAAATTTTTAAGAAGACTCTGCATGAATTAGTTATAGTAAGTGAACCATATTCTTTGTCTGAGTGGTTCACCTTTTGCTCAACTTACTGAATTTCATTACTAATTTGACGATGTCACTTTTATTGTGTATGCAATAATTTCTGTACTGAATAAATCTACTTCTACTTCTACTTCTACTTCTACACTTATCCAGTTATTTATTTGGTTTACCCCATGGTTGTAAGGGTGGGGAACGCAACCCCTAAAGTTTATTTCCAATGTAACTTTTTGTCTTATTATATGTTTACCATTTAAAAATTTATTTCCGATTGCCTGTTTCATTCTAAACTAAAAAATTCTCTCTGAGCGGGAAAATTCGAAAAAAAAAATCGAAAATAGAGCTCCGCTGATACCAGAATAACTTCGAGGTTTTTGGATGGAAAATTTTCATTTTTGGGATTTTTCAAGATGTAAGATTGATGTATTAACTTTAAAAATAGAAATCGCGATTCATGATACTACTATTTTAGAGATGACAAAATCGTGAAAAACCAATTTTTTCAAATTAGAACCCCATTTCTTTATGGCAGATATTGAATCTACGTTAAAAAATAATGTGAGTGTATGCATCACACCCTTGCCCTAAAGTGGGTATTTTCTGAGTTATTCACAAAAAACTGTTTTTCGTCTTGAATTTTCAGCTATTTCTTTTCCCTTCACGCCAAAAAGATGAAATTTTCAGGTGTTGTTGTGTAAGTTTACAGTGCGTTCGTTGCCATGGCTGGGCGTGTAAAGTACTCGTACAAGAAGAACGTGTTTTTTGCTCACTTCAGGTCGCAATGGACTACCACTCTTGTTACGATTAAATATGCACCTACATTATAAATTATGGAAGTAAGGTTAGGTTGAATTTTTCTGTTCATAACTTGTGAATTTAAAAAGATTGTTGATTGTTTCAAAACCCTAGCTACTATGATACGGAAGCTTCAATAAAACCTTTTCCTCTGCAATCTTTTCAGCTGGCATATTGAAGGGAACAGCGTATTTCTCGGAGTCAGCGAATTGAAATTCTAGGGATCACTTGACCGTACAGGCTAAGTCTATATTCTCTAATACGTAACTTTAACCATTCGACTGCGTAATACATCGATTCAATTTCCATCATTGGCCCAATCCAATATATGGGAACGGAAAAGGGATCTGTATTTTTCTAGGATGGAATTTGAAAAATATGTAAGGTTTTCCTTGTTTTGAATTTCACTTGAATTCTCTTGACGAAATCATTATATCTATAATATAAAAATGAATAACAAAATGTATTGGTAAGCGCATAACTCAACAACGCCTGGACCAATTTGGCCAAATCTTTTTTTAAAATGTTCGTTGAAGTTCAAGGATGGTTTTTACGGCGAGAAAAATTAGAATTATTGCTGGAAAAACCCTAAAAATAGCCCTTTTCTTTTTCCCATACAAATGATTTGTAACTAAAACGTAGACAATTTGTGCTTTATTGCTATATTATAAACTTCATATTGAATTACGAATGTTTTTATTTACGACTGCTATTAGTCAATGTACGTGGCCCAACATCATTCCAACAGTTACGAACTGTTGATGGTGAATTGTGTGGATCCTACAGAGAAGCCTGTCAACGTTTGCAATTGCTTGAAAATGACGCTCATTGGGATCAAACTCTCAATGATGCTGTAATATCATCACACGCCCATCAAATACGAACATTGTTTTCTATAATCATCTCTACATGCTTCCTATCAAACCCAACTGATTTGTGGATCAAGTACAAAGATTATATGTGTGATGATATTTTGTATCAAATACGGAATAGAAATATACAAATCAGTGAAGAAATTTACAATGAAGCATTGATTTCAATTAAGGACATGTGCTTGATAATGTCAAACAAACTATTAATTCAATTAGGCCTGACCGCGCCCAATCGTCCAATGCATGACGCTTTTAACCAACATCTCAATGATCTCAACGCTTTGGAAGAATTAATTTAAACAAATCTTCCACTGTTAAATGAACAACAGAAGTATGTATTGGAAACTCTTATGAAAGTAAGAAATGATGAAACTGGAGGGATTTACTTCTTAGATGCACCTGGTGGTACAGGAAAAACTTTTAAATATTTAAATATTTGCAACAATTCGCTCACAAAATAAAATTGCACTTGCACTCGCTTCGTCGGGAATCGCAGCAACTTTGCTTGAAGGTGGTCGAACAGCCCATTCAGCACTAAAATTGCCAATAAATAGGCAAAACAATGAAACTCCAACCTGCAACGTTTCGAAGAACTCTGCAATGGCAAAGGTTTTGCAGCAATGTAAATTGATTGTTTGGGATGAATGCACGACTGCACATAAAAAATCTTTGGAGGCTTTAGACAGAACCTTAAAAGATCTACGGAGCAATAATAACCGATTTGATGGTTCAATGATTTTATTAGCAGGAGATTTTCGTCAAACATTGCCAGTGATTCCACGATCAACGCCAGCTGATGAACTCGATGCCTGTCTAAAGTCCTCCAATTTGTGGAAACATGTCAAAGTACTTCATTTAAGCAAGAATATGCGTGTCGAGTTGCAAAATGACCAATCTGGAAACATATTCTCTAAACAACTCATTGACATTGGTAATGGCAAATTTCCTATAGACATGTTGACTGGCTGCATTAACTTTCCTCAAAGTTTTTGTCAGTTAACTAGATCAAAAGATGAACTTATTCAGAAGGTGTTTCCAGATGTTTCTCAAAATTACAGAAACCATGATTGGTTGAGCGAACGAGCTATACTGGCTGCAAAAAACATAGATGTAAATGAATTAAATTTCAAAATTCAAGAACAAATTACAGGCGAATTGAAGATATATAAATCAGTTGATTCGGCTACTAATCAAGATGATGTAATCAACTATCCACCGGAATTTTTAAACTCGCTGGATTTGCCAGGATTGCCACCTCACAATCTTCAATTAAAGGTTGGATCGGTGGTTATAATGTTGCGAAATATCAACCAACCGCGTCTTTGCAACGGTACACGGTTAGCGATAAAAAAATTACTGAACAATGTGATGTGTGAAGCAACTATACTCAAAGGAAAGTATAAAGGAAAAGATGTTCTCATACCGCGCATCCCAATGATTCCGACTAATGTGCCATTTGAGTTTAAACGACTACAGTTTCCAATGCGGCTTGCTTTTGCTATGACTATTTACAAGTCCCAGGGGCACTCATTAAGTGTTTGTGGTATTGATCTAGAAAACCCATGTTTCTCACATGGTCAATTGTATGTTGCCTGTTCCCGTGTTGGAAAACCATCAGATTTGTTTATCTATGCGCCAGGTAATCAAACAGAAAATATCGTATACCACAAAGCACTACACAATGATAATAATAATAATTATGATTCACATGATTAACAATAAAGCGATTACTTACTTTAAAATCCTTATATATGTTTTATTTAATTATTTTTTATTCACAACGCCCTATCACCAGAGTGACGGTTCTGTTCAGGAGAATTTTTTAAAATACGTAGGCACAAAAACTGCCACATTACAAATCTTTTTGACAGGACGAAGTCTGTCGGGTCAGCTAGTACTTTAATGATAAAATCCCTACTTAGATTTTCTCAATTCAGTACAGAATGTTCGATGCATTTTCATAATTAAGTTCCGGAAGGGATAAAGGCATCAACTTTTCTGAAAACTAATGCTATTTTACTTCGTATGAGACGAAACCATTTACATATGGCCTATTAAAATAACAGCTGAGAAAAATAAAATTATTTGATTATTTGACAATTATACGCTTCAATTTTTGGAAGCTTATATGAAATCATCAGGAAACAGAAAAATATATATCACGTAATATAACTCACCTACGTATTCACTTTCTCTTCAAACTAAACACTACCTACTACTAAAATTATTTACCCGATTGTCCACATATTTTAAAAATTTTGATGAGGATGTTCTCTACTCCCATTCTATAAAAATACCTGCATGAAAGAATAATGTTTCACTTGGAGAGACAGAGCTACGAAATGAATTAAGAAATAAAATTATGAAAAACTGGCATATTTTCCTAATTCACTACTGTCATAGAACCGCTACCACGGATAATCTCATAATAATCCGTGTCTATGATCATTATCATTTATGTCATTCTTAGAAAATTCATTATTTATGATGAGTTCATTGCTCCAAACATATTCATCTGTGTTTCAGATCTGATCAAGAACATCGAAAGTATCATTAAGCTCTAATCTGTGATTCAAAAAATTGAAAATTGACACGCTGATTTATTCGTAAATCTGTGATCGAGATCTTACATTTTCGGGAAGAGTATTGAAAAATAGTTTTAGTTGCTCGAAAATCGAAATAGAACCTTTGTGTAGTGTGTGTTTTGAAGAAAAACATGAATTGGCGTATCCCGGAAGTAAATATTGAGGTGAGTAATTTGAAAGATCGTCTTCGTATGAAAGGATATGAAAATTTTGGGAATATTTCACCCATCTGTCATTATGATTCATTGAGGTGTATGGTAAATTGATTTGAAATAAGGATGTTCTGAATGCTATGATATCATTCAAGAATTTTCAATACAGGCAGCTCCAATTAGTGACGAAAAAGTTATACCTCAAAAACTAGGAAAAATTGCAGAACACACAAACGGTATTTTCGGATAGCCCCTAATGCGAGGAATCTAAAAAATGGACCACTCTAAGTATTAACCTTCATAAATGCACAAACTTTGATTGACATCGAACGAATATTTTCGGGATATTTTCCAGTCTTTTAAAATGAATATTGTATCTGGTTAATCTTCCATAATTCATTCCGTGAAGCGGTTGGTATTTCCAGCAAAAATTATCCGGGAGATGAGCTCGGAGTTCAGCAACAGGTTAGTCGGGACGTTGAGCCTTAACTTGTGCTTCGTTGACTAGAAATCACCGTACACGGAACAGATTAATTTCACAGGATAGCTCCCATTCCAGAGAATGGTGTATAATAGTCCATTAAGGGTTATTTTATGCTTGTCGCGTTGTGGATTGCAAGTATAACACTCGATAGCCTTAGCTAAATACCACCTTAATGAATTTAAAACTTTGTTGATCTTCGTCTATGTTTAATTGATCTACAGGATGGTTCATTAAATGGTGGCATTATTCTAGGAAATCTCTTTAGACGCTTGGATAATGTAAGTTCTATGGGTAAAGAAATACAGGGTGAGTCTTTGACCACTGCGTTAATTTTAACCATAGATTCTTGACGTCAAAAGTAACATTTTCTTTCTATAACATTTTTCCAAATTTGGCCCTGTTCAAAAGATATAGGGTGTTGAAATTTCATAAAAAAATTGCATTTTCACCTGTTATATTCAAACGACAATATCAATTGAAATGATCTCTTGTAGAAGGTTTTTGATAACACTCGTGCATATTTTGGCATCAATAGATTTATTCCACTTCTTGTGGGTTACTCACTCCTACTCTACAGATTGGTTAAATTACATGAAAAATAAATATCGCTTGAAATAAAGGTCCGTATCTCGTACTTCCTGGAATCATTAGTCTTTTTTGCATATAAAATCATTCCTCATCTTTTCTCCTAAATTGCACCATTCTTGAGATATTTTAAGTTGAAAGGAATTTAATCGATATAATTTTGTCCAAATTTTCTGATTTTCCCAAATCCAACTTTGTGCTGAAATGATTCAATAATCAGATTTGTTCAATGTTGCCATATTTTATATCTTTATTAAATATTTCTACAAAAGGTTGGGGAAATCTCTCCAGTCTATGGTTCCACCACTAAACACTATAGATTTTTGTCTTACATTCACCACAAAATCTAAATTGCCATTTGATGTATTCATTGTTAATGATGTCTAGCACCTTGTTTAATATTTAATCTAGAATAATATTCCATAACAAATAGAGAAAAAGTTTTCCATCACTCTTTGGTACTTCGGTATATTTTGACCTTCGAAATAGGTAAAGTATTTTCTGTCAGGACCTGTTAAATTGAAGACTTGTCTTTATGAAGAGCTGGTTTTTTATAGCTTCAGACTTTCAGGGTTCATCAAATTATATCTATTCTAACATAGGAATGCTGCAAATTGAGCTCATATGAGTTTTAAAAACTTCGAACTCAGTCTCCTAGATTTGTTTTATACCTTTATTATCTTTATTTCATACACCGATCCAACCTTGTTCACAAACTTAGGAGATAATAAAATTTGACTTAGTTTTAATATTTCTGAATGTTTGTTATGATGCATGGTTAATTAAAATTGAATCAATATTGAAAAAGGAAGCTATAAACTCATAAACAAGAAAGATTAGAATAGAATGCATTTTCTGACCATAATCATTTCATACTGAATTGAATAATTTAAAACTATCGATATTATCCTTCCAATATTTTCCACATTTTTTTGAAAGAAAGCTACAAATAACTGTTGACAGTTTCAAACAGAATCAAAACAACAAGGAACCACAGAACACTTTTTTATTGGGAACTACCCACCACAGAGACGTCATAATATTTTAATGTGATGATAATAATTCACTCTAATTATTCTGAAGAAAATTATAACTAAAGATCAATAATAGTTCAGATATTATCTTTCATTTAAAAAAACATTGCAAAAATTAATTTTTTCTCTCCTGGGGTTCGGTAATAAATTAATATTCTATGGTAAGGTATTAAAATTTGACATTATCGATTGAATAATCATTATTCAATATTTATGTTCTTGTTTACGTCATTAAAACAGATACTCTGATTATAAAAATCAGTAATCAGTAATTATAGTCTAAACAGAATAGATTCATATTAATGATTTAACAAAAAATTTTTTATTAAAGAACAACTAGTTGATTTTTCAAAATCAAATTTAGGTATTTCTTCAAGAAAGTATAATTGCACACCTAAATCTGGAAATACTTGTATTCTATCCAGGTAAATTGTTATTGGAATTCAGTACAGAAAATAATCATCAAGCAAAGTAACATCACTTTAAAATGATTATTCGTAGTGACATCATTCATTGTTGTTGAAGATTTCGAAAAAGATTTTCATATTTTTAACAGTATGATATCAAGAGACCTCATAGACCTGTTCACTGGTCTCTGTCAAGGAGAAGAAACTATAGAAATATCAATGTTTGGAAAATCATAGATGATTTTTTCTGGCTTTGAGTAAAAAAAAAAAAGCACAGTGACAACCTCTTGCCTTGGATGTTTTCATAGAAATGATGGTTTTCATGATTTGGAAATTTTAAGAAGAAAATTACAAATGTATGATGATAACACCCAATAGTTCTGAGGTTTTTTTGGAATTTCTCACTAGAAAGGCATGGTTTATAATCTTGAATTAGAAAGAAAATATAGTAGAACAACAAAAATCTATGTTTATGGTGTTGAATTTTTTTTACCAGAAAATTAGTATTTTGTATCTTCCTTCTGGATATGGACCTCATCGGATGAAAGATGAGGGAGTGAATCATTTCTTAGAGGGAAAATAATGTTTTTAAACAATTCAAATTCAATAGTGGATGCTGTGGAAGGTATTTTTCATTCAAACTAAACTTGACTACAGAGGGGTAGTTGCCCAATGTGAAAACTTAAAATGCTTATAACTTTTCAACGCAGCTGAATATAGAAAAACCGTAATGGAAAAAGTGTTTCTTTTGATCTCAAGAACCTATGGTTGAAATTAACACAGTGGTCAAAGACTCACCCTGTATATTGGAGATAATCGTAGTAGGATCTTCTGGTTTGTTAACAATATATGATATGTAGAGATTTTGTAAATTATTAATCCTGTAACACCTGTGGCGTTGCTGCAATTATGTTTCCTCATTGAACTCAACGTAGAATTTCATCTGCTAAGTTAGACGAAAGCTGTTGTCATATCAGTTTAGAGTATCCCAGAAATGTGCCACTGAAACTTTCCTGCTTCATCTGTAGGAGATGATTCGCCTTCTTTAGGGTAGGTAATTTTCCTTCAAATTAAACTGGACTAAAGAGGGGTGTTTGCCCAACGTGAAAATTTAAAATGCTTATAACTTTTTATCGCAGTTGAATATGGAAAATCGATATGGGAAAAAATGTGTCATAGCATGACAAGAACCTATGGTTGTTTTTCTTTCCATCCATGTTACATCCAAAAGGGGATCGATGAATTTGCAGTTTTGAATTACTACTGTTTCTGAATATTGTCGACCCCTTCTGAGGGGTTCAACTGGAAAAGGAAGGGGCTTTCGAAAGATTTTCAGAGAAAGCACCCTCATCAATTCACAAAGAAATCAATTCTTAAAGTTTTTATGATCAATTGTTTTTCTATTTGCTTCTGTGGTTGCTTTTTATTTTTATTTTCTTTGCATTCGAAGAAAATTTTTTTGGAAATTCTGGACGAACGTGAAAATAACAAATTTGACATATCTTAGCTTTTTCAATAGACAAGTTACACATTCACATATAACTGAATTTTTGTACTCGGGGTTTTTTCCAAGATATTCTAACTTCAATAAATTATCAACGTGTCAACTAAATTTGAAATGTCGCTGCAAGATATTTATTCATTTCATAAGTACCATAGTAACGTTTGCAAACACAGTGCGTTCTTTATTCTTATAAAAATTTCTTTTCAATAAAAATAAAACTTTAATTCTTTTAATTTTTCCCTCGAAATCTGTTGGTTTTATCGACAACAAACAAGAGGTACGCTTTCTCAAGCATAAACTCATTAAATTATTATATATTTAGTAGTTTGAAAGTTATTCAAGAAAAATTGATTACCATAACTCTGTAAGGAAGGCCGCTAGGAAAAAAATTTAAGGGAACTTATCTTATTTCGAATGTTCTCTTTGAATCCGAGAGATCTCCCGCATTTTCTTGAATATCTTGTATAATATCAATAAGGATATGCTGATTTATAATGTTTCTTGAAGGAGCATAGGTCTTGTATCCATCGAAGGATATTCAAGATAAAGTCAGAGATGTGTAGTTAGGCTTATAACATATTATCAAATTTCCAGCCAAATTATGAAAGGTAATACCCTTAATTGGACCCCGGCACAACCGTTTTGCGTATCAATCAAGGTGGTCATTCAAAGAGGCGACTTATGTGGTATTAAGAAAGATATTAGATACATCTCTGAGGGTATTATAGAAGCCTGTGATAACTTGTTAAGTAGCAGGAACCGTAGAAACAAGGAAGTTTAGGCGAAGGCACATCAGCGACTTCCTGACCACTAAATGAAATTCCAAGTACATAACAAACTTTCTAGGATTTCTTAATAGGCAATTACTATTCTGCCAAGAATACACTGGTACAAAATCAATAGATAGATAAGTGCAGTTTCATGAAAATATTTGTACCTAAAAGAACAGGAAATATAAGCTACTAATTTAAAAAAGTTTCGAAGAATCCATTAAAACTTCAAGTTTGTTTCCTGAAACAATGTTTTTGCAGTGCTTGAATATTTGTTCGGTTTAGAGGATCTTGGAAATTTCATGAGTAGGGAATACATTTACAATGAGACTGTTACTCTGTTCAATCTATGTTAGAGCTGTAAGTCGCGAATTCTGCTTCTTCCATAGTCTGAAATTTGTTTTTCAATATATTTATTTTGTTTCAGGTGAGTCATGAATTAAACAAATGTGAAATGTCGAACGAGATAAACATAGATTCAGGTAACCCTTACAGAATGCACTGTACATTAACCTATGGATTCTGCTCATTTAATCTATTAATCCTGGTTGAGTGAGCTTTAGCAGAACATACTGCATAGCACCTCTAGCAGGTGGAGTCTGACACACTTCGTGTTAAGGGTTCCATGGTGGGTAGCCCATTGAATTATTATGGAAACTATTTATGCAAAATGAAACAAATTTTTTAGATCAATATAAGGTTATCTAAGGTACATTTATGGAATACTTTCAAATTTCCAATATTTCCAAATGTATGGAAATTTGGCAACAGGATTCTTATTTCAAATGGTACACCCCGTATCTCTATTTTTTTTATGATTCTCTATAGAAATCTGAATCAATTAGTTTCACTCATCTATTTCTATATTCAACGGTTTTTGTATTATAAATTATTCTTAATAATTTCAAATCAAATTCCAGAGTCACCAAAATGGCTATATTTTCCTCAATTGTCGAGATTTCAATTAGAAATTTGGCATGATCTTAGATAATAGTTTAATCTACGCCACCGGTTATAAATCTTAGTCGTCAGTTATACAGAGTGGTGAAAATCCAATTTTGCAATTTCTCTATCTTGTTCAGATTTTGAGTTATCCGTGTTTATTGAATCTTAGGTTATTCATACAAAAACTTCTGCAAAATATTTGGAATAGTTGTTGATTGATGTCAATTTATAGATGACTTAGAGAGCATAGAGAGAATATCATTTAAAATAAATTAAGGCATATTGTATCAATCTGAAATCAATAAACGCAGATAACTTAGAATCTAGGCAGAACAGGTATGGGCAAATGTATAAAAAAATTGTAGATTGGGTTGTTCTCATTCTGGAATTGAAAAAATGCGATGGGTGTCTAATTTGTAAAATTATTAATTAAAAAAATTATATTAAATATAATTTAAATCAATAATAATAATAAATAATATAAAAATATTAATTTTCGTCACCGTCGGTAATACAGTGGGACGGTATTACAGTATTCAGAGTTGAAACTTCATTACTGTTATGCTAGATGGCGTTGAAGTAGCTAAATTTGCCGATTTTTTGACAAACAATTTTCTTATCTTTCGTAAAAAAATATTTTTTAATAAAAAGTATCCTATGTTACTTCTTATATCTTCAAGAGTATATATACAAAGTTGCATGACGATTGGTTAAGTGGTTTTTGAGTGAAAGCGTAACAAATAAACTTACATTCGCATTTAAAATAGTAGTATAATTCTATTTTGTTGTGATTTCGTTATGTTAGTTTCATTTTGATTTTACTCTACAAATAAATGTGACATCTGAAGTTCAGTTTCTTGCTTAAATTCAAATACCTCACTACCTTAGAAAAACATGATCTGAAGTGCCTCAAGGGGCGTCAAAATTCTTTGTTACCTATAGGCTCCCTGCGGGAGCCCTGATTGAATGGTGATTTTTGAAATTCCTTATACAAAATATCAGTAGCTTTCGACCAACCAGGAATATGATCGTTGCGGAAACCTCTGGGGATTTCAAAGAAGTTTTTTGGGTTCGAAAGACTTATAAGCTCGGAACTGAATTTCACTTTTTTGCTTATAAAAGAGGGATGGGCATAATTTGCTAAATTTATGAAGATGAGATGGCCGTTTTTCACTGCTGTCGTCTCAGCTGTACGCTGAGGACAAGGAAACTATAAGCCGGGCTTATTACTTCCGCCGTAGCTTCACACTTGATCATATTTATGTGATGTGCAGATTATCAGTAGCCGACTACCTCTTACACCTCCAAGACGCCTCGTATCGATTTATGGGACACCCTTAGTCCCCGCTCAAGCCTTTCTATAAATCCCTATTAGGCGAAAGTAATTAGCTTTATATGATGACGCATAGCGCCGTCGTCTGTTGAATTCGGCTAAAAATATTGTCAGTTGAAGAACATAATACGGGGTGTGCCTTTCGAAAGGATTCCATTGCAATTTCAAAAAAATTCTGTATATTTGAGAAATATATCCTCAATTTTAAGTTTTTTCGGACACTTTCGATGAAAATCACTACAATTTATGAAAGAAACAATGTTTTCAATTGGAATTAAAGTTTTTCCACAGGATCACGAATACAATTTTCACTTTTTCGGAGATACATACCTCTGTTGAGACTTTATCCGGAAATTCTCATCTAAATTGCCCGCGTTGAGTATTTTTTAGTATTTAATTTCAGTATGTTGGCAGCACCGTCCGTAAACGCCATGTCAAACATGAGTGAATTCTGTCAACTAGTTTGTTCACGACTGTCATTGAAACGATGGAAAATGAAATTGAACAAAGAGCTCGTCTCAAATATTGTGTTTTGAGCAGAATTTCTCGTGCTAACTCGTTGTAAATGCTGGAAGAGGCTTATGTAGATTCTGTTTTATCTAAAACCGAAGCTACAAAGCCTTTAAAACGGTCAGGAGATCGTCGAAGATTTGCCTCGTTCACGACGACCGTCGATCTCTTCAACCGAAGAGAACGTCGAAAAAATTAAAGAAATTGTGCTCGGAAATCGTAATGCAGGGCATACACGATACGGTTGACCAGAGAAGAAGAGGTTTACCTGCGCAGGTCTGCCTCGTGTGTGGTGACGTTTCGGTAAACCGGACGGGTCGAGTGTTCGTTAGCAGCGACCGTACGGTGCCATTCGACCGAGTCGAATCTCGAGTTAGCACAAAAAATATTTGTGAGCAATAAAAAAGTTTATGGTTTATTATTAGCATATTAATTGGAGAATTATTTGGAAAAGATGATGTTATCGTCTCGAATTCTCTACTGCCCAGTACCGACAATTCTGCTCATTAACCATTCTGGTCAAAATTTGCTTCGTCACTAAACAGTATGTTGTGGAAGTTGTTAAATCGCTGCAGCATTTCGTTAGCAAAATTTAGTCGATTAGCATAGTCCGCATCCTTCTATTCTTGAAGCAATTGAATTTTATATGCTTTTAGATCTAAGTCCTCCTTTAAATTCGAATGTAAAGACGATTCTATGATGTTCAACGCTTGGCTTCGCTTTCGGATGGATAAAAACGGGTTTTGACGAAATGACGCCTGAACTTCTACAATTACTTCTTCATCGCGAACTGAACAAGGACGACCAGAGTTTTGAATTTCACTGTCGCACCTTTATTCACGAAAATCCTGACTCGATTTCCTAATGCTATCGTCACTTGGTGCTAGGCGTGTACGATATTCTACACCGTAGAGACGTTGAGCAGTCACTATTGAATCACCATTATGATTATACGCAAAATGCTCGATGCGTCCCCGAGTACTGTTCCATTGTGACTAAAGCTCCACTAAATAACGTCAGTGCTTCCGATTGGCTATGAATGGATTAGGGGTAGTTAAATCAAGCAATTTATTCTGTGAAATCTTATGACTCCCTTCATTATCTAGCGTTCTCCACGTCTTGTGCCATTTGTATATCTGAGTTTATAGTTTTTTAGATATTTGTTTCCCAACGAAGGTTTTCTATGTGTTTTGCATGTAAAAAAGCAGTGGAAAGATGTGTTGTCTTTCAGAAAAAAGGAAAACCTGTATCGTATCGTATCATAACTAGCCTCTGCGTAAGTAATGATGCATTTGTAAATCTTTAGTTTGTTTATTCCATTTATAGTCCATTGAAAAGTTACATTTTAGGTTGCGTTTTTTAGAGGACGCAATTTTATTTTTTTGATGTGTAGGAGGGGTCAGTGTAAAGCTAAAACCAAGTTTGTGGGGTCGCCACCCTTGTCCCACGGCCGCCATCTTGAAAATAGGGGTTGAAATGGTATTTACGATATATCTCTTAAACTATTTATTTTATAAAAAAAATTTATTAACATTTTTTGTTGCAAATTAAATTCTCTACAACTTTGCTCCAGTAACTTTTTGTCGTAGAACTATAAATAAAAAAGTTATAAGCGAAAATCTCCGGAAATTTGAGAAGAAAATTTATATTTTTCGATGTAACTTTTTTTTTATCATTTTACGAAAAAATGATGTCTGACCATTTTTGTACATCGTTTTTTGAGGAACAACTTTTATTCGCATCATTTTTTCATTAAGTCAATAGCTAAGGTTTCACAGCGCTCCGAAGTGAGTACTATTTTTCAGTACTCTTAACTACTTAACAAATCTAACTTTATTATACTTCTTAAAGTTGTATTCTCGGAAATGGGTTTCACTGTTGACCAAGCTGGATCAGATGCAGACGCTCTTATCGTTCGTACTGCTCTTGCTGCATCTCCATTATTTAATACCGTTACTATTGTAGCTGAAGATATTGACATACTGATATTGCTCACAGTACTTGGCAGAAAACAAGCAAATGTATTTTTTTTTAAACCATCAAAAGGACGAACAGCAGAACAATTATATAGTGCATCAAGTTTTATGTACGGAGATGTCATTGCAAATAACTTGCTTTTTCTTCATGCTTTTTCCGGATGTGACACAACTTCAGCTCCTTACAATATCGGTTAAATGAAATTTGTGAAAACCCTAGAGAAGCATTTAGAGTTTGCAAGTGGAACGGCTTTGTTTCTCAACAAGAGAGTTGACCCTGCTTTGCTCACTGTAATTGGTGAACGTTTTTTTATCTTTTTATACGGTGGTAATAAAGATGATAATTCTCTTGACAGCCTAAGATACAAACAATTCGCCAAGGCAGTGACAAAAAGTACATTTAACTTATCCTCACTTCCTCCAACACAAGACACAGCTCGCTTGGCTTGGTAATTATAATGATCCTGAAGACTGGGGCTGGAAAAAATGTGGAAAATTATTGATGCCAGTGCAGAACTCTAAACCTCCAGCACCCCCTGAGCTTCTAAAATTGATCTTTTGCAAATGCAAAGGAAACTGTGGAGCGATGTGTGGATGCCGAAAAGCAGGAATGAAATGTTCTGCAGTGTGCTTCCATTGTTCTGGAGAGACTTGCAGCAACGTAATGGAACTCTCAGATTTAATAAATGAAAATGACTTTGATGATGAACCGCCAACATTAACACCCCTTCCTTCTCCAGTTCTCCCACTGGTATTTAATTCAGAAAGCCGATCAGATGCTGAGCCGCAGCCTGGTCCATCGAAACGACTGAGGACGGAGTAGTTCTAATTTAGAAAATCACCGTGGATTATGCCTATTGGGGATACCAAGTAAAAAAAAACGCGCCTCTAGACTCTACCTCGTGGGTGGTGGGGAAAAGAATCAATAATTAATTATTAATAATATTGCAAAATTTGTAATTAAAAAAGTTATAATAATAAAGTAAAAAAAAAGAAAAAAAAACAATAACTGATGACATGTTATAGGTACACACGTATAATATAGGTATAGTTAAGAGTACTGAAAAATAGTACTCACTTCGGAGCGCTGTAAAACCTTAGCTATTGACTTAATTAAAAAATGATGCGAATAAAAGTTGTTCCTCAAAAAACGATGTACAAAAATGGTCAGACATCACTTTTTCGTAAAATGATAAAAAAAAAAGTTACATCGAAAAATATAAATTTTTTCTCAAATTTCCGGAGATTTTCGCTTATAACTTTTTTATTTATAGTTCTACGACAAAAAGTTACTGGAGCAAAGTTGTAGAGAATTTAATTTGCAACAAAAAATGTTAAAAAAATTTTTTTATAAAAGAAATAGTTTAAGAGATATATCGTAAATACCATTTCAACCCCTATTTTCAAGATGGCGGCCGTGGGACAAGGGTGGCGACCCCACAAACTTGGTTTTAGCTTTACACTGACCCCCCCTACACATCAAAAAAATAAAATTGCGTCCTCTAAAAAACGCAAGGTAAAGCCTAAAAAATGTAACATTTCAATGGACTATTATTAGGTTAAGGGATAAAGGAAGCCTTTGATCCGTCTAGCTTTGGCGTTTATTTATCTTATGTGGGCATTTAGGTTCAATTCTCCATCCAAAGTAACTCCTAGGTATTTTGTTGTCCTATTCCAGTCATCTTGTATGACAACTGTGATTATGATAAATTAATTTTTCAGTTTTCTATATTCCGTCGACTTCACTTGAGGTGATTTTAACTTCCCCATTTTGAAACAATGAATATCGATTGAAAAGATAGTTTTTAGCATTATTATGATTGAGATGATGCAGTGATTTTTACTCCTCTGCTTCTCTACAGAAAATTAATCCACATTCAATGTTTACCAATCAAAATTATGAAACAACAATTGAGATTTGTACAAAATTTTCAAATATCACTAAATGAAACCAAAACTAACTTCATACAGTACACAGAATTCGGTGACTATAGTTTTTTCTTCCACTTTAATTAAACCTAAAGTCTATTTAATTCAGAACAAAATGTATCTTTCTTTTCTTGAACAATTTTGGAGAATCAGCCTTTTAGGTGACTTGTTCTACTTGATAAAATCAACAATTGCGAAAAGCTCATCTCACCGGAAAAACTCACGGGGGATCGAATCTGGAGGGCAAGAGGTCCATGTAATATTTCTTGGTTCGTGATATTCGGTCATGTTAGTGCAAAATGAATGATGGTTTTTTTATGTGGAATTTTACACGTATACCCGATTCAACTGATAATTTCAATTATCCCACTTCTCACGTTTGCTATCTAGTTCAGCCCATGCTGCTTATCTCAACTACATCATATCATAATCGTTTGTTTACACATTCCGTTTATCTCTATAGCCAGAATTGAATTCTGAGTAAAATGTGTAATAAAGCCATGTATACGAATATAATTTTCAAAATGGACCTTTAAGTAAAAAAAAGGGAACATGTCGAGGATGTCGAAGAAAAATTCATAGCAATGAATCTACTGTGCGTTTTGATTGTCTTCACAACTTTCGAAGTCGGTAGATCCAAAACCATAACACTTGAACCTAGTTCAGAAAAAATAAATTGCCCTAGTTATTGTAGGTGTGACTATTTTGAGAAGACTGTGAAGTGTACAAATGCTAATTTGAGTGAAGTGCCTCCGGAAATTGATGAGAATGTAAGTATATAATTCCATAATTTTAATTCAATTCCTTTATTTATGTTAGAGTCTATGTATCCAATATCAATAAATAATAAAAGTCAATAGGGCGTATCAAGTTTTCTGCCTATTAGGATGGAGAACTGGATATAATTGGAGATATTGGAAAATTTTTACAAAATTTTCAAAATTTCAGATATATTTCAATTTATTGATTTCAGAGGCAATGTAGTTCAGAGAAATTATCATTATTTCTTAATGCAGAATCCAATAATGAATGTTTGAAACACTTCATAATTATAAATTCAGTGAAAATGCTATAATGGTACTTCACATTTTCCAAAGAAGAAATTGTCACATGATTTTCAGAATAAATGCCCATTGGTATTTCTTCAAATACAGAATGTATTTTGCTCATTTAAAGTTTGCTCCACTTTTCAGTTTTTAAATAAGAAAATGTGGCCATCTATCGAGACTTGATTGCTGTGCCATCTTTAGTGCGAGTCCGTGATTTCTTGGTTACTAAAACACAGGAAACTTGAATTACATTCTCCTAGATTAATTGAAGAATTCTATATCAGTATAGTTTTGAAGAAATCATCAGTCATGGCAGGTTTCTGTAAAACTGCAATGCTCATTGATAGTTTTCATCTACCAACAGCAGATGGCGATATAAAGCAATCATTAAATTTCAACGGAATAAATTTGAATTGTTCTTCATTCAAAGTTCAAACGATAATTGAAGAATTAATTGTACGAAAAATCATTCGGACGTGAAATTCTTTTCGTTACTTGTAACTCTTGTAAAAAAACTCTTTTAATGATGATTTGATGATTTAATTGAAGAAATGGGGGAATGAACCTTATTTATTCTATAATTGGTAATTATGTTCAATGATTTAAAGTATAATTGTTTTATATACCGTCATTGATTCAATTTCTTAATTTCAGGTCACCTTCTTGACCCTGTCCAACAACAGCTTCAATGGAATACCTCAAGGCGTAGCGATCTTGAAGAACTTGTATTTTTTGGATTTATCCAACAATCTGGATATATCAGTGGCTGAAGTTAATTTCAAGAATGCAGCACTCAAAAATCTCCATTTGAAAAAATGCTCCATAAATTATATTGATAATAGCATATTTAAGGAATTTTCCACCTTAGAAATATTGAATTTATCCGGTAACCCAATAGCATTCGTTAACAATTCCTTGATATCAGACTCGCTGAAAACTCTAGTTTTGACCGAATGCAAATTGAAATATTTCAAATCGGATGTATTTTCAAAGTTGTCGTCTTTGACATATTTATCTCTTAGTGACAATTTTTTTCTTAGAGAATACCATGTCCTGTCGCAGAGTGCGCTGACATTAGATTTTTCAAATTGTATCCTGGAACATGTTCCTTCGGGACCTTTGATGAAGGTCGTGGACATGGATTTGAGAAACAATAACATACAGATGTTGAGGAATAAAAGCTTTATCCATTCCACAAATATCGAAACTTTGAACATATCTCTTAACTCGATAAAATACATCGAAGTAAATAGTTTTTCACGCCTGAATCGTATGACGGTACTCGACCTCTCATACAACAGATTAACGGCAATAGAAAAAACCACGTTCAAGAAGAACGACCGGCTGAAGTCCTTGTATTTGTCACACAATTACTTCAGGAAGATCAAGGGGATTTCCAGCGGCAGCTTGGAGTTGTTGGATTTGAATTTTTGCGAAATAAAATCGTTGACGCAATACAGCTTGGTGAACCTACCTTCCTTGACTGAATTGCACTTGGTTCGTAATCAAATTTCACACATACCCGATAATTTGGAAGCACCGCACTTGGTTTACTTAGATATAAGTTATAATGACATAAGCTCATTAAATAATGCCACGTTCGCTTCTTTGAGATCTCTGCGATTTCTTGTATTATCCGGGAATAAACTGACAACTCTATATCCAGCGTTTTTTCCACAAGTGATCGATTTATCAATCGATGACAATCCTTGGCTTTGCGACTGTGAAGCTTTACGTCCCATCTATTTCTGGATGGTGAGAACTGACCAGAACATGAAAAGGCTCAGATGTCAGTTACCTGTCAAACTGGAAGGCCAAACCTGGGAAACTGCCTGTACTGCCACTTGGTCCAAAGTTAAACCGACTAAAGCGAATGTTTGGATGTACAGCCTATCGTTTTTCATCACTATAGCAGTTCTTATTTTCTTGGTGTACGTGTCGAGGAGATTGGACCACCGAAGGAAGATTCAGGCGGAGCAAGAAGCAGCTGAGAGGCTGGCTACTGAGAGAGAAGAGTTCGTTCAAAGACAACAGCGTAGAGAACGTCTTCGTCAATTGCAAGAACAAGAGGAATCCAGAAATGCACCAGACCCAAGGGATTCTCTAGGACCACCTACATACACGGAAGCTCTCATGTTACCAAGACTGGACGCGTCTCATCCAAGTCTGGCAGGTAGTTTACACAGTTTTTCGTCCATCACCAATAGTAATCCGGATGTCTCGAAAAGAAGGAGACTTAGAAGGAAAAGAAGAAAGAAGTTATCAGCATCACAGCCAGAGATGTCTTCCAACTCGAATGCAAATCTAACCGAAGGAGAGTTAGATTTGTCTGATGTAGAAAGGCGAAATGAAAATGCTGAAGTGGAAGAAAGTAGTTTTTGAATTTTAAATGATCAAAACAGAAATCATGTTAAATCGTATCACTGTTAGATTTTTACCAATAAAAGGGTACGATTGGTGAATATGGATGATTGTTAGGGATTAATTTTTTTACTACAGATTTTTATATTTCTCAAATTCACTCAATTGTATGTATGTAATAAATTTTCTAAAATGGTCTGGGTTATTGAATGCGAATATTAATCAAACTACTTCGATTTCTGAATATATTGTGAATATCTTTAGAGTTTTCACAAAAGCACTATTTTCTTTTTGAAGGTCTTAGAAATGATACCTTGATATCTCGGACTAACTCGAATTATAAGTTTCCTCATTAATCTTTTTGATGAATGGATGACAAAATGTCCACCCTCAATTGTTGCATAAGCTTCAACAATTAATGTACATAATTGTGGATTCTCTTGTATATTGTATGAATTCAATTCATCAAATACAGATAATTCAATATTTATTAATTTTTACCACAATTGTTTCGCCAATTCAAGGTGGTGTTTGCAGCATTGTAATTGAATTTCCATAGATTTCCAATAGAGATTTATAAAGTATCTATTTAGAATTCAATTTTATCAGTATTCGAAGATTTTATTGAAAATTGACCGTGTTATAAATGTCAAATTTGGTACCAGAAAGTGATGATTTGCGGAAAATATTAATTTTTTGTTTTCATTTGAAATGAAAACATCTATGTTTGAGTGATGATTTTGCCATAGATAAATGTGACTTTACTAAACTAATCAATACTAAATGAGATAAATAATATAATTACATTTAGAGTGGAAACTGAGAAACAGAACAGAAAAAGTTCACAATAATAGTTCAATTTTCAGCCGCATGGTATCTCTGGCTTATCTGATTTTTGGTTTGTTGATACTTTCATAACCTCGTCATTTCTATTTTGATCCCTCGTGGATGTAACAAACGTAATCAAGAAAATACTACACGAAAACACCACCGTAATTACAGTGTCACTAAATCAATTCGTTCGAAGATATATCAACACCATTTTGTCAGTTTAATTAAATTCCTCACTTTTCGACCTCGAGTTAGTCATCTATCTTTTATATATCTATGGGTGTACCAGGAGCTCTGGTAACCTGGTTATAGCACAGCTCCCCATATTTTAGTCCTTGTTCATTGTTTTCATCAATAATTCTAAGCTGTCTGGAATAATGTCATTATTATTATTTTAGACATCTTAAATAATTCCTTTGTATAATTAATTCGTTTAATATTTAGAAGAATATAATTTTTTTGAAATCTATTTGAAATTCAAAGAAGTTGAAGAAAAAAATACAACCTAACCTATAATTAAGTGGAATTTCTTTGAGTCAAAATCTACCATGAACCAGCAGAACTCATTTATTTAATCATTTATTTTCATTCTAGTAAGTATTCTGTTTCAATTTTGTGTTATTTTCAAATTAATTCCAAAATGATTAACAATTGTAGCTTATACAACTGCAAAAACAATAGTTTCAATAATCCCAAACTTTCTTTTTTCTCAATACCATTAGACACCGACAGGTGAGTGATACATATAGTATTGTAGAAAATGTTGTTTATTAAAAGCTCCGTTATTTGAGTAGTGTTTCATTCAATTAGTTGAGATTAGTTGAGATATCAGAAACCAATCAAATTTCTGGAGGTTTATCCCTACTGTCGTCATTTCTTTACAATCAGTTGAGATATCAGGAACCAATGGAATTTCAGGAGGTTTACGCCTACTGTCGTCATTTCTTTACGATTAGTTGAGATATCAGGAACCAATGGAATTTCAGGAGTTTTACGCTTACTGTCGTCATTTCTTTACGATTAGTTGAGATATCAGGAACCAATGGAATTTCAGCAGGTTTACGCCTACAGCAGGCTTAGTATAGTCGTCATTTCTTTACGATTAGTTGAGACATCAGGAACCAATGGAATTTCAGGAGGTTTACGCCTACTGCATTCGTATGCAGAAGAGTGAAATTTTTTTAGATGAATATTTGAGTGTTCATCTATATGATTTTCAATTTTATGAATAGAAATAATAATAATATATTATTTATATAACAATAATTCAAAAGGTTTTTTAATTTTTTCCCATCATAATGAGGGAACCCTTTCTAGAGAACACTCAGCATATTTAGCGCAGAGAAGTATTCACGGGGGGTGTACTGGGGATAATTATATATATTATATGAGATACTAGCTGACCCGACAGACTTCGTCCTGTCAAAAAGATTTGTAATGTGGCAGTTTTTGTGCCTATGTATTTTAAAAAATTCTCCTGAACAGAACCGTCACCCTGGTGATAGGGCGTTGTGAATAAAAAATTATTAAATAAAACATATATAAGGATTTGAAAGTAAGTAATCGCTTTATTGTTAATCATGTGAATCATAATTATTATTATTATCATTGTAGTGCTTTGTGGTAAACGATGTTTTTTGTTTGATTACCTGGCGCATAGATAAACAAATCTGATGGTTTTCCAACACGAGAACAGGCAACATACAATTGACCATGTAAGAAACATGGGTTTTCTAGATTAATACCACAAACACTTAATGATTGCCCCTGGGTCTTGTTTATAATCATATAGCAAAAGCAAGCCGCACTGGAAACTGTAGTCGTTTAAACTCAAATGGCACATCAGTCGGAATCATTGGGATGTGCGGTTTGAGAACATCTTCTCCTTTATACTTTCCTTTGAGTATAGTTGCTTCTATCACATTGTTTAGTAGTTTTTTTATTGCTAACCGTGTACCGTTGCAAAGACGCGGTTGGTTGATATTTCGCAACATTATAACCACCGATCCAACCTTTAATTGAAGATTGTGAGGTGGCAATCCTGGCAAATTCAGCGAGTTTGAAAATTCCGGTGGATAGTTGACTAAATCATCTTGATTAGTAGCCGAATCAACTGATTTTATATTACCTCAATTCGCCTGTAATTTGTTCTCGAATTTTGAAATTTAATTCATATACATCTATGTTTTTTGCAGCCAGTATAGCTCGTTCGCTCAACCAATCATGGTTTCTGTAATTTTGAGAAACATCTGGAAACACCTTCTGAATAAGTTCATCTTTTGATCGAGTTTACTGACAAAAACTTTGAGGAAAGTTAATGCAGCCAGTCAACATGTCTATAGGAAATTTGCCATTACCAATGTTAATGAGTTGTTTACAGAATATGTTTCCAGATTGGTCATTTTGCAACTCGACACGCATATTCTTAATTAAAATTCATTCACTTTCATTTCCGTCGTCACGTTCTTGTGCAGTACGATTAGATCGGTAATTAGCTTGGTTTGTAGCATTTCTGGTACTTCTACCTAAATTGCTTCTTCTTATAGGAGGCATATATAATAAATGATTTTTTCACTAATCACGAACTAAACGAACACTAACTAACTAAACACTCTGCTCAAAACACGATATACGAATTTGTTTCGTGTATCAGTTGACAAAAGCAAACTCAGTAGATTAGGTAACAGACAACTTTTTTTTAAAATTTGATATGACTTGAAGTCAAATCTTTTAAGCCGTACGAATTGTTTTATTTATTTAAAATTTGGATATTAAAAATAATAAAACACTGTTGGTAACGCGATTTTTGTTTGACTGATGTAATGATGTGGAAACTGATGCATTTTATCTCGCGTGCCGAAACTAATACAAAAGAAATGCGAGTTTCGGAACGCGACATTAAACTCCTCCAACTATGTATTCTGTGCTCCAACGCACACACGCACATTGTTTTGATAGATATGATCTTTGACGTTAGGAACACACCTACATTGCTTAGACAACAGTGAGTGCAACCATAGCAATAAAGCTCAAATTGACTACGTTTTAGTTACAAATCGTTTGTATGGGAAAAAAAAGCTATTTTTAGGGTTTTTACAGCAATAATTCTAATTTTTCTCGCTTAAAAACCATCCTTGAACTACAACGAACATTTTAAAAAAAGATTTGGCCAAATTGGTCCAGGCGTTGTTGAGTTATGCGTTTACCAACACATTTTGCGATTCATTTATATATTATAGATAATTTCAGATGGGCACTCGAATGTGACACGCCCTGTATGCATTTTATCGCAATTGTTCAATGACATACTTTTGATCTCAGATTATTATCGTCAGCAATTAGCTTTCAAAATCATTTCCACTTATTGTCGCAAACAAAGATGACACAAGGTGATTAAATTTCATGATCGAGTTCCAAGGGAGATTCGAAAGATGGCCGATCAGACGTGCATCAAGGAAATTCCTCTAATTATCGAATGTGAAATGGAACGCACACAGTTGATAGCTTGGAAACGATGTTATTCCAATATGTCTTATTCATGAATGATAATGAAACAATTGTCATGGAAATAGTCATTGTAACGTAAATGATAGATAAATAACTTCTCAGAACGACGCTCATTTTCTGCAATAATCCCTTGAGGAATGTCTAGAACGAATTTGGAGAAAGCCAAGATATACAGGGTGTGCCAAAATCGAGTGGTTATCAAACGTTCTTGGAGAGCAGGACTGAAGTATCACGTTGAGATTGGGATTATGACATTATTCGTATGGATGAGCTTGAGTAGGTACTTTTTTTCTCATTTCTTACATCTTCGTTATCAAATCGACATTCAAGGCAACCTTTGAAGTAACGAGAGAAATCCAAAAACGGCTGAAAGTCACCACAGTTGAAACATTGTTCTCTTATCGCCGTTCTTCCGTAACACGATGACTTGTCCAAGTGGCCCTGTTTTTCGATAGATATTCGACTCAGATAAGCTCCGGACCCTCGTCAATGATCGCTCTCTAAACAAGCATCACAAAACAGGAAGTTGGAGCGGAAGTTTTCAACAATCGAATATCGGACAAAAACTGAATTTTATAATTCGCAAACGTGGCCATAATCCACCATGGCCGAAATGGCATAATATTCTATATTCGCTAGAATGAAATCGATCAACCGTGAAATCTTATCCAATGGAACTACCGTTAATTCGCAACGTCTCAATGCAAAATGTAGTAAATTAATCGGTGATAGTTTGTTCACTTCAGTGACGTCACGGCATTTGATGAACTCGTATCATTGAAAACACATATTATTTTTCTTAACCCCTTGGAAATCGGCAGCAGAAGGTTGAGATGAGTATGGTTGTTCAATCACAGTAAGAAATTGAAAATTCCAATGAATTTCTCACAATCCATCTTGACTGAAATAGAGAAAATATCGTCTAATACTCGTTGCAGAAGGCAATTGCGACACTCATGCGTTCAAAAATTTGCTCCTTCGTCGCGTTTTCGAATTTTGCATTCGTGTTGGAATAGGTGCCCATTCTGCAATTTGTTTTAGAATATACTATTAAATCCTCACAATTAAAAAAAAGGTAAATGTGCCCAGGGCCCACGCAAGGGCTTCTGTGTGCAAAAAAAAAGATTTTGGCTCCCCTTGAGGCATTTATTTGAAATCGAGTAAGAAACTGAACTTTAGAAGTCATATTTATTTGTATGTTAAAATTACGAAATTGAAAACAGAAAGGAATCATATTTAAATGCAGGGTGTTCGGCACATGGACCGTCAAATTTTTTTGGGGCGTTGGTAGGGTCATTTGCTACCTTTTCAGTCTTGGAACCTGGGTCCTTAGTATTAAGGTTGTATGATTTTTTTATTAGGTTTTTCTTAATAACCCAAAATGAACCCTTCGAAGCCCCATAACTTTTTTTGCGTGGGCTTTTACATGCATTTTTTATTATTGTATTAAGTCTACACTAGTAAGCGGGTAGATCAATAGGCCCTTAGATCCATAGGCAGTAGTTCAATAGGTCAGTAGTTCAATTGGCCCATGGATCAATATAGACCATAGATCAATACGGCCCATACATCAATGAAGCGCGCAGAAACACTAAACACGTCAAAAAAACCAGATTAAAGCAAAAAAACATAAAAGTACTGGAAAAAACAAACGAAGAAACGCGAAAAAACACGGAAGAATACGAAGAAAGACGAAAGAAACCAAAGTTACACGAAAGAAACCGAAATTACACAAAACAACGCGAGAAAACACGAAAGAACACCAAGTAACACAAAAAATCTAAAGGAACCTGAAAAAAACCCGAAACACAAAAGTACTTGTAAATTGCACACCCCGTATATCACCCGATCGTAAACTCATTGTCAATTGCACACCCTGTATGACATTTTATCGAAATCAGCTCCCATTCGCGAAAAAATCTACTGAATTCCAACCGTCTAGCAGGATCGCCTTCATGAAGACCTGTAACAATTAATAAAATTCATTAGTCTGTGACAATTTTTTCGCAGTCAAAAGGACAAATTTATCAATGAAAATGTTCATTTACCTTGTACCGGGGTGTAATGAAAAGCGTGTTGATTTTTATCCCGAAGTACTGACCAAACTTCCCAAATCGTTAAGTTGAGTCTTTGAGCAACGACACGAATGCTTGTAGTTGGATCTTCTTCAAAGGCTTGAAGTAATTGATCGTCCGCTGCTACATGGTGTTGCCTCACATTGACCCGAGGCTCTTGAGAATTTAAGTTTCCAGTCTATCTTAATCGTCGATAAGTCGTCGAGAATGTTTCGAATGTTCGATCAGGAAATTTGGCTTGATAAATCCTTTGAGCTGCACGAGCAACACCATCGGCCTTGCCATATGCCATCACCATATCGGCATACTCAGTTGGTGAAATTAGGCATATCAACAACCAAAATTAAAACAACAGTAGCAAAAAGTCGATAAAAGTAAGAAAAATTAAAAAAATACAAATTTAAAACACTGAGCAGCAGAGACAGTTAAATCTCGAATGACGGTAGGGTCAAGTCAGCGGCGATTAACCCAATCCAACCTAAGGACAGAAATAGTAATAATAATTCACACGCGTCTAAAACAGGCAGGTAAAATTTCCTTGCTCGCTGTGTTGTGTCGAAATCCGTACTTTTATTTAGGTGCGACTTTCTTCACTCTTCTGACTGAAACCTTATTTGCAGTATTGTTTTTTTTATTGACTTACGTAAATAGCAAACTAAGTTTGTAATAGCTGTAACTTTTTTTTGAATTTCAATAGGAGTGGAGATGTTTTCATACTTTCATAATTGCTTTAATACAATAAAAAAAAATGCATGTAAAAGCACACGCAAAAAAAGTTATGGGGCTTCGAAGGGTACATTTTGGGTAATTTAGAAAAACCTAATAAAAAAATCATACCTCCGTAACCGTAATACTAAGGACCCTGGTTCCAAGACTGAAAAGGTAGCAAATGACCCTACCAACGCCCCAAAAAATTTTGACGGTCCATGTGCCGAACACCCTGTATATTCTGTACATAGAGAATAAATTATCTTTAATTCTTTGCAACACACATTTCAAATTTTCTATTTGAATTAAAGAGTACAGACCCGTTGTTAATGAATATATATTAACCCAAAAATTAAATTACAAATAAAAAGAAATATTGAACTGTCTACACAACAAATACAGGGTGTTTCAAAAAAAGGTGACCCCCTCTCTAGGATAGATAGAAAACTGAAATATAATTGGGGTTTGCTCAGTAAAAAATTTTCGTAAAGCCATCCGTATTCAAGATACAAAGCCTTGAAGAAAAAAAATTATACACATTTCTTAAAATTTTGCAGAAACTACTGGCAACATTGAACTACAATGAAATTTTATACGAATATGTTTTGGAAGCTGATACATCCAATGAATTCGTTTTTATGTCTGACCCGCGTAAAGGGCGCTAGTTGCACGGTTCGTACCGCTTCGAATTATGAGTATTAAAAAAAAATTAGAAAAACTGACACCCTGTGATGATCTTTCAAGTCCTGTGGCTACAAATATTAACTTTTCGTGAAACTTTTTTCTTTAATGTAACCATGGATAACCCTTCTTTAAAATACAATTCAAAATTAAACCATAACTGCCTCAATTTTAAATTAAATGTTGGGTTCTTGGCCACCACTTAATTTAAAATAATTACATCACCCAACTTCAACCGACTGTACCATAAAAAAAATGTACTACACTATTTCGGCAAGTAACATTAAAAGATGGTGCATTTAGTCAAGAATCCAAAATTGTATAATACTTGCTAGAGTACTCCTTAATTTAGGAACACAAATTTTTTTTAATTAAACCGGATTTCATGACAATTTCATTATTATTATCATTAGAACGAATTACCAGATTTATTGGAAGAAGTGCCACTAAACATTTACGGTAGTATATGGTACCAACAAGATGGCTGCCCAGCGCATTATGCGCGCACGGTACGCGAGTTTCTCGATCGAGAATACCCCGATAGGTGGATCGGGCGAGGTGGTACAATTTCGTGGCCTGCCCGCTCGCCCGATTTAAATCCCATAGATTTCTTTTACCGGGGAACGATAAAGGAAAAAGTGTACTCTAAACCCATTCAAGATTTAGACGAGCTACGACAAGGAATTACGGAAGCCGCTGAAAACATTAACTCGAGAAGATACGCTCGTCTTATTACACGGTCATTTTTAAGGAGATGCAGAGCTTGCATTGCAGCTGAAGGCAAACAGTTTGAACATTTGATGTAAACTCTTAATGTAATTAAATTAAAATCATTACTGAGGAAATCTAATAAATGAATTTTATTTTAAACTTGCACCTAAACCTAACAAATTCCTTATTAACCCATGGTTATTACTCTTACGACAAGATGGCGGCTCTGTCTCACTTACATTGTCAAAATGGTATGTACTTGTGCCTGTAAATTGTGGACTTAAAAACGCCTTGGCTGTATTGCAAATAATTTATCTAATTAAATAAAATTGTCATGAAACCCGGCTTAATTAGAAAAAAAATTTGTTTTCCTAAATTAAGAAGTACTCTAGCAAGTATTATACCATTTTGGATTCTTGACTAAATGCACAATCTTTTAAAGTTACTTGCCGAAATAGTGTAGTACATTTTTTTTACGGTACAGTCGGTTAAAGTTGGGTGATGTAATTATTTTAAATTAAGTGGTGGCCAAAAATCCAACATTTAATTTAAAATTGAGGCAGTTATGGTTGAATTTTGAATTGTATTTTAAAGAAGGGTTATTCATGGTTATAATTACAAAAAAAAGTTTCCGAAAAGTTAATATTTGTAGCCACAGGACTTGAAAGATCATCACAGGTGTCAGTTTTTCTAATTTTTTTAATAGTCATAATTCGAAGGGTGCATGACAAGCATTTTTTTTATATTTTTCTGTTAACTATCATGACTTGGCCCATCGACCGTTTTCGGCTTGACGTTGATTTCTGGTCAATATTAATTTTTTCTTTTGTTTCGCACACTTTGCATATGTGGTAGCAGAGGTGTTTTATGAGTACACTGCCTTCTTCAAATGGATACCACCTACATGTCTTGTTACAGTTTTAATCTCAAAAATCTTAAATCATGTACACTGAAAAAAAAAAAGAAATTTTAAAGAGCAAGCTTCTGTTTAAATTTTCTATTTTTCATTTATTCTTTGAATAAGTGGCAGTGGGGCTAGTAGTCGGTCAAGGCCATACCACTTGTCCAAACTAATTCAGACTACTTATTACGAGACCCTAATATTATTCAAATAAAATTAAAATCCTCTCATTTTTGGAATTCAATAACGAAGTTATTGCAATATTATTATGCGACCGACTATAGGCGGTGACCTGCTTATTGGCGCACTTATCGAATTCAGGAAAGTTTACTAATATAACCATCATATCATTAATTTTATCGTGAATGTATAAAATCTCACATATGGAGTTTGAAGGTGCTACTATATTTTTGAGATGGTTTTTGGAGGAATTTCATTGATAAAGCAAAATCTCATGAACTACAAAGACATGTGAGACAATGAATTTGGTACAGTATGTACTGTTGATGACTTATAACGATGTCCTAATTTTTACTTCAAAATGAACGAAATATTTTTGCAAACCAGCGATTATTTCATCATTTGTTCAGAGAACACAGCTGCCGAGTAAACAGCTTTCAGGCAGAGGTTATCCTTCTGTCCTTCATCTTCAAAAGGTTCTACATGTGCCCGCTACACATGTTGAAAATACAGCTGCCTGTACGAAGAAATTTAATAATGGTTCCTACTCCTTGATATTGTACTAAACAATGGAGTGGCCTGCACTTAGACAAAGAACATGGACCTTTTACCCACCGTTCGGACATGTGCCATTTTTGAACTTTGTTGTGTCACGTGTTCCGCAGTTAACGAAACTTTTCGAGGAATTGGTAATTTACAGAAACACGATACTAGTCATTAGAACATTGGCGAATTATTCGGTTAATACCTTTCTGCATGTTTCTTTCATTTTTTTTGTTGTTTATTAATTATTTTCTTATGAAGTCTGAAAGTTCATTAGATTTATTCTTTTCACATGAATTTAATTTATTTTTTATACTGTTTTTCCATTGCACTGTAATTTCAAAGTAGGCTAATCGAAAACCTTGAATCCTCTAAATAATTTTTATTCTTTCTATTATTTACGTGCTAGCAATACTGAAGACTCAATTCTTCCAATCAATTCTTCATGCTTTGCTTTTGAATAATTTGTATTCATGGTTGGATGTCATGTTATGATATTGAAAATTTTTTGAGTTGATTTTATTGCGAATATGAGTGAAATATTCTTCTTTGAATTATTTTTGTATATCCCCAGTATCCTTAGTTTTTCTCGTCTTCATTTCATTTTTCCTTCTCAATTTGTTCATTATTTTCATATCATTTAATAAGTGAGCTTTCATTCATATTAATTTAATTATCCCTGATTGGAATTCAATTAAGTTTGTAGTCTGATCAGTTTTGGAATTAATTTCATATGAATAATATTCTGTAATTATATTTCTAAATTTCCACAAAAATAATTATTAGATGATAAAAATTTATATCAGCATTTTTCTTCATCTTAATAATCTAGCATATGCCTGAATTTCACATGAGTGCATATTTACCATGCATGCTTGAGAAAATTTAAAATTACCGCTGCTTCGTTCCTGTACCACTAAATAAGGCGGCCGATTTGTGTTACCACAAATAAGTTATTATTATTATTCAATTTAATATTTTCTACTAATTATTTTATTTTTCAAAAATATTTCATTGATTTATTTTTAAACTATCTATTGACAAAACCAAAAATATTTGAAAACCGGATGGTACAGAAACGTGACGCCATATTGCCGTAACGGACTTCCGTTGCAATGTCGACCAGTTACCTTGTAGTCGAAGTTTTACTTCAAAATAAATTACCCAATGTGTTGCTAGGTGCAAATCTCGAGAACAGCAAACCTCATTTCGCCAATTCCTTTGTTAGAATGTTCTATGAAGTATTAAAATAGTTCATAAGCAGAGCAAATTACTTTGTAATTTTTATTTTTCCAGAAAATGTAATTGCTGGCTTATTGAATTCCTATTTCAGCTAGTAACTAAATGAATTTAAACAAGAACAACTCTATAGCAATGCGGCCAAACCCTTACGCCTGTGCCCTCGGTGGTCAGGTAACATTTATTCATTCAAAGAAAATTTATGAATGGATTACGAGTTGATCATATAAAACAAGCTTCCTGGAAGAAGTAGCTTGTAGTTAGATCCGTGGGAAGGGCACAGAAATATATCAGCGTCTGTTTGAGAATATCACTCGGACAATGATGGATTTGTGAGAAAAATGTTGAACTACAGTGATTTATTTCGTTTCTGAAAATTCTTGAATATATTGAGTTTCAACGTTAAAATTGTCGAATGATTGTTTATTGTTTTCATGAAATCATTTGAAGTTTTGGCATACGGTTATCTTGAAATTTGTTTCTAGAAAACTGGAAAATCTTTTCTGAAAATGTACAGTGCACGTCAAATTATGTAACAAGTTCGTTTTCTCAGAGGAAAAATATAGTCAGCAATGAAATCCTGAAACAAGTCGATTTTTTTTAATTTTCACCAAATTTTTGTGCATTTTGAGTTTTCACATTGGGCAAATACACCTCTGTAGTCCAGTTTAGTTTGAATGAAAATTACCTTCCACAGAATCTATATTGAATCTGAATTGTTTAAAAGTATAATTTTTCCTTTAAAAATGATTCACTAACTCATGTTTCATCAGATGATGAATGAAAAATGCCAAAAAGATTGCAGGAAATACAAGATACGGTTTAGTTCAAGTGATATTTGTTTTTCATGCAATTTAACCAATCTGTACAGTAGTAGTGAGAAACCCACAAGAAATGGAATAAATCTATTCATGCCAAAATATGCATGACTGTTATAAAAAACCTTCTACAAGAGATCATTTCAATTAATATTGTCGTTTGAATGTTACAGGTGAAAATGCAAACTGTATAATTTCTTGGCTTCCCATACACAATAATTCGGTTTGGAAACCGTCATATCTTCAATATGGCGGATGAAATATACTTGAGTTTATGTCGTGATGAATCATACTTTTCAGTTGAAAATATCGGAGATGGGCTAAGTAGATCGTCTAATTTCAAGAATATATAATTGGGTACAGCTTCAGCATTATCAAAAGTCCTCCAGTTGAGTTGTTAATGTCGAAAAGAGATTGACTCAGCCTTTAAGTGCCAACATAAAATATCATGTCGGCAATTCAACGACACGACAGGTTTTTCATGTGGTATCTGCTCAAGATTGCTGATTTAGTTTATCGCTAATTAAATGTAATTGAACTTAGATTCATCTTGGTATAATCGAAAAATACCGATTCATTTCATTTAGAAACTGAGACACTCAACCGCAACAGTTGTTTTTCTTTCCATCTGCATTCGGAACAACCTGTGGATATAGGGAACTTAACAAGATTAGTGACGGTTGCTTCTTATTTAGCCTTCTAGGGTGGTCCAGCTGTGATTTAAAATTAAGGATCAATTTTTTTTTCTGTGCTTCTGTAGAATGAGATAGTTTGAATCGTAGGACACTATTTTGAGATGTCTTGTTAAAGTTTTCAGGGATGTCGGAGAATGTTCGTTTTTCCTTCTGCATTTTCAAGATTTGTTGTGTCACGTGTTCCGCAGTTAACGAAACTTTTCGGGGAATTGGTAATTTACAGAAACACGATACTAGTCATTAGAACATTGGCGAATTATTCGGTTAATACCTTTCTGCATGTTTCTTTCATTTTTTTGTTGTTTATTAATTATTTTCTTATGAAGTCTGAAAGTTCATTAGATTTATTCTTTTCCCATGAATTTAATTTATTTTTATACTGTTTTTCCATTGCACTGTAATTTCGAAGTATGCTAATCTAAAACCTTGAATCCTCTAAATAATTTTTATTCTTTCTATTATTTACGTGCTAGCAATACTGAAGACTCAATTCTTTATGCTTTGCTTTTGAATAATTTGTATTCATGGTTGGATGTCATGTTATGATATTGAAAATTTTTTGGGTTGATTTTATTGCGAATATGAGTGAAATATTCTTCTTTAAATTATTTTTGTATATCCCCAGTATCCTTAGTTTTTCTCGTCTTCATTTCATTTTTCCTTCTCAATTTGTTCATTATTTTCATATCATTTAATAAGTGAGCTTTCATTCATATTAATTTAATTATCCCTGATTGGAATTCAATGAATTTTGTAGTCTGATCAGTTTTGGAATTAATTTCATATGAATAATATTCTGTAATTATATTTCTAAATTTCCACAAAAATAATTATTAGATGATAAAAATTTATATCAGCATTTTTCTTCATCTTAATAATCTAGCATATGCCTGAATTTCACATGAGTGCATATTTACCATGCATGCTTGAGAAAATTTAAAATTACCACTGCTTCGTTCCTGTACCACTAAATAAGGCGGCCGATTTGTGTTACCACAAATAAGTTATTATTATTATTCAATTTAATATTTTCTACTAACTATTTTATTTTTCAAAAATATTTCATTGATTTATTTTTAAACTATCTATTGACAAAACCAAAAATATTTGAAAACCGGATGGTACAGAAACGTGACGCCATATTGCCGTAACGTTGCAATGTCGACCAGTTACCTTGTAGTCGAAGTTTTACTTCAAAATAAATTACCCAATGTGTTGCTAGGTGCAAATCTCGAGAACAGCAAACCTCATTTCGCCAATTCCTTTGTTAGAATGTTCTATGAAGTATTAAAATAGTTCATAAGCAGAGCAAATTACTTTGTAATTTTTATTTTTCCAGAAAATGTAATTGCTGGCTTATTGAATTCCTATTTCAGCTAGTAACTAAATGAATTTAAACAAGAACAACTCTATAGCAATGCGGCCAAACCCTTACGCCACCCCTCGGTGGTCAGGTAACATTTGTTCATTCAAAGAAAATTTATGAATGGATTACGAGTTGATCATATAAAACAAGCTTCCTGGAAGAAGTAGCTTGTAGTTAGATCCGTGGGAAGGGCACAGAAATATATCAGCGTCTGTTTGAGAATATCACTCGGACAATGATGGATTTGTGAGAAAAATGTTGAACTACAGTGATTTATTTCGTTTCTGGAAATTCTTGAATATATTGAGTTTCAACGTTAAAATTGTCGAATGATTGTTTATTGTTTTCATGAAATCATTTGAAGTTTTGGCATACGGTTATCTTGAAATTTGTTTCTAGAAAACTGGAAAATCTTTTCTGAAAATGTACAGTGCACGTCAAATTATGTAACAAGTTCGTTTTCTCAGAGGAAAAATATAGTCAGCAATGAAATCCTGAAACAATTCGATTTTTTTTAATTTTCACCAAATTTTTGTGCATTTTGAGTTTTCACATTGGGCAAATACACCTCTGTAGTCCAGTTTAGTTTGAATGAAAATTACCTTCCACAGAATCTATATTGAATCTGAATTGTTTAAAAGTATAATTTTTCCACTAAAAATCATTCACTCACTCATGTTTCATCAGATGATGAATGAAAAATGCCAAAAAGATTGCAGGAAATACAAGATACGGTTTAGTTCAAGTGATATTTGTTTTTCATGCAATTTAACCTATCTGTACAGTAGTAGTGAGAAACCTACAAGAAATGGAATAAATCTATTCATGCCAAAATATGCATGACTGTTATAAAAAACCTTCTACAAGAGATCATTTCAATTAATATTGTCGTTTGAATGTTACAGGTGAAAATGCAACCTGTATAATTTCTTGGCTTCCCATACTCAATAATTCGGTTTGGAAACCGTCATATCTTCAATATGGCGGATGAAATATACTTGAGTTTATGTCGTGATGAATCATACTTTTCAGTTGAAAATATCGGAGATGGGCTAAGTAGATCGTCTAATTTCAAGAATATATAATTCTGTACAGCTTCAGCATTATCAAAAGTCCTCCAGTTGAGTTGTTAATGTGGAAAAGAGATTGACTCAGCCTTTAAGTGCCAACATAAAATATCATGTCGGCAATTCAACGACACGACAGGTTTTTCATGTGGTATCTGCTCAAGATTGCTGATTTAGTTTATCGCTAATTAAATGTAATTGAACTTAGATTCATCTTGGTATAATCGAAAAATACCGATTCATTTCATTTAGAAACTGAGACACTCAACCGCAACAGTTGTTTTTCTTTCCATCTGCAATCGGAACAACCTGTGGATATACGGAACTTAACAAGATTAGTGACGGTTGCTTCTTATTTAGCCTTCTAGGGTGGTCCAGCTGTGATTTAAAATGAAGGATCATTTTTTTTTTCTGTGCTTCTGTAGAATGAGATAGTTTGAATCGCAGGACACTATTTTGAGATGTCTTGTTGAAGTTTTCAGGGATGTCGGAGAATGTTCGTTTTTCCTTCTGCATTTTCAAGAAAGTGTCTATAACTTTCAGCATTCACTCTGGTCGGTAAAAAATAGACAAATCGAATAATTTCCCAACACATGTTCATTGTGAAAATTCATAAAAGCATGTCTTGAAAAGCTGGCCTCGTGAATGGATATACAAATCTAGAAAAAACATGAACAGAACGGTACAATTGCAGAATGAACTCGTGTAGAAAAAACATTTCCAGAAAGAATTAATGCAGAAGTAAACATGGGCAGAATGGAACTCCCGTAGAATGTCACATTCACAGAATGATACAAATACAGAAAGGTACATTTGCAGAATAAAGTTGCCAGATCTACGGTTTTTTCCTAGAGTATAGGATGCACTGAAAAGATTCACCACAGAATACAATAATAAGATGATCGTAGATCATAGATACTTCTATTCCATAATGTCTTTACTCATATTTACATAATGAAAGTATCCGCATTACTAAAAGTATTTCAACTTCAGGACTGTATCAGATTTTGCTTATTAGACTTTTCTAGTAATTGCTTTTATACCTACTTACATCAATTTCTAATCCATATGTTACAGTAGTTCAAAAAGCCGTAGGACTCTGTGGTACTACAAATGTCAGATAGCGAAATAAGTATTAAATGATTATCCATTATGAAATATAGGTATACAAAAGTGACATAAACGTTGAATAACTCTTCACCAATGCAAAAAAATCCTCTGCCAATGGAACAATGCTGATATTATTTTTCACCTGAAAATACATTTATTAACTGGTTTTCCTCATAGAGTATTTTAATACACATTTAAAAACCATTCATGAAATTTGACATGAACACATACTCCGTGAAACCAGGGAGAACGGTAAAATAATCGATTATTGGGTAAGGACCAAAATCCACCCATTCAAAACATCTGGTCCAAACTATTTTAAACTGCCTTGTGAGAAACCTAACTAGAGTATAAATAACTAGTAGCTTTAATATTTAATAATATTTTCATTTTGACCTGTCAATTGAGAACAAGGAACAGACAATCAAATGACATATATTTGATGTTCTGTGACATATACCCCGCTATGGCAGTGTGGCAACAGCGCGCATTATTATTCGGTTTTTGTTCCATTCTGCAAATGTACACTTCTGTATTTGTGCGATTCTGTCGAAGTTTCATTCTAGAGAATTGCGCTTCTGTGAATGTTTTTTCTACGCGTGTTCGTTTCTACGCCTGTTCATTCTGGATTTGTATCATTTTTCCTTTGTGATATTCTGCGATTGTGTGGGGACCCGGCCTCGTCAGTAAAACAGACTTATGCCAAATATATCAGATTTTGTGGTGCCCAATAGCAAAAAGCAATAGGTATCAATGCTTGTACTCGCTGTGGTTGGAAGGGATGAATTAAATTTTCCTTCAATAACAACCAAATTACATCCTTGGTTGTGTTGAATCCTTCAACAATTTTGGTGGTAGAGGATTGCTGATGTTGTAATTCTCACTACCCTATTTTAGACAGTTCAAATCAATCGCCATTTATTTTGCGAACTTAAATGTAATCACAATAATTACTTTCACTAAAAAAAATATCGATTATACAGGGTGTGCGGAACATGGATCGTCAAATTTTTTTGGGGCGTTGGTAGGGTCATTTGCTACCTTTCCAGTCTTGGAACCTGGGTCCTTAGTATTACAGTTAGGGAGGTATGATTTTTTTATTAGGTTTTTCTAAATTACCCAAAATGTACCCTTCGAAGCCCCATAACTTTTTTTGCGTGTGCTTTTACATGCATTTTTTTTATTGTATTGAATCTACATGAGTGTGTGTTTGAAAAAAACGTATTAATTGTTACAGATAACACCACAAAATTAACACGTGGGCCTTTTATTAAAAAAAAAAAAATTATGAAAGTATGAAAACATCTCCACTCCTATTGAAATTTAAAAAAAAGTTACAGCTATTACAAACTTAGTTTTATTTTAAAATGTTCTTTGGTTTATAACGTTGCTAAGCATATGCTATTTACGTAAGTCAATGAAAAAAATAATACTGCAAATAAGGTTTTAGTCAGAAGAGTGAAGAAAGTGGTACCTAAATAAAAGTACGGATTTAGACACAACACAGCGAGCAAGGAAATCTTACCTGCCGTTTTAGACGCGTGTGAATTATTATTACTATTTCTGTCCTTAGGTTGGATTGGGTTAGTAGCCGCTGACTTGACCCTACCGTCATTCGAGATTTAACTGTCTCTGCTGTTGGAAGTGTCTGTGCCACGTTGTTCAGTTTTTTAACTTTGTATTTTTTTGTTTTTGTTACTTTTATCGACTTTAAGCTACTGTTGTTTTAATTTTAGTTGTTGATATGCCTAATTGCACCAACGCTGAGTATGCTGATATGGTGATGGCATATGGCAAGGCCGATGGTGTGGCTCGTGCAGCTCAAAGGATTTATCAAGCCAAATCGAAGATTACCCCACCACGAAATATTCTCGACGACTTATCGAGGATTAAGAGAGACTGGAAACTTAAATTTTCAAGAGCCTTGGGTCTTCAAAGGTTTGAATTATTTGATCGTCAACTGCTACATGGGGTTGCCTCACATTGACCCGAGGCTCTTGAAAATTTAAGTTTCCAGCCTCTCTTAATCGTCGATAAGTCGTCGAGAATGTTTCGTGGTGGGGAAATCTTCGATCAGGAAATTTGGCTTGATAAATCCTTTGAGCTGAACGAGCAACACCATCGGCCTTGCCATATGCGATCACCATATCAGCATACTCAGCGTTGGTGAAATCAGGCATATCAACAATCGAAATTAAAACGACAGTAGCAAAAAGTCGATAAAAGTAACAAAAACAAAAAAATACAAATTTAAAAAACTGAACAACGCAGCACAGACACTTCCAACAGCAGATACAGTTTAATCTCGAATGACGGTAGGGTCTAGTCAGCGGCGACTAACCCAATCCAACCTAAGGACAGAAATAGTAATAATAGGTTTGTTCGGGTGGCAGTTCCCAGTTGTTCTGGGGTCACAGAGAACCAGGTTCTGTAACTCTTGGAATCGTCTCAAGTTGTTCTATGACACGAACGGGTGAGAACAGGTGGGAACAGATGATTTCAAAACGATTTCGTTAAGTACATAAATAAGTGAAAGTAAGGTTATGTTGTACATCATGGATCATATCATGGATAGTGTTACAAAGATATTGAATAACTTATTCAATATCTTTGTGTTATTAATACGGTGGAAATACGTTAGAAATTACAAATATTAAAATTGAACAATATTTTTTGTCATAAATAAATAAACATAAACATATCCATATAGATAACTGTAAATATAATTTATATGTAATGAAATATTTAAAGAAATGATTTAATTTAATTAAAATTTGAAATTTCAATATATGTAGTAGTGGTCATCAGTGGAGAAATTATTTTTGTTAGTTCATATCTGGGTAAACTGTGAATTCTTCTGTTATTTTATTGTAATTTTGGTGGAAACTGTTTAAAGAAAATTTTATATAATAGAATTAGGTAATTGTATATGGAACTAGTGGCATTTGGGAAATAAATAAAAATATTTTCTAACAACTTTCATAGCTTTGTAATTATTTTTTAGATAAGAATTGTTTTAACAAGTCGTTGTGTTCTTGAAGGAGGTCATTCCTCAGTTTCCTTCCTAAATTTGCAATATATTTTGAGTGGTTAAAAAATAAAGATACTACAATCACGAAATAACAAAAATAAATATATAGAATATAAATACGAAATATCGTATATATAAATAATATAAAATAATTATCTTACATACTTTGATCAACAACTATGGAATTATTTTATTCATCTATTGCAAATGATCCTTCCTCTTCTTTGAGATAATAAAAATTTTTAGAAGCTATTATAACGAATTGATTAAAAATTTATACTCCCACAACATCAAATATATTCAAAAACAGCTATGCGAATATCCTAGTCACCAAATATATAACTTAATTGCCAATTAGAACTACTGAAAATTTGAATTACCGATGATTTGAATTTACCGCTTCTTCTGTTGTACCTTGTACCATCTCTAGATCCGGAATCGTAAGAACAGTAACGAACAGTTCCGAAATCAAGTGTTCCGACCACACGAACGACAAGGAACTCCTGTTCTGTCCCAGACGAACTGGTGGGAACCACAAATTACCAAAAATTACAGTTTCGAACTGCCACGCGAACAAACCTACTAATTCACACGCGTCTAAAACGGGCAGGTAAAATTTCCCTGTGTTGTGTCGAAATCCGTACTTTTATTTAGGTGCGACTTTCTTCACTCTTCTGACTAAAACCTTATTTGCAGTATTATTTTTTTTATTGACTTACGTAAATAGCATATGGTTAGCAACGTTATAAACCAAAGAACATTTTAAAATAAAACTAAATTTGTAATAGCTGTAACTTTTTTTTAAATTTCAATAGGAGTGGAGATGTTTTCATACTTTCATAATTTTTTTTTTAATAAAAGGCCCACGTGTTAATTTTGTGGTGTTATCTGTAACAATAAATACGTTTTTTTGAACACACACTCATGTAGATTTAATACAATAAAAAAATGCATGAAAAAGCACACGCAAAAAAAGTTATGGGGCTTCGAAGGGTACATTTTGGGTAATTTAGAAAAGCCTAATAAAAAAATCATACCTCCGTAACTGTAATACTAAGGACCCAGGTTCCAAGACTGAAAAGGTAGCAAATGACCCTACCAACGCCCCAAAAAAATTTGACGGTCCATGTGCCGAACACCCTGTATAAAAATTTTCCATGAGACACTTTTTTTTTCAAAATTGAGCATAGATTCTAGGAGGAAAACTATTTCAACATTTCCTTATCACATAAACAGATAAAACAGAAGGGATGGCTATGTTAAACGATTAATACCGTGAAAATGGGGTTGAAAAAACTCCTGAAACAAGGACAGTCATTCGAATGTGTGGAATTTCATTTATTTCGAATTTCAGAACCGGTAAAATTAATTTCAAACCAAAACTTCATCGACAGGGGGTGTAACTTGGAAAGTAAACGATTTCTATTAATTTTCACTAAGGATTATTTCACTGAATCGTTTACAGATCGTTTATAGTCAAAATATTCAAACCGGTTTTTAGATATTTTTCTCAATGAAATCATTAATTGAGTCACATGACCATTTCATTGTTTATGCACTGTAATAATAACAGAGAATAAACAATTTTTACGATGAGAATTCCGGTTAACTTTTTCTTAACAACACTACAAATCTTGACAATTGTCAGCTGAGGGATAGGGATATTTTTCTTTAGGTTACAACTTGAATGGGTACTTCGACATCGTTTATTACTAACAGAATTCCTTCCAAAATATAAGAGAAAATAATTTTTTCTTGTAGTCTGCCTTTGGTATTTTTTTTCTTGTATAGTATCATGTGCTTCTTGTTTGTATTGTATCGATTCAGTTAATATTTTAGGAAGTTTGTGATTGCGAATTACAATACACAGGGTGTATTGTATCTTTTTTTCGATGAGGAATCACATCCTTGAATATTTTACACTTATTTAGTTACACCCTGCATATAAATTTCATTTCTAGTTTCATTTTTATATTAGCTACTCATGTGTTATTTCGTTTCCAAACATATTCTATCATCTAGAAAATCCAGATACTCAAATTTTTATATGGATCACGGAAAAAGACATTTCGGATCGTTTATAAAGTCGAACGGTTGAATAGGGTTATGATAAATCAGACTCGGTTAAAACGATCAGCCAGACAAAACAACCTTAAGGAATAATTATGTTAGCTAGGAGACAAGGTCACAATCCCTTTCAGAACCGTAGGTAGCAAATTCGTTCATAGAATAATATATCAAAATCTATTTATGCTCAATCTATTTCTTCCGGCTTAAACAATTTCAAATGACGTTTAATGTAAATCATAATCATTTTGCATCGTTCATTTCACACCTACTGCCAATTTTCTACTTTAGTTCCATTTGAATTTAGAAAGGTCACTGATGAGCATGAGAAAAGGAGCAAGCTACGAAATTCGCTCATTAACTAAAACCTTCAAGGTCAACTCGAATAGGCTTAATCCTTCTAAATCGTGTGAGCACTGTCGTGTGGTCGAATTACTCATCGAGTGATTCTTTAATATTTGGTAAATCACATCTCAGAAACTATCATCTTGTTCTTTATAAAATGCTTGAGTGAAAGCCAAAGTACTCGGATATTTCTTCGCAAAAATTCGTAAATCTTGAAGGTAGTTAAAATCATATTACCACTTAACAGGCTAGTAAGTAGAAAACAATAAAACCGACTTGCTGGAGGCCTGATTTGTTCCTGTAATTTAGACATGCCTACCTACCGCTCCACTTCAAGTGTTCACTGTTTGCGAACTTAAATACAGCAATTCTCGAAACATGTTTCTGTACCTTGGCAATTTTCAATAACGGTATCAGGGGAATCTGAAAATGATACAAATCCAAAATCTTTCCTTCCAACAAACGTCATTGATTTACAGGATTCATTTCAGCGTTTTTTGCCTGATTAGATGAAATCGGTGCTTTGCATACATTTCGGAAATGGAATTGTGATAATCAATGAATGAAAAACTGTCAAAAAAGAAGTAGAATGGTATCAAGCTTTTAGAGCAAATTTCTGTCAGTAGTTCAAAAATTATGACTGATTTAGTTTTCTTAAAAAGACGAACCTAGACTTCCTTTTAAATACATTGACCATTTATAGTCCACTTGCCCAAGTACAAAAAACTCTCATAACCACTAAGCTGCAACTTTGCAAATAGCTCAAATTTCAAGAGTGTCCCAAGATTTTCAGGTAATGAAACTCAAGGTATGTGCAAAGTTGTAACCAGTTTTCATTTTGTAAGTGGGCCCGAGAACTAAAACTTCATATATAAACAAAAAATTCAGACAACTGATCAATTTTTATTTATTCGACTCGAACGTAAATGAGGGTACATGTTATTTCTACGATCTGAATTCATGTTGCAGCAGATGACTCTTTCGAATACATCTTCGGACTGTGTTCAATTTGCCAAAGAAGGATATTTGGCTTCCGAGAATTCGTCTAGGCCATTGTACAAGGACCCATATTGTATACATGGCAGGCGGTGTCAAGAGTCAAAAGATTGAAGAAGGGGCATCACTGAGCTATTTCCAAGATTATTAGCGTCGACAGAATATCTTTGGCGGTCAGTTTAACATCGTTATGTTCTTCGTCCTTGAAACAGTTTCATTCTATGAAACAGGCACCACAAATGTAGTAATGATGACGAATGGCTTCAAGGGTTGTTTCTTGAGAAACATATGGTGGAACTTTATGGATATGAACTGGGTGACAATATTTCAAACCTGTTCACAATATACATGAAAAAATCTTGGATTTCAAGACGATCGCAGACCTTGCCCCTTTTGTATGCCAATTAAAAATCTGAATTTTCGCAGGGTTAACTCAGCGAATATAAACTATGCCATACAATTTGATTTCAATGAACAAACAAAAAACTCAGCAAACTTGTTTCGATGAATTCCTTTAGCCATTTCGAAAGATAAAAATTGGAAAATTACATGTTGGTAGTTTTTAATGTATCTATATATAATATCTGAATGAATGCATACTAATCCATTAATTCGTGAGTCAACATTAAATGAACTTATTCAAGTGCTTACAAACAACTACCTGTAGTCACATAAAATTGAGAATGTTGTAGCACGACAGAGGTATAGCAGAAATTTCAAGATCGTAAAATCCTTCATGAGCTTTTAAGTCATTCAAGACACCATGATGAATTCATTCTCTCTGAATTTAAGTGTAGTCAAATAAGAATGCTTTGTTTCTATTGATACAAATGATTCTCAGTTATTTTTTGTGGTAAATGAGTTGAGGTTAGAAAATCACACATACGAGTCTGCTTCAAGGTTCAATTTTACTATTTTTTCACCCATCGTTTTTGGCATACAGCTCTTAAAATTTTTATTTTGGATGTCATAATAAATTGGTGAATGAAAGAAACAATTCAGTTCGGGAAAGTGGGCAATACAGTTGTACCCTCTTGGAGCCTGGGAATTCGTACGATCACTAAAAAAAAATAAAAATTTGATATCATTATATTATTGAGAAAGATAAGGATCAAGGTGAAGATGATTTAGAGGTGAAATTTTGGTTTGAACTAATACAACTCCTTCAATTCTTACAGTTCGTGAACAACCACCAAAGTTACCCAATTTTTTTATATCCTTCAATTATGAATATTTTCATGAATGCAGTTTTTGAGTTTTTATATGTAGTCGAAAATCAAAGGGCACATGCATGCTCGACTAAATGTAAAACACGCGGTATCGAAGGCTTAAATTGCGCTCACATCTTGAAACGATTCGAAAATTGCTGAAATTATCCTGTTGAAGCAGATAGTTCTAAATAGTCATACGACGAATTTGTGTATGGGAACAAAAGTATAATACGAGAGCAAATTCGATGATACTGACGCTTGAGGGGTGTCTCTTGGGTCCTCTTATTATCTAGTAGAGTTTCCAGGAAAATAGTTTCATGATAGATGGTTGGAATTTTCAGATTTAGGTTTTCGAACTGACTTTTAGGGAATGTGAAAAATTTGGTGAATCATTAAGCAAATAATTTTTTCATTTAAAAATAAAATAATTTATATATATACAATAAAATACTCAGGAGTTAAATTAGATTCACCTCTCAATTACAAGGCTCATTTGAAGGATCTGAACCTACAACTGAAAACTAGGAATAATATTTATCGGAAATTAGCTTTGATCATCTTTGGGTGCTGATGCTTCCACTCTTCGCACAGCATCTCTAGCCCTTGTCTTTTCTGCAGCTGAGTCTTGTTGCTCTGTTTGGTTTAATAGTGCACATACACAAAAAATCGATGCACAATTGAATAATAATAATAATTATCTTTATTCATCCCCTTAGACATTAATTGTATGAGATAAGTCAAAAAAAATACAGGAAAACAACAAATTTTGATCTGAAAGATCGACTTGAAGGGAAAAAAAATTTATATCAAATTACAAATGATCAACCATATATTCATTTAGACTATAATAGCCTTTTTTACATAACATGGATTTAGTCTCTCTCTTGAAACAAGCAAAATTCATATTTTTATAACATTCTGGTAATTTATTGTAAATTTTAATACCTTGGTAAGTAGGTGAATGTTCAAACTTCGTCGTTCGGTGCTTAGGCAGTGACAGGATTTTGTCATTTCTCGTAGTATAGGAGTGATGACTAGAGTTTTTAAATTTTGCTTGATCAAGAGCAATGACTTATAAATATATATACAAGGGACTGTCAAAATTTTTATTCTCCACAAAGAGTGGCCCGCAGGAGGATCTCGAGTCTATACCAAAGATCAAGCGCAGGACCCTCTTCTGAGCAACAAAAATTCTATCTACATCAGTGGAATTTCCTCAAAGTAAAATATTATATGAAATGTGGCTGTAAACCAAACAATTTTTTACTCGGTTTATTGCATAATATGATGAATTCAACTTTTTACTCAGTATGTCTATGTGATTAGTCTACCTAAGATATTCGTCAATGTATATACCTAAAATCTATATATATTCTTCCGATTTTATTAAAGTATTAGAACAGCTGATACTCAAAATATCACGGTTCATGTTTTTCAGACCAAAGTAAATACTAGTTGATGACGAGATATTGTTGATGATGGAGCTCGTGTTGAATGATTGTTTGGGCTATTACCATCATCTATTGTGGATGTAATGATTTCCGACGTTTCGATAGACATCTTCTATCTTTATCAAGGAGAAAAGTAAGAAACCTTTTGAAAATTATCAATTTTCAAAAAGTCAATTGACAGAAGTCATGAAAGAAAATGAACGATGTTATATACTCATCTGTGATATGATGATCTTTTTAAGTTGGATCGAACTATCGGCGTCCAAACTTCTGGCAGATCTATAGATGGAGCACTTATGGAATCTGGTGTTATTTTCATAAATGCTGCTTCTTTGATTTTTCTTCTTGCAAGTTTTCCTTCTTTGGATATTATTGATGCTTCATCCCACTTTATACGATGATTCTCATCTACAGCATGTTGGACCAACCTGGATTTGTCGCTGTCTAGTACTCGTAAAAGCTTCTGATGTTCTTTTATTCGTACATTCAGAGGACGTTTAGTTTCTCCGATGTAAGATCTTCCGCACTCGCTAGGTAATTCATATATGCAGTTCTTTGTCCTTTGTGTCTCATTATTAGGCTTAACTTTTGTAAGTTTAGCTCTGATAGTGTCTTGAGTTTTGAATGCAGTCGTTATGTTGTATCTATTTCCAATTCTTCTCATTTTCTCCGACAAACCTTTTACATAGGGAATTACGGTTTTAATGGTCTGATTTATATCTGTTGGTTCTGGTTGACTTTCTCTTGTTCGTCTAGCTTTTTCTAATATCTTTTTGGGGTAGCCATTGCTTCTAAGAGTTTTCGAGATGTTATTTATTTCTTCATTTTGGTTTTCTTCAGTGCAACAAATATTTATTGCTCTATCAAATAAACATTTTGCTACTCCCAATTTAGTGTTTAGTTGGTGGTTTGAATCAAAATGTAGATATTGTCCTGTATTCGTTGGCTTTTTATACACAGTGGTTCTTGGGATTCCATTTTGTTTATGTACGAGTACATCTAAGAATGGAAGTTGTCTGTCTTTCTCGATTTCAATTGTGAATTTAATTGATTCCTCTTGATTGTTTAGATATTGAAGGAATTCATCTATACTGTCTCTTCCATGTTGCCAAATAATGAAAGTATCATCTACATATCTTTTCCACAGTTTGGGTTTAAGTGCATATTTTTCTATTTCCTTCTGTTCGAAAATTTCCATATATAAATCAGCTAAAATTGGTGATAGTGGTGAACCCATGGCCATTCCAAATTCTTGTTGACAAAAGATGTCTTCAAATTGGAAATATGTTGTTTCAATACAAATAGAAAGCATTTCCATAATTGCATTCACGCTTAGTGTAGTTCTTTCACTAAGGGTTGGATCTTCTTCAAGCTTTTTCCTAACTATGATAAGTGTTTTATCTGTCGGAATATTAGTGAACAAACTGGTAATGTCGAAGCTGACCATAACGTCTTCATCCATGATTTCTTGATGTTTCATTATTTCTATGAAGTGTTTCGTGTTTCTTATCATCGATGTTGAATTACTTTTTAATATCTGGTATATAATATAGTTGAATCTGAAATTTCACTTCGGAAGCTCATATTGAAAATGTGCAGGAAATCAAAATAATGAGTCTAAATTAAACACAATACCTGATTAATTTGATCGTATATAAACTTCGCCAGACCTCACATCGATATCCTTCGTGAAGAATCAAATTATTTCCCCGATAAGGAGAACAATGAACCCATGCAAATATTACAGGTATTTCTTGACGGAGAATCGGACTGAATCGATTTAATCCTATCAAAAAGAAAACATTACTTCTTTGAACGTTTGAGCCATTAGCCATTGTTACTAATTGATAAGCAGGTGTATGATTCAGGGATGGAATTTTGTCAGAAATTAATTTGATTCCAACGTAGGATCGTTTCGTCGAAAAATTTGAAAGAACGGGGTTAGTTGCAGATGGGATTGTCCAATCTTGAAAGAACATTGCTACTGCAAGTTAAAATGTAAAAAAACTGTATATCTCTGCTTTATTAATTTGTGGAATGTACAAAGAGCATGAAAGATAAAACGGGGTCTCATAGGAAGCCAACCTAATTCCACTAACTTATGGGATACATGTTATGCAGCTGTTTGCACTCGCTGAATTCGACCAAGTGTGTCCTGAGCTGAGCAAAAACTGTAGACAGGAGAGCAGTAATTGAATTGAGACAAAACCAAACCCTTACACAAATGCTTCTTAGCAGATATGGGCAGGTATGATCGATTCTCAAAGCCCCATAAGCTCTACCGACAGAACCCTGAACGTGCTCTCGAAATCTTAAAGAGTCATCCATAATCAAGCCCAAATTTCGTGTACTTTCAACAAAACTAATGTTATCACTAGCAACACTTGGTCCTAGACTCTCCTTAACCAATTTGTTATTATTTTTCGAACCGAACGAGAGCAAAGGAATTTTTTGCATTAAAGGAAAAATCATGTCCCACAATCGATGCAAGTCCTCGTCCAGTCTGATTGCCGCACCGGCTAGTTCCCCAATGGAAAATTCGATGAAGAGCTGGAAGTCATCAGCAAAAATATACACCTTGCAGTGATATAAGAACTTCACAAATTGGCTGGTATACAAAATAAAAAGTAGAGGCCCCAGAACTGAACCCTGAGGAAACCCATTTAGCACGTTCTTAGCTTTGGGAACTCCCACATCCAACTTCACAATTTGAAAACGTCCACTCAGGTGAGATTCAAAGAGGCGGCGATCTCCCCCTCGCACTCTACAAGACCTCAGTATCGCAAGGAGAATGGCATGCAAAAGTAAGACTGCACACCTGGACTCATCGACTGAGCCAAGGATATCATCAGTGACAGCCAGAAGAGATGTAGCAGAGCCATAACCCGGCCTAAAACCCGATTGAACATCAGGAATAATTCCCCCATTCTCAAGATACTGTCCAAGTTGTTCCAAGAATTCAGAGCTGCAGTCTGTGCGAATATGGGGAGGTACAATGCTAGACAAAATTGGTAACCAATTAATCGGTGTGGTGGTGCCAGTAATTATCCTTATGTATGTATTCAATTGTGCATCGATTGTTTGTGTATGTGCACTATTAAACCAAACAGAGCAACAATATTCAGCTGCAGAAAAGACTAGAGCTAGAGATTCTGTACGAAGAGTAGAAGCATCAGCACCCCAAGATGATCCAGCTAATTTCTGAAGAATATTATTATTCCTAGTTTTCAGTTTTAGGCTCCGATCATTTAAATGAGCCTTGTAATTGAGGGATGAATCTACTTAACTCCTAAGTATTTCGGATAGAAATTATGTTCGATAGGAGAATCATTGAGTTACAGCTAATTTCCTATATTTTTCATGATAATTCAGATGGAAACAAGATACCTCTGTTTTGTTGGGATTTGGACATAATCGCCACTCAATAAAATAAGTCTTTAAAATTTCAAAATCAGATAATAGAATGTTTTCCAGAGTATGGAAATCCGAATGTTGGTAAGCAATAGCAATGTCGTCAGTATAAACAAATTTTTGAGATGATGTCGTGGGTAAATCACTTGGATATAAATTGAAAAATAAAGGAGCTAAAACTGATCCTTGAGGAAGACCGTTTTGAAACTACTTTTGAAACCAACATATTTTCTAATAATCGTACCATTTTCCCACACTTCAGATGGGTATAGAGTTTGAAAATTAATCCATCAATCCACACATTGTCATATGCCGAAGATAAATCAATGAAAGCAGCACCTGTTTTCAACCTATCATTGAAGCCTGATTCTATGAAAGTTGTAAGGCTGAGAACCTGATCTGAACAATTCCTAGTTTTCTTGAAGCCTCCCTGGAAATTTTGTAGAGCATTTTCTATAGAAGAAGGTTGTTCCCTTTTTATCATTTCAATTTTTTTTTCTTTCATAAAGCACCACACTAAGTATCAAGAACAATTTATATTAGAGATAAAATCTCACTTTGCCAATACGATGATAAAATATCCTAAATTCAAAAAGGTCAGATGCCCTTTAGGATATTCGAACGCCATCCAAAACTTTGGGTAGTCGAGATCCGACATTTAACGTTAATCCTATATATTAGTCAAGGGCGAAGTTTCGATTCACAGTGGAGTCACGTGTCAACTGAAATAGATTCGGTATTAAAAGTGTCTATTCATGTAATTATTTGAAAGAAGAAGGTAGAGCAATGACACCTATAGATATCTTATTACATCCGAACAAGTATATTGGGTGTTTCTTTTCCAAATTCAGCAAACCGATGTGAGGAATTGGAAATCTGAACCCTCAGAGGGTATTACACTTTCGGACAATGCTGAATGGCATACTTTACAAAAATTTCGCGAGATTGGTGATTGAAATCAATCAGAAGAGTGAGTATAGATTTATTTTTTGGCAATAACCATAAATTTTTATTTTTTTTTGTTACCCACCTTTCGACAGACGTCTTCTGTCGTTTTCACGGCAAAATATTATCGTTTAGAAAAGCTTAGAATATCAGAAAAATTTCCAATTTTCATTAATAAATGTCAACTAGATCAAACTCCGAAAAAACAAATTTCTACTCATCTGTGGTTTGAAGACTTGAATACCAGGTAAACCGGTATGAAGTCGACGGGACACGCATTGACTGAAGCGTCTTTGATTCCTACGAGGTGGTCGTCTGAGTGTCTGGTTGGTTTTCTCCAAATGACGAACAATTTTGTTGGCGTGTTATCCACAAATTGTCAGAAAGGTGGTCAAAATGTGTAGAAAACAATGGCCAATATTTTGAATGAAATATTTTTTACTTGATTTAATTGTGAACCATGTATCCTTTAGCATATCCTCAAATTTTTCTGAAGCTATGATTTTTTTATCATTAATTTAAGAGAAAACAGAAATGTCAAGAAGTCCCTAAGAAATTTCAATGCTCGATGCAGTCACAGATGTTTATTTACGGTGAAATAATGTACGTTGTCAAAATTTAGAAAATCGACGAAGTAGGTTTTTAGCAGAAAGAAATTTGAGTTTCGAACAGAGCTCAAGGAAGCAGTTTTTGTTGATTTGAGATTTAGGTTTGTTCATTCATCGTCTATATCACATTGTTCCAGAGTATGGGAAACTCTCTAGAATAAGCTCCTCACTTGTAGTCAGTGCTTTTCTGAATTTTATTCATTCCATTCAAGCTGGTAGAAACAGATTGGCCATGTATCGATTATTCGCAAAATCGAATGAAATGAATTTTCCTGATCTTTTGAAAAACATGTATCGAAAAATTCGCTGAAGGGTAATGAAAAGATAATGAATCTAGGACATGATCGTTCGAGAATATTCGATTATCGTTCAATCCGCTGTACGAATTCTACCGTCGAATGCAATTCCAATTGATATAATCACAGTTTTAAACGCACTTTGAACTTTCGAAACAATCCTTCTTGTACTTTGAGATCGAGTTAGTCAATATCGATAAGATAACCGAATTAGTTTACACATAGGTGATTATTTGACACTCACATCTGGCTTAATAAAGGAATGCAATATTCAACCACTTGAATATGTGAAATATTGTTCCGCCAATCCTTGGGTTCTTCAAATTTGTATCTTTTTATTGAATGATTTTTCATGGCAACGACAGAAAAATCATAAAATTATCCACAGAAGTGTTATATTTACTTGTTCGTCGAATTACAATACATTACAAATAATGTATCGGGTTTTCCAATGGGGACATTAATTGAATTTAATTTGTTATTTGTTTTTAATTATTTAATGAGATTAACTTTTTACGGATAAATGTACTAATTTTGGATCAATAAACAATGAGTTGTCCATTGTGATCAATATGCGGGTAATGATGACCAAGAAACACTGAAAAAAGTTTCCTATTCATCAATTCGAAAAATTAGATGGAAAAGGCGCAAAAATTTCACACGCCTGCCGACCGGAATCTCGTCGCGCGAACTAAGTCAGGCGACGGTGGCAAAGATTACGCAATACTAGCGTATAAGTAAATTTGATCGTGCTGTTGCGTTCGGTTTTTGTTAAGTTTAGTTGATCACAATTGCCAACTTTCTTTGATTGTGTACATCTCCCCTGATGGATATAATTGCCGAATTGAACTCTGGTCCTTTATATAGTTACATACAGTGTGGGCCGAAATTTATTTTCTCAGAAAAAAGTATTTGGTAACAAAATCAATTTTTGGTTCACTTTAACTAGATTTTTATTCTTTTTTTTCATAAGATAACAGAGTTTAATATGGAGATTATATTACCATTGAATAACATTTAAAATAAAATAACGTGAAAAACGTTGTAATATATACAGGGTTGGGATAAAGTTTGACACCAAATTAATATCTTCATCTCTCTGAGGGACCACAATGCATTTGATGAGCATATTTTCATTAATGAGAGACTTCCTGTTTAACCGGAAATGACCTTTTTGTTTGTTTAAATGGGACTCATGAAGAAGTTTGTCATATTTCCTGAAAAAAATCCAATATCACTATCAACAGTTACTAGAACTTTACAACGTTTTAATTCATCTGGAATGGTCAAGAATTTGCCAAGATCTGGAAGACCACGGGACGTAACGATGAGACAAAATATTGCCAACTTCTCCACAGTTTTGGCGCGCAACTACGGCATAAGTCGACCAGTGGCGGCGTAAAGGGGGGGGCGGTGGTGGCGGTCCGCCCCGGGTGCCAAGCATCAAGAGGTGACAACACGGTGACAAAGAAAGAGTTATGTAATCAGATATGTTCATATTGAAGGCGATCAAGTTGAAGTGAAGGAATCATTTCTAGGTTTCTTCCCTATAGCTGGAGAGACTGCAATCAAACTTACGGAAAATATCCTTACGCAGTTAAAGAGTGATAACTCGGACATTCATCTATGTCGGGCTCAAGGATATGATAACGCTGCAACCATGGCAGGAGTTCATGGTGGTGTGCAATCTATCACTAAGGAACACAATCCTAAACCTTTGTTTATGCCTTGTGCTAATCATTCGCTAAATCTATGTGGGGTGCACTCTTTCATGAGTGTTAGTTCAAGTGTAACATTTTTTGGAACAGTAGAAAGAGTTTACACCTTCTTTTCGTCATCCACACATAGATGGGAAATTCTAATGAAAAGTGTAGGCGTATCGATCAAAAGACTAGTAGAGACAAGATGGAGTGCTCATCACGATGCTCATTGTCATTGAAGAATAATTTTGAGAAACTTGTATCAACACTCGAAGAGATGTGTGATCCCAGAAGCAGCAGAGAAAACGTCGATACAAGAGAAGCAGCATCCACACTCTTACCAGCTTTATGTGACTTCAGTTTTTTTATGCTACCTCTCTTTTTGGTGTGAAATCCTAGAAGAAGTTAATCAGACACAAAAGTATATCCAAACATCTGGACTATCGCTGGAAAAGTGTGTTATAAAAATTAAAGCCCTAAAAATTTCTCTTCAAACTCAACGTATACAAATAGTGGAAAGAGCTATTTCCTACGCAACTGAGAAATGTGAGGACTTGGATATCTCCGTTGAAAGAAGAGGAAGGAGGAGATTCCGAAAACGAATGCCAGGAGAAATGTCCCAAGATGTTGGACTAACATTGCCAGAAGAGTTGCATAGAGCTATGTTAGAATGTCTTGATAGATTTTACGAAGAACTAGAGCATCGCTACAAAGCAATGGATGATATTCTCATAACATTAGGTGTTGTTCAGTCTGAAACTCTACTTACGTCAACAGAAGAAGAACTTCGTGATAAAGGTCCAAATCTTACAAAAATCTATGATGAATTTTCTGCAGAGGAGATTATTTTGGAGATTTTACGACTGAGGCGCCACTTGGAAGCCGCCAGCATTTCTCTTCAAGAAGCGATCCAATGGACTACCTTGGAGCTTCTGAAATTTATTGTAAAATGGGACTATTCTGAGTCTGTTCCAAGTCTAGCTCTATGTCTAAGATTTTTTTTAACTATTTGTGTTTCGGTGGCTACTTGTGAAAGAAGTTTCTCAAAATTAAAGTTAATAAAATGTTACTTAAGATCTACAATGAGCCAAACACGACTTTCCAGTCTATCCATATTGTCCATTGAAAAGGAGAGGAAAGTAAATTTTGATAATGTCATTGAGTATTTTAGCAAAATAAAGTCACGTAAACACGTTTAATATTTGTCGTTTTATTTTGAGGGTGCTCGATAGAAAGTCGCCCCGGGTGCCAACCTATGCTACGCCGCCACTGAAGTCGATGTTCCGTAGGAAAATATTGAAAAAGGAAGATTTTTATCCGTATACGGCACGATTAATCCAAGAATTGTCAAAGGATGATTTTGATCGACGGTTCGAATTTTGCGAACGGCTAATGAACATCTGCAATGACGACGAGCTTTTTGCTTTCAATGTAGTGTTTTCTGATGAGGCAAATTTTTGTTTAAATTGAACGGTTAACCGCCATAACTCAAAATATTGGTCAACTGAGAATCCTCATTGGATTGATGAAGCACAAACCCAGCGACCAGAAAAGTTGAATGTTTGGATGGGAACTGCACAAAATAGGCTAATAGGCCCATTTTTCATAAACGGGAACTTAAATGGAGAAAAGTATCTAGGTTTACTAAATAATCAAATCACTCCTGCACTCCAACAGAACGGGCAGTTACCACCGAACGTTTGGTTTAGGTGCTACTTTTCTAAATCGATGAATTGAACAAAGAGGACATATAGAGTAGCCTGCTCGTTCTCCAGATCTCAGCCCATTAGACTCTTTTCTTTGGGGTTATCTAAAATCACGTGTTTATGTTAATATACCAGCATGCTTGCAGGAATTGAGACAACGGATTCTTGATGAATGTGCATTAATACATGGAGAATTCTTGAGAAAAGTTTCTCAAGAATTTGTTTATAGACTGGCATATTATCAGGAGGACAATGGCAAGTACTTCGAACATTTAAAATTATTTTTAATAAATTTCATTAAATAAAATATGCTCATAAGATGCATTGTCCATTACACTCGGCTGCCAAATTTTAAAAATATTGCCCGTGTCGTTTCAAAGATATTGATTTGGTGCCAAACTTTATCCCAACCCTGTATAGGTTTTTTTAAAATAAACTAATCTACTGATGATGAACCATTGTCAGAAACATCATCCCCATCAAACGAAATAAGTTTATAAGGTTGAGATAAACTCATCTCGTGTTTATTTGAATGACAACTTGATACGGTGTGAAAAGGGACAAGTTGTTGAATGGTGGAATGATACTATTTCTGGATGTGGAAGAGGTTCATTCGAAATCATATTTAGAAATAGTTCAAGTCCTCTATTTTAAGAGAAACGAATACTTTCTTGTTTTCCAACTGAACCGCCTGTAGGTACTCCCTTGAATTGAAACGATCAGCGATGACTCGTTGGATAAATACTTTTAACATTTTAAGATAAAAATACGGAACGTTGTTTGCATACATCAGACCGCAAAGTGATCTAATACTAACCACGTTGTCATAATTCTGAGAAAGCGTAATATCATGCATTCAGAAGGAATTCCAATGAGAATGAAGAAAAACCATTTATATTTGAGTGATTAACATGGAATAATAACATCCATATCAAATATATTTTAAACAGCGAATGAATTAATGCATGGGAACATAATACGATGTTTTTGATTCATACAAGCGTTTCACGTGTTTTATTTAATGCCCCTATAATTTGTCGACTGTTCTTTTTGTCTCATACAATAACCGCCTTCATTCGTCCTTAATTCTTGGAAATGGGATGATACCTGCACCCAGCGCCAGGCCTCCACCCTCAAACCCTCTCTGGTCCTTTTTATCATGAACACAATCTATGCTTTTGGCTCCACAGCCGAGCACTTATAGTGCATTTACTTCATAATGACACCTTTCATTGCCTTAACATTCGCTTGATCTGGTTCATATCGGATATTGTCGAATTTCCTCTCAAACAGTGATGATTGATTCTACCAAAAAATAGAAATAAACCAACGTGTTTGATACATGATTCAGGGGGATATTTCTACCGCTACTTTATATATATTCTTTTGAACTTTTTTTTGAAGCATATAGATCAGGGGTTAGTGACGGGGTGTCATACAATTCGACGTATGACATAAAGCATAAGGAAAAAACCCCAGTAAAAAAAAATCCTGGCTCCCCGCGTAAGTGTGAAAGTACAAAAATAAGCTGAAATATATTTGAGGGAATTCTCTCTTCAAGAGTGGCCTTCTATTGATGGAGACAGAGACTTCGTCAAGTTGTCCACATCGAATCTGGCATTGAAAAGGCAAAAGCAGAGAAAAGACCTGAATAACAAAAATACGTATCATATTCGATTGAAATTTATAACCCATTCCAAGAAAGAATTGGAAACATCATGACTAGCCCTAAAGCCATCTTGAAATTTATATATAGGACAACTATTGATGAGATGAGGTATTGTTTCTTCTGCTTCTCCACATTTACAACTTGCGCTTGAAACTGAGTTCCATCTGAATAGCATGCTATTGGCACGACCATGACTTGTTCTCAAACGATTAAGAACTGTCCAAATTTTTCTTGGAAGATGAAAACCAGAAATTGTTTCGGAAGGATCAGAAATGAGATACTTATTGATTATTTCGTGAGAGTTCCACTCAGTCTCTCATAATTCTTTATCGCTTTTGTTGATATTGAAGAACGTATTATGCCCTAATGGTTTACGTGACTTTAATCTTTGAATTCTATTTTGTGGAATTTATTAAATAATTGGGAAAAGAATATTTGTTCCAAGAATTAAACAACAACAATGTTAAACAAAACTGGTAACCAATGAACCGGTGTAGATCTTATGGTGCCAGTATTTATTCTCATGGATGTATTCAATTCTGCATCGATTTTTCGTTACAGCTAATTTCCTATATTTTTTATGATTATTCAGATGGAACAAGATACCTCTGTTTTGTTGGGATTTGGACGTAATCGCCACTCAATAAAATAATTCTTCAAACTTCTCAGATCAGATATGTTTTCCAGAGTATGGAAATCCGTATGTTGGAAAGCAATGTCGTCAGCATAAACAAATTTCTAAGATAATGTCGTGGGTAAATCACTTAGACATAAATTGAAAAGTAAAGGAGCTACAACTGATCCTTGAGGAAGACTATTTTTCAATGCTTTGAAATTGCTACTCTTGTCAATAAAAACACGAAACCTTCTATCAGATAACATATTTTCTAATAATCGTACAATTTTACAACACTTGAGATGGGTATAGAGTTTGAAAATGAATCCATCTTTCCACACGATGTCATATGCTACAACTATGAATGGATGAAAATATACAAAGCAAACTGAAATGTCATAAAATTCAATATTTTGCTGCAAAGAAAAAACAAAACATCAATTCACCGTGAAATGAGATAAGTGCAAGAATAAATAAGTCAAACATAGTCGGCCACCATCCAATACCATAGACCCAAAGGTTCTAGAAGGGCCATAAAATGAAATTGTCATTCATGGCGCACTTCCGCTAATAATAAGTAGATGTTATCGCCAAAAGTTTGGCGCCATCCTGTATCGTTTTAATTCATATCCTTCACTGTCATACCGCTGTAACTACACTTCCGTCCATAAGCAAGGCCACACAGGTATCTACTATGGAGAAATTACAGTCAAATATTACTTAAGATGCGTTACTCGAAATTTTATTTATCCGGATATTTTTGGAGAACCGTTATCGCCCGCTTGACAGAAAGCAAACGTGGACAAAAGGAACTGATAACAAAAATTAAAAGAGCACTGAAAGAGCACTGACTCGAAGAGCTTCATTTAAAATATACTGGGCAGATTATTGGAAATTTGTTTACATAGTAAAGCGTTATTGGGAACGAACAGAATTGCGACAATGACAGGGCTTTAATAGATACATCCGTTTGTTCACATAACAACGGGGTAGACTGTTCGTCGTATACAGGGTGGCCGGGAGAATATCATAATTTTGGAAAAAATTCCTCAAAACTCAAGATTTTGGAATTACATATATTTCTTCCCAGTCAATGATACTTATGAAATAGCAATTCCTATATAGGGTTTTTCACGAGGAACCTCACCCATATTTATAATGGGAAACTACTGAACGTATTTTCATGAAATTCAGCACTTATAAGTATTTCACGATGCTGATGAAATCTAAAATATTTTCAAGGCATGAGCACCTACGGTTTTTCAGGAAATGACGTCAACTTCCGTTTTTCAAATTAGAACACCATTTTTTATTGCAGAAATAGATTCCTTAGAAAATTTCAAGTTATTTTGATGTAACAGTTTTCAGTTTTGGTTGGAAAATTCTCTCTGAGCGGGAAAATTCGAAAAAATCGAAAATAGAGCTCCGCTGAAACAAGAATACCTTCGAGGTTTTTGGATGGAAAATTTTCATTTTTGGGATTTTTCAAGATGTAAGATTGATGTATCCACTTTGAAAATCGAAATCGCGATTCATGATACAGGGGGTGAAAAAATCGCTTTCAATGTTAGGGATGACAAAATCGTGAAAAATCAATTTTTTCAAATTAGAACCTCATTTTTTTATGGCAGATATTGAATCTACGTTAAAAAATAATGTGAGTGTATACATCACACCCTTGCCCTAAAGTGGATATTTTCTGAGTTATTAAAAAAAAACTGTTTTTCGTCTTGAATTTTCAGCTATTTCTTTTCCCTTCACGCCAAAATGATGAAATTTTCTGGAACTGTTACTTAAATCATGTTTTAGATTTTACTACCCTAATATGCAAGAGAAAAAAGTTACAGGTTGTTCCTAAATAGATGGCGAATTTGGATTCGAATTTTTATCGGAAACCTCTTTATTTCAACTAATCGGCCATCTGTTTTCTCTCCAGTGATAAATAAATAATTCCTTATGAACCATATGCAAAAACTTACCATGTTTTACATTATTTTTTTTTAATGATAGATATCATTAATTACATCTGCCAAATTCCTCTTTATTCAGTAGCATTTTGTGTTTACTATCAATTTGGTGATAATTCGTATTAAGTTATAAAATCGATCACTATGCCTAATTTTACCAATGAAGATTATTCAAATCTCATTCTACTTCATGGAGAATGTAATAAAGTTGTAGATAGAACGATTCGACTGTTCATTGAGAGGTTTACTGACCGACCAACGAGAGATACCATTAACAGAACCATGACAGACTTGAGAAATGTCGGATCTTTCTTTAAGAAAACTATACACAGAGAAAAAAGTGTAGTAGAAGATGAGAACAACGAAATTACAGTTCTTGCATATTTTCGTGTGAATCCTCAAAATTATCTCAAAGATGCCGAGATTGCTCCGGGATTATCTCAATCGAGTGTTTGGAGAATATTAAAAAAACATAAAATGCACCCATATAAATTCAATAGGGTACAGCATTTGAAGGAAACTGATTTTGTCAGGAGAACAGAGTTTCGCGAAGCTATGATGATTTGATTTCAAGAGAATGAAAACTTTTTGGAGTGTATAATTTGGACAGATGAATCTAAATTCACAAAGAATGGTTCTTTCAATAGGCATAACAGTCATTATTGTGATGAAGAGAACAACCACCACTTCAGACAATGGCACTTTCAAGAGACCTGGAGTTTCAATGTTTTTTGCGCCATCAAAAATAATGCAATTCTCGATGTTCACATTTATGATGGGCTTTAACTGGTAAGATAGAACACTACACATGTTTGCATTATTCAAAGAATGTTCTCCCTTAGGAGATAGATATTCTGACATATTGACTCAAATAATTGAGCCGCTAGTACAGAACCATAATGACTTATGGTATCAACAAGATGACGCGCCTCCACACAATTCACTCAATGTGTCAAATATCCTATACAGGCTATTTAAAGATCGATGGTTGGCGAACAATAGTCCACATCTTCAGCCACCACGTTCTCCCGATTCAACTACTTTAGACTTTTGTGTTTGGGGTAGGATAAATAATATTGTCTACTCAACTCCCCTGACTGATAATGGGGACTGCATAGAACGAGTCAGAAATGCGTTCAGGTTTGTTTAGATTTGTAGATTCATAATTTTGAAACTCAATTTGGTTTTTAAAAACTTTTGCAGATCTCTTCCTCCCTATGAAATAAGAAGAGCAACGCACGAAGCATTCCTGAGACGTATAAATAAATGTCTAGAAATTATCGGTCAAAACTTTGAGCATCTTCTCTAGTTATAACTGCGAGAGTTTGCCATGGTTCTCCTAATAGTAACTTGAAGTCGGTTCCAAGAAGGGGTGAAAAAACTACAGCATGGTTCAAATAACAGTTCCTGAAAATTTCATCTTTTCGGCGTGAAGGGAAAAGAAATAGCTGAAAATTCAAGACGAAAAACAGTTTTTTGTGAATAACTCAGAATATATCCACTATAGGGCAAGGAAGTGATGCATACATTCACATTATTTTTTAACGTAGATTCAATATCTGCCATAAAAAAATGGGGTTGTTAACCCTAACTTTGAAAGCGATTTTTTCACCCCCTGTATCATGAATCGCGATTTCGATTTTCAAAGTGGATAGATCAATCTTACATCTTGAAAAATCCCAAAAATGAAAATTTTCCATCCAAAAACCTCGAAGTTATTCTTGTTTCAGCGGAGCTCTATTTTCGACTTTTTTTTCGAATTTTCCCGCTCAGAGAGAATTTTCCAACCAAAACTGAAAAATGTTACATCAAAATTACTTGAAATTTTCTAAGGAATCTATTTCTGCAATAAAAAAATGGTGTTCTAATTTGAAAAACGGAAGTTGACGTCATTTCCGGAAAAACCGGAGGTGCTCATGCCTTGAAAATATTTTAGATTTCATCAGCATCGTGAAATACTTATAAGTGCTGAATTTCATGAAAATACGTTCAGTAGTTTTCCGTATAAATATGGGTGAGGTTCCTCATGAAAGACCCTGTATATGAAGTGAATTTATTCTATAATCGTTACTTCACTCAGAACAAACGAGCAAAAAATTCATTAGAAACAGTTCACCGAGGATTCATAAATTTCGTATTGTATCTTTGTTCATGTCATGCCACCGTCTACTCTAGTGATCTTTTATCTCATGCTATGACATAATAGTAACAATTATTAAAAATTGAATTTCACCGAAAGTAACGTGCCGCAATCAAGAGTAGCATCCAGTCTCCGGTTATGTAAGATGAATTTCGTAAGTTCTGCCCGGAAATCTCGAAGAACATTACCATAAGGTATGCGCGAAGGTGATCGAAAAGCCCAACTGAGTCACCTGGTGTGATGCCCGGCATATTATGATACTTGCTATATCTGGGTGTAGGTCAGTGAGTTTGTCGGTTTCAATACACGCTATTTAACATTTCAACTTTCCTAAATCAAGGTGATTTCGTCAAAATTTTTGAGGTTCTTAGTCTTCCTAGGATTTTCTTGACTCAGCCAAAAAAAACATATCACGGCGGTGAAATTCTGGAATCTTGCCAAAAATATTCGACGAACAAAATTTCAACTCAAAGAGACCGGAAATTGATATTGGATTAGTATATTCTAAAACAAGTTGCAGAATGGGCACCTATTCCATTGATTGAACGCATGAGTGTTGGAATTGACTTCTGCAACGAGTATAAGACGATATTTTCTCTATTTCAGTCAAGAATTGTGAGAAATTTATTGGAATTCAATGAAAAATCAGATTATACCTCCTAGTGCCTGAAATAGAGAAAGATTTGCAGTGTATCTGCGAATATGAGGAGGGACAAAGTTAGACTCTACTGCTAACCAATGAACCGGTGTAGATCTTATGGTGCCAGTAATCATTCTCATGGATGTATTTAATTGTGCATCGATTTTTTGTGTATGAGCACTATTAAACCAAACAGAGCAACAATTCCCAGCTGCGGAAAACACTAAGGTTAGAGATGCTGTGCGAAGAGTGGAAGCAAGCAGTAGTCGCACTCCGTGGATTTTCTTACCCCAAGTCTGACTCTAGCATTCCTCCCTGCGCATAACCTAATCGACCGCGAATGTAAAAATTCTAAGATGTCTGGAATAATTTTTCTAAGATCTATTTAAAATTCAAACAAGAAGTTGAAGAAAAAGATGCAACCTAACTTATAAATTCAGTGGAATTTCTTTGAGTCAAAATCTACCATAAACCAGCAAAGCTCATTTGTTCAATAATTTATTTTCATTCAAGTAAGTATTCTGTTTCAATTATGTGTTATTTTCAAATTAATTCCAAAATGGTTAACAATTGTAGCGTATACAACTGCAAAAACAATGGTCTCAATAATCCGAAACTTTCTTTTTTCTCAATACCATTAGACACTGACAGGTGAGTGATACATATAGTATTGTAGAAAATGCTGTTTATTAAAAGTTCTGTTATTTGAGTAGTGCTTCATTCAACCATGGAGATTCAGTAGCCTAACCACTTACAAATAGTATCGATATTGGCCTTCATTATGCTATCAGTCCAAATTTTGTATTAATTCTTCGCAGACAAACCGTTTGGGTTTTTAAGATAAGTAGGTCAGAATGGATCCTAGAACTGCCAGAAGTAGCTCATAGAAAAAGGATTTGTAGTGAGCACTTTTCAAGTCAAATGAGAAGTGGAAAATTGAAAAAGGATGCATTTCCAGATATATTCCAAGAAGGAACAGGTGAAAAGGGTATTTATTGAATAAATGTAACGTGTAACACATTCTGATCAGAATGTGGATGCTGGGGTTAAAAATACTGAAACTTTTATGGATTCAAGTATGTGTACTATACCTGGTAAGAAGTGAACATTATCTTTTATTTATTTGTTGAACTCTGAGACTAATGAAAGATTATCTTTACTCATATTGAGAAAAACTGAAGTGACTCAAACATCACCAAGTTTGTCTGCCTACACTCCAAGAAAAAAAAGGTTGCAGAATATGGTGAAGAATTGGAAGAGGAGAAAGATTTCAATGAATGAGAAAGAAACTGTAGAAATTGAGGATGAAAGTTTCATTCGAATCTGCAGGAATAATTTCAGCTCGAACATGGCTGATTTCATGATAGCCCAATTGCAACTCAAATGAACAAATCCCCATGGCTACAAGTACTCCATCACTTATAAACAATTTGCACTCACTATCTATTTTTTTGGACCTAAAGTTTAAGAAAAACTTTTTCCTTACCTCACCAGGCTACTCTATGCAGAATAACTACCAAATCGAACTTTTCCATTGGTTTGAATGAATATGTATTTCGAGCAATTTCGGTGAAAGTAAAAACTATGACAGAAAGAGCAAAGGATTGCATATTATATGTTGATGAGATGTCTATCAAAACTCATTTTTTTATGATATATCTCTTGACCAAATAATTGGATTTCACCAATGCAATGGTAACAGATCTATCGAACCTGGTAATTGTGCATTAGTTTTAATGTATTTTCAGTTTGTCAGTATTCGTTTCATTTATAGATTAGGTACAAATTTTCTGATGGAATTGATCTTAATGCAAATTTACCACATAGCGTAAACATTCATTCTATATATTTCTATCATATCACTTACAAAGTCCTTGAATACTTGTTATTTTGAATGTATTGATGTGTACATAATTGTTGACTGAAATGCATGTAGAATTAAACTATATTCTTATGATACTGTATAGTATTTTATTCCATTGTATATTACTATATTATATTCATCATAGAAATATGAAAAATATAATTTTATATCAGAAAACCAGTTTTTTAATTGTATTTATGAGAAGATAATTCAATATTACCTGATAACTGTACTACAAGTTTAGATTAGACTGAACGAATCTTGAGAAAAATTTATTAAGGCAAAAAATATAAACAAACTGAGAGAAATCCACTAACAAGTAACAAATTATATGCTCTGATGTTGATTTAATCTGGAAAATTTACTACATTTAACTAATCGCATTAAACAGGATTCTTAAGTTCGAAAGAAATTTGAAGCAAGAACATTTATATGGGGCCTATTACAGAAATCAATGTTTTTTACAACATTTCGTGTTGAGGGGGTTTGCCGATAGTTAAAAATTCCATAATCAAATTCCTCTTTCCATAAATTGTATATAGTAAAAAATAGTATCAGTTCAAACCAAATCATCAGAGAATTCATTGAAAAAATTTGTTGGAAACAATTCAATATAAAAAGAAAGTTATTTTTCATGGACTCGAAGATAAATGTTTCAGTGAAATCATAAGTAATGAGGATTTGATATTAAACACATTCGATGCTTTCAACCACCAACTTCTTATTTTTTCATATAATACCTACTTTTTAACTCAATCCTCGTTTAGAAAAATTTTAATGAGTCATTTCATTTACAATCCTAAGGTACCTATGATTTTTAACACATTTCAAAAAGTTTCAGAGGCACCGGTTCTGCTGTTTCTGAGTACACTATTGAGTAAATTTAATCACTAATTACTGTTTCTTTTAAAGTGATATTAAAACCACAATAAAACAATATATTTTTTATTGAATGCGTTATGTTAGTGAGGAAATGTGATTACATTTACGGTTTCATTATGAGCGGAGTCATAATTTTTATATGAATATAGACTAAACAATGGTCCATACACTCTAAATATCACTGTGCTTAAATCAAAATATTTAAGTTGTTAAGTTAAGTATTTTGTTGGGATTTGGACACAATCGCCACTCAATAAAAAAATTCTCAAAAATTTCCAAATCAGATGACAGTATGTTTCCATAGTATAGAAATCCAAATGCTGATAAGCTATAGCAATATCATCAGTATTCAGTAATATCTGCCTATTCTTTCAAAAGCTTGGTTGAAATCCACAATTTATATAAAAGTTTTTTATGGTGACGTAGTTTCAACTTGTTTCTATGAAATTTTGTGTTGTGAGTCACCGAAACAATGAATAACTAACTGAAGATGTAGAAGAATCCTGTCCTGTGCATTTATTGATTTATTTGCTATACCTTTCTCAATATTTCATTTCAACCCAGTTCTATCACTCCGAGCAATCAGTATAAAGAGATAATCACGTTTGGTCAAGATCGCTCCTACTGGTCTTCCTATAATTTCTCCATTGACAATGATAACATCTACCGATAAAAGCCAAGTGTAGGTCAGTGATGCTTGAAATTTGTTGAGAGGGAGAGGTATCTTTCACTCTCCTTATAGAGGAGCAATTCGATTAATCAAAAGGGAGTTTTTTAAACATTTACACCATTCATTCCGGGCTTGTCAATCTTTAACGCTGAGCAGTCGTTTTTCCCCACTGCCTGTAATTTTTCGACTGGGATCGACTCTAAAATGATGAATCCCAGGACAAACTATTATCAGGTATGCCGGTATGAAAATGGTGTTTTTTTTTGTGAAAATAAAACACTAATTATTAATGGTAAAGTGAAAAACATTTTATTCAAAGTATTGGCCATTTTGACCGCCTTTCTGGCAATTTGTGGTTACCGCGCCAATAAATTCTCGACCTTCTCGTAGGAATCAAAGTTCTGCTCAGCCAATGCGTGTCCCATCGATGAAAACATCCAGCCAAGTCTGGTGATACGGCGGGTGGGGTAGCAGCTCCCAGCCAAGTGTTTTGATTGTATCCTGAAAAGGTTTTGCTTTGTTTGCAGGTGTATTGTCACGGAGCAAAATTACCTTGCCGTGTTTTCTGGTCGTTTCTCGATAAATGCATGTTTCAAATTGATCATTTGTTGTCGGTAAGGATCAGTATTAACGGTAAATCCATTTTTCATCGACAGTAACAATCCGATGCAAAACCGATTTTCTTTCGTGTCTTTAAAACAAAATTTCACAAGTGTTTTTTCGGATTTCGATCTGTCTTTCATTCATTTTTAATTATTATTATTATTTTTACAACAAAAACTAGAGTAGAGGAAATTTCCTATAAACTCAATACAAATTAAACTTAATTGATTCACAAAACCCGTCCAAGGCATTCTTGAACCCATTGACACTTCGAGCATCAACCACAGCACTTGGTAAACGGTTCCACCTCTCAAAGATTCTGTTGGTAAGAAAACTATGCCGCTGGGAAGTAGCAAACTTTTCCTTTGCCAATTTGAACTGGTGACATCTCAGATTATTGGTGTTTAAAGTATATAAGCCACGGATATCATCACCAAAGTAGCCACGTAAAGACCTGAAAAAAAAATTAAATCACCTCTGTCGCGCAGCGACTGGAAAGTCGGCAATCCGAGAACGATTTTCATAGGTGAGGCGAATCCTTCCAAAGGGTATACGAGTGATCCAGCGCTGGACCGACTCGAGGCAATGCTCATCGGCACGAGTGGAAGGCCACCAAACTGGGCCAGCATATGCTGACAATGGTCTAACGTAGGTGGTGAAGAGAAGCTTCAATGCAGCAACGTCACATTCGTTGAAGGTCTTTTGGATGGCATAAGTCAACTGTCTGGCTCTGACAGTGATGATGCTTACATGGTTTGACCAGCGAAGGTCCTCGAAGACAGTTACACCCAGGTGACAGTAACTTGAAACTTGTTTCAGCCTATCACCGTCGATGAAGTACTCCCTCCTTGGGTTGTTTTTACCAATATGAAGTACACAGCACTTCTCCACATTCGAAGGAAGTAACCATTCACCACACCAAAAATTTCAAGTCAAGTCAAGTTGCAGAGTATTGAAGTTAGATAAGGTAAATTTATAGATTTTGGTATCATCTGCAAACATAGAGCACGAAGAGTGGAGTAATCTAGGTAGATCGGAGATGTATAATAAAAATTATATAGGGCTCAGGACGGAACCTTGTGGAACACCAGATAACAAAGGGTTCCCGGGACTGGAGAAGGAACGATCGACCCTGACGTGGAAAAAACGATTGGATAGATAAGCCCCAATCCAAGCAAGAACACTTCCCCTGATTCCAAGATGAGAGAGCTTAGCAAGCAACCGACGGTGAGGGATCCTATCGAAGGCCCTGGAGAAGTCAAGGTAGATAACATCCACAGTCTCCCCCCGGTCCCACGCTTTAGTCCACTTATTGATGCACAATATGAGGTTGGTCATGGTAGAGCGACCAGATAAGAATCCGTGCTGTTCATTAGGGATCACATCGTTTGATAACGTAAATTGGGTGATCTGGTCAGAAACGATCCTTTCCAAGATCTTGGAAGCAGTAGAAAGCAAGCTGATGGGTCTGTAATTGTGCGGTGATAATTTATCCCCCTTTTTAAAAACGGTGTTACGGATGCAGTAAGCCAGTCAGCAGGCAGAATCGGATACTTGAGGGAACTAGAGAAAATTCTATAAAGGGGAAATGAAAGGGAACCTGCACAGTTCCTGAGAAGCTTTGAAGAAAGGTCATCGAGCCTGGAGCAGTATCCCTGAGTTGAGCCAAGTACCCCCGAATCAGCTCCTCATCGATCTTGATATCGGAAATCTCACCAGAAACCCTAGCAAACCTAATCTCTGGAAGAGGTCCGTCGGGCTCCCTCACGAATGCAGAGGAGAAGACATCGGCAAATACCTCGACGGTGTCAAGGGACACCCATTTTCCACACTTTTGCATCTTTTCCATAGCTTTTAAACGGCCACAAATTGTTTTTTATGCAACATTCAACATGTCTTACTTACTTTTGAATCAAAGTGTCATCTTCATTCAATATCGTTTGTAATTCGGTTTCTTTAAGCTTTTTTGGTTGTCTTCCACGTTCTTTATTTTTCACATCAAAATCATCATTTCTGACTCTTTGAAACCATCTGTTGCATGTTGCTTCTGATAGAGCATGATCATCATATGCCTCGACAAGCATTCGATGCGACTCTGCAACACTTTTCTTCAAATGAAAACAAAAAATTAATGCTTTCCGCAAATCATCACTTTCTGGTACGAAATTCGAGACTTTTAACAGGATGAAAAAAATATGATGTTGTCTGTTCAATGACTTGATGTATACTAAATATGTTTGAAACATTTGTATCTTGACGCTCACTTCATACCGGTATACCTGGCTCATCTTTCGAAAAAGATGACCTAGTTTTCAAAAAATGTCAAAATTTCTCTATTGAATCGGATGGTTTGGCTGTTACGAGCAAATGAGGTGAAAAATGAAGAATTTAATGTTCAAGTGCGCCACTGAGGTAGCAGTAAAACTTTTTCACCGTATATTCCAGTGCTCAAGATTAAATTATACCTTTCATCAAGGAGCTCATATCGCATTACGAGGCTGTTAATTAATTTTGGCCGCTCATAAAACTGGACCTTGTCGAAAATTCCAGGAAATCATAATTTGTATCACGGGGAAAACATATGGCAATCGCAATTTTTTTACGTTCTTCCGTTGAGCATAAAAATCTGAAACGGCAGAGGATCTTAATGGACAACTGACAATAATTGTGTAAGATGTTGGGATGGCAGCAATAAATAATCTGGCACAGGGGCTATACTATCACTGGCAGTATTTGATTTCGATTTGATATTAAGTCTGGAAACTTTACCTAAACTTTTAGTCATTTAGCTAATCGTTCCCAGGTTGTTTTGAGAGATCAGAAAAATTTTTGTCAGATTCATTAGTGTTTTTTGAAATGTAATAATTAATGGAATACGCATAAAAAACTTATTCTAAGAGATGGAATTCTCCACAGGTTTCATCTTTGCGTCACGAACACAAAGAGCCTTGGGAAATGTTTGAAAAAATTGACGCTCTGTCAATATCATATTGATGTATTTGTGGATTACCTTGGCTCTTTTTATGTCCATCAATTCAATTATCCCAATTATAAGTCTCGGAAATCAACAAGAACACTGTTCGAGTTACTTTCCAAGTAAAAAATGAATATTTTTAGTTTAGATCTGATTTTTGTGTGAAACAGTTTTCAAACTATCACGTTCATTTGAATGACGGTGGTTTTGCCTTTCGATTCTCCGAAATTGACAGGAAGCGGTAAGATAATAAATGTACGACAGGAAACTCCATAGAAAATCTCGGTACATACTGAAGAATTGTGTTAGTCATTTAACGAACGCATCGCCTCCATGTAAGGTTCGATAAAATTACCTAAAATAACGTGCAATGAATATTAAAGGATCTGAGGGCAGAACCGTTCATCTGGAATGTCTTTTTCCATGATAGGAAATATAGCTAGAAAGTAAGGAATACTTCTTCATAATGCGAATAGACATGTCACTACGTCTTATACGAGTCATAAATCATGTGAATAGATTTGTGAGTAAATTCCCAGAAATACTAATTAGTTGGCAGAAGTGACCAGATTAGATTGTGTTTTGAAGATATCATAGAAGTTCCATTTTTCCGTATTTCTTTCGCGTCGACCAATCGGTTTTTCCATTCTAGACTACTCCTTGAGCGGGATAAAATGAGGTAAATACAGTGGCGGATTTACAAATTTGCCGCTAGTAGGCCATTCAATTTTTGCCGCCCCTACTGACCTCTGAAATTCAATACGTTAGTTTAATACCGTTATTAGTATGATTGTGAACTTAATGATATTTCTGTCAGTTATCGCTATGTACTGAAGAGTTTAATGTTGACCTACCAAGTTTATTTGACAAGCAAAACAAAAAACCCCCGACTTTAAAGCGTAAAACTTCTGTAACTTTTAAACAGCTCAATCGATTTTCATCAAACATGTCTAAGAACACTAGCCTGTCAAACAACTGTAAACAAAAAAAACTAAATTGAAATCGGTTCATTCGTTTCACGTCAAACTTATAACACTCCTCTTTTTGTGTCGGGGGTTAAAAATAGCAGCATGTACTAAGCATAAGGTGGGGAAAGGCATGACTCAAAAATACCTACACTATATGAACACAGACAAAATAATGAGTGGTCAGAAAACATTGTTTTTGTTATATATTTTTTATTGCACTTAACAGTTTAGAAACAATACAAACAATTTCTATTAAAATATAACATGTTGACAATCAGTTAATGGTGACAGACAATGAGATCAAATAAGTTTTACATTATTTTTTTGCGAGATTTTAAATTTGCAAAATCATCAATTATATCGACGTATGAAATCTTTTTCATAAGTTCTGACTCTATGCACAAAAGAGATAAAGCATTAAGCTTTTCTTAACTTATGGACCACGGAATCACGTAGTTCCATACAAACGTTGACCTCCTTTTTGACCCCCTTAAGGGTACAATTTTGATAAATATTTTATGCTAAATTTTAAACCGGACTTCAGACTACACAATTCGAAGTGATTCATGTAAAAGTACCCAGTTACTCATCTTAAGCCATCCTAGCGAATTTTTTTCGAATATCTTTAATGTAAAGACTATTTTTGGTTTACGTTTTTATTATAGTATAGATTGTGTACACGTATAATTATAAAAAAAAAATCTGTAAAAAAAAATTTGCTAAATTTGCCGCCCTAGGCACTGGCCTACTTGGCCTACTGGTAAATCCGCCACTGGGTAAATAACAAGGGTTATCATTTTCAGGATTACGGAACTTTTTACCTGATGCTTCGACAATGTATGAAGGAAATGAAACAATATTTTCCATTGGAAACATTAATGAAACTGAAAAAACAACGCTCTGCAAAAATATACAGTCGATGTACTCATGGTAGAAGTCTAGGTTTCGGGTCATTATCTTTGTCAGGTCACCGTTAAAATTTACCTTGACCGTAATTACGTTTTGAGTTGAAATCAGGAAATTACATTAGCTATTTCAGCATTTGTCAACCGCTTCAATTTTGTAGGTACATTCCGAAGTGCATCGTACTGTGTCCTTCCTGTTAATGCAACGACCGCATTCTGGTCTCCCGATATTCTTATCCAAGTGATTTTGTGGTAGGATCCGTATGTACTGAATATACTTACTTTTCCATCTATATACATTTATAAACGCCTGGGCTATGCATATAATAATATCAGAGATATCCTAAAATATGGGGAAACCTATGACTAATATACACGATACCTACAGGAATTACATAAAATATATTCGACTCGACAAATCAAACAAATTTCATCTTTCATAACAAATTTCCCGGGGAAGTTAAATGATTCAATTTTGAGAATTCCTGTCCAGTAAGTTGACATTCCAATCTTTCGTGATATATTGTTTGAATTAACGTATTGTTTGCTTTAGATAAAGAATGTTATTTTATACCCTTCCTCCATTGTATTCTTCAGACAATTTTCATTCCTGTTTAACATTCATATCAATTCTTAACAGAGAAGAGCATTTTATAGAATTTCGAATATGAACTGGATGGTTCAAAGATTTATTTTTATATTACATCATACATCATATGAAATGGCTTTCATCCTCTTCCTATTTTGAAATTATGACTTGAGCAATACAATCTACTTCATAACAGAGAACCAATAAATTATCTATCTATGTATAAGGATTTTTCGGTTCCTGGACAAATTATTTGTCTTAGAATATCCATCGGATCGAGATCTAACTTGAAAATCGGTTTCTAGGTTGTTGTTTTCTATTTTCCATTCGACTTGGAATGCAGAATCAGTCGCAGAAGGAGTGAAAAAAATTAAAGGAATTGTTGACAGAAATTAACGTAGATCATCGCAGAAGTTAGCGAACGCATGCGCCTTAAGGAAATGGTATTACAATATTCAGTTTGATTTCTCTATTGCGTCGACGTTAATTCCATGCGCTCCAATGACTTAGTCAAAGGATTTGGATCTAACTTCTCAGAATACGTATAAACTTGCTATTACTGATAAGTCGAGAATAAACAAATACATTAAGGTCCCTCAAACATATACTGTAATTACGACTTTGCCATTTTGATGAGTTTATTGAGGCTAGAGCATAAAACTATCACAATTGCTCTTGAACAGCTGACGCATGCAGACCAATTGTTGCAGGATAGTATTCTGATAGTGTTTCAAAAAACTCATCAAAACGGCTAAGCTTCTGTAGGGAATCTATACGAGTATAACAAAGAAAACCAACTATTTTATAATTCTAATCAATGGAAAACGTATCCAATCAAGATAAAATATACCGAAAACACGAGGACCCATTTAAGACGAGAATCTCTGTTTTCGCTACTCTCTTGTTAGTGACCGTACGTGACAGTGGCTCAAACAAATCCATGGCAATTGAACCTCAAGCCCCGCCCATCTGACATCTTGGTAAATTCGAATCAATTTAGGAGGTTCTTACGAAAATCAACAATATCTGAATATATTTGTTGATTTATTGTTATTTAAGTAATGAATTTCAATTATGTATCTCACTTTCATGACATCCCAGGACAATCTTCTGACGGTGTTTTAATAAACTCATCACAACGGCTAAGCTGCTATTGGTCTTTGGTAATCTATATAAGCTATGAGATTCAAGTTTTCGCTTTCCAGGAATGTTCGAAATGCGACGATAGGTCGCATTAGAACCTCTAAAACCATATAATCATTTTCTCTGATAACCTTCTTCTGCTATTTTCATTCGTAGACGAATCAATCATGAAAAAAATCTATTTGAATTGAATGGGGTTCAGTAATGACAGGCTCGATGATATTCAACGTGATCTTATTATTTTCTGGGTGAACACCCGAGGCAGTTGATGGTTGATGTTACAAAAAAAAATTATAGGTTTGCATCGACATAAACTTTTTCAGTCTTAACACTTGATAAATTGTCAGCGAAATTCAGTCAAACTGTAGTCGGAAGATTGATCGTAACTACATGAATTTGAATAATCGGATGTATATCCTATCAATGAACAATTGAATATTTATTCATGGAGAAATAATTTTTATTGCTTTCATAGTCGGCGCCCGGCATTTCAATCTATTTATGTCTTGATGAATAGTATCGACGTTCGATTAAGAATTCTTAAATATCTATTGTTAAAAAAAGGTTCATTATTCCTTGGGTTTCAATAATCACCAGCGTGACTATTATATGTTATTTTATCATTCTAACATAACAATAGTGTCGCTGGTATTATGACTCCATGAAAGAAATGTTTACATATTGTAAATTATATAATTTTGATAATGTAAAACATGCTTCGCTTCGATATTGGTGAAATATACAGGGTATAACTAAATAAGTGTAAAATATTTAAGGTGATTTCTCATCGAAAAAAAAAAGGATAGGATCTTTCATTGGAGCATCCCTTGTTAAGATACAGCCCCTCAAAAGGAGTTCATAAAATTTGTACAATAATTTTTTGCTGCGAACTGGTTTATTTTGGGCAAAAAACTCATAAGACATTTTTTGTTTAGAATAGAACAGGCTATCGGAAATGAATTTTTAAATGGTGAACAAAGAATAAGACAAAAAGTTACATTGGAAATAAACTTTAGGGGTTGCGTTTCCCACCCTTACAACCATGGGGTAAACCAAATAAATAACTGGATAAGTGTCTTTTTGCTAGTAGGAAACGTTAGGTTAATTTCAATATTGTAACTTTTTTGGTGGTTGTGAAAAAAATTGTTATAGAAATTTTATGTACTCCCTTTGAGGGGCTGTATCTTAACAAGGGATGCTCCAATGAAGTTTCATTATATGAAAGATCTTTTTTTCGATGAGGAAATATTTTACACTCATTTAGTTACACCCTGTATAAAATGTTCGAAATTCAATGATTACCGAGCAAAAAACTAAGCTATATCGGTAATGGTTAAAATTAAAAAAATCGATATTAATTAATGGATCGTTAATAGAAATTTCGTAAATGTTGAAAATTTGACGCATCTGACAGCATTTTCAAGTACAGTGCCTTCTTCAATTCCAAGTGGTAGCCCCCTTATGATAAATATGATTTGAATTTTCCCTATTCCTCGTAGGAATGATAGAATCATTTATTCATTCGAAATTTCCATTTCCAGTAATATATTTTAAAGGTAATATATTTTTTCTGTCACTTGAATCGAAGGGTTTAATCATAATAATATGGAAATAAGAATTTTTGACATAAATATATTTTGACAACAATCATAACATTAACATAAATACTTTTAAATAACATTCGTGTATAAATGTGTGAGGGATGAAGTGAATTTCTTCTGATCGATCCCTCCTGTCACACATTTTTTTCTCTCGAGGTCAACACAAATGGTGCCTATGTACAAAATGTTAAGATTCACTTGATAAAAAAATTCAGAGCACATGGCCAATAAGATAATCAATTTTCATAATACTTTACATTTTTGGTCATACGATTTTTTTTCTCATTTTATAAATGAATTGTCCATATTTCTTTCAAAGAAATACCATTTCCAACAAACAATCCGAACGTCAACCACTTCATTTTCCGTCAGTAAAGATAAAAATGTTTGGAAATTAAGTTATATATAAATCACATAATAACAACGAATTGAACGGAACTTACAGATTTACACATAGAGAGAAATGAGAAATTTAACATCGTCGATAAAATTACACACATAGTGTTGAAAAAAAATTGATACTTTTAAAAAAAAAGATGAAAGATAAAAAAATTTTGTAATTCAAAAAATTGACAAATAAGGGTTGATTTTTATCGCCATCATAAAAAAACTTGATGGTCCGAAACATAATAAACACGAACGTGTTAAGTGAAATCCTTTCAGAAGAACTTCTATCTGGTTAATTATAATCTTTGTCCATTTTGATTCTCAGCCTTTGGTTCTTTAATATTATACACATTAGTACACACCCAAGACGAAAATTGAATATTTGTGAAACGCTGGGTGTCAAAAAATCAACATTGATCCAATGTTCGATGACTTCACGTGTTTCACGCCACTAACAGAAAAACACTGAACTATTTGATTATATGAATGAACACAACGATGAATGAAAATTCGCGTTCTCAATTTTGTCTGAACATCAGAACAGATCCGAAGCACCAAAACTGCGCTGCACTTGCACAATTTGCATATTTCTTAAAACGAGATAGGAACGAGAAGTCCAAAAATTATCACATATAATTTTATAGATTGGTATTCAAGTAAAAACCGCACTGATGAAAGGAAAATCAGCAACTATCGTTCAGAGGTTTGGTAACAAATTCGCCATCGCTGTTAATTTCGCGATGAACTAGCTGTGGCGTTTTGAGGACAGACGGTGGAATTTCGCTCGATTTGATTGTAACTCTTTCTGGTTTTGGACCAGCCAAATCTTCGTCTTCTGGTGACCTCATGGTAACGTCCAGATCCTCCAGGGATGTTCTTGGGGGATCAGCCTTGCCGTTTTTCCCGTTGATTAAAGGAGCTCCTTCAGGATTTGCGTCATCGTCTTTCTGCAATTCATTATTGGTGCCGTTTGATATATCCTTGTATCTACCTAAGGGTTTCATTTCTTCGCAGATACCGTTTTCTGTTAATGAATTTCGTCTTCTTCTAGATTTTCCTTGGGACACCCTCTTTTTAACTATGATGAATATGGCCACTACGATCATAAGGATTATAACCGTACCAACAAGGAAATAGGTTAAACCTTCATCAATAGCTGCTTTCTCTACGTTTCCAGAACTCTTGCTCTCTTTTGCTTCAACTATGAGCTTTTCAGTCTTTTTGGTCGTCTTAGCTGCAGTATCTGGTACAACTGTTTTCTTGGTAACTATTTCTTGAACGGGAGTCTTCTGGCTTGTAACTGATGGTGCAGCTGTTGACGTATCTTGATCTTTCCATAATATGTCTTCGAATAAAATTTTCATTTGATCCTTAATGGTCAGAAGAGGTGATGTATTATTGTCCTTGTGTATTTCTAATGGTTTGAATGTTGAACAGTCGATAACACATGGTGATGGATCTTCTTTCTCGATATCGCCACTACCTTCATCCCCGCTACCTTCGAATAAATCATCTGTTTGTACTTCTTCATTCTTATCTGGTACCTCAGTTGAATGCCTGATGAATTCGGAATTATCAGGATCCTCTTCATCTTCCCTGCTTTCTGCTTGATCATTCAGCATAGGGTTTAGAAGGGCGTCGGCGACAAGTGAATGCAAACTCTTTCCCTTCATATTCTTCGGACTATAACATTCAACGTGTTCAGTAATATTAACCTTGAGATGCGCCAAGTTGACATATCCATTGATTGCGTTCTCATCGCAATTGATTGGATTCTTCTGCAAACTTAAAACTTCAAGGTTATGAAGGCTAGATATATCTTTAGGTAGATCTGAAATTGAATTTGAAGACAAATCCAATGTCTTGATGCTTTTGGGTAATACTGACACTGACAGAGTTTCCAATTGATTATCTGATAAGTGCAGCGTCTCTAAGCGCGGCAGATTCGGAAAGTACTGGATATTGCGGAGTTGGTTCTTAGAAAGGTCTAGGAATTTCAGATTTTTCAACTTCTTGAGTCGTTTGTCTAAAGTCGAGATGGACGCGTTACTCAGGTCCAGTCTTTCGAAAATGTTTGCTTGTCTTTCATCAATTTTGACTAAAAATTTTTGGGAACTGCATCTGGCATCCAAGTTATCATCTTTCAATTCGCACTTGCACAATCTGGGACAGGAAGGTAGAGCTGCTGGAGTTCCGGTGTGGAAGAGTGCAACCAAAGCTATCAGCACGAGGATCTTCATGTCGTCTACCTGCAACAAACGCGATATTTTAACGATTCGTTGAGCATCAGTATTATACCCGTGTTTAAGTCAATATCCTAAATCAACAAACTTATCGTGCCAAAATTTAAGGCGAACACAGATAATTAAATTCTTGAAAGTGCAATCTCTTGTTTGATCATTGGATGAATGAACGAATAGAATTTCAGCTTACACCGTAGCTGTTTTGACACCTACCGGGTTTTTTCGATGAGTATTGTTTGATAGTGTGAACATCGAATTCGAAAAAAATTTGAATGTGTTGAAATTTATTAAGTTCAAGAAGTATTTCCCGAGAGAATCCTCCATGACCTTCCTCAAATTCAATACGATTGTATCTCGTATGTAATACGGCATTTAAAATTCTTGCGATTAGAATCGCCCTACAACATAGCACGAAGAGAGCCGGTCGTGTATGGTACTCTGTCCTTCCAAGGATGGTAGTTCAGCCTACATAGCTGACTTGTACTTGGCATTGCGGTAACAGAACTGTTGGTCCGGAGAAGGAACATTATTGGTTGCTGCATGTCATACGATTCGAACGCCTGAAAGGCATACGACAAAAGGAGCAGGTAGAAAGCAATTATTCGTCAACTATTAACAGGGTGACCGAGAACACAATGGAGTACCCCGGTAGAGGTTACGATCGCCTAATTTATTTATCAATGTGAAAATCCTTCACATCGAAATATCTCTGAAAATATTAATTTACGATACAGGATATCCCAATTAATTTCACTGAAATGAAATGCTATAATCGTTTTGAAATTTTACAAAAATAGTGCATCTGGAAAATTTCAATATTCCGGAAACTTCCCTCGAAAATATCTCATAGGATATTTAAAATCGAAGCATCGAAATGTGATGAAAACACAGTTGCAAAAAATCCTTACTTTACTTAAGTGCTCTTTCTAAATTGGTGTATGATAACGTTGTCTTTACAAAAAAATAATGAAAGTCTCCTGAATATAAATATAATAATTTTCCAGTTTCTCAAAATTACATGAATCAAGAAATTCACTATTATCTGATCAAAATTTTATTCTTTTATTCCATTAAATGAATTCTATATACATAAACTCATAATTAAATTGTTGGTTTTATAAGGAGTGCGCGTCAAAATTAAGTAACAAATTCAAATTCATAGAAAAAAAAAATTGTCAACAAAATCCGGAAACAGTTCAATTTTAACAAATTTTTTAGAAATTCAGAAGGATTTTAGTAGATTGTAGTCCAGTTTAGTTTGAATGAAAATTAACCTCCACAGCATCCACTAATGAATCTGAATTGTTTAAAAACATTATTTTCCCTCTAAGAAATGATTCACACACTCATGTTCCATCAGATGGTTTAATTCCTTTAACTTCAAATATCTCAAGAATGGTGCACATTAGGAAAAAAGATAACGAATGATTTCATTTGCAGAAAAGACCAATGATTCTAGGAAGTACAAGATACGGACCTTTAGTTCAAGTGATATTTGTTTTTCATGCAATTTAACCAATCTGTACAGTAGTAGTAAGAAACCCATAAGAAATGGAATAAATCTATAGATAAAAAAATATGCATGACTGTTATCAAAAATCTTCTACAAGAGATCATTTCAACTGATATTGTCGTTTGAATATTACAGGTGAAATGCAATTTTTTATGATATTTCAACACCCTATACCTTTGAACGGGCCAAATTTGGAAAAATGTTATAGGAATAAAATGTTTCTTTTGACGCCAAGAATTTTTGGTCAAAGACTCACCCTGTATATTCATGGAGAATAAAATAGAAATATAAGTTGCTGATTTTTCGCATAAATGTGTTTCCTAATGAATTTCATATGCAGCACATCGACTTATGAATGCTCGTAACATTTTTCATGACATGAAGAGCTCAGGCTTTTCAGATTTTAAATTTTAATTGGTCCAGCTCTTTCGTTCAATAAACCCTCAAACTTGGGTCACCCTGTGGAGAAAATGAGAGGAATGAATAAAACGAAATTTTCGTGCTAAAATAATTTTACGAAAATTTCTAATATCAAGGGCATATGATGATATTGTATTTTATGGATTGTCGCCAACATCAAGAACAGATTTCTTATCTGTGTCATGTTATCTTCTTCCCAAAGAATGATGAATTATCAACATAACCCTTGAATACCAATTGGAAATCTGAGATACAAATTTTATGAGTTCAATACTGTCAAAGATTTTTCAATATACACAAACAACGTTTGACAAAAAACAGAGTTTGACATATAAATCCTCGAAAAGCAAAGAAGAAAATGCTTCATCTTTTTTGATTTTGCCATTTTCTTATTCAGGGTAAATGGCAATTCCCAAAAATGGAGGAAATATACAAACAAGTTGTCTTGAGTGGTTGATATTGTTGTAATGATTTTTTATGTTCAACGAAGATTTTGCTCATGAATTTGTTAAGTTGCAAATTTAATTATAATCTGATTGATTATTTTTTCCCATTCATATGGAATTGGGAATCAAAATAAACGAACTCAAAGCATTGTGAATTCAAGGAAACCGAACGCTAGTGTCGCAGGTCATAGTCATGAATCGCATAAATATGCATTTTGAAATTTGAATTTTAAGTGCACATATACGAAATCGCTTGTTGAGGAATCGGAATTTGACAATCAATTTCATCTACTTGTTGTTTTCATTGGTATTTATCAAGCCCTCAATTAATGTTCAATGAACAATTAAGAACGAAATGATTACATATAGGAAAGGTCACCAATGTATGGATTATAAGCTAATCAAGAAACAATAATTGTGTTACAGTGGTAGTAGAAATTGGCAGGTACTGTAATACCTCATTATTCCATTATCATTCATATAAAAAATTTATTGACAGTCACAAAAAGTGTTGGAACTCGATTGTAAGGTTGTAGAATGATATGAAATTCTTAAGGCAAAACTTTCGGAGTAACATGGTACCTATACTTTCAATTTGAATGAGAAACTTTTCTTAATCAGTTCTTTTACGTTCATAAAACCTCTTATTACTACAACTTGTTTATGGAATTGTTAACAATTCTTAGAGAAAACACCAAGAAAAATATTGTTTATTTTTTATTATCGTCATATACCTACATTGATGTTTCTGTTCATGAATAGTAATGAAAAAACTAGTAAAACATGAAACTTGGAAATAGCAACACAGATTCGTAGGCTGTGGTACCATAAAAACATGCATTGGTTCAGCTAGTTTGACTCTGTAAACATATAATTATGTTTTGAGAATCTACGATCAAGGTCTCGGCAAAGATAATAAGGTCTTCCGCAAAGAATTCTTCAGATGACTATACACGGTAGAGAGACAAATCAGAATGGTTAATTTCCGAACGTCGCTAAGAAATAATTGCAATATACAGCAACCATAAAGAGGCACGTAATGGTAGTGCTAATGATATGCTTAATTTTTCGCAAAAAAAAACTTTGCGTCATTCAGAATCGAAACTACTAACCAGGGATACGTCATTAAAAAAAACCTGACGTCAAATTCGTCCAAATTGCTAAAACCGGATTTCGTATTCCAGAGGTCAAACTCTGAAAATGTATTCGGCTATAAATTATTTATTTGATACATAACTTTGCATATTAGGAGGGATATCTTTGAAGAAGAAAAATTTCTGAGTAATTATGAACCGATCAACAACTGATGAAATGCTAGATTAATAAACTGAAATAACAAGAACACCCAGAATGATAAGTAGGAATATATCTAATTAGAAGAAAATATAGATAAAATACATTTCCTTTAAACACACATATGACAATTTCATTCATTACAAGTACTAAAAATGAGTTCATCCTTTATCTCGCATCAGTGATTACATTGCTGAGGAGCCTAGAATAAGTTAAAATAACCTCATTATCGTTATATGCAGGGTCAAATTTGATTACAAGACTCAAGAGCTTCAAGAGTTGTCAGAATAATTATCAGAATTTCGCCAAAATATCGAAATATACTCATCTATAAATTTCAGCAAGAAATTCGTTTGTTGAATAAAATTTCAACCGGCATGATATTCGAAAAATCGATTATAAAAATTCATACTTACTGGTTTATAAAATAAAATTTCTATTCGAAAACAATAATCTCTTTTGGATGTTTACGACCAAGAAGTCCCATTAACTTCTGCACATTTTCCAGATTTTTTTTTTCGAAACACAGGCGCACTTTTGAACTCGCGGGCACTAAATCACGTAAGGTTATGTTCCGCAACAATTTTCGATTGAGAGTACCGCTCGTACCTATGGACACGGTGAGTGACGAGTAGAGAGTTCAGTACCAGCTCCTCAACTAAGGAACATAAGTTATGCAATGACTACACCTTAGCACGGACATGCAACTTATGAATTCAAGTGTCAAGTCGACGCGCGAAGGTACTTCCACTTTTATGTTTCTCGCCATCTGTGGTTGAAAACTCAAAACTAAATAATATATACCAAAAGTAAACATTGATGTACAGGAACTTAAGTTCGATCATCCTGCCACCTATGAAGCGGTAGTGATAACACAATTAGGGTTTTAGAGCTGAAGTGTACGCTATCTATCAAATATATTCACGAGCAATTAGAAATTCCTGTATTGCTATTGACGAAACCTGTACCAGTAATTCGAGCTCTGTTGTCAAGTATAGAGCCCTTGTTGGTATATGGGTATATTTTCATACATGTCATTGAGTATAAATCTACCTAGAGGGGAAACGCAGTTAAAATAAATGAAGCCAGAAATTTACTAGTACGATTTCTGGTTTATAGATGGACTGTACGTTTCTGTTCTTTACAGCATCTAACGGAGAGTTACCGAACTATTAGACGATGGCCAGGGTCGGCTTCAGAAAATATGTTGTTCTTCAAGAAGATTCATAGTTATTTAATTTCGATATTTGTTCTTCCGAACTAAGATTCAAGGGGAGGCCAAGATAGTAGCATTATAGATTGAATCCCTCATATCATGATTTATCCGAATTTCTCCCATGTATGTTATGTCATTGGATCTTCTCAGTTATGATTTTATATATTATACGTGTGTGTTTATAGAATTTCAGGAAACACTTCTCTGAACGAACATGAGATTTCGAACTGAAATGGCGCGTTAACGTTCGGCTATCATTTTCAACTTAAAAATTTAATCACGATGAATGTAACGTAAACGCAACCATAAAATATCTTCACATTAATGGAGTTCACGCATAGATTAATACTCAATGGTATGAATTAGATATTGTCGTCACCGTCGGTAATACAGTGGGGCGGTATTACAGTATTCAGAGTTGAAACTTCATTCAAGTAATGCTAGATGGCGCTGAAGTAGCTAAATTTGCCGATTTTTTGACAAACAATATTCTTATCTGTCATAAAAAAAAATGTTTTAATGAAAAGTACTGGAAAACTCATTTTAGACGGAGTTTTCCAAAGTTTCTCCATAAGTTCTTTTTCAATTTGCTCAACAAACTAATATTAAGATCCTTTGTGAGTAAAACATAAGTTCGACTTTGCCCTGACTTTGACCAACTGCTTTCCTCAAAATTCCTTGAAATATCAATCATAACATGTATCTACAAGGAAATGATCTATCAGAAAATAATAATAATGACATTATCCCAGTCATCTTAGGATTATTGATGAAAACAATGAACAAGGACCAAAATATGAGGTGAGAATTCCTGCGAAATGCGCATGTCAGACTTGGTGTAAGAAAATCCACGGGGTGCGACTACTGGTTGGTATCTATACTGTGCCTCGACAAGATTTCGATGCGACTTTGCAGCACTTTTCTTCCAATGAAAACAAAAATCAATGCTTTCCGCAAATCAACACTTTCTGGTACAAAATTCGACATTTTAACACGATGAAAAAATATGATGTTGTCTGTTCAATGATTTGATGTATACTAAATATGTTTCACAGATGTCGTAGCAAACAAATATAAAAAATAAACGCTCGTTCACAACAAATGTTCTCTTTCGAGACATTTGTATCTTTACGCTCACTTCATACCGATATACCAGTGGTTTCGATTGTAGAGAAAAAGTTTTAGTCGTAGACATGAGGTTTTAGTAGACGATAGCAATTAAATTCTGAAAATATGAAGAGTATAAGTTATTTGAATTGTGTCCAATAAGGTCATGATTCAGAGTTATATCATTGAGTATAAATCTACCTAGAGGGGAAACGCAGTTCAAAGAAATGAAGCCAGAAATTTACTAGTACGATTTCTGGTTCATAGATGGTCTGTATGTTTCTGGAAATAAATGTATTTGTTCTTTACAGCATCTAACGGAGAGTTGCCGAACTATTAGACGGCGGCCAGGGCCGGCTTCAGAAAATATGTTGTTCTTCACGAAGATTCATAGTTATTTCATTTCGATATTTGTTCTTCTGAACTAAGATTCAAGGGGAGGCCAAGATAGTAGCATTATAAATTGAATCCCTCTTATCATGATTTATCCAAATTTCTCCCATGTATGTTATGTCATTGGATCTTCTCAGTTAAGATTTTATATATTATGCTTGTGTTTTTATAGATTTTCAGGAAACACTTCTTTGAACGAACATAAGATTTCGAACTGAAATGGCGCGTTCACATTCGGCTATCATTTTCAACTTAAAAATGAAAATCGTGAGGGTTTATTCACAATGAATGTAACGTAAACTCAACCATAAAATATCTTCACATCAATGGAGTTTCACACATTTTAGGCAATTATGTAACTTAATAGACAATAGACGGTCCCATAATATTTTAATTCGCGCTTTATTTTGTAATGAATATGAACTTGAATATTGATTAAATAATGATTAAACTTGAATATATGTAATAAGATTCTATGCGTTACATTCATTGTGAACGAGCGCTAAAATGCAGCTCTTTCTATACTATGTGATTTAAAATACTATGACAGACTTTCTGCTGTCATTATAACTTACGAAAATTGTTTTTTTTTTAAATAAATAAATAAACTTCTCAAGTATGGACTATTTTAACGGAAATGGAAAATTGCAGAAAACTATAAGATCAAAACCATTGAAAATATTTGATTTCTTATCTCATCTTGGAAATGATGAAGCTGAAATTCATTAGGTATATATATATATACTTTTATTTATCTATAGGTATATTCAAAAGTTGTGTGTAAATGAATGGACGAACATCCTCGCATTAAACTCATAAGTTTTGATTATTATATATAAAATATATCGTTTTATGCTGATTTTGTCTAGTTTGGTTGACAAAATATCTTCTAAAACCAATAATTTTTCATTATCAATATAAAGTCGGTTGAAGGGATTTTCAAACGAATTGTCTCATTTGAATTGGCATAGTTTCTATAAGAAATATAAATTCCTTTGTCTCCCAGATCTTCAATATTATCGATGAGGAGATTTTGTTCACATTTGTCACATTTAAAATCCACCCGATGTAAGCGACTTGTCATTAAGAAAGGAATAGAATCCTTTTTCTCTTCCCACATTTGAAGTATACCATTGATAGTTTGAACCAAACTATCAAAGCAGAATAGTGTATTTTTATCAATTGTCCATGACTCAATGAAACCTATTGATTCCATTAAAACTTGTTTCGCTGCTGTATTCTTATCAGATAACGGTCGTCTTAAATAATTGCCATCAAAGTATCCATGATCGAAAAGGTCATTAATTTTCAATAGGAAATTAGCAGTTGTAATGGAACTTTAAGAATTGAGCTCACCATTCTCGATCACTGTCATCATGGTACAATAAAATGTCTTACTAAAAATCTGAGTTGCTAATGTCACTTTCATTTTCTGAAAGGCATTTGGGGTTAATATGAGTTTTTTTAGAAGGGTACGAGACAGTAAATTCGACGAATCGATGTCGTACGTTTCTTTTATATCTCTCCATGAAACAATACTCCCACCCACCATGATATCCCTTTTTATTAATGAATTCCTCACATTTTTGATTAGATGTGGAGGGTCGTAGAGACCAAAAATTTTATACCCGTTGAAAAAAAACATGGTTCACTTTTTGTTACTTCTAGCAGTTTATAAAGAAATCTGTTGTTTGATCCTAGATCACAAATTAAAACATTTATGACTAGACCCAATTTTTCCTTTTCTAGTAAGCATCTTTCCAGGCATATTTTCAATTGTGTTGCAACTATTGGTCTACACCACAAATAATACCCTACAGGTACACACCAATTATAACAGAATCCTCTTGCCATAAAAACTAGAGCATGAAACGCTGCTCTGGGTGTTCTTTGTCCTTCTTCAGCAAAATCTTGAAACCCCTCTAATATATCCAGTCTTTCATCATATTCTTTAAGTTTCTTCACAGATATTTCATCCATAAGCAAGACACATTTTTTTTCTTTCGAATTCATAACAACAATTTTTGATCGTAGTTTTTCTTTTAAATGCGTTATTGAAACCTGGTGTGAGATTATTGACTTGAATCCAGTTTCTCAATGTTTTTATTGATGGTAATTTCTATTAAATTTTTTCCAATAAAAAATTGTACAATGAAGGGGACTTATAATATATTGACAGGCTTAATTTCTTCTCAGACCAGCTCAAACAGAGAGACCAAGTCGCAGCAACCATAAATACAAAGAGATAACTGTTACCGTTTTTACACGCTTGAGACCGCCACCTTACCGGTAGAATTTTTGGCTTCATTTGTTTGAACTGCGTTTCCCCTCTAGGTAGATTTATACTCAATGGTTATATACAGGGGTGTGCTGAATTCGAGTACCTATTCGAAGTTCCTGGAGGAATGATTCTATGAATCCTGTGTATGGATTATTATATTGTTCAATAAGACCTAATGAGTAAAAGTATTATTGGAACCTGAGTTCATTTAAGAATGTTAATTCGGTGATCATTGTTCCTTTTTTCGTAATTTCCATGATTTGAACAGCGTACATACATTGGGATCAGGTTTTAAAAAAATCTTCTAAACTTTCAGGGCTTTTATTTCCAACAAATGCACTTTATAGGAATGTGTTTTAACTCTATAATTGACAATTAACTCAATTAAGAATTGACGACATATTTCAATTTCCACCGAAAAATATGTCTTCAGAATTGGGTTCCTTCTCCAACAATATTTTCTTATGAATGAAAATATAATAATTAGTAAGGTGCTTTTCCAGTCAATGATTCTCTTCAACATTCATACACAAACGAATCGATTTGCTACCAGTATGATCACATAAAGAGCCGTAAAATGCAGTTATCTACAACAACGAAAAAACGATGCAAATTTCCTGTAGGAATTCATTCGAAGGAGTTGAGGTTTCGGTTGTGCAGTCAATGGAAACATTCGAGAAGCACTATTCATTTGGGGTTCCTTCGTTTCGGTTTTTCGTAATCCATTTACCGAGTTCATCCATTCTTCGCTTTCCAATCGGCTTCTTTCTTCCTATAAAGGTGCTATTGTGACCATTCATTAACAGGTATGATGTAGATTCGTGTCGATGATTCATCTAAAAACTTCGCTATATCCAAAAAATAAAGAACACAGTATTCCAAAAAGATACAGCAAGTATAAAAGGCCTATTAAATTTGGTTCTACACGCACTGACAGATCACCAATTGGTGCAGGTGAGGAGGGGTATCTTGCGCGAATGACTTGTGATTTCCACTTAACCTTGAATTGTGGTAATGTCCTACTGATCGAAAATAACCTGCAAAAAAATTTGAAATAGAATCCTGAAAGCAGATATTAAAAGTTTGAAAGATAATTACCTAACAACAACAGTATTCAACTTCCATGGCAATACAAAAAGCTTACTCTTATCTCTTGAGCAAAATGTATATAACGTGCTTCCTAAATACTTCTTCTGAGCATCTGGGTCATAGTCGTGAACAGTTATATTCCAGGCAGTACAAGGACCTATAACAATGATTCAATATCAGTCATGTCACACCTATTGAGATAATGGAGATCATACGGTTTTGTGATGAAGAAATATCTAATTCAAGCTGACGTTCTACGTTAGAATGTAAAATCCAAGTACAGCTTTGATAATTGAAACTGTTTAAGTTCTCTGCTGTACTAAGGTGGTTCATCACTATCTCTCCTAAAAACACAAATTAAATTTGGATATTATCTCAAGTATGAATCGTCACCTGAGTGGACAGTATAGACGTTCTCTCCACAAATGCCATCATTGTTGAAAGAGTAAGAAGCAGAGAATGTTAAACCCTTGTTATTCCAATTGTATCTCGCTATTGAATACAGGATGGTCAGGGGACCCCAAGTTCTAACACTTACAGGAAGCCATTCTACTAGCGAGGGGCCGCAAAGACAAGCTATGTTGAAGTCGTTCTCACCAAGAAGCACAAGGTAATCAACGTTCTTCACTGACGTTTTCCAAACGCATCTACAACCATGGTCTCCGCATTGGGTCGTGCAGGCAGGTTCTTTTGGTGTATTCTCGACCATCTGGACTTTGATGGTGACGCTCTGATTTGCAGACGGCACAAATTGCTGTCGACACGCCTTAAAAGAAAAGATTCTATTTAAGAATCCCAAAGTTTTCTCGAGGGAGTTACCAAAGGTCCTTCTAAAGTTTTGAATAAGGATTGGCTTCCAGGATTATCGATCATACCAGCTAGGGGACTTGTAGCACCATTATATCTGACATCACATAGTGTTTTTGGTATCATTGTACCACTGAGTTGTTCTGTGAAGAATCAGATAAGTTATTTTTATTCACAAAATGAATTTGTATTGAACTCGACATATAGAGTGAGAAATAGGGTGTACGAAAGTGCCTTTTGTTGTTATACTTTCACACCTCTTAATAACAGCATGTAAAATATGAAAGAGTATATTCAACCCTAATACAAGGTGTCCAGAAAGGGTATATGTTTTCGCGCCATATTCGGAGTTTTAGTCACGATAGGGGGTGCAAGGGAAGTGAGTCACAAAGTTATTCTGTGTATATAGAGAGAAGAATAAATACCGAATTTCGTGTCGATTCTATGTCTAGTCCTCGAGATATTCGTATCTGCTTGAATAATCATTAAGCCGATATTTTAGCCCCCCCATGGGGTTGCAAGTCAGAGATAACTACTGAATTAGTTTTTTGTCAATATGTAGATAATTCTGCGGGAGTATAATAGCATTCTTACTTTTGATTGATTTTTTATGAATTTCTAATAATCAGGATGAGTACCTACAGACCCCCCTAGGGGGTGCAAGTGAATTTGGCAAATGCAAAAATTATAAGTTGATGCTTCTGGATATTATTGTGTAATTTGAACTCAATCCTATGTCTAGTCTCCTAGGTATGAATTACTCACAGAAAACTCGGCTGGAACTCGGCTAGCCCCCCCAGGGGGTGCAAGTGGAAGTGAGTCACAAAGTTATTCTGTGTATATAGAGAGAAGAATAAATACCGAATTTCATGTCGATTCTATGTCTAGTCCTCGAGATATTCGTATCTGCTTGAATAATCATTAAGCCGTTATTTTAGCCCCCCCCATGGGGTTGCAAGTCAGAGATAACTACTGAATTAATTTTTTGTCAACACGTAGATAATTCTGCGGGAGTATAATAGCATTCTCACTTTTGATTTATTTTTTATGAATTTATAATAATCAGGCTGAGTACCTACAGACCCCCCTGGGGGGTGCAAGTGAATTTGGCAAATGCAAAAATTATGAGTTGATGCTTCTGGATATTATTGTGTAATTTGAACTCAATCCTATGTCTAGTCTCCTAGGTATGAATTACTCACAGAAAACTCGGCTGGAACTCGGCTAGCCCCCCCAGGGGGTGCAAGTGGAAGTGAGTCACAAAGTTATTCTGTGTATATAGAGAGAAGAATAAATACCGAATTTCGTGTCGATTCTATGTCTAGTCCTCGAGATATTCGTATCTGCTTGAATAATCATTAAGCCGTTATTTTAGCCCCCCCCATGGGGTTGCAAGTCAGAGATAACTACTGAATTAGTTTTTTGTCAACACGTAGATAATTCTGCAGGAGTATAATAGCATTCTGACTTTTGATTGATTTTTTATGAATTTATAATACCCCCTGGGGGGTGCAAGTGAATTTGGCAAATGCAAAAATTATAAGTTGATGCTTCTGGATATTATTGTGTAATTTGAACTCAATCCTATGTCTAGTCTCCTAGGTATGAATTACTCACAGAAAACTGCTGGAACTCGGCTAGCCCCCCCAGGGGGTGCAAGTGGAAGTGAGTCACAAAGTTATTCTGTGTATATAGAGAGAAGAATAAATACCGAATTTCGTGTCGATTCTATGGCTAGTTCTCGAGATATTCGTATTTGCTTGAATAATCATTAAGCCGTTATTTCAGCCCCCCATGGGGTTGCAAGTCAGAGATAACTACTGAATTATGTTTTTGTCAATATGTAGATAGTTCTGTGGGAGTATGATAGCATTCTCACGTTTAATTGATTTTTGATGAATTTCTAATAATCAGGCTGCGTACCTACAGACCCCCCTGGGGGGTGCAAGTGAATGTGGCAAATGCAAAAAATATGAGTTGATGCTTCTGGATGTCATTGTGTAATTTGACTTCAATCCTATGTCTAGTTTCCTAGGTATGAATTATTCACAGAATACACGGCTGGAACTCGTTCGTCATTCAGCATATTCGACCCGGGGGTGCTGTGGAATGAGTTCTGGTAGAGAACGGTCCGTATCCAGATTTCAACGTGAAAATAAAAAAATCTCAAATTATCTCGGCGAATCAAAATTGTTTGCATCGCCATCCGGCCAATGTTCCAGTGGCGTACGACAAATTCTGTACAAAACTCGGCTGTTTTCACATCAGTACTAGTGTATTTTTTGCAGTGAAAATCTTTCTCCTAGCACGGTTTTCTTTGTTGAACTCAGCAGCACATATAGAATAAATTCTCTTATCAATTTACCATCATGAAAATAGTAAGCACCGGAAAGGAACTCAGCTTCATTTGTTGTCGCTGAGTTTGAGTTTCTACGGAATGTAAGGACTATGGAATTTCCTGTGGACAAGTAGGTTTTATGGGCAGTTGAATCCTCGTTTTGCTCTCTAGTGTGTTTTGTAGTTGGACTGCATATCCTTTCAATCATATTTCTTTTGTCTTCCACGTTGCTATCAATAACTTCGATCACAGATCTGCAAGACGGGGACCTGTAAAATATTGGTCGAATTAAATAGAGTTTATGGAACACAAATTTTTAAGAATTAATTCTCAAGTTTCCTCCAAACCGATTTACTTTGAAAATCCTAGATATTTTTTAACCGGATTACATTTCCTTAGAAGCAACTATGAGTCTGATTCATATACCTTAATCAGCAAACTAGAAAAAAGCCATCACAAGTGAAAATTTCATTTCAATTATGGACGAACAGGCATCATAATTGGTCTGAAAAAAGCTGAACGTGTTGTCCTAAAATTGATTGCTAAACAAATGACTTTTTTCTATTTTATTATTTTCAATAATATTATCTGAAGATTCCCGAATCCTAAATAGTGCTTTCGTAACACATGGACCAATAAGTCCCGAGACTAACTGTTACTGCAACTTAGTATAATAGTTAAATTCATTCATTTATATTCCGAGTTGATTGCTCGATTCAATAATTCTACACTCTGTATATGTTCATATCATTTTCCGATAAACGCGTAACATATGTTGGAGCATATGACCTATGTCGAACAAAGGAGTACTGAAGCGGCGTTCATCCGGTGAAGTGCAACACTTTTCTTCGCAATAAATGAATTTCTCGTTAATTCTACAAGTTGGAACTCTAGTGAAAAAGTGACTATTCTCGCTCGTGAGTGCCTGGACAAGTTGATTCAGCCGTACTGTGAAACCAGGTAGGCAGAAGTCGATACTCCAGCATTCGCCTTTTTTTCGAGTCATTTTTTCTTATTATCAGAATTTCATTATTAATTTTTCTTTCGTTTTCGTTTACCTTTCAAAGGCCCTTGTCGTGCCACTAACAATGAAAACAAAATTCAATCACCTTCCTGGGGTGATACAATCGTTCAAACGCTTTTCCAATTTTTCAATAACATGTTTATAAAAAAATTATTTTTCGCTTCAAAATAAGCTTCCGTTTCAGCGATGACCTCCTCGTTTGAGCCAAATCTTTTGCCCTGCAGCATTTTTTTAAGATCAGCAAAGAGCCAGTAGTCACTGGGGGCTAAATCTGGCAAGTATGGGAGATGGGGAAGCAGATCAAAGCCCAATTCATTCAATTTTGCCTTTTTTTTCATCGACTTGTGACAGGATTTTTTTTCTCTGCATGTGCGGTCGTTTTTTTTGTGATTTCCCCCTTCAAACGCACCAGCAAGTCAATATAATAATCACTGTTGATCGATTTACCTTTTTCGAGGTAGTCAATGAAAATCACGCCATGTGTATCCCAAAAAACTGACGCCATGACTTTGCCAGCTGACTGCTGCGTTTTCGGGCGCTTCGGACGGCTTTCGCCACCTCAGATGACTGCCACTTCGACTCTGGAGTGTAGTGATGTATCCATGTTACGTCTATGGTCACGTAATGACTCAAGAAATCTTTTTTTTCATTTTCCGGTGTAACGGCTTCCACAGGTCTACCCGAGCGTTCCGCGTCATTTGTGTCGGTACGACCACATTTAAACTCGGCAAACCACCGACAAATCGTTGCTTTTGATGGACAAAAGTCCGGGTAACATTTTTCAATCCATTGTTTTGCTTGCACGGTGTTTTTACCCATTAAAAGCAATGTTTTATCAGAACACGAAACTCGGTTATTTCCAAACTACAAAACGAATTTACTCCAACCTCGATAACTCAGCTGTTTCTGGTCCGATCGACTTAAAATTTCGACACGTGTCAAGCAAAGGTTAGTACTCTAGAAAGACGTGGTTACTGGTTTACTACGAGCGCCATCTCGGGGTTAGTCTCGAGACTTATTGATCCATGTATTATTTCATATCAGCCATCATTCCACTCTATGAATCAAACTAATAAATAAATCTGAAGAAAATTTGGATCGAAAAAAGTAGGAAAAATCCTATACAATTGCTCAAATTATTCTATTCTTGAAGGTCATATTGACTATTTTCATCCAATTAGAAATATAATACAAGTTCTACTGAGTTTATGAATTCAGATGTGAGATTTGCTGAACTAGTCTCAATTCTTCCTCACATAGAATTTATGAGGTTAATGGAAAAAACAGTATGTAATTTTGAAATCGAGAGTTCTGTCGAGTTTGAGTGGTCCGAGTTCCGGATTTAATCGTTCAGTTGATTTTTATTTCAAAACCGGCGCAGACTTATTCGAGGATGAATGGATAAGTACTCGTATTTGGAAAGAAAAGTCGATTTATTGAAATTTTTCATATACAGAGTGCGGCAAAAGTCAGTTTACGCTGTCTGGTATTGACGCATGCGCGTATTCTCGGCCAGTATCCTACCTAGGGCGGAAGGAGGCAGCCGTAGTGAGTTGAGTTATATTCTTCTCGAAAATAAATTTATTTGCAATTATTTTTGCTCTTCTTTATCTTTATATAAACGGTGAATTGATTTTTGCCGCACTCTATATATTTCTCCACATAGTCTCAATATACTTATTCCGGCGATAGTCCAACTTTTTTCATGCCTTCCAAAAAATCTTATTTCTGGAACTCTGCAAAATAGGACATAGCGATGAATTTTTTCCTGTTTGGAAACAAATAGGAGTCACACGGTAACAGATCTGGTGAATATGGTAACTTAGTTTGCAATTCGTAGACCAATTCTACAAATCTTGCAGTGGCGACTGCTAATGGATGATCTGGTGCGTTGTCGAGGTTTTGCTGGGTACGAAAGGGTGCGTTTTTCCCTGAATGCGGCGTCATATCTATTCAATATTGCACTGTAGTATAGCCCTGTTATTGTGTATCCTTTTTCCAAGTTGTCAATGAGGGTTTTTTCTTGGGAATCGTAGGAAACAGTAGCCATAACCTTTTCGACGAATGGCACCACATTCGCCTTCTGGAGTAGGTATACCGCTGGATCCAGGTTTTGCCAACAGTTAGGAATCGCCTCAGAAACTGATTCTGATTGGCCTTAGGCAGATCACAACCAGTCGATGAATTGGTGCAAAATTTTGATAGACGTCGTTTGAAGGATGGCACGTAAAGATGGTGTACAGATTTTTCACTTACAGTTCCCTATGTTGCCTTCGATTGTCAGCGGCTTTCCATGAATTGGTTGCGCGTTGTTGAGTGGTGCGAAAAAAACCGATTGAATCTGTATGTCAAGAAGTGTAATGTCATGTCTTTTACACATAACAAAAATCTAATTCCTTTCAACTATACTGTGGATGGTAACTCGCTTGAGCGTCCGGCGTTGTTGAAAGATTTGGGAGTGATTTTTGAGCCAAAACTTTCGTATGCACCACATATTGATGGCACTCTGTCTGCTGCAAAAGGGATGTACGTTGCGCGTATTTCTCGTGACTTTTCGGATATAGCCACATTGAATATCCTTTTTATCGCATATGTCATGTCCAAGCTGGAATATGCAGATTTAGTATGGTCCCCTTACCACCAATACCATATTGGGATTGAGTCGGTGCAACGACGTTTCCTCAAGTTGTTATCATATACAGAGGATAATGTATATCCGCCCATTGGTTTCCCTCTATGGTAAAAAAAAATGGTTATATATTTTCACCACCTGTTTTCATAGCAATCGAAATGAGTCAAGTTTTTACTAAGTTCGACACGCAGTTGCGAATATTCTATAATATAGAATTTGCCATCTGAAGAAAGGAAGTAGAACATGTAGAGGATTGAAAATATTTCAGGGCGTCACTCGTAGATGATTCTCTCAAATCTCAACATGAAGATTTTCATTCCATAATTGCGATCAGTTTTCTATAAACATAAAATGGGCGATTGTCGTGATTTACCCCGCATGAGAAACTCAATATGGTAAATGTGAGTTTTTTCGAACATCCAATCGTGATTCGAACTTCACACGTGATCCCCGTGGCGCATGAAAATGCTCATTTTCGTGGCAAATTGGAAGCTGTGTGCAGTTAATCGATTCATCGGAAACCGTCTTTATCATAAACATTTTTGAGATTCAGGTCAGTCTGTAATGGGAACTCACCTCAATCGATAATTGAACAACGAGATGTGAACGACATCGCTGTTACGTCCTAGGAATACCAAACGACACATGGGATACCACTCGTTTTCTCTGCTATCGAAATATCCATAACGGCTGTTATTTCCTGATATCAAGATGTCGCATCCAGAGCTTGTGGTAGTTGGCGTCGTCCTACTCATAACTACTGAAAAGAAAACGTCAATCAACTTTTCGGGGAATATTAGTCAATTGACGCATGCGCGTATTCTCGGCCAGTATCCTACCTAGGGCGGAAGGAGGCAGCCGTAGTGAGTTGAGTTATATTCTTCTCGAAAATAAATTTATTTGCAATTATTTTTGCTTTTCTTTATCTTTATATAAACGGTGAATTGATTTTTGCCGCACTCTATATATTTCTCCACATAGTCTCCTTTTGGCTCAATATACTTATTGCGGCGATAGTCCAACTTTTTTCATGCTTTCCAAAAAATATTATTTCTGGAACTCGGCAAAATAGGATAAAGCGATGAATTTTTTCTTGTTTAGAAACAAAAAAGAGTCACACGGTAACAGATCTGGTGAATATGGTAACTGAGTTTGCAATTCGTAGACCAATTCGACAAATCTTGCAGTGGCGTCAATGGATGATCTGGTGCGTTGTCGAGGTTTTGCTGGGTACGAAAGGGTGCGTTTTTCCCTGAATGCGGCGTCAAATCTATTCAATATTGCACTGTAGTGTAGCCCTGTTATTGTCTATCCTTTTTCCAAGTTGTCAATGAGGATTTCTTCTTGGGAATCGCAGAAAACAGTAGCCATAACCTTTTCGACCGATGGCACTACATTCGCCTTCTGGAGTAGGTATACCGCTGGATCCAGGTTTTGCCAACAGTTAGGAATCGCCGCAGAAACTGATTCTGATTGGCCTTAGGCAGATCACAACCAGTCGATGAATTGGTGCAAAATTTTGATAGACGTCGTTTGAAGGATGGCACGTAAAGATGGTGTACAGATTTTTCACTTACAGTTCCCTATGTTGCGTTCGATTGTCAGCGGATTTCCATGAATTGGTTGCGCGTTGTTGAGTGGTGCGAAAAAAACCGATTGAATCTGTATGTCAAGAAGTGTAATGTCATGTCTTTTACACATAACAAAAATGTAATTCCTTTCAACTATACTGTGGATGGTAACTCGCTTGAGCGTCCAGCGTTGTTGAAAGATTTGGGAGTGATTTTTGAGCCAAAACTTTCGTTTGCACCACATATTGATGGCACTCTGTCTGCTGCAAAAGGGATGTACGTTGCTCGTATTTCTCGTGACTTTTCGGATATAGCCACATTGAATATCCTTTTTATCGCATATGTCATGTCCAAGCTGGAATATGCAGATTTAGTATGGTCCCCTTACCACCAAAACCATATTGGGATTGAGTCGGTGCAACGACGTTTCCTCAAGTTGTTATCATATACAGAGGATAATGTGTATCCGCCCATTGGTTTCCCTCTATGGTAAAAAAAATGGTTATATATTTTCACCACCTGTTTTCATAGCAATCGAAATGAGTCAAGTTTTTACTAAGATCGACACGCAGTTGCGAATATTCTATAATATAGAATTTGCCATCTGAAGAAAGGAAGTAGAACATGTAGAGGATTGAAAATATTTCAGGGCGTCACTCGTAGATGATTCTCTCAAACCGCAACATGAAGATTTTCATTCCATAATTGCGATCAGTTTTCTATAAACATAAAATGGGCGATTGTCGTGATTTGCCCCGCATGAGAAACTCAATATGGTAAATGTGAGTTTTTTCGAACATCCAATCGTGATTCATACTTCACACGTGATCCCCGTGGCGCATGAAAATGCTCATTTTCGTGGCAAATTGGAAGCTGTGTGCAGTTAATCGATTCATCGGAAACCGTCTTTATCATAAACATTTTTGAGATTCAGGTCAGTCTGTAATGGGAACTCACCTCAATCGATAATTGAACAACGAGATGTGAACGACATCGCTATTACGTCCTAGGAATACCAAACGACACATGGGATACCACTCGTTTTCTCTGCTATCGAAATATCCATAACGGCTGTTATTTCCTGATATCAAGATGTCGCATCCAGAGCTTGTGGTAGTTGGAGTCGTCCTACTCATAACTACTGAAAAGAAAACGTCAATCAACTTTTCGGGGAATTTTAGTCAATACTCCTATTCCAACCCAAATATTTGTAATACTGTGTGCCTGTCGGGGTTGTATAGAATGTTTTGCTGCCATAATGATAATAATAATAATAGGGTCTTTATTTACAAAAACCAGTAAAAAAATACATTAAGGGCAGAGTCTAGCATAAACTACCCCACTCAACCCCTGACAAATACAAAAAAAATCAAATTACAATATTTTTACATGAAAGAATATTAACATAAAAAAAAATTCCATAAGAATATACATCGCAACTGAAAATGAATGTGAGCACCAAAAAAGCAAAATTACCATAACTTAAGTAACTCTGGCTCATAAGCAACTTCATTTTCACTTCCCTCCTCAATGCTTTGACAGAAATTCCCCCACACAAAACCAAAAAATTCATTATATAATTTCACCGCACTGAAAGTAAAAGAACGCTGCAACATACCTGAACCAAATCGAGGCAACATCAGCCTTCCCCCATGCCTTATAGCAACACTGTGAACATCACGTCTAAAAACTTCGTTCTCAAATATGGAGGAATACCCGTACCTAAAATTCGATGAACCAGAACACACATATGGAACCGGAAAACATTTTCCATCCTGAGCCACCCCAACCTATTTATACCATCACTAATTCCTCTATCATATCTTCTCAAACCCAAAATAAAACGAACGCAAGAATTTTGCATTTTTTGCAGCCTATATCTCTACGGAATCAAGACAAGGATAAAAAACTGTCTCGCAGAGGTAATTACGTGATGCAAAATCTAAGGAGTGTCTTTGACGATACAGATATCGAAGCGCCAGGAAACAGCTCCTCAACAGGAACGAAACAAGCTTTCTGAATCTTAGCTGATAGTCGAAAAAAATACTAAGATTTCTGCAGCAGTTGGAGGATGGAATTCTATCATCGCCTATTTAAATGTGTAACTCCTCACTGAGCGATCTTGGGAAGAAAGGAATTTAAAAACATTTATCGACATTTATTTTGAGGTTATTCCACGTGCAATAATCCATCACTTTAGACAAGTCCTCATTGAACCGCTCGACAGCTGCCGTGACAGTATATGGAGGGAAAGAGAGGCGAATCTGAGTGTCATCACAATAAAAATAGATGAGAACAAATCTAACCACTCTATACATATCGGCAATGTACATCAAGAAAAGTAGAGGGCCAAGAATGGAACCCTGCGCAACACCTGAAGTTATTGGGCAGTATTCGGAAAACACATCCCTCAATTTGACACATTGGTATCTTCCAATAAGACCTGAAAATTCTCACAGAAGATTCATCAAATCCAAAGTATCTCAACTTAGCACAAAGCAGTTCATGGTCCGAAGTATCGAACGCTTTTGCGAAATCCAATAGAGCAAGAATCGAAGCATGCCCCTCATCCAGGGATTTGAGAATGTCATCAGTTATATTTAAGAGAAGAGTGGTAGTGTTGTAACCCCTCCTGAAACCAGACTGATGATCGGTAAGAATTCCGTTGTTGGAGGCATAGTCATAAATTTGGGTGAACAATACCTTCTCGAGAACTTTTGACATAGCCGGCAAAACGCTTATAATTCGAAAATCGGAAGGATCCTTAGGATCAGAATTTTTGGGCAATGGATTCACAATAGAGCACTTCCAAGCGGCCGGAAAACACCTCGACTCAATGCAAATATTAATGATATGCGTTATAAATGGCAAAGTAACACTGATGGATAATTAGAGCATTTTGGCTGATATACCATCGCTTCCCAACGCGTTCGAGCCCAGGCCTAGTACAACAGACCTAACCTCCTCCACAGTTGCAAGTCTGAATGAAAACCCTATATCCGGATTGAATTTATGAGAACTATAATAGCTAGTTGCATCAGGACAAGCATTTGGTGAGCTGAAAACTGAGCGGAAATAATCACCGAACTCCTGAGGGTCATCGAAACATTCGGGCACCTACACCTTTGAATCAGCCTGCAATGATCTGAAGGATCTCCAGAAGAACCTTGAACCCCGAGATCGGGCCTGGGACATAAAACTCAACTTTTCTCTTCGCACTGCTGTTGTTACAACATTACGAAGGCTAGTATAGTACCTATAATCAGCTAAGTCCTTTGTGAGTTTATATCTTGATAGTGCTCTACTCCTCAACCTCATCATGCTCTTCACAGTGGGAGTTATCCAAGGGGCAAATGGTTTAGAAACCCTTGATTGAACATATGGTGCATGATTACTAAATACTTCCGTGAGACATCGACAAAGATGGATATCTTCTCATCAATATCATCAACATAGAGAACACTATCCATAGCCGAACTGGAAAGGTCAGACAAAAAGGCCTGAAGAACGAAATTACGGAAATTACAAATTACGCCCCTGTGGTCAGACATTGAATGATCAATAACCCCAGAATCAATAACGAGTTCAGGTCTGCTAGAACAAATCACATCCAAAAGAGTTTGTGATGTAGCAATTATGCGTGTTGGTTCATCAATAAATTGTTTAAGACCATAAGATTCTATGCAACCAGTGAAACTCGTGTCAACGAGTTGATCTTCATTTATATCCCCCGCGATAACTATATGTTCGTAATGAGAAGATGCGACAGACAAGAAATCATCCAAATAGCGAATGAAATTCGAAGTACTACACGCGGATGTACGATAGACAGAACCCAGCAGAAGAGTCTCCCTGCCCAGTCCAAGTTCGGTCTCAATATGTTCAACACCATCCGGTAGAACAAAGTCGGTGAACACTTTCCTTGACGAAAGTGAATCTCTGACATAGAAGCCGACTTCCCCCCAACACGTGCCACACGATCGCTACGCAAGATACGAAAACCAGAAATAGAAATTTTAGGATCAGGTTCTCAAGCTTACAGTTCTCAAAGAATCATGATTCACCAATGGATTGTGCTGCGATATTCAACAACACAACAAAGGACAGTTCTTGGAATTAAGGGCAGCGGCCATTATTTCCAAGAATGCTTTCTATCGGACGGAATTTTTGGAATCCCTAAGCTCAGCAGGTACTTCCTCCGATCTTTCTCATTTATTCAAGAACCCTCTCTCAGTACAGTTCTAGTTTGACCACCAGACTGGTCAGTTTACTTTACCAGTAAGTTTTTTTTCACCAGTGAATACATCATTCTGAACTCTAAAAGTTCCCCGTCGATTAACATAATCTCTCTCATATACATTTTCTCCAGTTGGGTCAGTTAGTTACTCTAGTTTATTGTAAATCTGAGTTATTCAGCTGCAATTCTCCCAGGAAAAACAAGAAACTTGTGTTTTGTGAAACAATTTCATATCGCTAAGCCACAATTTGTTAGTGAAAGTCTTATCCGAAGTACCTGCACCTTATTCTGAAAATCTACCCTCGACGATTGAAGCAGAGCTGTGGTGAACTTCAAATTAGAAAAATAAGGTCAGATCTCTTTATTATTTAGTATTACCAGAAGTGCCCAAGATCGAGCAAAGAAGTTCAAATCCTTGGATTTTGTAGACAATTAAAAACTCTTCTCTTTGAATATACAGAGTGGCCATTTGAAAACGAAACAGACGAGATTACAGACGAAATAAAATTTTTCGATAGAAATGCTCGGACAGGTCGATTTCTGTTTCGAAGGGAGAACTTAAGATGTAGGTTACGGACAAATAGCGCGTCACCCCTTGCTGCTACAACCCCCACCCCCAATTTTTGAATAGGGAAGATGGGGTGAGTGATACCTCAATTCAAAGGTATTTTTATACTGATTTCAGCACAGTAATTGGTCTTTCATTTCATGCATTAGTTCTCGAAATATTCATGCGTTAGTTAATTTTATCACTTAAATTAACTTTTTGCGAATAATTGACATTTCGTGCTTCCGAAACACCAAAATTTCCGTATTTGTATTTGAAATTGCAAAACATCTACCACAGGGCAATTGAAGTCATACCGTACGCCTTAATGCTACTAGGGTCAGATGTTCGACCTACAATGAAATAAGTTTTGTTCGAAACGATGGCGCACATTTTGCAGCATTTCTGGAGTGATTTGACGAGATTCGTTCACTATACGTCTTCTTAAATCTTCTATGGAATCGGGCTGTGTAGAGTGAATTTTACTCTTCAAGTGGCCCCAAAGAAAGAAATCTAGTGGTGACAGATCTGGCGATCTGGCTGGCCATTCAGTTGGACCCCTTCTTCCAATCCACCGATTTGGAAATCTTTGATCCAGATATTCTCGAACTGGTGAGGCGTAGTGTGGAGGAGCTCCATCCTGCTGAAATACAATCTGATCTTCCACATAATTTCCAGCATTGTTTTCAATAATTTCCGTCAAAATTGGATCGATGTGTCATGGTTGATTTGAAGCTCAAAATGTCGATTTTTCACAAAAAACCACTACAAGTGCCATGAAAACACCACTTCATTTTCAAATGCTTGGTTGAAAATATTTCGAGAACTAATGTATGAAATGAAAAAAAAATTACTGTGCTGAAATTAGTATAAAAATACCTTTGAAATAAGGTATCACTCACCTCATCTTTCCTATTCAAAATTTGGGGGTGAGGGTTGTAGTAGCAAGGGTTGGAGGGCTATGCGTCCGTAACCTACATCCTAAATTGTCCCCCTCGAAACAAAAATCGACCTGTCCGAGCATTTCTATCGAAAAAATTTATTTCCTCTCTAATCTCGTCTGTTTCGTTTTCAAATGGCCACCCTGTATATAATAAAGCTTGAAATCTATTTTTATCAATTAATATTTCGATGCCATATGAAATTTCAAAATTAAATTTGTTGTAGATGGGGTGATGAAAGAGTTGGATACTCAAACACATAAATAAAAAAATAGATCTTTAGGGTGCCGAGATATAACCCCTTCCTGAATATCAACTAATAAATATCTTTGGCTCAAATTTAGTTTTTTTGTTTTATCAATCATTCATCCTGTAGTGAATGATCTATAAGGAAAAAACTATTGATTACACCACAGTAAATATGAATACATTTCCCTCGGTTGTCTATACATCCCTCGTGCTCCGCCCTCGGGATGTAACTTTGACAACCTCGGGAAATATACTATTCATATTTCCCTAGTTGTGATAATAACTATTCATTTGAGATTCAGTTCACACATGAATTTCTTCCTGAAGACCATTTATGCCTATAGGATGTTACAGCTAGCCCATGACAACCCAGATCTTCATGAAAAACTCACAATAATTGACGAGGCACATTTCCCTTTGAACGGATGTGTGAATAAACAGATTGGTCAGTTCCTAGGAATGGATAACTCTCCAATTATTTATCAGTCACCTTTGCATCCATTGAAAGTTAAAGTCTGTTGTCCAATTTGCTCAGGAGGAATCATTGAAGATTCGAAAATGAAAACGTAACAGTAACTGTCAATAGGGAGCCATATGTGATAACACATGGGCTGATAAGTCCCGGGACTTTCAAAGAAAATACAGTCTTTTTTTATTTCATTCATAAACTTGATCTCCATCAAGAGCAATCATTTCAATACTTGTGCTTTAAGAAGGTATAGTTTCAAGTCCTGCAATATTTCATATTTTCGAATTCAACTACCCATTCCTGCTCGCTTACCTTGCTGAATTTTCGATCTAATATGCCTTTAATTATTTTGAACGAGATCGAGCAACTTCAAGTGCAATTTTCGGTACTCGGGGAAATTTAGAAGGGAAATTGTTCCAAGTATGCGTTTATTGCGTTTCAAATAAAGGCAGGTAGGACAACTGGTTGCGGAACAACCCCGAAATGAGGCCATAATTCACTCAATAATGAATGTTGATGAATATTGTGTTGCCCTTTACCAGGGAGCACCAGATACAAATATTCCATATTATCTATGTGTTGATTACTTTCGGTTTTTGTCAACCGCGTTGAAAACACCTAAATTATTCGACTGTGAACTTTTAATTTATCGTATGATCGATTGTTTCAGCCGTTACTTCTTGGTAGATTATCATAATTGAAACTATATTGATTTTCTCTTACTATGTGTTTTCTACCAACATTTTTCATAATGAGAATGTGCCTTCTGTTCAGTGATGCATCAAGAATTTTCAAATCTCCTTTCCAAAAACAACAGACTTTCATAATGGAAGGACTCAGCCTGATTTATGTGTATTACAGCGACTTACGGTCCATTAATCGGTCTACCGAACGCCCAATTCGCTCTACTAAAGAAATTAGGAAAATTCAATCGAACTATAAATTTTTTCCCTGAATAATCCATATTTATTTATATTCAGAATTCAGAAAGGATTAAATCTAGAATTGTGGAGATTTTGATTTAGAATTTCGATAGAAAAATGTCCTTTTCCGATTAAATTCCTGCATTAAAAATTTTTTAAGAACCTTCGGACCATTAGCTAATTAACCAAGCAGGTATTCATTGAAAATCAATAATATTTAGAAGAAAAGAAAACTTTTTTACTCACCAGTAGATAGAGCAGTTGTGGAAGATTTCACTGAGTCAGTAATCATGGCAATTTGCGTTGGTTGGATGTGTGTCGTTGCATTTTTCCAGTAAAACTTCAAATTGGCTACGAATCCATTGTAGGAGAATGGAGGCCTTTGTGATCCGGTACTAAGGAGAACATGGACAGAAAATAACTAAACTTTTTGAAGAGAATGACGTATACAGGGTGATTCCGGAGGAGACCGTCAGATTTCAGGTGAAGTATACACTAGTCAAGGCAGTTTCGAAACAATGTTTGGTTTATGGTTGGGGGCCTTTAATGAGAGTCTATAGGGTGATTTGTCCGATTCGACCGATTTTTCTTTTATTCATAACTTTGGTATGGCTTGATCAATCTTGATGAGAACAATATGATTATCTTCTTTCAATAATTTTCACTTTCTCAAAAATACAGAGTGGGAATTATGATAAGTTCAGATTAAATTTGCAAGTTGAAAAAACACCCTGTACATACCGTTTTCAAAAATTTTCTACATGCTTCAGATTCTATCATAAGTTTACATTACTGGAGCGTTTTCATTTTTTTTGGTACACATCCAGTTTTCCTAGAAAAATTTTTCAAGGATGAACAATATCGTTATTTCGCTCCAAGGCAGTGAGGATATTCTGAACTAGAATGTAAACCGGTGTCGTCCAATGATACAATGATACTCTTCCTGAGTCCTAAAGTAGTTCTTCCAAATTCGAAATTCATATTTAATCACTCATATTCTGATGTATAAAATCATTTAATCCAGAAAATATCTTTATACCTACCTACTTAAACCAAAAAATCTACAACTTATACAGAATAAACATTCGAAACATATCATGAACGGCACAACTAAGGATTAACACAAAATTGACATGGAATGTTCACAATAATTTCCCCTTTTTTGAATACATATTCGAGGCCTTTTTATTAAATTTCCAATTGACCTTCTAATGAGGGATTGATTTTGCTTCAAGATATTACATTCCTCGAATATCCTTTCAACTAGGTGTTCTCTACTTCTAATTTCAACCTTATAAACTCTTGTTTTCAGATATCCCCAGACAAATAATCTAAAGGGTTCAAATCAGGCGATCTTTGTGCCCAAGCAATAGGGCCTTCACGACTAATCCATCTGTTCGGATAATGTACATCCAGGTGATTTCTCACATTCAATGCAAAGTGAGGTGGTGCTCTGTCATGCTGAAAGTAAATAGAGCGGATATATACATTTTCCAATAGCTTTGGGAAAATATTTTTCAAAAAATCTAGGTTAATTTCACGATTTAATCTTTCCGCAAAAATGTGAGGGCCAACTAAATTTCCGTCTATTGTTCCAAGCTAAATATTGGCACAAAATCTGTGTTGTATATTATGACTCTTCTTCAAATGCGGGTTGTTTCTTGCCCATTCGTGGGAATTGTGGATATTAAAAATTCCATTCTTAGTGAACATAGCCTCGTCGCTGAATAGAATACGAAAAATAGTTCGTTGGTGACTAATAACCCAGCGACAAAATTGTAATCGTTGGGGAAGATGTTGTGGCAACAGTTCTTGCACCTTTTGGTAGTGGTATGGGTGGAATTATTCTTTCTTCAAAGTCTTTCTCACTTTGCTCTGCGAAATTCCTAATTCGGTACTAATTTGACGAGTACTAATAGAAGGTTCCTCCTCCACCTGTTCAACAATTTGAATCGAAATTTCATTTTGAGTAGGCCTATCAATGTGCTCTGCCTTACTAGGATATTACCCATGTTCTTTAAAATAATGAAATACTCGTCCGAAAGTACATTTATTTGGTAGACGTCGGTTGGGAAATCGTCTATGGTATTACATTTTGGCTTCATTTTCATTTCCGTTACAAAAACCATAAACAAAAATCATATCCGCATATTCCGCATGAGTAAATAATTGAGGCATGTTGAAATACACTTCTTGTGACAGATTATTTATTAAATATTCTTATTCTGTGGTTCACTGTGATGGTAACCATGGATCTTAAAGAACTTGATATAATTTTCATGGAGAATTTTCAATTTCATTAAAACTATTTATCATACATTCGTGATTCAATATTTTACATACCATAAGGCCATAAGTGAGTACATTTTTGAACGAAACTACTATTTTTTAGGAATATTCGCTTCATAGAAAACCGGAAGTGTGCCGAAAATCACCTGAATAATGACTCAATTTTATGTTAATCCCTAATTTTGCCTTTCATATGTTTCGAATGTTTATTCTGTATTTGAAGTAGTAGTATGTAGATTTTTTTGGTTCACATACGTATAAAGAAATTTTTTGAATTGAATGATTTTATACATCTAAATATGAGCGAGCAAAAATGAATTTCGAATTTGGAAAATTTATTTTAGGACTCAGCAAGAGCATTGTATTATTGGACGATACAGCTTTACCAGATGGTAAAGTTCTGAACTAGATAGTTCAGATTATTCTCAATGCCTTGGAGCAAAAAACGATATTGTTCATTTCTGAAAAGTTTTTCTAGGAAAAATGGAAGTGTGCCAAGAAAAAAGCTCCAGTAATGTAAACTTATGGTAGAATCTGAAGCAAGTAGAAAATTTCTGAAAACGGAATGTACAGGGTGTTTTTTCACCTGCATACTTAATCTGAACTTATCTTAATTCCCATTCTGTATTTTTCAAAAAATGTTGGAATTATGGAACGAAGATAATCATATTATTCCACACTGAAAATTTCATCAAGATTGATCACGCCATACCAAAGTTATGAATGAAAGAAAAATCGGTCGAATCGGACAAATCACCCTGTAGACTCTCAATGAAGGCCCCGAACCATAAACGCAACATTGTTCCGAAACTATATTGACTACTGTATTCTTCACCTAAACTCTGACGGTGTCCTCCGGAATCACCCTGTATATTGAGCCCCAAACAAAACGAGATTCAATGAAAACTGAAAAAATTTTCGTACTTAGACTTACCTGAATTCTAACAGAAGATTCGGTGCGGAAAATTCCACTGTTTTTCTTTGATTTCCACATATTCGAGTTAATAAGGGACTACTCCTGGTTGTACCATTATAGATCGATATGTAATCAGTTTTACAGCTCCTGAAAACAAGATCTCTATTAATCTATCCTTACTATTTTCATTAAACTTCCATGTTTCGACACTGATTTCCATCATTTTTAGGCAGAAATAAGGTAGTGTAAAAGTTTATCAGACTGCTCAATTGCTTCACCAAAAGCAGACGAGCTGTTTCTCAAGAGATGCTTCCTCTCCAACACTGGAGCGATGATTTGCGAGCACAATTTTCCTTATTTTTTTTTTTTTTGGGGAGAAGTCGACGGTTGTCCTGATCAACGCCAATATTCGACGATCTTTCAACTGGTTTTTAAGGCTTTGTAACTTTCGTAAAATTTTCTTCGAAATGTAGTGCACATCAGCCTTTCCAGGATTGGCAATGAGCCAGTACATGAAATTTCATTCAAAACACAAAATTTGAGACAAATTCTTTGTTTAGTATCTGTTTTCTATTGTAACATTCGCTGAGGTCGACTAGTTTAAACAGCTGTTGTAAAAAACCTAGTTCACAAACCGCGCTCATATTTGTAATTATGTAATTATGGACAGTCCCACCAATATACACAGAAGCTTCAAATACTTAAAAATACAATTTGAATAGTTATCTCCGGATACTTCTTTGTTAGAGTGTATATCGATAATTATAAATTTCAATATTTTTTTTAACTCCAGTTTAGATTTCATGATTTTTAAAACTGCAATAAATTGGGAACCCCCTTAATCTATTAATTTGTGGAGTTGATAATTTCATTTGATATTTTGCATAGTTCATGGATATTGATCGCTTTTTCGTCTGCATTGCAAAAGGGACACTATGGTTCGGAAAATTTTATTGCAATCGATTCGAAGGTCTCTATACTCTAGAACCTATCTTTTTCATTGAGATATGTCGAATTTTACGACTACATTAATTTTCTCTCCAGCCTTTTATGGATCTCCAAGAAAATTGTAACTTGAAGGTGACATGTTTCTGTAGTGTTTGCCTGTCCAGTCGAAATGATATATAATATTTTTCCTTGCTAAAAAATATCCCCTATTTCTCGAACTCTCGTTTTAGAAAAAAAGAACTAATTCAGTTGTTCCCTTGAGATCCAAGTTGCAGTAATTTTGTCGGTGGATCCACCCTTTTTATTCCCCTGTTGGGAATAAGATATTTTCCGCTGCAAAAATTGCCTATGCGTTTTTATATGTTTCTCCAGCCCCTTCCGCGAGATGAGACATCAATTTGTTTCTGTATAAATCCCTGACACGTATAGTTTTCGCGAAAATTCTCCGTAAATACCTCAGGGAGTTTTATGTGGACTTATCGATTGGCAAGAATAAGATTTTGAGCTCAGAGTGGTAGGAAAACTGTTCAGAAAAATTGTGATATATACCTAGTCATTCAGGAACAATTTTTGGGGCGTTTACGTTATATATGATTATTTTTAATTCATTGAAATGTTTCAATAAGCATTAGTCCACCTAATATTATAAATACATTTACGATTGTTAGTCTCTATCGAAACGTGATCAAATATTCATTAAAAATCTTCATTTCGTACCAACAATAACGGAAGCTCACCTAATATTCGAAATGCACAGTGAAATATGTCAAATTTCCATAGATGACTGAATAAAAATGAGTAAAGGTTGATCTTGCTGTCGTTATTAGTAGACAATCATTTGTACTTACATTGGTAAAGACAGAGCAGTCAAACTTATTCTCACCGAGATGTTTTCATGACTCGACGTGATGTGGTATTTACACTGTCTGTGAGGAGGGTAGACACCAGGGTATCCAGGGCTGGCAAGGGTGCACGAGATTCCGGAGATGGCAGATTTGTTACAAGCGAAATCCTGATAAAGCCAGTCACAATCTGTGTACGAAGTTAACATGAACTGTCAGAACGTTTATGAAAAGTTCAACCTGTTTCGATTGAAAATGAAACGGATCCTTGAAAGTCCTACCTGTGTTCTGCAGTCTCATTCCTCCCTTAGGCCGATATGACAATCCTTCGCTGTTGTTTTTGGAGGTGAAACTGAAGTAAGCCAGGAATTGCGATCTACTGGTTTTATCTATGATTCTGCAAGAAAAGTACTATTTAGGAGCCCTCTACGTCGATAAGGTTCTGAACTTAGACTACATAAGATAGACAAAGCAATCCTTTGTAACATGTCGATTTGTTTGGGCTCAACATAATATATTATACAATATGTAATATGCAGTAAACTCTGAGAAAAAACTGGGAGCTATTATTATATAACTGTTTACAGTTGTGAAAAATAAATTTGATTCTAACGGTAGCTGAATCAACATCGAAATTTGCCGATTTTTAAACTAAATCAATCCTCCTTCATTTTTTCTTTGTCACATTTGGTTTTATCTCACTCCTTATCAGATATCCTGTCTCAATCTGGTCTCTCTTTGTCGCAGTTTGGGGTTTAGTCTTGATAAGTTCGGGAATTTTTGTCATCATCCACTATTTGCTCCCCAACTCTTTCATGAATAGTTTATTATTTTGTGTGCCCACGATCTGTCTTCTGTAATCAACCAGTTTTTTAACTCTCTCTTAAATTTTTTTGTATTATTTATTTCTTTTATTCTGTTGGGTACATTTGGGTAGAGTCTTGGGGCCAGATATGTGCAGCTTCGCTGTCCTATTCGTTTTTGGGCCTTCGGTGTTCTATAGTTGTCTTTCTTTGTTCGTGTTGAGAAATGATATTCTTTCATTCGCAGAGGTATGTTTTTCTGTTGAATGTTTATGATTATCTTATTTGCGAAAATTTGTCTGATATCCAATGCTTTCTATATTTCATAAATCTCTCGACTAGGAAATGTAAATTTTTTTCCGTACATTATTTTTAGGATGTACTTCTGTAGAGTGTCCACTCCTCTTTTATGGCAATCCAATACTCCCCCCCATCCAATTATCCCATATGACAGTTGAGACTGAACTAATGCATCATAGAGTACTTGAAGATGATGTACAGACGGTACTTATTTGCGTATGACTCTGAATCTGTACGCTATACTTTTTCATTAGATGATTTATGTGTACGTCCCATCTCAAATGTTGATCTATGTGAATTCCCAGATATTTTGTGGCATTTGTGTTGGAGATTTTCAGTTGACTATTCACTTGGAGCATTCCCAAATCTGGAAGCCCGACTTTATTGAATGAAAAGGTTAAATATTTGGTTTTTGTCTGATTCAAGGTGAAATTCTTTAGTTCAAATCACTTCTTCAGAATCTTTAAGTCATCAATTGCCTTCTTCTTCAGATTCTCCCATGCTGTATCCTCATAGATGACTAACATATCATCAGCAAAGCCTATAATTTCTCCCTTACTCTTCTGGTCGAATATACTATTCAAATATATTAAAAGAATAGGCCTGAGCACTGTTCCTGGGAACGCCATAAGTAAGTGTGTTCATACGGCTAAATTTTCCATTCAAGTTCGTGGTCTGTTTTCTGCCTGTAAGGAAGCTACGGAGTAAGTTATTCATTTTGCCTCTGAAACCGTAATCTGAAAGTTTTTCTAGCAATTTTTCATGGTGCACGGTGTCAAAAGCTTTGGCTTAATCTATGACTATTGCTAGAGTTGTTATATTATTATCTATGTTCTTGTATATTTTTTCAGTTACCCTTTTTATTGCATCCTCTGTAGACATCCCTTGTCAATATCCGAATTGATTTTTCGAAATTATATCGTATTTGTCCATAAATGGAACCATACGTACTTTAATTAGTTTTTCAAAGATCTTGGAAATATTGGATACAAGTGTGACCGGTCGGTAATTATTGACATTTGTTCTGTCTCCTCCCTTGTGTAATGGCTTTACTGTTCCTATTTTCAAAACCTCTGGGAAACATGCCCTCTCGAAACACATGTTCGCCAAAAAGGCAAGAGGTTCCGACACTTCCTCTTTCCTTTGTTTTAGAATTTCTGAACGGATTCCATCGTATCCACTAGATTTTCCTGACTTGAGACCATCAATAAGCTGTCCAATCTCATTAGAGTAATAAACAATAACAAATGTGGAAAACCTAATACTAACTCTCACAATTTTTTTTTCAATTTGCTTATTTATTTTCGATACAGAGGTGGCAACGTGTGTCTTTCAGAACATGTAACCTTCAAATTGTCAAGCTGAGAATGAAGCAGCGTTATCTTGACCTTCACCTGAATTTGTGGTCTCTGATATAAAATAGCAGAATCAACTAAAGTTTTTCCTTACTTCTTGCTAACAATTCGAACATAAAATGTGAAGCCACAAGTAATTATTGATGTTATAGTCTTCTCGGAAATAAAATTATTTGCAAGTATTTCTGCTTTTTTTTTCCCATATGCAAAACGGTGAACTGACTTTTGCCGCACCCTATACTTCTCCTTGTCTAAAATGTTTGTAGTTTCGGAGTTGTTAGTCAGGTTTTTGTCTATTTTTTTTATATGGATCAGTTTGGGTATTTGAATATTTATGACCCTCTATTCTGTAGTTTGGCAATGAAATGACTGTGATCTCTGGATCATAAATCGAAATATTAAATAATGAATCCCTAAGAATCAAGTGAATATAAAAGTAAACTGTGAGAATTCTACTTGAATCCCAAGGCTATATCGGATTCGAAACGAATTTAGCTTGTATTTTTAACAAATGTCGTTCCTTCAACTGGAATCGATTATTAAGTTTAACAGCAGATTAATTCTGTGACTATTCATATTGAAATTTCCTGTGCCGAGTGCTCTATACGTAAAAGATTATTTTTCGGAGTGTTTCACCATTGTTCGCGCTTTCGTCAGTACACCAAAAAAAGTGTTTCGTTGCGGAACATAGACGATTCGTTCTTGTGTCAATTCGGCCCTTTTTTATGCGCCCCCAATCTGGCGAAACTTTACGAATCTCGTCCCGTACGCAAAGCTTTGAAAGAGCAAACAATTCAGATTTCAATCTGCCTCTCTTAACAGAAATGTTTTCAGCTCGTATGTTGATGAAGCCACGTACAACAAGGTACCTATTATAGAAATTGGCAAGGCATTGCGAGGAGCATTGAATTTCGTTTGTTTACGGAAACTTTCCGAAACAGACAGGACCATTTCCATATCTGTACAAACGGATGCCTATTGGAATCGGATTCTGGCTGAAAGTTCCACTGGAAACGTTTCCCTTCCAGCGAACACTTCATTTTTTAAAAGAGGCGGCACAATTCCAAGCATAAGTATTCATTTTTCCTTTGACTCCTGGGGAATTTGAAGCACGTTCGTTTTATGCCATTCTTTTCGTCACTTTATACCCTCGGATGTTTTCACTCATATCTCCGAGCCAGTCGGCTTCAGGAAGAGCATTTGTGCACGCCATGAATTCAACGAGGAGGTTGAAAAGTATTACCACATCAAAGTTAAAAAGGAGAAGATTGAGTCTCACGGTGAGGCAACGCCTCACTAAATCTCAGATAGCCAAGCGATTTATGGAAATTGGCTTGGCGACGCTTTGATGTTGGTATGATTGAAATATTTCCTGTATGCCGATCCTGAAAGGAGGACTGCTCTGTTCATCCATGAAGCAATATTTCGATTATTTTTATTTTTGTGATTGCAAGATCAGAGAAATCTCCAACGCCACATAAATCATTTCCAACCATTGTCATATACTAACTGAAACTGACACTGCAACACCCAGAAGGACCCAGAGTAGACATCAGACATCGAAGGGGCATTAATGATGTTCAAGATTTACGTCTGAGATTTATCGTTATCAAAGACAGCTTAAGGACAACTCGATCTTTTGCTGTTGAGTGGTGAGGAGAACGAAACCATCATGTAGGTAACTGTACTAACGGTGTACCGCCGCATAAGGTCTTTTGGAGTGCAACGTTATCATGTTACTTCTGATGTTTAAGCATCGACGGCAACCGTTACTACAGTGGTGGCATCACCTCGTCTTATCTGATTATTTTCGATTCTCCTTGGATGCATATGATGGCTGAAGAAGGGTTAGACGACGTAAACCTCAGTTTGATATTGAGAATCATGTTAACTGGGCATTTGGTGATTTGAAGATCGAAGTCTAAGACTTACGGCTATTAGAGACCGATTTAGCGATAACTCTATCTTTGGCTCTTGATACTTAGGAGACCTTTTGGACTGCAACATTATCGAACCCATCTTGTGTTACCTCTGATGGCTGAGCATTACTGGCATAGGTGGCATCAAGTCGTCTTTTTTGATTAGTCTAGCGTCATGTAAACCGGGCATTAGTGGTTATGGTATGGAATGCAAGTAGGTCACCGTTATTTTTTATTCGAGGTAACATGACAGAAGGAGCTGTTTGAAATTGAATATATTTCTGGAAACCAGAGATGGTGCAGCCAGGAGTAATTAAATTGATTTTGGAGAAAAACCGAGGAGGTTTTTTATATTTTCTGTTACCCAAATATTGTGCCTTCTATTTGAATTTTACAATAGCTGTTAGAGGAGATCCAAAGTTCAGTTATTCTCAAGGTGCTTTTCTAACGCTGGTAAAATGCCTTTGAAAGAGGTCAAATTATTGGTCTACTGGACGTAGGGTTGTCATTTTGAGAAATCAATGACCGTACGATTGGAAACCCAAGTACTGTTGAAAGGTATTATCAAGCATGGTTTGATAATTCCCAAAATCGCAGAAGAGGCACCAGACGTCGAAGTCTAAGACTTACGACTATTAGAGACCTATTTAGCGACAACTCTATCTTTTGGACTGCAACATTATCCAACCCATCTTGTGTTACCTCTGATGGTTGAGCATCACCGGCATAGGTGGCATCAAGTCGCTTTTCTGATTAGTCTAGATTCTCCTTCGATGCATTTAATGGCTGAAGAAGGGTAAGACGATATTGGAGAGAAAGACGTATGTCTGATATTGAGCGTCATGTTAACCGTACATTAGGTGTTATGGTGTGGAATGTAAGTAGATCACTTTTATCTTTTATTCGAGGTAACATGACAGCGCTGTATTACTGATACTATATTTCATCCCCATATCAATATTATTGATTAACTTTATTTCTCTTTTCCACTGTTTATTCACATTAATGGTAATTGTGGACTCAAAAAGTCACGAACACAAGCATAGTTCAAATGAATTTGGGGATAGCCCACATAGCAAATTTCGAGCAACCTGACTGCCAGTGGCGGCTCGTCAGGGACGGCAGGGTCGGCACTGCCGACCCTAAAATTTCAGTTCGGCCTAAATTTAAAATTAATAAGAATTGAGTAATAATGATTATACTTATATTCCCAATACATCTGTGAATAAAATTCTATATAAAAATCAAAGAAATCAGGTATTAGATATCCTCAAATTCTTGTAAATACGCTCTTCCAATCTCCGTTCCTCAGTCCGTAGACATGAATACGCGCCCCGTACCGTTTCCCTTTCCCGGGAAGAGCGTATTCTCGAGCGTACTGGGTCTGGGTAGGCATGCCGTACCTATGGATGCATTGTGAATACAAATAAGATGAAATATTTTTATTTTGATTGATGCCTGCTGGAATCTCCCTTTGGTAATGAGGAATATTATATTCGCCCCTCATTTAATGGTTTTTCATGTTCGAAAATAGTTTGTTTTCGCCCTAAATAACTAACTAATTAAGTATAAGAGTTCAATGCTACTAGCACTAACAACGAATTTTTGTCGTTTTTCGTACTATTCATGAATGTAAAAGCTAAATACGCAGTACTCTTAATTTTCCGTAAATTTTCTGATACTTTTCGAAATAAAAAAGCTTAGCTCTGAATATTGAACTCATGTAGCAAGCTCAATATATATTCCAAGTACGGCAAATCCTGATTTGCCGACCCTCAACGTGTACGAGGTTGTTATGCCTCGTTTCAACACGAAGATGATCGGAATATCTCGATTGCCTCTGTCATTTACGTTTGCGCATTGCAGCTCCAGATATTGCGTTGAATCCATTTGCGATTGCGATGTTTTCAGATTTTAACGGAAAGTTTTCGTGTGCGCGTGTTTATTTCGTGACGAGTGAGTGACTCGATAAATTCAACTAAGGAAAGTTTTCTTTTGTTCGCAATGGACAATAATCAGGTCAGAGAATTTGTAGTTTCTAATGAAAATTCAGATGTTGTCAATTTTTTAATTGAAAAGATGAGAAATTTATCTCACGAGGATAGGCTGTTTTTGAAAAATATGCCTAGACCTTGCCCAAACATGAGTGGTTTAGTGCAGAAAAGATCGGGAAATCAGTCGAATAGAGCATTTAACGATAATTGGTTTTCTAAATTTGCATGGTTAACTGGAAGTACAACTCGAAATAAATTATTTTGCTGGTATTGCTTGCTATTTTCAGACAATAAAAAAAGTCCATGGGTGACAACGGGCTATGATAATATTAAAGAACTGTCTAGATCACTCAGCAAGCATGACGCTTCCCGAGACCATACATATTCGGCGTTAAAATTCAAACTTTTCGGTAAATCAAATATTCAGGAATCGATCGATAACGCTTTCCAGCAAAACATTGAGGAACACAATAAATTAGTTAAAAAAAACCGCGAAATTTTGAGAAGACTGATTGAGATAATTTTGTATTTAGCCTATCAGGAGTTACCATTTCGGGGGCATGAAGAGAAAACTACGTCTTTCAATCAAGGGAATTTTCTTGAACTAGTAAAATTTTTATCGCGTTATGATGAAACTTTGAGGAATTTTTTGAAAGAATCTTCAGTTTTTACAGGTCTGTCAAAAACTATCCAGAACGAATTGATTGATTCAATAAATGAAATAGTTATTAGAAAAATTAATAACGAATTGGAGAATTGTGTATGTTTCTCATGGCAAGTTGACGAATCTACTGATATTTCTTGTTTTTCACAATTGTCCATTGTAGTGAGATATTCTTTTGGAGGAAAAGTTGAAGAACGCTTTCTTGGTTTTCATAACGTCAGCGAAGGTCGCACAGCAGATGATTTGTTCAAATTGTTATCTTCAAAATTTCAGCCCTTCGATATAAAGCATAAATTGGTAGGACAAACGTACGATGGGGCAGCAGTCATGTCAGGGCATTTAAACGGGCTACAGTCGAAAGTCAAAGACATTGCTCCTCAAGCTTTATTTGTTCACTGTTATGCTCATCGACTAAATTTAATATTGCAAGATACGTCTATTAAAATTAAGGAATGTAGATTATTCTTTTCCGATATATCAGGTTTTCTTCATTTTTTCCAAAAGTACGAAACGAACCAAGGTATTGGACGAAATTTGTAAAAAGGCTCCTAAAAATTCAGAAACTAGATGGAATTTTAAATCCAGAATCACTGAAACAGTCTTGAATAACAGGCGAAGTTTGATTGAGACATTTGATTTCATTTTAAACAATGAAGAATTTGAGAAGGACAAAGATGCTCCAAGAGAAGCTCGTACACTCAAAGCTATATTGAATAAATTCTATTTTCATTTTTTCTTGTTATTGTTCAATAAAATTTTTCAACAAACTGATATAATTTTTCAATTCTCCAGAGTAGTAGGAGTGATATACAATATTGTAATGCGCGAATTCAAAATTTACTGATGAATCTCAGTGAGTTGAGAAATGATGATCGGTTTTTGATGACCTATTTGAACAAACAGTGACAGTAATAGGACCTCCCACAAGAAGACGGGTTGCGGATAATGTGGACGAAAGAACGCGCTTCAAACGCTTGTTTTGCGAAATATTAGATATGGTGGTTAATCAAATTCGTTTAAGATTCCATAATTTGAGTAATTTAGTATTTTGTGAACTAGTTGATAAATCGAAATTCAAAAATTTTAATAAAAAATTTCCAACCGATTCCTTGGATATATTATTGAAAAATTATCCCTTAATGTTCGACAAACAAAAATTGGAAAACGAATTGCGGATTCTTTATTCAGATCCCGATATATTTGGTACCAGTAGTGATTTAAACGATCTTTTGCTTTTTATTTTCGATCATTTTCTTCAATCGGATGTACCCGAAATTTATAAGCTTTTATCTTTAGTTATCACCCTTCCAGCGACGACCGTATCAGTTGAAAGATCTTTCTCAGCTCTGAAGAGAATTAAAACTTATTCTAGAAACACAATGTCTCAATCTAGACTTCAGAATTTATCATTAATTTCCATTGAGAAGAAGTTAGTGAAAGAAATGAGTGAAGATGACAAATTCTTTGACCTCGTTATTGACCATTTTGCTGCACAAAAGATCGACGTATAGAACTGAGTTACTACAAAATGTGAAATTAATTTGTTGAGTTTTCGTTAGAATATGTATTTTTTATTTTGTTTCTAATATTCTATATTTTGTTTCTTATATTTTATATTTTTATTATCGTCATAAATTATATTTATTTCTCTAGTGGCAAATAGGGCTGAAACTTAGGCGAAACTCCACTATAAAAAAGTAACGCACCGAGTGCAGTACCTCATGGTGGTGTGGAAACCTGCATAATAGATATGGAAAATTGAAAAAAAACATAATAGAAAAATAAACATTTTTGACCTACATATTTATATATAGCAAAATATATTATTGAAAAATGGAATTATTGCTGAGATATTGAAAATATATATATATATATATATATGTGTGCTGTAAAAAAAAATCAGCAGAAAAATTATATATATATATATATATATATATATATTATATATATATATATTATATATATCTGCCGACCCTAGATTAAAGTTCACGAGCCGCCACTGCTGACTGCCCTACGCCTTATCTGAGTCCACTCAAACTGTCTATGTGATATTTCATTCGTAACAGTAGACCACTCTCCATTTTTCCGACCCATTTTATTGCTTGGTGTGATTTAATTGATCAAATTTGTATTAGAGTGGTGAGCTTTGTTTTTGTTTTCGCAATGATTTGATATCACGCGGTTCGCCGACTGGAATAGGCAATATTGATTACAGACGTTGAATACTCTTTCGGAATAACAAATTTCGGGTTAACTGGATTCACGGGAATGCCAAATTAATATTCGGACAATGATGAGGTTTCGGGCAACCTAACAATATATATTCGACAGAAATTTTCAGCATCGGAATCGATAGAATTATGCAAATCTCTAGGGGATGTTGTTTTCCACGTTGTACTCGGCATTGTAAAAACTCCGGCAAACACGAATGAAGAGTATTTATTCGCAGGTGCGCACTTCGAATTGGATACTGTGTCGAATGTCAATTCGACTGTTGATTTGTATATTTGGGTCATATTTCATAATTTTCATGTGATTTTGAAATTAAAATATTCAGGGTGTCCCTAGTGAAAATTAATGGTTATTCCACTAGTTTCTTTTTTGAAATCGCCCTCCGTTCCAAGTACCAACCCCTCACAAGGGTGAAGAATTGCAATTTGGGCGATGACCATCATTTCTTATTGTTCTTTCTTCAAACATTTCGACACAGAGGTCAAATTCACAAAATTCCGAAAACTATATCAAATTTGTACTAATCTGCGGTTTGAACACTTCTTCAAGATACTTATTTGCCATGAAAACGTCAGAAGATGGCTGTCGGAACGTCGATCAAAAATCATCATAAAAAATTTTGTCATCAACAATCCTAAGAAGGGGCGACGAATTTGCGGTTATAGATTATTCTTACCTGTTCTCAGAATCGAATGGTAATGAAATTCAACATACTCGATAAACTGCATAGTTGGATTTTTCAACCCCCTAATTTCATTATAATGGGTTGAAAAGAGCCACCCTTATTACCGTTTCTGTTGTAAGATTACATGATGCCACAATTAGATTTCACAATTCAATTAGGTGGATGATTGGGGTTGTGTACACCAATAATGTGATATAAGCAAAAATCCAATGGATGGAGATCAGGAGATCGAGGAGGCCAAGCCTGAGAACCGCCTTCACCTATCCAGCGATCTTGATCTGTAGTGTTCAAGTGTCACCTCACGTTAACACCAGAGTGGACTGAGTTTCATCATGCGTGATATATGCATATATGCTTGTCGCCTTGCTATGGGGGTGTTTCTAAAAGTGAAGGTAGTTCGTCTTCAAAAAAAGTATCAATAACTTCGAGCATTTAATTGGGTCCGTAAAAACATGGATTTTTGCTGTTTTCACTACGCTATTTCTACCAGCATCAGACATTCGTTTTCTGAATGTTCCTTGTCCGCTAGGCGCTGGTGTTTTTTTTGAAACAAGCTGTGATGAGACAACCATAGCAGAAATGCATATTTGCCATATTCGGATTTGAATAAACTACCATACTCAAAGTTATTAACTTTCCTGGATATACAGGGTGTCTCAAGTTCGAGTGCCTATTAGACGTTTCTGGAGAACTAGACATATTTGAAATCTGAAAATTGGGATTATGATATTGTTCGAAGTTCTCTACAAAGCTAAAATATTTTCGAAGCCCAAAAACTTCCGGTTAAACAGGGTGTGAAAATAAATTCGACGAAAAAATTTTTTTTCATGTTTTGCATTCCTGGTATGATCGAGTATTCAATAGTGAATACATTTCTGTTAAAACCATTGTATTAAATCGAATAGTTTTCAAAAAAAACTGGAAAAAAAGTCAAATATGTTCAGTCAGTAATATGTTCATTATTCTTATTTTAAATATCCTGAGCGTAAACCGTTTTTACAACATCGAAGAGGAAGAATGTGAAAAGGTCATGCATCTTCTGGATTTCAAAAATATCATTACAGGGTGTTTCAAATTTTGTGTTGAAAATTGTGATCTTGAATTGGCCATAACTTCTGTTTTTCAAATTAGAATCCTATTTTTTTATAATTGTGTTGGATTCTGCGGTCAAAAATAATGATAGTTTTCTCGCATGATTATGCTCCTAAATTCAATAATTTCTGAGTTATTTGAGATTTTCTGGATTGATGTAGTACGTAGAGTCAAATTCATAAGGATATTCTGTGAGCATAGAATATAAATCATCCCATTTATAATTCAAAAGTGTCAGATAGGTCTTATTGATAGTCGTTATGAAATTTTTGGATTTATTTCTTATATTGTATTTTTTCAATTGTATACGCAATACACATTCAAATGCACTTAATGATATTGTTTATTTCAAATGGTGGATGACACAAAATGTTCCGTATCCCCATTTTTTTTTACAATTTCTGAAAAGATGTTTCAAACTTTCCAAATTTTGGAATGTAAGAGCCCCTAAAGAATACAAAAGAAGGACAGTTGACGAAAATAATAGTTCGCCTTATTTCGAAGCGAATGAGAATTCATCTCTTCAATAGGAAACACATTAAATAGATTCGCTACTTCAGTACACCCAATTATGATTATAAATAAGTTATGATAACATAAATAAAAATACGTTTCAAAACTCAAATTAACAAAATAAATGATCAGGTAAGAGTCTCAATATGGTAACCATTTTGTTTCACACACTTTCGAATACGTCTTGAAACACCTCGGTTAGTCGCTCGCTCAATTTCCTCCCCCTTTAGAGAGTGGAAAGCATCCTCCACACGCCGTATCAAATATTCTTTGCTTTCAATAGGAGATTCATAGACTATGTTTTTTATTTTACCCCATAAATAAAAATCTAAGGGAGTAAGATCGGGAGATCCTGGGGACCAAAATAGTGAAGAACGGCGTCCGATCCACCGATTACCAAACATTGCATTCAGTTCTTCAGACACCTCGTGCGAACTATGTGCCGGAGCTCCATCCAATTGATTGCGGTAGTCGACATACTCAACGGCAGTTCATCCAAAAACTCAGAAACAAAATTTCTCAGGATTTCCAAAAATTTTTCTGTATTTAAATTTTCTTCAGAAATGTAGTACCGCACTTTATTGTTCATCAAAAGAGCAAACACATTAAAACTGAATTTGTTCTGGGGGTTTCTTTGTCTTTTTCTATGAGGATTTTCACTTCTCCAACTGTGGCAATTCTTTCTATTAAATAGTCCTTCATTATCGAATCTCGCTTCGTCTGTCCAAATGATCTTTTTCAAAAAATTTTCATCATTTCCAAGTTTTTCTAATATTCCTCTACAAAAATTTAACGTTTTTATGTAGTCACCTGGTTCTAATGCATGAACTTTCCCATATTTGTAGTCATGCATGTTGTGTTTTTTCAAAATTCGGTACACTGAATTTCTGTCTAAATCGATTTCATAAGCTGCACTTCGAATAGATGCATTTTCATTCGCTTCGAAATAAGTCAAAACACTAATTTCATTTTCCTTATCATCAACTACCCTTGTTATGTATTCTTTAGGGGCTCTTACACATCCAAAACTTTGAAAGTTAAAAACATATTTTCTAAAGATGTTCTCCGTCATGGAAGGTAAATGGGGATACTTCTCGTTAAAGGCCTGACAGGTTCTACTAATAATTCTGTCACATTCACCATGTATATAAAATAGATCCAGAATTTCGTAATAAGAATTCATTTTGTTAAATCGAGAAATGGAGATAACGAATAACAATAACACCTGACACTTGTGAATTATTAACAGATAATTTATCTTCTATAGGTACAGTGTTCCCATGGTTTCTAAAGAATATTCATTGAATTATTTTAGATGCAATCAATTTGACTCTACGTACACCATAAATCCAGAAAATCTCAAATAACTCAGAAATTTGTGAATTTAGGAGCATAATCATGTGAGAAAACTATCATTATTTTAGACCGCAGAATCCAACAAAATCATAAAAAAATAGGGTTCTAATTTGAAAAACGGAAGTTATGGCCAATTTAAGATCACAATTTTGAACACAAAATTTGAAACACCCTGTGATGATATTTTTGAAATCCAAAAGATGCATGACCTTTTCACATCCTTCGTCTTCGATGTTGTAAAAACGGTTTACGCTCAGGATATTTAAAATAAGAATAATGAACATATTACTGACTGAACATATTTGACTTTTTTTCCAGTTTTTTTTGGATATTTTGAAAACTATTCGATTTAATACAATGGTTTTAACAGAAATGTATTCACCATTGAATACTCGATCATACCAGGAATGGAAAACTCGAAAAAAATTTTTTCGTCGAATTTATTTTCACACCCTGTATAACCTGTTTTTGGGCTTCGAAAATATTTTAGCTCTGTAGAGAACTTCGAACTATATCATAATCCCAATTTTCAGATTTCAAATATGTCTAGTTCTCCAGAAACGTCTAATAGGCACTCGAACTTGAGACACCCTGTATAGATCTAAATACAATTAATTTCTTTCAATAATCGAACTCACAGAAAATGTATTCCATCCATGTAGGAAATCAGAGTTCAATCAACCAATTCTGTTAACTTGAATTCAATTGGTAGTAACACTTATCATTATTCGCATTTATTTACAGACACCCTGTGGAATGTCTCGGTAATACCGGCTTGTTGTTCTCAAACCTACAGCTTGTTCAATGAAGTATGTTGAATCTTTCGAGAATTGATAACCTGACGTGTAGATCCTTACCTCATTTGGCCATTTCCTGAAATAGCAACCCCACCTTCCGAAGACCAATAATTAGACATTTTTCAATGTCACTTATCTGACGATAAATTCTGCGTACACTCATTTTAATATTTTCAATATTCTCTATTAACCTAAGTCACTCTCTTCTGGAATTATCCGAGAAAATAAACATAAGGGTTTTGAATGATTGTTTGGGCTATTACCATCATCTATTGTGGATGTAATGATTTCCGACGTTTCGATAGACATCTTCTATCTTTATCAAGGAGAAAAGAAAGACTGAATCAACATCGATTCAACAAAGCCAAATTACTTACATCATGCGAGAACCTTTGATGTAGCATTCAATCAAAAACTAATGCTGAAGATTATGAAAATATTCTGGGAGCTATTGAACATAGCTATGAAAGAATATATGAACAGCAAAAACAAGTCCAAAAAAGGAAAATGGAGAAACTTATGAAGGAATCAAGAAAATATGAACCCTTAGATCATTCAAAAACCGTGATCAATTTATCTAATAAGAACTTAAGTGAAGATCAGATATCTCTCCTCAACAAAGGTCTCAAGTTCACTATAGCCCCTAAGACGATACGAAAAATTGAAATCATGTTGGCGGCAGAAGAAACTGCACAGAAAATTCGAGAACCTGAAAAAGCCGAAGAGTACAGATGGAAAATCAGAACCTTGTTAGACAGGAATAACAAAACACCTCTGCCCAATATAAATAAAGCTGAACAGAGGGCTTTAAAAGATCTTAACTCGGATAGTTCCATAAAGATTCTTCCAGCAGACAAAGGAAATGCCACTGTAATTCTAGATGTTGGCTTTTATAATAATAAAATCAATCAATTATTAGAAGCAGGAAAATACAAAAGACTAAAAAAGGATCCTACCACCACAGTTGAAAACAAGATTTACAAAATCCTTTATAAATATCGAAATGAATTTCCAGATCAATTCATTAGATCAAGACTTACACCTCATTTCAGTAAACCACCACATTTATATGGTCTACCAAAAATACACAAAGCAAATATTCCTCTAAGACCAATTGTGAGTTCAAGAAATTCAGCATGCCACCAATTGGCTAAATTTCTGCTAAAAATTATATCACCATTAAAAAATAATTCAACATCTATGATAAGAAACACGAAACATTTCATAGAAATAATGAGACATCAAGAAATCATGGAAGAAGACGTTATGGTCAGCTTCGACATTACCAGTTTATTCACTAATATTCCGACAGATAAAACACTTATCATAGTTAGGAAAAAGCTTGAAGAAGATCAAACCCTTACTGAAAGAACTACACTAAGCGTGGATGCAATTATGGAAATGCTTTCTATTTGTATTGAAACAACATATTTCCAATTTGAAGACATCTTTTATCAACAAGAATTTGGAATGGCCATGGGTTCACCACTATCACCAATTTTAGCTGATTCATATATGGAAATTTTCGAACAGAAGGCATTAGAAAAATATGCACTTAAACCCAAACTGTGGAAAAGATATGTAGATGATACTTTCATTATTTGGCAACATGGAAGAGACACTATAGATGGATTCCTTCAATATCTAAACAATCAAGAGGAATCAATTAAATTCACAATTGAAATCGAGAAAGACAGACAACTTCCATTCTTAGATGTACTCGTATATAAACAAAATGGAATCCCAAGAACCACTGTGTATAAAAAGCCAACAAACACAGGACAATATCTACATTTTGATTCAAACCACCAACTAAACACTAAATTGGGAGTAGCAAAATGTTTATTTGATAGAGCAATAAATATTTGTTGCACTGAAGAAGAAGAAATAAATAACCGAAAATGAAGCAATGGCTACTCCAAAAATAAATAACAAGAGAAAGTCAACCTGAACCAACAGATATAAATCAGACCATTAAAACCGTAATTCCTTATGTAAAAGGTTTGTCTGAAAAAATGAGAAGAGAAATAGATACAACATAACGACTGCATTCTAAACTCAAGACACTATCAGAGCTAAACTTAGAAAAAGTTAAACCTAATAATGAGACACAAAGGACAAAGAACTGCATATATGAATTACCTTAGTGCGGAAGATCTTACATCGGAGAAACTAAACGCCCTCTGAATGTACGAATAAAAAACATCAGAAGCTTCTAAGTACTAGACAGCGATAAATCCAGGTTGGTCCAACATGCTGTAGATGAGAATCATCGTATAAAGTGGGATGAAGCATCAATAATATCCAAAGAAGAAAACCTTGCAAGAAGAAAAATCAAAGAAGCAGCATTTATGAAAATAACACTGATTCCATAAGTGCTCCATCTATAGATCTGCCAGAAGTTTGGACGCCGATAGTTAGATCCAGCTAAAAAATCTTCATAGATGAGTATATAACATCGTTCATTTTTTCTTTCATGGCTTCTGTCATATTGACTTTTTGAACATTGATAATTTTCAAAAGGTTTCTTACTTTTCTCCTTGATAAAGATAGAAGATGTCTATCGAAACGTCGGAAATCATTACATCCACAATAGATGATGGTAATAGCCCAAACAATCATTCAAAACGAGCTCCATCATCAACAATATCTCGTCATCAAACATAAGGGTCTTCATTTAATTTCAATTCAATATTACTGGTTCAGTAATATGAACTTGAAGTGAACGGGTTGGATATAAATACATCAGCTTCGCTTCAATAAATCTCAACACATTTTTATAAAACAGCGATAATTTTTCCTTTGTGGAAATATTCTTCAGACGAGCGAGCGCAACTTAAGTTCGAAGTCTGTTCGGAGTGAGTTTAAAACATCGTTAAGGAGTTAATTTCAAATTAAAACACGAACTCCTAAGTTAATGTTGTCAAGAAAGTCGGCTGAATCAAATTCTCATTTATGAATCGTCCTGTCAACCTCAGCGCTCTTAAATTACGCAAACATATTTCTAAAACTCCAACAATCATATTTCACAGTTCTACAAAGGTTCTTTTTGTTTGGGAAATCTCACTAACCAACTAACACTTGATCTTGGACTACTCAAGAAGGTCTCTTGAACACAGGGGGGCTTTCCATTATGCCATAATTAATCTATGATGGGATCTGCATGCTAGATTACTCTCGGCGGTTAGGAAATTACTGACAAACGAATTTAGTTCACCCACCATCTTAATTCTCTGATTGTGGTTCTTTACGGGGTTGCAATTCCTGTTTGAAACAATGGTTTTTACTACCTCCAGCGAGGAATTTCATTTGAAGATTTCGTTCTAATCCTCTTCAAAGGATGGAAGTTTGTTACCCCACTGGGATTGGAATAAGTATATCACTTTTGTATTATTGCTTCAAAGGACTGCAGTGATTAACTTTACAGAAATTGGTACCTGAGCGTTCGAATATACAGGCTGGTCTCTGGTACATATGCCGTATCTCGGAAATAATCATGGTATATCAGCAGTAGTGTTGGGTAGTACACGTCTTTAAATTGAGTTTGTCTCAATTTTTGTCATTTTTGTCCTGAGGCGGTACAATTTACTACTTCAAATGAGGCAAGGAGGTTCATGAAGCGATACGATGTCGGGAAAAAATTTGTACTAGTATAGACGACGGGTTGTTGAGGCGGTGTAGCGTAGCGAGGGCGAGGTAGGTTGGAACTAGGAACGTTGATGCTCCGTCTCACTTCAAATATGTCGATGCAAAAGGAGGGTAACGTTAACCGTCGACAGAATTGAAGTAATAAAAGAGGCAAAATTTAAAATGCAAATTAATTGTTGTATTTTGAAACTTCAGGACGTTTAGCGAGTGAGGAAAAGATATGTTCTCATGTAATTAAAAAATTTTAAGTTTCATCTCACATCATACATACAGATTTCCTGTTCGTTTAAGAACAAACTGTTTTTATAAAAATGTATTTAATTACTAGTGATTTCGGGCTGAATTCTTTATGTGAGACTTCATTATGCTGAAAAGATATATTGCTTATTTATAGCTCATCGCAATTTTAACATTTATTAGGGTCATTCATTGAGTATTTCTATTCCGAAAATTTCATCCTTCCATTTTATCATTTGGGTTAATTTGGTTGATAAAAAACTGAATATTTCGCCCTTTGATGATAATAAAAACTCGTTCAATTTTTCGTCGAATCGACTTTTCATGTTATCTAATTTTTCTTTATCTATGACGAACAGAATTCCGAATAATAATTAATATTTTTAAATCGGAAAAATTAACAATGCAGAGTGTAACTAAATAAGTGTAAAATATTTAAGGAGGTGACTCCACATCGAAAAAAAGATAGGATCTTTCATATAAAAAACTTCATTGGAGCATCTCTTGTTAAGATACAGCCCATCAAAGGGAGTACATAAAATTTGTATAACAATTTTTTTCACAAGCACCAAGAAAGTAACAATATTGAAATTGACCTAACGTTTCCTACTAGCAAAAACACACTTATCCAGTATTTGGTTTACCCCATGGTTGTATGGGGTGGGGGAAACGCTACCTCTGGAGTTTATTTCCAATGTAACTTTTTGTCTTATTATTTGTTTACCATTTAAAAATTTATTTCCGATAGCCTGTTTCATTCTAAACAAAAAATGTCTCATGAGTTTTTTGCCCAAAATAAACCAATTCGCAGAAAAAAATTATTTTACAAACAATTACAGAGATAGGTACATCGTCATAAATGCGAACTGGATTCATTATTATTCTGTAGTTAGTACCTGCATTTAACGACCAAATGGTAAAAAACAAAACTAATTTATTAATAACAAAACACACAACACGTAGAAAAAAAAATTGTTATACAAATTTTATGTAATCCATTCGAGGGGCTGTATTTTAACATGAAGTTATTTTATATGAGAGAATTTATCTTTCTTTCGATGAGGAATCACCACCTAAAATATTTTACACTTATTTAGTTATTTTCTATATATTTAAATGAATTGCCCATACACAAAATTCAAAATTTCAAAATGCCAATTCAAAGATGAAATATATCGAAAACAAGTGGACTCGGTACTACAACAAAGAAAACCAGCTCTTTAATGATTCTGACCAATGAAAAAGGTAACCAATGAGGATAAAATATACCGAAATCACGAGAACCAATCAAAGACGAGAAATTCTATTTTCGCTACCCTCATGTTAGTCACCGTGAGGAGGAGGTGTTTCCATCTCATTAAACTCTTCTTGTGATTGTACCACAACCCCTAAAGTTTATTTTAAATGTAACTTTTTGTCTTATTATTTGTTTACTATTTAAAAATTTCCGATAGCCTGTTTCATTCTAAACAAAGAATGTCTCATGAGTATTTTGCCTAAATTAAACCAATTCGCAGCAAAAAATTATTTTGCGAACAATTACAGAGATAGGTACATCATCATAAATGCGAACTGGGTTTATTATTATTCTGTAGTTAGTACCTGCAATAAACGACTATATGGTAAAAAACAAAACTAATTTATTAATAACAAAACACACAACACGTAGAAAAAAAATTGTTATACACATTTTATGTACTCCCTTTGAGGGGCTGTATTTTAACAAGGGATGTTCCAATGAAGTTTCTTTATAAGAAATATTTTATCTTTTCTTCGATGAGGAATCACCATCTTAAATATTTTACACTTATTTAGTTGCACCCTGCATATTTATATGAATTGCCCAAACATAAAATTAAAAACTTCAAAATGCCAATTCAAAGATGAAATATACCGAAAACAAGTGGACTCGGTACAACAACAAGGAAACCCAGCATTTTAATGATTCTGACCAATGAAAAATATAACCAATGAAGATAAAATATACCGAAATCACGAGAACCAATCAAGGTCTTGAATTTTTATTTTCGCTACCCTCTTGTTAGTCCCCGTGAAGAGGAGGTGATTCCATCTCATAAAACTCTTCTTGTGATTGTACCACAACCCCTAATGTTTATTTTCAATGTAACTTCTTGTCTTATTATTTGTTTACCATTTAAAAATTTATTTTCGATAGCCTGTTTCATTCTAAACAAAAAATGTCTCATGAGTTTTTTGCCCAAAATAAACCACTTCGCAGCAAAAAATTATTTAACGAACAATTACAGAGATAGGTACATCGTCATAAATGCGAACTGAATTTAGTATTATTCTGTAGTTAGTACCTGCATTTAACGACCAAATGGTAAAAAGCAAAACTAATTTATTAATAACAAAAGACACAACACGTAGAAAAAAAAATTGTTATACAAATTTTATGTAATCCCTTCGAGGGGCTCTATTTTAACAAGGGATGCTCCAATGAAGTTACTTCATACGAAAGATTTTATCTTTTTTTCGATGAGGAATCACCTCCCTAAATATTTCACACTTATTTAGTTACACCCTGTATATTTATATGAATTGCCCAAACACAAAATTCAAAACTTCAAAATGCCAATTCAAAGATGAAATATACCGAAAACAAGTGGACTCGGTACTACAGCAAAGAAAACCAGCTCTTTAATGATTCTGACCAATGAAAAACAAATGAAGATGAAATATGCCGAAATTTCGAGAACCAATCAAAGACGAGAATTTTTATTTTCGCTACCCTCTTGTTAGTCAACGTGAGGAAGAGGTGATTCCATCTCATAAAACTCTTCTTGTGATTGTACCACAACCTCTAAAGTTTATTTTCAATGTAACTTTTTGTCTTATTATTTGTTTACCATTTAAAAATTCATTTCCGATAGCCTGTTTCATTCCAAACAAAAAATGTCTCATGAGTTTTTTGCCCAAAATAAACCAATTCGCAGCAAAAAATTATTTTACGAACAATTACAGAGGTAGGTACATCGTCATAAATGCGAACTGGATTTATTATTATTCTATAGTTAGTAACTGCATTAAACGAGTCAAGTGAGGTGGTTCATAGTATAAAAATGAGCCGCTCTTACATTTCCTCGTCGTGTACGGGACAAATGAGCCGCCTTTTGTAAGAGGTACCCAACACTAATCAGCAGATCGAAGGAATGAGACAAAAACCTCAGATTTTTTTTTTTGTAATTTTTTTTAAAGTTTAATGTTATGATAAGAATGAAAAATTCTCTTTTATTCGTCAAAGGAAACAGTGTTTTCTAGAATATACATATAAAGGTATCATTGATTGAAAGGGGGACAAATATGGGTATTAAAATAAGTTTGAAATCACTACTCCTCTTGGCGCAACCCCTAACAGCTCATTTTTGAATTGGGAAAAGGCGTCGAGCAGCACCTTGTTGGGAAGGCAATTCAATTCGTGTGTTTTTTATTCATTGCTTCATTATTATACGGAGTATTCCATCAATAACTTTCACAGATGCCCAGATAATACTTCTACACGAGCTCCATCATAAAAAATTTCTAGTCAACAGCACCTTTAACATTTCATTCCAATATGTCGAAATTATATTTGGAATTGTGTTCATAATAATAAGCTTTGCGAACTTTTCGACGAACGTACTGATTACCATAACGTCTTCTTCCATGATTTCTTGATGTTTCATTATTTCTATGAAGTGTTTCTGTGTTTCTTATCATCGATGTTGAATTACTCTTTAATGGTGATATAATTTTCAGCAGAAATTTAGCCAATTGGTGGCATGCTGAATTTCTTGAACTCACAATTGGTCTTAGAGGAATATTTGCTTTGTGTTTTTTTGGTAGACCATATAAATGTGGTGGTTTACTGAAGTGAGGTGTAAGTCTTGATCTAACGAATTGATCTGGAAATTCATTTCGATATTTATAAAGGATTTTGTAAATCTTGTTTTCAACTGTGGTGGTAGGGTCCTTTTTTAGTCTTTTGTATTTTCCTGCTTCTAATAATTCATTTATTTTTTGATTATAAGAGCCAACATCAAGAATTACAGTGGCATTTCCTTTGTCTGCTGGAAGTATCTTTATGGAAATATCCGAGTTAAGATCTTTTAATGCCCTCTGTTCAGCTTTATTTATATTGGGTAGAGGTGTTTTGTTATTCCTGTCTAACAAGGTTCTGATTTTCCATCTGTACTCTTCGGCTTTTTCAGGTTCTCGAATTTTCTGTGCAGTTTCTTCTGCCGCCAACATGATTTCAATTTTTGGTATCGTCTTAGGGGCTATAGAGAACTTGAGACCCTTGTTGGGGAGAGATATCTGATCTTCACTTAAGTTCTTATTAGATAAATTGATCACGGTTTTTGAATGATCTAAGGGTTCATATTTTCTTGACTCCTTCATAAGTTTCTCCATTTTTCTTTTTTGGACTTGTTTTTGTTTTTCATATATTCTTTCATAGCTATGTTTAACAGCTCCCAGAATATTTTCATAATCTTCAGCATAAGTTTTTGATTGAATGCTACATCTAAGGTTCTCGCATGTTGTGAGTAATTTGGCTTTGTTGAACAAGAGAAAGTCAACCTGAACCAACAGATATAAATCAGACCATTAAAACCGTAATTCCTTATGTAAAAGGTTTGTCGGAGAAAATGAGAAGAATTGGAAATAGATACAACATAACGACTGCATTCAAAACTTAAGACACTATCAGAGCTAAACTTACAAAAGTTAAGCCTAATAATGAGACACAAAGGACTAAGAACTGCATTTATGAATTACCTTGCGAGTGCGGAAGATCTTACATCGGAGAAACTAAACGCCCTCTGAATGTACGAATAAAAGAACATCAGAAGCTTCTACGAGTACTAGACAGCGACAAATCCAGGTTGGTCCAACATGCTGTAGATGAGAATCATCGTATAAAGTGGGATGAAGCATCAATAATATCCAAAGAAAATAAACTAAAGAAGCAGCATTTATGAAAATAACACCTGATTCCATAAGTGCTCCATCTATAGATCTGCCAGAAGTTTGGACGCCGATAGTTCGATCCAACTTAAAAAGATCATCATATCACAGATGAGTATGCGACTCGTTCATTTTCTTTCATGACTTCTGTCGATTTGCCTTTTTGGAAATTGATAATTTTCAAAAGGTGTTTTACTTTTCCTCCTTGAGAAAGATAGAAGATGTCTATCGAAACGTCGGAAAACATTACATCCACAATAGATGATGGTAATAGCCCAAACAATCATTCAACACGAGCTCCATCATCAACAATATCTCGTCATCAATGGAAAAGGTAACCAATGAGGATAAAATATACCGAAATCACGAGAACTAATCAAAGACGAGAAATTCTATTTTCGCTACCCTCAAGTTAGTCACCGTGAGGAGGAGGTATTTCCATCTCATAAAACTCTTCTTGTGATTGTACTACAACCCCTAAAGTTTATTTTCAATGTAACTTTGTGTCTTATTATTTGTTTACCATTTAAAAATTCATTTCCGATAGCCTGTTTCTTTCTAAACAAAGAATGTCTTATGAGTTTTTTGCCTAAATTAAACCAACTCGCAGCAAAAAATTATTTTACGAACAATTACAGAGATAGGTACATCATCATAAATGCGAACTGGGTTTATTATTATTCTGTAGTTAGTACCTGCAATAAACGACTATATGGTAAAAAACAAAACTAATTTATTAATAACAGAACACACAACACGTAGAAAAAAAATTGTTATACAAATTTTATGTACTCCCTTTGAGGGGCTGTATTTTAACAAGGGATGCTCCAAATTCGAAAAATCTTTTTCGATGAGGAATCACCTGCTAAATAATTCACTTATTTAGATGTATATTTATATATTGCCAATATACAAAATTCAAAACTTCAAAATGCCAATTCAAAGATGAAATATACCAATATACCGAAAACAAGTGGACTCGGTAATACAACAAAGAAAACCAGCTCTTTAATGATTCTGACCAATGAAAACCAATGAAGATAAAATATGCCGAAATTTCGAGAACCAATCAAAGACGAGAGTTTCTATTTTCGCTACCCTCTTGTTAGTCAACGTGAGGAGGAGGTGATTCCATCTCATAAAACTCTTCTTGTGATTGTACCACAAACTCTGAAGTTTATTTTCAATGTAACTTTTCGTCTTATCATTTGTTTACCATTTAAAAATTTATTTCCGATAGCCTGTTTCATTCCAAACAAAAAATGTCTCATGTTTCATTCCAAAATAAACCAATTCGCAGAAAAAATTATTTTACGAACAATTACAGATATAGGTACATCGTCATAAATGCGAACTGGATTTATTATTATTCTATAGTTAGTAACTGCATTAAACGAGTCAAGTGCAGTGGTTCATAGTATAAAAATGAGCCGACAAAAACGTCGTGCAGGACAAATGAGCCGCCTTTTGTAAGAGGTACCCAACACTAATTAGCAGATCGAAGGAATGGGACAAAAACCTCAGATTATTTTTTTTTGTGATTTTTTTTTAAAGTTTAATGTTATGATAGGAATGAAAAATTCTCTCTTAATCATCAAATGAAACAGTGTTTTCTAAAATATACATATAAAGGTATCATTGATTGAAAGGGGGACAAATATGGGTATTCAAATAAGTTTGAAATCACTACTCCTCTTGCCGCAACCCCAAACAGCTCTCATATTTGAATTGGGAAAAGGCGTCGAGCAGCACCTTGTTTGGAAGGCAATTCATTTCGTGTATTTTTTATTCATTGCTTTATTATTATACGGAGTATTCCATCAATAACTTTCAGATAATACTTCTACACGAGCTCCATCATAAAAAATTTCTAGTCAACAGCACCTTTAACATTTCATTCCAATATGTCGAAATTATATTTGGAATTGTGTTCATAATAATAAGCTTTGCGAACTTTTCGACGAACGTACTGATTGGAACACTCATCGTTCAAGTTTGCGAGTTTATCTCCAATAATTGTATGATGACAATATTGATGAACAACCCTTGTTAACGGGATTCTCATGTTAGTGAAAGGATTCCATCCACCTGAGGGTTGAAGAAGGGCGCCGGCAGAGGTGTACAAAATGGAATATTGATTCCTTCTGATAATCACAACAACAAGCCGCGCTTCTAATCTAAGTACGTGGGAGGCAAAATGAAAAAGCACCATAATGCGATCATCTGTGTTATCTCTCAGAGTAGGTGCTGATTAAATTGGAACTCTCAGGATTCGTTTGTTTATCGACACAGGTGTTGTTCCAGCCCTATTGATCCCCAGAGTCTCCAGATCATGCCTTCAGACCCTATTCGTTATTCTAAAAACTTTGGATCTGCTTTCGAGCCGAGTTTTCGGCGCAACTTTTAGGCAGTTGCTTGAGATATTTAGATTGAGGGCTTGCATCAATTTCGCAACATGAATTATGTGGATCGCTAGTTTTTGTACTTCGAAGAAGAGTCGATTAGAATCTGTCTTCTTCACAGCCTTGTTTCTTGCTTCTTGCTTACGTTTGTGAAGAATTAGGAAGTGAGAGTTTCTCCTTCGTTGAATTATTTCTTTCAATTGTTGGAAGGAGCTGGCATGAAAGATCTAACCGTTTGGTGAACAAAAACGCCAAATACAAGTATTCTGGGCTAGCTGCTTCTGCAGACAGTAGACCAGCACTAGATAATAGTAGTTGAAGAATCATCCAGAAAACCAACATGCAATTCTCAAAATATTCAATTCAGTTATTTTGGAATGAACAATGAAATAATTTGTGCTGATATAGAGTAGGCCTGTTGATATGTTACACATAGTCTCTCAAAGATTATTGAATTTTCTTGAAAAAAATCTGAATTCAATTGGATTCCTCCAGTAATGGAACTGACCATCTGTGATACGATTACCATATCTGTTATAAAATCTTGAAAAGCAGCAAGTTTTGACGAAATTTATCCAGAATTCATCAAACATTCAGGAAAAAAGGCCTTGTCTTGGTTATTGTCTTTCTATAACAATATTCTGAATTCAGGAAACTTTCCTTCCGAATTTCGTAAGGCTAAAGTAATAGGTATTTTGAAACGAGGAAAAAATCCTTGTGATCCTAGTAGTTATCGACCAATTTATTGAGTGTTCCTTTCAAGATATTAGAAAGGCTAATTCTTTTTAGAATTGAATATTCTATAGAAAATGCTCAACAAAATTTCCTGGGAGAGATATAGTTCAGATCAGGTTCTCAGCCTCACAACTTTCATAGAATCAGGTTTCAATACTAGGTTGAAAACAGAAGCTGCTTTCATTGATTTTATCTCCGGCATATGACACTGTGTGGAAAGATGGATTAATGTTCAAACTCTATACCAGTGGCGGCTCGTGAACTTTAATCTAGGGTCAGCAGATATATATAATATATATATATATATATATATATATATATATATATATATATATAATTTTTCTGCTGATTTTTTTACAGCACACATATATATATATATATATATATTTTCAATATCTCAGCAATAATTCCATTTTTCAATAATATATTTTGCTATATATAAATATGTAGGTCAAAAATGTTTATTTTTCTATTATGTTTTTTTTCAATTTTCCATATCTATTATGCAGGTTTCCACACCACCATGAGGTACTGCACTCGGTGCGTTACTTTTTTATAGTGGAGTTTCGCCTAAGTTTCAGCCCTATTTGCCACTAGAGAAATAAATATAATTTATGACGATAATAAAAATATAAAATATAAGAAACAAAATATAGAATATTAGAAACAAAATAAAAAATACATATTCTAACGAAAACTCAACAAATTAATTTCACATTTTGTAGTAACTCAGTTCTATACGTCGATCTTTTTGTGCAGCAAAATGGTCAATAACGAGGTCAAAGAATTTGTCATCTTCACTCATTTCTTTCACTAACTTCTTCTCAATGGAAATTAATGATAAATTCTGAAGTCTAGATTGAGACATTGTGTTTCTAGAATAAGTTTTAATTCTCTTCAGAGCTGAGAAAGATCTTTCAACTGATACGGTCGTCGCTGGAAGGGTGATAACTAAAGATAAAAGCTTATAAATTTCGGGTACATCCGATTGAAGAAAATGATCGAAAATAAAAAGCAAAAGATCGTTTAAATCACTACTGGTACCAAATATATCGGGATCTGAATAAAGAATCCGCAATTCGTTTTCCAATTTTTGTTTGTCGAACATTAAGGGATAATTTTTCAATAATATATCCAAGGAATCGGTTGGAAATTTTTTATTAAAATTTTTGAATTTCGATTTATCAACTAGTTCACAAAATACTAAATTACTCAAATTATGGAATCTTAAACGAATTTGATTAACCACCATATCTAATATTTCGCAAAACAAGCGTTTGAAGCGCGTTCTTTCGTCCACATTATCCGCAACCCGTCTTCTTGTGGGAGGTCCTATTACTGTCACTGTTTGTTCAAATAGGTCATCAAAAAACCGATCATCATTTCTCAACTCACTGAGATTCATCAGTAAATTTTGAATTCGCGCATTACAATATTGTATATCACTCCTACTACTCTGGAGAATTGAAAAAATTATATCAGTTTGTTGAAAAATTTTATTGAACAATAACAAGAAAAAATGAAAATAGAATTTATTCAATATAGCTTTGAGTGTACGAGCTTCTCTTGGAGCATCTTTGTCCTTCTCAAATTCTTCATTGTTTAAAATGAAATCAAATGTCTCAATCAAACTTCGCCTGTTATTCAAGACTGTTTCAGTGATTCTGGATTTAAAATTCCATCTAGTTTCTGAATTTTTAGGAGCCTTTTTACAAATTTCGTCCAATACCTTGGTTCGTTTCGTACTTTTGGAAAAAAATGAAGAAAAACCTGATATATCGGAAAAGAATAATCTACATTCCTTAATTTTAATAGACGTATCTTGCAATATTAAATTTAGTCGATGAGCATAACAGTGAACAAATAAAGCTTGAGGAGCAATGTCTTTGACTTTCGACTGTAGCCCGTTTAAATGCCCTGACATGACTGCTGCCCCATCGTACGTTTGTCCTACCAATTTATGCTTTATATCGAAGGGCTGAAATTTTGAAGATAACAATTTGAACAAATCATCTGCTGTGCGACCTTCGCTGACGTTATGAAAACCAAGAAAGCGTTCTTCAACTTTTCCTCCAAAAGAATATCTCACTACAATGGACAATTGTGAAAAACAAGAAATATCAGTAGATTCGTCAACTTGCCATGAGAAACATACACAATTCTCCAATTCGTTATTAATTTTTCTAATAACTATTTCATTTATTGAATCAATCAATTCGTTCTGGATAGTTTTTGACAGACCTGTAAAAACTGAAGATTCTTTCAAAAATTCCTCAAAGTTTCATCATAACGCGATAAAAATTTTACTAGTTCAAGAAAATTCCCTTGATTGAAAGACGTAGTTTTCTCTTCATGCCCCCGAAATGGTAACTCCTGATAGGCTAAATACAAAATTATCTCAATCAGTCTTCTCAAAATTTCGCGGTTTTTTAACTAATTTATTGTGTTCCTCAATGTTTTGCTGGAAAGCGTTATCGATCGATTCCTGAATATTTGATTTACCGAAAAGTTTGAATTTTAACGCCGAATATGTATGGTCTCGGGAAGCGTCATGCTTGCTGAGTGATCTAGACAGTTCTTTAATATTATCATAGCCCGTTGTCACCCATGGACTTTTTTTTTATTGTCTGAAAATAGCAAGCAATACCAGCAAAATAATTTATTTCGAGTTGTACTTCCAGTTAACCATGCAAATTTAGAAAACCAATTATCGTTAAATGCTCTATTCGACTGATTTCCCGATCTTTTCTGCACTAAACCACTCATGTTTGGGCAAGGTCTAGGCATATTTTTCAAAAACAGCCTATCCTCGTGAGATAAATTTCTCATCTTTTCAATTAAAAATTGACAACATCTGAATTTTCATTAGAAACTACAAATTCTCTGACCTGATTATTGTCCATTGCGAACAAAAGAAAACTTTCCTTAGTTGAATTTATCGAGTCACTCACTCGTCACGAAATAAACACGCGCACACGAAAACTTTCCGTTAAAATCTGAAAACATCGCAATCGCAAATGGATTCAACGCAATATCTGGAGCTGCAATGCGCAAACGTAAATGACAGAGGCAATCGAGATATTCCGATCATCTTCGTGTTGAAACGAGGCATAACAACCTCGTACACGTTGAGGGTCGGCAAATCAGGATTTGCCGTACTTGGAATATATATTGAGCTTGCTACATGAGTTCAATATTCAGAGCTAAGCTTTTTATTTCGAAAAGTATCAGAAAATTTACGGAAAATTAAGAGTACTGCGTATTTAGCTTTTACATTCATGAATAGTACGAAAAACGACAAAAATTCGTTGTTAGTGCTAGTAGCATTGAACTCTTATACTTAATTAGTTAGTTATTTAGGGCGAAAACAAACTATTTTCGAACATGAAAAACCATTAAATGAGGGCGAATATAATATTCCTCATTACCAAAGGGAGATTCAGCAGGCATCAATCAAAATAAAAATATTTCATCTTATTTGTATTCACAATGCATCCATAGGTACGGCATGCCTACCCAGACCCAGTACGCTCGAGAATACGCTCTTTCCGGGAAAAGGAAACGGTACGGGGCGCGTATTCATGTCTACGGACTGAGGAACGGAGATTGGAAGAGCGTATTTACAAGAATTTGAGGATATCTAATACCTGATTTCTTTGATTTTTATATAGAATTTTATTCACAGATGTATTGGGAATATAAGTATAATCATTATTACTCAATTCTTATTAATTTTAAATTTAGGCCGAACTGAAATTTTAGGGTCGGCAGTGCCGACCCTGCCGTCCCTGACGAGCCGCCACTGCTCTATACCCATCTGAAATGTGGGAAAATGGTACGATTATTAGAAAATATGTTATTTGATAGAAGATTTCGTGTTTTTATTGACCATAAACGTCATGAGCACGGACTGAGTGATCGGATAGAAGTTGCGTTGGGAAATAATATTGAAGAACTAAAAAAAACTTTAAACTATCTCAAAGAAATAGAACTTTACGACAGAATATAAGATACAGACTTGAAGTGTATAATTTAATTGTAATATCATATCAAATTTGATAACTTTATATGTGAACCCCATTTGTAGATAATAGAATGTGCTTATGACCCCTAGTGGTCGAAGCACATATTTCTCAAATAAAAAAAAAAATACCTCATCTCATCAATAGTTGTCCCATATACAGAGTGTCCCAGAAATCAACGTCAAGCCGAAAACGGGCGATGGGCCAAGTCATGATAGTTAACAGAAAAATATAAAAAAAATGCTTGTCATGCACCCTTCGAATTATGACTATTAAAAAAAAATTAGAAAAACTGACACCCTGTGATAAATCTTTCAAGTCCTGTGGCTACAAATATTATTTTTTTTTGTAATTATAACCATGAATAACCCTCCTTTAAAATACAATTCAAAATTCAACCATAACTGCCTCAATTTCAAATTAAATGTTGTATTTTTGGTCAGCACTTAATTCAAAATAATTACATCACCCAACTTTAACCGACTGTACCGTAAAAAAATGTACTACACTATTTCGGCAAGTAACTTTAAAAGATGGTGCATTTGGTCAAGAATCCAAAATGGTATAATACTTGCTAGAGTACTTCTTAATTGAGGAAAAAAAAATTTTTTTCTAATTAAGCCGGATTTCATGACAATTTTATTTAATTAGATAAATTATTTGCAATACAGCCAAGGCGATTTTAAGTCCACAATTTACAGGCACAAGTACATACCATTTCGACAATGTAAGTGAGACAGAGCCGCCATCTTGTCGTAAGAGTAATGACCATGGGTTGATAAAGAATTTGTTAGGTTTAGGTGAAAGTTTAAAATAAAATTCAGTTATTAGATTTTAATTTAATTACATTTAGAATTTACATCAAATGTTCAAACTGTTTGCCTTCAGCTGCAATGCAAGCTCTGCATCTCCTTAAAGATGACCGTGTAATAAGACGAGCGTATCTTCTCGAGTTGAATGGGTTTAGAGTACCCTTTTTCCTTTATCGTTCCCCAGTAAAAGAAATCTATGGAATTTAAATCGGGCGAGCGGGCAGGTCACGAAATTGTACCACTTCGCCCGATCCACCTATCGGGGTATTCTCGATCGAGAAACTCGCGTACCGTGCGCGCATAATGCTCTGGGCAGCCATCTTGTTGGTACCACATACTACCGTAAATATTTAGTGGCACAATATCGACTAGGTAAAATGACGTTACTGTCCGTCTCAATCGTACTTGTGCCTGTAAATTGTAGGCTTAAAAATGCCTTGGTTGTGTTTCAAACAATTTATCTAATTAAAAAAAATTGTCATGAAATCCGGCTTAATTAGAAAAAAAATTTTGTTTTCCTAAATTAAGAAGTACTCTAGCAAGTATTATAGCATTTTAGATTCTTGACCAAATGCACCATCTTTTAAAGTTACTTGCCGAAATAGTGTAGTACATTTTTTTTATGGTACAGTCGGTTAAAGTTGGGTGATGTAATTATTTTAAATTAGTGGTGGCCAACATTTAATTCAAAATTGAGGCAGTTATGGTTTAATTTTGAATTGTATTTTAAAGAAGGGTTATCCATGGTTACATTAAAGAAAAAGTTTCAGGAAAAGTTAATATTTGTAGCCACAGGACTTGAAAGATCATCACAGGGTGTCAGTTTTTCTAATTTTTTTTTAATACTCATAATTCGAAGCGTGCATGACAAGTATTTTTTTTTATATTTTTCTGATAACTATCATGACTTGGCCCACCGCCCGTTTTCGGCTTGACGTTGATTTCTGGGACACCCTGTATACATTTCAAGATGGTTTTAGGGCTATTCATGATGTTTCCGATTTTTTCTCGGAATGGGTTATAAATTTCAAACAAATGTGATACGTATTTTTGTTATTCAGTTCTTTTTTCTGCTTTAGTCTTTTCATTTCCAGATTCGATTGAAGAAGTCTTTGTCTCCATCACTAGAAGACCACTCTTGAAGAATGAAGTCCCTCAAATATATTTCATCTCATTCTTGTACTTTCACACTTAGGTGGGCAGCCGGGGTTTTTTTTAGTTGGGGTTTTTCCCTAGGCTTTTATGTCATACACCGAATTGAATGACCCCGTCACTAACCAGTGATCTAAATGCTTTATTTTTTGCTAACAAAATATTGTAAGCCAAAAGTTCAAAAGAATATATATACTATAAAAAATGTATTCCATCTACGAGTATGCACGAAATCGGAGATTATTCAACTCAATGGCCAATTATTCTGTGAACTTGAAAGTGATTTGGTTAAGTACCAATAGAATGTAATTCATTATTATTCGCTTCTCAGAACCAGTAAAAATAATTTATGACCACAAATTCGTCGTCCCTTTCTTAGGGGTGTGATGTATACAGAAATCGAAACTAAAACATAACAACTCACTGTAACAGTAATGTAGCTACATCGTCATCTGAGAAGAAAACTACTGGAGGAGAATATCTTTCATTGCTTCCACATATTTGATAATCACTGATGCTGTACATAGGTTCTGTTCCAGCTCCAAGTTGAAGAAATCCTCCAACGCATCTGTAACAATATGCATCTACAGATTTCCGATTCGTTTAGTTTATTGATTTGTTTGGCATTCACGCATTCGTTAGTTGGGCTAAAACTGCTTCGAAAATTTCGCGAAACAGAATTAGTGAAGACAATTCCATTATTTGAATAATTGGTGATGAATGCAACGGTAATAATGGATCATAGAAATAGTTTAAAATTTTTTTTTAATTTCTCTTGAAGCTAGGTATACTCACATCGAACCGTTGTGTCTTCCCACATTGACGATTCTGTAAATTTGTATCTCCACTCTCTCGGATTTATCCGGAATGAAAGTATAAGTACAAGCATCTGGTCCTTGTAATGACGGAGATTTAATCTGACCAAAAGTTTTTCCCGATTTCTCCTTCAGTTCTGAAGAGATGATGCTGACGTTACACACTGAAAAAAGGAACAGAAACAAGTTGCAACAGAGCATGGTCGAACAGTATAATTCCCTTCCGACATGCAGCTTTGTGATAGATGAACATCTGGCTGGACTCTCATTGTTGATAATTGCCTAATGCAATTACAGGGAATCTAAGACAAACCAAATAATCGAGCCATTCAGGGTAAACGCCACATCTGATATTCCGGTAGAACCAGACAACAGATCAAACTGATGAACAGGGTTTGGCTTAAACCTCCCTGCAGTATTCACGACAACTTATAAGCCGCCATGTTCTGTTATGTTTGTTTTAGAAACAGTTCGTTCGTGTCTGAGTAATTTCTGATTTTCTGTTTATATTATCTTTCTAAGAATCTCGAATTTTGTCACTTTAATTCCCTGAAATGCGATTCAGATAACCATGCTGAATTAATTTTACATTTTTAATTGGTTGGAGAGAGGTTGTATTTATGAATATATATGTAGTAAAACTTCTCAAAGTATCTTCTGAAACATCCAATGATAAACGGTCTTCATCGAGTACCTTTTGTATACAGTACGAGTCAAAATGATTGAACAATTTCATTTTCCCAGAAGAAAAATAGTTGACAACCAAATCCTGAAATGGGTCAATTTTTGTCGCACTTTCATGAAATTTTTATACATTTTGGAGAATTTTGGTTGCACTCTGTGGCATCCCCATCAAATTTTTAGATATCCTTGAAAATTCATGAATCTTTAGTGAAATAGAAGCAAAAATTGACCTAGTTGATGACGAGATATTGTTGATGATGGAGCTCGTGTTGAATGATTGTTTGGGCTATTACCATCATCTATTGTGGATGTAATGATTTCCGACGTTTCGATAGACATCTTCTATCTTTATCAAGGAGAAAAGTAAGAAACCTTTTGAAAATTATCAAGGCTTAACTTTTGTAAGTTTAGCTCTGATAGTGTCTTGAGTTTTGAATGCAGTCGTTATGTTGTATCTATTTCCAATTCTTCTCATTTTCTCCGACAAACCTTTTACATAAGGAATTACGGTTTTAATGGTCTGATTTATATCTGTTGGTTCTGGTTGACTTTCTCTTGTTCGTCTAGCTTTTTCTAATATCTTTTTGGGGTAGCCATTGCTTCTAAGAGTTGTCGAGATGTTATTTATTTCTTCATTTTGATCTTCTTCAGTGCAACAAATATTTATTGCTCTATCAAATAAACATTTTGCTACTCCCAATTTAGTGTTTAGTTGGTGGTTTGAATCAAAATGTAGATATTGTCCTGTGTTTGTTGGCTTTTTATACACAGTGGTTCTTGGGATTCCATTTTGTTTATGTACGAGTACATCTAAGAATGGAAGTTGTCTGTCTTTCTCCATTTCAATTGTGAATTTAATTGATTCCTCTTGATTGTTTAGATATTGAAGGAATTCATTTATAGTGTCTCTTCCATGTTGCCAAATAATGAAAGTATCATCTACATATCTTTTCCACAGTTAGGGTTTAAGTGCATATTTTTCTAATGTCTTCTGTTCGAAAATTTCCATATATAAATCAGCTAAAATTGGTGATAGTGGTGAACCCATGGCCATTCCAAATTCTTGTTGATAAAAGATGTCTTCAAATTGGAAATATGTTGTTTCAATACAAATAGAAAGCATTTCCATAATTGCATTCACGCTTAGTTTAGTTCTTTCACTAAGGGTTTGATCTTCTTCAAGCTTTTTCCTAACTATGATAAGTGTTTTATCTGTCGGAATATTAGTGAACAAACTGGTGATGTCGAAGCTGACCATAACGTCTTCTTCCATGATTTCTTGATGTTTCATTATTTCTATGAAGTGTTTCGTGTTTCTTATCATCGATGTTGAATTACTTTTTAATGGTGATATAATTTTCAGCAGAAATTTAGCCAATTGGTGGCATGCTGAATTTCTTGAACTCACAATTGGTCTTAGAGGAATATTTGCTTTGTGTATTTTTGGTAGACCATATAAATGTGGTAGTTTACTGAAGTGAGGTGTAAGTCTTGATCTAATGAATTGATCTGGAAATTCATTTCGATATTTATAAAGGATTTTGTAAATCTTGTTTTCAACTGTGGTGGTAGGGTCCTTTTTTAGTTTTTTGTATTTTCCTGCTTCTAATAATTCATTGATTTTTTGATTATAAGAGCCAACATCTAGAATTACAGTGGCGTTTCCTTTGTCTGCTGGAAGTATCTTTATGGAACTATCCGAGTTAAGAAACAAGGGTTTCAAGTTCTCTATAGCCCCTAAGACGATAACAAAAATTGAAATCATGTTGGCGGCAGAAGAAACTGCACAAAAAATTCGAGAACCTGAAAAAGCCGAAGAGTACAGATGGAATATCAGAACCTTGTTAGACAGGAATAACAAAACACCTCTACCCAATATAAATAAAGCTGAACAGAGGGTATTAAAAGATCTTAACTCGGATAGTTCCATAAAGATACTTCCAGCAGACAAAGGAAACGCCACTGTAATTCTAGATGTTGGCTCTTATAATCAAAAAATCAATGAATTATTAGAAGCAGGAAAATACAAAAAACTTAAAATGGACCCTACCTCCACAGTTGAAAACAAGATTCACAAAATCCTTTATAAATATCGAAATGAATTTCCAGATCAATTCATTAGATCAAGACTTACACCTCACTTCAGTAAACCACCACATTTATATGGTCTACCAAAAATACACAAAGCAAATATTCATCTAAGACCAATTGTGAGTTCAAGAAATTCAGCATGCCACCAATTGGCTAAATTTCTGCTGAAAATTATATCACCATTAAAAAGTAATTCAACATCGATGATAAGAAACACGAAACACTTCATAGAAATAATGAAACATCAAGAAATCATGGAAGAAGACGTTATGGTCAGCTTCGACATTACCAGTTTGTTCACTAATATTCCGACAGATAACACACTTATCATAGTTAGGAAAAAGCTTGAAGAAGATCAAACCCTTAGTGAAAGAACTAAACTAAGCGTGAATGCAATTATGGAAATGCTTTCTATTTGTATTGAAACAACATATTTCCAATTTGAAGACATCTTTTATCAACAAGAATTTGGAATGGCCATGGGTTCACCACTATCACCAATTTTAGCTGATTCATATATGGAAATTTTCGAACAGAAGGCATTAGAAAAATATGCACTTAAACCCAAACTGTGGAAAAGATATGTAGATGATACTTTCATTATTTGGCAACATGGAAGAGACACTATAGATGGATTCCTTCAAAATCTAAACAATCAAGAGGAATCAATTGAATTCACAATTGAAATCGAGAAAGACAGAGAACTTCCATTCTTAGATGTACTCGTACATAAACAAAATGGAATCCCAAGAACCACTGTGTATAAAAAGCCAACGAACACAGGACAATATCTACATTTTGATTCAAACCACCAACTAAACACTAAATTGGGAGTAGCAAAATGTTTATTTGATAGAGCAATAAATATTTGTTGCACTGAAGAAGACCAAAATGAAGAAATAAATAACTTCTCGAAAACTCTTACAAGCAATGGCTACCCCAAAAAGATATTAGAAAAAGCTAGACGAACAAGAGAAAGTCAACCTGAACCAACAGATATAAATCAGACCATTAAAACCGTAATTCCTTATGTAAAAGGTTTGTCGGAGAAAATGAGAAGAATTGGAAATAGATACAACATAACGACTGCATTCAAAACTCAAGACACTATCAGAGCTAAACTTACAAAAGTTAAGCCTAATAATGAGACACAAAGGACAAAGAACTGCATATATGAATTACCTTGCGAGTGCGGAAGATCTTACATCGGAGAAACTAAACACCCTCTGAATGTACGAATAAAAGAACATCAGAAGCTTCTACGAGTACTAGACAGCGACAAATCCAGGTTGGTCCAACATGCTGTAGATGAGAATCATCGTATAAAGTGGGATGAAGCATCAATAATATCCAAAGAAGAAAAACTTGCAAGAAGAAAAATCAAAGAAGCAGCATTTATGAAAATAACACCTGATTCCATAAGTGCTCCATCTATAGATCTGCCAGAAGTTTGGACGCCGATATTTCGATCCAACTTAAAAAGATCATCATATCACAGATGAGTATATAACATCGTTCATTTTCTTTCATGACTTCTGTCAATTGACTTTTTGAAAATTGATAATTTTCAAAAGGTGTTTTACTTTTCCTCCTTGATAAAGATAGAAGATGTCTATCGAAACGTCGGAAATCATTACATCCACAATAGATGATGGTAATAGCCCAAACAATCATTCAAAAACAAAAATTGACCTGTTTCATGAAATTTTATGTCAAATATTTTTCTTCCGAGAAAATTAATTTTAACGCGTAGTGTATAATCTCGAACCATATCGTGAGATATTCTGCCCTCTATCGCGAAATATTTCGAGAGATTCCACGTAGTCATTTCAGCGCATAAAAAAATCTGTTGAATTTATGCAGGTAATCGAAATATTCGTCGAAGGATATGCCACTCGACTTCCTGTGCTATTCAAGATTCTTGGAAGGGTTTTCAACCCCATACAGGGGATGTCTCGACTTCCCTGAAGTGTAGATTGGAAGGAATCCCTTCAGCGAGTAAAATCGACCCGCGTTGTGGTTTTCCGGAAAATTCACTTCGTCGTGGCTCATTTCAGTTCGATGAATATGTGAGATTTCACAGAGAATTCCCAAATTTTTTTGGCAGGTTTTGGAGATCCGATCACATATCGTTACGGAATTGTGTTACATTGCGAGATAATGTTCTTGAAGAGATTCGATCAACTTTTTTATTCAATAATACGTATAATACTGTGTATCAAACATCTCTACAAAAGAGTTCCTGAAACAGATAGCTCATCGAAAAAGTTAGACAACAATACGAGTCGAATCTTGTTGATATCATATACGACTAATACTTTCATTAAAGCTTACGAAACGTGTATCATCATTGAAAACCAAAGGTACAAGAGAAACACTATTATTTGAGGCAATTGAGGTTAGGAAATTACTCGTGCTCAATCCGATCTTTGTACGATTTCCACATGTATTCAGGTATACTAGGGAGATTCCCATATAAAATCGATACGAAGGAACCACCCACAAAATTTCTTGTCGTGAATGAATGTCATTCTTCTTGGTCTGAACCAGCAACTTTCCTAATGGTTTATGTTGAAGTTCATCCTGGGATTGTGATGCCTACTCAATATTTCATTGCCATGTTAAGGTCAAGAAAATACTCACTATGATCGCAATAAAACTCAAGTCCGCATTGAGCGCAACGATTGGGAAATCGTTTTCCACAGGGACAACCTCCATCTTCCACACAGCAGGCACATCCGTAGCTGTTTTTATCCCATGGGCATTGGCAGCCTTCTGCTTTCTGAGTCCACAGGTCTATTTGATCTAGAAAGATTAACTCTCATCAATAAAACAGTGCACCACTACGTGGAATAATTCATAAGATTAAAGGTGACAGGCTTATTTCTGCAAGCAATATCAGATGCGCCACCTGATCCCTATGGAGCATTCATCATATGTTTATCTGTTTGAGAATGTCGGCTCTGCCATCTGCTATCTTTTTTACGCACTGATAATATAATAATTACTCGATCAAGAAATTGCATACATTCAATATTGCATGAACATTCGACCGTCAAAAAATTTGTTCGCGTTGGATCCCACACAATTTGTCAATCGTTCAAAAAAACGGCTCGTGTCGATTGGTCGAAAGAAATGATCCAGAAATACGATCGTGGGGCTTCGAAGCACGTATATGATATCGTGACAGATGATGAATCGTGGATTTACGCGTATGAGCCCGAAAGTGAATAGCAGTTGACTTTATGGGTGTTTCAAGATGGGCCAAATCCAACAAAAGTAGTATAGATCATAATGGTGAGTATATTGAAAAACAATAAAGCGATTTTCGATTATTAACATTTATTTTTGTTGTCTAATCCCAAAACATAAAAGGCAACCCTCGAATTTGATGATTTTGGCCAATGAAAAACGTCTCCAATCGAGATAAAATAAACCCAAATCGCTAGGACCAATCGGAGACGAGAATCTCTATTTTCGCTACAATCTTATTAGTCACCATGATGAGGAGGTGATTCCATCTTATAAAACTCTTCTTGTGATTGTACCATTTCTTCTTATTAAGAGCTCTAAGAGTTCATCTTCAGGAATCCAAATCGAAAGATTTCTGTTGGGTGAAGTCTACTCCTCCTTTAATTATGGATTTCTCAGATATAAGGTATTTATTTTGTCCAAACACAGAATTCAAAACTTCAAAATGCCAATTCAAAGATTGAATATACCGAAAACAAGTGGACTCGGTACTACAACAAAGAAAACCAGCTCTTCAATGATTCTGACCAATGAAAAATTCAACCAATCAAGATAAAATATACCGAAATCACGAGAACCAATCGGAGACGAGAATCTCTATTTTCGCTACACTCTTATTAGTCACCATGAGGAGGAGGTGATTTCATCTTAAAAACTCTTCTTGTGATTGTACCATTTCTTCAATCCAAATCGAAAGATTTCTGTTGGGTGAAGTCAACTCCTCCTTTTATTATGGATTTTTCAGATATAAGGTAAATTTTGTACTGATTTTATATATATTTGTATGAATTGCCCAAACACAAAATTCAAAACTTCAAAATGCCAATTCAAAGATTAAATATACCGAAAACAAGTGGACTCAGTACTACAACAAAGAAAACCAGCTCTTCAATGATTCTGACCAATGAAAAAGGTGACCAATGAGGATAAAATATACCGAAATCACGAGAACCAATCAAATACGAGTATCTCTATTACCGCTACCTTCTTGTTAGTCACCGTACGTGACAGTGACTCAAACAAATCCATGAAAATTGGACAATAAGCCCCGCCCATATGACATCTTGGTAAATTCGAATCAATTTATGAGATTTCACCGATGAACACAAATAACTGAATTTATTTTCTATTCAATGTGATATTCGACATCGACTGCAATTGTGTACCTCACTTTCATGTCCAAACGAATGCTTAACAGTTTTGAAAGAGAAACGACTGATTTCTATGTCTCTCACGCAAATATTCATGCTAAATTCGAATCAATTCTTGAATTTTTTTTAATTGGACTTCTGAGGATGAAATCACAAAGCTTGTAACATATACAGTCCATAAATAAAATCACAAGAAGATTTTGGTGTAGTATAATCACTTCCTCCCTTACCAAGCGTGGTTGATTTAAAAAAAGCAAGCGAGTTTACCCAAGCTGAATTATTATCAACACATGAGCCATTGGACTGCTAATTTAGGTTCGAAACTTTCGTCATAAAAACTGGCAATTTAGAAGTACCAGAAACGAACTGATTGCAAATTCCGAAAGACCACAAAAGGCGCATCCAGAAAATTTAATTTCCCAGCAAAATACCTCGAAATTTCTCATGATTTATACCCTTCGAAAATTCTTCGTCCTTGAACTGAAATTTTCACTGATTTTGGGAAATATTCCGATTTTTTCTGATTCATATGCAACTGCAGAATCCAAATCTGAAATAAGTTTTGAGCTACGAGTACATACACAGTTGTTTTGAAATTAAACCGAATTTTTTTAGATTTGTTCTTGCTGGATACAACTAGACGTTAAAACATGTTGAAATTTCTCAATCACCATTTATTTTATAAATAGCTGAGCCTGCTTTTTACCACTTTCACCTACTTGTGTGATAAGGGTTGTCGACATGTCATCAAAAATAATGCAAATTATGTCACAATGCTGTAGATGATATATTGACTTACTGTTGCCGTCAACGTAAATGGTGGTCCACATCAATTGTTGTGCATGAAGGGGCAGTAAGGGCCAAAGGGTCCACAAAAATATGAAACGACATAGAATAACAGAAATTTCCATGTTCGATCTTAGAGCTGTAGAAAACGGCTTGCCAACCTTGTGGTGGGATCCTTTCCTATTTCACTGTACATGGTCGATGATCATAGTTTTCATCTGTGTATAGTTGTTAGATCCCAGTCTGGATACTGCGATGATCCCATAATATCTTGCATTGTGCCTTAGTTAACCTGGAATATAATTAATCAATAGTTAATTCATGATTCAGTCGGTAGATATGTTATGTATCACAATACATTGTATATGAGCGTCTTAAAATAACTTCATGAAATGAAGCATCAATATGCGGCGTTCAGTTTCAAACCGCTTGATTAGTGACATTCTGCCCTTTCGAATAATATTCTGGAAATACTGGTAGGATAGAAAGTTGAAGAAATAATATTGAAAAAATTAGTATATATTATTTTTTAAAGTTTCGGTAAAATCATTCAGTTCAACGCTCCTTCAATAATGGTGTGCCATCTTCATACTGATTTTCAAGAAGCTCTGCAGAATTTCAATAGCTTTCATAAATCGACGAACAGCCCATGGCTGATATTTTGGTGGTTCTAACATTATTTCTAATTAATTCCTCAACTTTCTCCAAGATAATCAACAAAATCTTTCTCGCATCCCGAACAGATCTGTTTCGTAAACAGTCGACGAACACCAAACATTTTTGTTTCGAGTTAGTTGATTGGCTCGCATCCAGGAAATTATCAATCTGAAATAATATGAAAAAATCACTCGAAAGAAATGCGAATACTGGAGACGACTACCTGGTTTCACAGTACGGCTGAATGAACTTGTCCAGGCACTCACGGGCGAGAAACTTTTTCATTAGAGTTCGAATTTGTAGAAATCGAGAAAGTTATTTATTCCCAAGAAAAGTGTTCTTGTACTTTATCGGATGAACGCCGGGTCAGTACTCTTTTCGACATAGGTCATATGCTCCAACATATGTTACGCGTTAATCGGAAAATGAAGTGGCGTATTACAGAGAATCACTATTGAATCGAGCAAGCAACTCGGAACAGAAATGAATGAAACTAACAAATTTAATTAAAATAATAAGTTGCAGTAACAATGATGGTGGCGGATTCGAATCTCGTTTTCAAATATTCGACATTCCAAGCAATTTATTTGTTACCTAATGAACACAGAAACGTTGATAATGTCAATCCTTGGTTGCGTCTGCGATCTGTAAATCGGTGGCTGACCAATATTCTCTATTGACAGTGAAACAATCTACAACCCTCAATGTAATGGTTGTTTCAATATAGAGCTTACTTAACCTTTCCGTGTCCAAATGTATCTTCAGCAATTGAATCTCCAGAACTCCGCAACAGTGACGGCTTCGGGGATGCATGCATATAGATCTTGATTAGTGCAGGTGGTACCGATGTTGATGCAGACGAGTAGATGGGTCTCGTCTTGAACATAATTCAACACTTGAGTATCCCCACTTAACGTCTTCTTACAGTGGAATACTTCCACTTTGAGTCTATTAGGTGTCCTCCACGTAGCGTAAGGTAAGAGGGCTGCAGGTGATATCTCTTCTTTGCCAGTTATGTTGTCTCGAGAGAATTTCTTCCAGAGTTTTTCTATTCTTCAGGTGGCCTAGTTATTGGTTCAGTGGTTTTCAAGAATCTTTTTCTTGATTTTAATCGATGATGGTATGGTATATGTCCATTTAGTGCTTTTTTGCAGTAATGACTTATCTTAGAAATTTTAGTGGAGCAATGGTAACTATAGGAAAAACCTTTTCTAGGGGGCATCCAAATATTATTTTGACTGAAGCATGTATAGCCAATCTTCTTCCTTCGAATGTACAGAATTTCTCCACGTAGGGGCGGCGTATTCTACCATAGATAGACAGTTACTGATGCCAGCAAAGTTTCAGGTCTGGCACCCCATGGATGTACCTGTTAGTATCCGGATTGGATTTTGATTTTTCCTTAGTAGATTTCATTTCTGATGGTCTTGTGTTAGAGTTCGTTCTACTTCTTCAAACAATTTTCGAGCTATTTTGAGTCATCCCGTAAATGGTTTTTTGGTGTGTCGAAAAGATATCATTTATAGTTGTTCACCTTCCCATCTAACATCTAACACTTTCTTATGGTAGCACATTCTTTTGAATTCGCGATCAACTTCTCCCATTTTCCAGTGTTACATGGAATCTTCTGTTTTCTAGGATACATTTGATGGATCCTGTAAGTTTGTAGTCTATCGTCAGGTCGTATACTCTCTTCATTTATTTTGTATGATCAACTGTATCGTGAGCTGCACTTAAATCGATAAACTACGCCGGGTATTATCTTAGCTTCCACAATATGTAGGGCAAGATTGAGGATCTGATTATAGCATGACTTTCCAGGTGTGAATCCAACTTGTTTTTTTATTAACTTATCATCGATATGTGGTGTTATTCTATTAGAGATTAAGCGTTTTAGTAGTTTATAAATGTGACATAATAACGCTATGGGTCTATGGTCTATAGGAGTTGAGCTGATAGGAAATGAGATCCGTCACTTGATCCATAACATGTCACTGCAATTTAAAAAAACAAATCCATGCCAAGGGGCCTTTTGACCAAACACTTATTACGCAGAATGTCGATGAGGAATCGAAAGATTCCTTTCTACGTCATCTTGAACTGAGGCATTTAATCAGATGGAATTTCATATTGTTGCCAAGAAAAATACTCAAATGGAAATCTTGTATAATGACTTCCAGTTCACAGGGTTAGCACAGTAGTTCGTCCAGGCTGCGGAACTTGTGAGTGATGAATGCCCCCTCCCTTCTGATCCAAAAACTGTCAATCGCTCAGAGTTGGTAACGTTGCTCAAAGACGTTAGATCCCATTATCGAATGACTAATTATGAATTGTATCAGATCTGTCATCCGAAGTAAGTCTTTTCCAATATGGAGAGAAATTGCTCTAGAAGTCGCCTAAAGGAGATTGGAAAAGAGGGGCACTGCCATCGTCCTGTTGAAAACCCCAGAGAACGATATCAATCGGTTGGGTAATTTCAACAGGAAATATGTTAACTAGATTCTTAATGGGTTTCTGAATGATCAATCGAGAAAAATATTTTGCACAGTCTGTTTTCGCTTCTAGTTACCAGACAAAACAAACGATCCTGGGAATTTCCATTTCAGCTGAATACTTTTTGTTTGCCAACCTTTCCATTTCCACCAGACGGCTATGTCTAGTGCCTAATGACGAAGAGCCTGTTCTGATATCTGATTATTGCAGATGAATTTCCGTTGTAGTGGGAGTGACAGCTCTGAATTGAATATTTCTGTTTTTCACCATCCGAACATGGTGTTCTTCGCTTTATTTCATTTGTTGACTTTCACCCTTCGTTGTCGGATTGTCGACTACTCGTTTCAGTGATGAATGTTATCATTTTAGCCTAGAGCACACCGGAAACCAAATATAAACAAATACACTGCCCAAAAATTAACGCACATTATGAAAACTGAAATTTATTCTACAACTGAAGGTGTTCTCAATGATTATTATTTTAATCAGAATTATGCATGCATATGTTATCCACTTCCAACGTTTTTCTTCAATACAGATGTTTTTTCCCTGCAGGAATAGAAAAGATAAGATTATCAGATTTTGAATGTATTGGCTCAGTTGTTCTAGAGTCAATTTTAGTGATCGATAGTTTTTCTTTCGTTTGATTTTTTACACTTGATCGCTTCTTCTTCTTCTAATGCATATTCACTAATGAATGTTTGCGACCACACGATTCATTTCTATTGCGTCTCTAGCTGTATGTATTAGGCCATTGTTCGCAAGCCTGTCCACTGTATTATGTTACGTAGCCATGACATCCTCTTTCTTCTCATTCCTCTCCTTCCTTCAATCTTTCCCTCGATAATCAATTGTAGAAGCTGGTATTTCGGGTTTCGCATTATATGCCCTAGGTATGCAGTTTTTCTTTTTTTGATCGTCAGCAGCAATTCACGTTCTTTAATTATTCTTCGTTGGACATTTTCGTTGGTCACTCGGGCCGTCCATGGGATTTTTAGTATTCTTCGATATACCCACATCTCGAAGGCTTCTATTTTATTCATTGTGACCACCTTTAGTGTACAGCTCTCCACACCGTACAGTAACACCGACCAAATGTAACACCTCACAAATCTCATTCTCAGGTTTAGGTTAAAGTCCGCATTGGTAAGAATACGTTTAAATTTCATGAATGTGTTGCGGGCATTTTCTATACGACATTTTATTTCCAGGTCAGATGTCCAGTCTTCAGTGAGCCATACTACAAGGTATTTAAACTTATTTACACGCTCAATCAATGACCCATCAGATGTTAGTTTTGCATTATTGAGTCTGTCTGGTTGACGAGTAATGACCATATATTTTGTTTTTTTGGCATTTATTTTAAGGCCCATTCTCTCGCTGTGTTGTCCTACTACATCGACAAGGTATTGAAGATCATTCATATTGTCAGCAATTAAGACCGTGTCGTCTGCGTAGCGAATGTTATTAATCCATGTTCCGTTACTTTAATACCCCTCTCAACGTCCTCAAGTGCCCCTTGGAAGATGTTCTCAGAATACAAATTGAATAACAGAAGTGAGAGAACACACCCTTGCCGGACTCCTCTGCAGATTTCAACATTATTGCTTTGTTCTCCATCGATCTTTATGTGAGCAGATTGTTTCAAATAGAGATTTTCAATGCAGCTAATATCTTTGCCGTCTATATGCATTTGCCTCTGAATTGTTAGTAATTTATGATGTTGAACTCTGTCAAAGGCCTTCTCGAAGTCTATGAAGCATAGGCATACATCTTTCCGCTGATCGTGGCAGTTTTGTATCAGTACTTGTATTGCTACTAATGCTTCTCGAGTTCCCAGGCCTTGTCTGAATCCGAATTGCAAGTCGCTGATGTTTTGCTCACATTTTCTGAATATTCTCTGATGAATTATCTTGAGGAACAGTTTTAAGGAGTGGCACATAAGGCTGATAAGTCTATGATCCTCGCATTTCCTAGCGTTATTCTTTTTTGGCAAAGGTATGAAGGTAGATGACAACCATTGAGCGGGATATTGACCGGTTTCATATATTCTATTGAAGAGTTTGTGAAGAACTGTTACCCCTTTGTCGTCAAGCAGTTTAATAAGCTCTGCAGTTATCTCATCGGGACCAGGTGCTTTGTTATTTTTCAGTATGCGGATGGTCTTTTCTATTTCTGCTTTTGTTATTGAGGGTCCTGATAGATCATCCTCCGTATCTTGGCCAAGAGTTCTGTCATCCGAGAATAAGTTTCTGATATAATTTTCCCTTATTATTTTTCGCGCATTGATGTCGCCTGCGATTTCGTTATTCTCATTTGTTATGGTAGAGAAGTTTCTTTTTCGGTATATTCCTGCCGTTTCTTTTAGTTTCTTGTGCAAGTTGAGATCATCATGTAGGGTTTGTAATCTTTCCATAATTTCGCATTCATGTTTTAACCATTCATTCTTTGCTATTCTAATGTTTGCTCTTATTTGTTTTTGAATTTTCAGGTAGTTCTCTTGGTTCCTCTGGGTTTTGAATTTTCTACGTTCGTCCATCAATGAAAGAATCTCGTCAGTTATCCATGGCTGCTTGTGTTCTCGTGTTTCATATCCTATTACTTCTTTAGCTATATTCATTATGATATTTTGAGTATTTTCCCAGATATTGGTTAGGTCTTCATCTGATTCTATTTTTGGTATAATTGTTTCTATTTGATGGTTAATTTCTCTACTTACACAGTCCCTAAGCTCTTTTTCCTGCAGGGATTCGTAGGCTATTTTCCTTTGTGGGGTTATTTTGTTGTGTTTTGCCATTTTCACCTTAAGACAGGCCAAAAGCAAAACATGATCAGAAGGCACGTCTGCTCCTGGATATGTGCAAGCTCTGGTGATAGATGTTCCAAAACGTCTGTTAATAAGGATAAAGTCTATCTGATTACGCACTATGTTATGTGGTTTGTCTGCTGTAGATTTCCACGTGTACAGACGGCGAGGTGGTAAACAGAACCAGGTATTAGTTATTTTCATATTTTCCTCTTGGCAGAATTGTAGCAGACGATCCCCTCTGTCATTTCGCTTCCCTAGCCCAAAAGGTCCAACCAGGTCTTCAAATCTACCTTTTCCTATCTTGGAATTAAAATCGCCCATTATTATATCGATTTCATGTTTTTTTGTGAGTTTAAGAAGTTCTCTTAACCCGTCATAGAATGTTTCCATATCCTCATCTGTCGACTCTGAAGTAGGGGCATATGTTTGTATGACATTTAGGTTAACTGGCTTGGCGCTAAGTTTTAATAAAGCTAATCTATCGGAGTATGGGAAGAAGTTAATGATGCTAGTGGACAATTTATCTGTAATAAACATTCCTACTCCATTTCGGTGGTTCTTGTCCTGATTGCCTGAGTAATAGAAACGGCCTCCAGTGACATTACACATTCCATTGTCTGGCCACCAAGTTTCTGAGATCCCCAATATATCTATTTTTAGTCTTCCGATCTCTTGACTAAGATTTGCTAGTTTTCCCGCTTCAAATAAGCTTCGTACGTTCCAGGTCCCTATATTGATATTTTTGCGGCCATTTAGTCTTTGTATCCTGACTTCATTCAAGACCGTTCCCCCCGGAGATCCGATCGGGGAACTTATTTTGCCTCCGGAATATTTTGAATTGAATGACGTCATCATGTGGTTCTCTTGGGAAGTATAATGGAGGTGATTTCCCGTTATCTTCCTCCATGGGTTAAAAATTACAATTAAAATATGCAACGCGAAACACGCAATTTGACCCAAGTGTGTCCAGAATGTTGCAGGGATTCCGGGAGACAGGTATGAATGTCCGAAGACTAGGACAGGGTAGACCACGGGTAACAACTGCCATTCAAGAACGTTCGTTGAAACAACGGATTGAAACCACTCGCCTCCTTCAAAATCAGCTTGAGCAAACTCATGGGGTGCAAATTAGCTCTCGGACAATGAGAAATCGCCTCAGAGAATACGATTTGAGGCCCCGTGTCGCGGCAAGAGGCCCAGCTCTTACCTCAAGCCCAATCGAGAGAGCGTTTTGATTTTGCGAGGGAGCATATCCATTGGGAAGAGGCAGTTTGGGAAAGAGTTCTCTTCACAGATGAGTCCAGATTCTGCCTCTACCATTGTGATCGACGTTCCCTTGTATACAGACGTCCACATAAAAGATATGCTCAGTGCAATTTCCTGAATACTACTGGTTTTGGGGAAGGATCGATTATGGTACGGGGTGGAATAACTTTGACTGCTCGCACAGACCTAGTGGTAGTTGATAATGGAGCTATGAATGCTGATGGGTATATAAGGAACATTATTGAAGAGCATGTAGTGTCATCTGCCCCATACATTGGTGAAAATTTCATTTTAATGGACGATAATGTCAGACCTCATCGTGCGCGCATCGTTCAGAAGTACCTTGAAGAGGTTGAAGTCACTCAAATGGAATGGCTAGCAAGAAGTCCAGATCTCGCTCCGATTGAGCAGGTTTGGGACAACCTCAAGAGAAGGCTGAGAAGTTCAGAAAATCATCCAGCTACTCTTAATGACTGAGGAATTCAACTCAGAAAAATCTGGGAAGGAGACAGAACATTTCAAGATCACTCATTTTGAGTAAGGTTGAAATACCAAGTATTAAATCACTTATCAGCATTCCAGTATTTTGAAAATTGTTCATTTCTCTTCTTTCACCTAAGATTCGGTGAAATCCTGATTTTTTTCCATTTAATGCGTCTTGTTTCGATCAAAACCTTCCCGAGAGAATATAAAAATAAGTTATAAAGTCAATGTTCATTAAAATTGAAATTTTCAGAATGTGCGTTAATTTTTTTGCGCAGTGTATCACGAAAAGTAATTCTTCATTGAAGTTACAGGGTTAAAACATTCCATCCCGAATTTTTAGCTTTGGGATGAAATAACGAAAATCCGCCAAGACAGGTCAAATTTCATTGAATGGATTTGGTACGCAGCTGTCTTGTCTCCTTGGGTCCTATCTGTTGAATCGCAGGCAGTATGTTTTTGTTTAGGGGTTTCGATCGTCCGAATATTTGTCTGGCTCTGGTGTGCCCCAGGGTTCTAATCTTGGCCCACTCTTGTTCTTGTTGTTTGTCGATGATTTGACTAGTGTTGTCGACACGATGGGGCTATTATTTGCGGATGATTTCAAGCTCTTTTTGAGAGTGTTCAGTGTGCGGGACTGTTTCAGGTTGCAGGGTGCTTTAGTAGCTATGTTGAAATGGTGTGATTCCAACGGTCTAAAGTTGAATTTTTCTAAATGTAGTGTCGTTTCTTTCACGAGAAAGCTGGAACCCCTTTTGTTTGATTATTCTTTGGGAGATTTCAGGTTGTCGAGGTTGAATGTTGTCAAAGACTTAGGAGTCCTTTTTGATAGTCAGATGTCATTTGTCCCTCATATAGGTGATTTGCTGAGTAGTGCCTCTAGGCTATATGGTTACATCGTTCGTAGCGCCAGACATTTCCGTAGTTCCGGAACACTGATTCTCCTGTTTAACACCCTTGTGAGGACTAAACTTGAGTACGCTTCGCTCATTTGGCAGCCTATTTATTTATGTCATATTCAGCGTTTGGAATCAATTCAGCGTAGATTTTATAAATATCTTTCATATAGAGAGGGGGGCGTTTATCCCCATAGAGGTACTGATCACGCTGTAGTCTTGGGTAAGTTCGGTGCTGTCTCGCTTGCGGATCGAAGAGGTTTGCAAGCAATCATTTTTTTATACAAGCTTGTTCGTGGCGGAATTGATTGCTCTTACCTACTGGGAAAGGTTAATTTCTATGTTCCAAGGCCAAACATGAGATCAAGGCCTTTGTTCTATCTGGTCTCTCCTAGGAATAATTGCATGATTCGGACGCCTGTTCAGCATATGTGTAACCTAGTAAATGGCCTGTGTGGGACCTGTGATGTCTTCTTTGATAGTTTAACTGCCTTTAAGCAGGCATACTCAATAGTTTAGCATAATGATGTTGTATTTTTTTTTGTGTGATATTATTTACATATAGTTTTGTTAATTTTTCTGTAATTGGGTTTTTAACCTGTAGAAAAATAAAGCTGTTTATTATTTATTTTTTATTTATATATGTTTAATATTTTGATATCACAGCTCCTCTTGCGGCAACTCCTAACAGGTCTAATTTTTGAATTGGGAAAAGGGGTAGAGGAGCACCTGGTTGGAAAGGCAATTAAATTTCCTGGATGAGTGTATTTTTTCATCGCTTTATTATTGCCCAGAGTCAGTATTCCATCAATAACTTTCACACGCCAAATTTCTGAAATGACTTCAACAACTGAATATGTTGAATGAAGGAGAATACGTTTACCTATCTAATGATGTATGGATCGAGTAATGGAATTGGTCGAACTTTCCAGGATTTTCGAAGTAAATGTATGAGATATTCTGATACATGGATTTACCTTTTCCAATTTGGGATAATTCAACGTTAAAGCATATATTCAAGATAGCTTACGAAGTTTTATTGACAAAGTTGGAGTCAGACGACTAAGCACGAATCCTCATCACTGTTGCGGACGGAGCAAATTCTACTGAAACTAGTAACTTGACTAAGAATAGTGCACGAATTTGGAAGCGACTCATAGATGGGATATTGTGAATCGAATTCGTTTTAAATGACCCTAATCCATTAAGGAGATTTGGTTACATATCATATGATTGAATAAGCAGGAATTGTTTCGTGTAAACATATGCGATTCCGTGAGTGATTCGTCACTTTCATCCTACATTCGAAATCATTTCCAACAGAAATACAGACGAATCCAATATCCGAACAACAAACATCACAAATTAGTTTTCGAATTCGATTGATTCGAGAAAATATGCTCGATTAGTATCTGCATAAAAAAAGGATTCGCTCCTCGACCGACATCGATTTCTGAAGCGAAATCCTAGCAGCTTAACAGAATCAAGGTAATGAATGGTCTTGACAGGAAGTTCTTCGACGGAAACAACTTCAGCCAATATTAAAACGAAATTTTCAGATGTCTCCGGACCCATCAATCCATAACGTTCACTCGATTATTGGCAACGAAGCATGATTGGTAGAAAAAGAGCAGAGATGTCTAGATGTAGTCATTCATTTCGGTTTCGCCGCAAAGAAGAAATGTATACGAAACTGGATACAAAAGAGTTCATGTTATTTCGCTTTATGACACGAAGGGAATTGTATTTGTAATATTCCTTTCGAAAGGTTTCCAAAACAATATACAACTCGTTCCATTCCTGTCGCCGCGCAAGGAATTGTAAGGAAAGAAAGTATGGGAGCAGTTTCTTTCATCTTATTCAGTTCCTAGAACGTCTTTGGAAAGGACTTCGAAGTATTTTATTCCTTTCTGTATTGGATAAAGTGTTTCCTTTCTTTGAGAAACTGCATGTAGACTGTGTCATCATTGCAAAATAAAAGTGATAGTTGCCCTGCGTTGATCTAACTGTAAAAATCGAATTAAACTAGAAATAAATTCAACATAAAGGAGAGTACACAGTATATACACTGCGCAAAAAAATTAACGCACATTATGGAAATCTCAAATTTATTCTACAACTGAAGGTGTTCTTAATGATGGTTCTTTTTATCAGAGTTATGCATGCATATGTTATCCACTCTCAACGTTTTTCTTCATTACAGACGTTTCTTCCAAGCAGGAATAAAAAAATATGAGACTATCAAATTTTGAATGTATTGGCTTCATTCTGAAATCAGTTGTTCTCGATCAATTTTAGTGATCAGTAGTTTTGCTTTCGTTTGAATTCTAACACTCGATCGCTATGCAACGTTAAACACACAATTTAACCCAAGAGGAATCGGTCCAAGCGGTGGTTTTGTGAGAAGAAGGGTGGACATACACAAGAATTGCAGAAAGGTTTGGAGTTTCCAATACAAGTGGGTCCAGAATGTTGCAGCGATTCAGGGAGACAGGTATGAATGTCCGAAGACCAGGACAGAGTAGACGACGGGTAACAACTGTCATTCAAGAACGTTACTTGAGAGTTTCTTGATTGAGTCAACGGTTTGCAACCGCTCGGCTTCTTCAAAATCAGCAGGAGCAAACTCATGGGGTGCAAATTGGCACTCAGACAATGAGAAATCGCCTCAGAGAATATGATTTGAGGCCTCGTGTCGGGGCAAGAGGTCCAGCTTGATTCAGAAGTCTTATTCAATAGAGTAGAGCCATATAGCAAGAAAGATTTCGGGGATGAAAAAAGAAAACAGAAGGAAAATGACGATCCAAAAGAAGTAGATGGAACAATAAATAGCCAGCAATCAATTGGATCTGCCTGGTCATGAGGAAATTGGAATACAACAACTTGGTTTCTCAACCACTTCAACTCACAGTAAAGCTGTTCTTAGTGCAAAAATACAAAACAGTTTATACCAAATTATAATATTGTTCTATGAACTTTAAAGAACAAAATTGCTGCATAGGAATGCGCTATATTGACTTCATAGATTATGTATAAATAATATTGAAACGCATATAGCTACATGGAGATTATATAAAATTGTTTTGTTATAGTTGTTGGACCATTTATAAAACATAGTTGGGAGATAGCTCCAGTTATCCAGAAATGTCTTATAGTCATTCCAAATTGAAACACCCTGTTTATGATCTATGTCGAAATTATGAAAACAATCTCTCAGAACAAATCTTGGTAACATTTTCCCGGCAACACATTATTTACATTCAACAGGAAAAGCGAATATAGAATGGAATAAACTGAGCAAACAGTCGCAAAACATTAAATTCTGACTAAGATTAAAGCAAGGTTCTCCGTGAATAATTTCGCGATCAGCTTTATTCCATAAAAAGAGTAATTCCTTCTTATCCAGTGAAAATTGTTCGGAGCCCCACCTGGAAACATATAGAATGAATGAAGTGCTCAGGAACTCTAAGACATTCGTTGAAATGAAACCACAGGTGCTAAATAAATTGGGTTTTTATTTCGGGCAGCCTTTTGTTATGACCCCGAACTCAATGAGAATCCTTCATTTAGTTGAATGATGCTCTCTGAGGGAATGTGAAGATACGTTAGATTGCAGAAGGAACTACTGAAAGCACAGCACACTTGTTCCATCAGAATATGAACTCATTCAACTGCGCAAAATAATGAGGGTCATCATTTCATCAAGGTTAATGGCTCGTTGGCCATACCTCTATACAGATCCCTTCTTTACTAACGAGAACATCTGAAATATTGCCGAGTTTTGTTACCTTGAACGCATTTCCCAATATTTTATTCTGAAAAGACTGATATCTGCACAGCCAACACTTTTGAAGCTGGCATAATTCTCAGCAGATGTGATACCGGAAATTCCTAAATGATGTGAAGCAACATTAGATGAATTTTGATTATCACAATCGTTCTTCTACGTGAGAGATTTCCGAAGGGAGCGACCACAGCTTCATTTAATCAGCCTTTGGCATCCACTGTTGAAAATAGGCTTCCCTCATTTCTGCCTCTATCCTCTGTCCTCTATTCTGCATCCGGAATTTCGTCAATTCATCTCATTGCTCTGTTTCCTCTGGTTTATTCTCGAAGACCTCCTTGGTCATCTTCCTTCTGTATTGCAGATCACATGTCCAGCCTAGTTCCATTTAAGCTCAGCCACCTGTAGATATCATCAGTGACGTCTTTGGATTCGATCTTAATCTTGAGTGATTAAGAACAGTTGTTTCTTTTCATAGGTAGACTGGACAGGTCATTTTGAGAGAACATATTTCAGATGAAGCAATATTCCTTATTCATTAAGGGTATATCTTCAAAAAAGGAAACCAGTGATATGAGGATATATAATGTTCCGTTCGGTGCCATCTAAAATAAGCCAGGATTCATAGGTTAGATTTCAACAGAAAATTCAATTACTCTTGAGTTACTTTAAGGTAATAAATTTTTTTTTTTCAACAGCCCCAGATGAATTCTAAATACCAAGAATGTTTTGTATGGACTAATGCACAACTCATGTACTATGCGTTCTCATATGGGCTTCTGGTTGAAACGTCAAACTTGATAAGGGATCATTCCCATTATTTTGTCATCGTTTGAACTTTCAAATTAGCTCAGTTTCGAAAGTGAGACCCCTCCCACGGAAAGGTTTTGAAATAGGATGAAATGAATTTATTGCCCCGAAAATAAAGTTAGTTCTGGAGTTCGGAATGCTTAACTCGGCAGGAAATCGACTATACCCTGGTCCTCGGCAGCACTGGGATTTAGACGCCTTCAAATCCGATTTTATTTTTCACGTCTTATGGAAAGTTCGTGGGATATAATACTAGTCCAAATAAGAAATCTCGTTCTATGGAGTGATCCTAAGAACTTACGCTCTTCCGAACCAATCCAACTATTTTGTATTATCTCAGAGAAGATTACCATTCAGTTGATCCGTTTCTTTCTTAAGATATTCAACATGAAAGAGAGCATTGGGAAATAATTTTCAAGACTCTGATTAAACATTGGATTATTCCAATACACAGACACCCTGGTTTGTGAACATTTGTGGAATAAAATGAGCAATATTACCTACACATAAAATTTTCACTTGTGTACAACTGACACGAATTATGCTTAAGTATTTGGAAACGCAGGATCTTATCGAATTTTCATTATGTATTGTTATTTAAATATTATATAAAAGAAGATGCAAGTTTCATCCAATTTAAGTAACCTGTATCGTTTTGAGGAAGGCAATGCTTTAGAAAAATTGTTTTTGATACTAGGAATCAGTGGTATAATTCAATGTAGTAGTCAAAGACTCATCCTGTATATCCACGAAGAAGACAGTTGAAATGAACCAGCCCCCTCACATTCACTCTTGAGTAGAAAGAAGAAATGAAATGAATTTTTTTTTATTTTATCAATAAGTGGACATTTTTTTTGTGTTGATGTTGAAATATTCTTCATTCAGTACAATTGAACCTTATGACCCAGTTTCCTGACAGATTGAAAATTCAGGGACTGTTCTGAGTTTTACCTAAATCGAGTCGCTTCGGGCAGAGACAGAAGAATAGTCCTTCGGAATCAAGGGAAGGTAAAAGTTTTACCCTTGTAATTGCTCGATAAACATCATCCTTTGGCGGTAACTTGGACGTGGAATTCAGCCTAAAATAGAGCCTTCATGGCGGATTTGAATATTCATGAGTTCGTTCTAATGGAAAGCTTCTATTCAAACATTATTCGTATATTTCGCAATTAAGGTACCAAACAGAACGGGATTCAGGCATTACCCATCTATAGCTGATTTCCTTCAATAACTCACGTTTCTGTTATTTTTTTATTCAATTAAATAGATATTTACAATTTACTGCTTTTCGAAATGTTTTTCACATATTGTTCAGTAAATGATATAATCGTTGGAACCAATTCAGAATCAAATTTCATATTCATTGTTATGACTCATCAATCAAGAAAGGATTCATTTAGACTGATCTAATTTCGATTGCGAATTCATGTGAAGATAGATACAAAAGATGTAAGAGTACTGGTATTCGATTCTATACTCTCCCATTTTATTTAAATAGGTTTGAAACATATCTTTCAGATTCCTTTACTTTTCGTCTATGTCGAGTTCTATATTCACCATCACTTTTACTTAAATCTCTATTTATATCAAAATTTTCAGATTTAACATTAGTTTCTTCATTTTCATTTACAAAATTTCTTTCAATATCTATATCTACAGAATTCTCGACAGGATCATTTGATAAATTATATAGTATAGTATTGAAAGTGTAATCTTCAGGAGTTGATTTAGAAAAAATTTCATTTCTGACATTATGTTTACCTTTCTGTTTCCTCCTAATTTTATATGTTCTGTTAGTTAATTTTTCTATAATTTTACCTAAGCACTGATCACTTTTTGGTTGCTTTTGATATCTGTTTCTCCTATGAAATTTTGTATTATTATATTTTGAAAAATTGTAAGAACGTGTACTCCTAGTTCTAATATTTTTTAATTTTTTATGATATAGTTGCTTGTTGATTGACTTAGGTTGCAATCTTCAATGAATTAGTGAATTATAAGGGTTAATTTCTACTCATAAAGTATTTCTAAAAACTGATAAACACAAATGAAAATCATCATTACCCTCTAGAGATTTCTTCAAAATGTATTTTATTGTTTGTACAGTTCTTTCTGCCTGTGCGTTGGATTGCTGATACTAGGGGGAAGATGCTTTTGCAATAAAATTCCAAGATCGAATTCTCGACTTTTGAATTGAGTGGCACCAACTAATATTACAATTTTCGGAATTCCATGTCGCTAGAAAGTTTCTTTCAAATGATACGTTATGTTATTAGTGGTCATGTTTTCATTGAGTTCAATAACTTCGGAATATTCAGAATAAAAATCAATGATCATTGAATAAGATTCACCTTTCATTTAAAAAATGTTAATGCCTATTTTTTGCCATGAAAATTTTATAATTTCATGACTTTGAAGCGGATATTTCTTGTTTCATTTTTGAAATTTATTACAAATAAAACATTTTCTTACTAAAGCTTCAATATCTGAATTTAGACCAGGCCAATATATGAAATTTTTTGCACTCTATATATTTTCCCATTCCAAATATGAATTTTATTTAACGTATCCGATCTTTTGGTATTATTAGTGTTTAATTGAAATGTAAAAGTCCATTTGTACCTTCAGTTATTTCAGATTTGACTTCATAAAAGGTTTTTATTTCTTTACTAAATTGGTTTCTATTCTGTGACCATCCTTCTTTAATGAATTCTCTTAAAGATTTAATATCTTAGCTACAATTATTTGAAATTTCATTTAATTCATCATCTGAAATCTGAAGGCACAATTTAATTACTCATCTTATATGGTAGTTTACTACAATTTCATACTAATTTATTTGAATTTTGACAAAGCTTGACTGCGCCATGTTATATGTCATCCATTAAGAAACGATTCATTTAAATTCATCTAATTTCAATTACGAATACATATGAAGATAGATACAATAAGTGCATGCGCATTGGTATTCAAATCTATAATATTCATAGTATCAGCTGAAGAGATGTACGGTTTTCTGGAAAGAATTTCCCACAACGTTTCACTCTGGAATCGAATTGAAAATCCAAATTGCTCACAGAGAACATTCGTTCAGAACTAGTGAGATGAAACTTGTTGAACTCGCAAGTGAGAGATCTAGTGATCTTCAAAAAAAAAAAAAAGAGCATGAGTTTATTTGCTTGTAAAATGAACGCAAATTACCGAAATATGAATACTATATACTTTATAGAAATTCCAAAAAGAGAGAATTTCAGATGAGACTTCTAAGTAACACAGTGAGTGACCATATCCCGTCAACTTTGTATAATGCCAGGATATATTGGGAGCACGATAGCACGAGTCATATTTAGTCATATCGAATAATTAAATGATGAAAACAAACCAAGTTATATCTCCCTAGTTATTCATCCATTTACTTTCGAGGAAATATTTTGTCGAGCACTATTAAAAATATTGTCATCTAGAACTGTTTCTGAAGGGACTGATGCCATATTTATCCTTAGGAGATCATTATGCGAACTGTCGGAAAAAATATGAAAAAAAATCATTCCATCCCCGATTCTCCTTTACCTGGAATTGAACGGAATTTCTGAGAGATTATTTGGCCTCAATTTTTCATACGCCGAATGGAGTCCGCTTAATTTTCTGGGAATTCAATTTCATTGAAATTAATTTCGTTTTCTATTATTCCCCGGTCGACGTTTATATCGGGAATACCTCGGAATTGATGGGAGTCAGTGTTCACCTCGTCCGGCTTCTTGAAAGGTTAAAAGGCGTGTAAGTTTCCAAGAACGCGGAATTCTTGTGTGGAAATCAGCAATAATTCAGGGCTCTCAGGCTCGGGAGATAGTCGAAAAGTACAATTTGAAATGAGATATTGGGCTCGGTGCGGTTCTTTTTCCCTATGCGATCCTCAGGTATATGTCTCAGACAATTAGGCTCAAAAATAAAAGGTATGAGGTTGGAAGGCGGTTAAATTTGGATTCAGGGGGAAAGCCACTTCTATAAGAATCTTTATTTGAATAAATCCTCTTCTTCCTTAAAGGGGTCATCTTCGTCCATCTCAAAGAAAGTTTGCAACAGTTTCATCTCACCGTTTTCAGTCAGTGGCTGCTGTCAGTAGGGTTTGTGTATGCAGATCAGTCCAGTCCCTTAAATTTTTCAGATTTAAATATTTCCTTCCACCTGGAAATCATTCAATTGAAAACCCCAAGGGGAAAAACAAAGAAGTGAACGAGCTTCTAATAAAACAGATAAAACTTATAAGGAAATCAAATCTGAAGATTTAATGAACATTTCCAAGAAAAACATTTCGAAATCTGTATAAATCATCAAGACTCAAGAAGCAGGTAGTGATTGATAAATTAATAATAGAAAATGAATCTGTGGGCGAAGGGCAATAGAGGACCAAATAATTCCACGATTGAAGACAGAGAGAAAATAACAAAACAGAACCTAATGAAGAGATGGAAAAGAATAATGGAAATAAGGAAGAAAAAGAAATAAAACGAAAAAAATCGGAGGAAACAAGAAAGAAGATTCTAATGAAGAAATGGAAAACGAGAAGAATAAAAGAAAAAATAATAATTGAAGAGAATAATTACTGATTCAAAGAGAATTCGTGATGAATTTTCTCCCTTTAAGGAAAGGATGTGAAGGATGTTATCTTTTATTTTGCTCTAGCCGGAGCCTGATAAGAGCAGTGAAAGAATAGGTACATTGGTGTAGTCTCTGAACGTGCTTATAATAATAATATTGAAATGCCAGTGTGAATTAGGTACTTGTCGTTTCTTTGTTCACAGATGTGTAAGGTTAGATATGTTGAATTGTTTATACTTCATTATGTAAATGATACTAAACAACAAATCTTTGTTTACAGAGAAATACTCCATGTTTCATTTCGCAATGTCATATCAATAATACGATGAAAGATGTTATGAGAGACAATTCTCTATATATACGTATGAATTATTTCATGTTAATTGTAATGCTCTTGAAACACTACCTTTGCGTGAGGAAAGTTTTATATGAAGGAATTCGTTCCCAAGCTTTTACCGCATCCGATGAAAAAATCAATTAATATGATTTGAAAGAAAACAACTTTGTGTACGTTCAAAAAATTCTGTACACTGATAAACGAAGAAAAAACATGGAAACATTCGCGAAAATCTGAAAATCCTGAACATCCCATTTTCCTTTGTAAAATAGAGTTACACAACAAACTTTAAAAGATAAAGCTATTCAATCATAAGATTTCGAACAAAGAACACCAGATAAGTAATAACAACACTTCTGCTGTAGTGAGCATTCCGAATCAATCTTATTTTCTTAATTTTCATGATGAGCATATTCTGTAAACTTGCGCGAATATGTAACGGTTATCTCATGGAAATTGTTAGTCCAACAAATCATTTCCCTTGCGGGAAATATTAATATATATTCTATAAAGCAATCAACAGACATCAAAATAGTAGCGAATTTGATATCTTAATTCGTGGCATACGAGACCAGGTGCAGATTGGAGAGATAGTTATACACAGTGGAATCCATTGAGAAACGAACATAAGTGAAAAGATTATATTCGACCTTGAAGAAATGTAAACTGATGATAAAAACGATAAATAATCAATTGACACGTCGAATTATTCCAATACATACCCCTACTGTGTAGAATATAGTTTCACCCCAAATAATATGAGATAAAGCTCCTCAAACATAGGATTTGGAACACAGAATGTCAGTATTTATCACCAGATATGTAATAATAACACTAGAACATCTGTTATAGGGAGCATTCCGACTGAATCTTATTCCATCGAATTTTACGAAAGGCATATTCCGTAAACTCGCCTGAAATGGGTCGAATATTTCGTGAAAATTGCAATTTTAACGAATCACTCTCTCTGCGGGATAGAGATATTCCATTAGGAAATTTCTCCTCAAGTTTTCACCAAAAATGATGAAGAAAATCAATTGATACAAGATGAAGGTAAACGAATCTAGTGTGTAGCATTCAGCTAACTGGAATTCATCTTAATAAAATATTTCTGTGCTGTTATGTGTGAGCTCAAGAGATTCTGTACACTGAGAAACGAGATTAAAAACAGATTCAATGATATGAAAATACAAGCGAAACTCATTTGAAAATTCAAAGGCATACAAGACAAGGCGAGATGGTTATAAACAATCAAATTTTATACGTCGTGAAAAGGGAAAATAATGAAGAAGGTGATGTTCGGCATGTACGAGTACTGAAGATAAATACGATGAAAATTGACTCGATAAAGTTGTCTGAATAGAATTCTCGCAAAATGAGCTTGAAACCTGTCCACAGTTGCACTTGATTCTCTGAGATAACCATGCGTCAATAATGACTAGCTCGCACACTGGAATTATGGTTCTTTATAAGGGTCGTCCTTTTAAACATACGAAAATTACTTAGATTAACAGATATGAGAACAGCAGTGAAACATATTTGGTAATTGGTGGCATACCTGTCAAACCACAATGTTGAAAAGGATCATAAACAAGTGGACTTTTGTATCCTTTTAAACAGAAAAAAAGGAAAATGAAGGATGAAGAGATAATGATGCAATTCATCAAGGATTGACCTTGAAAAGGGTTAGTTATGAGAGCTTCGAATATTAAATAAGAGACCGATTAACATAAAATTATGCCGATACCTACCCTGATTTTTCGTGTGTAATATAATTGTTAACCAAATCTTATGAGATATAGCTACCTTGAATAGAGAATGTCCGTATTTCGTTACCAAATATGTATTAATTGAAAAAGAACATATATTGTTGCGTTTTCCTCAATGTTTATAGAGTGCATATTCCGTAAACTTTCGAAAATATCATTCTTGAATTTCAGATTATTATTTCTGCTCATCTTTAATTGGATATTTCGTCTATGATGGATCGATAGTGGAAATTGCAATTTTATTATTTATGAATCTGCAGAATGGCGTCCGAAAAGTGGTTGATGTTGATTGTGTCCTGTCGTCGTCTTGGATATCCTCTCCTGAATTCACGTCTGAACTAAGGGGTTTTTCCATCAACTTTTCTTGAGAAGATGATTGATGAAGCCCGCTTAATCGCCAAAGAGAAACTTACATTTTCGATTACCAATCTTTGGAGAACTTTATTGGGTAATAATGAAATCAATTTCTATCGTCAGGTGTAATATTGCTTCTGCAACAGTTAGAGTTGAGTTGTTTGTAGCAATTTTACCGTAATAAGAGAATGAAAGTATTAACACTTAATCATAGGCTTTTCCTTATCGATAAAGTTTGAGGAGTGTTGAGTTAGTAAACTACTTGAGGGATTCCAATCCTCTTTGGACTTAGAAACTTGACGAGGTATTTCGTGAGGATATCGATACCAATTATAATGAGCCTTGATAGATACAATGGACTTCAGCACTCCTGTATCCCGCTGTCTTCACAAACGCAAGGTGAGGCTAAGGAAATGTCATAATGTATGTATCAGATGTCATTTTGTTCTCGATGAAAGTGAAGCATGATCTCAGAGTTTTTTAGAAGCTGTGTTATAGAATAGCTATTTATATATATAGTGTATATATGCTGTAGCTGTCTCCTTTCTACAAACTCATTACCCTGTTCCATTTATCAAATATTTTGGGAAACATATTTAGTATACAGCAAGTCATTGGGCAGACAATATCATATTTTTTCATGGTGTTAAAACTGCCAAATTTTGTACCAGAAAGTGATGATTTGCGGAAAACATTAATTTCTTGATCTCATTTGAAGAAAAGTGCTGCAGAGTCGCATAGAAGGCTTGTCGAGGCATATGGTGATCATGCTCTATCAGAAACAACAAGCAAAATATTGTTTCAACGGTTCAGAAATAATGATTTTTATATGAGAATGAAGGCCACCAAAAAAGTTTGAAGAGGCCGAATTGCAAACGATATTGGATGGAGATGGCACTTTGAATCAAAAGCGAATGGCAGAAATGTTAAAAGTTGCCCAACAAACAATTTCTGACCGTTTAAAAGCTATGCAAAAGATCCAAATGTGTGGAAAATGGGAGCCACATGAAAGCCAGATGGAAAACCGAAAAAACACACAAATTTGCTCCAAAGTCACGAAAGAAAATCGGTTTTGCATCAAGTTGTTACTGGCGATGGAAAATGAATTTATTTTGAGAATCCTAAATGGAGTGTTTTAATTTCCCAACAAAAATAAACGCTCATTCTATATCGGTAAACCTGATATTTTAAGTCCCAGTGCCTATAAGGATTTTCTGCAGAACCTCAAACTTGAGATTTTATGTTTCCTATTCTCTGAGCTCTTCCTAACACTAAATATATGTTCAAGTTGCTCCGGTTCACTATATTTTCAGTTTCGAATATGTGGTAAGAAGAATGTGATACTTCGTCTGATCGTAACGACTTTGGTGCATAAAAAATGAAGTCCTGTACTGCCCATTGGATCGAAGAACCAGGAGGTAGTTTAGGGAGAGAGAACTCAAACAAATTTATAATTTATGACTTTGTTTGAAAGGGTTTATCTGATCAATGGAGCTGGAGATATGAGAAAAAATTGGGAGATACTGGAGATTAATCAACGGAATGTGTATGCGTGTGTCAGCGATTTTCCAAAAAATCCGATCATTGTTCTTGTCAAGGTTGAGGCAAGAGGAAATTTTCGCCGATTTTCATCGTTTCGAAAGAGAAAATATATGTGGAAAAACGTCGATAATGAATATTGCCTGCCGATACCTTATAAGAGAATGTCTTTGCAAATAAGTTATTATTTTCAACAGTGTCGAATCAATCATCGAAATGGAATCAATCAAAGCAATCATTCGAAGATTGAGAAACGTAAATTTCTAACAAGCCAGTTTTTCATCTGATATAAATCTACTTCCGAGGAAAACTGAAATTATAGGGTTCACATATGGAATATTATCAATTTTCATGTATTCAATTGTAAATATTTGGCGCCCTGCGGTATACCGTATTAATTTGATTAGCTCTCTTGGGTGATCATTTACCTGATTACTATAATGCTAGGCCTGTCATTTTTCATGTTTTTGGCAGAAATTAATATGAAATACAATATATGAGGCTGCCTATTACATTACATATTTAGAGTGCATGAAATTCTGATTTTCCGATTGCAGTTTAGACAGAATTTCTCTCTTGCAAAGGTATCTACCAAGACTATAAGCATCACTTTTCTTCCTCAAGAATTCGCAATTACCGAATTGGATTTTTTAGTAAAAAAGACAGCTTGTGTATTTGGCTCAAATTATGTAATGGAATTTTCAACTGGTTAGCAAAAGCGGACTAGGATAACTGAGTTAATCCTAACCTACTTCATAATTATAATCATGAAGTGATGTCTGGAAAGACAAGACTATTCATGCATATTCCAATAACACTGAATGAGAAAATAAGGGTTATAAGACCTTATTAATCTTGGGAAAAGAAAGATAATTCTCTTACGGTCCCAAAGATTTTCCTGCATATCATTTAGAGTGTAAGATAATATCTTAAGGAATGTGCTATCTTGATTTCCTCTTCGACAAATATCAGTTGATGGATTACCTGCTCGATCTCTATCAGAAAACAATGAAAAGTGACTAATCCATCATAAACTGGCAAATTTAACCGTTAAAAACCGAACGAAGATAAACGGTTCTGGAAAGATTACTGCAAACAATTAGGATATATTCATGATCACCAGTTGAACTACCAGATTACTCTCAATGAATGTGGAGTCTGAAATCTTTCGATCATTTCAAAGATTCCCTAAGATAGTTTTTCTCTACTGTACTACTCGTACAGTAGCACGTGAATCTGGTTTTCTGAATGAAAACAGATTATTCGTTGAGATTACTCGGTTAATAATCTAAAATCTGTAAGTAATTAGTTGAAATCACAAGGATTGATACTAACCTTATTGGTATTTTGCAGTCTTCTCGTGAATATTCATGCCCTCAGCCAACAAACATGTTTTTCCAACCACGCTTGAAAACGTGCCAAACCCTTGGGCTTTTCCGCGGAAACTGACTCGCCCGCAATATTTTAATCGCGCAGACGTGTTAGGCAGACATAGGGGTAAGGGAGCAACGTCACTAGTGTTCCGATAGATTTTTTTGGCGAATTTTTTACCGATATGGAAAAGCAGGACGAAGATTCGCCAATTGCTTGTTTTTCGCGTCGAAGGGAACCCTTCTCCTAAACTAACAATGATGAAGAAATTATCGCCTTGCTCGCCCAAACAAAATCTCGGGTAACATGGAATTTTAATTGGCTTTTTTTTGTGTGATGTTTTTTTCTCGCACGCACGACGTTAGCAGAAGTTTTGAACTCAACATCAAATTTGTTCACGGCAGATGTTCTTCTAAATCAATCGAAAACTGTTGAAGAACAATTTGCTTCGGGTCCATGTCCTACAGTCCTGACAAGAAGATTATGCCTTCTTTAAATCACTGAGAGTTGCTTGGAAAATATAAGAATAATTCACACATTTTTAAACTAGCAATTGTATTTTTGTACCACTCTTCAAAGAACAAGAATTGAAAATCCATCAGCAAACTCGTCGATGTTTTATTTATATTTGAAAAAATATTAAAGCCTCCCTCGAGAGATTTAGTAGACGTAACTTATTGAAATAGAAAGATATTTATCTCATGAATTCAAAGTCGGTCTTATTAAGAGTAGTTCATTAATAATTTCACGAGTAAACTTTCTAGTGCCAAGAAACATTTCAAAATAAAATGAAATATTTGCAGATAGGGTGTAGCATTTCACAGAGATCTTCATTTCATTTCTTTTATATCAGAGAATTCTTCCCATTCTTTCATCGTACAAACTACTCAACATAGATGTCCTGCACATCTAACAGGAAAACCACCCTTCATGAGATGTCACACTTCTATCGATCCAGTACTTGTTCTTTTCAAAACTCATTGCGGCGATCTCAGCCTGGCATAACTGGATAGCCAAGGGCGGACCTAAAGAATGGATAGAGGTAGTGTTGGGTAGTACACGTCTTAAAATTGAGTTTGTAAGAGGTACCTCATTTTTGTACTCGAGCGGTACATTGTACCACTTCAAATGAGGAGAGGGTGTCTGGCCGTCCATGACGGGATACGATGTCGGTACAAAATTTTTACTAGTATAGATGACGGGTTGTTGAGGCGGTGTTGAGGTGCCAAAGTGACAATCACGCCGCCGCACCATAAAACCCTCCGTAATTAAATAATTTAGGGCATCTATGTACTCTCTACTATGGATCAGTACAGGGGGGTACAGCCTTCATTTACCTCTGTCGTTTTTGTACCAGTGACCAGGACCAAGACTTATCTCCTCTCCCTCTTCTTATTTGTCGCGTGATCCTCGTCATTTGTACATTTGAAGTGAGGTGGTTAGTAGTATAAAAATGAGCCGCTCTTACATTTCCCCGTCGTGTACGGGGAAAATTCAAAACCCAGAGGAACCAAGAGAACTACCTGAAAATTCAAAAACAAATAAGAGCAAACATTAGAATAGCAAAGAATGAATAGTTAAAACATGAATGCGAAATTATGGAAAGATTACAAACCCTACATGATGATCTCAACTTGCACAAGAAACTAAAAGAAACGGCAGGAATATACCGAAAAAGAAACTTCTCTACCATAACAAATGAGAATAACGAAATCGCAGGCGACATCAATGCGCGAAAAATAATATGGGAAAATTATATCAGAAACTTATTCTCGGATGACAGAACTCTTGGCCAAGATACGGAGGATGATCTATCAGGACCCTCAATAACAAAAGCAGAAATAGAAAAGACCATCCGCACACTGAAAAATAACAAAGCACCTGGTCCCGATGAGATAACTGCAGAGCTTATTAAACTGCTTGACGACAAAGGGGTAACAGTTCTTCACAAACTCTTCAATAGAATATATGAAACCGGTCAATATCCCGCTCAATGGTTGTCATCTACCTTCATAACTTTGCCAAAAAAGAATAACGCTAGGAAATGCGAGGATCATAGACTTATCAGCCTTATCTGCCACTCCTTAAAACTGTTCCTCAAGATAATTCATCAGAGAATATTCAGAAAATGTGAGCAAAACATCAGCGACTCGCAATTCGGATTCAGACAAGGCCTGGGAACTCGAGAAGCATTAGTAGCAACACAAGTACTGATACAAAACTGCCACGATCAGCGGAAAGATGTATGCCTATGCTTCATAGACTTCCAGAAGGCCTTCGACAGAGTTCAACATCATAAATTACTAACAATTCTGAGACGAATGGATATAGACGGCAAAGATATTCGCTGCATTGAAAATCTCTATCTGAAACAATCTGCTCACATAAAGATCGATGGAGAACAAAGCAATAATGTTGAAATCTGCAGAGGAGTCCGGCAAGGGTGTGTTCTCTCACCTCTGTTATTCAATTTGTATTCTGAGAACATCTTCCAAGGGGCACTTGAGGACGTTGAGAGGGGTATTAAAGTCAACGGAACATGGATTAATAAAATTCGCTACGCAGACGACACGGTCTTAATTGCTGACAATATGAATGATCTTCAATACCTTGTCGAAGTAGTAGGACAACACAGCGAGAGAATGGGCCTTAAAATAAATGCCAAAAAAACAAAATATATGGTCATTACTCGTCAACCAGACAGACTCAATAATGCAAAACTAACATCTGATGGGTCATTAATTGAGCGTGTAAATAAGTTTGAATACCTTGGAGTATGGCTCACTGAAGACTGGACATCTGACCTGGAAATAAAATGTCGTATAGAAAATGCCCGCAACACATTCATGAAATTTAAACGTATTCTTACCAATGCGGACTTTAACCTAAGCCTGAGAATGAGATTTGTGAGGTGTTACATTTGGTCGGTGTTACTGTACGGTGTGGAGAGCTGGACACTAAAGGTGGTCACAATGAATAAAATAGAAGCCTTCGAGATGTGGGTATATCGCAGAATACTAAAAATCCCATGGACGGCCCGAGTGACCAACGAAAATGTCCTACGAAGAATAAATAAAGAACGTGAATTGCTGCATACCTAGGGCATATAATGCGAAACCCGAAATACCAGCTTCTACAATTGATTATCGAGGAAAAGATTGAAGGAAGGAGAGGAATGGGACGAAAGAGGATGTCATGGCTACGTAACATAAGACAGTGGACAGGCTTGCGAACAATAGAAAGCCTAATACATACAGCTAGAGACGGAATAGAAATGAATCGTGTGGTCGCAAACATTCATTAGTGAATATGCATTAGAAGAAGAAGAAGTACGGGACAACTGAGCCGCCTCTTGAAAGAGATACCCAACACTAGATAGGGGTACGGTGACCGCCTGAGCGAAGCATTACTTTCTACATCCAACACCGGTGTCACCAGTGGTTCTGGAATTGGAGTTTCAAATTTAGAAATTTAGAAATTCTACAAACATGTCCGATTCATGTTGAGTTCCAGGGTGTCGGTGTCCGTGTTGCGAGGATCGTCAGGAGATGAGTGCGCCGATGATAGTGCATCTGCGGAACTGCTTTCTGAAAGTTTCGCTGCTGCGTTTACTAGTGAACCTCTGGGTGACTTGCCGCGTGTTGGTGTTGCCCGTTCTGAGGCTTCGATGAATTTTGTCGAGGTGAATGAGGTGAAGGTGACGGAGCTTCTTAGTAAATTGGATCCTTCCTGCTCCCCTGGGCCTGATGGAATATCGGTGATGGTGCTCAAGACATGTGCTGATTTGGTTGCTGCTCCTATTGCGGAAATAATCCGATCGTCCTTGCGATTGGGTCGATTGCCGAGGGAATGGAAGTCTGCAAGGGTCACCCCTGTTTATAAGGGCGGTGATAAACAGCTTGCCTCCAACTATCGTCCTATTAGTTTGACACCCATTGTTGCTAAAATTGCAGAAAAGGTAATTTATTCGCAAATGGTACCTTTCTTGATATCCAATGGGACCATTCCTGACTATCAGCATGGTTTCGTTCCGGGACGGTCGGTCATCACGTGCTTGCTTCGGTGCCTTAATTCGTGGACTTTATCGCTGGATTCTGGTTCCCCGGTAGACGTTGTATACCTGGATTTTTCAAAGGTTTTTGATCGTGTTCCTTTAAGGAGGTTGCTGAGCAAGCTAGATCATTTCGGAATCAGGGGTGGGCTTCTTCGGTAGATCGAGTCATTTTTGGGCGATCGAGAGTTTTCGGTGAAGGTTGGCGGGTCCCTTTCATCTTGTAGGCCCGTGGCAAGTGGTGTTCCGCAGGGTTCGGTGCTTGGTGCGCTGCTTTTTCTTGTTTTTGATGCCGATCTTGGGCGGGTGATTTCATCTGGGTGCGCTGCATATGCGGATGACTTTAAATTGTTTTCTGATGCGTTAACGTCTACGCTTCAGAGTGATCTGGACAGGATATGCGCATGGTGTAATGAATGGTTGCTTCCTCTAAATGTCGGAAAGTGCACTGTGCTTCACCTTGGTGAAAATAACCCTCGGCGATGTTATAATGTCGGCGGTGTACTGCTCCGGCAGGTAGCTCAACATAGTGACCTGGGCGTTATTATGACGTCTGATTTATCGTGGTCAGCGCATATAGATAGTGTCGTGGGAAAAGCTCGACGATTGATCTATTCGATCCGGAGGTCGTTTCCAAGATGTACAGTTGAGATGGCCAGAATACTTTACACCACTTACGTGCGCCCTCTTATGGAGTTTGCTGATCCGGTTTGGACGCCTTCGCTCGTGAGAGATCAGGAGCGACTTGAGTTGGTTCAGAGATGTGCGACACGTTTGCCGTACGATAGAGTGCGTCCCTGTTATGATGACAGGCTCCGTCTATTTGGTCTCCGATCTTTTATGGACCGTCGCGAGCGAGGTGACCTTATCATAACTTATAGGGCCTTGCACGGCTTCATCGGATGCGACTTGCGAGATCTTTTCGCTCTCAACACCGGCAATGTGCGAGGCAATTCGTTAAAGTTGTACCATGAGAAATATCGAACTTTCGCAGAGACGGCATTTCCTTTGTAACAGGATCTTTGACGCGTGGAATTCCCTTCCGGGAAGCATCGTTGGTGCACCGAGTGTGAATGCTTTCAAGAACCGGTTGGATGAACTAAAGTGTTAATTGTGATTTGTTATAGTTGTTTTACAATTTTTTCTTCTCCTTTTCTTGTATCACATGTAACGCGTGACTTTTTTCCCTGAGGGATTATAGGCCTAGCCTCCCCTCTTATTTATGGTTTAATAATAATAATAATAATAATTTACCACTTAAGATGAACCCGCAGTATTAAGTCGAGGACTCCCTAATCCATCGAGTAGCAGAAGTTAGTAACTATGTTCAGAATTGTCTATTAAGGGGTCACTGATAACTTGAAGGTGGCCCATCCAAACCTCGACTACTGTCTGTAGGTCAAGGACGTTTACTTACCGACTTTTGAGAATTAGCTGGATGTGATGAAGCCACTAGTAAGTCTCTCTATATGACTTATAGAGCTAATCTGCAGGCTGATCATGAATTGTTGTTCCTATCAAAGGTTATCTCAAGTTTTCTCAAAGCTTTGAAGTATATTGTGTTAATTTTATTCAGAGTTGATCAATTAGTGACAAAAAAACTGATTTCTCTTTTACCGTGAATAGATCACAGAATTCCAGTCATCATTTCATCGTTTAAACTGCTCAACATAGATGTCCTGCATATCAAACAGGGAAAACACCCCTTATAAAAGGGCTCACTTCTATCCATTCGATAATTGCGATTCATTGCGGCGATCTTCACCCTCGCAGAACTGCACATCCCTCAAGATTGGGTAGAGGTATGGTGACCCCCTGATCAGAGCAATGCTGTTGAACATTGCCATTTGCGTGCCGTATAGCATTGCTTACTCGTCGTTGTTTCCTTGATCGGTGTCACCAGTAGCTCTGGAATTGACATCACAAAGGGTGAACCTGCAGTGTTGAGTACTTCGTATCGGCAAAAGGAACTCGAGGACTCCCTACTCCATCATGCAGCAGAAGCTAGTAAGTATCGCTCAGCATTGAGACCTTCCTCTAGGAGAAATTTTGCTGGATGTGATGAAGCCACAAGTAGGAGTCTCTATAACACCTGTACGGGCTAAACTGAGGGTCGATCCTGAATTGTTGGAGTCCGTGTTACCTATTTCCCTTCTGGTGAATTTTCTGACAAAACTTCAATGATTAAATTTTGTCCCGTTTTAGAAGGTAGAAGTACAGATGAGTGAGAACCACAACCTATAAAATTAGTCATAATAAATTCGGAGTCACCGTGATAAGCAGCTAACTTGAAAGAGGATGAGCTTTTTACTAATTACAGCAGTATGAAATGTCAGGAAATTATTTTTCACGAATGAGAGTAAATGATAACAATCAATGTGGTAACCCGAAAATACCAGTGACATCTATAATCGTGCAATTTCGATGACTTTTTGATAATCTGTTCCATAAGAGTGATTCCACCTTTCTCTACTGTCCGTAGAATACTGAGTAGATGATCAAAGTGATTGGTGGTATACAACATTGAAGAGATCTTCATCTGATCATTGTTTCAAGTTTGAAGAGACCTCTCACAATTGATTGTTCTGATTGCAGTTACCATGATTTCACCAACCTAAACTATTACAGGAATTCGATACAAGTTTCGTCCCTACAACAAAGATGTCCCTTCTAGCTTGCAGTGAAGAAAACTACCCTTATCCTCATTTATATTGATTTCTCACCTAGGAATCGCTCCATATAACAAACATGCTGCAATGGTTCTATAGTTTTCTTCAAATTCCTTTCAAACTACATCTGATTTTTGTTCTTTTGTTCTAGTAGAACAGCGAGCTATCGTTTTATCCAAATGTCTGTTATTTTCGAATATCGAGCCGAAAATGGTCTCAATCGTAGCTTTCGACTTCAAACTTGAGTATGTCCGTCTGTTCAGCCATATAATCTACAAGATGAGCCAGAATTTTTATAATTTCAGTATAGATTAATAGTCCAAATATCTCGGTCTAGTAAGTTATTGGACCGGATGCGTCAAATGGTTCAAGAGATACATTGAACCAAAAGTTGTGCATGTATGTTATTGATATCATTCATATTCTCAAATTTCATCGTCGTAGATTCCTAGCATCAACATTTCAACATTTGATAATTTTTCATTTACTCTTGAGAAAAGAAAAGTGTCGAGAAGCCTGTCAGAAATTTAAGGGCTAGATGATTTCACAGATGCGTATTTGTTCGTCATCGGTCTGGTTTATTAATCAGTGCCAGTTGAGGAGGGAAATTAATCGAAATCTTTCATTTATAGTGTAGTAATGTAAGTTGTTGAAATTAAGGAAAGCACTGTCGTGGGGTTCTGGGAGAAGGGAATTTGAGCTTCGAAAATTATGAGAAGTTATTTCTATTTTGAGGTATGAGTCATTGTTTCAGAGCACGACGAAACACTCTAAAACAAGTTCGAAAAAGCTCCTGACCCCCACGTCATGGCTTTTCTGATTTTGTTAATATGTAAATCACAATTTTTTTAACTGTTCACGATATCTGGTCTACAATCTTAGGCCAGGAATTCGGATAGGTCAGTAATTACACATAATGAATAATCTGATCTGAAAAATTGATAATGAAATAGGATTTCAGATAGCAACAATAACAACAACGAGAAATCTGATCTTGTCAAATTTGTTCATATTTTGGTAGGGTTCAGCAAATGCTTTTTTTATGCACAGCGCAGGTCAAACCTTTTCTTCACGATGACTTCTCTGGACAGGTTGATTCACATTACGCCGACGCAGTTCCAACTACAGCCAAGCGAACAATATTCTGTTGGTTATGATCCTCCATGTAAGATTTCGAAGACGCCAGTTGAACCTGCTTTCAGGTGTTTCAATGAACTCTATAAACCTAATATTCTTGGAGTTAGAAGTCGATATTTTTTTACGAGAACAGTCGTTATTTATTCCACTTTTTACAAATATCAGTTATTTACAAATGTACAGTCAAAATTGAGTGGAATTGACAAGATGTTCGGTCATGTATGTTTCACAGGTAATCACTATCCCCTTCACTGAAACTTATCTTGTTTATCCTTGTATATTGAGATTCCAGGAAAATTATCTCCTCTGGTGGTTTTTCAGTTGAAGAAACGTTCGGTAATTATCTTCTCTGGTGGTTTTTCAGTTGAAGAAACGTTCGATAATTATCTTCTCTGGTGGTTTTTCAGTCAAAGAAACCTTCTGTACGCCACTGCTGCAAGTTGGTAACAAGCTCTCAACTTCAATGAATTTTGTACTTGATAGGTCGACGACAAAATTCCATAGCCCGACGGGTTTGGCTGTGAAAATCGGGTTTATAAGTTTTGACTTGATAAAAATCTCTTAGTTTCTATCGTTCTCTAAATGCATCATTTTACAAACGAAAATCTTTTAAAAGAAGAAAAAATAACCACGTGTTCAGAAAAGAACCTAATGGCGCAGATAGTTCGACACTAAAAATTCAGAGAACTCTGGACACCGAGAAAACAAAAATTAAATAATTGAAATTGAAATTGAATAATAAAGTTAAGTACAATATCAAAGTAAATGAAGGTGAGCTGATCCACCAGATATTCTCAAATGGAAAAGTGAAAAAATGGCGGTCCGACCAGAATTATACGACATCTTTTTGTCATCTACACAAAAAAATAATTGAATGCATTAAATAAACATGACATTTAGGATCGAATAAACCCTGTCTGATCATAAATGAAAACTTACCGGAAAATCTCTTCGGCCAGGAAAAATTCGCATATAAAATCTACGAAAACACTTCAAACGTGTTATTTCAGCAGCTTCTCGACAGTGAAAAGACAAACTGGATCGAGAACATCGACCATGCGATATCGACCGATTCGGCGCGTTAAGTAGATCATTCCAATGACAAATGAAATGCTCACAGATAGTTTTAAAGCGGATTTCTGCGGTTAATTGAAATTGGTAAATCATGGTGCTACAAACTCATTACAGCAGTGCTGTAATAAACTCATTACAGCATTGTTTTTAGTTCTATTTTTCGTTTTATGGTTGACAACACTGACAACCTCTTCTTTCGAATGTCAACACGCGTCCATTGCATGTCAATTGTCAATATTAAACCTTGTTGAGATGTCAATTTTCGTATCAGTCAAGCCAATTGCGAAAATAAATTACAAAAGGGACTAGGAGGTATAATCTGAATTTTTCATTGAATTTCATTAAATTTCTCATAATTCCTGACTGAAATAGAGAAAATATCCTCTAATACTCGCTGCAGAAGGCAATTCCAACATTCGTGCGTTCAAAATTTCGCATTCGTGTTGGAATATGTGCCCATTCTGCAACTTGTTTTAGAATATACTACTAGTAAGCGGGTAGATCCATAGGCCTGTAGATCCATAGGCCAGTAGATCCATAGGCCAATGAGTTCATCACAGTACTAAAAACAGTGCTGTAATCAACTCATTACAGCATTGTTTTTAGTTCTATTTTTCGTTTTATGGTTGACAACACTGACATCCTCTTCTTTCGAATGTCAACACGCGTCCATTGCATGTCAATTGTCAATATTAAACCATGTAGAGATGTCAATTTTCGTATCAGTCAAGCCAATTGCGAAAATAAATTACAAAAGGGACTAGGAGGTATAATCTGAATTTTTCATTGAACTTCATTGAATTTCTCATAATTCCTGACTGAAATAGAGAAAATATCCTCTAATACTCGCTGCAGAAGGCAATTCCTGGTGCTGTAATGAACTCATTACAGCGGTGCTGTTTTAAACTCATTACAGCAGTGTTGTAATGAACTCATTACAGCAGTGTGCATTTGACACGGAATTTGTCGTTTTTTGGAGGAAGTTATGATAATCTGTGTTCCTTGAGAATTTTATCGTAGACGTCAAAATTACCGATTTTCGCAAGGTTTTCTCGTTAATTTCCATTTCGAGTTGGAGAAATATGATACGCCAGTTAGGTCCTGTGGTTATCGAGGAAGCTTTGCCATTTCTCATGCTGGTAGGAGCGTGCCCGTTTTTTCAAACACTTTCGCTGCCGTGCGGGACCTTTTGTGAAATCCGCATTTTTGACGATTTTCCGACGTAATTTTCTCGCACTTTTCGACCACGCAGGATATCCAGTCTTTTCCCACGAACAGAGGGGTTCTTTCTCTAGGTTCTCGCGTGCGGTACACCAGCGGAGCCCGTTTCTCAACACCACCGTTTCCCGTTTTCCAAACACCCTTTACTTCGCATCGCGTCGACCTCCGCCAAAAACTTTATGTCCTTCGGTGATCGCTCTCTTATTATTTTAGTATATAAGATTATCGGAAATTCATTTTCAATTCACGAAACAGCTTTTTCCTTCATATTATCACTTGTTGAATATATTTAACTCATGTATTCATGCTGTACTTTATTGCGCTGATTTATTTTGTATCCGTCGTCTTAGAGCAATTATATTGCAGCAAATTTTGGTATTTGGAAATCCTTTAGGAAAAAGAGTACCTGCACTTGTTTAAACAATGTATGAAACGAATAATCCATCGAATCAAACCAGTCTCGATATTTTTTATAGCCAAACCTCGACAATCTTCAGAGAAAGGTGCATAAATTTTGAACTGAAACCGAAAGGGGGTAGCACGTTGATAAAAATGCAACTATCCATTCCAAAATGAGAGGGTGATATATTGCAAACAGGAGATACAAATCGCGATAGTAATGTCTGTGAATTTCTGAATGTGTGAACTCTTGTATGTGGAAAACAGTTATGGGACCGTCAAGCTAAATGGGGCGCACTCCATTTCTCCCCGCAGAAACCCTAAAATGTCCCTATATGTGTCTATAGTTTCACTGCGAGCAAAGTATGAGGGAGCTTTATATGTAGAATCGTTCCTTTCCTATTCACTAGCTGTCTATATGAAAATCCTCACGGTTTTATAGAGTTTCAAATTGTTTCGTTATTTGAAACTTTGTTGTAAACATCGCTATTTGGGTTCTTTTTCTAGAAAATCTTGGGCTCATATGAGTGCAAATTGCGAGTTTTATGGTTCGGAATACAGACTTCTGGGGAATCAACCCCGTGAAATTCGGCAGGTCCACTTGTTCTTATACTCATTCATTCTGTTCAATTATAAAAAATTTTGATGAAGTTGAGTCAACAAAGGCATTTTAGGCATAAACTTAAATATGATGCTCCATTGATATTATTGTCATTTTGATGAACTTTCGTGTTCATCGGTTCGTTTTCACAGCTGATATCAAACAAATGTATCGTCAAATATTGGTTCAAAATTCACATCGAAACTTTCAAAGAATATTGTGGCGGTTTTCTCCATCGGAACCCATAAAAACATATCAGCTGAATACCGTTACGTACGGAGTCGCACCAGCACCTTTTCCTCCCCTTCGAACTTTGACACAGTTGGCCGAGGATGAGGGAGCTCGTTTTCCAAAGGCATCCAAAACTTTGCTCACAGACATTTATGTCGATGATGTCGTTACAGGTTGTGATGATTTGGAAGAGGCAAAAACCTTACAAGAGGAACTGGTTTCCCTATTGAATTGCGGTGGTTTTGAGCTCCGAAAATGGAGTAGTAACAGTTCTCAATTACTCTCAACCATACCTCTGGATCATCAATATCACCATTCTTTGGATTTTGATATAGATCAGATAGTAAAAATTCTCGGTTTGAGGTGGTTTCCTTCGTCGGACGAGTTTTCTTATCTTGCAGAAACTACTGTGCAGGTATGTACCAAACGTACCATACTTTCCGAACTTTCTCGAATTTTCGACCCTTTGGGGTTCCTTTCTCCATTTACTTTTCTTGCTAAGCATTTGATCCAGCATCTTTGGACATTAGGGTTGCACTGGGATGACGATGTCAGCCGTCGCTGGAATCAGTGTAAATCTGAATTAACCGAATTGGGTAAATTAAAGATACCTCGGAAACTTGCATCGAAACCATTTTATCGTTGCGAACTTCATTGTTTCGGAGATAGTAGTGAGCGTGGTTACGCAGCCGTGGTCTATTTTAGGTTTTTCAATTCTGACGGCTCCATTGACACCTCTTTCGTATGTGGTAAATCAAAGGTCTCCCCAGTGAAGAGAATTTCACTTCCACGACTGGAATTGTGTGCTTGTCTCTTATTATCAAAGCTCATTAATATGGTTTCCTCTGTTTACCAGTCAGCCTTTACAATAGATAACATTTTTGCTTGGTCTGATTCTATGGTAGCTCTAACATGGATTAAGTCTTCTCCTCATCGATGGAAGACATTTGTAAGCAATCGGACAACTCAAATTCAGGACTTAGTTTCAACAGAGAATTGGTATCATGTCCAATCGAAAGACAACCCAGCTGATTGTGCTTCACGCGGCTTAACGCCAACCGAACTGTTAAACTGCTCTTTGTGGTGGACAGGCCCTGACTGGCTTCGTTCCAAACATCTCACCTTCGCAAATGATGAAATAGAAAATTCTCTTCATCTTGTACAAAAAGAAGAACGTGATCCCTCTTTGTCAGCTTTCATTTCTCCGTCGTTTGTTGATGATTTGCTCTCCAGGTATTCATCTCTATCCAAGGTTCAAAGGGTGGTAGCTTACATTTTCAGGTTTGTTCACTTCATAAAAAACTCTAAAGCTCCTAGGATATATAGATTTTCCGCAGTTGATCTCAAAGATGCACTTTTCGTCATTATAGAACATGTTCAGCGGGTTGTGTTCAAGGAACAAATCGACAATCTCATCTCGGGAAATTCCATATCTAAATCACTTCGAAAATTGAGTCCATTTATTGGAGAAGATGGTGTTCTCAGGGTGGGCGGTCGTCTGTCTTTTTCTGGTCTGGCTTATGATCACAAACACCCAGCTTTGCTTCTTTCATCTCATCGTCTTACTGAGCTCCTTATTCAGCATTTCCATAAAAGATATCTGCATCCAGGTGCCCAAACTTTACAGTTCCTTCTGTCTCAACAGGTCATACAGGAGTTTTATACAGTCCTCACACAGACTGAATCTGTGCTCAATTCTCGCCCTCTATGTCCGCTTAGTAATGATCCGAATGACATATCTGCACTGACACTAGGACATTTTCTTACTTTGGCTCCATTAACTGCTATTCCTGAACCAGATTTGTCTCACCTATCTATCGGTCGATTATCGCGTTGGCAGCTTTTAACTCGTATCCATCAGGATTTTTGGAAAAGATGGAATATAGAATATCTGAACACACTGCAACAACGAAAAAAGTGGTTCAATAGTGACTCGCCACCTTATTCAATAGGTGCACTAGTCTTGATAAAAGATGATCAACTCCCTCCATTGCGTTGGCGACTTGGACGCATTGAGAAATTGCATCCTGGCGCTGATAAAATAGCTAGAGTTGCTACTGTTCGGACTACTCAAGGTGTACTGCAGAGATCAGTGGTTAAATTATGTCCATTACCTCTTCAATAATTGTGACGTATGTTGATGTATATATATATATTATTTTGCTTTATATTCGATATCTTTTCAATTTTGTATTTGCTTTGTTTCACAAAATATTCTATTTTAGGTGGGCGGTTATGTTACTGCAACTTATTATTTTAATTAAATTTGTTAGTTTCATTCATTTCTGTTCCGAGTTGCTTGCTCGATTCAATAGTGATACACTCTGTATATGTTCACTTCATTTTCCGATTAACGCGTAACATATGTTGTAGCATATGACCTATGTCGAAGAAAGAGTACTGACCCGGCGTTCATCCGGTAAAGTACAAGAACACTTTTCTTGGGAATAAATAACTTTCTCGTTAAATCTACAAATTCGAACTCTAGTGAAAAAGTGACTATTCTCGCCCTTGAGTGCCTGGACATGTTCATTCAGCCGTACTGTGAAACCAGGTAGGCAGTATTCGCATTTCTTTCGAGTCATTTTTTCATATTATTTCAGAATTCCATTGATAATTTTCTATCGTTTTCTTTTACTTTTCAAAGGCCCTTGTCGTGCCAAGGTTGATTTGGAATTCCAGATATAGGTGAAAATTGAACTGATATAGCAAAAGCGATAAAAATTATCGTTGCTTGATCTACGTGGTAGGCGTATTACTTTTCTATTTTCAACGGTTTGGTAAAATAAGAATGAGTTCGGAAGTTTCGGATAGGATTTGTAATCTCTTTTCAATTACTCTTTGGTTTATAATTGTTGTTTATTGTAGCAGTTTTCACAATGAGCCTTCGTATTCTTCCAAAAATCTTTGATTCTTGCAGAATGATTCGAGAGGGTTGGCATAATTGAATGAAGGGTGCGCAAATAAATTCATATGGACAATCAGTTCAAGTTTATTCGTGAATTAAATATCTACAATATACACATATTTTTATGATACATATTAACAGAATTTTTTTACGATTTAACAATATAAAGAATTAGTTTCAACATATAGATTGCTGGTGCGGATTCCTGAATTTTTATTTCAAATTAAAACAGCTTGTTTTTGCCAAATTTTTTTGTATTCACCAATGATTTTACAAGAATCCGCAAGAGCAAATGAATATAAATCACAATAATAACATTATGACATCCTATAGATACAATAATGGAACAGTTAGCAGAGGGTATGATTAAACTACAGGTACAATAAGGACCTAAATAGTCCATTTAGGCATATTGCATGTATATTACTGTATAGGTGTTTGAAACAGAAATTAATATTCGAGTTCCTACGTGGCAAATATTCAGCATGAATATAGAAACTGAACCATTGAGTTTGAAATTGAAGCATGTTCATAAAATTCTCTAATAATTTATCACATTCATCGATGACAAACATATTTATGAATACGAAATTTGGGTTTCAGACAACCCCGAATTGAATTTCGATGAAGATTGAAATTCTTACAATCTACGAGTGAAATTCGAATAGCTTGCCTCATATCTAACATTTCACGAACATATTATTATGTTGGTATCACATCAACCGTATAATTTTAACAAAAATGAAGATTTCTTGCTGATTGGTTGATCGAAATTGAAAATATTGGATCACAGATTTTTTCCTTCCATCGGAAACTTAATGAAAGATGGACTACCTTGCTTTTTCCAAGTCATGGGTAAAACAAATAGAATATATCTTCACGAAGCGATTCTCATGAGTGAGTTGAGTACAATATATTACATGAATAAATTAATATAATCACATTACATGTATATACGACGTAGATCTGATGCGGATGTAATCATGCTGCATTGTGGACAAACCTTTTTGCTTCCCTAAAAATGAAAAACATGATAAGAAAATCAGAATCAACGAATTGTTGAGAAAAATTGACATACCAGTGTGTGTAACCAACATTCTTCGCAGTGTACATGCCAACATACTGTGGATATGACTGGTTTTTTGTAGTGTTCCTGGAAAACCAAATGAAATCGATATGGGACGGCGAATCAAAAAGAATACTACATAGGCTAATATGTATCGAAACTGACAAACAGTTGGAGCCACTACTAACATTCAAACAATTATACTTGAAAATATTTTAAACTATAGTTCATGAGTTTGAGTCACGCTTTATTTGTGTCCAAACAATGGAGTCTCAGCAATTTCCTATGATGATCTACCACTACTATGTAATGAGAAAACATACCATGCAGACTCAGCAGTGGCTGGATCGGTATATAGATGGTATGTTAACATTTTGAAAGAATCTGATGGCTTCATATTGCAAGAACATTTTTCTATAAGAAAGCTGTTTTCGAACCATGGACCAAAAATATGGTGTCGAAGAATCAGAGACCTGTTTGGAACTATTTCAACGCAATACAAAGAATTTTTTGGGCAGTATGTATCAATGGGGGCAACTTTAATCCACCATCATACATCAAAGTCTTATCTGCAATCGACCTGGTGGACAACATAGAGTGAAACGACAGAGTTATGGCGTCAGGATTTTGAATAGGGGATAAAAAGAACCAGCATGTATAAAATTGCATAGACCACCCTGGTCAAAATTCACGAATAACATCTCGTATCGCTTATGAATCTACCGTGCTCGCAAGTGTCTTTCTGTCAGTCTCAGAAACTTTCATCCAATGTGTTTAATCAAAGATTGCTTTCAAATCTTACCAAACAAATCAAACATTTATAATCTTCAGTTTCACAGCTTGTTGTTGTAGTCTCGCCTCCACCCTCAGATTCTAACTGTCTTATTCTATTTCTGAGTTCTTCGATCAGATGAGCTCTACTGCTTGGTTCTGCGTCAGATGTACTGACATTGCTATCGCACTGTTGACCACCAGCACTTTCGATTTTTATTTCGACATCTCCACTCGAGTTGACTGTAGCCACTTGAGACTGAATACCATCTCGGTCTTTGTTCTCATCCTCACTGAAAGAAAGTTTGATGTACCAAGATTCAGAAATTCACAAACATCAACTGAATATTGCAGATGTGTCCTCAGAATAGTTGATGACCTACTTTTTGCAGTGTTCAACGTCAGATTCAGAATATTGAGATGGTCCGAACATAGACTCTTCCTCTCCGTCTACAATGACATCATCGGCTTCGTTATCGATATCTGTCATTTTTTCTGTACTCGATGGTGTTCTCGTGAGTTCGGAAATCATTGGACTCGTCCGCCTTCTTTGACCTTCTGCCCACTCTTCCAGCTCTGAGTCTCCTTCAACGTCTACCGTTTCCTCGTCTTCAGTTGTGACCTAGAGAAAACAAAGAGTGAATTGGTTAGTGATTGTTTTGGATGATATATATTTTCCTCACCTTTTTCACACATTGCTGGTGGATGTTGACTCTATCAGGACTGTGTAACCTACCGATGCATATTAGGCAGTTTTCATCTGCCTTACGCTTTCTGATTTTGAGCCGTAGTCTTCCCTGCCTGTTTGTTTTTATACGTTGGAACGTCTGGGAAAAATCGAATAAAATGTGATTTTGTTCATGTGTGAAAGAGGTGTATTTATTACCTCCCATCTACCTTCTGGTCCACTATCACCAGGTAACGCCGGTGGCCTTCCAGTTTCCGGTCTTCTTTTCCTAGTAGCTGCAATGCCAGTTCCACTGAGTTTATACAGTCTTTCCAGTTCATACATAAAATGTGAATCCATGTCTCCTGAAGCAATGCTTGAGCCGCATACTGGGCAACTAGATGGATCTCTCTTTTTCTGTTTCGACGAGAAATCTGCAACGAAACGAATAGTTTTTCAAATGGAAAAAGCATCATAAATTCAACATCTTGGAAATTGTGGAAGAGAAACTACGAATATGAAAAGAAAACGCATATCTCCTAATTTTTTTAGTTTATTCTAATTCGCTCAGACTTGGTACACCCTGTAGTCAATTCACAGTTATTTTCAAAACCATATATTGTGGGTTTTTTAAATTTGATTCCGCGAATCTTTTAACCAACTTTGCTGTTGATTGATCTGGTAGGATCTTCGACACTTCCTTCTTCAACGAAACAAATGGACCACGAAATCTCGTCCAAAAACTTGAGGTGGCAATTGGTGAAGAAGAAAAATAAGTAAGATATAAACGTGTATATATCACTTTCATCCGTTAGAACCTGTGAAATATATTAGCATTTGTCATGTTAATAGTCAGGAGCAAAGCAGATTGGCGAATTTGTTCAGAAGGGGGTGTCGACCCCCTTGCCCGCATCCGCGCCGCACCTGCGGGCCTTGTTACCGCTTAGGACCGCTTTTGCAGATCCGTCAGCATAGCACATCATTCATGGGATTAGCAGGGCTAACCTTGTTAATTGCCCCACTAGACCCGTGCCAGCTCGAACCCCAAACGTAAATCAGAACCGGCTAAAAGGGGATAAACCAGCTTAAGTCATCACCAGACTAGAATTTACACTTGCCAGTTTCAAGATGAATTTGTGCTATGCGGAAAAGTACACATTCGAACACAGTTTTCGATTTCCAAAGGCCCTTTTTTCCTTCCGCAATGACGAGGGTTGAACCAGAACATGTTTGCCATATATTGGGGACATACGTTGACATCGAAAATAAATTGGTTTAGATCATCTAAATGAGTCTTGTAAGGACACGCGATTGAAGTAAAACTTCTGCATTGTACGAGATGGCAATTAAGTTGAAAGTCATATCGAATATGACCTGTTTTTATATAGAATAAGTATTTTTTATGGCGATAAACGTTTTTTATTGTTGATAAGTGTTATATATGTAGCATAAGTTTTTTTTATGTAAATGACCGTTTTTCTAATATATATCCTTAATTTTTTTATTGTTTATTAATTCATTTCTTATGAAGCCTGAAAGTTCATTAGATTTATTCATTTCACATGAATTCCATTCATTTTTTATACTGTTTTTCCATTGCATTGTAATTTAAAATCGAGAACCTGGAATCCTCTGAATAATTTTTATTTTTTTTATTGTTTACGTGCTGGCAATACTGAAGACTCAACTCTTTCTATAAATATTTTATGTTCTGGTTCTGAATAATTTGTAGTTAGGGTTGAATATCATGTTATGCTTTCCAAAATATTTTGAGTTAATATTATTGCGAATATAAGTTAAATATTCTTCTTTCATTTATTTTTGTATAACTTTATTATCCTTTGTCTTTCTCGTCTTCATTTCATGTTTTCTTTTCATTTCATGTTTTCTCTTCATTTCGTTCATTACTTTCATATTATTCAATAACTGAACTTTCATTCATATTACTTTATTCATCCCCGATCTCAATTCAATGAATTCTGTAGTCTGATCAGTTTTGAAATTAATTTCATATGATAAAAATTATTAGGTGTACAAATAAGTTTCCGCGGTTTGTCAAAAGATGGCCCCACCAGAAGGTTATGGAGAAATTGTCAGATGTAAAACGTAATATATATATAAGTTTAGTCATCTGGCAACACCATAACCTTAAAGTAGTAGTGATTCCGTATCAGCATCACGTAATTTTTTTCGTGCAAAAATGTCAAGTTTTATTCCGAATAAGCATCATTTGCGGGAACTTTTGATTTACTTCTTTAATGTGAAAAAATCTGCAGCTGAGGCGCATCGATTGCTTCAAGAAGCATATGGTAAGGCTGCTTAAAGTGAGAGAAGTTGTCAGGAATGGTTTCAAAAGTTTAAGAACGGTGAGTTTGACGTTAAAGACAAAGAACGCAGTGGAAGGCCGAAAGTGTACGACATGGAATTAGAAGCACTATTGGAGGAAGATTCGTCCCAACGCAAAAAGAACTTGCACTTACTCTACAAGTGACTCAACAAGCAATTTCACATCGTTTAAAATCGTTAGGAATGATTCAAAAACAAGGAAATTGGGTTCCATATGAACTAAAGCCGAGAGACGTTGAACGCCGATTATGCATGAGTGAAATGCTGCTTGCCAGGAATAAAAAAAGAGTTTTTTGCATCGTATAGTCACTGGTGACGAAAAATGGATGCACTACGATAATCCAAAGAAGAGAAAGTCATGGGTTAAGCCCGGCGAACCATCAACATCGACAGCTAATCCGAATATTCATGGAAAAAAACTCATGCTGTGTATTTGGTGGGATCAGCTTGGTGTCGTGTATTATGAATTGCTGAAACCAAGCGAAACCATTACTGGAGCTCTCTACCGAACACAATTGATGAGATTGAGTAGGGCACTTAAGGAAAAACGAGCCCATTACTACTCCAGACACGACAAAATTATTCTTTTACACGATAATGCTCGTCCACATGTTGCGACGCCGGTAAAAACATACTTGGAAACACTCAACTGGGAAGTTTTACCACACCCGCCGTATTTACCAGACTTAGCCCCTTCTGATTATCATCTGTTCCGGTCGATGGCACATGGTCTGTCTGAGCAGCGCTTCACATCATATAAAGACACCAAAAATTGGGTAGATTTGTGGATAGCTTCAAAAGATGAAGAGTTTTTTTCGACGGGGTGTACGAATGTTGCCAGAAAGATGGGGAAAAGTAGTGGCAAATGATGGAAAATACTTTGAATAAAACGTAATGTACTTTTCCTTTACAATAAATTCCTAATTTTTATAAAAACCGCGGAAACTTATTTGTACACCTAATATATTCATGAATATCCACCAGAATAATAATAAAATGATGAAAATTTATAACAGCTTTCTTCTTCATCTTAATAATCTAGCATATGCCTGAATTTCACATGAGAGGCATAATTCAGTGCATATTTAACGAGAGCACGCTTGAGAAAATTTGAAATTTCCGCTGCTTTGGTAATTCAAATTTCCCGCTGCGTCGTTCCTGTACTACCAAATATGGCGGCCGATTTGTGTTACCTGAATTAGTCATTATTATTATTGAATTTAATATTTTTTACTAATTATTTCATTGATTTTTTAATAAACTATCTATCGACAAAATCAAAAATATTTGAAAACCGGATGGTAGAGAAACGTGACGCCATATTGCCGTAACGGACTTCCGTTGCATTGTCGTCCAGTTACCTTCTATACGCGCCTAGAGAAGTTTTTTTTCAAGAGACTATTGAAACTAATTTCTTATATCCCTCATGATTATTTAAATGAAAATAAGATACCTCTATTCTATTAAATTCAATATGATAACTTGAATGATTTCCTCATCATACTGGTTAAAAAGTGCCTTATACGAGATCCAAATATTTTGGTATGCTCTGGAAATTATGAATGAGGGCTTATTCGAATTAGTATTTTATTTAGTTTCTGAGTAAATTCAAGTGCCGCTTGCCGAAATATCGATTGGGATTTTCTTCAAATACTGATCTACTTTTGATCTTTTGTTAAACCAATGTTATCAATTCAATTGACAATTTTTGTTGGTCTACTTGAATCAACTATCAGCTAGATTCAGCCCTAATACTTTATGGGCAAAATGGTCTATGCTGAAAAGCTGCTTGGAAATGAAAGAAAATGCCCCTGTCCGCAATTTTATGATGATCTACTAGTACTATGTAATGAGAAAACATACCATGCAGACTCTGCAGTGGCTGGATCAGTATATAGATGGTATGTTAACATTTTGAAAGAATCTGATGGCTTCATATTGCAAGAACATTTTTCTATAAGAAAGCTGTTTTCGAACCATGGACCAAAAATATGGTGTCGAAGAATCAGAGACCTGTTTGGAACTATTTCAACGCAATACAGAAGAATTTTTTGGGCAGTATGTATCAATGGCAACTTTAATCCACCATCATACATCAAAGTCTTATCTGCAATCGACCTGGTGGACAACAGAGAGTGAAACGACAAAGTTATGGCGTCAGGGTTTTGAATAGGGGACAAAAAGAACCAGCATGTATAAAATTGCATTATTGATAAATTTGAAAGCGACAAACAACGCAATGCACCGTGTCACCAGTTGCTATCCACCCTGGTCAAAATTCACGAATAACATCTCGTATCGCTTATGAACCTTCCGTGCTCGCAAGTGTCTTTCTATCAGTCTCAGAAACTTTCATTCAATGTGTTTAATCAATATTGCTTTCATCTCTTACCAAACAAATCAAACATTTATAATCTTCTGTTTCGAAACTTGTTGTTGTAGTCTCGCCTCCACCCTCAGATTCTAACTGTCTTATTCTATTTCTGAGTTCTTCGATCAGATGAGCTCTACTGCTTGGTTCTGCGTCAGATGTACTGACATTGCTGTCGCACTGTTGACCACCAGCACTTTCGATTTTTATTTCGACATCTCCACTCGAGTTCACTGTAGCCACTTGAGACTGGATACCATCTCGGTCTTTGTTCTCATCCTCACTGAAAGAAAGTTTGATGTACCAAGATTCAGAAATTCACAAACATCAACTGAATATTGCAGATGTGTCCTCAGAATAGTTGATGACCTACTTTTTGCAGTGTTCAACGTCAGATTCAGAATATTGAGATGGTCCGAACATAGACTCTTCCTCTCCGTCTACAATGACATCGTCGGCTTCGTTATCGATATCTGTCATTTTTTCTGTACTCGATGGTGTTCTCGTGAGTTCGGAAATCATTGGACTCGTCCGCCTTCTTTGACCTTCTGCCCACTCTTCCAGCTCTGAGTCTCCTTCAACGTCTACCGTTTCCTCGTCTTCAGTTGTGACCTAGAGAAAACAAAGAGTGAATTGGTTAGTGATTGTTTTGGATGATATATATTTTCCTCACTTTTTCACACATTGCTGGTGGATGTTGACTCTATCAGGACTGTGTAACCTACCGATGCATATTAGGCAGTTTTCATCTGCCTTACGCTTTCTGATTTTGAGCCGTAGTCTTCCCTGCCTGTTTGTTTTTATACGTTGGAACGTCTGGGAAAAATCGAATAAAATGTGATTTTGTTCATGTGTGAAAGAGGTGTATTTATTACCTCCCATCTACCTTCTGGTCCACTATCACCAGGTAACGCTGGTGGCCTTCCAGTTTCCGGTCTTCTTTTCCTAGTAGCTGCAATGCCAGTTCCACTGAGTTTATACAGCCTTTCCAGTTCATACATAAAATGTGAATCCATGTCTCCTGAAGCAATGCTTGAGCCGCATACTGGGCAACTAGATGGATCTCTCTTTTTCTGTTTCGACGAGAAATCTGCAACGAAACGAATAGTTTTTCAAATGGAAAAAGCACCATAAATTCAACATCTTGGAAATTGTGGAAGAGAAACTACGAATATGAAAAAAAACGCATATCTCCTAATTTTTTTAGTTTATTCTAATTCGCTCAGACTTGGTACACCCTGTAGTCAATTCACAGTTATTTTCAAAACCATATATTGTGGGTTTTTTAAATTTGATTCCGCGAATCTTTTAACCAACTTTGTTGTTGATTGATCTGGTAGGATCTTCCACACTTCCTTCTTCAACGAAACAAATGGACCACGAAATCTAGTCCAAAAACTTGAGGTGGCAATTGGTGAAGAAGAAAAATAAGTAAGATATAAACGTGTATATATCACTTTCATCCGTTAGAACCTGTGAAATATATTAGCATTTGTCATGTTAATAGTCAGGAGCAAAGCAGATTGGCGAATTTGTTCAGAAGGGGGTGTCGACCCCCTTGCCCGCATCCGCGCCGCACCTGCGGGCCTTGTTACCGCTTAGGACCGCTTTTGCAGATCCGTCAGCATAGCACATCATTCATGGGATTAGCAGGGCTAACCTTGTTAATTGCCCCACTAGACCCGTGCCAGCTCGAACCCCAAACGTAAATCAGAACCGGCTAAAAGGGGATAAACCAGCTTAAGTCATCACCAGACTAGAATTTACACTTGCCAGTTTCAAGATGAATTTGTGCTATGCGGAAAAGTACACATTCGAACACAGTTTTCGATTTCCAAAGGCCCTTTTTTCCTTCCGCAATGACGAGGGTTGAACCAGAACATGTTTGCCATATATTGGGGACATACGTTGACATCGAAAATAAATTGGTTTAGATCATCTAAATGAGTCTTGTAAGGACACGCGATTGAAGTAAAACTTCTGCATTGTACGAGATGGCAATTAAGTTGAAAGTCATATCGAATATGACCTGTTTTTATATAGAATAAGTATTTTTTATAGCGATAAACGTTTTTAATTGTTGATAAGTGTTGTATATGTAGCATAAGTTTTTTTTATGTAAATGACCGTTTTTCTAATATATTTCCTTAATTTTTTTATTGTTTATTAATTCATTTCTTATGAAGCCTGAAAGTTCATTAGATTTATTCATTTCACATGAATTCCATTCATTTTTTATACTGTTTTTCCATTGCATTGTAATTTAAAATCGAGAACCTGGAATCCTCTGAATAATTTTTATTTTTTTTTATTGTTTACGTGCTGGCAATACTGAAGACTCAACACTTTCTATAAATATTTTATGTTCTGGTTCTGAATAATTTGTAGTTAGGGTTGAATATCATGTTATGCTTTCCAAAATATTTTGAGTTAATATTATTGCGAATATAAGTTAAATATTCTTCTTTCATTTATTTTTGTATAACTTTATTATCCTTTGTCTTTCTCGTCTTCATTTCATGTTTTCTCTTCATTTCGTTCATTACTTTCATATTATTCAATAACTGAACTTTCATTCATATTACTTTATTCATCCCTGATCTCAATTCAATGAATTCTGTAGTCTGATCAGTTTTGAAATTAATTTCATATGATAAAAATTATTAGGTGTACAAATAAGTTTCCGCGGTTTGTCAAAAGATGGTTTCACCAGAAGGTTATGGAGAAATTGTCAGATGTAAAACGTAATATATATATAAGTTTAGTCATCTGGCAACACCATAACCTTAAAGTAGTAGTGATTCCGTATCAGCATCACGTAATTTTTTCGTGCAAAAATGTCAAGTTTTATTCCGAATAAGCATCATTTGCGGGAACTTTTGATTTACTTCTTTAATGTGAAAAAATCTGCAGCTGAGGCGCATCGATTGCTTCAAGAAGCATATGGTAAGGCTGCTTAAAGTGAGAGAAGTTGTCAGGAATGGTTTCAAAAGTTTAAGAACGGTGAGTTTGACGTTAAAGACAAAGAACGCAGTGGAAGGCCGAAAGTGTACGACATGGAATTAGAAGCACTATTGGAGGAAGATTCGTCCCAACGCAAAAAGAACTTGCACTTACTCTACAAGTGACTCAACAAGCAATTTCACATCGTTTAAAATCGTTAGGAATGATTCAAAAACAAGGAAATTGGGTTCCATATGAACTAAAGCCGAGAGACGTTGAACGCCGATTATGCATGAGTGAAATGCTGCTTGCCAGGAATAAAAAAAGAGTTTTTTGCATCGTATAGTCACTGGTGACGAAAAATGGATGCACTACGATAATCCAAAGAAGAGAAAGTCATGGGTTAAGCCCGGCGAACCATCAACATCGACAGCTAATCCGAATATTCATGGAAAAAACTCATGCTGTGTATTTGGTGGGATCAGCTTGGTGTCGTGTATTATGAATTGCTGAAACCAAGCGAAACCATTACTGGAGCTCTCTACCGAACACAATTGATGAGATTGAGTCGGGCACTTAAGGAAAAACGAGCCCATTACTACTCCAGACACGACAAAATTATTCTTTTACACGATAATGCTCGTCCACATGTTGCGACGCCGGTAAAAACATACTTGGAAACACTCAACTGGGAAGTTTTACCACACCCGCCGTATTTACCAGACTTAGCCCCTTCTGATTATCATCTGTTCCGGTCGATGGCACATGGTCTGTCTGAGCAGCGCTTCACATCATATAAAGACACCAAAAATTGGGTAGATTTGTGGATAGCTTCAAAAGATGAAGAGTTTTTTCGACGGGGTGTACGAATGTTGCCAGAAAGATGGGGAAAAGTAGTGGCAAATGATGGAAAATACTTTGAATAAAACGTAATGTACTTTTCCTTTACAATAAATTCCTAATTTTTTATAAAAAACCGCGGAAACTTATTTGTACACCTAATATATTCATGAATATCCACCAGAATAATAATAAAATGATGAAAATTTATAACAGCTTTCTTCTTCATCTTAATAATCTAGCATATGCCTGAATTTCACATGAGAGGCATAATTCAGTGCATATTTAACGAGAGCACGCTTGAGAAAATTTGAAATTTCCGCTGCTTTGGTAATTCAAATTTCCCGCTGCGTCGTTCCTGTACTACCAAATATGGCGGCCGATTTGTGTTACCTGAATTAGTCATTATTATTATTGAATTTAATATTTTTTACTAATTATTTCATTGATTTTTTAATAAACTATCTATCGACAAAATCAAAAATATTTGAAAACCGGATGGTAGAGAAACGTGACGCCATATTGCCGTAACGGACTTCCGTTGCATTGTCGTCCAGTTACCTTCTATACGCGCCTAGAGAAGTTTTTTTTTAAGAGACTATTGAAACTAATTTCCTATATCCCTCATGATTATTTAAATGAAAATAAGATACCTCTATTCTATTAAATGCAATATGATAACTTGAATGATTTCCTCATCATACTGGTTAAAAAGTGCCTTATACGAGATCCAAATATTTTGGTATGCTCTGGAAATTATGAATGAGGGCTTATTCGAATTAGTATTTTATTTAGTTTCTGAGTAAATTCAAGTGCCGCTTGCCGAAATATCGATTGGGATTTTCTTCAAATACTGATCTACTTTTGATCTTTTGTTAAACCAATGTTATCAATTCAATTGACAATTTTTGTTGGTCTACTTGAATCAACTATCAGCTAGATTCAGCCCTAATACTTTATGGGCAAAATGGTCTATGCTGAAAAGCTGCTTGGAAATGAAAGAAAATGCCCCTGTCCGCAGCTTTGTTTTCCTTGAAAAATTCATTGAAAAATATAACGTTTACACTGCTCAACAATTGATAGCAATCACTTACTTTTTCTAAATTTATTTCTGAAATATTCGCTCCAAGATTATGACTTTAGTCAGATATCAGAGTATTTTCAGTTGATAATATGGTTCACTTGAGAAAGGAATGAAAACATGGAAAGTTGGAGAGAAAAAAAACTTTATCAGGAACACTCAAAATTCTGCGTTTGAATAACATAAAAATTTTATGATGAAACCACAAGAAGGCTGAAGTTTCGGTTAAGCTGGTACCTAGTTGGTCCCCCACGAGCTCGTCTCAAGCATTCTCCCCTACGAGGCATACTTTCAATCAAACGATTCATAACATTTTGGGGCAAATTCGTCCAAATACCCCTCAAAGCGTTAGAAAGGTCTTCCAGGTTGTTGATCGGTTGTTCTAAGGTTGACAATTGTCTAGACATCTCAGACCAGACATGTTCGATGCAATTCATATCTGGAGAACGAGCTGGCCAGTCCATCCTATCAATAGCATAAGTTTCTAGCGCTTCATTAACCAGACGACTACGGTGTGGATGGGCATTATCGTCAATTTAAATGAAATTCTCGCCCAAGGCAGCCGCAAACGGAACAGTTATGGGTTCAATAATCATATCGTGATATCTCTGGCTGGTCATTGTGGTGTTATGCAGAACAACCAACTCTGTGCGTTGGTTCAAACAAATGCCTCCCCGTACACATATAGAACCTCCGCCAAAAGCTGTTGTGGGTACCATAAACTGTTCTGCATACCTTCGACCTCTTTCCCTCCAAGCAAGAATACGTCCATTGGAGTTAACTAAACGAAATCTAGACTCATCCGTAAATAAACATTGGCTCCAATCTTCAACTGTCCAATTGCGGTGCTCCTCAGCCCATTGCCGTCGATGAACCCGTTGTTCCCTATTCAAACAGGAATGTTGTACCTTCCTACGTGCTCTCAAACCACGAACATGTAGTCGTCGTCTTACTGTCTGGTTCGAAATTAGAACTTCTGTTGCAACTCTCAGTGATCTATTGAGCCGCGACGCCGGGTAAGTGGGATTTCTCCTAGCATTGAGGGTCAAAAGACGATCTTGGGCAGCTGTTGTACTGCGCTGCCGACCTCCCCCATGAACATAAGCTACTGAGTCGATTTGGATGAATCTATTCCAAGCCCGACTCACGACACTTAGCGAAACATTCAACCGCCGGGACACTTCTCGCTGGGACAAACCTTCCTGTATCCACCGTATGATTTGGTCCAGTTGCACAGGAGCCAAACGTCTTCTCGGCATGACTGGTAAGCTGATATTGTTCTCATTTCTTCAATTATTGTCACCTTATGTTTTTGTACGAGAGAAAAAAACAGATTTAATAACAAATACCACATTGCTTTTCACTCCACCTGTAACAGCCTACAGATAATAATCGATTTTGTGATCAAGAGCCGATGAAGTGAGGAAAATTTGATATAATCAACTCAAAACATCTTAATTTTTCCTTAGAGAACATATAATGTACAGATATTCACGAGATAACTTGAAAAAATACAAATGAAGAGAAGTTCATAAGTGATCCCTAGCAATTGTTGATCAGTGTAATTGTCAGATTTCAAAAGGTGATAGCGTTTCTGAAGCGAAAAAATGTACGTTATACGCCAAGGTATTGAGTGAAGCAGAGGCAGAACAATTTCTTCCACATGCTCCTGATGACCAGTGGTTGCTGGCGAAACTTGTAACAATGTTGGGGATTTTTGGATGTTGTCGATGTGACGAAATTCTATCCTTAAAAATTAATAATGTAGAAGATATGGAAAAATACGTTATTGTGACATTTCGGCAAACAAAAAATTTAACAACAAGAAGATTCACCAAAACCGATGATGGCTGCAGCTCCAAGCTTGTACAGAAAATATGAAAATCTTCGGCCTCCTGGAACAGAAAGATTTTTTTTGACATACCGACATGGAAAGTGCATTTCCCTTAGTGCTGACCATTGGTGGTGTCCCAAAGCAAATAGCGAAATATTTAGGTTTAAAAGACGCAGTTATACACCGGCCACTCATTTCGCAGAACTGAAGCCACTATGGTTGCAGATTCGGGTGGAGATATTTTAGCACTAAAGCGTGCAGGAGGGTGGAAGAGCACCGAAATTGCGATGAGTTATGTCGATGATTCGGCCAACAAAAAAATCTAAATGTCTAGCGAATTATTTGGTAGTAAGGAGAGTACAAATGTTCTGCAGTCCTTGAGTTCAGCAGTTTCTGAGTCAACAGATGGTTCATCATCATCAGTATCAACTCTTTCATCATCAATAATCTGTGTGACTGGAAATTGTACAATTGTACCATGGAAACTGACGTTCACAAATGAGAAAGAAATAAATTATTTTAACCATGACGCAAAACTTTTGAATCTACCTCAACTATACTAAATTGGACTTAATTAACAAGTAGTTACTGCTGGAACAATTCATAAAGCTCTGTAATTGGAGTGAAAATATAATCAAACAGATCAAATAGGGGTGTTGCTTCTATGTATAAAGCATTCTTAGATTCCTTCGAAAACTGGCAGTTTGTAAGTACACGAATCGAAACGAGGATTAATTTAATTCATAAGCAGTCAATATTTCCTGGGAATTCTTTAATCTGTTGAAGCGATGAACTTCCGTTCAAGTATTTACATTCAGAAGAGAACTAACAGGTCTTATGGTCTTACTTCCAAGAGGGGGCAAACTTATGTTTCGGAGGTATAATTCTAGTTCGAGAATTAGGTGAGAATGAGTGTGTCGAATCTATAGAACTGCTCCCCAATATGATATTCGTAGAAGTATCACGTTAGAATAATTATTAGTGAGGGTATAGTTCGAAGACTTAAGGGATTTTAGGGATCGATACGACATTTGAATGCCGAAATCGCGGGAGAAAATTTACGGTAATGTCGAATCCAGGCTTACACCAGTGAAGGTATGTTCTTAAGGATATTTGTGGGGGATTAGGGAACTCTTGGAGATCGTTGATTCCATATGGTTAATTTCAGGAATTTCTACAAACTTCAACTAACAACATAAAGCGTTATTTCGAATTGGAAAAAATAATGGATATTCGTGAGATGAATGATCGGTTGTCCATTTGAAAATGAAGGGGAAAGTATGTTATCATAAATTTGTTCATTTTTACGCATTGTTTGTATCACTAGAAGGTGGATATATCACCATGTCATTTCACCTCTGGGCAGTAGTGGGGTTTGCAGACGTTCTGAAAAGATGATGAGAGATAAAGTGAATTTGTGATCACGGTTTACAAAAACAGATTTGAGGCACCCTGTGCTGATATTTCAGAAATTTAAAAGCCACATGAACTTTCTATATTCACCTACTTTGACATTATGAGAATAGTTTTTTTTCACAAATGTATTTTCTTTCAATTTCAAACAGCATCATAATCCGAATTTTCAGATTTCAAATATGCCGAGTTTTCCAGAAAACGCGTAACCTGAGTCACAATACAGGGTGTCTCAAGTTCGAGTGCCTATTAGACGTTTCTGGAGAACTAGACATATTTGAAATCTGAAAATTGGGATTATGATATTGTTCGAAGTTCTCTACAGAGCTAAAATATTTTCGAAGCCCAAAAAATTCCGGTTATACAGGGAGTGAAAATAAATTCGAAACCAAAAAAATCAATTTTACTCTACGTACATCGTAAATCCAGAAAATCTCAAATAACTCAGAAATTATTGACATTAGGAGCATAATCATGTGAGAAAACTATCATTATTTTTGACCGCAGAATCCAACACAATCATAAAAAAATAGGGTTCTAATCTGAAAAACAGAAGTTATGGCCAATTTAAGATCACAATTTTCAACACAAAATTTGAAACACCCAGTGATGTTTTTTTTTGAAATACAAAAGATGCATGACCTTTTCACATCCTTCCTCTTCGATGTTGTAAAAACGGTTTACGCTCAGGATATTTAAAATAAGAATAATGAACATATTACTGACTGAACATATTTGACTTTTTTCCAGTTTTTTTTTGGATATTTTGAAAACAATTCGATTTAATACAATGGTTTTAACAGAAATGTATTCACTATTGAATACCCGATCATACCAGGAATAGAAAACTGGAAAAAAAAATTTTCGTTGAATTTATTTTCACACCCTGTATAACCGGAAGTTTTTGGGATTCGAAAATATTTTAGCTCTGTAGAGAACTTCGAACAATATCATAATCCCAATTTTCAGATTTCAAATATGTCTAGTTTTCCAGAAACGTCTAATAAGCACTCGAACTTGAGACACAGTGTATATAGTCCTGTGGACCTGATGAAACAAAAAAAATTCATGATAAAATTAATTCAATACCGAACTACCTCTAGCTCATTATTTCTATTCTAAATTCTTGGTCCCCCTAGCTCAAATGCTGAAGACGCCCTTTCTTTCAATTGAGATGTAAGAATGCCTATTTCGACGGTCATTCGTAACCATTTGTTGTTGGCGCATTTTATTATATATGTACCTTTCGCGCTACATTTCACTCCCTTTGTTTGCGGGAGCCCTACCAGCCGCAAATTGACCAGAATATGGCATTTATATCTTCAACAAAACACAGTCGGCGTGAACGGATTGTCTTTAGGTATCCGGAACAGTTATTGCACGCTATTTACGCACCATTTTGCATGTTACATGTGTACAAGAACCCCAGACGCTATTTTCCAGTCTGCGAGCTTTCATGACAGCCAGACAACTGAAGAAAAACTTGTGCAATATAACATTGTTGGTACAGTTTTGTGCCAAAATACTCAGATGACAATCTCGCAAAAGCTCCTGACCCCACGTCCGTGCTTCAAGTTTTAAGGCTGCAATTGATTTGATTGGTTTCGTATAGACTCTGTCCTTAAGATAGCCCCAGAAAAATTAACTAATGGTGTTGAATCACACGATCTGGCTGGCCATTTAACAGCTGAATTTCGTGAAATTATGCGATCAGCAAATTTGGTTTCTCATTGGCTGTGCGACAAGTGACAAGCTTTGTTGAAACCATATGTCAGTGATATCTATGTCATCAATGATAGGCCAAAAGTGACCGTTACCGCATTTCCACCCTCATCTTCGAAAAGAAACGGCCCAATCACGCCTCCAGATAATGTCGTGGGTAAATCACTGAAATATAAACTAAAAAGTGGAGGAGCTAGTATTGAACCTTGTGGAAGACAGTTTTTCAATGATTCGGTTATAATGACAAGCAGAAACGACAATCCGTATCCTTGCAAATTTTTCAATATGAATGAGGCACAAACTACCCCAGCTTAGAGAAAAGCTGATTGCCTTTACTCAAAGGCAATCAGCATTTTTCTTCTCCTCGAAGTATCGCAGAGAAAGTTGGCAATAAAGCAATTCCTTAGGTCTGAATTAGTGAACAGAAGATGAAGGGTGTCTAAATTAAAAAAGGTTAAGGTGTAAATCGATTCAATAATCAAGTTTCGAGATAAAAAGGAACCGTAATGAGCGATGAGAATTTCAATAAGGACCTGAAGTATGGGGATGAAAGAGGGAAAGATGATGATTTTGTCTTAGCTTCTAGGCCACTCGGGTTTATAACAGATTTAATTAATTAATTTAGCCGCTTCACAGTCTTTCCTAATCTTACAGCCAGTTATTACTTTGTAAGTATAATAACTGTAACACAACTCGACAATTCCAGAATTAATATCTTCATAAAACGATCCCTGCTGCGTATACCTTATTTTATATATTATATGTTGCCGTCTTGGCTTTTATTAAGGATTATGTTCTTACGAAGTCATGTCTCCAGAAGATGGCATTGTGTCTCTAGCCTTTGCAACGGACGTTAAGTGTAATTAACCTTAAACCTTATGAATTTCATCAGCACGGATAATTCAAGGGTATGTACGTAAATTTTCCTGAGCATGAATTTTTTTACAAGAACTCTCTTGTGGTTCTTTATCACCTGATAGGGGGTGTTTGATTTGTTCTTTCCAAGAGAAAGCTATCGTTTTGCTTATACATACAATGAACTTATTGTCCATGAACAAAAACTATTTTACCGAAAAGAAATTAAAGGATAGGAAGTGGATATTGGGTTTTTCAATGGGTACTTGACAACTTGGCCGCCTCGTTTGTGCGATTTGACGCCTCTGGATTATTTTCTTTGGGGCTGCGTCAAGTCACTGGTCTATGGCAACAATCCGACGACTTTGCAAGAGCATAAAAAGATTGTCACTCAAAGATAAAACATCATTTAACTCAAAAAATGAATTCAACATAAAATAGAGGACAAAGAGATATCAAAATGAGGAGAAATTAATCTACAGACACAGATATTGACTGTCGACATAGACATTTTCACGCATTTTGACAGGAGTGAAATCAACTTTGTCAATTTTTACGATAGGGCTATCAGATGGCAGATTGCAACACTGGGGTTGTCCAATCCCGAAATATATGAGGCAACCCTCGTATACTTTCTATCTTCCGAAAGAGATGAGCTAGAATTTTCATATTTTCAGAATAGGTTTCTTGTCCAAATATCTCGTTAAAGTTCGAGCATCTAACGAAACTTAAAGAATTTAAAATAGTTACTTCATTCACCGTAGTGGTTGTATTTTTATCACATCGTCTTCGATTTTCTGATTTGTTTCATACAGGGTGTCTCAAGTTCGAGTGCCTATTAGTCGTTTCTGGAGAACTAGACATATTTGAAATCTAAAAATTGGGATTATGATATTGTTCGAAGTTCTCTACAGAGTTAAAATATTTTCGAAGCCCAAAAACTTCCGGTTATACAGGGAGTGAAAATAAATTCGACGAAAAAATTTTTTTTCAAGTTTTACATTCCTGGTATGATCGAGTATTCAATATTGAATACATTTCTGTTAAAACTATTGTATTAAATCGAATAGTTTTTCAAAATATCCAAAAAAACTAGAAAAAAAGTCAAATATGTTCAGGCAGTAATATGTTCGTTATTCTTATTTTAAATATCCTATAGCGTAAACCGTTTTCACAACATCGAAGAGGAAGGATGTGAAAAGGTCATGTATCTTTTGGATTTCAAAAATATCATCACAGGGTGTTTCAAATTTTGTGTTGAAAATTGTGATCTTAAATTGGCCATAACTTCTGTTTTTCAAATTTGAACCCTATTTTTTTATAATTGTGTTGGATTCTGCGGTCAAAAATAATGATAGTTTTCCCAAATGATTATGCTCCTTAACTCAATGATTTCTGAGTTATTTGAGATTTTCTGGATTTATGGTATACGTAGAGTCAAATTGATTGCATCTGAAGAAAGTCAATGAATATTCTTTCGAAACGGTGGCAACACTCTATACCCATAGAAGATAAATTATCTGTTAATAATTCACAAGTGTCAGGTGTTATTGTTATTCGTTATCTTCATTTCTCGATTCAACAAAATGAACCGTTATTCAAATTACGAAATTCTGGATCTATTTTATATACATTGGTGGTTTTTACACAATGTCAACATGGATATATTCAGGGAAAGAGTATTGAGACAGCAATATTTGAGCTATATAATTCTATAGTTACAGCATTAGAAAACAAGGAATTGCCAATTGGATTATTTTTGGATCTGTCTAAGGCATTTGATTGTGTTGATACCGGAATATTGCTAGAAAAATTGGAAAAGTATGGGATAAGAGATAAACAGCTAATACTCATAGAGAGCTACTTAAGGAATAGGCCTCAGACAGTGAAAATGGTAATAAATGGAAAAGAATATCAATCCTCAGGGGAAGTGAGCAAAGCTGGTGTGCCACAGGGTAGTGTTCTTGGGCCATTGCTTTTTCTAATTTACATAAATGATCTTCCATCGGCCTTGCGTGATCATGTTTTTGGTGGTTTTTGGAGTGTGTGCTGTTTGCGGATGATACCAATCTTCTCTTGAGATCCCCGTCTTTGGGGTTCACCTTGGAGATAGCACGGAAGATACTTGATAGCGTAAATAGATGGTGTAAGCGGAATCGTCTCATTTTAAATCTCGAGAAGACTGAGTGTATGGTCTTCAGTACTGGTAGATCTGCCGTGAGTGTACCTCAGGAAATTGAAGATGGTATGAGTTTGTCCACATCTGTGAAATTCCTGGGAGTTTATCTGGATAATAACTTGAGATGGATGTTCCACATAGACAATCTCGTGAAAAGACTAAACTCAGTAATATTTTCAGTGTGTGTCCTGAGAACTAGAATGGACTTTGATACTTTGAAGATGGTGTATTTTGCGAACTTCCAGTCATTGATGAGCTACAGTATAATGTTTTGGGGGGGCAGTTCTTTGTCTGAATTAGTGTTTTTAAGACAAAAGGCTATGTTGAGAAAACTATTGGGTTTGAAGTATAGGGCGTCGTGTAGAGGACATTTCAGAGAAAATAACCTACTAACACTATACGGTTTATTTGTATACAAAGTTCTTATATTCATGTATCTTCATCCTCATTGTTTTGAAATTTATAGAAATGTTAACTTAACAAGAAGAAAAGAAACTTTCTTTTATCCTCATCATTCTCTGTCAATAACCGAAAAATCTCCACTCTATCTTGGGATGAAATTGTTCAATTGTCTTCCTAATAAATTGAGAATGATAAGTAATGTAAAAATTTTTAAGAAGACTCTGCATGAATTAGTTATAGTAAGTGAACCATATTCTTTGTCTGAGTGGTTCACCTTTTGCTCAACTTACTGAATTTCATTACTAATTTGACGATGTCACTTTTATTGTGTATGCAATAATTTCTGTACTGAATAAATCTACTTCTACTTCTACTACTTCTAATGTGACAGAATTATTAGTAGAACCTGCCGGACCTTCAATAAGAAGTATCCCCATTTACTTTCCAAGACGGAGAAGATCTTTAGAAAATATGTTTTGGATGTGTTAGAGCCCCTAAAGAATACAAAAGAAGGGTAGTTAATGATGAGGAAAATGAAATTAGTGTTTTGACTTATTTCGAAGCGAATGAAAATGCATCTATTCGAAGTGCAACATGCATGACTACAAATATGAGAAACTTCATGCATTAGAACCAGGTGACTAAATAAAAAGGTTTCAAGACGTATTCGAAAGTGTGTGGAACAAAATGGTTACCATATTGAAACTCTTACCTGATCATTTATTTTGTTAATTTGTTCTGAAATGTATTTTTATTTTTATTATCATAATTTATTTATAATCATAATTCGGTGTAATGAATCTATTTAATGTGTTTCCTATTGATAAGATGAATTCTCATTCGCTTCGAAATAAGTTACACACTAATTTCATCAACTGCCCTTTTTTTGTATTCTTTAGGGGCTCTTACATTCCAAAATTTTGAAAGTATGAAACATCTTTTCAGAAATTGTAAAAAAAAAATGGGGATACTTCTCATTGGACACTCAAGATTTTGTGTCATCCACCATGGATTTGAAATAAATAATATCATTAAGTGCATTTGAATGTGTATTGCGTATACAATTGAAAAAATACAATTTAAGAAATAAATCCAGAATCTCATTATTAGAATAGCAACGATTCATTTTGTGAAATCAAAAAATTTTATAACGACTAACAATAAGACCTGTCTGACACTTGTGAATTATAAATGGGATGATTTATCCTTATCCTTATGAATCAGATTCAAAGAATTTGACTCGACGTACTACATAAATCCAGAAAATCTCAAATAACTCAGAAATTATTGAATTTAGGAGCATAATCATGTGAGAAAACTATCATTATTTTTGACCGCAGAATCCAACACAATTATAAAAAAATAGGGTTCTAATTTGAAAAACAGAAGTTATGGCCAATTTAAGATCACAATTTTCAACACAAAATTTGAGACACCCTGTGATGATATTTTTGAAATCCAGAAGATGCATGACCTTTTCACATCCTTCCTCTTCTTTGTTGTAAAAACGGTTTACGCTCAGGATATTCAAAATAAGAATAATGAACATATTACTGACTGAACATATTTGACTTTTTTTCCAGTTTTTTTTTGGATATTTTGAAAATTATTCGATTTAATATAATAGTTTTAACAGAAATGTATTCACTATTGAATACTCGATCATACCAGGAATGGAAAACTTGAAAAAAATTTTTTCGTCGTATTTATTTTCACTCCCTGTATAACCAGAAGTTTTTGGGCTTCGAAAATATTTCAGCTCTGTAGAGAACTTCGAACAATATCATAATCCCAATTTTCAGATTTCAAATATGTCTAGTTCTTCAGAAACGTCTAATAGGCACTCGAACTTGAGACACCCTGTATCTAATGGAATTATTTCCGGGATTGGTTTTTCTACTCTGCTATAAAGCTCTCAAATCAAAAATTCTCTAGTTGGATTCTGTTTCTCAAAGCTTTATCACCTCGTCTGCGACGTGAGGGTTCGTTTCACCCTTCCAGCCGCATATTGAAGACGCTCACGTTGAATGCCCCGAACGTAAGTCTTATTTTTCGCAGACGCAGGTTGCAAACGAAATCGTTCAAGCTGCTGATGAGCAATTGATGACTTCGAAGTATCTGTGCCATCTGAACCAATTACACTGGCAAATCCCAACCGGGTGGTTTGACTTTACCAATGCGGTTTCCCTAGATCCACCGGATTATTGTCTCTGCTATCTGTTGAATGAATAAACAGAATATATGCCGCGATGACAGTTACTTCAGGGACATTTATCATCCGACTATAGTCGTATCCACGTGTTACAGGACACAATAACATGAGGGGGATCGGATCCAAGAATGACAATACGCATTTTCATTTCGAAATTCCCCTCCGATCGTTTTAAATCTATGAATTTCTGAAGTTCTTGAACGTTTGAAGAAAAATGTTCCGTCTGTGTCAAGTATTAATTTATCTAGTTATTATTTTCATATTGACTTATGGAATATATGAATGGTTTAACAATATTTTCTGTATGAGTTGAAGGTATTGGCAGAGGTTGATTACTTTCCATTCTGATGAGAAAAGTTTTGAGTGAAGTTTAGGCCCGAAATATTGTTAGTACCTCTTGTTTTGTTCTATTCACTGTCATCTATGGATTAAGGATAATTCTCTTTTTCAATAATTTCCTTTTCAGTGCATTATAGTTCACTTATTGTGTCTATTTTGTCTCCAAATTTTATATATCCTATTCTTATTTTTCATTGCTATACAACTATGTCCCTAGATATAAAAAATATAGTTTGAAAAACTAAAAAAACACGCTTATAAAGAATATCGGACTAAGAAAGCTAGAAATAATTTTAAAAATCAATTTATAACAATAGTATACAGAGTCACGCCAAAAAGATGAAATTTTCAGAAAATCTTATTTGAACCATGCTGTAGATTTTTCACCCCTTTTTGAAACCGACTTCAAGTTACTATTAGGAGAACCATGGCAAACTCTCGCAGTTATAACTAGAGAAGATGCTCAAAGTTTCGACCGTTAATTTCTAGACATTTATTTATACGTCTCAGGAATGCTTTGTGCGTTGCTCTTCTTATTTCATCGGGAGGAAAAGATCTGCAAAAGTGTTTTAAAACCAAATTGAGTTTCAAAACTATGAATCTAGAAATCTAAACAAACCTGAACGCATTTCTGTCTCGTTCTATGCAGTCCTCTTTATCAGTCAGGGGAGTTGAGTAGACGATATTTTTTTATCCTATCCCCAAACATAATAGTCTAAAGGAGTTAAATTGGGAGAACGTGGTGGCCAAAGATAAGGATCATTGTTCGCCAACCATCGATCTTCAAATATCATTGAGTGAATTGTGTGGAGGCGCGCCATCTTGTTGATACCATAAGTCATTATGGTTCTGTACTAGCGGCTCAATTATTTGAGTCAATATGTCAGAATATATATATCCTAAGGGATTACATTCTTTAAATAATGCAAACATGTGTAGTGTTCTATCTTACCAGTTAAAGTCCCATCATAAATGTGAACATCGAGAATTGCATTATTTTTGATGGCGCAAAAAACATTGAAACTCCAGGTCTCTTGAAAGTTCCATTATCTGAAGTGGTGGTTGTTCTCTTCATCCCAATAATGACTGTTATGCCTATTGAAAGAACCATTCTTTGTGAATTTAGATTCATCTGTCCAAATTATACAAAAAGTTTTCATTCTCTTGAATTCGAATCATCATAGCTTCGCAAAACTCTGTTCTTCTGACGAAATCAGTTTCCTTCAAATGCTGTACCCTATTGAATTTATATGGGTGCATTTTATGTTTTTTTAATATTCTCCAACAAACACTCGATTGAGATAATCCCAGAGCAATCTCGGCATCTTTGAGAGAATTTTGAGGATTCACACGAAAATATGCAAGAACTGTAATTTCGTTGTTCTCATCTTCTACTACACTTTTTTCTCTGTGTATAGTTTTCTTAACGAAAGATCCGACATTTCTCAAGTTTGTCATGGTTTTGTTAATGGTATCTCCCGTTGGTCTGGGTCGGTCAGGAAACCTCTCAATGAACAGTCGAATCGTTCTATCTACAACTTTATTAAATTCTCCATGAAGTAGAATGAGATTTAAATAATCTTCATTGGTAAAATTAGGCATACTGATCGATTTTATAACTCAATACGAAATATCACCGAATTAATAGTAAACACAAAATGCTACTGGATAAAGAGGAATTTGGCAGATGTAATTAATGATATCTATCATTAAAAAAAAGAATGTAAAACATGGTAAGTTTTTGCATATGGTTCATTAGGAATTATTTATTTATCAGGCCGATTAGTTGAAATAAAGAGGTTTCAGATACAAATTCGAATCCAAATTCGCCATCTATTAAGGAACAACCTGTAACTTTTTTCTCTTGCAAATTAGGGTAGTAAAATCTAAAACATGGTTTAAGTCACAGTTCCTGAAAATTTCATCTTTTTGGCGTGAAGGGAAAAGAAATAGCTGAAAATTCAAGACGAAAAACAGTTTTTTGTGAATAACTCAGAAAATATCCACTTTAGGGCAAGGGTGTGATGCATACACTCACATTATTTTTCAACGTAGATTCAATATCTGCCATAAAAAAATGGGGTTCTAATTTGAAAAAATTGATTTTTCATGATTTTGTCATCCCTAACTTTGAAAGCGATTTTTTCACCCCCTGTATCATGAATCGCGATTTCGATTTCTGAAGTGGATACATGAATCTTACATCTTGAAAAATCCCAAAAATGAAAATTTTCCATCCAAAAACCTCGAAGTTATTCTTGTTTCAGCGGAGCCCTATTTTTGATTTTTTTTAAATTTTCCCGTACAGAGAGAATTTTCCAACCAGAACTGAAAAATGTTACATCAAAATAACTTGAAATTTTCTAAGGAATCTATTTCTGCAATAAAAAAGGGTGTTGTAATTTGAAAAACGGAAGTTGACGTCATTTCCGGAAAAACCGGAGGTGCTCATGCCTTGAAAATATTTTAGATTTCATCACCATCGTGAAATACTTATAAGTGCTGAATTTCATGAAAATAAGTTGAGTATTTTCCCGCATAAATATGGGTGAGGTTCCTCGTGAAAGACCCTGTATAGAATATACGAAGGAAGAAACGTGGGGCGTTTGATATACGAAATTTATGGCACAAGGCGTCCCACTCTTCTTTCTCAATTTTACTAGTATGTTTATATACAATTGTCATAAATTGATTCTAAAATTATGTTTAACTATTTTAGCCCGATATTCTGTATAACCGTGTTATACAGGGTGTCCGGGGAATAACTGTATATACTCATACCAGAGATAGGGTTGGACTAGCTGATTACTAATTGACTATAAAAAATTAATTTCTGGATTTCCCTAGAAAGCAACAGGGTGATATTCCAGCTTCATGGAAATACTAAGACCATCATAAAATCCAAACTTATTGACGGATATTATTGAAACTTGGGAGGCTACTGGCATAAGCTAAGGCCGAGTCGGAAAGATATCAATTATTCCATTATTCCAGGGCCGGACTCATTAATATCCATTCAAAGTGTTCAGGGTAAAATAATCACTTTGTATTTCGAATTACAAATAACAGATTCGCTTTGTAGAAGGGAGCTAAATTATGCTTCAATTTGTGATATCGCTCAAAGTTGTCACATCAACAATTATTTTTTTATTAATTTCTTATTTCGGATAAAGTTCGAAAATTTTAATTCATTTTCCTGAACAGGACTTAGTCATTTTATGGAGGTCGAAAATAAATAAAAACCTTTCTTAAAATAGTGACTGAAGGTGAGGAAGACTATAATAATTTGTTGACATACTGGGTGGCCACCCTAGACACGGATCTCATTGCAATGGAATTAATGAAGGTAAATTTCGAAAAAAAAAAATTGGCGATGTGTATAGGTTATACATAAGCATATTTCAAAATTATTCGTATGTATACCGGGTGTTCGACAACAAAGATATAAGTAGACCAAAGTGACACTTCTTCTAATGTAAAAACCTCTAACTGAATTAGTAAATCGATCTATTTTCATTTTTATTAGGTACTCTTTACTGTATTTTAGTTTCTTTCATTTGTTATTGTTTAGTTATGGAATGTGCTTATTAAAGCTCTGAATATTTTTGAAAATTTTCTACTAATACCTTCGCATTTTATATTCAAACATGTGATTTTCAGTTCTCTTCATGGTGAAATATTCAATTCATCGAACTTTATCTAAATTCAAAAATTCATAATTAAATAATTGTTGATGTGACAGCTTTGAGCGATACCACAAATTGAAGCATAATTTAGCTTCTTTCTAAAAAATGAATCAATTATTTGTAATTCGAAATACAAAGTGTTTTTTTACCCTGAACACTTTGAATGAATATTAATGAGTCCGGCTCTGGAATAATGGAATACTTGATATCTTTCAGACTCGACTTTAGCATGTGCCAATAGCCTCCTAAGTTTCAATAATATCCGTCAATAAGTTTGGATTTTATGATGGTCTTAGTATTTCCATCAAGCTGGAATATCACCCTGTTGCTTTCTAGGGAAATCCAGAAATTAATTTTTTATTGTCAATTCGTATTCAGCTAGTCCAACTCTATCTCTGGTATGAGTATGCACAGTTATTCCCCGAACACCCTGTATGAATTCATTACGACACTGAAATAGAGAAAAATATTAATGGTAATCATTAAGTTTTGATTGCACGTTGGAAAGTAGGCCAATGTTTCACACATGCTCAGCTCACGCATCAAAGTTTTGAAATAAAGCCCTAAATTCTGATGTTCTATAATCTTTGAATATGGCGGAAAAAACATATTTTTTTGGGCGTGGACGGGGTTCGAACCCACGATCGATGAATCAAGAGCTGACGTCACAGAAGACGAGCGCCTTAGATCTCTCGGCCAACGAACGCATTGAAAGAAGTGGGATCTTTTCACAGTAATGAGCCACTCACGCTTAAAGAAGGAGAGTTACAAACTGACATACATACAAGTGAAGCTGATATAAGCGTGTTAAAAACTGTTGAGCTTAGTTGCTCATTTGTCATCCCCTTAGCATTCGAGAATTTCAAACTTCACTTCACAGAACTACCATGGAACAAATCATCCAGATCTCTATTGAGACACGAGAGTAATATGAAATGGTAAGATTATCAAGGCAGGCAGATACATGGAAAATATAGCTCCTAACTTTATATCTTAAAGAGAATCATCCACGTATTCTTTACCTTGAGATTAAGAGGAAAAATGAAGAGCAATCCACACTTGAAAATTTGAAATTACTATACAACAGACAAACTCCTGGTTCCTTAAGGAATAACTCATGGGTAACTGGTTCAGATTATACCGAACACCAAGTGTAAAACGGATTGAAAAAGACTAGAAAGTACAATGACCATTTTTCTTTCTGGGCGGTTCTTATTCGTCGACAAAAAGGGTCATCATCCAATAAATCCCGCTTCCGAAAAAATGAAAAAACTTTCCGCCCAAGGGATTCCGTTAGACAAAGCCATCAAATGGAATCCGCACCTTTGGACCATTGTAAATCCTTTCACGGATTTGTAAACTAGCTGGGGTCTGAAGGCTGATTTGTATAACTGTCCATTTATCATTCTAACACCAGCGCCCTCTCTTTCGCGCTCACTGTAACCCTTCAAAACTGCGGCCTAAACGTAGCAAATATATTTGCAACCCTCCGCACCGCATTTTCATATCAGCACGGTCATTTGTGGGAGACGCGACAGAAAAGGAGGTTCAACTCTGCTACAATTTCCCTTATTCGAACGAGATTTTCATCTCAATTCCTATTCAACGAAATTCAAATTGCCCCATCTTCATTTCGATTACTGTCATCGAATACAGATTCTACAATAACTCTGATATTCAAGAAAATATCAAGGTCGCAGCCATGAAACAATGAGCAGCTCTGAATCATACAAGGTGTCCAGAAAGGACATTTGTCGTTGATACTCTTTATATCTCAAGTCCGAAGATTCGAAAACTAAAGGATTATGTTACCAAATCCTCATCATTTTTGAAGGGATCGAGTTTGAAGTTTCAGATATTTTAAAGTGGAAATAGAATTGGAAGATTCATTACCGAAAGGACGGCATCCCTGTGGGGGGAGATTAAACCGTAAAGGTCCTGTCCGCATACGGAGTGTTAGGTGGCAGGAACTTAGAACTTAACGGTAGACCAAATACACAATCCTGCGGTGAATTCAACCGAGTAAGCTGGAAAAGGATCGTTGACACATTCGGGGGAATCAGTCGACAAAGGGATCAGAAAACCGGGGGTGAACGAATTGTGTTAAGGGTATTATCGTGAAACACTGAATTATTATTAAGTCATTTTCGTCATTTGTGCAGTTACAGCTTTTCTTTAGTTTTTGGAGAGGTTAGAATTCCTCTTCTTCTATTATTTAGAGTAATAGGAGCTGACTTATCAACACTTCAATAGTTGGGATAATGAAAACGAGGATTCTTTCCAAGAATTCTGTGGTGAGACTGGATCTCCTGCCAGTGCAGCATCGATTTTCGTCCACTGTTCACGTACTTGCTATGAAGTTCCAAACAACTTTTATGAACGTCCTCTAATTGATCTCTTTTTTGTTGGGTATAGATGACCACGACCTAAACTTTGTTAATATCTAGTTTAGATGGGTCAGGCAAGGGTCGTGATGAGCAAATAAACTATTTCCTGTTTAGGGACGTAAATTCGTTTGTTGTGAAAGTCATCATTTTCCGATAACCAGACTTCAGCCGGGTTTATACAGGAAATAAGATATAATAATAAATGAAAAAAATCAACATGAGTAGTAATAAGGGAGTTTTTGTAAATGGGGTGAAGTTTCATCAAGAAATGCTCAGTTTTGCGTTGAAGTTTTTTGAAGAGAAACCTTAGTAACGTAGAAAGCAGTTATGGAGTATGTTTTCGGAATATTCTATAAGAAAAGCAAATTTGAAGCCCCTGCCTTTAGCCTTCATGTAACTCCATGTGATCAACTGTCAAACTGACAGTAAACGAAGCTTCACGAAAATGTTAGATGATCATTATCAAATATAGAAAAAACTCAAACAATCCCTTCGACTTGACTCCCGAAGAAGCAAATTTATTGTTTATTAATAAGGTAACAGAGGCAAAGACTCTCCCCAATCAACTATGATTGCCCCCAATGTTCAACTTATTTATTCTTCTCACAAATACAAGAAACTGTAAAAAACTGTAAGAAATGTACTCTTTATTCTGTTCTATCTGCAAAATATTCGAATAACAAAATATTCAAATTGAAAAATATAAACAATCAATGATCGTACAGAGGGTAAAAGTTGCATTTCACCTCATTATGTCCCAAATACACTGTAATTTATTTGATTAAAAATATTTATTTTTTCGCTTCATTTTAATTTAATATCAGAAAAGCACCCTAATTTTCAATCGAAAATTCTGACATCAAAATATCAGCTATTTTCAAAAAGTTTGGGGGCTTTTTGTTCGTTGAAATATCTACTTTCTGATGGTGTAAAGAAAAATATACATTACTATAGGAAATATTCTTAGAAAATGCAAAAAATTGAAAAAACCTCAAATTCAAAATTTTTTTTAAAAAACCAAAAACTTGGTTTTTTGAATTTTTCACCTAATTTTCGAGGTTATGTGAAAAATCTGCAAATACAAAAGTTGTAGATCTTTTTATTGCCTACAACTTTGCCATTCAACTTTTTTCCATAGGACTTGTAGTTTTGCCGGAAATCAAGCTAAACCATTTTTTACCCTTAAAAACTCACCCCCTCCCACTTCCTGAATTCGGATCGACCGTTATTTATTTTTCCTTTCATTTTGATCATATTCCCTTGCTTTTCTAATGGGTTTCATTCTACTGTAATTTTTTTTGGTTTCAAAAATTATCTACCCTGGTCTATCTTCTTCAACACTTCGATGTTTTCAGTTGAGCGGCCCGGTCGAACACGCGTTGGTGTCGGCACATTTTGTACCGAGCCCGTCGACTCAAATTTAGAGACCAAATTTTTAATTGCGGTCTCAGAGGGTCGGTTATATTGTCTAAAAGTATCACGAATTTTATGGAATGTAATTTTAACAGAACCACCATTTTCATGGTGGGTTTTAATTATTTCAACGCGATTTTCGAGTGGAATTGAATTCATTGAAACGATTGCCAAAGCATCTTCTACGAATATGTCAAAAGGTAATTTTCAACGCTGTCATGTGGTAGGTGTGGCCACAATTAAAAAACAAAGTACTTGTTGAAAGACCCTTCACAAAAACTAGACACTTGGCGTTACAATTTCTTTATTTGAATTTTCGTTACGACCATTTCTGTTGAAGTTATGGGTTGTTGAAAGTTGATGAAAAATTTGGAATTCACTTTGGTCCCTTCATTTTTTCTAGTAGTGTATAAATCAAGCCCTTATCGTCACTTGAAAAGCGATTAGAAAAAAATCTCTGGATATTTTCCATTAGTCCGGTTGATTTCGGAATTGTGTGCATATCGTTGAATAGGAAACTAGGGTTAGACTTAATATCCATGCCAATACCTGCTTCATTAACCACCAGTTGAATAGCACGTGCTGTTCATTTTGCTAATCTCACCTATGACAATTACCAGTTGACGTAGCTGGGATAACCATATGCTGTTTCCAATATTATGAAATTAGATACATATGGTGTCACTGGAGTAGCTGCTAATGAGGTCCTTTATTTTTTGATTACATGTATATTGTATATCGTAAACAGGGACTAAACAGTAGATGATTTTATGAGAGAAACGTTGAATTGGATTATTAGAGAGATAACCAGTCGTAACAACAATATTGATATAAAGATAAAGGACGTTAAGTCAGTTGTCACTGGATGTTATCTTTATCATAAACATATGCGGATGAAATCGATTACACAGATAAAGATGTCACGCCTTCTGAAACGATGAAAAATCAGAAGTCGTAAATCTAGCGTTTTGCTAGGTTACTTTTCTCAGTTTTCTTTGCAATACATACAGTCTGCATTCATTTTCATTATTAATCCAAATTACTGAAAATGTTCTCATTCTGTCACTTTCTATAAATTTGTTTCCTCACCCAATGAGGATGAAACTCTAAGGACAACAAAACCGACCTTCTGAGACCGCAATTAAGAATTTGGTCGCTGAATTTGAGTCGACGGGCTCGGTACAAAATGTGCCAACACGAACGGGTGTTCGACCGGACCGTTCAACTGAAAACAGTGTTGAAGAAGATCATTTTTTCAGTCCATTTTCACTTGTCCGGGTAAGTCAACAAGTGAATTACCGCACCAAATTTGCTGATCACATAATTTCACGAGATTCAGTTGTTTAATGGCCAGCTAAATCGTGTGATTTAACACCACTGGATTATTTTTTGTGGGGCTATCTCAAGGATAGAGTCTATAAGGAGGCAATCGAATCGATTGTAGCCTTAAAATTCTAAATCTGTGATGTGATGCCGAAATAGACCGGAAATTTTGTCAAAAAGTGATTAAAAATTTCGATGAAATACTTGTGACAGAGTGGTCGTGGTGGACACTTGCCAGATATCAGATTTTCATTGTACCATGAAGATCAGATACCTTATTTATTCAGCTTTTTTTAACCTTGATATGTCCATTTCTTGCCAAGATATCGGTCTTCAAATGCAGAAGGATCATTTTGTTTTTGATTCTCGATATCTCAGCAAACAATGGTCGCCCAGAAAACTAAAAGTGGTTTTCAAATACTTGAATAATGTTCTTCAACAACTAGCCATTGTTTTTTCGAAAAAAAAGTTTTTCCTTTCATCACATAAATTTAAAAATGCAACAAAAAGTGCTATTGGTGATTTTTTTAAGATCAAACATTGGATTGATATCATTGGGGAAACTAATAATGTGGAGTATGCCTTTTACAGCTCCATATGGCCACAAAACCCTACAAAGAGTCAAATCAATCAATTTAGGCAATTTTTCGTTTCACTCAATGGAATTTTTGAAATTATTAATTAATTATTATTAACAGATTTCGTTTTTGTTTTGAAAAACTCATAATCTTTGAAAAAATGAGAAAAAACAATTCTGAGCTTCTCCAGCAACGATTCACATAAATGTTGCTTCCTTGATATTTCTTCTTGTATGCTTCTCTTCTTTGAATTTGAAAGATTTATCGCTCGATTTCATCTGGTAGTTTTCATTTGCAAGAATACTTGAGAAAGCTTCTGATGTTCTTTTATTCTTATTTTCAAGAAATTTTCAAGAAATCTCCAATAAAAGATCTTTCACATTCAAATTATCATATCAGGTTAAACTTTTCTTAAATGAGACCTGATGGTATCTCGTGTCTTGAATGCCATTGCCATGTCGAATTTACTCACAATTCATCCCAATTTTTCTGATGAACCTTCCACAATAAGACGCTTTTTATGATTTGTCCAAAATCTGCTAGGGTATTGTCATCATGGGGTTCAAGCTGATTTTGTGTCATTTCTTCCGTTCTCTCCAATATTTTTTTGGGATAGACATAACTTCTAAGTGTGCTGTTACTTAGTTCCTCATTTTAATCTTGTAGGTTAGGGTTAGAGGATATATTTGTTGATGTATCGTACAAACATTTCGCTACTGCCAGTTCGAATGGTTTACGTTACTTAAATCTGTGATTGAATGAATTTCTATTTTCGTGGAGAATGACGTTTGATATACATTATCTTTATAAAAGGAGGAAAAGAATGACCTTTGCTCCATCAATTTTCAAAAAGTCAATTGACAGAAGTCTGAAATAAAAGAGGGACAATTTATATACAAAACTGGTAACCAATGATCCGGTGTAGATCTTATGGTGTCCAAACTAATCATTCTATAGATGGAGCACTTATGGAATCTGGTGTTATTTTCATAAATTTACATCGATTTTTTTGTGTAAGTTTTTCTACTTTGGATATTAAATCAAACAGACGATGACAATATCTCAGCTGTTGGACTAACAAGACTAAAGCTAGAGATGCTGTGCGAAAAGTAAATGGGCTAGAAACTGATCCTCGTGGAACAATGTTCTTCAATGTTTTGAAAATGCTACTCTTATTGTCAACGAAAACAAGAAACGTTCTATCAGATTACATATTTTCTAATAATTTTTCCATTGTCCCAAACTTCAGATGGGTATAGAGTTGGAAAATTAATCCAACTTTCCACACAGTGTCAAATGCCAAAGATAAATCAATCGAAGCAGCTCCTGTTTTCAATCTATTATTGAAGCCTGATTCTATGAAACTTGTAAGGCTGAGAACCTGATCTGAACAATTTCTGTTTTTCCTAAAGCCTTTCTGGAAATTTGTAGAGTATTTCATATAGAAGATTCAATTCTACAAAGAATTAACCTTTCTAATATCTTGAAAGCAACACTCAATAATTTGATTGGTCGATAACTACTAGTATCACAAGGATTTTTTCCTCATTTCAAAATATCTCTTACTGATTTTCTTATTTCGTGGATATGGGATCCTTTTTTAAGAAGACGTTAAGGCTGTCCTTCAAGTGACGTTCAGCAACTTTATTTATTGCTTCTTCAAAGCTCTACAAATACACACAGATTATTATAAAGAAAATGGTTTTATGACTATAGGAATACCTCGGAAGTGGGAAACGTCTATCGAGCTTTGAAGAAGCAACAAATAAAGTTGCGAAAAGTCGCTTGAAGGACAGCCTTAACGTCTTTTCAAAAAGATTCCATACCCACGAAATGAAAAATCATTTACTCACAAGGAATACGAAAGAATTGAATTGAATACCTATTACTTTAGCCTTACGGAATTCGGAAGCAAAGTTTCCTGAATTCAGAATATTGTTATAGAAAGACAATAACCAAGACAAGGCTTTTCTTCCTAAATGTTTGATGATTTCAGGATAAGTTCCGTCAAAACCTCCTGCTTTCCGAGATTTGGTAGACTTGATTACAGAAGAAATGTAGCCATTTTTTGTCTCAGAGTGAAACTTCCTGTCAAAAGTTATAGAGCAGATAGGATTTCAAAACGGACAAGTCAAGCCCTTATGAGAGAAAGACTGAATCAACATCGATTCAACAAAGGCAAATTACTTACAACATGCGAGAACCTTAGATGTAGCATTCAATCAAAAACTAGTGCTGAAGATTATGAAAATATTCTGGGAGCTATTAAACATAGCTATGAAAGAATATATGAACAACAAAAACAAGTCCAAAAAAGGAAAATGGAGAAACTTATGAAGGAGTCAAGAAAATATGAACCCTTAGATCATTCAAAAACCGTGATCAATTTATCTAATGAGAACTTAAGTGAAGATCAGATATCTCTCCTCAACAAGGGTCTCAAGTTCTCTATAGCCCCTAAGACGATACCAAAAATTGAAATCATGTTGGCGGCAGAAGAAATTGCACAGAAAATTCGAGAACCTGAAAAAGCCGAAGAGTACAGATGGAAAATCAGAACCTTGTTAGACAGGAATAACAAAACACCTCTACCCAATATAAATAAAGCTGAACAGAGGGCATTAAAAGATCTTAAATCGGATAGTTCCATAAAGATATTTCCAGCAGTCAAAGGAAACGCCTCTGTAATTCTAGATGTTGGCTCTTATAATCAAAAAATCAAAAATTATTAGAAGCAGGAAAATACAAAAGACTAAAAAAGGACCCTACCACCACAGTTGAAAACAAGATTTACAAAATCCTTTATAAATATCGAAATGAATTTCCAGATCAATTCGTTAGATCACGACTTACACCTCACTTCAGTAAACCACCACATTTATATGGTCTACCAAAAATACACAAAGCAAATATTCCTCTAAGACCAATTGTGAGTTCAAGAAATTCAGCATGCCACCAATTGGCTAAATTTCTGCTGAAAATTATATCACCATTAAAAAGTAATTCAACATCGATGATAAGAAACACGAAACACTTCATAGAATTAATGAAACATCAAGAAATCATGGAAGAAGACGTTATGGTCAGCTTCGACATTACCAGTTTGTTCACTAATATTCCAACAGATAAAACACTTACCATAGTTAGGAAAAAGCTTGAAGAAGATCAAACCCTTAGTGAAAGAACTACACTAAGCGTGAATGCAATTATGGAAATGCTTTCTATTTGTATTGAAACAACTTATTTCCAATTTGAAGACATCTTTTATCAACAAGAATTCGGAATGGCCATGGGTTCACCACTATCACCAATTTTAGCTGATTTATATATGGAAATTTTCGAACAGAAGGCATTAGAAAAATATGTAGTTAAACCCAAACTATGGAAAAGATATGTAGATGATACTTTCATTATTTGGCAACATGGAAGAGACACTATAGATGGATTCCTTCAATATCTAAACAATCAAGAGGAATCAATTAAATTCACAATTGAAATCGAGAACGACAGACAACTTCCATTCTTAGATGTACTCGTACATAAACAAAATGGAATCCCAAGAACCACTGTGTATAAAAAGCCAACGAACACAGGACAATATCTACATTTTGATTCAAACCACCAACTAAACACTAAATTGGGAGTAGCAAAATGTTTATTTGATAGAGCAATAAATATTTGTTGCACTGAAGAAGATCAAAATGAAGAAATAAATAACATCTCGAAAACTCTTAGGAGCAATGGCTACCCCAAAAAGATATTAGAAAAAGCTAAACGAACAAGAGAATGTCAACCTGAACCAACAGATATAAATCAGACCATTAAAACCGTAATTCCTTATGTAAAAGGTTTGTCGGAGAAAATGAGAAGAATTGGAAATAGATACAACATAACGACTGCATTCAAAACTCAAGACACTATCAGAGCTAAACTTACAAAAGTTAAGCCTAATAATGAGACACAAAGGACAAAGAACTGCATATATGAATTACCTTGCGAGTGTGGAAAATTTTACATCGGAGAAAATAAACGCCCTCTGAATGTACGAATAAAAGAACATCAGAAGCTTCTACGAGTACTAGACAGCGACAAATCCAGGTTGGTCCAACATGCTGTAGATGAGAATCATCGTATAAAATGGGATGAAGCATCAATAATATCCAAAGAAGAAAAACTTGCAAGAAGAAAAATCAAAGAAGCAGCATTTATGAAAATAACACCAGATTCCATAAGTGCTCCATCTATAGATCTGCCAGAAGTTTGGACGCCGATAGTTCGATCCAACTTAAAAAGATCATCATATCACAGATGAGTATATAACATTGTTCATTTTTCTTTCATGACTTCTGTCATATTGACTTTTTGAAAATTGATAATTTTCAAAAGGTTTCTTACTTTTCTCCTTGATAAAGATAGAAGATGTCTATCGAAACGTCGGAAAACATTACATCCACAATAGATGAAGGTAATAGCCCAAACAATCATTCAAAAATAGCCAATTTAGTGTCTATCTTGACACCAAATAAGAATTGAAGAGAATCTTAATGTTGTCAGTTTTTTGAAGAGCTGATTTTGTGCCTTGAAACCGATAAAAGATTTAAATCGAAGCGTTGGAAGCAAGCAACAACAAGAGCCCAAATATTAATTCTAAACGATTTCCGTCATCAGTATCTATAAGTTATTGTTGATCTCTTTTTCTCTACAGTTTCCACTCTTTCAGTTTTTACACCAATAAGTTGCTCTACATCAAAGACATAAGTGAAAAATTTCATTATTAAATTTTTAGCACATACCGAATTTCATGAATATTGAACCATTTCCAAAAAAATACTTCCTATTGCTCAACAGAACGTTGGCTTTAAGAACTGATATAGGATAGAACGTTTCTTAACAATTATTTTACATAAGTATCATCAAGAAATTTATCATCATTAAATAATTCCTGTTTTGAATTGACAGATCCTGATCGTTGCGATAAATATCCAGTTATTGTTATCATGTCTCATCTCCACTTGACCAGTTTCCGTCATGTTGAACATCGTGCACCGTTCTGGTCCCTCTTTGACATTCCGTTCACGGACTGCTAAGCTGGCCAATCTCCAATGGTCGCCAAAACAACGGACACTTCGCCCTTTCCAAACATTGCCGGTTCCATAAATCCCCATGTCATTTTTTTGGGATTATCCCCCCTGTCGGAAGAAGCCACTTACAATCATAATGGCATTTTATGAAGACCGGAATTTTCACATCGTAAACAAGAGTGCAACACATTTTATCGCTGGCCAGTATGAGTTTTCTTGAGCTTATGGAAATTGGTGGATTTTATTCGATTGTAAATTATGGAATTCCATAACTTCCGGACATTTGACAGCGTTATGTAAATGGATTCGGCAAATTGGACAACGTCGCTTGTGACAATGTTTGGGTGTTTTGGGATTCATACAGAGTAAGGAGTTTGCAGTGAAATTCACAACGCAATATATAAGTCAGAATGTTATCGATATGAAATTTAAATTTTTAAACTAGTAAGCTATTAGACCTGCGTTGCTAAAGAAAACTTGTGTAATCAAATATCTGTCAATTTAATTTTGTGATTTGATCAAAAAATTGCGAACTCAGTAATTGTTTAGTAGTTATTTTGAATACTATAAAGTTTAAAATGCTTGATTATGAGTTTTCTCTGACTCCACCGGTGTTTATAGAAGCAGCGCAAGTAGCGTCACGAAAATTATTGCCAGTTAAATCGCGGAAAATTCACGAAACCGCGTATTCAAGATTTATGGAATGGAAAATGAAAAAGACATGCAGTTCTTTCTCGGAGACAGTGTTATTGGCTTATTTTTCGGAACTGGCACAACAACAAAAGCCATCAACAGTGTGGTTGAATTATTCAATGATTAAAAGTATGTTACGATCCAATAATAATGTAGATATTTCAAAATATTTCAAGCTAATTATATCTCTGAAACAAAATTGGAACGGGTGTGATCTTGGCAGACCAAATGCCAGCAGACCGTTTGTCGGAAATACCCGAACGGCATGGTCATTGGCGTGCGGGTTGATTCAAATTATTCAGTGAATAGGCGGAATTCTCGGGAAATATCAACTGGAATGAATTGAAATTTGGCATTAGGAAGGAAGAGGTAGTAGAAATATAGTGCAAGTGAAATTTTTCTCTTCCCTATTATAAATAATTCGGGCATTTTGCGACCTATATAGAAACCTTTAATATCTCGGAAACTACTCGATAGAACATTATTTTCTAGATGAAGTTGGATGACACCATAAGGAATTCAACTATAAAAAAATTTTCGACTGCCCGACGGTCCATCATGTGGTTTTTCCGATATATATATATATAGCATTTTTCGATATCTCGGAAACCTCTCGGGAAACCTCTCGGTAGAACATTTTTATTTTTGGGATGAAGTTGGATGACACCATAGAGACTTCAACTATGAAAAGATTTTCGACTGCCCGACGGTCCATCATGTGGTTTTTCCGATATATATATAGCAATTTTCAATATCTCGGAAACCTCTCGATAGAACATTTTTATTTTCGGGATGGAGTTAAATGACAACAAAGGAAACTCGATAGTGAAAAAATTTTTGACTGCCCGACGGTTCATCATGTGGTTTTTCCGATATATATGTTAGGCCCGAAGACCGAAAACGCTCAGTGGCCGGAAAAAACGGCCACATCGCGTTCTGGCTGTCTTCGAACGCACAGAACGCGTTTTGGTTGTTTTTAAACGCTCGCAACGCGTTCTGGTAATGGTTAAACAGCCGGAACGCGTTTTGTCAATTGTTCAACGCTCACAACGCGTTCTTAATGTTCGACTTGTATTATTTGCCGATTTCTACCTGCGTAGGATAAAATTTATATTGTCCCTCATAAAACAAAGTTGAAAATTGAAATACAATTCAATTATTGACAACTACAATTGGATACCAAAGATGGGTTCGGTTTTTCTTGCCGAATCATTTCAACAATATTAAATTTCTTATAATTGTTTTTCAGTTCTAGGAAGAAAGTTACACTAATAAACTTATATTGTCGAGCATATAATATATAAATGCATGAATTAAAAAGCGAAAAGTTCTTTATTGAACAAATGAATTTCAATTTATTTTCTACAAATCCAACTTATTGTGGAGAACAAAACAAACTTGAATTTATAACTCTTTTAAATACTTTATTAGAAACAATTCAATTATTGAAAACTACAATTAAATACAAAAGAAGGATTTTCCGAACTTTTATGTACTTTACATAGGTACGTTACTTATTTTTACAAGAACTGTTTGAATGACATTTCGAATTACATAGTACATTTAAATTGTATCCGTAAAGTATGGAACAAATTCATTTTTAGCTAATCGGACCATTTTAAGAAATAATCCTGAAACACATCGATTTTTATTTTAATTTACCTTATTTTAAAATAATAATCTAATATACAGCGTGAATTATTTTCGAGTAATGACATCACCGTCATTTTTTTAAATTGAACTATTTCGTCTCCATTTCCGGATTACTCTAGCTGAGCTGATTCCAAAAAATGTATCACATGTTGATTCCAATAGGTACAGGGTCGACAAATATACAATAGTTTTGTATGTGCTCAGTGCTCATAAAGAAATGCTAGACCACAAGTACCAAACATGTTCGGAAACAACTTATTTTTATTATTCTAAAAATGTAAAAAACTACAGGGTCTTACATTTGAACCAATTGCCGTTAGACAAACGCGTTCCGGCTGTTTAACAATTACCAGAACGCGTTGCGAGCGTTTAAAAACAACCAAAACGCGTTCTGTGCGTTCGAAGACAGCCAGAACGCGATGTGGCCGTTTTTTCCGGCCACTGAGCGTTTTCGGTCTTCGGGCCTAACATATATATAGCAATTTTCAATATCTCGGAAACCTCTCGATAGAACATTTTTATTTTCGGGATGAAGTTAGATGACAACAAAGGAAACTCGATAGTGAAAAAATTTTCGACTGCCCGACGATCCATCATGTGGTTTTTCCGATATATATATAGCAATTTTCAATATCTCGGAAACCTCTCGATAGAACATTTTTATTTTCGGAATGAAGTTAGATGACAACAAAGGAAACTCGATAGTGAAAAAATTTTCGACTGCCCGACGGTCCATCATGTGGTTTTTCCGATATATATATAGCAATTTTCGATATCTCGGAAACCTCTCGGTAAAACATTTTTATTTTTGGGATGAAGTTGGATGACGCCATAGAGACTTCAACTATGAAAAAATTTTCGACTGCCCGACGATCCATCATGTGGTTTTTCCGATATATATACAGGGTCTTTCACGAGGAACCTCACCCATATTTATACGGGAAACTACTGAACGTATTTTCATGAAATTCAGCACTTATAAGTATTTCATGATGCTGATGAAATCTAAAATATTTTCAAGGCATGAGCACCTCCGGTTTTTCCGGAAATGACGTCAACTTCCGTTTTTCAAATTACAACACCATTTTTTTATTACAGAAATAGATTCCATAGAAAATTTCAAGTTATTTTGATGTAACATTTTTCAATTTTGTTGGAAAATTCTCTCTGAACGGGAAAATTTAAAAAAATCGAAGATAGAGCTCCGCTGAAACAAGAATAACTTCGAGGTTTTTGGATGGAAAATTTTCATTTTTTCAAGATGTAAGATTGATGTATCCACTTCGAAAATCGAAATCGCGATTCATGATACAGGGGGTGAAAAAATCGCTTTTAAAGTTAGGGATGACAAAATCATGAAAAATCATTTTTTTTCCAAATTAGAACCCAATTTTTTAATGGCAGATATTGAATCTACGTTAAAAATAATGTGGGTGTATGCATCACACCCTCGCCCTAAAGTGAATATTTTCTGAGTTATGTACAAAAAACTGTTTTTTGTCTTGAATTTTCAGCTAATTCTTTTCCCTTCACTCCAAAAAGATGAAATTTTCAGGAACTGTTACTTAAACCATGCTGTAGATTTTTCACCCCTTCTTGAAACCGACTTCAAGTTACTATTAGGAGAACCACGGCAAGTTCTCGCAGTTATAACTAGAGAAGATGCTCAAAGTTTTGACCGTTAATTTCTAGACATTTATTTATACGTCTCAGGAATGCTTCGTGCGTTGGCCTTCTTATTTAATCGGGAGGAAGAGATCTGCAAAAGTGTTTAATGATACTGATCGCTACCAACAACAAATAATCAATTTGAACCATGCATTGATCGAGAAACCACCAGAATGGGCCAGAAGACACGGCAAGGTTATTTTGCTCCATGACAATTCACCTGCTTACACAACGCAAAACCGTACTTTGTCCAAATTTTCCATAGTTTTTTCCAAATGTCAATTCACCGAATTATTTATTTTCAAAGAAATCGATGTCCTGGCAGATTTTTTCTCAAACTCTCCTGAGTTCTTCATTCAGCGCGAATATTATACCTATAACTGAATAATGTATCAATCATCCGGGACATAATAGCTGCAAGAAACGTCTGCCATTGTGGCCATGGCTCCGGCGTTATGGCCAGAGACGTGTATAATATTTCTTCATTTTACAACTCACAAAAAGAAACTTATACGTTGCAGCGATAGTTTTATCACTTTGGGATAATTTATTTTTAATAGGGCATTGTTTCCTTTCAGCGAGTTGACATGAGATGAGTTCGTTTCCACGTGCACTAATGACGATGTCCGATTTCAATTTTTCATACGTTAACAATGTATTGCCGTTCAATATTTGAAATATTAGAAAATGAGATTTAAGGACTATTGAGTTTGCTCACACATAAAGCCACTGGGTGATTTATCTGTACATTAAGTTGCGCAAATTCAATTTTCCTTATTGGCTTTCTCTAAACTAATGGAGATACAATTAAGTAAAATCATTTTATGCAACCGAGCCGCTTATTTAATTGAACTTAAGGTAGGGAGGTTTTAATTTGTATAACTGACAGTTATACATCACGCTACCATCAGTTGATTTTTTCGAAGAAGATTATTGCACGTCAGCGGCCATTAGAAGATAATTTAGAGTTCTCTCAATCTGGTAATTTTTTCACCTTCAGGTGTAAATAAATTCATCACACCTTTTAGGTTTTTCCAGGTAAAACTGAATACATATCGATATTAATGGAGATGCAACTTGAATAAAAGGTGATTTTTTTATGGAAGTTTAATTTTGAAATTTTCCATCAGAGAGTATCTAATGCTTTTTATATCAATAATCACACGGATAAATACTGAGAAAAGTTATAAAAATTCATTGCTATCGAACCTGAACAGAAGACTGAAATATTGCAAGCGAATTCACATTTTATTCGTGAAAAATATAGGAAACTAGCTGACCCGACAGACTTCGTCTTGTCAAAATGATTTGTAATGTGGCAGATTTTTGTATTTGAACAAAAAGTCTCCTACGTGTTTTAGAAAATTCTCTGAACAAAACCGTCACCCTGGTGATAGGGCGTTGTGAATAAAAAATAATTAAATAAAACATATATAAGGATTTAAAAGTAAGTAATCGCTTTATTGTTGATCATGTGAATCATAATTATTATTATTATCATTGTAGTGCTTTGTGGTATACGATGTTTTTGTTTGATTACCTGGCGCATAGATAAACAAATCTGATGGTTTTCCAACACGGGAACAGGCAACATACAATTGACCATGTGAGAAATATGGGTTTTCTAGATTAATACCACAAACACTTAATGATTGCCCCTGGGACTTGTTTATAGTCATAGCAAAAGCAAGCCGCACTGGAAACTGTAGTCGTTTAAACTCAAATGGCACATCAGTCGGAATCATTGGGATGCGCGGTATGAGAACATATTCTCCTTTATACTTTCCTTTGAGTATAGTTGCTTCTATCACATTGTTTAGTAATTTTTTTATCGCTAACCGTGTACCGTTGCAAAGACGCGGTTGGTTGATATTTCGCAACATTATAACAACCGATCCAACCTATAATTGAAGATTGTGGCAATCCTGGCAAATCCAGCGAGTTTGAAAATTCCGGTGGATAGTTGACTACATCATCTTGATTAGTAGCCGAATCAACTGATTTATATATCCTCAATTCGCCTGTAATTTGTTCTTGAATTTTGAAATTTAATTCATTTACATCTATGTTTTTTGCGGCCAGTATAGCTCGTTCGCTCAACCAATCATGGTTTCTGTAATTTTGAGAAACATCTGGAAACACCTTCTGAATAAGTTCATCTTTTGATCGAGTTAACTGACAAAAACTTTGAGGAAAGTTAATGCAGCCAGCCAACATGTCTATAGGAAATTTGCCATTACCAATGTCAATGAGTTGTTTAGAGAATATGTTTCCAGATTGGTCATTTTGCAACTCGACACGCATATTCTTGCTTAAATGAAGTACTTTGACATGTTTCCACAAATTGGAGGACTTTAGACATGCATTGAGTTCATCAGCTGGCGTTGATCGTGGAATCACTGGCAATGTTTGACGAAAATCTCCTGCTAATACAATCATTGCACCACCATATCGGTTATTATTGCTCCGTAGATCTTTTAAGGTTCTGTCTAAAGACTCCAAAGATTTTTTATGTGCCATCGTGCATTCATCCCAAACAATCAATTTACATTGCTGCAAAATCTTTGCCATTGCAGAGTTCTTCGAAACGTTGCAGGTTGGAGTTTCATTGCTTTGCATATTTAATGGCAATTTTAGTGCTGAATGGGCTGTTCGACCACCTTCAAGCAAAGTTGCTGCGATTCCCGACGAAGCGAGTGCAAGTGCAATTTTATTTTGTGAGCGAATTGTTGCTAATATTAATGAAATCAAAAAAGTTTTTTTAGTTACAAATCATTTGTATGGGAAAAAGAAAAGGGCTATTTTTAGGGTTTTTCCAGCAATAATTCTAATTTTTCTCGCCGTAAAAACCATCCCTGAACTTCAACGAACATTTTAAAAAAAGATTTGGCCAAATTGGTCCAGACGTTGTTGGTTTATGCGCTTACCAACACTTTTTGCGATTCATTTTTATATTATAGATTACCTGTAACTTTTAATGATTTCCTATCGAACATAATCTCTATCCTAAATACTCAGGAGTTAAATTAGATTCATCTCTCAATTACAAGGCAAAGACTAGTGATTCTAGGAGGTTCAGTTCAAGTGATATTTGTTTTTCATGCAATTTAACCAATCTGTACAGTTGTAGTGAGAAACCCATAAGAAATGGAATAAATCTATTGATGCCAAAATATGCGTGACTGTTATCAAAAACCTTTTACAAGAGATCATTTCAATTGATATTGTCGTTTGAATATTACAGGTGAAAATGTAATTTTCTTATGAAATGACGTCAAGAATCTACGGTTAAAATTAACGTAGCTGCCAAAGACTCACCCTGTATATATTTGGAAAATAAACCTCATTCCTTGTTGTTTTTATTTCAACGATTCGACAGACATTTTCTGGCGTTTACAAGGCAAAAACTCAGCTTTTAAAACAGCTGACAATATTAGAAAATTTTTGCAATTTCCTTCTATAAGTTTACTATTTCATCTGATTTGAATATCAAGTATTTCGAACAAAAAGCTCTCGACGAATTTATACTAAAACGAAAATTATGGAAGAGATATGTAGAAGATGTTTTCATCATTTAGCAACATGGAATGAAGACTATACATGGATTTTGTCAAAATCTTAGCAAACAAATAGAATCAATTAATTTCACAATGGACATCGTGAAAGATAAAAAATTTCCATATCCAGATGTTCGGAAACAGAAGGGACAAAAAATCAATAAACACAGATCAATATATATGTTAGGCCCGAAGACCGAAAACGCTCAGTGGCCGGAAAAAACGGCCACATCGCGTTCTGGCTGCCTTCTGACGCACAGAACGCGTTTTGGCTGTTTTTAGACGCTCGCAACGCGTTCTGGTAATTGTTAAACAGCCGGAACGCGCTTTGTCAATTGTTGAACGCTCACAACGCGTTCTTAATGTTCGACTTGTATTATTTGCCGCTTTATACCTGCGTAGGATAAAATTCATATTGTCATACATACTACAATTGGATACCAAAGATGGGTTCGGTTTTTCTTGCCGAATCATTTCAACAATATTAAATTTCTTATAATTGTTTTTCAGTTCTAGGAAGAAAGTTACACTAATAAACTTATATTGTCGAGCATAAAATATATAAATGCATGAATGAAAGAGCGAAAAGTTCTTTATTGAACAAATGAATTTCAATTTATTTTCTACAAATCCAACTTATTGTGGAGAACAAAACAAACTTGAATTTATAACTCTTTTAATTACTTTATTAGAAACAATTCAATTATTGAAAACTACAATTATATACAAACGACGGGTTTTTCCGAACTTTTGAGTGCTTTAAATAGGTACGTTACTTATTTTTACAAGAACTGTTTGAATGACATTTCGAATTACATAGTACATTTAAATTGTATCCGTAAAGTATGGAACAAATTCATTTTTAGCTAATCGGACCATTTTAAGAAATAATCCTGAAACACATCGATTTTTATTTTTATTTACCTTATTTTAAAATAATAATCTAATATACAGCGTGAATTATTTTCGAGTAATGACATCACCGTCATTTTTTTAAAATTGAACTATTTTGTCTCCATTTCCGGATTATTCTAGCTGAGCTGATTCCAAAAATGTACCACATGTTGATTCCAATAGGTACAGGGTCGACAAATATACAATAGTTTTGTATGTGCTCAGTGCTCATAAAGAAATGCTAGACCACAAGTACCAAACATGTTCGCAAACAACTTATTTTTATTATTCTAAAAATGTAAAAAACTACAGGGTCTTACATTTGAACCAATTGCCGTTAGACAAACGCGTTCCGGCTGTTAAACAATTACCAGAACGCGTTGCGAGCGTTTAAAAACAACCAAAACGCGTTCTGTGCGTTCGAAGACAGCCAGAACGCGATGTGGACGTTTTTTCCGGCCACTGAGCGTTTTCGGTCTTTGGGCCTAACATATACATTACAATCTCAACCTTCAATTAAATACAAAATTGGGGGTGGCGAAATGTTTATATGAATTACAAAAACACTTAGCAGTAAAGGCTATCTCTAAAAGAGATTGGAAAAAGTGAAACAACACTAACTAAAGAGCAAATTCGATTGAAATAAATGTCGTCAGAAACTGGATGAAACATAACTGGAAACCCGTTACTTGATGTTGTCTGCGAGGAGAAAAATACAGACGAAATCCCTACCGGTCCCCAGGAGGAGTAAAGGACACAACTACCTATCGCAAAACCAGCGTAGCAGAAAAATGAAAAGCCAAATTCTGTTATCGCAGCAATTTCCACGTCATCTTGCGATACACAGAAATATACGTTCGATGTGCCAACCATTTTAACTCGCTCCGCACTGGAGCATTAAATCTTCCCAAGGGCCCTCGGGTTACAAGAACAATTTTCTTTTATGTCGACTAAAAAACTTCTCATGCGTCGTTTTTACTAACTCCGGCCCTCCGGAGGGTGGTATGATCTAATTTACACTTCTGAACGCGATTTTGAACAGACGGGACGAAAAGTTCTATTCATATGTCGGAATTAATAAGCTACAATCGTTTTATTTCAGAGTTACGCTTGAGAGGGCGACATCTTGGCATAAAAACACAACCGCAGGCATCATTAAAGATTGATATTCTGGAAATAATATTTTCCCGATAGCAGTAGTTCTCTCCAGACGCTATAGACAACATAGTTAAGAAAGCTGGTCCTAAATAATGAATAGAGGCACGACTAAGTAACAACCCTATCTTTCACTGCTTGATCTGAAAATTTCATCGATTTGAATAGATCGTTTATGAAGAAGAAGATAAACAACTATGTTCCCCTCATTTCTGTCACTGTTGGACTTCTGTGATCAAGTATTTAAGGTTATGTAATTTTTGGAGAGGTGAAATAATCTACAAGCAAGTGTTTAGGAAATGTTAATTTACATTTTGAATTAATATCAATTAGACAGAATTTTATTTTCAATTTGGAATTGTAAGTGTTTCTGTGATATGATGTACTCCCCTTTATAATGTAATTTTTTTAGCGTTGAGAAAGAGGAACTTTCCTCAAAACGTCGGTATAGTTTTGAAATAAAGGTTGTTTCAAAGTCCAGATCCCCGTTATTGTGTTTCACATAATTTGTAATTTACCAGTGGAGTTGAAATGATTCCACAATGGGATACTGATCAATGCTTCACACGGTATGTTCGTGCAACGATTTTTTTTTATAACTTGAAACGATCAAAATACGAACTCGATTTATTTTCCTCCGCATTCATCTGAACCTTGTTAAACCATAAAATCCAAATTGATAAAATGACGTAATCTATAAATTCTTGAGAAGGTACGTGAATAGTGTTACCCCGAATCCATCGAGGAATATATTCAGTTTTTACAATCGCTTTAAAATGAAATCGCCGAATACCAAAAGCTATAAACCGTGTGTGTGTGTCTGTGTGTTATCCCATCCGTATCCCCTGTCACTCACTAAGACGACGTTGCTCCTTTTATTATATTTCATTCTTGATGTATTCAAAGCTTCGGGAAATTTGAATGTCAACGCGGATCAGCCGGTCAGGTCTCGACGAATGCTTGATCCTTCCCCTGTCAATCACCCCCGAAAGCCTCCTACTACCCATGAACTAACGGATCTTTTCGTAAATGACGTTTCAATTGGACAATCGCACGAACATGATTCTCCTTTTACTTGAAGATGGTAATTGCCCAAATAATAATTCTATTAGAGTAATGCACAATGAAAGCAACAAATACATTTCATTTTATACATGTTCATTCAACCTCAAAACTATCTATTTCGTAAAACGGACCCAAATCAATATCAGAACTATTAGATACGTCAAAGAAGACAGAATAAGTTGATGCATTTTATGGAAATCAATCATTATTGTTGCTCTGAGGAAGTTACGGGTCATTTTATATATATTTTATATGGGAGAAACAACGTGCCTCCAAGTTGCATTTGTCATATAGTGAACTCCACAAATTCTTGGAGCCAAGAATGCAGAACAACGCTGACCTATGCATTTCATACATCTTGTTTTTTTGAATGTGGTTTCTCTATTCCTGGCATAATGCAAGTGATCAACCTGATCAACAGTTGTCTTATTGGCTTACATCTGGCCAAGCAGTCGCCACATAGGCTCCAAGGTTCTATAACTCACACGAACGACTCCATACATTCTTGGTGCCAAGAATGCAGAACAACGCTGACCCATGCTTTTCTTACATCTGTTTTTTTAATGTGGTGTCTCTAATCCTGGTATACTGCCAGTGATCAACCTGATCAACAGTTGTCTTGATGTTGTACACCTGACCAAGCAGTCGCCACACAGGCTCCAAGGTTCCATGTCCCACACGAAGGACCCCATATATTCTTGGTACCAAGAATGCAGAACAACGCTGACCTATGCTATTTTTACATCTTGTTCTATTGAATGTGGTTTCTCTATTCGTGGCATAATGCAAGTGATCAACCTAATTCACAGTTGTCTTGATGGTGTACACTTGGCCAAGCAGTCGCCACACAGGCTCCAAGGGTCCATGTTCCACACGAAGGACTCCATATATTCATGGTGCCAAGAATGCAGAACAACGCTGACCTCTGCTTCTCTTACATCTGGTTCTTTTAAATGTGTTGTCTCTATTCCTGGCATAATGCCAGTGATCAACGTGAACAACAGTTGTCTTGACGGTGCAAACCTGGCCAAGCAGTCGCCACAGAGGCTCCAAGGTTCTATATCTCACACGAAGGACTCCATATATTCATGGTGCCAAGAATGCAGTACAACGCTGACCCATGCTTCTCTTACATCTGGTTCTTTTGAATGCGGTGTCTCTATTCCTGGAATAATGCCAGTGATCAACGTGGACAACAGTTGTCTTGACGGTATACACCTGGCCAAGCAGTCGCCACACAGGCTCCAAGGTTCTATGACCCACACGGTTGCACTAGAGCAAAACATTCTAAGGTGTTGGACATCAAAATGACTTCTCAAGAACTGGAACTTTCGTAAAATTCCTGAAGTTTTTCAACAACATAGTTACAGTGATGATCCCAGTTCATGTTTCTGTCATGATAAGTTGAGGTATGCTCCATTACTTGACTCATTCATAAATTTGGTTATCTTATTTTCATCCAGTTGACACACCAGTTGGAGAAGATCCTAGATCCAGTCTGATATTGAATGATTATTTGGGCTATTACCATCATCTATTGTGGATGTAATGTTTTCCGACGTTTCGATAGACATCTTCTATCTTTATCAAGGAGGAAAAGTAAAAAACCTCTTGAGAATTATCAATTTTCAAAAAGTCAATATGACAGAAGTCATGAAAGAAAAATGAACAATGTTATATACTCATCTGTGATATGATGATCTTTTTAAGTTGGATCGAACTATCGGTGTCCAAACTTCTGGCAGATCTATAGATGGAGCACTTATGGAATCTGGTGTTATTTTCATAAATGCTGCTTCTTTGATTTTTCTTCTTGCAAGTTTTTCTTCTTTGGATATTATTGATGCTTCATCCCATTTTATACGATGATTCTCATCTACAGCATGTTGGACTAACCTGGATTTGTCGCTGTCTAGTACTCGTAGAAGCTTCTGATGTTCTTTTATTCGTACATTCAGAGGGCGTTTAGTTTCTCCGATGTAAGATCTTCCGCACTCGCAAGGTAATTCATATATACAGTTCTTTGTCCTTTGTGTCTCATTATTAGGCTTAACTTTTGTAAGTTTAGCTCTGATAGTGTCTTGAGTTTTGAATGCAGTCGTTATGTTGTATCTATTTCCAATTCTTCTCATTTTCTCCGACAAACCTTTTACATAAGGAATTACGGTTTTAATGGTCTGATTTATATCTGTTGGTTCAGGTTGACTTTCTCTTGTTCGTTTAGCTTTTTCTAATATCTTTTTGGGGTAGCCATTGCTTCTAAGAGTTTTCGAGATGTTATTTATTTCTTCGTTTTGGTCTTCTTCAGTGCAACAAATATTTATTGCTCTATCAAATAAACATTTTGCTACTCCCAATTTAGTGTTTAGTTGGTGGTTTGAATCAAAATGTAGATATTGTCCTGTGTTCGTTGGCTTTTTATACACAGTGGTTCTTGGGATTCCATTTTGTTTATGTACGAGTACATCTAAGAATGGAAGTTGTCTGTCCTTCTCGATTTCAATTGTGAATTTAATTGATTCCTCATCAACAATATCTCGTCATCATCGAGTCTTATAGTGTGTTTCAGATTGACAATGAAATTCTAAATTCAAGGAACGTTTTTGAAACCCAGCATCAAACAATACGATTTCTTGAAAAGTATGGGAGCTGCCTGCATAATAATATTTAGTCCAACTCATCAACCCTATTGAATTTCTCATGAGATCCTAAGGATATCCGAATATCAGTGATTACCGAGGAACATTCTGTTCGATCTGAAGCAACGAGGATTTTCTTTTATCGATTATTCATACCTACTTGCACACAAATCAATTGTAAGGGTTCTGAATCACTTTTGGATTTATGTTCCCTCGCCGTATACATCTCACAATTAGCTGGTTTCGGCCAAAGGCCAGTAGTTAATTCGATTACGGAATTGGCAGTGAAATGAATCGACCTCAAATCGAATTACTTATCCATGATTCCACAGAGCGATTGGTTTTCTGAATTATACGATTCTTGCAGATCTTTTTGAGCACCTGTAAAATTTCATTGCTTTGTTCAAGAACGAAGAAAATAAATCATAAAAAAGAGGAGTCGATACCTTTTTGCCGAATAAGATTCGAGAAGAGAAATCAAAAGCACCAATGTGAAGGCAGGATGTTTTATGCACTAGTTTGATCAGCCTAAATGTTGATGGAAAAATTCCGAAGCTTTAAAATTAATCGTATACGTTCGCAATTTGTTGCGAGGATGCCCAAGTATCTTGCAGATCCAAAATAAGACGAAAGATTGTGTGTGCATATGTTAGGCCCGAAGACCGAAAACGCTCAGTGGCCGGAAAAAACGGCCACATCGCGTTCTGGCTGTCTTCGAACGCACAGAACACGTTTTGGTTGTTTTTAAACGCTCGCAACGCGTTCTGGTAATTGTTAAACAGCCGGAACGCGTTTGTCTAACGGCAATTGGTTCAAATGTAAGACCCTGTAGTTTTTTACATTTTTAGAATAATAAAAATAAGTTGTGTCCGAACATGTTTGGTACTTGTGGTCTAGCATTTCTTTATGAGCACTGAGCACATACAAAACTATTGTATATTTGTCGACCCTGTACCTATTGGAATCAACATGTGATACATTTTTGGAATCAGCTCAGCTAGAGTAATCTGGAAATGGAGACGAAATAGTTCAATTTAAAAAAAATGACGGTGATGTCATTACTCGAAAATAATTCACGCTGTATATTAGATTATTATTTTAAAATAAGGTAAATTAAAATAAAACTCGATGTGTTTCAGGATTATTTCTTAAAATGGTCTGATTAGCTAAAAATGAATTTGTTCCATACTTTACGGATACAATTTAAATGTACTATGTAATTCGAAATGTCATTCAAACAGTTCTTGTAAAAATAAGTAACGTACCTATGTAAAATACACAAAAGTTCGGAAAAATCCGTCGTTTGTATTTAATTGTAGTTTTCAATAATTGAATTGTTTCTAATGAAGTAAAAAGAGTTATAAATTCAAGTTTGTTTTGTTCTCCACAATAAGTTGGATTTGTAGAAAATAAATTGAAATTCATTTGTTCAATAAAGAACTCTTCGCTTTTTCATTCATGCATTTATATATTATATGCTCGACAATATATGTTTAATAGTGTAACTTTCTTCCTAGATCTGAAAAACAATTATAAGAAATTTAATATTGTTGAAATGATTCGGTAAGAAAAACCGAACCCATCTTTGGTATCCAATTGTAGTTGTCAATAATTGAATTGTATTTCAATTTTCAACTTTGTTTTATGAGGGACAATATAAATTTTATCCTACGCAGGTAGAAATCGGCAAATAATACAAGTCGAACATTAAGAACGCGTTGTGAGCGTTGAACAATTGACAAAACGCGTTCCGGCTGTTTAACAATTACCAGAACGCGTTGCGAGCGTTTAAAAACAACCAAAACGCGTTCTGTGCGTTCGAAGACAGCCAGAACGCGATGTGGCCGTTTTTTCCGGCCACTGAGCGTTTTCGGTCTTCGGGCCTAACACATATACAAATATCATCATAATTTAAAAAAATGTAAGCAATAAAATGTACAACCTAGTCCACCCCTGGTAAACTGAACAAGCTGATTTTGTTTTAAGGGCAGTAAATTAAGAAGTCTTCACTACTGTTCATCGTATTGAATTTTCATTAAACTATATTAGGAAAGTTATTCAAGAAAAATTGCGTGCTTTGGGACTCCTTATCTCCGTAGGGAGCGCCGCTAGAAAAAAATTTTATAGGGACTTGTGTTCTTATTTTTTATTGTTCTATCTGAATCCGAGATATCTTCCACATTTTCCCGGACACCCTGTATGTTTATTCTAAAATTCGTCAGGGTCACAAGAAAATGAGCTTTTGTAGGTCAAGTGACCACTTGTTGATTATATACATATGCGCATATAAGAGTGATAGTGTAGTTTTGATCTGAACAGTCGTTTGCGTCCTCAGGCCTCTTAGAGTAAGATTAGCAGAAAAAAGACTTTTGCAATGGCTGGGATAATACCATGTGAAGATCGAATGACTCGGAGAACCAACGAGTACAATTTTGCTTTGGAATATATGTTTTTCGTAAACTATAATATATTCAGTTCAGAATCGGTTGACGTCAATGCGCCAGGTGGTCGTCCGATGGACTAGGTATCGGAATCAGGCAGAGATCCAGATGGGTGCTTGCAGGATGTCAATCCTGCTAATGATACAACCACGACCGCACAAATTACCGAACGAGGAGAGCAACTGACTGGAACCATATGGCGCTTATACGAGTTAGTTTTCCCGTTTGTAATATTCCTAATGACGAACACACTCGCGCCCTTATATAACACACGTACTGCATGAAAACGCAACTTTTCTCCCGCTTTTCCTTCACTTTTCCAACCGGCCTGTATAATGAACATGATCGCCAACTTTCGGGGATCGATTTCCAAGGCCCCTCGGTGTTAGAGTGAGGTTTCATTAGCAATGTGTTATCCCCAATTTAGATTCGCAGATTACGGTATCGGATCAGTGTGAGGTTTCTAATACGCATCTCCATCAAGTCAAGTTTTTCTCATGTCACTTGAGGACGACTAGGTGTTCAGTTGTAGTATTGGAATGACAAACACATGTCCGTGCAAAGCAGTGCCGGTGTATCAAATGCAATATGTGTATAAATTGCAATACCCGAAATTTAAAATAATAAAATGAAAATAAACTATTCAGTTAGGACTACGAATTAGGAATGAAAATAAACAGTTTTATGAAATGGGAAATTGAGATTCCCAAGCACTGGAAATTCTGCAAACGTAGACTCAGGTCATAGTTTCAGGCGTTGCTTGGTTACTTTCCTAGCCAATTATGGACGAAGAATAACGAATGCTGAGGAATACTTGGCAAAGTCGAAAGTCGAAAATGTTCACGATTTAATTCCATTTTCGGGCGAGATGAATCTTTTAAGTTACTGTAGACAACACAAATGGAGCTTATGATTATGGGCGGTTTGTTATTTTGTTTCTTTTTGTGATTTTTTGATATTTTTATTTTAAATTTTTTTACATTTTAATTTAATTGTGAAGTTATTATTCAAGTCTATTACTCATACTCATTTCATATATTTACATTTGAAATGTTTTCTGTCATTGTTTGCTCCATACTCTTTTGTAGAGCCCTGAGGATGGAAAAATATATTTCCTAAAGTCGAAACTGAACTAGTGTCAACTAGATACCACTATTTTATCGTTTGAAAATATAATTTTGGATTCCCAATTCAAATTTCGGATCTCTTTTTTTCATTTCAGCTAACAACCCTGGCGTCGGTAGAACTTCAATAAAGTACCTTCTAAATAATCTCGAAGCGTCTTTATGTATAGCGTAGTTTGACAATACGTGACATCAGTTACACTGAACCCCGAATAGGAGAAGGGTTTCTTAATCGACAAACTTAATTCATTTCGAAGACTGGGTTTGTTCCAACCGCAGACTTGCCACCATCATTAAAACCAACAGTTCAACGACAATTCACTAACCGCTGTTCAGTAAGGCAACTAACCAACTTTCTTCACTTGAGGGTAATTTGCCCCAATCCCCCGGATTATTTTCCATGGATATTCCGAGAAAGAAGGTATAAGAGGAATAGTGTGTTTGTAAGATTCCAGCTCGCATTTAGGAAATTACGATTGCATCTGTGAATGATGTTTTATTTAAAATACATAAACTACATTAACTGAACTATAAAACATTAATTAAATTATAATATAGCATACTTGTTAATGATGAAATCGATAATATAACCCTTACGAACGGCAATTCAGGAATGTACATCGATCTCAGTGTTTACCTACTTTAAGAATCATTCCAGAAGACAACATGAGGCGATTTGAGTGCGATCATAGAGCTTAAGTACAGTCACAGAGTTCTGTACTACAGTGTCGCACTTTACATGTTCAAGATAGATCTTTTGCAGAGCCAGAAATAATTCATTTCAATAAACGAATTCTGTCACGAAATTTTCAAAAATATCCGGAACTGAAAAGTATACAGGGCGATTAAGATAAACTCAATTCTACTTATTTTGTTATAACATGCATTCATATTGAAGAATTAAAAAAACTCCTCTTTAATGGTATAATATCGAGACCCTGCATAAAATGAATAGAGTAAGGATAAATGACGTCTGTATTTATTGCAGAAAACATAAATTCGGACGATACAGTCATCTTCGCACAGAAAAAAAAAACTCCATAATGAATATTGACTCTTTAGATTTTGCCTGACAAGCTTGAAGCACTGAAATTCAAAACATGATTGAGGACATAATACGTTCGCAAGTTGACGACCTTAAAAAGGATATTGTTGCTTACCGAAATTCAGTCGTAAATTTCACGTTTTAGAGTGACAAGATATATGCTACTCTTTCATGGCGAGGTATCAGATGGTACAAGGAATCGTTAAAGAATGACACGAGTATCCTCCACTATGTGTACATTGTATGTCGACAAAAAAATCAAATGGAAATTTCAATGCACCTCAACCGCGTTTAAGTTCAATGGTTTCTTTTATTTTGGAAAGAAAAACAATAATACTCCGTCTAAATGCTGAAGAAATTAGATGCTTTAGTAATTCTCTGGTATATTATGATTTTATGTCCGAACCCGTTGTTAAAATGCTTCAGTCGTGCAGAACGATAGATTTTTCGATCGCATTCTATTCTACACGTCCCTTCGCATGTGTTAGGTAGCATGAAATATAAGGGGTAGGACAGGATCTTGGGGTTTTTGAAGTGATATTAACTTTATGATATTTGCCGCTGTTCGCAATGCGTAATTAATAACCCCAAATTAACCCTTCCCCCAAATCTGAGACGCTATAAATCTTCAGCGTTCATTTAAGTGGTCGATGCCAGTAATCGTACATGGATGGCGCAGCTGTTGCACAACTCTCTCGACACTTGGTAACGCAAATTTCGAATGAACCTGCCACGTTGCAAAAACTTCGACCCAAACGTCATAGCTTAGTACCGCTTCATAGAAATTGTTTTTTTTTCTCCAGTTACATTTGAGATTTATAGACATAAAAATGAATTCACTTCTTTATTGTTCAATTCGAAAGTACTCTATCTAAATTTATTGTTTTTGAAGTTGAAAACCAGGATATTATTGAGGCGTATGTTCCGTAAGTTTCGCATGAAAGGAATATACCACAGTATAGATACCAACCAGTAGTCGCACTCCGTGGCAGGAGGTGGGAACTCGCCTACTACAAAGGTGGTCACGTTTTTCTTCGACGAGCGGCAGAGACATCTTTAGTAATTCCAAAAGCTGATCGGTAAATTAGGAATTCTCAGTCCCTAGTGATCACTAGGGACTGATTAACCGATCGGTAAAAACGGATTTTATCGAATCTCGGTCTTGAAGGACTATTCTCAGAGATATAGAGTGGGGAGAATGATCTTCGAGATGCGCGAAGTGGCTAATTTTCGTCCGCCATTTTTATACTTTCGGTTCATTGGCGTAGAAAGCAGTGTATCTGAGGGATAGTTGGTATAAAATTAAAATGAGAATGAAATGTATAGAGCATATCAATTTCTCGGATAAATCTTTAGCTTTAGAATCTATACTCAGAATATCTGTCCAAACTGTCCTCATATCAACTGATTTTGGGAAACTAAAAAGAATCATATTACTGAGGAAAGTAAACAATACGTCACTGAGCAGATAAACAATGCCATGCGGTATGATCAGTCGGATAATTTCAATGAAAACTCACGTATAAAATGATATTCCCTCGACCTTCTTTCTTTTATAGTTTTTACACGTTTTAACAATACAAGACATGTTGAAAGTATCGAAGTATCTATCAGAACTCTGTAAAATTCGAGTAATTTCTACCTCACTGGACAAGTATATCATCCTAGAACAGCTGACTACGAAAGTATAAAAATGGTCGAAATTTGACATAAGAATTTAGCCACCAATTTTGGATGCGCAGTGGTCGAAGCGTATTCTCCCCACCCTATATATCTGACTATTCTTTGACGAGCATGAACCTTCCTGTTATATATGCCAACGCCATTTTTTCCCCATGTCTTGTTCTAGGTTTATTCCATACATAGTGGCACGACACGGCCTTTGAAATTAAATGAAAAAGAAAGAGAAATTAACAATGAAATTCCGGTGAGAAAAAATGACTCGAAAAGAAAATACGAAAATGTTGGAGTATCGACGATTGCGTACCTGTTGGTTTTACAGCACGGCTGAACGTGTCACTCACGAGCCAGAACAGTCACTTTTTCACCAGAGTTCTAGTTTGTAGAAATTAACGAGAAAAATTGCGAAGAAACGAAGAAAAGTCTTGCACTGCATCGAACGAGCGTCGACGTCTGTATTCGAATTACTACTACTTTCGTCTCGCACTGTCATATATCTCCAACATATGTCCACACGTAAATATACGTTCATAGAGAAAGAAATGAACATACGTGGGCCGCATGAAACGAACAAGCATTTTGGAACAGAAAATAAATGAACTTAACTAACAATAACGAGTTGCAGTAACATAACCGCCCACCTAAAATAGAATATTTTATGAAACAAAGCAAATAAAAAATTGAGAAGATATCGAACATAAAGCGAAAAAAAAATATATATATACATCAACATATGTCATAACTATTGAAGAGGTAATGGACATAATTTAACCACTGATCTCTGCAGTACACCTTGAGTAGTCCGAACAGTAGCTACTCTAGCTATTTTATCAGCGCCAGGATGCAATTTCTCAATGCGTCCAAGTCGCCAGCGCAATGGAGGGAGTTGATCATCTTTTATCAAGACGAGTGCACCTATTGAATAAGGAGGCGAGTTACTATTGAACCACTTTTTTCGTTGTTGCAGTGTGTTCAGATATTCTAAATTCCATCTTTTCCAAAAATCCTGATGGATACGAATTAAAAGCTGCCAACGCGATAATCGACCGATAGATAGGTGTGATAAATCTGGTTCAGGAATAGCAGTTAATGGAGCCAAAGTAAGAAAATGTCCTGGTGTCAGTGCAGATATGTCATTCGGATCATTACTAAGTGGACATAGAGGGCGAGAATTGAGCACAGATTCAATCTGTAAGTGGACTGTATAAAACTCCTGTATGACCTGTCGAGTCTGGGCACCTGGATGCAGATATATCTTGTGGAAATGCTGAATAATGAGCTCAGTAAGACGATGAAATGAAGGAAGCAAAGCTGGGTGTTTGTGATCAAGAGCCAGACCAGAAAAAGACAGACGACCGCCCACCCTGAAAACACCATCTTCTCCAATAAATGGATTCAATTTTCGAAGTAATTTAGATATGGGATTTCTCGAGATGAGATTATCGATCTGTTCCTTGAACACAACCCGTTGAACCTGTTTTATGATGAAAAAAGTGCATCTTTGAGATGAACTGCGGAAAATCTATATATCCTAGGAGCTTTAGAGTTTTTATGAAGTTAACGAATCTGAAAAGGTAAGCTACCACCCTTTGAACCTTGGACAGGGATGAATACCTGGAGAGCAAATCATCAACAAACGATAGAGAAATGAAAGTTGACAAAGAGAGGTGACGCTCTTCTGTTTGTACAAGATGAAGAGAATTCTCTATTTCATCATTTGCGAAGGTGAGATGTTTGGAACGAAGCCAGTCAGGGCCTGTCCACCACAAAGAGCAGTTCAACAGTTCGGTTGGCGTTAAGCCGCGTGAAGCACAATCAGCTGGATTGTCTTTCGATTGAACATGATACCAATTTTCTGTTGAAACTAAGTCCTGAATTTGAGTAGTACGATTGCTTACAAATGTCTTCCATCGATGAGGAGAAGACTTAATCCATGTTAGAGCTACCATTGAATCAGACCAAGCAAAAATGTCATCTATTGTAAAGGCTGATTGGTAAACAGAGGAAACCACATTAATGAGTTTTGATAATAAGAGACAAGCACACAATTCCAGTCTTGGAAGTGAAATTCTCTTCAATGGGGAGACCTTTGATTTACCACCTACGAAAGAGATGTCAATGGAGCCGTCAAAATTGAAAAACTTGAAATATACCACGGCTGCGTAGCCACGCTCACTACTATCTCCGAAACCATGAAGTTCGCAACGATAAAATGGTTTCGATGCAAGTTTCCGAGGTATCTTTAATTTACCCAATTCGGTTAATTCGGATTTACACTGATTCCAGCGACGGCTGACATCGTCTGGAAGTGTATCATCCCACTGCAAACCTAATGTCCAAAGATGCTGGATCAAATGTTTAGCAAGAAAAGTAAATGGAGAAAGGAACCCCAAAGGGTCGAAAATTCGAGAAAGTTCTGAAAGTATGGTACGTTTGGTACATACCTGCACAGTAGTTTCCGCAAAATAAGAAAATTCGTCCGACGAAGGAAACCACCTCAAACCGAGAATTTTGACTAATATTTGACGATACAGTTGTTTGATATCAACTGTGAAAACGAACCGATGAACACGAAAGTTCATCAAAATGGCAATAAGATCCTTTTTGTAATTTAGGACCTATCAATAGAGCATCATTTAAAGATAAATGACCGGGTACATGAGCTGTCGCATCGAAAACAACCCTCAACTTTGTGGATGGACTGTTTGGTTTGATTATACAATGGTGAGGGATATAAAAGTATTTTCATAATCCGAACTCGTAGAAATTAATGACATATGATCTTTTTCTAAATATTCCTGCATGAAAGTAGAGTATTCCCTGTATATATTCTGGTTTTTAATAAGTTTACGTTCAAGGGATAAAAACCGACGTAGTGCGAGAGAATATGTGTCACCGAAAGAAAGTGTTGACTGATCAGGTTTAAATGGTAATGCCACAGTGTACCGTCCAGATGTATTTCTAGAATAGTTCTGAGCGTATAAGTTCTCACAAAATTGATCTTCTGGTGATACAATGACATTCTCTGAAACTTCTTCAAGTTCCCAAAATCTTTTCAACGAGGAGTTTAAACCTGATTCAGACAATGACAAATGAAAATTGTTAACTGATATGTTAGGTGATTGAATCTTTCCCATGAAAACCCAACCAAACACTGTCTCAAGTGCTGTTGGTTCTAAACCGTTACCCTCGATACGACCCGGTCGAATTATTAAAGAGAATATATCCGCTCCGAGGAGAAGGTCTATTGATTTCGGAATGGAAAAGTTCGGATCTGCTAACTTCTTGTTATGGACACAATTCCAAAACGAATAATTTACGAAAGAACTCGGCATTTCCGCACAAATCTTCGGAATCACGACGGCATCGAATGTAAATGATGGATTTATTTGACCTGATGGGCGAATAGTACATTCAGTGCTGCAATTAGCAGAAGATGAGCTTTCACAAATTCCATTTATCGAAAATGAAGCATCACAAATTTTCAAGCCTAATCTATTTACACACGATTGAGTTATAATATTTATTTGAGAGCCTGCATCTAACAGAACTCGGACCTTCTGATATCTACCCCAAGCATCACGAATTTCGACCTCAGCGGTTGCCAAGAGAACGGTAGAATTTGAAGAAACATTGGTTAAAACCTGAGCTGAGCCTGAATCCGATGAATTTGCAGCATTGAAATGAAACGTCTCTGTTGAAGAATTATTATCCGCATTATTGCGCATGTGCAACAGGGTATGATGCTTTGCGTGGCAAGTACGACAATTTGACCTTGAAGAACAATTGTTAATCTTATGTCCAGAATGGAGGCAATTGATACACCAATTTTTGTTCTTCACAATCTTGAACCGATCTTGAACAGTTTGTTCCAAAATGATGGACATTTGTAAATACTATGAGCTAACTTGCAATAATTACAGGTTATACGTTTCTTGAATGATTCAGTTTCCGTTTGAACGAGAAAAGTCGAATTTCTTTTACTCGTTGAGAGAGAACTAGATTTCAAAACTTGAGAATTCGAAACTGAATGAGTTTTCGACGGAAGAGAAAGAGCTACTGCCTCCAAGGCTATACACTGATTTGTCAGGAAATTTCGCAAATTGACAAACGACGGAATATCTGTTGAACATTCTTGTAATTCAAAACGTTTGATCGTTGCTGAATCTAATTTCTGAATGAGAATGTGAAATAAAACAAAGTCCCACTGGTCAACGAGTAAACCTAAATTCCTTAATACCGATAAGTTTTCCGCAAAACTTCTAGAATTCGCCTAAGGTCTTTAGCTGAATCACCCTGTAGCTTTGGAACATTACAGATTTCCTTCCAACACGTATTAGCGAGAAGTCTTTTATTTTGATATCTTTCCGCCAATGTCTGAAAAGCGCTTTCATAATTTTCAGCAGTCAATGGAAATCCTTTAACTAAATTTAAAGCATGAGAAGAAAGTGAACTAAGGAGGTATTGAAACTTTTCTATTTGACTCAAGTTAGAATTTTCATGTACCAAACTTTGGAACATATCGAAAAAGTAGGCCACTCTTTATAATTCCCATTGAAAATGGGCAATACTATCTTTGGAAGTTTAACATTTGGCGAACTAATAGAGCAACTGTCTTGGTTTTTTACTGGAATGTTTACTACAGGAAATAAATTAACATAAGTTGTTCTGATGGTGTAATAATTATCCATAAAGGCTGTTCGAATAACCTTCTCAGTGTTCAATTCGGGTTCTTCGGAAGATACTATCATAGAGACAATAGACGTATGTAAATTTTGAAAGTCCACGAGAATATCGTCAAGTATTTCACATCTTAATTTGAATCTTACATGGAGACTTTGATCAGTGACAGCGAATTGTGCTAAATTGAGAATTTCCTCGAGATCATCAATAACAATTTGACGACGAGCTTTGAGTTGTTTCAATTTTGTCGCCATTATTATTATTTAAGGTATACTGCAGAAAACAATATGAATTTTGTTTTGAGTAATTTCGAAAAAAGAGCAAATAGACTAACCGATTGAAAAGAACTAAATTAATTAATAAAGTAAATAATTAAGATTGAATCTATTAAATTGAAAATCGAGTTGAAAATAAACAAATGAAAATAATGAAATGTAAATAAACAAAAACAAGAATGTCAATCTTTGTTTATGTTTTGAATCAAGGTTATGAGCATAGATGAGAAAAACAAATGAAAGGTAATGAAAGCTAAATTCTTTTAACATGCGCAGATATTAAAGGATTTATGAATGTGTTCGATATCTTATCAAGTTTTCGAGGTCACGTGAATAATGACAGATTGAAATAAATGCAAATGAAAAACTAAATGAAAAAATTCCAAAATGCTTGATCGCAATAATTTTGAAAACGCGGTTCGAAAATATGCGGCTCAAGAAGGACCAAAATGGCACGACACGGCCTTTGAAATTAAATGAAAAGAAAGAGAAATTAACAATGAAATTCCGGTGAGAAAAAATGACTCGAAAAAGAAAATACGAAAATGTTGGAGTATCGACGATTGCGTACCTGTTGGTGTTACAGCACGGCTGAACGTGTCACTCACGAGCCAGAACAGTCACTTTTCACCAGAGTTCTAATTTGTAGAAATTAACGAGAAAAATTGCGAAGAAACGAAGAAAAGTCTTGCACTGCATCGAACGAGCGTCGACGTCTGTATTCGAATTACTACTACTTTCGTCTCGCACTGTCATATATCTCCAACATATGTCCACACGTAAATATACGTTCATAGAGAAAGAAATGAACATACGTGGGCCGCATGAAACGAACAAGCATTTTGGAACAGAAAATAAATGAACTTAACTAACAATAACGAGTTGCAGTAACACATAGACTACTTATTTTTTATTCGAAAAGTAGTGTTATTCAGCTAGAGAGGTATTCATTTTCAACTTATTAAATTTAATTTAATGGAAATGGTTTATTCTTGCCGTGTTCCCAATTGCTACAGTGATAGTAATGTCAAAAGGTATGTGTTGCATTCATATAAGTAGTGTTTTTTGATTAACTTATAACTCAAGTATCTAAAAGGAAAAGAAAATAGACTTTAAGAAATTGTTTCTGTCATAAAAATATAAATCTAATGCATTTCATGCTTAAATTGATATATCACTAATATTGTAATTTATTCTTTTAATGTATTTTTCATAACTTGATGAGTAATTGTTGCATAATTATTGTTGGTTCGTTTATTCTTTCCCTCGATATTGAAATTTTTGTAAATTGATTATTTACTGCATTATATATACATTTCTAAATTTTCTTTTTTGTTAATTTCCTTTCATCCTCTAAAGATTAGTATGTTCTTCGATTTGAAAGGCACAAATATTTGAAATGACCATAATTCTTTTAATCTGCTGCAAATTGTCACAATTTTCTGATCAAATAATATTTCTTTATTGAAATTGTGACAATCTTAAGCAGATTAGAATAATGGTCATTTCAATTGTATTTGTTTAAAAATCCAATAAAAATATGGGATTCAATCTGCGCTTGAGTGAAATCCTATGATAACTCATATAAAATGCACTAGAGGGCGCCACGAGACGGAACGTTGTGCGAATGGAATCTGTAATCAACTAGGGAATAACTAAAGATGGCGTTGTAAGTTGAGCTCTCGAAATCGGAAACAAAATTCATGCCAGAGTTGCCTATCTATAGATAGTCTATGCTCCGTGGATTTTCTTACACCAAGTCTGACTCATGCATCTCGCAGGGATTCTAACCTCATATTTTGGTCCTTGTTCATTGTTTTCATCAATAATTCTAAGATGTCTGGAATAATGTCATTATTATAATTTTAGACATCTTAAATAATTCCTTTGTATAATTAATTCGTTTAATATTTAAAAGAATATAATTTTTTTGAGATCTATTCAAAATTCAAAGAAGAAGTTGAAGAAAAAAAATACAACCTAACCTATTATATAATTCAGTGGAATTTCTTTGAGTCAAAATCTACCTTGAACCAGCAAAGCTCATTTATTTGATTATTTATTTTCATTCCAGTAAGTAATATGTTTCAATTTCGTGTTCTTTTCAAATTAATTCCAAAATAATTAACAATTGTAGCGTATACAACTCCAAAAACAATAGCTTCAACAATCCCAAACTTTCTTTTTTCTCAATACCATTAGACATCGAGAGGTGAGTGATACATATAGTATTGTAGAAAATGTTGTTTATTAAAAGCTCCGTTATTTAAGTAGTGCTTCATTCAATCAGTTGAGATATCAGGAACCAATGGAATTTCAGGAGGTTTACGCCTACTGTCGTCATATCTTTACGATTAGTTGATATATCAGGAGCCAATGGAATATCAGGAGGTTTACACCAACTGTCGTCATTTCTTTACGATTAGTTGAGATATCAGGAACCAATGGAATTTCAGGAGGTTTACGCTTACTGTCGTCATCAATAGAAATAACAATAATATAATATTCAAATAATTTGTTTAAGGGTATAACGATAATTATTTTCTAGGTAGGAGTGTTAGAGTAAACTCTTGATTCTATGCCAAGCTTTCAAGCATTTATTCAGCTCTTCATCGGGGCTTTGAATGTGAGGTTATATAATGAAAAATAATCCTATCGCTGTAGACATTTACGTTCTTGAATTAAAATTATTGACGATTAAAAAAGAAATTGTCTTTCAAAATGGGGTATTACAGACGTGATTTGATTATTAATTATTATTAATCACGTCTGTAATATCCCATTTCGAAAGACAATTTCTTTTCTAATCGTCAATAATTCATATATATAAATATGAAAGTTTCTAATATGTTGAGTACAAGTAGATGAAAATCAATTTTTCGATAAGTGCCGGCCTAGCCATTAATTGAAATATGTCGAAAACTGCATGAAAAATAAGAAGGGGATAGAGAAGCACAATTCAACATTGACATCGACATGTTTTAGGGACAACCAAAAACTGGTAGACCACACAGATGGGGTAAATCGAAAGGATATTTTTGTCTTGAATGTGGCCGAAGGTGCCCTATTGAAGCAGAAATAATATATACATGGTACAATTAATGTAGGATAATAAAAACAATTTTTCAGGGGATTAGATGTTCGGAATGACCGCATCCACCTATAGTATCATTTTAATTGTTGAAACACGTGCTCGGAGCGGCCTGTTTTAATATGCACCGGATGGCGGCCGGAGGGTCGTGCAATCATTTTAATAGCGAATTAGGCATAACCGCGCTCATCGAATCAATTACTGCAAGATTTGACAACAAATATACACCGAATTACGTCACTTTAGAGCTTTGTTCGTTTTACGAGCTATTCCGCCGAAAATTTAATCTGGTGATGTCTGCACAAAGCAATACAATAAATTACCAATATAAAACAATGCGAAAGCGGCAGAAATCGTTGGTCTTTACATTCCTTCGTCGTGTCGCGCTGCGGCAGCCGTCATCCCCTAAACAGTCCAATTATAAGGGCAGCACAGTTCGCGTTCCGCTTCGCACCCACTCAAAATGCACCATCTCAGCGCTATATCACTCTTAAAGCGGCAGAGAATGTTTTAATTGCCAGCCATGAAAGTCCCTAAATCTCGTCGTTACCGACTTGTTCGGTATTTGTTGCCATTTGTTATACTTGGACCAAGGGCCCTATGGTATTATTGTTTTTTCACTGACATCAATGACGATTATTACTAAATCGTTGATTCTCCCCAACGCAATCCGTACCGGGAATTTTTACAATTCCAGGTTACCGGAGCCGTTCGTGCTTAATGAAAAAATTCGAAACGCGAACGATGAAAAATTGTCAGAATCACAACGCCGTAACGCTACTCTGCTCCAAAGAATGTTATGAAGTACTTCCTTAGTAATACACTCTGACAGGTATTCATTGCCCGCGTTGAGTACTTTTAATGGTTATCAAATATTTTTTATAAAAAGTGTGCAAAGAACTCAAACATTCACTTTTCACAAGTCTCTTTTGAGTTCAACTTTATACCACCAAGGGCATTCGTCATGGACAGGAACAGGTGGTAATCACTTGGCGCTATGTCCGGGCTATATGGTGATGCGATAAAACCTCCCATCCGAGCTCCTGTAGCTTCTGACGAGTCATCAACGAACACCCTTCTTGTTGGCCAATTCTGGACGCTTCTGGTCGATCGCCTGCTTCAAGCGATCCAGTTGTTCGCAGTAGATGGTAGAATTAAGCGTCTGGCCATATGGGAGCATCTCATAGTGGATGATTGCCTTCCAATCCCACCAAACACACACTCTCTTTTTTTATTGGTCAGAATCATCAAATAGGTGGTGGCACCGAGTCCATGTGTTTTCGGTTTATTTCCTCTTTGAATTGGCATTTTGAAGTTTCGAATTTTTTGTTTGGGCAATTCCGATAAACAGACATTTTCTTCCTCATGACCGTTTTGCCCTATTGGAGTCATTGAAGTGAGGTACTTAATTGCAATTCATTACTTATATTACAATAAATCAACAAATATATTCAGCTATTGTTGATTTTCGTAACAATCGCCTAAATTGATTCGAATTTAGCAAGATGTCGGATGGGCGGGGCTTAAGGTTCAATTGCCATGGATTTGTTTGAGTCACTGTCACATTCGCATAACAAGTGTAGCGATAAAAGAGATTCTCGTCCTTGATTAGCCCTTGTGTTTTCGGTATATATGATATTGATTCGATACGTTTCTCATTGGCCAGAATCATTAAATCCGAGGGTTGCCTTGCATATTTCGGGATCAGAGATCAAAAACAAATATTAATCATCGAAAATCACTATATTGTTTTTCAAAATATTCCCCTTTTAAGACCTATACACATTTGCATGCGCGGCAACCCTTGTACAAGCTATATTTTCCAAATGGTTAAGAATTCTTGAAGAGAAATGAAATGAATATGAAAGACAAAATATGTCGACATCGTTCATGGATATCGGTATCATTTCCTGCAACACGCCTATATAGAGCGACAACATGTAAGTGGTTTTTCATTTATTGATGATTTAAACCAATGGAATGAGTAGTTTTAGCGATCGAAATGCCACACCAATCACTCGTTTTTTTTTTTCAGCGTAGCTGAATGAAGTTGGCATTCTGATATTTCAATTGAGAGTGACGCATCCAGCGACGCCAATGGCGTGTGGTAAATCACGTTGACTTGTCAGCGTCCCGTTGATGAATGCTGAACGCTGAACCGACGCCAGTCACTGGCGCCCTGATTATGTATATTCCAAATCAGTGTAAACTACCGAAATTAATAGGTCATACTTTGTGGGAGGATTCGGCGATTTTAGGTACACCGGTTTGTTTGTTTCGAGAAGGGATCTATTTGTCTATTTTGCTCCCGCGTGAATTATGACTCTCGGCCGACAGACACGAATTGTATCTCCGCATGAAATGGAAAACGTCGGGCATAATGATGAATTGAAGGATTTACAGAGTGGTGCAAATTGTACACTTTCTACACAATTTCTAGAGAAGTTTGAAAAAGAGCCTACATGTTACGAGGTATCAAAACTCGTGAGTAAATCTTTATTTACGTTGATCTACTACGAATATGTCAAAAAACTAACTGTCAATGCTGTCATATTGTTGGTGTGGCCACAATTTAAAAACAAAGTTCTTTTTGAAAGACCCTTTATATAACAGTTCCTACTTCTCTGTGAAAACATTCATTTTGAGGCTGATTTTGAAATATTTTAGATGTATTTTCATAATTTGGGTTGTCATCCCTACATATAAAACAAAATAGTTCTACATAACGGCTGTTAAAAAGAATAATTGGTGTCGATTTTGTAATAACACTTTACTTCATTCTATTTTTCATAGATGTTGATTAAACAGGCAGATGATTATTCAACTATATTCAAAATTCAGTTCAAAGAGTTCTACTCAACTTGTGAAGTAAACTGCATTCAATAATATTTGTTTGACAGTACGCATAGATTGTAGTTGATAAGGAAATTTGTTTCATATTCAGGGATGGCAACAAAGATCCTGAAAATACATCGGAAATAATTCGAAAACACCCTAGAAATGAATGTTTTGAAGAAAAGTGAAACTATTATAAATATTTGAAAAATATCAAACACAAATATAAAAAAAAATATAGGATGATGTACACTGTAAAAAATAGTTCCTCATCTCAAACCATATTAATTTGTCTCAAGTACTCCGTACGTTTGAATACAGCCAAATGCATAAAGTACTTGACCCTACCGCCCTCTACGGTTGAGAATGGCGTTTACCCTAAATAAAAGTTTCTTGAGCTAAGAAACTGATTAGTTTCAACCAAGCTCAGAGTTATTGACTCAGGTGGTAAAAAAATTTGATCCAACGGTAATATTAATTAGTATGTAACTATTGATACTTTTCGTAGAATAAAAATTTTGGTTTCATGTAAATAAATATTACATTTCACTGAAACTCGATTTGTAGTTGATTTAAAGGATCTTAGTTGAATGGGTCGAGAATTCAGTCGATAAAAATGATAGTATCTCTTGTGTCAAGTGAAAGTTTCTTGGGTTAAGAAACTGATTGATTTGAGCTAAATTGAATTATTTTTCTTCACAGAAAAATAATTTCTCTTTTATATTAATAAATACCGGAATACCGCGGCAGACCATGAATATTGTACGGAATGGGAAAGGCGTCTAGAGATTCGTTGGAAGTTGCAGAGAGGAGCGAGTATACCTCAAGCGTCAACCGTCTGCTTTTCAAGACACGTCGTAAAGACAACCGTTCCCATCACGTCGGGATCACCAATGTAGAATCGAAGGAATTTATCCCTACTTATGCGTTTCGTCCCTGACGCACACATTTGGACTCATCAGTAAGGCTTGTGTGCCCCATGCCATAGACGCAGTGGTTAGAAGTTTTGAGGGAGCCGCCGGGAGTTGAACCCGGCACCTAAGTACCTAATCGGTGTGAAACTTGAGCGCAAACCCCTAGGCTACCGAAGCGCTGTGAACTAAGCTATGCGTGGCTATATAGAGTGCCGCCAAGAGATCCCTATACACTCCCCCTGCCGCTACAATAGCTATAGTCCAGGCAGTGGGTTATCATCTCATCCCTGTCATCATCCAATACCAGATCACCCGGTTCTCCACCAACACAAAGATATTTGGTTTTCTCTAAGTTGACATTTAAGCCCCACTTCGTATTCTTTAATTAGCTTGCGCATCATGTATTCCATGTCATCTTTATCACCGAATACAACAATATTGTGAGTAAAATGCACAAATAATTGCATTTAAATGGGATATATTTAATATAAAAGAGATAGAGTTTTGATTTAATTGCAGCCAATATAAAAATTGCTACAATTAATTCGTTTTATTAAATCAATTACGCAATATTTTTTTTACAAATGTCACTTCATATTGCAACAATTATATGTTCAATTTTATTCAAATATTTATAGTTTTCTTCAAGTAAATGAGGCGAATAATATAATCTCACGAGATTCTTGTCTCAAGAAACTGTAGTCGTTGCATCAACTGACAGAATTTACGACAACCGTACCTTCGTTCTATTGAACAAATAAAAATGAAACGAACGAATGGTTTCGTTAAAACCTATTTAGAATAACATAGACTACTTATTTTTATTCGAAAAGTAGTGTTATTCAGCTAGAAGGTATTCATTTTCCAACTTATTCAATTTAATTTAATTGAAATAGTTTATTCTTGCCGTGTTCCCAATTGCTACAGTGATAGTAATGTCAAAGGTATGTTGCATTCATATAAGTAGTGTTTTTGATTAACTTATAACTCAAGTATCTAAAAAGGAAAAATAGACTTTAAAGAAATTGTTTCTGTCATAAAAATATAAATCTAATGCATGGATAGAATTGATATATTTGTCACTAATATTGTAATTTATTCTTTTAATGTATTTTCATAACTTGATGAAGTAATTGTTGCATAATTATTGTTGGTTCGTTTATTCTTTTCCTCGATATTGAAATTTTTGTAAATTGATTATTTACTGCATTATATATATATTTCTAAATTTTCTTTTTGTTAATTTCCTTTCATCCCTAAAGATTAGTATGTTCTTCGATTTGAAGGCACAAATATCTTGAAATGACCATAATTCTTTTAATCTGCTGCAAATTGTGCACAATTTTCTGATCAAATAATATTTCTTTATTGAAATTGTGACAATCTTAAGCGTCATTTCAATTGTATTAATTTAAAAATTAAAAATATAGGCTGTTAACTCATATAAAATGCACTAGAATCGGAACGTTGTGCGAATGGGGAATAACTAAAGATGGCGTTGTAAGTTGAGCTCTCGAAATGGGAACAAAATTCATGCCAGAGTTGCCTATCTATAGATAGTCTATGCTCCGTGGATTTTCTTACACCAAGTCTGACTCATGCATCTCATAGGGATTCTAACCTCATATTTTGGTCCTTGTTCATTGTTTTCATCAATAATTCTGAGATGTCTGGAATAATGTCATTATTATAATTTTAGACATCTTAAATAATTCCTTTGTAGGTATAATTAATTCGTTTAATATTTAAAAAGAATATAATTTTTTGAGATCTATTCAAAATTCAAGAAGAAGAAGAAAAAAATACAACCTAACCTATTATATAATTCAGTGGAATTTCTTTGAGTCAAAATCTACCTTGAACCAGCAAAGCTCATTTTTATTTGATTATTTATTTTCATTCCAATGAAATAATATGTTTCAATTTCGTGTTCTTTTCAAATTAATTCCAAAATAATTAACAATTGTAGCGTATACAACTCCAAAAACAATAGCTTCAACAATCCCATACTTTCTTTTTCTCAATACCATTAGACATCGACAGGTGGTGATACATATAGTATTGTAGAAAATGTTGTTTATTAAAGCTCCGTTATTTAAGTAGTGCTTCATTCAATCAGTTGAGATATCAGGAACCAATGGAATTTCAGGAGGGTTTACGCCTACTGTCGTCATATCTTTACGATTAGTTGATATATCAGGAACCAATGGAATATCAGGAGGTTTACGCCAACTGTCGTCATTTCTTTACGATTAGTTGAGATATCAGGAACCAATGGAATTTCAGGAGGTTTACGCTTACTGTCGTCATCAATAGAAATAACAATAATATAATATTCAAATAATTTGTTTAAGGGTATAACGATGATTATTTTCTAGGTAGGAGTGTTAGAGTAAACTCTTGATTCTATGCCAAGCTTTCAAGCATTTATTCACCTCTTCATCAGGGCTTTGAATGTGAGGTTATATAATGAAAAATAATCCTATCGCTGTAGACATTTACGTTCTTGAATTAAAATTATTGACGATTAGAAAAGAAATTGTCTTTTGGGGTATTACAGACGTGATTTGATTATTAATTATTATTCACATCTGTAATATCCCATTTCGAAAGACAATTCCTTTCTAATCGTCAATAATTCATATATTTGTATCAATATGAAATTTCTGGATATTGAGACAAGTGCATGAAAACAATTCTTCCGATAATTGCCGGCCTAGCTCATTAATTGAAATATGTCGAAAACTGCATGAAAAATAAGAAGGGGAGAAAGCACAATTCAACATTTACATCGGCATGTTTTAGGGACAACCAAAAACTGGTAGACCACACAGATGGGGTAAATCGAAAGGATATTTTTGTCTCGGATGTGGCCGAAGGTGCCTATTGAAGCAGAAATAAGCCATATACATGGACACAATTAATGTAGGATAATAAGAAACAATTTTCAGGGGATTAGATGTTCGGAATGACCGCATCCACCTATAGTATCATTTTAATTGTTGAAACACGCATGTAGTCAGGCGGCCTGTTTTAATATGCACCGGATGGCGGCCGGAGGGTCGTGCAATCATTTTAATAGCGAATTAGGCATAACCGCGCTCATCGAATCAATTACTGCAAGATTTGACAACAAATATACACCCGAATTACGTCACTTTAGAGCTTTGTTCGTTTTACGAGCTATTCCGCCGAAAATTTAATCTGGTGATGTCTGCACAAAGCAATACAATAAATTACCAATATAAAACAATGCGAAAGCGGCAGAAATCGTTGGTCTTTACATTCCTTCGTCGTGTCGCGCTGCGGCATGCCGTCATCCCTAAACAGTCCAATTATAAAGGCAGCACAGTTCGCGTTCCGCTTCGCACCCACTCAAAATGCACCATCTCAGCGCTATATCACTCTTAAAGCGGCAGAGAATGTTTTAATTGCCAGCCATGAAAGTCCCTAAATCTCGTCGTTACCGACTTGTTCGGTATTTGTTGCCATTTGTTATACTTGGACCAAGGGCCCTATGGTATTATTGTTTTTTCACTGACATCAATGACGATTATTACTAAATCGTTGATTCCCCCCAACGCAATCCGTACCGGGAATTTTTACAGGTTACCGGAGCCGTTCGTGCTTAATGAAAAAATTCGAAACGCGAACGATGAAAAATTATCAGAATCACAACGCCGTAACGCTACTCTGCTCCAAAGAATGTTATGAAGTACTTCCTTAGTAATACACTCTGACAAGTATTCATTTTTCGCGTTGAGTACTTTTAATGGTTATCAAATATCTCCCATCCGCTTTCTTGCTCTTTATTCAAAGTTTTATAAAAAGTGTTACAGTGATTGGATTTAGTTCAAATATGCGCCGTTTTGTTCAAAGGAATCTGTCTCAGAATGAGTGAAATCTAGACGCTTAACTTCGTTATACCTTTCTGAAAGTGAAGTATTGGGTGAGCCCCCTCCTTATTTGCAAAGAACTCGGATATTTCACTTTTCACAGTGAGTGAGTTTTGAGTTCAACTTTAGCATACTACACAGGGCGTTCGTCATGGACAGGAACAGGTGGTAATCACTTGGCTAGCTATATCCATCTTACAGCTATATGGTGGATGCATCGTCAAAACATCAACCCTTCCTGTTGGCCAATTCTGGACGCTTCTGGTCGATCAATACTGCTTCAAGCGATCAGTTGTTCACGCAGTAGATGGTGAAGAATTAAGCGTCAGGATTCACCTGCCACTTCGACCTGCGACCGTTTCGCTTGATATTGTCGTATGTGATCCATTTTTTCGTCGCCAGTCACCCTCCGCTTCAAGAATGGGTCGAGTTCGTTCCGTTTCAGCAGCTGGAATGGGCATATAGAGACTATTTTATCCAAAACCCAAATGTACGGTCGGTTGAGCATGCAGCGCGTCGTCGCTAGGCCTGTTGCATAAGAGCACAATTTTCTTCAAAAACAGCATTGCAATATGCTGGAGCGTGTGAATTCTGATCCCACGTTCATGGCACTGATCATAACTGGTGAAGAGACATGGGTCTCTGGATACGACACACAAAGGAGCCAACAATCATCGGAATGGGTGGCCATTGGCTTGAGAATAACAAAAGTAGCGTCAATCTCAGCACAATAACTCACAAAATAATGAATAGAATATCTCTGTCTTTTTTATTGGTACAATGAAACAGAATCTATGATCAAATAGGTGGTGTAACAAAACGCACCGAGTCCATGTATTGGTCCAGAATCATCGGTTTCATTTCGGTTTATTTCCTCTTTGAATTGGCATTTTGAAGTTTCGAATTTTTTGTTTGGGCAATTCCGATAAACGAACATTTTCTTCCTCATGACCGTTTTGCCCTATTGGAGTCATTGAAGTAAGGTACTTAATTGCAATTCATTACTTATATTACAATAAATCAACAAATATATTCAGCTATTGTTGATTTTCGTAACAATCGCCTAAATTGATTCGAATTTAGCAAGATGTCGGATGGGCGGGGCTTAGGTTCAATTGCCATGGATTTGTTTGAGTCACTGTCACATTCTATTTTAACAAGTGTAGCGATAAAAAGAGATTCTCGTCCTTGATTAGCCCTTGTGTTTCGGTATAATTATATTGATTCGATACGTTTCTCATTGGCCAGAATCATTAAATCCGAGGGTTGCCTTGCATATTTCGGGATCAGTGATCAAAAACAAATATTAATCATCGAAAATCACTATATTGTTTTCAAAATATTCCCCATTTAACACCTATACACATTTGCATGCGCGGCAACCCTTGTACAAGCTATATTTTCCAAATGGTTAAGAAATTCTTGAAAAGAAATGAATGAATATGAAAGACAAAAATATCGACATCGTTCATGGATATCGGTATCATTTCCTGCATCACGCCTATATGAGGCGACAACATGTAAAGTGGTTTTCATTTATTGATGATTTAAACCAATGGAATGAGTAGTTTTAGCGATCGAAATACCACACCAATCACTCGGTTTTTTCAGCGTAGCTGAATGAAGTTAACATTCTGATATTTCAATTTGAGAGTGACGCATCCAGCGACGCCAATGGCGTGTGGTAAATCACGTTGACTTGTCAGCGTCCCGTTGATGAATGCTGAACGCTGAACCGACGCCAGTCATCTTTGAGAATGGCGCGATATTTTCAAAGCTCTTGTTTTCAAATTTTTTGATAATGTTAATTTTCATTTTCTGATTATGTATATTCCTGATGCAAATCTAGAAGAATATGTTATTATCTCTGATAACCTTAGTATCTAAAAAGAACTGATTTGTAAGATTCGAAATTAATAGGTCATTACTGGTGTAATATCGAAGAATATTGGGATGGAGGATTCTGATGAGCTTTGTATTTAATACAACAGTTTTCTCCATCCTCAATGGTGTGTTCTATTTAGGTACACCGGTTTGTTTGTAAAAAAGTTCATGGACGAACCTGAAAAACGTACCTGGATACATGTATCTTGTCTATTTTGCTCAGTTCCTTTTTTTAGATACGTGAATTATGACTCTCAGGAAGGCAATGAAAATGAAAATTAACATTATCAAAAATTTGAAAACAAGAGTTTGACACTGATTCTCAAAGATCTTTTAATAAAAAACGATTATCTCCGCATGAAATGGAAAACAAAGTCTTACATAGAAACCACTTACATATAATCTCAAAGAATACTACCACCTGGTACAACATAATGATGAATTGAAGGATTTACATGTAAGTAGAGTGCAAAATTGTACACTTTCTACACAATTTCTATCCTGAGTTATGAAAATATAAAATATTAGAAGTTTGAGCATTTTAAAAAGGTAGCCTACATGTTACGCACAATGCCTTACTTGTATCTATAGAAAAGAACAAGAAATGCTGAAACTCAAACGATATATAAGTGAATAACAAAATCTTTTAACACCGAACTCTGTTCTTATCTAAGTAATCTGATTCTTTAAACGTTGATCTACTCCACTTCGATGTTCATATGTCAAAATTGTCAACATTATTATACTTTGCTATCAATGCTGTCAATCTCGCTATCGTGTTGGTGGCCACAATTTAAAAACCAGTAAAGGATAAAAGTTCTTTTTGAAAGAGTCACCTTAGAATTAAATTGTATGTATATGTATATGTATTAAATATTATTTCTTCTTCTATAACAGTTACGTTGATCTACTTCTCTGTGAAAACATTCATTTTGAGGCTGAGTTGCTACTTTTGAAATATTTTAGATGTATTTTCATAATTTGGGTTGTCATCCCTACATATAAAACAAAATAGTTCTACATAACGGCTGTTAAAAAGAATAATTGGTGTCGATTTTGTAATAACACTTTACTTCATTCTATTTTTCATAGATGTTGATTCAACAGGCAGATGATTATTCAACTATATTCAAAATTCAGTTCAAACAGTTCTACTCAACTTGTGAAGTAAACTGCATTTAATAATATTTGTTTGACAGTACGCATAGATTGTAGTTGCTAAGGAAATTTGTTTCATATTCAAAGATCCTGAAAATACATCGGAAATAATTCGAAAACACCCTAGAAATGAATGTTTTGAAGAAAAGTGAAACTATTATAAATATTTGGAAAATATCAAACACAAATATAAAAAAAAATATAGGATGATGTATGGAGAAAAAATATATGTTTATGATATGACTGTTCAAATATCATACGTTTAGAATACCAACCAAATGCACTAAAATTATATGTAACTATGCAGAAGAATTGATAAAATTTTGCTTTCATATCAATAATTTTTACATTTCAAGAAACTCAATGAACAGTTGATTTTCGGATTCAATTCTCAAAAATCAAAAATGATAGTATCTTGATAGGAAATTTTCAAACTCCTGAGGAGTTTGAGAGCAAAATTTTTTTTTTTACAGAAAAATAATATCAATCGAGTATCAGTTTCCAATGTATTTCACTTCTCATTCCGGTATTCTACTCACTAGTGAGGAAATGTAAATTTTTCCTTCTGAGGTATTCATAACTGAAATCTACGCCTATATGACCAGTTCTAAGAAGTTTCCAGTTAGACCAGAAAGTGGAGACAATCTGTAAGAATGAAAATCATTTTGCTAAGCCTGAATACTTGTTTTCCACAACACAGTGAAGTTTTTTTGTCACCCTATGTAAATGAAGCATCATCGTACCCAATACATGAATCAAAGTCTAGTCTCTGCGGAATGGGCAAATTTAAAATTGTTTCGTTTTCAGCAAAGGAGCTGCAATAAAAGCGGAGCAGTCCCTTCTGAGGAATACCTCCAGATTTATTGCAACGCATATATTGGATCCAATTCATCAGATTGAATCGGAGATAGAGGAAAAATCTGTTAGTACACCCCCTACATTCAGATTTCGAGCGGAAAGTTTAAATTCAAAAGTAGTAGAGGGATAAGAGAAAGGAATGTGGCAACGTTTCTGATGCTCATAGAGATAAGTGAACCGAAAAGTGGCAATTCTGAAGGCGTCCAAGGAGAGCAGCATGATAAAGAGCGCAAATTCTAGTGGAATATGGAGGGGAATTAATTAGTTCAAGAGTTGAAAAAAGTTATTAACAGCATACAGCCTATTATCCTTCATTATAACATGGAGGAACCCTTTATTTTAAAAAACAATTTATGAGAAGTATGGAAGATCCACAATGAAAGACTAACGATGGGTTTCATGAAAACAGATTCTTCCGTTAAATTTTGACAGTCAAACCATTGATTGTGAAATCGAAATCTCAGTCGAATATGTCAAAAAACTAACTGCCACAATTAAAAAACGAAGTTCTTGTTCAGAGGCCCTTTACTGACGTATGGTAATGACTCCAGAGAATGATTTAAAAACGAAATCCATTATAATGAGTATATTGATCATAATTATTTCTTGTGAGAAATGGAATGATTCACAACTCGGAATGTCCCCTTATTGATCGCAGGTTTCGAAAGATCTGGCCACATTCCCCAACAAGCCATTTGTCCGCAGAGCTGGCCGACGTCACCCTTCACAAGTTCATTTTACTCATTTCGGCTATGTTTTGTGAATTTATGTCCCCAAATATTAGGACTTTGTCGTGACAACGAAAAAGGTATATCGTTGTGGTTGACTGCGCCATGCAATAACTGCCGTCTCACTTTCCCAAATAAATAGCAATGATTTAAACAGGTTATTAGTGGTTTGCGAGGTCCCTTTTTTCTGCTCCCCCTATTTTCTTGACATTCCACTTTTATAGGGCAATGATTTGGTATATAAAGATGCTAGTGAACACTTTTCAGACCTCTGCGTCTTCGCTCCGGACAAAGAACGTTTGAGAGAGGAATTTTCATTTTGTACGACGGAACTGTAACTATGTAAAGGTGCCCATTGAAACGTAACGCAAAAAGGGCACTGTTTTCTCGTTCAAAAAAGGCGCGATAACTAAATTTTCAGAGATTATACTTCGAATTCACGCTCAGCTAAAAATATTTTTGTATAATGCAGAAACTATATGAATTTATAAAGGGTGACCCAAGTTTGCGTGCCTATCAGATGTTAGAAGTCAGCGACTCTAAATATTTGACTGTTTTTCCTAGATTTGAAGAAAAAACGAGTTAACGCGTTAGTTTTAACAGAAAAGAATTCAGCATTAAATCCCAATCAAATCAGAGACAGAAAAAAACTTTGAGCATCTTCAACTAGTTTATTTCTCTCCTTGTAAAAGAGTTTGCTCCAGGGATATTTAAACTCGGTGGATAATTTCGAACGATATCACTATCCCAATATGTAGATCTCAAATGCAAGGTGGGTATTTGAATTTTAACCATAGATTCTTGACGTCCAAAGAAACATTTTCTTCCTATAACATTTTTCCAAATTTGGCCCCGTTCAAAAGATATAGGGTGTTGGAATTTTATGAAAAAATTACATTTACATCTATAATATGACAATATCAATTGAAATGATCTCTTGTAGAAGGTATTTGATAACAGGCATGCATATTTTGGCTTCAGTTGATTTATTCAATTTCTTGTGGGTTTCTCACTACTACTGTACAGATTGGTTAAATTTAGATAGAATCATTAATTCTGCAGATAAAAATTGATTTTTCTAAACGATTTTGTCATCCCTAACTTTGAAAGCGATTTTTTCCAACTCCAACTCTGTGCTGAAATCATTCAATAATCAGATTTGTTCGATTTTGCCATATTTCATGTCTTACTCAATGAAATATCTTGAGAAAAGGAAAGGTTGGGAAAATTTCTTCAGTCTATGGTTTCACCACTAAACACCTAGGTGAAATTAATTCTTGAACAATTTTTGTCTAACATTCATCACCACAAAATCTAAATTTTTTGCTGTATTCATCATTGATGCTCTAGCACCTTGTTCAAATTTTCCAGAGTAATATTCCATAATAAAAAATGATTTCCATAACTCACAAAGTTTCTTGGGTATATATTTATGATGACCGTTGAAAATGGTGTTTTCAGTCAGGACCTGTTAAATTGACGTCATTTGTCTTTATGAAGAGCTGGTTCTTTTTGAGCTTCAGACTTTTAGATTTCATCAAATTATATATATTCTAACATATGAATGCTCATGAAATTAAGCTCATATAGTTTTGAAATAAATACCCAGTCTCCTAGATCTGTATATATATATATATATATATATATATATATCCTCTTCACAAGCGTCAAGCTGTAAGTTGAAATAACAGAGATCTAGGTCATTTCTTCAATAGTTTTCATGGTACCATTCCCCATCATTTATATGTCATTTTTGACGAAAGTACACATTCCAACATGAACGATGACATCCATGAAAATCTTTCCATTACAAAACTTATTGCCGCAGATATAAACATATTGCGAGATGGGTTTGCAAAATGGCCCTTTTTATTCGTAGGAGATTCTGTCGTTTATATTTATCATCGGCAAGGAATGCGCATTCCAGGGAATTATTACCCCATGTAACTGGGGGGGTTATTATTCCACATCAATACTCTGCTATTTCATATCTAGACCGCTACAATCAGGACCAAAGGAAAATCCGATATAATTAATTTTAGTAACGAAACGTGAAATAACAGCTGCGCACGTTTATTCTACCACAGTGAGAGGGCTCATAGGGGAATTCGATTCGTTTCAATTCTATCGAAAAAATTGAATTGCGTTTGTAACTCCATAAGTCCATTCTTCATTCGAATAATCACGAGATTATCGAGAAAATTGCGTTTTGAAACACTGAAACTAAAGAAAAATTATAGGTCATAATTTTCTTCAAAACTAATCTACAAGATTGATCTGCGGTAATTTTATTTTGTAAAATGTATGAAAGAGAAGTTATAGAGCAAAAAAGAAAATTTTTTTGCTTATATTATAGTTCCTTTAATTTCCAATTTAATACAAAAAGTTTTAAAAACCTCATATAATTCAAGTTTCAACTAATAATATACATTGCCACTTCTGTCGCAGAAGTGTTTTAGAACGCAATTTTCTCGATGAATCCAAAAAGAATTATAAGTCATAATTTACTTCAAGAGATTACCCACAAGATTGGTCTTGAGTAATTTTTTTAAAAATGAATATAAAAGAGTTATATAATAACAAGAAAATTTTTATATGAATTATATCATTTTCTTGCTTATAACTTCTTTAATTTTCAATTAAGGAAAAAGTTAAGAAAACTTATTTGTCGGCAAAACAATTTGCTAACCCTTTTTTGAAAAGGGCGGCCGAGGGACAAGGGTGTCGACCCCACGAACTTGACTTCAAGCTTCTATTGACTCCCAAACTTAAAATCGCGTCCTCTAAAAAATGCAATATTCGGTCTACAAATTGTAACTTATAAATGGACTTGTTGTATCGACATTTAGAAAATACAATGAGGATACGTTTCATAATGTACTGTGTACGTTTATTATACGTGAAGTCAACCTTTGGTTGAATTCAGTTGTCGGAGGTAACGTTGGATAAACTTCAGATACCATTTACAAACGTTTAGTATATTTTTGTGAGAATACTGGAAACTGCACAATTGCAAGTGTCCCGTTATATGGGTAGCTTCTCAGTGCTACAGAAAATCTCTATAGGTGATTAGTGGACAATATCATGACCTCTTAAACCACACGTTATTATCCTCAGTTCTAATTGCCTCACTGAGAGAACTTTTCTGGTTGAGTTCATGCATTACGAGAGTGAATATTTGACCTCTATTCATCCTTCAGACATTCTTCATAACCTAATGATCTCCTTTTTGGGCCATACGTTTGATGCTGCTGTTTGGTGGATGGCTGGGAAGTCACCAGTATCACAGTAAAGATACCAACCAGTAGTCGCACTCCGTGGATTTTCTTACACCAAGTCTGACTCGCGGATTTCGGAGGGATTCTAACCTCATATTTTGGTCATGGTTCATTGTTTTCATCAATAATTCTAAGATGTCTGGAATAATGTCATTATTATTATTTTAGACATCTTAAATAATTCCTTTGTATAATTATTTCGTTTAATATTTAGAAGAATATAATTTTTTTGAGATCTATTTAAAATTCAAGGAAGAAGTTGAAGAAAAAAATACAAACTAACCTATAATTCAGTGGAATTTCTTTGAGCCAAAATCTACCATGAACCAGCAGAGCTCATTTATTTAATCATTTATTTTCATTCCAGTAAGTATTCTGTTTCAATTTTGTGTTTATTTTCAAATTCATTCCAAAATGATTAACAATTGTAGCCTATACAACTGCAAAAACAATAGTTTCAATAATCCCAAACTTTTTTTTTCTCAATACCATTAGACACTGACAGGTGAGTGATACATATAGCATTGTAAAAAATGTTGTTTATTAAAAGCTCCGTTATTTCAGTAGTGCTTCATTCAATTAGTTGAGATTGGTTGAGATATCAGGAACCAATGGAATTTCAGGAGGTTTACGCTTACTATCGTCATTTCTTTGCGATTAGTTGAGATATCCGGAACCAATGAAATTTCAGGAGGTTTACGCCTACTGTCGTCATTTCTTTACGATAAGTTGAGATATCAGGAGCCAATTGAATTTTAGCAGTTTACGCCTACAGCAGGCTTAGTATATTCGTCATTTCTTTACGATAAGTTGATATATCAAGAACCAATGCAATTTCAGGAGGTTTACGCCAACTGCATGAGTATGCAGAAGAGTAAATTTTTTTTAGACGAATGTTTGAGTGTGTATCTATATGATTTTCAATTTTATAAAAAGAAATAACAATAATATAATATATATATATAACAATAATTCAATACGTTTTATATTTTTTTCCCACCATAATGAGGGAACCCTTTCTAGAGAACACTCAGCATATTTAGCACAGGGGTGTATTTACAGGGAAGTGTACTAGGAGGTAATTAACCCCCACCCAGCAAAGAGTTTTTCACGCTAAATCTTAGAAGGGAAACGATCTAAACTTGAGCGGAGTCATAATTTTTATATGAATATATACTAAACAATGGTCCATACACTCTAAATATCACTGTGAAAACTTATTACCAGCTTAAATCAAAATATTTAAGTTTTCAGATAACGCAAATAACCTTTTCTGATCAATTTTTAAATTCGCGGTCGATAAGATTAGATGCGCAGGGAGGAATGCGCGATTTCCCTTTGCTGTAAGCAATTTTAGTTCAAAATCCACGGAGTGCGACTACTGCTTGGTCCCTATATTGTGCCAGTATGTCCAGATACCCGAGTGTATCAAGTGAAAGTTTGCATTTCCAGTGTATGTCTGAATGACCTAATATACAGAGTTAAAACCCAGGAGTCATAACAGAATATTGCATTGTCCTATAATTCCTCCTCATATGCTTTCGTTTAGAGGAATATTTCGATGGATAAGTAGCACAGCTAAACTGAGGAAACATATACACCAGTTCCATCTTGCATATCAGTCTAGAACACCGCAGACTCTAAAGAAAAACATATTTCGTCATTGGTCCATTTGCTGCGACTTCGCATTATCAGATTTTGGTGTTTTTGAAGCTCTTATTGCAAAACTAGGTTATCATTGACCACATATAGGAGATCCCTGCATCCTTTCAAAATGGGAAGATATCTGAAGCAATAGAGCACCCGTCTCACATCTCAGGATTAGACAGATTTAGAACTATTCGCTTGGCTGGATGCTCCAGTTAACAACAAACATGTTTATTTCGCAGTTTTTCTAGAGATCTACGATTACTTTGACAAAGCTGCCTAGCAGAACACTGATCGAACAATAGATCTATACATCTAGAGACACTAAAATTGATCTTTTGTAGGGAAAAATTCAACACTAATTCCACTCCCAAATTCTGATGAAATACTCACTTCAACGTTCGTACAGATTCGTGTTGGGATCGTATCGATCGAATAGCTGTTAGTGCTCTACAACGTATTGTTTTCATTCCATCCGAACGAACCGGCAAAAATGTTCCACCTGGAGTGAATGCGACCCTGAAAGAGATGATCTGAAGATGGTTCCAATTCGTGAGATAAAAGTTGCGGTATTCAGTAATTGTGCAGATGTAATGCATTGTTTTGTGTACCTTGCGGCACAGGTGTACGGATGATAGCGTAGGCGTGTTCAGCGCAGTAACACCGCCCTAACATTAACACCGCCTCGTTTCCCACTCGTGGCCATGAGTTAAAAACTGGCCGCTTGATTCAAAGAATCTACGTGCTCCATGGAGATGCTGGTGTTGGGATTCCACCATCCTCGGAATAGCGATATATTCTGATAATATTAGCTCAATGATCCGATATATTTTTGCAATTTGAAGAATGGGGTGGTGCATTATTTTGAAATAAGAGTTAAAATAGTTATGTTACAGCTCACGATAACTTTGAGGTCGGAGCACAGTTCATCTCGTCATTTACAGCTCGCTTTTCAGTTCTAGATGGCTGATGAAACCGAAGATCTGGGAAACTTTCAATCAATTATTCCAAGTTTTTGTCCAATGCATTAAATACTTTAACTTGGAGCAGCTAACTCCTCACAATGAAACATTTTCAACAGGTGCTTCCTCAGACGTCATTATCCTGTAAATAGATGTGCAGGGTGTGCAAAATTCGTTGTCTACTGAAGGGATCTCGAAAATTATAGCAGCTAGAAAAAACAGATTTGCACTTTCTCGAGCACTTTTTTCCTGAAGGTTCCAAAATGTTGGTGAACAGAAAAAAGACGCAGTATCTGTGTGTTGGCGACGATAGTGTAGAAGATCTTCAAGTCGACCCACATACACGTATTTGCCTTGGAGCAAAAATAGATGAAGGGGGTCGAACAGAAAAAAAGATCGAAAAGCGTATCGTGAAGGGAAGGTAGGTCATCGGATGTCTGAATTCTGTATTGTGGGCTAAACATATATCTAGAGAGCGAAAACGCCTGATATTTGGTGCTGAAATCCTAAAAAATCAGCAGTGTTGTCCCGGGAGCAGCTCAAGACAATCTTAAGTGAAGCTCCTAATGACGTTTTTTTGATGTATAATGTAAAAAAACAGATTTCCTCTGTTGATAAGATAGAAGTGTACTCTTCAGCCTGTCGGCAAAAATACCTTCGGAAAAATTCCGAGTGAGGCTGCTGAATGGTTGGGTTTAGATAATCCGAAAACGTATACAGGTTATTGTGGAAGACGAACACCTGCGACATTGGTTGCTGATGCAGGAGCCTCAATGACAACACTCAAGAGACATGGTGGTTGGAAAAGTTCGTCTGTTGCAGAAGGCTATCTGGCTGACATGATGCTGCACAAAAATAAGGTAGCGAAGATGATAGCAGGTGTGGAGGGAGAGCCATCACATTCTTGGAAGACCGTTTTGGGAGAATCGTCCGAGAGTGCTGCTGCACAGAAAGTTCTCAAGAAAACTGTAGTCTCGTCGAAGAATTATCATGAAAAAGATATTTCTTCTTCCTTTGTATCTGGTGGAAATACTTTTAGTGGAAATTTCAACAATTGCAGTTTCTTTTTGTTACTAAATAAAGAAATGAAATATGATTTGACGTTTCATATTTCCCTTCGGAAATATGAGTGTGTTATGACACATGGTCAGAGCTGTGCCAAAGCATTGTGCTTAGTGCTCGTGAAAGCACTCTAAGCACTTTAGTGCTTCCGAGCACTGTGCTCGCGAGCACTTTTCAAAGGCTAGTGCTTAGTGCTTTTTTTTTCGGAGCACCCTTGCGAAAGTCTTAGTGCTTAGTAATGCGCTAAGCACTAAGCCTTCCGAATTCTTGAAGTAGGGTCAATATAAGCAGGTACGGTATTTGATTTTTTTATGTGCGCAAAGATAATATGATCGTTTTGAATTAATATTCAGTATTTCTTCAGTCACCATTGATTTGACTTTATGGTTATGAAGGCCAGAAAATTTTTTGTTTTTGCGCGCTTGTTACTAGTGGAACAGGCGGGCTATCGTTCTGTCCAAATGTCTGTAATTTCCGAATATCGAGCCGAAAATGGTTTCAATCCATTGGGTTCGACTTCTTGATGGAGAAACCTTGGTCAAATTTAAGTAGGTCAGGCTGGCCGGCCCTCCGATCGTATACTCTCTATCTTCCGAAGGAAGGGACCTAGAGTTTTCATTTTTTCAGAATAGGTCGAGTGTCCAAATATCTCGGTCAAGTTCGTTATTGGGCCAAATCCATCAAATAGTTTAGCAGTTAATAACATTAATTTCTTGAATATTCATCCTATCAATTCGTAACTTAGAGAATGTCTAGATAGCGTTAAAAGAAAGGAGTGTGCCAAATTTCGAGAAAATCGTCACGAGAGAAAATTTTTTAAAAATTCCCAAAATGTTTTTTCAATACACGATATCTCATAAGTTATTCGTCAGATCACAACAATTTAGGGCATTTATGCAGGGTATAGGTACCTGAAATATTTTAAAATTTCATCATCATAGCGTACAATCTCCAGAAGATATAAGAGAGTTTTCTGAAAATGAAGTCACAGATTATATTTCTATCTATGAATTCACATCACATCAACTATAAATCTCTATGAGGGTGGTTTTTATTTTATGACAAGTTGTCATAATGAGTGAATATTGAACCGAAAATGAAACTAATTCTGTGGGTTCATTTTTATGACAAACATGTCTAAAATACTGGTGTGTGCAGTTGTCATATTTTGAATGGAAATGTCATTATGAATTTTGCGACAAGAGGACTATTTTTTTCCCGAATGTCTGTAATTTCTGAATATCGAGCTGAAAATGATCGCCATCGGTTGGATTTGACTCGTGATGAAGAAACGGTGGTCCAATTTGAAAATGTTTGGCTGAATATTCTCTATCTTCCGAAAGAGATGAGATAGAGATTCCATATTAATAGAATTAGTTTATTATCCAAATATAAGTCAAGTTAGTTATTGGGCCAGACCTGTCCGATAGCTCAGCAATTATGAATCTGAAATTCGGTTATAATTGATGACACTCAACTACAACAACTTATATATGGTATAGAATTGTGGAAAGAATGCCAGATCGAAGAATTTGCTGAACAGTAAGTTCACTCAACTTCCATTTAAGATATATGTTTATTGATTCTTTCACACTCATTGTGCTGGCTGATTTTGAATCGCACTCTTTTTAAGTATGAGAAAAGACTTTAGAACAAGCGCGTAAAAGCTCCTGATCTCAAGTCAGTGCTTTCCACATTTTTTCAGTAATGTGTTCTCGCTTATAAAATAATTGGTCCTCGACTATTAATTCAACTTTATGCATTGATTAGGAACAGCCATTCAGATTCAGATCGACGAATAAGATTAACTAGTACCAGAATGTAAATTGAATGCATGCGTTTCACAAAACAAATAAAATGGCTTTTGAGTTTTTCCCAGTCTCGAAATCATAATTTTAGATATGTCGATGAAGCTAAAGAGTACTCATTTCAATCAAACAACATTACATAAAATAGTTCCCACTAAAGTGCTTAGTGCTCGAAATATTCAATTACTTTTGCAAAAGTGCTCGGTAATCCGGAGCCTTCTGTCGAAAGCGGTGCTTAGAACTCGAGACTCGAAGCCTTTTTTTTCGAGTGCTTAGGGCTTAGTGCTGGAAGCACTTTTTTTTTCGGTGCTTAGCACAGCTCTGCACATGGTAACCAAGGCGATATAGCTCCATATTGGTTTGATCCGAAAAAAAGTGAAATTTGTCGATATTTATCTGAGTCAGCCCTTAGTCTGATTATTTTATATCGATAATAATAATCCTGACATGGGAGCATCATTACCATGAAAAGTACACTTATCCTGAATTCTCTCGCAAAATTAACGGTCTGAACTTGAAAACAAACATAGGCGTTTTGCTGGAGGGTGGTGTGGTTCTTGTATAATTTATCTGGGGTAGTGTGTCGCAAATCCCCAATATGAATCAGGGCAGCCAATGCTCCCAATGTTCAAAATTCAACGCCTCGGACTGCCAAGTTGAAAGATACGAAAAACACCCCAAGGATAAGGTAATCTATCTCCGCAAAGGGGTCATCCGATTGTAATAATAGGGCGAGAACACGCTTTAAGGGGGCGAATGAGAATGAGAATAGAATATTTTATCTCGGATGCATTATTTCCGAGTAAAGCCAGGAAAAATATGGTGTCGAAGGATATAACTCGCTAAAAGAGGATTTCAGATGCCACAGGTGCAATCGTACATCTACATTTTAGATTGTTCTTTCCATTTTCATGAATTCTTACAAGGAGAGAACAAGGAGCTATGTAGCTGTAATATATTCTGCCACTTTTGCGAATTGGGGTGGTATTATTTTCATCCTTTTGTTTTCTGATAGGGAAGATTAATAATTTGTGGAAATGGACGACCTGCTGAATTCAACATCCTTATATATTCAGCCTGAATAATTTGTTATTATTTGAACAGTGGTTATATTGAAAAATTCCAGGAATACGAGACAGTAATGATGATACATTTCTCTTCTGAGGAATAGACATAACATGCAGTCAATCTCATTGTTGTATAATCATTTAATGCTCTGACTTAGAGCTAAAATGATTTTGCCAAGAATCTCATTCAAATCCAAAGGGGCAGAGCTGTCTATATATGCCTTAAAGCATGTCCCAAGAAAGACAAATTTATACTATTACCACAGTATAGGGACCAAGCAGTAGTCGCACTCCGTCGATTTTGAACTGAAATCGCTTACACCAAAGGGAACTCGCGCATTCCTCCCTGCGCATAACCTAAACGACCGCGAATGTAAAAATTGATTAGAAAAGGTTATTTGCGTTATCTGAAAACTTGAATATTTTGATTTAAGCACAGTGATATTTAGAGTGTATGGACCATTGTTTAGTCTATATTCATATAAAAATTATGACTCCGCTCATAATGTAACCGTAAATGTACTCACATTTCCTCACTAACATAACGCATTCAATAAAAGATATATTGTTTTATTGTGGTTTTAATATCACTTTGAAAGAAACAGTAATTAGTGATTAAATTTACTCAATAGTGTACTCAGAAACAGCAGAACCGGTGCCTCTGAAACTTTTTGAAATGTGTTAAAAATCATTGGTACCTTAGCATTGTAAATGAAATGACTCATTAAAATTTTTCTAAACGAGGATTGAGTTAAAAAGTAGGTATTATATGGAAAAATAAGTAGTTGGTGGTTGAAAGCATCGAATGTGTTTAATATCAAATCCTCATTACTTATAATTTCACTGAAACATTTATCTTCGAGTCTATGAAAAATAACTTTATTTTTATATTGAATTGTCTCGAACAAATTTTTTCTATGAATTCTCTGATGATTTGGTTTGAACTGATACTATTTTTTACTATATACAATTTATGAAAAGAGGAATTTGATTATGGAATTCTTAACTCTCGGCAAATCCCCTCAACGCGAAATGTTGTAAAAAACATTGATTTCTGTAATAGGCCCCATATAAATGTTCTTGCTTCAAATTTCTTTCGAACTTAACAATCCTGTTTAATGCGATTAGTTAAATGTAGTAAATTTTCCAGATTAAATCAACATCAGAGCATATAATTTGTTACTTGTTAGTGGATTTCTCCCAGTTTGTTTATATTTTTTGCCTTAATAAATTTTTCTCAAGATTCGTCCAGTCTAGTCTAAACTTGTAGTACAGTTATCAGGTAATATTGAATAATCTTCTCATAAATACAATAAAAAAACTGGTTTTCTGATATAAAATTATATTTTTCATATTTCTATAATGAATATAATGTAGTAATATACAACGGAATAAAATACTATACAGTATCATAAAAATATAGTTTAATTTTGCATGCATTTCAGTCAACAATAATGTTAACATCATTACATTCAAAATAACAACAAGTATACAAGGACTTTGTAAGTGATATGATAGAAATATATAGAATGAATGTTTACGCTATGTGGTAAATTTGCATTAAGATCAATTCCATCAGAAAATTTGTACCTAATCTATAAATAAAACGAATACTGACAAACTGAAAACACATTAAAACTAATGCACAATTAGCAGGTTCGAAAGATCTGTTAACATTGCATTGGTGAAATACAATTATTTGGTCAAGAGATATATCATAACATCTCATCAACACATAATATGCAATCCTTTGCTCTTTCTGTCATAGTTTTTACTTTCACCGAAATTGCTCGAAATACATATTCATTCAAACCAACGGAAAAGTTCGATTTGGTAGTTATTCTGCATAGAGTAGTCTTGTGAGGTAGGGAAAAAGTTTTTTTTTAACTTTAGGTCCCAAAAAATAGATAGTAAGTGCAAATTGTTTATAAGTGATGGAGTACTTGTAGCCATGAGGATTTGTTCATTTAAGTTGTAATTGGGCTATTATGAAATCAGCCATGTTCGAGCTGAAATTATTCCTGCAGAATCGAATGAAACTTTCATCCTCAATTTCTACAGTTTCTTTCTCCTTCATTGAAATCTTTCTCCTCTTCAAATTCTTCACCATATTCTGCAACCTTTTTTTTCTTGGAGTGTAGGCAGACAAACTTGGTGATTTTTGAGTCACACAGTTTTTCTCACTATGAGTAAAGATAATCTTTCATTAGACTCAGAGTTCAACAAATAAATAAAAGATAATGTTCACTTCTTACCAGGTATAGTACAGATACTTGAATCCATAAAAGTTTCAGTATTTTTAACCCCAGCATCAACATTCTGATCAGAATGTGTTACATGTTACATTTATTCAATAAATACCCTTTTCACCTGTTCCTTCTTGGAATATATCTGGAAATGCATCCTTTTTCAATTTTCCACGCTACAATTGTTAACCATTTTGGAATTAATTTGAAAATAACACATAATTGAAACAGAATACTTACTTGAATGAAAATATTATTGAATAAATGAGCTTTGCTGGTTTATGGTAGATTTTGACTCAAAGAAATTCCACTGAATTTATAAGTTAGGTTGCATCTTTTTCTTCAACTTCTTTTTTGAATTTTAAATAAATCTTAGAAAAATTATTCCAGACATCTTAGAATTATTGATGAAAACAATGAAAATTTTTACATTCGCGGTCGATTATAGGTTATGCGCAGGAGGAATGCGCGAGTCAGACTTTTGTGTAAGAAAATCCACGGAGTGCGACTACTGCTTGGTCCCTATACTGTGCTATTACGCACATGCTGCAATGAAGTTACTATTTATTGTTGACTTGGCAAAACCACAGACCCATTGACTAGATGTAATTAAAAGATTCTATAATGGTTATTAGAGTACTCTGTTATGAAAGGTAAGGGAGAAACATGCGAATAGGCGACGAAGCTAGACGTGGAACCTTCTTCGGGGTTGCAAACAAACTCCTCCCTGCGCATAACCTAAACGACCGCGAATGTAAAATTGATTAGAAAAGGTTATTTGCGTTATCTGAAAACTTGAATATTTTGATTTAAGCACAGTGATATTTAGAGTGTATGGACCATTGTTTAGTCTATATTCATATAAAAATTATGACTCCGCTCATAATGTAACCGTAAATGTACTCACATTTCCTCACTAACATAACGCATTCAATAAAAGATATATTGTTTTATTGTGGTTTTAATATCACTTTGAAAGAAACAGTAATTAGTGATTAAATTTACTCAATAGTGTACTCAGAAACAGCAGAACCGGTGCCTCTGAAACTTTTTGAAATGTGTTAAAAATCATTGGTACCTTAGCATTGTAAATGAAATGACTCATTAAAATTTTTCTAAACGAGGATTGAGTTAAAAGTAGGTATTATATGGAAAAATAAGTAGTTGGTGGTTGAAAGCATCGAATGTGTTTAATATCAAATCCTCATTACTTATAATTTCACTGAAACATTTATCTTCGAGTCTATGAAAATAACTTTATTTTTATATTGAATTGTCTCGAACAAATTTTTTCTATGAATTCTCTGATGATTTGGTTTGAACTGATACTATTTTTTACTATATACAATTTATGAAAAGAGGAATTTGATTATGGAATTCTTAACTCTCGGCAAATCCCTCAACGCGAAATGTTGTAAAAACATTGATTTCTGTAATAGGCCCCATATAAATGTTCTTGCTTCAAATTTCTTTCGAACTTAACAATCCTGTTTAATGCGATTAGTTAAATGTAGTAAATTTTCCAGATTAAATCAACATCAGAGCATATAATTTGTTACTTGTTAGTGGATTTCTCCCAGTTTGTTTATATTTTTGCCTTAATAAATTTTTCTCAAGATTCGTCCAGTCTAGTCTAAACTTGTAGTACAGTTATCAGGTAATATTGAATAATCTTCTCATAAATACAATAAAAACTGGTTTTCTGATATAAAATTATATTTTTCATATTTCTATAATGAATATAATGTAGTAATATACAACGGAATAAAATACTATACAGTATCATAAAAATATAGTTTAATTTTGCATGCATTTCAGTCAACAATAATGTTAACATCATTACATTCAAAATAACAACAAGTATACAAGGACTTTGTAAGTGATATGATAGAAATATATAGAATGAATGTTTACGCTATGTGGTAAATTTGCATTAAGATCAATTCCATCAGAAAATTTGTACCTAATCTATAAATAAAACGAATACTGACAAACTGAAAACACATTAAAACTAATGCACAATTAGCAGGTTCGAAAGATCTGTTAACATTGCATTGGTGAAATACAATTATTTGGTCAAGAGATATATCATAACATCTCATCAACACATAATATGCAATCCTTTGCTCTTTCTGTCATAGTTTTTACTTTCACCGAAATTGCTCGAAATACATATTCATTCAAACCAACGGAAAAGTTCGATTTGGTAGTTATTCTGCATAGAGTAGTCTTGTGAGGTAGGGAAAAAGTTTTTTTTTAACTTTAGGTCCCAAAAAATAGATAGTAAGTGCAAATTGTTTATAAGTGATGGAGTACTTGTAGCCATGAGGATTTGTTCATTTAAGTTGTAATTGGGCTATTATGAAATCAGCCATGTTCGAGCTGAAATTATTCCTGCAGAATCGAATGAAACTTTCATCCTCAATTTCTACAGTTTCTTTCTCCTTCATTGAAATCTTTCTCCTCTTCAAATTCTTCACCATATTCTGCAACCTTTTTTTTCTTGGAGTGTAGGCAGACAAACTTGGTGATTTTTGAGTCACACAGTTTTTCTCACTATGAGTAAAGATAATCTTTCATTAGACTCAGAGTTCAACAAATAAATAAAAGATAATGTTCACTTCTTACCAGGTATAGTACAGATACTTGAATCCATAAAAGTTTCAGTATTTTTAACCCCAGCATCAACATTCTGATCAGAATGTGTTACATGTTACATTTATTCAATAAATACCCTTTTCACCTGTTCCTTCTTGGAATATATCTGGAAATGCATCCTTTTTCAATTTTCCACGCTACAATTGTTAACCATTTTGGAATTAATTTGAAAATAACACATAATTGAAACAGAATACTTACTTGAATGAAAATAAATTATTGAATAAATGAGCTTTGCTGGTTTATGGTAGATTTTGACTCAAAGAAATTCCACTGAATTTATAAGTTAGGTTGCATCTTTTTCTTCAACTTCTTTTTTGAATTTTAAATAAATCTTAGAAAAATTATTCCAGACATCTTAGAATTATTGATGAAAACAATGAAAATTTTTACATTCGCGGTCGATTATAGGTTATGCGCAGGGAGGAATGCGCGAGTCAGACTTTGTGTAAGAAAATCCACGGAGTGCGACTACTGCTTGGTCCCTATACTGTGCTATTACGCACATGCTGCAATGAAGTTACTATTTATTGTTGACTTGGCAAAACCACAGACCCATTGACTAGATGTAATTAAAAGATTCTATAATGGTTATTAGAGTACTCTGTTATGAAAAGTAAGGGAGAAACATGCGAATAGGCGACGAAGCTAGACGTGGAACCTTCTTCGGGGTTGCAAACAAACAAAATAGATGTGGATAGATATGATTCATTCAGAGGAATACACTCAAATGATGGTGCCTTCTGATGACAGGGCATGATCTGTATAGATAGATATGGGCAGATCAGCTCTCTAGTTTGAAATTTAAATAGCTGACACAGCATGTCACAGCCCAAATCTGCCAGATCTCAGAGTTATAGGTATACAGTAGAAAAGGCCTGTTCGAGAAACTCCTGGAGTACCAGACCAGATACCAGTAAAAGATCATATTTCATATTTAGTGTACGAAATGAACATTTTTTTGTTTTAGAATAATTTATGATGACTGAGATTCCGACAGTGTTAGATCAATTCACAAACAGCCAAAAAAAAATTGGATATCAAAAGTTAGTATAAAGAAAACATAACATAGAATTTAAAGTTGAATCAATGAATAACTTAGCAGAAATAGAAAAGAAACGAGCTAATCTGTAACAGATCGCTAGTTGGTGATTTCTTGGTTACTTATTTGAGTATTGCCTATCCAGGAATAAAAGGTTTTCCTGAAGATATTCAAACATTGCAGATTATTCGGTGCATATTTTTCTTAAACGAAAAAGTACGATATGGGTTTATTATCCCGATCCGATGTAAGATAACTATGAGTATGAGCATCTGTTCTTAGCTGTTCGTCTCTATCCGAAAACTAGGGCGTCTTCTGACCGCCTTAGTCGTCGCGGCGGCGACGCTGTCTTCAGGAAGCCCCGCCTGGTAACGCCTCCGGGTGAACTGAACTTACAACATAACATATATTGTCTATAATGAGACGGAGTAGTCGATGATTGAACGAAAAGCCAGACGACAGATATATTTGCTGCATGCGCTCCGAATTCTGTCCAGAAACCGATTCAGAAAACTTTCACTTATAATACCACAAGAGCTTCAAAATTATCGGGTATTTCCCGATAGGTTCGTTGCAAACAAATGAAGGAGTCAAGTTTTTCAGGTTAAAAAATCACGAGCGCGAAGCGCTAGTGATTTTTCCTGAAAAACTTGACGATTTTATTCGTTTGCAGGGAACCTATCGGGAAATACCAGATAATTTTGAAGCTCGTGTGGTATTCGGGGGATTATTTTTCTGTCCCAAATGTCGGCCAATAGAATTGCACCATGAGACGAAATGCACAGTTGACAAATAAGAATATCATAATGAATAAAACAACATTTAATTAAGAATCAGGGTAGTGCAATTAAAAATACAATTGTTGTAAACATTGGTGCATGTTTTATTCAAGTCAGAGTTATCGGTAATGGTCCCAGAAGAGGTAGAAGGCATGAGGTTTATGCTGTTGATGGCATTTTCTGCAGTTTCTTGACAATTAATTCGTGGTGTTCCTGGTAGAGTTGGAGATACGGCTTGATGAAGTTACTGTTGGCATGTCCAGTTATTTTGATTATCTGCTGCTCTCCCAGGCCCGATTTCGCTAGATTGGAGACAGCTGTTGCACGACTGGAGTGATTGGTGATTTTTTTGTTACCAAGGTCAAGCCCAGCTTTTTGTGCTGTCTCCTTAACCCACTTTGAAATCGTGTTTTGGCCTACTGGGGAATCCTTGTACCACCTAGCGCCTGGAACTTTATTCCGGAATGGATTTTGGGTCAGGAATAGTCTGTCGCTCTTGATATTGACATCTCTCTTCTCTCTCAATTTCTGGAACAGTCTCACTGGGCACTTGTCAGGGATTTCTCGATTCTCCACCAGCCACTTGCTGTCTGATAATTTTTTATCACCACCTTGTGTGGTCTTGCTGAAAATTGGATTGTATTCAATTCTCCCAGTTGTTTCCCCGTCATTTCGCTGTTCTGCCTTGAAGTGATGTATTGACGCCATGCTGCCCTCACCACCTCTCCAAGCCAATTCCACTGATATTATCATGAATAATTTTTTCTGGAGGCCATCAGGAGTTTCCTCGTCCCAAACATTGGTCATTGCATCCCAATCTTTTCCTCCAACGCTGCTGCACTTGCCCTCCGTTTTTCCGGAATAGATTGTAAAGCCTTACGCTTGGCATCACGAGCTCCTCGAGCGGTCTTGAATGCAGCATCCGAAAATGGGTTGATTTTGATGTCGAAATCGTTCAAATACTTTTCTTGAAGTAATTTGGCAGTCTGATTCCACATTGTTTTTATTGTACCTTCCTTATAGTCTTCTCCATCCATTTTCTTCATATTGTAAGCGTAATCTTTCATAATGTTTGCCAATTGCTCTTCACTCGTTTCAGCACTCAATGTGTATTCCCTCTCAGTATAAAAAGTAGTAAATTGGTTCCAAACGGTTTTTTTTGCCTTCTCCGTATTAATGGGAACATTTCCTTTGACTTTTTTATCGATGGTGGACAGAGAACAAACTCCAAATCGACTCATTTTCATGCAAAATCTCCAATTTTCACAATTGAATTCAACCTGTCAGTTTGACGTGTGCTTAATTTGACTGGATCATGTTTTGTTTATATATAGCAACTACCAGAGAAAATTTTCAAAAAATTATCAGTATAATACCATGTAGGTTGTACCACGTGACGTCGAATGGTGCAATTCTATTGGTCGATATTTGGGTCGGAAAAATAATCACTGATATCTCATAACATAGCTGCTTCTACAAGATTCCTTTCGGCATTTGTGGACAATAGAAAATTTAAAACAAAATAAAATGAAACACAACTTTCAATAATTTGATTCGAAGCTTTGATTCTCTTTTTTTAGAAACCTACTCCAGTGATTTTCTAAATTGTGACCACTTGTATTACTGCATCTGATGAGAAATTTTAATTAACATTCCTCCAACAAACACTGACTAATAATTCGGAGCCATGTTAATCGGAAACGTTTCGGTGATAACATCGATCAGAGATACTTCTGACGGACTTTTCGTCATTTCTCTTATTTAAACGAAACTCAATCATATATTTACAAGGGAAGAAGCTACGACAATGAAATGTGAGAAAATGTGAGATATCAATAATGTCCATCTATGTACGAATTTTTGTTAAAAATAGGTCCGATATTTTGGTGTGATGTCTTTTTTTTTAATTCAACCCACTTTTTGAAAGATTAAATCTGATCACACATCGTATAACAGAAAAATTGTAAGTGTTAAAATTATCAAAATCTACATTTTCTAGTTGGGCTGGTGAAAAGGTATCGTTTTAATTGAATTCCAATGTTCTTTCAATCACAGTTTATATCGAGGCGGATACGTCAAATAGCATTGGGAGTAATATTTCTAAATCATTGTCCTATCCCTGAAAGATTATTAGAAAATATGTTACCTGATAGAAGGTTTCGTGTTTTTGTTGACAGTAAGAGTAGCAGTGTCGAGAAATTGAAAAACGGTCTTCCACAAGGATCAGTTCTAACTCCTTTAATTTTCAATTTATATCTCAGTGATTTACCCACGAAATCATCTCAGAAATCTGTTTTTGATGATGACATTGCTATTCGTTACCTTTATTTGGATTTTCATACTTTCATCTGATTTGGAGATTTTAAAGAATTATTTTATTGAGTGGCGATTATGTCCCAATCCCAACAAAACAGAGGTATCTTGTTTCCATCTGAATGATCTTCAGAAATATAGAAAATTAGCTGTAACTTTCAATGATTCATTCTTCTATCGAACATAATTTCTATCCCAAATACTTAGGAGTTAAATTAGATTGTGTTTATTAATAGAAATATTTAAACTTTTTTTGTGAACACAACAATACTTATGCGGAGAGTCATTTTTTACTGGGTTTTTTTCCCTAGGCTTTCATGTCATACGTCGAATTATATGGCACCCCATCACCAACTCCAGCTAACATTTGTTTTGTAAGCAAAAAGTTCAAAAGAATATATATATATAGGTAAAGTTTCAAGGGTTTTTAGGAGAAAGTTTCAAACTCTTCATTCTTCGCCAAGCTTTCGAATTTAATTTTATTATTCTTCAGAGCGTCTGGAATACATTGAAATTTATTTTTTTTTACATTAAATTATTTTTGCCTGTTTACTTACTGAATTCGAAGTTATGTTAAAGAAATCTGCCTAGCTATAAACATTTTCAGTTCTCATCAATGAGTCACAAATATTCTAATCTAACTACTATTTGTAAAAACACTCAGGAAACAATTAAGTAAAATTTAAAAATCTGAAAAATCATTGACAGTCTGCCATTCTATGGTGTTATTCGTCGACTGGACCATCGAAGAATATTTCGTTTTCCTTTTCTTTCGATTTTCAGATTTTAGAATTTTACTAACATTGTTTCTTGAGTGTTTTTATAAATAGTACCTAGTTAGATTAGAATGTTTGTGACTCATTGATGAGAACCGAAAATGTTTATAGCTAGGCAGGTAAATTTCAATGTATTTCAGAGGCCCTGAAGAAGAATTAAATTAAATTCGAAAGCTTGGCGAAGAATGAAAAGTTTCACTTGAGATTTCTCCCAAAAAACGAGTCGTTCTACCCTTAAAACTTTACCTATATAATTTCAAAGAATCTCACAATTTAAATTCAAATATATATAATATATACATTTATGTGTATTTAGATGGGTTCTTGGCAAATTGTTTTTGCCCAAAATCAAGGTTTCTTTAAACCAATTTTCAATAATCAACCTGTTCAGTAACATCTCAAAACAACTTATAATCAACATTATCAATCAAGAATGGCATAGAATTTCTAATCACACCAATATTCCTATGGATTACTTTTTATCCATTATTACCTTCATTTTTGATTCAAGCTTTTTCTCATATAAAGGACAATTTTATACTCAAACACTTGGTTGTCCCATGGGAGGACATCTCAGTCCGATACTTGCATCTATTGTCATGTCCTTTTTGCTTACTTCATGTGTACCAAAATTATCATTCTCTCTTGGTTTCTTATATCAATATGTTGACGATCTTATTTTATTATTACCTGAAGATAAACTAGAAGAAATAGTAGATATTTTCAACTCATATGATACATCTATTAAGTTTACAGTAGAAAAAAAAACTGAAATGTCAGTTCCATTTTTAGATACTCGAGTTGTGAGATCCAATAATGAAAAATCATGTTAGACTGATACCAAAAACCTTGCTCATCAGGCCGATATAAAATCGAAATCGCGATTCATGATACAGGGAGTGAAAAAATCGCTTTCAAAGTTAGGGATGACAAAATCGTGAAAAATAGATTTTTTCAAATAAGAACCCCATTTTTTTATGGCAGATATTGAATCTACGTTAAAAAATAATGTGAGTGTATGCATTATACCCTTGCCCTAAAGTGGATATTTTCTGAGTTATTCACAAAAAAACTGTTTTTCGTCTTGAATTTTCAGCTATTTCTTTTCCCTTCACGCCAAAAAGATGAAATTTTCAGGAACTGGTACTTATACCATGTTTTAGATTTTACTACCCTAATATGCAAGAGAAAAAAGTTACAGGTTGTTCCTAAATAGATGGCGAATTTGGATTCGAATTTGTATCGGAAACCTCTTTATTTCAACAAATAGTCCACATCTTTGGCCACCACGTTCTTCCGATTCAACTTCTTTAGACTATTATGTTTGGGGTAGGATAAAAAATATTGTCTACTCAACTCCCCTGACTGATAAAGAGGACTGCATAGAACGAGTCAGAAAGGCATTCAGGTTTGTTTAGATTTTTAGATTTGTAGTTTTGAAAATCAATTTGGTTTTTAAACACTTGCAGATCTCTTCCTCCTGATGAAATAAGAAGAGCAACGCACGAAGCATTCCTGAGACGTATAAAAAAATGTCTAGAAATTAACGGTCAGAACTTTGAGCATCTTTTCTAGTTATTACTGCGAGAGTTTGCCATGGTTCTCCTAATAGTAACTTGAAGTCGGTTTCAAGAAGAGGCGAAAAATCTACAGCATGGTTCAAATAACAGTTCCTGAAAATTTTATCTTTTTGGCGTGAAGGGAAAAGAAATAGCTGAAAATTCAAGACGAAAAACAGTCTTTTATGAATAACTCAGAAAATATCCACTTTAGGGCAAGGGTATTAGGCATACACTCACATTATGTTTTAACGTAGATTCAATATCTGCCATAAAAAAAATGAGGTTCTAATTTGAAAAAATCTATTTTTCACGATTTTTTCACTCCCTGTATCATGAACCGCGATTTCAATTTTTAAAGTGGATACATCAATCTTACATCTTGAAAAATCTCAAAAATGAAAATTTTCCATCCAAAAACCTCGAAGTTATTCTTGTTTCAGCGGAGCTCTATTTTCGATTTTTCTTGGAATTTTCCCGCTCAGAGAGAATTTTCCAACCAAAACTGAAAAATGTTTCATCAAAATAACTTGAAATTTTCTAAGGAATTTATTTCTGCAATAAATGGTGTTCTAATTTGAAAAACGGAAGTTGACGTCATTTCCGAAAAAACCGGAGGTGCTCATACCTTGAAAATATTTTAGATTTCATCAGCATCGTGAAATACTTATAAGTGATGAATTTCATGAAAATACGTTCAGTAGTTTCCCGTATAAATATGGGTGAGTTTCCTGGTGAAAGACCCTGTATAGTTACCTTTTATCTCTAGATCAAAAATTGTGACTCCTCTTGATCTTTTCCTAACTTTCAAATTAATAATTTCAACTCCTATCCCTTATCTTGATTCTATAATAATTTTTCGATTTTATTTACATCCCTAATCTATTTTCACTTTCCTACTCTATGTTTCTTTGATATTTATAAAAAACTCCTTTCAAAAAAACACTCAACATCATTCTTCAAACATTCCAAATCTGGACAATTTTATAAACCTTTAAAACTGTAAGTAGTTAATTAGTTATTGTAAAAATATTAAGTTATATAATGTAATAATTTTTTGTAGAGTCCTGATGAAGGACGTAAGTACGTCCGACATATAGACAAAGTTTGAAAATTGGTTTAAAGAAACCTTGATTTTAGGCAAAAAAATTGCCAAGAACTCATCTAAATACACATATTTATACGGCAATACTCCTTTTAGTCATTATACATTTATATATATATAAATATTGGAAATAAAGACAAAATCGAAATCACAGTTTCATCCGTTAACACGAGATTGAAAACATCAATCTCTTTGGGACGAAAAATATGGAAATTCAAAAGCTTCTTGGTGTGAGGTTTGAAAAGACGACAGCGTTTCCAATTTTCGTTAGGAAATTACGTGGTAACAATTTCAGAAAATGATATGGAGGAGGATTATGCACTTCGGTATAAACTTATATATAAGAGTGCTAGAGAAAGTAACCCTCCGTAGCATATTTCGCGAAGGCAATTTTGGCTTGAGTTTGCGGCAGGATGATCTTTTCACGCTCTCTTTTACACAGATTGCCGGAGGCTCACGTTGTTCTTATCCCTAAAATTGAGGCAGGATAGTAGCAATTTGCTCCAAAGTGCCTTGATAACACGGGGGCTGACATATGGCTACATATGCCACTAAGATACGGTATAAACAAACACACTTCTTTGCATATCTTATGCTTTCTTATTATAGGGGATACGTTGGGGAAACTCCAGACGATTATGTGGTAATAGGGTGCTGATCCCCTATTGGAATGTTCGAATATAACTCCTTGTGGATTATTGTTTAAGATATGCAGATTAGGCAGCGTTGACAAGATGATTTACTTGATCCCCCACCCTTGAATGTACAAGTTCGTTTGGACTCCACTAGAAGGGTTGTTTAGAAGGTATTATCTCATTAGTTGCCATGAAAACACCCCGATAACACAAAGTCATCAATCGTTATGGAAATTTCGGGTCAATTTTCATCTCGAAACGATTTTCTATACAAGTTTTCATTTCAATTTTTCAGTTAATCACCACACATGGACAATTTAATTGTTATTCGTGCAACCAGTTGAGAAAAATAGTGTTTCACACAATTTTTTTCCTAATTTTCATTAGGATGTGAGCTTATATTCGACGTTAAAAACCGAACCGTGCTTGAAGAGAAATATTGACATTAAGAAGTATTCAAATTTACTGGCTTTTTTGAAACGACATAATCAGCCTGAAATGTCAAAAGTTTTTAGTAAAGAAAACATGGTCCATTTTCGGAAAGAAGCTTCGATTAGCAACATTTATTGATAAGGTAGTATTGGCGAAAATATTTCGAAAATTTGCTTCAATCGCTGAAGCTTTTGATGGTATAAATTGCATCGAAATTATTGAAACAAATATGTTAATCTAAGGCCATTAAATGTTACGCATCACAGATTTTTCGTTGAATATTTGAAAGGGAGACGTGAAATACAACATGTAGGTATTAACACATTTTGTAATTTGGAGAAAATTATTGCCCAGTTTTTAAAGTTGCCAACTCCATTTTTGTATAATAGTCATTTTTTTTTGTTAGTCATCGATTACTGTTGTTGCAGATTCTAGAGCTGACTTCCTCAGAAGCAGCATGGATGATGAAAGTCTAATATATATAGTTGCTGAAAGTCGCGTAGAGAATGAAGTTATGAACGAAAGATTACGACAAAAATTCTTGAAAAAAATTACATGAGAAATACCCAAATCAATGCTACACAAAAAATTCGATGTCTGCTCACAACAATACCAATAATTGTTCAAATTGTATATATTTTCCTCTTCAGGTATTAAAGTTACTAATTTTTTTTTATTTTTAGTTTATTTTTATTTTTATTTATTCAACAGGGGAACATACACAGTTAAACAAATACCCGAAAGAATGTTCACAAATAAATTGAGTAATTACAGAGGTACACAACAATTATTCAAACTGAACTAGTGCAAACTTAATACTATGGTGAAAAAAAAAAGAAAGAAAAAGAAAACAAATATACTGCATTTTCCACTACATAATTTCACCCCCAAACCATTTGAAAATCTCAGGTAGTAACATCTCAAATATTTCCTAACTGCTCTCTCATCACGATGAAATATGTCTATTGCAGTTCTAAAATGGTTGCACCGTTCAAGTACCCTTATAATAGGGGAATTTTTTGAGCTGTTAGTAGCCCTCAAGGGCAGGACGAAGGTGTACAACTGTCTTAACTCCTCAATGGAGCATGTAGGCAAAACTGCGAGATAAGCCAAGGCGATTCCAACCGATTACTGAGCAACTTATGAGCAAATAATACATCACTCATCTTTCGGCGGTTTTCTAAACTCATCATATTGAAATGTCTCAACCTTATAACATAATTTCCAGGATCACCCCTATTCAAACGTAAACCACACCTAAACGCCATACTACGGAGAAATTTCTTTTGGACTTTTTCAAGTCGCTCTATATAGGTTATATAGTAAATAATGAATATATTCCTTTCTAAAATGTCAATTTGTTTTGACTCCCTCATTGAAAGTCTCTTGTAAAACCTCACCCGGCAACACCGCATAAAATCATTTTCCATTTACTCGGATCACAATATCTTCAGGGTCAAAATGATCTGAACAAATGAAAATTGCTTTCTTTGGGCAAATACTTGACCATTCCAACAGCGGAGCCCAAATTCTTCTTTTTCTCATCGTCATCTGGGAATCTTAATTCAAGAAAACCTCATTTTATCTTATAATAATCTCATTGAAAACTTCCGCATTAAAACTTTCTACGCTACTGAACACGTAAATAACTAAATACTCCGGTTCTAACACTTATCTATGGAACGATAAATTCGGATTAAAATTCCTGTCTGTACTACAATTTTTATAATCACGCACCATTTTTAGTGCGATGAAAAGTAATAAAAAATGAAAAATATGAAAAACCTAATACTGACTCTCGCAAATTTTCCCCAATTTGCGCATTTATTTTCGATACAGAGGTGGCAACGCGTGTCCTTTTAGAATATGTGACCTTCAAATTGTCAAGCAGAGAATGGGGAGCGTTGTCTTGACTTTCACCTGAATTTCTTTCCATCTGTGGTCTCTGACATTATAGCAGAATCGACTTAAGTTTTTTATACTACAAACAAACCGTCTATCTGTTCGAAGTAACAACTTCGTATGAAGGTCAATCGTTTGCATTCAATCCCTTTAGTGTGATAATAATAAAACTCGAATAATAAAAATATTTCTACCTAGAAATTGTATAACTCTTTCAATAACTGATTAAGTGATTGAGTAAATAAACTACTAAAAAATGACTTTCGGTCAACAGAAAATTGAAAATTTATCGCCATCAATAGAAAATTATCTGCAAAATCCAGAATCGACTCTGGTGAATTAACAACCAAAGAACTAAACTACGGCGTACAAAACAAAAAGGCACAGGACACTCATCCTTACTCCGCGAACTTTTTAACGAATAGAGAGACCCACGCAATCTTCCGTCAACCTATAAATTCTGGCCAACAAAAAATGTCATCAGTTGGGCAGATTGTTAGGAGACTATAATAAAATGTTATTCAGGATACCCCACTTTTCTGCACCGCAACGTTTTGTTATCCAGGATTCATCAATCAAGAGAAATTTTAATATCACGAGAAAACATTATGAACTACCCCTAATGCCAACAATGATCCTGACAGCTTGTATGTTTTTTGGGAGGGTCCTTAGGTATTTTTTAGGGTTTATGGTTTACTGTAGACCAATATCGTTATGACATGCCCCTTTTGGGGAAATTCGAATGATTTTCACATTCGAAAGTCTACCACCATGTAGGGGGGTACATCATTCATGGATACGCAACATTATAAAATAAATTTTGGAATGATACGCTCGATTTTCATTGATAATGCAAACAAAAGTAGTAGAATAGTTTCAAAATCTCAATGAACCCATAGATGTAGATAAATATATCGGGTGTTTCAAGGTTAATGGCCAATTAAATTATTATGGAAAGTATTCAAGTAGAATATATCAAATTTTTCAAATCAATATAAGGTTATCTAAGGTACTTTTCTTTAAATACTTTCGGATTACTAGTGATGTCAGATGTATGGAAATTCGACAAAAGCTTTGATATTTTGAATAGGCCACCTCGTATTTAACTTTTCTTTATAATTGTCCATAAGTGAATATGTTTTTCTTTTTCATTTTTAGAATGGGAACAATCCACCCTCCAATTTTTCTATAAATTTCCCTTCAGGAACCGATCTTGATCAGATTCTGAGTTATTTGCGTTAATTGAATTTCATGAGTGGATTTCGAAGCAGTCAAGAGATATTAAAGAATGCGCGAACTATTTTTTCAACCTTAACACCCTGTATCTCGGAAACGAAGTATTTCCGAACCCATGTTCATAGAAACGTTTTTGCTTAAGACGGTAAAACCTATCCTTACACCTATCCCTATCTTAGCCGACCCAAATGCAACCGAAAAAGAGAATGTGAAAATAAATATTTTTTTAATCGAAACTTATTTGAAAAATTAATAGCAATATTTAAATCTCGAGAAATTCCCTTAGTATCTTTTCCTCTGTCCTCTATATATCTCATATTTCCACTCAACACATCGAAGTACACATTATTTCGGTCAAACACCTCAAATAATTTTTATTCCAAGTTCCCGCATCTGTCCTTATACGTAATAACGCAGCTCAGCCAGCCGAGCCACAGCTTTCAGTTTATGATTTCATCTAACACATACGTCGCTCGAAGTTCCTATTATGGAACTCTATAATACCTCGACTGTGACACTTGCGAGGTCGGCCGAGAACCCTTGGTCGTCCCTATGTGAAACGGCAGGCGGGTGAAATTGTTTATTATTATCGATGTTTATTGCAAATATCAAATTAAAAATTGTAATTTAATATCCGACATCTTCATATGTTTATCCTAAATTTGAGATAGAAAGAGAAATGATTAAGTATTTAAAATTTTGTCACGTATCCTGTTAATAATTGAAATTTTCACCCTCAAATCTCAAGTACTTGAATATTATTTCAATTTCAGAAAAAAGTGTATTCGTACTGTATGGAATAGATTTTGTGATTTTCTGACCATGAAAATTCATTCTTAGTAACTGTGAATAGCAAAACAGCAACCCACGACTTGTTCATTTTTCGAAGACTAGGTCGGCCAAGATACCCTTGGGAAGGGGGTATATGAGAATTGCATTGCGTGTGTTTACACTTTGATTATCAGAGTTCAGTTCACTAGGTCAGTAGTTTGGAGTAAGATGTTAGTGTGTAGGGCTTGGGTTGTACGAGTTTTCGTTCGTTTTCGGTTACAAGTTGAATGTGAGTGATCCAGATGGCAAGTGTAAGAGAGGTAGTATCAAATTTCGGTGATTTGATCAGTTTTTTATGAAATCCTAATTTCAATCCAGTCCTCTAATGCCAAGAAAATTGCTTCTAAATTATAATATACATATACGAGGGCCGTTCAGAATCTAACCTCCGGTTAATTGAAAAAAATACACCAAGTTAAGTAAAAATATTTTAATATTATCTTACAACTACATCTTTGCACTATTTTTCGACATAGTCTCCATTACGATTGAGGCACTTATCGTATCTCTTCACAAGCTTTGAAATTCCTTCTGCATAAAAATCACCCGCTTGTGCCTTGAGCCAGCCTGTGACCGCATCTTTGAGCTCTTCGTCGTCATCAAATCTGTGGAAAATTAGTAGACAACTCCGCCATTGTGAAACGTCGATTTTCACGAACTTTTGCATCAACTGTCCGAACGAGTTCGTCAGTCACCAATGATGGTCTACCACTCCTCTTTTCATCATGAACGTTTTCTCGTCCACTTTTAAATAAACGTACCCATTCACGGACAACTCCTTCACTCATAAATTTTGGTCCGAACACGGCACAAAGCTCACGATGAATAGCTGCTGCAGAGTATCCTTTGGCTGTAAAAAACCTTATAACAGCACGCACCTCACATTTGGCGGGATTTTCTATTGCAGCACACATTTCAAACTGCCACAAAAACTAAACTAGCGCAGGTACGATGTTCACTCGACTACGGCTTGATGCCGACTGACCTGCTGAGCGCGTGAATGCACAGATCGCGTGCTACTCCCCCCACTACCCGCACTGTGACCAATCGGAGGTTAGTTTCTGAATGGCCCTCGTATATATGCTTGGTCTGGCCGACCCACTCCTAGAGGGCACGAGCCGTCACAGCCTTAGAATATACAGGGTGTTCGGCACATGGACCGTCAAATTTTTTTGGGGCGTTGCTAGGGTCATTTGCTACCTTTTCAGTCTTGGAACCTCGGTCCTTAGTATTACGGTTACGGAGGTATGATTTTTTTATTAGGTTTTTCTAAATTACCCAAAATGTACCCTTCGAAGCCCCATAACTTTTTTTGCGTGTGCTTTTACATGCATTTTTTTTATTGTATCAAGTCTACATGAGTGTGTGTTTGAAAAAAAAAGGGATTTATTGTTACAGATAACACCACAAAATTAACACGTGGGCCTTTTATTAAAAAAAAACTTATGAAAGTATGAAAACATCTCCACTCCTATTGAAATTTAAAAAAAAGTTACAACTATTACAAACTTAGTTTTATTTTAAAATGTTCTTTGGTTCATAACGTTGCTGACCATATGCTATTTACGTAAGTCAATAAAAAAAATAATACTGCAAATAAGGTTTTAGTCAGAAGAGTGAAGAAAGTCGCACCTAAATAAAAGTACAGATTTCGACACAACACAGCGAGCAAGGAAATTTTACCTGCCCGTTTTAGACGCGTGTGAATTATTATTACCATTTCTGTCCTTAGGTTGGATTGGGTTAGTAGCCGCTGACTTGACCCTACCGTCATTCGAGATTTAACTGTCTCTGCATTTGGAAGTGTCTGTGCCGCGTTGTTCAGTTTTTTAAATTAGTATTTTTTGGTTTTTGTTATAATACTTTTATCGACTTTTTGCTACTGTTGTTTTAATTTTGGTTGTTGATATGCCTAATTTCACCAACGCTGAGTATGCTGATATGGTGATGGCATATGGCCCATATACCCATATTTCTTAGAAGGAAAATAATGTAGACGCTGCAGCGCCTTTGATTTCATTTTTTCATGAATCTTCACATCTTTGAAATCAGCATGCTCCTTTGCTCAATTCGGACAACCTCGTTTTGACCGATTTGCACCCCTGAACAGGTGGACGATGTTGTAATAATTTTTTTTCCACTCGATAAATAAAAACGATATCTGTTTTTTTCGGGAATATATAGCTATCGTTTTTATTGGACTACAATCTCGGTGAATGTGCAATAAAAAGTAAACGCGTGAATGAATGACCATCATATTGGCTTCCTCAATCTCTCATTCTCCCTCGATGTTGGGTTCTGGGCTCTAACAGGTCACCCTTGTACTGATCCCAGCCCGCCGTTTTAATCGAATAACGAAAATGCATTAACAACAACGTTCATGTCAACACTAGACGAAGCCTGTCTCAATGCATTCAGCTACACGGAGCAATTACAGAATTTTTACGTTGTATTCCATTTCCTGATTGGATTCCCATGATGTGATTTCACAAGACACCCTGCCGATCAACGGATCGTGGAAATTAAAGTGTCCGCGGGCCCACGTACAAAAAGTAACTGATAACCAGCGAGCTGCAACTTTGCACATAGCTCAAGTTTGACGAGTCTCCCATGATTTAACTATTAGGAAAATGAGGGTACTTATCCGATAATTTAAAAAAAAATATGTCAACTTAGAGGAAATAGATAACTGAATGACCAGCGTCGGATACACAGCGTTCAAATTTCAAAATGCATCGTTTCCAAGATGTATGATTTGAAATTTGGGAAAAAATTGGAGAAATTTATTTTAGCCCATGGCTACAATTTTTACAGCAGAAACAAAGACATATAGCTTAACAAAATGTGTAAAGATAATAACTACAACTGAAAATAAAGTTTTCTTTGCCTACTTTCAAACACTTGTATGTTTGGTGAGGACTCAACCATTTGTGGTAGGGAATAATATTGTCTTAGCCCTTCAACAAATACTGATTTCTATAGCACATTCGTATTGAACCTATCTATAAAATAATCTTTCCCCGTTCTTAAATTATAACTCAACATATCAGATCTTCTTATCAGATAGCCTGACATATATTGAGGCATCAAATTATTTTTTATTTTGTGAATGATAATCAAGTTGGCTTTCTCCACCATCTGCCTAATATTCAGAAATTTCAACTTCGACAACATATACCCTATCCCAGCATATCTATCACATTTTAACAATATTCTCATCAACCTATTTTGCATTAGTTGAATTATATTCAAATCTTCAGACATACAGTAATTGAAATGAGGATGTATTATTGCATTATAAATCATATGCCGCGAGCAGTCAGACAGTTTATATGCCATCCTTGCAAAACATCCATTTTTTTTCCTATTTTTTCACACATATAGTCTACATGTAAATTAAAATTAATTGCGGGTCTGAGATAACCCTTAGATATTACATTTCTATAACCAAATCTACATCCACAGAATTTATCTCAATTTTGAAATTGACCTCAGCAAACAATCTATAGTTCCGTCTTGTACCAAGAATCATACAATTCGTTTTAGACACATTTAATTTCAGTTTTTTGAGTCATTTTTGAAAATGTCTAGCTCATTATTTATTGTTTGAACCAGATGTTCAAAATTTCCTCCTGATACTGACACAACCGCTTCATCAGCATACAAATTTATGAAAATGTTGCAGATATACTTGTTGATATCATTTATGTAAAAAAAGGACCCAAAACACTTCCCTGTGGCACACCACACTCAACTTCAATTTTTGCTGATTCTTTTTACCTACTTTAGTTGAGTGATATCTATCAGTCAAGTAATTATCTAATCACTTAAGAACTGGGCCCTCCATTCCACAAACCCTACAAACTTCTATTTATTGTCTCAAACTCCCTTTTCAAATCAACAAAAACACTGACAATTATTATTATTGAAAATTGCTTCGTTTGTAAAAAATTCCAACTTTTTTTTGAATGGATAAAAATTAAGTAGACATACTGAAGTTTCTCGTTAATTGTGAATTAATCAATTGAAATGATCTCTTGTAGCAGGTTTTTATAACAATCATGCATATTTTTGCATCAATAGATTTATTCCATTTCTTGTGGGTTTTTCACTACTGCTGTACAGATTGGTTAAATTGCATGAAAAAACAATATCACTTGAACTGAAGGTCGGTATCTTGTACTTTCTAGAATTGTTAGTATTTTTTGCAGATAAAATCAATCCCCATCATTTTTCCTAAATTGTACCAATTTAAAGATATTTGAGGTTGAACGAAATTGAATCGATATAATCATCTGATGAAACATGAGTTGTGAATCATTTCTTGGAAGGAAAAAATGCTTTAAAACAATTCAGATTCAATAGTTGATGCTGTGGATGGTAATTTTCATTCAAACTAAACTGGACTACAGAAGGGTATTCGGCCAATGTGAAAATTTA